>CM077115.1:293571755-298371755 GCA_039619475.1 Icerya purchasi
AGCAACTTCTTGATCCAATGCTGTTCACACTAGTGCACACTCGCGTCAATGAGCGCCTACCATTTCTAGTCTAGCCCAATTCAGTGAGCTTTTTAACTACCACGGAATAAAATAATCTCTTAAGAAAGGACCTGCTAGTAAAACTCTACCGGCAAATTTGTGACGGCTTTGTTTCGAATCAGTTCACAATGCTCATAAGCGTTGACCTGGAGAAGGCTTTTGATCGTATTTGGCGACATAAAATCATTCAAACCTTGGTAAGCTGGAATGTCACTGGGGACTTGTTTAATTTCGTGAAGGAATTCTTGACAGACCGCACGTTTCAAGTTCGGATAGAAGATACCTTGTCGTCCCCTATAAGTCAAGAAAACGGCTCGCCTCAAGGCTCGATAATTAGTCCGATCTTATTCATAGTAGGCATTTCCGACCTGACCAAAATCATTGAACCGTCCGTAAAATATAACCTTTTCGCTGACGATTTCACAATATACACGACATCTGAAAATCTGGAAAGTTTAATAGTTCGGCTTCAAAACATGATCGATAAATTACAAGAGTGGTCCGCAAACCAGGGCTTGCCTTCTCAACGAAAAAAAAAACAAAAAAAAAAACAGCTAGCATTATTTCCAGCAATAAACGGAAATCTCCCCTTCGGACTGAAAAATAACTCTGGGTAATAGCCCCATTAGATCAGCCCAAATGGTCAAAATCTTCGAATCGGTATTCGTCAGGAAACTATCTTGGTCCAGACACATCGATGAACTTAGAGCGAAATGTCAAAAATCTCTCAACGTGCTCAAAATGACGGCTCATACAAAATGGGGCGCAGATAGGAATTGCCTGCAGAACCTCTACTTCGCTCTTACGCTATCCAAAATGGATTACAGTTCGATCATTTATACAGATCTGCTGAATCTAATGAACAGGTTAAACACTGTTCAAAATTCCGCATTAAGACTAATCTCAAGCGCATTACACCGCAGTCCAATTGACAGACTTCATGCAGAAACTAATGTCTTGCCACTCAAACACAGAAGGCTATTTCTGTCTCTGAAATATTTATTTAATCTGGCCTCAAATCCATCTAATCCCTCGCATCAAAAGACGTTTGCCCCGAATTATATACAGCTATACGAAAAAAATCCAAAAAGTCCAAAGCCCCTGGGGATCGAGTGTCGGAATGCTGTTAGTAGTCTTCAATGGACGACGACAGTCCATCTACGTACGGTCCATGGAACGCCGGTATACAGCAGTTATCAAAATTTAGAGGCCAAAATAGGAAAAGACAGCCAAAATCTGAAGTCCCAACTAAAAAAACACGTATATTCCGTCTGGCAACACGAATGGGAGCACAACGGTCGCTCTCAGAAACTGTTCAAAGTCTAGGGAAACCTTCGGCGATGGAGCGCCTCATACAGACAGGGCCGACATGAGGAAATAATACTAGCTCGCTTGCGCATAGGCCACTGCCTTTATAGTCACCTATTTCAAAAACAACCTAAACCTATATGATATGAAATTTATGGAGTGCCCGTTACGGTGGAGTATCTCCTCACCTCGTGCCGCAAATTTCGATAAGAGAGAGCCGCGTGTTTCGAGGGGGGTGCTAGTATGGCCGAAACTCTGGCGGAAAATGAAACAGCGTGTGGAAACATTTTCAAATTTTTGAAGCTTACCCGACTTTTCCCTTTTATATAGTTTTGATATACAACAGCGTTCATCTTCTTTCTTTTTCTTTCATTTCTTTTTGCTCTTTCTTTTGCTTATCTTAATTTCCTTTTTTGTACTTTTCATGTAATAGTCTATTACTTATAAGATGTAACTTTTCGGCGTCGCAAATGGCCCTGGCCGCCGAGCGACTTGAAATAAATAAATTATGTATAAAGTGGAAAGTTTAACAAATTCTGTACTTGATAAATAATAATTTTTTGTAAAATTCCTGAAACACGTCAATTTTTACATTTAATGGGACATATTATAACGGTGTTTGTTTATTTTTTTGATCGTCTCTGTTACAGCAACCCCTGACTTCTTTTTTTCATTGTTTATTTTTTTTATTTCAAAGCTTCTTCAATTAAAAACATAATTACGTTTTTTTTTTGCTTTTTTTTTTATAAACAAATGTGTCGGGAAAAAAAAGAAAAAACGAAATTTTCACTGAAATTCTTTTAATGTATAAAATGTTTAGAATGTCCTCCGCCTTATTGCAAACAATACCGGAATCGATGATAATTTGTTATTTCTTTAATTACCTGGTAAGATTTCCACACATGTTTTTTATATCAAACCTGCGCGACCGATTTTTTGACCAATGTGAACTCCTTTTGGATTATGGAGTACGTAACTCCGGAACATGTCGGCTTTATTTTAATATTTTTAAAGTATAATTTTCTTTAATACATGTTTTTATAAATTTTTAATAAAATGATAACACAGAAAATGGACATAAACATTTATAACTCAAATATAAAGGTTTATGTTACTAAACCAAGCGACATCGCCGAATTTCAAGAAAAAATAAGGCATGAAATCAAGCAAGTAACGATGCATTTTATCATCGATTGCGGTACTGTCAGCAACAAGGTTAAACATTTTATACATTGAAAGAATTTCAGTGAAAATTTCGTTTTTTCTTTTTTTTTTCGACACATTCGCTTATAAAAAATAAAAAAAATAAAAAAAATAAAAACTCATAATTCTGTTTTCAATTGAAGAAGCTTTAAAATAAAAAAAATAAACAACCTACCCTGATATTTGAAAAAAAATTAGGGGCTGCTGTAACCCCGAGACGATTAAAAAAAATAATAAACACCGCTATAATATGCCCCATTAAATATAAAAATTGACGTGTTTCAGGAATTTCACAAGAAATTATTATTTATCAAGTTACAGAATTTGTTCCAGTTAAACTTTCTACTTTGTATATACATACGAGTATATTGTTCGGCGGGGTCCCTTGTTCACAGAAGCCAGTGTGATATATCTCGTTAAATCGTCCCTCGATATGGATCTATATCATCGGTAGCCGCAATTTTTCATGGTGGTATTAGGCTTTTTTTTTTTTTTACTTGGCTAAATTTGAATAATGAATAAAAAAATTCTTGAAAATTTTAAATTTTATCCGCATATTGCGGAGGCGGGCTTTCCCTCGTTGAAGAATTGTCACGCAGTAACTGATCCAATGTTTGAACATGCGCGGAAATAATACAAAATAAACTGTCAGCAACGAGGGTATATTTTTGTTTGTTTAGAGAGCATTCTTCCCGAATAAACGAAATAGAAAAGAAGATGGCAACTTGCGAGGACTGCGAATGCTCGAATATTACACGTGGCCTATATATCGACCGGGAAAAATCTGACTAGCGACTATAAAACAACACGTGCACAAACGTTGATTGGCGACTAGAGAAACAATTGCACGGCAAAACAATTGTTTGCGACAACAACGAAACAGCGGTACGAGAGAACGATTTCAGAAAATTAAACCAGTCGCTGCGAGCATTATCTTAAACAAAAAAATTCTCAATACACCTGTTTTGCAAGCCACTACTCTGCCCCTGATAAATTATAAGACTTTACAAATTATTTTTCTCAGCTCTGTTGCATAATGATACAGGCGCAGCTGCGCGCACTCACTGCAGGTGTGAACCGCAGCGAACCGCCATCAACCCCGTGTATACGCAAAGAGACCTACCTCAGTCAATAAATAAAAAACGGTGCCCGGGAGATCGAAAACAAAACAAATTTATCCGAATAAACGATTTCTACTTCGAACATCACCAAAAGAAAGTGTCACAAACCCTGAATCCGTATTAATATATGTATATACATCTATGTATGTATTTAATTAATGCAAAAAGCTTTTTTTTTGAAGAAAGAAAAGAAATTAATAGATGTGTTCGGAAATTTTATTTTAACTTAGTATGCCATTGGAACAGAATAACTAATAACGATACGTATCGAATTTTATTGTATTTTATGTACTTTTGGTTCATTAAACTGACGTTTCGGTGATTGGCTAATGTATTGTATTATTAATAAATAAATAATATTTGATCAAAATTAAGTGAACCAATTTCATTACATTATAAATAAAATAAAACAGAAAATAAACTGCAGCCGAGAGATGTAAAAATGCTATTATTAATATATAAAGCACTTCATTTGGCGTATTTTTAAAGAAAAATTTAAAATACACACATGAACAGAAATATAACGTTATATCGGTATTTTAAAAAAAAAAACTTTAGGAATATTCAGCTGATTGCGAATGTTTCTGTATAAAATAACTGCGTATCTGTCTTGTGATTTTAATTATTATAAGATAAATTTCGATAACTGAAAAATGGCGCATTTATTATAAGTGTGGTAAATTACCTTAAAAAATTCCGGCTGTATCGTCACCTGAGTTATTCCTTGCTCGTGGAAGAAGTCCGTTATATTTTCGGTAATGCGGGCGTAAACCTTTTAAACAGAAAAAATAAAACGTAAATGAAACAAACAAAAAACGAAACATTTAAAAGTATGTAAATTTTAACTATATGAAATATAAATAAATAGCAGACAACCAAGATATAATATGTTTTTGGTAGTAGTGAAACCTCTGCAATCCATAGTGCTCTTAATATGTAAAGTACAGTTTGTAAATAATGTAATTCCGGTTAATAAAAAATTGTGAAGCGAAAAATTCAGAATATAGTTTATTAGGTTTTGTTTCTTTTTTGTCGTTGATCTTTTCCGTGAAATACGTGTTTTGCTGGTGAGAGTAGAAGCATTACCGCTCTTAGAAAACTACTAGAAATTATATTAAAAAACGTTATTTATAATTTACTATAAGACAGTATTTACTTCAGTAGAACGTTCAAAGTTTACCAGAATCCGTTATACCCATGTTGAAAATAATAAGGTTGGTGTATATTAAACTTTAATTGCGTAGGGGAAAGTCCTACAGTACCGGCCGGCATCCAGTACCGGCCAGTCACTATTTCTGAAATTCTGCAACAAATGGCGGTGTAACGACTAGCGTCATTTGTGCAATTCGTCACTCACAGTTTACAACTCGCGCGGCGTTTACTTGACGCGACACGTTCACCCGCAGTGCAAAAATAGTTGTTATGCATGGTTAACGTCTCATGCACAATAAAAGTTCTGTGCATGATAACAGGAGTTTAATCAGCGATTTAGAAAGAAGTCAAACCAGCTGTGAATTGATTGTTTATACAATGCTTGTAAAATATTTTTAAATTTTAATTTTATACGTTACGTTTTATCAGCGATTAGATTTATATTTTTTTCTCTTTCCTTCAGTACCGGCCACGAGAAATTCCCCCAGTACCGGCCACTATTTATTTTATTTTTAAAGTAGTTTATTTTTCTTTTAAGTTCATAAAAATACCACGCGATGAAAGTGATGTTGAGGCGAAGAAAAAGAAGGGCACTTGGGATCCTTCCGACATGCACAAGGCCGTGGAGAAGGTTTTAAATAAAGAAATGAGTGCGCGTCAGGCTGCAGATCGTTTTAAGGTACTTAGAACGACATTAAATGACAGAATCAGTGCTATTAAAAATAATAAAGAGGTGTCAATTAAGCCAGCTATGGGTTGTTTTCACGCAACATTCTCTTACCTGAACACAAGGAAATTTTGGTTAAACATGTTAAAGATTTGGCAAATAGATTAATGCCTTTAAGTAAACAAGAATTTCTTAAACTTGCTTTTCAACTAGCTGAAAAGTTAAAAATCCCACATCAATTCAATAAAGAGGAGATGTCAGATGCAAAAACGATTATTATGCCTTTATGAAAAGACACGGCGACTTATCACTGCGAACTGCAGAATCAACTAGTTTAATGAGAGCTGTAGCGTTTAATAGAGCTCAAGTAGAGCATTTTTTTGACAGTCTTGAGAGTTTAATGGAAAAATATAATTTCACACTCACTATAAAATACGGAATTGCGATGAGACTGGTGTCAGTATTGTTCCGAAACATTCTAAAGTTATTGCTACTAAACACCAAAGACAAGGTGGAAAGCCTACTTCTGCAGAGCGTAGAAAAAATGTGACAGTGCTTTTTGCAATGAGTGCCGGAGGTCAATTTGTACTACCATTCTTCGTGTTACCAAGATCCAGAATAAATGGGAGTCTCATGATAAATGCTCTACATGAGAGCGAAGGCGAAGTTCAGCAAAATGGCTGGGTGAATGCTCAATTATTTTTAAAATGGATGCATCACTTTAAGAAGTATTCTAAACCTACAGAACAAAACCCAATTCTGTTAGTTCTTGATGGGCATGTCAGTCACAAAGACTTGGATGTCATCCTATTTGCTAGAGAAAATCATATCCATATGTTGAGCAGCCCACCACGCACGACTCATAAGCTGCTGCCGCTTGATCGTACCTTTATGAAACCATTTAAGTCCGCTTACAGTGATGCATGTGATTTATGAATGAGGTCAAATGCTGGCATAAGGGTTAGTGAATATGAGATTGCTGGGTTTGCTGCTTGATTTTAATCGTGTTTCTTGAATGAACATTGGAGTTAGTGGCTTTCGCTGTACAGGAATTCATCCCTTTAACAAGAATATATTCAGTGACTTAGATTTCATTACTTCAAATATGACAAATATTGCAGACAATTCACCATCGTTTTCCCAACTAACAGAACCGACACCTTCAACTTATGCACATGTACCTGAACTTACTGCTTCTAACTTTGAACCTCATGTTAACCCTTCTCGACAATCTGAGGCACAAGCTGCTAGTTCTAACACTGAATCTCAAACTGCTTATGAAAAATCCGAGCCTCAAATATCAGTTATCATTGACCAATCGGTTAAAAATTTAAAAGAAATTGTTTTAGAATTATCATCAGTTCGCCTCAAAAAGAAGAGCTACTGCACGACGACGTAAAGCTGAAAGAAGTGAAATATTCACACGTTCTCCATATAAAAAGATGTAGGAAGAGAAGCGAGTAGATAACAAAATGCGGAATCAACTAAGCAACATATTTTTCCGAAAAAAATATCGGCAGGAAAGGTAAAAGTTTGATTTCGGGCAAGGATGTCAGCAAAAACAAAAAAGAAAACCAGGTTCCCACCCACAGACGCCGATTCAGGAGGAGACAATTTGTCCTTTATGTCTCGAATCCCACAATAAGGACTGGATTCAATGTGGAAACTGTAAGTCGTGGGTCCATGAAGCTTGTGCGAACATTTCGAAATTATCAAATCAGTATATTTGTGATTATTGTATAATATAACAGTTCTGGTTTCATCCGGTACTGGAGGACACTTTTTTTAAACTTAATTTTTCATTGTTTGGAATTTTACGAATAAAGTTGATTAGTTCTAAATTTATTAGCATTGTATTGTCTTTTATTTATAGCTTATGAGTGCCCCTAAATATGTCAGCAGCAAGTAAACATGTATAACATGATAAACTTTAATTTTATTCCAATCAAACCTTAAGATGACGGTACTGCCGGACTCTCCCCCTATACGTAAAATCACAAAAATTACAAAAACGTACGCAAAGAGAATTATAAAAATGGCAACTACTCGTGGTTTCGGATAACTTGATCCATATTCGTCGCGAACAATAATAATAAACGCAGTTACTCAATAAACGACCCGTTCTCGATTCTTGTTCTCGGTAAAGCGAAAGAACTTTGATAAAGTCGGTATTTTATGCATGTCTTAATGTGCTTGATATCTGGTCCAGATTCGCGTCTGCTATACTCATAATTGTTTCTTAATTAGTAGTTGAATCAGGTCGTACTTCAATAATCCTTCTTCGATGAAAAATTATTATACGGAAGTTTTGAAATGGCAGTCCGAATAAATAAAACGTACCACATCTCTTCTAATAATTAGTTTCGTTGATTTTCGTGGAATATTGGATTTCGCAATGTCCCGTAGGGGAAGGAATTTAAGGAACTATTTGAAACAAAATGAAATATTTCAAGCCGGCGGGAATGGTATTAAATTTGTAATAAACTTCGAAATTTATTTTTGGAAAAAGGAACTTAGTTCAATTTCACTTTTTCTACCTCTTATAAATACATAATAATATGTGTATCTGTAGAGGCACAGGTTGTAATTCGAGTCATCGTCTTTCGTACGAACGATTGCCAATGGCAACAACACCGCCGGCGCGCAACAAATGAAACACAACCGCATAGTCTTATGCGTTAAAGTCGAGCGGGATGGTAATTTCTTTTTACGGCAGGCTTGACGCTGTTGAAGAAATCTAAAATATGGTTCTTATAGTTGGCAAGGAAAACAGTAAGCCGAAGGTGACGTTGTGACGTTAAGCTCTCAATCGTAAACGGATCACGCGAACTGTCAACAGCCCCATTCACAGGATGTCTCTAGTCGAACAAATAATAAATTATGTTCCGAATAAGTGAACAAATTCTAAAATTGAAACGTAAACTGCTGCACGAAATGTCAATTCGCAATAAAACGGGGGCTGATAATTGCATCGTCTTAAATTCATTCTAATGGAAAATCTGCAGAAGTTCGAATGGTTTAATTTTTTAGATACGCCGAAAAATAAAAAGCCGAAGCAGCTAAAAATGCCGTGAGAATAATCAACTTCTCGAAATCTGAACTAATTAAATTTAGGAAACTGTATTGTTAATGAACAGTGACAATTTCACGAATTATTTCAAACAATTCCGAAATCAATTTCTGAATTTATTTAAATTTTCAAAATAGCCTTAGATGTTTAAATATACTTTCTTGAATACTTCAGAATTTACTTCTTTGAAAGGTTATTTATTGAGATATACCTACTCCTTATGACAATTCTTATATTCTACTTCTGCCCTTTCGGTACATTATTTTTCTAATCAGTCCTTTCTTATTATTAATAATAAAAATTTAATTGACTCTTTCCCCTCTTAATTAAATCCCTGACTGACCTGACAAAATAAAAACAAAAGAAACACTTCAAACGATTAACGAAATTGTGTAATTAATTATAATCATTATTCTAGAGACAGTCGCATAGTAAGAGCGGTGTTTTCCCCCTCTTAAACGGACAAAATAAGTTTTAAGAAATTCAGTGACTGAATATCCATACCTTATCGTTGACGTCTGTAAATAAAAGCTTAATATATAATATTCGAGAATTTAATGAAAAAATCATCGGAAAATTTATTTCCAAGAAAAACAGAAAATTAGACCTTTTTTGTTCAAAAAAAATTAATAAATATTTAATTATATTTATTTTCCAAATTTTTAATTTTATCGAGTACTCGTTAGTATTTTACTTTGTCTTCATATATATTTCTGTGTACATTTTTTTTTTTTTTATAATTCGCATTATTGAAGAATTTTATTTAGCTTAAAACATGGGTAGAAAAAGTAGGCAAATTTACATCGTGATTTTTATTTTCCAATTTGAAATTCTTGATAAAAGCCGTCCAGATATAACTGTCATGAGCTGCCCTGACAAATATATCTCAAAACTAGAACAAAGAAATTACTAATAAAAAGGCGAAAAAAAAACATAAATAATTACAACAAATCGGCAATGCTGATGCCAGCGGTTCGTATATTATTTACAAAAGAAATATAAAACGGAATGAAAAATAAACTAAATATTGCGCGGGCAAAAAAATAAACGAAAGAAATCGTAAGTCGTAATAAAGAATCTAAACAACCCCTCGCGTTAACAATGATAGACCACTCCGTTTACCCACACCACTACTAAAAGGCTGGAAGAATAAAGGCTTTGATAAACGAGACATAAAGATTCGTAAAAATGCCATTGTAGTCGTGAATACGAACAATAGTTCGGTATAAAAAGAAGAATATCATAGGGAAGCATATCATTTCTAAATCGATTTACAGTAGCATTAGAAAAAATATTTACCAAGCTAAACTTGGCTGACAATGGATTGTTTAGTTCATTATTTTCGGCTGGTATTGTTCTGATGGAAAATAATATGCAAGATAGTGAAAATCGAATAAGCCCACTGAACAGTGTTGACAAAACTACAGGTTAAGAATTGAAATAAAACAACGGTTAGATTTAATCGGTACACAAGTAAGATATTATTTTGGAGATCCACATTAAAACGGTACAATAACCAGCTCAAGGGTGGATAGTGTGAAGGAAAATTGATAATTTTTTAAATTAAGACTGCCGATAATTTGTAAAAGCAATGTTTTCCCTAATTCATTCTTTCCGCAGTAACGCGAATCAAACGTGGACATTGAAAGAAAAATACAATATTATAAAGTACAAGTAGCAAACAGCCATCGAAAAGCATACGTTAGCGATAACCAACATAAAATGGATACGGAATAAAACAAAAGTTTCAATTAAAATGAAATTAAGAAAACCATATAGACCGACAGATGGATTATAAGAGTTTCTTATTGGAAGACCGAAAAGCAGAGTAAACAAAAGACAGTATTATGAAATAAAATTTAAATTAGAAACGACACGAACACGTACCGAACAAAATCAAGAAGAATGGCGAAGACTGGTTAAAACCCTATCTGATGCTGCTGAACACCGGGTGGACTACTCTCTATGAAAAATAGGTTGATGCGACCAGTCAATGATAGCTTTTTTTTTTGTAATTTGTATAGAGAAGTTAACTGACTATTATTTGTCATAAAATAAGCATAACGATAGCGCGGAAGCCTACTAATTAAGGTGCTCAGCTACCAACACAAACGTTACCGGTTCGAAACTTGTCTGGTTTTAGATCCAAGTCGCTCCCTGGTTTACTTAGCCTGAAATAATTGGGTACCAAAGAAATCGATAAAAATAAAAGTAGTCCAGAGAAAGGAACAAGCTCCCCTAGTTTCATCAGTTCCATTTGGCTTAGTACACTGTAAACCTTAACTTCATAACCTACCACGCCTTATCAAGAGTATAGAATTTCCCTTTTTTAAACATAGTAAAAAAAGATTATTAAATGTTAAAAATTTCGTTTTAATGCAAAAACGTTACAGTATATTCAATACAAAAATGTTACAGATTGAACGTTACAAGATTTTGATGTTACCTCGCCATAAAAATGATACAGTCATATATATACATATACAAGGTCTGTAAATTAAGTAATGAGACTGGCAACGTAGCGTTCGATCTGGCAACACTTGAGGCGCTGTGATTGGAGGGGCGGCAGGGGAACATGTGATACGCCTTCAGTACGAGTGTGAACTCGCTCGAGTCATTTAGTTGTCCGTAGCGGTTTTTTTTTTCTTTTTTTTTTTTTTTATGAAACAGTTTTTTCTATTGTGTTCTAAAAATGACTGACATCAATTTCGAGCAACGGTGTCCTATCAGGTTTTGCTTCAGACTTGGGCACAGTGCAACGGAAACTCTTGCTAAACTTCAGCAAGCCTACGGAGATGGTGCTTTGTCAAGAGCCCAGGTTTTTCGGTGGTTTAAGGCATTTTCAGAAGGAAGAGAGTCGATTGAAGCGGAACCACGAAGCGGAAGGCCTTCATCTTCAAGAACCGATGAAAATGTCGACAGAATCCGGGATCTTGTGCGTTCAGATCGTCGGTTGACGGTCAAAATGATCGGCGAAAAGTTGAATTTGACTCACACCATTGTTCATCAAATTTTTACCAATGAATTAGGGATGAGAAGAATCTGCGCAAAAATGGTTCCAAAAAACCTTTTTCAATAAACGAATTTTTGGCCAGTAAAAACATTGCTATGGCTCCTCAGTCTCCTTATTCGCCTGACTTGAGTCCTTGTGACTTTTTTCTCTTCCCGAGATTGAAAAATCACCTCAAGAGTATTCTATTATTCTTAATACCCATCACTGGAGCAAATATGCACATAGATAGGAAGTGTATAATAATAATAAAACTTCAATTATTATTATTTGGTGTATGTAACTGTGATATGGTGTTTTCATACGATTTTTTGGTGAATTTTAATTACCCGACAGTAGTCTTTGTAATGATTATTATTGTCATTATTATTAATTTTGGTTTAGTTATTAAGCGATTAATATTCATAGTTAAATTTTACTTAAAATATTACTCGCACAATATTTTAATTGTTAGCTAAAATGAAATAAAAGCTATTTATTTTGCCTTATATTTAAATTTAAGTCACGATATTTTTAATTTGATTCTCTAAACTATTTTTTATTGTTAATTTTGGTTTTGTAATTCACAGCTTTTATTTTTTTTTTTTGTTCTTTTGCTTAATCGCTAGCGTAAATTTAGCTCAGAGATGGAAATTGTACAATAATAATAATAATAATCAATTTTGATATTTTTTTTTACTATTACTATTATTATTATTATTATTATTATTATTATTATTATTATTATTATTATTATTATTATTATTATTATTATTATTATTATTATTACTATTGTTTTTATTATTTTGTCGTAGATGATGCATTTTATTTTATTTATTTATATATATATATATATGTGTGTGTACATTTTTTAACATGTTAGATTATTTTATAATGCGTTATTAACATTTTCTTCTTCTTGTAGCTTTTTTTTAAAATTCTTCTTCAAGTCGTCTAATTTTTTTTTTTTTTTGTTTTTGGGAATTTCATATTACCAATCGATAAAGACGCTTCACGATTTCTTACTTTACCTCCTTCGTATAAATTACGTGGTCATTAATACATATGTACATATATATATATATGTATGTACATAGTTTACGAAATGTTGTGATTATATTAAATAAAGACTAAAAGACTAGGCACCAGTTGATAATCATAATCAAAGAGGCGGAAAACCAAAAGCCTGCGTCACATACTAGAGGGTGAATCTAAAAATGTTCTCTCTAAACACACGACGATTATGATGCCGGTAGAAACAAGTTGAAAATGAAGGGAATGTTGATGGCAAAAAGCTTTCACGATCGGATAGATGCAAGACACGATGTACGAATTTCGAACAATTACTTCAATATAGAATCATTTCATTAACAAAATGTTGCAACGATTGCAGCGTTTTTCGAAATTCACTGATGGACAGCACCAGGAAGAATTAGATTGAATCAAGTTGCAAATGAAATTGCAACAAGTATCTTTAAATGTTTTCAAAAACTGACCAGCCAGCATCAGTATTTCATTTCAGTTCTGCACATATCCACTATCGTAGTGTGCTGTTCTCTCGATCACTAAAGTAAATACCTTCATGACTGTGACTCGAAGAAAGCACTACTAGGTAACTTTAGCAAATAAAAAAAAATACGCTAAACAGTAAAACACTCTAAATTCAGTGCCCATCTTCCGTATAGGATTGTAAAAGATCATTTCAGACAGAGATTACAAAAGTTAGGTTTTATCCTTAGACAAACTCTGCTCAGATGCGATTAATTTTTTCCTTCTGTATGCCTTACTATTTGCGTTGAATCGCATCTGAAATAATCAGTACTTATAGCAGATTATTTCTAAAAGTACAATTTCGTGTTTCTTTTTCAAGTATCGCAATATAGAAAACAAAAGTGAAAACCGATAAACAGTTACTTGGCGAAATATTACTGACTGCTTTTTCAATATGATATAACCAAAAAAGAGACAGATATAAATCGTTTAACCTATTGTTTTGTTTAGACTTCCATCGGCTGGCTTTCCAACTATAAGCGATTAAAAAAGTACCAGTACTTCGGGTTTTGTAAAACTGTTTTATATATATATATATATATAAACGTAATCCTTTGAATTCGTCATGGGGACGCCCCTTGTACTTCCAGATAATAATTCTCCTATAATACGTATGGAAGGCAAACAACTGACTGCGTCATTTTTTAAAAAAATAATAATAATTTGCGGTTTATGTAGCAATTTCTATTATAACTTTATTTCTTATTCTATAACGCTTTTTAATAAGGTTTTTTCATATTATCCCTGGCGCAAAAATGGCGTTGTCATTAATATATATTTATAGAACTTGGTGACCGAGTTTCTCTCGGATTCATTCTGAACTTCCAAATCAATTAAAGTATTCAGTGGCGTACTATGGGAGGGAACTCCCCCCCCCATCTGAGGAATTTTGGAGATATTTGATATCAAAGCCCGCCCAAAGGCACAGAAAAACGAGCAACTGCTAAGCGCCGTACAGTTTGAGGGGCGCAATTACAATTATTATACTTACACTTAAAAGGAATTGTTTTTTAAAGTGATTTTTTTCATTCATATTCAATTATATTTTATTTATGAAATAACCGCGAAGTTTATTGTTTTCTTTTTTTTAATCGCTTTATAGCGATTGTAAAAATAGTTCAATGTGAAATGTTTTTTTTTTTACTTTTCTTATCATAAATAACAAACAAATGAAGGTTTTATTTTTCACACGGAGACAATTCTCATTTTTTCACTAGCGCAATAAACTTAAAATTCAGGCGGACTCCTACTAAAAAGATTTTTGCTGATTATATTCATTTTATTTTTCATGATATCAGCTTTTTAATTCGCATGAGAGTGCATAGAAAAAATATTTACGGATTCCGGAAAAAAGTGTATACAATGTAGTTTATTTAAAGTAGATTTTTATTGCAAAGAAAAAAACAAAAAAAAAAAAAAAAAATGAAAAGGAAACGAAAATCAGACGTAATTTAGATTTTGTTAGTTCTTGCAGTTTGTCACATGGCTGGTTATTAGTGAATCCTAAAAGAAGTGGTACTAGATTTTTTAAAACGTAACAATTTTTTTAATATTCTTGTTGTTTCTTCGCTCAATTATTTTGATACTAATGTTTTAGGATTTCACTGAAAATTTATTGCGCCAAAAATGGGAGATAATCATATCAGGTGCGCAATTTTTTTAATCTTATACTCTGGGTGATGCGAGTGATTGCTCTGACACTATAAGTTATGAATTCGATCGTTTTTTATATTATTTTTTTTTTTCAATTTCATAAATAGTTGAAAATAGCTATAATTTAAAAAAATACTATTTAAATAACAATGTCTATCGTTTAAATATGTTTTTCTTTTCTACGATTTACCGTTCATTTCGCTTTTATTCATTTATTAAAGCAAAAAAAAAAAAAAAAAAAAAAAGAAAAGGAAACAACAATAAAGAAACATACTATTTCAAGCGAAATTTGATAAATTATATTGATCATGCCAATCTGAAAATCTGATTGAATTTACCTGCGGATTTAGAAAGATTATATGAGCCGTTGAAATTATCTTGTCAGCTGTAAGTTGCCATACGTGTAAATCATGAACATTCACAATGTCCGGAAACGTCTTGATTAACTGTTCGCATAGAGAATCAATGTTTATATGATCCGGAATAGTTTGCAACAGTATTAAACATGATTCTTTCACTGAAAATTAAAATTTTTGCTACTGCCATTAATCTTTGAAATGTAAACACATAAAAAAGTTTCAATACTCCAATGTTCAAAATTAAGGAAATACCAATTGCAAAATAAATTTAAAACATTCGAGACAACATTGGTTACGGATGTGTTCCTTTTTTTTTTTTTTATTTACAGCAAAATTACTCGAAGAGCACGAAGGTATAATGTCAGTCGATGTAGAAGGAAATTAAGGAATCCATTCTGAGAGATCTGTTTACGATATAATCTTTTTGAAATATATTTGTTAGGTTGCAAACCGAAATTAACACGCACGTAAGTACTCAACGAGTAGCCCTTAAGCGGCCACAGGTGACACCGTTTGTTCAGTTTAAATAAAATAGAAAAAAAATTAATCCTGCAAAAAAAAAACTGCCTATCTAGAATACGTTTTGTAATAGGTCGAAATCTATGATTATTACCGACTACGAATACCTCGTATAAAAACTCCTCTACTGGTGAAAAATTCGAAAAATTTAGATTATTTTTCGCGATATACTTTTAAGCTTTTGCGTGCCTTAAAAAACGGAAGCTCTAGAAGCTGACGCCGTATTGTCATGAAATTCAGTGCTTGCGGAACATTGGAGATATTATTATTTTGCTGTACAGATGTAGAGCTTGCAGGACAAAAGAGAAATTTTTCCTAATCTACAAAATCAAATAAATAAGAAACTGAAAATTCTAGAAAAGATTATTAAAAAGAAAAAGGTATTTTCAGATATTACAAAAAAAAAAAAAAGAAAAGAAAAAAAATCCGCTTCGAAGCGATTCCGATTTCAGCGAATAAAAATGCTACATGTGTATTAATATTAGATTGCGTAAATGTCGGTTAAGAAAAATACGGATAAAATAACTGCGCAGTTTTGTCATAAACATGAGAAATTTGCAACGAAACAAATATTGCCAATGCAGAGAATCAGCTTATTAATATAACCAGATCCCGCACCAGAACCTTTTGAAATATCATCATACCTGTGTTGACTTCTTTAAAAGTTGCGCAAATGAACCATCTTCAGGAAGGAATCTAGACATATTTTTCATAATCGTTTTTTCAGATATACATACGTGTTAACTCTGTAGAGAGATGTTGATTACTTTTGTATCTAATGAGTATAAATATCACTGACAAGAAAGAATTGAAAAACTGCGTACAAATTATGAATACTAATTTTCATTTTTGTTGTAAGTTCTCGTAATTTAATGTCTCAAATAAAATCTTAGCGAACGGACAAAAATAGCAGCGGAATATGAAATTGAGTACAACCAAACAATCCGTAAAGTTAAAAAAAATGTTATCGTTATATCTCGCTACATGGTCAAGAATTTATATTATACCTGTTAATTTTTAAAAATGCGGTTAAATTCAATAAATATAAGGTAGGAAACAGTATAAAAAATCTTACATTTTGTAAGAACAGGGTAAATAAAAACGAAAACAAATATGAAAGGCCGATAATTTAGCATCGCACATCGAAATTAAATCGAAATAAACAATATTCGCAGTGGTAAGTGAATCGTCTTCGTCTGCGTGTGTATGTGAGATTAACTGAAAAATATTTTATAAATTCCACGCGAATATACAAAAAAACCCATTAATGTACCATTTCCTGTTCCGGGTTATATCGTTCTACTATCTTATTCCTCTTTTTAGATTATTCTGTCTCTGCATCATGACGATTAGTAAATCTTAATTAACACATTATCCATCGTAGTCAATAAATCTTCATATTTCCGATAACAATTCCATTTATTCTCAACACGCTACTTATAATTAAATATATTTATTATTTATTCTATAATTTTTTACCAGACATTTTTTATTTTACATACTTATGTAATATTAGGGTTGCCCTTATTTTTCAAGGTTAAAATTTTTTATCTCCCGTCCCCGGTAGTCTTGTTCTCTTATATGAAAAAGTCATTTAGCTAAGTTGGTCAACTTTAAGAAGTGCCGATAAGGCCAAGAAGATAGCGCCAATAGCACAATTCAGCGCGCGCACGAAGCTATCCTTCCGCTGGTTACTAGACAGAGTGGTTTAGTGGGTGTTACGCAGTAAAACAGGAACTCTCATTACAGGCTTATTACGACTATACTTGAAATACCATAATTTTTTTCTTAGCCTTCTTTCTCAGGTGAATACTTTTATTGGTAAGAATAAAAAAATCGTTGAAACACACATTTACAATTTGCCACAGAATAGACTAAGAAAGTTACAAGTATTAATGCCAGACATGAGCGTCGATTTTTTCGCATTGAAGTATTTTTTTCGATATTCCGCTACCACTTGAAGAAGCAAGTACTGTTTTTGATCTTCTTTGCGGGTCAGTTTATTGTTGTATTGTTCAATTAATTGTGCATCATTGACCACTTTTATTTTGCAGATTAATTCTCTACTTTTTAGATAATCTTCATCCTGTTCCCATTCACTTGGACTTCTGAGAAGAAAATCGGTATTGATGCGAAATCTCTCAAAAAATTTCTTGGTCAGCGAATTGACAAACTGATATTTAGATCTCATCGGCATAAATTTTCCACGTCAGAAAATTTAATCTGCAATCGGCTCATATCGTCATCTTCTGTTGCGTCGAGATCCAGGTTTTTGTGCATTTTCACCCCATGACTAACATCGTTATCAAAGAAAGCAAAGCCAATTGCTTCCGCAGTTAGATACCACAAATGGCGAATAAATTGATTTACAGTCGCTTTTTAAACTTCTTCGTCTATTTCTTCGTTAGAATTCAGTTTTTTTAGAGAATTAAAATCTGAATTTCGTGCTTTTATAGTAACCGGAGCTGAAAACCACGCTTACACATAAGTTGTCATAATAAAAAATACAAATATCAGCTAAACTTTCCGCTTCTGAAGTTTTCAGCTTAAATTCGTAGCGAAATAAATACATTTTCAAGGAGTATATGACCTTAGACATCCCCACTTTGCGTGGTGCATGGCTCCGGGATATCGAAATGAAAAATTATTCGGAGTTTCTCCTAGAAATGCTAAGCATAATTCTAAAAATTCTTGTTAATCGACACGAGGCCGGTGTGTATGCTGCAGGAATGTAATCAATTGGGATTTTCTGTCGTCGTTAAATACTGATCTCATTTCTCTTTCCATTAATGCTGAGCGAAAATTGTCTTTATTCATCTTTGACCACTTGTTTTGGAATTCTTTAAAAATAGCAACATTCGGACATGCGAGGCATTTTCAGTTCGAAAACAGTTCTTACAATCATTTCAAAAATGTGGTGACGACGCGCCAAATGTAATAATTTGCGGTCGAGGAACCGTTCCAAGCGAACACAAGTCCCTTCTTTGTCACCAATATTAACGGCAGTTGTGTCAAAAGAAATACATTTAATAATATCAGTTAGCCCCCAGTCGCAGATGACCTCGTAGATAGCGTCCACTTGAGCTTTTGCTGTTCCGGATTCCAAAAAATGGAACTTTTAAAATTTTCTCCCGACCGCTGCAAGTAATGATTATTGGTAACCGAGTTACTACTTCCTTTTCTGTAAGAGATGGGAGTAATTTATCATCCCAATATAAGACAGCATAATTCGGTTCTAGTTCCTCGAATTCCTTTTTTATATTTTCCGCCTTCTCCTTCGTGAACTGTTCCTTTGATTGTTGTATTGACGTTCGATTAATGATTATATTACTCACATCAGCGTTCAGAGTTTCAGCAGCAGCTATTAAAAGATGTACCGCATCCCGATCGCTAACTTTGCATTTGTCTACTGCAAAAGCTAGGCGTGGTGTCATGAATTTATCCTGAGCTCTCCACTGTTTCTTGGTAATATCTCTTTATTCTTCAGATTTCGCCCATTTGGGATTGATATTGTTTCCTCAGATGAAACTCCCGGATCTTGCGCATCAGACTCCAGATTTTTTCCGTTTCCTCCATCATTACTTGACGTAATGGTACTAGGTGAAGTTAATTCTACCTTCACCTCTGAAATGAATAAAATACTGTAACGAGGAAAGCAGTATTTGCGGCGCGCATGTACGCTAGATTCACCGATACGCTTTTCGACACGTCTTAAAGTTGACCAAATGGGTTAAAATTTTAACGATATGATTTTTTCATATAAGAGAACAATTCTACCGGTTGGGACACCTAATTTTTGGAAATAAAATTTCCGTTATCTATAACTAAGAGCCACCCTAATGTGTATGCATACATACATATATATATACAAATAACTTCTAAAAAAAAAAGAATTAAAAGATAGTGTATTCAATTTTTGGAATTTTCAATAATATAATAAAACAGTAATAAGACGCCGTCAGATTAATCTCTTCACTGATAATTTTTTGTTTCAAAATATAAATTGTTATCCTGCATATCTTTCAAGCATGTATTAACGCGCGGTGGGCTTTTTTAATAGAAAGTACACTGAGTTCCTTACGATAACGATTGTAATAATAACAAAAATGTACAGTACTTACTATATGGATAACTTAAAATTAACAACAGAACTGACGAAACAATGGCAAAAATAGGATCTACGTATTTAGCGACTGATTCGTCTGACATGTGCACCATCAAGCCGCAAAGCATAACGCATATACAACCTGCAAAAATTTAAAAGCTAGCATTATAAACTCGTATAACTTCGAATTTAAAATTAACGGAAGAGTCCGTGTAAGTTTATTTACTAGCAGTTACGTGGTTCGGATCGAAAGATCACTCAAACTCATGTCTTTTTGTTGTCGAGAAAAGGCAATAAAAAGCATTTTTTTAAATATTCGGAAGGAAAAATAGAAAAAAATGTATCGGCTGATGAATGATATTCGGAAAAGACGCAGCATTTTCCAAAGTTCTTTGCAGTCAGAATTGTAATAAAATAAATCACAATGGAAAGTAAATAAATTTTTTGTTCGCTCTTAATTTCGGTCACGAAAAAGTTTAAGTACTTATTTATTTTATAAATGTTGTATGAATATTTCGCTGCATGTTACTTGAATGATAATCCGACTGTGCTTTAGTTTCATGCAAAGAGAAAAAACTCATTAAAAAGACGTGTACAATTTAAAAAATTAAAAACACTATAGTACTTACGATTATGGAATATAATCTGCAAAACGCGTCATTTGAATCTATTTATACAGCGATTAAGGTTAGTCGGGTAACTGCGGCGATTTTTTAAAAAAAAAGCATATGGCCGATTAATTTCTTATCAAAAAAAAAAAAAAAAAAAAAGATAATAAATAATTTTCTCAAAATTACAGTTCCCCATAACCCCTCAATATTTGTAAAATAATTTTAAGAAATGTATTTTTCGGTTTTATTTTTACTATAACCGTTGCATATAATGTTTATTAACATTTTTTTGAGACGAATTAAAAGACGTTAAAAAATAAAAATTTTCTGAAATTTTGGGCGATTTCGTTTTTTACCAAAACAAACAAAGAAGTTTTTCGCGTTACATTTAAATATGTTCCCTTTTGAGTGCCAATCATTCACAGAATAACACTTAACTTTTTATGTAATTTTTAATTCGATCTAGTTGTTGCAACATAATAAAAAAATAAAATCGATTTTTTTAATTAGTTTTTTTACTAAAATATTTACAAAACAGATTTTTTCACCTATTTTTTTTTTTTTTTTACTTTAAAATATACCAGAAGTATACTGTGATATTTTTAATCCATTATTAAAAAGCGGAACAGTGCCAAAAAAAATAAAACAAATTTTTCCGATTATTTTAATTATAATTTTACAATATAAAAATTATTGAGATAGTTAATAATAATAAATACACGCCTTGTTGGCGCAGACGAATAAAAATTAAATAATTTAAAAAAGTACGAAAATTACCTTATTACGATGTACTAAATCATTCAAAATAGTTCAAATAAGATTGGTTAATTATTGATTAAATATTTCAACTAGCTGTGATATTGTAAGCACAGCACTAAACAATGAGTCCATTAGCAAGCAATCACAGTAATAGCGAGTAATATCGGAGAACTTATTTCCCGCTGTTGAATTTTTGAATTAATAATGTGTCGTCGGGGTTTAACTCGTAATTTCAAGATATTAGGTGCCAGTACCGTGTACACGGGGGGGGTCTTTGGGGTTACCCCCCCCCCCCCCCACATGAGAACTGAAATAGTTATTATAACCGGGGAAAAAATCGAAAATTTAAAATAAATATTGATGATTTTTTTAGGGTGTTCTTACCTTTAGAAGAAAAAAGAAAAAATATGTTCCATATTTTTAAATACTTCATTAATATTTTTTATAAGAGTATAATCAATAACATATGTAATTTTTATTAATATTTAAACGGTAATTCATTTATGTAAATTATTAATACATAAATTAAAATGATGGAAATTATTCATAGTGTATGAATATTAGTGAAAATTTTGTTATTTATAATATAAATATGTGAAAAAAAATTTCAACCCCCTTAGAATTCTGGGCACAGGCCTGTTAGGTGCATTAGTGCTTTAGTAACGTCTTCATTCATAACCTTTGTCAAGTATACTGCTTGAGACATTGTTACGAAGAGCCGTGAAAAAATATTATTTTGAGCTTTCTCGTTCAATTACTCCCGGAAAAACTAATGAATGGTCTGTGAAGTTTCAAATGAAACTTTTCTCGTCCAGTCTCTAACCATTTATCTCTGATCGACATCCAAAATCTTGATTATTTTTTAAACTGATCGTAGTAACGATTTCTTCGGAAAGGTCGTCATCGAAATTTGGTCGTACCCTAAATTAACTGTGCAGAAAGCAATCGACACAGAGTGAAGTTGTTTCAATTGGTAATCTGTGATTCAATTCACCATCAAAAAATTCATATTTTTTTAAGCGCTTCGATCATATGTACTACAGGTAGAAAGATATTTTCTAAAACAGAGTTGTATATGCTCCGTTTGTAAAATTATTTCAATAATTCTAATATTATAACATTATAATTAAAAAAATAAGAAAAATTTGAATTTTACTTTTTTTTAAAATTGTGTTTATCTTTTAAGAAAATATGAAAAATTTAAGTATATTTTAAATCAAAGAGAAAGTTTAGCGAAAAACATTTAAAAAATTTATTAAAAAAAAGTAGATTTTTAATTTTTCACAAAGATCAAACTACTAAACATTTTACCATGTAAGGGTAATAAAGTAAAAACTTTCTGTACAAATTTAGTGATCGGGAATTCATATAAATAAGGCACAAAAACTGTTAAAAATAATTATTTCTTAATGTATTTTATCGATAATTCTTCCCCAAAAAAATGTTTCATTATGGATAATAAAATAAAAACCCGAAAAAATATGTTTTTTCAAATTATATTGTAAATAATGAGATGAAATTTTTGCGAAATAATTTCTCTTTTAAAAACCAACGAATATTAGTTAGCGCATTTTAAAAGATTTCTCGACACAGCTTCATACTTTATTTTTCTAGACTTTTCTTGTGAAAATGCAAATGTAAAGTTCATTATAAACACTTCGCAAGCACCGGAATAAAATTAGATCATTTCGGTACATACTAGAAAATATCTACGCTTCGGAAGATTTTGCATATTTTGCTGCCACTATATACACCTATAGTAATTACTCTACGTAATTCTTAGGCTACCCCCCATTAGAAAAAGTGTTCCAATTTTATGTAGCATTAGTTATATTTTAAAGGATTCTTGTGATTGTTATTAAAATAATGTCACAATTTTATGTAACGATTAATGTAACGAAACAATATCTTAATTTTATATAATGAAAGTTAAATGTTAGGTTAGGATTTTTGCGATTATCTTATTTTTTTTGTGTTGATGACAGTAAGAATTACAAATTTTGATTATTTTATACAAAGCATAGAAGAGAAAGAGACATAAATAAAAGCAAGAGGGGCCAAGGGGCACAGTCCCTTGCGAGGCCAAAATGGCCGAATTTATATGATAAAAAACAAAAAAAAAAAAAAGTCTATCTTTATAACGTTATTAATGTTTTTGAAATTATTTTAAATATAGAACAAACGAAATCTTTCGGCAGATTAGGTCACTCCTATCGCAACTAAGGCGGTTGTAAAAAAAAATAGTGTAAAAAATATAGTATATGGTATTTAACAAGTTGATAACTTTTTAGAAACGATTTCGGGCTTTGATTTTGTGAGTTTTGTGTAATTTTCCTCGTTATTAAAGAATGCTAAAGCGTTTAAAAATTAGCCATCGCAACATTACTAAGCAACAAATCATTGTTATACATGCGCATTGATGCGTGCATATATTCGTATAATATTCGCGTCAGTTAGACAACGGTTTTGTTATTGTATTTTCCTTTTTTTTTTTTTTTTTGTAATCAGCGCATGCATAAAAAAATTATTTATTAAAAAGCAAAATGAATGTAAGGGGAAAGAAAATCTCGGTAAACATTTCGAATTCACTTTTAGATAACATTTTTTCTTACTGATAACAATATTTCTGGATAAGACAAAGTTATTTTCAATCGAATAATCCTTTGAGCACAGGTGAATGTGGTAAGAAAATAAATATTAAGAAAACTAAAACTCGTCGGAGAGAATTAATAATTTTGTACCTTGAATCGATATATCGCCGGATTTAGTTTGGAATCTGATAAAAGTAGGCAGCATTCTGCAATTATTAAGTAAGCGCGGTTAAGCTTTAGAAGTTGAAAAATGTACTAGAAAAATGTGCAAAAAGAGCTTACGTAAAAATCTTTTTGAAGAAAAAAATGTTTCGAAAATCAAAAAATACAGCCCTGAAAATTAAAAAAGGGCTCTAACATAACCATCAGTGGAAGGTATATCGATATTATAAACTAAAGGGTGCTTTAAAGGTTCTTCTTGGCCATACTTATGAAAATAGAAAATTATTACTAGACATTGAAAATGATATAATAAAAGAAAAATTACGAAGTTCAATATATAGCTTAGTTTGAATAATTTATCCGGAAATTACAATAAAATACACAAACTGTTAAGTGACATTCTACGGTATTATGAATATAAATCAGAAACAACCGCTGATATAATAATTATAGACCCGCAAAAAAATAGAACTAAATAAGAAATATATATGTTAGAAAGAAAAAAAAAAAAAAAAAGGAATAAAGTACGATCGATTAGCACTCGAAGTGAAATATTGGGAAAGATAACGAGAGCGAGGAATAAATTTTAATTTCGTGTCCACTATGAAGTAGTTACAGAAAACGCAGCTCTATTGAGCGCATGAAGTATAAGCAGTTGTAAGTTTTATTTAAGTGCTGGATGGCCATAAGAAATTGGAAATATCAATTAAACGATGAAACTTTCTCAATATTAATCTGGAACGAATCGGTTTTTTGTGGGTAGTGTGTGATAATAGCGATCCCATTACCGCGACACTGCACCATATAACCGTCATGAATTTCTCAACATCAAAGCTAGGAGAGATTCAGCGTAAAAACCGAAGTTTGAGATAATAGTGAAAAAAGATCAATTCGTTAATTTGCTTGCTAGAGCAAAGCAATTGTATCAATTCGTTACCGTGTCACTTGCCTATGGCGTCTCTACTCATCTCCCAGGGGCCTTGACGTCTCGGCGGAATATGTGTCCGAGTGCTGCTTCCGCTGTTGGTGCTTGCGCTGCCGGACGAGCTGGTTCTGGGTCTCGAGTGATGCAAATTGATCGGCTGTTTCCGGTTACGTTCGCGGAAAGAAGCGGACAGTACATTTTCAAGAACTACGACACCGGTAGATGTCACTCGAAGAAAACTACCTTGATGGAACGTAAATCCTGCGTTGTTTTAATAACAATCCACGAAACTGAGTATTACTATTAAATCGTTAAAATAAATTCACGTTTTCTTAGCCCAACAACACTGTAAATTCACAGACACAAAAATCTTATCAATAGGAATTCCGTTAAATCAGAATTATCCTATACTAGAGATAATAAATTATATAATTTCGGGCAAAGTATGGGATTTTTCGCGAAAATTCTTATTAATAAACGATATATAAATTAGTTTCTTTTTTTTTTATTTATTTTTTTTTTTTGGATTTCATCAGGAATGTATATAATTTAATTTTTAACGTCTCGCATGTAGCAGCTCCGTTATTGAACCAGCAACTTTAACGATGCAAGATATAGCAGAGTAGAAAAAAAAAAAAAAGAGTAGAGGTCTTATTCAATTTCATTCTGACACAGACCTCTGCTATAACAACGCAGTGTTCATTAATTCTGCTGGCTTTCCTTGCTTTCATTCCTGGTTAAAGCTCTTTTGTAAACTTCCTAATTCAACTCCTTATTTTAACCATCGCTACAACTATTTTTCGCTAACCTCATTTCACCTAATTCTGTTATCATAAAAAAAAATTATTAATCATTCTTTTTATTTTTCACTCGGATGCTTTTGTCGACTGTTCAAGATGTTCAGTAGTAACGGAAATTGTGATATTTTTGTCTCGTTTAAATCTCATTACGCAGATCATTTTGGAAAATATAATGTCGCTTGCCTGCTCTTCGAAGATCAATTCTATCGATGTCGTTGTCGACATTCCGATTTGTGAAAAATTAGACGCAATGACAAGCCTCTTTCTATTTTTATTTGACGAAAATGTGTTCAGGCAGCTGAAATCGGAAATCTAAGGTTAGAATAATTAAACATAGTTTAGAAACAACACCGATTTCTAAACACTTTGGTTGTGGCTGGAATATTCTTCGATTGCAAAAAAAAAAAAAAAAAAAAATGGTTGAAAAAAAACGATTGGAAAAAAAAGGTTCGAAAGAAGACGTTGATTAGAAGAGTTTAACCCGATATTTTATAGGACACTAAGTTTTCAGTTAATTTCGAAAGTTTTTTGATGAACTAAAAATTAACTGGCAAAATGCCGCTCGTTTTTGAGTAAGTATTTTTGTACAGTTACAAATATATTCATTACATATTGAAAATTAACAAAAAGAAAAATAACGCGGAATACAGGAAGAGTTATCGTAGAAGAAATTACCTCCGATTAATAGGTAACATATTCCATTAAGAACTAGTCCGAAGGCTCCCACGCAGAGCACTGGTATCGGCTGGTGCATTGCGTCGTGAACGGATATGTGAGTCAAAGTTTGGCAAGCTTGAATGACCATCGCGAGGCACAGTGAAGCGAAGAAAATACAACCGATTAACATGACTAGTACATCTATTCGAGCCCATCCAAATGTGTTTTTCATTCGTTTCTCCGATACCGGATATTTACATTGCTATAAGGATAATAGTTCAACACGTTATAGAAGATACTTAAAAAATGGCGACATTGCCTGAAATTTTTTGCCAAAATTATCGCTCTGAACATGTGCTGAAATTCGATTACGCATAAGTGGGATTATTTTCTAATCCCCCCCATACGCGAATTAAACTGTAAATATCCTTGGATTAAAGAAGCAATTTACCATAACCTCTTCCTTCCTCATCCTAAATAAATTACGGACACAACTATGTTAGATAGAATTATATTAGCTTAACCTTTTTGGACAGTTTCAGTTGTGTCCGTAATTTATATATGATGAGTAATCACTGTGAAAGCTTTAAACATTTATTTTTTATCTTTTTTTTCTTGGGCATGCTAGAACTAAGGACCTACACCCAGAACCAATAAGAAAGAAAAGAGCCGTCAGTTAGGACACGATCAGATATAGATAGTATAAAGGAACCAATGGATGAAATTACGGATGGAGAGGGGAAGGACAAAATATAAGATGCGCAATAAGGAGTAGGGAGTTTGAGTTTCAGTAAACAAGAATATAGAATACAACGTTCGACAGAAAGGAATGGACATTCAAAAAAGATGTGATTGGCATCACAAACCACCGCTTCGTTATGGTGGACAGGATAATTTGGAGAGGAGACAAGGGAATAGCGAAAACGAGAGGAAGGGAGAGCAAAATGGCCAAAACGCAAGCGAATCATAGAAGTGACAACAGAACGGGGAAGCGAAGGAAACTCAAAAAACCAAGGATCAGAAGGAAGACTAGGTTTACTGACAGATAAAAGGATTAATCGTTACGAAAGGAGGAGGGGTAAATATCTGACTAAAGTTTGAAATCGAACTTAGTACATGGGGAATTCAAATTAGAGGATGGAACTTTTTTAGAAAAGGAACAAGAGGAAGTAGCAACTCGAGCCAAGGAATCCGCCATCTCATTACCTGCAATTCCTATGTGGCTGGGAGCCCACAGCAAATCAATACGGATGGAATGAAGGAAAGAAATAATGTGGATAAGATGATCAATTCACAGGAATGATCAGGTAGGGGAGAATGAATTGAAAGGCGGACATGGAGTCAGATATAATCGAGAATTCAGAGAAAAGGTGATTGGGAGAAATGAAAATAATGGAACGTAGGATGGTCATTAATACGTTTATGAATGTAGAAGAGAAAGGAGGCAAGCGACAAGATTCTGAAAAGCCAAAATCTGGGAGGATAAAAGAGTCACCGACATCATCCGGCCTCTTCGAAACATCTGTAAACAAAGTTGCATGCGAAGGAAATTGAGAATTGATAAAACTGTGGAATTTCTGTCCGATTAGGGCTTGCGGAAGAAACTTAGAAACATATTTGAAGGATGGCAAAAATCGGCGAAATTAAAAGTGAAATAAGGAAGATTGAAAAAGGACATTATGAACTGAACCGAAGGGAAATGAGAGATGAAATAGGTGTTTTCCTAGGTACGAAACGACAAAGATAGGAATGGATAAGAGTAGAGGACGTGAGTGGAAGACGCTTAGTAAGAAAACGATAGCCCAAATAAGATCTGCAAATAGAAAGGTGTGTTGTATTAGATTCAGCAAGAACTGCTGGAGCTGGAGAGGATTTAAGAGCACCAAGGCATAGACAAAGGCAAGAGTTTTGAATTACATTAAATTTAGAGAGTCGGGACTTAGAAGCACAACCATAGAGAAATGAACAGTAATCAAATTTTGAGCGGATGATTAATTTACATAGAGAAATAAGGGCATACGGATCATCACCCCGTTTGGTTAGAGGTAATGCCTTCAGCAAGTTTAGCTTTTCGGTTGCTGAAGAGGAAAGATACTTGATGTGTTCGGAGAAGGATAACCGACTGTCAAGAAAGATAGCAAGATAACGAAAACGATTAACACGAGAAAAGAGTGTATTTACTAGGGATAGATAGACAGAAGCAGGATTATAAGGTCGCAGAGTAAATACGACATAACAACATTTAGTAGGAGAAATAGAAAGGTTAACCGAGGACAGGGAATGATCCAGCATAGAAAGAGACGAATTAAGTGTTTCACTGGCTGATATAATAGCATGAGATGGGGCATAAAGTAGCATGTCATCAGCAAAGAATAAAGACGAAGAATTTAGAGGAAGAAAAGCCACACTGATAGTGTATATGTTGAAAAGAGTAGGACTGAGGGAGGAACCTTCGGGAAAACCTCGAAAAACCGTTCTTGAAGTTTCAAAAGATGGAGCAGAGAAGTGGATAGAATGATTCTGCATGAGATTGATAATGAGGGAAGTAAAGTGCATTGGAACGTTAATTGCTATCATCTTATCTTTTAGAGCGGGTAAATGGACATTATCAAAGGCCCAGGGTACATCGATGAAGGAAGCCAAAGTATAATTTTTTTGGATAAAGGATTGGTAAATATGGGAGACAAATAGACTAATACAGTCTCGGAAGAACCAATACCAGACTGAAAACATATTGCTAGGAAATACATTATTACGCTCTAGCCACCAAACGAGACGCTTGTTTAATATACCTTCAAACAGTTTTGTTTTTTTTAGGAATACGAATGATGATAAAAGAATCCTAAGGGGAGGGAGGAGTTATACCTCTAGAGAGGAAACAATTAAAAGGATGAAGGAGAAAGGTAAGGGACTGTTAAGACAGGTTTTAGAGGACGAGAAGAGGTATACCGTCAAGACCTGTAGTGGAGCTAGAAGATTTGGAAAGTACAGACTTTAATTCATAAATACTGAAATCAGTAGCCCATATAAAACGAGAGGTAGAAGAGAAGACAGAATAATGAAATGCGGAAAAGGTATCTAAGAAGCGCAGACCAAGACCAAAGCGTAGACGCTATAGATTGTAGAGACTGTTTGAACGTCGCAAAAAGACAACGTTTAAAAAGCAAGGATAAGCATTCGGTCGAATAGGTAAACAGAGAATAAGAAGTAATAAGAGTTGCAAACATAATTCAGAATGGGCGGCCGCGGAAAAAAGTGTAATAATATTGCGGGGTTTAAAAACGCTAAGAAATCTACCGAAAGAAAAAGATAAACAATTTTATCCGCTGTGAGTTATTGGCTTCGATTCCAGGCTGTCAAGAAGTCAATTTGAATAGAGTGACAAAGGAAACGGTTATGAATCGAAGAACGTATGAAAAGGATTATGTAATCAATCAAGCCGCCTTTCCTTATCACTCTTCGCGAATCCCATAAGAACATTCTGAAGAAACATAGAAGAAGAGACAGATAGAATGACATGTAAAAGGCAGTAAACACGGCGTAGCAAATTGAGCAGAAGACGGGAAGTTTAAGAGACTATTCAAAGTGATTAAAAAAATAACGGAAAAAGACTGAACTAGCTCCATTGGGAGAACACTGGATGAAGACCGTTCATTGTTAGAAAGTGGAAGAGGTATATTATCGATATCGATGTTAAGGTTTTTCGGACATTTGTAATGCTTGCAGAAGTGAGTTGCAGTGGAGTTTTCTTATGATATTCTAAGTCCGTTGCTCCAGCTTATTATTTGATCAACTGCTTTTTGGAGGAGATTTTCTCCAATTTTTGGATCTTGACAGCTAATGGCTATTTAGAACTCATCTGTAAAAAGTGCTTTTATGACTAGAGGAGGGACTGAAATGGCTAGGATCGTCGATGCCGATGATGAAAAGAGTAGGACTGGGAATAGCTCCCTGGGGCACACTATTTAGCAGTCCATATGGGTCTGAGAATATGTTGGCAATACGAACGATAAATTCTCTATTTCGAAGAAAATTGAATATTACATGTAGCATATTGCCGTCTATATTGAATGATTTCAAGGCGGAAAGAATTTCGTTTCTTGCTATATAGTGTCGAATGTTTTAGTTAAATCCAAAAAAAATCGTCAGAAAATGATTTTGATAGGGCTTCGTTAATTTTGCTATTTATGTAGATTAGTTGGTGAAGCGTTGCCTGCATTTTACGAAGTTTTTATTGGTGAAGCGTAAGTTGAGTCCTGTACCGACATGACCGAGCAGGATAAACGAATCGCGGTTTATTCGATGGAAATACGAAGAGACGTTTAATAAAGAAGTGACAGGAAAAATAGTGGCGGATAGAACGAGAGACGGGCAATGATGTTTGCTTCGGTGTGATTCGCCGGAATGAGAGTGGATTTCAGAACGCCGAGAGGCAAGAAAATGACACACATTCTCGAATTTTAATGGCGATGATGTTTTCTCGGCGATCATCTGAAAATGCGGTAAAAGAAGAAAAAAAAAAATCGCTCGCATTTAATTTCACTGTCCGAAAATAAAAAGCGAAATTTGTTGGATTCGCACCAAATGTCGCCTTCAGAAAGAAAGCGTACTAACACGATGGTATTTTTAAACAAACGCCCATACACCCCGTATACAACGCTTTGCTGTCTTTTTTTTTTTTTTTTTTCAAACAGTGGCTAATCGCTCGCAGTTAATGACTTCCAATGTGCATTAGACGTCCGAGCGCGCGCGTGTGTGCGCGTGCATGTGATGGGGGAACACGTTTAGCATTTAGAAAAATTGGCGCTATAATTTTTTGTTTGAAAAAATCTTTAAAAAAAAAATACAACGAAAAATGTACGTTACACATTATTTAGAGATTTTTTTTTGGGAAAAATTGATTACAATTTTCTTTTATATTACAGTGTATACATTTGAGATTACTTACGATAACGGGAAGTAAATACTATTCGGCTGTGCAAATAATCGCAATTTCATTTGAAAAATTCTGAAAATAATTTTTATAACCGTAATGTTACTCTTGAATTAAAAAATAATAATAACAATAATAATAATGAGCGGATTACGATGGTACGATCTGCTTAAAAGATGTTACTTTTTGTGTTCGTAAAATAACAAAAAAAAAAAAAAAAAAAAAAAAAACAAACAGCTGGATAATAAGCCGAATAAAAAAGAAAAGAAAAAATCAACAAATCCAAAAACATCTTCGAATAATTTAAGCAATATCGAAAGAAGTAGTCATCTTCGCTGTAATCAAATTTCTATAAAAATAACGCGCCGTTGAGCTTTGTTTAAACGGAGTCCGAGATAATCTTACTTCTGGAAAAATACAAAATGGGTCAGAGGTGTTTTTTTTTTTTTTAAATTCATTCTCCTTAAATGCGCAGCATGACATATTCAAATTTGGAATTTTGATAGGGAAATGTGTATTTACACAGGCTAGCTAAAATTGGTCGTTTCTGCAGCAAAATCGTGTCGGTCTTATTTAGAAGTTCACTATAAACGTTTATCGCGTATTACAAAGTGTACGAATTTAAATTAAAATTCGTTTTTAATTTCATCATTCACCGAGGCTGATAAATAAATTTCATAACGTCGGCTTGTTCGAATATTCTTTAGAAATGGAAAATACCCACAAAATCAAGTGCTCAGCGCGCCTAAAGAAGTTTTCACTTCAAAAAAATCAACATATGCTTTTTATTCCGAGGACCGCATAAAGTTAATAGCGGCTTCGAGGAAAACGGAATTAATCTTTTAAATAAAAGTCTTCTACTTGATGGTCATAGCGCCATTATGGAGATATGGACTTGAGTTATATGGGAACTCTAGTAAAAGCAATCTCTTACAGATCCAAAGGCAACAGTCAATTATTCCGCGAACAATCACGTCAGCTACAAAGTATGTCTCTAACTTAACCTTACATAATAATCTAGATATTCCATATGTTAAAGCAGTGCACGTCGAACAGTATCAAAAATTCTTTGAAAAACTAAAATTAAATACTAACCCGAACATAGATAACTAATACTCTTCCGGATAATCCAAGACGAAGGTTTAAGAGGAGGAACTAGTGCCGCGACGCTCTTCCATTCACTTAATAGCAATTATAACTTAAATTATTCAGTAATATATTTAAATCGTTACTTGCATAAGAAACATACTTGCTGTGTAACGTAAATAATGTTGATCCTTTACTCGGAATAGCTTCTACCAGTACTCTATGGGCAATGCATAACCGCATCTGTTGCCATAGTGTGGGCTATACACTTTATATATTCCTGGACTCCTATGGGCTGTGCTTGAGTGCATTTGCTGCCATGGTGTCCAAGTGCTTTATGAAAAATACATTCTTTAACCAGGGTCCTATGGGCAATGCCAAGTCGCATTGTCGCCATGGGGGCCGGATACTGATATTATATATTTCCCAGCACATCCTCATAGCAGAACTGATATCTCGGAGCTAATTCTCTCGTTAGAGGGATTGACCTGATTTATTTGGTAGGTTAAAGTGGACGTCACTGGCGCTGTTTATGACCTCTTAAAGTCGGCCCAGCGGAAAAAATAAAATAAATAAATAAAAATAAAAGTCTCGAGTCTTTTTTCAGTAAACTCGTCATTCTCTTTCCTCGCACCCCGGTATTTTATGCAAGTCTACGACCCGCTTGGGATTACATTGTTACCCGAGTAAAGTGACGGAAATATTTTGAAGAGTTGATACTGCATCTCGAGCAGCCGGTATCTTAAAATGTCATTGAAAGGCGGTATCGGCTAGCCAATTGCGCTACCGTATTTCGGTGCAATCAACTTCGGCCCGAGGAAATCCACCGAAACACGTTAAAATAAGTTATCCGAGTTTGACGGTATTTACGCGTGGGTTTCTTATTTCATCACTCTATTACGCGTAGAGCGAGTAGTAATTGGTTAATGTTGTGTTTTGGCCAATTGCACGCTAATTGTTATTACTTAGATAATAACGATGTTGAAGATTGATGAATCATGCGGTAACATTTGGCTCGCATAACATTCTTCGTATTACCATCCGATAAAACTCAAACGAGGTTCATGAGTTAACCGGCGTGTTACCTTCGCAGCTAAGAGTTTTTTATTTTGTTCCCATCTTTTCCACGCGCATTTTTTTTTTGTTCCTATAATTAATTCTCCAAGTAGCGAACTCATGCTGACACGTTTCCATTTTTTTTTCATTCAAACATTATTAATTATTAAAGACCTTGAAGACGTTCTCCAATCATTATTAACAAAATAATACGATCATACGTAAAGAGCATTTCAAAGGTAATGCACATGTGTCCATACAAAAAAAAGTTTATTTGACAAAGTCGTATAACTGTTATAATCTTTCAATACAATCACCCTCCTCCTCAATCATACACTCCCTGTGCGTCAGGGGAGGTTCTAGATGCCGTCCGGGTTTGAAGTTTAATTCACGAATCCGTCGGGTCACAACTTAAGGCCTTTAAATCCTAAAAACGGATTCCTCGCATCGGCTCTTGAGTTTTCAGAACAGGTCATAATCATAAGGAACCATATCCGGCGAATAGGGTGTAAGTGGTAACAATTCCTAGTCGTGTTCCACAAAAATTTCTCGAATTTCATCATTGTCACGAGAGCGTGCATTATTATCATGCAAGATGAGAACGCCGCGATCAAGTAGTGATGAAGGTAATTTTCTGATTTTTTTCGATACCAGCCTATCTCTTCGCACATCTTATCGATCAGTGTTGCTACTATAGCGATGTTTGTGTAGTCACGCGAAGTTCTTGGACGACCAGTACGTGGCGCATCCTCAACCGACAAACAGCTTTTTTTTTTAATTCTTTCCCCCAGCGAGAAATACTGATACAGTCCATGGTATCACTGTCATACACGTCTTCAAATGCAGAATGAATTTCTGTAGGCGTACGATCACGAAAAGTTTAGATTTTTACATACGATCGCTGGCCCCGATTTGTAACGTCACTCGAGCGATCTTCCATCATTAAAAAAACACGCTGGTACGCGTGCAAAATTCATTCGAAACCAATCACAGTGTACAATGCTGTGTTGACAAAACTTCATAGGATACATCCCCCTTCTGTTTTCCCCCTCCGAAATGCATACAGACTGCGTAAGAACGTTGTGTGCAATACTTTTGAAATACCCTACGTATTTCACGTTACACACAATCTCACTGATATTTTAAACATCTCGACTGGGGGGGGGGTGTATCATTCAAAATCCAATTTCTTTTTGCATTTAATTCGCTAATTCTCGGCAGTGTTAACCGTATTTTCAATTATGCACGCTTTTCTTTGCGGGGTTTCATATTTTTCACAATGGGGCATTTTTTGCCCCGTTGTCGAACATTATTTGAGCAATTCAAGAAAAGTTTTTGTTCATACGCGCGCCCCACATTCCGACTACAATTACTCGTTATCAGTAATTTTTAACTTATATATTTTCAGCAGTCGTCTTTGCTATTAACAACACTTAGCTCGCCGTATATTGAATCCAGCCTACCCATAGCCCACGCGCAGTCCACGCATTGTACACGCATAGTCCACGCCCACGTTTTTCTACACAAAGTATGCGAAATATATGTACATATATAACGAATAGATCAAAATTTTCAACAACTAAAAAGTTGAAATCAACCCACGCAACTCACGTGCCCACCAAAACTGTATCCTTCGCGCAAACGACACACGGGTGGGTGTGAATTGTGCGTGGGCTGGGTTCAATACGTGGTACTCGATTTAAATGCATATTTCGCAAAATAAAATACGCGTGACCTGTGCGTGTGCTGTGTGTGGGCTGAGTTCAATGTACGGCGGGCTGTACTTTAACATTTTTCACGTTTACGTCAAAATGTCGCTTTCCGCGAAAGAGGAGTTGCGCTGATTTCGAAGCCCCATTCCTGAAACGCGTGTTCAGTAAATACGGAGCAACGTCTGCTGTCTTGTATGCCGAGCTTATCAAACGGGATAAGAAAACTGTGTTTAAGTTCAAAACGGAACGGAATTTTCTTTTTCAAAAATTTTACATCGTCCGAACGGTGGGAAAATCGGCGAAGCAGCAACTGCAATAAACAATACGACGATCTTCGCTCAACTATTAATACAGCGTGGTCACCGGTTCTATCCCAAGTGACGAAAAAAAAAAAAAATGTAGAAATCGATTAAAATATAATCGGCTAAAAAATTAATTCAGTGATCAGAGTTAGTGGTTAAATGGAATTTACCATCGAGACTGAATAGAAAAATATCGCGCAGTCGTTAAAGTCTAGATCAACAAACTCTTCGGAGTTGCCTAGCCGAGTTGGAGTTTACAATGTGCAAGACTTGATTTTGCAGACGCACTGTATCGTGGTAAACTAAAAAAAGATGCAATGGGTTGTTCATGAAAGCCATTTGTTTCAAAATAATATACAAATACTTTTACGCCGACAAATCTGCTGCCCGCTTTTTCAAGTGTTGTTACCGATTAGTTTATACTCGGGGCATCCTTAGTTAGCGAATTCACAATGGGAGAGGACCCCAGGGGTGGATTAAGGATTTAAAAGGCACCTTCGAAGAAAAAATGGTGAAAAAATTGAGTAATACACATGTGCCCAAACAATCAAGCACAAAAAAAAAGAAAAACCTACTGCATACGCATGAATGACTAATAAAATTAAAATTATGCTCTCTTTACAAAATCAACTTTCTATACTACATAAATTTTTTTTTTTTTTTTTTTTTCATTTATTATTGCACGCAATCTGTCTAATAAACAATAAGCGGCAGTGTTAAGGGGGAATTAGTTAATAAGTATGGAATGCTTCCCAGCGGTCGCGATTCCTTGTTGCTGATGAGGTATTATACAATTTACACAATTATATTCGACCGATTCAGCCGTTTGAATCGGGTACCGTCTTCGATGAGACTGTGTGCCGCCAACTGATTGCAATGATTTTGTAGCCGTTCTATATATCGTGTGCTGGCTGCCTCGATCTCTTCTTTAACCGTAGGCATTCGCAGATCTTTATGTATCTCATCATTGCGCACATACCATGGCGCACCGGCTATCGTTCGCAGAATTTTGGATTGCGTTCTTTGGATGATCGCTATATTAGACTTGCTCGCGGTTCCCCACAGTGGGATTCCATACGACCATATAGGCTTCAGCATTATGTTATAAAGCAGCACTTTATTTTCTATGGATAGTACTGAATTCTTTCCGATTATCCAATACATTTTTCGAAACTTAACATTTATCTGCTTCCGTTTAGCATCTATGTGCTTTCTCCATGTTAATCTTTCGTCGAGGTGTAAGCCGAGATATTTTACGCTACTCGATGTAGGGATCGTTTTTTCGTTTAATTTTATTAGAGGATACCTGTAGTCTTCAGCGTAAATATAATATGTATACTTTTTTGTTCATTAATTTTAATTTTCCAAGATTTGTACCATTTTTCTAGAACGTCTAAGTGCTTTTGTAGCCGCTTTGATGCCGATGCCGCATCGTAGTGAGAGGATAATATCGCGGTATCATCTGCGAACATAGCTGTAGTCGTGTTCGCATTAAGCGGGAAATCGTGCGTGTATATCTGATACAGCGCGGGTCCAAGCACACTGCCCTGTGGGACTCCTGAATTGATGGATCGAATGCTCGAATATGATTCGTTAAAGTTTATCTTAAAAAATCTTTCTTGGAGGTAAGATTCGATTAGTAGATAGTATTGGTAGGGTAGTAGTTGTTTTATTTTGAATAACAACCCATTGTGCCACACTTTACCGAATGCTTTTTCGATGTCTAGGAACACCGCTGCGCAATACTTTTTTTCTTCAAAACTTCGATTTATTACATCAACGACTCGTATGCATTCTGCAGTGCTATGTTGTTTCCTAAAGCCAAATTGGTAGTCTGGTATAATTTTATTCTGGGCTAATAGAAATTTAATGTCAAATAAGATATTTTATACATTATATATATATGTTAATATTTGTAATTTTTTAATAATAATATCTTTTTCTACAAAAAAGTTTTTAAATATATAAATTATTGTGAGTAGCAAAAAACTAATCATTTTTTGATAAAAATAACAATTTTATTTATAATGTATTATCACTTATCACAATTATTTAGTTCTTATATTATTAAAAGTTGCAAATTGTTATTTAATAATTTAAAAAAAAATTGCTTGACTTTGCTTTAGCAAAGTCGTTTATCAAAAATCACCAAAATCAATTGATCGAAATAAATCAACTTCAATATTCAACCTTGCCAATGCGGATATAATCTTTCAACTAACATAGTTGACTTTAACGTATTTTTGATCCTCTTTAAAATCGAAAATGATCTTTCTGATTCGCAGTTTGCTATTGGGATTGTAACTATAAGCGAAGAAGATGTTTCGGAATACTTGAATCATATCCAAATTTACAATTCAGTTCAAAAGTTGGAAAGGGTAGTAGAAAATTTTTATCATTTCCATCGGTCGTTTCTTCTTTTGTGCGATTTGAAAAAAAATCTTTCGGTTGTATTTATAAAAGGGGTATAATAAATTGTTTTAATTCTAATAAACGATATTCGTTTTGTAAATCGTTTGAGTAAACTTTTACAAGATTTTTAGCTTTTGATTCTAAATCACGTATTTCTATCAATAAGCAAACCAAATAAAGGGGGGTTTTGCGGGTCCAGCCCTCCCCCCGAAATGTTTGCGAAATAATAACTGCTTAAATTAAATGGACCGAAATTCAGAATAAATTTATTTCTTTTCAATTTTTGACAAAAGAAAAGAAAATTAACATTTTTATGAATTCTATGGAAACGACTATTTTTTATTTGTTTTTATTGTAGTGTTCGAATATTACATATACAATAATTGACTACAAGGCTATAGTGTACCATTAATAAATAAAATATATTTCATGCTAACACACCATTCACATATACATGTATATATGTATTAATTACAACGTAATTCTTAGGCTGCCCTCCATTCGAAAAAATTTCCCAAAAAAATGTTCCAATTTTATGTAACGTTTGTTATATTTTATAGGATTTTTGTTATTGTTATTTAAAAAATATCACAATTTTATGTAATGAAAGTTAAATGTTAGAATAGGATTCTTGTGGTTATGTTATTTTTTTTTTTTGTGTTGATGCCAGTAAGAATTACGCTGTAAATTTTGATCATTTTATACAAAGTATAGGCCATTTCGGCTTCGCAAGGAGCTGTGCCCCTTGATCCCTATTGCTTACATTTCTGTCTCTTTCTCTTCTATACTTTGTATAAAATGATCAAAATTTACAACGTAATTATAAATCGGTCCACATGAATAAAATAACATAATCACAGAAATCCTATAAAAATAACAAACATTACATAAAATTAGTACATTTTGCGTTATATAAAATTGGGACATTTTTTCTAATGGGGGTAGCCTAAGAATTACATTGTAATTAATATATAATTATAAAAATATTTTCGTAACCCCCCTCCACCCCGAAATTTTGTTCTAGATATGGCCCTGTATATGATGATGGTATGCATTACTCCGCTTTTGCAACTCGGGAACAAGTTCATCTATAATAACGTTAAATGAATTTATACGAAAATTATCGGTCGCACTACTAACTGGTATACTTTTGTCTGCAAACTTCTGCTGAATATTCTTGATTTACAAAACGGCTCAATGCCTTAACTCGAAGTCTAAAAATTTATCACGTAAATTTTTAACATTTTAGATCGCGTATAGCGTTTTTACATAGAAAATATTTACGATTGCATCGATATCACAATATTTGGACAGAGAATTGTTATAAATCGATGTATTTTTCAATACGTATACGTTAACCCTTAAACGTCCCATGCGCATTATAAAGAACATCAACTTTGAAGTCATTTTTAAATACTTCTGTGTTAAATTGGTACGAAAAAATTATAATGATGTATAATACCGTATTTTGTTTTAAATATATCCAAATTTGGGGTTTCTGTGCGTTTTCAAAAGCTTCCTATATAATGATGAATACTTGACATTTTCATAAATTTCAGTTTACTAAAATGATAAAATTTCTCTGTTGTAAAATATGACTTGAAAGAATGTTAATTCAGTAATTTTTTTTGTTAGTACACAAAATAAAGTGTAAAAATTCAAATGATGTTATTATTTAAAATAATAAGTGTATTTTTTTCGCTGTGTAAGCATTTAAAAATCATGTTCCTTATAATGCACACCGGCCGTGATGTAGAAATTTGGTGTTAGTAAAGAATGTTCTCTGTAATGCACACCGGCCGTGATGTAGAAATTTGACATTAGTAAAGAATGTTCTCGGTAATGCACACCGGCCGTGATATGGAAACTTCGCTTTATTTAAAGGAAATATTGTACAGTTCAGATGTCAGCCATGGAATGAAGGAATCATCACTTTTTTCCTATGCGGTGGTGTTTGTAGTAAATATACGCGCATTTACAACTGCAGAGAAATTTATTTTCCAAGCGTTTTTATTTATTTGCGTATAGGACTCATATGGAATGTTTTTCATCTGGTACAGTACTAAATAATCGACTAAGAAATTGTAAATGAAAGGAAGATAAACAGTTAAAGAAATTAGGTCGCGCTAGTTTTGATTACGATATACAGATAACGAGAAAAAAAAGTTAATGTTCTAATACAGAATGGTATGTGATAATAGATGTGTATCATCTTGAAGTTAGTTCGTATGTCGGTGGTGCAGAACCTTCTTTAGACTATAGTAAAAAGCTATAGTAAAGAAAACCGGACAAAAGTTTCAGTGCCGTGCCCGAAAATTTTAAACGATTATAACCCCGATTTATGTTATGTATGGATGATGAAGCCGATATGCTTGTCGCATTATACAGAACTGCAATGAAATCTCATCGATGGTATTTTTATCATTATTTTCACACAAATGATATCGATATCTGTATGAATATAATGTGCTTGGTTATTATTATATAAGCGTGACTTTGAACATCAACAAGTAAAAACATGTTTACCTCTGAAGGAATTTATATTATATAGGTATACTATTGGCAATATTCTAAATACTAAGAATAAACTTAGAATTGGAAGCCCGTTAAATGTAGCCGAGCACTATTCCGCTACGAAAAAGAAGCGTCTGAAAAAGAACAAACAACCTCTTCCAGCAAGTGATTCAACCTTTGTGGACAACTTAGATCATTTTCCCATTTTCACAACTGTCGGACGATGTAGATCACGTACAGAGAATAAAAGCACAATACTGTGTTCAAAGTGTAACATAAGATTATGTATTTTAAAAGACCGTAATTGTTTCTTTAAATATCACAAAGAAAAATAACGATAACGTACACAGATGCGCACACAATACAAATGCACTTCAATATTACACATATACACAGCATAATTTCTTTTTTGTTTCGCACCTTTAAAAGTAGTAAACGTAATAACAAATTTGTTATTCGCTAAATTCTGTGAAATTATTTATTTTAGTAAGGTGTAATGTTGTGCAAAGTAATATATGCAATTGAAGCAGGTGAGAATAATCAATATTTCTGTTAATTTGTTGTGATTTACATTTTATTAGTGGTTTCATGTTTTTCTCAGTGCACATTATTATCTAACAGTACTTCTCTATGTAACACTCATAGCCAATTATTTTGGGGGTGAGGATCACTCAATTTTCCGCATGACCGAATGAAATATAAATAAATAAAAAAAGAAAATTATTCGTAGGCTAAAATAACCAAAAGATACTTCCAATTTTGCCGAATAAACCGAATATTTTCTGATTTTGACGAATAATTCGCAATTTAAAATTATCAAGTGGTGTCACACCCCCATATCCACCCTCCCCATAGTTTTTTCCTTAATTATAATGCATATAGCTAAATGTTGGTTGTTTTCAGTAAAGCGCTCAGTGTGCATTATAATGCACATTTCTAAATGTTGATTGTTTTCAGTAAAGCGCTCAGTGTGCACTATAAAGAACATTTCTAAACGTCAATGGTTTTCCGTAAAGCGCTCAGTGTGCATTATAAAGAACATGACGTAATTTAGTTTCTATGGGATCGCGGAACTGAAATATTAAGTTTTATTGTTAAATGTATCCCAAATAGCAAAATAAAGTATACAAAATAATTTTCACTTTGATTTTTCTATGTGGGGGCATTTAAGGGTTAAATGACTCATTCATTTTATTTTGAACACAATAAGATTTATCGCGGAAAATTTCTATTAATATTCATTTTATGTAGCATTTAGTTTATTGGGAAAAGAGAGAAAGTTTTATAGAGAAAAACTATTATATAATTACATTAATGAATTCTTAATAATTCTTTTTTTACCTGTAAAAATTATCACTTTTTAAGGTAAAAAACGCAAATTTAAAATCTCGCATTTTTACAGAATTCAATATTTTGGAAAAGAAAACTTAAATTTTGCACGTGGAAAATTACATTTTTTTTTGCTCGAGAGGGCGGGGCCCCTCTGGAAGCTGATGCCCGGGGATATAACCCCTCAGCTCCTCCACCACAGATCCGGTCCTGGAGAGAACCTCGTCATTTTTTTTTTTTTTTTTTTTTTTTTGTAAAACAATACAAACACCGATTAAATAAGTTCTATCCGAACGAATGAGAAGATTCCTCGTACGTTATTTTAGTACATTTTCTTCTGAATCGTGTTCGAATCTCGTACGTTGTAAGTGAGATTCTGAAATTGAACTTTATTTTTTATTTGAATGCGCTGTATTCTATGTTGAAAACATTCTGGGATAATAAATTTCACTTACGATACACACATATGTGAAATGTTCTCACGGAGCTTATTAAATGCAATTACACCGTGACGATATTAAAACTAAATGTTAACTTCGAAACTACTTCAAAACAGATACACACACATCTGCGCAATGTAGCAGTCAGGCAATGAAACGAAAAAAAGACAAACCGGTGAGGTAGTGTTCTACCGAAAATTTACCAGCTCGGAGATGTTAAGATTTGAAAACTATGTGGAGCTTTTTCATACGTATATGTATTTTTTTCGTTTAAATTTTTTTTAAATTGCACAGCTAAAAAGAAAAAAAAAATTCTTGAAAATATTGGATATACGCTAACAGTTTGTACTGGTGAACCGTTTAAATATATTTTTACCCGATTTATTATTTTAGCTGCATATCATTTTCCATTTCGTTTTTTTCATCATAATTTTACCGGTACACAAACTAACATATACGCATGTGTGCATATATACAAACACACACATACATATATACATGTATATTATATACATACGTGTATATTCTATACATACGTGTATATTCTATACATACGTATATATTCTATACATACGTATATATATAATTTCTATATTTATGTGTGGGGGTACATGCACATTTTTACTGTCAAAGTTTTTTCCCGTATGAGTAGTAATGGTACCGCTAAATTGTAACTTTATCTTGGCACGCAGATAAATATGTGTGCCAGTGAATATTTCTATAATTTATTATGTTTTCAGATTAACGGACAAATGACTCATAGCACTAATACACTTTTACAGTTATCGCGAATTTTAAACCTTACATTATCTTCGTGCGTAAGTAAATATTCTTTATGTTTTTATAATACAAGGATACAGTTTCAAGTTAAGCGGCTACATGAACTTGGCAGTATCTAATTATAATGCGGTTCATAAGAAAAAGTATACACACACATATATATATATATATATATATATATATGTGTGTATAAATGTATTTTTTAAAAATACGTGTTAATCATTACTCTCGCCAGAAGGGTGTGAATAGAATTTTATTTTACATGTAGAACTGCGTTTCTGGCAAGTTTACAAAGTGACATTTATACCGCGTGTGAAATTCAACTAACGCTTTCAATAATTAAAATCACTTTTACGTGAAAATTGAGAAAAACAATGCGATTACTGTCGCTTTTAAGTTTATCGTATTAGTGATCAAATTAAAGAAGTAAAAATGAATTAATTTAGCCCATCAGTAAAGAAGACTTAAAATACGCTTTGGCGCGCAATTTATCACAAGTTAAGGGCAAGAAAGTAAACAGATTTTTTCGGACATGTGCTTTTTTCTTTTGCTTCTAACATGGCACCGGCTACAAACTTTCAACAATGCCAGCGAGTCTAGTTAAGGAAAGTAGGCGCATGTTAAAGGAAACTGGAGACTTACATATTTTCCGGCGACCGATTACACGCTGTCAAAGATGAAAAGAACAAAAAAAATTTACCTTATTTTAAATGAGTAAGTAAAATAAAGTATAGTATCGCGAAGGAATCGACGTTAAATAACGTTTTTAATTTAAATAAAAGATCTTGTAATCGATTTAAAAATATATTTTACCTGTAGAGGCGCTTCTTTTAAAGACAATTGTTTTACTATACTTTCTATCTAATACGTTTAATGAACTTCAGTTTAACTCTGTAAAATCTGTTACATTTTTTTTATCGTTTTTATTTTTTTGGAGTAAGGAAGACTCATCAACTAAAAATCTTCACATAAAAACAGCGATCGAAAGGGCTACTAATTGGATAACTAAGCGGGAGTGTGTTAAAATGATGTATTTCGATTAGTTTCTTCTGGCGTATAGAAAAATGCCCGGTCTAGATTCAAACTGAGCGGTTCTAAAGGAAACTCAGACTATGAGGAGCGGCGAGAATGAGCGGGCCACATCCTTCCGTAAAACGTTTTAATCTTAAAACGATGTAATAAATCATAAAACTATATAGACTCCATGTTGTTTCAGACTATCGAATTCATTTGTGTGCGCGATTCTCGAAACTACTTTTTCCGAGATAGTAAGGAAGACGATCAGAGTACAATAAGCCGTTTACTTAAAATCTAACTAAAGGCAGAGTGTATTAAGCATATAAGTTAGTCCGTTTAGACTTTTAAGTTGTTTGCAAACGTATCGTGAAACTGGAATGCCTTGTTCAGATTCCGAAGCATCTGAAAACAGATTTTATTACGCTGCTAAAGTCTATCGCAGCCATATTCTATACAAATTAAAGCATATCCTCTAACTATAGTACATCAACCAAGGCCCTATACATCATATAAATGTTTTCTTTTCTTTTCTTTTCTTTTTGGACGTTTTTACCGGCTATACATCTTCAGAAAGTTCAATAAATCATTTAGCGGATAATACAAATTGCGATCAATGCTGGTCCGGCTTCTAAAATGTGTTCCGTGATTATATATTTTTTGAAACACTACGCTTGAAAATTAACAACAGCGATAAAAGTGAGTCTGCCAATATTTATATGTTCATACTAATCAGCACTTCGTCAGTATAAATGGATAGAGTCGCTCTTCGGGTTATTCCGGTTTCTATCCTCTAGGACTTTGCGCTGAGGACGCCATAAGATTTAATTTCTGGTTATTTTTTGACTTGGCGTTAGATAAAGAAACGGTGATCCTCAAATCCTAATCCTGCTGTACAAATCAATCACGTTATCTAAACTAAATTACTGTTCCTTCATACATATATGGCAATGCCTCAAAATCTCTCCTCTCCAAACTGGATTTAACACAAAATGTGGTTCTTCATTTTTGCTTAAGGGGGCTTAATTCCACTCCTATTCCAGCTATTCTTGCTGAATCGAATGTAACACCGTTGTTCATCCGACGATCACATTTAGGATACAGTTTCCTTGTAAAAAGACATTCCATCTCGTTTTCTAAGATTCGTCTCTCATACCTCTCTATCTTTCATAAATGGCGTTTCTCTCCTAATAAATCTACTATCTTAGCCCTTGTTTCTCATCGTTTAGAAAAATTCTCCTCCTATACTATTTCCCACAGTAAACTTCCTTATTTTATTTTTAACTTCTTCGTATTTTTTTACCCTCCAAAACTCTTTTCTCTCCTTTCATCATCTAAAACCTCTGGCTCCGCAGTTGCCAATCAAGAATTTAATTTTCTTATTAATTCCTCGTTTCCTCTTCATTCCTTAATATTTACTGATGGTTCCAAGAGTTCAGGAGGAGTAGCTGCTTCCTTTTTCTCTCCAGCCAATAATTCCGCTCAATCCTTCAGGCTCCCGGCTCTTTGCTCCATCTTCTCCGCAGAACTTTATGGCAATCTTCAAGCCGTTATATTTATTTCCTCAACTCGTTCCTCTGATAGATACTTAATTATTTCGGACTCCAAAAGTGCTCTTCAGGCTATATCCTCTCCCTTTCCCTCATATTCTCTCGATTTTATTGTTTTCCGTATACGTTCTCTCATCTATAGTCTTTCCCTTTCCCATTCCATTTCAATCGACCTGCTTTTCGTTCCAAGTCATGCGGGTATTGATGGTAACAAAACCGTGGACTCCTTAGCACGCTTAGCGTTACACTCTCCACATTTTGTTAAAAAGATTCCTGGTTACAACATACTTCCCTTCTCCAAAAGAATGCATGTCAGACTTTGGTCGGATGTGTATCCTTGCTCCTTTTCCAATCCTAACTCACTCAGGATTGTAGGTCTGCAGGTTTGTAGGATTGTAGGTTTGTAGGTTTTAAGAAGAATTTTGTAATTACTGTTACAGTGAATGGAAATTGTGCAGAGTCAAAACAAATCTTTGCCACATTTTAGTAAAAGTGCTGGCGATGTGCTTATGTTTTTCTGTTAAGGGTGGTGGTAATTTGATTGGAGACTTTTACTCAAATAATAGGTGTATACAACCTATCACATTCACAGAGAAAATCGGCCAAGCAGAAAATAATGCTGGTTAAGCTTACCGAATGAGTAAATAAAGGAGACCATTTTGAATTCGGAAGAAACAGTTAATTTAATAACGTACAAGGAAAACAAAATTAGAAACGAAAAAATTATAAATGCCGAGCTGAAACGAGCAAAGAAATAACCACCCGAATTTATATACACATCAGTCGCTGTATCTTCCATAGTTCGCCTTCGTTTTAATCATAGTCTGCTCCCGGCTTTTCGTTTCCGCTTTACTCTTGTTCAATCTCCTTTGCGCCCCTTTCATCGTCCTACCTTAAATGTCACGTGTGATGCAAACCATGTACTATTATTCGAATGTTCCTTCATTTGTACAGAACACGCAATCTTTATTCCAATTTACTTAGCCTTGGCCTCCCTACTCCTTACAGTGTCCTCTATATTCTCGCTTTTCCATCTTCTTCTGTTGTTCCCTTGTTAGTTAGTTGCTTTCATTTCTTCAATTTCTAATCGTTTCTTGATATAACCCGTCGCTCCATATGTCTTTCTATTTTTCTAATCTTTTGTGTTGGGTAAATGTCCTATGCTAACGTGCCCATAATTAGAAAGAAAAAAAAAATAATGTAAACGCATTAGAGCGATGTAGTATTTTTTGTGTGCAACTGCATAAATCGACGAAACAGGTTGCGCGACGACTCATAAAAGAATAGATCAACATCCTACCACGAATTGGACTAAAGTATATAACGGTTACTGTCTGTTTCTTTACAGACAATTAATGCAAGCTGCAGGCGATTTCGCGAAAATCACAATACCTAAAGAAGACATTATAGATAATTTCACAAAATTAGCCGAAGATGAGTTTGAAAAAATAACTAAAACATAAGTTTTATGCGACATTCAGTAGCAGTATGGAAGAAAATTATTACATGTAGAAGGTGAATAAAACCGAGGAGGAACACTTAAGGGAAATGATAGCGATTTAAATATCGTTCTTGAGCCATCTCTCAGATACATATGTTTCTAGTGGAAGTTGAAGCAAAGAGCATGTACTTCGTGAGGTAGTAGGTGTATCAGTGAAACGAAAAGGCGGAAGAAAACTTTGGGAGCGAAAAGAGAATAGTAGGCTATAATTGGAATACGCGTAAATGACGGATGTGGAAAGGGTGAAGCCTGGAATAAGGAGTTGTGCCCCATTAAAAGAGAGTTACCCGTTGAAGAATGACCAGATCAAATTTCGGTGAAACTTCTAGGAGGCCAGAGAAGAAAAATTACTTAAAAGGCAAAGCGATCGAGTGCAACCGGTCTACAGAACACTTCCGTTGATACGCATGAGGTTCGCAGGAAATCAAACTGGTTGAAGCAGTAATCTGAGTATAAAGGTAGTCGCTTATAGAATGTATTTCTACTGGTTCCTTGAACGGCAACAAATTTAGCTGTTCCGAGTGCAACGGCTTTTAAAGTACCTCTGACGTAGAGCGTAAAAGTTCGTATAACATCGCTTTTCCAAAATTTAGACGAAATTGTCAGTTCGTTTAGATTTGAGTATCATTAGCCTTTTTTCTTTCACTTTCACCGTCTTATTTTCTCAAACCAGCGCACTTGCTTTTCTTTCAAACCGGTTTTCTTTACCAATTACGTTTCCTGCTTATGCTAAAAGGTGTATTTCTGAAATAAAATTCGTTTCGCTCTTTTTAATAATAATTCTGAAAATAATTGAATCTCTTAATATTGCGCTTCCAGAACAGAGTATACTTAAAAGTTAAAAACATTAAATCTCATTATAATTCGTGCGACTAAAAAATTTTACTGATTTTTCCGAGAGATGGAGATTATTATAATCTTACACAGCTTTTAGTCAACGATAGTTTAATAATTTTTATGCCGTCCTCTCCATATGTAGAGCGACTACTAATATACATATATATGTATGTGTGAATACGCGCGTGTAATTTAATAAATGCACGCGATTAAATAAAACGCGATAAAATTTTTCGGCTTTTAAAGAAACCGTTTTGATAAGAATCTCTTCGTTGCAAACTAGGAAGAATGCAGATAAATGTAAATTAGCACTACGTACCGCGGAGGAAACGGCCGCTGAGGAACAATTGCTTTTCGCATCATCAGCGTTCTGTTTTACTGGGCAAGGCTTGTCCGACCGTTGCGAGCCGGCGTTCGATGAAGAATCTGCTTGGCCCGCATCAATAACTGCGACCGCATTACTGCTGCTACTATTGCTGTTGCCATTTATCATGGATATGTTTTCGGTGATAATCTGCAGGCCTCCGTACTAATTTAAGAATACAATTGAAAAAGATGAATGCAACAGAACACATTAAAACATTCGACACGAACATCAGGAAAAAATTATTCAAAAATATTTTGTTTAACAGCGGACTCTGATAACCTCGGTGCGAGATTTTACGAATCCGGTTGTTCATACGTGTCATTATGGTAAAAAATATACCACCAGAAATGATAATCGTAGGTAGAAACAATCGCTCTCTCTGAAATATCCACCGTACGTAATTGTTTTTGGTTTTTAGTTTTCGCTTTTTGCTTTTCGGTTTTTGCTTTTTATTTTATCATCAATTTTTACAGGCTATAGCATTACTTTATTAGATGTACATTTACTACATACATTAGGCGAATGTATGGAAAATTTAGAAAGTTTCCCTTACTTTTTCACTGTACCATAGCAGATCGTAAACAGTGCCATTGCATAACTAAAATTGGACGCTGTACGCGTATGCCATGATATTCACGTAGAGCTAATCAGTTGTCTTTTTATATTTACGCTGACCCGCGAGCAGTACAACAATTTTCAGGTATAAAATTAAAAGAAACAGATAAAAGCATAGTTCGCGGTGGGTTGATTGCAAAACTGATGGACACTCATTCCATCAGTATGTGAAGGTTTTTTGTATGTGCTTCTTAAACTGCTGGTCAATTGATTTTTACTTTAATTTTGCGTATTTGTATTTAAAATTTACTAAAAATGGCAGTTGGTTTCCTACGGGTATAGAACAATAAAAAGCTTTGGAAACTGAGAACATTCGAAACGAGAATCGCTATGTAACTATTATATACGGAAAAATTTCCATGTGGTCAGACTGAAATCATCATCATCATCATCATAGTGTCATACTTAATTCCTGAGCGTCGGTGATTACAGGTATTCGTAAAATTCAGCTGTACAGATATAGATATAGTGTACTAGGTAATTGTTTATAATGTACACACGCAATACTATACTTGCAACTGATATTGTGATTGTTTGATTCATATCGTTATACAAAAATGCAGTCCCCTATTTATGTCTGCCCACTACAAATCAATTAGCGCGCATATGGTGGTATACGCGGTAGTTTGCCATTGTCCTTCACGTGATTATTTTATTTATTTTTTTTTAATTCTTTAATAGCTAAATTGCACCTAGCCGATGTGATAGCGATTTAGCAATTATTTTTAATATCTTGCGTACATAGCCTGAATAGCAGCCTACCCAGCGATAGGTGTTAAAAAAAGAAGTTTTATTAGAACTTTTAATTCAGACTCTAGATCCATCGACTTGATTCTATCAAGCCGTCGAATTTCTAGTGAATTGTCTAGCAACCCAATTATTGTCATGCTGTTCGAGTGCGCTTCTAATCTGTAGGCATACTTCTTTGCGTCGTCGAATATTACTTCGTGAACAAACTTTATTCCGAGGTCTTTGTGAAGCGTTAAATTGATAATGTACCATTTACAACCATCCGGAGGATTTTGTTCTGGATCATCTTCCGTTGTATGATTGTTACTCTTTTTAGAACAGGTCCACAGATCCGTAACGCCAAAAAAGTGGCTTTAAAATCTGTTTATAAACTAGTAGTTTATTTTCAGTAGATACTTCCTGTTTAGTAGCCAGTATAATTGTCTTAATATTCAATTCGGTCCGTTTTATATGTTTCTTCTTTTATGTTAGGCGATGATCAAGGTATACCCCCAGATATTTCGAATCTGTTTTTCGCGGAATTGCAACATTGTTCAATAGTATATCTTCCGTCGGATCAATTTTTCTGTTAGTGAAGATTACTCGCGCTGATTTAATTTCATTAGGTTTGATTTTTCATAAGTTGGGCCTCGACGAAATATCAGTAACCGCTGCTTGGATGGTATTCCGCGCTTCAACATGCGTTTGAGCATAAAATCGCCGTGTCGTCAGCAAAGGTTGCTAGGAGGTTCCATGTGATACTATTAGCGGTTAATTTAATTATTTCCTATTGTAATTTCTGTCGTCGCCTTAACCGAAGTCGATCGCTCTAGCAACTAGACTATCGCGTGAAATAAAAATTTTAAACAATGAAATATCGTAGTCGCAATGATACAGAAATTGTGTCTTACCTTTATAGTGCATAGGTAACCGAAAAGAGCTATTAAGTTACATAACATAAGATACGAGTCCACGGCCAATGTGAGCGCATGAGCCGAGTAACTGACCACCAATTGAACTAGGAAGTAAAATGATGTTAATATCAGCACCGTATACAAAGACAGTGGTTGAAATTTTTTCACCCATTCTTTGACCGCCATTTATCCGGCCAGATCTGTAAGAAAAAAATATTAATTTAATATAACTTAAAAGAAGATGTTTTAATGTAAAAATTTCGATGCAAATTAAAAAAATCTTAAACTAGTTTTCAAAATGTTTTTTGAAATTCATATTACACAACCGACTTTCGTTAATTAATGCGTTTGAATTCACCCTGTGTTTCAGAAACGTAATAAATTTTATAAACCTTTATCGACGGCTTCTACGAATAATCATGACCGATATTGTTTTAAAATTAATTATTCGCGCGTAAACGCGTCATTTAACATAACAGTCAAATCAAATCATTTATTGTTATCGTTAAACTCCACAAATATGCACTGCACAATGCGCGAATAAGCAAAAGTACGAAAATTATAATACACTCCGCTCTGCCAAAAAAAAGAAAAGAAAATATAGAACCAAATCTGATGTGCATTAACAAGATTAAACAAAAATAAAGCAAACGATAATTATATTAATTCAGATATGTATTCATAGGGCTATTCACACTCGTTAACATATTTATGAATACAAAAAAAAAAAAAAAAATTATACATATAAACACGTATATCCTATCATAAACAGTAAAAGAATTTAAAAAATCTGAGACTATTTAACCATTCCAAAAATGATTTCGATTTTTATATAAATTTGAGCGAAAACGCTCGATGATATTTTCTTTCCTTTGATATACTTCTCGAAATTACGAATTCCGGTGTAATATTAACAACGGGGATAACTGTTATGTGTTTAATTGCTTCTTATATTAATTTTAATTTCACGGTCACTTCAACTACGTATTTTTGTTTAACAGAAATTACGGTTAATTATTTTTGATCAACCCTGATTGTACAAAGATTTTGTTCCTTTTTTTTAGAAAATTGATTTAAATGCTTTTATCCTAACGATTCGAAGGAATATTTTAACCGCGCAGGGGGGAAGTATGTGTTGCTATGAGAATTAAAGCGGGGTTTCAAGATGCAGAATTATTGTAATCCGAGTTCTCCTTCAATTGATTAAAAGAAAAATAACGCACACGCAGTATAGGAAGCAGATTTTATATATAGGTATACTTATAGATTTATTCATATAAAAATGGTCATCGAATGATAGTGAATATATATGCGACGGTCGCTGCAAAAAGGTACACATAGTGTGTCGTCATCAGAAAATAATTAATCGAGAAAAACACCTTTAAAGTTTCGCAGTATAATAGACACTACTTTCAGGTAGATTTTAGACATACAATTACGATTTGCAACAGGTAAAAAGGGTTTCTTTTGACACCTGTTTGTTTAATCGATTTCTCACGTTAAAGATCACGCGCTTTTCCAAGTGTCCGAAATACCGCTGTTAAGGCAAAACCGCATTTTTCATACACACTATGTATGTACACCTTTTCTCAGCGACCGTCACATATATTTCTCAGCTCGAACAGAATATTGCGATCGTACGTCGTTCGTTAAAATCTGATGGAATCTCTCCGAATGATGAATGCGTGTGCGACAATGTGTGCTTACATTACAACTGCAAAGCAATCGTCTCCGATTCGACCGGCAAAAATACGTATCAGCAGTAGAGAGTACCATGCGCGTGGTTAATTGCGCGACGATCAACGGCAGCGAAATTAATTTTGTAAACCCCGGTAAGAGACTGGCTGAAATACGTTAATTGTATCTAGTGTAATTTTTCTTTCACAGACACACGCACATCAATTATCGATTCGGATTCTTTCATTTTGATTTCGAACAGAGGCTAAGAGCAACAACAATGGCCCAATCAATCTGGTCACAGAATCGATGTTTTACCTCGTGTTCGTCCTCTGTTGCTGTGTTTACTTAAATTAATTACTCATACTATATTCAAAAAAAAAAAAAAAAAAATCCGATCTGGATTATATTACATCGGAAAAATATGCAACAAATTTTTTATTTTTATTTTTTGTATATTACATTTCTTTTATAACGTAAATATTCCGTTAAGCCATTATCGGAACTATTCTTATTTGTTAAATTGACCGTTTTCGTAACAATATATATATATATACGCGCCATATCACAAAACAAGCCTATATAGATATAAAAGAAAACCACGAATGCGTGCTACTCTATGCGTCGTAAATTATGCAACACAAATATTTCGAAGGAAGACAATGAAAACTAGACCGCTTAATGGCAGTTCCATCAATAATTATCTAGCTCCAATAATATCCTTTCTCTCTACGAAATGTACACTCAAAAATTTTGGTTTCACATGTATACTTCCTCGTTTACCAACTCGCATTCCTATCTCTCTATCCAGCCTTCTCCGTTTTCCGTGGTTCCATAACTTTCCCTTTCTTCGCCGTCACTCTATTGTACCCTTAGAGAAAGGGAAACAAGATGATTCAGAAATCGTCGAAACATTATATTAAAACACATTAATGAAAAAGCAAAAATTATATATATATATAAATAATTATTATCAATATAGGTATTTCATAAAATTAATTACCAAACGAAATTTATTCACATAAAGAAGCAATATGAGTATGATAAAAATTTTTAAATAAAAATTTTTTTAAATTATAAGGATTCTCTGCCCATCTAGTAAAAATTAAAACTAATAATAAATAAAATAAACAAATTAAGATAATTACAGCAAGAATTTAGATTCAGTTTAAAACCTAAAGTTGACATAGATATGGTACACTACAGGAACAAAATTAAATGACCATTTAACGATCTAATCGATTTTTATCGCTTTAATTGTGATAAACAAATATAGTCTTATGTAAGCCGATATATTTAAACTGATAGCTTATTCTATTAGAAGAGAAAGGAATATGTAGATATTGAAATTTTATTTATTTTTTTCTGTGTATTTTTTCTCTTTTTTGTTATTATCTATTTAATTCTCAGTAATTTACTATTATAGAGTTATAGATGATGATATACAATACCGCAAGGGGGGGGGGCAAGATGATAGAAAGAGGATATGAGTTATAGGAAAAATAAAATTTATAATTTGTAAAGGCTTAATATTTTATTAAACACGAATAAAATCTTAATTAAAACATCATTTTCGTGGGTTTAACGGAAAATTGTTCTACTACTTTATTATAAAAGTCTTCCAAATTATTCATGATCACGCGTCCATGAATACTCATTATTGCCAGTGTTGATTAAAATATTTCGTGGCTCCAGGGAGAGGGGAAACGGCCCTCCCCTGCCACTCTTTGGCGACGCCCATGCAATACCGCCATCTAAGTATGTATAATTAACAGTATGGAAATTCAATTAAATGTTTTATGTTTCGATATATGTGATAGAAAATTTTTCCTATGCACGCCACTGATAGAGAAAGAAAATTAAGGAAGACAGGGTCGAGATGTTGGAAGCAGATTATTTTCAATTCGTCGCTGTTTAAAGGTCGGCGTTGAGATCATCAGAATTTTGCGGTCATTTCGTTTGTATTTTTCATTCGCAAACTGAATGGCAAGCAGTATGTTAGTTCGAAAGAAGAGTTTGATTAAACACAAATTGAAAACGTTTATCGTTAAAAGGTGTTTTAGATAAGTAGGCGCGCAAACGGCTCGGAGATGTTATGTTTATTATAATGCACAGAGACGTACATATTGAGCGGTAGTTGCTACGTTAAATAGGTGTAATAAAAGAAGAAGTAACATGTAGTAAACGAACCAAGCGGGCAACGCAAAGAAGGTCAGCAGCTGATGATTTTAAAACATCATTTTCGAAGAATGTTTTTAGACCCGCTACCGGAGAGAAAGTTAATCCATCACCTCAATGACCGGCATTGGGACGAGAAATTGTCGTTAATAATTCGACCAGGAAGATCGTGTGAAGAAAATGAAAAATTTATCGTCTTAAAAATTGAGTTATCTTCGTCGCTCGTTTAAAATCATTATTTTCGCTTTAGCTGAAGAACGCGCCATTATGAAAACGGCCGCGACGGAATAAATAGAATACGTGACATTTTAAAGTGTACATATATGCACAGAACAAGGAGAGGTTAGGGATAACGCTGACGGTAGGAAGATAAGGGGAACTGAATAAAGCGCGACGAAAAGTAACGAGCGATGTTAACAATGAGAGAAAGGAGGAAGACAAAAAACACTGACAAAATTAGGATAGTGGAAGAAGCGAGAAACAAAGAGAATCAAAATATGTTGATTAAACTGGTCGCCTATCGTAAAATCCGGTCGAAGGTACAGGATGTGTAAATTGTACATACACTCCGCAAGAGAATATATGTAAAACGAGCGTTATTAAACATAGACACTCTGCTTATATTTCGTCTCCCCGGGCTTCCGATACATGTGCGTGTATAGATTTACACGGTCATCGAGTGCGTATAAATATTTAGGTCAAATTCGTTAATTCACTTAAACAACGTATACTCGCAAGATTTACGAAACTTACATGACACGAGCGTGCGGATTTCAAAAATCAGTTATTACATATGAACGGGAGGCGAGCGGTGGAAAAATTTAAATTATCGGATGACCCAAGATCCGATTTATCGTTTGTTTCTCAGTTTGTTTCATTTGAGGTTAGGTGCATCGCTTTCCTCTGGCTAATAATTGATAATTTTGCGCCTATAACAACAACTGATCCGGACCAGAGCACTGGACACCAAAAACTAAAAAAGAAACAAAAAATCGCGAATAAATTTAAGTAACACAACTTTTTCACAGCACACTCTGATTATTGACGAAAATTTAAAGCAATGCATTTACGACAGAGTTCCCATTAATTATTTTCACCGTTCATTGATTGTTTTGGTTATCCTTTGCGTTTATTTCACATTTGAAATAGGACATTTCATTTTGTAGATACTGGGAACAGCAACAATCCACTTTAATCAATAAAATGCCAGTTGTTCGTTTTTAAAACGTGAGAGACCGCGGTCGTTTTATAAAAAGTAAAAATGTTTATCTTAACGTTAATTAATTATAGGCACACTTTGAATTCGGCGGAAAATAGCAGGCGCCAACTGAAAAATAATTCCAAGCGTGTACCATTATATCTTTCCTACATTATCACCGTTAACTTATAATAAGGGAACAGGATAATTATTTATCGATAACTTAAAATATACACAACACTCTACTTCTCATGTCATGCACAGTTGTATAGATTTTATTATAATTCACGCATGTCATCCGTCTCATTATCACGCAGCCGTAACAGCGTTACAGCATTACACGAACGGAAAATGAGTTTGTAAATTATTTATTTTTATTATTATTTCAGATTTACTTCTATAATAATTTTTCCAAGAATTTATTATTATTCGTCGATTTAAATGAAAAACAATTTTTAAAAGAAGCGAAACAAAAATGAACATATCAATATCTTGGCGTCCTAATCTTATCCATGGTTTTTCAATTTTCCCTGCATGCGACGTTAAACTCTTTCTGCAATCTGTCACCTACGCTTTGGGCACAGTTTGCTTCCTGCTTCCTTATTTCGCTTCTTTCTAGTCCTCTGTTCCCTACACCCTTCCTCTCACAAATTTATAGGTGCCGCTAATCACATTTTGTTTGAGTGCACCCGTGTCGCTTCCGAACGTTCTTCCTTTTCCTCTTCTGTCAATTGGTCTTCTAACTCCGTATTGTGCATCTTTTGTTCTCTCCTTGCATCACCCTCGGTCATTCTAGCACTTGAGTCTTTCCTATCCTCCATTAAACATCTGATTCCGCTTCTCATCCTTTTCCCTTTTCTTTAGCCAATGTCTTTTTTTTGCCGAACCCAACAAAATAAATAATAATAAAAAAAAAAAATATATATGTATATATTTCGGCGTGCGTAGTATACATAGTTGTCTATCTCCAGTACTGACCTCAGAAACAACTTTTTCGAAGCACATTTTTGAATCTTTTCTGTAAATAAATTAATTACGAATGGATTTAAAAGTTATTTGCCTTTGGTCGAACTGTGTCAGAGCATATTTTTCTAACTAAAGAAGTCGTCTTCATTACAAAAAAAAAGAAAAAAAAGAGAGAATAACACGCATAATTGAAAATATTTGACAAAAATGTAATACATAAATATGTCGATCGCATAAGGCAAAGAATATGTATAAATGCAACGGAGAGAAACAGTTCTAGGCAACAATATTGTATATATTAATTGAGAAGCAAACGCGCTTCTAAAAAGATGTTCTCCGGCTATTCTTAAGAGAAAGAAAATTTTTACAAAACACTACCGGAATGCTTCTAAATCGTTTATTCTATGAAACAGATATGAATCTTTTAAAATGTTAATGTTCCTCTTAAGATAATTTCCGCATTAAGAGCGCAATTTCGAAAACATGTATTAAACCAATGTTGCAAAAAAATAGAATACATTTATTTTAAACAACATAAAGCTGTTCTCGAATAAAAGTCACACATTCCGACTGAAAAAAAAAACAAAAAAAAAAAAACAAAACAACAACATACACAAAACACGATACTGATCTCTCCATTGGGACACTACTAAGACGTTTAGTTAATAATCTGCTGTGATTTTTATAAAAGAGCCGGTTCTAATTGGCTAATTGTTCTAAACATTACAGTAACCAGTACAAAAATATTATACGGAATTGTTACGACGTTTTTCAAATGCTAAAATAACACATTAAATATACACACACACATATATATATATATATATATTATAAACAAAATTTTACAAAAAAAGCAACCAGTAAATAATATTCATTAAAAACGATTGTTTATACAAAAGTATAATTTTTAAGTTAGTTTTATGTAAGACAACCGTAGAAAATAATTTACCGCATTTACATCCATTAATGCTCATACACACTGTAACATTTATGTAAATTGTAAACAAGTATAAGTAATACAGATAATAAATAAACATGTATATAAATAAATTACACGCATATACGTACACAAAACCTATACGCTATGATATATAAACACGTATACAAACCAAGAACAATTAAATATCTGTTATTGCGTATTAGAAAAACTACTCGTAGTTGTGCACTTTCGTATTATCATTTACTCGATAGAATATAAAACACCATAAAGACAATTAATAAATTTAATAAATGATGGCGCTTAAATTTAAAAAAAAACAAAACAACAAAACTAATCGGTGCGTTATAATTTACTTGTCGCGTTTACGTGTTCTATATTCTCTCTATTAAATAAATGACAATAATAAAAATTAAACATTCAGCCGTAAGTGTTTCGGATTGATTTAAAATGCCAATAGAGCAAAGGCATGTTACCGTTATTAATAATATTATTCAAAAGTTAGATTTAATATTTTGCAACAATTTAAAAAAAAAAAAACTTAATAAATATTTAAGACCTAATGATAAAAATTATAACATCACCGAAATACACAGGCATACAAGCACACAGTCACTCGCATGCTCTACACTTAATCAATACTCACGGCGATATGAAATGTTTCAATGGGAAAATTGCAAGAGATTTAAGTTAATCGATAAGAGTGTTTGTAGTGACATACCGGCATTCCATTTCGCTGTTCACAATTTTTAGAATTCCGTATACATATAATGTACGGAATCCTAATAAGATGGTACACAAATGACAAAAATATCAAATAAAAATCAATAATTCACGAACGGCTTGACTTAAAAACTTCAAATTTGGAACATAAATTACAATTAAAATTCTCTTTAAAACGATCTATAACTTGAAGATGACCAATTACCCTGGGCGGCAAAAAACCCAAAAAACCGTCAAGAATATATAATATGGTACATAAAACTACCTCAAAAATCACTTAAAAAATCATAACTCGCCACTAAATAAACCTATAACGCTGAAATTCAAAATATAAACTACAATGCAGGAGTACTTTCATAAAATCAAAAAATTACGGTACAAAAGTTATGTAAAGTTGCTGAAAAGTTCAAAAAACCGCAAAAAATGGCGTGTCCCCCCCCTTAGCGCCGCGAGTATTGTAGTTAAAAATTTTGAATGAGGCTAAAAATACGCAAATACCCGTATATTTCTCTAGTTTGAAACATCCGGATTTCCAACATTAAAACTGGACCCCAGGAGCGACGAAAGCTCAAAATTTTGTAAAAAAATAATTTTTTTTACAGGCATGCGATATATAGATGGAAAGATCGCTATTTGTCGGGAACGAAACGGTATTTAATTTCCTTAACGAAACTTTCGAAGTTGCCGTAAAGCTCAAAAAAACGCCAAAAATGACGTGTCCCCCCCCTGGCGCCGCGAATATTACCGATAAAAATTTTGAACACGGTTAAAAATATGCGCTTCCGCGTATATTTCTCTAGTTCGGAACATTCGAATTTCCAGCTTTAAAATCGGACCCTCGGGGCGCCGAAAGCTCGAGATTTTGGAAAAAAATATTTTTTTTTACAGGCTTGCGATATATCGATGGAAAGATCGCTATTTGTCGGGAACGAAACCGAATTTCATTTTCTTAATCAAACTTTCAAAGTTGCTGTAAAGCTCAAAAAAGCTCGAAAAATTGCGTGTCCCCTAGCGCTGCGAGTATTATAGCTAAAAATTTTAAACATGATTTAAAATATATACTTCTACGTATATTTCTGTAATTTGGAACATCCGGGTCTCCAGCTTTAAAAATAAAACTCCGGGGCTTCGAAAGCTCAAAATTTTGTAAAAAAATATTTTTTTTTCCGGTCATGTAATATATCGTTTGAAAGATCGCTATTTATCAGGAAGAAAACCTTATATCATTTTCTTTACCAAAAAATTCAAAGTTGCCGTAAAGTTCAAAAGAGCGCGAAAAATGACGTGCCCCCCCCCTAGCGCCGCGAATATTACCGATAAAAATTTCGAACACGGTTAAAAATATGCGCTTCCACGTATATTTCTCTAGTTTGGAACATCCGAGTTTCCAGCTTTAAAATTGGACCCTCGGGGCACCGAAAGCTCGAGATTTTGGGAAAAAATATTTATTTTCTTGGGCTTGTGATATATCATTAGAAAGATCTCTAGTAGTCGGGAACGAAACCGAATTTAATTTTCTTAACCAAACTTTCAAAGTTGCGGTAAAGCTCAAAAAATCGTCAGCTCCAATTTGCGGCCCCCTCCTTGCGACGCGAGTATTACAGCTATAAATTTGGAACATGGTAGAAAATTTTGAACGCGGCTAAAAACGTGCTGATCCCCTTATATTTCTCTAGTTTATAACATTTGGATTTTCAGTTTTAAAATTGGACCCTGAAGGCGCCGAAAGTTCGAAATTTTGAAGAAAAATTTTTATTTTTCTGACGCATGTTATATACCGTTTGAAGGATCGCTATCTGTCGGGAAAGAAACCGTATTTCATTTTCCTTATTGAACTTTCAAAGTTTGCAGTAAAGTTCGAAAAAGCGCGAGAATTGATTTGTGACGCGGGTATTATAGCTAAAAATTTTGAGGAAAGTAGTAAATATGGGCATCCATGTATATTTCTCTGGTTTGGAACATCTAAGTTTCCAATTTTAAAATTAGTGGCTTGGGGCTCTGAAAGCTCGAAATTTTGTAAAAAAAAATTTTTTTCAAGTGTATTATTATTGGAAAGATCGCTATTTTTTGGGAACGGACCCGTATTTCGTTTTCTTAACGAAACTGTTTAAAATTTACTAAAAGTTCATAAAATTCTGAAAAATTACGTGTAGCCACGCTTGTAATTTATGTATTGTGTTCAAGATTTTGAACAAGGTTAAAAAAATGTGCATTCCTGTTTATTTATTTACTTTGGAACATCTAGGTTTCCATCTTAAAATTCAGAACCTTAAGCGCGGAAAGCTCGAAAGTTTCAAAAATAATAATTTTTTTCCGGTCATGATCGATGGAAAGATCGTTATTTGTCGAGAACGAAACCATAAGTTATTTCCTTAATGAAACTTTCAAACCTTGATGTTCCAAACTTGAGAAATATATGTCGAAGTGCATATGTTTAACCCTGTTCAAAATTTTTAGCTGTAATACTCGCTGCGCTAGAGGGGAGAAACTGTTTGAATTTTTTGGCAACTTTAAAAGTTTCTAAACACGGTTCGGAATTATGTTTAGAGACTCCCGTGGAACTGGCGTACGAATTTCGACTGTTACTGGTTGAATGTCGGATGGTAACATTATCTGTTGAAAGTTAATATCCGCACGAACGGATAATATTATTCCCCCTCGCGCACAACTAGCAAGCACCGGATTTGATTGGAGAACTTTATAGTTTTTTAGTTTTAAATGTTGGTTTTGTTTTAAGTGGGTTTCTTGAATGCACGAAATAAACAGGTTTGTTAATCGGTGTTATTTTTCTTTTGGCTTTATTGGAATACGAGACTGCAGCGGTTTTTAGAATTTGGTTCGGATTGTTATAATTTGCGTTAGTAGTGCTAGTACGAGGGCTAAGAAACGGAACGGGATCGCCGGTTTGGATGCCCATATTTACTACTTTCCTCAAAATTTTTAGCTATAATACCCGCGTCACAAATCAATTCTCGCGCTTTTTCGAACTTTACTGCAAACTTTGAAAGTTCAATAAGGAAAATGAAATACGGTTTCTTTCCCGACAGATAGCGATCCTTCAAACGGTATATAACATGCGTCAGAAAAATAAAAATTTTTCTTCAAAATTTCGAACTTTCGGCACCTTCAGGGTCCAATTTTAAAACTGAAAATCCAAATGTTATAAACTAGAAAAATATAAGGGGATCAGCACGTTTTTAGCCGCGTTCAAAATTTTCAGCTGTAGTATTCGTGGAGCTGGGGGAGAGAAAGGTAATTATTTTTGTTTTTTTGTACTTTTCGGAACTTTGACAGTTTCGTTAAGAAAATGAAATACGGTTCCGTTCCCGGCAAATAGCGATCTTTCCAATAATATATTATAAGCTCGGGCAAAAAAAAATATTTTTTAAAAATTTTGAGCTTTCAGCGCCCTAAGGGTTTTATTTTAAAGCTGGAAACCTGGATATTCAAAATTAGAGAAATATACGTGAAGTTGCATATTTCCTAACTTGTTCCAAATTTATAGCTATAATACTCGCGTCGTAAAGAGGAAGCTACAAATTAAAGCTCGCGCTTTTTTGAACTTTCCTGCAACTTTTAAAATTTCGTTAAAAAAATTAAATACGGTTTCGTTCCCGACGAATAGCGATCTTTCTAATAATATATCACAACCCGAAGAAAAAAATATTTTATTTCAAAATTTTGAGCTTTCGGCGCCCCAAAGGGTCTAATTTTAAAACTGGAAACCTGGATGTTTCGAATTAGAGAAATATACGTAGAAGCGCATATTTTTAACCGTGTTCAAAATATTTAGCTGTAATATTTTCTTCGCTATGGGGCTAAAAAGTAATTTTTCGCGCTATTTTGAACTTTTCGGCAACTTTGAAAGTTTCGTTAAGAAAATGAAATACGTTTTCGTTCCCAACAAACAGCGATATTTGTAATGATATATCACAAACCTCAGAAAAAAAAATGTTTTTTTTCAAAATTTTGAATTTTCGGTGCCCCACGGGTCTCATTCTAAAGTTGGGGTCCGATTGTCTTAAATCAGAGAAATATACGTAGAGTCGCGTATTTTCTACCATGTTCCAAATTTATAGCTGTAATACTCGCGTCGCAAGGAGGGGGCCGCAAATTGGAGCTGACGATTTTTTGAGCTTTACCGCAACTTTGAAAGTTTGGTTAAGAAAATTAAATTCGGTTTCGTTCCCGACTACTAGAGATCTTTCTAATGATATATCACAAGCCCAAGAAAATAAATATTTTTTTCCAAAATCTCGAGCTTTCGGTGCCCCGAGGGTCCAATTTTAAAGCTGGAAACTCGGATGTTCCAAACTAGAGAAATATACGTGGAAGCGCATATTTTTAACCGTGTTCGAAATTTTTATCGGTAATATTCGCGGCGCCAGGGGGGGGACACGTCATTTTTCGCGCTTTTTTGTACTTTACGGCAACTTTGAAAGTTTCGTTAAGGAAATGAAATTCGGTTTCTTTCCCGACAAATAGCGATCTTTCCATCGATATATCGCATGCCTGTAAAAAAAAATATTTTTTTCCAAAATCTCGAGCTTTCGGCGCCCCTAGGGTCCGATTTTAAAGCTGGAAAATCGAATGTTCCGAACTAGAGAAATATACGTGGAAGCGCATATTTGTAACCGTGTTCAAAATTTTTATCGGTAATATTCGCGAGGCTAGGGGGGGGGGCTACGCGTCATTTTTCGCGCTTTTTTGAACTTTTGGGCAACTTTACATAACTTTTGTAACCAAATTTTTTTATTTTATGAAAGTACTCCTGCATTGTAGTTTATATTTTGAATTTCAGCGTTATAAGTTTATCTAGCGGCGAGTTATGATTTTTTAAGTGATTTTTGAGGTCGTTTTATGTACCATATTATATATTCTTGACGGTTTTTTGGGTTTTTTGCCGCCCAGGGTAATTGGTCATCTTCAAGTTATAGATCGTTTTAAAGAGAATTTTAATTGTAATTTATGTTCCAAATTTGAAGTTTATAAGTCAAGCCGTTCGTGAATTATTGATTTTTATTTGATATTTTTGTCATTTGTGTACCATCTTATTAGGATTCCGTACATTATATGTATGTATACGGAATCCTAATAAAATAGGTTCTAGCATATCGCACATTACGTATATACTATAATTCACTAATAATGTCTAGAATTGTATATGGAATTCAACTATATTATGTGAGGCCAAGGAAACAGAAATAAATAAAATAAACAAAATTCAGAAAAGGTGTTTGAAACTCATACTAACCCACTGAAAATAAATCGACTTTAGTTCAGTTATGTGTGGAAAGAAAACAACGAGATATCCCCCAAGATGTATTCTATTATAGATTACTAGAATTTAATGTCAATAATATAAAGTTACCATCTAACGAAATAATTCAGTTAACAAGAAACCGAAATAATATATATTACATCTATCCCCGCGTTGTAAATCTACGAATTGATACCAGTTTTAATTAAATTAATAAGTACAATCCCTAATCATATATTAAAGGGGGAAAATTGGTGTGTGGAAAAAGGAATTAGAAAGATGTTTGAAGGAATGGTACAAAGATTGAAGAGCAAGTTACGTCCTTTATCTCGCTACTCTTTAAACGTGCTTTCTTGTTTACGGTTTGCTGATTGTTGACTTTGTCGTGTCCTTCCCGAATTTTATTTATTATTTATTTATTATTTATTTATTTAAGGTCGCCTTGCAACCACAAGGTTATTGACGACCACAATTAACAATTACATAAATAATCAGTTTAACATTTACTGACACAATTTAACACAATATAATTTCAAATAAATTCTCTCAGATCATGTTTTTTCGATTTCAAATATTAAGCTGTCTGCATGTACTGGTGTACAGATGCGTATTATGCGGCATGATATGTATTGTCATATGTATATATAATCTTACTTAAATATAATGCTAGGTTTATATTAGTATTGTTATTTATGGAATATGTTAAGATAGTTGTACTTTGTATCTTTTTTAATAAACGTTGATAAGAGTGTTGGACATTCACACAACGGGCATACCTGTGAGACCCGCAACTTATTTTTAAAATAAAAAAAAAAATAAAAAAAAAAGCTTGGGTAAAAAGAGTCGAAAAATACAGAATAGTCTGAAATTAGTAATTTAAGGAAAAACGAGATCAATATTATGGACTGAAAGTATGTGTTCAGAAATCTGCTAAAGAACGGGGGATAATAAATATCCGCCAATTTATTACTCTCAATGCCTAAATGACATCAGGAATCCGCAGAAAATCGATCCTGATCGAGTGAAGGAGGAAAATACCGCGGATGAGGGAGCGCATGAAAACTATCATATAATCGGAAGCGGGAGCACAGGAAGAGGAGGTAGCTTGCAGAACACTTTTAGAATTCGAGATTATGAGCACTTTATGTGGAAAATTAATTAATGAGGAAACAAAGAGCGAACAGCGCGCCTAGAATAGCATAAGATTATAGAAAATTGAGGAAAAAGGAGGGATGTTTAAAAGAGCGAGAATCTAATTGAAGGCGGGACAAAAAAAGGACGAACCAACTCCGTTTTTTGGAACTGTCAGTATAGACATAGTGGAGCGTGTAGGAAAGAGAGAACTTAAAGCATCGGGAAATTCGGCTCGGGCAAAATGATGTTGAGGAATAGATTTGGAGTGATGTTACTACAGCGAAACTGTTAAATTTTAATATTTTTAATACTTCGAAAAAGAATTCACTTGCGCTACATTAATGTCTATAACTGGCACTCCTCCAAAAAAAAAAAAAAATTCATCTAGAACTCAGAGAACGCGCATGACCAAAACCGATGTGGTAAGCTACACACACCGGTGTTTAATCGTACGCATAGTTGACGCTAAGACCAAATGTATATATTTTCAGAAACAATGTAGCACCTTGCAGTCGCAATCCGTAATCTTTCTATAGAAAAACTTATGTCGACCATTTTCATCGCATTTGTACCTCTCGATCACAGGTTCGTTCTGATAACCTCTCGCTACTTGCACTAGTAGCGGTATCGGGGAATGACATTCTTGTTTCCTCAGGCGCACACAGTATGTGAAATTTTATCGCGATTTCCTACAATCTATTCATGACTTTCTCGCGAACCATTTCAAGTATGAAGTTTTATGAATGTTTTAGAACCGGACATACATATACAGAACTGAGGGATATATTTTGTTTTCCACATTTGGTTCCACAGTTTAGCCCTTCGAATAGCGTGTAAATTAGACAGACGCGCTCTGTTACCTAGAACAGAGTTCTCTTTAATACTTTACGAATTTTTTATATTTCTAAAAATTAATCCCCGTTCCGGCTAGCCTAGCGACATTTCTGGATTTTTTTTAACCCGGTGTCATTGTGGCGACCAAACAGGACACGGCCGTTGTGGCCGGCTATCTAATACCCCTGAATCAATCTTATGTCAATATTAGTTTTCTGTATTAGGAAAATAGGTAGTTATATATATATATATACATCAATTAATGGAAATTAAACATTTATTTATTATAAAATAAGCATATAATCATCGAAAATTGAAGAAACTAAACATATTTCTCTTGAGATAAACTTGTTAGAACCTAACTTAGAATATATATTCAAAAATAAAAAAAAGAATAATAATTTAGGTACAAAACATAAAATTATCATTTTTAACACGTCAACATCAAATTATGAATTATGTAAGACAAAGCTTATTTATTGCTTTTATATATATATAGTATAAGTTAATCGCTATCGAGATCAACGTAATTTTGGCATACTGGGATTGATCCTGACCATATCCTCTTTGAATGTCCATCCCTCGTGAACGAACGCACCTCTTTGTATTCCAATCTGCTGTCACTCAAACTCTCTACTCCTTATTGTGCCTCATATATCTTATCGTTTCCGTCGATCAGAGTTATTCCTATCCTCAGTTCCTTTATCTTATCAATATTTGACACCGACTTTACATCTAACTGATCCTTCTCCTTCCTTTCGTTTCTGGGCGAAGATCCTTTGTTAAAAAAAAAAATGTGTTGCATACAAATAGGCTTGTTACATTTATTGCAATTACGCCTTATTTTTTTGTCTTTGTCAGAAGGACAGTCTGTACATCTCGTATATGTTTTCGAACTTTCATTCGGAGGGTAGGTCATAGTTTCTCCAACTTGTTCGTGAATACGTGTAAGCCTCTCGGGGTAAGTTCTCCATATTCATCCTCACTCGTCGTCTGAACCGAACTATTCACTGTCACTGAGGCTAGAAGTCGACTATGTTCATTTTGGTATGATATCGTTCGTAAAACTGTGAGAAAGGATATGCAGTTCATTAATAAACAACAAAAAACACAATAAACACGTTGCACATCTAAATGTTACGATTGTGGCCGGGTATAGTTTACCTGCGCGCTCTTCACAGACGTGCAAACTCCACCGTAGTCTCAGTGACACTAAATAGAATAGCTAATACGCTCAAAGAGGTCAACGACCGTAGCTACTGTGAGCGGAAAATAACGCGCGTATTTTCTTTTAAAGTTATTATAAGGTTTTAAAAACCGTCCGATATTAAATACAATGACGCCGGGTTAAACATTATTATGTACCTCGCGATCGCAGCGCTTCAACGCTTTTCCCTGATCTCTTTAGATTCGATATTAAACTTATTTTTGAGGACTTGGAAACTAATGAAAAGAAAATAATCCGGCATTGATACCGCCATTATGGTTAACGTGTAGAATATGTTTTTCAACTTGCGGTATGGGTAATAAGCTACAACTTTTTTAACATTTACGCTGCAGAAAAAAGAAAAACGAAACAAAAAGACGAAAATTTGTAATTACTACAAAACTAGGTCAGCACAGCATACTTAGAGCGTTAAGAGTTGACCCGATAAAGTCAATAAATAGAGAAATATTCACTTTTTACTAACTATTTGTGTGCTGTTTGAATATCAGATTATAAAATGAATGAAATTGTACAAAGTACAGAGAGACTTGTTGTTATTGTAGTGATATTTATCACGAGGGTTTACACAGTAATGTACTACACACTGCGTGGTTCACTACTAATTACGAAAAGAGACTTCCGTAGTGCACACTGTATCAGAGAAAAATGATAAGTATTGAGAAAAAAATGGATTTCTAATCTCACGTTTCTTTAAAAGTGTTCCTAAATTATTCTGAATTAATTTCTTCGGTAATTATTATTATTATTACCTTCAGCCGATTTCACGTAAAGTTTAAATAGTCGTCTAATAAATTAGAATTGCGCGATATTTTAATGACGCAAAATAGATCATAGCCGAAATATTTATTTTTAAAATTTACATCGTCTTATCACCGCTGTTTGTCATTTTCAATTGTCTATCTCTCTCAACGTTGAAAATCTCGCTAAGCTACAACAATAATTTTAAGGTTTACTGTTTGATTTTATTTTTATTTTTTTTTTTTTTTAATATGCGAAAAATGTTTTATATCGGGCAAATGTAAAATGTGTTCATTTTAATAGAATTCGGATTAGACATTTTCCAATGTCGGAACTTACAAAAAAGGTTTTTTTTTTTTTTTTGTAAACTATTCGTTAGCCATGTATAGTTCAGGGTCATTACGGCACAACGAGTATCGGATTTATTATAATTTGTTTATTAGATTATTTCTGTTAAGGAAGATTAGCATTGTCTGAACCTGTTCTAGACGGTTATCTAAAAGAAGGTGTAGTGGTTCGTCCTTAATTCTTGTTAAGTTTTTACATTGTTTCAGGATGTGCTCCACACTGCTGCATTACAGAATGGACAGGAAATCGGTGGAGGGGCTCCCTGGAGGACATGGTTGTGAGATATCGATGTGTGTCCCAGTCTCAACCTATTAAGGGCAGAGAATTCTTTTTTGGACATTTGGATCGGTGGCCACCAAGGTTCAACATTTGGTTTAATATTCCGTAGGAAAGTTACATGTTGGGACCAGGATGAGATCCAATGTTCTTTCATATTTCTGTGGAAGAAGGGAGTGATTTCTGGTGATGGGACATTGGGTGGCATAGGGGCAGACAACATTGACTTGGCAGCAAAGGTTTTAAAATTAGCCACAATTCAAAAACAAGAAAAAAGAGACGGAAAAAATTAATAGAGTTTAATAAAAGATACCGAGAGAAGGAAAACACAATTTGAGTAACTGAAAAAAAGAAATCGTAATTTAAACATAAAATCGTCTCGTGCGATAAGGCTCGTTCAGCGGAAGAGATTGTTGAGATTGTTTAATTTATTTATCTCTATTAGGTTTTTATAAATTTTTATTCCTATTGTTTTATTTTATTTCGTTCGGTTCGTTCTTATCTAACTTCCCGCTCCGTCGATTACTAATTTTTCTGAATTTACCCCTCCAGTTTAGAATTAATGCCGGATTCGTCTGCCTGAGGAGAGTCAAACCTCCGACTAATCCTCTACTAGTATTACCAAAAGTGTTACTATTAAAACCGCTAACAAAACAGAATAGTTCAACAATTTATCTATACATTGAAAGAGAATAAAATGTCTCAGTAAAGAATATTAATAAGCCCGTTGACACGGAGGGATATTCCTGTTACCTCTAATAATGCACCTACAATTTTTTTTCTTTTTTATTAGATTCTGAGGCGAAAGGAGATGGAAAAAGCAAAGAATTGAAGTAAGAGAATTATTGATGAAAACAGAAAGGATAGGATGAAGGGAAAAGCCAAAAGTCAAGATTTTCGAATACAAAAGGGAACGTTCGCTAACAATTCGAAGAAAACATGATTTGCATCACAATCAAAAGCAGAATACGCTTGTGGAGGGAACAATAAGAATGGAGGAGATAGGAAAAATCTAAAACGAAAAGTGGAGTGATTAATTACTGAACAGAGTGGAAAGAAATCAAGGCTGAGGACTGGGTGCTACATGAGAAGATAGATTGGAGAATAAGGAAGGGCATATATCCAACTAAAGTCGGGAATGATTGATTGAGGAAAGGAGGACGCTAAGTTGGAACCTGGAAGGTGGCTAGAGAAAGAACGATTGAGAACGGCCGACTGAGCTAGAAAATCTGCCATTGCCCTTAATGTCAGAGTGACTGGGAATTCATAAAAGGTCTATAAGAATGGATACTAAAAATTGGAGATTACTGTCAGAGAAATGAATTCCCCGTTCGACAACTTACAGGTAAAAATGAATCGATTTTTGAATTTAAATTTCTCATATCGCGTTAAAATAACTGTACCGGTTGCAGCATATTACTACAGAATAATCCAGTTATACTTTTAATACTGATTAATAACAGCGGCGATATTTAAAAAAATTTCGCGAATAACACTTGTCGTCGGGAACGCTTTTTTCGGCAACAGAATATATACTTTCACAAAATCTATGCACCGGCTTTTGACCCATTCATGCATAAGTTTACATGAGACAGGCGCGCACTTCAACCGATTACTTCAGGACAAACTCGATCAACCTTCTCAAGCCCAAAAACTCGAATCCTATCAAATTCTCAACTAGCAATAACAGTCATTACGCAAATTTCCGAAAGTCCAACGGTATAGAGTCGTTCCCTGATGGGGCTATTCTGAAAGCCGTTAGTATTATTATTATTATTATTCGTGTTCGAGCCAATTACAACTTAAATTAATTTAAATTCAGATAAAATTAACTTTTATTAAGTCTTCTCGGATCCGTACTCTCGGCCCCAGCTTTAAGACATCCTCGTTGCCGCGTCGTATCTCCATCGCGCATCTAGTAGATGTGCCGCAGTCTGTATAACGGATGTGCAAGCATGTAATAAACGAAACTAAAAGTGTCAAACGAAATGCGTACTTAACTCGCAGATTTTACGAAACTGGGTCATCTTCGAAAAGAACGTAAACTATATCTTTCACGATAACAACAGGTATTATATTGGGCAGAGACGCGATGCTCAGAAATCCCGATTACATAATAAACTCGGCTGGGAACTTACACATGTTCTGAATTTGACGGCAAAAGAAAATCGAACAGGTAATTCTACAGATATTCGCTCGCCGTCGGAGAAAGTTACATCAGCCGGCAATTTTGCCCGCACTCGTTATTTCCATAATCTTCTCACAGCGCGAGCATTGTGCCAGATTTCCGGATTGATTACTTAACAGTAACATCGCAGAAAATATAAAACATCCGTCCGCTCGCTACTTGAGGTTTACTTCTATCTGACCACCGGAACGCTTACAGATGTGACATTCTCTTCACAGGCCGCTGCAATTAAGTCTGCAAGTATTTTTATTTCTTATTTACAATTCCCCAACGCCCGCGACCGGCTAATAACAGAGCGCCCGCCCCCAATATAATTGCTCGCGTTTACCCGGGAAACACGACCGCAGTAGCTCCGCCGAAATTTCAGTTCCGAAATTTTCACCGTTGTTCTGTATTCAATGAAAAGACAAGAGGGAGCTTCTTTTTAAATCCGTTTTCATATTCGCAACGAGGTTCGACGGTAAAAACCGATTGTTAACGCATCGGGTATAGTTTTCACGACACTCAATGTATCATCTCTGCCCCAACTTACACGGCATGTCGTTGAATTACAAAATTTAACTCGAACGCATTGCTGACTTAAATAGATTTTTGGTAGCGGATAAACCAGTTCAGCGGAATGTCGAAAACTTCCTGGCGACACAGCATAAAACGAAAAAAAAAAAAATGAACGAATAATTCAACAACGGATGGCGAGAAGCGAATTGAAGACGATGACGCGACACATGAAAAAGAATTATCAGAAATATGGTTACCGAAAGAAAACAACATTTTTTATACATATTTCGATGGTTCTCGAATCGTTTTAGCAAATAGAATTTTCTGTTCCAGATTATTTTCTTCGAATTAATATAAATAAAAGTAGGATAATCTCGGTCGAGCGACATCGAATTAACTAAAACAACGCTGAATCACTTGTAAGTCGTTAAACTTGTCTGCGATTGCGAAAGTTTTTTTTTTGTGTTTTTAATTTGTATTTTTAATTTGTGTTTTTAGTTTGCGTTTTTAATTTGTGTTTTTAGTTTGCGTTTTTAATTTGTGTTTTTAGTTTGCGTTTTTAATTTGTGTTTTTAGTTTGCGTTTTTAATTTGTGTTTTTAGTTTGCGTTTTTTTCTAATAAATTTATTTCGTAATAAACCGTGTGTGTTGATTCAAGCAACCCACAAATTGTTGACACCGGCTAGTGAACAAGCCCAATTTCAGTATCACCCGCGAGTGCAAAATTTTTCCGATAGTGCTTAAAATGACAAACGAGACGACGAGATCTACACCGTCAACCGTTATGAAGATTCCACCGTCCAACGCCGACGGCCCTGAGTGATCGGGAGAAACTTTTCACTGTCTTAAATTACGTAAGAGAATACACAATTCGAATACGTCGCAAGCGCGCTGGATTCTGATTAATCCGCTTAAAAAGAATCCGTATACGACGATCAAAAGCGAGCTTATCAAGCACCTGTCAGCTTTGCAAGAAAAAAAAATCAACCGGCTCGGTGATAGGAAACCGTCGCAATTCTTGCAATACCTGAAATAGGTAGAGGGTAGGGCAGTCAATGAGATCATGTTACGCACCATTTGGATTGAGCGTCTATCGAAAAATATGCAAGTGGTAAAACACAGGAGGACACGAAATTAAGTCAATTAGCCGACTTCGCCGATGCTGAGGCCGACGCCATGGGATCTTCTCTACAAGCATCTTCGAGATTACCGCTTCCAACGCATCGAGCAGCATTTCCGAAAACTTTAAGGCAATGCCCGAAGAAAAATTAGCTAAACTTACGGTAAAACTTCGTAAAGAGATAGCCGCCGTTTCTGCAGCTCACGATCGACATAGACAAAGTTTCTCCCGAGGCAGAAAATTCCGCGCTCGCTCGAAGTCAACAGATCTGCCCAATGAGAGTGGACATTGTTAGTACCGTGTGAATTATAGTACAAATACCCGAAATTACCGTACACCTTGTACTTTCGGACTGGAAAACGCCAATGCCAGTCTCGGTAGATCGGGCTAAAGGTGAAATCGGACCAATCTTGAGCCGACTCTTCGTTATTGATCTGCGGTCGAAACTACAATTTCTAGTCGTATTTCCCAGAATTCACGTCAACTGACGACTTCCACGTTCTTCATATGATAATAAACTTAATAATCTGGAACTTCTCAGGGATTTCCCGTGACGTTTCGTCATCGCCGACGTGCCGAAGCTGATTATCGGAGCCGACTTTCTCGCTCATTATGAACTTTTAGTTGACCTCCGATAAATACCGGCCATTCCGCATACGGCCAGCTAGTTCGAAATTGTACAGTACCTCAAGTAATTGATTACCGGAGAGTCGCAGTTCCATTGCCTTTTATGAAATTTTCTCAACCTCACACGACCACACTACCCAGCAGAGTGCCCAGCAATGTTAAGCACAGCACGGTACATCATATTAAAATAACACTTGGACAGTCTGTCGTATGTAAGCCACAGCGTCTAGCATTCAATACAAATTCAAAATTGCCAAAAAAAAAAAAAAAAGGTTCGAGACAATGGTTAAGATGAGTATTGCACGTCCTTCTTCGAGCAGCTGGTCATCAGCTTTACATCTAGTGTCGAAGTCGGGCGACGAATGACGTGGCGATTATAGAACTCTAAATGCACGAACTATAACGGACCGTTATCTCGTACCACATATTAAAGACTTTTCATAAAGTCTTGGGGGCAAGAAAATTTTCTCGAAAATAGATCTGGTACGGGTATATCATCAAATTTCTGTGACTAGGAAGAACATTCAAAAAACAGCTATTATAACTCCATTCGAGCTTTTGGATTTTCCCTTTATCAGCTTCGGGCTATGTAACACGGCGCAAACTTTCCAACGGTTCCTAGACGAGGTCCTGAGAGAACTCGATTGCGCGTACATCGATAACATCATAGTTGTATCAGAGAAAGAGGAGCAGCACGAGAAAGATTTCTTGGAAGTTTTCAAACGACTTGACAACTATATCCTTATTTTCCATGCGCGTTTTTGAAGCGCGGACGGTGTATAGTTCCTTGGCTATGAGGTGTCACCAGATGGAGTCAAGCCCCTTCCAGCAAAAGTTTGATACTCGATTTCCGGGAGCCTGTGATGATCAGAGAACTGCACAGATTTCTCGGGATGATTAATTTTTACCGGCGAATTCAGGCACCGCTCCACGACTTCCTTAGAAGACCAGATGACCGAGGAGAGAAACCCGTGCAGTAGAATCAAGCAGTTGCTACTGTCACGCTTCTTACTCAGCCGGATCCAGCCTCAGGTACGCATGAGATATTGTATTGTGACGTTTCGTCAAACAACATACCACCGTTCGTTTAACCAGAAGGCGCGAAAGTACATCACGCGGAATATGTGCCGCTGTAAATTAAACGGCTTAGAGCAAAGCTCCTTAATGTGGGTTTCAGGACATGGAAGTCGGAAAAACCGACCCCATACATCCAATTGAAAAAATAATAGATACCGAATTAACTTGCACATTACTCAGTTAATTGTACAATAATTTCTTCTTATTCATCGTAAACAATTTTCAGACACAACTGTGCTAAAGAAAAATATTTACTTGACGTTTTGGGAGGATTACACCAACCGTCATCAGAAAATAACGGTTTATTATGATGGTTGGTGTAATCCTTCCGAAACGTTAAGTAAATATATTTCCTCGACATAGTTGTGTCCGAAAATTATTTACGATCAGTTACGATCACTGTAAAAGTTATAAACATTTCTTCTTGTGAAGGTTTTTTTTTTTTTTTTTGGTGTTTTAATATGTTTTAATTTTTTATGTGTTTTAGTCGCAAATTATGAAAAAATAATTACATAATTTTTTAATATTTTGTTCATTTGCGAGAGAAAAATGTAAAAGAGTGATTCCAGCGTTATAGATTGATGTATAAAAGCGTAAGGAGGTTCGTTTCTATTCACCGACACGCTTCTCCTCTCATGTTGTACATCTCCTTCAAACGTGCATTTCGACTATTCTTCCTATATTCATCAATTTCTTCAAGTTATTTATGCACCTGTTAATTCTTGACATTCGTCTGCTCCAAAACCTTAAACATTTTTTTTTTTTACTATAAAAAGTTGTGTTAATCCATATTCTTTCCGTTCCGATGACTATGACGCCAAAGTTTAGGCTGCTTTCCGCCTTTTGATGCTTAGTAAACTGGTTCCTCGCCTGCTCTATTCGGTACTTTTTCGTTTGTTACATGGTCCGCGTCCAGTGGATTCTCCGTCATTCTTCGCACAAGTCGCATTTCAAATACTTCCAAACGATCTAATGGGAATGCCGAGAGCGTCGAGTTGTCGGTTCCATGCATCAAAACTGTTAGTAAGCAGCATTTTATGCTAACCAATTTACATAAGCGAACTCGGGCGGGTATACAGTATCGTTTTTATTTTACGAAAGACAATTTTTTCACGTCCGTTTCTAGGTTTAATTTCATCAATCCACTTCCATCTTTATATTAGTATGTTCCCTATATATATATATATATATATATATATATTTATTATTATTCTAGCTCGTTGTTATAATGCGCTTTAATAATCGCGAAGTTTATATTTTATTTGTATATTATCAATCTTCAGGCCGAATCTTTCACTCGTGATATTTATTTTGTTTAGCATTATTTGCAAGTCTCTTTCAGATTATCTAATTACGCCATAACACCGATGTTATTTATTAAAAAAATTAATTAAAAAAATATTTAATTTCGTAATTAAAAATAGAAATGGTTTCCATTCACTAAATGATTTTCCAAAACCGTTATAGTTTGCTAGTAGTCCAAGATTAAAGTTCATTAGGCAATATATGATAAACTACCCTCGTGCAGACGAACTGATGTAAAAGTGAAAGACACCAACCCGGTGTTATTAATGGCGATTATAAGAGTGTTCTAAGACAGACACCGTACAGTTCTATGGGTAAGATTTTTCCTTCAACTGAAAAATAAATATTCACCCCACCTAGAGCTATACAGGATGAGTGAAATTCCGAAGGTGTTTGTTTAATTGTTTTTATTTATAGTCTTTGAACTACTCTGCTTTGATTATCGCGAGACAAACATTTTAAACCTAGTGGTTCCTGTTTTCTATCTCCTGCATGGTAACGAGGAAAATATGATAATAAAGTAAAATCTACGCTGAGAGAAAACTACAAGTATTTTTCAAACAAAAATATGCCTGCGATCTTGCTGATGGTTCTCGCAGCTCGCTATACGACTTACTAACACGATTTTACAAGTTGTACAGAGTTACGTCATTTCGTTTTTCTGCAAGACATTATCAATATAATGTTCGAATTACAAGCAACTAGACTAGCGTGTAAAGGATAGATTTATTTTAGCAGTTTAGTTTGCGCAACGAACATTGAACTGCGGCTTTGAAAAATACAGTAGCAGCACATTCGGACGACATTTAAAAAATACAAGCCAGAAAAAGAAAGAGAATTTAGCCAGCGAGTGATTGTTGCTTCTAAGACGTTTGCCGTTTGACAGAATAATACTACTTCTCAATCATTGCGCAAATGATACGCAATTATTAACTTCCTTCATTGATACGGAAATAGAGCACTTTTTCCAGTTGCATCATATTGTGGTTGAGTTGAGTGAAATCAAAGAGGTGAAGACTGCACGATAAATGAAATAGTTGTACCAGTAGCTAAAGACAGGTTAACGGACAAAACAGAGACGCAATATTGCGTTTTTTTCTTATGCTTCGGTACCAGTTATTTTAATAATTACTGGAAAATACACTCTTTCATTCTTACTTTAACAATAACCTAGTTATTGGTTTTTCGAGTTGTATATATACATATATAAATATATACATATGTAAATATATAAATATAAATATATATATATATATTTATAAGTATGTGTGCACACACACACATATGTAGGTCAATAAACAAAGCACATTTCGCAACACAACAAAATCCAGATTTACATACAGTGTGAACAATCTGCGGAGACCTGTGTTCGTTTAATATACACATATAATACCAATATGAAAATTATTGAAATACACTCAAACAAGATATGTTGCAAAAAATTTTATGACACAAAACGTGTCAAGAACCACCTTAAGAACAAGAACAAACCCATTTTTCGATTGCACTGATTACAAAACAGTTTAATGCAACACTTGCTTCAGCATTTTAAATCAATCGTACGAACTTGCACAAAATTATTTATGTCTTCTAGGCACAGTCAGATCATAAGAATTTACAAAATTCTCCAGGAAAAAGAAAATTATTCCATCTCTTTCTGTTGAACGCGGTATCCTATATTCTTGTTTTTGCTGAAACTCAAGCTCCCCGCTCCTTATTGTGCATCATATATTCTGTCCTTCTCTTCACCATCCATTATCTCATCCGTTACTTCCTTTATATTGTCCATATATGACCGAATCAAAATTTAACTGACGGCTCATTTCTTTTTTGTTGTTTCTGAGTGTAGGTCCTTAGCTGACGTGCCCAAGGGAGGAATCTAAAAAAAAAAAAAAAAAAAAATTATTCGAAAATCACGTGTCGTTTACATCAAGGCCGTGTCCACGGGATGGGTTTGGGGGTTACCCCCGCCCCACCTCTCTGGTGAACTGAAATAGTTATTTTAAATACAGAAAAATCTGAAAAAAATCAAAAATTTAAGATAAATATTGATGATTTTTTAGGGTGTTCTTATCTTTAAAAGAAAAAATATATTCCATATTTTTAAGTACTTCATTAATATTTTACGCAAAAATTTTTATTACAAATATAATCAATAATATATGTGTAATTTTTATTAATGTGTTTATACGGGGGGTAACTCATTTATGTAAATTATTAATACACATAAATCAAAATGATGGAAACGATTAATAGTATGAATATTAGTGAAAAATGTATTGTTATTTATAAAATAAATATGCGAAGAAAATTTACAAAACCCCCCCTCGTTTCAAAATTCTAGGCACGAGCCTGGTTTACATTATAATTTTTAAAAATCGTAAAAAATTTAACCTTTTTGTAAATTTATTTTTCGTACATATAAGGAACGTGAAATAAACGAACGTCCCAAAAAAAACGCTCAGAAAAAAAAACGGAGAATCAAAAAAAAAATTGTAACAATAAAAAAAAATAGAAACAAATCAATGTAGAATACGAGGATTTATTTATTTTTTTTTCTTTTTGATACGTTTAGCAGGAAAGACGGGGTCGACGTAAAAGCTAATTTTCGATATTTTCAAAAGTGGGATTTGAACTAAATTACACACGCGTGAACGAAATACATTGCGCTACCGCACCTACCTGATTATTATTATTATTATTATAATCCATACGCAATGTTTTAAATGAAATTTACAGATTTTTTATCGGGACGTTATTTTATAAAACTGAATATGTTCCGGGTTTTTTGCTGACATTCATGAAGCGCAAACTCGGTACGTTCTCTGACGTTAAATTCTTCAGACTGTTGATTAGTAAACGGTAATAACCATAGAATACTAGCGTTGATTATTTCAAAAATTAAAAAAAAAACAAAAACGTATATATTATACCGTAAGTAGACCTCCCCCAACAAAAAAAAAAAAATACAAATTAAAAAAAAAAAATTTACAAAGTTTATGCTAAACATAATAAAGGGGGGGAAAACGATACAATTGACGTAATTACAAAACCTAGTCGTATTTTTAATTTTTTTCTTCATCTAAACATTTAACCATGAAACTAAACTATTTGCGAATAGATTAGATCATACGGATGTGCGCTGATTGTTTCCGGAATGTTCGGAATTGTTTAGTTTTCCTCGCATATTTGGCTTAATATATTTCTTATCGCACACATTTCTGAATCGTAATGAGCTTATACTGTTTTCCTTCTTATTTTTCACTGTGAGGACAATTATCGTTATCATCACTTTTTATAATCTATTCGTTCGAACGTTAAATTTGATATAAATGGAAATACTGTAAAATATAAACGTTACAATATCAACTTCTCAGAGGAGCCCGATGACGCGAACGAGTATTTTCGATAATTTTCAATAATTAAATTGATCGTCCATTACGATTTCTGTTTAACTTATTAAGGATTTTATTTTTTTTTGTTTTCACTACGTAATATTTGGAATTCGTGTGTTTTATTTCTAAGGAAATCTTGGAAATCTTCGATGTTTTATCTTTTTTTTTTTTTTACCCCCCTTGGGTTTGCTGCCAGAGAGCATTAGCCCAACGAAAAGGAATAGATGCATGGAATAGAATAGAAATTATATTTTTATTTTGTCGACAACGAAATCAAAGAACACCCCTAGGACAGGAACAGCTGAGAGAATAGGTAGAGAAAGAACATAAAAGGCGTTGAACGGAGCAGGAAGACCAAGAGCTTTAAAAGATGATAATAAAGTAACTCACGCTCGCGAGATAAACCGGAGCACTCGAAGAGCACGTGATTCGCATCACAAACATACTGGGAACCTTCAGGATCCAATGGATAATTAGGAGATGCAGCCAAGAAAAACCGATTTAGAAAAGAAAAAAGGAGACTATGCGAGATAATTTAGTAATTATGGACCGACGCAAACTGGGGAAATCATAGAACAAAGGACGAGAAAAAGGAACAGGATTAATCAAGAGATAAAAGGAATTAGGATTAGCGAAAAGAGAAACATAAACAGAGTGCCTAAGATGGCAGGGTTTAGTTGGAAGAATAATATGGTGTGTTGGAACCTTACTAATAAAATTTCCATTGGAAACAGCAGCTTTAGCAAGGAGGTCGACGGCTACATTTCCATCAATGCCTGAATGTCCGGGAATCCAAAGAAAGTCAATCTGGGTAGACGTCGATGAGGATAGATCATGGAGAAGAGAACGAATAGAAAGGATGATAGCATCAGTGGAAGGAGAAAGGGGAGGTAGAGATAGCACTAGAAGAACACTTAAAGAGTCAGAAACAATAAGGAATTTGAAAGGACCTGCAGAAGAGGAAATATAAATAATGGCTTGTAGAATGGCAACAGATTCCGCAGTAAAGACAGAACAAAAGGACTGAGAATGAAAGAACTGAGGACACAAGAATGCCGCCCCAACTCCGCTCGGAGACGTCAGTAAAAATTAAAGAATGATCGCGGAATAGAGAATTTATTGTATTATTAAATTCCATACTGACGATATGGAGGGGAGAGGATTTATGGAAGCATGGCATGAATATGATATTTGGTGGCTTTAACAATTTGGAATAGACGTAAGAAAATAATAGAAGCTTGCGATGAGGAATGACAAAAGGGGAAAATTTAGAAAAGCAAAGCGATATATGAGATAGTATAGGAATTTTATTGGAGGAAAAACGCCAGTGACGAAGGATAAAATAATAAGAGGTACACTGATATTTGACGAGGAAGTGGAAAAACGTTTGATGAGAAAGCGATAACCCAAATAAGATCTTCGGATGAACAGAGAACAGATGTTGTATTCAGATAGAATGGCTCGGATAGGAGATGACCTCAGAGCTCCGAGACAAAGCCGAAGGCAACTGTTTTGGAGACGATCTAATTTGTAGAGAACGGATTTGGAAGAGTTGCCATATAAGAAATTGTAATAATCCAATCTGGAGCGTATGAGAGATTTGTACAACATTAGAGAGTGAACACTTAAAACGAAGTATTAGAAATAATAATATCCGAGTTGATGACTCTTTTCGATCCTCTCATCAACAGACGAGAACTGTGCTCTATTGATACTTTTGCAACGCATCGCGTTCACAAAATGTGACTAAGGAAAAAACTGTGGTGGCGAAGCAACCGATCTAGACTGGTTCGGAAAAAAACAGTTCTAAACGAACGATGATGATGAGCCTTGTTGTTACTCTAGATATAAGTTAAATCTGTATCCGACTTAAATTAGCGATGACATTAACTTCCAATAAAAGTTTCAGTCATTTCCAGCGTCCTGTTCCGCCGAAACATTACAAACAACGGTGGTATCTCGGATAAATTTCTTCCGATCTTGTCGTTGTTTCACGTGCTTATTATATAATCTTCGCCTTGCTAGCGCTGCATATTTTATTCTGTACTGGAACGCTTAATCGCCGAGCAACAACCATATCGTCATCAGAAAATGAGTTTAATCGACGAAGAAGATGAACAATTAATTTCGCATTTCCTGATCTAGCGAACGACTTTAATAATTAAAATTCCGGCCGCTCCGCCATTTTCGTCAGGACAATTCTTCAAAAAGTTAATGAGCGTAAAAAACGTCGCAATTTAAATTAAAAATTACTTTACGTAATCTCAACAGGTAACTGAAGCAGGCCGATTGTCGAGCATAAACGACAACCAGGCGAAATTATTCATGCCGATTTTAGGCTTCCGTTTTTTCGGTGTACGTCGGTCGCGCTAATTAATCTACTTCGCGCGCTATAGACTTTCTTTTCACGAAAGCGATTACGAAGAAAATGCGTGCGTCTTCACGAAAGTAACGAGAAAATAATTGCCCGAAATAGAGGTCCGTCGTTGAGCACTGGCCGGCAGTAAAATTCCGGCAGCATTGTCAATTGCAGAAATCTGAGTGAAAAAAGCTAAATCAACCGTGACACTTTCACAGTCCTTTCAGCGCCACAGCCTCGTATATGTCTTAGCGATTTTGAACCTTGACCTCGACTGTCTTGCTGCAGTTCCGTCAGACAAGACAACAGGCATATAAAAACGGAGGGAAATGTACCGAACTAACGTGCTTGCGAATTATTGTATGCTCTAAAGTCTGCGAGTCTTCAATTGTTGTTGGCATACTTCTCATAACACCGATGATGATGCTGACACCTCTTTGAATAATCCGCGAAGCAGTTGAAAGGTAACTTTTTTATTCTTCTATCGGGAAAATTAACGTAAAGAGTGAATTATCTTTACCTAAATCACTAAGTGTCAGTCGCGCTAAACCACATTGCATAAGGCCGGACTATAAGCATGATCTTATGCCGGCTGTCTCGTAGAGCTCGAAACAAACGTATTAGATTTCGGAATCCAGCGGTAGAATTGCTAATGAAATTTGACAGCACGCGGGCAGTCTTATATGTTCAATAATCGGTGCATCAATTTTCAGGTTAACCGTCAGTTCGAAATTTTTACCACCCGTAAAAATTACTTTTCCCTATTAATAAAGCGATTTAATTATTTGTCACTTACGATGGCGCAATATGCTCTGTGAAAAAATTCGTTTATTTTCTATTTTTTTAATGACGTAAGCCGGGATTGCGAAATTTAATAAAATATCAACAAGATTTTTTTTCAACTATCATTCTTAAGAAATCAAAAATGTCACATATTTGCCGGTTAAAAATCAATGTATTGCCGAAACACCTTAGACGTTATTTTTGTTTATCTTTAATCAATTACACGCATCTCGAAATATTTTTCATGACAAACTTAGTCTCTCGTATCCGGTTTCTGTCTAATCTATCTCGATAATTTCGTATAGCAGAACACAATAAAGTACAAAGTCAAACTTTTTTTTCTTATTTATTCCTGATCGGGTCCCCCAACATTCAAATTATACAGTTAGCTTTTCAGTATTATATAAAGTTATAGTTTTTTTTTTTTTTTTTTTTTTTTAATTGGGCTCATCAACCGAGGACCTTCACCCAGAAACAATTAAGGGAAAACGAAATTTATATAGTGAAGCGATCAGCTATCGCCAATAAGAAGGAAACAATGGAGGGAACAATAAGTGTAGAAGGAAAAGGCAGGATATAACGAGCACAAAAGAGCAGGAAGCCCCAGCACAAGCAAATGGGGATATAGAGCTGAGCGCTCCACCGAAAGAGCAGAGCACTCAAAGAACACGTGATCAGTGTCACAAACAACCGCATCATTTGAATGGAAAGGACAATATGGGCCAAGAGGCTAATGAGAAGCGAAAGCGTGAGGAAGGTAGCAAGGAATGGTTTAAGCGCAAACGCACAATGGAGACAACAGCAGAACGAGGAAGTGAAGGAAACAGAAGGAAACAAGGATTTGAAGGAAGATTAGGCTGAACGGACAGATAAAAAGAGCGACAATTAGAAAAGGACGAAGGGTACATATTCGACCAAAATCTGAGATGGAAATATTTACATCAAGGCAAGAGATTAGAGGATGAGATTTTTTTGAAAAGAATCAGCCATCTCATTACCTGAGATGCCAGAATGACCAGGAACCCACAGCAGGTCAATATGGATCCCATGGAGAGAAGAGAGAGTCCGAATGAGAGAACGTATGCGGAGAATAGTAAAATCACAGGAATGATTAGGAAGAAGAGAAGAGATGGCTTGAAGAGCACTCATGGAGTCGCTTTAACGTAACTTTTATACAAGTCGATTTATTAGATTTTTTAAAAAATGTATTTACAATTAATTCAGTTAGGCTTTCATCAAAGGTTATATACATATACATATCCGGACATTTAAAACGATCCATAGTGCGTGGTTTACAGTGCACGCGAATATTTCCGATGCGGTTATCCTTTTCAATAACTTTAAACCTTTTTTATATAAATTACAAACCTTAATGTCACGTAAAAAAATTAAACAATGAAAAAAAATTTGCGACGAAGATTTTATTATCGAAGCGATTTTTTCTTTTCTTTTTACCGTCGAGAAATAAGATTTAATTGATAATTCCCCAATTTTCTTTGAATTCTTTTATACGAAATGTTTCGATAATTGTATTTAATTACTTATCTCAGAAGCTCCGCTGTTCATTTCTAACGGACGATTGCCGATATTAGCGATGTATGTTATTTTTTTCCCCTAGGCAATATCGTTAGCCGGCGAGTGTGAGGAAGTGCTAATAAAATCACGGAAATGGATTTTCAAATTTTATTTTCTGGCTGCTGATCTGACACTTTTTGGTCGATTTTATATAATAAAATAACTACCGGCACTGTTCGTTTGTTTTCGGTTCTTTCCGTTTTGGCTCGCCCCAGCTGCGAATATTTGCCTAATGCTCTAATGTTAACTGCTAGTGCAATTTAAACTGACAGCAAAACACCATTGCCTAATTGACAACGCTATAATGTAGTAGCGATACTTCATTTAAAATGAAATCGTATGTATATTTGAAACTTTTTTTTTTTTTTAAATTACCCCAAATTTCATCTTTTATTTTTCTTTCATCATTAATTCAGACGAATAGAAATCTATCGAATAAACAAGCCTATGAAAACGTCGCGCTTTTATATAAAAGCAATCGAATCAAATTCTAAACGCAATCCTGATTGTACGATTATAGTACGAAAGAGAGGCCAAAAACACGTTCTTCGCTAGTAACTACCCCTAGAAGAAAATTCTTAATTTGACCAAAATTCTCTTTTTACATCTGATTTAATTACCGGTAGAATACATAAATATTCACCCAGATAGGCAGTTCTAAGTGTATACACCTATTAAAAGAGGTATCCACGCACAAATAAAAATAAGCGCGTCAATACCGCCACTAGGGGTTACGTCAGTACGACAGACAAGTTAACTTAGAAGCTAAGTTAGGCCACCCATAGAAAGTAGTTCTCGCGTTATCCATGCAGCACTTGATTACATTCGATAACCTCTAGTGAGATAGTATTTAAAGGCACACATTCCTTAATTAGTAGATATTACATTGCTCTAGGTTAGGAACTTCGGGGTCAATGGAGACATAGACTACGCTGCAGTATAGTTTAGAAAAACATTTTTTTCAGTCTCAACAGGATCCCGCCTAATAAGCCAAACCGTGTGATGCCTGTAAGTCTCTCATAATTAGGATAATTGGAGTTAACAGTATTCTTCTTCTCGTTCATTGGCATCCTCTGATGTGTCGCAACACAATGATGCACCTCTTGGATAATCCTCAATGCTCAAGACCCCAAAATCATGTAAAGGTAATTATAGGGTTCATATATCGATTATTGCAGGCAAGAAATTTTATACAAACATGTACGAAATGTTAAAATGTAACGAACAACGCAAAAAACAATGTTTTCTATAAAAATTTTTTAGTTAACAAAGTGTTCGCCATATATATATATGTATATATATACATACATACATACATACATATATACATACATACATACATATATACATACATACATACATATATACATGCATACATACATATATACATACATACATACATATATATATATATATATAAATATATATATATATATATACAGCGGCGAATCCAGAAGGACATTTGTTGGGGGGAATTATATAATTACATAAAATCTTCTACGGTAGGCAGTAGATTTGAGAAATAGCCCTTGTTTCATAAAGAAAATCAAATAGCGACCTTTATAGAAATTCATAAAAATGTTTCAAAAATACATAATTTTTACAATATAATTAAAATTTTGTTTTACTTTTAGGAGTGAAAAATAAAATGAAATTATAAAATTCTAGCTAAAATGGTAGTTTAGAAATAGTAAGAAAGATAGTATTTTTATTAGACTTTACTTCATTCTTTTTTTTGTTAGTAATCCAATCCGAATTGTTTATCCCCATGGGGAAGTTTAAATACATACATTTCTCATTGAACAATTTTTAATTAAAATTACGAAATAAAAATTAAAAACAAATAAGAAAGGCAAAAAATCGATGACAGTTGGGTTTAAAATAAAGTAAAAACTTAACATTAATAGTTTTCTTGGAAAATAGTGTTAAATATCAGTTATAATTAAATCCTTAGATAAAATTCATATAAATCTTTTTTGATTATTTTGTTGTTTCGCGCATTTTCCAATATTCAACATAAAATGTTATAATTCTCTGTAAAACCGTAGTCGCTAATGACCTTGTAGTCCAAAAGCGATTTGTAAATACAATAAATAAATAAATAAATAAATCTTTTATAGCATAAATTAAGTTTCTCTCTTATAACAAATTTCTTTCATAGAGGCTTCGGTTCTTTAATAAAGGGGTGTCCCCTATACCTCCCCGTGGATCTGCCACTGATATATATATATATATATATATATTTATTTATTTATTTATTTATTTATTTATTTATTTATTTAATACAAGGGCGTCACCAGCCAATGATCCAGGGAGGCAAGATGAGTTGATGATAGAAGGAGGATATGAGTTATAGGAAAAATAAAATGTATAATTTATAAAGGCTTAATATTTTATTAAACAAGAATAAAATCTTAATTAAAACATAATTTTCGTGGGTTTCTGGCAAATTGTTCTACTACTTTATTATAAAAATCTTACAAATTGTCCATGATTACCCGTCTATGAATACTCATCATGGCCAGTTGATTAAAAAGTTTCGTGGCTCCAGGGGGGTGGTGGGGCAACAGCCCTCCCCTGTAGCCCTTGGCGAGGGCCCATGATTTAATATATATACGCATATAAACTCGATCTAACATATTCTAGAACCCCAGCATAATTAGCATTTGAGAATTTAAAAAAAATATTTCTTTAGTTCTATTTTTTGTAGACATCTGAGAAAACTAGAAACACCGAAATTGAACATTAAGTGCAGTAGGTTTAATTAATTAAAGACAGTTTCGTTTTTCAGCAGCTATTTTCCATTTGTTTAATCCGAAATTTAGAACATAGTACAAATTAATTTGATATTTGTAGCAACTTAAAACTATCAACCCAATTCATTAGTTTTTAGAATTTGCTGTATTAATTTTCAACTTGAAAGTTACATTTCAATATTACAAAAATACTTAACAATTACGGCTCGCCATAAATATTAACTGATTATAAAAACTAATTTTTATTACTTATTGGTACTTAAGTATTTTTTCCGTCAATTTTACAATTGTAAAATTTTTCCAGATGTTAAATAAGGGGCTGCTTTTTTAGTGAAAACGCTACGTTTAATTTGAGAAAACCTCCTCTAAATTTCAGTAATTTCGAATATAGAAAAAATTAAAGTATGCGACGAAAATAAATGACAGCAAAACTAGAAGTATATAACAAAGATAGTGAAATTCTTAAAACAAGTACGAAAATGAATAACAACATTAGGGGTAATACAATGTTAATTAAAAAACAAAATCGGTAACAAATTACGGGGAAATAAAAAAGACAAGAAATATTACGAAATTATCAATGCACTGTAATTTATTAAAATAAATTATAACCAACTAGTAAATACAATGGAATTAATTAATGGCAAGACATTAATTAACGAAAAAGAAGAAAAAAAGCTAATCCGAAATATAAACTATAAACATTAAGCAATATATAAGTGAAATAAGCAAATTAAACACAAATTATATCACGAATAACTTGAATCGAAAAAACATCTATGATTTAATCGTTAAGCCTAGAGATAGACTTTTTAAAATTAATTTTCATATTATTCGATGTAACGCAATTGCTATTATTTTTACAAAAACACTTATTTATTTATTATTATTGATGGTACTTTTTTCTTCTATTTAAACTCGTTACTTAGCTAGATTAAACTCACTAAGATCAACTAAAAATATTCTCCGTAATTTACGTATATAAAGATCATCGTCTGCATCATATACATATTCGAGCTAATCTTGAAGAGTACCATTCGCATTTGATGCAGATTTCGTAGTTAACTGGTGCTATTTCGGGAAAAAATTTCGCTTCCTAATTCATATAATGGTGCTATAACATAAAAGGGAAGAAAACAGCGTTCGTTTTAATGAGTGCCGTGTTTTAAAAATAAACACTTCAGGTTAATTAAAATTATGTGTTATTTCTTCCTGTAATCGTTTGTCTCGATAATATGATAAGTTATATATTTTAAAACCTTAATTTACGTTACAAAAGTTATAGTTTTATATATTACACGGACACAGAGTACCTTTCAATTCATTAAAACATATAACATTTATTTATATTAAATTATTACTTAAATTAAAATACAAGTTTTACAAACATTATTAATTCACAAATGTATATATAAAAATTCGTCTTACCGGTTTGTCCATGAATATGTCAAGTAGACGAAACCGGTAAGACGAATTTTTATATATATTTTGTGAATTAATAATGTTTGTAAAACTTGTATTTTAATTTAAGTAATAATTTAATATAAATAAATGTTATATGTTTTAATAAATTGAAAGGTACTCTGTGTCCGTGCAATATATAAAACTATAACTTTTGTAACGTAAATTAAGGTTTTAAAATATATAACTTATCATATTATTAATTAAAATTATTAAACAAAGTTATTTATTTTCCGACACAAAATACGGCTACAGTTTGAATAGTAATCGGTAATTATAACAGTGATAATGTTCAATAAGCTATAAGATTCATTAAGGAACGATTTAAATTGTATTTCAGTGTGATAAAATTGTTCTCGATTTTTTCGCGATTCTGATACTTCAACAAGGCCTCTCAACGAAACTGACTGATCAGTTTAGCTCTGAAGTAATTAACGATATAACAGAAAATTTATTTTTTACCGGTACACCTGTATATGTGTGCGTAATTTTATTTTGTGATAAAGCACTTATGGTGAACGTCATCAAAGCATCAATTCTCTCGAAGGATAAAATGCATTTATTTCACAAAATGTAATTTAAAAACATTTTAAGGAATTGTGCCTCGTGTTGCTTTTCACGCTAGCAGAGCGTGGAGTTTTATCGAATTTAGATTGGAGCGATGTGTCGTAAATATCATTCCGAAAAAATCTAGATTGTTCGAAAAAACAATTATTATTTTGGCCTTAATATTATTTTTATACATTTGGTCGAATGTTCTCAAGTTCAAATTCGAATTTCCCAAATTCAAATTCAAAATTTATTCAAAATTTATTTATTTACAAAATATTTATAGCGAAGCACGGGTGAAGTATACTATAAATCCGCAAATTAATACTATTGCTGTCATTAAATTTTACTATCTATTATTATTTTTAATGTTCGGAAGTGGAAATTGTCGAAAAATTCTTACAATTTCATTTCAATCCCCCGAAAAACAATAAAAATACATTTTCTTAGAAAAAAAAACTTAGCTTTCCAAAAAATTTATTAAATACTGGCTCCGTTAGTTGTCAAAAATCCAGGTTGACTTTAAAAAGACGTTTATCCGCCCTTGGTAAGAAATTATAAAAAAATAAAAAATCAACCCTACTGGAAAAAAAATCTACTCCAACAACACTGCTAGATAAATTAATTATAAATAAAACCAACAACGTAAAATGCTGAATAAAAAGAATAACAAGAATCTCGCGGTAAATTCAAATTGGTCCCTATTATTACGAGTAACGAAGAAGATAAAATGGTTCTACCACCAGATGTAATAGCAAAATTATCTATAAGGTCGTTTATACAGCAGTAAATGAAAAAAAAATAATGTGCAATAACAAATTAAAAATTCCTTATTTTTTGCGGTGATACTGGACTAGTATTCAACCGATCATTTTCCCATCATCCTATTTTTTTCGCTTAACAGTAATACAATTTTTTTTTTTTTTTTTTAATTGGGCTTGTCAACCAAGGACCTTCACCCAGAAACAATTAAGGGAAAACGAAAGTTATATAGCGACGCGATCAGCTATCGATAATAAGAAGGACACAATGGAGGGGATAATCAGTGTAGAAGGAAAAGACAGGATATAACGAGCACAAAAAGGAGCAGGAAGCCCCAGCCCAAGCAAGTGGGAATATAGAGCCGAGCGCTCCACCAAAAGAGCAAAGCACTCAAAGAACACGTGATCCGGTGTCACAAACAACCGCATCATTTGAATGGAAAGGACAATATGGGCCAAGAGGCTAATGAGAAGCGAAAGCGTGAGGAAGGTAGCAAGGAATGGTTTAAGCGCAAACGCACAATGGAGACAACAACAGAGCGAGGAAGTGAAGAAAACAGAAGGAACCAAGGATTTGAAGGAAGATTAGGCTGAACGGACAGATAAAAAGAACGACAATTAGAAAAGAAGGAAGGGTACATATTCGACCAAAATCTGAGATGCAATTTCTCATCCGTCATTCTCGAAATTCAATCATCAAAAAGCAAACTAGAGTATTTTCCGTTCTTTCCGCGCAACCCCCATTCCACTGCTATATTCTCAATACAAGAAAACATTGCAATTTTCGTAAAAATAAACTAAATGCTGCTGCCAATGCATCCATTCCTAAACCTCGGCCCACTCTACTCCTCTGTGTTGAGTCTTTTGATGGTTCAGCAAAGTTTTTTTTTTTTTTTTTTTTTTTTTTTTAAAATTTAAGAAGGGGTACTAAACCACTCGCTGCATGTAACTACCTCGGTTATCGCAGTGAGTGGACCCACGTTTAGTATAGCAATTTCTGTAAGAAAAAAAGCCCACCGTAAATATAGGTCTACTCCTCTACTCTCTGAGCTCGTTGCCCTTAGAAAATCCATGCTACTGCGCGTAATATAATTTGCAGCGACAAAACAAGAGGCGTGACAGCTTTTATTTTTTCTATTTGTATATTTTAAAGTACATGCAACGGAATAATTTGAAACAAATTTAAATTAATAAACATCTCCACCAACTCACCAATCCTTTCCCATCAAAATAAACAACTGTCCAGTATCTAGCAAACATATTCGCTGCGCACTTATATGAACCATCTCCCACATTACTCATAAAATTAAGAGAGAAAAATCCCCTATAATTTTCAGTAGCAACAACTGCAATGAATACAACAATCGTATTATTTTAACGAGCTTGCCTATCAAATAAAATTCCATTCAAAAATTCAGCCCCCAGCGCTGACGAAATCCATCGCAGGTCCTCACTTTTCTTCTAACAATTTACAATCAAATATGATCCGAAGACTAAATACCTTCGCGTTGGAAAGACGCTGTTATTGGCCCTCGTTCTCAAAACACGGCAAGGACTCGCACTTCCTATAAATTACCGGCTGATTTCTTTGATCTCGGTATTGGCGCGAAAATCGGTAAAAGGGATCAACAGAAGACTTAATTAGGGGTCTTAGAAACCCGTTTAGGCCAGTCTGATGGTTGAAAAAGAAAGATTAACGATTCAGTGATCCAGCTTGCAAAATTAAGTCAAAGCAGCACTCTCCTATGAAACTGGATTTGAATATTTCGTTACCTCTAACACGTTTTATATACATATTAGATATTGTTCCAAATTTTTGAAATCAGTAATAATAAAAATGGAGGCTTTTTAAAAATAATATTACTTCCATATAGGTTGCATAATTTTTTTTTTTTTTTACTTATTTAGGCATAATGCAAGACTTATATTTCAATACAAAAATTTGGCCCGTTGCATATCGTTGCAAAAAAAAAAAAAACAACTAAATAATAGCGCGTCGAAACTGAAGTTCATACGTAAGCACGCACGTTCACGCTATCAACGTACGCCTTCTTAAGGATTACGTGAATCAAACTCGAGCTTACGCAACTTCATCCTTTACACGTGCCCCAGTACCACTCATTGCTGCGCACTACCGGGTGTTAAAGAGAGAAAATAAAAATAACCCAAGGACACGAAAAGCACAAGTTTAAGTTTCTTTGCTCAAAATACTCAATATTGTAACAATACAAGATTTAAAATTTTCTTTTTTTATCTTAAAAATAATTCAGTTAATTTTTGTCTATAAATAAAGAATACATGAGTTAATTAATAAAATTATATACTTTCTTTCCATAAAAGTATCTCTCTTATCGTAAAATGAATATTTATAGAAATTTTCTACGATAAATCTAATTTACTGTGTTTAAGAATATGAATGATTAACGTACGTATTGAATACTGAATAATGAATACACATTCGACAAATCGATTAATAACAAGTCTCTGTTCAGATATTCTCATATAATCATTGTCAATTTTTTATGTAAGAACCTTTTACGATTTGAAATATTCTTAATTTGAACAATATTTTATTTTTTATTTTTATTGAAAGTAAATAAGTTTTATTTAGAACTGTACAAAAATTATTTAAAGTAATAAATATATATTTGTATTCGAAAAATATAATAAATCACATTGTATTTAATTCGCTTTTTTCTGATCACATAAACAGTTATGGAATTTTAAATAAGCATGTTTAATTTATATAAAGAAACAAACATGATCAAAAACATCGCACGAGTGTATCAAAATTAGTTTGAAAACCGCTGTAGGGACAATACCGGCGCAATTCCGCCACAGATAATACATTATAAATAAAAATTTTATTTTCATTAAAAAATGTCTTTTTTTTTGCTGCCCACAATATTTAATTTATATACATATACATATATATGTATATATATATATATATAAATATTTTTTTGTAGAAAAAAAAACATAATGTTACTAATAAAAAATTAGAAATATTAACATATATACACATGATGTGTCCAGAAAGTCATGAAACATGTTTTTTTGTCGCGCCCATTTTGCTTGCAGCGCGTTCGAACCGGTTTGGTTAGGACTGACTCTCAGCTTTACAGCGCACCGCAGTTCAGTCTGTTCCGAGCATCGGTAACGTCAGAATCGGTGAATTAGTGCACCTCTGTTTGGAAACCTCGTCACGACGCACGGTGGCTGTTTCATGGATTTTGGGGACGCTTAAGTGTGCAATTTAGAACTCTGGCGTTTCGTTTCCGGGTCGTACTAGAACATCCACGTTTCGTCACCGGTAATAACGTTGTCGAAATAATCCAGTTCAATTTCCATGCCTTTCTTCAGTTCATTCGCGATCAGCACTCGATTGGCTTTGTGTTCGTCCGTCAGAAGTTTTGGGACCAGCTTGGCGCACACCTTCCGCATGTGCAAGTCTTCCGTCACAATGCTGAACACAGAACTTTTTGAAATGTTCAGGGTGTCAGCTAACAACCGAACACTCATTCGACGATCGGAATTCAACAATTCACAAACACGGTTCACATTTTCTTTGTTTCTACTTGTTGTTGGTCTTCCAGAGCGAGAGTTATCGTCCACACCTTCCTGGAACTTTTTCACCCACCTCGTAACTCGCACATAACTCATAGCGGACTCCTTGTAGGCTTGCGTCAGCATTGTGTAAGTTGCGGCAGCTTTTTTGTCGAACTTTGTGCAAAACTTGATCGCCCAACGTTGTTCAATTGAATCAGCCATCGTGCGTCGTGACGAGGTCTCCAAACAGAGGTGCACTAATTCTCATCGATACTGACGCTACCGATGCTCGGAACAGACTGAACTGTGAGTCAGCTCCACCTAACCAAACCAGTTCGAGCGCGCTGCAGGCAAGAGAGGCGCGACAATAAAACATGTTTCATGACTTTCTGGACACACCATGTATATAAAATTTCTTATTGATGTTTAGTTGACTTTTTTTTTTTTTTAATGAGCTCGGTGTAAACACTGACCCAACTACATAGACTTACATCACCTACTCAGATTCTGAGGCGATCGGAGATAGAGAGTATAAAGGAAAGAAGGAGAGGAATAACGGCTAGAGATGGGAAGGAAAGGATAAAGGAAACATTGAAAGGGGTAGGAAGATCCAACGCCAAGAGTTCGGCGTATAGATGAGAGCACTCAGGAAAAAGAGCGGGGCATTCAAAAAGGATGTGGTTGGGGTCGCATATAAAGGGAGGATTAGTTGATTTTTTAAAGAGAACATAGTTTTAATTTCATTAGTCATTCGTGCGTACACAGTAAGCATTATTTTTCTTTTTTTTGCTTGTTTGGTTGCACATATTTGATAATAAACTTTTTCATAATTTTTTCTTCGAAAGGCCCCCCTCCCTATTTAAGTCCTGGGCCCCGTAAATCCTTAATCCGTCCCTGCTGATGACCATTTATTAGATTCGTAATCCGCTGAACCCACGCTATAACAACGCCAATACCAACATATACAAACAGTGGAACAAGCATCTGTGTGAAAAGGGTGATTTATTTACGCATTCTTTTAATTCTGTCCAAGTCACGGCCTCTTCTGATTCCGTCAAAACTTCTACATTACTAATAAGAACAGAAAACATTAAGCAGCTAAGACACTACAAAAATACATAATGGAGAGGTCAAATTACGATTTTTTACTGCTGTCAAATGGAAGTTTGTAATGAATATATATATATATATATAAATATTACATTGAATATATTAAAAACAAAAACCAAATAAAACATTTTAAATGGAATTAAAGCGTTATGAAAGTATGAGAGTGCGCGTGTATATGAAAACCAGTTGTTGGTTAATGGTGAATTTACTACGTTCCGAAGTTAAAAGTACATTCGTCGATCTAGACCTCTGAATAAGATGGATGGTTAATTTCGGCGGGGGGACTGAAAGAGAAATTGATCGGAAAAAGGAAGGCGACCGAAGATTCAACGGTAAGACAGTCAACAATAACAAACAAGAATTAATGTAAAATAATTTATAAAAGTAAAAATTATTTTATCGTTATTTTTGTTTTTGTTATTGAGGTATATATTTATTTTTCATATTTATGATTATTAACAAATAGGCATGAATTTAACTACATTTAATTAACAATGAGCTCTGGTCATAGTCAGTCAGTTTTGGAGGCCGATAGGAAGAAGTATTTGTGTTGTAAAAGGCTATCATCGTTTGCGTTTAACGAAGAATTAGTAAAAATTCACGATTGTAAAACCCCTTGTAAAGTATCATTGTGGTCGGGGAATCTTTTCAAAATTATTCAGTTCAAATTCCATTATGCCGCAGCACTTCGAAGTTGCAACATTAGTGTACGGTTATTTTCCCCATTTGCAATTCCGCATAACGCTGGAAATCTACAGGAGTTGTTTTTTAGCGGTCGATCAATATAGAAAAATTTGTACAAACTTTCGGTCTAAAGAAATTGGTGTAATAATAATTCTAAAATAAAAAGTAAATAATAAAACTAAATTTAATATACACCGTACGTCCAGGAGCTTTCGGACACCATGGTGTGGCACCTCTGAGAACATCTTAAAGCATTACGAAAGATGGTCTTCAATATACCCGCAGGAAATCCGAAAATTAACGCTTACAACGAAAGTATCCGATGGTTATGTAAACATAACAACAGGTGCCAGGAAAGAACAACTTAACTGTGACTAGCTCGTATCAAAAGGCAGTACGCTGCACAATTATGACAAGCGTTACCGCATTTTGACGCGTAATTGGTGCAGAACTAAAGAAGCTTATTATTGTCCGGCGATACTTTCACGATTTTATCATTTTTCGGTACGTCTCGGAACAGTGTTGCAGATTTTTAAAATGAAATGCGGAATGCGTAGCAGGCGACTAAATCGATTAAAAGGAAACCAGTTCAGACGCACCGACGATGTTGTAGAGAGAGCGGAATGTCCATCGAAATTATTAATTGTTTGCGCGGTTAACTCATTTCGTCGATGAATAATTAATCTGATCGGTGAAAAATTACCGTCTAGTTTCACTTACAACCGCCTAGCTCGTAAAAAGGCACCAGTCATCGTGAAAACATTCAGTAAGGTCTCGTGATTTAATTTCACTGTACATCGTAAATTTATACGCATTAACAACGCCTTCGAGCCGGCTTAATTGAAAAAAATAATCGGATGTTTACGCGGGAAACGATTAATTTGTTGAACGACCGAAGCGGTAAAATCATCCTTCGGTAACGTTATAAGAGAGAACATAACAGCAGCCGCAGATGAATTTATACTTAACCGATCACTATTAGCTCGGACAGAAAATACACACCGAATACTCCAGCAAAATATTAATCTTTGTTAACGTTAGTTAATATCCATACGAGCATTTTCCTATCTACCTTTTGACATTTGCAACGTTTAGCATCGGGTTTTTATTTAGTTTTTATTTTGTTCTTCTTTTTTAATGTATCAGACCGCCTTAAATATTACGAGAAATTCTCTTTTTTTTTTTTAAAAAAAAAAATTACGTCGAAATGTTCGATAACAGTACATCTTCTTTTACTGGGTTTTTATGTTTTTACTACTCGCGATTACTTAATAAATACTTTTCTTTCATTTAATTCATTTATTCGACAGTGTAATATTTCGGATTGTTTTTTTATGATGTGAGACGACTTTTGTTAGGGCCCTTTTTATTGAGAAAGTAAAAAAAAAAAAAAAAACCCGACAATTACCCAATGGTACAAACATCGCAGTAATATCCCTCTAAATTGCAGGACACTATCTCTCTGAATCATTTTACTCATTTCCGAAATTCATTGAGTTTCTTATCATTCTTCTACTCCGTTGCAAGATTAATATTTCGAGGTCTGCGTTAATATTAACTTTATCAAAATTTCCCCTCTCATAAGTTCATACTTTTTTTTTTTCCTAACGACAATCATCCCATTCACCCGAATGCAACAATATTTCGTTAGATAATTCCCATTTCCAAAAAATTCTCAAATATCACTAGAAGAAAAAAAAAACGTTCTTTCTAATATTTATGATTTTGTCGCACCTCCCAAATCCTCTATTATCTTTATTCTTCATCGCTTCAATATTTCCGTAATTTTAAGTTACAAAATTGATATACATACTTCTTTAAATTTGAGTTGTTTTTATCTATTTTCTGCATTGTCACTTTATTAAAAATTTATCAAAACATAAACATATAAAATAAAGCCGACATGTTTCGGAGTTACGTACTCCATAATTTCCATCATGATTATGGAGTAAAAAAGGTAAAGTGAGTTCCATACCCTTGATAAGGTATTATGGATTGTGAAGTTAAGCTTTCCGTAATGGTACTAAGCCCAACGGCACTAATGAGAGTAGGGGGGCCAGTTCCTTTCTACTTCGGATCCGCCTTTACTTTACGTAACTTCAAAAAACGTGTCGGCTTTATTTTATATTTTTAAACTATACTTTTTTCTGTAATACGTGTTTTGGTAAATTTTTAATAAATTTCCATAATTATCGTACTCCCTAAACGATGAATCAATCTTCTTTCGTTGCTTATTAATAACAGTTTCTCATTTCGCGGTTAATGATCTTTACTTATCCTCTCTGAAAGTTAAAATTCTTTCCACCTTTCAGCCCAGCGTGTTTTATAAAAATGTTAAATATTTCACGTTTCATTTCCGGACATTTCTCAAAATGATTTTGCAGTTTTGTCACGTAAAACTAATTAAATAACCACTCTCTGAAATATCATTTTACGGAATAATTAAGCTACCAAAAACAATATTACAAAGTAGACAGTTGCTTTACACAGAGTGTAAAAAAAATATTTTATTTTATATTAAAAAAAGCAGCAAGTGTATATGTAATTTCCTTTAATTAATAATTAAGTACGAATTCGAAAACATGTACTGAAAAATTCTGTAATGTACAGTCTAGTTTAAATATCTTAAATGGCAAAGCAAACATCATTCAACTCCAACAACGCTGCTACACTTTGTGTCCCTTTCATCCTCCAACCTTCAATGGCTCGTGTGATGCAAATCACGTACTATTTGAATGTTCCTTTATTTCTACTGAACGCGCGATCCTTTATTCCAATTTGCTTAACCTTGGCCTCCCTACACCTTACAGTGCCCTCTATATTCTCACTTTTCCATCTCCTTCTGTTGTTCCCTTGTTATCCGCATTCATTTCCTCTGTCTCTAATCGTTTCTTGATATAACTTGTCGCTCCATATGTCCTTCTATTCTTTTAATCTTTTGTGCTGGGTAAATGTCCTGTGCTGGCGTGCCCATTTAAAAAAAAAAAAAAAAAAAAAAACGCTGCTACACAATCACGGTCTTCCGTAAACAGCTGTTCGTGTTCATTCTCGATCCCAGCTTCCGACGTAACGTCACTTATAAAAAGATGTACATCTGACACGGGAGTCGTCCAATAGTTTGCGTGAAATATGTTACCGAAAGGATATTTCATATCTGATTCGAGATAATCATGATTTCCAATTTCAAATAAAGGTTACAGTGAAGATAAAGATAGTGAAATGTGTGATATTTATTTTTAGATATTGTCAATGAGGCCACAGCAAAAAAAAAAAAAAAATGTGCGTCAGTCGAAAACTAACGGTGTTAGAAGTGAATTTTTTTATGGATTGGAAAAATTGTCAACGAGCAAACACATTGAAGTAAAGAAAAATTTACTTAATAACAAAAATGATTTATAATATCAATACCGATGTACAGATAATCTCGAATTAAACACTACAGAAGTGTCTTGCATGTACATATTTATCGTTATATATATTGCTACATATATTGTTACATATATTGTTACATATGCGTTATATAATCATTACATGCAAGTGAAACTTCTGTAGTGCTCGAGGTTAGCTGCACGTTTTTATTGATATTAAAAATCATTTCTAATTCATAGTTTTAAGTCAATTTTTCTTTACTTCAATGTATCTTTTTTTTTCGTTTCCTCGTTTAAAATTTATTGCATTCCGTAAAAAATTTCACTTTTCGACTGATGCACACTTTACTTTTTTTTTATTTTTTTAAATTCATTAAAATTTCGATATTTTTTTTTTTTTTTTTAAATAACATATGGAGAATCCACAAGACCACCGTCCGTCTGTAGGTTCTCATCACAGTTACAACGTTTATTTTTAATAAAGTTACAATCGATTACATACAATTAACCGCTTAACTAACAAATGTGCCACAAAACAAAGTAAAAACAAACGTAATATAAATTTCCACTAAAAATAACAGCATAACGCATAATTCAAAATCTAAACAAAACAAGGCAAAAACATAATAGCAATTCGTATAGAAACCCAATGCAAGAAAAATGTAAAATAAAAAAAAAACATATATATATATAAATAACTGAGAAAAGATAAGGAGAAAAAAAAATTAAAAAAAAATCACTTATCACGTACTCCTTCCATCTCTTTCAGTTGCAGTCATTGTAGTTGCTCAACAGCCAATTTTTAATTTCTAAGGGGCAATTTTTTTTATTCTTTATTTTTATAATATAAGTCGGAATTTTCCGTAACTAGTCAATCAGTACAGCGTCCTTTGTTTTATCAATATAATTATTTATACTTTTAGGCTTAATATATGTAATTTTTGACGAAAGTGTTTCGCAAGGTAATTAAAGTCACTTTTTTTAGAGGATTTTCAAAAGTCATTTATAATACTCACTTACAAAATCACCAGTCGCTGTTGCAGAATTCATAAAGCGTATGACATATGGTGCACATATGGTGCAGTGATCGGGATCAGAAAATCGGTTATATAGTTAAACTGAATTCGTAATTTTCTTGTTAATATAAGCGTGCGAGAGAATTTACTGAAATAAAAAAGTGTCGACACTTCAATCAGAAGGAAAAATTTAATGCTAAAGAGAACTGGTTGAAGCTTTTGGAAGGATTAACTCGATCGCACTAATCGGCATAGAGGAAAGAGTTTAACATAGAAAACGACTAAAAAGAGACATATATTAAAAGAAGAAGATGTATGTGGAAATGCTTCAAGGGTGAATCGTTTTCGATAAACTCAGTGAGCGGACGAAATTAAAAATGTGACATTACTGATATGCTTAAAAGAACAAGGTATATTGCTCACCTTATGAATGTACGTCATTTCCTAAAGTCAAGACCAATATAGAATTAAAGACATAGCGCCCTGATGAAGATAGACTAGTCAAAGAGTGAAAAAGAATCACACATTCTTCCGTCAAAAGTGACGAAACTTAAAAATTGGCTTGATTTTTAAATAATTAACATCAGACGTTATTTTTTGGCTAGCTGAAAAATTATAAACATTATTAAGTGTGTTGCACGTAAGTAAATCGAACATAAAAATACCAAAAAAAAAACAATTTTTAATTAATCTTTCTTGCGAAGTTTATTTTTTCAGTCGTGCCACTTTTGAAGTAGCGATATATTTCCGTTTCAAAATTTTTATTCGTTACGCAAGAATCTGATTTTCAAAAAAAAAAAAAAAAACCCTTCACTTCTAGGTGACAAACCACAGTCGAAAGTACGCAAAATTCTCTTATAGACCGCATCGAAATAATTACCGGTCGAATGACCCCTCCCATCACAGGATTTGGACTGAGCAATGTACAGATCTAAAAACTCTTCAATGATCGATAATAAAAATAGCCTAAATCAACGTAGACAAACAGAGACCATGTTTTGCTTTCGAAAGTCCTTAACATTGAGTTTAATGAATAACAACCGCACCAGCGATAACGTGAACGATGAATGCGTAAATGTTCGTGCATATGCGCGCGGGCAAACGCACACACACGAAGTTCTGTGTAATTTATCAAGAACCAAGTACGTGTGTGTGTGTGTGTATTTTTATCTTTTATTGTTTGACGCTAACAGCGGGATGTATAGAAATAATTGAAGTGGTCGCGAGATATTAAAGGTTAGATGTGACACACTGGCACCATTTCTTTCGATAACTTCATTAAAGGCTATTGTTCTCGCAGTATGATTTAATCTGACAAGCGAAAAAGCATTTGAAAAATGGGATAAATATCGATAATTCGCGTACTTCGCCAACTCGTAAGAGATTCTCATACTACTCTGAATGCTGTTAAAATAGTCGTTGGAGGATGTGTTTGTATTTCATTAGCGGACAGCAGACACGTCCGGAAACAACGAGCTGACAACTGACGTAATTGACGGTAATTTTCGAACCATCAAATTCCGGATGAACTAACAAAACTACTTAATTAAGTTTAATCGGTATCAGCGAACACGAAATAAATAGGAAGGAAGCTTATTATTAACGGGCGCATCTGAATAATTCTGTATTCTAGTTGAATACTGAGACGTAACGTCCTTTTGTTTCACATCGATTTAATTTTGCAAATTATCGAAAAAAAAAGAAAAAAAAAAAACAACCCATTTCTGCATAAAACTGCTTATTTTCATCTACAAAGTCTGAGGCATATCCGAAGTGTACGTTAAAGCAAAACAAATTTATATGTGAGAAAAATAACAGGCAGGAGGAAGTTAAAACTAAGATATAATTGCGCTGTTTCATACTGAAAATCGCGCCTTAAGTATTTTCGTGAATTACCGGGGACCTATTAGCCTAGTAGCTGCCTTATTTTTTAACAACAGCCTAATGATTGTGAACTTGAATCCTTCTGTTGTGCGGTAAAAGCATTGCTATTATATGAAAAGTGATATGTCTTTGAACTGGTTGTAAACTGAATGTTGAAGGTAAGCGAGTGTTTTTTTATACGAGTAATCAACAGAGACAGAATACGAGGAGATATTTGAAATGGTTTTTGTAAAATGAAATTACGTTAAGAATAGATGGAAGTCACACTCTGATGCTTTGCAGAAAAGATTCGCGGTGAGGGAAGCTCGGAAAGCATCAGTAACGAAGAGAGTGACATTACAAATGACGTTTGGCCATGTTCAAAATTAGAAGCGGATGAGAAAAATCATAATCAAGATAGTTGAACGCAATGTGTAACACCTCCCCATCAAGAAAGATCGATGAGCTGCGTAGTACGCCAATCTTTGAAAAAAGATTTAACTTACTCGCAGCTTTTTTAAATCGGATATATGACGTTTTTAAGATAAATTTCTGTCTAAAACTTACATTGACTAAATGAACTTTCGAGGAAAAAAATAACTGATTCTGCAAAAACGGAAACTGCCTCGACAGTTCTGCAACTTTATCTAGCAATGTTATTCTTCGATAACGACGTTATTTACCGCAATACTGCATAAAATCGGGCTCAGCCCTCTGTTACCCGAACATCTTACCGAGGATATTTTAATTCCGATTTTAACTTTAGATCTGAAAGGTAATTTTTCATCGACAGAGGTAAGAAGTCGCAAAAGTCAATTTGTGAAGCTATTTAATAATTCAGGCGTGATGATTAAAGCTTTTATTAAGCCAAAAAGTGATGTTTGAAAGTACAGACAATTTCGAAGCATGCTGGTTTATTAAAGAAACCCGCATACGGTTAGTGAAGGAAAAAAATGCATTTCAAAAGTGGATGCAGCTAACTTTTAACCATCATCCAAGAATGGACAAATTTACGACAGCATCGACAGATATAAATTTTAACGATAAACGCCGGCGATAGAACGAATTACGCGATCGAATTCAAAGTGACACGAGTAGCACACGCACTCGATAGGAAATAGATACAAAGCTGTAAAATTCGATTCGAACGATTGGCACAATGATTGTGATAACGCATAAATACACAACTTTTATCAAAAGTGTCCCATTTTAGTAAACTAACTTATTTTTTAAATAATTCGTTAATTTTCGTTTTAAGAACATTCTCTAAAGCAGGGGTGGCCAGCCTTGAACATTTTTGCGGCCCGCAAGATGGCCAAAGTAGCACTGGTAAAATAATTTAATGATTTCATTTTTTATTACTTCATTTATATTTATATATTTCTTATATTTCATTTTTAGTGTTAGATATTTCTTTGCAAATGTGCGTTTAGTATCATTATTATTATATTATCTATGTTTACATGTAAGAATAAACTTAGTAAACACAGTAATAATAACTCATTACGTTTCAATTTTTCACTATAAAAAAATGTCTACAGTGGGTCTAAATCTAATATGGGGGGGATATATGATTTTATATGCGGCCCGCGGAGTTATGATTCATTTCCAAAGTGGCTCGTAAGATCATTTGGGTTGGCCACCCCTGCTCTAAAGCAAAAAATTTTTAAGAGTCGTCGTTCAAAAATTTTGAAAACTCCTTCAAAAAAAAAAACAAAAAAAAAAAACGGATACAAATCTGCTTTATTAGTCACTTTTTCTTTTTCTCCATTAAACATTTTCAGTCACTTGGGAATTTCGGTTTTTTTTAACATTATAATTTTTAGGCTTCACAGCGACTTTCAGATATGAAACCATTGCTCGTTTTATTTTATTTTACCATCGATCTATACAATTTAATTTACGTTTGCTCACAACGAAGAAGAAAATGGAAACTATAGGCCCCTTTTTCATCATCGAAATCTGCTTAATCAGGCCTCAACATTGACAGCGTTTAAATCACTTTCTACAGTCTCGTCCTAGGTCTCTGATATTTTAATTCTTCCCGCGCTGAACTCTTGCACTTTTTCTTTAGCAATATAGAGCTTTTCCGTTTCAATAAGGGTCCTTCCTTTTCAGACTGAAAGAAAAAAATGAAATAAACAACAAATCAAAAACCTGCATTAGGTGATAAATAGACCGGGGTGTGAGGGGCATCTCGCGCAGTTAACGATTTTTTCAGTTAGCATTTTTAAACAATTTCGAAATACAGTTTTAGTTTTTGATCAGCTTGAATTTCAGTTCTTTTGACTTTTGTCGAAATATTTCGGTTTCGCCCAAAGATTCAAAAAATACGAAATTTCGGTTACTCAGTTTAAACGGAAAAATAATTCAGTGGTGAACGTTCTTTAACCGTATGGTATCGGAAAAACAATGTTCAGAATGCGATGGAAACCGTGCGAAACGGACGTCATATAGCGCGTTTAATTTTTTTTTATAGTTATGTTTGTGATTATAAGCATCATCTGCGGGGACGTTGTAGTGCCACGAGAGAATCTGAGCAAATGCGCAATTATTTTTGTATGATAGCCAATTTAACGGTGATAGTTCTGTGGAAAGAATTGAAAATCGGGGAGAAAATAGGAAGCGAAAATGAACTCTCTATTTTTGCTTTTTAAGGGGTCAGTAAAATTTTTTTGTAACGCGATAAAGTTTGTATAGACCAAGTTTCAGCAGTTGTTTTTTACATGCTATCTTAGAAGTTTCCTGAATAATAGCACATTTCAGTCGTGATATTTCAGAACCTCTTAAAATTTTCTATCTACGATAAACTCCTTCTTACTGTTGTAATTTTTGCCTTCCTATAAAATTCTACTTTTGTTAATAACTGATTATATCAAATAGGCACAACACTCGTATTCACTTAGTACTATCGTGTATATGAGAGTTAAACTGGAAAATTTTTGATGCAGGGTAGTAGTGTTTTATTGGTTTTTTTCCTGAGATTTAACGAGCTGGATGAAGTATTACGTCACAGTAAAAAGGTAATAAATAACCAATGCGTATGGACTTGTTAATTTAGAGTATAGCAACAATGTGACACCGGTCATAACATGGAATGGCGGAAAGAATAAAACTGAATATTTCCATACAATCGGCTTACATAATGGCAATTAAATACGAGTGCTCCAGTGACAATTATAGAGGCTTTCGTAATGGTGATGAAGTAGCAGAGAAAAATTATAGGGATGGACAGGATTTTATGGAAATAAAATTATTACTCGTATATACTAGGTGAACGAAAATAATGTGTAATACGATGTTTAGTATAGTAAGTAAATTCGTTAACAAAATTAGCCGAAGGTAATTAATGAATCTTCAAGGTAAAAATGAAAATGCCACAATGTAGACCGAATTTTTTATATATATACACTTCGAAAAATACTTGCAATGAATTTTTTTCAGACGTTGCTCTATATAAATCAGTCTGAACTCTCGTAAGTCATGCCAGTGCAACTAATTTAAATTAATCCATTCCAGGCTTATTATTAGTAGTAGTATTACATTAGAAGATACAAGCGTCGGCTGCTCAAACGAGCATGTGCGCCCGGGGAATGGAAGGGATGCTAAATTGAATTTACGCGGTTAAGGGAATGAAGGAATTGGAACACACTGCGGATATGACAAGAAGAATCATAAGGAAGAGGGGAGGCCATGCTAGGCTCTAAATGCCACAAGAGAATGACAAGATGTTGGTAAGTAGAGAATGGAAAGTTGTGTTCTTTGACAAAAGTGACAAAGAGGGGGGAGGGGGAGTCGATTCATTGTAGGAGATACGAATAGGTCAGGCGGCAGTGGAAAATCCTAAGTCTAGTAAGAATAATATTTTTCTTCCTTGAACGAAAGATAGAGGATCAGGTTTAACAAGGAAAAGGTGGTTTTGTTCATTAAAGATCCATAATCGTTTCCAGGATTAATTCTAAGAGATTTCAGGAAAGATTTCATATCGTTGGTAGAAGAGAAGTACGAGGATATGTATGGAAGCAGGCCTAGCAGCTTGGTCGATGGCCTCGTTACCGGGGAGACCAATATGGCTGCGGATCCACATGAAAGATATAGAAATTTGAGATCGAATAAGGAGAAGGATGTGTTGAACAATTGCATTATCTGTGTAAAAGTTGTCGGAGGGACATTAGAACACTGAGTGAATCTGTAAGGATGAGGTATTTAGAAAGAGGCGAAGCGGAGGAGAGGAATTCAAGACACCTGAAGATAGCGAAAGATTCAGTTGAAAATACAGAGCAGGATTTCGTAAGCCGGAAACGATGGGAAGTAGGGCACGACAAAAAAGGCTGACCCAGAGAGATAATCTCTTCATCTAAATAATGAAAATTCCTAAATAGTATCGATAATTTACACTTAATTTTCTCCTGTAGAAGAAGAAAAAGACTCTTCATCCGATCCGAGATAATTCATAGCACCGAATACCCTCCGCCCGCCCAACATATATTAAAAACAGATGTTAGAAAGCAACAAAAATATACATTAACTCGTATGTTTTTAACTGTGTTTCGTTAATTTATCGCTTAAGAAGTGGAGAACTTTCAAGCAAGACTTTTTTTTTTTTTAGTTTGCCATTTTTTTATATAAATACATAATAAAACGATTCGATACTCTAAGCCGTGTACACTTTAATTATTTCTATTTACTCGTATATTTTGAGTTATTGTAGATCTATATGTTCCATGCGTGTATGACAGGTGCACGAAGAAAAACGTTTATAACCACTTATAAGGACGAATATTGTTGGAACCGGCAAAACCGCGTAAGACTGTACGTTAATTTCTACTGTCGGTAGCCGGCCGGTAATCATCGTTTATAACGGCGTGGCAACATTTAGCTTCAAAAGTTAAGAATGTAACAAAATTGTCTTTGGTCTTTTTTATGAATAAAATAAAAAGTTCGTATAGAATGAAAACAACAATAACCTCTCTAGGGTTTTACAGCTATCATTAAACGAAGTCTCAATCGATTCGGCCTCATCCTAAAATTAGCATTTCAAGCCTTTATAAGATGAAATAATTTTTTAAGCGGTATATAAAGAGAAAAAGAAAAAAAAATTGGAACCCGCTGATTTATTTTCCAAGCAAATTAAAATTACTAATTTCCCGCATTGTACTTTATTGGATCAATGATTATTTTACGTCTTAGATATGATATTAATTAAATTTAAAAAAACCAAAAACTCACTAACACTAAACTAGACCTACTCCGAAAAAAAACGAGGCCGAAACGTAGCGAGGAATGCGGAATATCTCTTTTCCTACGGAACATAAAATTTCCCTATTAAACGAACTACTTGGCACATTCTCGTCTCCCCCCTCCCCCGTTATTATTATAATAAAATCCCTCCTACGAGTGTAGGCCGATTAAATTCCGCTTCTGCCGCATTGTTTTTTGTTTTTTTTTTTTTCTATCTATTAGATGTTTTCTATCTATTAGATGTTTTCGATTTTTTCGAGCATATTTCAGCCTGTGTTTTTTTTGAAGTTCAGAATTCGAATATACCTTCTTTATATGCGAGATATAAATGTTTATGTCCATTTTCTGTGTTATCACTATATTATAAATTTATAAAAACATGTATTACAGATAAATAAAAATACATTAAAAATATTTTTATTTATCTGTAATACATGTTTTTATAAATGTTTAATATCGAGTATACCTGTAAAGGTAAGGCATTGCGCACTAAATAAAGAGTTTTGTATTCTTTTACGGTTTAGAAAATGACGAGTCCGATAAAGATTTAGTAAAAAATGGTTTCTCGTTTTACAATTTCAACGAATGGAAACAATCGAAATTTTTTTTTTTTTGGCGCTTTCGGGAAACAAAAGAAAATCGGAAGGAAACTTAAGGCAGGAAAAAATCTTCCCGAATAATTTTCTAATAATGCAGTCCTACTAGTGGACCACTTTTGCAAGAGCAATCCAACTAATTTTCTAAAGAACTAGCTATACATAATTTTCAGTGTTCGGTGACACGAGTATATCGGGGGGCCTCTTCAATTAGTGCAAAAGTAGCTGATGTTCCAGCGGAATTTCGGAAAATTAGTTGAAATGTGTTTGGCCCCAAGTTGTCTGAACGGGGAAATCTTACCAAGGAAAAATGTAACTATTAGTTTAATTAATGAAAAATTTAATAAAGAATCTTTTTAAAATCCTATTTGTTAATTATAGAATATAGTAAGTTATAACAAATGCAAATTATTCCTAAATTTGTTTTTGTTATATTTCTATTTGCTATAACTTGCTATATTAATGAAAAATTATTTCGAACATATTTCACAGTCTAATTATTGTTCGGTAACAATAAATGTTTGAATTCAATGTAAAAAAAAATTAAGACTCCGTCGTGTAATGTCGGATACTTTGTAATTACCGTATCATCCATCCTCTTCAATGATGACGCCGATTTGCTTTGGCGTAAACGTATTTGGTTTTGATACATTTTTTCACTATAATTGATCTTTCGAATTGATCTTTTGACTGTCGATGTTGCGTATTTTTATTTTAGAAATAGAAATAAAATAAATGCTCTATACCTACAAGCAGAGATATTAGTATGTACTGGGCTGGAACATTGTGAAAATTTATGATTATTTCCGCGTGAAATTTTAGACGGGTAGAAAAAATTGAAGGTAAAATTCGTGTTTATGTCGTGTATTTCATTTCCTACCAGTATTGTGCCCGGTGAGTCTTTTTACTATAAGAAATAAATACAATTATTTTACGATTGGTTACGCAATTTCCGTTACATTCAACAAATGAGGATTTATTAAAAAAAAAAAAGTTTATAATTACCGTTACAGTACGTTTTTTTTTTTGTTTTTTTTTGTCATTAGCTTCACAAAATTAGCGCAACAGACGAAACAAGTAAAATCGCCTTTCAAGTCTTTCGCAAATCATAAAATAACAAAAAAATAAATAGAGTTTAGAAACAAAATTCACGTCAAATAAGGAAAAGAATTAATTAGTTCTTAACCAAATTAATTTTTATATTAATCAGTTTACGTTAAGCGGACCTTAATCTGCGCAATTGGGTGTCAATATTAGCTCTATCGGCGGGTTTTAATTCGAAAAATCGTTCGCATCTAGAGACATTCCTTTAATAAAGATAAGTGAGTCAGTTCCAAAAGTCTAAGTGGTTGTAAATCAGAATGCACTGACAATTCGAATGGAACCGGTTTGTTAACGTAGGCGCCATAAGTAGGGCTATCTATTTAGTCGAGAGGACCGAGGTTAAGAAGGAAGATTAGATTTGGGATAAACGGTTAGTACATTTTATTTTAAATATTTAAGTCACGCGAAAATGATTAGACAGGGAAAAAAAAGTGCTCCAAAAAGGACAAATTTTCGGCAGATTACAAATACGTGGAATCTGTGATTGTAACGTTACGAGATCAGTATACGGGGGAAAAAAGACGACTGTAGAATAGTGCAATCCAGCTGCAGACGGGCAACCGCCATCCGACCTTTTTCCAGTTTTGTGAAAAAATCGATGGTATCTGTGTGATGAGAGGTACGGATGAAGCAAAGTTTATTTGATGAAGGCACGGTCAATTCTATTTTAAGCTTTAGATCTGCTATTGGGACTAGGTTGAGGCTAATGTGGAAACCATTTTGCAGCAGGATCAACGGAAAGGTTATATTTAATTCAGATACGAGATGGAATTCCCGAACCATGACGATAGGATCTGACGCAGAATTAGAATTTTTTGATTCGCCCCATATTATAATAGCGTTTTTCGGTCGGCTTGCAAACGCCAGAAAATAAATTACCATCCTCCTGGTAGCGACTATATATTCAAAAGCTCCCGCTAACCCACTTATAGATGCACAATCGGAGAGTAGATTTTTTATGATACCAGAAAAGTTTTTGAACTAAACCCCCTCCCAAGTTAAAGAGCATGGCAGTCGAGTAACAAATAGAACATGCGGATCTATACGGCATAAAATTCAACTCATCTTTTAATCGTCTCTTTAAACAGTCGAATGGGAAACGATTTTTAATAGCAACTACAGAAATTTAAAAAAATAAATAAATAAATAAAAAAAAAAAGTAATTTTGTCCTGGTGTGCCAAAAAAAAAGAAAGTAATGGAAACCGATTTTTTATAGGAAATTATTAAATAAAGGGGAAAAAATGGAGATGAAAAAATTTCAAAATGAACGATGCCTTTTAGTCTAATAAGTGTTACTGCTCAGAGTAGCTATATATATATGAATTCTTTTTTCGCCACGCTAAATTACGCGACCGTGACAAAATCACTAATTTTTACCTAGTCATTTTTTCCCTGGCAAGGTTACTGTAGTAGTTGCAGTCATTTTTTACTAATTATTTTCTGTACGAAATTACGTTTCAACGGAAATTATTCGACGCCATTTAAATTACGAAAAAAAAAAAAAAGTCACGTATTTGCGAACTGTAGCGATTTTGTTGGCAAAAATTAGCAATTGGCATATTAAAGAAAAACACTTGAATTATTTCAAAAACTTGCGCACTTAATTTCATTCATTCTATATTTTTCATCTTAATAATTTTGTAGCGAAATTTTGTTCCATTTTTTATTTTAAACAAACGGTAATTATACGTTCGCTGCCTAAGTTGTTTTTTTTTTTTTTTGTTTTTTTTTATCTTTATTAGCGCATAATTTGTACCTGTGTGAACCAATTTTAATAAATCTCGGTGCATTTGTGTCGGCCAGCGTTGCTTTCAGTTAGTAGCGACAAAAATCGGGTATATGTTAAAAATAAATCCGAAAAAATGTAAACTTTTTAGCACGTGATAGGCTTAAAATATTTTCAATTTATCATAGAAAAGTAATTTGTAAAAAAGTTAATTTTCAACAAGACAAAAAATTTATATGTTAATGTTTATGCAAATGTAGAAAATGAATCTGAAACCACCATAATGCCAATTATCAAATTTATCACTGACGCAATTATTACGTTTTTTTATAACTTCTTACCGCGGGTGATTCGAATGGTTCCTTATTTATTAGAAATTTTAGCAGTCAGTAGTGATCCCGTATGAGTATATCGGTAAGTATCGGTGAACACTGAGTATTCATCAAATAATAAGATTATTCCTGAAACAATACCCAGCTTTATAGAGTACCGAAAGTATTCTCATTTTATGCTATCCGTATTATCGGTGAAAAATATTTACACTAAAAATGGTAAAATGTAACATAATTTTTTTTTTCAAAAAAAAAAAAAAAAAGTATTAACATCGAGATTTATTATAAAAAATTTATTAAAAATGTACTAAAAAGTGAAAAATAATTATCCGATAAAAGATGATACACATCTTATACAGTAAAATGTACCTTCTTGGATATTATGATTAAACAACATTCGTACCTTACTTTGGGCCGCAATACGCGAAATTCAAATTACAACAATTAAAAAACTGTAGGTATTAAATATTGCTGATGTTTCTAGTACTTGGCTTATAGACAGTAAATTATGCACATTTAATATGGTTTTTAAATGTTATTGTAATTTGAATTTAGTGCCAATTTAAGAATTATCTTAATATCTTACGATAATTTTACTCTGAAATAAATTGTTTTTTTTTTACTTTTTAATGCATTTTTAATAATTTTTTAAAGTAAACGTTGATAACGATATTATTATTTAATTTTAAAAAAAAAAAAAAAAAAAAAAACATATTTCGTTAAAATTGTTTTCCACAAATGATGAACATTTTATACAACTTTACAAGTTTTTCTAAAATATTATATGCATCACGATAAGTCACACATCGTGGTCAGGATGCCGTCTCGTAGAAGTAAAATCATTCCATAATGATACGTCGAAAAAAAACTTATCGCTTAGTAAAACAAAATAATCAGTAATTATTCGCATAATCCCAGTCCTAGAATTAACGTTATCTAACTGCTTTTTAAACATCCCGTGTTTCTTCTTCCTTAATTATCTGTAGCCTGATTCTTTTGTCCGTTTGTACTGTGGGCTCTGTAATTGCAGATGTGGCCATAGTATGGCACAGCTAACTTCTTTTACTCTTACCTTCGGTAATGTCATTCTTTTTCTGTTCACGATGCATATGTTTGGCATTTTTCGACGTTGATTGTCATTGTTTCTCTATCCTTGCTATAGCGTTCTTTGTCAGATTCCATTCCGTGTTACTCATAATTGCTGCGATGTACACACGTGTTGATGGATAATCGTCTATTACTGGCAAGCCCAGGGAAAAACCCAAACGAAGAAGAAAAAAAAACAAAAAAACCGTTATTTATTTATATTAATACAACACAAAATAAATTGGATTTTATTCATTGCGCCTGACGTGGTTATAGGATTCCGTGATATTTTTTTAGGATCAATTTTAAAATTTCCATGCCCCGATATATAAAAATTCAGCGTATAATACATGTAATTATAAATCATAAATCTACCTTTAATTATTTCAGAAAACATATTTAAAATTAATATAAATAATTTTACGTTAGAATAAATTTTTCGGGAATATTTTTCATCTTTAGCTAAAAAATGAAAAAGAAAAGAAATATTTGTTAAGATTAATGTAGCCTATATTATTATTACGTAAACCCCTAAATGTCTTTAATTAAAAAAGCGCTATAACGAATCAGATGGCATCGTAAGTGGCAATTAATTTCAAATTATATACCCCGCGTCATCTTTACTATAGTTCGTTCAACGAAAATGTGCCGATGGAAAAAAAGTCGATATAAATCGATATTTATTATCCACTTACCCTCCCACGCTAAAAATGCTATGGTGTTGCCAATAGTAATTATGGTTTTAAGTCAAAAATAAACGTTCATTTAAATCGTAGGAAGTTCATTTTTTGCGGTTTTAGTTCATTTAATTAGTATCATTTTCAATAACGGAATTAATTCAAATTAAATTAATACTTGAACATTTATTTTAATTTGATTAGTTTTTGCTTAAAATTGTTATAAATGACGATAACAAAATTCAGATTAATTATAAGCGATTGAAATAATGAAATAAATTAAAACGTGAAAATGAATACTACCACATTTAAAAAATTTTCACGGTTTGTACATCGTTAATTACATTTTTCAAAAATATATTATTCGTAACCAAATTCTGCTTAGTTAATAAATTACAATTATTAAAGGAATGAATACACTTGTAATTCTGTAACAATAAATCCCGTTTTTTTTTTGTTCTTAGTATATACATATGTGAAATTGTGTTTATTTTTGTAATTTCGATTTACTTGTTCGTTAGTAGGCTTCTAATTTTTTTCGAAATATTTTCACTAGTTCTGATTTCCTTATTTTTGTATTTTTCCGTTTTATCTTAATTTACTTTATCCTTTTTCTTTTTTCTTTTACGGGGCATTTTTGTATCATTCTTTTAGAAATAGTCTTTCTCGGGGCTACCAGTAATTGTTCTACTTTTTTAACATCTCACAAAAAAAAAAAAAAAAACAAAAAAAAACGGCAGTAGTAATGAAGAATTAGACATTCTGTCAAATTCAGAATCAAAAACAGGTATAAAAGTATTCAGTAAGTAAAGTAAAATGATAATTGCAAATGTTTATAAGTTTTTCCAGAATTTAGCTGATAATCCAAATATTGTTGTTAAAAACTTTAATTTTAAACGAGTACAAAAAAGCGCTGCTGCTGCATGTGGAATAGCAGTGAGAAGCATTTATAATATTAAAAAAGATATTGATGGATTGGAAAATAAACTAATTTGTAGAACGCCGCAAAAAACATACGAACGAGAAAAATGTATTACCAGGCTAGACAATTTCAATGAAAACATAGCAGTCAATGTGTATTCAGTGTTTTAACCGACTTCAAAAAAGGAGGAGGTATTCAATTCGACTGTGTTTTTATTTATTTATTTTTTCTTTTTATGTGTGTGTTACCTCAGAACTTTCTTCTAGATGAACCGATTTTGATGATTCTTCTTTTATTTGAAAAGTGGTGTTTCTCATGTGGTCCCATTTAAATTTGATCAATATCTGACCGGTAGTTTTTGAGTTATCCTTAATAATGCGGGAGATTGAAGCTTTTTGGATGCTTTTCATTCGTGATTGTTTTCACCGTCGAGTTAGATTTATTGACTTAAAATACTATAAATTCGCCAAATTACCATGGAAATGTAGCTTTTGATGTTTTCACACCGTGGAAATATCTGTTCTTATTAAAATGTTTTAATTTAATTGAATAAAAATGATGTACTAAAAAGTAAAAAATAAAATGCCTTTTTACAAAAAATAAATACCGATACTTGAAGATTTATTATAAAAATTTAAAAATGCACTAAAAAGTAAAAAATAATTACTCCCGATAAAAAATATATATCACAATGATATATACCTTTAAAGGTGATATCGTAATTCTTATACAACATTAATACTTTAATCAGAGTCGGCATCAAATTCATATTAAAAGAATAATTAAAAACGGTAATAAATGTTCATTAAATTGTTCCTAGATATTGTAACATGAATTTGATGCCGACTCTGATTAAAATATTAATGTTGTGTAAGAATTACGACATCACCTTTAAGGGTATATATCATTGTGATATATATTTTCTAATCGGGAGTAATTATTTTTTACTTTTTAGTGCATTTTTGAATTTTTATAATAAACCTTCAAGTATCGGTATTTACTTTTTTGTAAAAAAGCATTTTATTTATATTCACATAGTTCATTTTTAAATAACAACATACAAATCAACGAAATATAATTTATTCCTTCCTATTCTAATTGTTTCTGAATAAAGGTCGCCGGTTGGCAGGCCCTAAAAAAAAAAAAAAAAAAAAAAAAATTATTTCAAATATTCTAGTACCTGAGCATTGCTTCCGATTTATTTTAAATTTGCAGATCAGTCGAAGTATTAATAAATTTCACAAACATTTTAAAATACAGCAATGTGTATGTAATACGAAAGTTACATTTGCAAACATAACGCTATTTTTCCATATTGAAATACTTTTATGTTACACAAATTAAAAATAAATTTAAAATTCATAAAGTATCATCATCATTTGATCAAATTTCATAATAACCCGTGTACTTTGGTGTAATCTTTAAAATCTCCATGTAAATTGTAAATTTATTTTAACTTTACTTCTTTTCAATTTGTTTCTTATCATAGTGTGAATAATCTGAATTTATTTATTTCTTAATAAACCTTAAATATAAGTGTAATCACTAAAACGAATACTGTCTACCTCCATTTATTATCAAATTAACGAACAAAAATACTGAAGAATGATAAAAATATTGTTGACATTACACCATCGATAGTGAAATAAATTTATCACCATGTCTAACTTAATTGAACGTGTAAATGAAATAATAATAATTAAATAACTGTTTGGTATTCTCATTTGAATTTATAATTAAAGTCAAAAAATTATGCAGTTTTATTAATGATTACAAAATGAGCCTAGACATGTGAACTGGAAAAAAAGGAATGAACAAAGTAACGCGCTACAATCAGCTAATTAATTTCATTAATAAATTCGTGTTAAAGTTGTTTTTTGTTTTTTATCGGAATAATGATTGAAAAATTTATTTAAAAAAAAAAAAACGTCATTTTGAATAAAGAAATAAAAATTCCAGTTTGAATTTGAATAATATTAAACATTTAGCAACAACGTTGTGAAATATCGACTTTTATCGACATTTTTCCATGGACACATTTTCGTTGAATGAACTATAATATTTTTTTTCTTTTCTTTTTTCTTTTGTATCTGAAGATGGGGATAATATTCCCGAAAACGTTCCTGACATATATTCATTTTAATTTGAATTGTTATTTATATTTATAATTATTTATTGAATTTATATAAAAAAATTCGAATCCTGACAAAGAAATAAAAAAATAAAATAAACATTTTATTAAACGAAGGGTGTATGCAGATGATATACACCAGAATTATACTACAGTGTAGAGAAATGATAAAACTACTATTTTGGGTAATTTAATCTCTCACTGTTTTACGCAGTCATATTATAAAGACTAAACATTACATGCGCCTATCTAAAGATTTTTCCCTTTTTCTTTTTTATAACCACTCCGGCTATTTGAACAACAAATTGCGTTTTTTTGTTTAAATTTTTATTTTATATTCTTAAAAAGAAGTCAAATTTACAAACTAAAGAGCTTCAGCGGTAAGTACTACGGCACACAGCAGTGCACATTCTGATTAGCTTATGCCTGAAAATTCCGAAACGGTACGCAAGTATTAAAAACCTATTATTACTCGCGGTAACCCAGCAAATAAATGGTGGGAGATAAATGGAAAGAAAACTTACAGTAGGAAAATGTGTAAAAGACTGAATTAATGACGGAGCAAATTTAATAATCTTGCAGAAAATCAGATGAACAAATCTCAAGATAGGTTCTAACTGAAATTTTTAGCAAAGGCTGCAACGTTCAAAACCGAAACAGTTATTATCTTGCTTTTTAATAAAACTCTCAGAAATTCGTGCAAAATGGGAAAAACTGGAAAAATTATTCACTAAAATGAAAAAATGTTCAAAAATAGATTTCTCACTTTCAGTATTCTATTAGAATATATTACAAATATAAATGGCTCGAGAGGAAAAGCAAGTCTCAGAATAGAATCCCAATTTACCCAATACTACTGAAGTTCAATAATACTGTTGCCGCAACAGAAAAAAGTAAAATTTAGATTCAAAATCGTAAATTGAAAGATCTGGTAAAGAAATGCGATGTTATTACGAAAAGTTACCTTTCCGTTTGGCTAAAAAATAAACCGTTTCTACGTAAGTAAAACGCGGGAGGGGGAGGCGGGATTTCTGCTGATTCTGTAGAAACCAATTATTCTTTTACGATCTCTCCACAATTCTTTTAGATAATGATAAAAATTTAATCATACTCAATAAGATTCGCTTGCAATTTCCTTCAAGGAACTCCTCGTCGATAATAAAAGCTCTTGGAAAAAATTATAAATTCACCAACTTCCCCTATTGTAATCGGAAATCTTAGTTATTCCACGCCCCTCACCTTTACCTTAATGCACAGGTCACTTACATTCTCCTTGATACTTTGTCTGTCGATATTAAAATAATAAAATAAAAAGTACATTTAAAAAACCGCGCAAATACGCATTAATATTAAAGATGAGTTCTGAAAATCAAAACTAATTTGAGGAAAATTTTCAACGTAATAAACCGGGTTACATAATTCTCTTTCATGTTCACGTTCGTTCCGCTACATATTTTATTAATCGATAAAGTTTATGAATTAAAATTACGATCAAACAAGCGATTCGTCAAAGATCATTACTTTTAGTAAATTCGCAATTGTCGGTAAACAATAAAAAGTGTGTTTAATTCTAACTAAATTCAAGTTTTTCGACAGGTATAATATTTTTTTCCATGGCCTTTATCGCAATAACTTTAAATTTCGCATAACGTAATTAATTTATTTTAGTTAATTAATTACCGATGCTATTAATCGGTAAAGCGCAATACCTGTAAAATATTATCGATGAAATTAAGTAACACGACGCGCCTGTTCAGTTTGCCCTTTTTGGTAAAAATTTTTGCATCGAAAATATCGGTACGAGCAAGAGCCTTTATTAAAAATGGAAATATGGTAATTTATAATTTGAACTTTTTTTTTACGATTTTTATATATTTTTTTAAATTTATTTATGGTTTATTTTTTTGGGGGAGGCCTCTGCCCCTTCATCGCCGCAGTATCAGTTTACGAGGGGGAAAAAAGTACTTATTCAATTTTGTTCTAAAATTGAAGGGATAATAAGACCAGAATGAGCGTAATGTGGACAGAAAAACGATTGATCCGGATGTAACCATAATTGTAACAAAATGGGAAAATTAAAGAGTAAAATGGTATTAAGAAATTTTTAATTTCATTAACGTTTCGGACCCAACAATCCAGTTATTCAGGCCTGCACGACTAGATAAAACGTGTAAAACAACGTTTTCAATCTTTTTTAATAGTGCATGATATATTAAGAAACCAAATGCTACGAGCACAAAGTTATATATATTTATATCAAAACAACGCATCGATCTTTATTCGATGGAGTTGAAGGAGAAAACCCCGTGTATTGATTGAAATCATTGGTGCACTCAAGGGGGGTGCCACGGGGCCATTGCTCCCCCCCAAAAAAATCTTTGAAATTATAATTTCGTTTTTTAATGTTTTGTTTTACTTAATTTTTTTTTTTTAAAAACATACATATTTACTTTTTACTTATACTACAATTAGCATAATGTTATATTACAAGTTTTAGCTAATTTTTTAAAAATAAAATTCGTATACTTATCTAATTTGTGCTTATTACAAACATAATGTTACGTTTCTATTATTATTATTATTATTATTTTTTAAAAATAATATTCGTTAATTTTGTATTTTTTTAAAATTTCTTTTATTTTAATTTACAAACCACGGAAATAGATAGGTACTTAGTCGAGGTACCGAGTTACCACCCTCTAACTCATCTTCTAAATTCTAGCCCCGACCAAAAAATAATCCTGAGTGCGCCTTTGATTGAAATAGTTCCACATTGAACATAATAAAACTGACGTACGTGTTGCAACTTTAATTAGGCAAATGAAGTCGCAAACAGTGAACATGCACATAAAAAATGATAACAAATGCCGACTAATTTCGGTTTTTTGTTTTTTTTTTATTCATATAATCGAAATGATTTTATTAAATTGGTTTATGTGAATTTTACGACATGCTTCCCATCGTGGCCTACTGCTAAAATATATTTCTTTTTCGTTCCTGCAGAGATGGCTAAGGTTTGTGATAGTTATGTAGCGATTCCAAGTCGCGCGGCTACGTAAACATCAATTATTCATGGTAAACTAATTTACTACCCGTTCGAAGTTTTAAAAAACCGCGCAAAGTTAAGAAGACTGCAGCGTTGAAACGTATCATCATTATTTATAATTAAATGACTATGTGTGTTTACTCTTTTACAAATTATAACTGATATAAGTTAATTTAAAATCTTCCCGAGACAGACAGACAGACAGACAGTTTTATTCGTTCACAAATAATTCCGAGATGGCTAATTATCGACTAGAAAGTTAAACTCCTTCCGAAAATAGTGCCAAAGGCCAAATCATTTGAATGAATCGATAAGTTCGAATGTTTACTGGAAAAAAGTAGTCATTTAAAGTATAAACAAAATACGACGAAAGCGATACCACCGATAGTACAATTATAAACTGATAACGACGCATGGCCGAAAATCGAAATGCCGTCTCGATAAATCGAACTGGTACTTTTATAGAAAATATGTATTACTCGTGTGTATGTTTAATACGGACGCGTTTGTATAATTTGTGATAAAATAAACCGCACTTACTGCAGAAGTCGATTAAAAAAACTTTGTCCTCTACGATAATCAAAGTAAACAAAACATACGTACTCCCTGTTTCGAATGATGATCGATTAAATCGTTTTATTTACTACCACGACACTTTTGTTACCTACATATATGTTTAACGAATAATAATTACAGTGTACCGTTTCCTATTTTACACGCGAAATATAATAGACAAAGGTGGTTTTGTTGTCGGTCGACAATGCTGCATCGCACTACCTATGACATACCTACAGCTGAGTGTCGAGTGTTCAGCGTTCACTGTGTGTGAATAAGACGGCAGACGGTGCGAGCTCCGTAAACAAAAGTTAACCATCCAGTTTTCGACGAAATACACCTTTGCCCGTTAACATTCTGCCAGCAAAGCCGGATACGTGGGATTCTAATTTGAATGGAATCTCTGCCTGCACGTACGATGCACGTGCTGGTTTATCGGTGCTCCCAGAAACCCTCCGACTGATTTTAGAAAAATTTTTGTTTTTGGTGTTTTACAGCGGTTCATCGGTAAAATTATCTTTCGTATTTATATAAACACAACATGTACAGTGAACAAGTGTTCGCTGCATCGGTATTTAGTGTGGTTTTTTTTTCTTTTTTTTTCCCCCTATTTAATTGAGCACGTCGAACAAGGGGACCTTCGCTCAGAAACAATTGAAAAAAATAAAAAAGACAACAATTAGATACTGATAAGAAACTGACAGAATGAAGAAGGGAAGAACGCGAATGATGAGCGAAGAAGGAAGTGACAAGATACAAGAGAAGCACAATAAGGACTAGGAAGCAATAAATCGGGAATGAAGAATGGCTGTCCAGAAAGATGAGCACTTGAACAAAAACGCGATTATAAATAGCCTTGTAGTTAAGATGGAGACTACAATTAAAGGAGGGTATTAAAAGAAAACGAAAACATGGGGAGGGCAGAAGGCTTAAGCCGCATATGAACGATAGACACGACTGCGAAACGACCAAGTGAACGAGAATCGTAAAATCAATGGTGGGTAGGATCGGCTGGATGGATGGGTAAAGATTGTTGGAAAAAGAAGGTCGTATTTAATTCCTTTATTTATTTCTTTGCATTTTGATAAATATGAGCGATGGAAAATAAACCGGGACCCCTACTGAAGTCTTAAGAACTAATAAAGAAATTGCACCAAACAAAAATTATTATAGAATAAAATTACAGTTTTCAGAAGAAACTACATTAGCGGGAAAATATACAGAGATTTAAAACAGGGATGATGGCCAACCGAGAACCCGCAAGATGGCCACAGTAGCACTAGTACAATAAATATTTTTTAATGATTTCATTTTTTATTACTTCATTGATATTTATATATTTTTTATATTTCATTTTTAGTGTTATATATTTCTTTGCAATGTGCGTTTAGTATCATTATTATTATATTATCTATGTTTACATGTAAGAATAATAGTACAATATATGTAATAACTCATTACGTTTCAATTTATCACTATAAAAAAATATCTATAGTGAGTCTAAATCTAAAATGGGGATTTATAATTTTGAGTTATTATGCATTTCCAAAGTGGCCCGCAAGATCATTTGGGTTGGCCACCCCTGATTTAAACATTTGAGAGCTTTTAAAAATGGAATGGGTGGGGTGTATAATATAGAAATAATAAAAAAATTGCCATTTTTGCATGTGCATATAAATGAAAAATCAAAAATTGTACCGTGGAAAAAATTAATATATTACGATTTACTTTTTCATTTAAGGAGGGCTGCATTCGGAAAATCACAGCAAGTAATAAAAATGTAAAAAAAGAAAAATGCAACTTATCTTTTATTACTATTGTATTATTATTATTATTATTATTATTATTATTTACCGTTGAAGTGTATGTGGGAGATATTAGGGACCGGAGTACATGTGATTCATGTGATAGGTTAATTATCATAGATAAAAAACTTTTCCTTTATTCTAATAGTAATTATACAACTAATCTAAGCGTGGACTATGCGTAAATTAAGTGAATACCATTCATTACTTTTCATTTTATTCAAAACAATGTTAATTAGTGTAGGAAAGTATAAAAACATGTAAAACTGAATATTTTCTGTTGTTCGCGTACCCGTCGTGCATAAACGCGTACTCCATGTATATGTGCAATACGTACACATACGAGTGTGTGTGAATATTTCGTAAAAATCTATATAATATATTTTTATATTATCTTTATTTATAATATAATCATTTTTTTATTATTTATAGGATTTTTTTTCTTTCTACTCGACACCTTTGTATGTTGTATTTGGCTTTATATCAATGTTTACATTTGGTTTAATATTGTTCGGGGGAAGGGGGCCTGGGAAGTATTATTTTAAGCATGTTCAGCTATGTTTAAAATTCTAAGTTGATAATTTATAGCATCCCGGTTTGTTAAAACTAAACTAGTTGTACGTAATTAATTTATTATTATTTAATCGCGGATTATGGGTTCGAGGCTTGTCTCGTTCGAGATTTGAGTCACTCTCAGCTATATACACCTAATCTCGAATTGAATTAGGTAGCAGAGTAAGTAAAGGAAGATCCCTAGAAGAAAGGAACTGGCCGCCTACTCTCATTAATGTCGTTTGGCTTAATGCATTATGAAACTTAATTTTAAAATCCCCGACACGCTGACAATGGTACTCACTTTTTATAACTAGACAATACTGCCATTCGGAAAGGTACAGCAAGGTCAAGTGGTACATTTATGATCGCTATACCTAATAATTTAATAAATGCCATACGAAGTCTCGTTTTCCGACTTTGAAAAAATACCATTCACATTTAGAAATTAAAGAACTTTTAAAGAATTACAAGAGATTCTGTAGATTTGAATTAATTAGTGCACTACGAACAAGTCACTGCGCTCACAGTTAAATCTTCCCTCGCGCAAAGTTGGACGCATCGAAGAATGTGAATTTCTTCTCACTAATTTATTATTTATTTATTTTCATTCATTTTACTCCCCTACTGTTTGCTTTAAAGAAGAAGGGATAAACTTTGATTTGATTTTATTATTATTATTATTATTATTTTTATTTTTTTAAGGGATTTCATTGAGAAGAAAATTTTTATTGTTTTTCTTTTTAAGGACCCATCGCTCGCGCAAATATGCGCATAGATAGTCTATCACGGTAATAATAATAATAATAATAATAAACGTTATTTGATTTTATTTGATTTGATTTGATTTGATTTGATTTGATTTGATTTGATTTGATTTGATTTGATCTGATTTGATTGATTATTTCGTTTTGTACTATTCGATCAGTAACCTCATCCTTTTTATAATTTTGCCTTTAAAGTTTTGACGTTCAAGTTACCCCATCATCTTCACGCCCCAAAATATAGGCAATCTCTTCGCTACAGTCGTAAGTAACTACGAGATGATTTCTATTATTTGGTGTATCCAACTTTGATTATAATGTATAAAAATGCATACCAATGCAATATGCAGCCCTTACCACAATAAAAACGGAGATCATGCTATCTGCCATTAGTGATTTATACAGTGGAATACCATTTTCTAACGCACGATGTGGCAAACAAGCTGACTCGATTTCGACATGGGCTTGTAATGTCGCGTTGCAAAACATAATCTGGTTCAGGGAATCGGGCGCCAGAATCAGACAGGGACGAGGAGTTTAGCTAACACCACTGCTAACGAAAACTGAAATAGGTTTATCCGCTTCAACACAGCGGGCGAACCATCCAGACGAATGCGAGAAACATCACGAGCTAAAAACATTTACACGAAAGGAATATTGTGCTCCGAAAACGTGTGCGCCATCTTGTGAGCAGTGCACCCGAAAAGGCAACATCATCATCAGCAACATTCCAGTTACGCAGAAGGAGCGTTTACATAATATCGTTGAAAAGATCGATTCGGCTAAGAGAACAGAAATCGTCAGCAAAAATATTTTATCGTCTGCTATCAGCTCCCGAAATCCCAACAATAACAACTGCCGAACATTGTTATGAAATCGTGCTGCTGTTGTACAACTGAGTATGTCGTATGAAAAAATAGTCGCTACCGTCCTCCTACTCCGGGCGAAATTGGTTCTATTCTTCTCAGTCACAAAATGAACTTCAGTTTTCTACGCCACCTGTCTTGCGGAAACAGTGAACTATATTAGCGAGAAGTTCGTCGCGTTAGCGCCTAGACAAGTATGTTTGGATTAGCCAGCTACCGTAGTATGCTTGGTTAATCAGTGGAATTTCGTTCGGATATGACGACACCTAGTTCGAATCTTAGCTGACATGTCCATAAAAAACAAATGAAGTTGACGACAAAATGTTCGTCAGGAGTGCACAATTTACTCGTATCACATCGCAAGATAGAAGCTTGAATAAGAACTATATCCGACTAATAGGTATTTCGTCGAACATGTAATAACACATTATTCGTTACACATATTCAATACGAGTAAACACAATCAATAAATTATAATTTAAATTGAAACTTTTATTTATTGTTTACAATAATATACCACTGATTGTTTTGTATTTCTTTCTTTCGAGGGGAAACCGGAATGTTCTTCTTCCGTATTCATACATTGCTTATCTGCCATTGTAATTTTAAACTTTTTTCATACCTTCTCTTATAGTATTCGTTGAAGTGACCATAATATAGATAAAGGCATGTATTATTTTTGTTCCGTGGTAAAAGATATTTATTTACCCTTCATACAACCGATTGAAATATGACGTCAATTTGCAAATACACTAGACGTTGTTTTAGTTGTGTAATATTTTTGGTTTGTGAACGTAAAATTTGTATTTTATGTAATGTGCGAATATAAAAATGTAGCTATTACTTTTAAATGTGTCTGAATGCTTGTAAAACTCATTAATTCTTTGACTGATTTACAAGTTTAGAGTATGTAGATAAAGTTCGGTCACCTTTTTTTGATTTTTTTAAAACGTATTATTTTTGCGCTTGCCGAGAGAAATTTTTCTATAACCGGTTCTGTAAACGGTTCTAACGATTTTGATAAAGTTCACGTATGCAATTGTAACTTTCGTATTACTTGCGTATTGCAAATATTTTGAAATGTTTGCGAAATTCGGGAATACTTCGATTGATCTACAAGTTCAAAATGAAGCCGAGTAAATGAACACGTAATAATAATTAAAATATGAACATTAACGGAACGCGGGTGATGATGATAAGTATCCACATTTTCATCATGCGGCAGCGTGGCTTATCCCATTGGATGGAAAAAGGGCTGCTAATAATTAAATACGGTTTAATAATTAAAATGCGGACGCAAAAGACAACGAATCTATCAACGCGGCAGAAGAAAAAGAAATAATGCGATATCCTAAAGTCAGACTAGTTCAAACTGCGCCGACAAACAAACGATTACAAACCGCCAAATGAAATTGTACATTTACGAAAATAGTAATAATTTATAAACGACGAAAATCAGTGTAGCGTAGGTGTACGGGTTTTGCGAATGAACCACCTCAAAACATGAAATTATTTTCTGAGAGCAAATGTTGTTTAATTCAATTTTTTGCTGATTCATTTTTTTTTTGGAGGCTTGCCATTCATAATAAACTGATGTTAGGCAAATAAACACTGCACAGCTAGTGTGGACCTACGGTTTGAAACTATCGCGTTGTTGCACCAGATATCGATATCATACAGAAATTTCCGAACAAAGTGCTATGGTTGTCAATGCGACTTGGTATGTCCGTAATACGGATCTTCGATCTTCGTGGACCCCTATGTCCATGATCCAGAAGGTCGCGGTAAACCATAAGAAGAGATAACTGCCGCACTCTGAAGTGTCCCAGCTTCTTCTGATGTCGGGCGACCCAAGTCGGAGACTTAAACGGAAAAAGCCTTTTGAGTTCTGCAAACTAATGCTACTCGTACGTGCGATTGCGAAGAACCAGTCAAGATATTGATCCAATATCGTATTTATTTCTTTTTTTTTTCTTTTAAAATTTTACTCCATATAGTCAAATTAAATAGCTAATTAGTATAAAGAAAAAAAAGTTGTTTTATTGATTAATGCATTCGTATAATGTCCATAAAACACAGCGGGGTCTATTTTACTTTGCAGAATATATTTTTTTGACATTAGAAATGTCTAACAGGCCGGAAAAAGTATGACGGAACTGTGATGGTAATGTGAAAAGCGAAGCAACGGAAATTGTTAATCGGTTTTGAACTTTGTTTTTCGAACATGTTTCGGTAAAATAGTTAATTGCGTTTCACTAAAAGACTTATATTTAACGGAAGAAAAAGATAATTTCGGATCGAAGCGTTGCCCAAAGTATTTAAGTAGTACTCATCAATGACTGATTTAGGTAAAGATTCTGCATTTGCTTTTGTGCAAAATCACGAATATTCGCGTGCTAGATATCGATTGTGATTTTACTGTGAAAAAGGCTGATTTTTACGCTTTTTTTACGAAAAGTCGCGACAGTCGCTCTACCGAACTTGAATTTACGTTAATTTGTAAGAAAAATACTAAACGTAATCGTGCCGATAATATTTTCGAGAACAGGTTGAAAATGATTAAATTCCGCATTTGCCACAGTGAACGAATTCTCTATAATGACGATAAACAAACGATCGGTCCATTGTTTGTTTTTGAACGGGAATATGTTACTCTATTCGAATGTATATCACACATCTGGTAGCAGACAAGAGCGAGTTTTCTTATATTATTCTATCGTACATGATGAATTCATTATACAGGTGCTACGATTAAATGCTACGCTTCACCTTTGATTTTAAATAAGTTAATAAATTACCTTTCCTTCTATGCGGATAGAGCGATAATCGCGTAAATTTTAGAACATTCTAATTTTCTATTAACTACTTTTGTGTTGAAGGACAGTTATCGATTTCAACATACTTATAGATAGTTATGTAGATAGCGCGGTAACCTATGGTGGTTAAGGTGCTTGGCTACTGAATCGGAGGTGTCATAAGTTATCGGGATTTGTTCCCTGATGTATGTATATATATATATATATATACCTAATCTGAAATTGAATTGGGTACCAGAGAATTTGAGAAAGTAAAGGTGACCGAAAGAAAGGAATTAAAGCCCTAATATTCTTTTTAGTTTCATTAGGTTCAGTACCGCTATGAAAAGCTTAACTTTACAATCCACGATAGCTTATCAAGTGGGACTTACATTTTACTCTTCACATAGTTACGTATAAAATTGTTGTTGAATATAAACGTTTCTTCTAGTTTAGGAACATTTAAGAGTGTAATCGAATTCCGTAACAAAACGTAAACTGAAGAGGTTAGTTAAGTGTTTCATGCGCTGAGAATTCCGTATCCATAATTTTCTAATAAAAATTTATAACAAACATATCGAATTTTATAGTATCGTACATAGGAGACTTTTTACGCAACATTCCAGTGAATCAAAAATTTTTCTGTCATTATTTCTTGAAATTTCTTAAAAAACCTAGGAATATTCGTAACAGAATCGAAGTATAATTTCACACAAACTCCAAATTTAATTATTACATTATAATAATAAAAAATTACATTCGATGTAACATGACGGACTTCTTTTAAAGAGAAAATTAAAAAAAAAAAAAAAACGTACGGAAATGTATTGTCATCACGTACGTATAATTAAAACTGCAGATAATAAAAGAAACACCTTAATGAAACATATCACCAAAAATGAAAAAAAAACAAAAAACGATCAAATAACAAGTGTGTATTAGAACCAAATTCAAATAATTTACGTTACGTTTTAAATGACGCAGCACTACGAATTAATTGACATTTATTAAGTAATATATATTAATTGTTTTTTCCGATTCTGGATATAAACAGTGCGCAAGTATATATTTTGTATATAATCTGCGTATAATCGGTTATAGTGTACTTATGAAAATATATGTTAACTACAAAACCTTTTTGTGTGCATGTGTGCTGAGTACTTAACAATAAACACAAATTTTTCTTTTTACATTATACGTAGGTTGTCAGAGAATGTAATTGGTACATAGTTACCATTACATTAAATAAGAATATTAGATGACGAATTTGATCGATTATTAAATTAGCTTCGTCCGTAAAAATTCGTCGGAAAAATGTATTCATCTCTTCCACTCTGAAGACGTTGTTATTTCAACGAGCAATGTTATAAAACGGGTCTTTCATTTTATTTACAATAGCAGAATATCGTAACTTTTTTTCGCCTTTGCTCAGGTACATTTTACATTCGTGCTTATCTTCTTTTAACCTTTATGTAGTCCTTTAATTGCGATGAGATACATTAAATCGTCCTTTTTCTAAAACAACACCTTCCGTCAATTTAAAAAGAAAAAGAGAATATTTTATATTCCTAATTAATTCTCGGGTTACCTAAGTGTTGTAGATCATCTTCACTTTTCCTTTTCATAAAAAAAAAAAAAAAAAAACGTAATAATAATATCTGGCAAATTCCCCGTACAACCCGCGTTTTTACTTACGTGTATGCACTGGAAAATAATTAGGACGAAATTTTAAAAGCGAAAAAAAATGTCCCCGAAAATTTCCAATTAAAATAAATTCTGGTCTGAAAGGAGATTAGTAAATATTAAAAGCATTAAAATAGTAAATAATTTTACATAAACTTACTGTAAAATTTCGCCAAACTCAAAAAGTGTTGTTAAAAAAAACTAAATATAGTTTATCTCCAACGATTTCTAACACACCCTTTGAAAAGAAATATATTTTTTTCAAAATTTGAGGTTCTGGCGCTTCGAGAGGATAATTTTTGGATGTGCGGATATTACAAACTAGAGCGAAAAAACGCGTATTTACAAATATCGATTCGTAATCGTTAATATTCGCGACCGATTCTTTTTCTGCTTTTCGGAACTTTCCACATAATTTGATAATTTCGTAATTTCATTCGTTCAAACAACGATGTTTTTTTTTTTTTTGTTTTTTTTCCTACCCTGGGCGCGCCAACGGCCTTGACCCAACACAACATGATAAAAATCAAGAGATAGAATTAGCCAGACGGTCAGAAATGGAACTCACAAAGGACAACAGCAGCGGAACAAAATGGAATGGAAAGGATATATGGGTAGCGTTATAGGAAGACCCGAAGATAAAAGTTGGCCGTATAGAGCGTTCGTTGAGGAGTGCAGAGATATGACTTGAGTCACAAATGCAAGCAGGTTCAGAAGCATGAAGAGAGCAGAAAGGAGAAAAAGCTAAAGAAAAACGAAAGCGAGAAGAAGGGAGTAGAGAATGATTGATTCCGAGTCTAATTAAGGAAGCAACAGTGGAACGACGACAGACAGGAATAGAATGAAACCAAGTCAGGAAAAACCGGTTGAATAAGACGGTAGTATGAATAATGATTAAAGAATAAAGATGGATACATGTCCGACCAAAGTCTGGAGTGATTAGAGTGTGATAGGAAAAAAAATGTCTGAAGAAGGAAAAGATTTAATGAAAGGACCATTGAGAGTCAGCTAAGTTATTCCCTTCTATATTGGAATGACTAAGAACCCATAGAAAGTCTATAAGAATGGAAAGAGACGAGAACAAAAAGAAGACGAGAGATACAATGATACCGTACGATCTTCCTATTGATATATCACACATCTGGAAAGAAAAATATTTCCCCCCGAATTCACAGTTTTCGGCAGCCTGAAAGTGCAAATATAAAGTTGTAATATAGGCTATACATTTCCTTTAAAGCGTTCTTTTACGTTCATGTATGATATATGTTATTACTACTTTTAAGAAGGTACATTTTTTTTTCTTTCTGTTTTCAAAGACAGGTAAGTAGTTAATAAATCTGCGTTCTGGCAGCTCTGACGTCACAACCCCTAAACGCGTGCAGAGGGCTGAAAGTAACGTAAGTATTTCATCAGGGAGGCAAAAACTAACCCAATTTTTTATTCCGACGCCGAAAATTCACCCAAGTTTCCCCCAATTTCCCCAAAATTCCCCCCGTGCGTTCCCCTGCACATTTCCGATAAACTGATCCGATTATTAATTAACATAAGTATATTAATTAATGTCTGAAAGTAACCCAAGTCTCCGACCCCCCTCCCGCCCACTGCGTTACCGCGGTTTTTCAAAATTCCGGGCTTAAGTATGAAAATTCCAAAATGTAACCCAAGTATGGTATTTAAAGCTAAAATTTAACCCAACACCCCTGTTCGCCCCTCACACATGTATATTACGATCCCGCGCACGCTCCGGTCGCCACCGCGAAAGCGCACGCGCCGTTCCCACGCATATTCCGATCTCCGCCGCGATATCACATCCGCACAAGCGTTCCGTTCACGATACCACAATTCTTTTATAAAATTAACTTAACTATATTTTTTTATTTACCGGATTCCCCGATCGTACAGACAAATGCGAAAGCACACGCACTGTTCCCGCGCATATATCTAACATAACGTTCTCCACTGCAAAAGCGCACACGCCGTTCCTCCGCATGCCTCCCACGTTCACGATACCGAGATTATTTTTAATATTTCAAAGTCTAAGTATGGAAATTTCAAAATTAGCCTAAATATGTTTTTTATTTTTCCGATTCCCTGATCTTACTGCCATATGCCATGGCGCACGTCCCGATCCCGCGCATATATCTAACATACCGTTAGCCTCCGCGAAAGCGCACGCGCCGATCCCGCGCACTCATTGTTTGCTTGCGGATACCGCATTTTTAAAAATATTTCAAAGCCTAAGTATATATTATTATTCATATACTGATCAATTTTTTAAGGATCTTTCGTATTTTTACAAGTATAGACGCACCCGCGACGAAAAATTCTCCGATCATAGCATTGCATGCAATCATCACCGCGTTATAGTATTTTTTTTAATTATTATTTTTTTTTTCACATAACAACCCAATCCCTGCTCTGTTGGCTAAACCTACAAGGTTATCCAAAACATTTACAAATTAACAAATCAATTATTTCTATACTCAAAAACTATCCTTAGTCTCCTTTACCCTTTCCACCCTCTTTTCCAATCGATTATAATATACATTATTTATTTTTTCTTATCCTTCCATCATCTTACACACTATGGTAGCTTAACATCCAATCCTGCACATATCGCTGCCGCTGTTTTAATATCTAATATATAGCATTCTATTTACTTTTACTACGACCATTAAACCCCGATCGACGCTCCCGACGCTTCCGTCATTTCATATTGAGAGGTAATTATTTTTTTATGTGACCACTATGAATGCCCACCGTCCATTCCCACACACTCATCTGTTGTCGTTAGTTCCCATATCGTTCATAATAACTTTTTTCAATTCCAAATATTATGGAATTATTCCAATTATATTTTTTTTATGCTTCCGATCATTTCTTCCGACTGTTGATAAATTTTTATTTTTTCTCCGATTCTAAAAATAAATCTCTCGATACCTTCACTGCCATGAATGTGCACACACCCTCTGCAGTTAGTTTCCATATCGATCATAATAATTTTTTTTCAAATCTAACTATTATAGAATTAACCAAAGTATATTTTCTTTACTTCAGATCATTTCTTCCGACTGTCCATAATTTTTTTATATTTTTTTCTACGGTTCAAAAAATAAATCCGACGAAGTCTTCATCAATATGATTGTACACAACATATTCCCTCGCACTCAAATGCTACCGTTAGTTCTCACATCATTCATAATAATTTTTCATGTCTAAGTATTACTGAATTATTCTGAGTATATTTTTTCACCTCCAAAAATTTTTTCCAAACATGGGTAATAAAATTAATTCAAGTATATTTTTTTATTTAACACAGTTTCAAAATTTCTCCCTCCCCTATCCATCCTACACAAATTACAAATCTTTCGTATTATTTTTCATGACTACATCCATCCGAAGCTACAGTGAAACCTAACCAACCATTCCCACGTTCACATATGCTAGAGCTGGTTTCCATATCATTCATATTAATTTTTTTCCGAGTCTATTAGTTTAAGAATATTTTTATTTATTTCAATCTCTAAATATTTTTTTTCTGAGTATTTTGTATTATACATATTTTTTCCCCTCTCTATTATGTCTGCACACAGTCGTAACGAAAAAATGCGCTGCTCATATCCTTACATGCATGTTGTCATGACCTTGAATTCTTTCGTGTGACAATCAATATTATGTCTGCTGGGATCTTCCCCTTCATATCTTTCGTCGAAACCTGTTCACATGTACACACATACACACAAACACATATATCCAAAAGATCATCTGCAAACTTCGACCGTGCACACCTACAACCAACTTTCACCAAAGGAATGTGGGTTTTCTGTTTTCTGGTGCAGCCCTTCCTTTTCAAAGGCAAGCATCGAGCTAGATTGTCGAACGGATCTGATCGTGCAGTCAGTATTAGTGTTATGTCAAACGTGTGCATTTTGTAGAATCTGTGTTCTTCACGCGTTATTAAAGATTTGCCTTAACTTTAGAAGTAATAATTTTCTACGTTTTTAGTAAAAAGTTAAAAATATTATTCAAACATGAATAACAATGCCGATCCGATTGATATTAAAACCGCTGAATTTATTCAGAATTCATTTTCGAGTGATAGCGGCTCGCATTCGTCTTCTTCACCTCCAACACCACAATGTGATGATGGTTATACATCAGAAGAATCAACATCTTTTGTATGTAAAATCGTTGATCCCGTATTATTATCAGAACAAGTGGATGTAGCGGAATATTTTGTAGATATCAGCATCCATATAGATTGTAATTATAGTTTCCGAGTAACCGAACTAGCAATGATTGATATGTCTGGCGGGAAGTGTTTGCATACGCTGTATAAACCAAGCAGAGCATGGCATGCATCAAAAATGCCGCATTTACAATGTTCTTCAGTGAGTTATTACTTGAAAAACCCTTCATTATTTCCCTGTCGGGAAGAAATATTCATGGCACGCGATATATTCACAATATTGTCCCAAAAACCGAGAGCTCGCGTATATATTTTAACAGTATATGCTAAACTTACACTAATGGAACTTAACGAAAAGTCTGAATTGTTGCGTGACTTAGACTATGAAATCGTTAATATGGATCATGTCTTTCGAATGCCTAGTATTGAGGTTCTACATGAAGAGTATTTTGGTATAAGCAATTTGGTAACTTGTAAACACCATAATGAAAATGATAGTTTTCATTGTGCAGTGAAAAACGTTATGGTGATAAAGACCTGGTATGATCATGTTATCCATCCGCTGAAGCTTATGAATAATCTCAATATAAATGATTTAAGTCAGTTGTTCATTACAGTCACCAAAGAAATGATAATTACATTATTTCCGAGTTGTGTTGGAGACATTTATATATTTTTACCAGATAGATTAAAACAGGATGATACGATAAAATCACTTCTACCATGTTTTGAACATGAGAATGATGAAGAATATTATTTCGATGACGATACATTACGACATAGTACTCGAAATTGTATGAAAGTAAAAGATTGTATCGATTGTCAACGTACAATTCGCGCGGATTAAAAATTCATTAATTCATTCGTTTTAATAATTTTGTAAATATTTATATGTATATATTTGTATATATATTTTTCCCTCGATACATTCATTCTCCTATTGTATATATTTTTTCCTTTTCCCTCGATATCCGTTCGTTCGTTCATTCTATTGTATATATTTTTTTCCTACATATTTTTCGTCTTTTTCCGATCTTTTTCGATTTACGTTTATTTAATTTATTTCTCTATCTACCTCTGTCTTCCCCTCTTAACTTGAAGTACTGGTAATGATGAACTTTTTTCAAAAATCTGAACCAGTTGTGTAAAATGTATATAATTATTGTTTAATTTTCGAATATAATCTTGCTTAATTTGTTCATATCTTTATAGATTAAAAAATTATATTTTTGCCTGTAATATTCCATCTTTTTTCTTTCTGTAACACACGAATCTAACTGTTCAACTTTTTCACATACATCACATATTTCCGCAGCTGTGAGAGATTTCATCTGTTTGTAGGATACAACCTCGGACTCTGATGGTTCTCTCAAAAATTTTTAAAATCTTTCGTAATCGCATTAAAAAAAAAAAAATACATATATGGTTTAATATTTTATATTTTGTAAATACTTTTTCGCGATATATACGAAATCATTCTAAGATTCATTGATGTTAAATGTATAGAAAGAGACAGGTAGAAGAAACCTGGTAGTTTACGAGACATAGAATGTTCGAAGAAAAAACGCGCTAGCACGAACAGATCAGGGTTGCAACGTGCGAGCGAGAGACTGCATGCATGTATGTGTGTGCGATAAAGGGAGATAATCTCCAGAACAACAACTTGATTGTAAAAAAAAAAACGTCGAAATCGTCTCTAGCCACCCCCCGAACAAGAGACGTATCGAAAACAAAAAAATAAAGGCAGTCTAAAAAAAAACTTCTTTTTTTCATTCATAGTATTTTGTTGTTAGAATACTTATGGTCGTTGCCGTTCTCGATCGCGCTCCACTGTAAAGACCTCTGAACACGCAATACTAACGTTGCCAACACTAAGTTCCATATCGAATATAATATTTTTTCCTGTGTTATAAAATTATCCCAAGTATATTTTTATTCTTTCGTTACGCTAAAAGTTTTTCAAATCTTTTTTAATATATATCGTGCACACAAATGTACGCCGCAGACACTTCTCGCTTCATTACCACTAATATATCTATACGTTCATTGTCTCTATTCTGATCATAATATAGTTTTTTTCAGGAAAATCGTAGAAAATGGCTCTTCGCTCCGTTCATACTATGTAATCTATTTCCAAAATTTAAATCATGCCTAATTACTTTAAAATCAGCTTAAATATATTTTATCATTTCCAAAATTAATAATCTCATTACAGATCATTATCTCATTTCCCGATCGTACATAATATATATATTTTTTTTGTTATTATTTTATTTGTTTCCGTAAGAATTCTGGATATTATTCATATCAAACATTTGACCTTCACATTGTACCTATATACTCATCTGTTTCAAAATTTTCAAAATAAGTATTATAAATAAATCCAAGTATACTATCCCAATATAAAAAAAAAACTCACATTGCATCTCCCATCAAACAATTAATTTTTTAGTATATCATACATATTATTTTTTTATCGTTTAAATTTTTCTTCAATTTGCAACTGTCATAATCTATAGAAAACGTCTTGTTGACTAGATGCATGACGAATACACTCCTTATAATTACATCATGAAATCATTTTTTCTTTAATTATTTTTTAACATCATGAAATTATAGTAGTATTTTTTAATTTTTTATTTTTCATACATGACAAAGATATTGAATTCATCACATCTATAAATGCATTCACTGTACGTCTCCATTAAACTATCATGAATTTTTAAAATTAGCCCAAACATACTATTTTTCACTATAAATTACGGTCGCTCCTGTAATTTTTTCTATATAATCACTAACCTACGAAATCACTTCGATCGTTTCACTCATACCGAAGCAATCACTCCTTTTCCTTCATACTATCTATCTTCAAAGTCTAATAATATAACATGAAATTAGTCTAAATATAAAAATCCTGCAACATGTTTTAAAATTAGTCGAAGTGGACTATTTTTTCACTATCAAATCCGATCATACATCATTTTTTTTCTATATTATCATTATTGCAAGACCCTACAAAATCGTTTCGCTCATTTTACTTATAGCAATGCAATCAATCCTTTTTTCCTAGTGCTAGCGATCTTTAAAATTTAATACTATAATACGAAATTATTCTAAATATACGTTCATGCTAGCAAAATTATTACATCACCCCTTTTTTCTACTCAATTGTATGTATGTTTCCGAGAAATCTCATTATATATTTTCAAAATTAACTCCAGCCCACGTACTATTTTTATATTTCACTTATTTATAATTGTTTTAATCATATCTGATGCAAGACCCTGTAAAAGAATACAAGCAATTCCCACACATATAATTATTGTTCAGAGGTGTTGTGGGCATACTTTATCATATACTTTTGTAAGCTCATACCGAACGGACTTCATAACCTTTTATCATTCGTTTAGATGCGGAGACACACAACTTTTAGCGGAGCAATCTATTCTTTGCTAAACTGATGATTGAAGGCATCCTTTTTTTTTCTCCAAAAAAGCATGGAATAGCGAGGATTTTTTTACACGCTCAAAATAAATGAGATAATTATTTCTCTATATTTAATACATTACCAAGAATGTATATATCACTCGATTGACTCTTTCACTCATTCGTCGATTTCAAATGCGAAGGAAATTTTCATACCATGCTTTATTCATACATTTTATTTCTAAAACCCTATCACTTGAATAGAATGTTATAGGGCTGTTGTAAATGTATGAGTCTTATTATTTGAAATATAAAATTTGAAGGAAATTTATATATCTTGCATCGTTTTAAGATGTTTTATTTTTACATTTTTTTTTAATCTCCCTCTTACTATTATTTTTGAAATGGAGGTTGATGACTATGATTAGTATTTGTGATTATAGAGGGAGAGGTAAACGTTTTCCTCACTTTTGACTAATTGTAACCAATTTTCCAATGATTTTTTCACCATTTTTCATACATCTTACTACTTTTATGTTTGTTTTAATCAATTTTTCGCTATTTCACATCATTTTCCAGTGTTTTTTAGTACTTTTTACAAAATTTTCCTTGATCTTTCAACATGTTTGACAAGTTTTTTTTCTTTTCTTTCTTACATCTCATTACTATTTCATTAATCGTCAATGATAACAGTACATATTTATGTTTTCAAACCTTACACTTCATCTGTACACATCTATGGCTTGTTGATTATTGTAGTTCTACAATCACTATCTCCATTTGATTATTGGATTTAATATTCACATCTTTGAACGTTTGATTTAATGAATTGACATGGACTTTGTATTTCGCTCGCCCACTCAATATCTTCATCAGTCTATTATACCATCGTTTAATAAGAGCATCCATAAGGTTCGAGACGATTACTGGATGTTTTCTCAACACATTTACAGACCTACCCCCGTACACTAAGGAAATCTTTAAACATCTCTGTAATCACTCCTTTTAAGCTAGAGGGGGCAAGGGACTCCTATAATCGTTTTGACAATCAACACATCGTCGTCTATTGTCATGTCTTTACTCGCCGTTGCACAGACATGTAGTAAACGTTTTTTTCTTTTACAATTTTCTTATATTTCAACACTATTACAACATTTTACATCATTTCTAACTAATTTTAATCAGTTTTACATTATTTCTTAACATGTTCTTATGTTTTAGGGTCTTTTTGCGCTATTTTTTTCACCAATTGATGCTTTTTCTCAGAATTTTCTTGCGTTTTAGTGTCTTTCACACAATTTTACTCAATTTTCATCATCTTCGTCAGTTTTTCATTTATCTCATACATTATATGTCTAAATGTGTCGAATATCCATCCTTTTAACTACAAATATTTTATAATTTGATATGGTCATAGATAATAACAAAAGATTTAATTCAATATTGTTTACAATTTATTCAATAATTTTTATGACATTCATCATAATCAATAAAAATAATCATTGCTTCATTGCTTCAATGTTAAATTCTAATATATCATTATCAGCTATTAATATTTTACACCATAAAACGTCTAATTTAACTGAATATATCCTTCTTCAGCCAACTTTTCTTCAATCATCCGAATTTCAGTATCTAAACCATTATTTCCTGATTGTTTAGATTTGTGTAGTACCAATAATCGTTCAACCAATTCATTAGGATCGTCAGAATAATTGAAATGAGAGTCTTCAAGATTTACTTTGCGAACAGTTCTATATGCACGTTTCTTTTTCGTTTTACCTGGATAAACTTTTACATTTTTTATGATGGATTGAAACAGAGGACGTATTATTTTTCTGTATTTAGGAAGCGGAGTACCCTTTAATACACCAGTAACACGTACGTGAGCTCCGGTAAATTCCAGTATTTGTTTATATAAAGCTAAATCATTATTTGTATATTTATTCTCATCAACATTTGTTTCCATCAGTAAATGAATCAGTCCTTGTGTGTAAGGAAATTTAGATAGTGTTCTTCCTTTTCCTAAATAAATTTCACCAGACTTTCGATTCCACGAAATTGGTGTTGAACCCATCATATACTCATGAGTGTTAGCATTATATTGTATTCCATACACAGGATCATTTGGTACAGGTTCACCACCATCTATTTGAAATGGAGCCATTTCATGTATGTTAATAGCCTTATATCCAGACTTATTATCGCGATTTTCATATTCTTCTTCATTTTCAATATCAGTCTCATAATCACGTTTCCAGCTGTCATTATAAAGTTTGTGACGTTTCACCATTGATGTATCATCACTTATTCCATCAGAATCATTTTTCATCCTTTTAGGTATTTGTAATGTTTCCCGAATATCCAATAACTGTTTTGTAACAGGTTCAAGCATGATAGATGACATATTTGTAATAGATTTCCAGGTCTGTAATGCATTATATTTTTTCATTATATCGCTGCGTATCCTTTCCAGTTCACTTTTAAGAATTGCTTCTTTATTTATTCCATTATTACCAACATTAACCATCACTTTACTCATTGACACCATTATTACAGATAATTAAAAATTCGTCAAAACACACATGTACAACTTCTCTATGTATACATTTCACAATCTATTTTGATCACAGAGAGTTAATGCATATTCATCATCAGTAATTTATAGAATGTTTTTCAAGGCTTAAAGAAATATACAGTGCTAACATGCTTACTATATACATACTGTATTTCAATCTGTTCCCTAAATACACTATTTATGAAACAAATTCTTTATAAATAAATATAAACACCAAAAATGGGGTAAGAAATCTTAATGTAATTTAAGAATCATATTATTTATTTTTCAATATACTAATATCTCAAAATATGTGATAACACCTAAACTTTTACCAATGATATTACAAAATCTAGAGCAGTGTGATTCACACACATATATATCTACATATATATCTACATATATATCTACATATATACATATATATCTACATATATACATACATATCTACATATATACATACATATCTACATATATACATACATATCTACATATATACATATATATATCTACATATATACATATATATATATATATATCTACATATATATATATATATATATATATATCTACATATATACATATATATCAACATATACACATATATATCTACATATATACATACATATCTACATATATACATATATATATATCTACATATATACATATATATATCTACATATATACATATATATATCTACATATATACATATATATATCTACATATATACATATATACATATATATATCTACATATATACATATATATATCTACATATATACATATATATCAACATATACACATATATATCGACATGTACTAATATATATCTACATATGACATGCTATACTTTATGAGATGAGTATGTTACAGAATTCAATTATCAACTAACAATATTGTTATACAAACACAATTTATAAAATGATATAAATTTCACAAATGTCACTAAAGGTACATGTTTTTCTTTTTGGGACATTCTACACAAAATTACTCAACAACACTACACTTTAAATAATTTTTAACAAAAATTATAATTTTTTTATATTATGTACTATTTTTTATTACTTAAATTATACTTCACGTTATATAAGTTATACAAATTTCAATATATCAAGCTAGGGTGGATTTGCTTGAAATGTAACATCGGCCTAAGCAGTTGATGGAATAAAAGTGAATTTGTCATATTTTATAGTTTTGAGGGGGCTTGTTTCTGTATTATTGAAGATGGATCATATGGTGGTATTTGAAACAAGCCTCCTCAAAACTATAAAATATGACAAATTTACTTTTATTCCATCAACTGCTTAGGCCGATGTTACATTTCAAGCAAATCCACCCTAGCTTGATATATTGAAATTTGTATAACTTATATAACATGAAGTATAATTTAAGTAATAAAAAATAGTACATAATATAAAAAAATTATAATTTTTGTTAAAAATTATTTAAAGTGTAGTGTTGTTGAGTAATTTTGTGTAGAATGTCCCAAAAAGAAAAACATGTACCTTTAGTGACATTTGTGAAATTTATATCATTTTATAAATTGTGTTTGTATAACAATATTGTTAGTTGATAATTGAATTCTGTAACATACTCATCTCATAAAGTATAGCATGTCATATGTAGATATATATTAGTACATGTCGATATATATGTGTATATGTTGATATATATGTATATATGTAGATATATATATGTATATATGTAGATATATATATGTATATATGTAGATATATATATGTATATATGTATATATGTAGATATATATATATGTATATATGTAGATATGTATGTATATATGTAGATATATATGTGTATATGTTGATATATATGTATATATGTAGATATATATATATATATATATATGTAGATATATATATATATATATGTATATATGTAGATATGTATGTATATATGTAGATATGTATGTATATATGTAGATATGTATGTATATATGTAGATATATATGTATATATGTAGATATATATGTAGATATATATGTAGATATATATGTGTGTGAATCACACTGCTCTAGATTTTGTAATATCATTGGTAAAAGTTTAGGTGTTATCACATATTTTGAGATATTAGTATATTGAAAAATAAATAATATGATTCTTAAATTACATTAAGATTTCTTACCCCATTTTTGGTGTTTATATTTATTTATAAAGAATTTGTTTCATAAATAGTGTATTTAGGGAACAGATTGAAATACAGTATGTATATAGTAAGCATGTTAGCACTGTATATTTCTTTAAGCCTTGAAAAACATTCTATAAATTACTGATGATGAATATGCATTAACTCTCTGTGATCAAAATAGATTGTGAAATGTATACATAGAGAAGTTGTACATGTGTGTTTTGACGAATTTTTAATTATCTGTAATAATGGTGTCAATGAGTAAAGTGATGGTTAATGTTGGTAATAATGGAATAAATAAAGAAGCAATTCTTAAAAGTGAACTGGAAAGGATACGCAGCGATATAATGAAAAAATATAATGCATTACAGACCTGGAAATCTATTACAAATATGTCATCTATCATGCTTGAACCTGTTACAAAACAGTTATTGGATATTCGGGAAACATTACAAATACCTAAAAGGATGAAAAATGATTCTGATGGAATAAGTGATGATACATCAATGGTGAAACGTCACAAACTTTATAATGACAGCTGGAAACGTGATTATGAGACTGATATTGAAAATGAAGAAGAATATGAAAATCGCGATAATAAGTCTGGATATAAGGCTATTAACATACATGAAATGGCTCCATTTCAAATAGATGGTGGTGAACCTGTACCAAATGATCCTGTGTATGGAATACAATATAATGCTAACACTCATGAGTATATGATGGGTTCAACACCAATTTCGTGGAATCGAAAGTCTGGTGAAATTTATTTAGGAAAAGGAAGAACACTATCTAAATTTCCTTACACACAAGGACTGATTCATTTACTGATGGAAACAAATGTTGATGAGAATAAATATACAAATAATGATTTAGCTTTATATAAACAAATACTGGAATTTACCAGAGCTCACGTACGTGTTACTGGTGTATTAAAGGGTACTCCGCTTCCTAAATACAGAAAAATAATACGTCCTCTGTTTCAATCCATCACAAAAAATGTAAAAGTTTATCCAGGTAAAACGAAAAAGAAACGCGCATATAGAACTGTTCGCAAAGTAAATCTTGAAGACTCTCATTTCAATTATTCTGACGATCCTAATGAATTGGTTGAACGATTATTGGTACTACACAAATCTAAACAATCAGGAAATAATGGTTTAGATACTGAAATTCGGATGATTGAAGAAAAGTTGGCTGAAGAAGGATATATTCAGTTAAATTAGACGTTTTATGGTGTAAAATATTAATAGCTGATAATGATATATTAGAATTTAACATTGAAGCAATGAAGCAATGATTATTTTTATTGATTATGATGAATGTCATAAAAATTATTGAATAAATTGTAAACAATATTGAATTAAATCTTTTGTTATTATCTATGACCATATCAAATTATAAAATATTTGTAGTTAAAAGGATGGATATTCGACACATTTAGACATATAATGTATGAGATAAATGAAAAACTGACGAAGATGATGAAAATTGAGTAAAATTGTGTGAAAGACACTAAAACGCAAGAAAATTCTGAGAAAAAGCATCAATTGGTGAAAAAAATAGCGCAAAAAGACCCTAAAACATAAGAACATGTTAAGAAATAATGTAAAACTGATTAAAATTAGTTAGAAATGATGTAAAATGTTGTAATAGTGTTGAAATATAAGAAAATTGTAAAAGAAAAAAACGTTTACTACATGTCTGTGCAACGGCGAGTAAAGACATGACAATAGACGACGATGTGTTGATTGTCAAAACGATTATAGGAGTCCCTTGCCCCCTCTAGCTTAAAAGGAGTGATTACAGAGATGTTTAAAGATTTCCTTAGTGTACGGGGGTAGGTCTGTAAATGTGTTGAGAAAACATCCAGTAATCGTCTCGAACCTTATGGATGCTCTTATTAAACGATGGTATAATAGACTGATGAAGATATTGAGTGGGCGAGCGAAATACAAAGTCCATGTCAATTCATTAAATCAAACGTTCAAAGATGTGAATATTAAATCCAATAATCAAATGGAGATAGTGATTGTAGAACTACAATAATCAACAAGCCATAGATGTGTACAGATGAAGTGTAAGGTTTGAAAACATAAATATGTACTGTTATCATTGACGATTAATGAAATAGTAATGAGATGTAAGAAAGAAAAGAAAAAAAACTTGTCAAACATGTTGAAAGATCAAGGAAAATTTTGTAAAAAGTACTAAAAAACACTGGAAAATGATGTGAAATAGCGAAAAATTGATTAAAACAAACATAAAAGTAGTAAGATGTATGAAAAATGGTGAAAAAATCATTGGAAAATTGGTTACAATTAGTCAAAAGTGAGGAAAACGTTTACCTCTCCCTCTATAATCACAAATACTAATCATAGTCATCAACCTCCATTTCAAAAATAATAGTAAGAGGGAGATTAAAAAAAAATGTAAAAATAAAACATCTTAAAACGATGCAAGATATATAAATTTCCTTCAAATTTTATATTTCAAATAATAAGACTCATACATTTACAACAGCCCTATAACATTCTATTCAAGTGATAGGGTTTTAGAAATAAAATGTATGAATAAAGCATGGTATGAAAATTTCCTTCGCATTTGAAATCGACGAATGAGTGAAAGAGTCAATCGAGTGATATATACATTCTTGGTAATGTATTAAATATAGAGAAATAATTATCTCATTTATTTTGAGCGTGTAAAAAAATCCTCGCTATTCCATGCTTTTTTGGAGAAAAAAAAAGGATGCCTTCAATCATCAGTTTAGCAAAGAATAGATTGCTCCGCTAAAAGTTGTGTGTCTCCGCATCTAAACGAATGATAAAAGGTTATGAAGTCCGTTCGGTATGAGCTTACAAAAGTATATGATAAAGTATGCCCACAACACCTCTGAACAATAATTATATGTGTGGGAATTGCTTGTATTCTTTTACAGGGTCTTGCATCAGATATGATTAAAACAATTATAAATAAGTGAAATATAAAAATAGTACGTGGGCTGGAGTTAATTTTGAAAATATATAATGAGATTTCTCGGAAACATACATACAATTGAGTAGAAAAAAGGGGTGATGTAATAATTTTGCTAGCATGAACGTATATTTAGAATAATTTCGTATTATAGTATTAAATTTTAAAGATCGCTAGCACTAGGAAAAAAGGATTGATTGCATTGCTATAAGTAAAATGAGCGAAACGATTTTGTAGGGTCTTGCAATAATGATAATATAGAAAAAAAATGATGTATGATCGGATTTGATAGTGAAAAAATAGTCCACTTCGACTAATTTTAAAACATGTTGCAGGATTTTTATATTTAGACTAATTTCATGTTATATTATTAGACTTTGAAGATAGATAGTATGAAGGAAAAGGAGTGATTGCTTCGGTATGAGTGAAACGATCGAAGTGATTTCGTAGGTTAGTGATTATATAGAAAAAATTACAGGAGCGACCGTAATTTATAGTGAAAAATAGTATGTTTGGGCTAATTTTAAAAATTCATGATAGTTTAATGGAGACGTACAGTGAATGCATTTATAGATGTGATGAATTCAATATCTTTGTCATGTATGAAAAATAAAAAATTAAAAAATACTACTATAATTTCATGATGTTAAAAAATAATTAAAGAAAAAATGATTTCATGATGTAATTATAAGGAGTGTATTCGTCATGCATCTAGTCAACAAGACGTTTTCTATAGATTATGACAGTTGCAAATTGAAGAAAAATTTAAACGATAAAAAAATAATATGTATGATATACTAAAAAATTAATTGTTTGATGGGAGATGCAATGTGAGTTTTTTTTTTATATTGGGATAGTATACTTGGATTTATTTATAATACTTATTTTGAAAATTTTGAAACAGATGAGTATATAGGTACAATGTGAAGGTCAAATGTTTGATATGAATAATATCCAGAATTCTTACGGAAACAAATAAAATAATAACAAAAAAAATATATATATTATGTACGATCGGGAAATGAGATAATGATCTGTAATGAGATTATTAATTTTGGAAATGATAAAATATATTTAAGCTGATTTTAAAGTAATTAGGCATGATTTAAATTTTGGAAATAGATTACATAGTATGAACGGAGCGAAGAGCCATTTTCTACGATTTTCCTGAAAAAAACTATATTATGATCAGAATAGAGACAATGAACGTATAGATATATTAGTGGTAATGAAGCGAGAAGTGTCTGCGGCGTACATTTGTGTGCACGATATATATTAAAAAAGATTTGAAAAACTTTTAGCGTAACGAAAGAATAAAAATATACTTGGGATAATTTTATAACACAGGAAAAAATATTATATTCGATATGGAACTTAGTGTTGGCAACGTTAGTATTGCGTGTTCAGAGGTCTTTACAGTGGAGCGCGATCGAGAACGGCAACGACCATAAGTATTCTAACAACAAAATACTATGAATGAAAAAAAGAAGTTTTTTTTTAGACTGCCTTTATTTTTTTGTTTTCGATACGTCTCTTGTTCGGGGGGTGGCTAGAGACGATTTCGACGTTTTTTTTTTTACAATCAAGTTGTTGTTCTGGAGATTATCTCCCTTTATCGCACACACATACATGCATGCAGTCTCTCGCTCGCACGTTGCAACCCTGATCTGTTCGTGCTAGCGCGTTTTTTCTTCGAACATTCTATGTCTCGTAAACTACCAGGTTTCTTCTACCTGTCTCTTTCTATACATTTAACATCAATGAATCTTAGAATGATTTCGTATATATCGCGAAAAAGTATTTACAAAATATAAAATATTAAACCATATATGTATTTTTTTTTTTTTAATGCGATTACGAAAGATTTTAAAAATTTTTGAGAGAACCATCAGAGTCCGAGGTTGTATCCTACAAACAGATGAAATCTCTCACAGCTGCGGAAATATGTGATGTATGTGAAAAAGTTGAACAGTTAGATTCGTGTGTTACAGAAAGAAAAAAGATGGAATATTACAGGCAAAAATATAATTTTTTAATCTATAAAGATATGAACAAATTAAGCAAGATTATATTCGAAAATTAAACAATAATTATATACATTTTACACAACTGGTTCAGATTTTTGAAAAAAGTTCATCATTACCAGTACTTCAAGTTAAGAGGGGAAGACAGAGGTAGATAGAGAAATAAATTAAATAAACGTAAATCGAAAAAGATCGGAAAAAGACGAAAAATATGTAGGAAAAAAATATATACAATAGAATGAACGAACGAACGGATATCGAGGGAAAAGGAAAAAATATATACAATAGGAGAATGAATGTATCGAGGGAAAAATATATATACAAATATATACATATAAATATTTACAAAATTATTAAAACGAATGAATTAATGAATTTTTAATCCGCGCGAATTGTACGTTGACAATCGATACAATCTTTTACTTTCATACAATTTCGAGTACTATGTCGTAATGTATCGTCATCGAAATAATATTCTTCATCATTCTCATGTTCAAAACATGGTAGAAGTGATTTTATCGTATCATCCTGTTTTAATCTATCTGGTAAAAATATATAAATGTCTCCAACACAACTCGGAAATAATGTAATTATCATTTCTTTGGTGACTGTAATGAACAACTGACTTAAATCATTTATATTGAGATTATTCATAAGCTTCAGCGGATGGATAACATGATCATACCAGGTCTTTATCACCATAACGTTTTTCACTGCACAATGAAAACTATCATTTTCATTATGGTGTTTACAAGTTACCAAATTGCTTATACCAAAATACTCTTCATGTAGAACCTCAATACTAGGCATTCGAAAGACATGATCCATATTAACGATTTCATAGTCTAAGTCACGCAACAATTCAGACTTTTCGTTAAGTTCCATTAGTGTAAGTTTAGCATATACTGTTAAAATATATACGCGAGCTCTCGGTTTTTGGGACAATATTGTGAATATATCGCGTGCCATGAATATTTCTTCCCGACAGGGAAATAATGAAGGGTTTTTCAAGTAATAACTCACTGAAGAACATTGTAAATGCGGCATTTTTGATGCATGCCATGCTCTGCTTGGTTTATACAGCGTATGCAAACACTTCCCGCCAGACATATCAATCATTGCTAGTTCGGTTACTCGGAAACTATAATTACAATCTATATGGATGCTGATATCTACAAAATATTCCGCTACATCCACTTGTTCTGATAATAATACGGGATCAACGATTTTACATACAAAAGATGTTGATTCTTCTGATGTATAACCATCATCACATTGTGGTGTTGGAGGTGAAGAAGACGAATGCGAGCCGCTATCACTCGAAAATGAATTCTGAATAAATTCAGCGGTTTTAATATCAATCGGATCGGCATTGTTATTCATGTTTGAATAATATTTTTAACTTTTTACTAAAAACGTAGAAAATTATTACTTCTAAAGTTAAGGCAAATCTTTAATAACGCGTGAAGAACACAGATTCTACAAAATGCACACGTTTGACATAACACTAATACTGACTGCACGATCAGATCCGTTCGACAATCTAGCTCGATGCTTGCCTTTGAAAAGGAAGGGCTGCACCAGAAAACAGAAAACCCACATTCCTTTGGTGAAAGTTGGTTGTAGGTGTGCACGGTCGAAGTTTGCAGATGATCTTTTGGATATATGTGTTTGTGTGTATGTGTGTACATGTGAACAGGTTTCGACGAAAGATATGAAGGGGAAGATCCCAGCAGACATAATATTGATTGTCACACGAAAGAATTCAAGGTCATGACAACATGCATGTAAGGATATGAGCAGCGCATTTTTTCGTTACGACTGTGTGCAGACATAATAGAGAGGGGAAAAAATATGTATAATACAAAATACTCAGAAAAAAAATATTTAGAGATTGAAATAAATAAAAATATTCTTAAACTAATAGACTCGGAAAAAAATTAATATGAATGATATGGAAACCAGCTCTAGCATATGTGAACGTGGGAATGGTTGGTTAGGTTTCACTGTAGCTTCGGATGGATGTAGTCATGAAAAATAATACGAAAGATTTGTAATTTGTGTAGGATGGATAGGGGAGGGAGAAATTTTGAAACTGTGTTAAATAAAAAAATATACTTGAATTAATTTTATTACCCATGTTTGGAAAAAATTTTTGGAGGTGAAAAAATATACTCAGAATAATTCAGTAATACTTAGACATGAAAAATTATTATGAATGATGTGAGAACTAACGGTAGCATTTGAGTGCGAGGGAATATGTTGTGTACAATCATATTGATGAAGACTTCGTCGGATTTATTTTTTGAACCGTAGAAAAAAATATAAAAAAATTATGGACAGTCGGAAGAAATGATCTGAAGTAAAGAAAATATACTTTGGTTAATTCTATAATAGTTAGATTTGAAAAAAAATTATTATGATCGATATGGAAACTAACTGCAGAGGGTGTGTGCACATTCATGGCAGTGAAGGTATCGAGAGATTTATTTTTAGAATCGGAGAAAAAATAAAAATTTATCAACAGTCGGAAGAAATGATCGGAAGCATAAAAAAAATATAATTGGAATAATTCCATAATATTTGGAATTGAAAAAAGTTATTATGAACGATATGGGAACTAACGACAACAGATGAGTGTGTGGGAATGGACGGTGGGCATTCATAGTGGTCACATAAAAAAATAATTACCTCTCAATATGAAATGACGGAAGCGTCGGGAGCGTCGATCGGGGTTTAATGGTCGTAGTAAAAGTAAATAGAATGCTATATATTAGATATTAAAACAGCGGCAGCGATATGTGCAGGATTGGATGTTAAGCTACCATAGTGTGTAAGATGATGGAAGGATAAGAAAAAATAAATAATGTATATTATAATCGATTGGAAAAGAGGGTGGAAAGGGTAAAGGAGACTAAGGATAGTTTTTGAGTATAGAAATAATTGATTTGTTAATTTGTAAATGTTTTGGATAACCTTGTAGGTTTAGCCAACAGAGCAGGGATTGGGTTGTTATGTGAAAAAAAAAATAATAATTAAAAAAAATACTATAACGCGGTGATGATTGCATGCAATGCTATGATCGGAGAATTTTTCGTCGCGGGTGCGTCTATACTTGTAAAAATACGAAAGATCCTTAAAAAATTGATCAGTATATGAATAATAATATATACTTAGGCTTTGAAATATTTTTAAAAATGCGGTATCCGCAAGCAAACAATGAGTGCGCGGGATCGGCGCGTGCGCTTTCGCGGAGGCTAACGGTATGTTAGATATATGCGCGGGATCGGGACGTGCGCCATGGCATATGGCAGTAAGATCAGGGAATCGGAAAAATAAAAAACATATTTAGGCTAATTTTGAAATTTCCATACTTAGACTTTGAAATATTAAAAATAATCTCGGTATCGTGAACGTGGGAGGCATGCGGAGGAACGGCGTGTGCGCTTTTGCAGTGGAGAACGTTATGTTAGATATATGCGCGGGAACAGTGCGTGTGCTTTCGCATTTGTCTGTACGATCGGGGAATCCGGTAAATAAAAAAATATAGTTAAGTTAATTTTATAAAAGAATTGTGGTATCGTGAACGGAACGCTTGTGCGGATGTGATATCGCGGCGGAGATCGGAATATGCGTGGGAACGGCGCGTGCGCTTTCGCGGTGGCGACCGGAGCGTGCGCGGGATCGTAATATACATGTGTGAGGGGCGAACAGGGGTGTTGGGTTAAATTTTAGCTTTAAATACCATACTTGGGTTACATTTTGGAATTTTCATACTTAAGCCCGGAATTTTGAAAAACCGCGGTAACGCAGTGGGCGGGAGGGGGGTCGGAGACTTGGGTTACTTTCAGACATTAATTAATATACTTATGTTAATTAATAATCGGATCAGTTTATCGGAAATGTGCAGGGGAACGCACGGGGGGAATTTTGGGGAAATTGGGGGAAACTTGGGTGAATTTTCGGCGTCGGAATAAAAAATTGGGTTAGTTTTTGCCTCCCTGATGAAATACTTACGTTACTTTCAGCCCTCTGCACGCGTTTAGGGGTTGTGACGTCAGAGCTGCCAGAACGCAGATTTATTAACTACTCAGGTAAATATTTTTTCATCGTTAATTTTTTTATTTCGTAAAAAAAAAAAAAAAGATTTTTGTTTTACATTCTGAATTTTACTTTTAATCTAGCGGCCACTAATGAATTTTTAAGGGATTAGCGCTATTACATTCCATTTCTGACGCTCAACCGATTATCTTGAAGTTATATTCTAAAAAGACCTTTGTGATTTATGTTCTAGTGTTAATAAGTCAAGCCGAATTATTATACTTGTTTCTGGTATTTTTGTCATTTCTAAACCATATCATTAGAGGATTTCGAACATTACGTGTGTACGGAATAATCCTAAAAAGCAAGTTAAAATCTTACCGAAAATGAAAGAACAATCTTATACAGATAAATGGAAATTGCGAATAAACTTTCACAGAACATAAATAATGAGCAAAAAGCTGAAAAAATTCGACTATTTAGAAGGTTTCTAATGAAGAAAAAAAAGATTTACAAATATCCGTTATGTATGTAAGTATAAAGAGTTTATCGCAGAATTTTAAGTAAATCTGAGAAAGATAAGAAATTTTGTCGAGAAGTTAGACGATAATGGCAAATTTTTTTCCCCGTTACACTATAAAAAAGAGTATTTGAAAGAATATAATAACCGTGTAATTGTCAAAGGCTAATTACGGACGATCGCACAAAATAATTTCTTCAGTTTATTTTTAAAGGTGTATTTTTTACACATCGAAAATTCAAAAACTATTTCCAAATTTGCAGTAGAATAGAACCGCTCTAGTAACGCTTCCATTTTCCCCAGGATAACCTAAAACCAGTTAAAAATTTCGCATACTCAAAATTTCAAAATCGCACAAAACCAAATAAATTTTTATGAGAAAAATTATTTTACGTGTAGTATTTTTTACCATCGATTCGATAACAGTTATGGCCATGTATCTAATTCGTCATAAACCTGGAATTTTTATATTTGATTATATTATTTAAAAAAAAAAAAAAAAAAGTAAACAAAAAAAATAAAAAATAATAAAAAAAAAAAAAAAATCTCGCCGATTTAAAAATTCGGATTATTCCGTTTTTGTTATTGATATTAGAGATTTTTGTTATAGATTTTTGTCTCCCCACCCGTTCTACCGTTTCCTGTTTTCTTACTTATTCACAGGTTCGGTGAAGCACAGAAACAAACCTCTCTGTATTTAATATATGAACACACGCTTATTGTTTAATAACAATTAGTTATTTCTTGTTTACTTCATCCTACGGTAAGTAACGAAGAATTTTTTTTCGTCCCATGTTTTGCCAGTAGTTCGAAATTAATACATTCCATACTAGAGATTACTGTTCCTTCATCCGTGTCCTCCAGATTTCTCCTTCGTAAACACTAGACCGTGTTCAAAATTTCCGTTTTCATTTATGTTTACAAGAGTCTCCTCAGATCAACTTCTATTCCTATACAATATTCCTGTTTTGCCAATTCGTAGACCGCATTTGGGTTATCAATTTCCTTTTAAAACGCCTTCCAATCACTTTCTCAAAAAGGTATTCCTTCTTACTTATCTATACTTCGGAATATTCAGATGCTTAAAAAAATTCCCGTCCTTTCTTATTTTTAAAATCGACTTGTCAGATTTTCCCTGCAAATCATCCCTTCTTTACAATTCCTTTTCTTCCTAATTTATTTTTCTTATCCTCTCACTCAAAATCTCTTCCACAATAATTTATTAATCGAAAATTTTTATTCCCTATTCTTTCCCATTTACGAACGTATCTGATGGTGTTGGGGCATCTTTTTTCGTATCCTACTCATTTTCCAGCTCGTTCCGTTAACGGTGTCTGCTGTTCCGATACTACGTACCGTTCTTTTCATATCTTAAATTCAGGATAATATATAATAAATTTCTAACGATCTCCGATGATAAAAGTGTTTTATAACTTCATTTCCTCAATGATCCGATCGTTCTTCGCATTCGTTTTATTATTTATAACATTTCCCGGGCTCACCACATTCAAAATGATTTCCTTTAAATTCGAAGTTATGTTGGTGTAGAGGGGGAAATAAAAGACCGTCTGTTTTTTCATGATGCAGCTGTTAATGGGCCTCCGATAATAGACAAATACATTGTATAAGAAATCCAATTAAAGCCTCCGTCCGTTTTTAATCAACATTCCTTTTACGTTTTTATTCAACCTGTTCTTCTTTCTCATTCTTGATTTCATTACATCACGGCGCTCTACGTTCCGGTTACGTTTTAACCATAGCCTGTCTGATTTCGTTATCATTTTTCACTTGCAGACTCTTCTTTTCATCCTTTATATCGTTTCACAGTGGTAATCAAAATGCACCCTTAGACCTCATCTTTACTGGAATATTTCCCCTTCTGTCGTCTGAACCGTTCCTTTCTTTACTCCTCGTACCTTCAATTTAATATTACATAGTGCTGCGTCCGTTCTTTAATTTTCCTCTGATTTATTCCCCCCATTTAGTGTTGCTTCCGTGTTCCTCTGATCGCATGAGAATCTAAAATAACCTGTTATAAATCTTTTTATTGGTGAACCCCTAGAAATTGGTATCTCGAAATTATAGAGACAAATTTTTATAGAACATGATCATCAAAAAACTAAATTGCTTTTAATGGTTCGTCATTAATTACAAATAGTTGTTTTGTTCTAAAAAGTCAGCTTTAACGGAAAAAATTCCGTCATAATCCTTCTGTAACTCTCAGCGATAGAGGTGAAAATTAACATTTCGTAATTTATTCTTTTTTTCAAAAAATAAATTTTAAAATACGTGAGGTTTTTAAAAGAAGAGGCGAAAAAAGCACAAAAATAAACCATTATAAATGACTCCACAAATTCCTCGTTGTTCCCGATCGAAAAGCGTCAAGCAATCTCTTCTTCTCCTTCTCATATTCTATATCATTTCGTTCCTTTATAATTTACTATAGCCGCGATCTATTCAGACCTTTTATGAGTTCCTCGTCATTCTGCCGTTGAGAGCAATGACACAGTAGATGACAGCCGCCCTCAATAGCCCTTTCTCTAGCTATTTTCCAACCTCCGACTTAATTCTTCTTTCCTCAATCAATCATTCCACACACTTATATCCTTATTCTCTAATCTATTTTCTCATATAGCACCCAGTCCTCAGTCTTGGTTTCTATCCGTTTCATTCACTCATAGTTCTACTATTGTCTCCTTAATCAGATTAAGAATTAATCATTCTCTCCCCCCCACTTTTCGTTTTCGATTTTTCCTATTTCCTTTATTCTTATTGTTCCCTGCACAAGAGTGATCGCGACGAAAACTACGTTTTCTTCGAATGTTCGGCTCTTGTTAGCGAACGTTTCCTTTTGTATTTAAAAATCTTGGCTCTAGGTCTTCCTGCTCTTTACAGTGCTTCCCTTATCCTTTCCTTCCTATATCAATAATTCTCTAAATTCAATTATCTGTTCTTTCTATCTTCTATCGCCCCTCAGAATCTAATGAAAAAAGAAGAAGAAAAAAAACTGTAGGAAAATTATTAAAAGTTATAGAAATATCCGTTTCGACGGGCTTATTAATATTCTTTTTTAAAAACGAATTTTTTTAAATGCGATAGGTAATTTTTAATTTACTAAAAAAATCAATTCCTCCGGCTTATGTAGTCAAGCACCTTAACTGCTACCGCGTAGCAAATAGTAATATTTATCGGCATTATTAACGATGTTATATTAATAAACGTGATTAATTTTTAGTCTATTGCTCATTTGAAAATATACACATCTTTTTGATATTCTCGATTTTTATGATGATAATTCAAATAACGTATTATATTCATTATTTATTGTGTAATTTTTATGTGGACTTTTTTACTGAATTAATGAAAAAGAAAAAAAAAACTATTGTAAATTTAATTTAGAAATTATTAATGCCGGTAGTACTGCAAAAACAGGGTAACTTGTTTTAGAGCTTAATCGGAAACGAACACTGATAACACGATTATACGGCAAAGTGCGCTCATAAGGCGGATATTTACGATGTAATATTTACAAATACGTCGATATAAAAACAGGAATAAAAATTAATACGAATGTATCTAGTCATGAGTAATGCGTGCCACTGAAAATGGAAAAACGAAAAAATGTATAAATTTATTTTCATTAGAACATTAAGGTAACTTTTTTTTTAAGGCAAAATATCAAAAACTGTCATTTTATTATTTGAATTGCGAAAATAAATTAGCGAAATCTGAAACAGTATCGATATTATACTTTTATAACGTTAAGATGATAAAGGGAATCCGTATTTTCCCGAAAAAATATTAGAAATAACGATAACATTTGTGTACCGAACTTTTTTTTTTTTAATGTACATGTCTCCTCGGGTCACGTTACTGTTTAAGGGACTCAATTTCATAAATTGAAAATTCCAGCGATTCCGATAGATGCCATGTAATGTACGTCATTTTTAATGGCAATAGAGGAGGACATTTTTCTAGAGCTTGTAATAACAATACAATATTTCGTTGCAGCATAAACGAACTGGAAAATAGATGTTTCGGCAAATTAATGAATTTATAGTAATCGAAATAGCGTATTGTAAAAATAATTTTTCAACTTAAGTATTATGTCATTGTAAAAATAATCGATAACTGTAAAATGGGATTAATGAACTTAATTAATCACGCGCTCTAACTCTTGAATAGCTTGTAAGATTATATTTTAAAATTATTACAACTGTTTCGGAAATTTAAATTATTGTAAAAAGAAAAAGAAACTTCTAAGAAATTTAAAGACATAATTCAGTTATTATTATTTTTTAAATCCGGTTATTTATTTTTATCGTATATGCAGAGTGAAGACATAATACTGATGGTGAGACCTACCATTATCGGCACACCTCAGTATTCATCGACGTATCGAGTATATTAAATTCAGAGAGCTAAACCGATAGGGGAAGAAGAAAATTATGGTTTTGCGATGTGTAAAGAAGTGTTCTCAAGATATTATTTAGGATGGAGAAACGGAATTCATTTTGAAAATTTGTTTCCATAAGTAGTATATTCTGTTCGAAGATCATTGCTGAAAATCATTTCATTCGTGGATGATATTTTACTGAATTTTATTGCAGGGAAAAAAAGTTTATATAGAACTAGAAAGTAAAATAAATAATACGTGGTTGTATAATAAAATAGAAACATATTTTCCAAAAAATGTAGAGTTTAACAATCAATAAAACAAAAACAAATGACTTATTTGTTAGTAAACTCGAGAAAACATTTCGAACAATACGGATTCAACGTAAATTTAATACATAAAAGAATAAGGTTTTATTATCATTTAAACAAGATTAAAAGTAAAATTAACTAATTTTTCTGTATTTTTAAGAAAATTTATAACAGTAATTAAATAAATTGAATTACTAGTTCAATATTCTGCATAAAGTTGATAGCGGTAAATCATATAAAATTACAACGGAATCGCAAAAAAAAAAAAAAAAAAAAAAAAAATGTCTTATAACCGTTTTTAATATGAAGATTAAGAAACTTCCACCGAATTATTCTGATGTTATATCTGGTCATGAAATGTTTCAAATTTATTTACACAACTTTTATCAGAAGCGGATAATTATTATATAAGAATTTTAAAAATGGATGTCACTGTAATGATATTAATTTTCCAGATAACGTTGCTAAATTACTAAAGATTTGAACGTATTTCAAGGATTTACCATAGATAAAATAGTATCTATAAAAAAATATATGTATATATTCATTTCTATCAAAGTAATTTAAGAATAAATAATACAGATCGTGTTAATGAAATGTTACCTCATATAATAAAAAGCAAGTTTGACAGAGCAACATACATTTATAACAACCGGCTCTGACAAAAACACGTTCGTGGTTAAATAATTTAAATATTTCACCACGATCGTTGACTATCAATATTTCTATTATGACGTAGTTGGTTAAGCAGCGCGGTGTCCGTTTCTGTAGAAATATTCGGGTGTAGCGTGTATTGAAAATAGTTATATACAAAAATTGAGATAGTGTCCATAGTTGAATAAAAAAAAACTACTTTCAAACACGATCGCTATAAATAAAAAGGAATCTTAAAAAAATTAACCGAATCATTTAAATTTCTTAAAAGTTGCTTATTTCTCAGTTTAAAAATAAATTTAAACAAAATTTCTAAAATAATAGTTTCAGCAATTTTACTTAAAAAAAATAAGGTTAAAATCTATGGCGACAGCTTTTTTCGTAGCAACAGTTTTCATCAGTAATTATCTTCATGGGTGATTGTGTTGAGGGGGTTTTTACCTTCACTCATTTTCAATTAGGCGAGATGTTAATATTTTTTATCCCTCGTTTAATATCTTAGAATATTATGGACCAATAGTTGTTCCCCGCGTTAAAAAAAAAAAAAAAAAAAAAAAAAGCTAGCAGGATTTTAAATACTATAGATAAAAAGAAATTATAACGTCTTTTTTAATACTCATTAAAATTAGTATTCAAAGGGTCAACAGTTTTACTACAATGCGTAGGAAAACTCGCTCGTGAAGCTGATGCAGTGGATGATAATTTGGGATGTATCTTCTCGAAATCTTTTAAAAACTTTTTTTTAACATAAAACTATCGATATGCAACATTTTAAGCGAGAACGTGAAAAATATTAAAGACCAAACAATTAATTATCTCCAGGGTAACTTGCTTCTAGTTGAAAAGGAGTAAAAGGAATTCTAAAGTGGAAATCCGTCCTTCCTCCAGAACTAATTTCTGACACACTCACTCCGCCAGATAGCGCGTTTGTCTTTTAAAATTATACGTAAATCGATGTTCAATAAACGATTGTACCAACGGGAAAGCAAGAGACAGCCTTCATCATTTTTCCGCTGGAATAAAATGCAATTATCGACATTAATTTAAGCATGAACGTGGATAATAGGCGGAGAAAATAGGATGCAAAAAAAGCAAGACTCAAACTCGTGGACACTTATTCAAATTCGGAATAAATCGGAACAAAAAATGTTTTTTCTGTCATTTCCTAAACTTATACGAAAGAAAGCTTCAGACGGCCTATTGTCTATTTTTCTAATATTTCTTTTCTAATTAAACACGAGACATCGAACATCTCTAGCACGTAAATAATACCGAACAAGGCCGTGTCCACGGGGTAGGTTTTAGGGGTTAACCCCCCCTCCATGAGAACTGAAATAGTTATTATAAATACACAAAAATCTGAAAAAAATCAAAAATTTAAAGTAAATATTGATGATTTTTTAGGGTGTTTTTACTTTTAAAAGGAAAAAGAAAAAATATGCTCCATATTTTTAGGTACTTCATTAATATTTTATAGGCAAAATTTTTTTTATTACGAGTATAATTAATAACATATGTGTAATTGTTATTAATGTTCATATAGGGGGGGGTAATTCATTTATGTAAATTATTAATACACATAAATCAAAATAATGGAAAAGTATTAATAGTGTATGAATATTAGTGAGAAATGTATTGTTATTTATAAAATAAAAATATGTGAAGAAAATTTTCAAACCCCCCCTTTCAAAATTCTTCGGCACGGGCCTGATATCGAATATTATTAAAAGAAAAAATATATATATATTCAACAAAAAAACATCAATTCAGTAACGTTTTCTCGGACAAATTTTACACTTTTCAGCTGAAAATAAAAATAAAAACAATACAGAATCAAACTATACATGAACAAAATCCGCATGTCACTTGATGTTATCCTCTTATTTTTGTTTTTCGTTGAAGTTGGACCTTAAAACGTTGTTACTAAGTCGATGTAAATTTCCTATATATTTATTTATTTATCGCAACTTTCTCATTACCTATAATTCTAACAAAAAAAAAAAAGGATACCGCATCTCTAGCACACATATATTTAATATTCTATCTTAAGACGTTTATTGTTTATTTTCGGTAATCATATAACCCAATAGTCAGGCGGAAACAACGTATTGCGATTGAGTACCGCTGGTGATGAATAAAAAGTTAGCTACCTACTCCGCGAATCTACCATTATTGCGTTCCCGAAACATCATTACAAAGCAACTTAGAGATAATAAAACTGAAATATAAAGACAGAGAAATAACGGTCTTTTCGCCAGACACAGAGTTCCTAGTTTTTAAAGCGAACCATATCGGGTTTTCTCCAGCTAGGAGAACCTACGGCGGACGCTGGAAAAAGTTTTGTATCCTAAGCAAAAAAACACGTGTACACATGTAATATTTTTATAATAAAATACGAGCGTATTTACCGAAAATCCACAGATTATAGAAGCGCCGGGCGACAAATGTGCAAAGGAAGCGGCTTATTTCTCACGAAGTTCATGGAACGGAAACGGATGAAGAACATTTTCGAACATAAACACGCAAACTGACAAAGGGATAAACAAACGCAAACGAATATACAGGACCAACCAAAACTCGACGGCAAACTGACTCGGCGAACCATTCGTGCTAGCTACTTTTCCACCGATCTGCTGAAAAGCCGATCTAACCAACTGATTTGCGCCATGTTAATTTCGGAGTCGTTATCAGTCCCCGGTGCGTGTGCTAGTAGCTTCGCGTGTACATCTGTACGCGGGCGACTGATTAGCGGCGAGTGGCGGTGCTGGTCGTCCGGTTATCAGTACGACTACGACTATTGCGTTTTGCCCCCTCTACCCGGTCCCCTACCGTCATGGACGCAAATAATACAACATGCCGGGTCGCACGAGCATCTCGGACCGCATTTAGTAGCGACGAACAACTGTAAATTACGCGCATATTTTCAAACGGCAGTAAACGTCGCTGGGCGCCCCAGACGGTACCGGCTTCACTATTGACCTTGACTATTTGTTTAGTTCAATGATCCGCGGGTATTAGCGCCGTTGCTTTCCGACAGTTTTATTTCTGATGCGAGACTAACTTTCGGTTGATAAAGCGACAAGCAATCATGGACACAGTTCGTTTCTTGCGTCGCGGACAACCAATTCGGCAGAGATCCCACTCGGCCGAAACGTTGAACGTGAAGTTGACCTGGTGCGGGCGACACGTGCGTTTTAACAGGAAAAGGGTGTTTTACAACTGTTGGTTGATAATCAGAACTTACTAAGATACTCTCGAAGTAGACGAAGCGCTTATAATCTAGTTGCTACATTGTGCTCAGCGACTATAACTAGGTCAGTCCCGCGATGATCAAACACTGCGTACACGATTCAGAGTACCCGAGAAACACCTCATTTCCACGGCCTTCCTTTAGAGAGCCATCATTTTTTTTTTACTCATTATGTTTTATACATTTTGCACGTTACGAAGTGATTGTTAATAATTTATTTTTGCGACGGCGGTCGTTCAGCATTTTAAAAAGTAGTGTGAAACAATGTGGACAAAAGGAAGGGCTTTCAGCCTCGCTGGTAATGGTGGTTTTCAATCCTAACGACGAAATTTCCTACCATAGCCTACGGTATTACCTGTAAATATTGTTGCGACCACGAATCAACGAAAAAAACTGGATTAGGAAAACCATTTACGGAAGACACCGTAATTTTTAAAAATTTTTAAAAACTTAACGCTTCCGATAGCTCTTATTACCATCATCGGAAATGATAAGTGTAAGCTTTCCGAAACGTTAAGGTTTTAAGATTGATATGTCTACCGTAAATTATTTTCCTCATTATAGGCACACCAATATGGCGACAGCTTTAAATGTTTAATTTGATAAATTGTCTATAGTACACGGCAGCAGGCAAGATAGGTTTAAAAGTGGAAGCGAAATACTCAAAATTCCGTACAAATCTAGTGAGGCCCCAATAACTAGAGAGTAACCTTTGAGGCGCATCAGTGCGCTGCTTTCCATCTTCTCTCTTCTTTACAGTGCCATACTTAATTCCTGAGCGTCGGCGACTACCTATTCGTACATCTCAGCCGTACAGACATAAGTGTATTAGTGTTCATAGCGATTGTTATATGCAACGTTAGGGTACACGCGCAAGACTTCATTCGGAACTGATTAGTAATCGTTTGATTTATATCGGCATATACAAGTGCAGTCCCCCGTGTGGGTCTGCTATGTACTGACCTAGCGCGCATATGATGATATGCTTATTTGCCATTGCCTTCCACGTGATTATTAGCGAATATTTTAATTTAATTCTTGTAATAAGTTCGTCGTCGCTCGGGATCAAACCCGTGACCTTTTCCATCTTAGGCAAAGGTAATAAAACGTGTTGCAAAAGAATGTCCCCCCCTCCACCGTTTCACGAGGTCATTTCTTTTTTATATTATCACTCTGGGGGATTTTTATGCGCCTCTGTCTTGGTTCAGAATGCGGTACACGCACGTAAATAGCAACGGCGAAGAGTCAAAAGATTACGGCGGATAGCCAGTGATCCAAAAACTATCCTTTAGAAGTTTCAGCAATTGCAAATTACAACGGAGCCGATGCATTAAAATAATAAAATATATATTAAAATAAATATATCCGCTATTTCTATGTACTGAATTTTGAACAAGCTCGAAAGAGCGCCGGATAATTTGCTTTTTTACTATTTCTTTTATACGCGTAATATTTGTTATAATTAGAGTTTGTTTTTTGTTTTTTTTTGATCGAATAATTTTATACTAAACGGATTCTGCTTGGCTCGTTAAGTAATTACAAAACACACCGAAGTAAAACATTGCGTATGATTTACGTGGAAATATATCAGCGTCGAGATTACCGTAAGTAAAATTAACTTTAAATAACGGGAAAAATTGCGCAAAAAACCTGCTGCGTGTGTAACGAAACTGTGGAAAGAATAAGTATATTAACGACACACGAGGCTTTCAATGAAAAATACATTCTTTATGAATTCGGCAGCGCAAGAAACATGTAATAAAAGCGAAATATAAAAAAAAAATGATAACTTAGTAAAGGAGCGGAACTATTAATCAAGGAGATATTTAATCTCAAAAAACGCGAATAAATTTTCAAAGAGAAGTGGAATTTTTTAAAAATTTAAAAAGTTTAACAAAGCCTCAAGACGCCATATGAAATGGGGTCGAAGAGTTTAACGTAACTATTTTAAAAATTGGAGTAACATCCCCCGAATGACTGACGATACTCTCTCCAATATATAATGATGTTATTTAAATAGTGGCAACCGGCGTAAAAAATTATCCCTCCATTGAGTTTAATTATTTCAAAAATCTCCCCTAAGCTACCAGATAGGTAGAATAAAATCTTTTTCTTAAACTTAGAACAACCTACAGAGCAAGCCAGATTTAGAACCCGTCGACGCACAGTGTATCAGGTCGTAGGGAACATTAGATATTTACATTTAGTACCTCCGACAAACTATATAGTAAAATTTTTGACCGTTTGAAATACGCTTTTACGATAAAAAAAAATCGCTGAAAAACCAACGGACACCGGAAAACAATAGTAATTCTGAAGAGTTCGAATAATGAAAAGGGGTATTTTAAAATAAACCGGATCGCTAGACAACGTAATTTAGTGTCCCGCGGATTATAACCGCGTTCCCGAAAAAATTTTCCAGGAAATAATGCATTGGATTAATAAAGGGATAATAAATGAAAAATTAATCTCGAATTTCAAATTTTTTTTTTTTATTCCAGTTCTATATGCAGTCTTTATTTCGAACTCTCTGCAAATATTAACAGATATAATGATAAAATTAGAAAATAAGGGATTAAAATTAAAGATTTAAATCGGAAAAAAGATTTGAAGCCGAAAAAAGATTTAAAGCCGAAAAAAGATTTAAAGCCGAAAAAAGATTTAAAGCCGAAAAAAGATTTAAAGCCGAAAAAAGATTTAAAGCCGAAAAAAGATTTAAAGCCGAAAAAAGATTTAAAGCCGAAAAAAGATTTAAAGCCGAAAAAAGATTTGAAGCCGAAAAAAGATTTAAAGCCGAAAAAAGATTTAAAGCCGAAAAAAGATTTAAAGCCGAAAAGAGATTTAAAGCCGAAAAAAGATTTGAAGCCGAAAAAAGATTTAAAGCCGAAAAAAGATTTAAAGCCGAAAAGAGATTTAAAGCCGAAAAAAGATTTAAAGCCAAAAAAAGATTTAAAGCCGAAAAGAGATTTAAAGCCGAAAAGAGATTTACGCTAAAGAGGAAACATCGCGGATTTGATAAATGAGGTGAACTTATTTTTTAACACAACCAACTTTTAAAAACAGTTTAGAAACTGAAATATCGATAAGAGAATTAGGGGGGAAAAAAAGAACAATAAAAAGAATATTTAAGTGGGCCTTTAATAATTACCATAAGAATTTTTAATATATGTGTCGTTGACACCAAAAATTCTAAATTAAAACCACGCAAAATGCATTAACAATGCTTTTAAATATTAATAAAAAGGATATAAAGATAAGAGGTCGAATAAAAATAAAAGAAATAAAAAAAGATATAATATTGACGTGGTACACACTATGTTAGAAGGAGAAAATGGTAATGGGCTGGCCATGTAATTAACAGATGACCGTTGGACATATATAAGACTACTTTCGGGTACCTTTCATATTACAGATGAAACGAGGTCACCAAAAAGGTAGATGGAAAGATGAAATAAACTAATTTTTAAATAACAGTCATTTTGAAAAAGTAGCAATTAATAGATTAACATTTGGAACGGTTAATACCTTTGCTCTGCACGGGCCGAGGAAATTTTATCTATAAATAATTATTTTTCTTTGTAACGATTATGTATAATTTTCTCAATAAAGGTATTTTGACTTTTGGTTTGATTTGAAACACTTTAATTCGTATAAAACAGAAATGGAAATGTAATGTAGACGTGATTACATGTATCAAAAAACAAATGCGTGACATAGGAGAACTAAAAAAAGATCGCTGGGCGTATGAATCCCAAAAACATAAACGTTAGAAAAAGACATGTCAGCTGATAAGATGGTAGCATGAACTTAATACTTTTAACAGTTAAAACTTTCAATAACCATTAAATGGAACGAAAACCTTCTTTTTATAATATTCTCTTCTCGTGCGCATCTATTGCAGTTATAATAAAAATATTTGATATTTGATATTTGACATTTGATATTTGATTTGAATAGGAACGTTCAAAAGAAGGGTACACAAAATCTTATTCAATATAAATAAAAATTAAATGCTGTTCGTTGGTAAGCACACCGCTTCAGAATGGTTGGACCGATTTGGCTGAATTTTTTTAAGAAAATGTTCGTAATAGTCCAAATAAGGTTTTTAGGGGAAAAAATTGGAAAATTTGAGAAAAACTGAAAGTGATTTTTTCTAGGAGATTTTTGTATGAATTCAAGAACTCACGATTCAAACGATAGATATGCATCATAATTTTTTTTTGTTTGTTTTGTTTTAGTTATAGTTCTGGAAAAGTTATCGGGGGAAAAAATTCGAGACAATTACAAAAGAAGGTCGGAAAATTTGGACAAACTACAAAAATTATAATTTTTCTATGCACTCCCGATCATAACTGACGATAAAAACGACACACCTATTTGGCTGATTATTTTTCTGTTTCGTTCGATATGGATGGAAATGACTCAATTGAACGTTTTCAATTGAAATATAAAAAATTTGAAAGGTCTAGAGAAAAATCCGGAAAAACACATTTCAGCCTAAGTTAAAATTACATTTGTTTTTAGTTTTGTGTTGTTGTTTCGCGATTTGTCCGACAAACGTAGTTTTTTTATTCGTATTCCAGTTTTATTTCGTTACATGATATCGTTTGACAGTTGATCGTCAAATTGTAAATATTATAAAGTATCGCAGTGAACGAAATGACGATGTCACAGCAAAGCATTTGTTTGTTTTGATTGTTTACTTGAACATCGATCTTGCAATCAGATATCGAAATGTAAATAATACACCTAAAGATTACTCATTGCGATTTCAAATTTAACGGAAGAAAATAAAAATTATTTGCTTGACACGAAATTCGGACTTAATTCAATTGTGACTTAAATTTTGGAACGAAATCGATCACGTTCCAGGCACATTACACATTTTCAGCATTTTAGCGGTGTACTGCCGATAAAATTCATCCCGCGTATAAAATTTTTCATTGGCGTACTTCTGAATGTAACTATCCTCAAATTGAATATAGATGGCTTCGCATTCGTTAATAGATGTATCGATCACTCATAAATAGGTTGTTTTATTTTTTGTAATTTTTACTTTGTTTACATATTTCCCCCAATAGCTTTTCACAACGTCATAAAACGATCACGAACAGATTTATTGAAATTAGGACAGGACAACGTCTGCCGGGTCAACTAGTATTTAATATTTATTTATATTACGTATCGGGATAAAAGTTATGTCCTTTACCTCAATAAAAAGGTATTTTGATTTGATTTAGTATTTTCTTTGGGACTCACTAAGGGGTATCGCCACCCGGAAAAATTTAACATATATACGAAATTGCCTGCCGATTGATTCATGACTGTCTGAATACCGTACACTTAATAAAGTAGTATTAATTATCAAATAAATACACATTAATAGAAAAGGAATATAATAAATTCATCGATATATTTTTTAATTATTCTCTAACATCTCGGGGCAATTTTTTAATGCGACTTGAACGCCACCACGTTTAGCCTAATGCGCATGCCGAACAATATCGAATTCAAATATTTTGATTTTTTGTAAAATTAAATTTATTTTAAATCCGAATGCGACGCTAGTCACGAAATGCCAAAACTGATTTTTATTGGTTGCTCCAGCCTGTCAGCTGTGATACTCCGGTTCTTGTTGAGCAGCACCGTAGTTGTTGCAGATTCATCGGTAGTTTTTCTTGCTTAGCTTTTAGCTTTTTGGTGACCAGTTCTTGTTAGGTTCTCGGTCTTCACATTCGCTGCAGCAGTATAGCTACGAATTGATATTCCATTCAATTGTACAAATTACAAAGAGTTTTCTTCAATTTTTTGTATAAGTTACGTTTCTTTTCAAATTCTAATTCGTCCATGATTTGACGTGGTTCTCTGCGCTCATCAGGTTAGTCATCTAGACTGGATTTCCGTTGCAGCAATCTTCTAGTTCTGGATCGAGTCTCGAATAACCTAAGCGTAGGGACGCTTAACAGTAAGAGCAAATCGATTAATAATTAAAAAAAGAAAAATTTAAAAAAAAGACCATTCTTTAAGATTTTTTTTTTTGAAAATATATATATTTATTAATATTTATACATTTCCTCGTCAAGCTATACGCTTGTCGACGAGTTTTCTGCAATCTAAATTACCTACATTATACCACTTATATACTATACAATTCTATCGCCGCGCAAATATTTTATTACAAACTTATCCTATTTTTCCTTATTTCTAACTTAGCTATAACTAATACCTATTATTTATTTTTTATTATTTTATTTATTTATTTATTTATTTTGTTCCGTCTCTTTCCCTTTCCCTTTTTTCACTTTTGTTTATTACTATTTCCGTACCCTCTTCTCTTATTTAATGCTTATTATTAATAGTTCCTATATTTCCCTCTTTCTGTAACCATTCCTTTATTTTCTTTTTTTTCACCCCAATTTTTTCCTCCTCTATTATTTCTTTAGGCATTTTATTTCACAACTGCGTTATATTTGTCTGTTTTCTCCGCCATCTTTGTTTTAGCTAACGGCAGTTTGTATAAATAATTTTCCCTCGGCCCGTATTCTATTTTTATTCTTTCTTCCAATTCTATTTCCTTCTCTGTCATTATCTATTCCCATATCTTTATGAATAAGTACATTCCTTTGAGCCTCAGTACGTCTTCTTTTTGTATTATTTCACTTTCGGTCTCATATTTGTTATCCGATATTAATTTTAAGCATTCGTATTTGCAGTTTACTTATTTTCCCCACGTGTGTTTTCCTAGTCATTCCCCAAGCCTGAATTCAATATCTGATTCTCGATTAGCGCATGATACACCATTTTTAACGTTCTATTTGTTGCATATTTCTTTAAAGTGTATAATGCTGGTAATGTTTCCCTAATTTTGCTTTGCAATGTATTCCGTATGTCCGTCCCACCTTAAGTGTTAGTCCACCATTACCCCCAAATATTTATATTGGGTCACTACTTCTATCTTCCGGCAATTTATCTTCTCACATTCATTTCTTTCTTCCCACTCATGTACACATTCGTTAGAGTGCATTATTAAATTTGGACAGTATTCATCATATCTATCCCTTTTCATACGTAGTACCATTACTTTAGTTTTTGATACGTTAATTCTTAGATTTTTATCATGTGCTTATTTACTTATTATGATTAGATATTTTTGCATTTTCATTTCTGCCTCCTTGATATCTTTATGTGCTCTAACTATTGCTATATCATCCGCGAACGAGTATATGTCGCTGTATTTTAATTCCTTGTATAAACCGTTTTTTGTTTATATAATAAACGGTATTGGCGCTAAGTTACTGCCTTGCGGAACTCCCACATTCAACTCCCCTTTTTCACTTCGTGCATTTAATATATTTGCACATGTTTTCCTAATAATTGTTCTAACAGAGACTACTTTATAAAGGTGTGGTGTTGTTTACGATCAATCTGTATTGTAAAATTACGCATTTATGAAGACTAGTAATTATTTCTGAGTATGACAATGGGAACGATTTGGAAAGGACGGGAACATTTTCCAATCGATTTCGATTAATACATTAAGAAAATTATTTAAATTATTTTATTACACAAGGGCATAATGTGACTATAATATAAGCATGTCAATTAACCTCACTGCAATGTGCGATACTTCCAAAAGAAAAAAAAAAAAGTGGAATCGCATACTTTCATATAGTATGTAAAAATATATATAAAAAAAAAAAACGAGAAAATATTAGCAATTATAAAAGAAGTGACCAATTTTATTGCAGCTGCGAATAATACTGTTAAGTCATTAATAAATTAATAGGTAATAAAAAATAAGAAGTAATAAAAAATAATAAAAAACCACTAAAATAATTTGCTAAGATAAAAGACACCTAAAAGAATCAACAAAAGTACCTAATGTTTAAATCTATATATCTACATTTAGTGGGGCATTTATAATTCTGTCCCATGGAGAAGATACAAAACCGTATGCATATAATATTTTATCGGCAAAAAGGTAATTAAAGATAAATAATATTTTAAAAAATAGTAAATATTTTATTCTGGTTATTTTAAACAATGTATAAAATGTAATAACACTTGTATTCGATTCGAAGTATACATTCGCGACATTGCGACGGCCGTTAGTACCGAAACTCAGCAAGTAACCGAATTAACTAGAATTAGAAATCCACTTACCGACTCGGCTGACCATTATGTCGATACATGGACGAAAGCTCGACATTGGTGCACTAGGCGATTTATGGTCCGTTTTCACTTTCTTATGAGACGAACGTGTACACACTACGAATCAACTTCGATGACGAGCACTACACTGCTGCATCGTTGTTTATCACATACCTGATTTTTTATTTCCTGACGGCTGATAAGATCGCACGTCCATTGACTAATTCCTCATTGTTATCGCGAACGAATGCAATACACAGCGATTTTAATACAACTTAAACCTCTCAATAATTGATTAATATAAAAGAGCACTGTTAACAAAAGTATAAACAATGCGACTTCTGCTCGAAACATAGTTTACTACATTCGGCCATTCGACCGGGGACCGGCATGCCCGACGATGCGCCCCTGCGCGGCTGCATTTTTGCAGCAAGATGGTTAGCAATTACAAAGCAACGGGTAGCCCTTGTTGACTTTCTTCAATCACCTCGGCAGCGGTCGGTGATATTGGAGCCACTACTCCGGTAAACGGTACTGTCAACGGTAAGGATTTTCTGCTCTTCGAGGCTTTTTTCCAACAGTTTAAGACCTCTTAAGTCAGCACATCGACTAGTTTAATGAGTATGATTTCAACACCCAAGTCTCGGACTTGACGCTTTCTAACGCGTCTGGATAGATTGGCTTCTATTATGGTTCAGTGAGAGTGGTGACGACACGTGAACGCTGTTGGTCTGTAAAGCGAGACTTTCAAGGTTGGTTCTGAGCAAGCTATCCTCTGAATTGTTGGGCCTGTCTCTTTCGTCGATGACAAAGGAATCAGCCGCATCCATTTACATTTTCTATCGTGATAGATGGACAGCGGTTGTCTCCATCAGACATTCGTCATTACCGAGGTTGGCAATTGTATATGCATTTCGGAAGACCCATGTGGTATGCGATGCTAACCATAGGCGTCCTAGTTTCCTCAAATTCTGAGCATGGTGAAAGACCACCTCCCCTGTCCGCTGATATCCATATAAAAGTTTCCTCGCGGTAAAACGGATGCTCTGATTGATGAAACTATTCCAGTTCCGCTTCATTACAGATATTCTCGTTTGTTCCAATCGTTCATAGTGGGATTATAAATTTCATGAACGATTTGTGAGCTTAAAATGTTCTGTCTGTCCATTGGCTTGGGAACGTTAGATGGCATTTGTCCCCAGCTTTTACATTATTCTATTCGAACAGTCGTGGTATCTTTATTTTGTCGGAAGTTTCAGCTGTACTGCCAAGACGAATAGATTCGAACGATTCACATTCCGAATGTTCATTTAACTAAAATTAAAAGAATCGAATCAAGTGATCGAATCAAAAGATTCAAACTCCACTTTTGAAATATAGTAGATTCGGTTCGTAGGTATACGATCGCGACCTTGCTGTGGCCGTACGCTTTAGTACTGAAACTCAGAGAAATTACCCGTACTAACTAGAATTAAAAATCCACCTACCCCTTCAGCATGTCGATGCGTAGACAAAAACTCGACATTTTAAAGTCCGTTTTCACTTTCTTATGAGAAGAACGTGCACACAATACGAAAGCCCCCCAGTCGACATCAATGACAAATGGTTGTTTATCACATATCTGATTTCGTCTCCCAGCGGCTGGTAAAATGTTCGTTGACTAATTTTACAATATTATCGCGAAAAAAAAACGAAACACAATGATTTTAATACAACTGAAACTTCTTAATAATCAAGAGGTAGACCTTCCATGTAAACAAACAATATCGCCCTATATTGGATATTATATTAATTTATAATATCATCAGAAATTGTAATTTAACCCCGCTCTAATATTACTATAATGGCCGATGGGTTGTCTTTCACATACCCCCCCCCCCTCCGTAATAAAAATAAAATAAAATAACATTGTTAATAAAAGTATAAACAACACAACTTCTGCTCGAAATAAATTTACACTACTTAGAAAAAACAAAAGATGAAAAAAAGGTGTTATAATAGAATTGTTGTGCAATCTTATTTTATTTTAAGCATATAGGAATCAGTATGTTATTCGGTCTTTTCTGTAAATGTAATTATAAAACTTTTTATCGAAAAGCTAAAACTTATCCCCTTTTTAATAACGGTATGTATTTATTTATAAATTGATTACCCCAACTTGGTGTTTAACTATTTTTTATAAATCTGCGATGATTTAAATCAGATTTATTTATTATTAGTTAATTGTTAACGTATAATAAAAATGCAATAGATAAATATAATTGAAAAGATTAATTTCAAAAAATTTGTTTATATTTGCACTACAGTAAAGTCTGGGCGCTCGAACATTCGTTAACTGTCTTTAATTTTTAAAAGCCTATTGTTTATTTGTTTGTCTTCTTTAAAGAAAACACATGTTTTGTATATCGTAATTATATTTACGTTTGTTGTTCTATTTTTCCGGCATTTACAGATCTTTCAACATAAAACCAATGTAGAATTTAATTCAAATTTAATAAAGTAAAAAAAACTTTAAATTAATTCGTAAACTTTAGTTCATCCAAAAAATTATTCTTTAACGCTAGAACTTATTAAACGATTAAATTACGCGAATAAAAAAGAAGAAAATAATAATAAACTATGCCATGTAAATCTTTTTTTTCTTTCATAATTTAATAAATGTTATATTAAAGCAACGAAATTTATTAATTTTTAAAACCGACTAGAATTGTCTTGGTAAGTATTGCTTTTTTTCGTCTGATTATTGACTATTTTTAATTCAATGTAAAAGATAACAGACATTAAAGAGACTGCAGTGAAAATGTAATATTACCGTATTGCTTGTGTAAAAGCGTAGTGTCGACGTTTTTGACTCTGTTCAACTCATTTGTTACCTAATTAACATCGATCACTAAGAATAATCGAGCAGTAAATTTGGTGAATTAAGAATTTCCGGCAATTTACCTTACTACTTTATCGATAAGGTCGTGAGGTAAACGTCCTCCGAACAATTCTCGCTCTACTGCTAGAATTGTATCCGACGTAACAAAATCTCCGAATAAAACTAATCATCTACAAATCATCCTTCCCCGCCCTCTGCTAAATCTCTTGCCGCTGCTTGCCCTAACAATAATTCTCAGACAGTGTCTGCGATTGTTCATCAAACAGACATGGATACTACGCCTGTATATAACAACATTCCGTCTAATCTTAACGAAGCCTACCATCTCTTTAATTGTATTTCCAAATAACTACGAAGGCCAAATCGTTGTTCTGGTTGAGAGCCTGGAAAATAAGAATATCGCCTAATCCCATGTCTTTGGCCCGAATGTTTTATAGAAAAGTTAATGATCTCTCCTATATCTCCAGGATAGGGAAAAACTTAATAAAGTCGATTGTCTGTCGGCTCACATTTCAACAGCGTCAATTCTTTTTTGTCCAGGTTTCAGTAGAACACTACATGTAGCGCTGTAATATACGTTTCCTCGTTTCTATGTTAATTTTCTTATTTATTATTATTTTTTTCAAGTTTCCAGAAGCCTGCCTTTGCTATTCTGAATTTTATTTCTTTGTCGTCGTCACGTCCGTCATCAATTATACTCCTAAATATCGATATTGTTTAGCATATTGTAATTGCTGTCCCTCTATTTTTGTTTGTGCCTCTGTGCTTTTTGATCTGGAGAATTTCAATATGTTTGCTTTATTTACATCAATTTTCATGTTACACTTTTTTCCTTCTTCATTTACGATATTTAGCATTATTTGCATTTGTCCAGCCGTTTCATCATTTACATATACGAAATGTTATTTATTAATTGCCGGTTAATTACGAATCTGCGGGCATTTAATTTGAGGATTTCGTTGTTTCCTCCGCGTGCATGTTGAAAAGGGTCTAGGAGCCAATGGGCATCCTTGCTTGGCTCCTATTTTAATGCTATTTCTCGGCGTATTCACTTCATATCTTCATATTTGCCTTTTAATACCAATGTAGATGATTTATAAATTGTACGTCCCTACTATCGATATTAAATTTTTTCAATATTTCGATTAATTTCAAATGATCAACTCTGTCTTCAAAGCTTCTCGTAATCGACGAAACAGAATAATGCATTTCCGTTTTTGTTTAAAGCTCCGTGTATGATCACTTTTAATAGTTATATGGCGTCGCTAGAGTTCCTCTATTCGCTAAGAAACCAAATTTTACTCATCGTTTTATCGATTTTACGTTCCACCAATCGGTGGTTTCCAATAAAAGTTTTAACGCGTGGCTCATTAGAGCAATTGCATTTTGAGCAGTATCTTAAATTATTCTTTTTTGGTATTGGGATAAAATTAACCTTTTGTTTTAAATCTTCTGGAAAACTACCTTCGTAATATATTTGATTGAAAAGATATAGCAGAAGTGTTCTACATTTTTCCGGAATGTGTTTAATCAAATCTATTAATATTCTATCAACACTCTCATCGATTTTCACCTGTCTTTTGCCTTTTTAATTGCAGTATCTAATTCATACTCTTCAATATACGATGAATTAAATGAATAAACGATTGTTCTCACACTTTTTATAAAATAATAATGTGTCTAAAATTAAAAACCACTGACGCATTTCGGAGCTGATAGCTTCATGATCACAGTATATATTACTAACGTTACATTTTAAAATGAAAATACAATAAAATATATATATATATATATATATTGATTTTATTGTATTTTTATTTTAAAATTTAACGTCGGTAATATATTATATTGTGATCATCGAACTATTCGTTTCGAAACGCATCAGTGTTTTTAATTTTTAATACATTATGATTTTATAAAAAATTTATAGAAACGATTCATTTAATAAGAAATTTAAATAATGTGTTCCTAAATTTTAATTGATGAATTTTCTCTTCGTGTAGATTAGCTATACAATTCATCCAGGTACTTCTTAATATAGTTCTTTAAATTTCTCTTTATTATTTTATTTTATTTTTGCTAATTCTTTTTCAGATAAAATGGTAAATTTACTGCACTTTTTAAATTAATATTCTTATCTTTTGTTGTTTTTTTTTTTTTTTTGAAACTGTTTACTGATGAAAGAATAAATAAATTTGATATTATAAAGAAAAACATTAAAAATTTGTCCTAAAGAAATTTCACTTCGAAATTTTACTTAATGCTTCCAACACCGATCCGATGAACTCAATGAGGTTACTGGTAGACTAATTCCTTCCTATCCATCTGATTTTACACAATTTCTTTTTAAAATCTTCGAGTTCATTTTAATATCAGTTTTGTGCAACTGCAAAACTACCTTCCTTTTAGTAGGATATACGAACAAGTCATGAACCTTGTACAGTTTCTATCAGCTCGGATTTTGCAAAAATCAGAGATCACTAAATTCAAAAATGTGCAAAACAATGATCATAGAGAGCAAAAAGTTGCTTTAATGTGGGCCTGAACGTTTTTCAACTTTCCTGTATCACATACGCAATACCATCATAGCCTTGCTCCCTTAAATATCTAATACCTATATGTTAAATATTAGCAGGTGTTCTGAAATAACTTTTGCTAAGCTTTATCCAGATGAATCTGTTATAGAAACAAATTGCAAAAAACCTTCACTTAAAATAAACTCATCCGTATCAATATAAGAACGCGCAGTCCTTTATTCTAATTTGCTTGGCCTTGGCCTCCCGACCCCTTACTTCTCCTTCTGCTGTTCCTGTATTGGCTACCTTCATTTCTTTTGTTTCTAATTGCTTCCTGATATAACTTTCAAATCCTTACGTTTCATTATTTGTTAGTCCGTTGTGTTGGGTAAATGTCCTGTGTTGACGCGCCCAAAGAAAAAAAAAAAAAAAAAATATATATATCCTGTATATAGATCAACATTTGTTTGCCATCAAATTCGTCCACCGTTTCATCAACTAACATAAAATATTTGACAGCGGTAATTTATTATTACTACTTTTGGGTTACCAAATTTAGACTTGTCAAGCTAATCTTCCCTCTGCAGTCTTACCCCCAACGCCGAAATGCACTTCTAATCACAGATTCCTTGCAATCGATTAGAACAATTCAGAAACCAAATTACACACACTGTCTCGAGAAATAAAGCGCATTATTAACGTGCTTTTTTGGGCTGGCTCACAGGTACCGCTCTTATGGGTCCCGGGTTATGCTGCCGTGCCGGAAACGAACGTGTGAATTCGGCTGCTAAGGCAGCAACATATAGCCCGATGCTCGAAAGTGCCCCTCCCCCTCAGCTGGGGTCATCCTTTTTTCAGTAACATAAGGCAGAGACATGGGAAACTATGTAGTCGGCTCGCACATCATGGCTGCGGTCCATCTAGGTGAACACTAAGTCTTGGTGGCCACCGATATCCATGTCCCGCAGAGAGTTTGCAGCATTGACTAGACTCCACATAGGGCACCCAGCAATATCCCATAACTATTTGCTGAAAGGAACACTTCCTCCCTCTAGCTGTTCCATATGCAATTCCCCAATTTCACCAACTGCTGAACACATGTTCTAGAAAACTGCCTGCTTGCAGGCACCTCCAACTTACCGTCAGTTGCGTCGTTAAACGAACCAACATAGTTCCAGGATATGCTATACTATATTAGAACTTCTAACCTATTAAAACACTTCTAATCTTGCATTGATCCATGTGCTATAATAATCTTTTGGCAATTACATACAGCACATGAACCATATAAATTTTAAAAAAAAAACAACACATTTTGATATCTTAGGTTTAGAAATTTGTTCTTTGAGTGCTCTGCTCTTTCGATGAAGCGTTCGGCTCTGTACTCCAACTTGCTTAGGCTGGGGCTTCCTGCTCCTTTTTGTGCCCGTTATATCCTGTCTTTTCCTTATACATTTATTATCCCTCCCATTGTTTCCTTCTTATTAACGATATTTGATCGTCTCACTATATAACTTTCGTTTCCTCTAATTGTTTCTGGGTGAAGAAGGTCCTTGGTTGATGACCCCAATCTTTTTTCCTTTTTTTTTTATTAAAAAAAAAATAAATAAATATATAAAAAACAAATAAAATAGGGCACCCGAAGATACTGTAGCGTAGTTGGTTATCAGTACTGTTTGGTTTAGATAGAGCCTAGTTCGAATCTCACCGCCGCCTACTGAAAATGTGTAAAAATTTCGCTCGCCCTGGATTAATGTTCATAGTTGACAAGCCTTCCTTCTACGAAAAAAAAAAAATAGATCTGTATCTCGATGATAAACTTCCTTACATATTACATAAAACAAGTTCATTAATTATAGGATTAATATTTGTTTGTATCCCCGGGAAAACTGGTTTGTGCCTCTCAGAACCAAATATATTTTAAATAGATACAGATGAATTTTTGCATACTTCAAAAAAATAATAATTTTCAGTGACCATTGATGGTATTTTGAATTCCAGTGCGCATTGTAAATTTCCATATTATCTTTTGAGCGTGAAACATTTCTTTTACTAGGGAGTCGAGTCGTTAGTTGTTTTTCAATGTGCCTCCTTTTAAAGCAAAAATTACGCATTATTTATCCCTCTTCTTTTGCGAAATATGATAACTGAGACCAAGGAAATAATTAGGCGAGCTGTAACTTCAACTTTTTGGAATTGTGACAAGTAACCGAAGATTCATAATATTCTGATGGAATTCAAATATTATTTAATACTTCTTGCATTTCATGTTGTTTAAGGGTAGGTCTACCCACGAAATTACACTTATATTCATGAAATTAATCTATCTTGCTTCCTATGTTTCTCTTTTCAATTAAAATTGTATATACACATTTCGTCCACTTTTTCTCTAGAATTTTTTAAAATTTTAAACATACCCAAGTGTTATCCCCCGTAATCATGAAGCTTTGTCTTCGAAACATGTTGGGTATATAATAAAATTGTATTATTGATATGTTTTTTTTACTTAATATATAATCGGACTACTCTATCTTTTTCGTTTATTTTGTCGTAAAAAATTAATATTTCAATTTGAAAAATAGTAACTTATTAATTTTTTTTTGAAGACAAAACAAGCAAAACTAGATAAAAAATTTAAATTTATCCAGTAACGTTATAAATGAAATTAATGCCATAAATAGAAAAAAAGTACTCAAACATGCATAAAAATAAAAATTTCCCTATTCATACCATTACAATAGCGCGCGGTAAATAAAAAACAAAACTGTTCACAAAGCAAACAAAAATTTACGTATTTTTAAATTTTGTTTACTGTTTTTTATAAATAATATTTCATCGGTGTATGCTGGGAAATAAACACACTTGTCACGAAGGGACCTCAACTTCGTTGATAATTGCCTGGACTCTGTGTGAGTAAAATGCTGAACAAATATTTTTACAAGAGACACCAACGTGGTATTGTTCATTCTTCTTAATTGCACAAAGGGCAATATTACTTCGCTATTATAAATGTAAATGTTTACAATATTATGTAGACTATGCGTTAGTATAGCACAGTATTCATAAATGAATTTCGCCTTGAATTACTGTGATATTTCACTGAGCAACACAACCGGTATTACTAATTATATTACAACTATAATTTTTAGAAAATTGTTGACTATAATTAGGAACAGTTGCGGTTATATTATTTCAGTATTAAACATTTTTTTAACGTCAAAGTATCACATATTACACAAAATTTCAGCAGTGACCATGTCAGTTCAATACCGCACAAATAGAAATATATTAAAAATAGAAAAAAAGAAAAGAACCAGCTGTTTTTTTGTTAAAATTTGTAACGAACATTGACACGTATTGCTTAGGTGTTTTAAATTAAAAGAAAAATATTAATTTACAAAAAAAACGAGTACTTCCGCAACTTTTGTACAGAATTACATTGCAAATATAAGTAAGAATTATTAAATTTTGACATTTTTTTATGGTAACCAAAATTTCAGATGTAGCCGAGCAATAAAACACACACATATATATATATATATGTATATATATATATATATATATATATATATATATACGTCAGAATAAAAATAAAATTGTTTACATTTAAAACCCAAGGAAACAAGCAGATGATAGGTAGACGTAAAGGAATAAAAAAGAGAAAATGGCGGTGATCAAAATAAAGAAACTTTAAAAAATAATGATGAATGAACGTTTTTTTTTAAGTTACGAAGTTTATTGTTTTCACTTTGTCGCTATTCCGAATTCTGTTCTTTCACTATTTCTTCCGTTATCTGTACGTAATGTTTTCAGGTGATATTTTGTTAATAATATTAACACAATACTCGGTAGAAGTGCTTTTTTTTTTTTTTTTTTTTCTTGGGCTAGTCAATAAAAGACCTTCATCCAGAAACAAATAGTAAGGAAAGAAGTATCGGTTATATTTTAATCCGATTGGAAATCTTTGCTAAAAAGGAACAAATAGCGGGAATAACTAGTGGGGAAGGAAGGGAAGAAACAGGATATAGGAAGCACAATAAGGAGTAGGAAGCGCAATAAGGAGTAGGAAGCGCAATAAGGAGTAGGAAGCTCAAGCTTCAACAAATAGGAATACAAAATGTTCCACAGAAAGATATGAACACTGGAAGAACACATGATCGGTGTCGCAAATAGCTGCATCATCAGGATAAAGATGACAGTGTGGGAAGGAAATCAGGAAAAAACGAAATCTGGAGAAAGGCAGCAAAGAATGACCAAAACGCAAACGAATAACGAAAACAACATCAGAACGTCGAAGAAGGGATGCAAACGAAACCACGAAAATAGGAAGGAAGAGTAGGCTGAATAGACACAGATGAAATAAACAATTATTAGAAAAGGAGAAAGCGTAAATATCCGATACCATGATCTGGTATGAAAGCTTTGTTTTATTCAGTTTTTTATCCAGTTTATTCATTTCTGAGTTTCCAATAATTTCTGAATGACTCGATATTCACATTAATATTACACTTGTGTTATCGTGCTTTTTTAGTTTGTACATATATTTTTGGATTTTTAGAGAAAAAAAGACGGAAGTATTACATTTATTATATTGCCGATGGAATGGGGTAAATTGGTACACAGAAGTATTAATTAGGCATATTGCTTTTTAATAGATAAGTATAAACGTAAGTTCACTGCTTAGGTGGAGGTAAATGAAAGGAATAGGAATGTAAATATTTTATTATTAACTGAATATGCTTTTGAAGATTTCAATTCGTCTGTACAGCGCAATATATTAAGAGAACCCTAACTATCCATTTCCATTCATTTCTACCTTGTGCCATATTCTTGATTTCTTTACACATCATTTGCGCTTTCATTTTCATTTGATCCATCCACGCAATACGGGTCTCTCACCTATTTAGCTTCAACTGTTACAGTTGTGTGAAGGGTGTTGTGACGTAGCGTATACCCCATAAATCTGGGTTTTTTTTCATTTCGAATTATCATCATCGTTTTCCTCACTTCATTCACCATTTTCAATATTTTTTCAATGTTTAGGTGGTTTTATTTGCTTTTGTTTCAATGTAGTACTTGTATTTATTTTCTTTAAATTCCACACTTTTAAAGCAAATAGACGATAGTTAGGGCTCGTTGTAACTAACGCTGTTTACATGTATGTTAACTTTTCAAGTGACGTTTTGATTGTTTTACATAAACTATACTGTCGCAATCCAATTTCGACCGAATCAGTACTTTCTATAAGCAGATTGCAGAGTGTGCTTATTTTTGTTGTTTTTTATTTTCACTAATTGAATTAACCTTATTAGCATATAATTGTGTCTAGCGTTTGGTACAGTTTAGTTTTTTGAAGTTGTTATGTAACTGCGCTGATATGGTGGTTATTTCCTTTCCCGGTTGAGGTGGGTAGATGTAGTTTCTTCTGACGTAAATTTGAATTTGATACTATTTGTCCTATGTTTCTAGTTCATTTAGGTACAGTCGTAAAGTGTTTTGGTCCTACATGTTAAAATGTAGTAAGTCGTCTGCAAACAGTTGATATTTCACTGACGATGTAATGTTTGTATGTATTGAATTGCAATTAAAAAGCACTAAACAATTTCGATACTGTTTTGTAGTGCGCCGTATGCCGCACAAATAAGTCCCACACCATATATTGTTAACACTTTAGCTTGCAGTTTACGATTTGATAAGAAGTTATCTTTATCGAGGATAACACATTTTTCCTCTTACATAAGCCATTGTCTTTTTAGTACGTTATATTTCCACACAATATTATACACTTTTTCCATGTCAACAAACATCGCACGTATGCGTACGTTCTTATTGTGTGATTACTGTACATCATTTTCAAGGCTAACAAGATGGTCTACGGTAGATTTTTCTTTTCTGAATTCATGTTATTGAGGAGAAGGATTTTATTTATTTTTTTTCATAACAGGCCTTTTAAGTACTGTTTTTTTCTAATATTTTACTAATATTAGAAGGCGCGCTACATGATGCTATTCCTTGTGCAACTATTGTTCATTAATAATTACAGGGATACAAACAAGGGCGTCGTCAGCCGATGAGCCGGGGAGGGGGCAAGATGATAGAAAGAGGATATGAGTTATAGGAAAAATAAAATTTTTAAGTTGTAAAGGCTTAATATTTTATTAAACAAGAATAAAATTTTTTTTTTTTTTGTAAATTGTTATTATATTACAAACTGGCCATCTAGGCCATTTATCAATATTCTTAACAGGGAAATATTTAGCATGAAGGGAGAAGTACCCAATAGTACCTACCCGATATAATCTTTACCTTAAACGAGGTCATGAGGTTTCTTACGCTTCAGCCGCCTCCTATCATTAGCAGTATGTAGCAGTCCAGCAGCAAGTTTATTCGGATGACTTTCCAAGTGTCTTTCTGCGTGTCTTCGGGCATGAGTTTTAATAACATCTGCCACATACTCTATCGCTAAATCTTGATGCAAAGTTTGATTTGATACATACCATGACGCTTTGGTTACACGAGCCTAAGGATTTTATTCTGCGCGGTCTGTATTATCTTCAGATTTGTAGGTTTAGCACAACCCCAAAGCTGTACTTCGTAGGTCCAAATAGGCTTCAAGATACTTGTGTATATCAAACGTTTATTATCAATACTTAAAACGCTATTTCTTCCTAGAAGCCGGTACATTTTTTTAACACGAATATCTATTTCTCTTTTCTTTGTCTGAATGTGCTGCTTCCATGTTAAACGACTATCTAGGTGTAATCCCAAGTACTTAACTGTTGTTCTCACAGGCAATTCCAGTCCATTTATCCTAACAGTTGGGGTTATGACTTTTCTATTCGTGAAATGAACGTTTACCGATTTACATTCGTTGACCTCAACTTTCCACTTTTTAAACCAGCTTTCTGCTTCGATAAGGGCCTTCTGAAGATTGTCGCTTGCTATCTTCGGATCTGAATGTGACGCAAGTAATGCTGTGTCGTCAGCAAATGTAGCTACCTGTACATTTTCCGGTACAGGAAAGTCTGCTGTATATATCAAATACAGCGTGTGTCCCAGAACTGATCCCTGAGGCACTCCTGCTTGAACTGGATATAGTTCTGAAAAGAATAAAATATTAATTAAAACATAATTTTCATAATTTTTGTGAGTTTCTGGCAAATTGTTCTAGTACTTAAAAGTCTTCCAAATTATCGATGATTACGCGCCTATGAATACTCATCATGGCCAGTTGATTAAAAAGTTTCAAGGCTCCAGGGGGGGAGGATCTTTCACTTGCTGGCGACGCCCATGGATAAAAATTATATGTAACATTGTATAATGTTTAAAAATTAGTCGTTAAGATGTTTAGTAGGCTTTTCGCCGGTTTTTTTTTTATTTCTTATATCGGTCTGGCGCAATTATTAATTGCATATTCGTTTATTTTAATTTATAAAATTTTATGTATTTGGTAAGTGTCGCTGTCCGGAACATTAATATCTCAATACATATAAAAATAAATGTTTGTTTGTATGTCTGTATGTTTCACTATATCTGTTTATTTCACTCATTGTTTTCTTTTGTGTTTATTGTACAGTAATTAATTTTAAACAATTGTATTTCATTTTTTATCCCAACGCGTTTCGAAGACAAAGCTTCATGATCACAGGAATTATTATAATATATAAATTTAATAAAGACGATGCCAAAATATAAAAAATAACGGTTAAAAGTCGATGACAAAAGTCGATTGTTGCACAATTAAATATAAATTATAAATAATGACTTCTTCTTCTTCTTCTTCTTTTTAAGAGCCTTGCTCTTGTCTTGTAGCTTAACCTATTATCCTTTTCCATTTTTTTCTGTTTTGTGCTGTGTTCTTAATATTATTATAATCCATTTTCAGTTTGATTTTTGTCTGTTGTATCCATTTAAGTCGAGGTCTGCCTCATTTCCTCTTCTCCTCTAGTTTCCCTAAATAAAAATAATATTAAAGTATTTAAAAGTTTAAAAAATTTAAAAACTTTTTATAATAGTTTAAGCAATGTTTATATAATAAAATATACAAGTTAAATTCAAATATAAATTAAAATTAAAATCACAAATGAACAAATATGTCTGTATGTTTGTTTGTTTGTTTGTCCCGTATGCTTTACGGCTGGACGGATCGTGCTAAAATTTTCAGTGTTTGAAGTGCCTGACAGGTTCGTTGACGATTTCCTTGATATTTTAGTCTTGCTGGATTAACATTTTCAACGCGTCTAATGTGGTGACGTAGTAGCGGAAAATGCTTGCTCTGATTTTAATTAATTTTTGTACCGTCGATTGTAAGGAAAAATAGCTGTGTGACTTTTCACGATCATAATCGACGAGTATTGAGTTATTATTGTATGAGTTCGATTATCCGGTAAGTCGATGTAGACTTGTCTGGAAAAATTACAAATATATTTGAGAAATCTCCTCAGCGAAGACAAGCTCTAAAAAAGTTGAGAAAAAATGTAAGTTTATTTTTATTATTATTCAGTAAGTTCTGTATTTCATCATGATTTGATCCGGGGGTATGTTGGATAATAATAATCATTTTAGAGGACTTACATATTTGCGAAGTTTAAACGTTTTATTTTAAGGATGTTCAGTGATGATTTTATTTACTAATAATACACTTTTAACATAAAAACGTATTCTGTTGTTTGACATTTCAGATTCAAACATAATATTTTTAACATGAATAATAGTTGCCATTACTTTGGCTATCACGATCACGATATGTCTATGTCGATCCATTCCTGGATGAAGGCTTTCCCCAACATCTTCCATCCACTTCTGTTCTGTGCATTCCTCATCCAGTTCTTTCCGGCTACCTTTACTATATCATCCTGCCAAAGCGTCATTGGTCTTCCTTGCTTTCTTTTTTTTGTCTATTGGCCGCCATTGCAAGACACGGTTCGACCATCTATTATCATTTTTTCTAGCTACGTGACTTGCTTAACTCCGTTTCATTTTGACCATCTGTTCCACTGCATCGTCTATAACGTATAGAATTTCATTATCAGCTTCAACTGTAATTACCTGTTTCTAAGGAAAACTAAACAGAGGAAATAAAGAAAGTACACAGTAATAAAAAAAGAGAAATCTTTAGTAAAAATAAAAAAGTTTTACAAAGAAAAAAAAAAAATTTAAATTTAAATAAGTCTATGGATGTGAAATAAAATAATAACACTACAAAACATACGACAAACTATTAATTTTCTTTAAAAAAATAACCAGAAAATTTTTTAGGATATATAGAAATCAATTCTGCCTGAATATATACATATATATTTATATGTTTGTGATTTGCTTGAATACTATTTGACAGAGTTCTCCGAAAACTTTTCAAATCTTTAATATTTGTAGGATGTGGAAAAATCAAGAAGATATTGGAAATAAATTTAGAAAATATATGTTTCTCTCACGGACACTACTGTATGTTGCATGCTCAAAATAAAACAATATTTAAATTCAAAAAAAAAAATCATCATCTTTTTAATAATTAGAAATTGAATTTCAAATGAAAAAAGTTGAAGATCATTTACCTATTAGTTTTGTTGATATTTTGAACGATTAATGAAAAATGTGAGTTATGGGACGGAGGAGGGATCGCAATAAACTTTAAGATAAACCAATAAGCCAAAAGTCAAAAAAGTTTATTATTATTCCACTTATATTTCAAAAAGAGAAGGTCAGACAACATTGAATTGCAAAAGCATTAATGTTTGTGAGCAACAAACATGCGGGTTAAGTACATGTATATTATCAGATTACATTACAGCATTGTAGAAATTGCAAAAAAGCAATAAAAATAATGAATATTGGCTAACCCAAATAAAGCAAGTAGAGAGCAAAAAATGAATAAAACAGGAAGTGCAATTGCCTTCAGGTGAATACCTGGTCATATGGGTTTAAGCAGAAGAAAGATGACAGATAAACTGGCAAAAACGAGAATGGACAGAATTGTCTACAGACTATCTCCCAAAAATAAAAGAGAAAATTAACAAGAGTAGGAGTTGTTTTATAAAGGGAAAAGCATAAAAACTGGCAAAACTTACTAAAAGACGAATATACAGGCATAAGTAAAAAACCATGCTTTAGCGGATTAGACACTAATAGGAAGTACATTGTTATAATGGGTAGAATCAGATCAAGGCATGTACATAGCCCTGTTTATTTAAAATATTGCGAAAATTGTACAAAATAGTCCATCCTGTTTGGGAATATGACAAATACAACGAACAAAGAATAGGATTAATCAAGAAATGTATAGAAACAAGTCAAACATTACCAGTATATGTTGATGAAATTGCGATAAATCCTTTAAGTACATTAGCTCAAACATTATATTTAAATATAAAAAATAAAAAAATTGGAATATAAGAGTGATTTAAGTTCTTGACTGAGATCAAACTGGCCGAATAGAAAATATCAGGCTAACAAAAACAAAACTACCGCAGCTTTAACTGAAATAACATATAAACTTTCATTCTGTAATATAGTTCTAATTTTCACCATCAGGTGATCCAGGACCGCCAGCGTCATAATAGTACAATGTGAACTGCACTCATACAATGAAGCCTCTAGAACACAAAAGTATGTAAGAGTGCTCTAGAAGGCGCCTGTTCAACATACCTTCAATTAATTTTCTGATACAGGATGCTAAGGAAATTGGGCGTAAGGAAGAACTTTTTTTAGGAATAGGAATGATAATAAAAGAGTTCTAGCAAGGAGGAATTATACCGTTGGAAAGAAAGGCATTAAAAAGATTGAAGAAAGTAGTAATGGATAATTCTCAGATAGGTTTTTAAGAACAAGATAAGGTATGCCGTCGAGACCTGGAGAGAGGCTGGAAGATTTTGAAAGAGCAGATTGTAATTCATTAATGTTGAAGGCGCGGTGGTAAGGAAATGAGGAGGAGAGTCTTGTGGAAAAAGAGCGGGATAAAATTCTTCGTCAAAGTCAGGAACGTAATCGTCAGCAACAGAATCGATAAACGGTACTAGGCAATCGTCAGAAATGTTCTGCTTCCTTATTTCGCTTCTCTCTAGTCCCCTCTCCTCACTGTCCGATACACCCTTTCTCTCACAACTTTATAGATGACGCTAATCACACTTTTTTTTAGTGCACCCGTATGGCTTCTGAACGTTCTTACTTTTACTCTCCTCTTTTGTCAATTGGGTTTTCCAACTCCGTACTGTGCATTTTTTGTTCTCTCCTTGCCATCACCCGCGGTCACTTCAGCCCTTGAGTCTTTTCTATCCTCCATATCTAATCGCATAAATATCTGATTCGCTTCTCATCCTTTTCTCTTTTCTTGGGTCAATTTTGACGAACCCAACAAATTTTTAGGATTTCGTACATATAATGTACAAACCCCCCCCCCCCCCCAAAAAAAAAGATAAAGTTGCAGATCACGATCATTTGACTCGAAAATTTTATGGTGCTGCACATGCACAGCGTAATCTAGAATACCAGATTCCATCGCTTGTTCCAGTGTTTATACATAATCTAAGCGGATATGCCGCGCATCTATTTATTAGGGATCTAGTATATGACGAGCCAGTCATCGAGGTAATACCTGACAGTGAAAAGTGATTCATATAATTTTCAACGTTTGTTTCAGAAAAAAATGAAAGTACGATCCATCAGTACATTTTGTTTCATAGCGTCAAGCTCTGGGAAGTTGGCTAATTATTTGCCTGACAGTCCGCTTCATCACGCAATCAGCAATATTGCACTGCCTGATTTGCTTTCTTTATTTCACAGAAAGGGCATTTTCCCATATTCATATGTATCATCATGGGAAAAATTGGTAAATACAAGTTTGCCTGAAAAAAAATTATTTCTAAAATTCATTAACGAAATCGAATATTAGTAAAGATGATTACTCGCATGCACTGAATATGTGGAATACGTTAAATATTCAAACACTCAGTGAGTACGATGTGTACTTGAAGACGGATGTATTTCTATTTACTGATGTTTTCGGGAACTTCAGAAGCATTTACGATTAAATTTTTAAATTAAAGTAGCTTTTACTTATGGTTTCGCTTGTGTATTATAATACCCGTTTACATCTGTACTTGGAAATTCATAAAAAAAAATTTTGTTTTATTTGGAATTATATGTATGTTAAGATTCTGTCTCTCTTTGTGAAACATGTTTATCACCGTTCAAGAAAAAATTGTCTTCACGTTTAACGTTTAGCTAAAGATTATTGATCTTTCCAAATCCTCTCTGTCGTGATCTGACAAAAAGTTTCGTTCAACTGAACAGCACAGGCAACCATCATTTTGAAAGAGTTGAGTTATTCACACGATGATCGCCCATAATTACACATTTAAGAGAGCATCTTCTTCACTCGTATCTTTCAACCTCGCCGGCTCGAGTATTTTATTAAAATTAATTCATTACCACAATCGCAAACTATAGTAGTTGAGTGACGATTTCAAATTTGAGTATAAATAACATTCCGGGTAACAAATATTAAAAATTTCGCGCAGAATTTATTTATTTTTCTGTAAAAATAATATAAAGTAATACTTTTTTTAACCCTCTGCAATGAGTACAGCAGCTTAGCTAGGAGCGCAACTTGTGTGTTAAGATCATGTCATGGAGGTTTGATGATTTCAGTAACGTGAAAAATGAAGCAACAGAACGCGGTACATTTACTTACCTCACATGTTATTTAGAGTTTATTATTTATCATAGTAATTATTTTATTTAAATTTTTACATTTAATTTATATTTACCATGGTAATCATTTCATTTAAAATTCTATAAAATTTAATTTTTTTTTATTTGTCCTGTGGGCATTTCTGTACCGCGTTAAAATCTCATATTTTGTGAAGGCGAATGGGTAGAAAACTCAGCCATTCCTTAAAAGTTCCCTTGGGACAACAAATACACACCCTGAAAATGTTAGCTACAGAAATACATATATACGGGTCAAACAAACATTCATTTTTATATATATATATACAGATTTTGCTTGCAGATTTACTGTTCCTAGATTAGCCTTCCAAGCAATGTTAAAATTGGCAAAAGTTCAATTAGAACTCTTCACCGATTATGATATAATTTTATTCTTTGAAACCGACATACATGGTGATGTATAGCGCTGTGTAAAACGTTATAGCTTGACCGAAAATTCCTATATTAATAGCTACTACACATAGTACTGTTAATAATGATAATAGAACAAGGACTAGTACCGATACTGCTGGTAATGATACAGATGATAAATTTATAGCATATTTAGACATGAAGAATCTTTATGACAGGGCTAACAATGAGACAATTCCTATAGATTGCTTCGGATGATTCAAAAAAAGTGAAATAATAGAATGAGGATATTGTGAAAGTGCCTGATGATAGTCCCGTTGGTTATGTGCTTGAGGTGGATTTAGGTGACCCTTCAAATTTACATTTAGCACATAGTGATTCTATGCCTGGAAGCTAAAACTATTAAAAATTGTAAAAAGTTAGTTAACACGAAATTGATTTTTTTTTATTTTTCCCATATCTGATAATAACTTTTCGCTGCACTTCTTTGAGGCTTCATGTTTTAGTACGAGGCTAATATCAAATAAGAAGATATGATCAAAAGCGCACTCAGGATTTCTTTTTGGTCGGGGCTAGAATTTAGAAGATGAGTTAGGGGATGGTAACTTGGTATCTCGACTAAGTACCTATCTATTTCCGTGGTTTGTAAATTAAAATTTAAAAAAATAAAAAAAAAAAACAAAATTAACGAATATTATTATTAAAAAAATTACAAAACTGACGAATTTTATTTAAAAAAAAATAATAATAATAGAAACGTAACGTTATGTTTGTAATAAGCGCAAATTAGATAAGTACACGAATTTTATTTTAACAAAATTAGCTAAAAGTATATAACATTATATACTTGTAATATAAGTAAAAAGTAAATATGTGTATGTTTTTTAAAAAAAAATTAAATAAAACAAAACATTACAAAACGAAATTAAGATTTCGAAGATTTTTTGGGGGGAGCAATGGCCCCGTAGCACCCCCCTTGAATGCGCCAATGGATATGATTGAGCAGAATGAAATGAAAGCGTTTAAACTGTAGTCAAAAAGGATACTTACTGACGTACTGGAGTAATTTATATAAAACCAATGTCTCTTTTTATTTCGCCCTGTCTTACCAGATTGATTGAGAATTATCTTACAAATAGAAAATTCGATATAACAGACGCGACAAAAAACGATATTCCTTTCTTCAATATTTTAATACCTTTACGATTGTTCTGAAATTGAAAAGATAATGTAGGTGATCTAGATTTAAACTGTAGCCTGTACACATGTCTTACAATAATTAAAATTATTTTCAGCCGAAAAATTGATGTTTTAAAATATTTAAGTATACGGTAAATTGAAATTAATCCCATCAAAACTAAATCCCCCACCCCCACTCAGAAATAGTTACGTGAAAACTAAGAATTAACAGTGCGGTAGTTACATTATGGTTAGCAGTAAAATTTAACAAATATTTAAACATAGAAAACGTACGTGTAAAAAAAAAACTAAAACTCTTTCTATAGTCAGGGGAGGATCCGGAGATACATTCGGGGGGGAAGGGGAATCATGTAATTACGTAATATCTACTACGGTAGGCAATAGATTAGAGAAATACCCCTTGTTTCATAAAGAAAATCAAACAGCGACCACCTCTTTTGAAATTTAAAAATGTGTTTTAAAAATACATCATTATTACAGTTTTTCATTTAGATTTATTTTTATTTTTAGGAGGTGAAAAATAAAGCGATATTATAAAATGCTAGCTAAGATGGTAATTTAGAAATAGTAAGATAGTATTTTTATTAGACTTTACTCCTTTTTTATTTTTGTTAGTAATCCGATCTTCTCTTTGTTCGTGAGCAGGTTTAAATATGTACATATATATTTCTCATTGAACTCTATTTTAATTAAAATTACAAAATGAAAATTAAAATTAAATAAGAAAGGCAAAAGATCGATGACAGTTGAGTTTAAAATAAAATAAAAACGAAACACATTAATAGTGTTTACTAGAAAACAGTATTAAATATTAATTATTAAAATCCATAGGTGTAACATTTATACAAATCTTTTATGGAATAAATAAAGCTTCTCTGTTATAATAATTTTTTTCGTAGAAGGTTTGGTTCTTTGGGGAGAAAGTCCCCTATCAGGGGTATTCGCCATTGCTATAGTATATAGGTATGTATCATTTGTTTAGTAGTTGTTGTTATTCTAACAGGAATAACACATTAAATTTTTTATAAAACTCTCTAATCAGTTTATAATAACTTATTCCATTTGCAAGAGTTGCAACAAACTGAAATGACCACAAAATAGACTTGTATGAGATGTATATGCTTCGCGAGATCTCTTTCACGTGTGCATTACTGAATTTTCTTTCATTGAACGTGCCATGCTTTATTCTATTTGAACTTCTTATGATAACTTTTTGTCTCATAATAATGACCTTGTCAAAGTTATCGGCGGTAGCAGCGGCAGCTATGATTCAACTAATCTAGATATAAACTCTGTTGCCTCAAACACAATATTTCAATTTAAATTCGTTAAGTTACCATTAAGTCTGTGACATTACGGAAATGTCGATTATTGCGCCTTTTATAATTTTATTTACTTAAATTACTCTGATGTTAGTTACCAGCAGATACTATTCGCGTGCAACAATGAATAACAAAGACGACGTCGCTGAATGTAACGAACGCGTTTACATGCCTGTAAAAATTATCTAAATTGACGCCCTACCGTTTTTACTGACAAATGTTTTTTTCGTAAAATAAAAACATCGTACAAAACATTAATAGATTTATAGTTCGTTATCAATATTTTTATGGCAGAGACAAGACGAAGAGAAATAATAACAAATCGAAATATATGTTAAACATAGCATAGCGGGGTGTAGAACAATTTTTGAACAGTATTTTTCAAACCATTATCCAATATGTGCTTGTTGAACTATAATGAAAGAAATTCTGAGCGGCTGGTACACGATAGTAATTAATGTAAGTAATATTTATATCTTAACTAAAACTGAAAAGTTAAATAGATTAAATTCACTCGAATAATAGAAAATAATATAGAATCATTACAGCCAAGCAAAATAATCAACTAAAAAATAAAATAATTACTATAAATAAAGGAAATAATAATATATACGAAAATAGTGACATATATAAAATAAACTGTGATGACTGTGAAAAAACATACATCGGCCAAACAGGTAGAAAAATTACATGTAAATATGATGAACACATAAAATCATTTAAAAACAATAAAATAGAAAAATCCACTTTTGCCGAGCATTTGATAAAGATTAAACATAAACCAAATTCTATAGAAATAACAGTCACAGTCTTAGTTAAATATGATAAAGGTAATACACTATGAACATAGCTGAAAATTACTATATAAGTAAACACAAAAGTAATATTCTAAACGATCAAATCCCAAATAGCAATAACCCCCTATTTAATATAAAATTTTAAAAATATGTTATATATTTTTATATTTATATTATTATTTAAATTTGATCATTGAATTTCTTAAATATTATATATTTATAGTCTATGTACTTTACACCCTTTTAATAGTTATGACCATTGACTCTATATTTGTTATTTTAAACCTATATATAAACCACTGTATTCCCCTGTTGACCACAGTGTGATTTAGAATTTGTATCTGTTCACATATTGGTTTAGCTGATAATGCCCGAAAACGTTACTAAGTAAGAAAATTTATCTTATTCATTTGTTATAATTGTTTATATTATATTTGTTATTATTAACTTACTATTTTTATATATTTTTAACAAACAGTATGAAAAAAGATTCTTCATTAAATTAGGAAATGCATAATTTTCAAGATGATTTATTAAATGTGCACGTTCGTTTTTCTTCTTCACTCGAGCGTCTGCTAGAGTTATTTGACCTACATTTAAATACGCATCTGCTAAATTATTTCAGTGCAATGAAATTTAGACACTTTAAAAAAAATTGGTACTAGAACAATGTTGTTTCTTTTTTTTTCAGGATGTGCATATGTTTCGCATTTATCGACGTTGACTGTTGCTTTATCTCCGTTTTTGGTATGGTTGCTTAGTCAGGTTCCCTTCCTTCTGACTTCTAATTGCTATTATTTGTACGTGTTGATGGATAAAATCGTCCGTTGTTGGCAAGCCCAAGTAAAAACACAAGGGAAAAAAAAATACTTTTCCGAACCATAAATAAAGAACCAAATGATACGGACACAAAATTGCGCAAATGATTAATAAGAATTGTTAGATATCCGCTGAACGATATGTAGCTTATATCATCAGTCGTTGACTTACGATTTATGGATTTAGTTAAAAGTCAGTACTCGGATTTCACTGCAAATTTTACTGATCACTTCTTCTTATCGTATCGGTCAGTGTCATAGTTCCTTCTTCGCCCAGCAAGCAGCAACCTGGATCGCATTGACGTGTATAATTTTGGACATCATATTCTCGAATTTGTACTGAATTGGCAGTGAAGGGTCGTGTAAATAGATGATCCGAGTCCGCAGTCACATTTATTACTCTCTGACATACCCCATTTTTCCAAGTTGTTTTTCGTCCTTCCTGTTCTTGTCCGCATTCTATTTAAGGTTTTCCACATTTTCCCGTGTAATTCACTTCCCGCAGGCAGATTTTCGGTCGGTTCTTTCCATATTTCGAAACGCTTTTTTTTCTGTTTCTCTTTTCCACATCCTTATTCTTGATGCGCCGGGGGTTTCTGAGAGCGAGCTTGTTGTCTTTAAGAAGCTTTTTCTTGACTTTAGTCGGTACATCGGCGTCTCGCGTCCATATAAATGGTGTCTACAATCTGTTTCTTGTTTAGATTTTTCTAGCATTGCTGCTACCTCTCGTCTTATATTTGGAGGTGCAAATTCGCGTAACACTTGCAGTTTTGTTATTGACGTTGGTCTTAAACACCCTGTAATTATCCTGTTAGTCCCATTAAGCATCACGTCAATCTTCTTAGCGTGATGGCTTTAAACTATAGAGACTTGATGGCCTATAGTTGATGCAGCTTCGTTGCAAAGCGGCATAGCAGAAAAATTTAAAACTGCGCTTTAGAATACATAGTTCAATCAAACAGTTGTAATATTTTTTTAATCGGTACTGACAGTCTAGTGGTGGTCTCCCTGCATTGTAGAATGGTAACTTTACTTATAACATCCTTTTATATATGAAATTAAAGAAAAATATGTTTAATATAATAAGTAAAAATTAGAATCTAAAATTTTACTAGTTGCGCAGTCGTTGTGGTGTTGAGTCGAATGAGGTTGCAAATGCGCTACGGCACACCACCTTGATTAGAGTTATATTCCAATTTTCTCCTCAAATTTACATGTAAACAGATAGAGTGGAGATCGTCATTTCGACTGAATTCAGACCTTTGATTTTTAGGTTTTACTTTGCGTTCTAGCACTCTTTAGTCACTTAAGATGTAAATATGCTACTTGCGTATGAGTCATTCTCGTGTAATTCATAACTCTTTTATCACAGATATAGAAATTGTGACAGCCGTTTTGCAGATAACTTTTCTGAAAGTATATTAAACATATTTGTTATTTTACTGTGACAACATAACAGAATAGTGTTTTGTTTTTGTTTTTTTTTTTTGATATCCTATAATCGGCTTACTGACTATATACAGCATTTACTGTTCTATTTATTTTAAGCTAGACAAGCCGAATCTGCCCCCACGGCGTTTTCTATCGACACTTGGGGCTACCAAATAAAAAAAATTCTTTCCAAATTTCACCTCTTAATCACAAATATTTTTCGAGTAGTTAACAAAAATTGTATCTTTAGTTTTTTTTTTTATTTTTTATAATAGTAAAATTGAAAATTAACGAATTGTGTGATTTCTTTCCAAATACTAGCATGTAAAAGACGTCAAAATGAAATATTTTCATAATCCTCAAATATGAACCTAAAACAGAACTAACATATTTTTTAAAACCGTGTTTCTTCAAACATGCAATCACCAAGTCCAAGTTTTAACAGTAAAACGTCTTTTATGTTGCTCAATACTCAAGATTTTTTTTCTAATTTTTCAATTTGATGCAACATTGTCAAAAAAATTAAAAACCGAATTTCTTCAGAATAAGTACTTTATGTTTATACGTACGAATATTATTTTATTGATGAAAAATTTTATATTTAATAATGTTTTTAACAATAAATGCGTATTATACTTCGGAAATAAGATTAATAACTATATAAAAAGAATTCAGTAGAATTTTTTAGTCTATGTCACTATCCTCATTAATTACAACGCAGTTTTCTTTATTATTGAAAATACTACTCAAAATTTTTACCAGCTTTACCATTTTTAACAAATATCTAGCGCTGTAATTATTTATAAGAAGTAGTCATGAAATTTTAATTAAAGAAATTACAAATTTAAATTAACAGTTTCGGTATACAATTAACGTGACATTGTTAAAAACAATAAGTGAAATACAACCAAAATATAAAAAAAAAAAAAAAGGGAGTATAAATCAATACAATAAAATAAAAAAAAGCATAGAATAAAAGACAAATATAAAAAAATATTTATTGATCGTTGCGGCGAATACGAATACTATATTCTTATTCACAACTGCGTTAACTACGGGTAGACTGCCCAATTTTGCTGATAAATGGCAACTGGCGATCAAATGTGGTTACTGATTGCCATCGGATAGTTCAAAATTGATTTCAAATATTAATTACGAATTTGCTTGAACATTTTTTTCCTATAAACAACTAAAGATGAAACCTATAAATCAAAAATTTTCCAAGTTTTGATTTTTTTCGCCATTTTGTACCAAACTGGGAAATTTAGAAGCAATATAGTTTAAAAAAATATGTTAGTTTCCTTTTGTCTTATAAAAAATTGGGTTTATTTTATGTCGAAGTCTTTTACTTTCTAGTATTTGAAAACTTGTTAATTTTCATTTTTGCTATTAAAAAAAAAAACTAAAAAACTAAAGGTAAGTTTTTTTGTAAATAACCCGAAAAATAACAGTGATTTTTTACTCAGTAACAAAGTGATCCCCTACTTTTCCGGTTTGAACCGTCAAAAGCAAACTTCACTTGTGATGCAAATCACATTTTACTTGAATGTCTTTTCATTTCTTCAGAAGGCGCGATACTGTATTCCGGTCTTTTGCGTTTTATCCTACGCCTTACAAAGCTCACAGCATCCTTTCTTTTCCTTTACGTTCTATTTCTAATATTTTTCCTATATAATCATTAGTACTGTTATACCTCTGCCTTAGCCGACATGCTTAAAAAAAAAAAACAAAAAAAAACCACTATGGATAGAAAACATCGTCGAGGCAGATTTGACTCGTTTATTCGACTACACCCTTTTTTGCAATTTAATGTAGTCCACAACTTGTCATACTAAAGAGGAGAAAACAAAAAAAAAAAATTTCTATCTATTTATTTTTTAGTTTCGTCGTCTTTTTTTTCTTTTTCCTATTCGTTTTTCTGTGATAAATTTCCGGGTAATCTAGTTTGCTTTCATTTTAATTTAGTCCTCTTTCATTCGCATTAACCTTCGTACTTTAGTAGGGGCTAACTAATGTGACCAATTACGGCACGAACACAAGAATTTAATGCACATGTTACGGTTTTTATGTTTAATTGTTCTCGGCTTTGACATCCGTTTGTATTCCGAATTTATTTCATCTCAGGCTCAGTCTGGTTATTTTATTTCTCCCAATTACGTTGTACAGACATCCGTGGGTTACGTTAAATATTACCGGCTATATTTGGTGTTTTTAGTAATATTGACGTTAATTGAGTATACAGATACTCTAGCGAATAGGCCCGCCCACGTGTGATCTTCACTTCTTTTCATTTTTACACGAGAAGTGAAAGGAGGAGGAAAATAAAAATTTAAGATAAAGAAAATAAAATTTTGTTTTTTTTCGGATATTGATTTGATAGTTGCCGAATAGTTTGCCGCCAGGCTAAAAAAAAAAAAAAAGAATTACAAAAAATACGAAATAATTGTTACAGATGTCTGATTAGATACAGATTAGTTGGATAATACACTTCAGTCTTTCCCTACGCGAATAAGAGAGTGTTAAGAGTCGATAAATTTTTATATGTATCCGTTTATAATGTAATTCGGATCGATTCTTTATTCCTTCGTCACTGGTGATTGGTCACCCAACCGACAATAGCTCCAAGCACGCGCACATTCGCACTCGCACTAATTATTCTAAATTGTTTTTATTATTATTATTATTTTATATTTTTATTTTATTTTTCTTAGATTTTGTTCATCCCACGTAATGAACACATTACAATATAATACCAAATACTTAATTGAATGGGTTATATTAATACCGTTATTATAATAAATCAATATTTTTAGTAAATAAATGTACCCTACCCGAAGTTTCGAGAAAAGGGGGGAAAAATACCAGAAAAATTCGAATGGCTTAAAGCGCAAAAAATTATACAGCGCAGAAATGAAAGTTAGGAACTTAATGAATAAACAGCGAAATTTAAGTGAATACCAAACCATATTGTTGTACGTGGAAACGAACCGATGGACTGATTAGCTGAGTTCGAAAATGAAGTGTACGTCAAACTGAACTTCAAACTGAATTGCATATTTAATGTTTAATTGTTCGCTCGTGTTCGTTTTTATCAGCGAACAATTGCGCGATCCTATTGCGTCGTCATCTACATAATCAACTCGGCGAAATCGTTGTTATCTATCTTATACTTTTTTTATAATATTACCTATCAACTATTTATTTTTATATCTAGTTCGCAAAATTTTTTCGTAATAATTTATCACTCTTTTATTTGATTGCATCTTTGAAGTTTTCTATTAACTAATTTATTTATTTTTACTTTTTATTTTGTTTTAATTTTTCTTTCATTATTATTATTTATCTATTATAAATAGATTTATTATTTTGATTTATGAGCTTGTCTAAAGAAAGATGCTCGGCAGACTCTTTGAACACTAAACCCCTTCGTGCTAATTTGTCGTTGAGTTTAATGGAAGCGGACATCTTTAGCAAATGAAAACTACCCAGTCTTATCCCCCTTAAATCATCGTTATCCTCCAAAGAGTTTCGGTTTCCCCAAACTACTTGTCCAGTTCCGAAGCTCATTACAATTAACAATTTTAATATAAAGAATTTACAAAATGATGACGATAATGCAAATAACGACAATGATGTGAACGTTGATATCAGTAATAGTATTATTAATAATAATAACACTAATAATTAATAATAATAATAATAATTCAATTCAATTCAATTTATTTCTATAATACCACAGATGCGCATAATTGCGCGAGTGGTGGTGTGTAAATATTAATATATGATATACATGTATGGAAATAAATAAAATACGAAACGCTTCTTAGATCTTGGATAAAAAAATTCCCCGAAACAAAGTAAAGTAAATAAAATAAATAAATATAAATTAGTGGTATATATTAAAGGTCGTATTTTTAAATTGAAATAATTTGTGGTTAAAGAAATCATATATAAAATGCAATAAGTTGGATAAAGGTAATAAATAAGAAACGAGTATAATAAAAAAATGATATACAGAAAAAAAAGAATGAATATATTTATGTGCACGTATCATACATACTCGTATGTATACATATATTCATATACATTGTTATTAATAATAATTATACATACATACAGTGCAACATTTAATTATACACAAAAAAAGAATGAGAGCAAAAAAAAGTGTATATATATATATATTATATTCGTATATATATATTTTTTTTATCATTTTATGGGCACTTCAGCACAGGACATTCATCCAATACAAAAGATTAGAAGAATGGAAATACATGTGGAGCGACAGATTATATCAAGAAACGATTAGAGACAGAAGAAATGAAGGCGGCTAACAAAGGAACATCAGGAGGAGATGGAAAAGCGAGAATGTAGAGAGCACTGTAAAGAGTAGGGAGGCCAAGGCTAAGCAGATTAGAATAAAAGATCGCGCGTTCTGAGGAAATAAAGGAACAATCGAATAGAACGTAGTTTGCGTCACAGGTGACATTTAAGGTAGGAGAATGAAAGGGACACAAAGGAGATTGAACAAGAGCAAAGCGGAAACGAGAAGCCGGGAGCAGACTATGATTAAAACGAAGGCGAACTATAAAAGAAGTGACACAGAACGGCTGATACTGGGGAAATTGTTAAACCAAGGGATGGAGAAGGCTGTAAGGCAAGGTAAAAGGAGTCAGGGTTGGAGAAAAGAGACGGATAGAGATCAGTCCAAAAGTCACGGTAAGAACGAATAGAGAGAGAGAGTAAATACCTTTTGTTAATTTTGTATTATTACTTCGTTTTGTTTTCTTTTTGTTTTTTTTTATGTTGCTATTCTATAAACGCTGAGTGAGAGATGATTACGAAGTTTTTGATATATTGTTTCCTAAAGTAATTTTTAATTTTAATAAGGATTACCGGTGTCTAGTAGCTGCTAAGTGTTCTTTACCCGAGTTTATTTTGATTTTAGGTATATGAAAGTTCACAACTTTAATTGTAAGTTCAAAGAACTTATGGGCATGATAGTCTAATAACAGATTATCCTTAAGTGGACTTTTAAGGGGAGGTTTGTGTTGATGGAAATATAGTTATTGTATTCCGCCATAAATTAATAGATTTTCTGACAATCGGCAAGTAGATGTAACTTTAAAATAGATTGGATTGTGATTAGAAGTAAGAGTAGAAATAGACGTTGGTTTGGTTATATTATTAATATTCTTGCAGGAAAATCAGGAGCAATAATTTGAAAACCGATTTTTTCAGAGAGATAGGCTAGTTTATTACCTATCTTGTTATTGTAGTAACAATTCTAGGTTCTACATTTCGCATTCGAGTCTGATTACTCAATTACCTAACATCATTATCAGAAGCTTAAAGTATACGTTTAACCTAAATTAAATCTAAACTAAATCTAAACTAAATAATAATGACAACGTTAATAAAATAAATAAGGATAACAAAAATGATACAACCTATAATGACAATTTCTTAGAAATTTTATCAGTCAGTGGTCTCATATGAGTATATCAGTTACTATCGCTTAGTACTGACCGAGTACTCATCAGAGAACAGTATACTTCTAAACAATAACCTAGCTAGCTTTATGCAATACCAAAAATAGCACCATTTTAAGTTTGTTAGTCCGTATTGTCGGCCAAAAATATTTACACTATAAATGATGAAATGAATTTTTTTTTAAAAAAAAAAACGTATTGATAGTCGAGGATTTACTTTAAAAATTTTATAAAAATACCCTGAGAATTAAAGAATGAGCAATATACATAAGAATATTATCACAGTATGAAACAGAGGAACATCGAGACACAATCCGGACAAAGGATTAAAAATATAAAACAAAAAACATAACGAACTTACAAATAATAATAAAAATAAATAAATAAAATTATTATATTTATTTATTTTATTTTTTTTTCCTTTATTATTATTTTTTTATTATTATTATTTGTAAGTCCATTGTGTTTTTTGTTTTATATTTAATCCTTTGTCCCGATTGTGACCTGATGTTCCCCTCTGTTTTGTGTTTTTACGTTTGATTTCGGTCGTGTTTTTATTTCCCCATTCAGAGGGAATCGTCTTTTCTCCGATTTTTTGTTGCGGTTTTTCTTTTATTTTTCATATATATTTATATTGTTTTTATAATTCTCCACCCGTTATTTGTGCGTATTATCGGTTTTTCTTGTTTAGGTAGCTTTTTGAGTTGGGTTTTCCTTGATTTTGGATCTTATTTTATTGTTATTGTCAATCGCAATTTTCGTATAAGCTGGTCGAAACATTAAGCGAATAAAATTCTTTTAGTTGTATCCGAAAATTATTTTTCATGAGTATTCACTGTGAAAGCTTTAAATATTTATGTCTAAATTATGTAAAATCACAATATAAAAGAGAAATATTTGATTACAAACACAAAGTCTGAAAGGACCCAGTATCTAGCTCTTCAACAAGGGAGAAGCCGTATAAAATACTAATGGATAAGTACAAAAAATTTGGTTTTCCACCTTCAAAGTTATTAACCAGCAAAATAATAACAAAGAAAATAGAATACCAAGAATTCTTAAATCTATCTCCTGAAGTTAAAGATTCAGTTAAGAAGTGCACAGACAAATCAAATAATATTCAAATTGGAAAGATATTACTTACAGATATTGTAAAGAAACTAAATAACACAAAGGCGAACGGAGGAGGTGATGACACTTCAAACAAAGTGATTAAAATAGTACATAAAAATAACTCAGAAATATTAACAACAATTTTTGAAAAATATTTTAATTTCAATTCATTCCTGAATATTCAGAAAATTGGAAAGATAAAGCTAATTTTTATTCATATTTAGCGACCTATCGTCCGAAAGAAGTTTTCGAGAAAATAGCTGTTAAACAAAACAACCCGATATCGCTCGCGAGTTGTGATGACCTTCTACAGCGATACACTCGCGCCTTGTCATAATATTCGCTCTTCCACCCGCTCTTTCCTATCAATCATCGTCATTCAGTAGTTTTGTTTTTATAGAGAATATTATTATAAACGAGCGAATTTCTCTAAATGGATAATTTTTTAATCCGTGTTAAGAAGTAATCGTTTTTACTTCGTTGTCCATTCATTTTGCATTAGAAATGTTTGGAATTTCTGTTAAATGGTTTTATATCATATAAATAATAATGAATTATCGTAATGCACTCGCTTTAATTCCATTATTATTAATAGCAGCGGTTCTTAAGTAGTTTATGAGTTTGTGATTTTACAAACAAGGCCTATGAATCGTTAGTGGTCTGGGAGTTTACGGTTAAGCGCACAGGTTTTTGGCCTGTTTAAGGTTATTCAGGTATGGATCATTGGTTCATTAGGATATAAAACTCTTGCCTCGTATTTGTAATTAGCTCCGTTGGACACTTTTGCAGACAAGTTTTAATGCCAAGTAAAATAAGTTTAGTTATTTTTTTTTGTCTTATCAGATCCGCCATTATAAATCTTTAATGTCTAATTGCAAATTCGTTACCAGCGACTTCAAAAACCACAATATAAAAGCTTTCACGTAAATTAAACTTTTTGTGACATTTTCGTCCACCATATTGTATCCGCCATTTTGAATTAACAAAATCTAATATCAGATTCGTGATGAGCGACCTCGAAAACCCCTATACACGAATTTTAAAAGAATTTTGTTCACTGGAAACACATGTATAAAGTTACTTTGTATTAGCCATGTTTTACCCCCGTGGGGGGTAGGATATATTAAAATGACGAAATAGGTGAACTTTTATTTTTTTATTTCACGTTTTGGAACAATTTTTTTAATTTTTTAAGCTGTTTTATAAGATTTTTTTCCAAAATTAAGGTGAAAAATATGTGTTTTCACCCCGTAAAAATAGGCGATGCAACCATTGCTGCTTAAATCATTATGCATTACTCACTTCTTTTATAAGAAACAATCTTCATTTTGTTTTATTGAAAAATATGAAGTTGGGGCCAATGTGGAATAAACTGTTTTTTCGGGTAAAGTTTAGGGGTGGTTTTCACCCCTTTAAACTGCATAAGGGCCAATAAAAAAAATAGGTGTCTAATATTTTAAAATTCTTTACAACATATGAAAATGTCATCAAAATCTGCGATTAACAACTCTCGTACTTCACCATGTTAGGATTTTTTGAGGAAATAATATGTGTTGCCATTTTATTTCTACATGTAAATGAAATAAATACGACGAAGTTAGTCGAAATTTATTGAACGGCACCTACAAGTTCAAAAACTTAATGCTGGTTGTTCATCAATTGTACCGGTATTAATTAAATAGATAATCACTTTTTAATGGAACGTGTAGTGTTTGATCAATATTTATTATTTTACGTGATTACGATATATTATTTCAGTATCAACGCATACGGACGATGAACTTTAAACTTGAACCGTGCGCGATAGGTAAGGCTAATGAAATATTATTAGCCTGCCCAGCGGAATTGATACTAATCTTTTTAACGGAAAATAATCGCAGAAGATATAGTACTTTACTGTTTATCACCAGTTTACACATAAACCAAACAATATCATCGTAAACGGATGCAGCCAAATGACCATCAGATCGTGACCTTTCTAGCGTTAATAAATGAACAGCCTTTTTGTCTGTTCTTATCATTAGCGCTTCAATTCCATCAGAATTTTAACTAATCTTTACACTGATCATCTAATTAACATGGGATATGTTCATGCGTGTGTGTATATGAATTGTCCAGCGCTTCCATTGATTCGCACATGAAAAATCATTCTAAATTTGCAATTCATAATTTTCCAGAGATGAGCAAGCAGAAATTTTAAAAGAAGTTGAAGCGATTTTTTATCTTTTAATTCTATTTTTACTTTTTCCCGTTTTCTGGGAGGGACGTTAAGATTTTTTTTTCGAATCCTTAATAAGCCATTGCAAAAAGCCTCTAAATCTCTCGTCTTCCTGTATTTCTGACCAATGCTGCAGTACATGACACGTAACTTTTAACTCCCGCAGTCTTTTGCATTAACCCCATTTGTCTATTTTTGGTATAAACAACATCATAATTTTTGAAGTTAAACTTCTTACGGCACGGTAGGGAAAAATTTCGTTACGCGTTACGCGTTAAACGTAAGGTAGGTATGTATTTGTGTATGTATAAGTGTCTGTCTGGGTCTAGTACTATACCGAAATGAGTAAATGTATAGTTAAGTATTTATAATACGGGACTTCGTATAGTATATAGTTTATGAGCATTCTCATATATATATATATATATATGTGACCTGGTCAACGAAAAGGGGGTTTACGTGCGAAAATAGGTTTTTGAGAAAACAGCTGTTAAAATTAAACAGCTCGTTTCGTTAGTTTCTCGTTAGTTGATACCTTTTCTTCGCGTTGCTTGAGGTTTTTTTTTTCACGTGGAATATGTTTCTTTTGTGTAAAATATGTTTTTCTGGCATATAACAGTGTTCTTTAAATTTTATAAATCGGTCTATTTTACTTATTGCAGATTAAAAAAAAAATAGTTTTTTCGTAATTGTACTCTTCTTTTTCTTAACTTTTAATAAACTTCTCAACAAATTATGACTTTCTGGTCTTAACCATGTAAAAAAGTGTCTCAAATTGTATCCGAATTGGCAAAAAAGTGCAAAATGATTTTTTGACACGTAAGCCCCCTTTCCATAGACTAGGTCACATATATATATATATATATATATATACATGCAAGGGCGTCGCCAGCCGATGGGCCAGGGGGGGCAAGATGAGTTGCCAGCCGCCAGGGGGGGCAAGATGACAGAAAAAGGATATGAGTTATAGAAAAAATGAAATTTATAAGTTGTAAAGGCTTAATATTTTATTAAACAAGAATAAAATCTTAATTAAAACATAATTTTCGTGGGTTTCTGACAAATTATTCATGATTACGCGCCTATGAACACTCATTATGGCCAGTTGATTAAAAAGTTTCAAGGCTCCAGGGGGGCAGCTGCCCCCCCCCCCGCCCCCCGCTGGCGACGCCCATGTATACATGTAATAAGTACGTGTACATACCACTCTATAGAAAGATATTCACGATACGATACATTATACATTTAGTCTGTTAGTGAGTTTTTAAATCATAATTTCAAATATGTATTTTAATTTGTATGAAATAAATTGTCCCTCAGTATATATGTATGTATATATATATATATTTATATTTATTTTTATATGATTGCAATAGTGATAATAATAAATGTGTTACTTATATATAAAATTAATTTAAAATAAAACTTTATTATGGAATTTAATACATATAAACCAAAGAAGTTTCATTTCCTTCGCGTGTACACACTGATACACGCATCATAATTTTTTTTTATTTTAAATTACATTATTTCATTCTTCGTCAGAGCAAAAACTCAACTACGGATAAATCGGAAAATTATTTCTAGATCTGTGATGTTGGTTATTCAAATACCATTTGTTATGTAATAAACTAAAATGAAATATCGTTTAAGTAACTAATATCAGAAGCTCAGAAATAATGATGTGTTTGTTTTGGCTCTTTTTTTTTTTTTTTGGCCTGGCGACTAATCATTTGGCCACTATTACGTTAATATAGATCTAAATTAAATCCAAATTGGCTTTTTCTTCCTCCACGTTGCTATTTCTTTTTCCTTTCTCCCTCTCTCTCTCTCTCTTTTCTTTTATGTGAAACGTACAGGAAAGGAAGAAAAATGGATATGCAATGGACAGTTCGCCACCCATCTATCGAAGCTATTTGAACAAGATAAATATTACTCTTATCAAAATGTAAATTACGAAATAACCATGACCGTAAATGTTTTAACACTACCCACGCTTGCTTGCATAGAGTCAATAGAAGAAAAGAGCTGGCCAGACCGCAAATTCCCGAACTCGTCTCGGCAGCAGAAATATGCTGTATAAATTTATACTACGCTCGTTACATTAAGGAAGTACAACTTGTACAATGTTCTCGACTTGATCACATCCTCTAGTTGATCTCGATCAACATAGAACGAAGTTGCTGTAATTAATGTCAGTGGCAAACAATAGGTATATGAGAACAGCAAGGTTATACGGAATTACAAAGAACTCGGTTAAAAAGACTGAAGTGCCTTAGGGAAAAATAAATGAAGAGACACTAAATTTATCCTAAATTTTATACATTGCTGCAAAGTGGAAAAAGAAATCCACCGGAACAAAGAAAGAGAAAAAAATTGAATAATAGTAGAAAAATAAAGTAAATAAATGAAAATCGAGATGTACCAACTCAAAATAATCCGCCGTGCACACAAGATACTTATATAAAAATATTATTTTGTAAAATAAACTTAAAAATCAAAAATTGGACCATCTCTTCGCATCCTAACAGGTAATGCAGGGAATATGATGGATACCTATCGAGCGATATCAATTTATTACAAAAAACTATTTCCACAATTAAACAAAAGACGATTTATGTCTTCTAAGAAATGAACTGACGTGTGATCATTACATTGTCCCTAGTTATCAGCATGTATATAATTCAGGGATACAAGGAAGTGCCCCATACGCAGTCTATACACTACGGTGACGTATCTGCGGAGAAGATGAAGAGGCATTGAAATTGACACATGGAGGCACCATGGGTGTGTTGGAATAAAAAAACTGCCTCATCACCGTGTTGTCTATCTTGCTATTTATACCTTTTGGTTAGGTGTAGTACTCTTCCCTATGATTCTTAGTTGTTCTAACTCTTTTCGTCGAATATAATAGAGAGTATCAATGACTACTTTTATTAAGTTAAGTAGTTGGTTATTATAAATATTATTATTTGAGAGTTTTTTTATTGATTTTTCGATTATCTCTAATGTCTCATTTATTTCACAATGAAATTATCTCAGTTCTATTATTTATAGTTGGCCAAATTTATAACTAATATAATAAAAAATAATATAACATTAAATGATAGATATGTAATTAGAAACAGACAAAATGTATTTGAAAAATTATAAAACATAACTATAAATAATAGAACTAAAATAATTTCATATGATATATCGAAATTATATACTAATATACCAATAAATGAGACATTAGAGATAATCGAAAAATCAATAAAAAAAAGTCTCAAATAATAATATTTATAATAACCAACTACTTAACTTAATAAAAACAGTCATTGAACAAAATTATTTTATTTTTAATAAAGTTACATATACTCAAAATAATGGATTCGGTATAGGTTCCCCTTTATCAGGTATTTTGAGTGAAATATTTTTACATTTAGAAGAAAGATATATGGAAAACTTAACTTAATTAAAAAATATAACATAAAATTATATATTAGATATGTGGATGATACTTTTAATTAATTTTGATGAAAACAATAGTAATACTGAAAATAACATTTTAAATGATTTCAATAAAATAAATAAAAACACACAACATACTAAGGAAAAAGAAGAAAACAATAAAATAAAATATAAACTTCTTAGATATCATAATAATCAAAACAAATTATAAATTAACGTACAACATACAATATATAGGAAACAAATAACCACTGACACTATAATAAACACAACATCAAATCATCCTAATCAACATAAACAAGCATACAGTGGCGGATTTACCAGAAAGCTGAGTAGGCTAGAGCCTAGGGCGGCAGATTTTAGGGGGCGGTAAATTTGGCCAAAATTTTTTTTTTGTCTTACAGAAATAAAACAAAAACATTATATTATATACACAAAGAAAACGAGTCTCGAAAATTTAACAAAAATTTCAATATTTTAGTACTATTATTATTATATCGTATCCGGTCGAACGTTTTAGATTATATTCCTATCTTTAACCAATAGATCAGAAACTTTAGTGTTTCTTCGTCGATATCACAAAGTAGTTTATCTGCGTCGAATGTGCCAAATAGATTACACCTAAATATGTGTTCGTCATCTTGTATTAGTCCGCATTCACACTTGTCGTCGTCCGCTATTCTCCATTTCTTCAAGTTGTATTTGGTTCGTGACGTTTTGCTTCTTATTCTGTTTAAGGTTCGCCACAGGACGTAATCTAAATTGTAGCCGGTTGGAAGAGCTTCATTCAGTCTTGCGGACTTGGCAGAGATTTTCAGCTCTTCAACTGTATGGAGCAAGCTATGTCTGGCGGGATGAGCCTCCAAGTATGCTGTTGTACGAATGTAATTAACATGCTAAATACGATACAGCTGGCGCCCCCTGGAAACAGTGTTATTTATGACGCTGGCCAATCATCCCACTCCCGGTCGAACAACCCTATTACCGGGCTAGAACGGTCCTTTTCAGGACCACAAAAAACAAAAAACAAAGCAAAAGAAACAATGACAGTAAAAGAAATAAAACCGTTCAGAATAATGTCCGTGAACATTGAGGGATTAACACCAACAAAAGAAGCTATACTAACCAATTTAATAATAAAAGAAAACATTGACATATTAGCCGTTCAAGAAACACATCGCGTTGTATTAAACCGCAAGCCCAAGATAAACGGAATGAAAATTGTGATTGACAGACCACATAGCAAATACGATAGTGCTGTTTTCGCAAAAGATGGTATTAAGATTTTAGTACTGTACAGTATACTGAACACTCTAACGTCTGTATATGAAAAATTACTAAACGCTCTATAAAATATACTTTTGTCATCGGGAATTTTTTAAATATTCCACTATTGGCGTTTCAATATTACAATTTAGTTATTTTTACCTATTTTTTTTATTAATTATTACCATAATTTTTTCTCCATCTACCTAAATGTTGTTATTAGGTCCACTCACACAATTCAATCAACGTGTAATATGTTTCAACACTTAAATCTTTTTTTTTTCAACTACGTATTTGCGTAATCGTTTTTGGGTTACGGCGCGGGAACGAATGACATGACCGTTCGCTAAGAGTGTCTGGATGAATTCACAGCACGACCGCGAAAAACAAATAAAAAGTCACCTTGGATAATTGCGTTCTGCAATTTCTAATACGTATTAATATTTCGCGGGCATATTTTTCTGGTGCATGTGCTGTAATTTTTCAGAGTGTTTCATCGATTGTATGGATAATTTCATAACATCACATCACCGGTGCATGTAATACAAACTTATAATAGGTAAGTAATCCTATTGTATTACAATAAACCATCCGTAACGAATCAGTAATTTTAACTTGATACTGTTTCGGGAAAAGGTTTGCCCATAGAAATTCACATTTTTTTTGTTTTATTATACTTAAATACATTTCCTTTATTCAAGGTCTGAATTCTGAACAAAGGATACTGGTGCTTACGTACGAGAAATAAAACTCCCAATGTAATATTTTTTTATTTCAGTTCTTGAATAAAAACTTGTTAGAATGAGTGATGGAAGATAGCGATTTAGTGGAGCTGAGTATAAAAATGGCCAAAATGGAAACAAAAGAACAAGAACAGATTGTCCGTAAAACGATAAAAATTGACCGTTTTCTTACAAGTGGAAGTAGAAGCAGCGTTGTAAGACCAGGAACTTCAACCACATGCACTGATACAATGCAATCTGAAAAGGATGAAACGGATTTGAACTCTATGACCCGACAACAACTGTTGCCTGTTGAACAATCTACTTTTGAAAAAACGGATAATTATGTTTTTGACAAAGAGGCGGTAGAAGAACCATCCATAAGTATAACAATTGAAGATGCGTCTCCGGATCAGACGTCATGTACAAGTAATGACCAAGTGCTAACAACAGTAAATCTAAACAAAGATCCAGCTTTATGGGATATTAACGATACCTTAACGGAGATTATCGCAAGGTACGGCTTCGATCAAAACAAGTCTTGTGACTTCTCCAAAAGTGAGAAAATATATAGTGATCAGCGTCGTTTCTTGCCAGTGAGTATCTTCCAAAGAAAAATGAAAAATAACGAAGTGAAAGACCAAAATTGGCTAGTTTATTCTGAAAATAAAAGATCTGTATATTGCGGACCCTGTTTGGCATTCGGTACATTGGAGTATAGGATTCAGTTCGAGAACGAAGGATCCAGTAGCTCAGCATGTGAAAACTCTGCGCGTCATAAATCTAGTATTCTTAGTTTGAAAGCTAGAAGTGTGTAACTAATGGTCGACTCAACAATTTACTACAATTACTTATTGGAGAAATGTTCTGAAAAGGACTGTTGCCGTAGTGAAGCGACTGTGTTCAATAGACCTCGCTTTCAGAGGGAAAAATGAAAAGTTCGGTGATCCGCATAACGGAAATTATTGTACGATTTTGGAACTGTTAGCGGAATTCGATCCTTTTTTAGCCAGTCATATTGAACGATTTGGGAATCACGGATCAGGGAGTAGCAGTTACTTATCAAAGACCGTTTGCGATGAGTTTATTCTCTTGATGGGTCATAAAGTCTTAAAACAGATTGAAGACGAGATAAGAAGGGCGAAATATTTTTCCCTAATCATCGATTCAACATCAGATATAGCGCATGCAGATCAACTTACCCTTGTCATTAGATACGTTTTGGATCAGGCGAACCGTGTGAAAGATTTCTCAAGTTTTTGCCGCCAATGGGACATAAAGCTGAAGAAATGGTTTCCGAAATTCTTTCGGAACTCGAAACACTGGGCATAAATATTGAAGACTGTCATGGACAGTCATATGATAATGCCCGCGAACATGTCTGGCTTGCAGACAAAAATTCGAAATCAAGCACCTTTCGCTTTTTACGTGCCTTGTTCTGCCCATTCTTTGAATTTAGTGGCAACTACGGCTGCTGAATTGAGTACGGAAGCTTATCGCTTTTTCATGATGCTACAGGAAATTTACGTTTTTTTTTTTTTGTAAGCTCGACACAACGCTGGCATAAATTAATGAGTGAAATCGGGAAAGGCAAAACCCTGAAGAGAGTGAATCTGACACGTTGGTCAGCGAGAGAGGACGCGTGTAAAAGTCTGAGAGATTCTTGGCACGAAGTTCTTAAAACTTTGGAATCAATCAAAGATGATTGTACCGAAAAGCCTGTAACGCGACTAGAAGCGGCGGGAATACTTTTGAATTTGGAAAAACTCATTCTATATTCATACGAAAGTATTCATAAGATAATGAGACGAAATAGTGTAATTAGCGATGGGGTTTTGCAATTTTAAACGGAACTACTGTAAGCAAGAGAACGAATGTAAAAAGTCAATGTCAAATGGGAATAAGTTAAAAATGCCAACGAAAACATATTCGATAGTGAATTATTAGGTCCGGTTGATTTATGACAGCTTCGGAACTGAGTCTGATTTAGAGCTGCCTGCGAATATTTTTATCCGAGCCGAGTAGTTTTATATCGAGTTTTGGAAACTGAAGTTTAACGGACGTAGAATACATACCTGACTTCTAGGGACAATAAATTAATGTGAAACGAATAGTTTCATCGCAGCGGAAAAGCTGAAGGTGTGTTTTATCGTACGGTTTTCGAAAGTTATTAATAGATATCGAGTTAAAAAGTTTTCTTTTGTGAGATATAAAATTAAAATCTTTTAACAAGACATGTCGGAGGATTTATAGAGAGACTAAAATCAACACTGGTAATTCTAAATAAATTAGAAAGTTAATATAAAGTTATTCTTGTATAAGATGAAAAAGCCACTCACCACCAATAATGAATCCTGACTTTTTCCCGGGCACTTCTCTAAGACAAAGAAATGTTGAAGTGAAATTAACTTGGTATATAGTTTCACTCGCTGATACTAAAAAAAAAGAAGCCGTTTTTTTTTTAATTTCAAAAAACTAAAAATTAATATTTAAATTTAAATAAAGAAAATTAACGTAATATATACAAGAGCAACAAATACAAAATAAAGTTAAAAAATAAGTAAATAAATAAATAAAAAGGAATATCAAGTAACTTTAATTTAAGAACTGTACAGATTAATATATATATATATATATATATATATATATATATATATATATATATATATACAGCGTCTTCATCGTATAATAAGAAAAATTTAAATATATTATTTAAAGGAAAATTACAGACACACATTAAGAAATTTGTTTTCGAAAGTGAATGAGTTGCTCACATTAACAAACTTTTTTAAACCGCCAATCTAATTTCGCTGTACTACCGTTTCTGTACCGCTTTACGTTAGTCTGTCAACGGATTTTCGCTGATAACTTAAAGTATGAACTCGTGTTTACTGAATAGGCTAATTTTTTCTGTTTTTGTAATTTTCATAGCACACCGTCGTGATATAAAGGCCTGTGAATGTCATTTCGATAATGATAAAATGGCGGTAGAATAGTTACAATTCTTTAGCGATGCTGCAGCGGTAGTATGAAAACTGCGCATACAACGTATTCAGCTGTATAAGATGCTTTTACTGGATCAAACAGAAATACATAATGCACAGCGCTCTGATCGTTCTATCAAAGTAAAGAAGTACTTGATTCGTTAAATGTTAAATCTGACTGGTTGTTTACACTGCTGTTATATGTAAAGATGTACTTCTCGATGCATTTTCGGTGACTCGCTAACGTCGGGGAAATACTCAGGGGGGCTTGGCGAACACTACTTGAAAGCAAGCAAGTCATCAAGACGAAACTACTATTCAACACCGCGTTCAAATAGTGACTTCCTAGATTTCTACTGGAAAACTAAAAATGCTTTAGACCGGTTAATTTCTGCTTCCACAGAAAATACTGACAAATTTCCTTTTCGATTTGCTTTTGTACTTCGCCAAGAAATACAAAAAGACTCGCTACTGCTCACTATATGACGATTGGAGAGGTATGAAAAGCTCCGATAACTGATCGGGTAGTAATATGATGAACTCTCCCTTCGTGGATATGTAAATTGCTGCTCCATAGTCATTGCTGGTAAACGTGCAGTTCTATTGATCTATTTCTCAGGAATATCCATATAAGGTGAGCTTGATATTTTTTGGGCAAGCCTTGATATTTTACATTATCAGGCGCCATTGATATCGAGTGTAAGATTCTAGCCGCAATTTTGTACCCGGCAAAAATGGAAAATTATGCTTTTAGAACATTTAGAATTGAGTACGGTTATTTGTTCTCGTGTTTAGTTAGCTGATAAGGATTTTATCTCGGTGAGTTTGTTTCAATTATTTAAATCCATTGAAGATACATAGTGTTAATTTTGTTTGTTACACAAGGCTAAAAAGAAATAAAAAAAAACATGAAATGTCGACACCATTTTCGATTGCATATTTATGCAAACGATTTACTGTGCTTTGCATTGTATACTATGTTGATCGAAGAAGTACATGACATATGTATGTCAAAACTGCTAGCGAACAATGAACTTTAACATTGCCATAACTAGGTTAAAGAGGATTAAACGGAATACAAAACTTTTAAGAAATACCGTTCTTTATTTGAAAGAGATCTGAATAATTTTAGCGCAACGACGCTTTTTTTTTTTTATTATTTAAATAAGTTGTGGGTCTCACAGGCACGTATGCCTGTTGTGTGGGTGCCCGACACTCTTATTATCGCTTATTCAGTTTATACACATTACAAAATTATTCATACTTATTGAACGAAATCGAAAAAAATACGTCTTAATTAAAATATGTATGTCTTATAAATATTTATAATAATTTACGCTTTCACTCTAGTTAGGCATACACACCATTTAGGTAGCGATAAGCCAAAAAACGTTGTCTATCAATACGGATAGCGTCTATGAAATTCGTTTGTCCATACCGAGTTAAGTTATTCGGAAAGAATACTGCCGTAGTTGGCGTTTTATTTTGTACAGCAGGCATCTATTTGTAAACGAAGAGATGGATTTCGTGTAAATCCTCTCGGAGGAAAGTCACTCTTTGTTAGTTTACACATCAAATTTTTGCTTACCAGCTTCCATATGAACCTGACATTATAACAATTCTTTCCAAAACTTTATTTAAAACGGATATTAAAGATATGGCGCGATCGTTACCCAATAACAAATAATTTTTATTAGATTTTTTTAATTTTTTTATTATGAATAAATTGTGGGTCTCACAAGGCTTACTGCCCGTTTGCGGGTGCCCAACAGACTTATCATCGTTTATTCAAAAAATATGTTACAATATTTCATTACAATTATATAATTAATTTTCATAATTATGAAAAGTGAGAAAGAAGCAAAAAATAATAATAATAAAACAAAAAATAAAAAAGATGAAAACAAAAAAGAACTACTTATCATTATACAAACAATTACATACTACATGTTCGACAAATGCGAATGTTCGATTCTCCGCCACAGCCAGTTTCCAATTTATCTAACCTAATGCCACTCATTAATGTTATCAACCAACCATTAAAAAAAAAAAAAAACATTGCTTAATTAATAATTTTCAAGTTCGTATCTCTTTTTGCATTATATCTTCTGCGATTCGTTCTAGCAGCTGAATTAAAACTATTTCATCCGTATTAACAATCTTTTACTATTTATGCCTTTCGGTCGAATAAAATATACCTCCTTATTATTCCTCGTTGCCTTGCTTCTTGTCATTGTAGCTATTGATATATATTTGTGGTGTCTTATATTCAAGTAATCGGTGATAAAAGTGGCACATCCTTGGAGACATTTCATTTTTCTCTTTCCTTCTTCTTCTTTCGGTGCAATGACCGTTCTCGATCTTAGGTTCATCTGATGGCAAGCTTGGTTAATTCTTTATAGGCACCCCTATCCTTTGCTGTATGGAACAGTTCTTCAACACTGCAACCTGTCCATGTTTGTAGGTTCTTGAACCAAGATAATCTTGTTCGTCCAACTCTTCTTTTTCCTTCCATCTTTTCCATCAATATATTCTGCAGTAATGTGTACTTCGGCCCACGCATCACATGACCGAAGTATTCTATTTTTCTTCTTTTGACAGTGTCAATCAGTTCCTTTTCTTTTCTCATCGTCTGTAATACCTCAGCGTTTGTCTTCTTTTTGATCCACGGAATCCTGAGTAAGCGTCTATAACACCAAAACTCAAAGGCTTCTAATCGGTGGAGCGTTCTGGACGTCAATGTCCACATTTCGACACCATATAGTAATACCGACCAGACATAGCATTTCAGAGTTCTGAATCTTAAATCAAAGTCCAAGTCATGAGCTTATCTTCTTCATTTTCATAAAGCCAGAACGCGCTTGCTCAATGCGACATCTAATTTCTCCGTCTGGGTCACCATACTTATTAATCCAGGCACTGCGGTATTTGTATTTATCGACGTGTTCTGGTCTGCCATTGTTTATCACTATATCGATAGGGTGTGGGTCATTTGAGATGGCCATTACCTTCGTTTTCTTCACGTTAATTATCAGTCCATATTTATTGCATACTTTTTCCATCGCTTTTGTTAATATAGTTAGGTCTTCTGCACTTTCAGCCATCAAAACTGTGTCGTCCGCATATCTGATGTTATTGATATTTTCACCGCCGATTTTAACACCTTCTTCTCTGTCATCAAGGGCTTCTTTAAAGGCCTGTTCCGCATATATATTAAACACTCTCCACCAGCTAATTATTAAACCTCAGATCTTTATTAGGGAATATTTTATCTTTAAGTATTTCTTTTGCTGACTACTAATCTTTCTGATTATCGCGTCCTTTTTGCTTCCCCTCAAATTGATATCCCATACATGATTCTAGACAATACTATAGCGTTATAATATACACGCAAACTACCATATGGTATTGAAAGAGCCAATTTATAAAGTGCCGGAATCATTTGCCTGATTTTATTAGATAAATTTATAACATGCTTGTCCCAGGATAATGTTCCGTCGATAATTAAAATCCTAAATATTTAACCTCTTCTATCGTTTTTAGTTGTGTACACACACACAGTTCGAAGTAGAAGTCAAGTAATTATGTAAACAATTATTGTTACGTAATTTAATAGATGGTTTATATGTTTTCTATATCTACTGGACGTTCTTCTTATACAGAAAGACTTCGATTTTTTCATATTAATGGTTAGATATTTATCATGCGCCCACCTACACATACTATTCACATCCTCTTGCAAGAGTTTTTCGGCCTCACGAGCATCGCGGTGCTCGATAACGAATGCTATATCATCATCCGCATAAGCAAAGACTGTCGAAATTTATGAAGGGAGTTGGTATAGATCAAAAATAACAACGGAACCGAAATAGTTCCTTATTTACGGAAAGATGTAATCTCGTAGGTGACTTTCATTCTTGTGAAAAATTTCTCCTGACGATCGTACCAAGATCAAATACTTTTATGAATTATTTCACCGGAACGTGGCATTAAAGACCAATTTGGAAATGATCAAATCCTGCTTCTGTATTTTTCGTTTTCAAGGGTTAAATCTTAATTTGATGCAAAACGATGGCACATAATCTATGTTTTTTATTTAGATTAATGCGCAATGTCGCTTCCGAATTAATTTCGTGACTTTCTTTAATCATGTTTTCTTTTAGGTTTCCTTACTGCTAGTAATGCGATGCTATCAGAGTGCATTAGATGTGAACTCCTTTTTTTCTCATTTTAAATCGCCATCTTACCATATTCCATATTCTGATGTGTCCATTACGTTGGTCAGTACTTAAAATAATAATAAAAAAAAAAAAACGAAATAAGAATGAAAGAGTCCAACAAAATCAGAGTATATTAAGAGAGTACGTGTGTGAATGTCTGTGATCTGTAGTCGACCGCGGTGTAGGTGAACCATCGTTCATTGACGAAAAAAAAAAAGAAGCGTACCAGGAAAATGGTAACGAGGAAGAGAAAGTTAAGAATTGCCAAAGAGAAGAAGGCACGAAGGAAACAGTCAGTTGCAGATCAGTCTTTGAAGTCTTCCAGGGAAAGATCGACGCTTACCTCTCTCGCTGTAACAGTTACCTGAAACTAAAATAACTACTGATGAGAAAAGTCTGTATTCGCTTTTTGTACAGTTCTATTTTCATACAAAGAGTACAGTACGACAATAAATCGCAAAGGCAGATTTTGGAAATACAAAATATCGCTTATACCGATGTATCAGCTTTGGACCCAGCACCGCATCGCGCAACTTATCCGGAAGAATAGTCAGTCGACCGACTAATACGTACACACAATTTTATATAATTAATAATATCGGTATCGTTTATCCGTCTAATGGTTGTGTTTTCCAACGGTCGGTCGCTACAGAAATATCGGTGTAAGGTGTTATTAAATATAATAAACTAACCGGGAGTTTAATAGTAATAATAATAGAAAATAATATTAATAACAATAAATCAATCTACGATGATCGAGAGATATCTTGATTGGTATTCCTGACATGAGCGTCGCCAGCGGGGGGCAGGGGGGCAGCTGCTGCCCCTGGAGCCTTGAAACTTTTTAATCAACTGGCCATGATGAGTATTCATAGGCGCGTAATCATTGACAATTTGCCAGAAACCCACGAAAATTATGTTTTAATTAATTTTTATTCTTGTTTAATAAAATATTAAGCCTTTACAACTTATAAATTTTATTTTTCCTATAACTCATATCATCTTTCTATCATCTTGCCCCCCCTGGCTTATCGGCTGGCGACGCCCTTGATTCCTCAAAGCTTAAAAAGGTAACGAGAACCGTTAAATTATTTATCGTGTATTTAAAAAATTTCGGTGACTGATAATCTTCCCACCATATTGCATTTTTCAGTCATAGCCGATGTTTTTGCCCGACTAACTTTAATTGTACCATCACATTCATATCATTATCAACCCATTCGATATCGAACATGGGGTAGCGCCTTAATTACTTGTGTGTTTTAACGTGACTTATCAGTCCTATGATAGCAGCGCACCATGTGTTACACACGAATATTTGGTGGAGCTGTTTAAGTCTAGCAAACATTTATGTTTTTTCTCTTTAGTTATTCCTTTTTTCACTCGATAGAATGAAAAGTCATCTTTTCCCAGTTGCCAAGTTGCATGTTGTAGTCCTGCCGTGAGCGCCGCAAAAAGCCGTTGTGCCTCTTTAACAGTCTGCCGATCTGCCTAAAGCTCACGCTAGCAGATTGAAATATTTGTCTTTAGTTTAATATCGCTCATTCTTACTAAGTTCCGGGCCCCACAATAATATTTAGATGCCCTCACTCTCATTGCAGTACAGTTCTGTTCGATACCTTATCTTGCCAACGTGTGCTTAGTATTCTAGTACGAGTTAATAGAAACGTTCTAGTGCTTCCGACTTGCCAGCATGAGGTAGTCGAAGGGTTTCTGCAGAGTTTTGTTGAAGCATCGACTTGTAGTTGAGATTTAAGGTTAGGAGGTAGTTTCTACTTGAGCCATAGGCTTTGGAGTAATGGACATAGGACGAGAAAATGGATAACAGAGATAAAGACGTGTCATAAGGAGCATAGCGAAGCGGAGAATCCAGGTGACCGTGTAAGTATCTTGTGTGCCCGATGCGAAACTGACACAAAGCAGTCTGGTCCTTACGAAGCGAGGGAAAATGATTCCATGGGTAGACGTTGCCTTTGATGAGGCGAAGGTATGATGGCCTGAGTTAGGTCACTTGCTTGCCACAGAATCCAAAAAAAATTTTTGATTAAATATTTAACGTTTGATAGTGGGGTCTTTATATTCGGAGCAGTCGTAGCAGTGCTGCTTCCTTTGCTGCCCTGTCAGCGATTGTGGTTCCCGAAATGCACGGGTGTCCCGGTTATAAGCAACGGAATGAGCGGTTTTTTCGCAAAGGACCTCATAGATGGACGCTATTATGTGATTGCATTTTTTACGTCAAAGCGAAGAGTATACCGTACAATTCTGAAGACAATGCGGAGAAGGAGGATAGAAAAGGAAATCTGGATATGACTGAATTTGTGTACACCAAGCACACCCCGTTGGGCTTTCCGTACTGTATCCATTAGTGTAGTAAACTATGTTTCCTCTAAATGACAATATGAACAAAATTGCAAACTTAGATTCTTTTGATGAAGCAGTGAATAATCAAGTGAAACTATGATGTTTGTCCACGGGGATAAATCATCCGAGGAATTAAAGATTGAGCCCCCGAAAGCTTAAGGTGATTGAGGTATCTATATTTAGTAAGTAGTATGGATAAATCGAAAGGCAGAATACGGAATTTAGAATCTGCTTGGTTCGAAGAAATAAGCGAAGACTGTGTCGGGATAATTCTTGTTGCGAGGCTAATACAATTTCCGCTGATAAGACATGAGTACTCGAGATAATTTTTAAGAGTAAATTTGCAGAAAGGTAATCACGGCGCATCGCTGGAAGCCTTTCAGATGTTTCGCAGAGGAGACTCGTGATAGGAGATGTTCGAAAAGCACCAGTAGCGAGTCAAAACGCTGCACATTGAATACTGTCCAGTTATGATAAAAGATATTTGGATGCAGAGGAGAAGACTGACAATCACATTTGGAGCGCATTGCTGATCGATATACAACCATTAAAGAGGAACGATGAGCTCTGTTTGATGTGTGAGCCAACTTTTCACAAAATTATTTAACTTATACATGCATGATTTTTTAAAATCAGTTATGCGATGTTTCCAAGATAGTTTCTGATCGAAAACAAAACCCAAGTATCAAAACGATGGGAAGAAGATTGGATGAGAGAACCATCGAGAATTATATTCACAGAGCGAGCACAACGTTTCTTTTTGCAGAAGTGTACTGTTGGTGTCTTAACTATTGAAAATTTGAACTAAGACTACGGTGGAAGTTTATTTACAGATTCCTATAAAACCGCCTCTCCAAGCTCCAAATTTGAACAGCGTAGAAAAACTGTAATGTCGTCAGTGAAAAGTGCCACTTTAATTTGAAGTGTTACTTGATCGAACACGTTATTGGTGGCAATGTTGAACAGAGTTAGACTCAACACTGATTCCGCGGAATTCTATTTTCCAGTTTTCTAACTGAGGATATTATATTTCTAATTTTAGATCGGAAACAATTTTCCACAAAAACAGGGGTAATCAACCACGGAATCCCTAATTGTGTAAGTTGTTCAGTATTATAGATTTAGGTGTGGCGTTGAAAGCTTTCGTCAGATCACAGAACACGGCCAGAAGATAATGACTGCTTGTCATAACTCGAGTAATGGATTCATGTAATTATTGATCTGGATTTCCGAAAATCAAATTGAAACTTAAAGAGGAGGTTTCAACTTTGAAGTTCTGTCTGTAGTCCGCTATTTAGCATTTTTTTTTTTCAAGAACTTTGCAAATTACTAACGTGAGGGATATAGGTCTAAAGCTGTTAACGTAATGAGGGTTTTTGTTTTGTTTTAATAATGTAGTAACTTCCGCTAGTTCCCAGCAAGGAGAGATTTGTGAAATTGTCCAAACTTTATTAAATATCGCGAGAATCTGTTGAATTATGTTATCCGGCGAGTTTTTTAACATGTAAATACCGTCGTGCCCGGTGAAGGCGGTTTAGTAAGCCTAATTGCTTCTCTAAGTTCTTCTAGAGAAAATAGTTTGTTATATGGTTCAAGGTTTTCAGATGAAAAATCCGAAGAAGTCGCTAGAAAAGCCGTGTTGCATTTTTGGAAGTGCAGGCTGGGATTTTCATCGCTTGAAGCGAGAGCGAAAAAATTCGCGAATTCCGAAGCGCTATTTTGGATAAGTCGATTATGACCTTCTCGTTTACTGTTATAGATGACGGAATAAACAACACAGAGGAGCCTTCTATTGCCTTAATATTTTTCCAAATGTATTTTGATGGCACTAATGGTGAGATTGAGGAAATGAACGAGTTCCAGTATGATTTTTTTTCTTGCTTTAAAGTCTACCTGGCTTTTGCTCTCAAACGTCTGCAGTTAATTGAGTTTGCTAATTATTCTCTTGAGTACCTTTAAAGCTTTTTTTCTTTTTGGGAATGCAGAGTTACAGGACATTGTAAAAGAATATACCAGATCAATATACGTTGGCACAGTAAAACGGGAAAATGGCTGAGGAATCATGCCTTCCAAGAATAATTTCAGGATAACAGCCGTAAATGTAAGGAGCTAAGCCACAATAATCTACCTACACGGGACCCGTATCTCTGTGGCTGGACAGTTTTTTCATAATTTGGAATAAGATAAAGGTCGAGATTGTTGGTTCCGATGACGCCGTATAAGATATTGGTATGTATCCGATATGCAGAGAGAACCGGAAGATTCGTAAACTAGGAACCGTAATAGTTCAGTGGACCGCTGTGTCAACTCTTTTATTTCCGGTAATTCCAAAGTAGTATAGGATTCACGGCGAAATTAAATTATTACAATTTGCTTGTAGTTATAAAGTGAAAATGTTAGCAAAGATATATCCTAGATCGTACATTATTAGGAGTACCAGGTTAAAGGCTACACTGCACACAATTCAGTGTTTAGACTGGAACGGTAATCGCTAAAATGGACGGTGGATATTACACCATCTTCTTCAACGGCGGAAACAATAGGCGAAAGGGTATCATCGATAGAACTTCAAACGGAGGAACGCCAATTAATGTTACAGTGTAATCGGTTTTGCGAAATGATTCGTAGTTCAGAATGGTGAATAACATCCAATTTCCTTAAAATACGCTGGGATGTCGAGGAACAGACCTGGCACCACCGTAATTTATTTTACTTAAAAATAAAGCCTTATAAACATGTAATGTCGATACGGTAACTTAAGGGTTTGGTAGATATCGGATAATGAATAAGTGATTTATGTAAACATATTTTAAGTCCGGTATACATTGAAGGCAAATCATTCTACTGTCAAACAGCAAATCTATAAACCTAGCTGATCGGTGTTTCGCGGAACGGTTGCTTTGTTTAGATGGAAGGAAATTCATTGGCAAAAAATGGCCTACTCTTATTGAAGTTGACATATACTGTTTACAAGAAATAAAAGTTGAAAACATCGACTTCGGACCATTTCTGAAGTTTAGAAATAGTTTTCTGAAGAATAGACTGAGGGATATTTGTGGATCGTGGGAAGTTAAATATTCGGTCGTCAATGAAGAACCGGTAATTGGTGGCCGAACAACAAAATGCGGTATTATACCATTTCTCCGAACCACTAATATTGAAGAACTGCGCATCAGATTTTTACAATTATTAAATAATTCTAGATAAATTTTATAATTTATTTATAAAGCTTTTTCCATATCGAAAAGAATACTAGACGTTATACACGGCTCTGCGATGCCAATAAAATATGCCTCTGAAAATTAACTATGTAATACGATATGTAGATTTAACTGATACCAACTGGTATCGGGAAAAGGATATTATTGGACTCACAAGAGGAGAGCAGACGTCTGTTAACTATTTCTTTGTAATATTCTGAATAAACAGCCTAGTAGTAAAGAGATAGGGCAGAGTTACTGAATACTTAGGGGGGGTCCTTTGTTTTGTTTCGGGAAAAAAATATGTACCCCGCCAACAATTTAGATTTCTATGTAAAAAATTATACGGACAAGTTTCGACAGACAAGCTTAATATTTTGACGACGACAACTGAATCGGAATCAAATCTTTTGTACCACATTTCCAAAGTGTAATGTAATTTGAAAAAAAAAAAAAAAAAAAGACGGTCGCGGTGAGCACTAGATTTTATTGCGATTTATTGAATTTCCGCAAATGAAAATATTCTTATTATTTCGAAGAAAGAAAAATTCCGAGTTAAGTCATTTCCGGGCAGGTAATGAGGGCTCTTCAAATGGAGGGTCTTCTGTTCGATGGTGTTGCTCGGATTATTATTTTCTTCCTATTATGATGCAAGCGAACTGTAATTGTGTGTCACGGCTATTAAACGAGAAAAATAATACGATTACCTGCCGAAAGTGAAAGCTGTACGCGACACGCAGTTTTATTGTCGTCACCCGCATCGGTGTGTACGCGTGTGTCGGCGAAAAACGCGTAAAAATATTGTACCCCCCGGGAAGAAGCGTATACGAAACTGAAATCGCGTAGTTGCATTTGCAAACGATAATAACAATTTGCTGTTTTAATGGTGCACGGTGTTGCGTGTCTTCTGCGAGTACGAATTGAACATTTTCGGAAAATTAAGAAAAAAAATATGTTAATTATAGTAAACATGTTACCGGCGACTGCGGTGCGGGGATTAAACTTACTTCAATGAGCCGTTTGAGGTAATTATTTACAGTTTACAAAACGGGCACTGTTATTAACGATTCTGTTTACGGCGGAACAAGCATCGACACACACGCCGTCCGTTGCGTATATTGCGTATACACGAAGTAAATTAGCGAAGCCTGCGCGAATTACTCAGTATATAACAATTTTAGCGGACATTAATCTACTTTTGTCGATGCGATTCATTGAAAAATGAGAAGTTTGCCATTATGGATAATTCTTTCAAGAGGGAAATACGAGAAAGGAAACTGGTTAAAATAAGACGGGAGGCATGTCGGCGATCAGAAAAGTGATCGTTTCCGCATATGGAAGGTAACAGAGACGGCAGATGTCATTAAGGGGGGCAAAACACGGGAAGTGAAGATGATCATATTGTCCGGAAAGAAAATTCATTAATATAACCGAACGGGAAAAGAGAAATATAACGAGAAAATGAATGGTAGCATAAAATCATAATCTTGGGGAAAGTAACCGAAGGAGATGCGGTGGACTGATTAAAAAGGCTGAGAACGGAAAAGGAGACGAAAGGTAATTTATTCGTTTAATAGGTACTTTAATATAAAGAGGTATTTTAGAAAAAATTTACAAGAAACTCTATAATGTTTCTAAGATGGTGAAAATAGACCGTAACAGTACATAATGATTACAATAGCAAAAAAAAAAAAAAAAAGAAAACTCGCTTTAGCAAACTCAAAATCCTAAGTATGCGAAAAGTTTGATGATACACGATCACCCTTTTTGGCAAAGAAGATGCTTTGAGAAATTTTCTGTCTAGAGGTGATTGTAGTCCACATCACAGCATTAAAAATCTTGACAATATGCGAACAATTTCAATGATTCCAACGTCATTACGATGATAGAATGGTTAAAGACATGCGGGTGTATAATCTTCAATTCAATTCGGGATGATAACACTATAAAAATAGAAATAATTTTACAAATCGCGTCGAAAGCAATGGTAGACCAAAGGTGCAGATTAACGCACCGCTATCTAGCAATTGGACCGGAACGTAATAATGATGATAAAGCAATGAAAAACGTGTACGATCATACGCAAAGGGAATGATGCAGTCTAATAGTGCAATTGCAATAACGAACATTTGCAATCAGTCATTCGCCCACTATGTAGAGTTGTGTTACCCTAATGCACAATGTACGATACATTAAATACGACACACTTTGGAAAATTTCTCTTGCAGACCAAATTTTCGATAAAGCTGAAAAGATTAAAATGTATCTTCCTTCGCCGCTTATCCAACTTTAATGTGTTTCATCATCATCTCGATGACATTATTGCTATTGTCTTTCGTATCCATTCTATCGTTTATCCGCCTTTAAACGTAATTCCTATCATTAACAGTTCCATTTCGGGTTACATTATAACCAATGTTATCTTCTTTATTACTCAGTTAATGAATACAAAAAGAAATTACTATTAGTCAATGGACTAAATGGCAAATTTTTGTTCTGTACAGTAAACAGCCGTGCTACATAGGTAAACAGCTATTTTTTTCTTTTTTCCCTTTTCCCGAAACTTCGGGTAGGGTACATTTATTTACTAAAAATATTGATTTATTATAATAACGGTATTAATATAACCCATCCAATTAAGTATTTGGTATTATATTAATTACCATTTTATAGTTTTTTTTACAATACCTACATATATTTTTACTACTTACTTAATATAAATGTACATTATTTTTCCGGAATTATATTTCTTCAGTTGCAAATTTGTTAAATTCATTCAAATAATTTTGTACAAGTTGTTTTATATATCATAATTACAGAGTGTCTATTACTATTATTATAATTGCAACCTTGCAGTATATGAAAAAAAAAAAACATCTCTAAAATTACATATTACACAGTTACCAGAATCAGATATCTTAAATTTATATAAATATACCTTAAATATAGACCGTGCCCTGTTATAAATTGAATATTAAAAAAAATTTGACGTGTATTGATTATTTTTAAATCTATTATACTTGGGAAAAATTAATACCCTATTCCATTATAATTATTCCATATTTCTTGAAGTTTATTTATATAAAATTTATCCATAAATTTATTCACATTTGTTTTACTTTAATTAGTTTATTCTTATATTTAAAAAATGGTGTCTTAATTGAAAGGATGCTCTATATTAATATTATTTTTAATTGCGACCACCAAGCTTATATGTTTTTGTATATCATATTCGATTGGTTTAATACCAGCTATAACTATGGCCGACAAATAACTGATTGTTTTATATGATTTAATCATTTTTATAGCTATAAGCCTTTGAAAGCTTCTTAAAACTTTTTGAAATTTTTTAGTTTTTAACATTTCTACATATATTATACTATTATAAAGTATGTGTTAGGTAAAATAAAACTTTTATACAACGTAACTCTTTTTTTTTTGTAATTTATACAGCTTTGGTTATTATACAACTTATTAAATATTATGAATTTGCGTATTTTGGTTTTCACGGCGAAATAAATTTTTAACACTTCATTAAACAATTAAATGTATAATTTTTTATTTTGCCGTGAATATATTTCACAATGTGTCTTAATAATAAATACAGTGATATTTTGGTTTTAATGTAATTAAAATGTTCGTAAAAATTTTAAATTACTGTTCATTATTACTCCCGAGTATTTTATTTGCTTTACGTAGCTGATCTTTAAACCGTGTACTGTTCTAAATTTAATAGTCTATTAGTATATGTTTTATTAAATTTCGTATAATTTGATTTAGTTTCGTTAATCTTAAGATTAAATTTGTTATGCCATTTCGCTATTTCTATGTACACTAAATTTATCTTATTTTCTAAACCTTTTTCATTTCTATCTGCAAGTACAGGCGTAATATCGTCTACAATGGTATATATATCTTAACATCGTTAGGTAATATTATCTTATACAATTGAGAAAAAACTACATTCCGTAGATATGGGCTAGACCAAAGGCGCACTCAGGATTTTTTTTTGTTCGGGGCTAGAATTTAGAAAATGAGTTAGGGGGTGGTAACTCGGTACCTCGACTAAGTACCTATCTATTTCCGTGGTCTATAAATTAAAAAAAAAAATAATAATAGAAACGTAACAAGCACAAATTAGGTAAGCATACGAATTTTATTTTAAAAAAATTAGGTAAAAGTATATAACATTATACTTGTAATATAAGCAAAAATTAAATATGTATGTTTTAAAAAAAAAAATTAAGTAAAGAAAAACATTTCAAAACGAAATTAAGATTTCGAAGACTTTTTGGGGGCAGCCACGGCCCCCTGGCACCCCCCTTGAGTGCGCCAATGGGCCAGACCTTTGTAATACACCCATATCTAATTTGTGTTTCTTTGTACGTAACCTATTTCAATCTAAGTATATATCTATTTGCGCAGTATTTATTAATAATATTTAGCATATTATAATCTATTCCTATTTCCTTTAATAATTTGATTGAACTATTTAGATCAATACTATCGAAAGTCTAGTGTCATTAGGCAACACAAATAGAAATTGCTTTTATAATAAGTTATTATTTTTAAAATATTCCATATTGCCAATTCTGTTGATTTCCCCGGCAAAGCGCCATACTGCTCTTTGTTAATTACACGTTATGCTATTGAATAAAGTTTCTTAATTTATTCAATATACACTTTTCATAAATGTTACTGTAATTTGATAAAAGTGAAATTGCTCTATAAGAACTAGATAATTTTAAATTTTTATTCATTTTCGGTAATATTACTGTCTTTGCTATTTTCCATTTTTGTGGATAGTGTTCATGTTGAACTAATAAATTAATTAATTTTGTAATCGCTTCCGGGTATTTTCCATTAAAATTGCAGGAATAGAAGTTATCTTAAAAATAAATAAAGAAATAAATAAACCCATTTTCTATCAGTTTATCTCACAAAAAACTTCGGATATTTCCTTTAAATCGTTACAACTACTGTATTAACACGCATTTTACCTTGCCAAAAGAGTTTTAAAAGTATTACAATATAATTCTATTTTCGATCACGAAGAATCCAAAAAAATTTTTTTAAACAAATGCGTTCTCTGTGTGTATGTCGCCGCAGGCAGAATTTTTTTTTAACGTGTTTGCACTTGAACAAATTACGACCTTAGGTCCATTTTAGATCGCGACCATTAGATTTTTTAAAAAATTGATTAATTTCTATTTTTTTTTTCAGTAATTTAAAAAGTGTGGAGAAAAGTGATTTAGTTATTTTCATAAAAAATAATCAGTCAAAGATTTAAACGTGTGCCATTACACGTTGTCTCTTGACATAGAATATACGTTCAATGTGAGGGTGGTAGAAAATGGAAGAGTAGATTTCGAGTTTCAAAATAAATTGTGTTTGAAAAGCCGTCGGCAGGTGCGTAGGTGTATAGTATATTTTTCTCGCGCACGTAGAATTTTTTGACACACGCCACGGAGAAATGATTATTGCGGTCTTGTCGTCACGTAGTACATTCGATTTGTTATTTTAGAATTTTGGGATTTTAACAAGTCGGAAATAGTTTTCGCACACTGTAATTTTTAAGTCATCTAGTAGTGATGAATAGTCTTTACCTTTATTCGCTTGCTCGTTTTAATGTGATTTTTTAGTCGAATTTTCATAATTAATTAGTTTAACGTAGCTCAAGATTTTCACGGTAAACGCAATAGGACTATATCATCTTACACCCATTTACAAAATTGCTGCTTACATTTTCAGATCCGTTCTGGAATTTTAAATTCCAGAAGGCTTACAAGCAACTAGTTTAAAATACAATCTTGCAGGCGCTTTTTTAAATGCAAGGAAAATTCAACTTTCTTCACGTTTATATTTGTGTTCTTTTCTTCATAGTTGCAGGTAGATTTTTTCTCCTTCCTCTTGAAGAACTCCATCCATTAACAAGTACCTTGACTGCTACAGTAATCGTTTATAAGGGATTTTTCAATAATTCCATTTTTTATAAAATACCTGTAAATTTTTGATTAAGCGACCATGCGGATTTCTTTTTGTCCACGTTGAGAAAAAGCAAAATATAAAACGCATACAATCTAATTTTAACCGTGTTAGCATTCCTTTGTATTGAACAAACTGTTTCGATTTTCTTGTTTATTGTGTTGAAGCCTCATTTATTCCTATAACTATTAAACATCAGCATATCTTAATAATTTCATCGCTTCCTTTGTCCGGCCTACGGATCAAGATTTTAAAATTACCGCGCTGACATACAGATCAGCGTGCCGTACAGTTTCGTCTACGCGACTGCCGATAATATAGTTCCTGTAGATTTTCAGAAGAAACAAGTCAGTCAAATGGAGAAATTTCAAATATATTGTGATTGACAACGCGAGCGCAAAGTATCGAACGAGATAATCAAAAAAATAAAAAAAAAGGCGATTTGACAAGATCATTGTAAAAATACGGGTGGTGGGTATACAGTAGTGGCTTAATACCATACATTGAAAGCAAAGTGAAAAACGAAAATTTAAAACGTAACTCCACTTTCAACGTAACACTTAACTGGTCGTGGAAATTCCGCAGCTTTAATATAGAGATTTAAGATCATCGGTCGCTACAGAGAATGTAAAAAATCAGACGATACTCCTGACGGTACATTTAAAATGTATCGAAACTTTCAAAATATCGGAAAGAAAAAAAATACAACATTAGTGAAGAATCTTCTGTAGAAAAAAAAAAAAAAAAACATTTTCAAAAACTTACGAAATATAAAAAAAAAAAAACAAACAGATAATAACATAACGGAACTATAAGAGAATTCAACAGTCTACTTTGAACAGAACACCACGTATAAAAGTTCGGAGAAAAACATCATCATCACAGTGACATGTCCGCTACCGAACGTTGGCTAACATGTTGGCAATAAAACGTCTGTCAGCAACCTTCTGATATAGATCAATATGGAGTCGATGTTGAACCCCAATCTGTCAAATAAATTCCATGATTTTCTTTTTCTTCCTCGAGATCTTTTCCCCTTTATTTTTCCTCGCAAAATTAGTAGCGGAAAGTTGTATTGCGTTGGGTGACGTAATATATATTTGGGGAAGGCATTGTAAGTTGCGAGTTTTTACTGCACTTACGATTTCTAAATCCTTTCCCATACGCCCGAGTACTTTCGTGTTCCGCATTTCCTCCATTCAACTGATGCGAAGTATTCTGTGGAATAATTTCGAAGATATTTAACTTCTGCTCTGTTGCTTTGATTATCGTCCAGCTTTCAACGCCGTATAACAATATTGAAAAAATATAACAGCGGACTATCCTCACTTTTAGATTTAAATTTATACTTCCGCTATCTAATACATTCTTCAGTTTAAAAAATGCTTTTCTCGCGTGCTCAATACGAATTACGCAAATAATTTAAATATATAATACTATTTCAGTATTAATATATTTATATTGTTACGGATAGAATGTTCCGAAAAAATCTGCCACATCCGTTGTATCCAAATTAAGGTACCAAAAGAAAAAGCGAAACATAAAAACTTGGAAAATTACAAATAGCGTAAAACGTAATAGGTAAAGAATGGATGAGATTAATAGCAGACGCGTTTGAATACCTGGGAGTCCGGAATTTTTGTGGACATCCGAGGAATAAGCCTGTATGGTGGTAAGAACATTGTAAAAAAATATGATCCACTTCAATTGTTATTTTCCTCTAGGTGAGTAAAATATACATCATCCCTATAAAGGCAGATTATTGTTTATCCGTACCTAATCTACAGATGATTTCAAAAAGATTCTTCAAGTACACTACAGAATATATCGCAAAGCTTTGAAGGAAACTCTGCCTGTTTGATTTCGTAAGGTAACTCGGTAATCCAATAATGAAGCTAGTTCAGTTATTAAACTAGAGGTCAACGGATCGATCGACACTTCAGCCTGAAGTGAAAAAGAAAAGGGAGCTCAGAAAAAGAAACAAAACTGTTCCAATATCCTTTATTATTTTCCGTAATTTATAACGCTTATTAAAGTATAAGTTAAAGAGTTTCTCGCGGTATTCTTCGAGAATTTTAATTTGATTGTGGCTGATAAATTTGCGGATTGCGCCGCGGTACCGAATTATTACCGAATACATTTTTTTGTAACCACCTCTTCGCACACGTACCCTAATATGAGCTCGAATACATGGTCCATAGCAGAAGTTCCAAATGGAAAGACTTGAATAGCGAGTCCTCCTTTTACACATTACATCCTGACAATCTCTATTGCGTTTACAATGAAGATCACATTTTTCGAATGCTCCGGTCTCTATCCGTGATTTATTTTATTCTCAACCCTTCCTATGTCGTACAATGTCTCCTACATTCTTTATCTTCCCTTTCAACTCTATTCCTGTTCTAAATGTTTCCGTCAATTTCAGACCCAATAAAATAAAATTATAACCTTTTTTTTCTGTCTAGTCCCGGTTGCTGGACCAAGCTCTCTCTCTGTTAGCCAACTCAAAACAAAAATAAAAAATAATTTAAAATTTTCCCCATTTCCGAACTTGAAATAAAGCAGCTTTTGGAATTCGATAATATCGGAATGTATTTAACGTTGTTTAAATTTATAATATTACACCAGTGCAATCAAGGTCTCTTTCGTTTCGGCCCCAGCCTAGATAATTTCGGCTTCGTCCTTTTTTCTAATAGATCTAGTTCAGTGTTGGTGAGTTTTCATTTTTGAGGTACATTTTTTTCCTTTAGAAAAAAAAAAAAAACAAAAACAAAAATACTGTCATAGTGGGAAATTATTACCGAGATCGATTCATTTTTTCTGAAAATTTTTATCGAAATAACCCACTAAATAAATGTATAACCAGCATTTGAAGTCTTTATAAGGTGAAATAATTTTTTGAACAATATTTATTTATTTATTTATTTATTTATTCATTAGCCGTTACAGTACTATAAACGAAGCGTGTAGTATTTATAAACATTTATATTAATACATTAAAAATAAAAAACTAAAATTAACTAAAATTAAAAGCCTATATTTTGAGCAAAGGCCTCCCTCAGCTTTGTCCATTCCCTTTGGTCCCGGGAAATCCTCTCGTGTTGTTTATTATGTAAAAATTATGTTAAACTATCTTCCCATCGTAGAAATTGTTTGCCTCTATTCCTTTTATTTTCTCTATACCAATTTTTTATCATGTATGTCCATCTATCGTCCGTTAGTCTCGCTGCATGCCCATTTCCATTTTTACCTTCTGCATTCATTGACAAAATTTATTGCATTTTTAAGCTTACCTTCAGTAATCGTATTTCTAAATCTTTACGTCTGATGTTTAGCATTGACCTATACATTGCATAACTACTACTCTCCATTTTCCTTTCACCCATTTTTGTTGCGGACCACGTTTGGGATCCGTATGCCATTACTGGAACGACACAACTATTGAATATCTCTCTTTTCGCTCTGACTCCAAAAGGACCTTTAAATATACATCTTAACGACCAATACTTCTTCCACGCTAACGCTATTCTTCTGTGTACTCCTCTTGAAGTCATGTTTCCCAGTTCTGCTCTCTGACCCAAGTAAACTATTTCTTCTACATATTCAATACTTTGTCCGCCTATTTCCATTTTTATTTTTTCTTCAGTGTTGGTAACAATTTTTGCTTTCCTCAAATTCATTTGTATGACCGAAAAATTGAAAATCGCTGATTTATTTTCTAGCCGAATTAATTATTAATTTCGCGGGTTTTTTCTTTGATCCAATGATTATTTTACGCCTTAAATATGATATTAATTAAAGGAAAAAGAATCAAAAACTCACTTAACACTAAACTAGATATACGTGGGAAAAAGGACGAGGCCGAACGGTATCGGGGTCGAAACGTTGGAGCCGAATAGTTGAGCTGGAAATGATACGGCTCCGTGCAATCGTATACCGTTTGCTGGAAACATTGACCATAAACACCGTTCTAGTGTTTTACGTGAATGTAATTAATTCGCTTATGTCGCGATTAATTTGTAAAGAAACGAAAATATAAGCTACTTGAGTATTATTTATAAAAACAAGACATTTCAGAAATTTATTTAGGAGAAAAGAATACTGCAGTTTCTCAACGGTGAGTAAAGTTTGTGCACAGGTGAGATCGGTTTATACAGCGTTCGCATGTTGTTGTTTCTTTCTTTTTTGTGCCTCGTCTTGAGTAATAGATCCGCATATACACGTTTTCACACACACACACACTTCTGGCGAGCGTTATGCGCTGTTTATATTATTTATTATGGTGTAAAGGTATGTTTAACGGTGACACGTGGCACCCCCTCCCGTAGTGGGAAGTAGTTCTCTTGCCATGAATCTAACTGATAACTGCAGCCTAGTCAAAGATAATTCTTCTATTTCCAGTCTGTCAATCGATAGTAATGATGATAAAAGTAGCAGTAATAATAATAAAAATAGTGATAATAGTAGTAATAATAATAACAGTCCACGGATACAAACAGCACGATTAATAATAATAATAATAATAATAATAATAATAATGGTAAAGGTAATTAACTGTAATATTTACGTATCCAGAATTATAAATAAATATAACTTATTTGATAATAATAATGACCCTAAACATTTTAAAGTTTTTGTTGAAAAATTAAATACTAATAATTATAAACAATTTCGTTTGTTCAGAGTCCCTGAAATCAAGAGTAAGTCTAACTTGTGTAAAGATGTTAATGAAATTAAAAAGATCGGTCAAAATAGAGTTGTAATCGATTTTGCTTCCGCTTTTTCGGCAAATAATTTAATTGAAAATAGTTATTTTTCATCCTATGATTATAATGCTTATATTGCAACGTATTTAATTTCCCACGCGGCGATTATTAAAGCCGTTGATGTTGAATATAACAAACGACAGTTATTAATTCATTATAACCGTATATTGTTAATTATACGAGTATCAAAAGATCTTTTTTGGGGGGTCCTCAACATGGGTCTTGTGGCAAGAACTGGAAAAAAAAAGGAAAGACAATCAGATCTTTATATGATCTGAGACAGCAGACAAGAATAAATCAAGCGCTTGAATGACGGAAGAAGAAGAAAGGAAAAAAATAAACCAAAAACACTGCAGGGAGTGGAAATGCCATTTGATAAAAGGAAGGGGTAGAAAAAAATTTGTTCAATTGAAAGCGACCAATATTCAAAGATTATTTGATCGGGGTGGTCACATATCAAGTGGTTGTTAGAGAGATGCAAAGGACAATACGGAGAAACGAGAGAAAAATGAAACAGCGATGAAGAAAGTAGACTATGCTCAAGACGCAAGCTACGTATCTCAAAGAGATTAGAAGGCCGCATAGGAAGGGTCAGATGGAAAGGGAAGGTTGGATAAATAAGTAAAAAGAATTCAGGTTAGAGAGTGAAGAAAAATAAGAATTAAACCATAGTTTGAAGTGAGCAGCTGTAGACAGAAGAAATATTAGTGAGTGAAAATGTGATAGAAGTCTGCCAGAAGCGGAAGATAACCAAACTAGTAAGTTAACTAACCCATTTCCTTCCATTCCGGAGTTACCAGGAATTCATAAGAGATAATTTTGCATTAAAAAAGAAAGGAATAGATTTTGAATTAAAGAACATATAAGAAGAAATATGCATAGCGTGAAAAGGAAGTATAGAGATGCGATGGCCTGCAGCATGCTTCGAAAATTTGATAGGATAAGAATATTATGAGAAACGGATGAGAATATGATAAAGAAAAGGGGCTGCAGGATGTCTGTGGACTTGACGTAGAAGATTGAACAAAAGCAAGGAAGTTTGAAGGATTCAGAGTAATTTAAAGAAGGAAAAGAAAATACTGCACTAACTCCATTCGGCCCTTTGAAGCTGTCGCTGTAGGTTGTGAAGTGATTAAAGAAGCGAGAGTTTAAATTCAATAAAAATTTCAATCTAATAATATAAGGTTCAGGAGCATCAAGAGAATAAAAGCAGTTAGTCTCAAATGAAGGAATGGTCAGAAATTTATGGAAAAATATGGGAAATTTTCGTGAATAAATGTTGAAAACTGAAGAAGACGAGCGGAGATCAGAGACAGAATTGGTGTTTTATTGGTATAAAAGCGCCAGTTATGTAAGCAAACGATTAATGAGGAAACTGTAACCCAAGTGAAAACATCTAATAAAAAAAGAAAGGATACAGGTTTCAGTTTAAACAGCGGAGATGAGAGAAGATTTTCGAACTCTGAGACAAAGGCGGATGCAAGAATTTTGGACGCGATATTTTTTAGAGAGCACAGACCTGGAATAGAGCAGTATTCTAGAATGGAATGGATGCGAGATTTATAAGACACGAGCAGAATGCAAGGATTACCTCTCCAATCCGTATGTGAAACTGATTTAATAAGGTTTAGCGCTTTCAGTGATGATAAAAGACGACCACCCAAAAATACTCTTGAGTAGCGAAAAAAGGTAAGTAAAGGGGATTGGACTATTATTCAAGGAGAAATTAATTAAGGAAAGATTAAAAAGCGAAGATTGAAGATAACAATAGAGGATTTATTTGGGGCGATAGAAAGCTGAATATTAGACAAAGCGTTTTCTAAAGTTGTTAAAGAGCTTTAAAGTTGTTTTTTTTTTTCTATTTTATTTGTATTTATTTTTTTTAAATCTTATGCTTGCCAACCAAGGACCTTCGCTCAGAAATAAATAGTAAGAAAAGAAGTCGGTTATATTTTAATTCGATCGGAAATCTTTGCTAAAAAGGAACAAAAATAGCGGAAATAACTAATGGGGAAGCACAGTAAGGAGTATGAAGTCCAAGCTTCAACAAATAGGAATACAATATACTTCACAGAAAGAAGATCGACGTCGCAAATAACTGCATCATCAGGATGGAGAGGACAGTATGGGGAGGAAATCAGGGAAAAGCGAAATCTGCAGGAAGACAGCAAAGAATGGCCAAAACGCATACGAATAGCGGAAACAACATCAGAACGTCGAAGAAAGGGATGCAAAAGAAACCATAAATAGGGAGCTAGAGTAGGCTGAACAGACAGATGAAGTGAAAAATTATGAGAAAAGGAAAAAGTGTAAATATCCGATACCATGATCTGATATGAAAGGTTTTACATAACGATAGGAGGTTAGAAGGGCTTTAAAGTTAAGAATTATCCATAGAAGTGCTGCGATGGGTAGAGTAAATAAGCACGTCGTCGACAAAAAAAATAAAGAAAAAGAGAGTTTAACGGAAGCAGTTTTTAATGCAACGCATGTTGAACAAGGTTGGACCAAGATAATTCATGAAAGACTAGCTTAGAGGTGGTATAGAGATAAGAAAAAGTGATGGTCTAGATTGGAAAAGGCTTAATTGCAAGGGAAGAAAATCAAATAGAGTGGGAAGGTAGGCGTTATCAAAAGCAGCAGCGACATCAACAAAGCAGACGATAAGGAATTTTTTATTAATGATGTACATACATACGTCTAATAAAAATATACTAATACAATCAGAAGAGCCATAGTGAAAACCAAACATTTTTTTTTTTTTTTTTTTCAAACATATTTTAGAGTAACAGATTGTAGTGTTTAAACCACTAGATTAAACGTCTGTTGATTAAAGTTTCAATAAGTTTTCCGAAACAGGAAGTAAGCCGAATTGAGCGAAGTGAGGAAAAGTTGATAGAATCGGGATGATGGCCTCTTTCTTAATATGAAGTTCTACTACAGTTAAGTTAACACGTCTTGGTTATACTTATATATTTCAGCATCTCTAATATGTTATATTTACCTGTAATTATTAATTTTAGTAATCAATTTATAATACTTTTATTTTAAAATTAATTTAATACAAATAAGTACAAAAACACAAAACAGAAAATATGTAACAATTTACCAAATATATTACGAAATTACTATATTTTGTAAACATACAGTGAGCAAAATTGAAATCCGGACACCGTCGAAAGAAATGAATATACGTCTATAAGGAGGTTAAGAAGGAATGTATTGGGGCATGGTTTGTTACTAAAATAAAAAATACATTGTCATAAACACATACGTGGAAAAAAAAAACGAAAAAAAAATTACAAAACCGCGATAACAACGAAATTACGAAAAAAATGTACTTCTGAAAGGAAAATTGAAATCCGGATAGAACTGAAAAATCTCACTAAAATGGTAAAAAACCTTTAAAAAACACAAAAAGTGACTAGTAGACCCTTAGCCTCTTAAACGGCCTTCATCCTTCGTGGCATCGATGCAAACGAAACGCTGGACATAAGAGGCTGGGATGTTGTTCCATTCCTCTATGATACGTTCCTGCAAGTGTTTTTTACTTGAAATTGGCCGTTCGCGGAGTTTATCGTCGACATAATCCTACAAATTCTCAATAATATTACAATCCGGGGATTGTGGAGGGGTTTCCAGTACCTTGGAGCAATTGTACAATAACCACATGCGTGTTTTCCACGCTTTGTGTTTCGGGTCATTGTCTTGGTAAATCATAAATGTGTGACGAATGCCCAATTTCTCAGCGCTATCATGTAAATTGTTCCTCAAAATGTTAATATACATATTCATATCCATGTTCTCCTCCACAAATACCAAATTGCCCACGCCATTCGCCCCGCAGCAGCCCCACACCATTACACTTCCACCGCCGTGCTTTACTGTAGTTTTCAGATTTTTCCGTTCCAATTCTGTGTTGGACTTCCTCCACACTTTTACTTTGCCATCGCTGCAGAACACGTTAAATTTGGACTCGTCCGCAAATAGTACATCATGCCAGAACGTTTCATCGTGTAAAAGGTATTTCTCAGCGAACCGAAAGCGCTTGTTTTGGTTGACTTCACTAGTATATAAGGTTTACAGCGTGCAGTTCGTGAATTATATTCTAAATTATGAATTGCATTACGTACTGTTTGAGCTGTCGCCACTTCTGTACTACGTTCCCGCAGCTGTGTAATCAGTTTGGGGGCACTTACGCGGGGTTTTTTCTCCACTTCTCAGCGGATAGAACGCCGGTCATAAGGCGTTAACTTCTCTGCTGCACCTTTATACTTTGTACTTTCAATTCGATCTTCCCGTTTATACTGTAAAATAATATCGGAAACCGTACTTCTGGGTATGTTCACTAATTTTGAGATCTGCCTAATTGACTTACCGCGCGCATTACTCAAAATTACTAATTCACGCATTTCACACGTGGTGTTCTTTCCCGACCGCGGCATTTTTCACTATTCACCGTTTTCATTCGCACATAGAATGGACACAGTATGCTGCAGTTCGCGCGTATTGCTGCAAAATGAATAAGCGATGACTGAGTGGATATTATTACTCATTTTTTTGAGAAACCCGACCTTATGCTGTCTTGTATGTGCATGCACTCGCAACATTTCTGCTCTGTCCAGATTTCAATTTTTCCTACATAAATGCAGTTTTTTTATAACTTTGCTCCGCATTAAGTTCCTCTTTTTTTATTTTTGGTTAATTTTCTTAGCATTTCCGTTCCCCAAGCTTCATGTTACAGTCTGATAAAAACACGGAATCCATAATAGCTCTTTTTACTCTCTTTCTGAGCACATATTTATTTCTTTACACGGTGTCCGGATTTTCAATTTTGCTCACTGTACATGTTTTCGAGTCACTTGGACGATTATTAATTTCGTAATGTATATTTAGTGAGTTGTTATATATTTTCTGTTTTGTGTTTTTATACTTACAATTTGTATTGATATATTGAGAAAGCTGATAAAATTGTAAATGTGAAAAATAAATTATAGTTACAATTTAGATAAAATGTTTGTTTACAGTTAAAACAAAAATACCTTAAAAATAATGATCAGCGTGGTATATAAAAGATTTTTCTCTCAAATTAAAGATCAACTCCTGATGACATAAAAAATGTTCTGATTTATCGGTTTCAGAGTATTATTAAGTTACCAAATAATTGGTTTCTCAATTCTTGTCTCCAATTCATCTAAATTATGAATTCCAATTTTTTTTCTAATTTCGTCGTGAAGGAAATTTTAAAACTAATGAAAAATTCGTCTTCACCGATAGATTTTAATACAGTTAAAAACCAAATCGACTGTAAACAAAATTGTGTATGTAAAACTGAATTTTGCTTTTTTTTTTTTTTTTTTTATAATTTTACTACCATACTTATTGTAAACTTTTTTTAATTTTCATCTTTTTGTTACGACCTGTCTAGTTTTTTTATATCATTTTACTTCAAGAATCTCAAAAATTTAATAAATTTGAGTTACTTTCCTAAAATATGAATTCGTTACCGCATTCAACTAGTTTTAATTTTATCTACATTTTTAGTATTAAATTTAACGAAATCAAAAAAAAAAAAACACAAATTCTTTAATTTTATAATGCGAACTTCATTATTAATATATTTAATTTATACTTTAGGACAATTTTAAATGTTTTTCCGTGACTTATTTAACTCACCCTATTCTATTCTTTTCGGTAAAACACGTCACAATTTTTTCCCATTAACGTTTCAAGTAATGATACTCTCTACTCATCATTAGAATTTTTTTTTTCTCTTTTAGAAGCCATTTCTAGCCTATTGGCTATCGGTAGTTGATATGATAAATGATTTTGACGTGAAGGGTTCGTAGTCCAGTGACTAGTCCCTGTATTAGTAACTTTATGTTTGAATAATTATCGCAAAGGTTTTTTTTTTTTTACACTAAACCAAGGTCTAAAATTAGAATGAATGAAATTTCGCACTCTGTTCATCTTTGTCGAGATGAATCTTTAATCCAAAAAAAAAAAAAAAAAACATATTATACGAAACATACAGTTCTGCTTAAAATGCTGTCTCTCCGTTTTACGACATTACTACTTGTATTATTACGATTATCAGTACATTGCAGTCAACATTAAACATTTCACCATCATTAATACTATCAAATAAATTTTTAAGTCGTAAGCATACAAAAGCCCATCAACGCAATTTCGGCAATATGCCAATAATAAATATTAAGAACAATACAATAGAGCCTTGGGATTGAACCTTAAGAAACACCCGAATAAGGTATAAACTAATTTAATTTACAAGTAAAAATCAAATAATTTTCTTTTGCTCCTTATAAAATTTAAATAATCGCATCAACTAATTTTCAAAATTGCAGTTCACGTATACGTTGTAACCAACCTTATCGTGAAAAATCTAACTGCGTAATCAACTTGTCACCCTTATTATCTTCTTACGATCGATACAAATTTCGAATACGTTGCTAAATGTGCTGCGCCTAGACCTTCATTTTAGAAAGATATGCTAAGAATTAATTTTCTTCCTAACTGGAAATTTAATATAGAAATGGGCCTTTAGCAAAAACTTTTAACTCCGTTAGTTTTGAATATTTATATAATTTTAACTGCTTTTAAATCATTAGACCAGAGACGACTCCTTGTAATAATAGTTTAGAACAATGTTTAAACAATAAATTAGGATTTCAGGCTCTGTAGTTAAGTTTTAAGATTCCTCTCATTTCATCCGTGGTAATTAAGTGTAATCTTAAAAGGAAGACGGTATTATCGAAATAAAATAAAATAAATAAATACCTTAATAACAAACAAAATTAGTATTAAATAAATTAAAATACCTCAATTTAAGAAAACGTTTTCGGACATAGTCCATTATCAGCTAACAATAAAGAGTACATTCAGATAAAGATTTTAGTTTTATCTGAGTGTATTCTATATTGTTAGCTGATGATGGGCTATACCCGAAAATGTTTCTAAAGTAAGTGATTTTAATTTATTTAGATATAAATTATTTAATAATAATTTTGTTTGTTATTGAAGTATTTATTATTTTATTTAATAAATATTAACAAACAAGTATGGACTTATCTATATATTGATATTATCGAAATAGCTAAAATTGATTGTGGTATCTGTTCATTTTATACCGGCATAAAATAATAATCACCGAAATGTTTTAAATTTTCTTCTGTGAATGTTTATCTAATCAAATGAATATGCTTTCACTCGATTAAGAAATGCATATGGTTTCGCAATTTAATAGGATTTTGAAACTTTTCTTTTAATACTTTGGAATAAATCTGTCTATTAAACTTAATAGTTCCAATGTCTCTTTTTAATCTTTTAAACACTCAAAGTAATCTTCCAGATGTTTATAAAAATTTTCCCTATACTTATTTCTTCATTTTAATTTAATAATAGTTTTCCTATTGGGCCAGAGTGAATATGAACAATTTTAACGTGCGTACTTGTATGTCGACTCTCCGGAGGCGAGTCGAACGTTGCGTAAGTTAACTCTATACCGACTCTAAAAAAAGTAGAGGTAAATTACAAATCTCTATGGAGAGAATATTTTTATATACTACTTTTTTTTTTTTTTAAATGGGTTCGATGTCAGCACTGACCCAACTACATGAGCTTAAATCACGTAATTCAATTCTGAGGCGATCGGTGATAGAGAGTATAAAAGTGGGAGGAGAATAACGGCTAGAGATGGAAAAGAAAGGATAAAGGAAGCATTGAAAGGGGTAGGAAGATTCAACGCCAAGAGTTCGGCGTATAGATGAGATCACTCGGGAAACAGAGCATAAAGAGTGGACCAGTAAAGTGGAGAGGGCAAAAGAGAGAAGGTAAAAGAGAAAAAGAAAAACGGGAAGAGGGGAGGAGAGAATGACCCAGTCTTAGTCTGATTAAGAAAACAATAGCCGAGCGCTGAGAAAAGGGAACAAATTGGAACCAGGGCTGTGAATTGGGAATAGGCTGTAGGAAAAGGTAGAAGGAGAAACGATTGACGAAAAAAAAAGGGTAGATGTTAATCCATAGTCTGGCATGGAACTTGAGGAAAGAAAAAGGATGTCTGAGGCAGGAAAACGAGGGAGGAGTGGGAAATCAGCTGCTTCGAGGCTGTCAATTTCGGAGTGGCCAGGAACCCATAAAAAGTCAATAAGGATATTACGTGCTAAGCGCAAGTTGGAAATAAAGGCATGAACAGAAAGAATAATATCATTAGACGAGTGGGAAGGAGGAGAAGAAGTAGCTTGCAGCACAAATTTGGAATCAGTAATAATGAGAAATTTACAGATCCCTCTTGAAGAGGAAATAAAGAAAGAATGGAGGCTACTTCAGCACAAAAAAAATGGATCAAAAGGAAGGAAGTTTGAAGGATTCCGAGTGATTAAGCGAGCGGGCCTGAAAAGCACCGCCCACCCCGTTATCATTTTTGGAACCATCAGTGAAAATTTTTACATGACAGGGAAATAAAGAATTTAAGATGTGGACATATTCACTGACCACTACTGCTTGTCACTAAGCTGATAATATGGATATTCTATTCGACACGTTAATTTTCTTTTTGTTTCAATAAAACACACATCTACATAAAGACACAGGCCCACTCATTCAATACAGCAACAAACACACAGAAAAACATATTCTTCTTGGCCGGAAATGTGACTTCTATAGATAATAATGAGAGGTAAAAAAATAAAAAATGGCTGCTGCGAGTAATAGCACTAATAGAAACAAACAACATGAACTGAAAAAAGTAAAGTTTGTTGACAGTCTCGTTTGTTGCAATAAAATACTTATCAATTGCGAAAAAATAATTGGGTTCTTTTAGAAACCAGACGCCATTACTTTTTTTTTGGAATTCAGGATAGATTCGTTTATATGAAACCAGTTCATTTTTGAACTTTCGTCAAATTCTACAAGTCGAAGTCAAATTTTGTTTTTGTTCACACACATGTTTTTAACTTAAAAAAGTCAACTCGGTTTAGGCACAAGTCAACTCAGAGTTGTCCAATACTTTAATATTATTCAATCTGGAAAATTTTTTGAATACATCACTTGGAAACGAATATTTGAACTCTCGATGATGTCCAAGTATTTATCCTACTTTAATTTATTAAATGAACATTCATTCGATTATTAAAAAAGGCAGCCCTTTTTTTAAACTTATATCTGTCCCTTCCCGAAATAATAACCATTACTTGATAATAAACCTGAGCAAGAATGGTAAAAATCTTCGTTGATGATAGAGAATAACAATTTATTAATAGAGAATTTCAAAGTACGAGAAACATATTCTAACGTTTTCCCCTGGATATCCATCATTCTTCTTTTTCAGGTGCCGTACTGGCGCAACCTATTCGTACATTTTTAGCTGTACCGATATAGGTTGTGTACTAGGCAATTATTATATGCAGTATGAACGTGTACACGCGCAAGACTACATTCCAAACTAATTAGTAATCGTTTGACTTATCGATGTACAAGAGCAGTCCCGTCGTGTGTGTCTACTGTGTACTGATCTAGCGCGCATATGATGTGGTATGTATGTTTGCCATTGCTTTCCACGTGATTATTAGCGAATATTTTTATTTTAATTCTTTGTAATAAATTCTGTCGTCGCCCGGGATCAAACCCGTGACCTCCGTAACGGAAGTCAAGCGCTCTAGCAACTACGATTAGATAATGAAAAACTTTCGAAAGGAACAAAAGCTTGATGATAAGATCACTGCGGTCAATAGTTTTTGGAGTAGGTCTGAAAATGAACCTGTTTTAGCCAAAGGCATGCATTTTGACTAATTATTTAACGGTTTCAAAATAAGGCGCAAAAACTCTAATCATGGTGCTTTGTGTAGATGAAGAGTTACCGATGGAATAGTCTGCAACAACGTATAAATCCCGGATAAACTTTTTACTTGCACCGGGTTTAGCCTTGCAGATAATAAGATGAAAATTCGATAATTAAAAGTACAAAGCCATTCCCCGCCTCATAAAATTATTCATCTCGCATAAATATAGAGCAAACTTCATCGGTGGCTTTGTTATGAAAAAGTGCAATATACGTATTGTTAATAAATCAAATCATATCATAATATATTTACAAGAAATAATAATAATAATAATAAAATAATAATTAAGAAAGTTCTTATCTTCGATTCCGCTACATACAAGCTTATACTTGTACTGAATTTATTTCTTCAAGCCGACTTTACCATTTGAAATGTTCACGTTCTGTTTACGGGAAAATTCTTAAAAATTCACGCTTTACACATCTACCACTGTATGAAGTCGGCACATTTTTTTACGGCGCGCGTTCGAATTTTTCAAAAATGTAAAAAGCAACTAGATAAACGTAACGCTCATTTTACCGAGTTAAAAAAGATCACAACGTGTAAATTCTTTTACAATATATTCATGTTCAAATGATTAATCTTCCTCTTTAAATTATACTTGCGAACTCTAATTTCTCAAAACTCGCTTAATATTCTATTTTAAAAATATTCTTCATACAACGAACTAACAAAAGACCTGGATAATAAAACTGCTAACATCAGAGTTCCCTTCAGGATCAATATCCGAAAATTACTTTAACACTGAGATTATTTTATGCAGTTTTTTATACAGAGTTATACGTAGAGAAGTCCAAAAGTTACCCTAGCAGCTTAATATGGTCCATTACATTAATCATAGACGTGGAATAATGCGGTCGGTCTTCACTTGCAACAATAATGGCGTTCCACCAAGACAAGGTAAACATTGCGCACGAACACAGCCGTATTAATTTAGTTTTGTTGACAATAAAAACAGGTTGAGAAAGGGAAAAAACAACGAAAGAAATCTTTGCACTCGGTACCATTATTTGTAAATAGCATGATAACATCGTACTGTACCATGAGCTTTAACTTTAAATTAGAAAAGGTCACTGATTTTCTACCATGTACATGACAGGGATACATAATTATTACAACTGCAATATATGTATATTTATGGCTCCGTTAAATGTGTCACACTGTGCTCGTAAAGCGACGAAATTTTCGTTTTACAGTAATATTCTAATTATCACACCGATAAAAATTATACACACGGCGCTCTCTTTCAACAAACAACCGAATCACGATAGCACATGTAGTTTTGTGGATCAACAATGCGATTATGATTAGAAGAAAAAAAGTTAAATGAACGACAAATGTAAATATTATTAAAATTTAAATTTTTTATATAAAAGTTAACTTTTTTCCTTACTCTCTATTACTTCTGTCATGTGCATTTCAATAAATCTTCATTGTGTAAACTATCTCAGATGATATGTAGTTCTATTTGACTTTACGATGCTCGGTTATTTGAAAAAGATGATTTTTCACTACTTGCTCTAAAAAAATGGAAAAACATGTATAATTAAAATAAAAAAATGAAATATACAAATATATATGCACAAGAAATGAAGATATCGAATTATTTCGTAAAGAGCTTAGTGGTCGTACAATTATAATCAAACTTGAAAGCGATTTAACCTAATATATTATATATAAATATATATGCGCCAATAACCGACAAAAATAGACTCCTTCTAAGAGGAGAACGCACTGCAGCACCAAACTAATTACTATACAAAGGAATTACAATTATTACGGATGATTTCAGCTCTAAAGTAGAAGACACCTCAATAAACGAATCACATTTAAGAGAAGATTTGAGGTAGAAAGCCAGAATGAGAGGAGCGAAAAGCTTATCCAGTTATAATTAAAAATGTACTTGGTTATATAGTAATAAGTAATGAATGATGATTTTCATGCAGACATGTGAAAGCCCTTCCAAGAACAGAGGATGGTTGTCATTAATAATGACGGAACCGAAATCGAGGCTACAAATTCAAAAGAAAATAAATACCGCTAAAAAGATTGTGTACCAACAGCGTTGGAATACACGGTAAAAGAAAGACTAAAAATGATGTACAAGGAAAAAAGAACAACTAAGACCACGTAAAACGACGGTCTGATAACACAGCATTCAAAAAAGGCGTGAACATCTCATAGAAGGTAATACCTATATGCAATAGTGGTACGCAAAAACCTGAATCATGCGAGTAAAAATTACTCAGAGGGTCAATACATTCTGCAATAATAAAACGAGAAAACTGTAGAAAAGATAAGAATAATTGCATCCCTTCCATACATCCTGAAACATGGTGTTGCAAAAAAAAATCACGAAAATTCAAAACAAACAAACAGATGAAAAAAGGTGGATTATTTAAAGGGCACATTATTAACTTACTAATTTCGATTATATAAAACACTTATAAATAACGAAAATAATTTATCACTGAAGCGTTCCGAAGAGACTACGCCGTCATGATCATAGTGCACATTTACAAACATTAAAATTAATGACAAATGATAAACATGTGACGAAGTAAAAACAGATGCGGTAGAAATGGCCAAAATGTGGTAAAGCGATTGTACTAAACTGTATGATGCAGAAGTTGATAATGAAGATATTTTGTATATAGACAATACAGGCGAATTAAAAATGCCACTTAATGGGGTGCAAAATGTAATCACACATCTTAAAAATAATAGTCCAGTGACCGGATCATACAGCTGCAAAACTATTAAAAGCGACCGAGTATGTACGAGTTATGCTCAGGATACGTGTAGTGCTATATACGAAAAACTGGTGAGTACCTAACAGACTGGTGTCAATAAACTTATATAACAATACACAAAATAGAATCAGTTGCAGAGTGTGAGAATTACTAGACAACATCGTTGCTAGTACATGCGAGCAATATAACGCTTAGGATCATTTATAAATGATTGCACGCCTTCATAGGAAATTCTACACTAACAACCCGAATTTATCATGGGGCAGAGGAACATAACATATGATAACTAATTAGAGAAGTACGAGAGTATAGCAGAAGTAAGTCTGTACCTTATGGACTATTAGAAGGTTTGCAAGCTACGGCCGGCCTATTTCAAAATGTTTATCTAAAGCACCGAGTACTATTAGTTGAAATTCTATATGAGAATAGCGTAGCGAAAATGTTAAAACTGGAAGAGCGCCGGATTCAGATCACTTTAAATTTGACCCAAGCACAAAGATAAGGGGACCTTCGCTGTTGCTTTTTAATCCGTACGCAGCATTTTGACAACTAAAATAAGTTAATAAGGTAAAATAAGTTGATAAGTACAATGAGAGGATGATAACTCTCTGACATAAAACAAATGTGGTACAGAAACGGTTAATCATTACGTGTACCTAGGATCAATTGCCAAGAATAAGGTACAGTATGGAACTGCAGCATCGTACTCCAGTTATTAAAAGCGTTATCAGGCGATTATCAAAAAGTTTGCGTGATCAAACAATGAAAAAAAAAGTTAAAAATTAAATTAGTGAAAATATTAGTATTTTTAATTTTTCTGCGTAATGTTAAAATGAACACTATGTAAAGCAGGATACGTATCCCAGGACATAGGTCCTTTATGTGTCCTAGAATACGTATCAGTTAGAAATGAGTATTTAGTCACGTGACTGCTACTCCTTTTTCTACTAGTCCTAGAGTAAGAATTTACTACCATACCGCAATGTTCTACACCAACTAAACCCCTTTACTTCTAGTATACACATGTGCTCGTGTTATTATAACACGTGAAGATAACTCATTAAAATAAATCTTTTTACACACCCACCTGCTTTTCGCGAAAACAATTTTGCACGAGTGTTGCAAGAGTGCGCTCTATCATTAATACTACTCGCCACAACAGTGATTAGAATAATTTGCTAATTTGTAATAATAAGTTGTTTGGTATGCCTGTGTGTTTGCATGTGTTTTTTTAATGACAAATTAACTTTATTATCTAATCCGCATAATAATACGTTTTTCCGCGCTTTTGCCAACGCATTTGCTATTGCCTAACCAATTTAGTAATATATATATATATACTAATCTGTACATAATTGTTCTTGATATTTTCCAATATTTATTGCTGACTCTTATGAGAAGCTTTGTTTTTGTGCGCATGCTTTGAGAATGCGCTTTATTATCTCATACTTATATATATCCAAAGACAACAGCTTACCAACCCAATATATTGCTATGCTTCCGATGTTTGTTTGAATGAATATGCCACTATGACTTTGTTCCGACGTTAAATCTAAATTAGATTACATACTAAGTTTTTTGTTAGCACTGATTATGCAATGTATAATTTTATATATATATTAAATCTATATTTGAGGTATGTGATGTGCTGCTCACGTGATTTAAAAGGTACATTAACCTATATCCAACCAAAATAACTGTGGTAGCCACGTATGTAAATTTTCTTCACATATTTATTTTATAAATAACAATACATTTTTCAATAATATTCGTATTATTAATAATTTCCATCATTTTGATTTATATATTAATAATTTACATAAATGAATTGCCTTATAAACATTAATAAAAATTACGTATGTTATTTTTTTTTTTTTTTTTTTTCTTTAAATTTATATGGTCCATGTGCTGTGTGTAATTGCCGGGATTATTACAGCACATGCATCAGTGCAGGATCAACGTTATTAATTATACTCGTAATCAAAAATTTTGCATAAAATATTAATGAAGTACCTAAATATATGGAGCATATTTTTTCTTTTTTCTTTTAAAGGTAGGTAAGAACACCCTGAAAAATCATCAATATTTATTTTAAATTTTTGATTTTTTTCAGATTTTTGTGTATTTATAATAACTATTTCAGTTCTCATGGAGGGGTTAACCTCCCATTCTTCCGTGTACACGGCCTTGGATCTGCTGCAAAAAAAATAGATTTGAACCATGTCTCATTGAGTAGATATGTTATAACACAAAAAAAAAAGGAACTGAAGAACGATCTGTGACTCCCGTAACCATGATGCGTAAGACGCGTATTCAACCCAGAGCAGGAAAACATTTTTATTGCATATATTATTAAGACGGCTAATGTATTTTATGGATTATCGTCCAAAGAAATACGAAAACTAGCATATGAATTGTCTATAAAGTATTCAATTAATGTGCCAGAAACGTGGATTATAAGTTGCCTAGCAGGAGTAGATTGGTTTAATGGAGTTTCATGAAACATAATTCGGAGCTTTCAATTCGTTGTGCTGAAACTACAGGAAAATATATATATTTATCTTGCTCAGTTGGTCCGGATAGATGGCTGGTGAATTGTCCTTGTCATTAGATTTTCATTTGCTCATTTTTCCATTACGTTTTTCTTTATTTATATAAAAAAGAGAAAAAAAAAGAAAAGAAAAGAAAAGAAAAAAAAAGAGAAAAAGAAGAGAAGACAAGAGAAGTGGAATAATTTAGACTTATTTTGATATGGAAGTGGCCAAATGGTAAGCTACTTAGCCGCCAGGCCATAAAAAAAAAAAAAAAAAAAAAAAAACCTACAAGTCTGTCGAGAGCTACGAGTTTTAATGCTAATAATATCAAACTATTTTTTGATAACTTAATGGAAGTTATAGATCAAAACCAGTTTGAAGCAAAAGATATTTATAGTATTGATGAAACCGGCGTAACAGCTGTCTTATCCGTTCGATTATTTCATTCCATAGTTCGCCTGCGGTTCAATCATAGTCTGCTTCCGGCTTCTCTTTTCCGTTTTTCTATTGTTCAATCACCTTTGTGTCCTTTTGACCCTTCAGAGCTCAATTATACCTGCGATGCGAATCACGTCTTGTTCAAATATCCTTTTATTTCCTCCGAACGTGCGTATTCTAATCTTCTGCGCCTTGGCCTTCCTACTCTTTATAGTGCCCATGCCATTCTTGCATTCCCCTCTCTCAATATAGTTCCTTTGTTAGCCTTCTTTATCTCCTCAATTTCTAATCTTTTCCCCTTATACAATGGGCAATTCTCTGCGTTGGGTAAGTTCCACTGTTAACGCCCCCCCCCAAAAAAAAATAAACATATTTCTTCTTGGTTTGTTTGGAACCTTCTGGTTTAAGCCGACCTAAAGAAAAATGGGTCCGATGCATAGAATGCCGCAAACGGTCCTACGAGGAATGCACTCGACAAGAATTATCCTATATACGCTATAATTGTCTTTCTGACTTATTTTTCATTAATATTTTATTTACTTTTTATTTTGATATAGTGATTTAATATTTTATTGTTATTTTTAGTAGTCGGTATGCATGAATAATGTAAAATGGTATCAGTTAATTTTTATTATTTATAATATATAAGACATAAATATTTCAAATAGTTGCGTATTATTCATCACTGTTGTTTCAATTGTCCCTGGATTGTGTTTCAACCGCCCCCCTACCAGGGACAATTGAAATATTTAAAGTATTATCAGTTTTTTTCCAATATTTTTTGACTATATGGGAATAAGACAAACGTGTAAATATATTTACAAACCTTCCCACATTGTGCAAGCAATATACTATAAATTAATTTAAGAAATAAATATAGGTTGGCTGTAAAAAAATAAAATATGAAAATTGTTTCAATTGTCCCCGGTCTCTCCTACATTAGCTTGTGTGAACACTTCTTACTTTAATGAAGCAATATCTATACCAACTTACCAACCCTTGCAAGACTATTACAATTCCTACAATATCTTGTTATTTACAGTAAGTTAAATTAAAAAATCAAATTGTTGACGAGGCACATATGTCTGCTGGTGTTTACATTTAATACATAATAGCATATAAGAACTAATTTTGACCGATTCTATGGTAATTTCCTTGTAATGTGTACATAACTAATTTAATTACTAAGTGCACTTACTTGTTTGATGAGACGCACATTTCATTCCTCACCCAAGTTTTTATTATTTGACAGACATAATTACACACCCAGGTATTCTGCAATACACATTTGCTTAATCAAATATTATCATTTTAATAATTCATCTCAGCTACAATACCATCCTCGCGAAATAGTCATTAAGACATAAGAACTACGAATTTGTATAAATCATTTTATCACAGTAAACATGGCTTTTAAGGTGAATGAAAAACAGTATACAATTTAAGTATAAGTACTATTTTAACACAAAGTAGTATACTTTATTAAGGGCTAAAATAGCTATATTTTTGGTAAAAATAATACATTTTTGGAAGAAAAAAGAGCAATTTTGCAGAAAAATAAGGCGCGGAACAGTAATTTTACGACAAAATATCATATTTTTGGGTACAATTGTCTAATTTTTACTTAAACCACCCCTATTTTAGGCAGAAAACCCCGATTTTACTGAGAACACTGCATTTTGCTCAAAAGTAATATTACTTCTCTGACACATAAATAAACTTAATACGAAATATTTCAACACTTATACATTCTTAAATCGATTAAATTGAAAAAATAAAAACAATTTTTTACATAAATTTATTATACAGTAATAAATACACACTAATGTCTAATACTGCACTTAATAATAATACTTATTCCTGCATAATAACGAAATATATTATTATCCAATATACACTCTCCCTTAGTTCGGCTAAAACAATATCAAACTTTTTTTGGAATTCATTATACACATAGTTCCCATAAGCTATTGTGTCAGTATTATGACAGCTAAATATAAAGAAACTGTATTCAACAGGAGTCGAAAAAGAAAATGTTCGGGAAAAAAGGGCATACCAATGGTTGGTTAGTTAGAAATTAGCTCTGATCAAGAAGAGTCAGTCAGTTGTGGAGTCCGATAGGCAATAAGTTAAAACTGGCAGGAGTATCTGCGGTACTCGGTTCAGAAAACGTTCCTTTGTGTTTAACGTAAAATTATTAAAAAAATCAATAATCATAAAATTGTATATAAAGGATTATATTTTGGTCGAAATATTTTCAAATTGATTTAGTTCAAAGTTGAAAATTTCTGCTGCCGCAAGATTGGAATTCCCGGTATATTCATTCTTCAGTTAAGCTGTAATTGGATCACCCATCTATTATTTTACGGGAATATAAATTGGTGTAAACTTTTAATCAATGTAAAACTAAAAGAAATTTATCCACTTGCTTCTACAAAATGAATAATCATAAAAGTAATATATATATATATATATATATATTTCACAATAATCGTATTTAATTAAAAGCATACGAGATAAATAAAAGACTCTGATGGCATCCGGGAGGCCTAATAAGTAACGAGTTTCGACATACATATATATCAAAACAAAATATGTGATTGTACGTTGTACATGATTCCTTCTGTAATTGCATATTTAAATCAAATTGTAAATGTAAATTATTTAAGAAGCAAATCTTATAAAATATAGCACAATTTTGTAAATAAAATATTTCACAGAGAGATGAACCTATGCAATCGTTAATAAATTTGTCTAACAGCTTTCTTTTTAATTTGAACAAAAAGGTAACTTTTACTTTAATGTGCACTTCATTAAAATAAAATGGATGGAAGTTTAAAAAATCACGTACTTATTTAAACTTCGGCAGACACGTTTTTTTTATAATCACGCTATTTATTTTACAAGAGTCTAATATATTTTGTTGCATTACGTTGAAAATAATTGAGTATCCATTACGAAAAAAATTTTTTAAGAAAACTAATCGATTTAAATCGCTATCGCATAGAAAAAATAAACAAAATTCGTGGCAAAAAAATTAAAGGTGCGTGATACGCGTTTTAAAAGTTATCCTTCTCTAGACGAAGTGACAGGTTAAACGGAATAGAGAATCGAAGAGAGATGGAAAATAAAGTTAATACAATTTTAAGTGAATAAGTAATTTCAATGATTACTGTTAATTGCCACATTGAAGCTAACGGTACAAACTATCACGTAAGCCATCATATGCGCGCAGGTCAGGGTATAGATAGGTAGACTTGTGACTGCATATTGCGATAATAAGCGATTATAAAATGTAGTTTTGTGTACACTCAAGTTGCAAATAGAACTGCTATGAGCGCTGACTGTACCTATATAACAATATATGATCAAATAGGTAGGCAATACTTTTGTGACACTTATACAACAAATTTCAAAATATTAAAGTGAATATTTCAAAAAATCGTCGCAAGCATTTTTTAAAATTTTTCTTCGAATAATACGTTATTTATTTAACAAGTTCAGTAAAGCATGATGTTTCATGCGTTGAGGATTCAGACTGAAAGACCATAATTTACGTTTACATAATACTAAATTCAAAACAAAGAAGTCTGATTTTTTGCGCGCCATGAAGAAGGAGAGATATGTAATTTTTCGTGCTTTTTTAAACTATTTGATAACTTCGAAAGTTTCGTTAGGCAAATTAAATACGGTTTTATACCCGACAGATATTTTTCTTTTCATCGATATATCACATGACCGGAAAAAAAATATTTTTTTCGAAACTTTCTCGAGGGTCTAAATATTAGGTTGTAAATTCGGCTATAGTTATCCTATAAAGCGGCCTTTCATACGCATCTATTTGAGATACGTTTTGGTTTCTTCAACTTTTTTACTCGGACTATTGCTTACGTAAACATCCTTTTTCTTGCTGTTTTTGGTCCCAAAAGGGGGTTTGTAATTTAGGCATGGGTAACTCCGGACACAGCTATATCCTCGGAAATATATCCGCGTTCGGGGACTCAGCTAGATATATATCTCCGATGATTCGTGATTTAATATGTCTCAACTCCAGGAGATGATGTCACACAACGATCAAATGTCATTCCGGACACAGTCTGATTTACCTCTATCGCAGTGATTTAATACATCTTAACTCTGAAAAGTAATCGCACAACTGTCAAAATTTGCTATGTCATTACTGTTTCACGGGATGACGTCGTGTTCGTAGATTGCAGTATAGGAGGTAATGATGATGGTGTGATTTAGTATTTTCAAATCTGGATAAATAATGAGATCCACAAATTTAATGCTAGGTGTTATTTAACGCGGTGCGAACGCTTAACCGAATGTAGCCCGATTTTGAGGATAAGGTTTTACTGCATTGGTAATCGAACAGAAAAATTTTCACTGTACAAGTACAATTGACAATTTAATGATTTCGTTTACTAGCAAAAGAAATATTCTAAAAAGATTACATACGAATTCTATATATTTATAATACAATTGAAAATAAAAATGTCTCCTATTGAAATACAAAGCAATCTACAACGGAAAATTTTCTGTTAAAACTATCGTTTGACAAAAGGGGATAATAATCTTTTATCCTTTTTTTTTTTTCTTCTCATTTATTATATTATATTTAAAAATAATTTGTTTTTCAATTTAATTCCTCAAAGTATTTTAAGCCCAAAAATACAATTCCTTGCGCATGAAAATAGTAAACAAATTGAGTGAAATTTGATATGCCAACAACAGTTATAAATTGGTGCAGAAAAATTGAACTGCATATTGTTGTTTTGCGTAAATAAAAGTTTTGAAAAATGGAAAATTTCTTTACGTATACTGTAGTAAAATTGCGTTCGATTACCAACCATGTAAACTTATACTCAAAATAGGGCTATATTCGATTAAGCGGTGCGAACTAGCTATTCCATCCAAAAGAAAGTGCTGGTAAATCGGAACTGCGTGAAGAAAATGCGCATTGTGTTCAAGGACGTTCTGTTGCTTTGTGCGTTCCAAGTACTGCACGCGGAGTTGGAGTTGAATAGGCAGCCGAAGATTGCGATTATACACCAGATATGAAATAAATTACTCAATCGGAGTTGGAGTTGAGAAGCGGATATATATCCGTAGTCGGAAAGGACACATATTACACATATCCAACTCTTCTAGCGGGAGTTGATTTGCGCACCTTTAGTCTCTATAATTTTTTAACCGTAACATTTTTGATTTTATGAAAATGCTTCAGCGTTTTGTTTTGCATTTTGAATTTTACTTTTAAAAGGTTATCTCTCTGGTGATGCGTTATGAATTTTTAAGTGATTTCTGAAGTCATTTTAAATTACATATTATATATTCTGAACGGTTTTTTGGTTTTTTTTTCCGCCCAGGGTAATCGGTTAGTTTGAAGTTATCGTTTTAAAGAGAATTTCAACTAGTAATTTATGATCCAATTTCGGAATTAATAAGTCAAACCATTTGTGAGTTATTGATTTTTATTATTTGATATTTTTGTCGTTTCTGAACCATCTCATTAGAATTCCATACACCATGTGTACGGAATCGTAAAAACATAAAAATTATCGGAAGTTTGTACTTTTTTCTTTTACTAGAAATTTAAAACAAACGTAATGTGAATAAGTTTAATGATTTAATACGAAATATACTTTTGAAAGTAATAACTACAAAAATTTTACATCATTATTAAATTTTTGGCAACATAAATATTTTCTGAAAACAAAAGTCACGCTTTACGTATATTATTAAAAATATACATCTATTTACATTAGAAATTTTTTTAAAAAAAATATATACCAAAGAGGAGCAGCCTTTGCACATATTGATGCAACTAGACCTGTTGGTGTTTGATTCATAGCAATTGAACACAGGTTTAACTACAGTCGGATCTGTATTGATTCGCAGCAGGCATCAGCCTCAATTTTTCTCAAAAAAAAAAAAATGAAAAAAAGAACAGAAGTTGTTAAATCGGAACTTTTTGTTGGCCAAAACACATGGACTATTCAACTTCCTGGATAATGTTTATCTGGCCAATGTTTTACCGCGTTACTGCTACATGCCAGACGACCACCATCGATCCGAAACCAGCTACCGGCTCTACTCCCAATGGAATTCTATCTAAAACAGCCGAAAATGCGCTTTCAAGAAAACGGAACGAGGTTACTTAGACGTTCTGGAATTGTAGTAGAGCAAAGATTTGCATTACCAGTTCGACTACACCCACATATTGATCTTAAATTGATATTGGTTACCAAGAGGTCTTATAGCTCGGGGACCTTGATGGATCCGAACAAAAGTTAAATACTATGTCACCCTTAACCATTACTTCATCACAATGCGCATTCGAACACAATTTTAATCCCGATCTGTTTGTTGCATATAATACTGTGCCAGAAACGCATGCATGTAACAACCAAATTTAGTTCCAGTAGATTCGTTTGTTAAGGTGATTGTCGTTTAAAAGACTACCTGCTTCTGTTTATACAGATCGAGAAGTTGATTAAAACACGTTTTTATGGCAAGAACGCGTGTCTAATTAGAAATCTACTTCAGCAGTGCTCTACTCTGATTACAATTTTGGTAACAAAATGTAACGGTACTCTAGGTTTGTAAACAAATTAGGATTCGTGTTTAAGTTTACGTAAACACTGCTCAGTATTAAATGTTGCCACGAGTAATTATTTAAACAATCACGATTCTCACGTAGAGGTAAACATAAAACATAGTACCGCAATCTCTTGTTCGGCTACGGACCTAGTAATAGAAGTGACACTGCTCGAAGACGCGTGATAATGCAAAAATTTATATTGCCGTTATTATTTTGCACTAAGAGGTTAGGTTACTTTTACTGTTTATTGCATACAGGAAAGAGAAGCACTTTCACCAGTCGAATTTGTTATTAATTACATTTATTAATGAGAAATATTGTAAATGAATAAACACATTGGCTAACTCTCGACTCTCGCCTTATTCTTTTTTTCTTATGGTTATATACCGGGGTATCCGGTTGGTAATACTGGACAAAGTGTTCATTTAGAATTTTATAATCAGTCGTTAGTGTATTTTTGAAGAAAAGTGTTACAAAATGCTTTTTTTTTTTTTTTGGTGCTTTTTCTCTCTTATTCCGTAACGAAAAATTTGTGGCTCCGTACTTGTAAGAAATTTTTTTATTAATTGTGATCTATTATATAATCACCTGTTTAGATCTCACCTGCACGGACAGTTTATACGCACATATTGGGAAGTTGATGCGATCCATCATTTACAACGGACCGAAAAAATCGTCTCAGGCAAAATACACTGAATTTTCACTGCGCACAGTGTTTCTGATTTTTTTTTTTTTTTTATAAATCACAATACCGATGTAAACAGATTCGTTGCTGATATTGTTTAAACAACTTATTCTCTAAAACCCGATTACACTTTATTTCAATAAACAAATTTGTTTATATTTTATTTAAAATATAAGATAGGGTTATATGACAGGAAACCTATATTTCGAGAAATTTTTATTATTAAGTTCACTACTTAATAAGTACTCCCCTTCCCGATGAGTGTTGATGATTTTTTTTACTTTTATCGAAGATTCAAGTAATGTAGTAAATAGCTTTAAAAAGTAAGCCGCCAATAACCGCTACTTTTGAAGATATTTCTTTCGGATACAAATTTATGTGTAATATAACTTATAAATCACAGTAGTGCCAAAGAAAATGTCCCGAAAAAACTGGACACCGTTCAAAATTCGGCTCTAAGACTCATTACAGGAGCATTTTACACCAGCCCGATTGCTAGCTTTCACGTAGAATCAAACATCTTCCCATTGCAACATAGAAGAATCTTCTCATCCCTGAAATACTATACAAAAATGACTTCAAATTTAGCCAATCCTACTTCCGAAAAAACTATTTCGCCAAACATTATTTAATTATATGAGAAATACCCAAAAACTCCGAAGCCATTCGAAATACACGATGCCTAAATATAATTAAAAACATCAACTTTGGCACACCAGACATCGTAAAGGACATAAGAGAACTACCACCATGGCACACAACCTTTCAAGAAGCCATAGCAGACTTACACCGACGCGAGAAAACGAACTCGTCCTTAACCAGACATATCAGAAAGGTGACTCGTTCATTTTGGCCAAATGAGTGGAATCGAACCTCTCCAATCAAAAAAACAAACTACGTCGCATCAAAAACGAAATTGCCGACTGGGAAACCAACTAGTGGCCAAAAAGACAAAACGAAACAGTTATTTCGAGACTTAGAATAGGACACTGCTCATTTAGCCACAAGTACATCCTCGACAAGGAGCCGGCGCCCATTTGTGTGGTCTGCGTAGAGACTTTCTCGGTAGACCACCTCTTCACATGCAAAAAGTGGGAAACACAGCGGGCAGCCTGCGACATGGTAGGAAAACCTATACTAGAACTTCTTTACAACGATAGACTAAATTATGAAAATGTATTAACTAAAAAATGTAAATATATATATACATATAATATTATCTAGATAAGTTAACAGTTAAGATGTAATATATTCGTCGTAAATGGCTCCATTGTCGAGCGACAATAAATAAATATATTTAAAAAAAAAAAAAGATAAATTTTTCAAGAAGTTTTAAAAAATAAATGTTTTATTAGTGAATTAATTTTATTACTTTCTAAAGTGAAAACAACTACGTCAAAACGAGACCTTTTTGACCTTAATATCTGCGTGGGAAAAAAATTCGTCCCGTCAAAGTACTTAAAAAGATAGCTTTTAAAAATTTGAACAACTCATTATCATAAAATAAAGTAATATAACATATTGATCAGTTGGGTGCGGGAAAAAAAAAAGAAAAGAAAACAATTTTTGAGTCTTGGACTGAAGTTTAAGATTTAGATTAAGTCTGAATCTTCAGTTTAAATTAAATTGAAACATCAATGAAGTTATAATCATCCCAAAAATTTTTATTCCACATGCCAGTTTTTACAATGTAATCTGTTATCAATATCGGAAGTTACAAAACGCCCGAGAAAAAAAATTGAATACTCTAAATCTCCGATTTTTCAAAAAATTTACATTGTGACATTATAAAAATCATTTCAATTCTTTCCTTTCGAGGGGTTCACTTCCTCCTCTTGAAATTCTTTCATCTTTATCCCTATTCCTAAGAAAAGTTCTTCCTTACGCCCCATCTCCTTGGCATCCTGCATCAGAAAATTGTTTGAGAGTATGCTGAACAAGCGTCTTGTCTGGTGGTTGGAACACCATAATATTCTTCCTAACAATAATATGTTATTGGCTCTTCTGATTGTATCAGTCTTTTCGTGTCTCATTTATATAAGTCTTTTATCCAAAAACATTATACTCTGGCTTCCTTCATTGATGTCTCCTGCGCTTTTGACAATGTCCATCTCCCAACTTTAAGATAAAATGACAGCAATTAACATTCCAGACCATTTCACTTGCATTAAGCTCATGCCCAATCGTTCCATGCACCTCTCCCCTCCATTATTTGACACTTCTAGAAAGGTTTTCTGCAGTCTTCCTCAAGGTTCCCCTCTCAGTCCTACTCTTTTTAACATTTATACTGCTAGTATCGCTTCCCTTCCTTTAAATTCCCACTCTTTATTCTTTGCCGACGATATTTTGCTTTTTTCCTCTTCCCACGATATTGATGCAGCTAATGAAGCTCTTAATTCGTCCCTCAATTTTATTGAAAGTGCTCTTGCCTCAATTAACCTTTCCATTTCTCCTTCTAAGTCCTCCTACGTTGTATTTACCCTTCGCCGGTATAACCCTGCTTCCGTTAGTCTATCCTTAAATAGTACAGTTCTTGCTCGTGTTAATTGCTTTCGTTATCTCGGTATCTTTCTCGATAGCCGTCTGACTTTCTCCGAACATATCAAATATCTTTCCTCCTCTTCTACTAAATGGTTGAACCTGCTGAAGGCCCTGTCTCCTACTAAATAGGGTGGTGACCCTTTTATTCTTATTTTTCTATATAAATCCATCGTCCGCTCCAAGCTTGACTACTGTTAGGTTAATTTATGCCTGCGCCTCCAAGTAGAGGTGCGCAAATTAACTCCGTTACAGGAGTATATATGTGTCCGTTCCGACTGCGGATACATATATCCGCTTCTCAACTCCAACTCCGGCGAAGTTATCTCATATCCAACGTACAATTACTCTCTTCGCTGCGTATTCAACTCCAACTCCGGTGGAGTTATGTATCTCATATCCAGCGTATAATTGCACTCTTCGCTGCATACTTAATTCTAACTCCGCGCAACACTCCGAGTGCACATAGCAACAAAACGTCCTTGAACACGGTGCGCATTTTCTTCGCGCAATTCTGATTTACCGGCACTTTTTTTGATAAAATATCTAGTTCGCATCGAGTCAAATAACACCAAGCATTAAATTCGTGTGTCATATTACTCATTTTGAGTTGAACATTTTAAAACACACCGCCGCTACTGCTGTCTGCGAACACGACCTAATTCCGTGAAACAGTAATGGTAAGGCAAATTTTGACAGTTGTGCGCGCAGCTGTCACCTTTCAGAGTGGCGATATATCAAATCACTCCGCCAGGGGGTGAATTCAACTGTGTCCAGAATGATAATATTTGTGTGACGTTTTTCGGAGTTGAGATATGTCGTCAGAGATATATCCGACTGTGTCCGCCCGCGAATATGTTTCCGAGAATATAACTGTGTCTGGAGTTACCAATGCCTACCTCCAAGTCCCGTCTTTCTAAACTTGATGTGATCCAAAATTCTTGCTTTAGACTCTGTCTTGATGCTCTTAAATCCTCTCTTATTCCAGCACCATTTCTTCTTTCTTCTTCTTCAAAAATATACCATCCTCTAATCTCTTGGAGTTGTGTAAAGATTTCCATCTCAGATTTTGGTCGGATATGTACCCTTCCTCTTTTTCTAATTGTCTTTCCTTTTATCTGCCCGTTCAGCCTAATCTTCCTTCCAATATTTGGTTTCTTCTGTTTCCTTTACTTTCTGTCGCCATTGTGCGTTTGCGCTTTAACCATTCCTTGCTGCCTTCCTCCCACTTTCGCCTCTCGTTGGCCTCTTCCCCATGTTGTCCTCTCCATTCAAATGATGCGGTTGTTTGTGACGCCGACCACGTGTTCTTTGAGTGCTCTGCTCTTTCGGTGGAGCGTTCGGCTCTGTGCTCCCACTTGCTTAGGCTGGGGCTTCCTGCTCCTTTTTGTGCCCGTTATATTTTGTCTTTTCCTTCTACACTTATTATTCTTTCCATTATTTTTTTTTTGAATTACTTTATATTGTGGGAACGAAATACTTATTCCCCGATTTGCTACTACATATTTTCCTCTTTTCTCGTCAGACCGCAGATGACTCGCTCATTCACGAAGGTTTGGCCCGACTGAAGTTTTAGATTTCTGTCGAACGCGCTTATGAAATATCGTAAAACCTGCGTCGCATTCGCTATTCTGGTATTCCTCTTTCTCCGGTCTCAGTCGCTTCAAGTTTACGTCGTCGTCTTCTTAACCGCGAATACCTTTACCGTATAAATTTATTTTTGGAGTCAATATATAAATGCGGCAACATCGCATAAAATATGTTTTTATTACGAAATAAAATACAATTTTATAAGAAACGACAGTTTTACACCTTTTAAGGCTTTTTATCAATTAAAATTTATATTCCTTTTTATTTATTTTAGTTTTTTGAAATCGTACAAATTGCCTTTAAAAAATATTTATTTTTCAATTTTTATAAGTTAGCTGCCTCCCCTCCCATGAAGAACAATTTTTGGGGTGCGTGCCTGCATTGAACTGCTTCCCGTAGAGCAGAAATCACTGTCTCATTTCAAACTGAAACTATTTACAGAGTTTCATTAAACCGTAACCGTACGCTTATACAGCAAAAACATGCAAAAGAATATTCGAAACTTACAATAATAATAAAAGAACATAAATCTTAACAATAAAATGTAACCCATAATACCGAAAAAAAAAAATTAGAAACATACGCAAATAATCTGATCGAGCATCTTTGAAATCAAAAAGGCAAAAATAATAACCATCAAAAATACTTGATTATTTTGTTAACACCGCAAACAAAATACCTCACAATTGTAGTAAAAGGAAAATACTCAATTCCAGACAAATAAAAAAATTTCAGAAAAATAAACGCATAGAAATTCCTCGATTATATGAAAAAGCATCCGACATATAAAAATAGCACACAGTAATTGACAATACACCTTCAATACTGGTTACCGCAATGACAGAAAACGGAATATATAACAAAAATATAATCAGAAAATTGAAATACATGATTTTTTGCGCATAAACAACCGCACCTATTCCTGACAAAACGGAGTTATTACCTAAAAGTAAGTGATTTACATAAATCATAGTTTTAATGGAGCACTTTCATTTATTCAATCGTATCAATTGAAGATCTGATGTGTATACGAATCGAAAAATGTAATTTCTTATAACGGTTTGAGAAAATAATTTTTAACATCAAAAAAGGAAATTATTGATGTTTCTTATACGCAAAAAACACAACAAAAACAAAAATAAATTGAACAAACAACAGTTTATTCGATAGCTTATGAGTTATACATATAAAACACTAATTACAGGCGACGTACAGTTCTTGATTATTAGGCGGTAGCTTCCAAAGCTTGTTTAATAGGGTGGAACGATTCAGTTTCATACTCCCACGGTAACTTTCCTTGATTCTATTAAAATAACGAACAAAAACAAGATTATTAAGATTATAAAAAATATATTTAAAGTTATTAAAACGTTTATTAGCTACACTTTCGCGTTGTAAAAATATGAAACGATACTAATTTTAGTGAAATAGTATAATAAAATATTCGAAGCAGCTATAATTTTTTCTAATGCACGTGATTATATCGGAACAGTCAGGGGATCGTGATAATCACTTAAAACGGTTACCTGATTTTAAAAAATTTTAAATAAAAATGTACAAAAACTTACTAGTTTTTTAGCTTTTTGTTCCAATATCGAAAACGCAAAATGGTTCAACTGAAACAAACAATGATATAAATCTTGGGTTATTAACGTTAAAAAAAAAAAAAAATGCACATACCTCAAAAAATAAATCAAAAAAAGAAAATCCTAAGATTAGATTAAAGAAAACTAATTTATTATTTTAATTTCATTTATTAACTCACAACCGGTTCAAATTGGTTCCTTTTTAAAAATATTAATTTGTTTCATCAGTTTATCATTACATGCATTTTTGACTCCTATTAGAATCCCCTTTATTAATTCTTAATACAGCATTTATCATAACTGAAGTATATCATAAATATGAGACTGTGTTCCTGAAAAACATGTCGGTGATTTATTATAAATTTCGAATTATATTTCTGAAAATAAAAGCTAATATTTATTTCAAAGTATACAACAATCAGAAACGGATTATCAAATCTAACATCCGAATTGAGTTAGATTTTTTTCTTCTTTAGCCTTCGCATAATATTTTTGAGACTTGGCAACATCGCAATAAAACATCTTAGTTTCGTAGCCCTCACACAGAAAAAAATCTACTCCAACAATAAACGTGAAATTTGCTGTTCTTAAATTTACTGAAAAGCTTTCATAAAAAAGAATTAATATTTTTCAATCTATACTTTCAACTATGTTAAACGAATTATCTACCGCATGAGATAGAAAATTTGACGTCGATTCTTTCAGTTTTACTTTTGAACAAAAGAAATTTTTATTCACTCCTGGCCCATCAGAAGGTACTTGTGACAAATTATTTATATTTAAATTGTTGAAGCCCATCAAATTTTTAAAATGCATAAGTAAGGCGTCCGTCATCGATGGACCCAAAAATTAAACTTCTATTTGTTTAAAGACAATCTCATTTTTAATGCTTCCCAGAAAAGTAAAACATCAATTTAGTATGTTTATCTCTCGATTAGTTTCGTTGAATGTTGGAAATTTAGAACTCTCCGCGTAAATATTATTCTCGATTTCTTTTGAAAAAAATACTACGTTCATACACTACCCCCTTAAAATTTCAAAAAATATTAAGTAATTAGTAATACTTAGTAGAAAAGTTATCCAACAAATAGTTTAATCAGATAATCAAAATTAATAATTATTTTTACTACTTTCAAATTTCTTACAATTTTTATACTCATTTACATTTTCCAATTTGTTTTTATTATTATTATTACTACTCTACAGTTGTTTTCATTAACTAGATCAAAATTTTTAATTACCATAATTCCTTTTGGTATTGAAACTCCCTGAAATCTGTAAAAATTTCCTTTATCCGTATCTAATTTATGAACCTGTGCAACACAAATTTTACATATAATAAAAAATTATTAAGCAAAACTTTTTTGTTCTACCGACGAAATTTATATATATATACGCATGTATTTCTAACATCATTAAAAAAAATACGTACAAATTAAATTAAAATGAATAATACAAAAATAATTTAATAAGTTGTGATCAGTAAAGATTAATAACTTTTCGACTATGATATGTATATACATATTTGTTACAAAACTGTGTGCGTGCCGGAAATATATCATACATTTACGCAGACCCACAAACTTAAAACTAATTTTTTTAAATTGGATCGCGTATGATCAATGTTAAGAAGCATTGATTGACATCATATTTAACTTTTCACATTTTCTAGATTAAAAAAAAAAAAAAAAAACAATCAAATTTTCGTTGTGATTTCACATCAGCGCGCAACAGCATGTATCACTTGTTCCCGCGCTACCAAATTCTATTTTTTGTACGAATACATGCGCACATATACACGCACTCATTATTCTTTCTATATTCATATGGAAACATAAATACATTTGTTTTAAAATAATTTTTTTAGATTTTCCACACTCTAAAACTTGGATGAAAATAACGAAAATCGAACCAAGTGGATAAACAGAGATAAAACCTCCGTACTAGGCAGAGTAATTTCCGACATATTCTCGGAAATATATCCGTGTTCGATCTCCGATGATGAAATTTAATGGTAATTCCGAAAAGAATCATACAACGAACAACGTTATTATCCCGAATACAGTCGGGTTTATCTCCGACAGTTGATTTAATATCCCTCAACACCGAAAGCGTTAGCTACGTGCGCAACTATCAAAATTTGCCAAGAATATTATATGTTGCTTTGTGTATTTGGAATACCGCGCGGAACAGCAGTTAAATAAGCGACGTTAATAATACGATTATACACTGGGCATGAGTTACGTAAATCCATCGGAGTCGGAGTTGATTTCCATAGTCGGGGAAAGGATGCATATATTTGTAACTGCCCTAACGGGGTTGATTTACGCATTTTTACTTTGTACTAATGTAAGCTGAAAGTAGAAGTAGGTGTTTATTCTTTGACGTGATCTGATTGTAAAAATATACGTAATTAAAATTCAGATGCAGATTTCAAATTACTTTTGAAATAGTCACGCAATAAATATTTGTGTACATTGAAATGTATTTTCACATTGAAATATTTGTTACTAACAAAACAATTTGAAATAATTTCTCTATACAAAATAAACGTATTTCAATATTTTAAAATGTACTATCGAGTATTTAGGTACTGATTTTTTACAATAAAAAAATAAAGATAAGGAAATACCTTGATAACTGTTTTACTTGAGAAAAAATAAAATTCCTATTCTCCGGGGTCGAAAGAAAAAGATCGATTTTGTATCATTTTATAACTAACAACTATATAACGTTTAGTTTTGTGCAAAAATTACTTTATTCTTTGCTTTGCTCTGTTTTTGTTTTGCTGTCTTAAAACCTCGATCAATGTTCCGCTTAATTTTCAACAAAGCAAAAACTAATTTATTTAGACTGTAATAATTTAAAATTAAATATTGAATACTAACCGAAGTAATTGTACATCTCCCTACAAATGTTGAATTTGCAATCATCGGACCTCGACTTATATCAATATGCTTACCAATTCTGTATACCGTTATATTTTTATCTGAAAACAGTTTATAATAATAATTAAAATAGCCAACTACTTATACTCACTCTGTGCAAAATGTTCAGCTGGAGAACATTACCATATCTTTTTAGTCATAAAACAAAAAAATTGATCTATTTCTTCCGTTTGATGTAACTCAAATAATTCAACACAATATAGTTAATTTAAGTACCAGTTTCGAACCGCATTCGATGTAATATTTAAGTAACATGAAATTACTTTCGGATTACAACTTTTTTATATAAATGTGTTCCTAATATCATGTACGGTAATATGATAAAAAGTTCGAGAAAGTTACTAGTAATATAACACACAAAATAACCATCAATTATCTGATATGTAGTGTCAGATTTAAAAATTCGAAACAGTAAGAAAATTGAGTATTTTTTTAAAGAAAGTTATTTAAGTTGATGATAAATATGTAAAATGATGTAAATAATTGCAAATAATTAGGTTCTTTGTTTTGAAAATTTCGCTAATAACATTTTATTTAGTAAAAAATGAGTTTCTAGAAAGAGAATGCTTGAGACCTCTAAAATCCTTCCTAGAATTTCCACTGTTGACATCTGTACTTAATACCGAAATCAATCCATCTGAATTTGAAACAAAAAAAGCTCATCGGTGTAATAGAAAATAATATCAAATCGAAGCTACTTCATCATACCAGCAAAATAAATAAAACAAAGGAAAGATATATATAATAGTATAACCAACAGAAATAGCTACATCGCAGCAATCACTCGTTTAACTACTGCAACGACTGCGTCCATTGCAACTGTAAGTACTACCGCAAGCAACACAGCCCCTGGTAATTACATGCACGACAACACTGCAAACACATAGACTCAAGCAAAAGGTGAGTTCGTTTCATATACGTCTTCCAATAGCAAAATAAAAGATACATACAATTACTTACATTAATAATAACGTAGCAGTTAATAGCACACCACTTCATTTCCCTCTCCTCTACCAACTGTATATACCGCAATATTATCTCCTTATCCTGATTAAAACCATGATCAGACTTACTCATTAAGTAAAAAAAGTAAGTAAAGTAAGTCACATATCCTTTAGCAGGGTATCGAGAGGGTTGTGAAGTTAAGGTTCACAGTGTACTAAGCCGAACGGCACTAATGCAGAAGAGTAGAGGAGACAGTTTCTTTCTCTCGGCCGCCTTTACTTGCCCAGATTTCTCTGGTATCACCCGATTATTTCAGCCTGGGTAAACCTGATAGAGATTCAGATCAGGAACGGGACAAGTCTCGATAACCTATGACACCTCTGATTTAGTAGCCAAGTGCCTTAACCACTAAAACAGAAAAAAAATTGTGATGAATTGTTAAACAAAAGAGAAAATGGTCTAGAGTAAATAATTCGCCTGAAAATAGCTCGTAAACAGTAAAGAAAGTATATACTGATAATATGCTAACAAATCAATATCGCAGATACAGATTATTTTGATAATATTGAGCCACAAATGGTAGCGACAAAAATTTGTAGAAACCTCCTCCGATCTATATGAAAGATGTCGTAGATTACAACACAAAGTTAGATGAAATACAAAATTTAATTACTTCAGAAAAATTTGAAACAAAAATTTAATCAAATAATAAAGATAAGATAACAACAAAAAACATATGGATTCATATCGCAGTTTATGGTAAGCACTTTAATGAGAAAAATGGATTTCGCCGTATACCCATTAAACAAAAATGGTAGTAACTAGAGGTCTGCATCATTCAATAAAGATATTGTACAAAGTTTATCGTAAAAAAGACACAAAGTAAGAAATGCAATAAATATGAGTCATAGAATTACTAAAAACCCGTTATTATTATTATTGTTTATTGATTTGGATCCAGTTGAAAATAATAAGAACATACAACAACTAAGATATTTGCATAGCGTCAGAATGCAAGTGGAAGCATTGAGGAAAACAAATCAATTCCTCAATGCGCAAAATGTAAAAAAAAAAATGACTGCTTTCGACCGTTTATGTGCATCAAATGCGGCGAAGAGCATAAAGTTTGTAGTAGAAAACGGGAGACATCAGCCATGTGTGTCTTGTGTGAGGGCAATCATCTATAAGAGTTGGGAGGTGTACAAATTGCTATTAGAAAAAAATTCTAATATCGGGAAAAAAGAAGAAATGAGAAAACGTACTGAAGAGTACACGCCCAGAGGTCGAAGTCAACTTGACCCCCCAACATGAAGAATTGTAAATCCATCTTCAGCGAAAAGATCGTATGCGGAAGTTACGTTTAAAAATGGATTAATAAATAGCAGTACGAACATAGGAGAACTATTAAATCCTAACACATTTTGAACGTAGCTTTCCTCAATTAAAAAATCAAAACAACGTAACAGTCAATTTCTCGACACAAGTAATAACGAAGCTAATAAAATGACCTCAAAAATACTAAGAATAAACGATGGAATGCATACGGTGGTTTATTAAACCATATCCAGGAAGCAATATTCTATCTAAAAAAGGAAAAACTTGATATAAATCTAATACTTGAAGGAGCTCGTCTCACTAATAAAAATTGTGTTCACATTCCTAACTATTTATGTTACCACACGTTACACCCCTCCGGGAAGGCATACGGTGGCGCCGTGGTAATTATAAAAGAAAATATAAAACATTGCAAAGGTGATAAATATTCATCAGCGGAAATACAGATCGCGATAGTTATAATTGAACAACTTAAAAGCCTCATAGCAGTTGCCACAGTGTACTGTCCTGCGAGGTATGTAATTGAAGTTACCAAAATTAAGGACTTATTATTAAAATTAGAACCAAGTTTATAGCTGGCGGTGATTTTAATGCTAAGTACGTTTACTATGATTCCAGATTAACTACCACAAGAGGATTCAGGTTGTATAAATTAGCAAATGAATAAAGGTGTAATTTTCTTTCATATAGGGAACCAACATACTGGCCGTCGACAGAAATAAATCGCATGTCAGATTTATTCGATCTATATCTGGTTAAAGGAATACTTAGAAACTTCATGACTGTAACATCAAGTTTTGACCTCATCTTTTCAGACCACTCATCAATAATAGTGACCGCAAATGCAGAAATCATAAATAGAGAAAACAAAAATATTATATAATAAAAAAACAGACTGGGACTGGGACTGGTGTAAAAAAATTTTAGAAGAAGAAACTCAGCCTTACGTTGTCAAACTCTTGACGATTTTTAAAAACATTCCCGTACGACTATCAAAGATATCTAGTTCATGATGTTCCTTTTCTAGTTTGTTGTTTAGTATAAATAGGGAGCGTAGAGGGGAACATGCATACTGCTGAGTCCTTGCAAACTGTACTGCCAGTATATGAGTTGGTCGAACACCTGAAATGGGTACTTTAATCAATATGTTTCCCAGGAGATTGGGACAATTTATCTTACCATGCAACAGATTATGTAAAAAGCGAAGCGCTATCTCCTCCTCCTTCCCTCCAGGCTGTTCAAGTTTAATTGTCTAAGTGTTTTCCCGTATTCGAAATACTCACCACTGAAATTACCAAATCTATATAGTAAGTATTTTATAAACTTTATCTGCACTCTTTCTATTCTGGCTACTAAATCAGCAGATGTAGGATTCCAAATCAACGAGCTAAATTCTAAGTGCGAACGAACCAAAGCGGAGTATAAGGATAAATATGTTTCAATGTATCTGAAATTCGCACTGCTCCGTAACATTAAACCCAGCATTTTCCTCGCCTTACCAATTGTGTTCATTACGTGAAATTTAAATGTAAATTTTTAAATGCCAAGATCCGTTACAACTGTCTCCTTTTTTAAAAGAGAACCCTCCAGATATGATATAAGACAGAAGTAGGGTGAATTTTGCGAGTAAACGAGATAAATTTACATTTAGACGTATTCGCCGGTAAGTTATTAGCAACACTCCATGATACAAAATTATCTACATCCTTTTGTAATGATGTAGTATCTTCAACATTTCTTATTTCTCTGAATAATTTTGCATCATCAGCATATAACAAAATTTTGGAATACTGCACAACATTCGGTAAATCATTGATGTACAATAAAAAGAGGAATGGGCCTAAAATAGAACTCTGAGGCACACCGGAGGGGCAGAGAAAAGAGCAGGACTCGCAGTTACCAAATTGGACATATTTCTCCCGATTCCGCAAATAACTCTCCATAAGTTTTAATAATCTGGTAGAGAACCCAAAATTGTTTAATTTACGCAACAGACCTGAATGATGTACCCTATCGAAAGCTTTTTGGAAGTCAGTGTACACTACGTCCACCTGCGAGGACCTATCTAGTACGAACATAATCTGTAAACGTCATGAGGTTAGTTATAACCGATCTAACCTTCAACAAACCCATGCTGATCAATTGAAATACAATGTTTTAGAGTTGTGAATAAGTTCAAAAATTTTAGCGGCTTGCGGAAGAAGAGATATAGGTCTAAAATTTGTAATATCGTTGCAAAGGTTATTTTTCGGAATGGGCGTGATCCTGGACACCTTCCAAACTTGCGGAAAAATACTAATATTAATTATACAGTTAAAGATATGTGAAAGAAGTTTGGTGAATAAATCTCGGACAAGCCTTAAAAATATATGGCGGTACGTTGTCGGAGCCTAAAGTACATTTAGGCTTAAGCTTCCGTAACAGCTCACTTACATCTAGTTCCGTAATATTCCCCACAAGAAATGTGGTTGGTACTAATGAAAGGGTTGTGAAGGTTGAAATTGGACTCCTGTCGAGTAGAATAAACTGATGAGAAGTGAGTAGCAAAAGCAGAAGCAATATGTTGAGAACTACGCAAAATTTACCCTTCGTATACAAAAGATTCTTGTGAATTTCCCTGACGGCCATTATAATGTAACTAAAACTGTTTTGGGTCTGCTCGCATTTTGCTCTCTTTAGCACATTCATAATTTACTTTTGCAAATGTTATTTTCGATTTTAGTTGCTTACGTAAATTGTTGAAGATAATTTTGAAAGGTTGATGTTTTGTTTTTTTAAACTTCGATACTTATCCTTTTCTTTTATTACAATTATTATCTCTTTAGTGAACCAACGGGGATATTTACTTTACAGGAAGACGGCCAATGGATATTAATAGTAGAAAACAGAGAGTTGATGTTATTACGAAATACTTGAACAATATCTTTAAAGAGAATAATACGAATAGTCACAACAAAAATGTTGAAAGAATTATCAAAAAAACTGATATCTATAATAATTTATATACATTATGCTATCTTGAGAATTTCGCATTTCCCAGTTTAGTGTAAGTTCTCCCAAATAATTATGATATTAAAGCCGGGAAAAGATGGCACTAAGACCTCATCCTGCTGCCCCATTTCCCCATTGTCTGTTCTAGCCAAGCTATTAGAAAAGTTAATATCCGTTAGTTTAAATAAAGTAATGGAGGAAAAAAACTGTAATTCCATAATACTAGTTTGACTTTCGGAACGCGCACTGTACAGAATAGCAAATACATACCGTGGTAGAAATAATTGTAGAAGGAATTAAAAACAAAAAATATAGTGAAAACAAAATATAACACGAAGGTCTATTATATAAAATTAAAGCGCTTGTCCCCGAAAAATACTATCTGTTGTTAAAATCCTATTTAGCTGGCCGAAAATTTCAGGTCAGACAAGATGAAGAATACTTACAAATATATTTTATTAATGCTGATCTCTCACGAGGAAGTGGATTAGGACCTTTCCTGCACAAACAGTATGCAGCGGATTTTTCTAGGAAGGAAAATATACAAATGACCGCATCTGCGAATGACACGATTATAACTGCTTCAGATTTGAACCCTGATATTGCAACTAGGGCTATACAAAAACAAAAAAAACGATAACTCCATACTTCAATGGTCACCGGCATGAAAATTGGGAATAAACCCAGATAAGAGCGTACACGTGCCATTTTCGAGCAGAAAGAATCATAATAAGCAAATATTTTTAGGACGTAACGTAGTTCTGAAAATAAATTGTGTAAAACATCTCGGCGTATGCTTAGATCGTTCCCTCAACTGAAAACTTAGTATACAGAAGAAAACAAAAGAGCTGGATCAGGAGCTGAGAGAATTTACAATTGACCGTAAAAAAACGGAGTTTTAATCTATAAAACGATATTAAAACCAATATGAAGTTGTACAGCGTTACTTTGGGGATGCGCTAAGAAAACTAATAGATTGATTATACAACGGTTTCAGAATAACGCACTTCGAATGATATATCGGATGATATCATAGTATGTTAGAAACGAAACGATCCGTAGGGACCTGAAAATCTCCACGGTTGATGAGATTATTAAAGAACAAGTTCATAAGTATGTGGCGCGATTGCATAGATATTGCAACGAGCTGGTGGCTGCGATTCTTAAATAAACCACTTGCGAGACAGTTGAACAGAACCAAGGTTCAAGACTTAAGTTGACAAAAATAGAGAAAAACACATTAACGGATGTATTTCCCACATATGGAAACATGCAAGAGACCATTTGTTCGACAGCTAATTAGGCTAGATACAAATTAGCAAAAAGAAAAAAAAGAAAATAGATGGACCGTATTACGTCCACTAATTATTATGTTTAATTAAGAATTAAATTTATAAAAAATAAAACAACATAAATTACATAAGTTGTCGCTACCAGTTACTACACTACATTGCTTAATACTTCTCGTTACAAAATTTAAATATCATAACAACAATTCAAACATTCAGAATGATTTTTATTTTATAGTGAACAATTTATTTTGCTTCTCCTTTCCCGTCTGCTGTAGATGACAAATTAAACTATAAGGTTGATCTTTATGTCTTTAAAGTAATTCTTTTCAACACAATAAATGCTTAAATTCTTCTTCTTCTGAAAATGTCGTCTGCAACTACTTATCACTCGGACTTCGTCATCTTCAGTTTGGAACAATTTTTCTCCACTGCACTCGAACCATTTTCGACAGGCTTTTTTTCTCACGCTACGTTTCAATAAATTTTAATGTTTAATATATTTTATTCGGTTTTTTTTTGTGGGTTCACAATTATTTTTTGAATCGCAAATAACAATTTTTTCTTCATGTTATTTATATTTTTTCACTGATTTTAACCGGTATCTTTTTTTCTCTCTTGCAATCAATCATATATGTATTATACAACTGTTTTTTTTTTGACAAATTCTACATATAACATTTCTTACTGCTTCGCACTGTTTGCTTATAATTCAGTGTTATCTGCGTATCTCACATTCGGAATGTTTCTAACTTAATTTCATTATTTTGGATACAGATTTGTCGAAAATGACTTCTAATATACATTAAAGAACAACAGTGACATCAAACACTCTCACCGTATGCCTTTAAAAATCCATTTCTACAGAATTTTCATATTTATAAAGAACGACCTACCCAATAATTGCAATATATTTGTTTCATTATATTACGGACTCTGTTTCTTCGAGCAATTTCTTCTAAAATTTTCATTAATTAATGCCATTTGTTTTTAAAGTTAATAAATAATTAAATTATAGAAGTGAAAAAAAATAAAGGAAGAAATTTAATTATACGGTTCAAAAAATCAATTTTCCCCTTAAAAAATAGGAAATTTCCCGTCAAATACGCTCCGGAAAGTTTAATTTTAAAATTCCAGCTCCTTCTACTGATTTTCGGTGTTTTTCTAAGGTGCCTAGGAAGTATCAAAAACTTTAAACGTATTTTTCTCAAAACAGCGTTTTTGAAATTGACGGGAATGATATTAAAAAAACTAATCAGCCGATTGAACTTTTTCTTGGTGATATTAACTTCTATCTAAATCTAAAAAATTTCGATTTTTTTTTAATGAAACTTACTGATAATTATTGCAAAAATGAATGAAAAACTCCGAAAAATTAACAATTTTTTTCAAAATTCTTCCGATTGCCGATTTTTTTTCTTCACTTTTTTGAGGTTTATCAACAAATTATAAATGTCATTTAACGTTACTTTTTTTTTTTTTTTTTTTTTTTTTTTGCTAGACTAATTCAGATCAAAACTACGGCGTCCACGATGCACGCCGATTATTTGCAGGGTTCTCTTTGCGCTAATAGTTGCCATTTTATTAACAAAAATGTTTTTGTATACTTCGAGAGTATGTTAATAAAAGTACAAAGTTGAATTATAATTGAATAAAAATTTTCTTATAAAAAAAAAAATGTTTTTTCCCACCGCTTAATTGTATTTCCTCCTTAATAAAAAATCTCTTAAATTAGTATTATTTTTTTTCCGTTCCCCATAGTATTTTACTATTTTTTACTTTACTTCTTTCCATAAATTTTATAATTAAATTTAATTATTCGAGAATTTCAACCAATTGTCAACTTTAATATAACAATCATAAAGGAAGCCGAAAAAATAAATATTACACCTAGAAATAAACCGAATTACCATTTGATAATGATAAAATGGTTGGTATTTGTGAAGTTTTATGCTCATTGTCTGCAAACATGTCTAATGCCAACTGTTGACTAATTACGAGCCTTTCAATAGGCAATCGAGCATTTACCAATTTCACCATTTCACTGGATAATATCTTTAGTTCATCTATCGTTGGCTGCCAATTGTCTAACGTAGGTATTTCTACATCGTATACAAAACTTCCACTGCGAACTGAAAATGATAAATTTTAAAATTTAACGAAAATAAAGATTAAAAAAAATTAATTGTACTCGTAACATTGTATTATTAAAAAAAAAAACATGATTTTTAATTTACTGCGAGTTAATTTCCCGGACATTTTTTTATCGCTACATCGGTTGACTGATTTGAACTATAGTTAACGGCTAACAACTTTTATACCATTTCTGTATTTGTAAATAGCAAACTTTATATTTCCTATTCTCATTAAAGTGGGAAATATTATTTCAGTAACTCAATATTGATGCAGAAATGAAAGTGTGAGGCTATATCTTCATAAATTAAACGGACAATTATAAACGTAAAAGTGTTATAGATATTGATAATAAGAATAGCATTCTTAAAATGTTATCTTGCAAACGTTCACTGAAACCTTTCCGAATGCTGCAGTATCGAGTTGTAATTATTTGTACAAATTCGCAAACAAGTTTGAACGTACCGGCAGTGTTGCAGATGTCCCCCGGAATGGGCATCCGCGCTCAGTGCGCTCGGAAGTGAATATCAATCTCGTTGCGTAATCTTTTACCTTCACGCCTCGTGAATCCGTTAACCGAGTGTCTCGGCAGCTGCAAATGTCACCTCGTTCGCTTCACAGAATTATGAAAGAGCTAAATCTTCGAGTTTACCGACCGATTTTATTAGAAAAATTACGTGAACCAGATTACCCGTTGCACGCGCAGTTTTGTGAATAGTATCTCATAATGAACGAAGCAGATCCCCATTTTGCTAAATCCATCTTGTGCAGTGATGAAGCGATATACAAGATGGCCGGCCGTATAAATCGGTATAACTGCGTTTATTGGTCGGATGAAAATCCACATATGATATTGGAAAAAGAGGTGAATGCATCTGGAGTTATGGTTTAGGCTGGAATTGGAGCTCGCGGTGTTGTAAGTCCATATTTCTTTGATGTCAATTGTGCTTCATACCTTGAACTTTTAACAGAACTTCGACAGACTTTAAATGAGGATGACAGTTTCGCCGGCATTGATGTGATTTTACAGCAAGACGAAGCGCCAGTTCATTATGGATTGCAAGTGCGCAAATTTCTCAACAATAATTATCCAAATCCGGTTGGAAGAGGCGGCCGTACGGCCTATCCGCCACGTTCTCCAGATCTAACGGTATTGTCAAGGACAATGTGTTTTCTAAAACCATCCACAACTTGGAACAGTTACGAGATAACATTACTGAAGAGTTCGATATCATTAATCAAGACGTTGAATTGCAAACCCATACTGTGTACATTTATATTTATATTTTCTAACTTATTTAAAAACATTTCATATCGTACCTTGCAGCATTTCTGAATATAGGGTCTGTTCAAAATATTATTCTGATTTTAATAAATGAACTACTGAATAGATTTACTTCCTTGACTCTGGTTATAAATAATTGATCAGGTTAATTTAAGGAAAGAAAAACTAATTTTTCCTATCACCGTATACGTTATTTACTGTCTATGATTAAGTTTAATTTTACGGTTGGCCGCGTAATTTAGTATAATATCTCGATGTTCCTACAGCAACACAGATGCAAGAATATAATTTACGTAACATGATAAGATACAGATGGCATTCATAAATGCACCGATGATTGTAATTTTTAGTTTTGAAGTGTCAAAAGTATACAAAAAATTCAATAATGGACCCGATGTATCCCCTCAGAACTAATTTCTGGATATTATATTTGCTGGAAAAAGCCGAGTTTATTGTAAACGTTTCTCCTTTTAATATGATTCTAATAATTTGTAAATATCATCATTGGTGTATTATTTTAATTTGTATAAAAAACATTATGTCACATCCGATTGAATACTTGTTGCAGAAAAATTTACGCCTTTTGAGTACTGTTAAAACTGATCAATAATTCGTTGCGTAACCTGCACGAAAGCTGATCTGGTATCAATTTTTCAATTATTATGATCTTTAACATTTTATTTTGTAGTATCATTTCGAAGAACTTAGACAGTACACTCTGCAAGCTGTCTGGTTCGTATGAAGAGGGAACGGAAGAATTTTTTTTCAGCTTTAAAAACATGAAAATCATAAATTCTTTTTACATTTTGAAATAATATCTCTCTCATTATTGTATTATTTTTTATTGAGCTTTAACGATGAGAAAAACGAAGTTTTGCGTAACGGACTGTGCAGTTGCGTAATTGGTTATCTGCATGTTTTAATTCGCAATCTCTTAATTCTTACATTACGTGTAGTCTGAATACATTTTTTTAAATTCGTATTATATATATATATATATTTTAAATTTGCTTATGATATTGACTTGATGATTTGCGATAAATTGTGTATGTTATTAAGAAATGGTTTTACTATTTTATATAGACTTTCTTTATTTCGCAGGCGTAAATGTTCACAAACATTATTTTCCATGCTAAAAGTACTGCAATTGTAAAGAATAAAATAAAATAATAAATAGATTATTACATCTAACGTACCATTTGGCCAAGGGAAACTGTGCAAGATTATCCGTACATTATCTTTAAAAGCTGTTGTCGCTACATATCCTAACATAAATGAACAAGACCGCCAAAACACTTTATTTAAGTGAAATGGATTTTCATCTTGGAAATGTAATAATTTTAATGTACAGTCAGATTCTAATGGCCGATGCATATCCCACAATGTTGTACCATCTATTAAAGCCAAAGCGGATCTTCTCATAAGCATTTCACTCATATCTATAAAAAAATAATTAAAAAGAAATAAATAATGCATAAATATGAACAAATAATTAAAAACATAAATAAAAGAATAAAAATGGAACAAAAAGGTTTTAATATTTTAAATAATTAAACAAAAGTTGCACTCTTCTAAATAAAAAATTTTTGAAATAAAAATACGAAATATGACAAAAGAAACTGTTTCGCGTATAAGATACTACTCAAAATTTGCCATCTTAATGAAAAAACTGGTTTTCTATTAGTCGTTAAATATATTTTTAAATTCCTGCATTTACTGCTATTAATTTAAAATAGATCAGACCGCTCCAGACACGGCAAATAAAAAACTATTTTGTTGTGATATGACTTTAATTTGACCTGAAATATTAACTATTTTTCCCTCTATTGTTTACATACGGAGGGAAAATGTCGCTAATAAAATAAAAAACCTAATAAAGAGCTGATCAGATATCGAAAATAACATAGCGGCGCATTCTATACAAATAAAAACTCATCACTCAACAAGTCTAATCAAAAAAAAAAAAAAGAATTAGGAAATTCCACAATCTAAATGAATAAATAAAAAAGCAATAATTAAATTAACCCGTTTGTATTATGTTCAGCAATCAAAAAATACACCGCATATTATTGTTAATATATAAATTGACTCATGTAACCAATAAAAACAACGAGAACTATAACTTACGTTGAGCACAATTATACGGCGTAGATATATTTTTGTTCATTGTTAACGTATACGCTTCAGGTTCACCGATGTACTGAACACGTATTTTTTCAACACGACCAACTAACTCCATTTGACGTTTAGCCTCTTTGTTAAACAGTTCATTTCTTCTATTTACTCCTTCATCTTTGACTGTTGTTACAGAACATAATCGACCTATAACAAATACGATCATATAACTTTAAGATAAATTGTAATTTGATAACCGATTCTTCTATATCACCAATTTTTTTTAACGTTCCTATTAATGATTCAGTGAGAACAATTCAAAAATAAAATTTATCAAACATATTTATCCCTATTTATTCAAATAAATATACGCTAGAACTTAATAAAAAAAAAAGTAAATAAAAGTACTTCAGTAGAAAATCACCCTTGGTTACTTTTTATTTTATTATATAGTAAATTTTATAGGTATCTTACAAATCAAGCAAAATTATATATGTTAAAACTAATTTCAGATATTTGTTTATTTTTATATGAAAAGCCGGCTTACGCGTAGCGTGACTTACATGAATTTTCATTAATAAAATTTTTCAATTGCCGTAAACCTTTTAAACTATTATTAGTATATATGAGATTTCCAAGTTCTAACTGCTTTCTCACTAAACTTTTCATTTCAAAAAATAAATCTTTAACAAACGGATAACTAAATACAGAATAATAAATAACTCTTATCTTTGTTGAAAATTTATTGGTTTCAAACTTGGAATTATAGCTTGATTTTAAAGTATGTTAGTCGCGAGGTCACGACTTAAATTTTATTAAATAATAAATTATTTTATTGCAGATTAAGTTAATTATAACAAATCATTAAAAAAAACAATATTTAAATTTAACAGGTACTTTAGTTGTTTTTTTTAAAAATAATAACTTGAATAAAATAATTTTAAAATTATTATCGATTAAAAATTTATATATCTAAGGAAAAATCTTTTAATTAATCCATGGGTTACAGTGTTGGATTCGCAACTGAAAAAACGTGTGCTTCACAGTTTGGAAGGTAACGAAGTAGTTGAGTAAGTTAAGATGGTAAGTAATTAAATTATTACATGTTTTAATATTTTACATTTTATATTATTACTGAAACATTAGCATATTTTGGTTACTCGTACATATTAAATCTATTTTCTGATCAAATTCTAAATGTGATCGTTTTTACTTCATAATGTTGGCTGTTTCAATACTTTCATTCATTTATATCCTTTTTTCTGTTCAAAGTTTGTTAACTGTAACATGATTCAGTCAAAACTATTTGTATTTCGAATATTTTGTAACATCGAATTTTATAGTCGTTTATCAGCTTTTAATCATTCTCTGATGCATAAAGTGTTGATTAATAAAGTAATTATTTTAATTTCTCTGTATTATTTTTTTAGTCCACAAACAAAAAGAAAACGAGGAAACTACGTGGACATGTAAGTCATGGTCACGGACGTGTTGGTGAGTAATTATATTCTTAATTACATTTTGATGGAAGTGATTTTGAAATTGAATTTAAAAGTTTTAAAGTTAATTACTAATTATTTATTTAGGCAAACACAGGAAACATCCAGGAGGTCGTGGTAATGCCGGTGGCCTACATCATCATCGAATTAATTTTGATAAATATCATCCTGGTTATTTCGGAAAAGTAAGCAATAAATCGTATTAAAATTTTATTTTTAAATATTAAATTTTAGCTGCGTTACAGGTGTTATATATTTTTTTATAAAAAAATAAATCAATTCTTTCTTTCTAGGTTGGTATGAGAAATTATCATTTACGAAGAAATACAAAGTGGTGTAAAGCTATAAATATCGACCAGTTGTATACTTTAATACCTGAAGAAGTAAGGCAAAAGTATGCGAAGAGTAAAGATAAAGCAGTTATTATCGATGTTGTACGAAAGGTATGTGAATTGTGAACGTATTGTTTATTCTAACTTAAAGTATTTCCAAAAATACTAGAACCTACTTTTATTAATTAATTTTATTATTTGGTAAATTCAATTTTTTTTTTTTTAATTTACTAATGCCTATTTTTTTAAAAAAATTATAGAAACAAAGTAAAATAAACAAGCATCATTGTAGGCATTATGCTAATGTTAGAGATTTTTTGATAACATTTCCTTGAGGTAAAACTAGAAATTCAAATATATTTATAAAACAATAGAAATTTAATTTTTATAAAAATAGATGACAACTAAAATTTACAGGTATACAATTAATACAGTTTTTATTTATATTCTTCCATTTTGAATTTTGATGACAATTAGTGTTGCTTTGTCACTAATGCGTTGAATCCAATTTTTTTTTTTTTTTTTGATACTATAAATGCATTCAGTTAGCTTTTGGTATTTTAGCACCCGTCCTGTACTTAACGTAGATCAGTGATTCATAAAGCACATCCTCAATTTTTAGATTTGATAATTCAGATTGAGTTGCGTCGCACAATCTCAGTTGTTCCTATTTTCGAAATTTTCGTGTTCCACATTAAATTTAAAAACAATTATATTCAACTTGTTTCATCTATTTCATACATGTTGTAGGACCAGTATTGTCTGTTGACAAAATTTAAAAGAAAAGGAAAAAAAGAATTTTTAATTCTGTTTTCTAAAATTCTTTGCTCGTTCAGTTTAAAAATTGACATTGTATCACTAACTATTCTAAGTAACTAATTTTGTGTACAATTTTAAGGTTAAGCTAAGATATGGAAAAGGGGAACAATATAGAGAAAAAAACTTGATGAAATTAAAATAACATGATTTAGAGAAAAATGAAGACGACTTGAAATTTTACTTATTCTGATCCTAATTTTCATACATTGTTGGATTAAGCTTAACTCACACGGACCACATTTAAACCAAAATTTTGTGTTCGTTTGAAAAGTCACACGTTGCGACTGTCGTTAGAGCTGACGACGGGAAGTGGTCCGTCTAAGTAGTTTTACGTTTTTTCCCATCATTTCTATATTAAAATAGTATTACCCACGACAGACCACTATTTTGTGGTTCTGCTATTGTCGAAAAATGGTCCGTGTGAGTTGAACCTTAATGTACATTTTAATAAGCTCAATCATGAAAAAAAACGACCAAATAAAAAGTATAGAAAATAAATATAAAGTTTTGATCTATGTAAGTAAATCTAAGTAATTGATAATACTGGTTAAATGGAAAAGTTCCGGGACAAACAAAGTGTAAATATAAAATTTAATCAAGTAAAAATTTGATTTGTGTGAGTGTATATACATTCAGTGTTTAGTATTATTTTTTTAACTTCCAGTACATTTACAAAAATATATCTTATTATTAAATATGACAGAGAAATAAGATATTATTATTCATTAATTTGCTTATGAAGCTTCAGCTTTGATTAATTACGCATTTTAATTATTATTTTTATAGTAGTTACTTAGATCTAAACCGGAATAATTTATGATAATGAAACAGTGTGTCTAACTGTCCACTGGTAAATTTTAAAAATATTTTCTTTTACAGTAAATATTATTAAAATTGAATTTTCAGTCCTTTAAACCGTTTTGATTCTTTATAATAGTAAAATAATTTGAAACTTTGTAATGATGACAATCATATAATGTAGCGACAGGCGAACTGATTATAAAATGCTGCGACTAATATTGTCTGATAAAATATACGTTTAAAATTGTAATTTTGTTTCAATAGATTTTTTAAATTTCTAGATTTTTATTTCTAGAGTTTATATTGAAACATTAATTATTAATAATTATTCATTTTATTTTTACACGCGAACAATAAATATTTGTTGAATATTTTACTGAATCTTATACGAATTGTGAAAGTCATGATGACAGTCACATCATATAGCGACAGGCGGTCTGATAAATAATGATGTATATTTTTTTGTCTGATACTTCACTTCGTAAGACAGTAAATGATCATGTATAACATAAACAAATTAGACATACGTTCGATATTTTTTATAATATTAATATGAAATTATGTGAAAAACTAATTATAATCGCGTATATTTTTGTGATGACAATCATATAATGTAGCGACAGGCGAACTGATTATAAAATGCTGCGACTAATGTGGTCTGATAAAATATACGTTTAAAATTGTAATTCTGTTTCAATAGCTTCTTTAAATTGCAGTTTACAATAAATGCAAGACAATTAAAAATTAAATAAATCCATTTCGTCGTTTAATTTTTAAATTTTTTTCACATTATGATTATGGAAGTTTATATTCCAACCTAGCTAGAGATAGTTTGAAGATGAATTTTGATTAGCGTATTATAATCACGTATATTTTCGTGATGACAAACATATAATGTAGCGACAGGCGAACTGATTATAAAATGCTGCAACTATTATTGTCTGATAAAATATATGTGTTTTAAATTGTAATCATCTGCATATAGTTTTTTGTTTTTTTTTAATTATAATGATCAATAAATGCAGGACGAATTAAAATAAAAAAGTTCATCTCTTACAAGGGGAGAACACGACCTCGGAAATTCATTTCGGGACAAGACTCTGTATAATAATAGTACTCCCTTAGGATGTTCGCCCTTTAATAATAATAGCTTCGAATGGCCAGTCAATTCGTAGAAAAATGCTTTTGAAATACTAATAAGTTTATTTATGCTCGAGTTTGAATGGTTTTTTTATTCGTTTAATTAATTATTTTTGCAATTAAATAAATCTGTTATTTACAAACATCAATAATTTAAATAAAAATTATCTTATTTTGTTTAGAAAAAAGGCTTATTCAATATTACAGAATATTTTAATTATAATAACTATATTCTTTTTTTTTAAATACAAAATAACTAATAGTTATGCTATTAATACATATAAATTGTAACTGCAATTACTTCGATCATATTAAAATCTAATTAAAATATTTAATATTCAATAAGCCTTGTTTCTAAACAAAATAAAATAATTTTTATTTAAATTATTGATGTTTGTAAATAATAGATGTATTTAATTGTAAAAATAATTAATTAAACGAATTTAAAAAAAAAAAAGGTTAGTCGAACCCGAGCATAAACAAACTTCTGAGTATTTCACCGGCTTTTTTCTCTGAATTTACCGTCCATTGGAAGCTATTATTATTAAATGCTGGCCACCCTAAGGGAGTACTATTGTTATACAGAGTCATCCCTATATGATTTTCCGAGGCCGTGTTCCTCCCCTCGTTAGTTTAATTTCTAAAACCTTTTTACGTTGTGATCATGGATGTTTATATTTGAAACTAGTTGGGATTTGTTTCAAATTGAATTTGAACTAATGAAATAAAATAAAATTTTGTTTCTTGTACATATTTCTGGGATTCGTTAAAAATATTTTTCATTAACATTATAAATCTCAGTGTTTACCCAAAAACTTGTTATATATGTTTAGTATACAGGAATATTTTATTTGTTTTGTAGGGATATTTTAAAGTTCTAGGAAAAGGCAGCCTTCCAAAACAGCCAGTCATCGTTAAGGCTAAGTTTTTCTCTAAGAAAGCCGAAGAAAAAATTAAAAAAGTTGGCGGATGTTGTATATTACAAGCGTAATTTTTTATTTACAAATAAACTATTTTGACGGTTTATTAAAAATATTTTAACTATTTTAAACTTTAAAGTGATAAAGTCATATTGTAACTTTGATATATTGACAGTTTTTCCGAATCGTGTATGGTCAAAATTCTTTGCTGAAACGGTTTCTAAACGTTAAATTTCGTTCTTTCAACCGTTTTTTTTTTTTTCTTAATAAAACTGAAAATAAATGTTATTTTAAAACAAATAAAATAACAACATTAAAAACGCAATATGATTAGCAAGTTTATAGAAAAGCACCGACTAGTTTCGGATTTTAAAAATCCATATTCATAGAATAAATAGAACGAACAAAATAAAATTAGAACTTGCAAACATAAATTAATCAAAGATCGATTTTTTTAAAAGTTGAAAGTGAATAAACAGAATTAATATGAAATAAACGAGTGTGGTATAAAATTAAAATCGTTAAGTTAATATTAAACATTAAATAATGGATTATTCACGTACGGTAAATTATTATTAATATCGCTCTTATGCTTATGAATAAAATAATTCTCGACTAAACCTAATTTTTTAGGAATTTTTAAACATTTACCGTAAATTAATTGATCGCGGGTCGTTCAGAAGATAAGTTTAACAATGTTGGCGCTGCTCTCGGTAGAAAGGTAGAACTATGAAATTTTAGGGAGAAGTTCTCTCATTTATTCTGATAAGTTTCATGTGGAGTGAAGTTCGGTTGGTCCATTGTTATGTGCTTTACAACGTTTTATTATGGAGCTGCCATTAAAATTTGCGTCAAAACGTGAATTGCGGGTCAATACGTTTATTTTACCAGTAAAAAATTAACTGCAACAGAAATTCACCGAGAATTATGTTCTATTTATAGTGAAAGATTGTGAGCCTGCAGGTGGATACGAGTTAGCGAAAGCCATTCTTAAACGGACGTGAAGAGTTACGTAACAAACAGCACAAGAGACGAATAGCGTGAAGAGAACGTCATGCTTGTGAAATGGCTGATTCTGAGGATTCGTAGTATACTTAGGACAGGTTGGCCAAAATCTCTAAAACAAAGACGAATGTAGCCGTTCCTCTATTCGAACCATCATCCACGACCAACTCTAGTTGCTTAAAGTGGCGCACAGTGGATACTTCATCTAGACCGCACAAACGCCACTCGTTCCTTAACGTTTTTCAGTAGGAAGGAGACCCATTGCTGTGCAGAGTTGTTACTGGATACGAAACTTGATTGTATCACTTACACCTGACTCAAATCGATCATCGAAGGAATGAGTAGAAAAAATCGGTCGATCTATTAAAAAAATGCAGAACGACGTTCTTTTCCTGCAAGGATTTGGCGGGATTATCGTGGTGTTTTGTTGATTACCTTGAAAAAGGCAAAACTATCAACACGGCGTCCTGAAACGCTTTCGTGTCACAGTAAAAAACAAAAGACCTAGTTTATTGAGTCGTAAAGTGTTTCTCATGCACGGTAACGCTTGTCCGCATTCGGCTCGGTGTAACACAGGAAAAATTACGAAAATTCAAATGGCAAATTACTTGCCTGCCCTTTGCCCCAAGCGATTACCACCTTTTCCCCTGCTGAAAAAAGGGTTTAGGACCAACAATTTAATTTAACGTAGGAAATCTTAGACGCTGTGATAAAGTACTTCAAAAAAATGGACGTAAATATTTTTAATTTAGGAACTATTAAAAAACTTATTATTCGTTATAAAAAATGTCTTTAAAAAATCGTGGCGATTATATAGAAATAATAGAAAATTGTCTTTAAATTTCAAAAATGACTTTTTTTATCTTTTGTCCACTCGATTGCAGTGTAATTAGACCGTCGAACTTACTTTTTGAACAACTCTCGAATTAATTGCCTTCTTATGTTACGAATATGATAATTTAGGTGTATATAAATTATAATTCAGATCATGTATGGATACGACAAACCAAAAGATCCTTTAATATTACGCATTACATTATGGTTACATTGAAAAATCAACTTTTACTAAGCATTTAGTTTTAGAAAAGTATACAATAAATAACAATATAAAGAACACTTAACAGTATTAAAAATAATTAAAAATTACGGAAAATTCGATTTTACCGAAAATTATTTTATTCTCAAACATAATATTAAATAATAATTTATCATGTGTGAATCCATTATTTAATGTTTCATATTAGTAAGACAATTTTAATTTTATGTCATTTTATATTGATTCCGTTGATTCGTTATCAATTTTTTTTTTTTTTTTTAATTTCGACTTTTATCGATTAATTTATGTTTGCAAGTTTTAATTTTATTTTCTTTGTTTCGTTACACCATGAATATAGGTTTTTTAAATCTGAAACTAATCGGTGTTTTTCTATAAATTTACTAATTATATTGTGTTTTTAATGTTTTTATTTTGTTTTATTTATTTTAATTCAAGTAACACAATAAGGATAAAATGTAATCATATTGGTAATCTAATTTATTCATATAAAAATGTAATTTTACATTTGCTTTTTAAACTTGGATAATTCTAATTGTCCGTATCGTTGACAATTGGTAATGAGAATAACTGACACATTTTGAAAAATTTTTAAAAACTATTTTTTAACCTATGACAAGGCTAATTAAGAGCATAAGAATATAATTTGCTGTCATTTTTATACCGTGGTACTTGTAATACAAGAATACTGATCTTGCACGATTTGGTCGCAATATTGGGGGAATAACAGCTTTTTGTATACTGTGAAATCATTTGAAACTGATATTGATTTTTTCTGTACCGAGAATACTGATAACTTCTTGACTATCCGTATTTATAAAAAATCTCTGGAATATATTATAAGATGTCTATGCGAATACTTACAGCTTATGGACCATTCTTTAAACCTATTCATCTAATTTATTTTTTAGGATTCCGTACATAAACGATAAAAATATCAAAAAAAATCAATAACTCCCAAACGGTTTAAACTTCAAAATTGGACCATAAATTACAATTAAAATTCTTTCCAAGAAAATCTATAATTTCAAACTAACTGATAACCCTGAACAGCAAAAAACCGTCAAGAATATATAATATGGAATACGACCTCGAAAATCACTTAAAAATTCATAACACATCACCAAATAAACGTTTAAAGGTGAAATTCAAAATATAAAACAAAACGTAGAAACTTTCACAAAAGCAAAAAATTACAGTTAAAAAATTATGTAGACCCACCCACCCCTTGGACCTAAAAACAGCAAAAAAAAAAGTTCAGGTGAGCAATAGTCCGAGTAAAAAAGTTAAGGAAAGCAAAACGTATCTCAAATATATGCATAAAGGACCGTTTTATAGGAAAACTATAGCCGAGCTTATAACTTTATATTTCAACCTTCGGGGCTTCGAAAATAAAATTTCGGAAATAATATTATTTTTTTCCGGTCATGTGATATATTAATGGAAAGATCGCTATTTGTGGGGAACAAGCCCGCATTTAATTTTCTTAACCAGACTTTCAAAGTTGGTGAAAAATAACGTGTCCTCCTCCTCCTTGCGGCGCAAGTATTATAGCAAAAATTTTGAACAAGATTGAAAATATGCGCATTCCTGTATATTTCTCTAGTTTGAAACATGCGGGTTTCTAACTATAAAATTAGCCTCTTGGGACGCCGAAAGCCTAAAATTTTTGCCGAGTAATTGCGGGAAAGAAAGCTATTTGTCGGGAGAACGAAACCGTATTTCATTTCTTTAACGAAATGTTCGAAGTTGGCGAATAGTTGACGTATCTCCTACTTTATAGCTCAAAAAATCAGGTTTCTGTGTTTTAAATTTAGTAAATGTAAATTATAGTCTTATATGCGGAATCCTCGGCGCATAAAACATCATGCTTGACTAAACTTGTTTTTTTATTATTATGTTGGACTAAACGTATCGATTAACATTATGTTTAACTGCAATCATGATGATTTTCACGAAATTGGGTTTTTCTTACTTTTTTTCAACTACTAAAAAACCAAAAAAAAAAAAAAACAAAAAAAAAAGGATGCTCACAATCTAGTGGTAGCGATTTTACATCAATACGCATAAACCGGAAGTAAATTGCATTGTTTGTTTAAACGTAAACATAAAACAAAATTTTGCTTACTGTCTGCATATATATATAATTTGCACTTTAACCATTTGACTTCTTCGGCTAAAGAACCAGAAACAATAATGCAATAATATCTAAATAATCATTGAAAAACAGATGCGCATTTGCCGACATATATATTCCACACAGAATTATTACATTCTGATAGCGAATATTGTGTCCACTTGTGAAATTATGTTTTAAAACTTAACATACATGTTCCTTTTTGTAATTATTTTAGTAATAAAAACTGACTAGAGCGGATTTCTATTTATAATACATAATTTTTACGTTATTAGAATAAAATAGAATAAAATTAACCATGTCAGAATTAATTTAAAGCAGAACAAATTAAATGTATGTAAAATTAGTTATTTGACTAAAGATAAAATTTTGGTCTAAGCTGAATGAAATATGTACTTTTTACTTTTTCATTTAATTATTTTTCACTTACCATAGATATAGTATCATTTTCAATAATTTTGTTCAATGACAAAATAAAAATAAGTGTTGAAAAAGCAGTTCATTTTAGTTTCAATTTACAAATTAAATCTAATTCTGTATCAAAGTAGCTTATTAAATACAGAAAATTGAAAGTAAGAAAATCTTTAAAAGATGTCTATTCTTATATAATGTAACACCAAAAAGAGAAAATGGGAAAATTTTATATAAATCCTCCGAACCTCTCCAACGAGACTCCTAATCTATTTGTTCTATACGAAGTATAAAACAAATAGATTAGGAGTGAGGTCCGGGGATGTCCCCAGGCGGAGGCACGAAGGACCGAGTTTTTATAGTTTACGATCATTGTCTTGTTGAGAAATCTATCCTCGAGGTAAATTTCGATGGGCATAAGGTAACACTTGTTCTGATAGAATATTTCTATACATAGCGGCATCCATGATACCTTCAATTTTGAAAATCGGACCGACGCCTTCCCATGAAAATGTACCCCAAATCATTATACTACCTCCAGCATGCTTTACAGTTGGTGTTTGATATCGAGAATTATTTCTAGTTTTTTTTTAGGTCGTCGAATATACTTTCCACTATCATTTCTAAACAAATTGATTTTAGTTTCGTCAGAAAACAGCACTTTTTTCCAATCTTCGTTTGTCGAGCTCTGATATTTTTTCGCGAATTCTAATCTGGCTTTCTTATTTTTTTAACTGGTCAATGCTTTTTTAAACTCAGACGCGCCCAAAAAGTCCCACTGTTCTCAGCCTGCGTGAAACAGCACTTCGGCTAATATCACAGCCAAATTTTCATTACATAATTCACTTGCAATGATCGCAGCATTTTTTTTCACTTCTGCGACAGCCTTTCTTTTAATCACTTTATCGACACGATTTGTTGTTTTTCGTAGCCCTCCAGAAACCGGTTTATCACTTACAATACCTGTAGTCTTCCATTTATTTATTATATCGTTAACATTCGAGTTTCCTATGCCCATAAGATTGGCTATTTCGCGTGAAACTTTTCCTTCGTTGTGTAATTTCAGAATTACTTCACGTTTGTCTAAAGATGTGCGTTTCGGCATCTTGACTGAGTAACAGGAAAATAAAGAAAAGTCGTTAGTATTTATACACACGTCCGCGATTAAATAATGTAAAAAAAAAACGAAGCAAATGATAGCTTCTTGAAAGTTGGCAGAAAAATTATGAACACGCATAAAACATTTTTTTTTGTTATAAATAGTTGATAATGATTAGATAAAATTGTTGTATTGTACATTTAATTAATGTTGTTTAAGATGATGTATCCGTATTTTAACTTTTCACATTTTTTACATTATTAAATCGTTTGGCCGGAAACTTTTGACTCAGCTGTATATACATACGTATACTAGCCATTGCCTGCATATTAATACCCGCTTAAATATTTAATTTTCTTTTGCCTTTTACACGGTGAAGTGTATGTTTTCACTAATAATTTATTTTCAATAATCCTTTTTCCTTTATTTCGGGAATCTTAGTCATATAATAATTAAAATAAACCGACAGCATTTGCGAGAATTTGAGATTTGAATATAAATAATATTTCCATTAGTGACAATGGAAATTCTTACTATAGTATCCTTTAATAATTTTCGTGTAATTTAAACTTCTAAAATATTCTAATAAGATCAATTTATTATTCAGCATTAGAAAAACAAAACGTAGATACTAAATTGCATAAAAAATGTATAAACAAATATTTGTAATACGATGTTTTTACATAAAATATAATACTTTTATCGAGTAATTCAATATTATGTCTATGCTATGAAGTTGTTTCCTGCATGTTCGACCGAAATTTTTATATATTTTTTTTTCTGAAATATTTATTAAAGTCGCAAATAAATTTTTTCATTAATAAATTTATGTAAACAAAAGTTAGTTTTAGCGAACAAACAAATTTTTTTTCTTAAATATTTTTATTTTTACCGTTTGGAACTGACTCTTTGCCTTACTGTAATTATGGGTGATACGTAATATTTTACGATTTAAAAAAAAAAAATTATTTATTTACGTGCCATACACAGCAACTGAGGCCAGAGACACGGCAAGAAATTACAAAATTACGGAAATTGAAAATAAAAGAAAAAGAAACCAAGAGAAATTAAAAAATTAAAACAGCTTTAGCAAATTTTTAAAATACTAGTTTAATATCAAGTTTATTTCAATAAACAGTGAAACCAAATTAAATAATAATGCTTATTATAAATCTATCTTTAATTGAATATTGATGACCTTTATAAACTAAATACCTATTTTCGATAATTATTGAAATTTTTAATGATATTTGAAAATATTTTATATTCAGATACAGTCTGTAGTTTATTCTGTTACCAGTGATTTTCACTTCCTGTATTGTTCTAAAAAAGATTAAACTTTTTTGTTTAAATTTCATATATTTTTTTTCACCTTACTGACACAAGGTGGCCACCCAACCGAAAATATGCGGGGAATTTCATTATAAATCAAAAAAAAAAAATGGAAAAATAGCCAAACTAGTTTTAATTTTTAAAAAAAAATCATTGAAATGAAAAATGAATACATTTTTTAATATACTTTACTCGATAATAAATTACAAAGATTTTTTTTTATTTGTATGAAATATGCTGCAGCGGTCAAACATTATTAATAATGAAAAAACTTTCATTCTTTTATAATTTACCTTTAATTTTTCGATTAAAACACTTTTTCTATAACGTTAAGTTTATTCTTATGATGAGTAACATTTATATTTGTTGCCGGTACATTTTAGTTGAAATTTTAACGGAACGCATAAGAAAAAATTTTATTACGCATTCCCTGTAAATTCCTCGAAATCTGAGCGTATACAGATGTAAATATTAGACGTCAAATAAATTTTATAAGTCGAGGACTATTGAAATGCTGAAGGGGTACTGCAATCAATCTGTTACAAACTTCATTATTAACTTTTGTAAAGATAAAGTAATATGCCTCTGATTTATATTCCACACTGTTGCCACTATTTGTGTTACTTTGTAATAGTAGATCAAAATCTGTAAAGGGCTTATCTGAAAATAAGTGATTATTTTATTTAATTCAATTAATGCTTCGTGGAAGATGTTTTAATCATAATTTAAATCGTTGTATTTGAAAATCACGTCGTTTACAAAGCAGCAGATATTCAGATATATTTTCCAAATGATTATCCAGAGTTGGTATGGATTAGAAATTTTATAGAAAGTTAAAATTATGGCAAAGAAATATGTTAGCAATTCTACATAGCAGCATATTGCAGTTTCTAACAATTTATTTTCCCAATGAGAATCATCAATAAAAAACTGCTTGATACATGGCGTGAGTTACCCCTGACACATTTTTTAAATTTTCAAAAGAAGTAGAGCCTTTTACCGCATAAAGCGACATCCTGAAGTAAAAATATTCAGTGTTGTTAGGGTAAACAACATATACTCTTACAAGGATGGCTGTTTTTTAAATTTTAAGACAATTTATAACAATATGCGGTACACATTCAACTGCAGTTTGACAAGACTTAATATAGTTATTATGAAAGTCGACTTATTTTTTCATAATTTGTATGCTTATAAATGTAATCACCTTAAAAACGTACGTCAAATATTACACAAAAACAATTTAAATTTAGGATAATTCTCTATAAGAAGAGAAAATAATGGTTTCAGGGGGCGGTATAATATCGTTTAATTTAATTTTTCCTTGTAGGCAACATGTACCTTTTGACTCGCCTTTCAATTTTATGCTAAATAGTATGGACAGATAACTAACGTAATGCTTAATTGTTTTTATAGTCTATGGTCATCACGGCAGAACATTCCAGATCTTTCAATCTAAATTAACCGACTGCTTTTTAACTTATATCCAGTTTTGTCACTAAATACTTGTCATGTCGTTCCACTGATGATTCCCTTTCCTTTTATGAATTATGTCCCAAACGATCCGAAATTAAACTTAGGTCACATAAATCCATTGATTCCGCTTTTGTTTATAAGCCATGTCTAACGATCCGATGAAAACATTAATTTTACGTTCATTTATTGATACTCCTCTTAGTAAACCACGTTTAATACGATCTGTAGAAAAACGAATGATTCTTTCAACTACTGATTCTTTTTCTCTCTGTATACCTTGTGCTTGTTGATCGCGCATTAAATATGTTTCCCTTTCTTTATTATTTTCATTAATGAGTGCTAAACGCTTTCATTTAGCTCTTTTGAATTACAGACTTAATTTGTTTTACGCGGAGGCATAATAGAATATAAAAGTTTTAAATAAATAATCGTAAAAGAAACTAAAAGTATGAAGATTACAAAAATAATCGAAAATTAAATATTTATTTATAGACTCTTGAATATTAGTTGGTACATGCCCGCTTTGCTCTTTGTCTTGCAATCTCTTCGTGGAGCATTTTATGAAAATGAATTTTTAGCACAATAGCAAAATATAGTGGTGGTGCAATGATTTAAAATTTGAATATAAATATTTCCCGTAGCAACTATTACAAATTTTATTGCAAAATTATTTATTTTTCTATAAAAACTAATAAAAACTATATTTTCAAATATCAGCGTCCTGTTTTTTACATCTTCAAAATTTTAAGGGGAAAAAAGGGCAGCGACCCGTTTTTAAGGAAATTAATAATCATACTGCCGACCACACGAATTGCGATTATCACGTGTAATTTCATGTGAACATCATGTTCATACTGAAGATGTCAAATTAGAACGCTTGTCTGAAAATTCAAACTTTAAGGGGGTGTAAAGGAGATAAAAACTGTTTTACAAAAAATACACGAAGTGTTAAATTTTCGGTACTAATAGGTTTTACTAAATTGTATGAAGATACCTTTTATGTTCTACTTAGTGTGCAAAATTTTTTTTAAATACTCTAAATTTTAAAAGGGAAAAGTTTTTGGGAAAACCGGAAATCACAAAGGAATGATAACACATGTAATCACATGCAAATATAAAGTACATACCTAAGATAAATAAGAAAGCTTTTTTTGGAAATTTCAACTTGAAGGGGTGAAAAGGGATTCCAAAAAATTCATAAATTGTTATATTTTTAGTGGAAATGGGTTTATTAAATTATAATTTTGCATTAATATTCCTTATACGGTCTACCAAAAATGTATACAATTTGTTTTGAATTCCTTTAAGTTTGATGGTACAAAAGGCCTGTTTTTGGCATAAAATATAATTCCTTTTTCCCTTTTTTGGGTTTTTGAATTATTCGATATGCATTATTTTCGAAGATTCAGGTAATAATTTATGCCTAATGTAAATATGTTAATAAATTTATGTGTTATATATTTATATAACTATTCGTTCAATAATTATTTATTTAATTTTCGCTTTTGTAGGTTTAAGAAATTGATTTTTATATACATAAATATATATATATACGGATCCGTGCCCAGAATTTGTAAAAAAAGGGGGAGAGGTTGAAAATTTTCTTCACAAATTTATTTTATAAATAACAATACATTTTTCACCAATATTCGTACTATTAATAATTTCCATAATTTTTATTAATATATTAATAATTTCCATAAATGAATTACCGTATAAACATTAATGCAAATTATATGTATTATTGATTATGCACGTAATAAAAAATTTTGCATAAAATATTAATGAAGTATCTAAAAATATGAAGCATATTTTTTCTGTTTTCTTTGCGAGAACATTTCCATTTCAACTTCAACAAGTGATTTTTAACCGTCAGCTTTATTTCTTCAATAACATACTTCACTTGTAAATCTTGATGTAATGTTTGGTTGAACACATACCATGGTTCTCCTACCAATGATCGTAGCATCTTATTTTGATAGCGTTGCTTTCTATCCACACTATTTCTGGAAGCGCATCCCCATAATTCAGCCACGTACAACCATATCGGTTTTAATACCATGTGGTATAGTAATATTTTATTTGAAATATGTAATTGGGAACGCGGTCCAAGCAACCAATGAATTTGTCTTGTTTTCAAATTTAGTTCTGTTATTTTTGTCTTGATATGATGAAGCCACGTAAGTGTTTCATCTAGGTGTACTAGGATGAATATGTTTGTATTTGTTTGTTATTTATAGATATCTGATATTTGTTACGTACAATTTTTCTCTTTGTAAAAATAATGTGGTTACTTTTATTTTCATTTATTACTATTTTCCATTTATTCAGCCAATCAATGATTTTATTTAGCATATCTTGTAAATTTTCTGTGGACTTTTCTGGTTTCTCGTGCGTTGCCATGATTGCCATGTCGTCAGCGAATGTTGCTAGTAGTGCGTCATCTGTCTGGCATATTATAAGTAAACAATAAATACAAGAGAGCACCAAGTACACTTCCCTGAGGTACACCTGCCTCAATTTTATATATGGATGATTCTGTTCCATTTACTACAACTCGGAAATACCTGCCTTGTAAGTAGGATTCCAAAATATTGTAATACTGAATTGGTAGTACTTTTTTGCATTTGTAAAGTATTCCCGGATGCCATACTTTATCAAATGCCTGTTGTACATCAAGGAAGACTTTTTTTTTCAAATGTTTCTTCAATTTTGTTAACCAGACGGTACACTTGTACTGTTGAGTGCTGAATTTTGAAGCCAAATTGATGATTTGGTATTATTTCTTTCTTGTCTATGAACTTTTGTATTCTCTTTTTTAAGAATTTTTTGAAAACTTTGGCCAGAATTGATAAAAGTGATATGAAGAGGCACTTTGAGGAGGTTTACCTGGTTTTAAAATCATCATAACATTGGCGAATTTCCACAATATAGGAACATATTGAAGCCGTAAAATCGCATTGTAAATATAAGTTAACATTACTAACGCTTTCCTTGATAACTTTCAGAATACGTCCCGTTACGAGATCGTACCCAATAGCATTCTTGTTACTCAGATTCTTTATTACTCCATTAATTTCACCTGACGAAGTTAAATTGATTTTATTTGGTGGATAAATGAAAGTAATAATTATAAAGTTAGTTTTTCAAAAAAAAAAAAGGAAAAAAAGTAGACCGAAATGTATTGAGATTACGCGAAAAAAAAAAAAGGTAAACGATGCTATTGTCAAATTTATAAAACTGAGGGAGACAAAAAAAAATATGATAAAAGAAATCAAAAGCGTCTTAAAAAATTTTAAAGAAATTAATGACCATAGAAGTGTAAAACGAAAATTAATGAAACAACTATAAAATAAGTTCCATAAAGAAAAAAAAAAAAAAAGTAAAAAGAAGTAGATCAAGATATGCTCTGATTATTCGAAAAAAACAAGTGGAATATATTTCTGTCAAATTCAGCGAACAGGACGAGATGCGAAAAAAAATTAAACGCAACAGGTTTAGGTGTACCAATATAATCTTTAAATTGGAGGAGCCATAGTTAAACTTGAAACAAAAATGTAAGAAATGGAATGAATAATAAAAAAAATGAAATAAATGCATCATCTGATGAAAAATATCGTTTCATACGTTTTGATAATTATCAAACGCGCCGACAACGCTTACGCAAGGACAAAGCAGATCCTATTCGAGATATACATATGGAACATGCTCAATAAAAATCTCTGGTCAATGTACGAAACCCCCGAAAATCTGACGGTCGACGAGCAGCATTTTCATCTTTACGGTAGGAGCAAATTCACGCAGTATATTCCATCGAAGCCGAGGAAATATGGGATAAAAGTATGGTGGATATGTGACACGGAGAACGTCTACCCTTTGCAAGGCATGGAAAACAGGGAATGTTCGCGAAGTAAATCAGGGTGAAAAAGTCGTGAAGGATCTCTAACCACTGGCCACTGGCTTTTTTTTTTTTCAATATGGTTGATACAGCTTGTCTAGTTTCGTTCGTAATTTATTACGAGAATAATAAAATGATATAAAAAGAAACTCATGGAAGGAGGCTGTTTATAAGACAGCTAAGTGAAGAGCAGGCTATGCCTTTAATTGAAGATAGATCTCAAAACAAACAAGTTATGCGGAATCATTCATCGAAGTTAGACATAGAGAGCATCTTAGACAGGCAAGTTTTACTTTCGATTGAGTTTCCGGCTGGGTCTCAACCTGCGCAAGATCCAACATGCCGAATAAAAGTGACTGGATCGTGTCATCTGTGTTATCAGCCAGCATTAAAAAAACGCAGATAAACTAGAAAAAGTGTATGCTAATTGTGAAAAGTCAGTATGCGATGAACATGCGATAACAGCAACGAAATTTAAAGAGTGTGTGGAGTAAGTAATGGTCTATTTTTTTCAATATATACGTATAAATAAATAAATTTTACAGCATAATAATTTTTTATTATTTAATAATCACTTATATTTATTATTTGTACAATGAATAATTTAATAGCATAATAGTTATGTAAAAACAATGAAATTCCACTAAAATCACATGTTTTCATACAGGAATACCTGGGTATGTCCAGCGTATTGTTTTTTTCGGAACCCGGCTACCCGTGTGTGCACATAAGGGTTAAGATTGCCGTTGACTGCTCCCAAGAATCAAAAAGGTTTCACAGTCGTCATTAACGCCAATGAGAAACCTTGAAGGTTGCATAAAGATTGTTTTAATGCTCCTACCACCAAGAAGGTGGCTGTAATGATTTTGAAAAAAAATAGTGATTCGCAACAGAGATAATAAATTAACGGGTACCAGCGAAATACGCTGCGCCTTTACAATGTCTTCGTATGTTCTGTCATGGAAATAATGGGTACGGTCACGATATTTCTCAAGGTGAACCTATTACTAATAAATTTCTTTAAAAAAATTCCAGCTGCGGATTTCTACAGTTACCACCTGATGGAGTAGAAAGAGAATAACGCAGTAATATTATTCTTAATCAGTTTATAGTTGATATGTATGCAAAAATAGAAACAGAACGACTTAGCTTCATTTGTCCTATTCAAAAAAATTGAGATGTCAAAATTATGTGCATCTAAAAGATGCTGTTAAAAAAAAAATAGGAACCCGGGTGAACTTGGAAAAATGGTAGTATTGCCATCAAATTTTATCGGAAGAATTCAATATGCACGCATGAAAAAACACAGGATGCAGTTATCAATATTCGTGATTTTGGAAGTCCACATTTATTTATTACGTTTACGTGCAACCTTAAATGGAAAGAAATTACTGACCTTCTAAAACCACATCATAAATCTGACCACAAGCACGATACTATGGCATGGATTTTTCATTTAAAGGTAAAGAAGACGGAATTTCTCTCAAATACTAATTGTCATGTGTTAATCATAGAATGATAAAAACCAGATCTCCCTCATGTTCATATCCTATTATGGATAAAAAGAAAAAATTAAACCACCACTGATTGTCAAAGCAGCTTGTACAGAAATCCCAGAGTCGAATGTGGATTCAGCTCTATGCTATTATTAAATCTACTATGATACATGGCCGTTGTGGAGATTTTAGCAGAAACTCATCTTACATGAAAAATGGATCGTGCGGTAAAAAATATTCCCGGGCGTTTCATCACTGATACACAAGATAGAGATCATGAAGACGATGGATTCGCTATTAACATCAATGAGGTTGATATTAACAATCGCTGAGTAGTACTTTAAGCCCTCTTTTATGCGTTACCTTCTCAACTCACACTAATATAGAATATTGTAACTCTGTTAAATCAGTTAAATACATATGTAAATACATAAATGAAGGTTCCGATCAGGCGGCATTCACTGAACGAGTTAGATAAAGTGAAAAGATACGAAACAATGCTGTATCCTAGCAGTTCTGAGACAGTTTAAAGAATATGCGGATTTCCCGTTCATAAACGATTTTCTTCTGTCATACATTTTGCTGTCCACTTAGAGAGTGACCAGAGAGTGTATTTTACTGAGTATCATTGAACGTATGAATAACTCTCTGAATGAAAACTACAATTTTGGTTTTTTGAACTCTGTCAACTTGAACGTTCACGAAAATCCTCCTTTATAGTGAAGTTCCATCGTATTTTATTTGGAAAAACAACAAGTTCTGTAAATGGACAGGAGCCCTGTGTTTGGTTACGTAGGTGTAAAAAAGTATGATGTTCTAGGCAGAGTATATATTGTTCATCCTGGTAGTACTGAGTGTTACTACTTGCACTTCTCGTTGCACGAAATCCGTGGTCCTAAATCATTTGCTGACCTTAAAACTATTGGAGGAACAGTTTACCAGGCATTCCACTCAAAGCTTCTATATGAAACACTTCTTATGAAGTTCATCAGTTATTCACCACCATTTTGATGTTTTATCAAATAGCAGATTCTGTAACACTGCGGGAAAAATACTGTGATAATCTCGCAGAAGACATCGAAATGCAAATGAGGAGAGAGTACAATGATGTACAACAGATCATGCATATTATTTACAAGCGCTGTCTAATTTTGCTTGGTGATGTCGCCTGTTCAAATGAGCACTTTGCCGTCCATCAACAAAACACAAGAAGGTGCCATCGTAGCTAACCGCGATTACCTGTGTGAAACGTCTTATCATCCAGTGCAGTTATCTGAGAAATTTTCTGAGGGTGTTAAAGAACTTAACTTTGAACAATGGAATGTGTATCATAATATTATTGAAAGCATTTACGCTGGGAAGATATTATTTTTAGACGCTTCCGGTGAAATAGGAACAACTTTTGTAATTAATCTGTTGGCTTCTCTGAATCAATTTTGGACATAGGAGATGGGAAGGTGTTGGAGAAGGAAGAAAAAATTAGTATTCCACAAAATCTCTGTCGTTTAGAGTATTACTTAGACAACTAAATGAGTAGGACTCTACCAGTTTTTAACTACAGTGAACTCGAAAGCGCATTTTGATTAAGAAAGAGCTATTCTTACTCCAACAAATGAATCAGCACTTAATATAATTCGTTCGTCTAGTCCGTTACTGTGTAATTTCAACGCCGTTAAAATGTAACAAAATAATAATATAATAAATAAAAAACTGAATAGAAAAAGGAAAAGAAATTTAACAGACTTTTGCGTAAATCAGCTGTAAAAGAACAAGAAAAAGGAAGCGATAACAATGAGCACCAAAATTGACTTAACATTTTCAGAGGAAGCGACCGGAATCAAAATTATGTGGGACGCAGTCGTAGGAGCCAGCGTGGCATGATATACTTAAATTTTCATTTAATATATTTTATGTATGAGTTGTTGATTGTGGATTGTATGTTGCGTATTTTGTAGTTACCGTCGTAACTCGGGTTTTTTGTGCTGCCGCATTCTCTAGTCGCTCTGTTCTAGGAAAAAATGAATTACTTAAAAAATAATAGTACAATTTAATCGTGCAATAAATTTTGTTGTGCATAGAGTACGTGTGGTGGTCATCTGTGGTGCCCGTGTTGTCCAGTGTGGTCCCGGGAGAGCGTTGGTTACACCTCGGCCTATTGCGTTAACGGCAAGAAGTAAAAAAAAAAAAAAAGAAATATATAAATGAAATAAATAAAAGTAAAAAAAAAAAACCTTTTCACTTTATCCGAGAATTTTTTTAGCTGAAATCTTCAGTAGAACTGTTATAATGTTAAATCAAATGGAATAAATTTAGCTGACAACTTTTATGCAATTTATTTGCTGTTTGGAATTCAAAATTTTAATGGAAATAAAATTTTGCTTTGAAACAATATTTTAAAAATCATATAATTACCCATTAGCTTCTAAATATCGCACAGAAGATGAAGAAACAGTTTATTCATTTTAAAACAGAGTAATATATATATATATATACATAGGTTGGTCCAAAATGATACGTACTGTGCCCCGTATTGCGTCATAAAACAAAAATATATATTCATGTACATCATTGTGAAGTCTGCAGTTTTCTGTATAAATGGTGAAAATTGCAGCGCGGTAACACAAACGGCAGGCCCGTACGGGCTGATCGCATAAAGACATGTCGATCGTACCCTCCCAACTTTTGACAAAAGAAAATGACAAAATTGCGTTAATGTTTTATTTATCAGTTGCGAATATTGTTCATTCCTCTTTGAGATTTTTATCCTTCTTAAAGTACCATCAGCTATCCATCCCACCCGCTCGCTCCATTTCTGCGACATGGTTTTTCGTATCCCGCTGCGGGCCACCCCGCTGGAAGATGGCGTGTTACGCCTATACTGCTTCCTTATCCGTTGTAAATTTCTGGCCGCGCAACTTACGTGTATCAATAGGAAACAGCCAAAAATCGCAGGGGACTAAGTCGGAAAGTAGGGAGGGTGGGGCAGGGGACCTCAATACCGCGTCGCTTGAGAAACTCCTGCGTAAGTTGAGCGGTATGAAGCCTGGCGTTATCTTGATGAAGGATGAAATTTTTGGCCATTTCTGGCCGTTTCCGCTGGACGTGTCTCATTAAAGTTTTCAGGAGCTGATGTAATGCTGGACATTGATCGAGGTCTTCCAGATGATGGTAATACATCATCTTACGGCTGTCAACAAACGCAATCAGTAGTACCTTAGCCACGGATTTGGCCTGACGATTTTTCTTTTTTTTTTTTTTTTTTTTTTTTTTTTGGTAGGCTCGCCTGAACTCCGAATTCATTGCTGCGTAGGAAGTCTGACTCCTGTTGCTGTTGTTTCAGTTTCCGGCAGTTTTCGATGCGCGCAGCAAGCTGGTCTTTCGTCAGAAAGTGAGGCACCCATCGAGAGTACACACGCGTTACCTTCAACTCGAGCTTCAAGATGTGTTGCACGCTTGTTTTTGAAACATTGGACAGTGATATTATTTTACGTTGTGATAGTGTAGGTTCTTCAGCAAGCAACACTGAGAAATTGTTCATCAGCACGGGGTAAATGCTGCCACCGGTCTACCTCCCGGCGGTTGTAGAAAAGCTGTCATATGCCAGGACTTAAACCGTGCGTAACAATCATATACCGTCTGCCTTCCAATTACTTCCTCGTCATGTTTCTTTTAACGTGGCATGACACTCTGATGCTCTCTTCTTCCGTAAGTACAAAAAATGAATAACAGAATGTTGCTCTTGCCGCACTGAGATCGAAACATCGTCAATCACACTCCTCGCCATCGAAAATTCTCTTTTTTTACCACGAACAAACGTGTGCGTGATACTCGAGCCTCTCCTGTCTTAGCGACGCCATTTTTTACTACAGGCTGCTCGTCTGTCGTCGATTCAATGGTGTACTGTAATTATGCGAACTTAGTATTGCTGTCCCGTGTGCGTCACATTTCTTGAGCGAAAAAAAGTTAGTAGAATACCTACCGCGCTGAAATTTTCACCATTTATGCAGAAAACTGCAGGCTTTACGATGATTTTTTTGGCATTTTTGTAAGACGATGTGGGGTACAGTACGAATTACTTTGGACCAACCTATGTATATATATATATATATATATATATGTGCATATACATATAGTTTTCAAATTTTAAATTTAGTATTAACGTAACTAACTTTAATTTTTACTATACATCGTTACATTATTTTTTTTGCCAATAACGCATCTAAAATAATCTGCATAAGATGTAAAAAAGATTACAACATTATCATACTTGTTTTAATAAAAAAATTAGCAATAATTATTATTTATTATTTTAAAATAAAACATATTCATAAAATGTTAAAGAATTGCAGTGTATTTATAAAAACTATTTATTAAATAGTTCACTATTTTCTTGTTTAAAATTACATTTTATTTTGAGGTATTTGAGGTTTATTTGAATATAACAGTGTATGTATTTTAATATTACAGTTATAATTTCGTATGTATTATAAATTTTGCTCAATTGCAGTAGTTTCAACATTAATTCAGTATTAAAAATGTATTTAATTTTGAAGTGCGTCTACATTGGTAGTCTTGTTATTCTGATACTAAAATGCTCCTTCTTGAAGTTTTGTGGACTCTGCTTAATTCTACAAACGACCATATTACTACGATATTGTACTGTTTATTTCTGTGTTATTGTGGATTCTTCTTGCTAGCAGCGGTGGATATATTACATAAGTGTTTTAATAGATTCTGCTCAACTTTATGAATCGTTGTATTACTTCAGTATTATAGTGTCCATTTTTGCGGTATTGTGGATTCTGCTTAAGAGCAGTTGTGACCATGTTAATACAATATTGAAATTTAAATTCCTGTAACATTGTAGATTACATTTTAGTCTAATAGCGCAATATCACTTCAATATTATGAATGTATTTCATCTTGAATTATTATCGACTACATTGCTTTGAGCAATAACTGTAATTAATTAGTATACTACAACTGTCATTGTGTTAGATATAAGAAGGTGTCATTGTCAACAACCACGCTTATATTACTTCAATATTAAATAAAATATAACAAACGTTACATAAAATTGAGACATTTTTTCGAATGGGGGTAGCCTAAGAATTACGTTGTAATTAATATATATATATATATATATATATATATATGTATGTATATACACACTAGATGTTATCCACAGCTTCGCCCGAATATTAATACTCGTTTAAATTTGTATCTAGAAATTAATAAATACCTTTTTTGTTCTTTTTGGAATTTATATATATAGTATAGTAAATATTTTTTTAAATCTTTACTTCGTTTTATCCTACTTTCTTTAATTTATACGTTCTTTGCTAAAATATTCATTAGTTATTTGAGTCCTATTTTTTGACGTTCCACAGTTTTCATCATTGTAATTATCTATTTTTCATTTCTTTTTCGTCGTTTTCATCATATTATCTACTTATTTCATAAATAGTTCATTTAATTTTCATTTCTTTTTTCTAATTATACAATGAACTCTGCATTTTCATTTCTATATTCAGATTTCTCTTCTTTTGGTAATATTACTAATACAATAAAATAAATTTTAATGATAGTCCACAGCAACAAACTACGGTAGTTGGCAAAAGTTTAAGATTTGAATGTAACTAATATTTTTCGTATCAGCTTTTAAAACTCTTGTTGACGGATTCTTTATTTAGTTTTCCAGAGTTTTAATGCACTTTTTTTTATAAAACATTATTGATACACTGCATAGTTATTAAATTATGTATTCGGTTAAAAAAAATTAAAAGGTATGATTATAAAGAATTATTTATAATGTACTGTTTTTGCATAATTAATATTTGCAAATATGCAAATATTTACATTATAAAGTTATTTCTCGCGATTTCACCTTTTTTTTCTTTCTTTTTGCTGAAAAAACTTATTAGTCAACTGAGCTTTCTGAAAATCAAATTATTTTTAACCGACTTCAAAAAAGGAGATTCTCAATTCAACTGTTTTTTGTTTTTTTTATATGTGTGTTACCTTAGAACTTTTTTCTAGGTGAACCGATTTTGATGATTCTTCTTCTGTTTGAAAGCTGGTGCTTCTCATGTGGTCTCATTTAAATTTGATCAAGATCTGACCAGTAGTTTTTGAGTTATCCTTAATAATGCTTAAGGTGTATTATGTGTGGCCTTCTTTGCGGGAAGATAGATTTTGTAGCCTCGTTTTTTCGGTCAACGATCTGTCGTCGTAATTGATTTTTTACAAGAAAAAAAAAAATTCAAGTATAACGGTAAAAATTGTAAAATAAAATGTTTTTTTACAAAAAATAAATACTGACTTTAAGGTAATAAAAAATGCACTAAAATTATTTTTTGTAAAAAAACATTTTATCATGACTAGGGCCATCTGTTTTTTACTTCTTCTAGCCTGTTCCATTTTCCTCATACTATTCACTTATTCCATAAATTGACCACTTGAGATTTAAATGTGAATGTTTATTATTTTGTTTTGGCGAGTTTTAATTAATATGTTTATGTGAAAATATTTTCTTTCTCTGGGAAACATGTTTATCACTATTCAATAAAAAAAGTTCCTCGCTTTAGCTGAAGATCCCCTGTCTTCCATTAACCCGTGTTCGTCTAATAAAAAGTTTACTCAACTAAAGAGCATAGAAAAAAATATATAATCAACAACTAACACATAGGTCTTTCTTCTTTACTCTGGTGTACATAGAATACCATGTTATAAATCAGTTGCAAGTTGAGTACACGGTAAATTACCATGACGAAAAATGGTAATTTTCGGTAATATTCATTTTATTCTAGTTATCTCGGATATCGCCTTTGTTCGGTTCATTCACAGCGGATTCAACGCGCCGATTACTTCTAAATCAGTTAATTGTAATGAAATGTTAGTCTCTCGCCGATTAAAAGTTTTTTTAGGTCGCTAACAGTCTTTGTTAATATGACTCGTCGCTGCTATATTAAGAATCATTATCTAGTTTTATCGATATGTGTCTCATTTTGCAACGAATGTTTAAAATTGTTAATAATTTTCAATTTGTAAATTGCTGTTACTTTATTCGCCGCAATGTGGTATCTTGGCTTGAAGCCAGAGAGAAGTGTAAATAAATAAATGGGAAAATTCAACAGAGCCTTGAAACAGGTCCACCCACTTTTTCCTAAACTGCTACTGCTTAGAGACATTTCGAAAATAACAATTGAATTATATTTGCTTGACGTGTAAAAAGTATTACAACAGTACTATAAATATAAAATAGGCCGTTTATTATATTTTACTTATTGTAAATTTAATACATTCATTAGAGCGTAAATATCGATATAGATTTCACAACCGTAGTTTTACGGGATAAATATATGTTTGTGAATGTACATAAATGTATATGTACGCGACTTACAAAATATAAACACAATGCGAGAAATAAACAATTTTTTCAATTTAATATGAATTATTCTAATAATTTATAAACACACACACATACTGCTTTCCACAGCTTTTATACATGAACGTTGCAAACATTTAAATAAATAAGGAACTCAACGTGTACAATACAACGTACAAAAATACAGATACCCAACTTAACAAATACTAAGTAAGCACCGTAATTTTGACTATTGCTTTTTTAGTATAAATTATAGATATCTTCCAAGTCGCACGATAATTTTACAATATTATATCGTGATTTTTACATTATATATAATAACGAATATACGCTAATAAAAAGGAATGTACAAAATAAATTCGTAAATTACGGAATACATATTGCTATTAGGCATTCGACTGTAAATTATAAGCTAATAAATTTATTATTTTTTATTATATAAATGATACTCAAGCAAATAAAATAAGCATTAAAAACATGACTAGTACTTAAAATTTGTTTTTTTTTTTTTTTTTATTCTCATAAAATCGTAATTTTTAACGGAATATTTAGTCTTAAATTGTTTTAATCTTCGTCTTAATATTTATAATGACTAAGCATAATTGGACCGAAATTTATATGAATTCAAATTTGATAAAAATAAATATGAACCGACTATATATAAAAGTTAATAACAATGAAAACGCTCAACATTTGTAAATGGAGAATTGCACGGTGAAAATTTAACATTATTTTTTTTACACATTCGACTTTTTACTTTTTATGCGTATATTGCGAGATTCAAACTTTTAAAATTAAAAGACCAACTAGTATTAAAGTTTTAAGACTGAACGGCACAATTATTATCTAAATGAAAAAAGGTTCGGAACTTCAAAATCACCATTTACAGATGTCGTTATTTTAAAATTACCATAGTAAAACTGTTCTAGAATAAATGCAAAGTTGGTCGACTAACTTTCCAAAAATTGATGTTTTTCTAAACTAATAATCTATAATTTTGCACAGCCAAGGGAGAGGAATGACAGATTAAACCTTTCCTGAAATATTTTAATTCTGATAATTTCCCAAACAAATGACTACTTATTTAAATTCCGATGTTTCGTTTTACTGACTAAAATAAATAGAGTATTCGTTGCGATAGCCTAGTTGCTAGAGCGTTTGGCGTCCTTTACGCAAGTCTCAAATTCGGTCTCGGGCGACGATAGAAATTATTACGAAAAAATAAATTAAATAACCGCTAATAGTCACCTGTAAGGCACCTCGTATACCGTCATATGCACGCTAGTTAGCACACAGCAGATACACATAGGACTGCATTTCTATATATCGATAATTAAACATTTACAATCAGTTCCGAATGTAATCTTGCGTGTAAACTAGCGTTGCATACAGCAATTTCCAGGAACGCTACCTATTCTGTATATCTAGACTGTACCAATAGGTAGTTTTGACGCTCAGAATCGAGCGAAACGACTGATAAGAGAATAAACAGAGTAAGAATAAAATGGATTCTAATAAAGGTAAAATAAGTCCCACATTTGAACTGGACGCAATGGATTAAAAATTATCGCACATTTTATTTCTAATTGATTTTCAGAGTAGTAAAAATTCTATTATAAAATTATTGCTAAATATAAATTTCACAGACATCATCAGCAAAATAATCATTTTTTTTTTTTAATTCTTTTTTCTCCTGATTTAGTACACACTCACGTGTAGTTCGAAGAAAAATACCACGATCAGTTTTATACACAGGTAATATTAAAAATACACGTGCAAACATTTTTTTGAATGCATAATGTATTAAAAATAACTGGTCAATGCATATTGAAATTTCGTTTAATTCTTTTTTTGTACCTCATGTGCGCGAGAAAATGAATGGTGTAGAAATATAAAATTAAAAAAATGCGCCGTTTTAGGGCGGGCATTTGTATTTTGTGGTAAACAGTATTACAGTTTCCTGTATTATTTTATATATTTCATCTACATATTTACATATCAAATAAAGTAGTATCTACCAATTTTTGAATTAAGGATTTATAATGATAATTGATCCCTATAATCATGTAGGTAACTTTAATTATGTTTTTTTTTTTAACATCAATTTCCTGTAGTCTCCAAAATTACGCATAATGTATTAACAAACAGATTTTTTTATTGTCAAAAAGGTATATACTGTTTAACACATTTTCACTAACGATTTTTATATTATAATAGACGATTACAATGAAACATTGAAAAATTATGCTTCAGCTTTTATAATAAATCATAAACTTAGATGTATTTGACGTTAATTTCGAAAATTGCAGAAATTATTTATTTAATATTTTCCACAAATAACAAGCTTAATTTTTTTAAAACTGTTATTAAAATATTAAAATCACAAGTTGACATAATATAAAGGCAGCAGTTAGTTTCAGAAAACAATGAAATAAGAGAACGAAGTATTCTTTAATTTAATGATTTCTAGGAAGAACGAATGATTAATGAATCAAGGTGTACGGTAAAAACAGCGAAATAAAAAGTATAATGAATTAATTAAACATTAAATTTAAAATGCTGGCTGTCATTAGCGTAGATATTTCAGAATAGATTCTTTTATTTTAGGTCAGGTTTATATGTTGTGATGTACAAAAATTTTACGAAGCTTAATCTAATCAATACATTAAATATATTCAGTTATACGAAATAAAATAATAAAAACATTATGCTTAATGTGAATATGCACCTTAACTGATACAAAAACGCGTAATAATGCATGAAATATTAAAACATAGACTCAGCTGAACGCGACAAATGAACGGGATGTGACGGACTTCTAGCTAAGCGTTTTTTTGGTAACTTTTCCAACGTTTTTAATAACGACGTAAAGTCGGGCCGTTTGTTTATTTGATACGACCAGCAGTACATTAAAATATCCTGTTACAAACAAATTTTTAATTACCGTTTTATTATTAATGTCATCAATTGCATAATTTAATAATGTATTTTCCGGTACAAGAAAAAGACACAAGGTACATCGCATCACATAGTAGTTAAGAAATGTTAGGAATCTCTACTTTTTCTTTTAAACATAAATGAACAAAAACTAGTTTCCAAAAGCGAAGCAGATTCTATTTTTATTATTTATAACAAAACACAAATTCAAACCAAAACTGAAAAATTTAATTTAATGTACAAAACTACCAACGTTTGACCCCCACAAATATCACAAGTTTTAGGCTAAAAGTCACCAACGCTGATGTTAAATAGCTTATAATATGGCGTGTTCATGTTACACAAGTTCTTAGTTGTATCAACATATGTAAACTAAGAAATATTAAAACTGAAACAATCTATTTACTCGACAGTCGTAGCACCGATTTTGGAGTTCGCTATTGAACTATACCAAAAAACCCAGATGTAATCTCACACAAACCCAATGACAGCAATCATTCTTTATATAATAACATCGACACTAAAACTTTTTTGTAACATAACTCTTCATAACTATCCAGATATCTCATTTGTTCAGACAGTCCATATCAAGCATTCTCAGAAATCAAAATTAAATGTAAATCTGAACATAAGTAGAATACCCAAGAAGAAAACTAAAAACAAGAAAATGGCGCCGTTGCGCCTTTTCTATCACATTTAATGGCACAATTATTACTAAAGTTCTACTTCTATGATAAATATTTATGCTGGTAAAGTAATCGCAATCTCAACACAATACAAACATTAAATAAATATAAATTATTATTCTAAATAAGTTTTCGGATGTGCCCTGCTTTAAGCTAGAAAACGGAGAAGAAAAAAAATATATCTATATTTTAATAAAAAAAAGAAAACCAAACAATATTAGTTAAAGGGGAACGTAGATATTTGATTTGAATCTAAAAGAGATCTAAATCAAATACTTACGTTCATTTTTACTGATATTCCTGCGTCTTTTCAGCTTAAAATGTCGTCAAAAGTAATATTCAAGAATTCAAAATCATCGTCTAAGAATAATCCTAAATAAACCGCGGTACATCAGCATTAACTACGTGCATAATTACCTAAAAATGCCGTACATTCAAGAAATAATTACAAAGCACACGCGAAAATTTTTCGACGCATGCAGAGCATCCGAGACTTAACGTTAGTTAATAATATCGGTGACTATCGATAGCCTAGTTGCTAGAGCGCTTGACTTCTGTTACGGAGGTCACGGGGTTGATCCCGAGCGACGACAGAACTTATTACAAGAATTAAATAAGTAAAATAATCGCTAATAATCACGTGGAAGGCAATGGCAAATCACCACGTACAACATCATATGCGCGCTAGGTCAGTACACAGCAGACACACACGGGACTGCATTTGTATATCGATAAATCAAACGATTACTATCAGTTCCGAATATAGTCTTGCGTGTGTACACCTGCGTCGCATATAATAATTTCATAGTACACTACCTATATCTGTACAGCTGAGATGTACGAATAGGTAGTCGCCGACGCTCAGAACTTAAGTATGGCACTATAAAAGAAAAATGATTACCAAATAGGCATAGATACAAAAAATATAAACATAAAAGGATAAAACACATCCTATCGACACACTTAAATGAAATATTTCGTAAGTCTTGTGTCTTGGCGACATTATAAGAAAATAAGCGTTATATAATTAATACTTTTAAGCTATTCTAAGTTATTATTTTAGTTCTCTCGCATTTAACTATGTAGCTGCGTTTTAGTTTCAGCGCACCGATTAATACTGTCATAGATTAAATTACTAATTATTCGTTTATTGTAAGTTCTATTGTTCAGGCGTGCAGGTTTTTTATTTTGTCATTTTTCACGTAAATTAAATCTTCTTAAGTTAACTAGTATTAAGTAAATTACTAACGGACATGCCCATATAAGGTGAGAAACAGTTTTCCTTTTGGTACGAGTAATTATTTCTATAAAAATTTCTGTATTGTATTATATATCGAAGATGTTCAACTAAATGTTTTCTTTCTTCTTCTAAAAGTAACTAGGATATACCATCACTATTTCTTTTTTTTTTTTTTGTTCCCACTCTGCTGTACCGGTATCTGGAGTTCATAAACAGTGTCGGGACTCCACGATTAAATCAATAAAACTAGAAGATATAGAGGTAGGCCAAAATCTGTAATGAGTTATTGGGTCTGGTATATGAATTTTGATGTGGGGATGTAATGGGAAGTATTTAAATTTAGAATTTAAGCACCATGACAACAAATACAATTAGGCATTGCCCTGAGGAGGGGACTCTGGTTAAAAAACTTACATTTAGGATTTAGACATCTTGGAAACAAATTCAGTTAAACATCGCTTATAAAAGTTTAGTTAAAGCTATTTCAGGTATAGAACTAACATTACTGTAACACCTGCGGTAAAATACTGTTCCTAATATAGGAAGATAAAAGGTTAAAGATAAATAATGTTATTAGTTCAAACACAAACGTGTCACACATGTATTCACAGACAAAAACGGGAATTTATGTTCTTTTTTTGATTAAATGCATCATAAAATGTCTAATATTGATCTTTACTACAATTGCAATAACTTCAGTTGTTAGAATTGGAGTTAGAATAAAAATTGCACATCTTAGATCATCACATTTAAAGTGTTAGTAATGGAGGAAAACGTGAGATCAAATAAAATACACCAAACTCTTATCATCAATGCGTAATCGAACTGATTAAATACAATTTTAATTATATTGAAAAGTATTCTGTTTAAGATCTAAAATATGAATTTATCATATTGTGTATAATTTTATTTTATAAATTTAAATTCTAATTTTAAGTAAATGATCTGATAATGATAATAGACAAAGTAAGAAGTACCGCATCCTTTGATATTCCATGGGAGTTGTGAAGCTAAAGTCCACAACCAACTAAGCGCAAAAGCACTAACGAAAGTATTCTCAGCCATCTCTTCTTTCTAAAAGTTTTTGAACACCTGGTAATTTTAAGCTAAGTTAACTTGGTTTAGCCGTAGAGTTTAACCGTTAGGTTACCACACTCAAATAGACTGAATGTAGGGGTAAAAAACAACTAAATACGGGTGCTTACCTTTACATCTCGAGATGCTTCTAGGTTTGCCAAACTAGGTTTCATACCTTTCCCAACTTGCCATATAATCGCTTCCGGATTCTGTGAAGAAAACGGCCAATCGCCACACAATAATTCGTACCAAACGGTGCTAAAATTTAATGTAACAGTTACATACAAAAAATGCAGAAGAAAAAAAAACTTTAAATAACTTTATTAAACATTTAAAAAGTAAATACATGAATAAAAATCATATACGTAAACCATATGCACGTACGCATATATAAACATATATTTAGTGACTCGTAAAAATCATTATTCACTCTATATTTTTAAATACCTTTGCAATATTTGCGGCAATAATTTTTTTCTTTCGATTTTGCTGTTAAAAAGAAGGCGAAAATAAGAGGAAAAAGAAAAAAAACATGCAAATAAATGCAAAAAAAATCAGGAAAGCCTATCACAAAAGTGAATCATATAATAACGTGTTTATAACTTATGCTGTCGAATGTCGGTTATAAAATACACCGGTTTGCAGTCGGAATTTGATTAATCGATTTCATGTCTGATATGTTTAACACTCTTTCGTTTAATACGCGATCTATCTTCTTGATCTTGAGTATTTTTCTTATTATCTTTTGATGAGAAGTCTCCAGTTTTCTTAGTTATTTTTACACTATTGCCCATGACTCACGTTTCATACAGCAGGGTTGGAAGTATTATAAAATATCCATACACTTTTACGAAAGAAAATTTAAAAATAATCGCAAGTTTATTTACAAAACTAATAGCACACACCTATTTAATAAATTCACAATGATTAGAAATCACCATAATTGTAGTAATGTTTTGATTAAATATTTATCGAAATATTTCATTTTAGATGCATTTATTAAAATAAGATTAATGAATAGAATTTATTTCGGTCAAGTCAAAGCATCATTTTCATTCAAATATAAACATATTTGCACTATTAAAGACTATTTACGCGGAAAGTGTATTTTTACTCGATATCTAAAAATAAAAAAAAATAAAAATAATAATATTAAAAAAAGAGTACAAACTTTAAGATTTACTATAACAATTTAATAAAAATGCGCTAAAAAGTAAAAAATAATATATATCGAAGTGATATACTTAAATGTGATATAATAATTTTCATACATTAACTTTTCGAAGCAGGCACCAAAGTAAAATCATAATATCGTGAAATAATTTAATGAGCATTTTTTGCAGTTTTTAATTGTTATTGTAATATGAATTTAGTGCGATTCCTAATGTTGTAAAAGGTTTATCATAATATTATCTTAAGCTATATCGCTCTGAATACAAGTACAATACTTTTTATCGAATGATTATTTTTTTACTTTTTAGCACACTTTTATTAAATTTTTATAGTAGGCCTTGGAGTATGTTTATTTTCTTTTCCTTTTTTGTTTCTTTTTTTTTCTTTTTTTCTAAAAAATTATTTTATTTCACAACTTTTAGTATAATACTTTAATTTTTTTCTCTTTGCTAAAAATCAACTTTTTTAAAAGTGACAAACTTCTAAATAGCGCTTTCGCAGTTTAAAATTCCTTTATTCAAAGATAACTTTCTACAGTAATTAATACAGATAATACGCAATTTTTTTAAAATTACTGACAATATTTTAAGTCAATCGCGCTTGTTATATCAATAAAAATTTATACAAAGGGACCGTATTTTACCATGTTTTTTGATGACTACTGACTATATCTATGATTATCGATACTCAACGGTATACTCACATGGTAACATCGCTGAATGGTACACTTTCGAATGAAAACGAATAATTAAAATCTGTCCACATAAGTGCAAGTTATGTGCGAACAAAAACATAAAAAAGAACAAACGCGACGAACGTATAACCTCTTTCTTTTCTGAAGCCGGTAAAAACTGTAAATTATTCCGTATAATTCCCAGTTTATTAATGAGATTTTCTTCAGCTACTCATAAATACTGTTTTGTTCACTATTAAAATATATATTCAAATTTTAACAGTTTAATCGCTATTATTTTACATTTTATACTTAATTAGAATTGTTTAATAATGAATTTAGTTTTATTAAATTTTACTTTATCATGATTTAACCAATTTAACATTATTCGATAATAACCTTGATAAAACATTTATATTATGAAAAAACCGTTAATTTTTTCTTTTTTAAATGCATTACAGTTATAATTACTAGTATATAATTAAAATAAATCGAAGTTTATAAATTAATTTGTTGTAATCGTTTATTTATATTCAAGTAAGATACACAGAGATATAAAATATTTACTTTTGCTTTATAAGTACTGAAAATAATAATAATAAAAAAAAATAGAATATTCATTTTATAATTCTACATATAATACATATTTTAAAAAAATTACCCAAATGCATAAACATCCGAAGCTCTACTAAAGGGTAGGTGCTCATCATCGGGTCGAACATGTATGCGCAGATTTCTCATAATTTCAGGTGCCAGGTAACACAACCATCCCGGTGGAATAATTAGACCATCTTGCATTCTTATTGAAATTATTAAAAAGCGTTAGTTTATCATGTGCGCATTATAATTACATTTCCTTTTCAAATACGACTTTAAAATTAACAGTAATTTACTTTACCTGTTCGTAAAGCAAAGTTTGGTAACATTAAACAAACCGAAATCTGTAATAATAATTCGTTCTTTTTCTACAAATATGTTTTTTGTGCGTAAGTCCTTATGAACAATTTTCTTAGCGTGTAAGTATCCCATTCCCTGTAAAAGAACCAAAAGAAGTTAAGCACCTAGTATCGGTTCTGAAAAGCAGCTATCGTACACTATTCATCATTTAAAATTTCAATAATTAACAGAAATTAAAAACATACGAACGTAGTTGTGAAAAAGTAATTGTTATGTAAAAAACAACATAAGTTTAGAACTTACAGCAACCGAAATATAGAGATTGCAATAAAAATAATTTAAATGTAACTTTCAAAATATACTAGGATCGTATTAACTGTTATATTAAATAAATATCTTGGCAATATACTTATATTAAGCCGCAATAATGGAACGTACTGAGTATTTCATTTCAAGATATACCTTTATAATTTTCACTTTTTAACTTGCCTTTTAACCTCTTTAATCTGCAAGTTAAAATCTATTTCGATGATATTCACTGCAGGCGTGACATACACAAACCGGTAAAACATTATTTACGTAATATTTATATCATTGATGGATGTATAACTGTCTTATGACTTTAACGGTTTTTAGTATTATTTAATTATTCCGTATCAAACGGAGTACCACCAGACGAACATATCTTTGCTTTTAAATGAATTTTACATTCTGATCGCAAGTAGTTATACTACGGGGTCTTATGTCATATTATCCAAACTGAATTTGCACATGATTCGGTTGTTTAAAAAAAGTTAATTAGTATTCGTACTGCTTGAACTCGAGTACCGTAATTACTTATTCGTTTATTCCCTGTTACACAGGTAATGGGTAGTGTTCAAATCAATTTTAAATTCAATTCTGGTATAAGCAAGACTATACTTAAAACTAAAATTGTAATTGCGTGTTATTGCAATGCAATGCAGTCAAAGTGTAAATGTCTAAATACTGACTCGCGCGCATCTGATGGAATGCGTAATGATTTTCCGTAACTGTTAACGATTATTTATTTTAATAATTTTCACTCGCTAGCGCTAATTCTCGAATTCGGGATTCTGATTTGGCAGTTGAATAGTTCTTGGAAGTAGAATATTTTAGAGTGATACAAGACACAATGACAGCAATATAGTCATATAATAGAACACGCCGAGGCAAAAATAAAATAAATTACTGATATACTTCGGCAGTATGAAAGAAACGATCCGAGACACTTCAAAACTCCAAATTTTCACGTTTCTAAGAAGTTATTTTCGTAAGCGAAATGTCATACATTAATGGAATTACATTAAATACTTTGCGAGCCACATAGTAATAACAGATAGCTTTTACATCGTTCAAAGCAACAACACAGAATATAGATGTGTCACAGTATCCCATCAAAAAATCCTATATCGTTTAACATATGCGTTAAAAGGAATCAGCTTATACGGGTTTTTATTTTTTTTTGTGTTCAAGAAAATGCTAGATCATTGTTTTACAACTGTGAATAAATCTGCGTGTAGTTTTTATCCAAATAAGATGAATTTGTTTTAAAATTTCACGACATAAACCAAAAGTAATTAAAATAAAAAAATGAAAAAAAAAAGTTTTTTTTTTTTTATAAAGCAAGTAAAATTTTACCATTTATTAAACCTCATCAGTTAAATGTCAGAATTATTATTTTTAAACCTTAAAGACACTATTTTCATTAAACAATACATCACGAATATACTTTATTAGTCAAAATTAATCACATTAAACGACGTAACTGACATTATAGCAATACTAATTCTATATCGACAGAGTGCTCCACCGAAGCAGCAGCTCAATAATTCTTGTTGTATAAAATTTATATACAGTGCAAAGTACATTACCTGGGATATTTGTTGAGCAATTATGGTTATTTTGCTCATGGCGAACTTTTCTTTTCTCAGGTGAATGTATTTATATAATGTTATTCCGTGAACCATACTGGTAACAATAGCTAAGCGCGGCGGTTTCATACACGCACCCATGAACAAAACTAAGTTATCGTGCCTCGTTTTTCTAAACGTAGCAACCTATTACATATCAACAATCGCGTGTTAACAACGATAAAAATTAATATCGTGAAATAAAAAATTATCTAGTTTCCAATCATGAAAAATAATTTATAAAATAAAATTGACCAAGTATTTCGTTGAAGCAGCGGTGCTAAAATATTTTTATATCAGCGTATTTTCATGTCAACTATTGCGTTTCGAAATAATTTAACTTCATTCTCGTCTTGAAGAATAATAAAAAAGTATCTGTGATTAGCGGAAACTTTTCTCGAAATTAAATTTTTATGCGAAAAATTATTTGTAACTTTCTGAAGAAATATTAAAACTATACGTTATGGAAATATTTTAATTTTACCGTAACACAACGCATACCATAGTAGATAGAGTACCTTCTGCAAGGAAAATTAAATTAAAGGATTCTTTTGAAATTTTGAAAATGATAAAAAGAGGAAAAAGTCAAATAAAATGACTTCACAATCCTCTGCGTAAGGGGGAAAAATTATTCAAACGCATAAAAATTAATATGGATATTTAGAAAACAAGTCAAATGAATTAGCTCTTTATAATAGATTACAAACGATTAAGAAATATAAGCAAAAAATATATTTGCTCATCATTAACATAAAACATCGCTAAAGCTTTTCGATGTCTGGATTTAAATAAACTAATGGAGCTGCGTTAAATGCATTAAATATAGATTATAACTTGTTAAAAATTATAAATCAGTATTTTCTAAACAAATATACATTTACCAAAATCGATAACTGTAGAAAAATTATGCGATATTTCATAAAAAAAATTTAGTATTACCTTTATAAACTTCAGAAAATACGGTTACGGCATAAATAGAATAGATCAAATTATATACTTAGATGTAATAAAAGATAAAAAAAATTAAAATGTTATACACATTTTTATTATACTGCAAATACAATACATCAATTTTTAAGTATTTCAGGTAATTTATGTAAGTCTATAATATTAAAAAATATTTTTTTCGGTAGTATTATATTTGATATGTTGGAGGTGCAGGTAAAAATATCCCAAAAAGTAAAAAAAAGTCAAAACCATATTAATTTATTCGTAACTAAAAATAATATTAATTTTGAATAAAGTAAAGTGTAACCGGCAATATTTTATCCATTAAAGTAAATCATTGAAAATAAAGCATTTTTTAACGGATTTAATCAATTTACCTCAGATGAAATATAAAATATTGTATACAAATAGCATATGTTTTTGTTAATAAGAATTATTGTAATGATAAATATACCATTTTATCGAAATAAGCGCGCAAAAATTGTTACTAAACATTTAATTAAACGTTTAAACTTTCATAATTTAAATAACGACCTAAAAAACAGTAAACGCACCCTGAAAAATATTATAGGAATGAAGGAAGAAAAGAGGATTATTTTTATTTATTTATTTTTTTTTGTTTGGAAAGTAACGTTATACAATCCGTTATTTGTATCCTTTGCGCATGTGAAAAACACATCAAAATACCTCAGATTTGAAATTTTCGAGCATTTTTTCATCTACTGCACATTCCATGTTAAGCACTTTTATCGCAACATCGCCGTGCCAATTACCTCTATATACCGTTCCAAAATGGCCGGTCCCTAATTTATCGCCCATTTTTAATTCATCCCAAGGAATTTCCCATTCTTTCATTGACACCTAATTAATAATACATATTTATAGAATTAATGACTGAAACGATAAAATCGCGCATAATTTATACAATAAAAACGTCAGAGCAAAATAACCTCAGTGAGGTATCAGATGCACTGAAAACTCTATACATACTACACAATACGTTTATGAGGGTCAAGATAAGCATCGGTTGATATTATCAGCAATTTTGCAATCTAAGTAGAGTCGTAAGAAGCGAAAAGATTCAATTATCTTCACTAACTACATATTTACGTAATAATTTCGGATCGCAGTAAATTCATTCCGCTAATATTAAATAATCTATTTTTTTTATTTTCCGAAATAAGTCGAAAAAATTAATCCTTTGAAATTCTTATTTTTTAACATTAACTCTTAAGGAGTATGTGACTTACTAGCCGCAGTATCTAATAATATCGAGTAATAAAAAGTTATATCTAGTTTGATACATCAAAACAATACAAAAAAATGAATATATATATATATATATGTAAGTATTTTTTCCCCTATAAAGTCAGTAACTAGAAATAATGCGTAATTAGACACACAATAAAAATAACACAAAAAAATAAATCATACAAAAGAATTGCAACTAAAAAAAATTGTATAAATGTAAGTTTTTTTTGTTCTTTCTAAGAATAAAATTATCATTCAAAGTCCCTATTTTTAACATAATCTGCACGAATGCTGTTCAAATACTTTGCACATATTACTTCTTTCTATTTATTTGTTACTTTTATTCAACGATTAAACTTGAAACTTTCTTCCGACAGGCGGTCTATTATAGTTCTATGATTTTGGTTCTTCCATTTTAATTACTTTTGCAGAATGTTCAACGTTTTAGAAATATGCATACCGTAGGCACGTTATGCTGTTAACTTTTGCTAATTGTCAGACCGATATCAATTTCAATTAAAAGCAGTCTACGTTTGGAAAATGTTGTTTTGCAATTTAAAATAAGTTTTTGCTTTTTCAACAACGCCGATTAACTTTTTCTTCAGTACTGTATGTTCTCTTGCCAACTAGTTATCATCTATTTTAAACTCTTTTAAAATCTGTCAAACATTTTTCCATTATATTGTGCATAAGTCGTTTAATTTTTCCAATTCCATTTCATATGTATTCGATGATTTAAAGTTTTGCAAAACAATGCGTATGGAAAATACAAATTTGTTAAAACAAGTTCTTCTTAACGAGTTCTGATCAACCGGATGACAGATCATGGTCACGGTACCCCAACATGAGGTGAGACGATTCGATGATGATGATCACTCACAAATACAATTTTTTTTTTTTTTTTTTTATTAGAAAGTAACTTGAAATAATGTTACAATAGAGTTTAATATTCAGCATTTCATAACTCGGCAGTAATCAGTTGCTTTGCCAAAACTTAACTGTATATCAAAGAAATTATTCAATCCTAGATGTACAGATTAAAAAGTAGTAAAATATACGAAATTCATAAAAAATGTTACAATATTGCATGTTTTTGTTTCTCTTAGTTTAAGACATTTTCGGCTGAACAGAAAATAGAATTTTTTCATATTTTTGGACTTATAACCTACCTTCGCGCCTTTTATTGCAATATTTTGCATAACTAAATCGAGATAATGAAATAAAAGAAAATTAATAAATTTAGCGCAGCAATTGTAAAAACAGCATACAAAATGTAATCTTACACTGTACTGTCTGGGCCATACTTTGTCTACCGATTCACCGTCCTCCCAGTTTTGACTATCTTGGGAATCTTCACGATTTACAGTTTTATCTGAATCAGTTTTATCGCTATCAGATACAGCAGTGCTTTCCGCAGAAATCTATATAAAATAAATAAAAACACCGGCTATTACTGTTGTTAAATTTGTACGTATGTGCACATCATGTTTGCACATGCATATCATCATAAGCAAATGGGGAAGCAGAAAATTACTAAGAAATAAAGGTATTCACGTATCGTGCGATTAAATACACAATTAAATTGACTATGAAAAATTTTCAACGGGTCTAATATTCCTTTCCAAATCGAATGATTAGGGAAAATTTACGCATAAAAAGAAAATAAATTCTAAATGGTAATTTTTAATTAATTCTATGAAAAACAATTGCCAGGAGTAATTCTCTATTTCTTAGAGAAACTGAAAAATCAAACATAGCTACAAAAGAAAATGGCGAATATATATGCGTGCCTAAAATTCTTAATAGTTAAAAAAAAGGATACAAACTATTTTATATTTTTCAGTACTAAAGTGATCTTTATATTGTTAATTAGTATGCTAGAAAAGATATCATACCAGTATAATACCGCATTTTTACTCAGAATAACTTGATAGGACTTAAAATGAATACATAGCTTACAAGTTAAAAATTAGGTTAAGCACAAAGCACAACACGTTTCTTACTTAAAAATTTAACCCCTTTTGTTAATTATCAAAAAAAGTGCTTTTTTTCCTATTTCTGTACTAAATGCGATTAAAAATTAAAAAGAAAAAATTATTCAGAATTTTATTTAAGGTACGTATAAAAATTGTAAAAAATAAATTTTTTAAAAAGAAGATTAACTTTTACAAAGCAATGTAAAGAGATGTCACTTTAAAATAATAATTTTACACTGTACGTTTACTATCTTCCTCAAAATAGCTACAATATACGGGGCACTGTTACCAACATGTAACGTGTACTTTGCCACACCTTGTATTTGAAATTTTATCATGAGTTATCATTTTATCCTCGGCATTTTATAAAAATAATGGAAACACATCATAACATCTATTTTTAAAATTGTAGATTCTATTTCACTACAACAAATAAAAACATTTACCTGATAACCTTACTTTGACAAATTTAAATAGTTCATTAACGAAAATACGTCAGCTAAATAGGTAACTTTCAAAAGTAACACATTACTTTTAGAATATTCACTTAATGTTGACTTCTAATCATTTAAAAACATTTCAATTACTACATGAAGTTCGAATAGTCGATTCAGAACTTTCCCTCTTGAAGTCCATCTTATATGAGAATATAATAATAAATGTGTATCAATCAGCTGAGACCATTTTGTCAAAGATTAGAGAAAATATACGCATACTTAACACATTCATTTCATTTTAGTTCACTATATGTACACGCTGATTTAAAATAACATGTAATAAGTCAATTAAACAATGAATTACTATTAAATTTGGACGAAGAATTTCCTTCATGCGTAACTTCTGTTTTCTTGACGTTGCTGCAGTCTCATCAATACAAATCTCTACGTCTCTATCGCAAAAAAATGTTTCTTATTTGGAAATACGATTTGATAATTCTTAAAACCTCTTCTAGTGTTGTTGAAGAGTTTAATTTTAAATTGTGTAGAAATTATTCCTGAATAATTTTTACATGTCAGATCAACATATCTTATCTAAACCAGTATTATTGTATCGTTTGAAACGTTTGCAGATCCATTCGATTGAATTGTATAAAACTGGGATGTTTTGATTTTGTTTATTAACCGTAATTAATATCGTCAGATGAATTAATTACTTGTGTCTATACTTGAGGTGTCATCTAACAAGATTCACTACTAAATAATTTCTGCAAATGTCTTTCACGCGTGACTTTAATATTTCTGCTACGGAATAGGTGTTTTTTTGAATTTAGTATTACGGCAGGCTGTCAAATAAAAACATTTTAACATTTTTTTCTTTTTTTGTAGAAACAAATTCCGGCAAATTAGATCAATTTGGTGTTAACCCTTATAGCCCGAGAGCGCATCAACATTTTTGGTTAGGTATTTGAGGCACTTTGAAAACTTGCTCAATACGTCCTTTAGTAATAATTAAATGCGAAAAGACAGACCTGGCTGAAGGGTTAGGGGCTTAAGCGACTCTTAAATCTTTAAAGATGGGATTTTTTTTTTTTTTTTTTTTTTGCAAAAAATGTATTTGAGGCACGATGAAATTTTAATATGTTAAAATTTAGTATTTGAAGAGTTAAAAAATCAAAAAGCCAGATCATTTACCCGGGGCAAATGTGTTGCCAGGTGCTTGCAAAATTATGTTTTAAAAAATCGAAAAAATGTACTTGAGGCACGATGGAATTTCTACAGGATAATATTCGTGGCTAAAAATAAATATTTACAAAAAGACAGGTAAACGGCGGGACATTTTACCTGCCGGGCGATTGAGAATGTTCAACGTGAGTGTGAATAAGTAGCGTTATGTGTAGATTAAAGTGTAAGAGGGAGCGTATATCGGCAGCTGTCTCAGTTGAAGGACGTTGCGATGCGATTGGTTCTCACGTAACAACGTGACTTACAGCACGCTAGAGGTTTTTCCTAGTATTTTGGAGTATTCTCAATCCTATAATAATACAATGTATTTCTGTATCACATGTTATTATTACATAGTTTTGTTATTAATTTCGTTATCATTCGCTAATTTGCTCAAAAGACAATAAAAAAATTATTGCGTTCAACGAAAAAATTTTAAAAAAAGTCTTGAAGTGTTGGAAATCAGAAAAAAACAGAGGTAAATACATTACGAGAGTTAGACGAAAAACTAGAAACTAATTACCGCAAAAATTTACAATTGCATAAAGAAGCATTTGATGAAATTTGTAGTTTTATTGATCAAAGTGTTTTGGAACAGAAAACATTCCACTCTTTCACTTTTATATGCAATAGTTATGTAGATATAATAGCAAACATAGCAGTAATAAAAGGAGAAAAGTATTACAACGTCTTCAGTAAAGTTTACTTTGAGATGAAATTGAAAAAAAGATATAAAGATGAGTTACAAAAAAATATTAATGAACAATAAAAAAATTGTGGGACCAAAAGGTTATTTAATCAATGACGACTTGTGTTTTTTCTTATAGAAGAGAAAGACGTTATCCAAATCATACGTGGCTATAAAGGTGCAGTGAAATTTAAGTATTCTTTTTTGTAAAATAAAGAAATTGACACTGCCTTAAATTGGTACATCAGTTTTTGAGTTTACATAGCATGCAACCTCGTCCGATGGAAAAAAAACCCGGCTAGATTGATAAATCAAATCACTTTGTTAAAATACCTTGATAGTACTCTAAGACGAGCCATTGCTTTTATAGCTTCTATCAAGAGGAAAGAACCTGTTGCATAGGAGTTTCGAACAATTATTGCGCAAACTAACTACTTCAGGTAACTAGTAGTAATACCTGTGAATTGATTATACTGTCTACTCCTCCTTTGGTAACTACTTCGGTCGAAAAATCAAACTGTTGCTTTTGCGATAAGACAGCCAATGCGGTGGCCGGCGGTTGCAATTGCGTACTATGATTCGTGTTGAACAGTGCCGGACTCGACGGTGCCGAACTATGGCTGCTGCTAGCTGGCGTCGAATCAGAACCAACCTGTAGCAGTCATATTTATTAATTACTGAAATTTTTACAATATATATATATATATATATATATATATATATATATATATATATATTAACTATTAAAATATGTATTATATTTAAATTATATGAAATATTTCTCTTGATAGTATTTAAACTAATAGACTAAATAAATGAAATTAACGAACTGATAACTCTATCAATTTAGCGCTGAAAATGCTAATGTTTGTACTGTTTTCTATTTAATTTAAAACGTTTTAAGCAAAATAAACACTTCAAAGATTATTATTTTATTTTTAGCAATATTTTTCATTAGCCTGAAAGGTAAAAATAGTGAATAACAAAAATTTCAAAAGGAAAGAAAAAAAAAATAGCGAAAACCAATTGAAAGTTAACTACCGGAAATTCGCGTATTTTATACGTAATCAAAAATGTATTATTCAAATTCTCGATAACTTGATTTAAAATAAATAAAATTGCAAAATAAAATTAACTTTTTCATTAATTTATGTCCTATGCGTATTTAATAATTTGAAAAAGCTTTTCTTAACTCTTTCTACGTTATAATTAAAGCATCAAAAATAATAATAATAATAATAAAAAAAAACAACAAAAAAAGAAAAAGAAATATTTCTAAAACAGGTTGGCTACTTCTTGTAGCTTTAAAACCCGTACAATAATAAGAAAACACTAAAAATAAGCTCAAATAGTAGTAAACGGTAATATAATAAAATCACATAGTATACTTTAAATATTATTGAAAGCATAACACAAATATTTATATATTTGCTTATGATATTGATTACAACGAAAAAATATATGGTGAAAATGAATAAGGGTAATTTTATTCAATTAATATGTTATTCGATATTTTAAATTTGTTTTAATTAAGGAAAAATCTTTAATCACAACTAAAAATGCAAACTATGATAATAATCGTTTTTTAAAACAAATACGCAACAGTTACTCAACGTGCACACCAATACAAAAAAATAAAATCTACAATAATCCGGATTTGATATTTAAAAACCGTTAAAACAGACAAAATTTTATCGAAAAATGAAAATGAAAGAAAATTATAGTAATAAAAAAAGTGAAAAGTATCACAAAGAAGGAAAAAAGTACAACCATTACAATATGCAAACGTAGCAACCAAACTAAAAATTTCGAGTAAAAAGCAAAAACCGAATTTATTTGGTTGTCACGTAGTTTAACTAACTAGAAACGATAAATTGACGACTGCTTTTACCCTCCGTTCGATCTGCGATAGTAAACCAGGTGAAGGATGGCAACTGGCAGCTGACGATCTGCTCAAAATCGGAGATTCATTAGCCGAAGGATAATCTGTAACACATTGGTATTTAAAAAAAAACGCGTATTAGAGCAGAAAAAATAATTACAACAGCTTAAAATTTAATGTTTAAATTTTTTTCATTAAATTTAACAGCGTATGGAATCGATTTTAAAGATCGACTAAGATACAGGTCGAACACGATGTAATTGTAAAAGAATTACTGAAATTTAAAATAAAATTGTACATGTCATTGTTGTCAGCGGTGATCCGCGATTCATTGGTTTGACGGTCCAGCGATTTTTAGATGATCGGGAGTATGGTGATTAAACATCGGAATCGGAATCGAGATCTTCGTTAATAAATTTTTACCGATTAATCGGGCCTTCACGTTTACGTTAAACCGTTTGTTTTATATCGAACCGATTTGAAACAACTAAACTATCGGCCGACTATTACAGACCACGATTCGTTAAAACAGCAATACTGCAGAACGGTAAAAGCGGCTGCTTCTAAAATAGACGATTACTTTGACCGGGGGTAAACCACGGCTGACTAAAAGATCAGCAATTACTCTAACCCTAAGGTAAAACGCGACTGACTTTACTTAAAAAATCTTCATTAGATCTACCCTCCTTTCAACCTCATGTTCGCTGAAATTGACCGAATCAGGTACACGCTTCTTTTTTCGGTGGTCGATAATTGGCTATCTCCGACCGGCAACAGGATTTCCGGTACGCGCACATTTTCGCTCGTACCACTCTTTCCAAATTATATTTATTTTTATTTTATATTAATTTTTTACCCCGCAATGGACACATTACAATAAGTAGTATTTATGTATTTAAGAACTTACTTATTTCGATTAAGAGTATTTAGTTTATTTTCCGCAGCAGAAAATACTGACACCAGCTGTTAAAAGTTCATTTTTAATGGTTTTTAATGTTTTCTTAAAGAAATTTCATGCCTAAAATGCTGTGGGATGTTAAGATCCCAAGTAATAATAAAAAAAAATATATATGAGTAATTTATTGTTCATATAACAGAAAATAGTGAAATTTTTAGCAAGATAAAAAATTATATGAATTATCATTTGCTATAGAATAACATATTGGAATTTCGTTGAAAGAAACTGTTATGTAAAATGATTTTTTGCCAAATGAGAAAATAAAGATATTCTACACTTGCTAAAAGTCTGTTTCGCACAAAAAGATTTTCATAAAAAACGTACTTATTCAAGAAACAAAAAAATAATATACACGTCGTTTATAATATTTACTTTCTGGTATAATCCTACGTTTAAATTCATTAACAAATTCTACCGGCAAACCGCACGAACGAGGAACTTTACTTTCACAGTCACGATGACATCTATATCTACATTCTTTACATTTCAGTCCTACGAAAGAGCACATAGAACAATATATAAATAATCAGTTAGTTAAAAATGAAATTCTTATTTAAGAAAACCAAAATTTTTTGAATTATGTTACTTAACACTGATTTTAATATTTAAATTATGATGAATAAAATATATAAAAATTTGCTTAATAACCAATTAATATATAGTCTATAATAAAGTACGTAATTTTTATATTCCTGAAAAGCCTGTCAGTAACCAAATCCAAATGAAAAAAGAAAAAAAGAGTAACTTGCATGCTGCGAGTAATGGAAGAAAACATGAATTTATGTATGCGGAAGGCGAAACCATAGCAGATCAGAATAATTAAAGCAAAGCAGCAATTGAATAAAATAATCCCAATCTTATTAGAAAATAGGTAAAAATATAAAAGAACATAAAATTTTAGCTCACAATACATGTAAACCTTGGCCATTTTCTTTTTTTAAAAACATTGTTTCTAAGAAAATTACATATCAAACCATAATATTGATATAGAGTGTTATCGGTTGATATATAATTTGCTCAGAAACAATTTTTAAAAAGAAATTCTGATTTTTTTCAAGGATATAACAGTTTTAAAATTTAAAATTTTATTTGGAAATAAAATAATAAAATCATAAAAAAAATACTGTCATCGAAATATTCTGCAAGAATTAAAAAAAAAAAAAATCACTACATAGTAAAAACTAATTATTTCATAAAAGATAATATATTTCGGAGTAACACACACACTGAAGGCATTATGATTATTCTTAAAAATTAACTTTTTGGATCAGACGCCAAATTCAAATTGTAACAATAACTAGACACCATTTAATGAGTATAATAACTACAATTAAATATTTCCCGTATTTTCAAAACTTGATTTAATGAAAACAAGTGTTTATATTGTTATACTTCATTAAATAGCTTCTAATTGTTGTTATAATTTGAATTTCACGTCGATTTCAAAAATTTAATGTTATTTAAGAATAACCATATCTTTAAATGTGAGGCTCAGTTGTGTTGCTTAACTGTAAGTATCGAGCGTATATTTTTGTATATTCTTGTTGCACAGACACAGATACTATTCATGGCAATTCACAGTAAGCAAAACTCCACTTGAAACTAATTGTAATCGCTTATTATCGTGATATATATGCAATCCCACAGGTGTGTTTATCTACACCCCGACCCATACACATATGATGATTTGCGTAATGGTTGGACGTTGCTTTCCGCGCAACTATTAGCGATTATTTAATCTACTAACTTTATTAATGGCCGCACGTGTCTTTAAATTCATGAATTCTATGTGGTAGTCCAATTGTTCTAGCTAACTGGGGCTATCGTGGCGAGATACCCTAAACTATATATTACTTTGAAATATATTATTTTATATAAAATAATTATTTTTTACTTTTTAGTGCCCCTCCCCCTTTTTTTTTAAATTTTTAAAGACAAATTTTGAAGTCAGTGATTTTTTAAATTAATTTCATTTCAGTTTTTAGCGTAAATACTTTGAAGTATCACATAATACGGATAGGCTGACCAAAAATGTTATCTTCTTTACTCAATAAAAATGAATGGTTAAAGAATAATTTCAGATTCGATATCTTTTTCGAATTTACATTTTCGTAGTAATAAACTAACGTTGATAATTTTTCAAGTCACTCGTGTTCAATAATTTTAAAATTTCGGGGATTTGTAGTTTCTTTAAAAACTTTTTAGTTAATTTTTGTCTGACTATAAAGCAGACTCATTCTTTTTAACCATTATTTGATGACTACTCATTCGTACTAACAAATACTCATCGATACTCATACGCTATCACCAGTCTGACCGCTTACTAATGTGAAAAAATAAGTTACGAAATTTCAGAAATTAATGAAACCTAGGAACAGCACAGGCCAATATGGTTTATTTTTTTTTTTTTTTTGTAATTTCTGTTCCAAAACTATAGAAAACGTTTGTAAAGAGAAGTGTAATAGTTTGTAAATAATTTTTCCATTAACCGCATTAGAAAAAAAAGAACAAGATATTGAACAGGAACACTACAAATATAAATAAATAATGAAGATAACATTCAACTCTATAAACCTCTACATTTTTTTCAAACAGTTTTTTAATATGCCGTAAATTAGAACTCTTTATTAGCGTTAAATTCGCATGATACATGTCAATTTAGAAGTTCATGAACACTACATTTATTGAAAAAAGTTTTCATTAAAAAACGATACGCTAAAAAATCAGAAAAAAACTGGTTGTCGAGTAAAATATTTAATCATAAATTAGAACTACATAGACACTGTTCGCGCAGCAGGTTATAACATATGTGTGTATACGAAAAAGAACATTATGTTTGTTGACTTTACGTGAATGGTTGTCAGTACTAACTTGCGTAAATATTTTTTTCATTTTAAATTATCAGTAGCTGATCTAGTTAAAAAACATCAAGATGTGGGATTGAAAAAAGTTAAAAGTAGGATTAAATTAAACTTAAAGTACATACTTCAAACAATCAACCAAATAGTAATCGAACGAACATGAAAAATGTCTAAACACTTTCACCTTTTCTACGGAAGATCATTGAAACTGCTGCATCTATGGACTTAGCTCACCCTTCGTTAACTGTCAAAATCACGAAATACTTACGAGTAATTACGTGCAAGCACACGATTAATACTGAATGTGAAACCATTAGCTCTTTCTTATTTCCCCGATATCGGAGCATCAATATACTTAGTGCAACACATTGTGCGGGCTTCCGTTAAATTCATCCTACGTTAATTGTCAAACTTACATAATACTTAAAAATAATCCGACGAAAATGAGTAGATGGCAGTAAACTTGAGTATACTAGTTTACAATTCGATGTAGCCATCTTTAATAGCTACCTCAATATCTATAAGTTCGGTAATATTATTTTTAAGTTATCTTTTCGCAACTTTCTTAATTTTTCTTATTTCAATTATTTCTGTTTCATCCTTATGTTCAATTCCGTATTTAATTTTAGATATTATCACTGCCTTATAGTTTTAGGCCTGCTAGATATTTGAACCCATCCCACGTACCGCCTACGCTTAAGTTTTTTCATAAACAATATATTAAATACAACTAATATTTGATCAGTTTCGAGATGACGTAAAAGAGCAGGTCCTTCCCGATTTGGAATTAGAGTTAGAGAATTAAAAAAATAACTTTTAATTCTGTAAATAATAATAAAAAAAGATTATTCATATCAAAGTGAAATCTAATAGGAGTTTATATTGTCTACTTTTATATCAATACAAGATAGTTTGATAAGTGCACGAATTAAAAAAAATATATCTATAAAATTTAAATTGGGAACATAAAGTGTAAAAAAAAATACGAATTTTACAAAGACTAAAACATAAAATAATGACTCATAGAAACAACCATCATATAATTTAACCGTACATTCTTTTACTAATTTAAATAAATCAATTACGACCTTTCAGAGCAATAAGTTTCTTTCGGTTACTCGTGAACCGTTTTGATTTGCAAGTTTACAACCGTAACAGAAGAACACACTTTTTCTAATGGAAAGACATATGGCTATTTCTTTAAAAAAGTAATATAGAACGGTTTATAATGCCCATACTAAAGTTGACAAAAAAAAAAAAAAAAATTGAACGGAAACATTTTCAGAAATTTCAACCTTTGTTCTCTGCTATTAGGATATGAAAAAAATTATTCAGAATTACTTTAGTATTTCATTTATTCATTTACATATAATTCGAGCAATATTTATATTGATGTTAATAAATAGTTTGTTTTCTTATATCTGATATTTTTCAGGTTTGGCTTCCGTATTAGGACCGTCTCGAGTGCCTTAAATGGCTATTATAAAAGTTTCATAAATATCTTAATGCCATAAATATAAATTTTTGTATGTAAAAAATATAATTGGAATTTTTTTCTACTCGTTGCACTTTTAATATATAGTTATTAAATAATTCTTTGTTTTCACAGCACTGTCCTGCAGTTATTATTTTTCATAATCTTTCATTATATTTATAACTATGAAGAAATTAATTGTCATTTGCATGAATGGAATAAGTTTAATTTTTATCCCTCACCAACAACAATAAAAACTTGGTCCCTATTCATTTCTGGACATAACACAGGGACACGAGTACACTAACTTTCGTAATGATTTTGCTAAATTCCGCTGGCGCTTCTTTAGGATTCTAAAAGAAATGAAGGAGTCTCGCTTAACGGAGACAAGATATTCAAATACGTCACTATTTAAGATTATTCAAAACTACCTTAGTTTACACTTTTTTAACCAATATCGTTCGCATTATAATATACTACCTGTATTCATAATAATCGGTTTACAACAATAATCGCATGGTGTATTGAAGCTAAAATGCTTGGTAAATCTGTGAGCTATGTCGTGAGCCATTCCTCGAGTAATTGGAGTAGGAGTTCTAGGAGATCTTGGTACTGGCATTGTATTACCGTCTGTAATAGTAAATTGTAAAACACGATTAATTTATATTTCAAAGTAAAAAAAAATGTAGAAAAAAGTAAAAACTCCTGTAAAACAATTAATATATTGAATTTTAATTAATTAGTTAAAGCATTTCATATCAATGGATAAGTTTTATTAATGTAATTAATTTCAATAGTGCTTTTTTTATAATTATGGCACTTCAGTTTTTTTTTTGTTTTTTTTTTTTTTACAAAAGCTTCATTCAAATAATTAGTGACTAATTTTTAAACTTAGTATTCTTTTTTCTTCATGCATCTCTGTAGCTACACGGATAATCACATTTCTATAATTTCGGTTATCAATAACTTGGTGACCATTTCAATTTTTAATTTAATATTTTATGCGAATTTATTTGTTTGTGTCTTCTACTATTATCTTCATATTTTAACAGTTTACATCAATATGTTTTCTTGCGATTTTTTTCTGATTGAATTCTTAGATAATTTACATTTACAGTTATTAGATAATGCAGACCGTAATTTAATACGTGATAGCATATACATAAAATTTATCCCCTATAAGAACGTAGCAGTTTTACACGCCGAATATTTTTTCCTTTAAAACCGAGTCGATTGTTTCATTTTTTTTTCTGTCTTTTTTTGGAGAATTTATTTTAATTAAAAAATATCATTTTTGTATTATAGTTCCTCTTTACAATAAATATATATACATATATAAAGTATCACCGTTTTCTGCAACATGTTAAAATCGGGAAACAGCAGGACAATTAAAAACCGATTTTTCCCATCCGATATGATATGACCTTGCAGTGGTGGAAGGGCTTACATAACTAACGGTATCACACCTGCACAGCCCTTTTCTGGGTGAGATCTCTGGTTGACGAGCCCAAAAAAAAAACAAAAAAAAACTTTTTTTCTCATGCCATCCGCTTCTCCACTTTGTTAATAATATTCCGTTCAAATTTGACGTCATTCTGATGAGTGGTTCTTTTTTTATAGCGTTTTGAAACTTGATCTGTACAGCCATGTACACTAAACAGTACAGTTAGTTTAACGCTTAACTTACACCTCAGCCGTTGTTTTACGATGCTTACAGTGCCAATTGTTCCTGGGTGAGGTCCCTGGTTGACAAGCCAAAAAATAAATAAATAAATAAAAAAACTTTTTTTTGTGTGTCATATGCTTTCTCCTTGGCCAATAATATTAAGTTCAAATTTGACGTCATTCTGATCAGTGGTTCTTTTTTTATAGCGTTTTGAAACTTCAACTTTAATTATAATCACCCTGTATATCCCATCCCTTAATGCATCTATTGTAACTCAGTGTGCTTTTAAACTTTGTGCTAATATGTAATGGTTGGAGGGTTTAACGATTTTTTTTCTTTTTAATCTTTATGGAAATACATTACTTTCATAACGTTTTTTTACTTTTTTTTAAAAAAAATATTTTTTACTCATGATGAGCTGAACCCAAAAACGATAAAATATACCGCTATATACATTTCGATATAATTTGTTATATGTAATTACATTTTTTTTTAGTGTTTATTTCAAGCTTAACAAAAACAATGAATTTTACAATATTCTCATACTAGTTATTGATTCTCTTTATTAATTTTTTCAAACATATGTATTTTTATTGTTTTATATACTCTCAATTAAAAAAAAATAATAATAAAAGTTAAGTTAGTTTATACCTTGCGACCCAATTATAAATTGCGTTATTTAGCCTATACAAAATTTTTACAGTATACAAACTTAAATCAACATCACCAATTATAATAGGGTAACAACGAAGTAGAATTAGCTTATTGGTGTTATAATATCATATTTTAAAATTTTATTATTACTTTTAAGTATGTAAAATAGTAAAAATAGAAGATGCTTAATAAAAGAAATTAGAAATTAGTATGAACACCTTAAAGACAAGTATTTGATAATAAAATTATATTTATCAGATACTTTTATTAAGCTACTACATTTGACTGTAACTTTTACGAGTTCTTGTATTTCTGTGGTTTTCAATTAAGATTTTGAAGGACAGTCATTTGTACGTCCCAATCTTATTTTTTTTAATCTTTATTTGAATTTTTTAATAATAATATAGCAAATAGAATAGTATAGATACATATTTTATTAATTCATCAGTTAATGATATTACTAATTAAGTTTTATTAATTTTTAGTATTGGGTATTATTATATTATTATAAAATTAGCAAAATTAAAAAAAAATTGTATTAAAAGAAATTATACATAAATCTTTTGGTTTTTGTCAATCACCTCGACGATTATTATATACAAAAATAAATTCTACAATACACCCGTCATTCTATGTGTCTAATTGTAAGTTGATCAGATTCCAGTATATGCAGGCAGGCGCACGTTATTATTTTTGATTTAGATTCTACTGATTGTTGACAAAGAGACTTAACGCCACAGTTAATTCAACATTTTTCAAAATTAAAAGCCTTACTACAAACGTTAACTTTTTTTATGTGACTATAACGAAATGAGTGCACAAAAAAATAATTTGATCTTTGGAGTAATACGATACCCATTTCAAATAATACTGAAATCAAAACTGTTTTCGGAAATTTACGAGTACCGACTAATGACCAAACATATATAGAGATACGCAAATTAACTCCGCTAGAGGAGTGGGATATATACACGTCTTTTCCGACGGCGGATATATATCCGCTTCTCAACTCGAATTCCAACCAAGTTCGTACCTTGTATCTAATGCATAATCGTAATCGTGGTTCGTACATTTAACTCCAACTTCACGCGCTACTTCTAATGAGCAGAGCAATATAATGCTCTTAGCAAACTTTGACTATGTTCGGAATCGGAGCATTTATTTTCGTTGTGTGACATGCTTTGAAGTTGAAATATATTAAATCATATCGTTAGAGATATATCCGACTGTGTTCGAACGTGAATATACTTCTGAGACACGTCAAGCTTAAGCTCATTTCGAGCTTTTCGTCCTTTTGTTTTTCTCTAGTTCTGCATCTCACTCCCGCTTATTAATAAGGATCAATATCTATTCATGCTCAGATCGATCATTGCGCCCATCCATGTAAGGCGATCGTAGCTCACAGTCTATTAGACCTTAAGTGGCAATGGGTTCTCATGCACACGTGCACAAACACTCTCACTGGATAACTTTATTTAATATTTTTTAATTTGTTTTATTAAACCCTATTATAAAATGTACACATTACAGCGTGGCAAATAAAAGGGAAAAAGAGGTACAATTGAATTTATCTGTGATATCATAAGATTAATATGAAGATGAAGCGGGGATTTTTAATGCTTTAACAGCTATCCATAACGAAACCGGGTTTCAAAAGTTTAAAATCATATGGAGAAATATACACAAATTTAATTAGTATAAGACAAACTTATCAGTAAGTACTAAATGGAATTATAGAAAAAGAGAATCTGCAATATTACTAGCATTTAATTGTAAAAGGCAATTAATTTAAAAATGGTACTGAGTTTTCCAACAGTTCTAGTATGTGCTGAATAATTATAATTTGTTCAACACAAAATTGGAAAATTTAAGTAAACGTTAATGGCAATCAAAAAAACTATCATTTTATTTTTTGAATTTATTTTAATCGTTATGTTAATAATAATTAAATTTAAACTTACTTATAATTATGTTATTATCGACAAAAGCACTATCGGATGACTTTACTGCTGGCGCATCAAATGTCACTGTAGTTATCGTGGTAACTGAATTTGTGATGTATGGCGGAGAACGTGTAGGACTGGAATACAAAGGGGAGTTTGTCGATACATGTTCTAAACCGGGTACAGTTGATAAACGACCTCTACGATTTCTTCCCATCGGTCCATTTTCGCTGAAAATTAATATTAACAACTCAAGTATAAATCTACAAATTTTAATATGAAATCCGCTACACTATTTCAGTATTTAGATAAACTACGTTAAATCTACAGAAGTTAAGTTTACATTATTCGGAAGGATGAAATAAACTTTTGTTTAGTAAAAAATATTGCTTTCTTATAATCAACGAATTAAAAAAAAAAAAAAAATAGCCTGAACACTTAATGACAGCTTTCAACTGAATATCATATATTGATCAAATCAATTGTAGGTCAGTAATCCGCGTTTAACATAAAACTGATTATTATTTCATATTAATGTAATCATGTTTGACAACAAAATTGTGCAAGCATTTAACAAAAATGTTATATATAAATACTGGGTTTCGTTTAACATTTCCAATTAGTACTATAACTATCTTAAAAAGAATAAGTAATGAAATTATTAAATATCTAAAGAATATCATAGAAAAGGACACACTGATCATATATAAGAAAAAATGAGAAAGAAATTTTTTTACAAGGGTTTATAAGAACTAAATGTGACACCAAATGCCGCTGAACTATATATCCCATCAAAAACATAAATGTAAAAATGGGAGCCAAGTTCAATATAAAGAATATGAGTGGTTGTCGACTTCGCCGACAAAAGAATTGAGATCTAAATGGGTGCCAAGTTCTGTAGATGATCCTGAAATTTATTTATAAGAACATACAACATTCTAAAATAACTTTAAAATACAATTTCTTGTTTTTTTCATGGACAACAACGTTTGCTATTTAAAAATATAACTTCTTAAATTTGAACAGTCGATTTATTTACACAAAGCAGATAATTTAGGATAAATTAAAGGTCACGATTTGACTTGGCTAGTTTTTACCGGTAAACCAAATTTTTAGAAGAGTAAGATATGTTGACTTTACAATATAAAAACAGTAACTTGCGTATAACATAAAGAAGATAAGTTGATTAGCCAAATATTTAAGATAACTTGTATGTGAAAACTAGTCAAGTCAAATCGTGAGTTTTAATTTGTTGTCTATGAAAAAAATAAGATATTGTGTTTTAAATTTATTTTGGAATATTGTATGTTCTTATAAATAAATTTCAGGATTATTTGCAGAACTTGGCACCCATATAGATCTCAATTCTTTTGTCGGCGAAGTCGACAATCGCGCATATTCTTTTAATATTGAACGTGGTTCCTATTTTTACATATATGTTTTTGATGGGATATTATTACTTTTTTTAAAGAAATTAATATTATTATTAATTCAAATTCAAATTCAAATCGTTTATTCTTAAAAATAGGCTTACAAAGTGAGCACTTTTTGAAAGTCAAGTTATCGTGTTCGTCTGTCCCTTAATACTAAAACTACCACCACTTCGGACCTGTATGGCTGAGGGGAAGAAGTGGCAAGAAATGCTTACTGCAGCACATAGGGCCCTACAAATATGTCATGTTATTTTCATCTGTTTTTTTACGAGTATATCAAAATCAGTATACAACATCATGTTTATTTCCTGTGCTGTGTTGGAATCGCATTGCTCCATGATATATGTTTATCATTAAGATATTCATCTATTTTGTAATAAGCTTTGTCAAGCAGAACTTGCTTCACAGCTATTTTAAATTTATTTTCCAGTAGGTCAAGTATCTCGATTGGAATTTTATTATAAAAATTCACACAAAGCCTTAAAGTGCGCAAGCTGTTAATAAAAATCGATTGCTTGAAAAATATTTCAAATCGTAAAAATTCACTGTTTTCTGATTTTTTCCTTTGTGTGCACACAATTACCCAGCTGGACGTCAAATTTCAACTTTCTAGGTCACCTGGAAGTAGGTTAGGTTTTTGATCTATATGTCAATCAGTCGTAAAAATGCCGATTTTTAGGCGTTAAAATCTCAATAACCGTTTAAGTTGTATTTATGAAATTTGGAATTCTAGTTAATCTAAGGCGTTTTACTAAATAAACTAAATTTCATGTGTTTATGTTAAATAGATATTGAGTTATTAAGGGGTTAAAAGTGTCTCCAAATGGTTCGTGTGATATAACTCGCATGTGCTACGTCGTCGCTAGTTCCTTTTTCTTGGCTTAACACGCTGCCGCGTGTCTAAATAAAATATTAACATGGGACCACAATGAATACGTGACCAATGTATTAAATACAATTCAAGCAAAGCTTCAAAAACAGCAAACAATCCAAAACGAAACACTTTAATTTTTTACGATCTACTAAGTTTCCTTCCCATCATATAGTTTTATCGCAAAATTCAGAATTGTCAATAAAATTTTGCAAAAACCAAATCATTGATAAATTATTTTAGAAGTTTCAGAATAAAAGGAGAAATGATAGAGCCAAACGCGCTGGAAAAGGAAACCATTATGGGAAGAGCGAAAAAAATGGAAACAGTATTTCAGTTAACGAGAAATGTATATAACAAGAAATGTATATAACAAGAAATCAATGTTTAGAAATGCAAAAATACCACACAATACAGTGATCAGGCTGAAATATCTTTATGCATCAAAATGTCTCACAATGAATATATTAAACAGTGTAAAAGAAATTGAAAAGAAAGAAAAAAGGATAAGAAGAATCCTCGAGCCAAAATATGAAAATGATACATGGAAACTAAGAACTAATAAAGAAGTATATGAAATAGTCGAAAAAATAACGGCTACCAAGGGTCTCGTTTTATTTATGGCCATCTTAAACGGATTGAGCCGGAAAGAATAACCAAAAAGATATTCGATTTTTTTGATAAAAATCTGAATACACGAATAGGTTGGTTTGTAGAAGTTAAAAAGGACACTAAAACGAAATGAAGATAGAAGAAAAAGAAATTCAAGATAGACAAATATTTATAAATAAAATAGCAGTGTTCAAAAGTTTTAAAGAAAAACAGAAGAAAACTAACAAAATATGGACGGAGGAAAGAAAAGAACACCGGCAGAGGATGAACAAATATTGGCTGGAAAGGAAGGCGTTGAATCGTGCTTAAATTATTTTACGTGGTCCTCAGATGGCCAAACTTGAAAATAATAATAATTATAACAAACACTAAATAAAAATAAATTGAATAATTTAGAAACATTTTCGAGAATTTTTCATTAACAGAAAATAAATTAATAAAGATAAATTTAGTATTATATGCTCGTTATCCAAAGAAGAGCTGTATAATTTATCTTCAACTGGAAAAAAAAAATCAAAGAATGTTATTCAAGATAAACATATAAATTTAATTTTAATTAAAAAAATAAAATAAAAATATTACTAACATTTTTAAAGATATTAATGGTTAATGAATAATATGAATGAATTTTCTCAGCAAAGATGACATTGGTATATTGTTGGGTTGTCGATTAATATAATTTACTTATTTCCACTTGGAAAAGAAAATCAAAGAAATATTAGTAGAGACGAATGCAAATTGCGTGATCCATACCTGAAACCGACTTAAATCGCACTGAATTAGTAAATATAAATATAGAAACGTATAAATGAAACGCGTATTAATGATAGATAACTACTGGAACGAACTAGTAAACCGGGGAAAACCATTAATAAACTAATTTATGAGGTTAAACGAAAAATGTGGGGAAACAAAAATACTTGAACTTATATAAAATTTTTAACAGTAATAAACGGAAAAATCAATGGCGATGAAATAATAAGATGGATAATGAAACGGGAACGACGTAATGAACGCTAAAAAGATCATATTATAGCAATTAATAAATTGTAAATTTGTGTCAAAAAGCCGATTGTTATTACCCGGTATCTCATCGTTCAAGAAGTTCTGACATGTACTCATTGTAATAGTTTTTAGCTATATTTAACGTGTTTTTCTTTTTTAAATGTTTTAAATATTGCTACAGATTTATCCAGCGTGTCAGGGTTATGGTTTTTATTAAGTGTTTTGGGATAAGTAGATAGTTAATGAAAAACAGAATCTTTCTACACGCGTAAAAAGAAAGTCAAAAGTATAAAACGACATGTCAATGTAAAAACTGAAAAATTTACGTGCCAAATTAATATTCAGACATCGCGAGCACGTTCGTTAACAATACTATTCTGAGTTTTTGTCATATGCATTACGCACGTAACATGAGCTGACGTATCGCTAGTCTTCTTTATTAATGGTAATTGGCACTTTTCGGGTATGAATATTTAAAGTACTTACTGGATAATTACAATAAAAGAATTCTATGTAATAACGGCCACTAAATTTCGAAAAACGATAATTAGTAATTGTCTGTTTGAAATTACACTAAACGATCTAGTAAAAAAAAAACAAAAAAAAACCGTAAGTTTAGACAACATATTAATTGGATGGCTAAAATTTACTGACGAAAAAACCAAAGAAGAAAAAAAACTTAATAAAAATATATTACGCGTAGGGAAAATTACCCGCAGATTAACCATAAAGAAAAAAAATTAAATATAAAGGTATGTTCTCAATATACTCGTAATATAATAAGATTAATATCAAATGTATCAAAAATATATATTAATAAAAATTGTAATGAAAAGAATAAGATAAGGAATAAAAGAAACGCTAAATAATGACCAATCTAGATTTAAAAGAAAGAAAGGAACCTGAGAAGCTATATACTATCATTTAGATTAATTATCAAAAAAGAAATTGGAGTTTATATAGCTTTTACGGATGTAGAAAAAGCGTTTGAACACGTAAGGCGGGAAGTATTATTCTTGAAATTAGAAGAAACAGAACTGGGAATATAATTGTCCAATATAGCAGAAGTAAACGATTGACCAGCATTAATATTTTTACATAAATATTAATATATTTATATTTTATTTACTTTTCAAACTAAAATCAAATATTTAGGTTTAATTTTAATAGCATTCTTTGATTTTTTTTTCAACTGAAAATAAATTGTTAGAATTCCTCCGGGTTCCAAATATACTACTGCGTCCAAAAAATAAGACCAGTTTTTATTTTTTTCAAAAAATCTTTATTTATTCTTCCCAATTTATTTCATCGCTTTCAAAGTACCCCCCCCCCCCCGACACAATACACCTATGCCAACGTTTATTTCCAATTTTCGAAGCATAACAAATAGTCCCTTTCCGATATGGCCTTCAGAACGTGGTGCGATTCACGTTGAATTTTTTTAATCGACTCAAAACGGTGTCCCCGGAGCAATATTTTGAGTTTAGGAAATAACCAGAAGTCACACGGTGCTAAATCAGGCAAATACGGTGGCTGTGGAGCGATATTAGTTGATTTTTTGGTAAAAAACTCACGAAGAACCAATACAGTGTGAGATGGCGCATTATTATGATGTAAAAATCAAGAGCTGCCTGTGCATAAATCCGCCCTTTTTTTGCGAATAGCTTCACGTAAACGACGCTTAACACCCAAATAATATTCTTTGTTGACAGTTTAGCCCAGCGGAAGGAACTCATAATGTACAACACCACGATAATTGAAAAAAGCTGTTAGAATTATCTTGATTTTTAAGCAACTTTGGCGCGATCTTTTCGGTCTTGCTTTATCTCTGACACGATATTTACTCGATCTTTTGAAATGCTGACCTCATCAGAAAGGTCCCTAATCGTTAACCGACGGTTTTCGAGTACCAAATCTCGGATTTGTTGGACGTGGCCCTCATCGGTGGTGTTTAATGGTCGCCAGGGGCGCTCTTCGTTTTCGACACGTTGTCGGCCTTTTTTGAACTGTTTATGCTTCTTGTAAACATTTCTTTCCAACAAAGCCTGTTCACCAAAGGCCTTTTGCAACATTCTAAACATTTGCGCAGCAGAAATTCCATTTTGTAAACAAAATTTAATGCAACTTCTTTGTTCAACAAAATCAGACATCGTAAAAATCGCCGAACTTACGTTTTGCGTCACAAACACTAAAGTCCTTTACGATGTGAAATATGGTACAGATGTTTATCACAATGCTGTCAATTTAAAAAAAAAAAAAATATTTTGGATATTCGATATAACCGCATAATTTAAGTTGAAAACTAGTCTTAATTTTTGGACACAGTAGTACTTTTAATCCGTAACTTTGGCTTTTATCAACAATTTTATTCAACATCCGTTGTAGTTCTTTCTCGCTAGTTTAATTCTTGCCTCTAGCGAGAAAGAACTACAACGGTTGTTAAATAAAATTGTTGATAAAAGCCAAAGTTATGGATTAAAAGTGAACATCTCCAAAACAAAAGTGATTGTTTTTTCAAAAATCAAAAACCAAATCAAATGCAAAATCAAGATAAAGGGAGAAACGATTGAACAAGTTCAGTGCATTAAATACCTAGGAAGTATACTAGAGGAAAACTGTACATCAACTCCGGAAATACGCAGCAGGATTGAGCAAGCTAGAAGAGCTCTCACCAAAATGAAAAGCTTATTCATCCATCAAGACCTGAGGCTCGAACTTCGAATCAGACTGCTAAGGTGTTACATCTTCTCTATTTTGCTTTATGGTTGCGAGAGCTGGACCCCGAATGCATCATTGGAAAAAAAGATTACCGCATTTGAAATGTACTGTTATCGGCGTATTCTGAAAATATCATGGGTGAAAAAAGTTACTAATATCGAGGTACTTCAAAGAACGGGAAAGACCCTTGAATTAATGCTTACCATCAAGAAACGGAAGCTACAGTACCTCGGACACATCATAAGAAGCCCCAAATACGAAATTCTGAAGGTCATTTTGGAAGGAAAGATAAATAGGAAGAGATCGAGAGGAAGACGACAAAATTCATGGATGGACAATCTTATCAACTGCTTCGATTGCCCTTCTTTACAACTCCTCCGATCGGCCATTGTAAAAGAAAATTTTCAATCGTGGATCGCCAACCTTCAATTTGGAGACGGCGGATAAAGAAGAAGAAGTATAATACTAAATTTATTTTTATTAGTATAGATATATTTGTTTCTAGCTGAAGATGGAAACTTTTCGAGAATGTTTCTAGATTCATTTATGCTTATTTTTTTTTTTTTGTGTTTATGTCATTATTTTATAAAAATTATTAATTTATTCCTTTTATCATCGGGGAAAATTAAAGCATATTAAGAAATATTTTTGAAATACCCCGAACGTTATAAATTGACGCCCATGGGAAAACAGGAATTTTTTGTTATGATAAAAAACTTGAAAAAGTGTGTATGAATACACATGCGGAGGAGGAAGGATTCAATAAACAAATAATGCTTTGTTGTACTGTAAATAATTAATCTTTTTTGAAAATTAGATATACAAAAAAAATTTAACGTGTATAAAAATTATTTTTATTTTAAAAGATTTCAAAACTTAAAAAATTATAATAAAATTTTCGCAGCTTTTCGTTTAGGAATCGTTAAATTAAACTTTTTTACAGTCACTATTAGATGATTGATCTTTGCATACATTTATTGTAACTAATTAAAATTTTAAATTATCAACTTAGAATAACGTTCACATAAAATTAAGAAGTGCGAAAGGTAAAAAAAATTAAACGTTTTTAAATATATTGGGAATTACAGCACAAATTTTCTAGAACAGGAAGGATAGATAATATTCCATTAATTTCACTATCTCTTTAATTACATTAAATTTATCATTGCAATATTGTTGTAAAGATTTTTTTTTAAATTAATAAAAATATATACTAATAGATGAAAGGCGCAAATTAAGTGGAGAAAATTTTAAAATAATGTTAATCATCCTTGGTTTCAATAATTTTATCTTAAAGAAGAATAACCGTTTAACTTTTTTATTATTAAAATTCAGGTAAACCCTATATCATGGCAAACAACATAAATAACGTACAAAAAAAAAGATCATTTTATTATTATCCTTTATGGCGTTTTAAATGCGCATTCGACAATTTTTAATAACAAAATGATCTATGTTTACTAATTATTTATAAAACAAATTCAGTAGTTAATGAGGAAGAAACTTAGTACACACATTAAATAAAGGATTAATTAACATATATTTATTATTTACCGAAAGCGCTTTATTTTGGTAGAAGAAATGATGGCAAAATAGTGCGATATTAATACTCACCTCTACTAGTTTATAAAAAAATAATCTTGCAATCGAGTAAATTTTAAAGATTTTTATATTTTAGATAGGATTCGAATCTCACTACCGCACATTGAAAATATTAGAAATATTTACTTGCCCAAGGTTAATGTTCGTAGTTGACGAACCCAAAACAAAAAACAAAGAAAACAAAAGGAATAATATCAATTTCAATAATTATTAACCATATTCGAAATACTCTACCTCGTTAAAACAATCGAACAATTACTATCCGAAGATACGAGATTAAAAAGAGGTGATTCATGTGATCTGGATTTTGAAATCGGCTGAGAAACTTCATTATCCAACAATTCCGTATAATGTCTATGGTATCTATAATTCTCATTTCCGGCTGAAATCGACCCTGGAGATTTTTCAATATTATGATCTAAAAGAATTAACAAATTTATTTTCATTTTACTGCTAATCATAAATTTACGGATATTTTGTTTATGCTCTAGGAATATTAACAATGAACTTTATTCATTTATGATTGAATAATTTAAAAATACTAACTGTTTTTGGTTATTTAAAATGATGTTACGTAATATGATTGCTGACGATTATTCACAAGTTTAATTTTAACAAGATTTTGATAAATATAAACCGATCCTGTACGCACATTATAATGTAACATAAATGCGTTTGTGAAATTTTATGCTCCACACGTGAACGATGTGAACAAATATCATACAAAAATTTAGAAAAAGTCACGTGTTCTTATAAAAAATTTACAAAGATGATTAATATTACTTTCTTAATAAAAAAATTAAAAACGTACCTTTCGATTTGTGTATCGGTGTAATTGGAGGGCTTAAAGCCGGCGGTACAGGAGTAGGCGGCACAGAATACGAAAGACAATTATTATTAAATGCGTTAACATTTTCTAACTGGTTGATATAGGTAACACTACCATTATGATGAATCGTATCTTGAGGCACAGAAGCTATGTTTTCGATAACATGTGGTAAAGCACGCAGCGTATACCTCAAGTCCCATGAGTCCCAATGTAATTGCACGTCACTTACTGTATTACCAACATCGTTACCACCTTTCAATAAAATATCTAAAAAATGGGCACAACCACAAAGGACTATTTAAGATCATTACATTTTTTTTTTTGTTTATTTAATTTCATACAACAGTACTTTTTTCATGCATCGATTGATGGTATTAATCATAGAGCCGATAAAAAATATTTCGCAGTTTGCTTGTAAAAATTTAAACTTAAGATGTCAGTATATCCAAAATAAATTACGTAATACCATAAATAAAAATAGATTAATAAATAATTAAAAACAATTATTTCCAATAAAAAAAAAAAGAAAAAAAAAAAAGAAAACTCGATCTTGAAACCGAAAGTTTGATAATTAAATACTTTAACCGCTTGAGCATTCTTTTAATTCAAAGCAAGAAACTACTGCAATTATTTATACCGTCATTATTGATCAGCTAATTATTAAAAGAAATAGCATTCTTAATTTAGATTTTGAAACGTAAAAAAAGATATTTGTTTCTCGTAAAAATAACTATAAACCAAATTATTTTAAAAATAAGTCCAGAGTATTTTCCGGATATTTGAAATTCTTACGAACAATTGCAATTGGCATGAAGCATTTTCAATCGGTGTATTTTAATAAATCAATTCATTTTTTCCTATTTGATCTTTAACGTAATTCCATTATTTTGTTTAATGCATTTAGAATTGATTTATCGAAAACAAAAAAATGTTCTCCTGCTTTACATTTCATTAATTTCTTATGCAATTTTAATATAATTGTTTAAATTAATCTCGTGTCATTACGCAACTCATTCTAATGACTACAGCTAAGCTTTGAACCAATTTCTGTAATTTGCAGCAATTAATCAGAGAAACCATTTAATAAACTATTTTTTTAAATACAAAATTTTACTACAGCAGTCACAACATAAAATTTGTAAATAATTACAATCATTTAAATGTGTCCAACAACCCAATTTAAGCGTATATAGTTTATGTTCATCGTTGTTGGTAAGCATTATAAAAATAAAATTACTTATTAATTTCTGCAGTTACTTTAAAAAGTATTACACATTAATAATTAATCGTTTAATTTGAAATATTATTAAGACTAATCAGAAATAAAATGTTTTCAGTAAAAATTTCAAATTATCCCACAATTATAGGTAATATTTAATTTCCTGATCAATATTGTTTAAAAAAATAACCCATAATCGTGCACATTATAAAGCATTATATTAAATCGTTATAACAATACGTCCAAACAATACAGTCTTAAAAAGTGCAGTACATTTATAGTCAACACAAATAAAATATTTAACATTCTATTCCGTTTCAGAGGAAATAAAAAAATTATCCGATTTTTCATAAGTAATAAACCTAAAGAAATATAAATTGAAATTTTTTTTAAACAAATTAATTAATTTTTTTTCTTTTCGTTCATTTGGATCATATTATTAAATACTGCAATAGCTAATTTTACCTGTATAACGTTTCAAATTTCGTAACGCAGTTGTTAACCTCCTGAATTCTTCATCATGTTGTGAGCAGTTACATAGAAGATTTTTTATTTTACAGTGCGGTTTTTCTTGTAAAACTTCTAAAGTTTTCACTTTGGAACAAATAAACTACACAAAACATCATAGAATGCAAATTAAAATAAAGATTAAAAAATTATGCATGCAATAAATTATCACTGTTAATTGATTTTGTAAAAATTTCAAGTTTTTTTATATTCCTTAATATGAATAACAATTGATATTAAATTACTTGAATGCAATCAGAACACAGTCCTACAACTTGCAACCACTGTTCTAAACATGGAATATTCTTAAGTTCTGATGAATGAAATCGGTCTTTTAACTTCGATTTTATCACTAGTTGGCTCGAAAAATGTTTTATTAGTTTACCCTAAAAAGTAAAATAAAATTATCGGTTAAAACTGAAAGGGATAAAATCCTTTAACATTAAAACAGGTCTAAAATAATTTAAACTAATTTACGAAATAGACGGCAGGCGAAAAACAAAAAATAAAAATAACGATTCGTACCACAATTTTTTTTTTCTTTTAGTGCGACATTTAAAAATAATAAATGATTTAACGGAATTATACATCTTTCACTGTAAACATAACTAGGCTGAAGATATTATTGATAGTTTCAATATAATTTTGATTTATTCATGAAGTTGTTTAACATTATCAGTAATATATAATTAAATATTATATAGCATATTTATTGCAAAATTACAATAATTTTGAATAATTTAATACCTCGAGTGTTCTAATTTCTCTTTGAGTCAATTCTACACTAGTTGAACATTGTGTTCTTAATCCTACTAATCTGTTTGCTGATATATCAATCATAGACTGCAATGTGTCTAAAGCTGGTCGAATATCCTGATCATCATTCGCCATAACATGATGTAAACATAACTCTATTTATATATACAACTAAATTTGGCTAAACTATAAATACAAAAACAGAATTAAACTTAAATAAAATTCAATATAAACAATTCACCGTAAATAAACGAACATATTTCGACACTACTAAATTCAAAATTTACAGAACAGTCGAACTTTATGGCTTTCACTCTATTCCAATACAATAAAATAGAGTGTAAATCATTATTAAAAGCTCAGTTTACATTTCACGACTTTGAGTATTTACGATTTGTGACTATTATGTAGTTGAACGATGTTAAAATATAAAATCGCTCCTAATTTTTATTGTTTATGATATTTTTGAATTTCTACTTATTATTAAATTCGCTAATTAGTTAAAGTAAACCATTACATTAATCGCTATCGATTTATTAGATTCTTATTTCAGTTTTATGAAATGTCAGATATTTTGACTTTTCATATTTTTCAATTTATTGATAAATCTTCAATTTTGTACATTTCATTAAGTGTTTTTCCCTTTTTACTGAAAAACGATAATAGCATTAATTTGGTTTTTATGTTAGTATAAACTTTTAAATTAAATATTTATGCAAAAATTAAATTGATTTTTAAAATACAATTTAAATTTAACTATAAAAGTACGTTGATAATTAAACGATTCTAAAAATCACGATTAAAATCATTAAATACAAGTAAGGTTTAAACATCAACAGTTGTTCACCATCTGATAACAGCGTACTTTAATATTCGCATGCCGGTATTATCACAATGATTAACGTTAAGCGTGTTTTTTGTGCGTATGATTTTCTTGCGGCTAATATTTAATTTATCGTTCTAATTTCTGCAATATTTAAACTTAATTGACAGTTTATTTATATTAAAATACAGAATGTCGCAAGAAACTGAAGAAAACAATTTCTGTACCCTAATTACCAACAAAGGAGGTATATTTCACGGGTACAGTTTTGGAGCTAATGTTCAAGTGAATAGTGAAATAGGTGAGAATTGTTATTATACATTCTAAATTTTATGATTGTTTATGTGTATCAAAATACAATAGCTTATTATTTCATATTCTCATTTCAGTGTTTCAAACCGGTATGGTTGGATATACAGAATCATTAACAGATCCTTCTTATAATAAGCAGATACTTGTTTTTACATACCCGCTAATTGGTAATTACGGTGTAATCGATAATTCAGAGCAAGATGAATACGGACTCCCAAAGTACAATTGTATTTTATTAACATCTGAAAACATTTATTTTAGAAACTTAATATAGAATTTAACTTGTACTTCTAATTGCATTTTCAACAGTTTACAATATAATGGAATTAGTTTTAAAGAACCGAATTATATACAATTTTATTGGTGTTTCAGAAATTTTGAATCTAGCAAATTGTGGATTTCTGGACTTATTGTTGGAGAATATTGCAAGGAACCACATCACTGGAATATGAAACTGACCATTGAAGAATGGCTACTAAAATACAGCGTACGGGGTATGTATGGTGTAGATACTAGAGAGCTGACGAAGCATATTCGTAACAGTGATGGGACGGTATTAGCACAAATTGTCGCGGGTAACAGAGTAAATCCGAATGATTATACTGTATTTTATGATCCTAATGATTTTAATCTCGTAGAACAAGTTTCAATTAAGGTACGTTTAAAAACATTGAAGTTGTAAAATTATTAATATAAAAATTTATATATCATCTATGTGCTAGAACTATGCACCGTAATTAATTATTTCTTCACAATTGGAAGGACAATTTTGTTATTTTTGGAAAATTTATAAATAAAATAATCTTATATGTAGGTAAAAGCTAAATGGAAAAAAAATATTCTATGAAACGTTTTCGGTAGTCTACTATAAGTTACTTGGCTGCCAAATCAGGGGTCACGGACTCGAGACTTGTGTCGTTCCGGATCCAAGTTACTCTCCTAGGTTTACCTGACCTGAAATATAACTGGGCACCGGAGAAATCTGGGCAAATGAAGGAGAAAGGAATTTTAGCCCCCCCAACTTTCTTCAATGAGGCTTAATACATTGTGAACCTTAACTTCACAATCTCTGATATCCTGTCAAGGATATGAAGATTTACTTTACTTTATTTACTTAGTTTTACCGGAGATCTTATTATCAGCATGATTTTTTATTGTAATGTTAACGACGGCGATGTCTTTCCTTGAAAAATAGGGGTTTTTTTATTTTTTTTACTCAATTTTATATTTTTTCACAACTAAAAAAGAAAAACGGCAAATAAAAATTATACATATTAATGTTGGACAATAACAATAAATATAACGCTATATAATAAGAAAAATGATCAGTTTTAAATAATATATTTTGAAAAATTTTAATGGTTTTGATAAAGTGGTTTTAATTTATTGCAGTTGTAGTGGTAATATAATATATAAGAATTTATTATTTCGTCTCGAAATTATCCATAGATCAAAGCTTGCTACGTGCATTGTACTTGTGTAACTTTATATTAATAACAATTGGGAAGTATTAAATGTTTTATATGTCTGACTTTTTAAATTTTACTTTTTATTGGACACATTAGATTTAACAGATATGTAAGAGCTTATTTCGCCTATATATGCTATATTTCTATAAAAAATAGGAGTTGAATCTATAAAGCAAATACTGCCATTATTGAATTACAATAAGTTTTCTGAAGATATAAAGATATCTTGCTCTTTCTTTTGGATTTTTTATAATGTGTATTATGCGTGCTTCACTGTAAATATGTTTATAACTGAGATATTGTAAAAGATGATGAAATTATATCGGAGAATATCCGAATTGTGATTACATTATTTGAAAACATATATTGTACCGTTATAACGTTACTAAAATAGTTATAATAAACATAATTTAAAAAAAAAAAAAGGAGAAAAGATGTTCAATTCGAAATAATACTTTCGATCTAAACCATATAAAATTCATTATTGATCCAATGCTGAAATATAAAGTCTTTCAAAAATGTCGAAATATAAACTTGTTTAACATATTTTTAGTAGCAGAATTTATTTTTATTAGTAACTACCGTGGAAGTTTTAAGTGTCCAATAAAATATTCAGTAATGAGTTTCGCAACAAATGAAAATTGTAAATTATAAATTATGTATTAAGCGTAAATTAAATTTAAAAATTGCGTAAATAAAAATAGTGCGCCAAATACTTTTACAGAATTTTTTTTTTGTTTACAATCTGTTATCATTATTTACCGCAATTGTAATCCAAAGGGTATAATAATTTTCAGTTAATTGCAGTGTTTACTTTTTATATACCTATATATAACGTAAAGTTTTTAGTTATTATATTCGCATTAAAAAAATTTGAAACAAAATTTATTAAATATTAAATACTAGCTTTTGATTGATCAGTAGCAATTGGGAAAGATGGTGTAGGTATTAGTTAGAAAAGAAGAGATAAAACCAGTAAGGGAAGAGTTGACGAGTTCGCCAATGGACTTATTCATAAACAAGATTTCATAAATGTAAATAATAATTCGATTTGTACAAATACTACTCGTTCCTAATAATAATTGCATCATTATAAACAATAAAAGCTAACTGATCCTCCTGTGCAAAAATTAATAACAAAATATTTGCGTTCATAAAAATTCGAATAGTCTTCCTTATTTATAAAGGTAAAGAGTTGCCCTGTTGCACTTACCGATGCACCTGCCTGAAAAACTTGTTCTCTTCTTGTAATCAACTGTTCCAGCTGTTCTTGGATTTATATTAGTTCGCAATAGACGCCAACCTTCATTCTTTCCAAAAATATAAAAGTTTACTTTCTATTGCTTGCGGCGATACTTTTAATTTATTAGAAAAAATAAACGTTCATTTTAACCGATAAATTGTTAATTACATTTATTACAAATTCAAACGTCTGTGGAATTTTCTTTATGAATAAATGCATTGACTAACTCTTAACTCTCTTGTTAAATTTCTCTTCTCTAATATCATCCTGGTTAGTTTAATTAATCAACACGCAATATTTAATGTTTACAATGTTCATTTAAAATTTGTTAACATGATTAATCGTCTGTGTCCGAAAAAAATGTTACATAACGTTTTGTTTCTTTTTTTTTCATGTGCTTTTACTCTAGCCTTGTTTTGAAGCATTTACGGCCCTGTGTTTATAGAAACTTTTTTGTTCAATATGAAATTTGCGGTTACAATCTTTAGTTTGGGGATCACTTTCACAGATATCCTGCATAATACAACAGTTTCTATTTTATTTCATCCTTCGTCGAATTTTTAAAAGTTCTTCGAAGTAGGAATAAAATAGTTTGCTGCACTAAAAATTAAAATTTATTGGCATTTTTATTTGTGATATTTTTACTTTTATTATTTTTTCCTATTATCCTCGAATTTCTAGTTGAGCAAATTTTCCGAAAATATTTGATATTTATGGTATATTTGTTTAAATTCTTTAAAGCATTTTATTATTTTTATCCCATGTAAGGTACATAATGTTTTTTTCTTACACCGTTTCTTTCTTTTGTCTTCTTCTTTTTTGTTTCTTTAATTCCCTCTTATTAAAATAGATTATTATTGGTAAATGATATTAGATAAAGATCTAGCAATTAAAAATGCATAACTTTAATTATCTTTTTTTCCTTTTATTCAAAAAATTGAATGTCTGAAGAAGTAATTTCAACAAATTTTCATTCATAGACGTTAAATCCCTAACACATAAAGGCATTTATACAAACGTGCACTAATGAAATAAATGAAGTTGTAATACGCGTACATATTATAACACCCCTTAAAATGTATAGGCGTATTACAGTTCTGTACATCTCATCAAAAGTTCTTGACAACACTAACTCGTGAATTTAATATAATCGGATTTCTTTTTTTCATGCTGAAATTTCTTTTTGTCATTAAATTTAAGAGTTTAACTTCTTTAGTTAAAAATGGCTATAAATTATATTCGATAATAATTTCGGTACCATTTATGTTATTAAAATTTAAAATAAAGACAACAATTCTTGTTTTAAATTATATATGGATTTCATACGGTGTTCACTTAATGAATTTCAAGTTAAAACGGAACTTCGATAAGCAAGCAAAAATCCTAAAGAATATATTTTCTTATTTTATTATGACGAAAAAAGCTCACTATAATAATTAGAAAGAGAATATTCTTAGTCGTAAATGAATAGTACAGTTCTGTTTACTGGTTTCAATTCAGCCGTAAGTAATAGTTATTCTTTACATATTTAAAAGAAAATATTATTTTATTATAATAAGATAGAAATTATAAAAAATGGTTTTTAACCGCATGTTAAACTAACATTTGGATTATAGTGGCAGTGTGATTCTGGCAGCTGTCAACTCGGTATTGGAATCATTAAACAATAACAATTTTGGTATGAACGTTTATTAATTTATTAACATGTCCTTCTTGTCATTTGGCCTGCTTTAAATATGAATGTTATAATGCTCATATAGAGTTGATTAACGGATTGTTTTGCTTTTATTAACATCTGAGATTTTTGTAATATAAACCTATTATCAACATTTGTCGTGTGTTTTAATTTGCCTATAATGGAAATGACATTTTAAATTTTGTGATATGAACGGAAATTTATTGTGTGCTAATTTTAAACTAAAAATAAACCTAACACATCAGTTTTGTTCTAATTTTCTGCCATGCTTTAGGTTACGTTATTTTTTAATAACAGATTTACATTTTAAAACTTTCATTATTTCGCATTTATGGGTCGCCTCGCGATTTTGAGTATTTTAACGTTTTGTTATAATTGAAATATTTTTTCGTCGAATAATGTATGTTTTTGAAGTGTTCTGTCGATGCAGCAATGACGGGGAAAATTGTATGCACTCGGAATAATATAAAAATAGAAATAATATTGAAAAATGCTTCAAAATAAAATTGTGTTTGGCTGTTATTTTTAATGTAAAATTAAATAAAACAATAAATTAATGACACGGAATTTTAATCGAGATAAAATGGCGATAAAACTTCAGCAGCAATAAATTGATTCCTGAAAATGTAAACAGTATTATTATGCGATCGGAATAACCAATTTTGTGTTGTTCTTGTGGCATTAATTAAAAAGACGAAACAGATATCTATTTGTCCGATCGTGCGTATTTTTTCATTACATTACTGGTTTGATTTTTATTTTCTTATAATTAATAGCGATATTTCATTCTTTTGAGTGTACAAAAGAAATTATCAATAAAAAAAAAAGGGCTTTAATTTATTGTGTTGTTGCGAAGTTTAATTGGTACTCCTGTTATGTACCTACTAAAATAAACGTTCTTATGTTTCATTTATAATAAAACATTTTTGTTGTACAGACACGGGCTTTTATGAAGAAATGAAAAATTCTTCGCTAAAGCTCAATCTAATTAAACGTCGATGTGAATATCCGTCTCGAATAGAATCACTTCTATTTGACATATAAATACGTAGTTGCACAGATACAGCACTTATTATTTTTACAGATATATCGGAAAAAGTGAGACCGGTTTATGTTTAAAGTGTAATTTCCTTTCAGAAATTTGTACAGCCGAGGTAATTTTTTATAATTTTTTTTCTTATTCTTCGAAAGTTATTGAAACATCAATTTTTCTTAAACAAATATGAATAATTATTGAAGTTTACGGGCGGGAAAAACCTATATTTAATGACATTAAGTTTGACCAAGTTTATTTTGTTAACCTCAAAATGTCTTGAATTTTTAACAAGTATATTTTAATTTTTTTTTTTTTTTTTTTGTAATCGACCGATGCTATCTGCCAGTAAAACAGTGGGTTGAAAATAAATTTCTCACTACGAAAGTTAGAAAAAATAATAAACGAAACATTATGATAATGATCAAATGAAAAAAGAAGCACCCGAAGAAAATTATTAAGTGATCTTAATGTGATTTTCTTAAATTTTCGAATCTTTTTTTTTTTTTCTTTTTTTTGGGAGGGGATCATATTTTACTCGTAATTTTTCATCCCCGCATTTTCTATATAATGCCTTTTATATGAACCGGACATCGCTTTCAATTTCTTTCATATCTGTATGTGTTAAATGTACGATATTTATCAACTTTTTCCTACATTTTCTTTTTTTTTTATCCTCGTGGTAATTCCTCCAGTTGGACACAGAAACATACATTATACTTCAAATTTAATGCATTCTATATTTAAATGCTTGAAAAGGTAAAAATTAATTTAGTTTTATCGAATTACAAATATATTCATTACCACATTTAGGTCGCAATATTTATCACTTTATAAAAATTAAAATTAAGGCATACCGACATTAGAATATATTTAAATTTCAGTTTTGTTTTTCATCGATTTTAAATATGTATTTACGTTATAAAGACCAGAGTAAGAAAAAAAAAATACATTACGTACGAAAGCATGTAGCGTTTTTAATATTTATGAATTCTTATAAGGGGGCCATTCAATAGATGCCAGTGTAGTTACTGGAATTAATTTGATATTGGGCTTACTTACTTTGCTATTATTTTAAAATAGAATGTCTCGAAATCTCGTTGAAAACTATTTTTTTAACGAACGATGCGTGTTTTAAGATTTATACGTCTGAATTTTTTTTACAGTAAAAAAATTTGTAAAAGGCTGTTTGGTTTCATTTAAACGTTTAAATTTAACATAAAAAATTAATTAGTCGTAAAACAGTTTCTTACGTTTCATATCATAAAGGTGGTATAAACGAAGTTATGTTAAGACATTGTAATCCGAGTTTCTGATTTCACTAGCAGTTAATTAAATACATCGCAATAGCCTAGTTGCTAGAGCATTCGACTTCCGTTACGGACGTCTTCAGTTCGGTCCTAGGCAACGGAAGAAATTATTACCAAATAAATAAGTAAATAACCGCTAACAGTTACATTTTAGGCAATAGCAAAGCACCACGTATACCACAATATGCGTGTTAGTTGATGTAAAGTAGGTAGACACACACGGGACTGCATTTGTGTATCAATAAATGAAACGTTTACAATCTGCATCTACACTAGCGTTGCATAGAACAGGTGCCATGAGAACCTGACAGTCGGTATGAAATACATCTTCCAATTTTCCGGTTCAGCACGAGAGATTAGGCCAACTTATCAACATTACGGAATTGCTTACATGCAGCACTGAATCAAAATGGACATATCGTGTTGTCGTTGTAATTGAATAACTACTAATTTAATAATATAAAAAACGAACTGTAAAAATAGGCAGAATTTTTTTTGAACATTAATATTTATTAAATAAAATACAAAACTGATTCATATCATTAAATTAGTACACGAGATGACCCGGCGATCTGAAAAATCTAATGGTAATTCAATAATTAATTATGAAAGGGTCTAGCCGGATAAAATGGTCAAATCGGCCCTTAAGTCATTTGGAAAAGTGATTATATCATTATGTTCGGCATCAATGGAAACGCCGAGGTTATGTTATATTTCATTTTACATTTCATCGAAGAATAATATACAATGAGGCAACAAGAGGGAAAAATAAGACCTTAAGGCTATCATTGAAATTTTACGAAAATAAAAAACTATATTGGATTGTATAGTCTATGATCACGGACCGTTTATCAGTTTTTGTCACTGTCTTCTTCAATAACGCGAACCGCGTACACTCTCTCATAAATCTTTGTAAGATGTTCGGCAGGTGTCACAATTTTGGAGAAGTATTTAGCATGTGACAAAAAATAAATAACGCAGCAATCTGAGAACAGCAACCGATCGTTTTCATGCCGTTAGCACATTCGCAATAATAACGTACAATACCGGCGCAGCCAATCGTATCTGGTTTATAATGAACATAGCAGCTGTAAAATGTGCCTACCATGTGATTAGATCTCACTTGTATTTTGAGAATATTAACTGATGCTTTGAAATACCTTAAATCTATTTCACCTTTCTGATTCATCATTTCAGTTAAGTAAGATATTGCTTGTTGCAACTGATGTATATATCTTTACTAGATCCATTTCCATAATTTCAGAAAAATGGAGCACATCGAAAGATTTAAATTTTTCAAACAAACGTATTTCATCGGCTCCATCTTCCTGATTGCACTTCTGTAGCTAAGCTGTTTTTTTACTATCTTTTGAAAGAATGTAATTCAATATCTTTTCATCTGAAGAAGTCTTCGAGACTAGTCGTTTTCCAAATTCATTTATTAAAAAGCAAACAATCTTACTGTAAAGACCAGCTTCAGCCAGGCAACGATTATCTAACTGATGATGGAGAAGCCTACATTTTTGGATCTACAGCACCATGTACAGCTTCCACGACCCCTCGAATCATCGTGATACAGCAGAACCTGTTTAGTTCTTTCCGCTGACAATTGTTTTTGTCCTTTCTCTCCTTTAATGATGGCATGAGAACGCGATATTTTTCTTCTTCTAGCTGCGATTTTATATCATGAAAGCCTCGATCGAGTACAAAAACATTTTCTTTGCAGTGACGAGGACTGACAAACCATCCGTGATCATGGATTATACAATTCGAAATAGTTTTTTATTTTCGTAAAATTTCAATAAACCATCATAGCCTTAAGGTCTTATTTTTCCCTCTTGTTGACCCATTGTATATTATTCTTCGATTAAATGTAAAATGAAATATAATAACATTACCTATAATTACTGATTCTAATTGACCTTTGAAGGTAAGAATGTGTAGTTTAAAATTAAAATTCATTTCCGACATACAACTAAACGATAAAAAGTGGCCGATCATGTACTAAATGTACAAAAATATGATAATCGATCTTGAGAATCGGTATTAATACATGAAGTCGTTAGGACTTGTTAATGAGATTATCCGATGATGTGGTTTTTATTGGTTTCACAATACTTTACGGAGAAACGCCCCGACAGAAACAAGTTTTACCATCTTGGACTGTATAAAATAATGTCAGAAATGGCATTTGAAGTATCGAGTAGGTTACCACGAAATACTTAGAGGCTTGAATATGGTAAAAAAACCGAAAATATGCGGTTTTTAGGTTTCATGAGTACGTTCCATTATTTTTAAAAATCTGAAAAAACTTATACATATTTTTAGAGAAAATGCATAAAATATTTTTTTTTAGAGATGAGTATATTTTTGTTTTCGAGAAATCGAGTTTTAAAATTTTTCAAACGCTATAAAAATTGGAATTTCGCGCCAAATTTTTTTTTGAATAAAACCATTTTGCAGAGCTTGGAATGCAACACAATTTGAGGGGGAAAAAGTTCCTAGCTCAAAAACTGACCGAGATATTGTAAAAAAACTAAAAATCACAAAATCGGGTCTTAAAGAGCCTCCCTATGAGGGTTTAAGAGTCTAAAATAATGATATAATTTTCCAAATGACTTAAGGGCCGATTTGACCATTTTATCCGGCTAGACCCTTTTGTGCAAATTTGAATCTTGCTTATTTTTATGTAGTCGACAATTTAATGATATTTGCTATTGTATTTATTGAACAAAATTGTGTAAAAACGTATTTGTCTTCCCTCGCCTTATCTCTAGATTTTTTGATACGAAAGATTTGAAATTTTTGTTAAATAATTGAACAATCAGTAAATATTGTAGGATATTTCCTCTCCCCTGGATTATTTCTAGATCTTTTGTTCAAAGAAATTTTAATCTTTATTAAATACTAGAATATTTAATAAAGATTAATAAAAGTCCTATGATGTCTGTTTTTTTTTAAAAATTACACAACCTCTTGGTTAAAACGATACGAAAAAAGTGAAGGAATTCATTTATATTACAACTTACTGTGACAGGTAATGGATTTTTAATTATATTAAAAATATAAACCGGTACATTGTACAATTTTCATAAAGTCGTCATTTTAGATTAAAACCGTTACGGTAGTAACATATACGTTATTGTTGTGAATAATTAATAAAAACTAAATTTCTTTTTCCTTGTTCTTTGTTCGATTTCAAATGTTACGACCAATTCTCCGTATAATTTAACGAAGACAATGGTAGCTTACTGCCGATTTCGGTCTTTGATCCTTCTCGTGATTTTGGGAATTCGCAAAATTTAACACTTGATCTACACACCTGTTAGAGTATCAGCCCTTTTACATTCTACGCCGTCTTTGATTATTATTGTTTTTTTTTTAAATGCCGTCGCGTCAAATAACGAATCTGTCAAAACTACCGATCTTCACTAAATAGTAGAAAACAGGCGACTTTATTTATTATTTTAATGTTTTTTTGAAGTAGGGACAATAATTCGTTAGTATTTTCAATATTCTTCGATAAAATACTTTAAATGTTTCGATAGGTTTCCTGTAATTTGCATTCAAATTTAACATTTTCTTTTTTTCCTACCCTGGGCGTGCCAGCGGCCTAGACCCAACAACATGAAAAATGAAGAGATATAACTAAACAAATTTAACATTTTCAACTCATAAGTGTCAGTTGAGAGCAAAAAAGACGGATTAGTCACTGCTTGATATTTTTTTTATACTGATCGTCTTTTCACATTTTTATGAACTTCTTAAGTGTAGTTTTCTCTTTTCCATTTCTATTTTCTAACCTATCCTTCATAATTTCTCTGTTTTTGCTGTTCAAAAACCCGAACGCTGTGTTAAGGTTTAAATTATGCAAGAAGATATTTAATCGTTAAAGTGCGTTTGAGACAACCAGCAAACAATAATATACGACTATTGCATATTTTTATTATATTTAATCCTTACATGTAATACGGGCGAAAAATAAAATAGTAAATAACATAGTCGGAAACTAAGCAATAAAATCAAGATGTAAAATATGTTTAACCTTCAGTACGTGAATTAAGCTCACAATTCACTATTTTTTCTTGTTATACATTAATAACAATTGTAATGATGAAAATAATAATTTTTCTATTGGTATTATTACTAGTATTTCCAGACGTTCCTGGTTATGAGCTCCAAAAAAAAAAAGACCAAAAAAACAACTATACTTATATTTTACTAATGCTTGTTTTTTATTTCCATTCTAATCCCTCACCAATCACAAAATCTGAGAACTGTGGGTTATTACTAATAAACAATATAAAGAGTTTAACAAAAAAATCATGCCTTACAATTTATGTCGATACTTTCTTTTGTGGTGTGAATTAATTCTTTATCATCGTCGTTACCGATACTTCTTATTTTGTTACTGACAGTGAAGACATGTTATTGCGCATCCACTGGTGACGTTCAACATCAGTATGATTTTTGAAAAGGCTATGCCTCCAGTAATTAAAATCAAGTCATACTTTTTCATTTTTTAACTTCACCCAGTAAGTTATAATGAAAAATAAATGATGTACCGATATCTCTTTAATATAAAAGAAATTCACTTAGAACTTAAGTTCAACATTCTGTTAAATTTCAGGCATATGCATTTTTTGACACAATAGCAAAAAGGTGTATATTTTTATTCGATGAAACGCGATATGTTTTCTCTTGAAGTAAAAATGTTAAATGATAATTTTAAAAAAAAGTGAAATTAATTCAGTCGATTTATCTGTGACCACTTTCATATGGACTATGAAGTATTTCTACTAAATGTTAAAATTAGTGATTTTTTATATCACCCAGTTTCATTCTATTTTGTAATGGTATAAAATTAAAACGAATCTACTTTTTTATTAATCGTGTATATATCTCAAAATTTGTACTAATAATATACTTTCGAGAATACTTATTTTTCATTATATGAAATTTGTTATTCAAAATTAGCCTATTAAAATCGGCTCGGTTTTAAATATTAAAAATCGATCCTAGTTCATTAATTTAAGTTGATATACGCATAATTTATTTTCACTAGCTTTTATTTTTTGTATTAATGATATTGGGAATAATAATAATGTAAAAAATTTCTAATTAAATAATACGGTAACTAATTTCTGTCGTTCTTGTATTTGTGTACAACAAAACAAGTGGCATTTTTCGAGGTGATCGGCATGTGGTAATATTTAACAACTTCTTATGATTCATTACGAGCCGATTATTTTTAAATGGACGCAGAATTATGTAAAATTATCCGCGACGGTAAAAATAAACCGAATTTCTGTCACAGTTTAACATTGAATAATGTAATAAATATTTTACCGAACATACGCCGTTTTTTGCATGCGTTAATTTTTCGTGCATGGTGCAGTACAATTTTTGCATTGTGGTTTGCCTGTTAACCCCTATCGTAACTAATCACCTAATCATCATAGCCGATATTGAAGAACTAATCGAAACCCTCCATTTAGATATAGTAGTTTGAAAAACGAATTATGATTTTCAGCTGCATTACTATTTTAAATACACTTTTGTAAGCAACGTTTAGAACAGGGTGATATATTATTCATAACCTAATTTTGGTAGCCTAAAAGCTGATGCTTGTTGCGGTCGAATTTGAACATGCGTACTTCTATAACTTTGTATTTCAAATTTCACTTGTAAACTATATTTTGTGTTTAGCAAAATATTTAAATACATAATATTGTATTGATATGGAACATAAATATGTCTGCTAGGTTTTAAATGTGGTAACAAATTGATTATAGAAAATTTCAGTGTAATAGAAAATGAAAAATAAAAATGTATAACAATGAATGAGATGGTGACTCAAAAATATCGCGATTTTGCTGTAAGTCACATATTGTTCTTGATTTAATTCGGTATTATTTATCTCGGATAATTAACCGGAACTGACCTATTTGACATGGTACGATCGTTGTTAATTCCGTATTATGTACTTTGATTCATAATTGATCGCGTAATGCAGCAGTACTGTAACTGGAATGAATCGAAGGCACATGTTTTTAGTTAATATTAAACGCAGTTTTTAAATAAAATTTCAAATAATATTTAAAAAGTTTGGTCGATGATAAATTTAAATTAACTCCATTATTTACAGGCAAAACGTATTCTAAATGAAAACGGCAAACTAAAAATTTGCGTGGTGGACTGCGGTTTGAAGTATAATCAGATAAGATGTTTACTAAAACGAAAAGTAAAGATAGAAATAGTACCGTACGATCATGATCTGAACGTAGACGATTACGATGGTTTGTTCATCAGTAACGGTCCGGGTAATCCGCAAATGTGCTGCTCAACGATTAATAACTTAAAACAGTTGTTAATTAATGAAAATACGGTAAAACCAATTTTCGGCATCTGTCTCGGACACCAGCTGCTTGCTTTAGCGGCTGGCTGTTCCACTTACAAAATGAAGTAAGTACTTTTAATGAAATGAAACAGCACAAATTAACTTTTTCCTAGTGATACTTTGATGTAATCGACTCGATTAATTTGGATTTGAGAAAACAGTCGTGGAATTAGAGTAAATTTTTTTTTTAAACGGAGAAAACTTGGACTTCGAATTCCTTTTTTTTTTTAATTTCAACATTAAATAATCGACTTAAATTAATAAAATTATAGAATTTACTGTGCATAAACACTTTTTTCCCGTTTTCATTTTTTATATTGTAATTCGTTACAGATTTACTTTTTTTTTTTTTTTTACATGGGAAATAGTAACTTTTACATAACTTCAAAATTTTTTGCTATTTTGAATTTTTTTATTAACTCTTTTTAACTTTCTGAATAACAACTATTTATACAAAAGTTAATATTTTATAATGTTGTATTCACGATTTTGGTATAGTGGCATATCTTTTATGAATAACAAGCATCAACAATATTGATGTGGATTTAAAATAGACAAATAACCATCAACGTACTGCAATTGTATATAAATAAAAATTAATAAAGCTACATACGATAAGAGCACAATACAGTATTGATCACTTTGTTTACCCCTTACCAGGTAGATAAGAAAGATGGTCTTTATAGAAACGTTCTATGTTAGTGTATTTATCACAAAAAAAAAGTTTCTATTGTTTTCCTTTTTTTTTTTTTTTGATTTTGCGTTAACGTAATTAACGAAGCCATTTGAACTTTTAACCTTCGTACCTATATGTTTACTAATATATTTTAAACATTAAAGTTTCCTTTTATTAGTCTGGAAAGTATTTTTTTTTTTTTTAACGTAAACATCAGGCCGATTCAGATAACCAATTTAACTCAGAAACTGAACAAAGAAGATTTTTAACATAGAAAAAACAGAACTTTTATTGCTATAATTGTTATAAATAACGTGTTGTAATGTATGTACCATAAAAGAAAAAATTCATACTAAATTTCACTCGTTTTAATATAATTCTGACTACACTACCCGTTTTATCTCGATTTAATGTTTTTTTTTTTTTTTATATTTCTTCCTAAATGTTCATCATACAGACAGAGTTTTACTGTAACTGATACAATTGAAAAATATTATTTTTAATTAACAATATCCGATTCATTTGCATTCGGATTAAAGTATAAAATTGAAATTACTTTATGTAACTTTATTTATGGTTCATTAACATTATTCATGGGTTTATGTTTAGAATTCCGTATACATGTAATGCACGGAATCCTAATAAGATGCTTCAGAAACGACAAAAATATCGAATAAAAATCAATAACTCACGAATGGTTTGATTTATAAATCTAAAAACTGGATCGTAAATTACAGTTAGAATTCTCTTTAAAACCATACCTATAACTTCAAATCAACCCGTTGAGCTGGGCGGCAAAAGACCCAAAAGCCCGCCAGGAATATATAATGGAATTTAAAACGACTTCAAAAATAACTTTAAAATTCATAACTCATCATTAGATAACCCTTTAAAAATGAAATTCAAGATATAAAACAAAACGCAGAAATCCTTTCATAAAATTGAAAAATTATTTAAACCCCTCCCCCTTATGGGTCAAAAATCGGAAAAAAGAAGGAAGCTCACATAAGTAATAGCCCAAGTAACAAAGTTGAGGAATCCAAAACGTATCATAAACGTATGCATAAAGGACTGCTTTATAGAAGAAATATAACCGAGCTTACAACTTTATATCCAAGCTCTGGGGACGTTGAAAGGTCGAAAGTTTTGAAAAAAAATATTTTCTTTCCAGGCATTTGATATATCGTTGAAAAGGTCTCTGTCGAAAACGAAACTGTACTTCATTTTCTTAACGAAACTTTCAAAGTTGGCGAAAAGTTGAAAAAAGCGCGAAAAATGATGTGCCTCTCCTTCTTTTTGGAGTGAATAATCAGATTTCTTTGTTTTTAATTTAGTATCATGTAAACATGAATTATAGTTGTCTTTAACTTTTACACGAAACACCATGCTTGACTGAACTTGTTTAATGCTATAAGAAACACTAAAGTGCTAAAATTACAAAGACAAATTTCAATCGAAACCATGTTTAGATCCTATGTAGTTTCTTATATTTTAAAAAATACGTGAACAGCAATAAATGATTTAAAGTTACAATGAGGTTAAAAAATAATAAATGAAAAAAACAAAAATTGTTCAATAGACAAATGCCAATTTTGGAAGACATAATCCATCAGTAACAGCATAAAAAGTTAAGCATGAATATAGGAACAGATTTTTTCGTTTTTCAGTATTCAATGAAACCAAAAATATTGTTAATTACTTAAAACACTTTAAAATTACGAATTTAACATTCTGTAAGGGTTCTGGTGATATTGGTGTTCTGTATTATTTATGAATGTTTGGGATTTCATAAAAAAAAAAATTAAATTTATCATTGAAACTAAATAAGATTTGTATAATCCAATAAATCGTGTAAATTTCATAGTGGAAAACAAAAATTTTAAATTAAATAGAAAAACTGAAATTACAATCAAAAACAAAGAAAAAACGTAAACCTCAAACGAAGAAAAAAACCGGAGTTACGAAAAATAACATAGGCTAGTGCTCATAAAATACCCGAAGCAAATAAAAAATCATTAAAAATCTCAAAAAAAAACTAACCAACTAGAAAAAAAATTGTTTTTTGATTTTTTTAAAAAAATTTTAATGTTTTTCTACTTTTTCCAATTTTTTTCAGTCAGTTTTGTACACTTTAAGGCATCAAATAAACGTTTGCGAAAAAAACTACATATATCATCTTATTCTACACACTTTCAAATTTCAGAATCCGTGTTTAACTCAAAACCCATATTTTCGAGCTGCAGATCCTTTTTCTTGGCGAACAACATATATATATATATATCTTAAAAACTATTCGAATCAATCGAATGATATCGGATTAACTTATCCGAAACAGTCGATTTCATTGTGATCATGCTCTTATGTGAATTTAAAAGAATTACAGGTCGTCGCGATAGCCTAGTTGCTAGAGCGCTTGACTTCCGATATGGTGATCACGGGTTCGATCCCGAGCGACGACGAATTTATTACAAGAATTAAATAAATAAATAATCGCTAATAACCGCATGTAAAGCAATGGCAAACCACCACGTACACCATCATATGCGCGCTAGTTAGTGCATAGCAGACATACACGGAACTGCACTTGTAGCGCGATAAATCAAACGATTACTAATCAGTTCCGGGTGTGGTCTTGGGTGCGTACACCTGCGTTGCATATAATAATTGCCTAGTACACTACCTATATCTGTACAGCAGAGATGTACAAATAGGTACATAGTACCCACCAACCATTAGGTTGAGGAGAGAAAGAAGAAGAAGAAGAAGGTAAATACAGTGGTTCTATTATAATTAAGATCATAAAGGCGGGAAATTTAAAAATAAAGAACTTTTTTGGCTTCTATCAATAAATATTAATGTTTTAAATGTAATATATGCGTGTACTTACGTGCATGTATCTGTGCTTATAAGAAACGGAGTGCACAGCATTGAAAGTGCTTTAGTTGAGAATAAAATTGACCAAGTTCTAAACAATTTCGGTGAATTCTGAACATAATTATCGATAAATCAATTCCTACATGTTTAAAATATAGTCTTATTTTACATTGAAAACCGAGGGATTCGACTTATAAACATTGCATGAACTCAGCGACTGAAAATTAAGATTAGAAATAATGTACCCGATATTAACCCCATTCGAACTTATAATTGTGTTCAAATATGGTATCTTATCTGGAGCCACTTATTCTTTATCATTAAAAAATCCTTTTACTCTTATAAAATCGTGGCCAATATGTGAACTAAGCAATCAAATTCCATCGTCAACCGTGATCTCGAGCGATCCGTACACAGTCTGGGAAAAAATAGCTTGTAGTTTTAAGTGTCTGTCTGACTGGGCAACTTTCGCGACCTCTTCTTTAATTTACTTTGCTTCGAACGAGAAGTGTCTTTATATTATCTGTTCTGACAACCATGGCTAGAAAATCACAAACTTTTCTTCAGTATCACTAAGTGCAGTTTCTTAGTTACAATGACTTCTGATTCTTTTTGCCGCCCAACGTATTTATAATAGGCTTCTTTAGCACCACATTTCTAATGTGTCCATACGTTTTCGAGTAATGACAATGGCCCAGTCCCACACAGAAACATAGAGGATATTGAAAAAAGCGCGAATGACTACTGCATAAGGCATGAATAGAGATTTAGACGCGAACACGAGGATACTTATACAATGAACTGACGAACAATAATGCAGCAGAATACAAAGTCAAAAAATTATGTAACGGTATCACGTCATAACTGGTAATTAAACTGGATCTCGCGATAGAGTGCTACAGATTACTAAAAGCATACATATAATTTCGAAAAAGATATAAATTACCATCTAAATTCCAAATTCGTAATAGTATGTAAATATTTAGCAGTGTATGCGAGAGTTCAATTTTTTTAAACGTTTTTAACATTCTTGTGATAATTTAAATAACGTGGTAATTTATTTATGATGAGAACGTGATTATTTCTATTAAGGTATGGAAATCGTGGACACAATCAACCGTGCATATTGCAAGGTAGCAACCGATGCTTTATGACATCTCAAAATCACGGATTTGCCGTAAATACGGATCAGCTTCCGTCAGATTGGTCTGAATTATTCGTTAATGCTAACGATAAAACAAACGAGGGAATTGTTCACAGATCTTTGCCGTATTTTAGGTATTTTTAAAATTACATTTTAGTTTCACGAAAATAAATAAACCGTTTTGTTTATTATAGAAAAATATATATTATGTTGCTTTCACAGTGTCCAATTTCACCCAGAAGCTTGTCCTGGGCCCGAGGATTTGGAAAATTTATTCGATATCTTTGTGGACTGCGTTTCAGATTACAAGGAGAAAACAAATATGCACACGCCCATCAAAGATCACATTATAAGTGTTTTCAAAACCGAGATATTATACAATTTAACCGTACCGCCTCGTAAAGTTCTAATTTTAGGATCGGGCGGGTTGTCAATTGGTCAAGCTGGCGAATTTGATTATTCTGGTTCGCAGGCGATTAAAGCCCTTAAAGAACACAACATACAGACGGTATTAATTAATCCTAACATAGCTACCGTGCAGACGTCAAAAGGTCTCGCTGATAAGATATATTTCCTTCCATTAGAAGCTAACTATGTACATCAGGTATGGATTTCTTACATTCTACTGTATTGCAATACGATCTAAAGTGAGTTCATTAATTACCAAATTAATTAAACATTGTTTTAACGCATTGCAACACATTGTGTATTAATATTATTGATTCAAAAAATAAGAGAATGTAGTCCCCGGTTTTCAACTTGAATTTAAGTAAAAAGTAAAATAATAAATTTATCATCTTTATGGCAGAACTTTGAACGTCAGTAGAAATATGTTAACAATGAATAAATAATTTGTTTACAAGTAATGTAGAGAAGAGTGTCGGGTAGTTACTAAAAAACTTATGTAGTGAGCAATGTAATACTACTGAGAAAAGTAAAAGAAATATGAAAATTGAAGTGGATACGTTACATTTTAATAGTATTAGAAGGTTAGGATAAAGAACTAAAAAAAGCTCGTCTTCTGCAAGTTATATACATCGACAAAATTTATTTAACGAACCTCATAATTATTGATAAAATTAAAAAACGTCGAGGTCTTTTAAATCTTAATCGTTCGTAAATTAAAATCAGGATAAAGGATAAAAAAAAATATTTTTTTCTGTTGTATGTAAAAACATATATATATATATATATATATATATATATATATATAGTCGCGATAGCCTAGTTGCTAGAGCGCTTGACTTCCGATATGGCGGTCACGGGTTCGATCCCGAGCGACGACGAACTTATTACAAGAATTAAATAAATAAATAATCGCTAATAGTCACGTGGAAGGCAATGGCAAACCACCACGTACAACATCATATGCGCGGTAGGTCAGTACACAAGCAGACCCACACCGGACTGCACTTGTAGCTTGATAACAAGCGGCTTCAATCAGTTCCGAATGTAGTCTTGCGCGTGTACACCTGCGTTGCATATTACAATTGCCTGGTACACAACCTATATCTGTACAGCTAAATGTACGAATAGGTTGCGCCAACGCGCTATGTAGCGTACGACACCTGAGATTGATTGATATATATATATATTAATTACAACGTAATTCTTAGGCTACCCCCCATTCGAAAAAATGTCCCAATTTTATGTAACGCTAAATGTCTCAATTTTATATAACGCTAAATGTCCCAAAAAAATGTCCCAATTTTATGTAACGTTTGTTATATTTTGTAGGATTTTTGTTATTATTATTTAAAAAATGTCAATTTTATGTAATGAAATATGTAACGAAAAAATGTCTTAATTTTATATAAAGGAAGTTAAATGTTAGAATAAGATTTTTGTGGTTATGTTGTTTTTTGTGTGTTGATGCCAGTAAGAATTACGTTGTAAATTTTGATCATTTTATACAAAGTATAGAAGAGAAAGAGACAAAAATGAAAGCAAGAGGGGTCAAGGGGCACAGCCCCTTGCGAGGCCAAAATGGCCGAGTTTATATATATATATATAATCAATAAACCCGTCAATGATTCCGTTATAAAGACAAAATTCTTCCAAAATATTTGAACTAATTCGGTTATATGATGCCTTAATGGAAATAATAAAAAGATCTAAAAATTTGCACGCGTAAACGAAGTATACTTAAAGGAGATATCTTCTCCTTTTAAATTATACTGCAAACTTTACGCTAACCTCCTACTGGAAAAACGAATAATTACTTTCACTTTCGTATCATCAAATGTGAGATATTTAATCGATGGAAAGTTTCGTTCATTAATGTGTGTTTAGAATACTATAGAATGATTTTACGTAATCTATGATTATTAAAAGTAAAGATTATGTTTAGTTATTTTTAATATTTTCTTTTTATCATAGTATACTGCAAACTATATTAAAAAATAATTTCAGTAGTTTTGTTATGATCAGTCGCATTACTCAACAGATATCCGCTTACATAAATGAACAACGCTAAAAGAATGGCGTGGTGTATTACCATGGAAGCAAAACTCGAACGAAGATTACTTTTACTGCTTTATTCCTTTTATTCTAACAAATCGTATATATGTATAATTTTGAATTGCATATTGAAGAATAAATAATAGTACCAGAAGACGTAAATTAACTAAATCAGCAACATAGAGGATCGAAATATCAATGAAATTGTGAACCCATTCGGAAAATTCGACATGACTAGCTTGTGTGTGTTCCTTTAATCGATAAACAACTTGATGATTGTGTATAAGTCATTTTAGAGAATCAATGATGAAAATAAATCGAAATATGCACATATGTTCTATTGTTATGTTGAAGTTTTTAGCCAGGTAGTGTGTTTTTTCCTCGCCTTCTCTAAATGGTCTCAGCGTATGTTAGCGCTGATTTATGATCTATACAAACATCAGATACTATTATTATGGTAAACGTGGACGTGGCCGAAGCTGAAAAAATTAACAAAACTGTACAATAAGGCTTTCCGTGGTTCTCACATTTTTTCAATATACGTAAAGCAACGAAAGCAGAGGCAGCTTATGGAGTAGTTCTAGAAAACGAAAGACTTTAAATAATATAGTTCGCAAAATGATCAAGCTGTAATTGCGCGTTCTCTTAAGGTACTCAAAAGGTTGATTCAGATTTTAAATATCGCAGCAAAATGATTTGGCTTAAAAACAAATACCAATGAAATAAAAAATATTATGTATGTGGATAATAAACAACCCCCATCGTTTTCGCCTATAAATAAATGGGGTATTAACCGAGGATTCTTTTTGTGATATAGAAATAAATCAAAAAATTAAACTAGTTATATTGTTATGGGAAGCAAAGCAAAACATAATACGGTAAAATAAGTTTATTACACGCCGTAAAGGACAGTATCACTGAAACTCTGTGAATATATGATAAAAAACGGGTAGCCAATTTTATTTTGCTTTAAAAATTAGACCTTAAATAAACGAAAAATCTAAATTTTACCGGATTTTAAAGTATTGTAAATTAGCTGGACTGAAAAGTTCATTCTACAAAAAGTGATCGTTACTAGATCAAATGAGTAAACGACAATTAATCTAAGTCGATCATATTATCCGACACGGTGGATTAATAAATGACGTAATAGAAGGAAAAATTAAAGAAAGAAAAGAACGAGGCCGACCAAAAAACGCTTGTTGACAAATTTTATTAAAGAATATAGATATAAACGGTTACTTGGAAATACAAGAATTCACCGCTTTAAAAATTTTTGTTTTTTAATTCAAGCGAAACGTGTATTTTTAACATTATTAAATGCATCTTACATTCATATAACTGCTACACCTATGATTATGAAATTCTAAATTATATGAATTATTCAAACATTTTTCACGTTTACATATCAAAATATTTATTTTGTAAACAACTTTATCGGTATTATGCGTTTGATTTTGGATTTTTATTAATTAATTAATTAATTAATTTTTTTGTCAAATTTGTAGGTTATCGAATCAGAACGTCCGAATGGAATTTTACTGACATTTGGAGGGCAGACTGCTCTAAATTGTGGAATACAACTGCAAAGATTAGGAATTTTTGAAAAATATAAGGTACAAGTTCTCGGAACTCCGATCGAAGCTATAATCGAAACAGAAGACCGGAATTTATTTGCAAAAAGGATAAGTAGTATCGGGGAAGCTGTCGTACCTAGTGTTCCCGCTTACTCAGTTAATGAGGTATTGAAACTAATTTATAAGCAGATTTCAGATTAAAATATAATGTTACGAAAAAACAGAATTATTTAAATTTAATGTTCCAAATTTGTAAAGAAGATTTATTTTCTTGTTCTTCGTGACATGCCCTTTTAATAATGAAAAATGATGTCACCGTTTACTATACTTTTCATTTTTTTTCTTTGATATATATTTACTCGTATTGGTGCTTTTTAGGTGCAAGTTTATTTTGGGGAAAGCTATTTTTTCTTTTACTTTTTTTTAATAAATAATTTCTACGGTGTTTCATCCAAATAGTTTATTTCAAGTCCGTAATTTCGTCTTTTTAACACGGCACTATATATTTGTGAATTCACAATCATATAAAAGTGCAACAGACACTGCCACAATTGTGTAAAAGGGTTCTCAATTTAAATTTTTTAAATTACACGAACCATTACTTCTACAGTTACTTCATAAGTAAGTTTTTAGGAATGCTTATTTCAACAATATTAATATACATGGTGTGCCCAGAAAGTCACGAAACATATTTTTTTGTTGCGCCCCTCTTGCCTACAGCGCGCTCGAACCGGTTTGGTTAGGTGACTGACTCTCAGCTTCACAGCGCACCGCAGTTCAGTCTGATCTGAGCATCGTTAGCGTCAGCATCGGTGAATTAGTGCACCTCTGTTTGGAGACCTCGTCACCACGCATGATGGTTGATTCATAGAACTCTGGCGCTTCGTTTCCGGGTCGTATTGGAACGTCCAAGTTTCGTCGCCGGTAATAACGTTGTCCAAATAATCCGGTTCAGTTTCTATGCGTTTCTTCAGTTCACTCGCGATCAGCACTCGATTTGCTTTGTGTTCGTCCGTCAGAGGTTTTGGGACCCGCTTGGCGCACACCTTCCGCATACGCAAGTCTCTCGTTGTAATGCTGAACACAGAACTTTTTGGAATGTTGAGGGTGTCAGCTAACAACCGAACACTCATTCGGCGGTCAGAATTCAACAATTCACGAACACGGTTAACATTTTCTTCGTTTCTACTTGTTGTTGGTCTTCCAGGGCGAGGGTTATCGTCCACCCCTTCCTGGCCGTCCTTAAACTTTTTCGCCCACCTCGTAACTTTCACGTAACTCATAGACGACTTCCCGTAGGCTTGCTTCAGCCTTGTGTAAGTTTCGGCAGCTTTTTTGTTGATCTTTGTGCAGAACTTGATCGCTCAACGTTGTTCGATCGAATCAGCCATCGTGCGTCGAGACGAGGTAACCAAGCAGAGGTGTACTAATTCACCGATGCTGACGCTACCGATACTCGGAGTAGACTGAACTGCGGTGCGCTGTGAAGCTGCGAGTCAGCTCCACCTAACCAAATCGGTACAAGCACGCTGCAGGCAAGAGGAGCGAGAAAAAAAATCATATTTTATGACTTTCTGGACACACCATGTATGTGATAATAAATACAATCGAACAAATTAAAGTACCCATAGTTTTCAATCATTAACGTGCTTTGCAATAACAGAATACCACAATATTTAGCACCCGCGTTGCATGTGAGAATTACTTAACAGTGTCATTAGTATTTTATTTTAATTTTACACCAAAAATATTTGAAATTTTTCCTACCACTGTACGCGTATGATGTGTTTATATATTTATATATATATATATATATATATATATATATATATCAATGGCTGCGCTATTTTTACGCCAAGGGTCATCGGGAAAAATGTTCTGTAACGAAATTTGTCCCAAAAAAATATCCCAGTTTTATGTAACGAAAAAAGGTAACGAAAAAATTTTGTCGAACGGCATAGCCAATGAAAAAGTTTACTCTTCTATACGAATTATAGAAGAACTAGACCTGGGGGTGAAGAGGGCTTGTCCCTTTCCGAGTCTCGAAGGGCCGAGTTATATATATATGTATATATATAGGGTACGGCGCGGGAACCGAACGTATTTCAAATCGTTGCTGTAGCTAAACGAATGGAGTGGGGGGATCGAGATTTCAGCCGGTGATAGTCCAGTCGATCAAGTTTTAGTTGTTGGTAGTTTCAGACACGATGGCTGAGTGGAACACGCAATACCGCGCGTTTGCCGTACCGTCCTTTTTCAGTTGCCAAGAATCCTACACGTGTGCTATAAGCGCTTTTCGAAAACGTTTCTTCATTCAACCTCGTAAACCCGTTCCTTCTGAAAAAACTGTCCGTCTCTGGGTTAAAAAATTTCGCGAAAACGGTAAGGTTAATAAAATTCGCTTCATTCTGCGAAGTTAACCGTCTGGATGGACGTGGCGCCATTCGGTGTGATCGGTGCTTCCTTTTTCAAAGAAACTGTTAACGGCGACCGCTACCGAAAGACGTTAGTCGAGTTTCTCGTGCCGGAGCTGCAGAGAAACAGGAAACTGCCGTCTAGTTAGTTTCAGCACGATAATGCCACGTGTCATATCGCAGCCAAAACGATTGAATTGCTTCGAAAGCATTTTGGCCACCGTCTAATTTCACGTGGAGCTGATCTGCTCTCCCGATTTGTTGTGTTGTAATTTTTTCTTATAGGGATATTTAAAATCCAAGGTATACATCGATAAATCACGTGACCTAGCACAACTCAGGACCAACATAAAACGCGAAGTAACCGAGAATTTAAAAAAAAAAAGTTAAATGAAACTCTGATCAAGAATGTAAATAATGAGCATGGAATCATAGTCGGCCACTTATGGCATTAATGTATAAGTGAATAATAAGTAAATCTACCATATCAGAGTGTCCAAAAAAATATATAAATAAAAAGTATACTATAGAGATATCGTGTTAAATACAAAAAAAAAAAAAAGCGAGATATCTAAATTCAGAGGAATTAGAAATAAAGCTAGAAAAATTAATATATAAACACCGAACAACTGCATAAATAAATGCTTTGCTTTTTACGAGCATCTTCTGGTCGTGGAAATATCGAAGCAAGATTAATAGAATTCGTTAATGAATTAAAAAATATTTTTCGGCGAATGTGGCGATGTTAAAAAAAAAAAACGAAAAGATCCTGGTCATCTATCTGAAGTCAGCGTAACGAAATTGTAGAAATAAATTTATTTTTTTATTCGTACGCGGTAATATTAAATGGATTTTATGGAGTATAAAATCTGTTTTTTATGAAATGTTCTAGTCCGATGTAAGAATTGATAAATAATTAAATTAGTTTTAGTCATTCGAGAATTTGCAAAAAATTATATTCACTAGTCAATTCACAATTCTAGTTTTTTTAAATTACACTAAGAAAACTCGGACGAAACTTTGACATTAACGGCCTTTAAAGTATTCGTTTCCTTGCGGAACGTTAGTCCTGGTCACTTTCGTGTATTAAATGTTCGCGCGTGTTAGTAGTCGCAAGCTACTGTTATGGTGCAATAGGCCCACGTTCTTTTACATTTTTTAAAGAATTATACGTATTTACTCATGTGTAACATCTAGCGGCGCTGGAGAAAAGCTTCAGTGTGTAAATCACCGACCGCCTGGTCGGAGGGAGACGAACGCGGTATTGAATGCATTGCACTTAGTATTCTTCACGAGTTTTAATTTTTTCCAGCTGTTCGATTTTTCTTTTTTTTTTTTTTGTCCAGGGAACGTGTGGCCAAACATCTGTGCTGAAAGAAATGATTTTGTATACAGCACTACACTCAAGGAGTGTAGGTTTCCGTTGAGCTGGCTGATGCACGTTCAAATTAGTTCGTTAAATAATAAATAAATAAACGGATATATTTTTATATTTTCATAAAAAAATATATATATATATATTAAAAAATTAATTTGTTTTGGTGGTTTGAGCTCACTTTTATGTTTTGAGATTGCGATGGTGGCTGGTTTTTTTCTTTTTGGTTGTCTGTTAATAGGATATGACCTGTGCCCACTTTTTTTTCCTTTTATTTCGTTCCCAGTACTTAGCCTATTTATTTCCATTGTTCATGTTTTTTGGTGCGTCGTGTGACACGTGTTGTATAAAACTTATTATAGTTATCGTACCTTTGAAGATTTGGTTTCTGCTTCGTGTTCTCACATGTCAACTATTATGGAAGTGCACTATTTTGTTTCTTCCTTAGACGCTAATTTAGTTGAAATTTTTTTATTAGTTTTGTAATAAATGTTTAAATTTATTATATACACAGGTAAAATTTTGAAACATTAATTTTTATTTTTATAATTACACCACGACCAAATTCAAGTATAGGGTACACAGTATGCCAAATAATAAAATAATGCGTTTAGTAAGAAATAATGAAAATGTTGAGAAAAAGTAAATTCATTAGCGATTGAAAAAAAGCCAAATTTTTTATAAAAAAAACAAGATAATCTTTAGTCGAGTGAAAATTTTGATTTCCGTTAGATCGCAATAAACTTGCGTCACAGAGTGACAGAAAATGTTCAGTTAAACGTAGTACCTTTTATTGTTATTCGTAAAAAAACTGCAGTTTTTTTTCATCTAGGCTTTATTGGCTGCCGAAAAACTTGGATATCCGGTGTTAGCGAGAGCGGCATTTTCGCTAGGTGGATTGGGATCTGGTTTTGCGAATAACGCTGATGAACTGCGTCAATTAGCTCAGGCGGCATTTTCGCACTCGTCTCAATTAATTATTGACAAATCGTTAAAGGGTTGGAAAGAGGTTGAATACGAAGTCGTCAGAGATTGTTGCAACAACTGTATTACGGTAAATTTTAGTGTTATTTTAATGTATAAACTTTTCTATTAACATTAAATATTTTGGGTTTCTTTTTCTTTTGATATCAAAATAGTCATCATCATCCTAGAAGTATTTACCTTCTTCTTGAAGATGTAATCTATTTTCCCCGTACAGGTAATATTTTTTATCTACCGATACTACAACCTCTTTCCATCGTTACCACTATTCTAGCAACAAATATGTTTCTACGTAATCCCTTACTCTTGGAATTAATTCTTATCTTTCTTATTCTAAGTTTTGTTACTGGTTTTATTATTATTGTTTTTTTTTTCGCCTGATATTCTTATATTACAATATTCGGTTCGAAATTAATTTTGCCAGAGGTTTTTAATCTGTTAAGTTCCGTTTTTGATTTTATTATAGCTATATTTACTACTTTTTTGAATTATTCTTCTCCTTCTAGGGAACTCTATTCTTCTGTTGTTTCTTTTTCAATTTCCGAATAATTTTATTCTTCTAAAATAAATTAATTTTCACATCAGCTGTCGGCCTTCCTATTTTCATTCTTTCTTTCACCATAATTACAGTTAAAAATATGTTGGATTTCGTCTAATGATACTTAACCTACATATCCAGTACGTCATTTATTTTTTCCGGGATTTCTCCATTTCGTTTATTATTTTTCCTTTTTCCCCCATTTGCAACTGCAAGACTTCATATTTTTTCTAGGTATATTTTACACAACTGTGGTATAAGAACAGTCTTATATACTTCCAGTTTATTGGTTGGTAATAAAAATAATGAAAAATTATAAACATAAATAACACACATTTAAATTAAATATTAAAACTATTTTCGAGAATATCTCACTTTCAGCTGGAAAAGGGACAACTAAAACATAGACGAATTAGGTCTTCTTTATATCAGTTGTATGCATAAGTTTTTGCCGATTTTTTGGTAAAGAAAGCACATAATTTTCAAAGGAAACTCCCTTTTTGTTTATTGAACATATTGATCATCGGCTTCTGCACACTTCGTGCATCCTTCAGGTAAGTCATGAATATCATGCCAGAAAAACTGTTTGGTTTTTGCGGCAAACCATTCGTCGAGCCATTTTCCAACTTCCTCGCATGTTGCTGAAGGGCTGCGCTGTGAGCGCGTGCCCCATTGATGCGAAGAGGTGATAGTCAGATGGCGCTACGTCAGGGGAGTACGGCGGGTGCGGGAGGATTTCCCATCCAAGCGATTTTAAGGTGTCTTTCACTGGTTTTTCATTGTGAGACGGCACATTGTCGTGTAACAAAATCACTTTGCCATGTCTTGTGGCGCATTCCGGTCGTTTTTCGATCAATGCATGATTTAAATTTATCATTTGTTGGCAATATTGTTGTGTGTTAACGGTTTCGCCGGGCTTCAAGAGTTCATAATACAAAATACCGCCTTGGTCCCACCGGACACAAAGCATAGTCTTCTTGACGAAGCGGTTTGGCTTTGGTTTTGAAGGACCGGCTTTGCCAGGTGACAGCCACGATTTTATCCGCTTCGGGTTTTCAAAATATACCCATTTTTCGTCACCAATAACAATTTGGTACAGAAATGATTTTCTTTCGTGGCTTCGAAGCAGCATTTCACAAGTGACTTTGCGATTTTCCATTTGCCGTTCATTCAAATCGTGGGGACCCATTTACCGAGTTTATGGATCTTTCCCATTGCTCGTAAACTCCTGCTGATTGTTTCTTGTGACACATTTAATTCTTTTGCCAATTGCTCTTGAGTTTGAGTTGGATCATCATCCAGTAACGCCTGCAATTGCTCGTCTTCGCACTTTTGTGGTCTTCCAGAACGCGCACTGTTTTTCACATTGAAATCACCACTTTTAAATTGTCGAAACCATGTTTTAATCGATGGGCCGTGTTCACTATATGTTTTACCAGCAAACGATGACTTTCCACAGCCTTTTTCTTTTGATTAAATAAGAAAAGCAATGCGTGCCGCAAATGTTCTTTTTCAGGCACAAATGTCGACATAATCACTGAACGATACAACACAGACGCGATTGTTTGGCGGACTGAACTTGTGTGTGTTTGTAGGCTAACGTCAGACGAACAAACTGACGTAGTGTCAAATTCATAAGCAGCGTACTGTTCGGTAGAGCCATCTCTTGGTAAAACCGGAAAAGACTTATGCGTACATCTGATAAGTACTAATTTTTTTTTATTTTTTCTAACAATCTTGTTACATTCGTTAATATTTGTTTTTTTTTTTGGTTTATTACTATTATTATTATTATATTGATACGATATTTGACTTCTTTATTAGTTCACTACAAAATTGTGCTCAGCTGTTTAAAAAGCGCAAGAAAAATTATTTTTATTATTTTTTTTCTTGTTTTAAATATTTTATATGTATTATGTATGACTAGGATAAGTTATGAAATATTTTGCACGGAATAAAAATTTCTTTCATATAGGTGTGCAATATGGAAAACGTAGATCCTTTGGGAATTCATACTGGCGAATCGATTGTTGTGGCACCTAGCCAAACGTTATCAGATGCCGAGTATAATCGTTTAAGAAGCGTTGCCCTTAAAGTCGTTCAAAATTTCGGCATAATTGGGGAATGTAATATACAGTATGCATTATCGCCGATATCCGATACTTACTACATAATCGAGGTAATCAATTTTTATCAAAAAGAAATAGAAATGATTTATTTAATATTATAGTCTTAATGTAGTACATTTTAAATATCAATAACTTATTTACATTTTTAAATTAAAGTGAAAAAAATTTTTCTTTATTTATCTGTTTTGTAACACGCGTGTGATATGTAAAGTATAAGTTCATATTTATAAAGTGAAGCAGCAATAACATTAACACAAACAAGTGGTGGTGATGTTTCCGAGATACACTTTTTAGTACAACATATTTGTCGTTGATTAACAACACAAGCGCTTGACATAAAAATATAGAGTTCTCTTAAGATGCGCTAAAAATAACGAGTTAAATAAAAACAAACATAATTATGTGTTTTTTTGTTTCTATGCGTTTTTCAGGTAAATGCGAGATTATCTCGAAGTTCCGCATTGGCCAGTAAAGCAACTGGATATCCATTAGCGTACGTAGCTGCTAAACTAACATTGGGCATAAAGCTACCTGATATAACAAATTCGGTGACTGGTTCAACGACTGCTTGCTTTGAACCTAGTTTAGATTACTGTATAGTTAAAATGCCGCGATGGGATTTGAGTAAATTCTCAAGAGTTAGCGCAAAGGTATTCGCAGTTATTTATAATCTAATTCAAAACTATCTTTTGTAAATGCATGCTTGTGTTTCTTCAAATTCAACAAGAAGGAAGAAATATTTTAGTTTTTTATCTGTGAATGTATAAAATAATGTTTATAAGTATTTATAAACATATTAATGTCGCGTGTTTTATTGTTTATTTATCGTTACAGCTCTAGGGTGAAAGCTCATAAAAAATTTGAATTATCTTCCAATTGTATATAAAAATAAGCAAATCGCATACGCTTATCTAACTTGAAACGGGGGTAATTTTAATTTCGCCGTGTTTAACCCACATTTTTAAAATCTCAGCATCCAGTTTTTTTTCTCATCTTTTCAGCAATCTTGTCGCCTCACTGAATACGTAAAAATGAAAGTGTGTAAATGAATACATTCATTAAGGGAGAGAAATACGTTGGTACAGTAAGATTACACTTTTAACATTTACTAAATAACAGACAAATTATTTTCGACCTTTGGCTGATTGCATTTTAAAAGTGAACACTTATTTTGTGGCGAGTAAGATTCGTTTTGATATAAAATCGACGGTCATACGCCCACACTTAATCCGAATTCTTCGTGTTATCGTGTTTCAAATATTGTCGTAATTCCTTCGCTTCTTCAGACATTTTGTTTTGTTATGTAAATATCAATAACACTTTTATTACAAAACCAGGTCATCGCGAGGAGAAATAATATTTTTTTGCGTAATTTTGAAAATGTAATTCGATGAATTCTTGTCGTCGTAAAATCGGTTTAAACGAAAGAATAACTTATTTTTAGATCGGAAGCTCGATGAAAAGTGTCGGTGAAGTGATGGCTATTGGTAGAAAGTTTGAAGAAGCTTTCCAGAAAGCTTTTCGTATGGTCGATGAAAATGTACTGGGATTTGATCCTTACCTGAAACCGGTTGATGAAAAAGAATTAGAAGAACCGACTGATAAGAGAATGTTTGTGTTAGCAGCAGCATTAAAAGAAAATTACAGCGTGGACAAATTATACGAATTAACGAAGATAGATAAATGGTTTCTGCATAAAATGAAAAATATAGTGCGACATCAAACGCTGATGGAAGAGCTCCCGCCTCAGCAAATACCGAATGATGTTTTATTGCGAGCAAAACAACTCGGATTTTCCGACAAACAGATCGCTACATTTGTTAATAGTACTGAATTGGTCATTAGAAAAAAAAGAGAAGAAAACAGTAAGATTTTTCCTTAAGTATTATTTTTTACATATCAATTATATATAAATACTCGTATTTTTTTATCGTCTTCCCGTGTTTAGTTTTATGAATTAATTATGTACCAACTAGGACAGTTAAATAACGTTTTTTTTTTTTGTTTTTGTTTTTTTCTAATAGATTTTATTTCCTAAATCTAGGCAATGTTTTCATTGCTTTAGAATAATCTTAGAATATAGGGCATTTGTTCTATCTCTCTTCCACTTTCGGAGCACTGCTGGAAGTCGGCCGAGGTTAGATCCTTTAAAATTGTAATTGTTCGCTTTTAAATGTCCGGCTATCGTCTCAAACCGACTCATGTGATTCTAAATTTCGAGAAAGAGCCGGAAATGCTACGGGGCGAGACCGAGGCTGTACAAGGAGTGGAAGAGTGTCTCTGGGTGTTTTTTCTGGCTAACTACTGAACGAGAAACAATGAATACTTGCCTTCGTTATTGTATTGTAGCAAAGGACCTATTTGAATTTTCCAGTCCCGAGTGCCTTTGCGCAACTAAAACATGGCTGTTTTAATACAGTTCTCCTTGTGGCACGAACTTTTTATCGACAACATTTTTAATATCGATAAAGTAAACAGCATTATTATCATCTGGGAAGGGACTTTCATATTTTTCAGGGTTGTACTCCTTTTTTTTAAATATATATATTGATTGCATATTATGTTGTCGTGTTTTAGGATCATATTCGAAGACCTAAGTTTTACCTCCAGTTACTACTTTTCAGAGGGGGGAAATATCTGGCAAACCATGAGCGAAAAGATGGCTAAATAGAAAATAAAAAAGAATAAAATTTGAATCATAATTTGAAATGGGCGACGGAGGAAAGAAGAACAATATTATGAGCTGTAAATGTGCTCAAAAGTCTGATACTGGAAATGGAAGAATGGGATAAGCCACCATTTCATTACTTCCAATACCCAAATGATCGGGAATCCATAAAACATCAATCTATGGATGAGGAAGCGTATGAGAAGTATTACATAATCGAAAGAGGGGGCAGGAAGGGGAGAAGAAATAGCTTACAGAACACTGTTAAATCCGAGATTATAAGCACTTTACGGAAAATAAATGATGAAACAAAAAGAACAGCGCGTAGAATAGCAACAGATTCCGCATAGAAAATTGAACAAAAGGAGAGAAGCTTAAAATATTCAGAATAATTCAAGGCGGGACAAAAAAAGGCAGAACCAACTTCGCTTGGTCCTTTGGAACTGTCAGTACAGATAGTGGAGTTTGTAGGAAATAGAGAACCTAAAATATTGAAGAACTCAGGTTTGGCCACATGTTGGGAAACAGATTTAGAACAGAACGGCAAAGAAAGACATTTAATAGGATGAAGGAAACTTGAAAAACTGAAAGAAAAATATAGAGCTTATCATCACTATGAACAAAAGGCGATAATTGAAAAGGAGAACAGAAATCAGAGATAAAATTGGAGTTTTATTAGAGGAAAATTTCATTTGTGAAGGGTAGAAGAGTTAAGAAAAAAGAAATGAAGAGAAATGAATAGGCAAGCGTTTAATTAAAAAGCGAAAACTCAAATAAGATCTACGAATAAAGAGACGAGGAACATGGGATTCAGCAAGAATAGCCGGAACTTGAGTAGATGTTAGGGCACCAAGGCAGTGATGAAGACGGGTATTTTGAATGCGACCTAATTCTGAAAGAAGAAGCCCGGAAGAATTGCTATAATATTTAAAATTGTGAATATTTTACAAGTAATTTTTTACAAAAGTCAAAACGTACCGACTGGCTACTTATGTGAAATTCTTAAGTATTTATTTAGGGGAAAAAATAATTACAGTTAATTAATTTGTAATCTTGTAACGTTACCGTGAGTTTTATTTCGATATTTTCTTTCAGATATTCTTCCATTTGTAAAGCAAATTGATACAGTAGCAGCGGAATATCCGGCAGTAACAAATTATCTATACATCACATATAATGGGCTAATGCATGATGTTGAATTTCCCGGAGGTTATACAATGGTTATCGGTAAGTGTTATTAAATAATTTTTTAGTTTGTAGTGATAAAATTAAAGTTGCCTTACGCGAAAGCTGCAGTGTCGAAAAATTTTTTTAGCTAATGAAAAGTAATCGCGAGATAATTAGTGCGTTGAAATTATTTGAAAGTATTTTTCACTCGCGTTTCGCATTTCAGAGTTTATTCCATTTTAATCGACGCTGAAGAAGACGCAAATAACCTATTACAACGTTTATTTTTTCTATCGCCCAAAGCATAAATTGAAAATAAATTAATCTTTAGTAAAGTGTAAATTTTTACCCTTTAACGCCGTGTTAAAGTTACGGTACTCACCTGACTTTTATTTTAGACATAAATAAGTGCACTGATTCATTATCGTGAGATTTAAAAAGTAAAACAAACAAGGTGAAGTAGAAAGTGATAAAATAATACATAAAAACACTATATACATATAGTCTAAATTGATCACGTTTATAAGATACGACTCTCAGCTAGAGTTTAAGTTTAAGGAAAGATGATTTTGTTAATTTCAGTTTATGTAGATTTTTTTTTACAGAGTTTTGTTGTGTACCTTACCATTGTTTTAAGTAATGCATGTATTTGCAAACAAGGGTCCGGTGTATATCGAATTGGTAGCTCAGTTGAATTTGATTGGTGCGCGGTTAGCTGCTTGATGGAGCTACGAAAATTGGGGAAGAAAACGATTATGCTTAATTACAATCCAGAAACTGTTAGTACGGATTACGATATGAGCGATCGATTGTATTTCGAAGAAATATCGTTTGAAGTACGTAGCGGATAAACTTGATAACATTTTCGTCGCCTTTATTTTATGTATATATATATTTTATTTTTATTTTTATTTTTATTTTTTTTCTGGTCTAGCTTTCTGATCATTTTTACATTGGCTGTAAATATTTTGCTTGTTTCTAAAAAATAGTATATTTATATTCAGGAAATAATAGGTGGTTAACTTATTGATCTCTGTCAATTGGATAGTGTGCGGCGTCCATAAAATTATAAATATTTCTTTTTAATTTGCACATTAAGAGCATTACTATGCAGTTAAGTGTTCTACTCTTTGTTACAACTATTAATGCAGATATTAATAATTTTGGTTTTTGGAATGAGTTTAAGAAAGTAAAACTCTGCAGATGATTATGTAATTTGTTTGTGTGAAATTGTTACACGGGTAATATATTTTTCCTACTAGATCATTGGTCTCTTCGTTTTTTAATTCATATTTATAATGCGATTTTTAATTTTTGTTACTTATTTACTTGAATTCAACTTAGTTCAATGTATAATATACTACCATTTCTCAGTCTAACTAATAAATCTACCATGTCATTTCTGTGACGTCAACATGGACTGGAATTTTTAGTTAAATTTCGATATAAAATTTGAAGTATGTAACTAATACAGTAATTTCCTCATCTTAATTTTACATCGAGAACATCGATTCGATCCATTCTGAGTCTTGTCAATACGCACCTGATAAATTTTACACAGTAAGAATCTTTTTATTTCCACCTCTTTTTAAATGCCCCCAGCATCACGTTAACTTAACAAGTCATTAACACTCTTTTGTTTGTTTCTTAAAAAGTTGATTTGTATCGTCCGGTTAAACTGATATTATATTTCTCTTTTATTTGTTATTTCTTGGAATTAAGCAAATTTACTTTATTTGTTGTTGGAGTAAGCTTTTTTTTTTTTTTCATCCCAATATTTAATACTCGCCATGTCTTTTATTCTAGCCTATATTAAATATTTGATATTTAATTTATAAATAGTCTTTGCTACTAAAAACTACGGGAATGACTGTTTTATTATTACAACGTTATCTCAACTGTAATATTACTAATCCGTTTATAAAAGGTAATTATAATCGTTTGATAACATTTGTAGGTTAGCATGAACATCTATAACATGGAGAATCCGGAAGGAATAATTTTAAGCGTGGGCGGGCAGTTACCGAATAATATAGCGATGGATCTTCATAGACAACAAGCCCGTATTTTAGGAACATCTCCTGAATCTGTTGATGGCGCGGAAAACAGATTTAAATTTTCCAGAATGTTAGATCGTTTCAATATTCAACAACCAAAGTTAGTAACCGTACCGTACAAGTTATCACGTTTAATAATATAAATTACGGCTTGTATTAGGGGCGGCGTTGAAATAATTTTATGATTTTAGTAATTGTTTCTTTGTTCTTTAATAAATTGTAATTAAAGTAATAAACGAAATGAACAAATCTGGTTAAACACAAACTCCTAAAATACCTTTAAAACAAGTTTATGGATGATGTATATTGAAATTACGTAAATTAATTGTTATATATATATATATATATATAAATATATATATAAAAAGAAGAAAAAAAAAGAGAAGTGGTGTCTAGAGGGGGACACCCGGTAGAAACGAAGTTCCTTTCACTTTTTGGTAGATCTATCATTTATAAAGTATACAATAAAAAATGACACAATATAAATCCCGTATGAATTAAAACAAAAACAAAAAACAAGTTTAAATAAAATGTACACGTGTTTAGAATTGAGCTTATACAGCTGACCGCGCATAATGCTTGCTGCTCGATACTCGCTCGCACGCGCGCGCACACACACACCCGTATATAATAGAAAGAGTCAGAGAGAAGGAGAAAGCGAGTGAAGGTCACCTGGAGGACGACGCATAACGCTTTTTTTCGTTAGTACTCCTTTTCTGCCAGTTTACTCCTACCGACAAGCCGCGTAAAAGAACTTCGTTCCAAAAATGCAATAAAACTTGACTCCTGGCGAAATAATAAACGAAAAAAGTTGTTTTTCTTTCTTATAGCTAATTCTCGATATTTTTGTTCGTCTATTACTTTTTTAAGATATGTACCATGATTTCTTCTTCATCAGCGTACGATACTTAATTTTATCGAAAACGTCAACAGTGAAAATGATAGAAGTAACCAAAAATTGAAAAATAAGAATCGAAAAATAAAAGAATAAAAGAAATTTATTAACAAGTTAATGATATTTTCAACAAACGTAAGCATAAATTACACTTCGTGGGTGGCGGTTTTTTTTTTTTTAACTGAGAGACCTAATTAAAGATATACCAATTAAAAAGGGAAATAAAAGATGAACAATTACATCGACAATTTAGTGAACCAAGAATAGAAGAAACCGAAAATGCAATGATTTGATGATATTAAGAAATTAAAAGATGACAAGCAGCAAGTGAAAAATAAAAAATTTCATAAGAGAAAAATCTTTTTAATTGCAATTCTAACAAGGAATAGTGATTTTCTGTTCATGCACAAGGTAAAAACTAAAATATCACAGATATTACTTTGATACTGAATGGTAGTATTGATACGCATTATGAAATAAATTATCAGACATAAAATTTTCTAAACATGTAATTGACTTTATACGTTTTCTTCACCATTGAATAAATGCGCAAATAGGCTATGAAATAGATTGAAACAGTACTATAAGTTACCGCGCGTAATAAAACCTTCTTAACGGTTCTTACTAATTAAACTCCCAAAGATGTTTAATTACTGATATCTATGATCGCGAGGTCAGCTAAAACTTGTATAAGCTGTAATAGTACAGATAAGCAAAAAATGTGAAGATTGCTAAATCCTTTTACCACAAAGTATCAAGGTTAGTGAGAAGCTGTTTTAAGTGAAGCCTTAATATATTTACACAAGTTTCTGCGGGGTTAAATTAAGCAGCCCATTGCCAAACTGATATGGTAAATAATACTGATCAATCATTTTAAATACTTTTGCGTACGGAATGACCCTTAAATACAAAATTCTAGTGTAAAATTAGTGTAAATGGTTAGTTCGGAATTCGTAATCAAATGTTTTTCCAATGAAAAAAAAAAAAAAAAAAAAAATCATTTGTCTACATATTGAGTTAAATAACCCAACTTGACAGGACCATTTTGTAATCTCAGATGGCGCATAAAATGTTAACTATTGTCATTACGTGTGTTGCCATTTGTGAACTTTTCGTTTTTGTACTTCTTCATTATAATTATTCATGCACGACATTATTCCAATTTACAAAATTTCTGTCGTTATTAATATCGCAGAAACTGTATTTAGAGCACTCCCCGTATGCAGCTAAAACGGGTATACTTTATTACAGGAAATGATTAGCATTACTTGTTTCTCTAATAAAAAGAATTTGTGGAAGTGGCTGCACTTAACGATAAATCTGTATATCGTTTGAACATTAAACTGGCGAATTTTTCATTTATGGAAATATTTATGAAAGAAGAAAATGATTCAGAAATTATAGGCAATACAAGAAAATAAACTCGTGTGGACAAAACATCTAGAACGAATCGTTGTCACCATTTTACCGCAAATAAATTTTCACGTGCGACAAGTTTCATTAATATTAACGTCCATTTGAAATTTTTTGTTAATGTAACCGATTAGCAAATGTTACCGTAAGAAACAAGTTAGAGCCACTTAGGTCCGATTTCTCTCGATCATTCAATTTCGAGACTCGTAACTACTCATGGCTAAAAAGTCGTACTTTCGATTCGAAAGTGAATATGGTGGTCTTGTAATTTACAATTCCGATAACTAAAAAGTACAAGGGAAAGATGAACACCATAAAATACAATTAGATCAGGAGAATAAAATATTGTTAATAACCGATAAAAAATAAGAAATTGTTTAAATCGAAATGGAATAAACCTTTATCTTGCGATAGATAAATTATAGTAAATGAAGAATATTCTTTATACTAGTCTTAGTATTCAAACAGAAATTCAGTTAGGAACCCGGAACTTACGACATACAGTTGCGAAAGTATTAACATAAAATCGCTTACTGCTTCACGATATTAATTTATCAAACAAATCGGAATACCATTGTTGTTTTTTTTTTTTTTAACGAAAAATGAGTTTTTGGCAGGTTTGCAAGTTTTATCGTTTCTAAAACATCTACTATCCAGGTGGGTTTTTAAAGCCGGAGACGGGACAAAATCGATAGACGCGAAGTTTAGTGAATAGAGAAGATGTGATAGAATGTCTTATTTAAACTGCTGAAAAAACGATTGGTTGATTTGCGTAGTGTAAGGACGCGGTTATCGTGTACCCTTAAACATTTTTATGCATCGATATACGACTCGCCGGGAAATTGTGCTTTTTTTCTCCGTATACTGGATTACCAGAAATATTTTCTTTCTTAAAAAAAGTATATGATCGTACGTATTTCGCAATCCAATGAATTCATTTTTATTTCCACCGTACACATTTTTCCCCCAACTAGAATGATTTGAAACTTTTGCCGTGATCTTGAACTGCCTTTCAAAGTATACGCTACGTGTTTCGAAGCCTCGATGTTACTACCAGAATCGGATTTATAAAATCAGTTATTTTTGAAACACGTCTTGCGTTTATATCATCTGTATATCTATTTCTGTAATAATTATTTTTTTCGTGATAAGTTGAGTAATAATTGTATTCATAACGGTTTTTTTATTGTTTTTTTTTTCTTGCGTTGTATATTAAATTTTATTCGCGTAAACTAAACTACAATTTTTTCTCTTCTAAATATTTATGTAACGAAAAAATAATACAGGTGGAAGGAATTAACGAATTTAAGTTCCGCGGTTGAGTTTTGCGCAACAGTTGGATATCCTTGTTTGGTGCGTCCGTCTTATGTTTTAAGTGGAGCAGCAATGAACGTTGCCCATTCGGCTAATGAATTGCAGACGTACCTACAGTCTGCAAGTGATGTCAGTAAAGAGCATCCGGTTGTCATTTCAAAATTTTTATTGGAAGCAAAGGTAAATGTGCAGTAAAGAAAATTTTTTAACAAAGAAAAATCGTTAAAACAATTTTATTTTTAATACCGCAGAGTCCCTCTGGATTATACGATGATTATTGCAGACACGTAAATACTGTACTAATTTATTTACTTCGGATGAATGAATTTGTGTACGGTATAGTTTTTTCATTTCGTTTTAAATAAGTCTAGTCTGTGGTTGATTAAGTTAATTTTGCGAATCAATGTCTCGGGAAAGTGAATGTCAATAAAATAATATTACAGTAACTTTTTCTTTTTTAAGTGCGTTATTGAAATATATTTAAACTCATTTGTACAGCATTTCATTATTTATTTGTTACTTTAATTGTTGCTTTTCGCGCGAACTTTTATACCGCTTAAATTTTTAATATTTTCACGGTAATTCAGAGAAAAATTCAGCCGTTTTTTTAGAACATTCAAACTTTTCTTAGTAAGTTATGTTTATGCGGAATTATTAAGAGACTGTGCTGTACTTCTAATTTTATTTTTAATGTTTTAATTTTTTTTAAATTTAATTCGTAGGAAATCGATGTTGATGCGGTAGCTAATGAAGGCGTAGTTTTGTGTATGGCTGTATCGGAACACGTGGAAAATGCTGGCGTGCATTCCGGAGATGCTACTTTGGTAACACCTCCGCAAGATATAAATGAAGAAACTTTAATGAAAATAAAATCTATCTGTAAAAGTGTTGCCGTGTGTCTGCAAATTACCGGTCCGTTTAATATGCAACTTATAGCAAAGGTAACGTAAAAAACATTTCTTAATTTCTTTAATATATATATTTCGCGAAATAAATAATGTTATTATGAACTGCGAAAAGGCTTCCAGTCGAGTAAAGTGATAAGAAGTAGTAAATGCTGTTGAACATTATGGTTTCTAAGCAGAAAAAGATACGCGATATTTTTATCTTTGTTCTTGCTTTAAACCGTTTTTTATTTTTATTACATCTAAGTTGAGTTTTTAGTCTTTGCATGTTTACGTGCACAAATTTAAAAAATGTTTAAAAGATATTAATGCAATTGATTTTGGAACTATCCTTCTCTGTCAATAGTGAGATATATGATTTCAGATGTGAACAAGATAATCGAACACGTGTTCTTGCATTTATTCCATACTACGTAATTGATTTTAATTGTTTTACTGTTTATTTTGATTTTTATCGAATATGACGACGCTACCTATTTGTAGAGGAATATAAGTAGTTTTTTACTTATTTAATATATTTTAGTTGATACAATCTTTTTTTCTTGTATTTTATAAAATGTTAACCGTAAATTAAATTTTGGTCGTTCTACGTGAGTGTGGAACAAAAACGAAAATTTCGATTTTTTTAATACTTATATATGAACCCAACGGGCGATGGTTTAGTGTCAGATGATTCGGGGGAAGATGACGGTGTTATTTTTTACCGCCTTTTTACAGTTTAGCTGCACGCTGCTGGTGTATTATTTATCAATCTAAAAAACAATGTAGTAGAATCCACAAATATCGTTAGTTTATCTCAATCTTTCATACGAGGTGTACAATTTTATTCGTAGAATTGTTTCATAGCGCGACTTGTGGCAACACTGCGATAGTGCTCGGGGTCTTGTTGGAAAGAGGGGACATTTCTGAGTCAGTATATGTAGTTTCCATAACGGTAGCACGTATCTCTTGCGTTCTGTGGTCGTTTAAACAAAGTAAGGTTTTCGTGAAAATGTGCGATGTAAATATTGAACAACGTATCATGATTAAGTTATTGGTCAAACGCGGAGTAAAACCGTCGGAAATCCTCGTACAGTTACAAGACGTGTTTAAGGAAGACGCTATGAAACAACCGCAGCGGGCTAAGCGGTTTAAGGACGGCCGTGAATCAGTCGAGGACGATCCTTCTGCCTCAAAAACAGCGGAAAATGTGAAACGTGTGCGCATGCGCGTGTTCCAACACCATCGAGTGAGTTGTCGAATGTTAGAAGAAGAGTTAAACATCAACCGCGAGACCATTCGGCAGATTTTAAATGACGATCTAGGGATGCGCAAGCTGTGCGCCAAGCTGGTTCCAAAACTGCTCACAGCTGAGCAAAAAGAGCTCCGGAGATCTATCCGTCCGGACACGATTGATCGAATTGACGCTAAAGGAAACCAGTGCATGTCGTCCATTATGACGGGGAACGAGTCTTGGGTGTTCGAATATGACCCTGAGACCAAGAAACAGAGCATGCAGTGGATAGCGTCCGAAAAAAGCGCGCATGTCCAAATCAAAAGTCAAATCTCTACTGACCGCTTTCTTCGACATCAACGGCGTTGTTCATTATAAATACGTTCTCGCAAGCCGGATAGTCAATGCAGCATTCTACATCGAAATCTTGAAACGGTTACGAGTCCGTGTGTACCGTGCATGACCCGAATTGACCAAAAAAGGCTAGGTGCTGCATCACGACAACGCTCCAGCACACTCGTCTTTCGCAGTACGCCAGTTTTTGTTGCTCCACAGCATCCTCACGCTCCTGCACCCTTCTACAGCCCGGACCTGGTTCCGCGCGACTTTCATTAGTTCCCTCAACTCAAAAGTTACTTGAAAGAAAACCGATACAACGGCATTACCGAAGTCTAAAGCGTCATGACGAGGGTCTTGATGGACCTATCTTCAAGGAGGTTCGCGGGGTGTTCCCAGAAATGGGTCGAACGGTGTCGGCGGTGCGCTGGTCTCGAAGGAAACTACTGTGAAGGTGTTTAGAGTAAGTTTCCTCTCCTGTCTTTATGCCCTCCAGGACAAAATTCTACGAATACAAACTTCGTAACGTGTACATCAGATGTTTCATCATCGATGACTTTAAAAATCAAAAAAAAAAATTAAGAAAGCAAATAAAAAAGGTTTTTAATTTCTAATAATAAAAATTATTAGTCACCTATCTCCTTAATCTATAGTGATAGTGTTGGTAAAATACATATACTTCGGTATCTCGAACCTTTTTTTAACTTCACCGTTGTTGAGGCTATTGAAGAACAAACAGCGACATACGCGTCTCAAAAATACAGCATAGGTTTCGTACGCTCTGTCGATGAAATGTACTCTACTATTAGGGTACTTATTTTGAGTGGATACGCGCATCTTTGTCAACGCTTAGGATGTATTGAGAAAATACTGAAGGTATTTGCTATGTTCTGATTCAAAATCAATATTTCGAAATCGTTTCGAAAAATTATTACGACATCTTCATTTAGCAAATACTACTGAGATATCGAAAAGTGACCAAGTGACTAAAATCAAACATTTCCTGAATTATAAATTTTTGCAATATTTAATATTGAAAAATAGCACAAGCATTATCACGACCTGGATGAAATAACATATTTGAGGAAAACCAACACAGTTTCTTTTTAAAGCGCGAGTTGCTGGAACAAGACTATTGCTATTGTCTATGGTAAGGGTGGCTAACTCGAGGTCCGGCCTTGAACATTTTTGTGGCCCGCGAGATGCCCAAAATAGTAAAAAAATTGTGTTTTGCGACCTCATAATGCGCGTGCATGTTGGACCATTAATATAACAAGTTTTATGTTTCACTCTTAAGTGTGTCTATTACAGTGGGTCTAAATCTAATATGGGGATATATTATATGCGGCCCGCGGAATTATGATGCATTTCCAAAGTGGCCCGCAAGATCATTTGGGTTGGCCATCCCTGGCCTATAGATAGGTCCATATCAGAAGCAATCGGACGGAAATGGGGCTAGGTGAGCATGTTACAAAAATTAAAGGTATCAGAAACTATTATGAAAAAACAAAGTTGTCTCGGGGTATCTTCGCTGTTCACAGATGCGGCAACTATGTTACCGCTCTTTTATCCAGTGAAAAGGTACTCAGCATCTTGAAGACTTGAACTATAATCAATGAGCCGAATATGATTTTTTAGCATAATGAACACTTGAGTGCTGTGGATCGGCTCGATTCAAATATTTTTCGTGTTAATGACACCATTATTTAAATAAGAATCTTTTTAAAACATAGTTTGAAATTTACATTTGATGTGAGAGAAAAACGTCTTTTCTACATGTTTAAAATTTAATAAATTAGAAACAAATTTTTTGCTGTAACGTTATCAAAAGATGGAAATATTTTCTCGCTTAGAAATAATATTCAGTGTAATTTATTTAGCTACATTTGGAAACATAATTTTCCTCGCTGAAATGATTAATGTAAAAAAAAAATTGACACCAAAATGTTTTGAAATTTAACACAATAACTATGCTATCATGAATGGTCCTCTCGATAACATACCCAGTTATTCTCGTAAAATAAAAATACTAAGTTAAATTACGCGTTAAATTACATTTTACGGAATATTTTTATTCATAATCATTTATTATAATTTTATACAAGCGCACTTATTACATTCACTTTTTTATACCGTTTTGTAGAATAATGAACTTTACGTGGTTGAATGCAATGTGCGAGTATCGAGATCGTTTCCATTTGTATCTAAGACGTTAAATCACGATTTTGTCGCAACTGCCACCCGTGTGATAGTCGGCGAAAATGTAGAACCGGTCGATGTCCTAATGGGCTGTAACAAAGTTGGCGTCAAAGTTCCGCAGTTTTCATTTGCCCGACTAACCGGTAAAACTGACTTTTTTTTTTTCTTCCGATTCACAGAAATAATTATTTTAAGAAAAGGTTTTCGCTTTAAAAGCACCCGATTAATGTGTTTTGTTTCGAAATTTCGAAATTTAAAGTGACTTAAAATATTTAACGTACTATTTATAAACCGAGAGTGATGCGATTTGTTAAATAAAAACCAAATAAAAATTAATTTGCAAAAAAAATATTGAATAAAATATATAATTAGAAACTTATTTTAAACGAATTAGAGGATGGTTCGGAAATTTACGTATAGTAATATGTGCATACTCAGTTTTCGAACTACTGTATCGAGCACATTTCGATAGTACTTTATAGTAATGTTAAAATTATTATTACAATATCTACTTTAGTGTTTCGTAATCATTTTCTTGGCATATTTTTTGACGAAAAATGATACTCTAAAACAACTCTTCATACGGGCCTAGTTTGTATTTTGTAAACAGGAATCACTTTTCAACAGGAGTTATCTTTAAAAAGGTAAAATCAGAGTTACAAACATTTGCTATTGCAAGCGGAAATTATTTTATAAGAAACAGACGTTCCTTTTACAGTCGACAATTCATTACAGAAGGACGGTATGTGCAGTGAGCTTTTCTAGCTCCTTAGCCAGAAAATGGTAGATTTAAGTTATCTATTGGTAGATTTTTGTTGCGCGCGTAAAGGCGGCGCCACATTATTCCCTCCAATATTCTGTGTGCAACGTAAATGTGTATTTAGGACTACAGCTGAAACCGATCGTAAATGTGTGATTAAGTGTGCATGTCTGTACGACGATACCCGTACGAATATGATGGTTGCGTGTTTGTCATTGTCCTCGCGCAACTCATAACGATTATTTATTTTTTAATCATTTTCACTTGTCGCTGCTAGTTAATTCAGGACAGCAATGTGGTAAGCGATTTAACGACTCAGTTATCGTGACAACTGCATTCAATATAATTAAGACAATTTAATAACGGTTTCAAAAACTGTTTTATTTTTTTTTATTCGTGCTGGTTAAAAATTAGTGAATGAAATTCAGTTTTTCATTTTTCTTAGCTTTGCGCTTTATTTGTGATATTTATTATTTTAAGTAATCAAATGTTCTTCATTGCTTTTTTTTTTTTTTTGAAATATCGGTTGCTTAAAATAAAAAACAATTTTCATACTTCTATTTTAACTGATGTAGTTGTTTTCTATACATGCTAAGATGCACTGGTTATTTGCTGATTTTTGGTCGTGCAGAATAATGAATATCGTTATGAATCGCAATTTTTTCACCCCTATTATTAGGCGACAAACATGGATATTTCACTTTTTGAAGTCCCCTCAGTCTTCCAAAGAGGACGGTTATAAAAAAATGTCGTTTCTCGAATTATTTTTAAGCCCCTACTCCGGAACTTCATAACTCCGGCTTCCAAGTAAAAGTAATTTTTCCGTAAGGAATGAAAAGGTACATTGCAATTAAGTAGCGGAAGCTTTAACAGAACTGTAGGCTTTTATTTTAAATTTATTTATTTTGTTAATTTTTTTAAAACATTCGACGATCATTTTCGTAATACATAGCTTTTGTTTTTTCTGTATAATCGTTTAATAAATTGAAAACCACGCTACTTCGTTTTCTACAGTCATACTGTCGTTTTGAATCTCGTTTTTCAGAAATTTGTGTAATTCGTATCATTTAAAATTATGCCGATCTAGTTGCCGGAATCGTTGGTTCTTCGTGTTTTAAAATTAATAAAGAAATTACGTTCCTGTTTTGCGTGTTGCCGAGAGAGACGGAGAAAAACTGTGTAATAGCAAATCACAAAATTAGTTTTGTTATATATATTTTTTGTAAGTAAAACATCCGTAACATTCCTGTGAAAAAGCGCATCGTGGTCACTGCCCGAATGCGTTTTCGAGTAAACGATAACAAAAAAAATAATGAATGTGCCTCGGAGCACAGGGCAGAAGTGAAACTTCAAATGCATTTTCCCCAACTTCGATTTAAAGTTATAGTATTGGAACCAAATTTACCAAGAACAAAGTTTCACATTTTTTGAAGGATGGGGACTTTGAACACACAAATAAAAAATTAATACATTTGTTTTATTAATGTTTTTCATTGATTGTTAGATTCTATAAAAGATACAATAGGCTTATGATAATTAAAATATGAAATATAAGTTTTTGATGTAATTTTATCAATATATCTAGAACATACTGAAGCAATGGTAATTTTGTACTTTGTCTTTGATTCGTTTGGATTAGTTTATTAGTATTGAATTCGTGTTCTGTTTGAAGAAATTCTATTAAAGACAAAGTATTGTCTGATGAAAAATTGACGTTGCAAGTCTCCAGCTAATATCATTGGAAGTGTATGTAAATTTTCTTTTAATAACCTTGAACCATCGTGAGTGAAAGGGAGTAATTTTCTATGTATAAATTTAATTATATCACAGACTACCCTTTGATTTGGAGAAATATAAATGACGATATTAATTTCTTTTCCACCTTCCGTCTTACACTGAACAATACGTATATCCCTAACATCTGTTTGACCAAAATCTAATTGCGCAGCATTGTGTATTGACATATCAATATTAGAAGTAACAATATTTGACTTATCGTTTCTATTACGATAAACTGCAACCCCGCCTGTTCGAACGTTCTGGCGTTTGAATTTCGTGATTCAATCGAAATTTTGTATATCGATATTATCGTCATTCATCCATGTTTCTGTTAAGATTAAAATGCGGCTTGCTTCGGTTTTAGTGCCTTTGAGGTCATTGACATTCTCTCTCTGTATGTTCGAAGCCTTTCTTCTTCCGATTCTTTATATAAATTTTTTGTGTTTGATTTATTTGTATTTTAAGTTCTAATAAATTTATTTTCTTTTTTTTTTATCCCTCTCTGAAAGTGGTGTAAAATGCAATAACATGCAACATAAATTTTAATTCAAAATATTACTGGCTACGTATTAATTACGAATTTTTAGATGTATTAATACCTTAGTTATTCATAACGTACGCTAGCTCGTTTTTCGTGTTAATTCCCCGTATATTTTTATTTATAAATAAGGCACGCCTAAAGAAGTTTCATTTCAAAATGTATATCTTAATCTTCTTCGATTGCCATACACATATCTGCGCGTCGAAGAATCCTACTGGCACTAGGCTAACACTATTTTAAATTTTTCGTCCCTCCGCTGCTCGCACAAGATCACCAACAACGTTTAATCCTGTCCATTGTCGCACATTCTTCAGCCAGGAAGTTCTCTTTCTTCCCCTTCCGCGGCGTCCCTCAATTTTTCCTTCAATTATCAGCTTAATTGGTTCGTATCTTCGACCTCTGATTAAATGCCCGAAGTATTCGATTTTCCTATTCTAACGAAACTAATTTTGCGATTTCCGATCATACGGGTTTTCTCCGTCTTTCTCGACAGCACGCAAATCAGGAACGCAAATTTTTTTATTAATTTTAAAACACGAAGAACCAACAATTCCGGCAACTAGATCGGCATAATTTTAAATGATACGAATTACACAAATTTCTGAAAAACGAGATTCAAAACGACAGTATGACTGTAGAAAACGAAGTAGCATGGTTTTCGATTAGATAAACGATTATACGGAAAAAATCAAAAGCTATGTATTACGAAGATGATCATCGAATGTTCTAGAAAAATTAAAATTCCACCATTTACTCTGTCAGCCACGAATTTACATATCTTCCCTCCGTTCAGCGCTAATCCCCACTATATTGGATAGGCTTACGCGCTGTGAACCTATACTGCGGCACTACGACTAGCCACTAACATGAAAACGCTTACATAGACCTAACCCCGACACGCACTGAATCCTTCGCCCGGTATCAATAAAACAATAGCGTGATGTTCGGGAGATCGAAAAGTGTGTATGTTTTTTTAAATTACCCTATGTTTAGTATATTTATGATTTTAATTGAAAAAAATAAAAACGTTAAATTATTTTTATCTTTTCAAAAAATAATACCTTCATGCGTTAATATGAGCGTAACCAAGAAAAGAAATAGGAGACGGAAAAGATATGTAAAATCAAAAAAAAGAAAAGACGTTGAAAAAGAAAGAAAAAAAATAAACGACAAAATAAAACAAACAAATACACCGCGGATAACTTTCGACTTTTAGCCAGCCATTGGCGAGCATTAGACTCTTTTAATATATGCTCGAAAAATGAGCAAAAATAAGAGTATCTTGAAGCAAGAATGAAGGAAGAACGCGATTTATTAATTATTCTATTTAATGGTCAGCTGCAGCAAGATCTATTTTCTGACTAGATCAATCGCCAAAAGATAACAATTCAAATTCTCTATCACATCCGATCTATCTGAGCCGGCTTTATCTCTTATCAACGCTCGGTATAATACGATGTTTTGGCACGTCCTGCAGTCCACGCGTTAATCATCGACGTTCGGAAATCAAAAGTAAAATACTAAAGATCGAACTGGTCGCGCCACCAACCCTGATACCTATCAATATACATTTCTGTTTTCTGAACGTATACGTGTCATTTAGAATTTTTAGAAAAACCAGAACGACGTTTGCCTTTTTTTGAAGTATTCTGAATAGCACAAAATTTATCACTAATTCATCCCGTGTTATCGTCGCATTTATTTGTTTGCTTTTAAGTTCAGCAGATTCTAAAAATGTTACTAAGTTTACGGTTTATTTGTTTTTAAAATGTCTTACTCATTTTGATCGAATAGGTGCCGATGTGATGTTAGGAGTGGAAATGGTTTCAACCGGAGAGGTTGCTTGTTTCGGTGATAATCGTTACGAAGCTTATCTAAAAGCGAATATAAGTACCGGTTTCAAGTTACCGACTAAAGCAATTTTACTATCTATTGGTACTTTGAAGCATAAAATGGAATTACTGAATAGTGTTCGAACGCTGGAAAAGTTAAAATATAAATTGTACGCTAGTAGCGGTACAGCGGATTTTTATCGAGAACATGGGCTGAACGTGGAACCGGTTCACGATGTGTTCGACTACACGCTGGAGGAAACAACGAACGGGGACTTGCAGAGTTTGGCAGAAGTGCTCTCCCGTAAGGAAATAGACATGGTGATTAATTTACCGATGAGGAATGGAGTTAATCGACGTCTTTCATCTTTCAAAACGTATGGATATTATACCAGAAGATTAGCTGTAGAATTCTGTGTCCCGCTTATTACTGATGTGAAATGTTGCAAATTACTAGTTGAGGTAAGACGTTTTCTTTTCTTTTTTCTTTTTTTTTCTTGTAACTAATACACAAATCCCTCCACCCCTAAACGCAGCCAAAAATAACTAAAAACACCGCAAAAAACTCTTATTAAAGCTAAAAAACTTTTTAAAAAATATATAGTTTTTATTTATGCAGAAATACTTCTGGTAAATAAAAGTATTGTTTTTCAAAACGTATTTCTTTTTCTTTGAATTCTGTTAAAATTCGATAACGCGTTTTGCAGTTTTCTTGTACACTCTACTTCATTGATAAAAATAGATTATCCGCGGTTTAAAAAATCAGTTCTTGCCCGTTTATAAGTAACTTTTGTACCATGAAAGTGAAGATGAAGTCAAAAATGCTTCCGTATCAGATACTCAGCAATCGAATCCGCCGCGACTAGAGAGCGAAACAGTAACGTTTACCTGATATTTTTCTATTTCTTCTTCTTCGCCAGATTACTACGTCACTTAGCTTGTCGTCCTCGTTTCCAAAGAGCAAAAAAAAAGTTCTGTGGTCGGTTTGGTTATTTTGCGGTTGTGTTGAGTTACTTTTAATTAAAGATGGTTTTTTATTATAGTTGAAACTTATTTTATAAAGCGTAAACATTTAAAAACAGTGGTTTTGAATACTATTTGAAATACTGAAAAGAATTGAAGTAATTCGATAATATTTTTTCCTTCCAGTAATTTTTTCATTGATTATTTATAAAAGCATTTGAGTTATCACAATATAAATAAAAGTTTGAAATAAAATCGCAAATTTACCGTAATGTAAATTTAAAATCATTCTTTTTTTTTAATTTGGAATTTAATACATGCTAAAAAAACCTAAATGCGGGTTTAATGAATTAGAAAAGGTCACAAAGTTTATTTGTTACTGCTCCTGATCACAGTAGTGTGTCATTTGAATCAATAGAAAATAAATTAAGTGTATGTTTTTTTTTTTTGTTTTTTTTTTTTTATTTTATTCATTAAAACATTTATTTGTTTAATTTTTGTTTTTCAAGATGTAAACATTAGAGTGTTTATTTAGTGTGTAACTTGTAAACAGTTGTACGTGAAAAACTTCCGTTAATGCACTTCATAATTTGTTGCAATTAGAGTTATATGCCGAATTCAGTATTGCACATGAATTCTAAAGAAATTGTTAGTTTTTATTGATTCTATTAAGAGTAGTTATAAATGATTAAATTAAACTAGTATCAGTATTAAAAAGTTATTTACATAATCTTTTTTTTTCTAAATTTGTTAATAAATTCAAAATATTTGTACATACTTTTTCATCTACTCTTATTTTTATATATGTAAAATAAAAAAATAAAAACTAAAATGCGTAGGTAAAATTTTTATATGAAATGTGAGAGATTGTATATTATTTGTATCTAGCCGGTGTTGGTTATACCTACTGTAGCTAGCATGTATGAAAATAACAAGCTAAGTGACGTCATTTGATGAAGGAGAAATATCAGGTAAACGTCACCACTGTTTGGCCCCCTCGTTGACGGGCGCGATTGTCTCGTTATTAAATACCGAATAAATCATTAAACAAAAGATATGTTTGTAATTTTAACTTTTTTTCTTTCTTCGAACGCGTCAAACTATTTGACTAGCTCCAAAATATATGAATGCATATTTACATTTCTTATGTTGGATCCATAAAATACGAAACTTCGATGTAGATATTTTCGCTAGAACCTGCGTCACAATCACTTCATATTGAGGCATTTTATTAGCAAGTGTGTTTTTATTCGAATCAGTGATTGCATTAGCGGTAGTAATTTGTTTTTAGTTATTGCACGTGGCGTCGGAGCATTGTTTGTATTTTTGATATTTAATTTTTTGTTAGTTCGTATATTTGATAAGAATAAATTGTAATTTTTATTTTAAAACTGATAAAAATAACATAACTTTATATAGATATTATCGCGCAGAATATAATTATTTTATGAAGCTCTCGCAAATATTTACTTGCAGTAAAATGCGATAACAATTTTAAGTCTAAGATTAAATTAAAAACTCATTTCTTAAATGTTGAAAATAAACGAGGAGTACGCCCTTTCTTAAATATACTGGTCAGCTTTTTCCCTTTTATTCTAGCAAGGAATAACTGAAGCATTAATTTGTTTTTGAACTCATATTTTATACCGATTTTTTATTGACAAAATATTTCTTTACCTTCATTAACAGACAGATTAATTTTATACTTCTTACACGTTTTTATTAATCACTTAGAATTAGTTCTAAAAACTTCATCCTTATTTTATTAATTTTCTTACAATTAATAAGTTGTGCATTTGAGAAAGGCTTTTAACGCGCACCTTTTAATTTTCAAAAAAAAAAGGCGGCCGATAAATATACTTTTCTCTCATGTAAGCTATTGATATCTCTTATATTAAACAAATTACCGCTAAGTATCCACTAGTACAACCCTCTTATAAATATTTCCATTTCAGGTGCGATTCCCTTATAAATAAATAAATAAATAAATAAATCTGATGTTTTGTAATTTATTCGGTGAACATCAAACAAAGTAAAACTCGTGTACTAAATCGAGCGTTTTTAATAAACAATCAAGTAAAATTGAAATAATGTACTAATATCAGAGATGGTATTTAGAATGCCGCTGAATGTAGACTGTTGATTAGAAATGGAGAACTGCGGTAAAATAAAATTTTAACAGTATTCTTTTAAATATTTTGCTGGGACAAAAAGTAAAATCGAAAAATATTATTACGCGGTAAAAAAGAATATTTTTGTTTTCTAAATTGTTGATGGGCGAAACTCTAAAGCAAGAGATAAAGCTGTTCAAATCAGTCAATAATTTTTTCAATCTTTTAGTACCCTTAATATATCTCTATTTTTACATTTATTTTTAACCTTTAAAACTTTTAGTCGTCAACTTCTGTTTCTTATTCCTTTTTTTCCCTTTCTTATCAATTTTTTTATATTTCTAACGTTTCTATTTACAGTAAAGAAATATTTACTGTAAATTTGATGATTTTTGTGTTTATATAATTAATTATTAAAATTGTTATTACTCTTAAAAATTTTCAAATGAAAAAAATAAACTTTGAAGCGTGTTTCTTCTGCATAACATTTTGAAAAGAAGAATTAATTCTGCGACTCGCGTTTGGAAAATATTCACCCATTTTAATTACATCAGAGTAACTTTATATTACTGCGGTGTATAATTCGGATAACAAAGTAAACAACAATTCAAAGAAAATAATTACAAACAATGCAATAAATCATGATTCCATTGACATTGCTATGAAATGGAAGCATAAGTATGTGATATATTTCTCTTGTTAGTTTTAAACATTTCTTACCAAAATATGTATTTACCTATTCACTGATCCACCAAATTGTTATTAAACGTTTTTACAACAATAAAAATATGAAACCTAATTATTGTAGTATCGTGTAATAATATTTTTGAATTTCGTTCGATAATTTTAAAAATTAAACATTAGGACTTAAAAACTTCGTAGAAAACAATTGAAAATTTAATAGAAATATTGAGAAGGTATACAAATGATAATATATATATATATGTATGTATGTACTTATATAGCTAGAATATTTTAATTCTTGCATACTTCGCTGAAATCTGGGAAACATATTTTATCTAATATTTTAGTAATTTTATTTAAACTGTAGTAAAAAATCTGAAAGAGTCTGTTATTAATAAATTTATTATGTTCCTGTGATCTCATAATTTTTAACGCTTAAACAGCAGTAAAAGATTATGAAATACTTCACTATTCTTGACAATTAATGCCCTCTTTTCCTTGATGGATTAAAATTTAGCTTGTTTTTCAATAATTTATTTTTGTTCATAATTAAGTAATACAACTTTTCTCATTCGCAATTTAAATATTAATTCAATGCTGTCGTAGTTTAACTTGTGTATATTTTTGATCTGGTGAATAAAATCAAGATTAATTAAAAATTATTTTTCATTAAAAGGTTAACTTTTTATCCATTTAGGTATTAACTTATTATATACTTTATCAATAACCCTTCCATATTACTTTTCGTCAAAGGTTTCGTAATAATGTGTCAAAAAAGGTTTTTTTATTTTTATTCGAAGTTTAATAGTGCAAATTTTATCAAATGCGAATGAAATATTTTAAGACTATTAAAGAGCTATTTTTTTCAGGGCTAGTGTGCATTCGTTCTTCAAAAAAAAAAAAGAAATGGTGAATTTAAAATTTTTTAACAAAAACAGGAAAAGGGTACATAATATTGTAACGAACCAAGTCATTTGGTCTTCTCGATTTAAATATATTAAAAAATAAAAATAAAAAAAAGAAATTAATTGATCAAAAGAGAAAAAAGAAGAAAAATTGAAATGGTTTATGTTATATATAACTAAAGTATTGTTATTTCCATAATAAAATTAAAGTAAAGTAATGTTAGATTTTCATAAAACCTAGGCTTCCTTTCAATCTGTGGTTCCTTCTGTTTCCTTCACTTCGACGCTTTGTTATCATCTTCATTATTCGCCTGCGTTTTAATCATTCTTTGCTGCCGTCCTTTCGTTCTTGCTTTTCACTGGCCTCTTCACTATGTTATCCTCTCCGTTCAAATGATTTGTGACGCTGATCATGTGTTCTTTCAGTGCTCAACTCTCGGTGGAGCGTTTGGCTCTGTACTCCTTTTGCTTAGGTTTTGGTTTCCTCTTTTCCTTTTACACTTATTATCCCTGCTACTGATACCTTTCTATCGACAATATCTGATCGTCTTGTTATATAACTTCCCTTTTTCATTTCTAACTGTTCCGGGAGTTCCTTGGTTGATGAGCCCATTTAAAAAAAAAAAAAAAAAAAGGAAAGAAAATTGATTTTCATAAGGAACAATAAGGAATTTTGTAGTAAAATAATCACGTTGTGTTAGAAAAATTTGAGTGACCTAGTAAAATCAACTAAGATGTAAACCGTTGTGCGAATGTGTGTGTTAGTAATAAAAGTGGGTGTGCATTATATTTCAGCATCATACAAGAAAAAATCAATGGAAAAGGGAGCCGGGACGGTCACCGATGGGGTTCTTAGATCATATTAAAGCCGTCAGAAAATTGCCTCTGTCAGAACTAATAAAAACTAGCAACAGTATAGAAAAATAGCGACAGGTGGTAGCTTGATCCACTGGTCTATGATGGTTGGTCACGACGTTCACAAACAGACAATTCGACTGAAAGAAGAGAGAGAGAGAGATAAATTTGGTAGCGTTGTTCCCTAGTGCAGTATGTAAAGATAAATTAAATATTAGTAATTAAAGAGCGATGTCTTGGACAGTCATTGAACTACCCAGGTTTGTGTCTTTTGAAAGCGAGAGTTTCTACCTTGTCATCCAACCAGCGTTAAGGTCAATCTTAGGCTGTCTGCAACGCGTTGGTTGGTTATAAATTTTTATTTTTTTATTTTTGTGAGGTAAATAACCATTTTCTAGTTTCGGCTAGGGAATCAATTGCTCTGGTTTTCTTTTCCTTTTTTTTTTTCGATGATATATTTAATTTTTTATTTGCAATTGCTTCGCACATTATTATTAACATTATTATTTTTATTTATTTTTTTTTTGAATTTTTATACCCGTAAGATCTGTTGCGTAATTGTTGGTTCTTTTATCTTCTCCATAATCAGTTTCGGGGCTCTCTTTTAAGCTTCACTAGGGCTTTAGCGTCTGAACATTCTATTATAGTCAGATCGTTCAAAATTGTATCTGTTCGACCAGAAAAGACTGCAACAATATATACATACACATATATATATATATATACCTACATGCGTATGTGTGTGCAGCGTGTCCCAATTAATGACTCGCAAATGAGAGGCAAAGATAAAATCATTACAGTCCTGTTGAAAGAATAACACTGTATATTCCAAAACTTGATGATTTTCAAGTTATCGAGCTTTTTAAAAGAATCCAAAAGATTACTATTTTCGGTACTATATTTTTATGCCGTTTCACAAATAAAAAAAATTTTCACTACCTTTTTTTCCAGAATATTTCTGAAAATATCTCATAACATACATTCAAAGGGTTTTTCAACGTTTAAACGTCGTTTTGTTAGGACACCCTGTAAGTGCGTTCGTAGGAGGAAGAAAACATTTAAATGACGTCAAGTAATAAGATTCGTAAAAAAAACTTTTTTTGTTCTTCACAAAAAACAAATAGTCATTGCTAATGCCGATTTTTAAAAGAACTTTTCGCGAAATAACTATCGTGTAGTGATGTAATAAGATTTTAATTACAAAATGCGAAAAAAGAAAAATGAAATCTTAAAATAACCTCACGAAATTTACTATACACTTTTTTATTTAATAAAATAACAATCGCCACCGCTTTATTGAACGGAAATATACGAACCGCTTCGACTGGCGACGAATAGAAGTGAAAATAAACGAATCGAACCGAAAATCTGTGACGTTATTTTAATAACGTTTTATTTCCAATTGTGAAATAAAACATGGCCTTAACAATCGTGTTAAGCTGTGCGTACGCTAGTAATTTGTCAGTTTTTTTAGAAACAGTCTCACGGACTACTCACAGTCAACGTGTGACGTGTTAAATAATAACAATGTAGATATACGTACTTATTGAATTGTTCAAGCATTCAGCTTTTTATATTTATGAATATATGTGTGTGCGTGTGTGTATAACTCGATACTTCAGACCTAACCATGGGCATATTCTTGGATCCCAGATAGTTATTCTATATAATACTTATAAAAGAATGAATTTCAACTAAAAAAATGTTTTTTTGGGGGGTGGGGTCATCGACGTAACGTTGGCTCAAGAACTGGTGAAGGAAAAAAAAGTGTAATTAGATCTTTAACGCGATCGAATGTCGCAGACAGGAAGGGTGCAAGAATCGGTATAACAGAAAAAGAAAAAGGAAAAGAGAGAATGGAGAGCGCGTTATAAGGAAGCATTCAAAAAATATATAATCAGCATCACATATAAAAAGAAAGAAGAGGGTGGAGAGTGCAAAAAGGAGAAGTTACAAATGAAAAACGAAAAAGTGATGAGGGAAGTAAACTGTGCCCAAAGCATAAACGACAGATTTGCAGAGAGAAGGAAAGTTGAGAAACCAAAAATGAGACGAAATATTCGGTTAAACAGATAAATGGAGTTAGGATTATAAAATGAAGAATAGTTAGTCCATAATTCAGAATGAGAAGCTGCAGAGCCAAATGAGGTGTTGCTGAACTCAAAAATACTAAGAAATCTTTCGATAGAAGCTAAACGAGTTAGCTGATCTGCTTAGTCATTGTACGTAAAATAACATGAAAATAATGAGGTATTGTTACTTATCGTTTTTTTATTCTGTAACTCGCACCCTAGTTATCGCTGCCTCAAATTAAAAGTGATCTTTTCGCAGCAATGAAATAAAGATTTCTCTTGCATTCGTACATTGTGTCTTTAATGAGTACGATAAACGCAGATCAACAAAATTTTTGAAGAACTTAATGGTTTTCTTTTTTAAACTTTATCTTTTGCTTTTTCTAACTACCAGTGTACATTTTTGCCTCTTGTTTTTGTTCCACCTGTAATTCGTCTGGCTTCAAGAACATTAGATTCAGTATTGTTCAGAAATGTTGAAAAAATATTTATATTTTGAAACAATTTCAAAAATCGAAAATTTCCAGTTTTTACAAATATAATTAATTAAAAAGAAATAAATAAAAAAATTAATAAATTTCAAAAAAAGCTTGAACGGTTTTGAAAGATTTTAAAAATCATAACGGTATATTTTTTATGCATATAAGACTATTGTTTAATCATTAGAACTGTTTTTAGGCAATGGCTTCTGTACCAGGCGAGCCACGTATGAAAACGCATACGGACAGAATATCGTCGCACAGAATTATAACTCTTCCTGGATTTGTCGACATTCACTGTCACATTAGAGAACCTGGAAATCCACAGAAAGAAACTTACGCGAGTGGGACAGCAGCTGCTCTCGCCGGTGGAATTACATTAATTGGAGTTATGCCTAACACCAGTCCGCCTCTTACGGATATTAATACTTTCAATATTTCTAAGAAGGTAAGCACAACGTGTGATATATTTTAAATATATCGCATAACTATTTAGATTTATTACAAAGAATAGTTTCTTCGAATTTTTGTATTATTATGCTGCATTGAAATATTAGAATATAATAACTGAATAACTCATACCAATCCAACTAATATTTTATTTATATTAGGGGCAGATGGGAAGAGATGTGGTTCACATATATATTAAAGAAACGTATTTTGATGTTAAAGTTAGGGTACGCTGTAATTTTTTTCCATACATTTAGCTATTGGTTAGGACTTAAACGACTTAGATGATGTATTAATATTAAAGAAACCAGCTGTCATTATTCACCCGCTTGTTCTCTGTCTCTTGCCGTAGATTATTTTATTTTAACTTTGATAAAATATTTGTCTTTTTTTTCCGGATTTTTATTCCCTAGAATAGAAATGTAATAGAAATGAAAAATATTTCAATATCCAGAAATGATTAAAATGAAAACGCTCGAATAGTAATTTTTGACATTTTAACACATGTATCTTACCGAAACGAACAGATTAGGGAACCCTCTTGGGGGTTACATTAATAACATTTTTTTCTCAAATATATATGTTTTTTTCTGTTTTCATTCTTCCTATTTTTCTGTAGTTATTAGAAAAGCTAATGCTACGAATATATATGTTTACCTACGTATAAACGCTATGATCGGGCGAATCTGAATGGTAAAACGTGATTTGGCTGTTATTCCTAAGAGACAGCTAATTTATTATCAACATTTTTAAACATACATTTGCCTACTGATAGTCACTTTCCTTACGCAAATAATGATGCTCAATTCTACTATGGGATAAAAAATCGCAAAAATAAACGCTTTAATCAATTAAATAATGATTTAAAAAAAAAAAAACAAAAAAAAACGATGAGAAATTATAGAACTTATATTTCTTAAGATGTAAAATATGTTATTTTTCGTTTTTGATTATTGGTGTATGTTTACAATATGTCAATTCTCCGTCAGATATTATTTAGAATTTCGTAGAAGTGACCGTTAAGTATATTAAAGAAAAAAATTACACAGGGTGGTTTCAAGAATTCCTCCCTTATTAAAATTTATAGGATAGCGCGGTAGTCTAGTGGTTAAGGTGCTTGGCCCCAAATCAAATGTCACGGATTCGACACTTGTCTCGTTTCGCATCCAAATAGCTTCCAAGTTTCCCTAGCCTGAAATAATTCTTCCTTTCTTTTTCGCGCCATACTCAGCTTTTGAGCGTCGGCGATTACCTATTCGTACATTTCAGCAGTACAGATATAGGTAGTGTACTAGGCAATTGTTATATGCAACGCGAATGTACGCACCCAAAGACCACACCCGGAACTGATTAGTAATCGTTTGATTTATCGCACTACAAGTGCAGTTCCGTGTATGTCTGCTATGCACTAACTAGCGCGCATATGATGGTATACGTGGTGGTTTTCCATTGCCTTCCACGTGATCATTGGCGAGTATTTAATTTAATTTTTTGTAATAAGTTCTGTCGTCGCCCGGAATCGAACCCGTAACCTCCGTAACAGAAGTCAAGTGCTCTAGCAACTAGGCTATCGCGACGATTATTGAGTACCAGAAAAATCCAGGTACATGAAGGAGACTGAGAGAAAGGAACTTACCCCCTACTCTCATTAGTATTGTTGGGCTTAGTACATTGTGAACCTTAACCTTATAATCCCCGCTGTCATGTAAAAGGTATGGGACTTTCTTTATTTACTTACTAAGAATTATGTACTATTAGAAAAATACTCATAAATAGTAAAGACAGCGAGTTGCCGTATGAAGGAAGAATAAGAAATCATTATTGAGGAAGTTAGAACAAATTTGCTCTTCAGATAACTGTGAAGGTATCTCCTCGCGTAGGGAAGTGAGATGTGTCAGTAAAGACATGACAGCCGAAGCTTAGTTATTATCTGACATTTATTTCAAATGTTGAAGTTTACGATTTCCTCCATCGCCAAAAATTAATATCGTAAAAATCTATGTACCTATTATATCGTAGAAAAAAATACGGAAATACATACTAGAAAATAACTAGATTATACATTCATAACTTTTATTATAACATTTATTCATTATTGGGAAAAAAATAAGTAATACTGAACAACAACTTCTAGTACGATAAATATGAAATATAATTTGTTGTATGGTTCAACATGACAAGTGAAAGACAGGATCAATAAACGCATTGTTTTTATAGTAGAAATTGCTGGACTATTATTCAACTTGAGTCTGAATATTTCACGCATAAAAGTAATGAATCCATTACTTCCTGGACTACTGAAATTGCCATTCAGATCTTCATTTCTCTGATGAGTTCGAAAATTATAGCTTTTGGACTATATGCAGTTAAATTCTGTTCAACGAAATGTGACACTTCACGAGCGGATGTATTAGGTGTAATATTATGAACAGATCATTCTTTATAGTTGCGAAATCGTGCGGATATCACCAACAGATATGTGAGAGATAGAAATACTTTTCACTTTCCTGTCTTCTTTATCAAATAGAGTTCGCGGTTTTTAGATTAGAGCACAGATGATGATTCTTCCTTCTGGTAGAAGCATATTGCGTATGAATTGAAAAAATTAAGCCGGACAGTTGAACGTACTGGTCTTTTTCAGTCCAAATCTCAGTAAACGTCATTATTTTAACTTTTGGTACTACAAAATCTTCGAATATGAGCTTTTAGGCTTTGTATATTGAACGTACGACTACGAAAGTTATTAAGTCACCAGAAATTTCTCCAATTGTTTTGAATTGATGATGTTCTGGACGAAGATATTCGTTATGCAATGCAGTGAGTATAGTAAAAGTTGAGATCTTTTGAACAGTTTGTTACATAAGCCATCGGGGGAAGTAACTCGACACAGTGGTGCAACGTATACCGACTGCTGTTTGTGTTTACATGCGTACTCGTGTAGAACAGTGTTGTAATTTACTCTGCAATTTATGAACAGTGATCGCGAATGCTTCAGCAAGTGAAAACTGTGAACAATTGCAACTGACAGTCCTATTGTTCGGTTAAATGGAGATGGTGCGCGTGCTTGTTGGAATCTAGCGGTGCCGTAACTCAGGATTTGAAGAAATGTGAGCGCTCTGTGATCCAAATTATTTTACTGATTTTTACATATTCGAACAAAATCCAAAAACGCTTTGTTCTTCCATCTGTATTTCTCTCAACACAGCGGAGTGTGCCAATCACACCATTCGCCGATATTTGTCTAAATTAAAATTGGGACATATTTTTGGGACACTATTCGTTACATAAAAATGTCCCAATTTTATGTAACGTTTGTTATATTTTATAGGACTTTTGTTATTGTTATTTAAAAAGTGTCACAATTTTATGTAATGAAAGTTAAATGTTAGGATAGGATTTTTGTGGTAATGTTATTTTTTTTTGTGTTGATGCCAGTAAGAATTACGTTGTAAATTTTGATATTTTATACAAAGTATAGAAGAGAAAGAGACAGAAATGAAAGCAAGAGTGATCAAGAGGCACAGCCCCTTGCAAGGCCAATTTTAAGTCTTAGTATTTAGTAGTTGTTGAAAAAATTAAGATATATATGTTCGCTTATGTAAGCATACACTGGGCTCAAATCTTTGTAGAAAAACAACCCAAAAATTAATCTTAATACAGTTTATCATCGAAATAATATTTTGACATAAACTTAAGTATTGACGGTCATTTTCACCATGTAGACAGAAGGCACAGTTTTATTTAATGTTTTATATGATACGAGGATAAAATTCGCAAAAGTTCCCCTTGCATATATAGGTTGTTTAATTTTACCACTGGAATGAAATATGTGATCCTATTACTTTGCCAACATAAATCATTACATATCACGTTGCAGCACGATTTCTTTAGGCGATTTCGCACTTTTCCAGTAGTAAGTTTAGATAACAGGCGGCCACAATCAGTTACGAATGTAGCTTCGTGTGTATACGCTCGTATTGCATATAATAATTATCTAGTACACAACCTCTATCTGTAGAGCTAAAATTTCCGAATAGGTTGCCCACCAACTGAATGGTTGAAAATATAATGATGATAATGAACTTACTGTCAACTCCTACATTAGGTAACTATATGAAGAATAAAACTATTCTGTTAGTGTACATATTTCATAAATGGTAATATCTGATTTTGCGTATATCTTTAATTTTTGGTTTTATATTTTCCATGAAAAGTAAATGTAATCAAAAATTTCCTTTATATATAAAATAGATAAAAAATTCTGCTAATAATACCACTCACTGTGGTATTTAACGTGTTTTTATCTTTTATTTTTGAATAATTTAATAAGTATATCTAATTCCTGGGAATCGTTTTTTTTGCGTTAGTACTTTACGTCACGCCTCCCGTGTCATTCTCCCAGCGGCACCAAAAATCGTTTCTTAGTAATATATAAAATAGTAATACTGAAATACCAAACAATTGACAATTTATTGCATAATTTGCTTAAAAACGATTTCGCTTAACTAAACGTTTATCTGTATTCGATGTTGTAAAAGGTGTTACATGATTCAAGGTTTTTGCGTGCTAAACCGAAATTTCAAAAAAATTTTTAATAATACGTCTGATTTAATTATTTCATATTTGATTATTATTTTTTTTAATAATAATTTAATTACCTTAATTGTTTAGGCGGCCGTAGCTGGAGCGCGATGCGATTATGCCCTTTTCGCTGCAGCAAGTGCTGACAATACTGACACTGTTCATGAGCTCGCGTCAAAAACACTTACTCTAAAAATGTACTTAAACGAAACGTACACCACTTTCCGACTATACGATACTATTCTATGGTCCAAAGTAAGTCTGATAAATGCGTAATATGTTCAGTTACATTTTTTCGTAATAATTACAGAAGTTTTAATAAACAAAAACTAACAAAATTAACATGGTTTTTCTCACCAAATTGTTGACGAAACTAAATTAAGAGTAACTTATTTATACGGAGAGAACTTAAACACTTTTACTGGTTTTTCTAAGTACTTCCGTAATATATTCTTTTCAATTATTAGGAATATAAATAAGTTCGTGCAGTTTTGACAACAGATGTCGCTACTAATTTGTTATTTCGTTGTTTCATCTGTGAACACCCGCATTTTGAATTGTCATCATTATGCTTTCTGTTTCAGTATCTGTCATTTCGCTGAAGTGAAAACAACATAGTTTCTGTGTGCTCTGAAAATGACAACTTTTGTACCGAATAATGTGTTTTTGCGGGGAGTTTTACTTCATTACTTCAATATGAAGAAAAAGGATGCCGAAAGTCATCGTATTTTAGTGCAAGTTTATAGTGACCATGCTCTATCTGAACAAACGTGTCAGAAGTAGTTTGCACGGTTTAAAAGTGGAAATTTTGAATTGGAAGACAAAGAACGGCCCGGAGCGCCACCAAAGTTTGAAGATGAAGAATTGGAGGCATTACTCGATGAAGATCCATCACAAACGCAAGAGGAACTCGCAAAACCACTTGCAGTCACTCAACCAGCCATTTGTCATCGTTTAAAAGCAACAGGAATGATCCGAAAGGTAGGAAATTGGGTTCCATATGAACTTAAGCCGAGAGACGTCAAACGGCGTTTTTTCATTTGTGAACAGCTGCTCAGTGCCAAAAAAGAAAGGGTTTTTTTCATCGTATTGTGACTGGCGATGAAAAGTGGGTCTATTACGATAATCCAAAACGTCGGGCAACGTATGGATACCCCGGCCATGCCTCATCATCGACGGCTAAGCCGAATATTCATGGAGAGAAGATCATGTTGTTCATTTGGTGGGACCAGCAAGGTGTGGTGCACTATGAGCTGCTGAAACCGAACGAAACGATCACGGGGGAGGTCTACCGACGGCTATTGATGCGTTTGAGCTGAGCATTGCCAGAAAGACGACCGCAATACGCCGATAGACACGACAAAGTTATTTTGCAACATGATACTGCTCGGCCCCATGTTGCAAAAGTTGTGAAAACCTACTTGGAAACGCTCAAATGGGAAGTCCTGCCCCACCCGCTGTATATCCCAGACATTGCTCCTTCCAATTACTATCGGATCCAATCGATGCAACATGGCCTGGTTGACCAGCACTTCTCCAATTACGATGAAGTCAAAAAATGGATCGATGCATGGATAGCGGCCAAAGAGCCGGCCTTTTTTCGCGATGGGATCCGTCAATTGCCAAAAAGATGGGAAAAAGTAGTGGCTAGCGACGGACAATACTTTGAACATTGAATATATAACCAATTTTTTACAAGTGAGCTTCAATTTTCGAAAAAAACCTACACGACTTATTTATATTCCTAATATAAAATTATCGGTATGTAATGAAACTTAAATTTTATTGGAAATTACATTTATATCTAAAATATGATTTATAAATACATGTTTAATTTAAACAATATGCACAATAGTGATGATTTTATTTAGCACTTTTGTAAGTAAAATGTTTTTATTTTTTTCTTCTTATTCAATTAATATATGTACATATATATATATATATATATATATATATATATATATATATATATATATATATATATATATATATATATATATATTAGCTAATAATGTGCATTTCCCCGCAGAATTAATGCGTAATTATTATTAGTTGCATGAGAAAGTAAAGAACCATTTTTTTCTAGATCTTTAAGTTTTCGTTATTGAAAAATTTCTGCGGGACTTTTCGTAAAAGTCTATGTAAAAAAAATTCAATCGTTAAGCAGATGTATGGTAAATAAAACATTACAAACCGGTATTTAAAATACGTAAAACATAATTAATTTCTGTAGAACCATTAAAATTATCATTCCATCTCGCGTACAAGTTATTTTATGAAAATAATTTTTCATCGATATTCTATTTTAAAAGAGTAGAAATTATAAATTATATTATAAAAATTATGTTTGAAGATCTAACTTTAAGTTGTTTAGAGCAAAAGCTGGTATTCATAAACAGAATAAATACAAATGCGTTTACAAAACTATTATTATTAGTATTATAATGATTAGTGTGATGTAGAAGTTTGTTTAAAGTACGATCGATACACAAAAATTCGTTATATTAGATAAACAGTAAACGAAACTTTAAACCGTTATAAAATCATATATTTTAAATTATAATTTAAAATGCATCATTTCGGAAATACTAATACGGATAAATATTTTTTAAATTCTATTTGCAATAAAATCGTTAATAATTAAAAAACGGAATGAAATGGGGAACAATTTTTTTTGTCCGATTATGTTAGATTTACGATTTTATTTTACTGAAATTTATTTCCGGCAGTATAGGAAATCAAAAGATACCAGCAAATTATGATCAAATTATTCGATTAGTAAGATGATTATTTCGGTTTCTATTTTTAAAATAATTTACTTATTTGTAATAAATGTTTTCAAATTTTTTAGCACTTGGAGAATTGGCCTAAAGGAATACCGGTTTGCGTACACGCAGAACAAATAACGGTGGCGGCTATAATAATGATTGCATCCATTCATAATCGTCCATTGCATATATGTCATGTTGCCAGGAAAGAAGAAATATTAATTATAAAAGGCGCAAAATCTAAAGTATGCAATTGATTTAGTGTTTATATATATATTTGTGTATAAATAGGTAAAGATAAAACAGTTCAGATCATTTTTTTCCTTTGTTTATTAACCGTTTTTTTTGTTTAATAGCTATTGGCGATGTTTAGTGTTATCAGCAAAAAAATTTTGGGAACAGTTTTTTTTTCTTATTATTATTATTAGTAAGCATCTCCCATGCAGGAGGTTGCAATCGACATCCGATTAAACCATCTTACCCAGTCTATCCAACATTGTAAATCTTCTTCTGCCCCTGGAATCTTCTCGTTCGCCACCAGCGAAAACATCATCCTGTCTTCAAACAATTTATTTTGGAGGAAGCGCCATTTATTCCCTTTGATCATTGGTAGCAAAATTCAATTCTTCAGTCCCGTTCTCCTTAATACCTCCTCGTTCTTGATCTTCTCTGTCCAACTTATCCTGTCCATTCTTTTATATGTCCACATTTCAAAATCATTAAGTCTCCTTTCCGTATCCGCTGTTATTATCCACGTTTCTGTAACAGGTCTTGCTACAGATCAAACGTAGCATTTCAAGGAACATGCAATATTCGGAAAAAAATATCCAGGGGAGTCCAAAATCCTTTTGACTCTACGACATGCACATGAGTCTGCATATTAACAACTACCGTAGCGTAGCTGGTTAGAAAGCGGCTTTTCGTACAGGTAGAACCTGGTTCGAATCCCCATTACTGCTCACTGAAAGTAAGAATAATCCTCTTCCGCTCGTTATTGTCCACAGTCCCCGCCTCAAAAAAAAAAAAACTGCATATTCCCTATTTTTAATTCCTTAAAAATGTATGTATATCAATCTTTTAAATAATATTATTATTAATGTAGGGTTTACCGATAACGTGCGAAGTATGTCCGCATCATTTGTTTCTGACTAATAAGGACGTTCCGAAAATCGGCGAATCGAAAAGCGAAGTACGACCATGTTTATGTTCAGAAGAAGATCAGCAAGCACTGTGGGATAATATGGATATAATTGATATTTTTGCTACCGATCACGGTAATGCTATGCTATATACGTGATTTTTTTCGATATATCGAATTATTTTTGAACCTCACTGTTCAATATTATTTTAAATAGTTTCAACTCACTTGATTTTTATTTTGATCTTACTTGTAGACGAAAAAACGTCAATCGAATGTATAAAATTTATCGTACAATTTACTAAGTAATTAACCGAGTGTCGAATTAATGAATACTCGTTTTCTGTGTGTTACAGCTCCGCATTTATTAAGCGAGAAAGAAAACGAAAAGGCGCCTCCCGGATTTCCAGGCTTGGAGACTATTCTTCCTTTGCTGTTAACTGCTGTTCATAATGGTCGTCTTACCTTGGAGGTTAGAAATGCGTAATTTTCTAATTTACTAATTTTGTACGGTTGTTCGAATAAAACTTTTCCCGCATTAGTGCTAACTTTTAGTCGATTTGTTAAGTGTGTTTATTCCGAATCCTAAACATTTCTCCAATCATTACGCGCCAAAATTAAAAACGTTCACTTTGAAATATTTCGAATGTTTGCAGTATTAATAACAGCATGGCATAACAACATGGAACGAAACGGTTCCAAAAAATATATTTTGTTCGAATAAAAGCACAGTTTTTAAGACGACGTGCACCTGCAGTTTATTTACTGATTTTCATATTCGTTTTATTTTTTTATTTTCGAAATTGTTTACAAAAATGTAGTCAGATTACTTGAAAAATGCATAGCTGATATTTCCTTCTTTTTTTTTTTTATTAGGATATAGTGGATAAATTTTATCTGAACCCGTGCAGAATATTCAATTTGCCGAAACAGCAAAATACATTTATCGAGGTAGACTTGGACGAAGAATGGATTATACCGAACGCAATGCCGTTTTCGCAATCGGCTTGGACACCATTTTCCGGAATGAAAGTTCACGGAGCTGTCCATCGTGTTGTTTTACGCGGTGAAGTTGCCTTCGTAGAGGGTCAGGTGAGATATTTTCCGTGAAACATTGATCGAAAATTAAGTTAGTGATATTATAAAACGTTATTCTCGCGTAATATTCCATACTTGTTTATTTAGACGATAATTTTTTTAATCGAGATAGCGTCAATTTTTTTCAATTATATGTAGTAGTCGCGTATACTTTAAAATTCATAAAGGAGGACAATTTTTTTTTTCTATGCTTAATAAAGGATGGATGTAATAATTTAGTGAAAAATTTGTATTAAGTGAAATACCGTAAAATAGAAGCGAATAAAGTGAACTATGTGTTTTAAAAAAGCTGCGCTGTAGAATAAACGTTTTTCGCAATTAATAGTCGCCTGTGTTCTCGGTTAACTTCTGAAAAGAGGTCAGTTTCGTCAGTTATGTCTGAAATATGGAGTTATTGAAATCACTTGTATGAACCTAAACAACTATCGTCTTATGAATATCATTGAATATTTATAAGGGGGCAGAATTGAATCTAGGAATTGCCCGAGTTTAATGAGTGATGATCAGAATGTGAACGTACGAGCATAAATCGTCTATAAAAAGAAACGTGACATAATAAATACTCACACAATTTGTGCTTGCCGTATGCTTGGAAACGCCATGTTTGCACGTAAGATAAAACAATGTAAATTTTACATCCGCTTTTCTACGAGCCGGTCAATTAAAATTATCTTTTTATTGGATTATTTCGACGAGTTCATTTAACCAACTGCAGTAGGGAACAAAATTTACCTCATGAACGTAAATTAATAATTTTCTCTGATAAGAGACGGAAAAAGTAATGTCCAATGCAACTTTAAGAGTCTGTCATATTAATCCTTTTTTAAAGTGATCAAACCGATTTTTAAAATGACGTAACTTCCTGAAGCCTATTTACAAAAAATTTGAGAGCGTTATCAGCAGTTTCAGTTTGTGATTTCTAAACTTTCCAACCTTTGAATGATACTTTACAACCACAATAGAAAAGAATTTAAAAAAATAAACTAATTTTTTTTTAATTTATTTTTATAGATATTGGCAATTTTATTTTTTGATTAGCTTGTTCAAACGCCGTCTGAAATGTAAGGACCGCTAACAACCTTCCTCCATTATTCACAAAACTGTAGCCAAATAATCGTAGTTGTGAGCCTAAGATTAATCTCTGCTATATTTCGCTTGTAAAATCAAACAAAGCATTCTCTGCTGAAACTAACGATACGTGCATTGACACAATAAGTAATATAGAGAATTATGAATACTGAAAAAATAATAAAAATAAAAGTAACCGGTAGTGAAACACAGGCGAATAAAATTTCCACGTGAAAATTGTTTGTTTGTAATGTAAAAATTAAAAGACTTATCGTATTAAAAGCTATCGCTTTTTTCTTCTTACTTTATATTTTTAAAACAGTTTGCTATCCGTTTTTTATTTCTGCGCGAACTACATTTTGGAATTTCCAATTTAAGCTTTATTTAAAAACCTTAAATTCTTCTTCGCTTTAATGTACTCAGCTAAAATTATTAGTTTAAAAAATTTAAAGGTTTTGTCATGATCAGATTTTTACATTAGATATTAAGCCGGGGTTAGTACAAGCAGCCACTGTTGAGTGATCTTTTTTCTTTTTTTTTCGATTTTCTAAAATGAAATATACAAAACAAAAACAATATTAAAATTACAGCGAAAGAGTAACTTATCGTTAAAATTGAAGTAAATTCGCTGATTTATTATGTGCAGTTATGGGAAAAAATCAGGAGAATTAGTACACGGTGTAAAATCGAAATTGGAATTTAGCTATATGCAAATCCAGCTAGAAATAAATAAAAGCAAACTCGCAGTTGATTCAAAAATCTTCATAAATTTTTGAAATTTTTCAAAAATTCATGAAGATTTTTAAATCAACTGCAAGTTTGCGTTTATTTATTTCTTTGCAGATACATTCAGTAGAGTATTGTGTTTAACAGTAAATGTAAAAAATTCGGAGATTCTTAAAATATTGCCGAGGATGGAATTTTGTTAAAAAAATTTTTCCTTTTTTTTTTTTTTTGGAAGGGAGAATTTTGAATTACCGATTGAAAATAAACTTTTTTTATTTAACGTATTTGATATTATTAACTTCGCTTTAGTTTTGAAAATTTGAAACTTCCATGACGAATAGTATTAGAAATAAAATTATTTTCGATAAACACCGTATTAATAAAATTTATTGATTGACGTATCATTTAGCGTAAATCAGAGTATAGGGAAGTAATTTGTTTAGTGAAAATAATTGTATTTTTCATGAAATTTTATTATAAATTGTATTTATGTTATTGTTTTCGCATTTATATCATCAGTAATTTTTTTTTTTTATGTTGATGATTATGCGCGTGTTTGTCCCTGCTATCACTTGCTGTCTTCTCTTTTATCATTTAAGATACAATATATGCTTTCATTAACTTCCTTTTATCAGACCTCCTTACCTATGATTTTCAAGCTTAATTGTACTATTTTATTTGTATTTTCTTTTTCATTTCCCATACTTCTTGTTCGTAAGAAAAACCGTTCCAGCATATAACATCTCATGAGACATATTTCCTCTGGAATTAAATCTATCTTACAACTACCCGAAATCCAACTTTTTTTATTCTTATAAATTATTCTTTCGAGCTATGGCATTTCTCATTTTTGTCTGCACTTCGTTAGTTTGATGTAGGCTTATGTATGAATATTTACATTTCCTTCCACTTATTCACCTATCAATAGTGGAAAATTTATAATTGACTTTGATAACTTAATATTGTAATTCTTTATTTTAAGCATTATGTAAAACTTAATCCTTCAGATATTGCTACGGGGACACCCCCGGGACCTTCAAATGGTAGTTCTTCTATAATATTTATAAAAGGTTATTTCAATTGACTACGTCATTTTAAAACAAAGTGGGAGTTGTATTACAACTTTAGGGTTACATACTTCATAACGCTTTACGTAATGATTTTCTTTACATATTACTCCCGGTACAAGAATGATAATATATATCTATATATATATATATATATATATATATATATATATATATATATATTGATACGGATTCGGTATTTACGGCGCTATCTAGCGATGATGTCGAGCTAGAAATTATTCTCCGTTTAAAATCATTAATTTTCGATCTCTCGGCATCATCGTATTGTTCGTTGTCGGCGGAAAATACGGCCTGGATATTTACACGACCGAATAGGTAATTTCCGATTCTCGTCGAATTTCGGTAGTGTTAAGGGGTTGTGTACGTGTCCTGGTATGTGTGGTCTGCGACAACAGGATAGTGCCTGTCAGCCGCGTGAGCCGTGCGTGAAGATCAGCGCTGTAGCGGCTATGTTATTATTTGATAAGGATTCGGTAATGTACCGTTAGTTTTAGAATAAAATCGAGAGCCGTTTTTGTTGCGAAGGTACACATCTAGTCGTCGGGCTTATATGTTAAATTTTGTTGTGGGGTCGATACATGTGTTACCGTTTTTATTAATATTCGGATCTAGTCGAAGTCATTCCCGCGAATGCAACGTTTTTTTTTTTTCTAGTCCTCACCGAATGAATTTTTCTTTTGTTACGCGGTTGCATTTTTTTTTGCTATGTTATAGTTGTGACTATATACACGTTATGTTCAAAAAGAACAGCTTCATTATTTTTTTTATCTTTATCGGCAAATTTCTTATCGTAAAAGCCTGACGCTCTGCTGGGCAGAGTTGATTCCGGCGTGGTAGGCCGTAATTTACCACTGGCGCCCGTTAAGATACATTTCGTTTTTTTTATAATTTTCTTTTGATCGCAAATAAAGTTTTGCCTCCAAATGAGAAGTAAAAACATCGATTCATAACAACAAGGAATAAAAAGAGGAAAATCATCAAAAATCGTAACATTGGCTCCCGGAAAAGGAACCAGAAAGTCCTTGAATCGTAACATTGGCTTCCCGTAACAGGGACCAGAAAATCTTGTAATCATAACACTAGCTTCCGAAAGAAGGACGAGAAAGTCCTCAAATCGTAACAATATCTATTATATAAAGCTGCAAGAAAAAAAATCGTACAGACCGTTCTATAGTAGCTAGAAAGTTAATTTTTTTTTCAATCGACGTATTTTCTTCGTCACATCATAAGAAATTATAAGACCCTTAAAATTTTAAAATTAAAGGGCCCAAATTTCAAAAAATGTGAAAATCAAGTTTTAAGAAACAAATTTTTAAAAAATTCCGCAGCCGGTTCTATATAAGTCATGGTAATAATTTTTTTTTAAATCTGCACACTATGGTCTCCAGAATACAGGAAAAATAAAAAACTCGAAAAACTTTGATATTTAGAGACCAAAGTTTATGAAAATTCCCGCTTAAAGCGATAACGCCGGAAACTAAAAAAAAGTCCACAGCCCTTTCCATCGTAGCTGAAGGGTCAATCTTTTTTTTAAATGACGTATTTCAACCGTTAGAATATAGGAAAAATTCGAAACCCCCAAAATTTTGAAATCAAAGGACCCAATTTTTGAAAAATATGAAAACCAAGTTTTAAGCAAACAAATTTTAAAAAATTCCACAGCCGTGTAGAATACGGGGGAAATATAAAATTAGAAAAATTTTGATATTTAGTGACCAAAATTTGGAAAAATACGCGCCTTAAGAGGAAATACTGGAAACTAAAAAAAAGTCCACAGCCCTTTCCATCGTAGCTGAAGGGTCAATCTTTTTTTTAAATGACGTATTTCAACCGTTAGAATATAGGAAAAATTCGAAACCCCCAAAATTTTGAAATCAAAGGACCCAATTTTTGAAAAATATGAAAACCAAGTTTTAAGCAAACAAATTTTAAAAAATTCCACAGCCGTGTAGAATACGGGGGAAATATAAAATTAGAAAATTTTGATATTTAGTGACCAAAATTTGGAAAAATACGCGCCTTAAGAGGAAATACTGGAAACTAAAAAAAAGTCCACAGCTCTTTCCATAGTAGCTAGAGGATCACTCTTTTTTTAAAATAATGTATTTCAACCGTTAGAATATAGGAAAAATACGAAACCTCAAAGATTTTAAAATTCGAGGGTCCAAATGTTAAAAAATGTGAAAATCTAATTTTAAGAAAAATTTAAAAGAAAAATTGTACAGCCAGTTCCATATAAGTTACGGTATTGTTTTTCTTTTTAACCTGTACACTAAGGTCTTTAAAATAGAGGGAAAATATAAAATTCGAAAAATTTTGATATTAAGGAACCAAAATTTTGGAAAATACGCGCTTAAAGCGGTAAAAAAAGTCTACAGCTTTTCCCATGGTAGCTGGAGGGTCCCTTTTTTTTAAAATGATGTATTTCAATCGCTAAAATATAGGAAAAATACGAGAACCCCAAAATTTTAAAATTAAAGCGCCCAAATTTTGAAAAATGTGCAAATCAAGTTTAAAGAAAAAATATTTTAAAAAATTCCACAGCCGGTTCTATATGAGTTATGGTATTGATTTTCGTTTTAACTGCACATTAAGGTCTGCATAATACAGGAACAATAAAAAACTCGAAAAATTTTGATATTTAGGGACCAAAGTTTAGAATAATGCACACTTAAAGCGGAAATATTGGAAACAAAAAAAAAGTCCACAACTCTTTCCATGGCAGCTGAAGGGTCATTGTTTTTTTTAAATGGTGTATTTCAATCGCCAGAATATAGGAAAAATATAAGACCCCCAAAATTTTGAAATCAAAGGACCCAAATTTTGAAAAATGTGAAAATCAAGTTTTGAGCAACAAATTTTTAAAACATTCCTCAACCGATCTATATGAGTTACGGTATTGATTTTCTTTTTAATTTGCACACTAAGGTCTCCAGTTATACAGGAAAAATAAGAAATTCGAAAAATTTTGATATTTAGGGACCAAAATTTGGGAAGATACACACTGAAAGCGGTAAGACTAGAAATTTTAAAAAAGTCCACAGCTCTTTCCATGGTAGCTAGAGGGTCATTTCCTTTTTTAAATAATTTAATAGAATCGCTAAAATATATTGAAAATATGGGACCCCCAAAATTTAAAAGTCAAATGTACATGAAAAGTTTGATGGAATTCCTAAATAAAAAATTCAAAGAACCAAAGGAAGAATAAATAAATAATAATATAAATCTAAACATCGATAATTTTAAAACTATGCCCTACAAAACGGTCCAAAATGAGGTAGTCATTTTGGAAGAGAAGATGGAGGGACTAATACGGGAAAAAATTATAAATTTAGAAGGAAAGTTTAACGAAGAGAATAGAATTAATGAGAAGGTAAGGGAAATCGGTCACATTTGGAATTTGAAGAAAGTATTAGAAAAACTCATCGTCATGTACTTGGTGATCGACCAACTTGTGCTGAAATTGTGGAAGTGCTCTATACTTCTCCAAATGCCGATCCGAGAAAAGTTATTATATAGAAAGAAAATTAATTCTGCTTACGAAAGTTTGCAATATCCATTATTATTTCCACATGGTTCAGTTGGTTGGTAAATATATATGGCAGATAATAAAAATAAAAAGATATCTCAGATAAAATATTACAGTTAAATTAGGGCAAGAATATTTTGTTGACATGTAGTGTAAGGTGGAAGAAGAAAAATTACAGTTTATTCGATTTAATCAAAAAAAAAAAATCCTACTAACGGCTTCTCGAAGTGAAATAGACAAATCTATCGCAGCTATAGGAGGTCCAAAACCAGGAAAAATTTACCTTGCAAGCTCATATACACATGTTCCGCACCAATGTTTTTTATTACAATGACGTGTAATCCTAATTGGATAGAAACAAAATCAAATTTAAACGAAAAGCAATATCATATCAATCATCCAGATTTGTGTTGTAGGATATTCCAGTTAAAATTAAATCATTTATTAAAAGTTTTAAAGTTAGGTGAAATTTTCGGAGAAATGGTTTATATTTTATATGTAATCGAATTCCAAACAAGAGGTCTTCCTCATGTTCATGCTGCTTTAGCAGTAAAAAATTCGTCCGTATCTAATGAAGAGATTAACAATTTTGTACAAGCCGCAAATACGAATTCGACTGGGTGATTTTTTAAAATTTGATTCATTAAGTTTTAACATTTTTGTCCATTTATTTGTTTCTACATTATAACGACGAAAATACGTCAATTTAAAAAATATATATATCTCCAGCTGAGCCCTCATAACAGCTACAGCTTTTTTTTTAATCAACGTCATTTCACAAAAACATTAGAAAAACATGAAATTTCAAAATTTTATAATTTGAGAGTACAAAATTTTAAAAAAATGTAACAGAAATTATCAATGTTAGTTACAGTGGAAACGCAGCAGAAATTCAAATATTTAAACTATGATTATAGAACATTGTGTCCTAGACGTTTCCGTGTGAACAGAGTTAATATAATAATATATTATTTCTGACAACATTTATTTATTTATGTATACTGAAGCAGCGTGCTAAACATAAAAAATTCATTATTGAAATCTATGAACATATATAGTTTATGAATTTATGAAAAAACATCTGGCTATTGCGAAGAAATTCTTTGTTATTAATGAAACATGAGTTTCTATTTTTTTCTTAATACTGAATTGCTAATTTCGTAGTGACCTGATCCTAAGTCAACCGTCATCGCATTGCAGCTGATAATAGTGTTACGTACTATTTTATATTTTATTATTTCTTTTATACTATCCATACAACTTTGTATATTATTATTATTATTGTGTTGTTTTTTAGCGGTCGAGTAATTTAAATTGTAATTAGAATATATTATTTCACATAAAGTATCGATATATGTCAATGTTCGCACCTTGAATAATTAACCATTAAATTAATAACTAAAGTAGGAATAATAAATTTAAATTAAAAATTAATAATTAAATCTTACATCTGTGAAAAACACCGAGACCACAGTGGCATCCAAAAAATAAATATATGTGAACGCTGCAGTCTTTATGAAAATTTACAAAGTAAAATTATTTGAAATCCAAAGGAACGGGCCGCGAAGCGGCCAGCGAAACCAATTCCCTAGTATCTGTATGTTTATGTAACTATTCACTTTTTAATACGCTAATTTTAATTAAAAATTCTAAAAACATCAAAAGTTTTAAAACCAGTATTCATTTTTCGGCGTTTAGGTAAATACCAATTCCCCAGTATATGTATATATATATAAATGCATGTATATTATTACAATTTTTTCAAAATCAAATAATTTATTTCACAGATTTTAGCACCTCCTGGTTTTGGACGAGATATGCGGGAAGTTTTACCGGCCGAGATACCTGTTTCGAAATCAGTCGATAAGGACTTTTCGGTTATTTTACCAACGCCATCAAAAACAGTTACCTGCCACAAAGAAATCCATAGTAAGTGTGTTGATTGAAGTCTGTAAAAAGAATTATAAAATTTGTTCTTCATTTTAACATGGTATACGTTTTTACTTTGTACAAAAAATTTACTACTCCAAAAAACATGTTACAATGATTTCACCAGTATTGCTTTAAATTACTTAAAAATTCTAATAGAACTAAAAACTTTTACGCCATTTTATTTTACATTTTTTGTTAAATTGACATAAAACCATTAAATTATTACTGTAGTCATGAGCTGGTTTACATATATGTGTATCGCTGTCCGATAATGCAACAGCGGAACTTAACATTTTTTCATTTTTCATCCATTTTGGGCTTCGTAGCGACAATTTCAATAAATACATTCAGCTTTATATGCTATAACATAAGTATATAGATTCAGGATAATGTTCTAAATCGTACTGTTTTGCAACAAATCGATTCGCAGTCAATTCTTTTTCTTTTGGTATCGAACGCCAATTTTAATTAATTTAGATGAAAACACAACATCAATTTGTCTAAAGTTTTTTCTTCGTATCTAATATATATATATATATATATATATATATATATATGTATGTATGTATGTATGTGTTGGGTACTGTTCGTGGTATGTTTTTCCTAGGCGCATTTTTCACGGCTTCAATGAATTTGTGATAACTTAATTGTTGCTGGTATTTTTGTAATCGCGTCATCCAACTTGTTTCTGATTTCAAGCCAATTTTCCTTCTTGAAGTAATGGTATGTTCTTTTGTCCTTTATTATGCTTGATGACTGCATCTATTGAACGTATGATAGTTCGTGTTGTGTATGTGAAATTAAATTTAAACTTCCGTCGTACATATATGGGAAATATTGCTGTCTCAACTATGTTGTCTGGATTATAGTCTTCTATATATTTTACATTATTAAAGGATGCAGATAAAATTTTAGACTGTATAGCAATTTTACTTTATTTCCTTTGGTTCAGCTTTTGTGCAAGATCTCCATTTGAGTTACTTTCAACAAATCCCCAATTGGCAGACTGTTAAAATTTCCCAATTGTGGTGTTGAAAAGGACCGTTTCGCCCGGTAATAGGGTTGTTTGACCGAGAGGTAGGATGATCGGTCAGCATTATAAATAACGCTATTTCCAGAGGATGTCAAATGTATCATATTTAACGTGTTATTCGTATTATTTTTCTTCCTATTGCGGCATGCGTGAACGTTTACCCTGTGTCTTCCGTTTATTACTGCTACGCAAACACTTATTATAATTTTGTGAACTCGTCACATTATTGCATTTTTGTTCAATGCTAGACATTTTGCAGAAAATATAGTGTAATATTCTGAAAATGAAAAATTACAATTCTCATTCATTATTTAATGTTTCTGTAAATAATATTCGTCAATTGTAAATGAATAATAGTGATAACATTACTATAATGCAAAATGGTCAAAATCAACTTTGGTAAATCAGATTTCGGCATAGTCGCGTTATCATAGTTCAAAATATCCTAGTGACATCAACACGATTGCTGTTTATACAAAATAGATCTACGTATTTACAAAAACTTATAAAATGTTATTACGAATATTTAGCTTCGATGATGCTCGTGAGACACTTATATTTTCACACTTTACAAGAGACAAATAGACGCAGATATAAAATAATTTAAATTATCTCAACGCAAAGCGATGATGTGTGTGTCTATATGCCCGCGTACGAATGTACGCGTGTTACCTTGGTATGATAGAACTGATGATGGCGGCAAACTTTTAGCGCACCTAGAAGCGAGATTTTAAGACAATTTTCATTTCGATACTTACAAATCATATCACGAAAAAATTATGAAATTTTAAAAATTTTATTATTTGAATAAAATGAATTACTTTATTCATTCGAAATTAGCCTCATAAAAGAAATCGTAACGCATTTGTGTGTAAAAGTAGTTTTTTTTTATACCTATTTTAGTAATATTAATGCACAATCTGCCATTTTAAAATGTCGTCTGTCTGTCTGTTTTTTTCCTGTGTCAAATTGATGTAACCAAATTTAATTTATAAAATCTTCAGGAAGTGTATATGTGTTAATTTTTATATTTTTAACGCTTTCTTAAACAGCTTAATTTTTATTGGAATAATATCTTCAGTGTAAGAATTGTTATTGTTATAAATTTCAAGGTTGGTATTTATAGTCTTCTTTAAATATTATTAAACGTGCGCGGTGTATTGTGTTTTCACAAGGTTAAAGAAGAACAGGTTAAGGTAGTCCACTAAAAAAGAAAACAAATGCAGCCTTATTCCTAATGATTTATATATCACTTATTGAACGCGTATGAAACATTTTTTTATTATTTTAACGGCGGGTGTGCATACAGGTGAAAATAAAAAGTAATCCCAAATAATAGTTATGCGTCAGTTAGCTTAAAAGTAAATCTGTTAATAACAAGAAATAAATAAGTAAGCTGTACAGATAGATTAAAAAGTACGCATAATACATAATAAATAATTAGCATTTTAATCGTAATCTATCCTAAGAGTAAAAAATAAACAAAAAGTGAATAAATAAGGAAATATCAAAGCCTACTATTTATCTGCAGCCTCTCTAGCCACCGTCATCCATAAATTCTAACTATATCTTGATATAGTTATGTGTTTCAAATCGTCAGACCATCTGGGTATTTCCGACTACGTTTTTACGCTTTCTTCCCTTAGTATTGATGCGTGAATTTCTCTCGTCTACTGGTTATCTTGATATGGCATGTTCTGTCGTTTGCCGTTTTTATTTTTTATTAGTAGTTTCAAATCTCTGTTGTTTGAGTTGAACTTAGCTGTACCTAGTAGACCTCGTTTCATCTTCCCTTATGTTATTTTTAGTTCCAATTCAGGTTTCCTGGTTACATCACTAGTCTGATGGCGGTATAGGAGGTATAGCATTATTGTTGATTCTGATATTTTCTTCTTAGTTCTTAGTGGAAGCTAAATATTTTAAAATTGATTTGAAGAACCAATTTTCATTCCGATCCAATTTTTTCCCCTTATTCTTTTTTTTTTTTTTTGGTTGTGAAGGATACTGTGTGTCCAAATATATTGCGCCATCTACGCATTCAAGTTCGGAATCGTTTTTGTATCCGTCAGTATTTAATTCTGTTAATTTGGCTTCTTTACTGAATTCGTGGAACAATATTTCTAGTTCTGTTAGATTTTGAATATCGCGGATTGGAGGTTATTTAACGTCCGTTGATTAATAACGAAAAACGATTATATATATATATATATATGGAAATAAGTTAATAAATAAATTATAAATGACGTTTTTTGTTCAAAATGAAAGTAAAAAATGTTGAAAAAAATGTTAATCTAAACCATCCGAAGAAAAATGAGACTTTATTAATATTCTTAATGTACGAAAGCCGTTTATTATTAACATAGTAAAAATAAGTTTAGTGGCAACGTTTCTAAGCACAAAATAATGTTAACTGCAAAATAAAAACAGATGGGTGCAAACAATTTATTAGAAAATCATCCTACAACAAAATCGTTGGAAATACTTAAAATATATTCAGTAAAGTTAAAATATCATTTATAATTCTTTATATTGAAGGTGCACTATAAAACAAACATCTACTATTAGTGCTTATTTCCGTAATACAAAAATTAAAGTCGTTATTATTCGGAAAATTTTGAATTTGCAAAAAATAATTCAAATCACACGACTGTTCTGGAAATTTGTTGTTTCATTTTTTCGTAGCGATATATTACACCGATTAAACGTTGCGTATAAGTGAAATTACATTTAACATAGACAGAAGCCTTTTCTTCTGCGTAATGTTTATCAAAGGCTCTATTAAAATGTTTAAATTTCGATCGATTAGAAAAAAAAAGAACGATTTAAATCGCGTACAATTGTTATTTTTTGTTTTCGCGTTTTCAGACATTTACAGTCAAGTAATAAAGGAGATCGGCGTAAAAGTTGAAGAGGAAATTAAAAAAGTCCAAAGACGAAATTCTTTGTCGTTAGACTCAAATCCGTATAATTTAATTCAAGATTATAAACAATCCGACGGTACTGATAAGTCAAAACAAGTTGGAATTCCGTTATTATCACCGAATGCATCCTTAAATAGCAGCGCGCAGAGTTTGGTTGGAAGACACATAATCAGTGTAGATATGTTTACAAAAGAACAACTGAATGAAATTTTCGACTACGCCCAGACTTTGCGAGTTTTTGTTATAAAACAGAAATCCTTAGATCATATACTTCGGGTACGTTTTTTTTTTAATGTATTTTCAAAAGCTTAGCGGATATTAAAATTAAAAATGTGCTGTAATTTTATGATACAAAATATGCGTTATGTTAAATTTTATCTGTACTAAATTGCGAAACACTAGCGTCCGGATCGTTAGCAAAATATAGATTCCGCGTCGTACCATCAAACCCATTATTTATATTCCTCGCGTTTAACCCACAATATCGAGTATACGCTTATTTCTGTACACAATTCCGTATCCTTCGGTCTAACGGGCATCTTGAAGATCTTTAATTCTCCTGTCATCTGCAACCATCAACTCTTGATTTCAGTTTTCCTTAATCTTAATCTATATTTGATACTTATTCAAGCCTCAGGTCTTTTATGCGTGCTTTCATTTCATTCGACATCTCCAGCTACGAACGTATGATTGAGTGGGCTATAAATCGAGGATAATTTAGTTTCTTTATCTGATTTTTAAAGCGTTATAAAAAATTATTGCTGCAACAGTTAACGGCAAACAACTACAGCGTTATTACATGGATTCTAAAATCGTAGAGCACCATAGCAGTGGATAAATTTTACAATAACTGCGGTCTTGCCTGAATTTAAATAGTTACTGTACTTTATTGCCTAAAAAGTGATACGCAAAGGCAGCATTATACGGTTTTTAAACAAGTATAGTAAAATAAAAAAGATCCTCTATTTAAAATAAATAAAATTCGGAAATTCCAAACTCATCCCGAATATCACGATCGATATTTATTTATTTACTCTATACAGGACATTTTTTTAATTTCCCTGTGTTTATTTAAAAACTGTAATGCTGCCTTTGCTTGCGTACTATTTCTATCCATTACTTCTAACGTAATTTTTTTTATAAGTTTATTATCCGCTGTATTATGAGAATTCATTTTTCGATCTATTTCCCATGAATTCTCTTTTACAAATGCCCGATAATAAAAATGAATAACATTATTCACCTTGCAAACAAATATTATATGTATACTTTTTTTTTCTGACGCTCTAAATTTTTAGTTTAAAAATCGTGTTACATCAAAAAACCGATACAGATTTCTTAAGGTATGAGTTATCAGTAATAAATTATGAAAGTAACAGAAAATAAGCAACAAACGATAAAGATAAGTGAGTGAAAAGATCGCTAAAATAAAAATAATTATTGTGTCTGTGTTTCTTTATAATTTAACTAATCAATGATTTTCTGAAAGTTTTCATTTTGATAAAAAAGGAGGTGAGGGGAAGATATGTGATACGATTTTATATGTAAAAAATTATATAATAAAAAAAAGTTCAAATCTTTAAATTTTAAATGTAAATAGATAAATTACTGATACTGTTAAGTCAGTTATGAGCTATGTAACAGGGTGTGCCCATCCAGCCGAGAAAATCAGGAATTTTGTTCTAAAACTGAGAAAAAAGTAAAAATAGAGCCAGAAGTTATTTTAAATAAAAGAAAATCATTTGAAGCGATAAATGAACCCGTTTTTTAATATATTTTGCGGAATGACCAATCATTTACAATGGTGACAAAACATCTACTTCTTTTACAATTTGCTTCCAATTTTTCCGTTAACGACTTCTTTTTTGTAATAACCGGTCTATTTTCATCGGGAGTAATAAATATTTGTATTTATTGCTGGCACACTGATGGTATGTGTTAAAAGGGATCAAATTTAATTATGCTTAAAATATTTTGCAACGGTGCATAAATTCCCTACATCACACGAATGCATTTATAAGATCTTGGAAAACCACTGTGTAAAATGTAATAAAAATTTCGGTTTTTTTTTGGAGTACAAGTAAGAATTATAATGACTGTATCAATTCTATTGTTGTGAGTTGGTCTGTTTTTGTTTCCTATTCGCTTATAAATTTGGGCTTACGTGTAATCTATACCCCCCCCCCCCCCCTCCCCTGTGTATTATTCAAGTGGTTTTGCAAACAATGAAAATTAAACATCTGTATCGGGCGTGTTATTTTATTTTTATTGATTTTCAGTAAGCGAAGTTAATTTTTTAGAATAAATTTGCGAAAAACATATGCAATCGCTTTATCAACGGTAACCGTGTAACTAGGTAACTAACTGATTTAATTTCCGACGAACCGAAAGAATCGCTAAAACCCCGGTAGTCGATCAGCCGTCGGTACTGCCCGACCAGTCGCATAGACGCATCATTCTTATCGTATGCGTAATTTTGCAAAATTACGTCGCTTATAGTCGGGCAGTATCTCTGTGTCTAACCTTTGTTAATTTACGTTATACTCTTGATCGTGTTGGTGCGGCATCGGAATAAGATTCCAATTTCCTAACTGTTCGAATCATTTAATATCAACTGCGTTACTTTACCCGGTTCGAATTTTACTCGAGTAATTTTAATTCTTTGTAATAAGTTCTATCGTCGCCTGGGGTCGAACTTGTGACCTCCGCAACGGAAGTCAAGCGCTCTAGCAACTAGGCTATCGCGATGACCGTTTTGAAATAATTGTTTTTTTTTTTTACATGAATCAGGCAGTTGATTGTTTCTAATAACTATTACTTGTTCATTACTATGGAATACAACAAACTTCAATTAAACCTCACTTGGTTATTTCAAGAACTTAAAATTAAAATTTTAACATAAGAAAAAATATTTGTATTTGCATTTAAACTCATTAGGGGGGTGAAATCTTTCAGTAAAACTTTTACAAAAACTTGAGTTTCGTAAATTTCCGAAGCTGGAACCTATAATTACAAATGTAAATCTTAAATTTTAAATAATTTTTATAATTCAGAACTATTTAAATGTGGAAGGATGTTGTTATAAACATTATTAACTTTTGTGATAATAAAGTTGAACAAATATTGCTCGAATTACTGGTGATTTTAACAGTACGGTGTTTAAAATGTGAATAAAGCAGGTTCAAATAACCGTAGAGTTTAATTTATTTTATTTTTTTGTTTCTACTAATATTTTATTTGCTTCCGCTTCGGTTTGTTGAGTTTGTTTAATTACTTAATCGGAATAAAGTTCATGCAAACTCTTGTACAATTCTGCTGACTGGGAAATTGGGAAATTGGGAAATTTTGGACCTAGAAAACCGGGAATTTAGAAATTATATTTCAGTGGCCATCATAAATAAGAATATTGAAAATGTACTGTGTATAAAATTCTAATAACCGCACTGGTACGCATAAAATTTAATTCGTTTTTAATGCAAATAAATTTGCAGGGTAAAATAATGGCATCCATCTTTTATGAAGTTAGTACGAGAACGAGTTGCAGCTTTTCAGTAGCCATGCAAAGGCTCGGAGGACGTGTGGTGCAAGTCGATGAGTGTAGTTCATCGGCTCAGAAAGGCGAATCGTTAGAAGGTAATTTTACAACTTTTATAATTAATCATTACGTTATATAAAAGCAAATATTAATCGTTGTTGTTTGGATATTCTTGATTGTGGGGAATTACTGGCCAGGAGGATGTTGTAATTTGGTCCGGACCAAAAAAAAAAAAAAAAAAAATATTAATCTTACTTTTTTATCAGTGTAATAGCAATTTGAATAAGGAATGTACTTCAGCTTGTGGAGAAAAAGTATAAAACAGTTATTAAGATTTTGAAACTGAAGTTATAATTCAAAATATACATCACTGTAAAAACTATATAAAAAGAAAATAATAAAAAAAAGTAAATCAAAAACAAAACAATAACTTTTTTGAGGCCATAAAATCCTGAATGAGTAAAACTACAGTGCTGCGTTTTTTTTTGTTTTCTTCAGTGATTATTTTATACATATTTCGATATCCGTGTTTTATTCAAGAAAAAGGCTATACGAATTTTAGTTTTTAATTTTTTTTTGTTTTTCTTTGTAAAATTCAACGCGAATTGCAATTATAATCCAAAACTTTGAACTCTGAGTGCTCATTGAAGTTAAAAATAATGGCATAACTGTGCTGAATGATTACAACTCTAGTCGATACGTAAAATACATTAAAATAGCCTGACTGAGTGTAAGTTAATTTTTTGCTATATAACATTAAATTCCAAAACTAGTCGTACTGTATATTTTCAATTTGCTTTATTAGATTTCAATATTGAAAATGTATTAAATTATTTATCAGTCATATTGGAACGAACAAAAGTATCTTTAGCAAGTCTACAGCTTAATGCGGGATTTATTTGCTTAATAATTAACTCTTTCTATAGACTATATAATATTGCTAGTTACATGTTTTTCCCACCAGTTGTACCGAATAACGATTAGTTCTGTTGTATGTGTTCCTAGGTTCCACCGCGCCTTTTAAATCTATGAATATGTATTTTTTATATTTTATCTCAAATTTTAATTATTATTATGAGAAAATCGGGCTTCTTTTAATAGTGTTAACTGTCGTGAGGCAATGTTCTACATTCAGAGATTACGGCGAAATGGCTACGCCTAAAACCGAGATGTCCATATGTTTTATTGATTTTAGAAAGACCTTTGATAAAGTAGAGCCTGGTAAATTGTTTAGAACACTAGGGGGAATGGAAATTGATACGAAGGTTTTGAAATGCACGAGGAACTTATCCGTTTAGGGATGAACAATATGGATTATACATCAATTGAACAAATATTAAAGATGCATCCTTTCGCCATTACTGTTCAATATTTACTCAAGACGTGCTAGCATAATCGCCAAGTTAAACTCTATTCTTAGTATAATGGTAAACGGAGAGAATATAACCAACATCAGATATGTTTAGCTATTTGGTTTTTCATGACTTTTTCTGATGATGGTTTGAAATGGAAAAACTTAATTTTAACTTTATTAGGAAATAAATTGAAAACTTTTTCCATTTCGATCCGATATGCTAATGATACCGCGATTATAGTTAATATACTTGAATAATACGGAGTACAATTGTAATTCGGAACTGGAAATTGAACGTCAAATAAAGGCAGCCAGAAACATGATTATAACATTTAGGAGATTCTACGTGGTCGTGACATTAAAGTACAATTAATCAGATATTACGGTTGGAACTCATTACTATATGGATCAGAAACCTGGATGTTTACGTCTGCAGTTCAGAAGAAAATCGTAGTCTTCAAAATGTGGGTCTATTGAAAGCTACTGAAAATCAGTTGAATGCAAAAGATGGTGAATACTAAAGTATTAAGATTCATATAATCACAGGAGACAAAAAAAAAAAAATTGAGAGAAAATACGGAAGAGAGAGACCAAAAATATTTTTGCTGGATACTATAAAAAGATATATGTATAAAATATATGAATCATACGCTGATACAGTTATCACGAAACCAAAACATGTTCACCATATTGGTTTCCAGCATCTGATAATCGGATGTGGAAATAGATAGAGAAGGAGATATTAATTGAATCTACATAGATCTTTCTATGTCGATCGACCGCTAAAAAAAACAATGCCTGTGATGTTAAAACTAAATATACAAATTATAAATTTAAAAATAAATATAAACAATAAGTACCTACTGACGATTCAAAACGTTCACGACTCAAAATCTGATCGTTGACTGAAGACTTTTTATTCGTTTCTCTCCCTCCCATCGCTACCAGGATTAACCGATTCCTATTTTCTACTTTGGTCTGTGATCGCGCACATTCCTTTCAAATTCGATGTATAATTTTTCAATTCAATTCAATTTATTTGAGAAAACATTTACAATTAACATAAAATTATAAATATGAATACGATAGCACCACATATGCGTACAAATGTACGAGCTGTGGGGATTATTATTGTTCAGTACCGTTTTTAAAACAAATAAACATTTAAAAAACTAATAATGAGTGAAATAACAGAATTCGTTGAATCAACGAAAAAAGGAAGACATGGAAAATATCTTCTCATTGGTTTCTTATCCACAGACTAAATTTTTCTGGAAACCTATAACACAGTACACACTTTTCACAGATATACCCACTCATGTAGATTTACTTAAATATTACAATACCGTTAGTTAATTACAAATTATTGAAACTGTTAAATTAGCTAAGCTTACTCTAGTAATTGTTTCTTTCAGCCCAGACAGTATCCCAATAATGCTAAAGCTAATAATAATAAAGCTACGAATAATATACTTAATTATAATAGTACCACACCTTAATGCAATAATAAATTTGTAATATCAATTATCCGACATTTCACAGTATACTTGTAATTACAGTTCAAATGCGGAACAAGTGAACTTATAAGTATATACATAAACCAGTACACCATAAACAAACCAATTCCATTTTAATTTTAAAGCAATTTAGATGTAATTATTGGTTCATGTTTACAATGTAATTATCAAAATAAGTATAAAACTAACCATAATTTTACACGAACCAATACATCATAAGCAAAGCGGAATCATTTTAATTTTAAAGAAATTTAGATAAGTTTACAATGAAACTATTAAAATAGATATAAAACTAAACACACTTTCACCCTAAAACCCTCATAGTAAACCGAAAACTTCAGCCATAAACAAAATAATATTACAAATAACAATAAGTAAAATAATTATTATACAATTGTGTGTATACCCGCCAAGAAAGACAATAGTGACTAATAGAAGTAAGAAAAACAGCATTATAGATAAAAAATTGAAATTACTATTAATACAGTAATAGTGTAAAACGCTAAAAAAGGATGTAGCTAATTTAATGTAATAAATTTTGAATGATCACAACCGGAGTCCAAAAGAAAGCTGAAAGCCAAATTTGAAAACTAAAAGTCGATCACTTTACCGGAAATATATATTTTCAGAGTACACATTTAGGAAGAAAAAAAAAAAAAGATTTATTTGCATAAATAATTACATTTATGACATAATTATTAATATGTGTACCGAAACGAGTCTTACCACATAACTAAATTAATTAATATAAATAAGGCATGATATGCGACGTTTAACTTAGTAGGAAAAAGAAACAAAAACCTATTGCTGACTATTCTTACAATACTGAAATAGTAATATAACGTAATATATTACTAGCTTAACGCGAGCTTTATATTTAATTTCAACTGCAATTTATTTTTATAATCGAAAGTTTTCAATATTTTAAAGTATCCAAAATTTTAGAAATTACACGAAAGATGCAACATGGGGCATGATATGTGTCAACAGCGGTATAGCAATCAAGATTAATATTTGTTGTTTGTTACTATTACCGAAGTTTTGAAAATAAATACATCAATAAATAAATACCGGATAATAGTGAGCATTCCATATCGTTTTCAAATTTTTGTTATCTATTTGATTTGGTTTTAACGCTTATAATAAATCTCGCTGAAAGTTTCAACTTTTATACATGTATATTGTAAATAAAAGTGGAAAACGAATTAGTACAAAAATTTTACTTACGAATGAAATTCATTTCTATTTACAGATACCATAGAAGTAATGGCTGGCTACGTCGATTGCATTGTATTAAGACATCCTAAACCAGGAGCTGTAAATGTAAGTACTGTTGCAAATCCTACCGATTGCGCTAATTTATTGTTATATTTACGTGAGATAATCCCGTAATTATAACAACGTAGAATTGCTATTCATTGCTTCACTTTAAAAACAAACTATGTGGTGTATCAAAATAACAGTTATCATCTGTTGTCGAAATGTCGCGGTAGTCTAGTTTCTAGAGCACTCAACTTTAGTTACAGAAGTCTTGATTTCGATCCAAGGTGACAACAGAAATTATTATAAAATAAATAAGTAAATAGCCACTAATGGTTACTTGGAAGGCAATGGCAAACCGCCACGAATACATATGACAAACGTATTTAAACTAATGTAACTGAGAAATAATAATACTTTTAAGAAATAAAAAAATATTGAGATTCTGCACGAATTTAAAGCAAATTAGGTAACACAATGACAAATTATGTAACTTACATTTTATAGTTTGCTTCCAGTTGAAGTTTCAGAGGTTTTTCAGCAAAAATGCATGTTTTCATTTTTTTGGACTTGTTTCATCTATTCTAAAAATCCGAAAAAATTCAGAAAATCATTTTATTATAATATTCGTAACATATATCAATTTCGTTGTTGCTAATTGAATTTCAAGAGGTTTTTCAACTAAAAACGTATGATTTTATTTAATTTTTGACATGTTCCATTTGTTCCACCCGTTCCAAAAATCTGAAAAAATTCAGGAATACTTGTTATCTTCAAATACGTTACATATATCTATTCCGCTGTTATTAGCTGAATTTCAAGAGGGTTTTCAACCAAAAATGCATGTTTTTATTTTTTTTGAACCTCTTCCACCACTTTTAAAAATATGAAAAGATTTTTGTAGATAGTTTATACTAAAATACATGTTATATATTTTTTTTCGTCGTTACTGAATTTTTTAAAAATAATTTGACATTTAAAAAATTTTGAACGTTTATAAAAATTTGAATTTAGCATCTAAGAGTCTGAAAAAATTCACCGTTATATAACTTTCCATTATCTTTAACCTCCAACAAGAATTTTAAAAATCGATCGAAAAATGGCTGAAATATCATAAAAAAATCGAAAATCACAAAATGTTGACTACAGCAGCCCCCTGTGGGACTAGGGGTCCGAAACTTTCAGCATCAACTACTTTTTTCATGCCCAGATGTATATGTTTTTTTTATAAAGTTTGGTTCAAAGGCACTTTTACCCCACTTTACCGGCTAGAACCTTTGCTGATATGAAATTGCGAGCTACGTCTTTGCAGTGGTGATAGTTGCGCAATCCGGACGTGTGACCACAATCAGCGGATATCGCGATTCTTTCAATGCACCAGGTTGACGGGATATCTAAATCTGATTACTAAAATCAGTTAATAAGAAATAGTAAATCGGGGACATAACAAAACTTACTAACTACATATATCAGGGGTTCCCAATCTTTTCAGTCCGCGGTGCACCCGGCGGTATGGTACCGAAAATGTAATATGCTCTGCTTATCAAAATGTACAGATTTCACTGGAACGTAAATAACGCCGGTTGATAATAACATGGTATAAAGAATTGCCCCACGGCGCACACTTTGGGAACCCCTGACGTGGATTCTGCGCGTTCATTTTTTTATTAATGAATTTGAGAAATCAGTAGAGAGATTAAAAGCGTAGTATTTCTTATTCTAAAGCAGATATTCTTTATTGTATTTGTTCTTTTAAAGTCAAGATGAAACATCCTGAGCAACACTTGCTATTACTAACGAAGGAATAGTTTTAAGTTGGTTTATTTTATTTTTACGATAGAACAAAAAATATCTAATAATTACCGTATAATTCGCTCAATTAAAACAAACCAAAAAAAACATTTTAGAATATTTTATTTTATTTAACGATCAAAATTTTAAATAATGTTTCATTTTCAAGCTTGAAATTTTAATTTTTGAGAAAACAAAAATGGGCATTAAATATATTAAAAAAGTACACATAGCGGAAATACTACTTTCATTACAGATGACAAACAAATAAAAATAAAAGCCGAGAGTTCATAAAATAAGCGAGAAAAAATGAATCGCCGTGGAAAAGAGAAGAAAACTAAAATTGCTTATAATGTATAAAAGAAGGTAATAAAAAGGATTATAGGAAGCAAAGGAAAAAGTGATACAAGGTTTTTTTTTTTTAAGGGTGTGTATGAGGGTTTCCATGTGCCGTGTTTAACTACTGGAGCTATTACAGCACATGGAACCTACTTAAGGGGATTAAACGCGATAGTACAGATCGCTGCTCCGCATGAAAGCTAATACAGCTGCGACCGCGGTCGGAGCATTTGACAGTATCTTAGATTTGGAGGAAGTGGTAAAGTGAATGGATCGTGATACTGCAAATGTGGAACATTTGAGAAGTAGGTGATAGGTAGATCGGGCGCTCGATTGACTACAAAAGGGGCAGACATTTGGGCGTACCTGGCTCGTGAATATGTAGCTGTGCGAGAGGGTTGTATGTCCTATTCGGAGACGATTCAGGACAGAAAAATCTCTGCGGGAAAATCCGTCTGTGGGCCACCGAGGCTCCGTGGTTGTTTTTATGCTTCGGAGAAACGTACTTGGAGATCTCTATTCCTGTTGCCATTCTTCTCCAGTTTGCTGCATAAACAAATGAGCTAATGTAGGGCGAAGAGGGAGGTCGTATGGCATTGGAGAGAACAATGTCGCCTGAGCTGCTCGATTGACGCACTCATTGCCTGGAATCCCAACATGAGCCGGCACCCGTAGAAAAGACATTTCAGAGTTTACATGTGATAACCTGTGTAATAGGTAATGGACCTTCTTTATCAAAGGGTTGTTGGATTTAATCTCTGAGATGAGTTGAAGGAAGTTTAGAAAGTCAGTTATGAGTAGGGCCTTTTGCGACTGGGGCTTGCTATCGGTGTAATGTTGGATGCAAAAGACCATCGCGTGTGATTCTGGATAATATAGTAAAAATAAGAAAAGAAAAAAAAACAGAACAAAACTTTGCGAAGAATAATGTATTTAAGGAAGGAAAAAATAGGCGCCTAAACGAAGCTCCATGATATATGTATATGGTGGGGCAAAATGATTTTAGCAGCTTTTTCTTTGATCTAGGTAATTTTTTGTCCTTTGTCGTAATACAGTTGTTATTTTTATATTAAGGAAGATTTAAATATTATTTGTAGATCAGTTTTTTAATTATTTAATTTGATTAATTATGCTAGTTTCTTTAATAATGCTTTTTTATTGTGGCGATTTATTAATTGATAAATTATATTGATGTAAGAACTTTTTTGCCGATACCATCAATTTTTAATTTTTATATAATAAATTTTTTTTTATTATTCTCAAAGATGCATCAGTCTAGTTTACAACCCCTTTTTCGTTACATTTCGGTAATTTTGACACTTCATAATTTACTCTTGTTCAATGATTTTTTTCTACAATATGAAGTTTGAGAAGTCAATAATCATTTTTATAAAAAATAAAAATTTTCACGAAATATATAACTTTTATTCAATACAGAAAGCGGCTGCACATAGCCGAAAACCAATACTTAATGCCGGCGATGGAATCGGCGAACATCCAACTCAAGCGTTATTGGACATTTTCACGATACGTGAAGAAATTGGTACAGTAAATGGATTAACAATAACCATGGTAGGTGACCTTAAAAATGGCAGAACCGTTCATTCTTTAGCAAGGTAAGATAATGAAACTTTTATATTTCTTATTTCGTTATTTAAGATTTCACGATATTTATGTGACTAGATCACTCAATTTCTAACGCAATAATTTTAAGTTGATTTTTATGAATGGAAAATTGAAAACAAATTCATTCAAATTTATCGTAATCAAACTATATCAACCGAAATACACACGCTGAGATGATAGTTACACCAGTTATCATACGATTCTGAAAGCTACTTGGTTCCATGAATCAACCGATAAATTAAATATTGATAACTATTTATAAGTTAATTTAAGAAAGGTTGATGTTCATCAGTTTTCTTCGGGTGTATTATGTTTGCGTAGGTAGTAACATCCAATTACATTTTCAGAAGTATTAGTTAATGAGATCCTTCTTGATTAGTTCTGATGTAAATTAAATTAAATTAAATAAAAGATAGATTGAACATGATTTTTTCGTAAATAATATCTAAAAAGTAAAAATTTTCTTGGTCTGATAATGGCATTTAAGTTAACCCAATTACTGTTTAGAATGTGTTTTGAAATATCATCGTATATTTAACTAGTATAGTCGATAAACTTGCTTGTAACTGAAGAATTATTATATTGAATTTTGTTAATCTATTTTCAAACCGAAAAGTTTTATTTACTTCAATAGTTGTTAATATTAGTAAAGGATAAATTTATTCCTTTGTATTTCTCTTATTGAATGCTCTTAATTATTTAAAAAAATCTGATGCTTTGTAGTTACAAGAAATTGTAAAAATATTGTACTACCCCGATAAAATTGGTAACTATTATCAATGACTGCTTTCTTTATTATCCTCTGCATACACGCGCGTATATTTGGAAAACGTTTGTCGTAGATAGAATTCTGTAACACGTCTGCATATTCGATTCTTATTAAGGAAAAATTGCGACCATTAAATTTTGCGCAAATTTGGTCAAGAAAAGTTGAAGCATTGTAACAAAATTTGAAAAAAAATTAACTGAATTATTCGCTAAAAGTTATTCATTGTATGAAACAATAGGTTTTAAATAAAAAAAAAAAAAAGGAAAAAGAAAAGAAAAAAATGTTTCTAAGAAATTATTTATTGATTAAGAGTGTCTATGCATAGATGTATAATTGTATTGCTAATGTCTGCAGAATTTTGTGACAAAAGTGCTTATAATTGAAAAGTTGTTAGTGTGGCCTACAAGTTGCAAACAGCGTAAGGAAAATGATATTTTTCGAACACTGTTAGATAAAGTACTTTTTTTCCCTTTTTTTTTTTTTTCGTGATGAAAAGGGAGTTTATTTTATTGCTAGAGCAAGAAACGATTATGTTTATTTTAGTTTATGTAATGAAAAACAATCGTAATTTTTTTTATTATTTCGAAATGCAAGAGTTATTTATATTAAAAATAGATTGAAAAAATTTTAAATGAAAATTTATATTATTGAATTCATAAAGCTAAATATACCGTGAACGTTAAAAGCTACCCTAATAACTTTTCGATTATACGCATATTTGTCACAAAATTCTGTAGAGATTAGGGATACACTTATACATCTATGCACAGGCGCTCTCAATCAATAAATAATTTCTTGAAACATTTTTTTTTTTTCTATTTAAAGTCTATTGTTCCATATAATGATTAACTTTTAGGTAATAATTAAATTAATTTTTTTTAAATTTTGTTATATTGCTTAAACTCTCCTTTGTTCAAATTTACTCAAAATCTAATGGTCGCGTTTTCCCCTTAATAAGCACTGAATGTGCAAACGTGTAACACAATTCTATCTACTACCAACGTTTTCTATATACATGCGCGTGTATGCATAAATAGTTCCGTTTTTTTTTTGTTTTTTTTATTGGCATTTATTTCTGAATCAAACTCTTCTTGTGTCACTTGAAATCTCATCATTTTTTCGACTGCCTTAGGAAATTCTTCAATTACGGCTTGGTCATCTGCGAACTTTATTATTTGAAGTTTTTCTTCTCTTATGCATTCTCCGTAAGTGGTCTTTGCTAATGTTACCTTAAGTACAAGTTCAACATGTATATTAAAAAGATGCAGCGACAGTGCCGTACACGTTGGTTTAAGTTTAGAGGTTCAGATATACCGCATCTATTCTAATAATAGCCGTCTGACATTTATAAAGATCCATACATGGTGCGTTCACAAAGTTTCAAAACTGATCTCAGAACAAAAAATTTATTAAACATTTTTGTAAAACTTACTAAAAGTCTTCGAAATATAACCTTTGGGCATCAACACACCGCTGCCAGCGTCTTTTCCATTTTTCATAGGCTCCCTGGAACTGTTCGCGCGGAAGGCTATCAAGGGACTTTGTCGAAGCTGCCTGGATCGCTGGAATTGTGTCGAATCGTTTTCCTTCCAGGTCTCTCTTGATTCGGGGAAACAAAAAGAAGTCGCTGGGAGCTAGGTTAAAGCTATAGGGTGGATGCGACAGGATAGCACGTTGAACTTAGCTAAAACTTCACCGGCGGCGAGCGACGTGTGAGAAGACGCTTTGTCGTGGTGAAGAACCCAATCATCTTCGATCTCCGAGCGAGCACGACGGACTCGATCTTTCAAACGGCGCAATACTAAAGCGTAAAACTGACCTGTCTATCCGGCAGGAACAAACTCTTTGTGGATCACTCCTTTGGCATCAAAGAATATGATGAGCGTGTTTTTCATGCGTGACTTGCTCATGCGATCTTTCTTTGGCTTTGAAGATGAGGCGGAGTACTACTTCGCATATTGCCGCTTCGTTTCAGGATCGTACTTGTACACGCAGGTCTCATCAGCGCTAAACAACTTTATCTAAAAAATTCGGATCAATTTGCAAACGTTCATGCATTTCTTCGCAAACAGTCTGGCGGCGTGCCTTCTGTTGATCCGTCAGAGTTTTGGGAACAAGGTTGACAGACACTTTTCGCATCATCAAATCGTCTGTCACTAACATGAATACCGTAGTCTGACCCAATCCCAGTTCGTTGCCGAGTAATCTAACATTAAGACGACGGTCAGTGTTTAAAAGTTCACACACTTTCACCAAATTTTCACGAGTTCGGCTCGTTGAAGGTCTCCCAGCGCGGTCATTGCCTTCAACATCCTCGTGGCCATCTTTGAACCTCTTCTGTCACATGAAAACCATTGCACGTGACATGGCTTCTTCTTTATAGGTCTCTTGAATCGTATCTAACTTCTCTTCAGTTTCGCACAGAACTTTATCGAATAACGCTGCATTTTCGACTCTCCAAGTTTCGACGGAGGTCACTGACGCACACTCATACTACTAGCGATCTGCTCACTCCAGCGTCTCAGATGCAACTGTCGCTGTTGCGGTCGGTTAGAGACACCCTCCACTAGTTCACCCTGTCTATGGAACCGGTCTGCACGTCCTCACTTACTCAGGAAAAAATCAGTCTTGAAACTTTGTGAACGCATCATGTACGTCACTGCATTGAGGATATTTTATTTGTTCAACGACAAGAAGGTGCTTATTCCAATTTTTTTATTTTTTTTCTATTTTTATTTTTGGGCGCGCCAACTACGGACATTAACCCAGAGCGAGTGAATTGTTTTTGAAAGTGTCAGTGTGCGGCAACGGAATAGGAACCAGATCCTAGTCAAGCGAAACACTACCGCCCAACTAATTACGCCACGCTGGCTGGATAGCTTATCTTAATTAACGCGGTAAACTTCGCACATAAACACTTTTTTCTACAACTTATTCTTCCCTTTAAGTAAGTACAAATATATTTATATTTATATAAAAGGAGAATAAGTTGTGGAAAAAATGTTCATATGCGAAATCTGACGAAAAGAAACCAGTTACAACTGAATATATCCCAAACTGAGATAATAATCTTCATGTTTATCAAATTCTTGAAGGAAAGTGAATAGTTGGTAGAAATCTTTATATGTAATATTTTATCGATATTAATGAAACTTCTTATCTAATATTATCAAATAATGAAATTAGGGACTAATTTCGAATGTTTTCTAAATACAAGGTGTACTTTTTACATTGAAATATAAGTTTTGAAAAGAGATTCTCCGAGAAAAAAAAAAAACGCTTCGGAAACACTGCTTGATGAAACTATTTCCACGCTTTAATAGCCAATTTTGGTTATATTTCAATAGATCTGAGACAAAGAGCAAAGAGCAAAGCAAATTTAATTATTGTATTTGTAGACCTGTATTAAGCATTGATGAAGAATCATCGACTAATCTATGGGGACCTCTTAAATTTAAATGTTATTGTAAAGTCAATTCTAAAAGTGGAAAAGACGAAAATTGGGCATGAGGAGAAAAAGCGAAGAATCTTTAACAACTGCAGATAATAAGCCAAGTAACGATGCAGTGAATTTTCCAGTAGTAAGTAGGGCAGACGCACGGTTGCGATGCAAAGGAATCATAATTTATCGTATGAAAAGATTGATATAAATTAATACACTAGCGGAAAGAAAATACGGAAAGTGCGTTGGGAAAGCGCCGTACTTAAACTGTACTTAAAATTGTGATAAGAAACATTTACTGTTAGTCTGAAATATTGTCCATGTGCGTGTTATCTAAGGAACATAAAATTCCCTGTAGCCCCGCTACGAAAACATACGCAAATAGTAAAGATACTCAGAACTAATACAGAAATTTTTTCGTTAAGATTGACAACTATCCTTTTGAACTTTGACTGGCTAATTTTAATTTTTATTGTTGCTGTTCAGGTTATTAACTTTGTACAACGTGCAGTTGCGATATGTGAGCCCTCCTCAACTGGGAATGCCATTGCACATTAGACAGTTTATCGCATCCAGAAACATCTCACAAGACGACTACACTTCATTAGAAACAGTGCTACCGGATACGGATGTTTTGTATATGACTCGTATACAACAGGAACGATTCAATTCAGAAGAGGAGTACCAAAAGGTATTTTATGTAGCCAATTATCAGTTTTTATTTTTAAACCGTAATATCACTAACCGAAATTTTTTTGGTGAAATGTAAAAGGAAAATAGCAATTTTAAATTAACTGTCTCCATTCGCAATAGCCTAGTTGCTAGAGCGCTGAACTTCCGCTATGGAAGTCTCAGGTTTGATCCCGGGCGACGACAGAAATTATTACGAAAGATTAAATTAAAATACTCGCTAATAGTCACGTGGAAGGTAACGGCAAACCACCACGTATACTATCATATTCGCGCTAGGTAGTACACAACAGACACACACTGAACTGCATTTGTATATCGATAAATCAAACGATTACAATCAGTTCCGAATGTAGTCTTGCCGTGTTGTGCACACTTCCGTTGCGTATAACAATTGCTATGAGCGCTACCTATTCTGTACAGCTAAAATATGTACAAATTATTATTCGCGTGTCGGGTCGACTATGTACGACAGCTTGTCCAATATTTTTATTTTATATATTTTATAAAGTCGTTATCAACGTCACCGTTTAAGCTTCCAAGTTCATACCGTTAGCTCCTCGATCTTTCTTAGAAAGCTGTTCCTGGATTTCAGTCTCGTATCAGCCAATCCTTTATATTCATATAGCGGATGTCGGTTGTCGTTGACTGCATTAAACCTTTCATTTTTCGCAGCTACCTTCCGTCGAACTTCTGGAGGGGCGATACCGCTATGTACAAATAGGTAGTCACGACGCTCGGAATCGAGCAATACAACTGGATTCAAAAGTAATATTAATACAAATTTTATTTACTTTTTTACTGCTTACTCGATGAATCTTCATTCCAAAATGGCTTACATACTGCGACGGATTATCATTTAATACGTATGAAAATTTACCAACTCTTCGACGATACCGTTAAATATATGTAGATAAACTTTATCGGAAAATTATCGTTTCACATTCCTTTTCTGAAGAATAATTTTAACAGTAGTAAATTTCATACTTTATTTACTATCAAATAATTACCCTATTTTTAGTACTAATTTTTAAATTATCCAAAAATATAATCATCTATAGTAAAGTAAAGTAAGTCCCATACCCTTGACAGGGCATTGGAGATTGTGAAGTTAAGGTTCACAATGTACTAAGTCCAACGGCACTAATGAGAGTAAGAGGGCCAGTTTCTTTCTCTCGACCGCCTAATCATTTATAGTACATAATTGGTTAATACAGTATAACTTAAGTAAATAATTGAACAGATCGTAATATTGAAGAGAAAAAAAAAAAATGTTGTTTAAAACGATAAACATATTTGGTAAACTAAACAAAAAATCTACTAAAGTTTTATAAAAGATTTATAGGACTGTACAGTTCAAACGAAATAGGTATCGGTTTAAACTGATGTAATGTTTGAACAGTCGAGTAATTATAACTATGATTCTAAACTGTAATGCAAAGGAGAAACTTTTTTCTAGCAACATAATATTCAGCGGTTTGATCTCAATGCAAACAGATTTCGGTACTGTAGAATCCCGATTATAACAATCGTTTAGATAAAATCAATACTATTATAATAATGCATTTTTACTCTTCTAATTCCTAATTAGTAATTCTGTGCAAAAATTTTTTTATAAAAGATTTTTTTTTACTAAATTCAGATAATATTGTTACACGTTGGACCTAATATTACCATCGCTCTATATAATTCAGCATTTTCGGTAGGTTAACTTGGCTTCAGTACGATAGGGCAAGAGTTTGCACGCTGTATTTATACAAATTTTTATTTCAAATAAATTTCATTTATAATGGATTATGAAATTGAATATCCACAATATTATATTTAACGTATAATTAAATAAACGTTCCAAAAATTTGTATTTCACTTTTTTTATTTTCTTTTTTTTAAAACATTCCCTACTTGATTCAAAACTAATAAAAACTTAATAAAGTGGAAACTACTTTTATCATACTGTGGGTTTTATCCTACCGAGATAACAATTATGATAACCTGTGAATTTACACTTTAAACTAATCAATTAGAACCAACTCTTCTTTGATAGTTGTACAATACTGGTATCGGTAAGTTCCCTATAACGAGGTTCAAAAAGTCGTATATTGGGGTGTGTGTGTGTATAGAATTGAAACTTTTGTATTTCACCATGGGAGTAGTTTTTGGACCCTCACATGATAGTTTTTTTATAATAATTATAGAAGAGTAAATTTCAGTTACTACGTCATTCTTTAAAAAAAATAATAAAATAATAGTAATTAACGATATGCGTGATAATTCTACTGCAACTTCAGTTACATATTTCATAACCCGCTTTTATATTACCCGTGACACAAGAAAAATTCGTTTATTGACAACGTCATTCTTAGCCCGATCTCCATCACTTCTTTTCCCCAAAACGTTACATATACTGTTCATATAAGAAGACAAATTGCGATAACCGTTTAGATTTTAATAATTACTAAATAGAGTAATTGTAGTTAAAATCCATATTCTTTTAAATTTTTCGCTCATTAATAAGCAATTATATTTTTCATGCATTTCGATGTTCACACACATATATATATATATATATGAAATAAAAAAATATGTGTATTTTATATATTTTATAGGCGTGCGGCATATATGTTGTGACACCAGAGATAATGACGCGTGCGAAACGTAAAATGGTCGTTATGCATCCTCTACCACGAGTTTTTGAAATAAACTCAGAATTTGATTCGGATCCTAGAGCAGCCTATTTCCGTCAGGCAGAAAATGGAATGTATGTTAGAATGGCACTATTGGCTATGGTTCTTGGGCGATGATAGTTTTCGGAGGAAATCTTATCGAATTTTACTGCATCATTCCTTTTAATAAAAGCGCGGTATAAATCAGCTCTTAATAATATTCGCGTAATTATTTCAATATTTTTATTTATGATAATAAATTATTTAATTTCATTAATTGATTAATTATGTTAAAATAATTTAAAAGTTTGCCCTACATGATTGCTTGCATTCCGCGTATTGTAGATTATTTTCAGTGTGTGTGTGTGTTATCTTGAGTTATTTTACTAATTTCGAAATTTTTTAAAATTCGAAATAGTTTACAATTACAATTTTAAATATAATGAATTATCAAAATTTTTATTATAAAATATTTAGAATTTGTTGAAATATTTATTTGTTTATTTCAGGTTTTTAAGAAGTGACTAAAAAGTAACTTTTATTTGCCCTGATTTTCTTACTGTAATTTCAATCATCAACCTTTTAATAGGACTAAGGATGATCGACGGAATTGATATCTTCTCATAAAAATTGAGATGGATCTCTTGAAAATACTTCCGTAATTTAGCGAGTTATACAATTTCGAAAGAAAAGTAAACCAAGTTTTACACCTTTGATTAAATATTGGCGAATTGTAGAATTAAACTTTTTGCAGCCTACTAGGCCTAATGGATAGACTATTAAGCCAATTCTTCTATCTTAGAACTTGCTTTCATTTTCAAAGATGTCACTGCTATCCAGTTCGATTTTAGATTACAAAAATATAGAACGGTGGTTTTTAATAAGGCAAGTCTCGAACCCATAACTTCTAGTTTGGTAGTCAATCACTTTTAATCGTAGTATTACAGGTTGATTTATTACTTTCAATTATTTAATCATTTTTGTTTTTGACTCTTATAATAATATTCCCACTTATGTATGGAATTGCGTTTTACGATATTTTCTGTTTATTTCAGAATTGCTTAATTTTAATTATTTTTTCTTTAGTTCTCAATAGAAATTCTGTTAAAATGAACGTAACGTTATTTTCCTCGATGACATTGTATTCTAATATCCATTTAAACCAAATTTCAGCATTTAAAAGCTGGAAGTAATTGTAATCGTCTCAAAAATTGAAATTGAAAATGTTTTAGTTATGTTTTTCACGAAGTGTCATCTTTTTAAAACAAATATTAATGTATGTATGTGTAGGTGACACGAATATGCATGTATCTACGTAAGCTGTAGGCAGAATTTCGTACGACGTTTGTGTTAAGACTGATGATGCTAATTATTTACGATTCATGTCGTTCGTTGTGCATTGATGTGATATCGCGACCATTCGGTTTTAAGCAAATTTGATCTATGTGTTTTTAATAGTGTAAGCAAATATGAAAAAAATAATTTATTTACTCCTTAAAAACTAACAATGATGTCAATGGACGCCTCTTGACACAGAGTATATGTGATTAAATTGTAAAAAAGTGGATTTTTATAAATTGTAAGTGCTGCCTGTGTAGTTTCTTAATGTATTAACGGTGTCCACAGGATTTTGGTTACCTATACATATATAATCAGAGCAGTTATTGAAGTGATCTTTACTGATCACGGTACGTTGACAAATTATTTCCTCGAATTTCGCCAAAAGGGAATCCATCAGTATAATAATTATCATTACATTCTTTTTTTTTTTTAAATTTAACGTGGTTTTGTATGTGATTAATTAATTATACACGAGGAATACAAACTAAAGGAATTATAAATATCCTCTTGATGTTAAACATTTAATTACAAAAGACTACATAAAGTTCTGCTCTACTGTATCCGCGGCCATATCTATCTATATATATAAAAATGAATAGCCAAAATGTATGTATGTGCATAACTTCCGAACGACTCCATCAAATTGAGTAATTTTTTTTTTATTGTGTTCGTAGTTCTTAGGAGAATGTTTGCAAAGAAAAAACAGATAAGAAAAATTGCACGAAAATTGCACAATTCGAGAAAAACGTGTATCTCAAGAACGGTTCGACTGATTTTGCTGATTTTTGCCCCTAAAATATTGGCTAAGGTTCAAATTAGGTTCCTATGGAAAAAAATTTGAATAAGTTGCACAGAAATCACAAAATTCGCCTAGGATACACTAATGTTTTCAGTATGATAGAAATCAGGGTTTGTTGCGCGATCTTTCTACAGCGATCTAATAGATAATTTGTTCTGCCTTTAGTATTATTTTTTTGATTTTCGAACGTCGTCGATTATCAGCTCTGATAGTGTCTTCGTGTACGGGGCAGTGACTTTAATATCGGTAATGCAAAACAATAAAACATGTGGTAGACAAACATGCGAACGGGTAATTCCAGATACCTGGAAACGGCGAGAAACGAATAGGCAAAAAAAAAGCATCGGTCTTGGCTCTAAGCCGATCAGCGGGAGGTCGCATAATGAGGGTTCGAAAATCATGCGCTACGCATGTATCAAAAAAATATATAACAAAAGAAGAAACGTAAACGAATCAAAAATATCAAAACAAACAGTTCATTTTTTATTTATTTTTTTATTTTTTTTGTATTAATTTTATATTTATATAAGAAAAAAAATGCTTTTTAATAGCTACTAAACAAAAAAAGAAAAAGAAAATCGGTTAATAAATAAAGAAGGACTTTGCCTATTTATATGCAGATATTAAATGTTTTGCGTATTTATGTATTTGTTTGTGAAAGTGAATTACTAAAAATATGATGTGCACATTTTAAAAACCTCCTTATGTATCCTTATTAAATTTTGCAGTGATTTAGTCGGAAATTTTTTCAAATTGGTTGGAAAACAGCTGATCACAGGTAAAATTACAAGACGCTTTTTATTTGTTTTTATAACGAATAAATCGATAGATAAAGCTGACGACCCTATATACCTAAAATTTAATTTTCCTAATAAAAAACCGCATAGAAATGTATTCATACAAATCAACGTGTGCAGTCCTTGAAAACATTTTCCAACCATCTGGAAAGCGAATTGGAAGAACCTCTACATTTTTGTTGCGTTCAGTATCGAAAAGCAAAGTTGTATGGAAAGAGGCTTTCAATTCATAAATTAGTTATAAAATATTTAATGTTTTGTGAATATGATTAGGATGAAATGTTGTATTTAGATAAGGTTTTGCTTTTTAAGTTTATCTATTTCTTTTTTTTTTTTTTTTTTTTTTATTATTTTTCATTTTTTTCCCTGCATACGTGCTTACATCTAACATTTGTGAATTGTAGCGTACCATATTTATCGTCGTTAAATGGAGAATAATGTAGGCGAATGATTGTTCAGCGAGTACGGTGCAAACCTGTCTGCATTTCTCTTAAACACGGTACACCCTAAATCGGGAAAAAGAAAAGAAAATAATAAACAACCCGACTTCACAAGTACCGCAAGAACTATCACGAAAAATGAAACATTCACACGTCTCGGCAATCTGGTCACGAAAGAAATTTGAGGAGCATAAAAAGATTGTCCCATCAATGAAACATTTATAACAACTGAAAAGTCCTTGATCCGAAAAATTAGCGACCGGCAGGAAATCGAAAGATCGACTGCGAACATTACAATAAGTGCATCAACCATTTTTGTGTGTTTTTCCTGTTCTGAGTTATTCAGACCTATTCGTATTTTCGTTTCGGTAAATATGCTTCATCCGCCCGTTCGTTACTCGCATATTATCTATGTGTATTCGTTTTTAAAGTATGTTCGATATTTTCACAACTTTTGGTAATATTGTATGAATATATTCACATTTGTGTGGTGAGTGTCAATTTTATATTTCCGTCGTAAAAATATTGCGATTTATTATTTATCTTAGCAAGAAAAAAAATTTTAAAATGTTGTAAAAAGGCTTTATATATATAAAGACGTCTATCACTTCGACTGCTAAATGACCGTAAAAAACATAGAAATATATTCATAAAAATCAACGTGTGCAGTCATTGAAAACATTTTCCAATCATCTGGAAAGTGAATTCGAAGGACCTCTACATTTTTGTTGCGTTCAGTATTGAAAAGCAAAATGGAAAGAGGCTCTAAATTCATAAATGTGTTCATAAATTAGTTTTAAAATGTTTTATGTTTTGCGAATATGTATAAGATTAAAATAAAGTTAAGAAGTATGTGATTCGTATCTAAGTATATTTTCCGAAAAAAAAAAATCTTACAAAAACAAGTGTATTTAGATACATTGACGAACTTTTAAATAAACTACAGCAAACATGCAAAGTGTTTCAAAAGTTATTCGTTAGATAATGCATCATTATTATAAATTTGTAACATTGTTAGCAACCCAGAACTCTAATCTAACTTAGACTACGAAAAGTATGATTTTCTTCTAGAAATTCTAATTTTAATTCGTCGAAAAATTTTTTAAAACAGTATTCCTAAATATAAAAGGCGATGTATTTATGGTTAAAATTGCAGTGATTTTGTGTTATATTGATTTTATTCAAATTCAGATAACTTATTAGAACATAGGGGAAGTGCCCTATCTGATCAATGTTTGTTACGTTTACTGATTCTGTTGTAGTAAAAGTGTATTTATCAAAATTTGTCCATAAAGCCTCTGTTTACTTACGAATGAAGTTTCGCAAATGGATACACATTAAAAACTTTTCGACTATTATTGTCGCAAATACTGTTCTAATTTAAATCGAAATTTATTACGTGTGAAAAAAGTCGATACTGTCTGACAGTAACCTGTAAATGCCAAACCGTGCCTAATAGTTTTCGAGCACTGACTGACAGCTGTATTCTCCGGTCTGGATGTTTGTGTACAATAATATCGATTTTTGATTTCGACAGCTGCTTCTATTAAGCAAGAAGAATTATTTTAAACGAACTCGTTCTAAAATCTGCATTGCAGTTCAGATGAAAAATTATTAGTCACCGCCATCAGGCGGTTTGTTTAATGATATTTTTTCATCGAGATAATTGTATAAATAAATATTCTGAAAATGTTAATATTTAATCGATATTTCCTATTTCAAATTATTATAGATATATTAATTTTTATATTTCTCTTTTCCTTATTAAATCTCGCTTTTGCATGTGTACTATTTTTTCTAGACCTGCTTTGCATTACCCTTTTTTGCTGTGCGAATCATAACACTACCGCTTTGTTTTTCATTATATTTCATGATTTTGTTATATTACTCTCATTATATTTATTCTATAAACTTTTCGTTTTTACATGAAAATTAATAGCCATTTAAAAATCTCTATTTCCGAAACATTTATTTTGAAAACGAGCAGTCTCTTTTAATTTATGTTTGCAAGTAAACAATTCATTTCTTGTATTGTTAAGTCGTACCGTTGAGAAGCTTATGTCATGTACTTTAAAAAAATAGTTTCAATAAATGAATAAATATACTTTACAGCATATGCTTCTCATGAATTATGAGTGTTCAGTTGAAGCAACTTTTGTCCGGGACTGTTCACGAGAATGTATTTTTTAATAGTAAATTGTAATATTATTTAAATTTTATATAACGCTATTGGAGTGTAATTTTGTCTCTTTCGGATATCTGTAAATCCTGAAATCGTTCACAAACATTGTTCTTTACACACTGAAGCGGTAAAAATTTCAGTACCAGACATTTTTGTTAACGCGTAAGAGGTCGCGCCGGTCTTTTCGACCGGGTTTTATAAAAACGTTTTTAAAAACTACTTTTTTATGTTTTTGAAAGAAATATTTCATGTTCAGTAGTTATTTTATTCTATTTTTATTCCTTTTTAAGTTGTTTTGTTTTTATTTTATTATTTTAGCATGAATAAACAGTTATGACGCAAGTATACTTCCTTGTGGGACGGATACATTTATACTGTATTTTCCCGACGTTGACGAATTTACCTTTACTACTAAACTTGTTCTTGACAAAAAAAATTGTATCACCGAGTAAATGTCATTAGGCAGAATGTTCTTTAGTTTATAAAGGAGGCCTTGATGCCACACCCGATCAAATGCCTGCTCCATATCAAGAAAGACCGCGCTACAATATTGTCTTCTTTCCGGTGCTGAAGCTATTTTATCGGTAATACGATGAATTTGTTGTACGGCCAAGTGTTTTGCACAAAACTCAAACTGGTGATCGGGCAAGATCTTGTTTTTCACAATTACTTTTATAATTTGATCCTGTATTAGCATCTCAAAAATCTTCGACAATACACTGAGCGAACTAATTGGCCTATATGATGAAGGAACTGATAAGTCCTTATGAGGTTTTGGTATAGCTTGGATAATAGATTACTTCCATGTTTGGGGGAAATATAAAGTAGTGTTATAAATATGCGTCAATAGTATTAAATTTTTATTCGGTAGATTTTTGACTATTTCAGCGGTTATAAGATCTTTGCCTGGAGCTCTTTTGTGTTTTAAGCTTTTAATTATTTTTTTTACCTCTTTCGGCGATATGTGTTTAGTTAGCCATGTTAATTACGAAGGTGCCGAAAGGTATTCTTTAACTGATATTTCGTGTTGTAGCTGACCCTTGTTTTCGAACGGTTTAAATATATTGAATAGGTACTCCTCGAGCGTCTCAGCTTTGTCTTCATCGGTTTTAGTCCAATCCCCCTTAAGTTTTCTAGTGAAATGGGGTTTGGAAAGCTTGTTGAGAAAGGACTTTGTAGATTTACATACCGATCCGTCCTTTGGATTTAATTGTGAAAAGAACTGTGAATATCTGAAATTTTTATACTGAATTATTGTATTCCGTAACTGATTGTGTAGCCTATTACAGGATCTTTTAAGTGATGGAAGTCTGTTTTGCTGCCATTGAACTCTTGCGTTTCTTGTTAATTGAATTAGTTACCTTATTTCGAACGGAGTATGAAATAAATGAGTTTCAGAAAATCTATCCTCTATGGGATATCATTTACAAAAAAATTCTGAATAAATTCTTCAACGTTAACAGAACTCGATTCGATATTATTGTTCGTGATTGAATAATGTTTTTAACTTTTTACTAATTTACCGTGTAACCAATACTAACTGACTGACTGAGTGAATGATTCCGTTTGTTGGTTTAGCTCGATGCATGCTTTTCAAAAAGGTGTGGTTTCTAGAATATTGCATCAGAAAAACAGCATTTTCTTAGTAAAAGTTTGTTGTAAACATGTCTGAATGTAGTTGCCAAGGATTTTGGATGTAGACATATGTATACGTGTATGTGTACGCGCGCATGTATGTTTAGAACGCATTCGCAATGGAAAATGCGGGTGTTCGAACATGCTGTGCATTTTTGTGACGGTTGAGATTATGGTAGACTTATAAAAATGAATAAAATGCATTATGAACGACCGGAAAAAATGTTCGGAAGCGTTAAAATATACTTAGGCTAATTTTACAACCCTTAGGCTTGTAAAAAATATATCATGAGTGATAGGAATATCAGCGATAGCGGATGTGTGTATATGGGGAAAATGCCGGTGAGTTTTCACAGTGGCTATCACGGGGGCAGGTGTATGCGTAGGAACAGTCGGTACGCTTCCGAAACGAAATGTGTGAACGGTAGATTAATTTTTAGAACCGGAAAAATAAACAAAGATTACGAAAGATCAGAAAAAGTTGTCGAAAATTAAAAAATAAAATCTACAGCTATTAATTTTGAAAATTCATGATAGCATATGCATATGCATAGCTTGCGCAGGAACAGATAATGCGCTTTCGCGGTGGTCAAGGCTTTAAATACTTAAAAGCGATTGCCCCGTCGATTTGGTGTACTATTTTCATCTTGCAATACTGTTTTTTTTTTTTTTGTTTTTAGGATTCTGTAATAATGTACGGAATCCTAATAAGATAGTACACAAACGACAAAAATATCAAATAAAAATCAATAACTCACGAACGGCTTGACTTATAAACTTCAAATTTGGAACATAAATCACAATTAAAATTCTCTTTAAAACGATCTATAACTTAAAGATTATCAATTACCCTGGGCAGCAAAAAACTCAAAGAACCGTCAAGAATATATAATATGGTACATAAAACTACCTCAAAAATCACTTAAAAAATCATAACTCGCCACTAAATAAACCTATAACGCTGAAATTCAAAATATAAACTACAATGCAGGAGTCCTTGCATAAAATAAAAAAAATTCGGTACAAAAGTTATGTAAAGTTGCCGAAAAGTTCAAAAAAGCGCAAAAAATGACGTGTCCCTCCCCTAGAGCCGCGAGTATTACAGTTGAAAATTGTAAACGCGGTTTAAAATACGCGCCCATATATTTCTCTGGTTTGGAACATGCGGATATCTAACTTTGAAATTAGACCCTCAGGGCGCCGAAAGGTCGAAATTTTGGGAAAAATTTTTTTTTTTCCCGGGCTTGTGATATATTATTAGAAAGATCGATATTTGTCGGGAACGAAACAGTATTTATTTTTCTTAACGAAACTTTCAAAGTTGCCGAAAAGTTCAAAAAAACGCGAGCTCTAATTTGTAGCCCCTCTTTGCGACGCGAGTATTATAGCTATACATTTGGAACAAGGTATAAAATATGCGACTCCACATATATTTCTCTGTTTTGAAACATCCCTTTCGGCTTTATCGGAATACTTATCGGAATACGAGACTGCAGCGGTTTTTAGGATTTGGTTCGGATCGTTGTACAATAATTTGCGTTAGTAGTGTTAGTACGAAGGCTAAAAAACGGAACGGGATCGCAGGTTAAACAGTAAACAGCGATTTTTCGGTCTTATGACTAAAAAAGTACTACTAGCGTAATAACAGTGTTAAACAATGAAATAGCAAATCTGTATTATTTCCTGTTTTTTCTTTTTTTTTTTATATATATAATTCGTGGTTGTTGTTTCTTTGCATTTAGCTTGCTACCCACACGCAGGCGCTCCGAAACAAGCTCCGGATGCAGCTTTTTGTCGTGAATCTCGTAAATCACTTTGTCGAAGAACGTATTTAGGATCTGGCCGGTGCTGTGGTTCAGCGTGCGCGGATGACGGTCGCCGGCAATTTGCGGCGGTCGATACCGACGAACAAATTGTCTTTCGGGTCGAACTCAAAATCCAACCAAGAGCCGAACTTTTTAGTTTTTAGTTTCTATTCTACTAAATCAAAATAGACAGCAAACTATTTTCATTTGGAATGAGAAAAAAGTGCTCAATCAAGTTAATTGTTCTTACCTGTGCAGTAGTTTTACCGCACTTATGACTTTATTGCCTTTCAAAAATGATAACCGTAAAAGATATTTTTTTGGAAAGGAAATAGCGACATGTTTCATTTGATATTTATATTATAATCTGAATTAATTGTGAATTGTAACGTCGCCTTGTGAAAATTGTTTAAAATACCTTCTGACATGAGCTTTGTATACTTTAGTGTTCGAATTGTCCGTGTAACGTGCTGTTTAATTGGCCATATTCTACTCATCTTAAACCGTTTGTACCCAGCTGCATTCTGCTTGTCATCTTAGTACCTTATTATTCGTTATTTAATCTTACTACCGATTACATAGTGATGTGGCACAAAAACTGTTGTTGATAAGCTGCCCCAGACTTTTGATAATCCATGTCTCTGAGCCGTAGGTAGCATGGCAAAATTATGTCACATCTAAAAACCTGCCCCTTTGCCACGATGAAAGTTTTTTGAATTCTAAATACTTCATATCGCGATTGGGATTGCTTGAATTCTCTCTTGCATTTTTCTATCCAATTTGATAATTCTCTGAATAATGTAACTGAGAAAACAGTTTAATTAGAATCATTTTAATTTTAAATAACGATTTCCCCGGTTTTAGTTGGGTTTTTATTCGCATTGCCGTTTAGATCGGCGAGTTTTATATTCATTTATCATAATGTCTAACGTGAACCGAAAAGCTCATGTTTACATGATAAACTACAAACTTGCAGACCTCTGATTGATATCCGGGATCGAATATTTGCGTAAGGAATATTTTCACTAGTCGCCTTATTTAGTGCATTTTACGGATTTGAAGTTTCCATTTGATTGTGCTAAAAATAAATGTGTTCAATAGATCTGGAGAGCAGAACTGAGGGGCTAATATACGTACATATTTTTCCTCACCTTTTGAGAATCTTCGTTCTCTTGATACGAGTATTAAACTTTGTTGCAGCGATCTTTGAAGAGTAATGTAAGCGCATACTAATTTCCAAATAATAGGCTTTTGATTAGCGGATTTATCGACATTGATGGATGCAATATCTAGATGTCGTTCGGCTGCCGATGATATACTTATTTTGTACAGCTGTCATTGCAAGAAACTATAATAAAACTGTATCTACAGTGTCACATCGTGAACGTGAATTAAAATTTCTTCCTCTCTCGAAGTGACGCTACTTGTGACAGAATGGCTTCCATTTTAATTGTTCCAAAACAGCTTTTTACTATAAAATGGACCACTTGCTTTCATCAATTGTTTTTTAGTTTTCGCATTGTGCTTTAAACTGCAGCCTTTATTTTGTGAAAGACAACTTAGCGCTTTCGTTATTGAAGTTGTGTTCCGGAAGAAAATAAAAGCTTATTTTTCATACGGCACGAAATTAGTAACGACGTTATAGGAAATAATATGTTTGCCTCTTCTCATTATTTCATATTGAGTAATTTCCGTATGTTGCAATTAGAGGACTTTTGGGAGAAAACTTACTTTACTCGTACTTTTATTTGTTACTGAACTATCACGGTTTTATATAGAAATTTTTACTGTTCATTAAAATTCGCTTCGTTGAATATAATATTATAAATAAAAGTATAATAAAATTATTATATTTACTTGACAATTAAAATTTTTATTAATACGGTTAAAAATGGGGAAAAAAAAAAGTAATAGCGGGACACGCAAGGACATTTAAAATGTTTCTTTACGACCATTATTTCTAGAAGTTTGGAAAACATTAGTATGAATGTATGAATCGATATGATCTATTCAGTGGCGAAGCTGAGAGGTCTGTCCTTTTCTCTCCTAAATAGAGAATTCTTTCTTTTTTTTTTTATTTTGGGCTCGTCAGTTATCCAGAAACGATTATAATAGGAAGGAGTCAATTATATCTTCATACGATATCAAATGTTGTTAGGAGAAAATAATCGATATAATGGGAACAATGTGATTAGAAGGAAAAGATAGGACATAAGAGGCGCAATATGGAGTAGGAACACCGAGTATCAATAAAATGGAATAGAAAACAGGGCACTCAGCAGAAAGAGATAAACACTTAATAAACAAATGATTAACGTTGCAAAGTAGAAAATTCATTTTGTAATGTAGCTTCGGATGCTGAAGATAAGGTTAAAAATGAGAAAACAAGTTAGATTTTAATTTAAATAGAGATAGTGGAAATGAAGGCGGCTAGCTAGCACAAATCAAATACGATTATGTTTTTGATTGTTTTTTTGTTTTTATATTGAAAAACGTAATAAAAAAAATCGATGTAATTCTTTTTGAACAACACCTGTTTAACTGAAATTGTTCAACTCTTCCAGTTTCGTTTGTTTTGTCATTTCCATTATTCGCCAAAGTTTTAATTTGTGCTCTCTCGATTTCTCCTTATCTTCCTCTTGTATTTTGCTGATTAAATCCGCACCGATTTTTCATCCCACTTTGTCAGATGTATATTTTATATTTTCGTTTTATAATACACCGGCTCCATTTCTTTACTCGTATTGCGCATTTCTTATGTCTTATTTTCTTATTTTCTCTCTAGCATGGCTGCTATTGTTTTTTTTTTTTATATTATCGTTATCTAATCGAATTTAAATTTAACTGGTGACTTTTTTCTCATTCTTATTTCTAGAAGTAAGTCCTTGGTTGACATGCCTCTTCCCAAAAAGGAAAAAAAGCAATTCTTTAATACGCTAAAATTATCCATATTAATGCAAAATTGAAATATGCAATGATCTTATTCTCTTCTACTTTATATTTAGTCTTTTCCATTTCATAGATGTAGGATATAACGAGAAGATTTGATATAGAACATTTTAACCATTTTGTTACTTATGACATATATTCTAATTACCTATATAATTATTTTTGCTAGAATTTTATATATTGTCTTCAGATAAGTATTTTTTTTATTTTTTATTTCCGGCTATATTAAAAATTCTTCAAACTTATGCAAATTAACAAAAAATTTTGAAAAAAAAGGTATTTTGGAAAGTTTTTTTAACCAAAACAAAAAAAAAGAACTTAACCAAGTTTCGGGCCCGAGTTTAGTCACACCGTCGGCTGCAGTATTTATGTTTCATAAAAATCGGAACTAGAAAATTTGTAGCTCGCTGGAGCCCACTACGAAGAAGTGAAATTAACAATTTATAAAACAGTTTAAGAAAACGTAACACGGTTTTAAAAATAAATATTATTATCGGATTTAGTGTCATAAATTCTTCGCTACGGTTGAATTATAATTAGAAATAGTTTATTTTTTACTAATGTTTATCCGTATCGGTTGTATTGAATTTGATGCGATAGGACCAAAAGGGAAAGGAAAAATAAATTCTCGTTAAATCGCATTAAAATAGCGTTAAATTCGAATTCGTTTCTACATCAAAATTAACAAACTGCAACATTCAGCCAATCTTCGTAATTCCAAAATTCTTTTCAACAATGTCTTCAATTAATTCTAGACAACCAATTTAATAAACATTATGTAATTTATTAAGGTACCAAAAGTCGCAAAAGTTGCTAAAGATAATATTATTGAATGAGTAATTATTATACATATATATGCATATTGATTATGTCATTCTTACGTTGGGGGCAGTAAGAAAATCCTATTACATTTTTTGTGATGTATTTGGTCATAACATTATTAACAAACACAAAATTCATGGTAGACATTATTTATTGAACAGAATAAAATATACTGCTCGATAACAAAAGTACAAAAAAAAGGTGCATAAAAATAATGACTATGTAGCCAATATGTATCGTATAATTCTCCCGTACTATAACAACAAAAAGAAAAAGGAAATACTAACATCTTGTAGTTAATGATTTAGTATAAGTCTCTAGTTGTCATATAGACAAATTAATTGATTTGCTTTTTCCGCATAAGCTGTTGCATCATTTCATTCCAGGACACTGTGAAGTTTAATAAGGTGATGCACACAGCGATCAACAGTTGGTGCCAATTCATGTGGAACTTTCCGACATTTGCGATGGATAAGTTTAGATCTTTTAATAATTAGTATTTTAGTGTTACTAACCGATGCTAAATTTAGATTATTAGGTATATAACATGCCTAAGAAAAAAACATTTTTTTCTTCAAAATTTCGAACTTTCGGCACTGCAAGGGTCCAATTTTAAAACTGAAAATCCAGATGTTCCAAACTAAAAGAAATATAAGGGGATGCGCACGTTTTTAGACACCTTCAAAATTTTTAGCTGTAATATTCGTGGAGCTAGGGGGGAGACACGTAATTATTTTTGTTTTTTTGAACTTTTCCAAAACTTTGAAAGTTTCGTTAAATTACAGAAACATACGTGGAAGTACATATTTTTAATCATGTTTAAAATTTTTAGTTATAATACTCGCAGCGCCCGGGGACACGCAATTTTTCGCGCTTTTTTGAGCTTTACAGCAACTTCGAAAGTTTTGTTAAGGAAATAAAATACGGTTTCATTCCTGACAAATAGAGATCTTTCTAATGATATATCACAAGCCCAAGAAAAAAAAAATATTTTTTTCAAAAATCTCGTACTTTCGGCGCCCCGAGAGTTCAATTTTAAAGCTGGAAACTCGGATGTTCCAAACTAGAGAAATATACGTGGAACCAAGGGCGTCGCCAGCCGATGGGCCAGGAGGGGGCAAGATGAGTTGCCAGCCGCCAGGGGGAGGGCAAGATGATAGAAAAAGGATATGAGTTATAGAAAAAATAAAATTTATAAGTTGTAAAGGCTTAATATTTTATTAAACAAGAATAAAATATTAATTATAACATAATTTTCGTGGGTTTCTGGCAAATTATTCATGATTACGTGCCTATGAATACTCATTATGGCCAGTTGATTAAAAAGTTTCAAGGCTACAGGGGGGCAGCTGCCCCCTGCCCCCCGCTGGCGACGCTCATGCGTGGAACCGCATATTTTTAACCGCGTTTGAAATTTTTGTCGATAATATCCGTAGTGTTAGGGGGGGGGACACGTCATTTTTCGCGCTTTTTTGAACTTTACGGCAACTTTGAAAGTTTCGTTAAGGAAATGAAATACGGTTTCGTTCCCGAAAAATAGCGATCTTTCCAAAAATATATCGCATGCCTGTAAAAAAAATATTTTTTTATAAAATTTCGAGCTTTCGTCGCCCCGAGGGTCTAATTTCAAAGTTAGATATCCGCATGTTCCAAACCAGAGAAATATATGGAGATGCGCGTATTTTAAACCGCGTTTAAAATTTTCAGCTGTAATACTCGCGGCGCTAGGGGAGGGACACGTCATATTTTGCGCTTTTTTGAAGTTTTCGGCAACTTTACATAACTTTTGTACCGAAATTTTTTTATTTTATGCAAGGACTCCTACATTTTAGTTTATATTGTAAATTTCAGCTTTATAGGTTTATCGGGTGATGAGTTGTGATTTTTTAAGTGATTTTTGAGGTCGTTTTATGTACCATATATTCTTGACGGTTTTTTGGGTTTTTTGCCGCCCAGGGTAATCGGTCATCTTTAAGTTATGGATCGTTTTAAAGATAATTTTAATTGTAATTTATGTTCCAAATTTGAAGTTTATAAGTCAAGCCGTTCGTGAATTATTGATTTTTATTTTTGATATTTTTGTCATTTGTGTATCATGTTATTAGAATTCCGTACATTATATTGTATACGGAATCCTAAAAGTTGTGCCATGGATGAAGGGAGAGGATGAATATCATTTCTGCTGAACTCGTAGTGCTGACTGACGTTCGCCTGTTCATTCCCTCATATTTAAATCTCACTAAGAACCTACATGAACGTCATCTGGATTTCACACTTCCGTATATATAGATGATAATATGAAGGATTTGAGTATTATATTTCTTGCTTTAAGGCTGGATATGATTTCTAGTGCTGCCAGAGAGTCCGTAATTATTAATATATATTTTTTTTTACTTACAAGAAGAAATATATTGTAACCCATACAGGATGGCATACGTTTCTGCGCCCATACTGTACAGCCATCATTGAGTTGGAAAGAATACGCTTTATCTGATACTACGAACGCGCATGCTGTTGGCAATATACGTCTGGTTTTATTATTGTAAACTTCAACGGAAGGACGAATGTGAGGATTTAGTGTATAGGGTTTATTGGGTTTATGTTATTTAAATTTAATAAGTCGAGGACCGCGGGCACGGGATCCTTTAATAAACGCGGTTTGCATGAGAAATTAATAACGAGTATTGCATTACATAGAATAGGTAATACATGTACCACAATGTATGATACTTGTTTTACTTTAAATCCTATACCATATATTAATATTTAATTTTAGGAAATCTTTTGGGAGTCTGCCAGTAAGTGGTCTTGATAACCAAACCTCGTTGCTATTTAATGTGTTGAGATTTCAGGAATATATACAAAAATCACGAATACAAGAAATGGTTTTGTGATTACGTTTTGTTTTTTTCCCCTTTGCCTTGTTTCCATTTTCCATTCGATGCTTGCGTTTTAATTATTCCCTCATACTGTAGTGGGTCTTCTGTCATGCTGGAATCAAGGTTTATTAAGTTTTAATATTGTACTGCAAAGAGAAGCAAATTTTAATTGTCATTAACAATTTTGTATACATTTCGTTATCCATGGAAGTCAATGCGTAAATTACGTTTACTGTTTGGATATTGCATATATTAGCTTTTTCGTAATATTTCAGAATTTCTGTAGCGTCCTTCTTGGTTAGACATGGAGGTGTATACTTCAATCTATCGTTTGTGTTTTCGTAGAGCGCATTGACACAGGCGCAAAAGTATTGTATACATAAATTTTCATTTTTAACCATCTTCACATTAGAATTGCCGTTTTGTCATGGTCAAATGTCAAATAGTACATGCACATGATATAATCTATATCGTATCGATGTTCGTTGTTCCAAACGGTCAATCATTGTACTTGCATCAGTGACCATTTGGAAGATATGTGTATTTTCCCAATACTCTATTTTTGAGCCAAGTACTACGAAAGCCGATAATATTTTGTATTCTTGTTGTGAATGCGCCTGAAAATATTCACAAAAAATTTTCTATATTCAAATTATGTTCTGTGCATATTATAAAATAAGTTCTCCGCAATAACTAATATTAATTTAATCTATAATGCTTAATTATGACTCTCAAATTTTTTTTTCCTATTAATTATAAGCTAATAGCTTTTGTATTGGTTCAATTTGCATTTATAGTCATCATTTATGTATAATACGGATCGTTACATTATAATTGAATGTTATGCGTATTCTTTTAGATTTGTTCCAGACTTTTTTTTTTATATTTATGGGTTTGCCAATGAAAAAATTAACCCAAGAAATGAGAAGAAGGAGAAAATAACGGTATATTGTTAAATGTTTAAGGATAGAGGACAAAAATAATTCAAGGCAGAAATAACAGGAGCAGAAGGAAATGACAGAATGTAAGAAACGGTGTAAGGAGTAGGAATACTGGGTTTTAGCGGTAAAGAGTAGAAGGACGATTGTTCAACAAAGAAGACCGCACATTCAAATAAAACGTGATCAAAATCGCAAGGAATGTGTGCGGAAGAGGAATCGAAATGACAAAATGCAGTAGAGGTAGATGAAAACCGTGAAAATGATGCAAGAAAGAGGATACGATTAAATTAAAAGTGACAAATAGCCAAGATTGTGTAGTGCTTAAGAGAGGGGAAGTCTAGGAACCATTGACGAGAAGGAAGAGATGGATGAATAGAGAGGTAAATGGAGGTAGGATTGGAAAATGAAGAAGAATAGGATTTAAGTCATAGTTTGGAATGAGCGGTTGTGGAAGGAAGAACTATATATGAGCAAAAAAGGTACCTAAAAATCTGTCATTGGAAATGAAAGAAAGAGCTGAGGAATCCACACCTTATTGACCTCAACGACCAAATGACCAGGCATCCACAAAAGATCGATCTAGATCGTGTGAAAAAGGAAAAGTTACATAATCGGAAGAGGGAGCGAGAAGAGAAGATGTGATGGCCTGTAAAGCACTTTTAGGATCCAAGATTATGAACATTTTATGGAAAAAAAATTTAAGACTAAACAAAGAGAACAGTACGTAATACATTCTGTTTAAAAAATTTCTTCACTGCTATTCAGTTTAAATCGATTGTTTAAGTTTATCTATCGCGTTGAATTTCGTCTTATCAGCTTTGTCAGAGAGAACACGCCGGTGAGTTCGTTCCGACTATATCTTTTCGTTTCTTATCCCATAGTGTATTTCTCTTATCTGTGTTGTAAATCAGCTTTGTTGTTTCGCTAATTTAACCCAGCTGGTAGCGTCGTTTTAATTTGATTTATTTCATCTTCTTAACGATTTCATTTTTCATCATTTTTGTTGCACAATGGGAGTAAATTCGAAACGGGAATTTTAGAGAAAAAAAAGTGGGAGGATACAGCAATCTGAGCCAAGGAATCTGCCATTTCGTTACCCTCTATCCCCATATGACTGGGGACCCAGAGCATTTCAATGCGGATAGCGTGAAGTGAGAAGAGAGTGTGAATGAGAGAGCGAATACGGAGGATGAAAAGGTCAGAGGAGTGAGAGGGGAAATGAGAGGAAATAGCTTTAAGAGCACACATGGAGTCGGAGATAATTAAAAATTTGGAAGAAGAACGATGTGAAGAAATATGGATTATGGCACGTAAAATGGCCATTAACTCGGCCGTAAAGATAGTACAAAAGGAAGGGAGACGAAAAGATTCAGAGAAATTAATGCTCGGAATGATGAAAGAAGCTCCAACTCCATTAGGCCCCTTCGAACCATCCGTAAAAATAGCAATATGGGAAGGAAAACGGGATTCGATATAACTATGGAATTCCTGTATAACTGTTGGATAGGAAAGGGATTTGGAGGAAAAAGGAAAGTAGAATACATTGGGAGGATTGGAGAGATCTGCAAAATTGAAAGAAAAGTAAGGGAGATTGTTATAAGAAATTGTGCAGGATAAAAAGGAATTTAGCCGCAAAGCAATGTGTGCTAGAATAGGAATTTTCTTGGGAGTAAAACGCCAGTTTTGCAGAATAGAAAGATATGAAGGAATAAGTTTGGAGGATGATAACGGTAAGCGTTTACACAAGAAACGATAACCTAAATAGGATCTAGATTTTGGTCAGATTTTTACGCTTCCTCCTTTTCTAATCATCCTTCCTTTTATTTTTCCATCCAACCTAATCTTCCCACGCGGCCTTGGTTTTACGATTTTCCTTCGCTTCACCGCTCCGTTATTGTCCCTATTATCCGTTTACGTCTGAATCATACTCTTCTTCCTTCCTCACGCTTTCGTTTTCATCTCGCTCTTTCCCCTTATTGCTCTCTTCATCCTGACGACGTAGCCGTCTGTGATCCTGACCATATCCTCTTTGAATGTCCATCCCTCGTGAACGAACGTACCTCTTTGTATTCCAATCTGCTGTCACTCAAACTCCCTACTCCTTATTGTGCCTCGTATATCTTATCGTTTCCGTCGATCTCAGTTGTTCCTATCCTCAGTTCCTTTATCTTATCAATAGCTGACCGAATCTACATTTAACTGATCCTTCTCCTTCCTTTCGTTTCTGGGCGAAGATCCTTTGTTGATATGCCCAAAGGGGGGTTAAAAAAAAAAAAAAAAAAAATCATTTTTGTTTATAATTTTTATTTATTTACTTTTTCTCGAGCTAAAGGGGGGGGGCTCTGCGGCCTCCTCCCCAAGTCCTGCTAAAGTTATCAAACCTTCGTCCAATTTGTCTATTAATATGGACGTGGACAGTAACTCGAAACGTAAATCTGTTGATCCTTTTTCGCCTATTTCCTCTGTTCTACCGAAAGAGATCAGACTCTCCCAGGCTGAACTTAATACATCCCCTGTTGCCCATGTTGTCGATCATCTCAGCCACAACATTAATAATAATAGTAATAACAATAATAGCAGCAACAACAACAATAATAGTAACATTAACAACAGTAATAATACTACTACTAATAATAATAATATTAATAATATTAATAATATTAATAATATTAATAATAATAGTTGCATTACCGACGTTTCCAATACTTGTTTTATAAATGATCATTCAGGACCTTTCATTGTTTTTGTCGAAAATTTAGCTGCCGATAAGAACATAGGCAATAACCACCCTTTGGCTCTTGCAAGATTAATAAATTCTGTCTCTTCGTCATTCTATAGTGCTTTTCCTCAAGGAAAGGGCCGCATTTCAGTCACTTCCTCTTCCGCTCCTACTGCTAATTACTTTTTATCTAATTCTGACTTCTTTCTCAGTAAAAATATTAAAGCTTATATTCCTAATAGCGCCTTATACAGAATAGGAATTATTTGAGGAGTCCATCCTTCTTTTTCTGAAGACGGTATTAAGGAGGGGATTGAATCATATATTCCCATAGCATTCATTCGTCGTATCTATCGTTCCTCCGAGGGTATTGAAATTCCGACTAGATCCATAGAAATTAAATTCCACAAATCTGTTCTTCCAGTTTTCGTTTTCATTTATAAACTCCATTTTCCTGTTTCGCCTAGCGTACGACTACCTACACAGTGTTCGAAATGTTTCCTTTTTGGGCATATTTCCAGACACTGTCGTAGTTCTTCAAATATATGCTCTCATTGTGCTTCCAAACATCCTTTCTCAGACTGCAGCAATCTTCAAGAGCTCCCTCTTGGCCGAAATTGTAAAGGCTCTCATTGTGCTTATGATCGTACGTTCCCGGAATGGGTAAGACAAAAATAAATTAAGCGCATTATGGCATTCGAAAATATCTCTTTCCACGAGGCATCTAATTTTAAAAATAGTAATTTAATCTCCCAGACTTCCTCATATGCCGATCGTGCTTCGTTTCCTGCTTCCTGTTCTAATGCATCGTCTAAGTTCTCTCATGCACTTCCTAAATCTATTCCGCGGTCTAAATCTCCGACTTTTCATAAACGTCCTAATTCTAAATCCTATTCTAAACCTTCCCCACAGTTTCCTGCCCTTCCTTCTAACCACTTTCCGTCGCCCTCTAATGGTTGGGCTTTTAATAGTTCTTCTACTAGTAATTCTACATTCATTAATTTAGTTCATGACGCTTCCAGTTCCACTTCCATTTCTACTTCCAAAGCTCCTTCATCCACTGCTTTTCCTACAACTAATTTTATAGCTGAAGCGATTTTAGATCTTCTTGCATCCAATAACACTGATTCTTCTCCCTCCCTTGTTGACTCCCTACCTCTCTTCTTATCTAACTACATCCACCTCAATTAGTCATTCTTCTCACTTTCGTTATAAAGTGAAAGTGAATGCAACCGGGGCTAACCTTTTTTCTCCCACTTCGTTTTTTCTCTGCTTTTTCTGTCTTGATTTCTTTCCTTTTTCTGTTTTCTCCCTCTTCTCTTTTCACGATCATTATTATTATTACTATTAATTTTTCCTTTTATATTAGTTTCCTCCTCCTCTGGATTTTAAGACACTTGAGTATATTGCCCAGAGGCGGACATGCAACAGTTGCTTTTTTCATATTTCAATGTACTGACGCTGCTGTGACTAAAATCACTGCCGGCCTCAGATACATTAATTTTATTCGTGTCATTATGCAGTGTACTCTTGTCTTAAAATTTTTGAGACTAAGGCACTTTGACACTTTTTTACGCTATTGTAATTTACATTATATTCTCGCAAAATTAAGACAATTATCGAGAATCATAGCGACTATAAATTTCGCCTTTTTATGTACTTAGCTGCAATCGGCTACGAATCATTTTGTCCGATGCCTCTAAAATCCTGTTTCTTACTTTTAATTTTTTCTTTTATTTACTCCAGTCCAGCATCCATCATTGTCTTCTTTCTATCAACAGTTTACTTTTGTTTAATTATATTTATTTATTCCTTCCATTTTCTTATTAACTTTCCTCTCAACTTGCTAGCCCCAATTTTCCTCCACCTATTAAAGTTTTTTTCCTTCTGGTTTTTTTTTTTTTTTGCTTCTTTTTTTATTCTTTTTTTACTTTGTAATTATCTTTTATTTTACTCTACCTCGCTGTTTTTCTTCTGGCATTCTCTATGTTTCTCTTCCCTTCCCTCCCCCTCTATCTTTTTGTTTTTTCTTTATTTCTTTTTCTTTTCCCTACTCAAGTCTTTTCTTTTTATAATTTACTACGCCGGGTACTTTTAATATTTTATAGTGGAACTGTCGCAGCCTTAGAGCCAACAAAAATTCATTAGAGGGTCTGTTAGACATTCATAGTATTAACGTTGCACTAATTTCTGAAACGTGGCTAAGGTCGGATATGAATATTAATTTTCATGAGTATAAGATAATCAGATGCGACCGTGACGATGGTTATGGTGGATCTGCAATCCTTATTAGGAACGGCATTTTATTTCAATCTCATGATGTTTCCTTTAATTCCCCTTCTAGTCCTAAGCAGCCTAATATTGTACACATTTTCATCCCTTCCAATGCAGCTCGTCCGCTTAATATTATGTTTATCTATGTTCCTCCTAGTTTCGACCTTCATCACTTTCCTTTCGTTCTTTTTCTCAGGTCTATCCCACATCCATTCATCAGGGGGGGTGACTGGAATGCTCAGTCACCCTCATGGGGTTGCTCAAACCATAACAACAACGGTACTGTTCTTGAAAATCTTGTTCTTTCTAATGATTTAGTCCTCCTTAATGATCTCTCTCCTACCTACTACAAAAGTCCATCTAGTTATAGTTCTCTCGATATAACGTTCTCATCTCCTTCTATTGGTTTTGATTATAATTCGTCAACTCTCATGGGCTCGTATAGCAGTGACCATATTCCTATTCTAATTAATTCCCAGAATCCTCCTTCTCCTTTTTGTTCCAAACCTCTCAATTACCTTCGATGGAACTTGTCCAAAATTAATTGGGCCCTGTTCCACTCCTTAATTGATTCTACACTTCCTAAATTTCTAGATGGCTCTGACCCTGTATTTCACTACCATCAATTCCTAAATTCTATTACAAATGCTCTTTCGTTTTCTTCTCCTCCCTGTAAACCGTCATCGTCAGGTCATCGTGAATCAGCATCGTTCCTCTGGTGGAACGAAGAATGCAATGGCGCTTTCGATCATAGTGGCGCTACATTTAGAATTTTCCGGTCTAATCGTACACGCGAAAACTTTCTTGCTCACAAAAGGGCCAATGCAAAGGCTAGATTTATTCTAAAATTATCTAAGAAATTCTCTTGGAAAAATTTCTGTTCATCTTTTTCGAGAATTACTCCTCTTAATCATATCTGGAAAATGGCCAGAGCTTTCAAATTCCCTTCTTCTGAACGTCCTTCTATCTATACTATTTCCTCCGACAGTTTGTCTTCTTTTCTTGATACTGTTGCTCCTGCCTATGTTCCCAACGTTGATGAATCCTGTCCGTTTCCAGTTACAGAAGACTCTAATCCTCATTTTCTTACCTTTGCGTTTAATATTAATGAATTAAAATCCATTCTTAAAAAATCTTCTAGCCCCACCGGGTCGTGATGGTATTCCCTTCTCTGTCCTAAAAAAGTTATCCGATCATGCTTTCCAAACTCTTCTCTGTATATTCAACTCATTTCTGTCCAGAGGAGTCACTCCTCCTGCCTTGAACACCTTTATTATCATTCCTATCCCTAAGAAAAACTCCTCTCTTCGTCCGATCTCCCTAGCATCGTGTATCAGAAAACTGTTTGCAGACATGCTTAACAAGCGCCTGGTCTGTTGGCTCGAACACAATAACGTTTTTCCTTCTAATATGTTTGGTTTCCGCCCTGGCTTAAGTCCTGCTGACTGCGTCAGTCTTTTTGTTTCCTATATCTATGAATCTTTCATCGATAAACAGTACACATTAGTTACTTTTATTGATGTTTCCAGTGCTTTTGATAATGTCCATCTCCCTACTCTTCGAGATAGAATGATAGTAATTAACATCCCGATACATTTCTCTTCCCTCATTGTTAACTTGATGTTAAATTGTACTGTTCTCCTGTCTTCCTGTTCATTCGAGGTTTCAAGATTTGTTTCTCGTGGTCTTCCACGATGATCCTGGCTTAGTCCTACTCTTTTTAATATCTATACTATTTCTGTTGCTTCTCTTTCTATGAACTCCTCTTCCTTATTTTTTGCCGATGACATTCTTCTCTTTTCCTCATCCCGCGATATTGTAGATGCTAACGAAAAAGTCAATGCATCTCTATCTACTTTGGAACAATCTCTTTCCTTTCTGAATCTTTCTATTTCTCCTATAAAATCTTCTTGTATTGTCTTTTCCCTACGTCCTTTTAATCCCGCTTTACTTTCTATATCCTTAAACTCCAAACTTATCCGTCGTAGGAATTGCTTTTGCTATCTCGGTGTATTCCTTAACAGTCGTCTGTCCTTTTATGAACATATTAATTTCCTTTCCTGTTCTGCCCTTAAAAGACTGAACCTACTAAAAGCTCTTTCCTCAACAAAATGGGGAGGCGATCCTTTTCTCCTCATTTCCTTGTACAAGTCGATTATCCGTTCCAAATTCGATTACTGTTCCTTTATCTATGGCTCTGCTTCCAAATCACGTATTTTCAAGCTGGATATAATGCAAAATTCTTGTATTCGTTTTTGCCTTGGTGCTCTTAGATCTTCTCGAATACCAGCAGTTCTCGCTGAGTCAAACTCGCCTCCTCTTTTTATCCGCAGATCCTATTTAGGATATCGCTTCTTGCGTAAACGCTTACCGTTATCATCTTCTAGTTCCTTCATATCTTTCTATTCTGCAAAACTGACTCCCAAGAAAATTCCTATCCTAGCCCACATTGCTTTTCAGCTGAATTCTTTTTTATCCTGCACAATTTCTTATAACAATCTTCCTTACTTTTCTTTCAATTTTACAGATCTGTCCAATCCTCCCAATGTATCCTACTTTACTTTGTCCTCCAAATCCCTTTCCCACGCAACAGTTATACAGGAATTCCATAGTTATATCGAATCCCATTTTCCTTTCCATATAGCTATTTTTACGGATGGTTCGAAGGGGCCTAATGGAGTTGGAACTTCTTTCATCCTTCCGAGCATTTATTTTTCTGAATTTTCTCGTCTACCTTCCTTTTATATTATCTTTATGGCCGAGTTCGTTCTTCTTCTGAATATTTAATTATCTCCGACACCATGTGTGCTCTTAAAGCTATTTCCTTACATTTCCCCTCTCACTCCTCTGACCGTTTTATCCTCCGTATTCGCTCCCTCATTCGCACTCTTTTCTCTCTTCATGCTATCCGCATTGATATACTCTGGGTCCCCAGTCATATGGTGATAGAGGGTAATGAAATGGCAGATTTCTTGGCTCAGATTGCTGTATCCTCCCTCTTTTTTTCTCTAAAATTCCCGTTTCTAATTTACTCCCGTTGTGTAAAAAGTTTCATATTAGATGTTGGTCAGATTTTTACGTTTCTTCCTTTTCTAATCAATCTTTCTTTTATTTTCCATCCAACCTTAACACGCGGCCTTGGCTTTACGATTTTCCTTCGCTTCGCCGCTTCGTTATTGACCCTATTATCCGTTTACGTCTAAATCATACGCTTCTTCCTTCTTCACGTTATCGTTTTCATCTCGTTTTATCTCCTTGTTGCCCTCTTCATGCTGATGACGAAGCCGCCTGTGATCCTGATCATATCTTCTTTGAATATCTATCCTTCGTGAACGAACGCACTTTTTTGTACTCCACTTTGCTATCACTCAAACTCCCTACTCCTTATTATGGTTCGTATATCTTATAGTTTCCGTCGATCTCCGTTGTTCCTATCCTCAGTTCTTTTATTTTATCAATAACTGACCGAATCTGCATTTAACTTAATCCTTCTCCCTCGTGTCGTTTCTGGGCGAAGATTCTTTGTTGACATGCCCAAAGAAGGGGTTTAAAAAAAAAAAAATTCTTTTGAAAGTGATAAGTCGCCTTTTCTGCGTTATCAATTTCGTATCACGGTGTCTATGGTCTACACGAGCGGTTTTATCAAATACTCTCGCTGAGATTATTCCGATTTGTTATATTACCATTTCTTAATTTCTAGCGATTGTATTTATATTTGAACTTACCTACACTTTTAAAGATCTAACAGTATCATTTTATTTTTATTTATTTATTTTTTTTTCTTTTCTTGTAATTCATTTCGCTATTTTTCTTCTTTTGTTTTTTTTTTTCTTTCTCTTTTTTCTTCTATTTTAAGTTAGTCGGTCGATAAGCTCGTCTAGCCGGGGCCGCCTGCGGCCTCCTCCAAAGATTCAAAAGCTACTAAGCCTAATATGTCGCTGATGGAGAACCAACACAACAACTTACAGGAGATTAAAGCAATAAATTACAGCAACTTTGAAGAAGAATTTTAAAAAACCGATCTAAATGACGAATTGAAATCTATCAAAAAATCATTGAATATAGAAGAGATTTTTTTTTTTTTTTTTTTTTTTTTTGAAATAACTGTAAAGGGTCCCACGAGGCTAATGCCTATATTGTGGGTGCCCAAACACTTATTATCGTTTATTGTATAAATATAACGTACAATATAATATCAACGTCCGACTATAAACTAAGCAATTACTATTATTATACATATTGGCATATCTACTGCAATAGCCACAAAACCACGAGCGCATAAAATAAAACAACAATCTTCATAAATGAAGCAAATATCTTATCCTCTTAACAAAACGTATACACTTCCGATCTGGAAATTTATATAATAATATTATTACACAGTATCACCGCAAACATATTCCAACCCATACAAACAACCAGATATACAATCGGCAGAACAAATACGACACAGATGAAATAATCATAAATAAAAAAGTAGAAACAGTACTAATTAAAATAGATAAAATTAGAGAAAAAAGTATGGTTAAAAAACTAATTAACACTGCAAATACATGGTGGAGTAATAAACTAGAAATATACAAGCAGGTAATAAAAAAACTGACAAGAATTAAATATAAATACAAACAGGGAAAAGACTCAATAAAATTAAACATAATAACTGAAACAATCACACAGATTAGGAAAGATTACAAAAGGGAAATCGACAACAATAGAACAGAAATGTGGAAAAAAATTGTAAACAATTCAGCGGTATGGGGTAAACCATACAAAGTAATAATGAACAAATTAACAAAATTTCCCCCCGTTGAAAAATGACCAGGGTCTAACGATAACAGAAGAAAAAGAAAAGTATGAATTGATATGCGAAAAACTATTCCCACAAGTAAACGACACTATACCAGACTATCCTAAAAACTCAAATAGTGAAGATACTAAATTGTCTACCGAACTAGATGAAATCAATCACATAATCAAGAATTTAAACAACAGAAAAGCAAATGGACCGGATGGGATATCAAATAAAATGATAAAAATAATTCATGAAAATAATCCAGACATTTTACTCACAATTTACAATAAATATCTGGAACTTAATTATTTCCCCTATTTCTGGAAAACTTGTAAAATAAAACTGCTTAATAAACCAGGGAAAGATCTAACCATGCCAAACTCATATAGACCTATTGCTCTCTTTTCTAATTTAGGAAAAGTCTACGAGAAAATAATACGACTTAAATTAGAAGAACAGGTCACAACAAGAAAAATGATACACAGAAATCAGTTCGGCTATATAAAAAAGAAATCTACGGAAAATGCAATAGACACCTGTATCAAAAAAATAGAAACTAACAAAATACACAATAACATGAAAATGACACTACTGATCAGTTTCGATATAAGTGGAGCCTTTGATGCAATTAAATGGTCCTCCATATTAAACTGCCTTAAAGAAAACAATATTCAAGGTAACTTGCTAAACGTAATTAAAAGTTTTCTACTAAACAGAGAAATAAAATTCTATAATAATGAAAAATTAATATATCGAAAAACACTAAATGCAGGAGTACCGCAGGGATCAGCACTATCCCCAACTATTTTTAACATTGCGATGGCTAAGGTACATAATGTACATATGTGACCTTAATGAGAATAATACGGAACTAATAAGCTATGCAGATGATCTTCTATTAAAGCAGGGATTCAGGATGTCAAAGATATCAAACCAATTAACACCGTCATCAAGGCAATAAATAACACTTTGAAACAATTAGGGCTAAAAATAAATCCTAAGAAAACAAACAGCATTTTAGTAACAAGGAAACACAAGAAAGAAAATATAAAAGAAGACATAGGAAAGGAACTGAAACTGGAAGATTCAAACATACTTTTAAATAAGAAAATGAAGTATCTGGGCATCATATTAGATGAAAACCTCAATTTCACTAGTCACATCAATTATCATATAGTAGGAAGAATCAAAAAAGTTTACAGCAAAATAACTGCTCTATACAACAATATATCTTTGGCATCAAATCTTCTCTACATTACAAGATGTCTAAAGAGAAAAAGCTACCGACTTCGATTAGAACATCATCTGTTCTTTTTTTTTTCTTTAATATGGCGGTTATATATTTTATGGTCTTCATGGTATTATTTTTATTCTTGAACCAGTTGCAGTTTTCTCCGATGTTGTATTCAGCTCTTCTTATGTGCTCGAATTTGGAACAATATAGAAAAGTATGATCCGGTGAATCTGTTTCGATATTGCATTCTCTGCTTTTATCATCATTTGTTATGCCCATTTTCTTTAGATACTCAGCGAAATTACCATGTCCGGACAAAAATTGGGTTAGAAAGAAATCTGGATTGAGTAATTTGTTCTTCAATCTATCCTCGATTCTGGTTAATAATCCATACGTTCGTCTCCCTGTTAATTCTTGCTCATAAGTGTTTTGCCATTCCTCCAGGTATTTCGATTTTACTTCTTTTACTTTCTGTGTTACCCTTGTCCTATCACTATGGTTGTTTTTGGTTATCTTTATCTTGTTAATCATTTCCAGCTGTAAATCCACTGGCATAATTCCTGATATGACATACGAAGATGTATAGGAAACCGTTCTATATGCAGATGTTATATTTAAGATGATTTTCCTTTGTTCGATTTTAATTTTCTTTTTGTTTTTTACCGAAATGTTAGGAAAATAAATCAAGGAACCATATTCCGTTATAGATCTGAACAGCGCTGAGTAAAGAATTTTCCTATCCACAAATTTTAAACCAAAGCTTCTGTTATATATACCTACTAGTTTTGTGTAATATTTTTTAATTTTATCCGTGATGTAGCCAACATGTTTGCTGAAATTGAGATTTTCATCTATGTATATACCAAAATATTTCATTTCCTTGCTAAATTTAAGAGGCTTATTATTCAATTTTAATTCTTTTTCTATTTTACTTTTAATTTCATGTTTTCTTGTTATTAATATCGAGTTAGTTTTTTCCGGATTTAAATGTAGCCCAAGATTAATGAGTTCGTTGTTAATATTGTTAATTTTCTGATTTATTTGAGGAATGTCTTTTATATTATTTATTCCTGAAATCAATAAAATGTCATCCGCATAACTTATAAGATTAATATTATCGTAATGTCCAGTGTTGTTATGTATGTTCGCCATTGCAATGTTGAAAAGAGTGGGTGCCAGAATGGATCCTTGTGGAACACCTGCAGTGAGTGTCCTACGATAAATTATTTCATTATCCTTATTCTGGAAAATAATTTCTCTATTTTTTAAAAAGCTTTTTATTATTTCAATTAGGTTTGAATAAATGTTAAATATTAAATGTTTATAAGGGGTAGTAATGATAAAATCAGTTGCTTTTTAGTAAAAGAACAATTACATAGTAATACACGCTTATTTCAAGCGAATATACAGCATGAAACGGCGGCACCTAAATACTAAATATTAAATTGAATTGACTTAACGAGTAGACCGATTTTGAATTAAAATTTTTTTCCATCATTTTTTTATATTTTTTAAATCTTCAGATTCGACACTATTTAATAACTGAACCGTGCCCGATAATGACCGTCTTGCTGAATCTTAATTAATGTTAAATTAAAAATTGATGCATTACTGTACTTAAATTTTTTTTTAATAAATAACACTTCCATTATTATACCAAAGAGTGATTTATTGTTATATAAGTGACAATTAACCGGAACATTCACGATTGATGAACAGTTTCTTTTAGTGGCCACAGAACCGACCTGAAACCACAGCAAATAGCTGCTTCACAGCAGACTGCTGTAATGCGCAAATGTGATGATTTGCCTTCTGTCGAAAAAGCAAGGATCAGATTTGAAATCGGAGATGGAATTATTTTTTTAACTTATCTTTTAATGGCAATTATTGCATGTGTGCAACTGCGTTGTTTGTCAATCGTTTTTGTTTCTCCAATCGATTTTTTATCCTTTTTCCTGTCCCTTACGAAACATACCTGAGTTGACTAATTAATTTTTTCCAATTACTATTGATTTTTTTTCCGGCGCTATTTTATTTTTAGACGAACTGAGAATTCGGCGAAATAGGGATTAAATAAAATAGGAAGTATCTGCCACAAATATTGCGTTTTGCTCATTTAATGTTTGAACTGATTCTCTACAGTTCTTGACATTCATTGTGTAGGTCGTTTCCGTTAATTGGTTTATAAATGAAGGCATCAGACCTTGCTTTGCATTTTTTGTTTTATTATTTGAATGTTATTAACGCTAGGTAGAAATTTTGGAGGAGACTTTATTTTTATATTTTTTTGCGTATTTAATTGTAGATTATTATCTGAAATTATATTTTCCCGTTCATTTAATTTAGAGTTCTGCCGATTGGCATTATCAAACGTATTCATATTCGCCCAGAATACACATACTAACTGTGAACATAGCATTAATGTGATCTTCAATACTGTGATGTCAGCTGTATAAGAGAAATACAAAAATAACCTCAGGACACTGCCCTAAGGGATGGAAGCCTTTATTTTGTGTACTCGCGACAGAGCTGAACCAATTTTAATTCGAAAGCTCCTGTTTGATAAATAAGATTTTAAAATTTTACGTTCGTTACGATATTTTTTAGTTTGTACAGCAATCACCGATGCCAGATTCAAAACCTTTTCTTTTTTATACGTTCAGAAACATTACACTATACTAAAACGTTTTCTCAAGAACTGAAGCTAAATGATCCGATGCCCTATAAATTTGCTGTGTGGTGAAGTAATTTTAAATCGAAATCCAAATTGAAGTTCTGGAATAAGTTCAACCCTTCTGCCAGTTTCAAATCAGACTATTGCATCTCCTCTCCCTCCTCACTCAACCGACTAGATTGTTCTTCTTATTCGCTCCTTGATTCATGATCTTTTCCTTTCACACTTAATCCAAACGGACTTCTATTGGATACCGGGTCATGCCGGAATTCAGGGTAATGAGTTAGTTGACTCATTCGCTCGGTTATCTTCCTCTTCCGGGAGGTTTCTTCCTATTTTCTCTTCTACCAATATTACCCTTCTGTCTGCAGCAGCTCATTCCAAACTACGATTTGACTCTTACGTCTCCTCATTGTCCAACCCGGATTCATTTTTCTTGTCTATTCAGCCTTCACTTCCTCGCTTCCCCTGATTTCTTGACTTTCCTTCCATGCGTCGCTACAACCTCTCTGCGATTTTTCGCCTGCGTTTTGGGCACAATTTGCTTCCTTCCTCGCTTTTCCGTTACTCTCTTGTGCCGTCTCCTTATTGCCCGTTGCACCCCTCCAATATCCAATTTGTTTGTGATCCCGATCACGTAATGTTCGGGTGTTCTACTCTTGTAACCGATCAATCTTCTTTCTACTCCTCCCTTTTACAAATTTCCCACTCCATACAATGCTTCGTTCATTCTCTCCCTTCCTTCTTCTTCTGTTGTCCAAGCTCTCGATTCTTTTTTGTCGGCTATCTTTGATTGTGTAAATATCTGAGTCTCTTGCGTCCTTTTTCTTTTGTTCTTGGACCAATGTCCTTGTAGACAACCCCCCCCCCCCCAAAAAGAAAAATATTTTACTTTTTTTTTATTTATTTATTTTTTTTATTTTTTATTATTTATACACACTCCTTCTCTTTATAGTGCCATACTTAATTCCTGAGCGTCGGCGACTACCTATTCGTACATTTTTAGCTGTACAGACACAGGCATAGTGTTCATAGCGATTGTTATATGCAACGCAGGTGTACACACGCAAGACTACATTCGGAACTGATAGTAGCCGCTACTTGATTAAAAATGAATAAAAACTGAACAACGTGGAGACTACTTTAACCATACTGTGGGTTCTGTCCTAACGAGATAACAATTGTAATAACTTTTGAATTTACACTTTAAACGTTGGAGTTTCTTTTATCTTTCCGGATTTCAACTTATCTGAATCATTTTGTCTTCCTTCTTTCTGTTCCATCTTTACAGTCCAGTCGATGACTATCCTACGCCCCATTATCTTCATTTCTACCAGTCGTCGGTTTTCTAATTATTTGATTATTTCAGACTCCATGAGTGCTCTTCAAGCTATCAGCTCTTCCTGATCACTCTTCCGATTTCATCATCATTATATTGAGACGGATTCGGCATTTCTTACGGCCTTTGTCAACGCTGTCCGAGCTAGAAAATAATATTTTGGCAATAATCATTAAATTCTCGGCGGTCTCGGCAGCGGGCAAAAGCGGCATGGTTGTCAAAGACGCTTTCTTGGCTAAAAAATCGAAGGATCCCGGCACAGATGTTCTGACCGCTGCGCCGGGATAGCGAACTGGTTTCTATGCGGGTGGCCGAAAAGCGGAGAAAGAGCCTTTGCTGGCGGTATAGGCGTTTGAAATGCGTACCGAGCTATGTTGAGCCGGCAGAAGTTTTTTGACAAAAAACCCGAAAAGGCATACCGGCAGGGTAATCGCCGCTAAATAGAAATTAACAACCAACTTTCTAAAAAGATCCTTTTGGCGGTGTTTTTTTTTATTTGTTAATATTTTTGTGTAAAATTAGTCGTCTTAGCGAAAGGCAAGAGGACATCGAGCGATCCTCGCCAGACACTTTTGAGTCTCTCGCAAGAGTCGCTTGCAAGAGTCTTAGGCTGAACGTCGTCGAGGCTCTTTTTGCCTCAAGCAACTCGTCGCGTTGTCGGTTTTAAAATCGTACGTGCTCTGCCGCACGCGTTTCTTGTAAAAAATTTTTTTAATATGTTAATTTGTGCACAAGTATACTTCTCGTGTGAACGCTAAAATCATCCTAACAATTTTATCATATTTTTTTTTTTTCCTAGCGAAAATATACGCGTTTAAAGCCGAAATCTTTCTTATTGGACACGGGGTGGGTCCCGGTGACATCTCCGCCGCGGAGACTTTCTTTTTTTTTTTTTCTCTTTCGTTAAACCTTAGGAAGGCCTAAAGCTCTACGAATTGAGTTTCCGGTAATGACACACCGGGGTTAAGTGTCATTGGCGCCCGAAATCTTTTATTTTCTTTTGTTTTTTTCTTTTTTTTTAATTTATCATCGCGGTAGCTGGTCAGTTGCAAATGTCGCCCATGAACAGGGACAAGAGCGATTAGTAACAAATGGCGGCCCGAACGAACAGGGACTCGATAGTATATAGATCGATATACGTTACCTGGTACGAAGAAGGAAGCAGCGGTTTCATCGGAGAAGGATCTGCCAAGCGGAAACAGATAAGATTTTATATTATTTAATTCTCTCCTCGGCCTACTATAGGTTATAAACGTTTTACTTTCTCGTGGTTCAATCATTCAAAATTTCAAAATTATATTTTTTTTCTCGCATTAAGAATTATTTAAAATTTTTTCTCGAACCGGAGTTTCGAAATTATGTTTAAAATTTTAATATTTAATTGCCGATAGGAAGGCCCGAATTGTCTTATTTTATTTTAATTACCCTGCGTCAAGTATGGAGAATGAGGACTTAGCCAGAGTGGTAGTGACCCGGGGTAATTATCGTGACATCGATTTAAGCGAGGAAGGAGATGCACCGCATGAAACTTCGGATCGTCTCTCGGAGACTGTGCCGGAGGCGACGCGTCACACCCTCGAGAACCCCAGAATATCCTCTGCCCAATCTCATTCTTCGATTTTCAAACAAATTATGGCCGCCCTCAAAGAAAATTCTAATAAAATTGAGGAAAGACTCAAAGAAAATGCTAAAGATTTTAATGAAAACTTAAACAATTTTAAAGAAGACGTGAAGAACCAATTTGAAGAACTAAATAAAAATCAAGTAGTTTTAATTAACAAATTCGATATTTTAGAAAACAAATTAGATGTGGGACTCGAAAAACCTAAAATCGAAGTCGAAGAAGAACTGAATAAAATACCCGAAGTTAAAATTTACGAAAATAATCAAGATCTAAAAAATAAAATAAACGTTAGGGATGAATCTGCGGTCTCCAGTGAGCCGACGCAAGGTGAGAAAGTAGAGAATGAGTTAGTTGAGGTAATCACCATACCTATGGAGGATGATGAGAAACTAGTGGAAAGTGACGAGGAAGAGGGGCTTAATGACAATAAAAATGATCTTAAAAATACCTATGATAATAATGTTGAAAATAATGACAATAATAGTAGGGAATATAAAGATGTCGAAAGCAATAATAATAATGATAATGATAATTTTAATAGTAATGATATTGGCAATATTAGCGAGCAGACCAATATAAATAATCAGGACAATCGTGATGATCTGGTTAATATAATTAGCACAAGTAACATTAAAGATCAAAAAACCGGCAAGAAAATACGTCACAAGAAAAGAGAAGCAAATAAATCTAAAATTGAAAAAATGAAATACAAAATCGGAAGATCTATAAATAAAAATAATAAACTTAACAATGAACGAAAAACAAAGAAAACAAAGCTCAAATTTAAGTATTTAAAGTCCGGACACATAAAAGATCCTAAAGTAAATAATAATAATTCTCGTCGGTTGGGACATTGCTCCCGTTACCATCTCTGGTGGTGGAAGTATCGGCGGAAATAATTAATTAATAATTAAAAAGCTAGCCGATTTTCCCGGAGTACGACGTCAACAGATCAATTAAAAACCAATACGCAAAAGATAAAACAAAATTTAGCTAGGGATCCGCTCGATGAAGATACAAAGAAGATAACTTCTCTAGGAAGTATTATTTAACATATTCCAGTCGTAGATAGAATTTAAATTAATCATTAAAAATAGATAAAATTATTATAAATTGGCCTGAGCACGAGTGCGAGTAACTGTTTTAGAGTAAGTATGACAGGTGCCCTGTGTTGCTTCGATGGAGAGAAGTATGTCGTGTACAGTATCGTTTTTTTTACGCTTTAATGTTATAAGTCTTCGGAGATTTTGTGTCCGCGTTCGTTGATTTTCATGCGTAATAATTCAAGGGGTAGTTCCGTTTTTTTTTTACAAAGAAATTTTTGACAAGTTACTTGCGTCTAACTCGTCAATGAGCCTGCTCAAATTATTGCAGCCGGATATTTATCGATGTTTGAATTATTCATCTAATTTTCGAGTAGTGTAGGCCAGATTTCAACTTCAGTCAGATAATTCGTCGATTCCCCGAAATTTGCATGTCTGCTGTTCTTTTTCTAGTTTCTCGTTAGATTAGGTTAGTTAGTTTTTCAGACGACTTATGCGTCAGTTTTCACTGGAATTTAGATCAGTAGATATTTTTTTTTGAATTTTTGAATTTTTTTTTGAAGCAAAGTGTATTCGATTTGCGAGAGTGAGCTCGATTCGTTCTGATTTCGACCTTATATAAGTGTGTATCACCCCTCGCTTAGAAAGTTGTTCATTTTATTTAAATTCAAAATTTTATATTTTTTTATCTGGGCATTATTTCGCCTCGGATTTCGGTGTTTTGCGGTTTTTTTTTTCCGAAAAAAAAAAAAAAAAAAAAAAAACTGGTTACTCGTTCGAACATCATTGAGACTTTTTATACTCGTATCTACCACTCTGACTTTAAACTCCTGCGTTTACGTGCGGTGTGGTTGAGCTTATATTAAATTACGGAATTAAGAAATGTGAGTAGAATCGGCGTTATGTATTAGGATTAGAAAATGTAGTTTGTTTTAGCTTTGTAGCGAATTTCCGCAAGGATGCGGCCATTCACTGGATAATAACAGGTTTGGAGCTGAGCACACATAAGTGTTCAATATTAAATTTTTATATATAATTTGTTATGTAAAATGTATAACTGTTTTTCTATTTAGTTTATGTTAATGCGTATATTAATCATGTAGCCCTATAGAAATTGCGCGTCGGCGCACATAGTTAAAATTTTTTTGAACGTCTTTCGGAAATAGTATCTTTTTGATTTATAATTTTGCGAACCCCGTGGGGTCATTTAGTTTATTAGTGACGCATCTGTTGAGTTATCAACTAAGAGTTTTTCTTCCTCTTTCGCAATGAATTTTATTATTTCTATAATTTAATTGCCAATCTTGTGGGCATCGGGATACTTTGATTTCGGATTCATTTAACCATTTTGTTCCTTTTTCTCCCATTCTCTTTTCATTTCCTTTCTGGTTTAACTTCCTCATACCCTATACCTAACCTCCTGCCAATGTGGGCGGACGTTTTAGTTGTCGGTCTGCGTTGTTAACAGTATGGACATTGCTGTGATAAGATTATTTACATATGGCAATGTTCCTCTCACCGGTTCTTTTCGGTCTATTTAATATTTTCTTTCTCGGATTTTTTGAACTTCTTTCCATCTCTTTTCTGCTAAATATACTGTTTTTCTCTTTCTTTGCTCTATGTTTTCCATTCACAGCGTCGCTAGGCGGATCGGGAGGGATTTCCGGTCGACCCCTCAGGCTCTGTGGGCGCTGCTAAGGCAAGCGTGGCCATATTGTTCGGTGGGGAGAGAGAGTGAATACCTGGTACTCCGGCGGGGCTCTATATTTTATTATCTTTTCTTCTCCGTTGTACGAGCTTTCGGTGTAGTGGGCAACGTTGAACGTGTGCGGCCACGGCATTGGGCGTAAGTCTCGGCGAGAAATACGGAGAATAACAATTTTAATCGCTAAGTGGTGAATCGAATCGGTTGGATTTATTGTGGCCACCGAGTATTTCTGGCGAGTGGGGTCAATGGACGCCCGATACCGGCAATTGCCGAAGAACTCGACCTAGTGGCACAACGATACCTTATAAGCCGTAGGAGCTTTCCCGACACGGGGTACCGGGGAAAAAGGAAATATGATGGTGATTCTTGGCTGGGATCTCTCCGTGGTGACGGTCTAATGGCGAATTTTGCTTTATTCCCGCAATCCGATCGATACTTTTATCTCAACGATGTACCTATTTCTTTTGTTTTTTTTTGTTTCCTATTTTCCTCCTTTGCGTGTGTTGTCTTTCTTGTATTCTATTTTTTCTGTCAAAAAAAAAAAAAAAAAAAAAATGGCGCAGGACGAAGACGCAGAGCTCCGTTCTCATATTGGTAGTGACCTCAACTGCTCTCTTTCTATTTTGATAATCATTTTTTTGATTTTTCTTTCCTCGTTCCGGAATCAGGTAACGATAGCGTCCCGCAAGCCCCACAATCAAGACAGGCAGTTAACCGCTTATTTTCTTATTTTTTTTTCTTTTTAAATACATTCAATTATTCTCAGTACTTTTGCTCAGGTCAAGACCCAGTTTCAGAGTTCTTATTGTCCTGTATTTTATTCGATTATTTTTTTTGTCAGTTAGGCGTTTGGGTCGATCTATTTTAAAATTTAGTTCACTTGTATATATTTTATTTGTTATTGCCACTGGGACAACGTGTGAGTGTGAATGTACGACCTTTCGGCCGGGAGCGGGAATGTCGCTTACAGTGTCCGGAGGTCAGCGTGTGATTGAAATGCGTGCACACTAGGTCGGCTAGAATAACAAGGTTATAAAACATTTTTTTTGAAAATCTTGCGAGTTTCGGTAACCTGGTCATGTAGAATTCCAGATGTTATTCCTTCTAATTTTTTGTAATTATGTTTAGTGTGTTCTTGTTCCTTTTCTTCTTTTTCTTATCCCAATGGGTGGTGTGCGCCCTCGCAAGGTACACAAGGTAGACTCGACGCCTAAGGAAGGCCGAGGACCGGCGTGGTATCCGGTTTACAGATGGAGAAGAAGATTGTCGGAAAGTTTGATGGATTATTTTTTTTATTTTTTTTATATTTTTTTGCGGGGGCTCCTCTAGGTAGGCCAAAGGAAGGTCTCTCGCGCGGTCCGATCGATGATGAAGATAGAAGATGTAGATGTTCGTACCGTCGCGGGGACATGTTGACGTCCCATGAAATAAGATGGTGAGCGTTCTCAGGGGGTGTCTATAGGGGGTCCCAGTCTTGTCCACCATTAGGTTGGGTAGGCCACGTGGGGGGATGTGTTCGCGCGATGTTCCAGCGCCGATGCGAGAGGGTGTCATTGGGGGGATTAAATTTCCACTGCGTAAGCCAACGGGGGGTTCCGTTGCATAGTGCGTGACTGAGTGCCACTTTCCGGGCCATGGGCCGATGTTTATTAGTTAATTTTGTTGTTTTTTTTCGAGTGGCTCAGGTGCACGCATTCCGCGTATTGTATCAGGGGGTGTCTATATATATATTTTTTTATTTTTTTACCCGTCCAAAAGGGGTACCGGTCTTGTCTGCCGCGCCTCTCTCTTTGTTAGGAAATTTTTGTCGTATTCTTCATGTGTTCCTGTATCTCTCAGAGGACATCGAGCTCGCGTGAGATAAGATGTTAACGAATTTATTTTTTTTGTTTTTTTTTTTGGCAGTTATCTAATCAACTTGTTTTTTTTTATACTTCAATTCTCAAATTATTTCAGCTAATGCTAACGTAACTAATTTTTTTTGTATTGAACCAGCATGGAAGCCTATCTTAGAGTATTCTTTCCGATATTTTGTAGTTTGCGAACTGGTTATAGGCGGGTTGTTTCCCGTATTGTTTTGTTATTTTGACGGGATACGTCTCGTATTGTTCGGAATAGATACTCGTTATCTCTCACGTTTATTTTGGTTCCATTTTGTTTTTAATTGTTCTTAAAGTTTCCGCTATATATTTTTTTGACCTAGTGTGGTCCCAGTGGTCTGTGAGAGTGGTGTACGTGTGATAACTTAAGGGATGATGTGCGGCGTACATGAGCGGGTTTAGACGGTGGAGATCTGTTCAAGACTCCGTAGCTCGGAAACGGCTTGTCCGAATCCTTTCGTTCTTGGTCACCTGAATTCTCATCCAAAACTACTGTTTTGGATGAAAATGAGGGTGGGGCAGTGAGACGGATTCGGCATTTCTTACGGCCTTTGTCAACGCTGTCCGAGCTAGAAAATAATATTTTGGCAATAATCATTAAATTCTCGGCGGTCTCGGCAGCGGGCAAAAGCGGCATGGTTGTCAAAGACGCTTTCTTGGCTAAAAAATCGAAGGATCCCGGCACAGATGTTCTGACCGCTGCGCCGGGATAGCGAACTGGTTTCTATGCGGGTGGCCGAAAAGCGGAGAAAGAGCCTTTGCTGGCGGTATAGGCGTTTGAAATGCGTACCGAGCTATGTTGAGCCGGCAGAAGTTTTTTGACAAAAAACCCGAAAAGGCATACCGGCAGGGTAATCGCCGCTAAATAGAAATTAACAACCAACTTTCTAAAAAGATCCTTTTGGCGGTGTTTTTTTTTATTTGTTAATATTTTTGTGTAAAATTAGTCGTCTTAGCGAAAGGCAAGAGGACATCGAGCGATCCTCGCCAGACACTTTTGAGTCTCTCGCAAGAGTCGCTTGCAAGAGTCTTAGGCTGAACGTCGTCGAGGCTCTTTTTGCCTCAAGCAACTCGTCGCGTTGTCGGTTTTAAAATCGTACGTGCTCTGCCGCACGCGTTTCTTGTAAAAAATTTTTTTAATATGTTAATTTGTGCACAAGTATACTTCTCGTGTGAACGCTAAAATCATCCTAACAATTTTATCATATTTTTTTTTTTCCTAGCGAAAATATACGCGTTTAAAGCCGAAATCTTTCTTATTGGACACGGGGTGGGTTCCGGTGACATCTCCGCCGCGGAGACTTTCTTTTTTTTTTTTTCTCTTTCGTTAAACCTTAGGAAGGCCTAAAGCTCTCCGAATTGAGTTTCCGGTAATGACACACCGGGGTTAAGTGTCATTGGCGCCCGAAATCTTTTATTTTCTTTTGTTTTTTTCTTTTTTTTTAATTTATCATCGCGGTAGCTGGTCAGTTGCAAATGTCGCCCATGAACAGGGACAAGAGCGATTAGTAACAATATTTAGAATTGAATTATTGTATGCCAATTTCCATATCCTTCCTTTAGCAAACGTTGTTCATTTCCTTCTTTTTCTCTCTCGCGCCTAGCTGTATTTGCAGGCTAAACAATCGTTTATTCGCTTACGCTGCGAATCCACTACTTCGCAGTTATTACAAGTTACATCGCGAATGACGCAACTTTTTGACATATCGTCGTTCACCGGATTTTAATATCCGCTGTACGCAGAATTCTCGTTTACCGCTATGCACGGCCGAAGTAACTGATTATTCGCTTACGCTGCATATTCGCTACATCTCGGATTATCACAAGTGACGTCGCGAATGACGTATCGACTGGCCGGACCATCGTTGCTGAATATTAATATTTTTTGAGAATATTCTTTTAGAATAGCATTCTCGGTGATACCCGGAATAACCGATTCGGTAAGCCAGTCTGTCCGATTAGCCCTTAGCATCGCATTGCTCTAATCGTGCCGTTACATATTTACGGACGGCTGTATCAGTTATTTCTACATAACGGCGATCGGTATTATTGTCGTATTAAATAAACTTCGTATCACACTAGCTTCGTCTAGGTTTATTTCGACTTACGCGAAATAATCGGTATATAGCGTCCGGGAATACAACAGAATCTTTTGTATTTCACCATGGGGATAGTTCCTGAACCCTCACATGATAGTTTTTCTATAATAATTATAGAAGAATAAATTTCAATTACTACGTCATTCTTTAAAAAAAAATAATAAAATAATAATAATTTGCGATGTGCGTAGTAATTCTATTGCAACTTCAGTTACATATTTCATAACGCGTTTTTATATTACCCCTGGAACAAGAAAAATTCATTTATTAATAACAACGTCATTCTTAGCCCGACCACTATCACATTTATGTCTCAAAACGTTACATATATTGTAGACAAACCACCTACAAGATGACTGCTGGGAAATGACAACTTCATTCTTAGTCCAACGCTCTGTCACGAAAATTGGTCCCCAAACGTTACATGCAGTATACATTAGCAGCCAAAATACCAAAAAAATTCATGTCAATACCTAGAGTATAGGAAAAATATGAAACCACAGAAATTTTAAAATTAAAGGGCACAAATTTTGAAAAGTTTGAAAATTAAGTTTTGAGAAAAAAATGTTTAACGAATTCCACAGCCGGTTCTGTGTAAGTTACGGTAGTGATTTCCGTTTTAACCCATATAATAAAGTCTCCAGAATACAGGAAAAATATTAATTTTGAAAAATTTTCATATTTATGGACCAAAATTTGTGAACGCTTATAACTGGAATACTGGAAACTAAAAAAAAGTCCACAGCTCTACCCATTGTAGCTGGAGAGTCATTCTTTTTTTTAAAATATTATTTCAATCGCTAGAATATAGGGAAAATACGAGACTCTCAAAATTTTAAAATTAACGGGCCCAAATTTTTAAAAATAATTTAAGCATTCAAATTCTGAAATGATTGCAGTGATGTTCAACAGTGACTTAATATATTATTGCTTAGACTCGAATAAAAAAAAATAAATTTCATTATTGCATTTAAAAATATAAATATTGTTAATGTCTTATTTTAAAAAGAATTAAAATTAACATATTCCTCTGACATATCTGTTAGCGATTTCAGATATTAAGCTAATTCTTCTATCTCAGGAATTGCTTTCATTTTCAAGATGTCACTGCTAACCTGTAGTTCAAAATAATATATTATATTTTTCTGAATCACATTGTAAACAATTAGAGATGATGATTAATTAGCATATTTTCATAAGTAGGAATATTTATTATTCAATGTGTCTTTTAATTTTTAACCAGTAAAATATTTGCATTTCAAAATGTGTAAACGAAGTTGTTATATAATTCCATCGTAACATGTTGGTGTTTTTTCCTACTACTGTTTTTTTCTCTTATTGCTCCATTTTATTCTTAGTTTAATTTTTAGTTTTAGAAACAACCCCTTTCATGACTACATAGTTCATTAAATAGTAAATTTATTCAGTTGTAATAAATGTTTTAAGTTATTTCAGATTGTGTTTTTTTTCTTTTCATTTTCAAAGAGGCTTTTGTATTTATTATTGTACCTATATGTGTTTTAATTTCACTAACAAGCAATTTTTCGTTGAATGTAGTGTAAAGTATGCTTCTTCTCCAAGGGCGTCGCCAGCCGATGAGCCAGGGGGGCAAGATGATAGAAAGAGGATACGAATTATAGGAAAAATAAAATGTATACTTTGTAAAGGTTTAATATTTTATTAAACGAGATAAAATCTTAATTAAAACATAATTTTCGTGGGTTTCTGGCAAATTGTTCTACTACTTTATTATAAAAGTCTTCCACATTGTACATGATTATGCGCCTATGAATACTTATCATGGCCAGCTGATTAAAAATTTCACGGATTCAAGGGACAACGGCTCTCCTTTTCGCCTTCCCCCTGGCGACGCCCATGTTTTTCTCTATATCTAAATATGATTACTTATTTTTTATTTTAATTTCTTTCATGGAAAAGTAAAATAGTCTACAATTTATATTGGAGCAAGTTAATTTTGGTAATAAGTGTTTGAAAAAGTTGTGTAATTTATATGTACTCAATATGTAATCAGAGAGGGAAGGCGAATTTTTAAAATTTGAATGAGAAATCCGATATTTTTAAAAATCAAACAGTGCAATACACTTCTGAGCTTCCAGTTTAACGGCAAAAAATTTCATAAATATTGGTTTAGTAATTTATGAAATGTCTTATAAAAAAAACATTTACAGACGTTACCGAGTAAAAAAGTCGTGTTTTAAATAAATAAGAATTACGAAATAAAGTATGTTCACAGAGTATTGTTTTTTACTTCTTTTACTTTAATAGCGTCTAATTTTTGTTTTTATGCGTTCTATTGTTATCGTATTTATACAAATAAATAAAATTTTGTTATTTTATGACCTTTGTTTATACAGTTGGAAAGTAGCTGTGAAGAAACTTTTAGGACGAATAATTTATACTTTATCATTGCAATATTTTCAACTGAATCAAAATAATACGTCGAAAAAAAGAGGAATGTTTAAGTTAATTAATCCTTACAATTAAAAATACATATTTACAAAAACATATTCATGGTTTACTTAATGCATTCCTGATATGCACATTACAATTACAAAATTTGTAGAATCTTGAAAATATAGAATTATCCATGTATTTGAAAATTGGCGTTTAAAATTAAAAATATTAAATTAAAGGGTGGCTGCTGAATAAATTTAATGTAAAATATATAAAATTGGCGACAATAAAGTTTCTCAGGCTGCGAACGCTTCCAAGATAATGTGAAAATAATGTAATTCGATAAATTCTGATGTTCATTTTTTGTAATGTGAAATATTACATTTTGTTCCAAAATTATTATCTCGCTGTAATACATTTTACGTTAAAGTAAAATCTATATTTTATTTCTCTGTATTACGCTGAAGTAATACACTTGTTGAAGTAAAAACGTGTGTCATAAAATAATGGTATCTATTCATGTACATCATGTTTTATTATATTGAACTTTAAATCATCGCCTTTCTAAAATAACACGTTCTTAGGAAGAGTATTTGCTTAAAAATAAAAAATAAATCTTCACAATAATGTATATGAATAGTTTATTTGTTTTACAATGATCCTTTGAGTTCCTAAAGTTATAAATTGCAATCTTTTGTTTTTCAGTTTATTGTGTTCCTCCACTCTCGGTTGAACGGAAACGAATAAAAGAACAAAAAGAGCAACATTAAGAATAATCCTTTTTTATTACGTCATCAGCCCTAAAGTGGTCCATAGTTCTTTATTTATCATTAAACGACGTAATAACAACTGCATGTTCTACAAGATGAGCCTAAAGCTAGCTATCGGCACGGTTAAAAAGTGCGACTTTGAACTGTCGAGTGTAGCAGAAGAATTAGGAAGGTCTAGGAAAACCGCGAAGATTGGAACCGAATAGAACGCAGATATATACTTGACTAATTTTAGGAAAAAGCACGAATTCGACTTCGCCGTTTCATTGATGATAACCAGAGTAAGTCACTTCAGGCAGCTTAATAAGTATGATAATTAACAAACGAAATTGAACAGAACAGAAACCTAAAATAGAAGATTTTAAAAATGAGAACTGCATTAATTGAATCGTTTATCGATGAATGGAAAGAAGGCTATTGAATATATCGGCACGGCTATCCATGAAAAATATTGTTGTATACACGAATCGAATAAATAGGGAAATGCGACAGACAGAAATTAAGGGAAGATAGATGTAAGACAGCGGTGGGGAATTAGACTTCGGTTCAGAGTTAAATAAATAAGCAGCAGGGATAGTGTTAGGTAAAGGAACGAGTAATAAATATAAAAATTATCGGAATTGGTGATGGAAATGGGGCAGCGATAGCGAGACAAAAATGGTACGGATGATGTTTGGGCATAGCCTAATAATCATAATAATTATAATAATAAGAATAATAAGAATAATGATAGTAAGAACTAAAACTAAACAAGTTCTATAAAAAGAGAAATATAATTTTTTTTTTTTTTTGCATACAGTCTGCCTGGAGAGAATTAGTAGCAGTGCGGGTAATAAATAGAAAATAAGTATGGCTAACCACCCACTGGTAATCAATTCTAACGAGATGTACGATTGATTAGTCAGCAGTGGTTATGATCTATGCTGTAACTGAATCTGGTTAAATCTTTTAAGGCGTTTAAAGCGGATCTAGTTAAAATAACTGACAAATTTTATTTTTGTTAACCAGTCTTTTATACTTACGTGTCAATAGAAGTATATTGATGAATGCTTAAAACAAAGTTTTAGAAACAGACAGTATTCTGCTAAAAATTTTGTATTAAAAGAACATCTGACTTAATAGGAGCAGTTAGTAAATACTATAATATTAGAACAAAATATTTATTTTCAGTGTGTTTGTATATGATTTATCCTAAATTATTCTAAAAATGTTAGCAGTTAAAAATTTACCGCTAAAAGCTTATCTGTGGTAATTATAAAACATCAATAAATCTATCCAAAACTTATTTATTATTTTGCTATATTTTTTTTTCAAAACTTCTGGATTTTTGTAGCTCTGAAAGTTCCATTTGGAAGTTTAAAACTAAAACAATATTCATGAAGTATTTGTAAGCTAATTCAAAATTCTTAACCACTTAATCCAAGTCGAAAAAGGTGAGGAATGTAATTTCTTGCAGTTTTTTGAACTTTTAGCGACGTTCAAAAAAACCTACTAGAAAAAAGGAAATACAGCTTCATTACTTCTAAATAACGCGAGCTTTGCATCGATACCTTAAACATTCAAGAAAAAAAAAATAATTTTTCCATTTCTGGTACTTTTCAACACCCCGATAGACTAATTTCGAAGTTGGAAATGCAGATGTTTCAAACTAGAAAAGTATTCGAACATTTGTGTATTTTAATCTAGTTCAAAATTCTTATCTATAATACTCGCGACTCAACAAGGTTGACGCACATTATTTTTGGCATATTTTTATACTTTTCACCAACTTTGGAAGTTTAGTTAAGAAAATGAAATATGCTTTTGTCCCCTTGAAATAGTGATCTTTCCATCAATACATTACATGTCTGGAGAAAGAAGTTTTCTAACGTCCGAGACCCCTAAGCAGTTCCCTTTTTTCTAGATGCTTTAAACTTTTCTTTTTAATAAATACAAATATAAATCTTTAAACAGAAGGGTGTACAGAAAGTTTCAAACATATCAAAACATATACTACATTTAAAATTTCCATATACATACATATATATCAGTGGCGGCTCGTGACAAGTAAATCTGGGGGGCTCTAATGTAAAATTACAATAATTTAAAAAGTGTAATGACATAAACTTATCTTGCTTTTTTGTCTACATTTTAAACTAAATAAAACTGGTTTAATGCATTCAAGTTCTGATTTAATTTAAAAAAAGATGTGAATGCATTTTGTATTTAGATTGAAATTTATTAAATAATATTTTCTAATCTTTGCCTTATATAATGTACAACCCTTTGCGTTGAGTAAGTTTCACTGTTGACGTGTCCACAAAAAAAAAAAAAAAAAAAAAAAAAAATTACATGTGGCATAATTTTGTGAAATAAGGTAAGCCAAAATATAAAATCCGGGTCTTCTAAGGTTCTTCGTAAACTATATATGCTTCCTTGCATGTAATATTTTTATTACATTTTTCTTCTAGTTCTTCGAAATATTCTATTAATTTTTCTCGATTTTCGAAAACAATATTCACTGTACGCATATTATAGTCCCAACGTGTATTCTAGGTAATTTACGATTTACAATTTCTTGCAGTAGATCACATCTATGAGCAGAATTTGAAAAAAAGCTTGCTACAGCGGACAAACTTGAAAAAAAGATTTTAATTTTAGAATCCTGGCTTGTTGCTTTTTGCAAAATTAAATTCAACTGGCGCGCATAACAATGAATAAAATGACAGTATTTATATTTTTGTTTTATCTTCGCCTATACACCATTTGTAGAATCGCTCATTATGCTCCATCGTAAGTTTAAGTAATTAGCTTAAAAGGTTAGTCTCTCCAATTAATTTATCTAATTCAGTTTCTAAAATGTTGAACGTTTGAAAAATCACTGTAAAGCAAGTGTCGACAAAAAGCAGTGCTTCTTGCATTCAAAAGTAACAAAATCCAGATCGCAAAATGTATTATTTAAAGAAGAAAAGCAAGGATAGAAATAGAACAAAAAAAACAGCAAATTAAAACAGTGTGCATCACTGGATAAACAGATGACGCGGCGCGCGACGCGGATGTTTTGTTAAAACCGGCTATAATCACGTGTAAAATTGACGAGGGCTCACTTTTCGAGAGCCCTCAGACGCCTTTAAGTTACGCTCGGGAAACTTCGGCTTTATTCGTTTTTCGTGTGTATTTTATATGCGGCTTACTTACTTTGTTTACTTTGTTGATTTACGTGCCGTGTACTGCATCTAGGCCAGAGGCACGATCGGAATGTGGGAGAGCTTAAATTAGAGAGTATAGGTGGATTAGTTTAAGAAAGGTTGTTAGGTTGTGAGAAGCTTTGAGAGAGTCGGAGAGAATATTTTGGAGTGTAAGTGGTTGGTCGAGAAGTGCTCTTTGGGAATTATATTGTGGGCAGCTTATAAGGAAGTGGTGTACAGTGATAGGAACATTGCAGTGTGAACAAATGGGGGCAGGTTGATTTTTAAGGAGATAACTATGGGTGAGTTTAGTGTGACCTAGACGCAAACGAGCGAGCACGACTTCTTCTTTCCTGTTTTTTGACGAGGAAGTACTCCAGCGAGATGTAGAGTTCCGTATAGCACGCAGCTTGTTGGAGGATGGTGTCGTTGTCCACTTGAGATTCCAAGAGTCTTGAACTGACTGTTTTATAACTGCTTGAAGATCATTAATCGGTGTGGGGAGTTGAGGATATGGTTTAAACTGTGATCCTTCTTTAGCTGCTAAATTGGCTAGCTCGTTTCCGGGGATGTTGACGTGAGATGGTATCCATGCGAATATGACTTGAACATTAGATGACACAATGGAGTGAATTATTTCTTTTGCTGTTGGATGTTGTTTGGGGTTATGCAAATCTTGTAGACATTGCAGTGCTACGAGAGAATCTGTACAGAGAATATAGGAGCTGATTCTATCCTCGACGATAGTATCTGTAATGACCATTTTGATAGAGTACAGTTCTGCAGAAAGAATTGAAAAGTGCGGAGGGAGGGAAAAACGAAGAATAATGTTGGTTGAAAAGGCAGCTCCGCATCCGACTCCATATTTGTTTTTTGATCCGTCAGTAAATATCTTTTTGTGGTGAGGATATTGAGAAATCATATTGTTGAAGGAGTTTATTAGGATGTGTTTAGGAGTTCCGTGTTTTGAATACTGTGTAAGACTAAGATCCATTGTAACTGTATAGTCGCTCCAGGGTGGAATAATGGAGAAGTTGATCCGAGAAACAGGAGGAAGGTGTAGGTTTAGTGAAGAGAAGGAAGTTTGAATTTCTTGGAAGAAAGAAGGGGGGAGGTCGGAATCATTGCAGAAAAGGAGGGGAGATTTGGATTTGAAGAAAAGCGGAGGTAGGAGAAGAGAAGAGAGCGTTGTCTATATACATGGAGAGGAAGTTCGCCAGCTTCAACTAAAATGCTGTTTATTGGAGTAGTAGGAAAAGCTCCAATTGCAAGTCTGATTGCTGAATGATGAATAACGTTTAGTGTAGATAGCAGACTTTCGCTGGCAGAACTGTAAGCGGCTACTCCATAATCCATTTTTGATTTGATAATGGAATGATATATTTTTAGTAGCAATAATCGATTTGAGCCATAGGTGGTATGAGCAAGTTTTTTAATTAGATTGAGTTTGGTAATACAGTTAGCTTTTAGGTTGTTAATATGAGGTCTCCACGTTAGTCTGCTATCGAAGATTAGTCCGAGGTATTTTGCAGTGTCTGCTGTTTTGATATGTGAACCATTTAAATGGAGGTTGAGACTCTGCTTGCATTTGTTAATTCGACAGAAGTGAACTGCTGTTGTTTTGGAGGAAGAGATTTCAAAGCCGAATTTGGTTGACCAATTGACTAATTTGTTGACTGTCTCTTGTAGTATTTCCTCTCCGAGAGCAACATGAGCGGCCGAGATAAAGATGGTGAAATCATCAGCGTACAGTGCACAGTTAACTGGGGGGGAAATCTGTTTTACAATGTCGTTAATTGCGATGTTGAATAGTGTGGGACTTAAAACTGATCCTTGAGAAACTCCGGTGGATAGTTTGTAACATGATGAGACTGAATCTTTAATTCGAACATAGAATTGGCGGGAACTGAGAAAATTTTGAATGAAAAAAGCCAGGTGACCTTGAATATTCCAGTGCTGAAGTGTTAGCAGGATCTTGTTTATCTGAACTTGATCGAATGCTTTTACAAAGTCGAAAAAAATAGTTAAATGATGGTGTTTGTCCGAAAAAGATTTTTGAATGGAATTTCTCAAGTGCACTAATTGATCTATAGGAGATCGACCGGTTCTGAAGCCACATTGTTTCTTTGTAAGTAAGTTTCTTGAGTCGAGGAGCCATAGTAGCCGTTTATTAACAATTCGTTCAAAGATTTTGCTAGTTACTGATGTTAAAGAAATGGGTCAATAGTTGTTGATGCAAGTAGGATTTTTGCCTGGTTTGAGAATTGGAATGATTTCTGCGATCTTCCATAATTTAGGAAAAGAATGCGTTGTCCATATTTTATTAAATATAGAAAGGAGGAAATTAATTGTGAATTCCGAGGAGTTAAGTAGCATAAGTGCGTGAACTCCATCAGGACCAGGGGATGAGATTTTTGTATCTTTAATGGCACGTTTGAGTTCATTGATTGTAATGCTCGTCATTTGATGAGAAAAATTGATGCTGGTAGTAGATGTTATTTGTATCCACGTTATTATCAGAAGGATTATGTGATAGAATATCTGCAAATGCTGTAGCCATTAAATTTGTGTCAGTAATAAGGTGATTATTGACGATGATACAAGAAGGTGAAGACAAAAATGGTCTTCTATTTATACTTTGAATTTTCTTCCAAACTGCAGCCGAAGTGGTTTTGAGATCGATTGAGCTCACATAGTCTTGCCAGGACTTACGTTTAGCTTGTTTTAAAATGTATCGGGCTTGTGCCCGGAGTTTCTGGAAAGTTAAGTGATTTTCTAAAGAAGGTTGGGATTTTAATTTCTTCAGGGCTTTGCGACGATTTCTTATGACAACGGAACATTCTTTGGACCACCATGGAATAGAATTGGACCGGGTTTTTTTTTTTGGTGAGTGTACATTGGCGTGTGATACTAGTTGATTTGTAAACCACTGAATGTGGGTTTCAGGATCTAGTTGGCTAGTATCTTTGGAATTCAAAGTGTGGGTTAAGGTGTGGTTGAAGGCTGACCGATCCATTCTTCGGTAGGCGTATTTCGGTTTTGGAGACGGAGAAGAAAAGTGTGGTTTCTTTGGGCGAATTGCGATGGTAGGGCGATGATCACTGCCACTCAGATCGTGGTGACCAAAGACTTGGAATTCGCCAGGAAGATCGGGAGACGAAAGTATAAGATCCAGATTAGACCAAGTTCTGAAAGAGAAATTGTAGTGGGTTGGTTCAGCAGAACGCATTATACCGAGGTTGTAGTTTTGAATTAGATTTTCCAATATTTGTCCCTTTTTGTTTCTCTTGGTACTGCCCCATGATGGGGAGTGAGCATTAAAATCGCCGCATAGAAAGAACGGGCGTGGTAGAGAAGTAATAATGCTGTTAAGATCTTCCATAGAGGTATTATTATTTGGGGGAAGATAGATTGATCCAATGGTGATTGGTGTAGACAGAAATATTTTTGCTGCAACAACTTCGATGGCTGTTTGAATGTGTATTTGCTCAAAGTGTATTGATGACTTTACTGCTAATAAAACACCGCCAGACGCGCAAAGAGAGGATGACCGGTCTAATGAAAGTATGTTGAACGATGGGATATTAATACAGCAGTTTTGTTTTGTGTGAGTCTCTTGTAAACAGATAATGGATGGTTCATATTGATGGATGAGAACTTTTAATTCCTCTAAATGACTAAAGAAACCATTACAGTTCCAGCTTATGAGTGATTCTTTGTTATTTTTGAACATTGAATAATATTATTAATTTTGTTAAAGAAGAAAGGATGATTGCTGAAGTTAGGCTTATGATATTTGATTTTATGACGGAAGGGAAGAAAGATTAATGATGTCTTTTAGTTTCGGTTTTAGTTTAGTGAACTGGGTTTTTATCGATTTGGAATTTAAGAAAATGTAAGTTTCTTCGAGCATTTTTATTATATCTATCAGGGAGACATTGAATTCAGTGAGAGTTTGATTAATATCTGTAATCGTTTTACTTTTAGTATTGTCCATTAATAAGGAAAAATTTGTAGCTGAAATTGGGAATTCTTTCTTTTTAAATTTTTCATTAATGACGTCTTCAATTGGTTTTATAAGATCTCTAATAGAAGGTTGTTCTATATCTTGTTCTGAATCATCTTCAGATAGATTAGTGATTGGCTTGTCAGGAGAGTGGGGCTTAGCATTGTCATTATATTTAGTTCTAATACATTGTTTTTTAGGTTTCATTAATTGTAAGGTTTTGATAGGGACTGTATTTGTTTGAGTTTGATCGTTTTCTCCTGAGGATATCGTTGAAATGGTTGACGGTGGTGGACGTTTAGAAACGTTAGAGGAAAAGGCATTTATAACGAGGTGAGGTGGTGGTGATTGTTGAGAAGGCAGGGGAGAATCGATTTCTGTCACTATTTCTGAATTTTCTATTGAGTCTTCTACTTCTTCGTCAATAAACTGAAGACAATCATCTGCTTTATGTCCTTTTGTGCCACATCTAAAACAAGAGAGTTCATCTGAAGAGAGAAAAATATACGATAGGAGTGATCAGAATAAGTTAGGTTGAAGGAGCTTGGTAAAAAGGAAAGATCATTTTCCGATTGGATATATACTTGGCGGCGCCAACTTATGACATGAGAAAACATGTCGTCAGATGGATTGACACGTAAAATGGCTATTGGAGATGAAAGTTTTAATTTAAAAATATTCACAAGTACTTTTTCTATTTCTGAGTTTGGGATAATTGGCGAGACATTAGAAAGAATTAGTTTTTTTGAAGGTGTTTTGAGTTTCCTCGTTTTGATAAAACTATCTTCATGATTAAAGTCTTCATGTTCTGTTTGGAATTTTTCTACGAGATCTTTATTAGAAAGAAAAATGATGACCCTGTTACCACTAACTCGGGAGGCGGCTATAATATTTTTAGCGCCTCCGACAAGATGATGGATAGAGAGGAGATAGTCGCGGATTTTAACTCCTTGAACGTGATTAAAAATAATTGCTTGATCTTCTTTGGGATATGTCATTGTAGTAATTGGAATAATTCGTTGTTTAATTTTATCTGCATAGGATGGAGGGGTTACTTCGACGGAGGGATTCATGATAACTAGGAGATAAGGAGGTTAAAATCGATAATGTCTTTATCAACAAGCAACGGCTCGCCGATTAACGAAAGCGAAACGATAGTTTGAAAATTGACTTACCGCGCGCAGAGAAAGAGAGTGATAATAGTTTACAAAAACGATACGAGACCGGATGCGACGAACTCGAGAGAACGGATCACTTTACTGGAACACGAAAAACACGTGATAGACGAATACTGCGTAACACGAGAATCTTATATGCGGCTTGGAGGCTCAAATATTCTGAGCCCACGTACTATATTATTGGTTGTTAATATCATGTGATCAAAAAATCAGCTGTTAACGACCTTGACAGTATACTACACTACGAGTAGATCGTACAGTTCCAGCGCAGTAAGCATGAACCCGACAACTGTTATCGGATGTTTCAGCTGTTCGTTTAACAAATCGCACAAAATGCTTATTTTGCAATTATTTTTAAAATGCACTCTTGCAAAAAAAATTATTTTGAAATAAAAAATTCGTAACATTGATTTTTTTTCTTGAAGTAATTAAATATTATGTATTTTTTGAAAACGCACAGGGAGGCTCGCGCCCTTGAGCCCCCTAGGACGAGCCGCCCCTGATATATATATATATATATATATGGCGATTTAATTTAATGGACAAATTTCTAACATGACGAAGCATGTTTTTTTACATGTAAATTGCGCTCCAAAACATTACAAATTACTTTTCCATCAATTTTAGACATTCAAAAAATCAATAAAAAAATCGTGTTACATTAATATATAGTAATTTCCGGTTATATGTTAAGAAACTTTAAAAGAGAAAATCACATTTACTTATTGTAACCATTAGCGGCGCTGCTGCCAGGGAACCTGACCTGTCTACACCAGCTCTCATTGGAATGAATAGTTAATCTCGTTGTTTACACATGTTTTTTTGACTTGTTCACTTTTTTTTTATCGATTTTACGATATTTTCAGTTTTTATTTTATACGATTTCAATTATATTTTTATTATCGGGCGCAGAAAAGACGTGCCTGGTTTACCTGTGATATTTGTAAATACAATAGAATCTCGCTAATTCGGACTTGACGCGACCCGACCTGTCCGGATTAATCAGAATCAACTTTAAAATGTGTCAAAAAAAAGTTTTATAGGTATAAGAAGAAATCTTAATGATTAAAAATCTGAATGATTTCTTCATTTTAAAGTGTGTATGTACTTTAGAAAGTTATTTACATGTAAAAAAATTGTACGTTCGTATATAATTTATGTCTGCAATGCGTCCTAGGCGCCTGAGAGTTTTCTTTTCATTTTTTATTTTTTTTGATTCGTCCGGATTAGCGAAACTCTACTGTATGTATTTAGTCGGAAATATTATCTAAGTCGACATATGAAAACTCATTTTACCGTGTATAAAAATTTACAATCTACATTGAAGCAGAAGAGAAAAATTACATGCGCTTTTGATTTTTGTGGCTGTACTTTTTTCACTTATGTTTCATATGATTCTCATTTAAAAATGAAGCGGAATTCTAAAAGCCGACATATTAAAGTCTGATGATGCCAGTTGTTATTATAATGCTTGGAAAATAGTCATGTGTGATGTGAACCACCGTTTACTGTATAAGTGGCATGTGGATAGAAATTGGGAAAAAAATCTTTCTTTAATTCCAGGTAAGAAAATGAAGCGTGAGGTTTATGCAATTTTACATACCTTACTGGAAGAACCCAATAAAAAAGATTTTACTTCTTTAGTGGAATTTTTTGTAGAAAAATTAAAAGAAGAAAACTATATTGACTTTTTTGAATATTTCAATTCAACTTATGCATATCCAGGACAGAAATTTGGCTTTCATGTTGTTAACCGAAATTTTCATCAACACTAACTTTCACCGTGTACTGAAACACATCTAGCTTGCTTCCAGAAAAAATCATCAGCTAGATATTCTAATCGACTCTTAATTCAGAATTATCCGAAATAAAGGTTATGATAGACTGATTAAGCTTAAAGAAGGTTATGTTAACCAGCACATTAATAACGTCTATAAAAGGCATAGTTTGAGCAAAGACGCGACTGAAATCCCGCAAATTTCAAATAATGAATGGCGTATGTTATGGCGGTTAGTACAAAAATTACATTTTACTCTATACTCAAAGAAGCCGAGTTCTGTAATTGCAAGAGAAAATGCTTAGCATGCCAAGTGTGTTTTCACATGTTTTCTTTCACGTATCCAGACTGTCTAATAAAAAATAATTTATGTAAACATATACACGCTGTAGTCGGAATAGAAAAGACTAGGGAAATTGTAGTGAAAAACTTATTAAAGATGGACAAACTAAAGCACAAGTAGTATTAAATGAAATTTTGTCACATTTTCAATGATGAAGACAGAAAACAGTTGCCTATTCAAAGAACAACAAGGAATCAAATTTTTGTAAAAAAATTGAAAATATTTACAAATATGATAGAAAATGCTGATAGCAAATTTGTTGAAGAATTTTTGAAAGGAGAGGAATATGAGAATATTTTGGACAATATCCACTTCTTTTTCAAGTACTAACAAAATAATAATACAAACTAATGAACCTGCAAACAAAAAAGTAGAAAAACAGTTTCGTTTTCACACAACTACAATGACACCGGGCAAGAAAAAAACATCTGAAATTTTTTCTCTGCCAACTATGGCTTAAGTATTAACTCGTATAAATTATAAACTGTACTGGTGTTTTAAATATATATATATGACAACAGATCATCAATATTAATTTTGTTGATATTTGTTTTTTTTGTGGTTCTTAAAATAAAATTGTTAGTTAAATAATAAATTAATTTATTTATGTCATAAATATATTTAACAATAAGTTTAAATAATAAATACAGTAATAAATAAATTATTTAGTATTTTAATTGATTTTTAAATTTGTTTCACAAATTGTTAATTTTCTAGTAACATCTGAATAACGGTTCATTCTGGCAACATCTGAATAATGATTCGTTCTGGCAACATCCAAAAGTACCTGGTCGCTGCCGGTAGACGTTTGTTTAATACCTGAATGCCGGCATTCTTGCAACGAGCAACAAAGAGTTCTGTTGTTCGTTTGTACGATTTTCTTCCTGCTTATATTTAATTTGGCGTTTTAATTTCTGCAATATTTAAATCTAATTGACAATTTATTTATATTAAAATACAGAATGTCGCAAGAAATTAAAGAAAACAATTTCTGTACCTTAATTACCAACAAAGGAGGTATATTTCACGGGTACAGTTTTGGAGCTAATGTTCAAGTGAATAGTGAAATAGGTGAGAATTGTTATTATACATTCTAAATTTTATGATTGTTTATGTGTATCAAAATACAATAGCTTATTATTTCATATTCTCATTTCAGTATTTCAAACCGGTATGGTTGGATATACAGAATCATTAACAGATCCTTCTTATAATAAGCAGATACTTGTTTTTACATACCCGCTAATTGGTAATTACGGTGTAATCGATAATTCAGAGCAAGATGAATACGGACTACCAAAGTACAATTGTATTTTATTAACATCTGGAAACATTTATTTTAGAAACTTAATATAGAATTTAACTTGTACTTCTAATTGCATTTTCAACAGTTTACAATATAATGGAATTAGTTTTAAAGAACCGAATTATATACAATTTTATTGGTGTTTCAGAAATTTTGAATCTAGCAAATTGTGGATTTCTGGACTTATTGTTGGAGAATATTGCAAGGAACCACATCACTGGAATATGAAACTGACCATTGAAGAATGGCTACTAAAATACAGCGTACGGGGTATGTATGGTGTAGATACTAGAGAGCTGACGAAGCATATTCGTAACAGTGATGGGACGGTATTAGCACAAATTGTCGCGGGTAACAGAGTAAATCCGAATGATTATACTGTATTTTATGATCCTAATGATTTTAATCTCGTAGAACAAGTTTCAATTAAGGTACGTTTAAAAACATTAAAGTTGTAAAATTATTAATAACAAAAATTTATGTATCATCTATGTGCTAGAACTGTGCACTGTAATTACTTCTTCACAGTTGGCAGGATAGCTTTTGTTATTTTTGGAAAATTTATAAATAAAATAATCTTATATGTAGGTAAAAGCTAAATGGAAAAAAAATATTCTATGAAACGTTTTCGGTAGTCTAGTATAAGTTACTTGGCTGCCAAATCAGGGGTCACGGACTCGAGACTTGTATCGTTCCGGATCCAAGTCACTCTTCTAGGTTTACTCGGCCTGAAATATAATTGGGTACCGGAGAAATCTGGGCAAATGAAGGAGAAAGGAATTAGCCCCCCTACTTTCTTCAGTGAGGCTTAATACATTGTGAACCTTAACTTCACAATCTCTGATATCCTGTCAAGAATATGAAGACTTACTTTACTTTACTTACTTAGTTTTACGGGAGATCTTATTATCAGCATGATTTTGTATTGTAATGTTAACAATGGCGATGACTATCCTTGAAAAGTAGGAACTTTTTATTATTTTTTACTCAATTTTATATTTTTTTCACAACTAGAAAAGAAAAACGGCAAATAAAAATTGTACGGTAAGAATTTATTATTTCGTCTCGAAATTATCCATAGATCGAAGCATGCTACGTGCATTGTACTCGTGTAACTTTATATTAATGATAATTGGGAAGTATTAAATGTTTTATATATCTGATTTTTTAAATTTTACTGTTTATAGATTTAACAGATATGTAAGAATTTATTTCGCCTATATATGCTATATTTCTATAAAAAATAGAAGTTGAATCTTTATAGCAAATGATGTCATTATTAAATTAAAATAAGTTTTCTGAAGATATAGAAATACCTTGCTCTTTCTTTTGGTTTTTTATAATGTGTACTATGCATGCTTCACTGTAAGTATGTTCATTACTGCACAGACTTAGCAGTTAGTATTTAAATAAAATTTGAATATTAGCTGCAAATTCAAAATTAATAGAGTGGAAGATGATGTTATATCATATATAACAGATATTATACGGTAAAAGATGATGAAATTATATCGGGTAATATCCGAATTGTGATTACATTATCTGAAAACATATATTGTACCGTTATAACGTTACTAAAATAGTTATAATAAACATAATTTAAAAAAAAAAAGGAGAAAAGATGTTCAATTCGAAATAATACTTTCGATCAAAACCATATAAAATTCATCATTGATCCAATGCTGAAATATTAAGTCTTTCAAAAATGTCGAAATATAAACTTGTTTAACATATTTTTAGTAGCAGAATTTATTTTTATTAGTAACTACCGTGGAAGTTTTAAGTGTCCAATAAAATATTCAGTAATGAGTTTCGCAACAAATGAAAAATATAAATTATGTACTGAGCGTAAATTAAATTTAATAAGAATAGTGCGCCGAATACTTTTAAAGAAATTTTATTTTTGTTTAGAATCTGTTATCATTATTTATCACAATTGTAATCCAAAAGGTATAATAATTTTCAGGTAAATGCAATGTAAACTTTATGTATCTAATAAAGCTGCAAGAAAAAAAATCCTACAGCCCGTTCTATAGTGGCTAGACAGTTCATTTTTTTTTGAGACGTATTTTTTTCGTAAGATCATAAAAAAATTATAAAAGCCTCAAAATTTTAAAGTTAAAGGACCCTGATTTTGAAAAATGTAAAAATCGAGTTTTAAGAAAAAAAAATTCGAAATTTTCAAAAAATACCACAGCCGGTTCTATATGAGTTATAGTTTTAATTTTCTTTTTAACCTGTATACCAAGGTCTCCAGAATACAGGAAAAATATAAAATTTGAAAAATTTTGATATTTAGGAACCAAAATTTGAGAAATTACACTTTTAAAGCGGTAAAAATAAGCCCACAGCCCTTTCCATAGTAGCTGGAAGGTCATTATTTTTTTAAAATAATGTATATCAATCACTGTAATATAGGAAAAATACGAGACAACCAAAATTTTAAAATCAATAAACCGAAATTTTGAAAAGTGTAAAAATCAAGTTTTAAGCAAAAAAATTTTAATAAATTACACATCCGATTCAATGTGAGTTGCGGTATTGATTTTCTTTTTAACCTGCATTGAAAGGTCTTTAGAATACAGGAAAATAATAAAATTCGAAAATTTTTGATATTTAGAGAATAACATTTTGGAAAATACACGCTTAACGCGGTAAGACTGGAAACTAAAAAAGAGTCTATAGCCCTTTCCATGGTAGCTGGAGGGTGGTCACTCTTTTCTTTAAATGATGTATATCAATCACTACAATATAGAGAAAATACGAAACCCAAAATTTTAAAATCAAAAAGCCGGAATTTTGAAAAATGTGAAAATCAGGTTTTAAGCAAAAAATTTAAAAAAAACATTCTACAGCCGGTTCTACGTGAGTTACGGTATTGGTTTTCTTTTTAACCTGCATACTAACGTCTCCAAAGAGAATTAAATGTAATATATAATCCTCTCACATATATTACCCTGCTAGCGGTTTTAGTTTTTCAAATATTTTATTCTAAATATCACTTTTTAATTGACGTTTCGGTGTACTTCTTTTTTTTTTTTTTTTTTTGAAAAAAATAAGTATATGTGAATGTTACAGTCTTTATGAAAATTTACAAAGTAATATAATTTAGAGTTCGAAGGAACACGAGACCAATCACCTAGTATATATATATGTATATATATATGTATATATATATATATTGTAATGTGCCTATTACTTGGCTCAAGTGAAATTCAAATAAAAATAAAAATAATTGGAAATAAGTAGTGTGAGTGAGAATGCGCGCGTGCTTCAAATTAAAAATGATGGTGATAAATTCGCCAACTTATTTACAAATAGAAATAGATTGAAATTAAAGGGCTTTAACGAGTCTCTAGAGAAATCATTAGTAGAATTAGTTTCATAGACGGGAGCGGTAAGGCGAAATTTAAAATGAAAACGAAATCTGCTGTGACTGGTAGAAACAAATTTAGGGGTCATTCTGGAAGATAAAAGAGATTAAGAAATCCCGGAAAGAAAAGAAACGGGAAAGTGTCGACAATAGAAAGGAAAAAAAAATATCAACGTATGAAAAAATTAAATGAAATTAAAGAATATTAAAAGAGTATTAGTAAGGCCACCGGAAAAAAGTATAAAGTAGCGAAAGGACAAATTAGAAAGAAATAGCCGCAAATTGGTGGACGGGTGGTATTAAAGTGGTAAGAGTAGTAGTTACCGGGAAGAAAATGAAAAGGAAATTAGGGAAGAGGAAATCATTGAAAGACAAGAACTTCCTAATATCAAAAGAATTTACATAGAAAGGAGAAAATTAGCCTATGTGAAGGAATTAGAAGAGAAAAAGCGTGGGAAGATATGGAAAACGCGGTTATGTGGGGGATAATGTGAAGGATCGCGATAATAAGATGCAAATAAAATAATAAAATAGTAGCATTAAATTTAGTTGCAAATAGTGTAAATCGTTTATTTGTAGCGAGGGAACGGGGATAAAGTACCGTGAGCAAAATTTCGATTATTGGAAAGGTCAGATAATTATCAAAATTAGAAATATGAAGATTTATATATAAGTCAAAGAATGACCAGGAGGCGAAAAAATAAGTGTAAATTAGATAGACAAAGACCAACGACCTACAAAAGGAACAAGAGAAAGAAACGGCGTGATAAATGTTTCTGAGATCGGAGAAGTTACGTCTGGGAAAATTAAGCAAGAGCCGCGGTCGAAATGAGTTGTTACATTAGAAGATAAAGGCTACAGCTAAGCAAATGTATAAAGTTATAAAAATAAGGAAGACGAAAAAGAAAATAGCGAATAGAATATTATAATTGAGCATCAGTTTATAAAAAGTGTTTCATGAAAGGTAATACGGCAAACCTGCAGTCAGGAAAGCCGAAAGTAAAAGGCCGGTAGATTATATCGAATCACGGCAAAGTAATTGAAATGTTCGATGATAGAACCTTAGGGCAAAGAGAGAAACTTATATATAAAATTTACGTCTGACGAGTCGGAACATATTTATAGAACAGAATTTGAAAGGAATAACGGATTCGATGAAATACATAATAATTTCGTAATGTGAAAAAGACAAGTATCTCAAAATTAACAAAATAATCGTGACAGATTTTATTCTGCATTTCTTCACTCATTTTATAATAAATATTCTAAATTTTATAAAAAATCTCAAACGTAATTTTGCGGCAAAGATGAATGTGTATCATTTTTGGTTACCGGAGCCGTCCATGCGTTATGTATCTACTTTCTTTTTCTTAAATACAGCTTTAATTTTGAAGTCCACATAAATTCCGTTTTAATTTTGAAAATTTGTTTTAAAGAGAACATTTACGTTTATTATAATTTGCAAATCGATCACTCGTGTTTGGAAAAAATCGAATTCGCGTAATTATATGTTTTCTGTCAATGATATAGAAAAAAAAAAATATATATTAGAAATTACCACATCGAATTGTTAAAATTATTGTTTAACGTCTATGTTTGGTCTAGTTGAATTTAAATTATTTCCATTTCATACGAGAAACCATCAAAATACTTTTAAAAATTATATCGAACCAACATTAATTTACGTCAAACGATTCCCGTTAATTAGAAATTAGAAATAATATCATTTTGCTGCGAAATATAAAAATGAGACTACGTTTTATTAAACAACAACATCGTATTATATATACTAGCAAAAAATTTCTGTTGGACCAAAAACGGTTTACTCTTAATTTGCCAGGTATCAAAACTTTGATATATTTCGTATTACGCTAGCTTTTAAATTATAATCGGAGTTCGGTAAAAAAAAAACAGTTTTGTACGAGTGACAATTTATCGCTTTCCCGGTCTGTTATTCGTTTTCTTCAGAATTCCCCAGTCTTTCTTTTAAAGGATGAAATTTGTACATGCTTGTAAATAGTTCCCCTCATATAAAAAGAAAAGAAAAATGTTGAAATCTGGTTAATAGAATTGAACGGTTCGACCGAGGCCGTAAAATACAAAAAGGAATAGAAAGGTATAAGAGTGTTTCTCACGAGCCGGAATATTTCGGAGTATTTTTAAGAAGAGAGAAGCGACTGTCTGGCGAGGGTCGAATATCACCGAGTTGCTCCGGGTATGTTGGCCGTAGTTAACAAAAGGGCTTGTAAATGGAATGCAAAGGCGAAAAGATAACAATAGTTTAACTGGATATCGGAATGTCGCCAGGGACATCGATCGAAATGATCGACCATGACCGAAAAACAAGGAAAAGACGAGGTTTTTAGAAAAGGTATAAAAATGGTATTCTATTCATAAGAGCGATCAAAGGAAAAGGTCGTTGCTGTAAAATTTTGGTGTAGGCCCAGACAATGAATAGCTATCGAAAGAAAGACAACTAGGTAATAGCCTAAAGATCAGAAATTTGCATAAAAAACACCGATACGAATGTCGGAAAGAAACGAGAGATGTTTAGATACAAATTGTAGAACGTCTATCATAGGTAAAGCCATGAGGTTAGGATAAAAGAAATCGGCGAGCGATAAAAGGCGAATTGACAAATAATAAGACGATAATTTTGATTGAAAAGAACATAGTTATTCGAATCGCGAAAGAATATGAATGGAAATAGATCGGCATGTTGGAAAATGAATGAAGAAAAAATAAGGCGACCATTGAGCGTAAATAAATACAGACTAACAAATAATTTCTACCAAAATTTTTATTTTTCGAGATGCGGAGATACGTAATATGCCCATTACATATGGCTTAAGTAAAATTCAAAAAGGAGAGGGAAATAAAAATAAAAATAATATGGAATAAAATTTATTGAATAATAAATACTACCTTTTGATTGACCAATAGCAACTGGGAAGGATGGTATAGGTATCAATTAGAAAAAAAGAGATAAAACCAATAAGGGAAGAGTTGACGAGTTCGCCTATGTACTTAGTCATAAACAAGATTTCATAAACGTAAATAACAATTCGATTTGTACAAATACTACTCGTTCCTACTAATAATTGCATCATTATAAACAATAAAAGCACACTGATCCTCCTACGCAAAAAATACCGATGCACCTACCTGAAAAACTGGTTCTCTTGTTGTAATCAACTGTTGCAGCTGTTTTTGGATCTGTATTAGTTCGCAATAGACGCCAACTTTCGTTCCTTCTAAAAATATAAAAGTTTACTTTCTATTGCTTGCGGGGATACTTTTAATTTATTAGAAAAAATAAACGTTAATCTTTACCGATACATTGTTAATTACATTTATTACAAATTCAAACGTCTGTGAAATTTTCATTGTGAGTAAATGCACTGACAAACTCTTAACTCTCTTCTTGTTAGATTTCTCTTCTCTAATATCATCCTGGTTAGTTTAATTAATCAGCACGCAATATTTAATGTTCACAATGTTCATTTAAAATTTGTTTACATGATTAATCGTCTGTGTCCGAAAAAAATGTTACATAACGTTTTGTTTCTTTTTTTTCATGCGTTTTTACCCCAGCTTCGTTTTAGCCCTGTATTTATAGAAATTTTTTTGTTCAATATGAAATTTTCTATTTTAGTTTGGAGATCACTTTCACAGGTCTGGTACCATTTCGCCTAATTCCTATTTTTCGCTTAAAAATGTGATGGCCCATAAAAAAAAAATAATAATAATAATTTGAAAAAATCAACTTGGCAATACGGTCACGTTTGATAGGCAGAAAAAAAGATTACTGGCGCAGCGGCGGATCCCTCGATTTTTTGACCAAGAAAGCGTCTTTGACAAACAATGCCGGTCCGAGAAATTGAATGATTGTTACCCAAATTTTATTATTTTGCTAGCTCGGACAGTGTCATTAAAGGTCGTAAGAAATGCAAAATTCGTCTCAATATACGGAAAATCACCGCCTACTGACTGCTTTAGGGTGTTATGCGTATCGCCGTTCTGAAGGAAACTATTCTTCTATCTTGAGTATTATAAGTTGTCGCTTGTGAATAAAACAAACATTTTGAGTCAGTCTAATATAATAATGGATGTATCATTTATAAAAATAAATCGAGCAGGTAAATAATACATATATCTAATACTTGTATATTGAAATATTTACTGCAAATTGCGTTTTAAATGAAATGGTATTCATTTAGATTTTGGCAACAGAGAATAAAAAAAATTGTCATCCATTAAAAAATTATTTTCTCTTAATTGCTATAAATTTTTGTTTTGTACGTCAAAAGTACATTATAAAATATTTCGTTAATTGAATAGCGTCTTTTTATATTATCTTTCTTTTTCCTTTTGTAATGTTAAATCTTAATCTTTTGGCAATTTATTGAATTAAGACATTTTAAATACTAAAATAAAAGGTTTTTTTTCTTTATCTTTTTTTTGGATTTGCCGAAAAATGGCGCCTGAATCAGTAAAATGGTCGATCCATATAAATATGAGTTATGCGCGAACAAACAAAAAAAAAAAAACATACGCGACGAACGGTTCGCGGACAAAAGCGCACAAGACAAAAGCGCACATGATAAAAACGCACACGGATAAAAGCGCACACGGACAAAAGCGCACATCGATTTGCAGAACAGGAGCTAATTTATTAATTTTTCCGTTCTCGGCAATTGCATCATTTGTGAAAAGGCAAAACTGGACAGTTGCCCCGCAAAGAATTTAAAATTCAAAAAAATTATTGGTAATCAGCGAAAACAAAGTAAAAATAATACAATTTTTTGTATGATTCACTAGTCATTTTTCTGTTTTTTTTTGTTCTTATATGTGTATTTGTTTGTTAATAATCATAGTGTCTATTGACTATGACCGCTAGGAAGTTACCGTATATAAAAAATAAAATTTGTATCAATAATGTATTCAGGGGCGTCTCAAGCATCCCAAGTTGTGGGAGTGGTGCATTACCCAAAATACCGATTCATGAATTCATATAATTTAAAAATAATTTTTTTTTATACTGTATAGCTTATATAATAAAATGAGATATAGTGTTTTTTGATGATTTTTTTTAAACCTTTACAATGTGGGTCTTTTATTTTTTACTTCTGCAGTTAAAACTGATTTAGATCGAACTGTGAGGACTAAAAATATTTTTAAAAAAAAATTTTATTAAAAGAAATCTCACATTTTAATGCTAAGCCTATAAGACTTTGTAATAATGCTTTACTTTTTCAAACAGTGAGGGTAACGTTTATTTTACACTGTTGTATACTAACCGTTTCTTTATAAATTGTTTCAACTGGTCTGAATTTTCTTAATAATTTTTGCTTTTAAATTAGTATCGAAAAATCCGCAACTCTTTGTTAACTTGGTAAAAGTTTTCATTATATTTGACACTTCTATATCGTCAACCGTTTGTTTGCTTATTTCTTCTTCATCATTTTCATCACTGTTGTTTATTTGACTCTTTGATCGCGGTTTCATTGCTGATTAAAACAACTGTTGCAATATTTTTGTCAACGTTTAATTATTCCTTTGATAATAAATTTCCCGATGATCATTCTAATATTGTGAAAAACTTGAACTCTGTTTTTATTCCGCAATACTTCAAACTTTTGTATTAAGGGAATTTTACTTACTTTCATTTTAATATGATCAGAATAAAATATATAAATATAATGATTGAATGATTTAAAACTGAACAGAATTTGCTGTTAATTAAGCGGCTTCTATTGTATAATTCTTTAAATTTCTACAAGTCTGTTTTAGTGACCTAAATTGTACGATTCTTGGCTGTTGTTAAGAACTTCGCAATTCGACCATAGTTGCAGACAAATACATAAATTAAATATATTTGCACTTCCTTGTTACTAGGTTAATATCTTGATGCAGAGGGACTAAAAACGTACACAAAAAAAATCTAAAATTTATTTCAATAAAATAGTTCGGAAATTTAAATTATGGTGAAGTTGTGAAAGAGTTTCATGTAGAGTTGAGAAAAAATACGTCAAGAACATTATGTTTGGTTTACTTGTTACTTCAAATAATCAAATTTCGTACTTTCAGCTAAAATTCACCTGCTTTTTAAATTCATTATTTTTAATTTTGCGTAACAAGGTCCGATTATATTTAATTATTATTTCTATTATTTTCGCCGCAATATTTATATTTTTGTTTTATTTGATAATTGTATGCCAGCGCCTAAATTTAAAAGGTTGCCATATTGTCAGAATAGCGTTGGTATGTATTTTTTTAAGGACAGTATGGCTGTCGCGGTCGGCATAAAGTAGTTTTTAGGTTTAGAGACGCGTATGTAGCGAATTGGTGTGGGTCATTGTGTGTTTTGTTTGCGGGAGAAAACGTGTCTCCTTTAGGTGTTCGAATATATAAAGCGTTGTTATCAATTTATATATGCATATATTTGTTGTTTGTAAAAGTTATGTTCTGTTAATTTGTGTGAAAAATTAATAAAGAGTAGAATTTAGTAGATTTGTTTGTTTTTTTTATTTTCGTCGATCATCTGTTGTGTTTTTTTTTGTGTAAACAATAAATTCGTTAGTTTAAAATTTCGGCTGACAACAGTGACTTTAATTCAAATTCTTTCCAATACTAGAAAACGTTATTTTCAAATGATAAAGTTCTTTATAATACAATGTTAAGGCTGAGAATTGTTTTAAAAAATTGAATTCGTATTTTAAAACAAATAAAGATTTTGACAGTAAAACACATGTTTATACCTTTAGTCCGCTTAGAAAAAGTTAAACTTTGATTTTATTTGTTCATTGTTTTTTGCTAAAAGTATCATGCTTAAAATCAAAAATTTAATGGAATCATTGAACAGAGAACTCAGTAATAAGTTTGATGTTACACAACTAATTCGAAGTACGGTAAAAATATTTCAAAAAATGAAAAATGATAAACAAATTTCTGCATTGATCAACTCGCTGGTTCTTTTTGTAAAAAATATTCATAATCCCGAACCTGATTTTTCAAATACAAAGTGCGTTGTGCGCTAAAAAGTTGTGATGAAGCCCTGGGGAGACTACATGTGATGTAGATTTTATAACATTTGATTTAAAAAAAACAGAGCTGTTTTTGAAGTCTTTAATTCTTGTATTCATGACGACTTATTTAAAATTCTTTCAATTTTTTAACCTTTTCGAAAAATATTTACAATTCCAGTAAAAAAAATAATTCTTGAATCAAATTAATAATAGATATAATAGATGTAACTTTAAATTTTTGAAGGAACATATAGAACGTTTACATATTGACGTGCAAATGCTTCTCAATTCTTGCGAAGATTTTACAAGTTTTTTAAGTATTTCAAAAATTGCATTTAAATCATAAAATGTACTGCCTTTTGCATTCAAATCTGGTCATTTTATTTTATCATTTTTTTTATTGTCACCGTCTTTTGAGCATTTGAGCGCTGAAATTAATTTCCGATCATTCACATACAACGATAAGCGGAAACCGTTTGTTTTCATTAATGTTACTTTTTTCTTGATAAAATGTAGTAAATCAAATAAATACTCATAAAACAGTCAAACTGTAATCAAAGTTAAACTTTAAAAAATAAAAACGAAAATCGAAATTTACTTCGCAATTAATTTCTATTATAAAATATAACATTTGCTTCATTTAATTCAATGCATATTGTCCTTTTCAGGGTCGATCAAAAGTAGAAAGAGTTTTTCAAGTTTAAATAAAATACATACTTTTAAAGTCGGACTCATTAAATTCGGAGATTTTATATTTTAATTAAAGATTTTATAATATGCTTATTGCTGTTTTCAAATTCGGCCCATTTTAAAAATTTTTTATTAATTTCAATAAAATATATATATTTTTTTTTTTTTTTTTTTTAAACAATTAGCGGGTCCCACAAGGCAATTGCCCGTCTGTGGGTTCCCAACATAATTATATCGTTTATTCATTATATACATCTTAAGTCTAATACATCATATTCGTCTTATATATAATTACTTAATTCAACTTAACTTCTATTTTTACTACTCTACGTCTAATTTTAATTCACAACATTTATACCTATCGCACATCGTACCACAATATTTACACATAAGCCATAAATAATGCAGCTAGAACTGAGCATTTTTTTTTCTTTTTTTTTTTTTTCATTAAATCATTTATAATTCTTTACTCTTTCAATCAATTACCCGTCTTATCGCTGTTCCTTTCCTATAACTATCCATTTCTCATTCTTTGCACCACGCAATCAACCATATTTTTATTTTGTCTTTCCATATATTCAAATTACATTCGTCTCTTAATTCCTTTGGTAAGTTACCCAGTAAATGACTCATAACTTCCTCTTCAACATTATCAATTTTATTATTAATTCAAAATTAAGTACATTAAATCTCATATTTGAATTAAGAGTTTTATAACGAAAACATCATGATTTTGCCAAATGATTAATGTTTTTTTATCCACCTTAAAGTATTTTGCCCACAAAATTGTATTTCTGCTACAATACTTTTAATTTCTTTTCTTCTATACATCTTTTTCCTACGTTTATGGGCCACTTATTGGCTCCCCGTCAACCACATTCACCACAAAACATAATAATAAATTTCTCCAACAACGAATGGCATTTACAGATAATAATAAAGCAAATAACCGTTTCGTTTAGAATTCGTAGTAAAAATAATTTTAAATTATTAAAATCACAGAAGGTATCGGCCCCTGCTCATTTTATTTAAAAAAATTAAATTCTCCCATATTAGAAATTAAAAATAATGAATTTTAAAAGCAGATGAATTTTAGCTGAAAGTACGAAATTTGATTATTTGAAGTAACAAGTAAACCAAACATAATGTTCTTGACGTATTTTTTCTCAACTCTACATGAAACTCTTTCACAACTTCACCATAATTTAAATTTCCGAACTATTTTATTGAAATAAATTTTAGATTTTTTTTGTGTACGTTTTTAGTCCCTCTGCATCAAGATATTAACCTAGTAACAAGGAAGTGCAAATATATTTAATTTATGTATTTGTCTGCAACTATGGTCGAATTGCGAAGTTCTTAACAACAGCCAAGAATCGTACAATTTAGGTCACTAAAACAGACTTGTAGAAATTTAAAGAATTATACAATAGAAGCCGCTTAATTAACAGCAAATTCTGTTCAGTTTTAAATCATTCAATCATTATATTTATATATTTTATTCTGATCATATTAAAATGAAAGTAAGTAAAATTCCCTTAATACAAAAGTTTGAAGTATTGCGGAATAAAAACAGAGTTCAAGTTTTTCACAATATTAGAATGATCATCGGGAAATTTATTATCAAAGGAATAATTAAACGTTGACAAAAATATTGCAACAGTTGTTTTAATCAGCAATGAAACCGCGATCAAAGAGTCAAATAAACAACAGTGATGAAAATGATGAAGAAGAAATAAGCAAACAAACGGTTGACGATATAGAAGTGTCAAATATAATGAAAACTTTTACCAAGTTAACAAAGAGTTGCGGATTTTTCGATACTAATTTAAAAGCAAAAATTATTAAGAAAATTCAGACCAGTTGAAACAATTTATAAAGAAACGGTTAGTATACAACAGTGTAAAATAAACGTTACCCTCACTGTTTGAAAAAGTAAAGCATTATTACAAAGTCTTATAGGCTTAGCATTAAAATGTGAGATTTCTTTTAATAAAATTTTTTTTTAAAAATATTTTTAGTCCTCACAGTTCGATCTAAATCAGTTTTAACTGCAGAAGTAAAAAATAAAAGACCCACATTGTAAAGGTTTAAAAAAAATCATCAAAAAACACTATATCTCATTTTATTATATAAGCTATACAGTATAAAAAAAAATTATTTTTAAATTATATGAATTCATGAATCGGTATTTTGGGTAATGCACCACTCCCACAACTTGGGATGCTTGAGACGCCCCTGAATACATTATTGATACAAATTTTATTTTTTATATACGGTAACTTCCTAGCGGTCATAGTCAATAGACACTATGATTATTAACAAACAAATACACATATAAGAACAAAAAAAAACAGAAAAATGACTAGTGAATCATACAAAAAATTGTATTATTTTTACTTTGTTTTCGCTGATTACCAATAATTTTTTTGAATTTTAAATTCTTTGCGGGGCAACTGTCCAGTTTTGCCTTTTCACAAATGATGCAATTGCCGAGAACGGAAAAATTAATAAATTAGCTTCTGTTCTGCAAATCGATGTGCGCTTTTATCCGTGTGCGCTTTTATCCGTGTGTGCTTTTGTCCATGTGCATTTTTGTCCATGTGCATTTTTGTCCGTGTGCATTTTTGTCCATGTGCATTTTTGTCCGTGTGCGCTTTTATCCGTGTGCGCTTTTACCCGTGTGTGCTTTTGTCCATGTGCATTTTTGTCCGTGGTGCGCTTTTGTCCGTGTGCGCTTTTATCCGTGTGCGCTTTTGTCCGTGTGCACTTTTATCCGTGTGCGCTTTTATCCGTGTGCGCTTTTGTCCGTGTGCGCTATCCGTGTGTGCTTTTGTCCATGTGCGTTTTTATCCGTGTGCGCTTTTGTCCGTGTGCACTTTTATCCGTGTGCGCTTTTATCCGTGTGCGCTTTTGTCCGTGTGTGCTTTTGTCCATGTGCGTTTTTATCCGTGTGCGCTTTTATCCATGTGCGCTTTTATCCGTGTGCGCTTTTATCCGTGTGTGCTTTTGTCCATGTGCATTTTTGTCCGTGGTGCGCTTTTGTCCGTGTGCGCTTTTATCCGTGTGCGCTTTTATCCGTGTGCGCTTTTATCCGTGTGCGCTTTTGTCCGATGCGTTTTTATCATGTGCGCTTTTGTCCTGTGCGCTTTTGTCTTGTGCGCTTTTGTCCGGTCACTGCAACGAACACATAACCTCCTTCTATTTGTAAGTTGGAAAGAATTAAAAATTAAAGACAAGTTTTGACTTATAAAAAATTTAAAGTATACTAATAGATTAATAAGTAATTTTTGCTTAATATTAACTTTACTTTTCGTTTATTAACATTTTAAATACACCTTCTTTTTGATGGGTAATCGTCCGCTGCTGACAAGCCCAACGCAATAAGGAAAAAACAAACAAATAAATACACTTTCTGCCTTTTTCTTAAGATTTAAAAAGAAAATATTAGAAACAAAGTTCTGTCCAAAATGAAAAACTTAAGTAAAAGATAAAAATTATTCTGTTTGTTTTTTAACGAGGAATTTAGATAAAACTGAAGCATAAATATGCATTGTTTTCAATTTGTAATAAAGCATTTATCCGTTTACAACTCTTTATCTGGATCATTTTTGTTTCTTTTTTTCTGGAACTCTGAACACTTTAATGTTCATGTCATACTAAATATCAATAAGGGGCTTCCTATATACCGACTAATAAGGCGGGTGGGATTTATATAGCACCGGACTTCGAATGGAATAACTCGCAACTATTAATCGGAGTCATCGTTTCGCGCATATTTACATTAAACATTTTTAGCGGTATTTTTTCATTTCTGATTTTCATATGAACCTTTTTTGTTGTTTTTCGAAAAGAAAAGATTAACCGGGGAATCAAATAGCAAAAAAAAATGCTGCGTTTAGTCTGTTTAAAATTCGCCAATAATGACGCGCTGTTGCCGACTCGAAATTATTCGTATGTTTGTCTGATATTTTTTTTTATTACCTGAGTAACCGAAACCTTAAATTTAGGCGAAATCGGAAGTCACCCTTTCACAGATATCCTGTATAGTACAATAGTCCCTATTTTATTTTATGTTTTGTCGAATTTTTAAAAATTCTTAGAAGTAGGAATAAAATAGTTTGCTGCACTAAAAATTACCATTTATTGGCATTTTTGCGACATTTTTACTTTTATTATTTTTTTCTATTCTCGAATTTTTAGTTAAGCAAATTTTCCGAAAATATGTGATATTTATGTCTGAGATGGAGGAAATATTTGTTTAAATCCTTTAAAGCGTTTTATCATTTTTATTCCATGTAAGGTACATAATGTTTTTTTCTTACACCGTTTCTTTCTTTTGTCTTCTTTTTTGTTTCTTTAATTCGCTGTTATTAATGTAGATTACTATCGGTAAATGATGTTCGATAAAGAGCTACCAATTAAAAATGCATAACTTTAATTGTCCCTTTTTCCTCTTATTTAAAAAATTGAATGTCTGAAGAAGTAATTTCAACAAATTTTCATTCATAGACGTTAAATCCCTTACACATAAAGGCATTTATACAAACGTGCGCTAATAAAATAAATGAATTCGGAATACGCGTAATAGCCATTAAAATGTATAGGTGTATTACAGTTCCGTACATCTCATCAATGCGTATTTGTATACGCCTCTGTTCGTACAAGTTCTTGACAACACTAACTCGTAAATTTAATATAATCGGATTTCTTTTCTATAGCCTTTTATTTAACTCGCTTTGTCAGTTTATCCGTCATTCTTCTGTCTGTGGGGAATCTTGCCAACGATTTTTCACCTACTTCCCGATGAATTAAAAAAGTGTCCTTTCGCAGAAATGCTTGTTATAGATGACAATACAATATTATGTGACATCTGGGTTTCCAACTTTAAAATTAGACCCCCAAAGCGCCGAAAGCTCGAAATTTTGGAATTTTTTTTTTTTTTTCGGGCATGTGATATATTGTTGTTGGAAAGATGGCTATTTGTCGAGAACAAAACCATATTTTATTTCTTTGATGAAACTTTCGAAGTTTACGAAAAGTTCAAAAAAGCGCAAGATCTAATATGTAGCTCCCTCTTTACGACGCGAGTCTTATAGCTAAAAATTTTGAACAAGGTTGAAAATATGCTCATGCACGTATATTTCTTTGGTTTGGAACATCTAGGTTTTCAACTTTAAAATTAGCCTCTCGGGACTTCGAAAGCTCGAACCTTTGTAAAAAATATTTTTTTTTCCGGGCATATGATATACTGTTGGAAAGAGCGCTATTTGTCGGGAGCAAATCCGTATTTCATTTTCTTAACGAAACATTGAAAGTTTACTAAAAGTTTAAAAAAACACAAAAAATGACGTGTAGCACCCGTTTGTGGCTCAGCTTTATAGCTAAAAATTTTGAACAAGGTTAAAAAAATTTCGCATTTTTGTGTATTTCTTTACTTTGGAACATTTGGGTTTCCAATTTTAAAACCGGACCCTTGGGGCGCCGAAATCGAAAGTTTCAAAAAAATATTTTTTTTTTCGGTCATGTGATACATCAATGGAGAGATCACTATTAGTCAAACATTGTGTCTTATGTGCTGAGGATTCCGTATGGATTGTATGAAAAACAAAATACAATATAATTGAAAGAAGGCGATCCATTATTTAATAAAATGTAACACAAATTTCTGTAAATATCCTATAATTAAAATATTGAATAAAGTAAAGCAAAATAAAATACAATTCCAAATATTTTTTTTTTTTATTGAAATACACAGTAAAAGGTCCAGACTAAAAAATAGAAAATAAAAGAAATAAAAAAAACTTTTTAAAAATAGCCTTTTATTTATGCACTAAAAAGTACAAAATAACTTTATTAGCGTGCGACTACCAGATACGCATCTTAACATTAAAATCTGAAACTACAAAATATTCTAAAAAATAAAAGCGGGGGCCGCAGATTAATAATTAAATATTATAAAATATATCTGAGAACTGGGTTATTACTAATGAACAATATAAAGAGTGACAAAAATTTCATTTCTTACAATTTATGTCGATACTTTCTTTTGTGGTGTGAATTCATTCTTTATCATCGTCATTACCAATACTTCTTATTTTGTTACTGACAGTGAAGACATGTTATTGCGCATCCATTGGTGATGTTCAACATCAGTGTGATTTTTGAAGAGGCTATGCTTCCAGTAATTATAATCAAGTCACATTTTTAATTTTTTAACTTCACCCAGTAAGTTATAATGAAAAATAAATGATGTACCGATATCCCTTTAATTTAAAAAAAATTCACTTAAAACTTAAGTTCAACATTCCGTTAAATTTCCGGCATATGCATTTTTTGACACAACAGCAAAAATGTGTATATTTTTATTCGATGAATCACGATATGTTTTCTCTTGAAATAAAAATGTTAAATGATAATTTTAAAAATAAGTGAAATTAATTCAGCCGATTTATCTGTGACCACTTTCATATGGACTATGAAGTATTTCTACTGAATGTTAAAATTAGTGATTTTTTATATCACCCAATTTCATTCTTTTTGTAATGGTATAAAATTAAATCGAATCTTCAAAATTTGTACTAATAATATACTTTCGAGAATAAATACACTTTTGTAAGTAACGTTTAGAACGGGGCGATATATTATTCATAACCTATTTTTGGTAGCCTAAAAGCTAATAGTCCGAAGCTTGTTGCGGTCAAAATTGAACAAGCGTACTTCTATAACTTTTTATTTCAAATTTCACTTGTAAACTGTATTTTGTGTTTAGCAAAACATTTAAATACATAATATTGTATTGATATGGAACATAAATATGTCTGCTAGGTTTTAAATGTGGTAACAAATTGATTATAGAAAATTTCATTGTAATAGAAAATGAAAAATAAAAATGTATAACAATGAATGATAACATCAAAAAGATGGTGACTCAAAAATATCGCGATTTTGCTGTAAGTCACATATTGTTCTTGATTTAATTCGATGTTATTTATCTCGGATAATTAACCGGAATTGACCTATTTGACATGGTACGATCGTTGTTAATTCCGTATTATGTACTTTGATTCATAATTGATTGCGTAATGCTCCAGTACTGTAACTGGAATGAATCGAATGCACATGTTTTTAGTTAATATTGAACGCAGTTTTTAAATAAAATTTCAAATAATATTTAAAAAGTTTGGTCGATGATAAATTTAAATTAACTCCATTATTTACAGGAAAAACGTATTCTAAATGAAAACGGCAAGCTAAAAATTTGCGTGGTGGACTGCGGTTTGAAGTATAATCAGATAAGATGTTTACTAAAACGAAAAGTAAAGATAGAAGTAGTACCGTACGATCATGATCTGAACGTAGACGATTACGATGGCTTGTTCATCAGTAACGGTCCCGGTAATCCGCAAATGTGCTGCTCAACGATTAATAACCTAAAACAGTTGTTAATTAATGAAAATACGGTAAAACCAATTTTCGGCATCTGTCTCGGACACCAGCTGCTTGCTTTAGCGGCTGGCTGTTCCACCTACAAAATGAAGTAAGTACTTTTAATGAAATGAAACAGCACAAATTAACTTTTTCCTAGTGATACTTTGATGTAATCGACTCGATTAATTTGAATTTGAGAAAACAGTCGTGGAATTAGAATAAATTTTTTTTTAAACGGGGAAAACTTGGACTTCGAATTCCTTTTTTTTTTTAAATTTCAACATTAAATAATCGACTTTTTTTAATATAATTATAGAATTTACAGTGCATAAACACTTTTTTCCAGTTTTCATTTTTTATATTGTAATTCGTTACAGATTTACTTTTTTTTTTTTTTCACATGGGAAATAGTAACTTTTACATAACTTCAAAACTTTTTGCTATTTTGAATTTTTTTATTAACTCTTTTCAACTTTTTGATTAATAACTACTTGTACAAAAGTTAATATTTTATAATGTTGCATTCACGGTTTTGGTATAGTGGCATATCTTTCATGAATAACAAGCATCAACACTATTGATGTGGATTTAAAATAGACAAATAACCATTAATGCACTGCAATTTTACATAAATACAAATTAATGAAGCTACATAAGATAGAAGTGCAATACATTATTGATCACTACGTTTTTACCCCCCACCAGATGGATAAGTAAGATGATCTTTTTAGAAACGTTCTAAGTTAGTGTATTTATCACAAAAAAACAAGTTTCTATTGCTCCCCCCCTTTTTTTTTTGATTTTGCGTTAACGTAATTAACGAAGCCATTTGAACTTTTAACCTTCGTATCCATATGTTTACTAATACATTTTAAAAATTAAAGTTTCCTTTTATTAGTCTGGAAAGTATTTTTTTTTTTTTTAATATAAACATCAGACCGATTCAGATAACCAATTTAACTCAGAAACCGAACAAAGAAGGTTTTTAACATAGAAAAAACAGAACTTTTATTGCTATAATTGTTATAAATAACGTGTTGTAATGTATGTACCATAAAAGAAAAAATTCATACTAAATTTCACTCGTTTTAATATAATTCTGACTGCACTACCCGTTTTATCTCGATTTTATGTTTTTTTTTTTTTATATTTCTTCCTAAATGTTCATCATACAGACAGAGTTGTTTTACTGTAACTGATACAATTGAGAAATATTATTTTTAATTAACAATATCCGATTCATTTGCATTCGGATTAAAGTATAAAATTGAAATTACTTTATGTAACTTTATTTATGGTTCATTAACATTATTCATGGGTTTATGTTTAGAATTCCGTATACATGTAATGCACGGAATCCTAATAAGATGCTTCAGAAACGACAAAAATATCGAATAAAAATCAATAACTCACGAATGGTTTGATTTATAGATCTAAAAATTGGATCGTAAATTACAGTTAAAATTCTCTTTAAAACCATACCTATAACTTCAAATCAACCCGTTGAGCTGGGCGGCAAAAGACCCAAAAGCCCGCCAGGAATATATAACGGAATTTAAAACGACTTCAAAAATCACTTTAAAATTCATCTCATCATTAGATAACCCTTTAAAAATGAAATTCAAGATATAAAACAAAACGCAAAAATCCTTTCATAAAATTAAAAAATTATTTAAACCCCTCCCCCTTATGGGTCAAAAATCGGAAAAAAGAAGGAAGCTCACATAAGTAATAGCCCAAGTAACAAAGTTGAGGAAACCAAAACGTATCATAAACGTATGCATAAAGGACTGTTTTATAGAAGAAATATAACCGAGCTTACAACTTTATATCCAAGCTCTGAGGACGTTGAAAGCTCGAAAGTTTTGAAGAAAAAAAAATTTCTTTTCAGGCATTTGATATATCGTTGAAAAGGTCTCTGTCGAAAACGAAACTGTACTTCATTTTCTTAACGAAACTTTCAAAGTTGGCGAAAAGTTGAAAAAAGCGCGAAAAATGATGTGTCTCTCCTTCTTTTTAGAGCGAATAATCAGATTTCTTTGTTTTTAATTTAGTATCATGTAAACATGAATTATAGTTGTCTTTAACTTTTACACGAAACACCATGCTTGACTGAACTTGTTTAATGCTATAAGAAACACTAAAGTGCTAAAATTACAAAGACAAATTTCAATCGAAACCATGTTTAGATCCTATGTAGTTTCTTATATTTTAAAAAATACGTGAACAGCAATAAATGATTTAAAGACAATGAGGTTAAAAAATAATAAATGAAAAAAACAAAAATTGTTCAATAGACAAATGCCAAATTTGGAAGACATAATCCATCAGTAACAGCATAAAAAGTTAAGCATGAATAAACCTAGGAACAGATTTTTTCGTTTTTCAGTATTCAATGAAACCAAAAATATTGTTAGTTACTTAAAACACTTTAAAATTACGAATTTAACATTCTGTAAGGGTTCTGGTGATATTGGTATTCTGTATTATTTATGAATGTTTGGGATTTCAAAAAAAAAAAAAAATTAAATTTGTCATTGAAAATAAATAAGATTTGTACGATCCAATAAATCATGTAAATTGTCAACTTATATGTATGTCAAACAAGGGAAAGAGAATACGCATATTTGCTATAGAAAGTACTTTTTTTTTCATTTATATATCAAACTTTTTTAATTTATACAATTATATTTCCAGATTCATTATCATGTAAACTTTTAAATTATGATGAATATAAAAAATAATCTCGAGATTAGTTTATCATAATAGAAAGTACTCATTAGAAAAAATTTTGATTTTTAATTTTGGGATAACGATAATCTTTTAAACTACCTTACTTCATTTTTAAGCCTTCTGTTAAATTTGATGTTTTCATTGTTACAAACGGGACCTATCAAGATATTAATCAACCTATTGTTCTCTTAAGAAAGATGAAAAATTAAATTAAAAATGTAATGTGCTGCTATCTCGATAGAACATCGTTGCCAAATGTTGGCCTACTTAAACTAGAATTTGGTCGCTCAAACGTTAATTGCTACGGAGATTTTGAAGAAGTTGTTAATCGATTCAGCCATAAAAAATTCAATGTTGCTGTGAATACAAACAAAATTGAATGGCGAATGTGGGACACAGAACTTCAAGATTTTTGTCAACAGTTACCAAGCGCATTGTCGTGATTCTGTATTTTCATCTCTGAAATTTAAATTTTATTGCATTACTAATTCGATCATACTATTTCCAGTTCTAGAAAATGGAATCACCTGCAAAAAATTTGTCGACTTGAGAGAGAAAATTTCACCTACATTTACAGAGGAACGTTTCACCAGCAAACGACCCCCCCCCCCCCTCAGTCATACCTATTGGTTTAATATTAGAAAGGAAATGGCACCTATACGATAATATTACTTTTTTATGTACCGATCCAAAAAAACACAATTCCGTAGCTCCTAAACCTGACCAACCTAAGCTGAAAAAAACAGTCGAATTCAGCGAATGTAACTGTAGAGAAGTCTGCAGCAAAGTTGACATGAAAGAGAAAAGAAAACTGAAATTACAATCAAAAACAAAGAAAAAACCTAAAGCTCCAACGAAGAAAAAACCGGAGTTACAAAAAATAAAATAGGCCATTGCTCATAAAATACCCGAAGCAAATAAAAAATCATTAAAAATCTCAAAAAAAAACTAACCAACTAGAAGAAAAATTTTTTGATTTTTTAAAAAAATTTTTAATGTTTTTCTACTTTTTCTAATTTTTTTCAGTCAGTTTTGTACGCTTTAAGGCATCAAATAAATGTTTGCGAAAAAAACTACATCTTATTTTACAAACTTTCAAATTTCAGAATCCGTGTTTATATCAAAACCCATATTTTCGCGCTGCAGATTCTTTTTCTCGGCGAACAACATATACATACATATATATATATATATATATATATATGTATGTATATCTTAAAAACTATTCGAATCAATCGAATGATATCGGATTAACTTATCCGAAACAGTCGATTTCATTGTGATCATGCTCTTATGTGAATTTAAAAGAATTACAGGTCGTCGCGATAGCCTAGTTGCTAGAGCGCTTGACTTCCGATATGGAGGTCACGGGTTCGATCCCGAGCGACGACGAATTTATTACAAGAATTAAATAAATAAATAATCGCTAATAACCACATGTAAAGCAATGGCAAACCACCACGTACACCATCATATGCGCGCTAGTTAGTGCATAGCAGACATACACGGAACTGCACTTGTAGCGCGATAAATTAAACGATTACTAATCAGTTCCGGGTGTGGTCTTGGGTGCGTACACCTGCGTTGCATATAATAATTGCCTAGTACACTACCTATATCTGTACAGCAGAGATGTACGAATAGGTACATAGTACCCACCAACCATTAGGTTGAGGAGAGAAAGAAGAAGAAGAAGAAGGTAAATACAGTGGTTCTATTATAATTAAGATCATAAAGGCGGGAAATTTAAAAATAAAGAACTTTTTTGGCTTCTATCAATAAATATTAATGTTTTAAATGTAATATATGCGTGTACTTACGTGCATGTATCTGTGCTTATAAGAAACGGAGTGCACAGCATTGAAAGTGCTTTAGTTGAGAATAAAATTGACCAAGTTCTAAACAATTTCGGTGAATTCTGAACATAATTATCGATAAATCAATTCCTACATGTTTAAAATATAGTCTTATTTTACATTGAAAACCAAGGGATTCGACTTATAAACATTGCATGAACTCAGCAATTGAAAATTAAGATTAGAATTAAAGTACCCGATATTAACCCCATTCGAACCTATAATTGTATTCAAATATGGTATCTTAGCTGGAGCCACTTATTCTTTATCATCCATAAATCCTTTTACTCTTATAAAATCGTGGCCAATATGTGAACTAAGCAATCAAATTGCATCGTTAACCTTGACCTCGAGCGATCCGTACACAGTCTGGGAAAGAATAGCTTGTAGTTTTGACTCTGCCTGACTGGGCAACTTTCGCGGCCTCTTCTTTAATTTACTTTGCCTCGAACGAGAAGTGTCTTTATATTCTCTGTTCTTACAACCATGGCCAGAAAATCACAAACTTTTCTTCAGTATCACTAAGTGCAGTTTCTTAGTTACAGTGACTTCTGATTCTTTTTTCCGCCCAAAGTATTTATAATAGGCTTCTTTAGCACCACATTTCTAATGTGTCAATACGTTTTCGAGTAATGACAATGGCCCAGTGCCACACAGAAACACAGAGAAAAATAGTGTATTTACCAGCTTTAACAAAGTCGGCTTAAATTATTCTTAGGCTGCTCATTGCGCTTTATATCGAATGCCCAAATATTCTAAAACAAGGTAAAATCTGATGTATTAATAAGAGAGCGCTGTATTACGAATGCGACCTACAAAGCTAGAAAAAAAATATTTTCATCTTGAGAACTTGAAGGGCGTCCAAAAAGTAAAACGATAAATTACTCGATACTCGATCGGCCATCGACAGTTTCAGCTGCGTATTAACCGTACATACTGTTTGCTAGCGGAAAACGAATATCTTCATTGTATGTCTCTTATGCAGTGACAATTACAGTTCGTTCTTTTCAGCATAGAGGATATTGAAAGAAGCGCGAATGACTACTGCAGAAAGCAAGAGTAGAGATTTAGACGGGAACACGAGGATACTTATACAATGAACTGTTGGACAATAATGCAGCAGAATACAAAGTCAAAAAATTATGTAACGGTATCACGTCATAACTGGTAATTAAACTGGATTTCGCGATAGAGGGCCACAGATTACTAAAAGCATACATATAATTTCGAAAAAGATATAAATTACCATCGAAATTCCAAATTCGTAATAGTATGTAAATATTTAGCAGTGTATGCGAGAGTTCAATTTTTTTAAACGTTTTTAACATTCTTGTGATAATTTAAATAACATGGTAATTTATTTATGATGAGAACTTGATTATTTCTATTAAGGTATGGAAATCGTGGACACAATCAACCATGCATATTGAAAGGTAGCAACCGATGCTTTATGACATCTCAAAATCACGGATTTGCCGTATATACGGATCAGCTTCCGGCAGATTGGTCTGAATTATTCGTTAATGCTAACGATAAAACAAACGAGGGAATTGTTCACAGATCTTTGCCGTATTTCAGGTATTTTTAAAATTACATTTTAGTTTCACGAAAATAAATGAACCGTTTTGTTTATTATAGAAAACTATATATTATGTTGCTTTCACAGTGTCCAATTTCACCCAGAAGCTTGTCCTGGGCCCGAGGATTTGGAAAATTTATTCGATATCTTTGTGGACTGCGTTTCAGATTACAAGGAGAAAACAAATATGCACACGCCCATCAAAGATCGCATTATAAATGTTTTCAAAACCGAAATATTATACAATTTAACCGTACCGCCTCGTAAAGTTCTAATTTTAGGATCGGGCGGATTGTCAATTGGTCAAGCTGGCGAATTTGATTATTCTGGTTCGCAGGCGATTAAAGCTCTTAAAGAACACAACATACAGACGGTATTAATTAATCCTAACATAGCTACCGTGCAGACGTCAAGAGGTCTCGCTGATAAGATATATTTTCTTCCATTAGAAGCTAACTATGTACATCAGGTATGGATTTCTTACATTCTACTGTATTGCAATACGATCTAAGTGACTTCATTAATTACCAAATTAATTAAACATTGTTTTAACGCATTGCAACACATTGTGTAGTGAGATTATCGATTCAAAAAATAAGAGAATGTAGTCCCCGGTTTTCAACTTGAATTTAAGTAAAAAGTAAAATAATAAATTTATCATCTTTATGACAGAACTTTGAACGTCAGTGGAAATATGTTAATAATCAATAAATAATTTGTTTACAAAGAAAAACTTATGTAGCGAGCAATGTAATACTACTGAGAAAAGTAAAAGAAATATGAAAATTGAAGTGGATACGTTAAATTTTAATAGTATTAGAAGGTTGGGATAAAGAACTAAAAAAAGTGCAAGTTATATACATCGACAAAATTTATTTAACGAACCTCATAATTATTGATAAAATTAAAAAACGTCGAGGTCTTTTAAATTTTAATCGTTCGTAAATTAAAATCAGGATAAAGGATAAAAAAAATATTTTTTTCTGTTGTATGTAAAAACATATATATATATATGTATATATTGTAATGTGTCCATTACATGGGCCATATAGATTTGTATAAAAATAAAAAATAAATAAATAAACAAAAAATAAATAAATTAAATAATTTTCGAAAACGTGGTGCGAGTGAGAATGTGAGTGTGATTGAAATCCTGTTTGTCGGTCAGGGGGAGAAAACACCATCATGCGATTCGTTTGGAGAAAGGCCCACCCCGATCAATGATGGTGATTGGTCACGGGGAGAACAATAGAGGAAATAACGAAACGGCTAGACGATCGAGACCAAAAAGGAAGAGGTCAGTCGTAAAAAAGTGGTAGAAGGATCGAGTAATAATTTACCTCCGTGTATCAGCGCTCGCTTATAGATACATAAGTTAAAATCCGGTCTGAAAAAGAAAAAAAAAGGTTTTGTTTTTCGTTAACCCGTCGCGCCAACGGTTGTTGTATGAAGACAATATTCGCCATCAAAAGAAAAATATAAAGAAAAAAAGTGTTATTCGGTAGTCCGGTTTGTTGTCCGATAGAAAATTCAAAAACGTTCGATTGTCGTAGCCCGTGACCAAGCGGACACCTGCAAATCGTCATCGCATCCTGAAACATCACCGGCAGACAGGATACGTACAATTTGTTTTAATATTAATCCGTTTATTGTTTGCGTCCTATTCGTGTGTATCTTAATACTGTATTTTCAGCGGTCGACCGTCCAAGAAAAATCGTTGTGAGTTGTTTTAAAATATAACATTCAAATCATAATCTAATTCTTTGGAGATAATAATAATAATAATAATCGTAAAAAATAATTAATAATAAAAAGATAATAATTCAATTTCCGCTGACTAAAACAGCGGTGGCATCCCTGGACCTAAAATAAAACGCGGTAACCAATTACACGGTACCGTTACATTTGGCATCCCTGGTGGGGAGTCAGACGCTTTGCAGCGTAGTACCGTTACATTTGGCATCCCTGGTGGGGAACAATCGTAGAAAGTTGTTCTCTCGTGGATCGACCCACTAAATAAACTTAAATAAATTAAATCAATATTTTCTTTTCGTTTCAATTTTTAAATAAATAAAGATAATGGATCCTAGTATGATGGAATTTTTTAAAGCACAATTCGAAAATTTAAACAAAAGATTCGATGAACAAAAAGCCGAGTTTAACAATAAATTTACGGAACAAAATAAAAAATTTGACGAAATAAATCAAAATATTAACGATAAATTTAATAATTTTAAAACCGAACTTACTGAAATGGTTGAGGATAAGGCCGGAGAATTGGAAGAGCTTATAGAGAAGAAGGTTGAGCTGGAACGGAAGAATAATGAGAAGGAGAGAAAAGCGGACCGTGCGGAGATGCAGAAGTTGACGAAAGAGGTAGAGAAAGAAAAAGAAGATCGAAAGAAGGAAAGCGAGACTCGAACGAAAGAGGTTATGCAGAGGAATAAAGGTGTAAAAGAGCTCGGTCAGGAAATTAGGAGAAAGGAAAAAAGAGTTCTCACCCAGTCGAAAAGTGCGAAACGGCACAAGGTAAGGGAAAATAAGAAAATTAATTTCTCAAACTTAGAAATCGAAGTGAGAATTAAGAGTAATGCGGCCAAATGCGCCAATGAACTTATAAACAAGAATAGAGGGAAAATAAAGGGCGCAAAAGAGTCCCTAAAGAGATCGTTAGCAAAATTGATTGGGTATTTCACAAAAGGTAGCGGTAAGGCTAAAGTCAAAATCAAAGTGAATACGAAACCTGCTATAACGAATAGAGACATATCAAGTGCTCCTCCTGGGAGGAAGAAGAGAGTAAAAAATCCCGGTAAGAAAAGAAACCGGAGAGTAGTGAAAATAGAGAAGGAAACAAATGTCGAACAATATCGACGTATAAAAAAATTAAAGGAGAAAATAGAGGAAAATAAAATCTATATAAGAGAGTCGGTAAAGCAACTAGAAAAATTCCCAAGTAAATTAGCACAACGACGAAACGAAGCTCATTGGAGAAATAAAAAGCTAAGAGCCGCAAATAGACGGACAGATTATAGGAGATTGGTACGAATAATAAGCATCCGGAAGAGATTGAAGAATAGATCATTGAAAGGTGATAATTTACGGAGTAATTTTAAAAGAACCTCCATAGAAAAAAGAAGGTTAACGTACGTACAGCCGGTAAGAGAATTGGAAGGCAGGAAAAGTGAACAGCCGTGGAAAACGTGGTTGTACAGGGTGATAACTTGAGGCACCACACCAACCATAATATGCTAATAGAATACTAGGATTAAGGTTAAGTGTAAATATTGTAAATAGTTTATGTAGAAAATTAGCGTCCAAAGACTAATGACATACAAAAGAAACAAATGAAAGTAAATGATGTGATAAATGTTTCCGAGACCAAAGAAGTCACGTCTGGGAAAATTAAACAAAAATAATTTCAAAATAAATAATTTTATATTTCGGAAATAGTACCTGTAGAAGGGGAAGCCGAAGGTAAGAGGCCGTTAGACTGCGTCTAATCACGGTAGAATAATTAATTGTGTTCGGAAAAGCAGTACCCGGGAACAGGGTAACCGAATATAGAAATGAAGCGAAAGAATAAGTAGTTGTATGGTTCGGAAAAAACAGTACCCGGGGATAGGGTAACCGAATGTGGAAATGGCTGTTAGGTTATGTCAATCACGGCAGAGTAAATAATTTTATATTTCGGAAATAGTACCTGTAGAAGGGGAAGCCGAAAGTGAGAGGCCGTTAGACTGGGTCTAATCACGGCAGAATAAGTAAAAAGGTTCGATAACAGAACTTTAAATAAAAGAGGAGACTTTCAATTCTCCAAAATAGAAATTGAAGTAATTATAAAAATGTAAAAAGGAAAGTGTCCCTTACGAGTAGGAACATAATTATTAACGAGTATATTGGGCAATTCGTCACGTCTGTTAGAATAACCGTTCGAAATGCTATAAAATTCTCAAACGAAATTTAGGGAGGAAATTTACTGAGTATTAGTTAGATTACTAACGTCTATGCAAAATTTAGTTCATTTGGGTGTCGTTTGAAAAGCAGGGTGAAGTATGTTTTCCGCATAAATATCGAAATTTATTTAATTTGCGAGAGGATACCTTGTAAATGGTCGGAATTTTCAAAATTAAGAGAGAGACTGCAATTAACAAAGAGGACCATATAAATGAAAAGGTCATAGGGTATACCGACCGCTGCAATCGGCATATGGTCAGAGAGCAAGCGCCGACAAACGCCGAAACGAAAACGTCGTAAGAACCTGAAAATGAGATCGAAACAACGGTGTGTGCAGCCCAAACATTTGTTTGTACTAATAAAAGTCCAATACCCGAAAAAAAAAAAAAAAAAAAAAAAAAATGCAGGTCGTCGAAAAGAGAATATAATTCGCATGCGAGGTCGTGACCAAGACAAATAAAATATTTAAAAAGAATAAAGAGAGGCCGTCGGGATCGACCAAGACGCTAACGTGTGAAACTCCAAATCGAGACCCTTGCAAAAGCAACAAAAGACCGGTCTCACTTCATTCGCTTTTTCTTCAAAAAACCATAAAAACTAACAAAAAGAAGATTCTATTTAAAGCCCGAGAATAGAAATGGTCGCGCGTGTAAAATAGCGGTACTAGAACACGGTTCAAAGAAAGAATACAGGTTGTAATATAATGGTCAGAGATTCTCACGAAAACACCCAGCCGAGCGACGCGAAGAAATGAATGAGGATTAGTAAACAATATAACATCCGTCTTAAGGGCAAAGGCCCGAGCAAGTAACGCGAAGAGCCTAAAACGAAAATATGTCCGCAAGTGGAATAGAAATACGAAAGAGGAATAAAGTGATCATCCAGTTGTAAACAAGTGTAAATAAATGTATATACATAAATTATAATTATAATAAAATTATTAATTTTCAAGTATAATTAACGTAAAATATTAAATAAAAATTTTTCCAAAATTTTTATTTTTTTCGGGATGCGGGGATATGTAATGTGTCCATTACATGGGCCATATAGATTTGTATAAAAATAAAAAATAAATAAATAAACAAAAAATAAATAAATTAAATAATTTTCGAAAACGTGGTGCGAGTGAGAATGTGAGTGTGATTGAAATCCTGTTTGTCGGTCAGGGGGAGAAAACACCATCATGCGATTCGTTTGGAGAAAGGCCCACCCCGATCAATGATGGTGATTGGTCACGGGGAGAACAATAGAGGAAATAACGAAACGGCTAGACGATCGAGACCAAAAAGGAAGAGGTCAGTCGTAAAAAAGTGGTAGAAGGATCGAGTAATAATTTACCTCCGTGTATCAGCGCTCGCTTATAGATAAGTTAAAATCCGGTCTGAAAAAGAAAAAAAAAGGTTTTGTTTTTCGTTAACCCGTCGCGCCAACGGTTGTTGTATGAAGACAATATTCGCCATCAAAAGAAAAATATAAAGAAAAAAAGTGTTATTCGGTAGTCCGGTTTGTTGTCCGATAGAAAATTCAAAAACGTTCGATTGTCGTAGCCCGTGACCAAGCGGACACCTGCAAATCGTCATCGCATCCTGAAACATCACCGGCAGACAGGATACGTACAATTTGTTTTAATATTAATCCGTTTATTGTTTGCGTCCTATTCGTGTGTATCTTAATACTGTATTTTCAGCGGTCGACCGTCCAAGAAAAATCGTTGTGAGTTGTTTTAAAATATAACATTCAAATCATAATCTAATTCTTTGGAGATAATAATAATAATAATAATCGTAAAAAATAATTAATAATAAAAAGATAATAATTCAATTTCCGCTGACTAAAACAGCGGTGGCATCCCTGGACCTAAAATAAAACGCGGTAACCAATTACACGGTACCGTTACATTTGGCATCCCTGGTGGGGAGTCAGACGCTTTGCAGCGTAGTACCGTTACAATATATATATATATATATATATATATATATATATATAATCAATAAACCCGTCAATGATTCCGTTATAAAGACAAAATATTTTAACTAATTCGGTTGTATGATGCCTTAATAGAAATAATAAAAAGATCTAAAAATTTGCACGCGTAAACGAAGTATACTTAAAGGAGATATCTCCTCCTTTTAAGTCATACTGCAAACTTTACATTAACCTCCTACCGGAAAAACGAATAATTTCTTTCACATTCGTATCATCAAATGTGGGATTATTAATCGATGGAAAGTTTCATTCATTAAAGTGTCTGTTTAGAATACTATAGAATGATTTCACGTAATCTATGATTATTGAAAGTAAAGATTATGTTTAGTTATTTTTAATATTTTCCTTTTATCATAGTATACTGCAAACTATATTAAAAAATAATTTCAGTAGTATTGTTATGATCAGTCGCATTGCTCAACAGATATCCGCCAACATAAATGAACAACGCTAAAAGAATGGCGTAGTGTATTACTATTGAAGCAAAACTCGAACGAAGATTACCTTTACTATTTTATTCCTTTTATTCTAACAAATCGTATATATGTATAATTTTGAATTGCATATTGAAGAATAAATAATAGGACCAGAAGCCGTAAATTAATTAAATCAGCAACATAGAGGATCGAAATATCAATGAAATTGTGAACCCATTCGGAAAATTCGACATGACTAGCTTGTGTGTGTTCCTTTAATCGATAACCAACTTGATGATTGTGTATAAGTCATGTTAGAGAATCAATGATGAATATAAATCGAAATATGCACATATGTTCTATTGATTATGTTGAAGTTTTTAGCCAGGTAGTGTGTTTTTTCCTCGCATTCTCTAAATGGTCTCAGCGTATGTTAGCGCTGATTTATGATCTATACAAACATCAGATACTATTATTATGGTAAACGTGGACGTGGCCGAAGCTGAAAAAATTAACAAAACTGTACGATAAGGCTTTCCGTGGTTCTTACATTTTTTCAACATATGTAAAGCAACGAAAGCAGAGGCAGCTTATGGAATAGTTCTAGAAAACGAAAGACTTTAAATAATATAATTCGCAAAATGATGAAGCTGTAATTGCGCGGTCTCTTAAGGTACTCAAAAGGTTGATTCGGATTTTAAATATCGCAGCAAAATGATTTGGCTTAAAACAAATACCAATAAAATAAAAAATATTATGTATGTGGATAATAAACAACCCCATCGTTTTCACCTATAAATAAATGGGGTAGAAATTAAACAGGCACAGAATTTCAAATACTTTGGATAAATAGTAACCGAGGATCCTTTTTGCGATATAGAAATAAATCAAAAAATTAAACTAGTTATATTGTTATGGGAAGCAAAGCAAAACATAATACGGCAAAATAAGTTTATTACACGCCGTAAAGGACAGTATCACTGAAACTCTGTGAATATATGATAAAAAACGGGTAGCCTATTTTATTTTTCTCTAAAACTTAGACCTTAAATAAACGAAAAACCTAAATTTTACCGGGTTTTAAAGTATTGTAAATTAGCTGGACTGAAAAGTTCATTCTACAAAAAGTGATCGTTATTAGATCAAATGAGTAAACGATAATTAATCTAAGTCGATCATATTCTCCGACACGGTGGATTAATAAATGACCTAATAGAAGGAAAGATTAAAGAAAGAAAAGAACGAGGCCGACCAAAAAACGCTTGTTGACAAATTTTATTAAAGAATATAGATATAAACGGTTACTTGGAAATACAAGAATTCACCGCTTTAAAAATTTTTATTTTTTAATTCAAGCGAAACGTGTATTTTTAACATTATTAAATGCATCTTACATTCATATAACTGCTACATTTATGATTATGAAATTCTAAATTATATGAATTATTCAAACATTTTTCACGTTTACATATCAAAATATTTATTTTGTAAACAACTTTATCGGTATTATGCGTTTGATTTTGGATTTTTATTAATTAATTAATTAATTAATTTTTTTGTCAAATTTGTAGGTTATCGAATCAGAACGTCCGAATGGAATTTTACTGACATTTGGAGGGCAGACTGCTCTAAATTGTGGAATACAACTGAAAAAATTAGGAATTTTTGAAAAATATAACGTACAAGTTCTCGGAACTCCGATCGAAGCTATAATCGAAACAGAAGACCGGAATTTATTTGCAAAAAGGATAAGTAGTATCGGGGAAGCTGTCGTACCTAGTGTTCCCGCTTACTCAGTTAATGAGGTATTGAAACTAATTTATAAGCAGATTTCAGATTAAAATATAATGTTACGAAAAAGCAGAATTATTTAAATTTAATGTTCCAAATTTGTAAAGAAGATTTATTTTCTTGTTCTTCGTGACATGCCCTTTTAATAATGAAAAATGATGTCACCGTTTACTATACTTTTCATTTTTTTTCTTTGATATATATTTACTCGTATTGCTACTTTTTAGGTGCAAGATTATTTAGGGAAAGCTATTTTTTCCGTGACTACTTCCTCATTTGCCTAATTCCCATTTCGCCTAAATTTAAGGTTTCGGTTACTCAGGTAATAAAAAAAATATCAGACAAACATACGAATAATTTCGTGTTGGCAACAGCGCGTCATCATTGGCGAATTTTAAACAGACTAAACGCAGCATTTTTTTTTGCTATTCGATTCCGCTGTTAATCTTTTCTTTTCGAAAAACAACAAAAAAAGGTTCATATGAAAATCAGAAGTGAAAAAATGCCGCTAAAAATGTTTAATGTAAATATACGCGAAACGATGACTCCGATTAATAGTTGCGAGTTATTCCATTCGAAGTCCGGTGCTATATAAATCCCACCCGCCTTATTAGTCGGTATATAGGAAGCCCCTTATTGATATTTAGTATGACATGAACATTAAAGTGTTCAGAGTTCCAGAAAAAAAGAAACAAAAATGATCCAGATAAAGAGTTGTAAACGGATAAATGCTTTATTACAAATTGAAAACAATGCATATTTATGCTTCAGTTTTATCTAAATTCCTCGTTAAAAAACAAACAGAATAATTTTTATCTTTTACTTAAGTTTTTCATTTTGGACAGAACTTTGTTTCTAATATTTTCTTTTTAAATCTTAAGAAAAAGGCAGAAAGTGTATTTATTTGTTTGTTTTTTCCTTGTTGCGTTGGGCTTGTCAGCAGCGGACGATTACCCATCAAAAAGAAGGTGTATTTAAAATGTTAATAAACGAAAAGTAAAGTTAATATTAAGCAAAAATGACTTATTAATCTATTAGTATACTTTAAATTTTTTATAAGTCAATAAACTTGTCTTTAATTTTTAATTTTTTCCGATTTACAAATAGAAAGAGGTTATGTGTTCGTCGCGTATGTTTTTTTTTTTTTTGTTCGCGCATAACTCATATTTATATGGATCGACCATTTTACTGATTCAGACGCCATTTTTCGGCAAATCCAAAAAAAAGATAAAGAAAAAAAACCTTTTATTTTAGTATTTAAAATGTCTTAATTCAATAAATTGCTAAAAGATTAAGATTTAACATTACAAAAGGAAAAAGAAAGAAAATATAAAAAGACGCTATTCAATTAACCAAATATTTTATAATGTACTTTTGACGTACAAACCAAAATTTATAGCAATTAAGAGAAAATAATTTTTTAATGGATGACAATTTATTTTATTCTCTGTTGCCGAAATCTAATTGAATACCATTTCATTTAAAACGTTATCTATATATATAAAAATATAAGTATGTCTGTATGTCCTGTATGGACTCCGAAACTATCCATCCAATGTTAAGAAATTTGGACAGTTTATTTATAGGGTTAGGGGAAATAGTGTAGGCTACTTAAAAGTTAAAAAAAAAAAAAAAAAATAATTATAAAATAAATAATAACTGATCGAAAGTGTGTAGCCCCAACACACCGATTACCAACATTGCCGACAGATGGCGCCACAGTAAAGAAAATATTCCGGTATGCGTTATTTAGATCGCGGTCGTGAATTCTGTCGTTCGTCGGGTTTCGATGGGCTCCTCTAATAGCATATATATATATATATATGTATAAATCAATTGCGCATGTATAAAAGATCATAACTGCTCGACCGATTTGGTTGTTTTTTTATTTTTTGTTGTGTTCGGAATTGCCAGGACAAGGTTTGTATGAATGAAAATTTTAGAAAAATCCATTAAGGGAGGTTTCTGAAGAGCCAAGACCAAAAAACACGTCTAGTTCGGTCAAATGTGAAGGTGATTCTAACCGTTTTCTTTGACTGGCATCGAATAGTTCATTACGAATTTTTACTGACTGGTCGCAGAGTCAATAAGGAGTACTATCTGCAAGTTTTACGCAACTTGCGTGAGGCAGTCCGGAAAAGACGACCCCAACTTTGAGAAACAACTCGTGGATTTTGTACCATGATAACGCACCGGCGCACACCGCTTTGCTTATCCAACGGTTCGTGGCGCAACATAACATGGTTGTAATGCCACAACCAGCCTATTTTCCAGACATTGCATCCTGCGACTTTTTCCTATTTCCCTAACTCAAGAAGACACTTGGTTACTTTTTGATCACACCTCGTACGTTGTGGTTGTTCGCACTGCGCTGGTTTATTTTTTTGCAAAATTCCAGTATAGGTATATAAAAATTTAGCAGCTAGTTACGACGCGCTTGCTTCTGATTAACTGACGCTGTTCTATCCTGCCGTTCACTGTTCTATAATTGCCTTAATAACGGTCTCCACGTTCTATTTTTTTTTTTTTTTTTGTATCCATCATCGCGGTTAAAACTGTTTTTATGTTTTTCAATTTCGATCGTCCGATTTCGCTAAACCAACTGTGTTATTAAAATTAATCATGCGTTTCGCGTACACCACCGTTTTATATATTGGAATGGATAAAGTCGTTTTTAGCTTCTATCTGTCTGTGTGTCTGTACTCACGCCGATGTCAACATGTACCGAACTAATTTGGTTTCAGTTTTCATCTGTGGATAGGCTGATTCCTGAAGAATATTTTAGTGCAAAATTTGTAATTTTTTAGTGTAATTTAGCCGATCTTTAAGGATTTTTGTCCATGAAGCGGAGAACTAAGGAGTAAAATATATTTCATAAAATAGAAAAAGTATTAAATGAAATAATTGCTGTAGTAAATATAAACTCTACATAAAATTTTTTTTTAAATTTTTTTATTAGCTTTGTAATAAATGTTTAAATTTATTATATACACAGGTAAAATTTTGAAACATTAATTTTTATTTTTATAATTATACCACGACCAAATTCAAGTATAGGGTACAGAGTATGCCAAATAATAAAATAATGCGTTTAGTAAGAAATAATGAAAATGTTGAAAAAAAGTAAATTCATTAGCGATTGAAAAAAAGCCAAATTTTTTATAAAAAAAACAAGATAATCTTTAGTCGAGTGAAAATTTCGATTTCCGTTAGATCGCAATAAACTTGTGTCACAGAGTGACAGAAAATGTTCAGCTAAACGTAGTACCTTTTATTATTATTCGTAAAAAAACTGCAGTTTTTTTTCATCTAGGCTTTATTGGCTGCCGAAAAACTTGGATATCCGGTATTAGCGAGAGCGGCATTTTCGCTAGGTGGATTGGGATCTGGTTTTGCGAATAACGCTGATGAACTGCGTCAATTAGCTCAGGCGGCATTTTCGCACTCGTCTCAATTAATTATTGACAAATCGTTAAAGGGTTGGAAAGAGGTTGAATACGAAGTCGTCAGAGATTGTTGCAACAACTGTATTACGGTAAATTTTAGTGTTATTTTAATGTATAAACTTTTCTATTAACATTAAATATTTTGGGTTTCTTTTTCTTTTGATATCAAAATAGTCATCATCATCCTAGAAGTATTTACCTTCTTCTTGAAGATGTAATCTATTTTCCCCGTACAGGTAATATTTTTTATCTACCGATACTACAACCTCTTTCCATCGTTACCACTATTCTAGCAACAAATATGTTTCTACGTAATCCCTTACTCTTGGAATTAATTCTTATCTTTCTTATTCTAAGTTTTGTTACTGGTTTTATTATTATTGTTTTTTTTTCGCCTGATATTCTTATATTACAATATTCGGTTCGAAATTAATTTTGCCAGAGGTTTTTAATCTGTTAAGTTCCGTTTTTGATTTTATTATAGCTATATTTACTACTTTTTTGAATTATTCTTCTCCTTCTAGGGAACTCTATTCTTCTGTTGTTTCTTTTTCAATTTCCGAATAATTTTATTCTTCTAAAATAAATTAATTTTCACATCAGCTGTCGGCCTTCCTATTTTCATTCTTTCTTTCACCATAATTACAGTTAAAAATATGTTGGATTTCGTCTAATGATACTTAACCTACATATCCAGTACGTCATTTATTTTTTCCGGGATTTCTCCATTTCGTTTATTATTTTTCCTTTTTCCCCCATTTGCAACTGCAAGACTTCATATTTTTTCTAGGTATATTTTACACAACTGTGGTATAAGAACAGTCTTATATACTTCCAGTTTATTGGTTGGTAATAAAAATAATGAAAAATTATAAACATAAATAACACACATTTAAATTAAATATTAAAACTATTTTCGAGAATATCTCACTTTCAGCTGGAAAAGGGACAACTAAAACATAGACGAATTAGGTCTTCTTTATATCAGTTGTATGCATAAGTTTTTGCCGATTTTTTGGTAAAGAAAGCACATAATTTTCAAAGGAAACTCCCTTTTTGTTTATTGAACATATTGATCATCGGCTTCTGCACACTTCGTGCATCCTTCAGGTAAGTCATGAATATCATGCCAGAAAAACTGTTTGGTTTTTGCGGCAAACCATTCGTCGAGCCATTTTCCAACTTCCTCGCATGTTGCTGAAGGGCTGCGCTGTGAGCGCGTGCCCCATTGATGCGAAGAGGTGATAGTCAGATGGCGCTACGTCAGGGGAGTACGGCGGGTGCGGGAGGATTTCCCATCCAAGCGATTTTAAGGTGTCTTTCACTGGTTTTTCATTGTGAGACGGCACATTGTCGTGTAACAAAATCACTTTGCCATGTCTTGTGGCGCATTCCGGTCGTTTTTCGATCAATGCATGATTTAAATTTATCATTTGTTGGCAATATTGTTGTGTGTTAACGGTTTCGCCGGGCTTCAAGAGTTCATAATACAAAATACCGCCTTGGTCCCACCGGACACAAAGCATAGTCTTCTTGACGAAGCGGTTTGGCTTTGGTTTTGAAGGACCGGCTTTGCCAGGTGACAGCCACGATTTTATCCGCTTCGGGTTTTCAAAATATACCCATTTTTCGTCACCAATAACAATTTGGTACAGAAATGATTTTCTTTCGTGGCTTCGAAGCAGCATTTCACAAGTGACTTTGCGATTTTCCATTTGCCGTTCATTCAAATCGTGGGGACCCATTTACCGAGTTTATGGATCTTTCCCATTGCTCGTAAACTCCTGCTGATTGTTTCTTGTGACACATTTAATTCTTTTGCCAATTGCTCTTGAGTTTGAGTTGGATCATCATCCAGTAACGCCTGCAATTGCTCGTCTTCGCACTTTTGTGGTCTTCCAGAACGCGCACTGTTTTTCACATTGAAATCACCACTTTTAAATTGTCGAAACCATGTTTTAATCGATGGGCCGTGTTCACTATATGTTTTACCAGCAAACGATGACTTTCCACAGCCTTTTTCTTTTGATTAAATAAGAAAAGCAATGCGTGCCGCAAATGTTCTTTTTCAGGCACAAATGTCGACATAATCACTGAACGATACAACACAGACGCGATTGTTTGGCGGACTGAACTTGTGTGTGTTTGTAGGCTAACGTCAGACGAACAAACTGACGTAGTGTCAAATTCATAAGCAGCGTACTGTTCGGTAGAGCCATCTCTTGGTAAAACCGGAAAAGACTTATGCGTACATCTGATAAGTACTAATTTTTTTTTATTTTTTCTAACAATCTTGTTACATTCGTTAATATTTGTTTTTTTTTTTGGTTTATTACTATTATTATTATTATATTGATACGATATTTGACTTCTTTATTAGTTCACTACAAAATTGTGCTCAGCTGTTTAAAAAGCGCAAGAAAAATTATTTTTATTATTTTTTTTCTTGTTTTAAATATTTTATATGTATTATGTATGACTAGGATAAGTTATGAAATATTTTGCACGGAATAAAAATTTCTTTCATATAGGTGTGCAATATGGAAAACGTAGATCCTTTGGGAATTCATACTGGCGAATCGATTGTTGTGGCACCTAGCCAAACGTTATCAGATGCCGAGTATAATCGTTTAAGAAGCGTTGCCCTTAAAGTCGTTCAAAATTTCGGCATAATTGGGGAATGTAATATACAGTATGCATTATCGCCGATATCCGATACTTACTACATAATCGAGGTAATCAATTTTTATCAAAAAGAAATAGAAATGATTTATTTAATATTATAGTCTTAATGTAGTACATTTTAAATATCAATAACTTATTTACATTTTTAAATTAAAGTGAAAAAAATTTTTCTTTATTTATCTGTTTTGTAACACGCGTGTGATATGTAAAGTATAAGTTCATATTTATAAAGTGAAGCAGCAATAACATTAACACAAACAAGTGGTGGTGATGTTTCCGAGATACACTTTTTAGTACAACATATTTGTCGTTGATTAACAACACAAGCGCTTGACATAAAAATATAGAGTTCTCTTAAGATGCGCTAAAAATAACGAGTTAAATAAAAACAAACATAATTATGTGTTTTTTTGTTTCTATGCGTTTTTCAGGTAAATGCGAGATTATCTCGAAGTTCCGCATTGGCCAGTAAAGCAACTGGATATCCATTAGCGTACGTAGCTGCTAAACTAACATTGGGCATAAAGCTACCTGATATAACAAATTCGGTGACTGGTTCAACGACTGCTTGCTTTGAACCTAGTTTAGATTACTGTATAGTTAAAATGCCGCGATGGGATTTGAGTAAATTCTCAAGAGTTAGCGCAAAGGTATTCGCAGTTATTTATAATCTAATTCAAAACTATCTTTTGTAAATGCATGCTTGTGTTTCTTCAAATTCAACAAGAAGGAAGAAATATTTTAGTTTTTTATCTGTGAATGTATAAAATAATGTTTATAAGTATTTATAAACATATTAATGTCGCGTGTTTTATTGTTTATTTATCGTTACAGCTCTAGGGTGAAAGCTCATAAAAAATTTGAATTATCTTCCAATTGTATATAAAAATAAGCAAATCGCATACGCTTATCTAACTTGAAACGGGGGTAATTTTAATTTCGCCGTGTTTAACCCACATTTTTAAAATCTCAGCATCCAGTTTTTTTTCTCATCTTTTCAGCAATCTTGTCGCCTCACTGAATACGTAAAAATGAAAGTGTGTAAATGAATACATTCATTAAGGGAGAGAAATACGTTGGTACAGTAAGATTACACTTTTAACATTTACTAAATAACAGACAAATTATTTTCGACCTTTGGCTGATTGCATTTTAAAAGTGAACACTTATTTTGTGGCGAGTAAGATTCGTTTTGATATAAAATCGACGGTCATACGCCCACACTTAATCCGAATTCTTCGTGTTATCGTGTTTCAAATATTGTCGTAATTCCTTCGCTTCTTCAGACATTTTGTTTTGTTATGTAAATATCAATAACACTTTTATTACAAAACCAGGTCATCGCGAGGAGAAATAATATTTTTTTGCGTAATTTTGAAAATGTAATTCGATGAATTCTTGTCGTCGTAAAATCGGTTTAAACGAAAGAATAACTTATTTTTAGATCGGAAGCTCGATGAAAAGTGTCGGTGAAGTGATGGCTATTGGTAGAAAGTTTGAAGAAGCTTTCCAGAAAGCTTTTCGTATGGTCGATGAAAATGTACTGGGATTTGATCCTTACCTGAAACCGGTTGATGAAAAAGAATTAGAAGAACCGACTGATAAGAGAATGTTTGTGTTAGCAGCAGCATTAAAAGAAAATTACAGCGTGGACAAATTATACGAATTAACGAAGATAGATAAATGGTTTCTGCATAAAATGAAAAATATAGTGCGACATCAAACGCTGATGGAAGAGCTCCCGCCTCAGCAAATACCGAATGATGTTTTATTGCGAGCAAAACAACTCGGATTTTCCGACAAACAGATCGCTACATTTGTTAATAGTACTGAATTGGTCATTAGAAAAAAAAGAGAAGAAAACAGTAAGATTTTTCCTTAAGTATTATTTTTTACATATCAATTATATATAAATACTCGTATTTTTTTATCGTCTTCCCGTGTTTAGTTTTATGAATTAATTATGTACCAACTAGGACAGTTAAATAACGTTTTTTTTTTTGTTTTTGTTTTTTTCTAATAGATTTTATTTCCTAAATCTAGGCAATGTTTTCATTGCTTTAGAATAATCTTAGAATATAGGGCATTTGTTCTATCTCTCTTCCACTTTCGGAGCACTGCTGGAAGTCGGCCGAGGTTAGATCCTTTAAAATTGTAATTGTTCGCTTTTAAATGTCCGGCTATCGTCTCAAACCGACTCATGTGATTCTAAATTTCGAGAAAGAGCCGGAAATGCTACGGGGCGAGACCGAGGCTGTACAAGGAGTCGAAGAGTGTCTCTGGCTAACTACTGAACGAGAAACAATGAATACTTGCCTTCGTTATTGTATTGTAGCAAAGGACCTATTTGAATTTTCCAGTCCTGAGTGCCTGCGCAACTAAAACATGGATGTTTTAATACAGTTCTCCTTGTGGCACGAACTTTTTATCGACAACATTTTTAATATCGATAAAGTAAACAGCATTATTATCATCTGGGAAGGTACTTCCATATTTTTCAGGGTTGCACTCCTTTTTTTTTATATATATATATATTGATTGCATATTAGGTTGTCGTGTTTTAGGATCATATTTGAAGATCTAAGTTTTACCTCCAGTTACTACTTTTCAGAGGGGGGAAATATCTGGCAAACCATGACCGAAAAGATGGCTAAATAGAAAATAAAAAAGAATAAAATTTGAGTCATAATTTGGAATGGGCGACGGAGGAAAGAAGAACAATATGATGAGCTGTAAATGTGCTCAAAAATCTGATACTGGAAATGGATGAATGGGATAAGCCACCATTTCATTACTTCCAATACCCAAATAATGAGGAATCCATAAAACATCAATCTATGGATGAGGAAGCGTATGAGAAGTATTACATAATCAAAAGAGGAGGAGGAAGGGGAGATGAAATAGCTTACAGAATACTGTTAAATCCGAGATTATGAGCACTTTATGGAAAATAAATGAGGAGGAAACAAAAAGAACAGCGCGTAGAATAGCAACAGATTCCGCATAGAAAATTGAACAAAAGGAGAGAAGCTTAAAATATTCAGAATAATTCAAGGCGGGACAAAAAAAGGCAGAACCAACTTCGCTTGGTCCTTTGGAACTGTCAGTACAGATAGTGGAGTTTGTAGGAAATAGAGAACCTAAAATATTGAAGAACTCAGGTTTGGCCACATGTTGGGAAACAGATTTAGAACAGAACGGCAAAGAAAGACATTTAATAGGATGAAGGAAACTTGAAAAACTGAAAGAAAAATATAGAGCTTATCATCACTATGAACAAAAGGCGATAATTGAAAAGGAGAACAGAAATCAGAGATAAAATTGGAGTTTTATTAGAGGAAAATTTCATTTGTGAAGGGTAGAAGAGTTAAGAAAAAAGAAATGAAGAGAAATGAATAGGCAAGCGTTTAATTAAAAAGCGAAAACTCAAATAAGATCTACGAATAAAGAGACGAGGAACATGGGATTCAGCAAGAATAGCCGGAACTTGAGTAGATGTTAGGGCACCAAGGCAGTGATGAAGACGGGTATTTTGAATGCGACCTAATTCTGAAAGAAGAAGCCCGGAAGAATTGCTATAATATTTAAAATTGTGAATATTTTACAAGTAATTTTTTACAAAAGTCAAAACGTACCGACTGGCTACTTATGTGAAATTCTTAAGTATTTATTTAGGGGAAAAAATAATTACAGTTAATTAATTTGTAATCTTGTAACGTTACCGTGAGTTTTATTTCGATATTTTCTTTCAGATATTCTTCCATTTGTAAAGCAAATTGATACAGTAGCAGCGGAATATCCGGCAGTAACAAATTATCTATACATCACATATAATGGGCTAATGCATGATGTTGAATTTCCCGGAGGTTATACAATGGTTATCGGTAAGTGTTATTAAATAATTTTTTAGTTTGTAGTGATAAAATTAAAGTTGCCTTACGCGAAAGCTGCAGTGTCGAAAAATTTTTTTAGCTAATGAAAAGTAATCGCGAGATAATTAGTGCGTTGAAATTATTTGAAAGTATTTTTCACTCGCGTTTCGCATTTCAGAGTTTATTCCATTTTAATCGACGCTGAAGAAGACGCAAATAACCTATTACAACGTTTATTTTTTCTATCGCCCAAAGCATAAATTGAAAATAAATTAATCTTTAGTAAAGTGTAAATTTTTACCCTTTAACGCCGTGTTAAAGTTACGGTACTCACCTGACTTTTATTTTAGACATAAATAAGTGCACTGATTCATTATCGTGAGATTTAAAAAGTAAAACAAACAAGGTGAAGTAGAAAGTGATAAAATAATACATAAAAACACTATATATGTACATATAGTCTAAATTGATCACGTTTATAAGATACGACTCTCAGCTAGAGTTTAAGTTTAAGGAAAGATGATTTTGTTAATTTCAGTTTATGTAGATTTTTTTTTACAGAGTTTTGTTGTGTACCTTATCATTGTTTTAAGTAATGCATGTATTTGCAAACAAGGGTCCGGTGTATATCGAATTGGTAGCTCAGTTGAATTTGATTGGTGCGCGGTTAGCTGCTTGATGGAGCTACGAAAATTGGGGAAGAAAACGATTATGCTTAATTACAATCCAGAAACTGTTAGTACGGATTACGATATGAGCGATCGATTGTATTTCGAAGAAATATCGTTTGAAGTACGTAGCGGATAAACTTGATAACATTTTCGTCGCCTTTATTTTATGTATATATATATTTTATTTTTATTTTTATTTTTTTTCTGGTCTAGCTTTCTGATCATTTTTACATTGGCTGTAAATATTTTGCTTGTTTCTAAAAAATAGTATATTTATATTCAGGAAATAATAGGTGGTTAACTTATTGATCTCTGTCAATTGGATAGTGTGCGGCGTCCATAAAATTATAAATATTTCTTTTTAATTTGCACATTAAGAGCATTACTATGCAGTTAAGTGTTCTACTCTTTGTTACAACTATTAATGCAGATATTAATAATTTTGGTTTTTGGAATGAGTTTAAGAAAGTAAAACTCTGCAGATGATTATGTAATTTGTTTGTGTGAAATTGTTACACGGGTAATATATTTTTCCTACTAGGTCATTGGTCTCTTCGTTTTTTAATTCCTATTTATAATGCGATTTTTAATTTTTGTTACTTATTTACTTGAATTCAACTTAGTTCAATGTATAATATACTACCATTTCTCAGTCTAACTAATAAATCTACCATGTCATTTCTGTGACGTCAACATGGACTGGAATTTTTAGTTAAATTTCGATATAAAATTTGAAATATGTAACTAATACAGTAATTTCCTCATCTTAATTTTACATCGAGAACATCGATTCGATCCATTCTGAGTCTTGTCAATACGCACCTGATAAATTTTACACAGTAAGAATCTTTTTATTTCCACCTCTTTTTAAATGCCCCCAGCATCACGTTAACTTAACAAGTCATTAACACTCTTTTGTTTGTTTCTTAAAAAGTTGATTTGTATCGTCCGGTTAAACTGATATTATATTTCTCTTTTATTTGTTATTTCTTGGAATTAAGCAAATTTACTTTATTTGTTGTTGGAGTAAGCTTTTTTTTTTTTTTCATCCCAATATTTAATACTCGCCATGTCTTTTATTCTAGCCTATATTAAATATTTGATATTTAATTTATAAATAGTCTTTGCTACTAAAAACTACGGGAATGACTGTTTTATTATTACAACGTTATCTCAACTGTAATATTACTAATCCGTTTATAAAAGGTAATTATAATCGTTTGATAACATTTGTAGGTTAGCATGAACATCTATAACATGGAGAATCCGGAAGGAATAATTTTAAGCGTGGGCGGGCAGTTACCGAATAATATAGCGATGGATCTTCATAGACAACAAGCCCGTATTTTAGGAACATCTCCTGAATCTGTTGATGGCGCGGAAAACAGATTTAAATTTTCCAGAATGTTAGATCGTTTCAATATTCAACAACCAAAGTTAGTAACCGTACCGTACAAGTTATCACGTTTAATAATATAAATTACGGCTTGTATTAGGGGCGGCGTTGAAATAATTTTATGATTTTAGTAATTGTTTCTTTGTTCTTTAATAAATTGTAATTAAAGTAATAAACGACATGAACAAATCTGGTTAAACACAAACTCCTAAAATACCTTTAAAACAAGTTTATGGATGATGTATATTGAAATTACGTAAATTAATTGTTATATATATATATATATATAAAGAAGAAAAAAAAAGAGAAGTGGTGTCTAGAGGGGGACACCCGGTAGAAACGAAGTTCCTTTCACTTTTTGGTAGATCTATCATTTATAAAGTATACAATAAAAAATGACACAATATAAATCCCGTATGAATTAAAACAAAAACAAAAAACAAGTTTAAATAAAATGTACACGTGTTTAGAATTGAGCTTATACAGCTGACCGCGCATAATGCTTGCTGCTCGATACTCGCTCGCACGCGCGCGCACACACACACCCGTATATAATAGAAAGAGTCAGAGAGAAGGAGAAAGCAAGTGAAGGTCACCTGGAGGACGACGCATAACGCTTTTTTTCGTTAGTACTCCTTTTCTGCCAGTTTACTCCTACCGACAAGCCGCGTAAAAGAACTTCGTTCCAAAAATGCAATAAAACTTGACTCCTGGCGAAATAATAAACGAAAAAAGTTGTTTTTCTTTCTTATAGCTAATTCTCGATATTTTTGTTCGTCTATTACTTTTTTAAGATATGTACCATGATTTCTTCTTCATCAGCGTACGATACTTAATTTTATCGAAAACGTCAACAGTGAAAATGATAGAAGTAACCAAAAATTGAAAAATAAGAATCGAAAAATAAAAGAATAAAAGAAATTTATTAACAAGTTAATGATATTTTCAACAAACATAAGCATAAATTACACTTCGTGGGTGGCGGTTTTTTTTTTTTTTAACTGAGAGACCTAATTAAAGATATACCAATTAAAAAGGGAAATAAAAGATGAACAATTACATCGACAATTTAGTGAACCAAGAATAGAAGAAACCGAAAATGCAATGATTTGATGATATTAAGAAATTAAAAGATGACAAGCAGCAAGTGAAAAATAAAAAATTTCATAAGAGAAAAATCTTTTTAATTGCAATTCTAACAAGGAATAGTGATTTTCTGTTCATGCACAAGGTAAAAACTAAAATATCACAGATATTACTTTGATACTGAATGGTAGTATTGATACGCATTATGAAATAAATTATCAGACATAAAATTTTCTAAACATGTAATTGACTTTATACGTTTTCTTCACCATTGAATAAATGCGCAAATAGGCTATGAAATAGATTGAAACAGTACTATAAGTTACCGCGCGTAATAAAACCTTCTTAACGGTTCTTACTAATTAAACTCCCAAAGATGTTTAATTACTGATATCTATGATCGCGAGGTCAGCTAAAACTTGTATAAGCTGTAATAGTACAGATAAGCAAAAAATGTGAAGATTGCTAAATCCTTTTACCACAAAGTATCAAGGTTAGTGAGAAGCTGTTTTAAGTGAAGCCTTAATATATTTACACAAGTTTCTGCGGGGTTAAATTAAGCAGCCCATTGCCAAACTGATATGGTAAATAATACTGATCAATCATTTTAAATACTTTTGCGTACGGAATGACCCTTAAATACAAAATTCTAGTGTAAAATTAGTGTAAATGGTTAGTTCGGAATTCGTAATCAAATGTTTTTCCAATGAAAAAAAAAAAAAAAAAAAAAATCATTTGTCTACATATTGAGTTAAATAACCCAACTTGACAGGACCATTTTGTAATCTCAGATGGCGCATAAAATGTTAACTATTGTCATTACGTGTGTTGCCATTTGTGAACTTTTCGTTTTTGTACTTCTTCATTATAATTATTCATGCACGACATTATTCCAATTTACAAAATTTCTGTCGTTATTAATATCGCAGAAACTGTATTTAGAGCACTCCCCGTATGCAGCTAAAACGGGTATACTTTATTACAGGAAATGATTAGCATTACTTGTTTCTCTAATAAAAAGAATTTGTGGAAGTGGCTGCACTTAACGATAAATCTGTATATCGTTTGAACATTAAACTGGCGAATTTTTCATTTATGGAAATATTTATGAAAGAAGAAAATGATTCAGAAATTATAGGCAATACAAGAAAATAAACTCGTGTGGACAAAACATCTAGAACGAATCGTTGTCACCATTTTACCGCAAATAAATTTTCACGTGCGACAAGTTTCATTAATATTAACGTCCATTTGAAATTTTTTGTTAATGTAACCGATTAGCAAATGTTACCGTAAGAAACAAGTTAGAGCCACTTAGGTCCGATTTCTCTCGATCATTCAATTTCGAGACTCGTAACTACTCATGGCTAAAAAGTCGTACTTTCGATTCGAAAGTGAATATGGTGGTCTTGTAATTTACAATTCCGATAACTAAAAAGTACAAGGGAAAGATGAACACCATAAAATACAATTAGATCAGGAGAATAAAATATTGTTAATAACCGATAAAAAATAAGAAATTGTTTAAATCGAAATGGAATAAACCTTTATCTTGCGATAGATAAATTATAGTAAATGAAGAATATTCTTTATACTAGTCTTAGTATTCAAACAGAAATTCAGTTAGGAACCCGGAACTTACGACATACAGTTGCGAAAGTATTAACATAAAATCGCTTACTGCTTCACGATATTAATTTATCAAACAAATCGGAATACCATTGTTGTTTTTTTTTTTTTTAACGAAAAATGAGTTTTTGGCAGGTTTGCAAGTTTTATCGTTTCTAAAACATCTACTATCCAGGTGGGTTTTTAAAGCCGGAGACGGGACAAAATCGATAGACGCGAAGTTTAGTGAATAGAGAAGATGTGATAGAATGTCTTATTTAAACTGCTGAAAAAACGATTGGTTGATTTGCGTAGTGTAAGGACGCGGTTATCGTGTACCCTTAAACATTTTTATGCATCGATATACGACTCGCCGGGAAATTGTGCTTTTTTTCTCCGTATACTGGATTACCAGAAATATTTTCTTTCTTAAAAAAAGTATATGATCGTACGTATTTCGCAATCCAATGAATTCATTTTTATTTCCACCGTACACATTTTTCCCCCAACTAGAATGATTTGAAACTTTTGCCGTGATCTTGAACTGCCTTTCAAAGTATACGCTACGTGTTTCGAAGCCTCGATGTTACTACCAGAATCGGATTTATAAAATCAGTTATTTTTGAAACACGTCTTGCGTTTATATCATCTGTATATCTATTTCTGTAATAATTATTTTTTTCGTGATAAGTTGAGTAATAATTGTATTCATAACGGTTTTTTTATTGTTTTTTTTTTCTTGCGTTGTATATTAAATTTTATTCGCGTAAACTAAACTACAATTTTTTCTCTTCTAAATATTTATGTAACGAAAAAATAATACAGGTGGAAGGAATTAACGAATTTAAGTTCCGCGGTTGAGTTTTGCGCAACAGTTGGATATCCTTGTTTGGTGCGTCCGTCTTATGTTTTAAGTGGAGCAGCAATGAACGTTGCCCATTCGGCTAATGAATTGCAGACGTACCTACAGTCTGCAAGTGATGTCAGTAAAGAGCATCCGGTTGTCATTTCAAAATTTTTATTGGAAGCAAAGGTAAATGTGCAGTAAAGAAAATTTTTTAACAAAGAAAAATCGTTAAAACAATTTTATTTTTAATACCGCAGAGTCCCTCTGGATTATACGATGATTATTGCAGACACGTAAATACTGTACTAATTTATTTACTTCGGATGAATGAATTTGTGTACGGTATAGTTTTTTCATTTCGTTTTAAATAAGTCTAGTCTGTGGTTGATTAAGTTAATTTTGCGAATCAATGTCTCGGGAAAGTGAATGTCAATAAAATAATATTACAGTAACTTTTTCTTTTTTAAGTGCGTTATTGAAATATATTTAAACTCATTTGTACAGCATTTCATTATTTATTTGTTACTTTAATTGTTGCTTTTCGCGCGAACTTTTATACCGCTTAAATTTTTAATATTTTCACGGTAATTCAGAGAAAAATTCAGCCGTTTTTTTAGAACATTCAAACTTTTCTTAGTAAGTTATGTTTATGCGGAATTATTAAGAGACTGTGCTGTACTTCTAATTTTATTTTTAATGTTTTAATTTTTTTTAAATTTAATTCGTAGGAAATCGATGTTGATGCGGTAGCTAATGAAGGCGTAGTTTTGTGTATGGCTGTATCGGAACACGTGGAAAATGCTGGCGTGCATTCCGGAGATGCTACTTTGGTAACACCTCCGCAAGATATAAATGAAGAAACTTTAATGAAAATAAAATCTATCTGTAAAAGTGTTGCCGTGTGTCTGCAAATTACCGGTCCGTTTAATATGCAACTTATAGCAAAGGTAACGTAAAAAACATTTCTTAATTTCTTTAATATATATATTTCGCGAAATAAATAATGTTATTATGAACTGCGAAAAGGCTTCCAGTCGAGTAAAGTGATAAGAAGTAGTAAATGCTGTTGAACATTATGGTTTCTAAGCAGAAAAAGATACGCGATATTTTTATCTTTGTTCTTGCTTTAAACCGTTTTTTATTTTTATTACATCTAAGTTGAGTTTTTAGTCTTTGCATGTTTACGTGCACAAATTTAAAAAATGTTTAAAAGATATTAATGCAATTGATTTTGGAACTATCCTTCTCTGTCAATAGTGAGATATATGATTTCAGATGTGAACAAGATAATCGAACACGTGTTCTTGCATTTATTCCATACTACGTAATTGATTTTAATTGTTTTACTGTTTATTTTGATTTTTATCGAATATGACGACGCTACCTATTTGTAGAGGAATATAAGTAGTTTTTTACTTATTTAATATATTTTAGTTGATACAATCTTTTTTTCTTGTATTTTATAAAATGTTAACCGTAAATTAAATTTTGGTCGTTCTACGTGAGTGTGGAACAAAAACGAAAATTTCGATTTTTTTAATACTTATATATGAACCCAACGGGCGATGGTTTAGTGTCAGATGATTCGGGGGAAGATGACGGTGTTATTTTTTACCGCCTTTTTACAGTTTAGCTGCACGCTGCTGGTGTATTATTTATCAATCTAAAAAACAATGTAGTAGAATCCACAAATATCGTTAGTTTATCTCAATCTTTCATACGAGGTGTACAATTTTATTCGTAGAATTGTTTCATAGCGCGACTTGTGGCAACACTGCGATAGTGCTCGGGGTCTTGTTGGAAAGAGGGGACATTTCTGAGTCAGTATATGTAGTTTCCATAACGGTAGCACGTATCTCTTGCGTTCTGTGGTCGTTTAAACAAAGTAAGGTTTTCGTGAAAATGTGCGATGTAAATATTGAACAACGTATCATGATTAAGTTATTGGTCAAACGCGGAGTAAAACCGTCGGAAATCCTCGTACAGTTACAAGACGTGTTTAAGGAAGACGCTATGAAACAACCGCAGCGGGCTAAGCGGTTTAAGGACGGCCGTGAATCAGTCGAGGACGATCCTTCTGCCTCAAAAACAGCGGAAAATGTGAAACGTGTGCGCATGCGCGTGTTCCAACACCATCGAGTGAGTTGTCGAATGTTAGAAGAAGAGTTAAACATCAACCGCGAGACCATTCGGCAGATTTTAAATGACGATCTAGGGATGCGCAAGCTGTGCGCCAAGCTGGTTCCAAAACTGCTCACAGCTGAGCAAAAAGAGCTCCGGAGATCTATCCGTCCGGACACGATTGATCGAATTGACGCTAAAGGAAACCAGTGCATGTCGTCCATTATGACGGGGAACGAGTCTTGGGTGTTCGAATATGACCCTGAGACCAAGAAACAGAGCATGCAGTGGATAGCGTCCGAAAAAAGCGCGCATGTCCAAATCAAAAGTCAAATCTCTACTGACCGCTTTCTTCGACATCAACGGCGTTGTTCATTATAAATACGTTCTCGCAAGCCGGATAGTCAATGCAGCATTCTACATCGAAATCTTGAAACGGTTACGAGTCCGTGTGTACCGTGCATGACCCGAATTGACCAAAAAAGGCTAGGTGCTGCATCACGACAACGCTCCAGCACACTCGTCTTTCGCAGTACGCCAGTTTTTGTTGCTCCACAGCATCCTCACGCTCCTGCACCCTTCTACAGCCCGGACCTGGTTCCGCGCGACTTTCATTAGTTCCCTCAACTCAAAAGTTACTTGAAAGAAAACCGATACAACGGCATTACCGAAGTCTAAAGCGTCATGACGAGGGTCTTGATGGACCTATCTTCAAGGAGGTTCGCGGGGTGTTCCCAGAAATGGGTCGAACGGTGTCGGCGGTGCGCTGGTCTCGAAGGAAACTACTGTGAAGGTGTTTAGAGTAAGTTTCCTCTCCTGTCTTTATGCCCTCCAGGACAAAATTCTACGAATACAAACTTCGTAACGTGTACATCAGATGTTTCATCATCGATGACTTTAAAAATCAAAAAAAAAAATTAAGAAAGCAAATAAAAAAGGTTTTTAATTTCTAATAATAAAAATTATTAGTCACCTATCTCCTTAATCTATAGTGATAGTGTTGGTAAAATACATATACTTCGGTATCTCGAACCTTTTTTTAACTTCACCGTTGTTGAGGCTATTGAAGAACAAACAGCGACATACGCGTCTCAAAAATACAGCATAGGTTTCGTACGCTCTGTCGATGAAATGTACTCTACTATTAGGGTACTTATTTTGAGTGGATACGCGCATCTTTGTCAACGCTTAGGATGTATTGAGAAAATACTGAAGGTATTTGCTATGTTCTGATTCAAAATCAATATTTCGAAATCGTTTCGAAAAATTATTACGACATCTTCATTTAGCAAATACTACTGAGATATCGAAAAGTGACCAAGTGACTAAAATCAAACATTTCCTGAATTATAAATTTTTGCAATATTTAATATTGAAAAATAGCACAAGCATTATCACGACCTGGATGAAATAACATATTTGAGGAAAACCAACACAGTTTCTTTTTAAAGCGCGAGTTGCTGGAACAAGACTATTGCTATTGTCTATGGTAAGGGTGGCTAACTCGAGGTCCGGCCTTGAACATTTTTGTGGCCCGCGAGATGCCCAAAATAGTAAAAAAATTGTGTTTTGCGACCTCATAATGCGCGTGCATGTTGGACCATTAATATAACAAGTTTTATGTTTCACTCTTAAGTGTGTCTATTACAGTGGGTCTAAATCTAATATGGGGATATATTATATGCGGCCCGCGGAATTATGATGCATTTCCAAAGTGGCCCGCAAGATCATTTGGGTTGGCCATCCCTGGCCTATAGATAGGTCCATATCAGAAGCAATCGGACGGAAATGGGGCTAGGTGAGCATGTTACAAAAATTAAAGGTATCAGAAACTATTATGAAAAAACAAAGTTGTCTCGGGGTATCTTCGCTGTTCACAGATTCGACAACTATGTTACCGCTCTTTTATCCAGTGAAAAGGTACTCAGCATCTTGAAGACTTGAACTATAATCAATGAGCCGAATATGATTTTTTAGCATAATGAACACTTGAGTGCTGTGGATCGGCTCGATTCAAATATTTTTCGTGTTAATGACACCATTATTTAAATAAGAGTCTTTTTAAAACGTAGTTTGAAATTTACATTTGATGTGAGAGAAAAACGTCTTTTCTACATGTTTAAAATTTAATAAATTAGAAACAAATTTTTTGCTGTAACGTTATCAAAAGATGGAAATATTTTCTCGCTTAAAAATAATATTCAGTGTAATTTATTTAGCTACATTTGGAAACATAATTTTCCTCGCTGAAATGATTAATGTAAAAAAAAATTGACACCAATATGTTTTGAAATTTAACACAATAATTATGTTATTATTAATGGTATCCTCGATAACATTTCCAGTTATTCTCTTAAAATAAAAATACTAAGTTAAATTACGCGTTAAATTACATTTTGCGAAATATTTTTATTCATATTCATTTATTATAATTTTATGCAAACGCACTTATCGCATTAATTTTTTATACCGTTTTGTAGAATAATGAACTTTACGTGGTTGAATGCAATGTGCGAGTATCGAGATCGTTTCCATTTGTATCTAAGACGTTAAATCACGATTTTGTCGCAACTGCCACCCGTGTGATAGTCGGCGAAAATGTAGAACCGGTCGATGTCCTAATGGGCTGTAACAAAGTTGGCGTCAAAGTTCCGCAGTTTTCATTTGCCCGACTAACCGGTAAAACTGACTTTTTTTTTTTTTCGATTCACAGAAATAATTATTTTAAGAAAAGGTTTTCGCTTTAAAAGCACCCGATTAATGTGTTTTGTTTCGAAATTTCGAAATTTGAAGTGACTTACGATATTTAACGTACTATTTGTGAACGGAGAGTGATGCGATTTGTTAAATAAAAACCAGATAAAAATTAATTTGCAAAAGAAATATTAAATAAAATATATAATTAGAAACTGATTTTAAACGAATTAAAGGATTGTTCGGAAAATGACGTATAGTAATATGTGCATGCTCAGTTTTCGAACTACTGTATCGAGCACATTTCGATAGTACTTTATAGTAATGTTAAAATTATTATTACAATATCTACTTTAGTGTTTCGTAATAATTTTCTTGGCATATTTTTTGACGAAAAATGATACTCTAAAACAACTCTTCATACGGGCCTAGTTTGTATTTTGTAAACAGGAATCACTTTTCAACAGGAGTTATCTTTAAAAAGGTAAAATCAGAGTTACAAACATTTGCTATTGCAAGCGGAAATTATTTTATAAGAAACAGACGTTCCTTTTACAGTCGACAATTCATTACAGAAGGACGGTATGTGCAGTGAGCTTTTCTAGCTCCTTAGCCAGAAAATGGTAGATTTAAGTTATCTATTGGTAGATTTTTGTTGCGCGCGTAAAGGCGGCGCCACATTATTCCCTCCAATATTCTGTGTGCAACGTAAATGTGTATTTAGGACTACAGCTGAAACCGATCGTAAATGTGTGATTAAGTGTGCATGTCTGTACGACGATACCCGTACGAATATGATGGTTGCGTGTTTGTCATTGTCCTCGCGCAACTCATAACGATTATTTATTTTTTAATCATTTTCACTTGTCGCTGCTAGTTAATTCAGGACAGCAATGTGGTAAGCGATTTAACGACTCAGTTATCGTGACAACTGCATTCAATATAATTAAGACAATTTAATAACGGTTTCAAAAACTGTTTTATTTTTTTTATTCGTGCTGGTTAAAAATTAGTGAATGAAATTCAGTTTTTCATTTTTCTTAGCTTTGCGCTTTATTTGTGATATTTATTATTTTAAGTAATCAAATGTTCTTCATTCCTTTTTTTTTTTTGAAATATCGGTTGCTTAAAATAAAAAACAATTTTCATACTTCTATTTTAACTGATGTAGTTGTTTTCTATACATGCTAAGATGCACTGGTTATTTGCTGATTTTTGATCGTGCAGAATAATGAATATCGTTATGAATCACAATTTTTTCACCCCTATTATTAGGCGACAAACATGGATATTTCACTTTTTGAAGTCCCCTCAGTCTTCCAAAGAAGACGGTTATAAAAAAATGTCGTTTCTCGAATTATTTTTAAGCCCCTACTCCGGAACTTCATAACTCCGGCTTCCAAGTAAAAGTAATTTTTCCGTAAGGAATGAAAAGGTACATTGCAATTAAGTAGCGGAAGCTTTAACAGAACTGTAGGCTTTTATTTTAAATTTATTTATTTTGTTAATTTTTTTAAAACATTCGACGATCATTTTCGTAATACATAGCTTTTGTTTTTTCTGTATAATCGTTTAATAAATTGAAAACCACGCTACTTCGTTTTCTACAGTCATACTGTCGTTTTGAATCTCGTTTTTCAGAAATTTGTGTAATTCGTATCATTTAAAATTATGCCGATCTAGTTGCCGGAATCGTTGGTTCTTCGTGTTTTAAAATTAATAAAGAAATTACGTTCCTGTTTTGCGTGTTGCCGAGAGAGACGGAGAAAAACTGTGTAATAGCAAATCACAAAATTAGTTTTGTTATATATATTTTTTGTAAGTAAAACATCCGTAACATTCCTGTGAAAAAGCACATCGTGGTCACTGCCCGAATGCGTTTTCGAGTAAACGATAACAAAAAAAATAATGAATGTGCCTCGGAGCACAGGGCAGAAGTGAAACTCCAAATGCATTTTCCCAACTTCGATTTAAAGTTATAGTATTGGCACCAAATTTACCAAGAACAAAGTTTCACATTTTTTGAAGGATGAGGACTTTGAACACACAAATAAAAAATTAATGCATTTGTTTTATTAATGTTTTTCATTGATTGTTAGATTCTATAAAAGATACAATAGGCTTATGATAATTAAAATATGAAATATAAGTTTTTGATGTAATTTTATCAATATATCTAGAAAATACTGAAGCAATGGTAATTTTGTACTTTGTCTTTGATTCGTTTGGATTAGTTTATTAGTATTGAATTTATGTTCTGTTTGAAGAAATTCTATTAAAGACAAAGTATTGTCTGATGAAAAATTGACGTTGCAAGTCTCCAGCTAATATCATTGGAAGTGTATGTAAATTTTCTTTTAATAACCTTGAACCATCGTGAGTGAAAGGGAGTAATTTTCTATGTATAAATTTAATTATATCACAGACTACCCTTTGATTTGGAGAAATATAAATGGCGATTATTAATTTCTTTTCCACCTTCCGTCTTACATTGAACAATACGTATATCCCCAACATCTGTTTGACCAAAATCTAATTGCGCAGCATTGTGTATTGACATATCAATATTAGAAGTAACAATATTTGACTTATCGTTTCTATTACGATAAACTGCAACCCCGCCTGTTCGAACGTTCTGGCGTTTGAATTTCGTGATTCAATCGAAATTTTGTATATCGATATTATCGTCATTCATCCATGTTTCTGTTAAGATTAAAATGCGGCTTGCTTCGGTTTTAGTGCCTTTGAGGTCATTGACATTCTCTCTCTGTATGTTCGAAGCCTTTCTTTTTCCGATTCTTTATATAAATTTTTTGTGTTTAATTTATTTGTATATTAAGTTCTAATAAATTTATTTTCTTTTTTTTTATCCCTCTCTGAAAGTGGTGTAAAATGCAATAACATGCAACATAAATTTTAATTCAAAATATTACTGGCTACGTATTAATTACGAATTTTTAGATGTATTAATGCCTTAGTTATTCATAACGTACGCTAGCTCGTTTTTCGTGTTAATTCTCCGTATATTTTTATTTATAAATAAGGCACGCCTAAAGAAGTTTCATTTCAAAATATATATCTTAATCTTCTTCGATTGCCATACACATATCTGCGCGTCGAAGAATCCTACTGGCACTAGGCTAACACTATTTTAAATTTTTCGTCCCTCCGCTGCTCGCACAAGATCACCAACAACGTTTAATCCTGTCCATTGTCGCACATTCTTCAGCCAGGAAGTTCTCCTTCTTCCCCTTCCGCGGCGTCCCTCAATTTTTCCTTCAATTATCAGCTTAATTGGTTCGTATCTTCGACCTCTGATTAAATGCCCGAAGTATTCGATTTTCCCATTCTAACGAAACTAATTTTGCGATTTCCGATCATACGGGTTTTCTCCGTCTTTCTCGACAGCACGCAAATCAGGAACGCAAATTTTTTTATTAATTTTAAAACACGAAGAACCAACAATTCCGGCAACTAGATCGACACAATTTTAAATGATACGAATTACACAAATTTCTGAAAAACGAGATTCAAAACGACAGTATGACTGTAGAAAACGAAGTAGCATGGTTTTCGATTAGATAAACGATTATACGGAAAAAATCAAAAGCTACGTATTACGAAGATGATCATCGAATGTTCTAGAAAAATTAAAATTCCGCCATTTACTCTGTCAGCCACGAATTTACATATCTTCCCTCCGTTCAGCGCTAATCCCCACTATATTGGATAGGCTTACGCGCTGTGAACCTATACTGCGGCACTACGACTAACCACTAACATGAAAACGCTTACATAGACCCAACCCCGACACGCACTGAATCCTTCGTCCGGTATCAATAAAACAATAGGGTGATGTTCGGGAGATCGAAAAGTGTGTATGTTTTTTTAAATTACCCTATGTTTAGTATATTTATGATTTTAATTGAAAAAAATAAAAGCGTTAAATTATTTTTATCTTTTCAAAAAAGAATACCTTCATGCGTTAATTTGAGCGTAACCAAGAAAAGAAATAGGAGACGGAAAAGATACGTAAAATCAAAAAAAAGAAAAGACGTTGAAAAAGAAAGAAAAAAAATAAACGACAAAATAAAACAAACAAATACACCGCGGATGACTTTCGATTTTTAGCCAGCCATTGGCGAGCATTAGACTCTTTTAATATATGTATGCTCGAAAAATGAGCAAAAATAAGAGTATTTTGAAGCAAGAATGAAGGAAGAACGCGATTTATTAATTATTCTATTTAATGGTTAGCTGCAGCGAGATCTGTTTTCTGACTAGATCAATCGCCAAAAGATAACAATTCAAATTTTCTATCACATCCGATCTACCTGAGCCGGCTTTATCTCTTATCAGCGCTCGGTATAATACGATGTTTTGGCACGTCCTGCAGTCCACGCGTTAATCATCGACGTTCGGAAATCAAAAGTAAAATACTAAAGATCGAACTGGTCGCGCCACCAACCCTGATACCTATCAATATACATTTCTGTTTTCTGAACGTATACGTGTCATTTAGAATTTTTAGAAAAACCAGAACGACGTTTGCCTTTTTTTGAAGTATTCTGAGTAGCACAAAATTTATCACTAATTCATCCCGTGTTATCGTCGCATTTATTTGTTTGCTTTTAAGTTCAGCAGATTCTAAAAATGTTACTAAGTTTACGGTTTATTTGTTTTTAAAATGTCTTACTCATTTTGATCGAATAGGTGCCGATGTGATGTTAGGAGTGGAAATGGTTTCAACCGGAGAGATTGCTTGTTTCGGTGATAATCGTTACGAAGCTTATCTAAAAGCGAATATAAGTACCGGTTTCAAGTTACCGACTAAAGCAATTTTACTATCTATTGGTACTTTGAAGCATAAAATGGAATTACTGAATAGTGTTCGAACGCTGGAAAAGTTAAAATATAAATTGTACGCTAGTAGCGGTACAGCGGATTTTTATCGAGAACATGGGCTGAACGTGGAACCGGTTCACGATGTGTTCGACTACACGCTGGAGGAAACAACGAACGGGGACTTGCAGAGTTTGGCAGAAGTGCTCTCCCGTAAGGAAATAGACATGGTGATTAATTTACCGATGAGGAATGGAGTTAATCGACGTCTTTCATCTTTCAAAACGTATGGATATTATACCAGAAGATTAGCTGTAGAATTCTGTGTCCCGCTTATTACTGATGTGAAATGTTGCAAATTACTAGTTGAGGTAAGACGTTTTCTTTTCTTTTTTCTTTTTTTTTCTTGTAACTAATACACAAATCCCTCCACCCCTAAACGCAGCCAAAAATAACTAAAAACACCGCAAAAAACTCTTATTAAAGCTAAAAAACTTTTTAAAAAATATATAGTTTTTATTTATGCAGAAATACTTCTGGTAAATAAAAGTATTGTTTTTCAAAACGTATTTCTTTTTCTTTGAATTCTGTTAAAATTCGATAACGCGTTTTGCAGTTTTCTTGTACACTCTACTTCATTGATAAAAATAGATTATCCGCGGTTTAAAAAATCAGTTCTTGCCCGTTTATAAGTAACTTTTGTACCATGAAAGTGAAGATGAAGTCAAAAATGCTTCCGTATCAGATACTCAGCAATCGAATCCGCCGCGACTAGAGAGCGAAACAGTAACGTTTACCTGATATTTTTCTATTTCTTCTTCTTCGCCAGATTACTACGTCACTTAGCTTGTCGTCCTCGTTTCCAAAGAGCAAGAAAAAAGTTCTGTGGTCGGTTTGGTTATTTTGCGGTTGTGTTGAGTTACTTTTAATTAAAGATGGTTTTTTATTATAGTTGAAACTTATTTTATAAAGCGTAAACATTTAAAAACAGTGGTTTTGAATACTATTTGAAATACTAAAAAGAATTGAAGTAATTCGATAATATTTTTTCCTTCCAGTAATTTTTTCATTGATTATTTATAAAAGCATTTGAGTTATCACAATATAAATAAAAGTTTGAAATAAAATCGCAAATTTACCATAATGTAAATTTAAAATCATTTTTTTTTTTTAATTTGGAATTTAATACATGCTAAAAAAACCTAAATGCGGGTTTAATGAATTAGAAAAGGTCACAAAGTTTATTTGTTACTGCTCCTGATCACAGTAGTGTGTCATTTGAATCGATAGAAAATAAATTAAGTGTATGTTTTTTTTTATTTTATTCATTAAAACATTTATTTGTTTAATTTTTGTTTTTCAAGATGTAAACATTAGAGTGTTTATTTAGTGTGTAACTTGTAAAACAGTTGTACGTGAAAAACTTCCGTTAATGCACTTCATAATTTGTTGCAATTAGAGTTATATGCCGAATTCAGTATTGCACATGAATTCTAAAGAAATTGTTAGTTTTTATTGATTCTATTAAGAGTAGTTATAAATGATTAAATTAAACTAGTATCAGTATTAAAAAGTTATTTACATAATCTTTTTTTTTCTAAATTTGTTAATAAATTCAAAATATTTGTACATACTTTTTCATCTACTCTTATTTTTATATATGTAAAATAAAAAAATAAAAACTAAAATGCGTAGGTAAAATTTTTATATGAAATGTGAGAGATTGTATATTATTTGTATCTAGCCGGTGTTGGTTATACCTACTGTAGCTAGCATGTATGAAAATAACAAGCTACGTGACGTCATTTGATGAAGGAGAAATATCAGGTAAACGTCACTACTGTTTGGGTCCCTCGTTGACGGGCGCGATTGTCTCGTTATTAAATATCGAATAAATCATTAAACAAAAGATATGTTTGTAATTTTAACTTTTTTTCTTTCTTCGAACGCGTCAAACTATTTGACCAGCTCCAAAATATATGAATGCATATTTACATTTCTTATGTTGGATCCATAAAATACGAAACTTCGATGTAGATATTTTCTCTAGAACCTGCGTCCGAATCACTTCATATTGAGGCATTTTATTAGCAAGTGTGTTTTTATTCGAATCAGTGATTGCATTAGCGGTAGTAATTTGTTTTTAGTTATTGCACGTGGCGTCGGAGCATTGTTTGTATTTTTGATATTTAATTTTTTGTTAGTTCGTTTATTTGATAAGAATAAATTGTAATTTTTATTTTAAAACTGATAAAAATAACATAACTTTATATAGATATTATCGCGCAGAATATAATTATTTTATGAAGCTCTCGCAAATATTTACTTGCAGTAAAATGCGATAACAATTTTAAGTCTAAGATTAAATTAAAAACTCATTTTTTAAATGTTGAAAATAAACGAGTAGTACGCCCTTTCTTAAATATACTGGTCAGCTTTTTCTCTTTTATTCTAGCAAGGAATAACTGAAGCATTAATTTGTTTTTGAACTCATATTTTATACCGATTTTTTATTGACAAAATGTTTCTTTACCTTCATTAACAGACAGATTAATTTTATACTTCTTACACGTTTTTATTAATCACTTAGAATTAGTTCTAAGAACTTCATCCTTATTTTATTAATTTTCTTACAATTAATAAGTTGTGCATTTGAGAAAGGCTTTTAACGCGCACCTTTTAATTTTCAAAAAAAAAGGCGGCCGATAAATATACTTTTCTCTTATGTAAGCTATTGATATCTCTTATATTAAACAAATTACCGCTAAGTATTCACTAGTACAACCCTCTTATAAATATTTCCATTTCAGGTGCGATTCCCTTATAAATAAATAAATAAATAAATCTGATGTTTTGTAATTTATTCGGTGAACATCAAACAAAGTAAAACTCGTGTACTAAATCGAGCGGTTTTAATAAACAATCAAGTAAAATTGAAATAATGTACTAATATCAGAGATGGTATTTAGAATGCCGCTGAATGTAGACTGTTGATTAGAAATGGAGAACTGCGGTAAAATAAAATTTTAACAGTATTCTTTTAAATATTTTGCTGGGACAAAAAGTAAAATCGAAAAATATTATTACGCGGTAAAAAAGAATATTTTTGTTTTCTAAATTGTTGATGGGCGAAACTCTAAAGCAAGAGATAAAGCTGTTCAAATCAGTCAATAATTTTTTCAATCTTTTAGTACCCTTAATATATCTCTATTTTTACATTTATTTTTAACCTTTAAAACTTTTAGTCGTCAACTTCTGTTTCTTATTCCTTTTTTTTCCCCTTTCTTATCAATTTTTTTATATTTCTAACGTTTCTATTTACAGTAAAGAAATATTACTGTAAATTTGATGATTTTTGCGTTTATATAATTAATTATTAAAATTGTTATTACTCTTAAAAATTTTCAAATGAAAAAAATAAACTTTGAAGCGTGTTTCTTCTGCATAACATTTTGAAAAGAAGAATTAATTCTACGACTCGCGTTTGGAAAATATTCACCCATTTTAATTACATCAGAGTAACTTTATATTACTGCGATGTATAGTTCGGATAACAAAGTAAACAACAATTCAAAGAAAATAATTACAAACAATGCAATAAATCATGATTCCATTGACATTGCTATGAAATGGAAGCATAAGTATGTGATATATTTCTCTTGTTTGTTTTAAACATTTCTTACCAAAATGTGTATTTACCTATTCACTGATCCACCAAATTGTTGTTAAACGTTTTTACAACAATAAAAATATGAAACCTAATTATTGTAGTATCGTGTAATAATATTTTTGAATTTCGTTCGATAATTTTAAAAATTAAACATTAGGACTTAAAAACTTCGCAGAAAACAATTGAAAATTTAATAGAAATATTGAGAAGGTATACAAGTGATAATATAATATATATATATATATATATATATATATATATATGTATGTATGTACTTATATAGCTAGAATATTTTAATTCTATGCATACTTCGCTGAAATCTGGGAAACATATTTTATCTAATATTTTAGTAATTTTATTTAAACTGTAGTAAAAAATCTGAAAGAGTCTGTTATTAATAAATTTATTATGTTCCTGTGATCTCATAATTTTTAACGCTTAAACAGCAGTAAAAGATTATGAAATACTTCACTATTCTTGACAATTAATGCCCTCTTTTCCTTGATGGATTAAAATTTAGCTTGTTTTTCAATAATTTATTTTTGTTCATAATTAAGTAATACAACCTTTCTCATTCGCAATTTAAATATTAATTCAATGCTGTCGTAGTTTAACTTGTGTATATTTTTGATCTGGTGAATAAAATCAAGATTAATTAAAAATTATTTTTCATTAAAAGGTTAACTTTTTATCCATTTAGGTATTAACTTATTATATACTTTATCAATAACCCTTCCATATTACTTTTCGTCAAAGGTTTCGTATTAATGTGTCAAAAAAGATTTTATTTTTATTCGAAGTTTAATAGTGCAAATTTTATCAAATGCGAATGAAATATTTTAAGACTATTAAAGAGCTATTTTTTTCAGAGCTAGTGTGCATTCGTTCTTCAAAAAAAAAAAAGAAATGGTGAATTTAAAATTTTTTAACAAAAACAGGAAAAGGGTACATAATATTGTAACGAACCAAGTGATTTGGTCTTCTCGATTTAAATATATTAAAAAATAAAAATAAAAAAAAGAAATTAATTGATCAAAAGAGAAAAAAGAAGAAAAATTGAAATGGTTTATGTTATATATAACTAAAGTATTGTTATTTCCATAATAAAATTAAAGTAAAGTAATGTTAGATTTTCATAAAACCTAGGCTTCCTTTCAATCTGTGGTTCCTTCTGTTTCCTTCACTTCGACGCTTTGTTATCATCTTCATTATTCGCCTGCGTTTTAATCATTCTTTGCTGCCGTCCTTTCGTTCTTGCTTTTCACTGGCCTCTTCACTATGTTATCCTCTCCGTTCAAATGATTTGTGACGCTGATCATGTGTTCTTTCAGTGCTCAACTCTCGGTGGAGCGTTTGGCTCTGTACTCCTTTTGCTTAGGTTTTGGTTTCCTCTTTTCCTTTTACACTTATTATCCCTGCTACTGATACCTTTCTATCGACAATATCTGATCGTCTTGTTATATAACTTCCCTTTTTCATTTCTAACTGTTCCGGGAGTTCCTTGGTTGATGAGCCCATTTAAAAAAAAAAAAAAAAAAAGGAAAGAAAATTGATTTTCATAAGGAACAATAAGGAATTTTGTAGTAAAATAATCACGTTGTGTTAGAAAAATTTGAGTGACCTAGTAAAATCAACTAAGATGTAAACCGTTGTGCGAATGTGTGTGTTAGTAATAAAAGTGGGTGTGCATTATATTTCAGCATCATACAAGAAAAAATCAATGGAAAAGGGAGCCGGGACGGTCACCGATGGGGTTCTTAGATCATATTAAAGCCGTCAGAAAATTGCCTCTGTCAGAACTAATAAAAACTAGCAACAGTATAGAAAAATAGCGACAGGTGGTAGCTTGATCCACTGGTCTATGATGGTTGGTCACGACGTTCACAAACAGACAATACGACTGAAAGAAGAGAGAGAGAGAGATAAATTTGGTAGCGTTGTTCCCTAGTGCAGTATGTAAAGATAAATTAAATATTAGTAATTAAAGAGCGATGTCTTGGACAGTCATTGAACTACCCAGGTTTGTGTCTTTTGAAAGCGAGAGTTTCTACCTTGTCATCCAACCAGCGTTAAGGTCAATCTTAGGCTGTCTGCAACGCGTTGGTTGGTTATAAATTTTTATTTTTTTATTTTTGTGAGGTAAATAACCATTTTCTAGTTTCGGCTAGGGAATCAATTGCTCTGGTTTTCTTTTCCTTTTTTTTTTTTTTGATGATATATTTAATTTTTTATTTGCAATTGCTTCGCGCGTTATTATTAACATTATTATTTTTATTTATTTTTTTTTTGAATTTTTATTCCCGTAAGATCTGTTGCGTAATTTTTGATTCTTTTATCTTCTCCATAATCAGTTTAGGGGCTCTCTTTTAAGCTTTACTAGGGCTTTAGCGTCTGAACATTCTATTATAGTCAGATCGTTCAAAATTGTATCTGTTCGACCAGAAAAGACTGCAACAATATATACATACATATATATATATATACCTACATGCGTATGTGTGTGCAGCGTGTCCCAATTAATGACTCGCAAATGAGAGGCAAAGATAAAATCATTACAGTCCTGTTGAAAGAATAACACTGTATATTCCAAAACTTGATGATTTTCAAGTTATCGAGCTTTTTAAAAGAATCCAAAAGATTACTATTTTCGGTACTATATTTTTATGCCATTTCACAAATAAAAAAAATTTTCACTACCTTTTTTTCCAGAATATTTTTGAAAATATCTCATAACATACATTCAAAGGGTTTTTCAACGTTTAAACGTCGTTTTGTTAGGACACCCCGTAAGTGCGTTCGTAGGAGGAAGAAAACATTTAAATGACGTCAAGTAATAAGATTCGGGAAAAAATCTTTTTTTGTTCTTCACAAAAAACAAATAGTCATTGCCAATGCCGATTTTTAAAAGAACTTTTCGCGAAACAACTATCGTGTAGTGATGTAATAAGATTTTAATTACAAAATGCGAAAAAAGAAAAATGAAATGTTAAAATAACCTCACGAAATTTACTATACACTTTTTTATTTAATAAAATAACAATCGCCACCGCTTTATTGAACGGAAATATACAAACCGCTTCGACTGGCGACGAATAGAAGTGAAAATAAACGAATCGAACCGAAAATCGGTGACGTTATATTTCCAATTGTGGAATAAAACATGGCCTTAACAATCGTGTTAAGCTGCGCGTACGCTAATAATTTGTCAGTTTTTTTAGAAACAGTCTCACGGACTACTCACAGTCAACATGTGACGTGTTAAATAATAACAATGTAGATATACGTACTTATTGAATTGTTCAAGCATTCAGCTTTTTATATTTATGAATATATGTGTGTGCGTGTGTGTATAACTCGATACTTCAGACCTAATCATGGTCATCTTGAATCCCAGATAGTTATTCTATATAATACTTATAAAAAAATAAACTTCAACTAAAAACATTTGGCGGGGGGTCATCGACGTAACGTTGGCTCAAGAACTGATGAAGGAAAAAAAATTGTAATTAGATCTTTAACACGAACGAATGTCGCAGACAGGAAGGATGCAAGAATCGGTATAACCGAAGAAGAAGAAGGAAAAGAGAGAATGGAGAGCGCGTTATAAGGAAGCATGCAAAAAGGAGAAGTTACAAATGAAAAACGAAAAAGTGATGAGGGAAGTAAACTGTGCCCAAAGCATAAACAACAGATTTGCAGAGAGAAGGAAAGTTGAGAAACCAAAAATGAGACGAAATATTCGGTTAAACAGATAAATGGAGTTAGAATTATAAAATGAAGAATAGTTGGTCCATAATTCAGAATGAGAAGCTGCAGAACCAAATGAGGTGTTGCTGAACTCAAAAATACTAAGAAAGCTTTCGATAGAAGCTAAACGAGTTAGCCGATCTGCTTAGTCATTGTACGTAAAATAACATGAAAATAATGAGGCATTGTTACTTATCGTTTTTTTTATTCTGTAACTCGCACCCTAGTTATCGCTGCCTCAAATTAAAAGTGATCTTTTCGCAGCAATGAAATAAATATTTCTCTTGCATTCGTACATTGTGTCTTTAATGAGTACGATAAACGCAGATCAACAAAATTTTTGAAGAACTTAATGGTTTTCTTTTTTAAACTTTATCTTTTGCTTTTTCTAACTACCAGTGTACATTTTTGCCTCTTGTTTTTGTTCCACCTGTAATTCGTCTGACTTCAAGAACATTAGATTCAGTATTGTTCAGAAATGTTGAAAAAATATTTATATTTTGAAACAATTTCAAAAATCGAAATTTTCCAGTTTTTACAAATATAATTAATTAAAAAGAAATAAATAAAAAAATTAATAAATTTCAAAAAAAGTTTGAACTATTTTGAAAGATTTTAAAAATCATAACGGTATATTTTTTTATGCATATAAGACTATTGTTTAATCACTAGAACTGTTTTTAGGCAATGGCTTCTGTACAAGGCGAGCCACGTATGAAAACGCATACGGACAGAATATCGTCGCACAGAATTATAACTCTTCCTGGATTTGTCGACGTTCACTGTCACATTAGAGAACCTGGAAATCCACAGAAAGAAACTTACGCGAGTGGGACAGCAGCTGCTCTCGCCGGTGGAATTACATTAATTGGAGTTATGCCTAACACCAGTCCGCCTCTTACGGATATTAATACACCCTGTCAAGAAAGTATCGGGAATTGTCAATTTAAATCTCCCGGGTAATAGCTAGGCAGATAATTTTTTTTTTCCAGGTTGGTACAACTGTTTTGTATTATGATGCCTATTTTTAGCGCGATCTGTCAACCAGTGTGTTTACAGCAGCTGTTAAAATCAGTCGACCTTGAAGTGTTTTGTCGAAGTTTTACAATGAGTGAAAATATTGAACAACGTACTTGTGTTAAATTCTGTGTTTCGAACGAAATTTCTTGTGCCGATACACTGAAAATGTTACAGAAGGCTTTTGGTGAATCTGCTTTATCAAAAACGCGGGTTTACGAGTGGTACAGAGCGTTCAAGGATGGTCGGGAGACGGTCGAAGACATGCCTCGCTCTGGACCGCCTTCAACGAGTGTGACCGATGATAACGTCGATAAAATCAAGGAAATCGTTGCTGAAAATTGTCATGTGAGCTTGAGAGAGATGGCTCATGGATTGGGCATGTCACACGAGAGCGTACGTACGATTGTGCACGAAAAATTGGGTATGCAACGCGTTGCGGCTCGGCTTGTTCCGAAAGACCTGAATTTCTTTCAAAAAAAGTACCGAGAACAGGTAGCTGCAGACATGCTGGATCGAGCCAATTTGGATCCTACCTTCTTGGAAAAGATAATTACTGGTGACGAGACATGGGTGTACGAGTACTACACGCTTACGAACCAGCAATCGTCCGAATGGCGGCCAATTGGCGCGCCAAAGCCGAAAAAACCTCGCCAAAGCCGATCGAAAGTGAAGATCATGTTGATTGTTTTCTTCGATATTCGAGGCGTGGTACACTATGAATATGTGCCAGCCGGACAGACAGTCACCAAAGAGTTTTACTTAAGTGTTTTGAGACGTTTGAGAGAGGCTATCCGTCGTAAACGTAACGATTTGTGGGTCGACAATTCTTGGATTCTCCATCACGATAATGCGCCGTCTCACAAAGCCATAATTGTGAATGAGTTTTTGGCCAAACACTCGGTAAATATCATCGAACAACCGCCGTATTCACCAGATTTAGCACCCTGCGACTTCTTCCTATTCTCAAAACTCAAATTTCCGCTACGGGGAATGCGCTTCGAATCGATTGATGACATCAAGACGAATGCGACGCGAGAGCTAAAGGCCATCCCGGAAACCGCCTATCAGAAGTGCTTTGCCGAGTGGAAAAAGCGTTGGCATATGTGCATCGCTTCGAATGGATGTTATTTTGAAGGTGACAAAATAAATTTGGATGAAAATTAAAAATTGTTCGTTTTATTTAACAATTCCCGATACTTTCTTGACAGGTGTACTTTCAATATTTCTAAGAAGGTAAACACAGCGTGTGATATATTTTAAATATATCGCATAACTATTTAGATTTATTACAAAGAATAGTTTCTTCGAATTTTTGTATTATTATGCTGCATTGAAATATTAGAATATAATAACTGAATAACTCATATCAATCCAACTAATATTTTATTTATATTAGGGGCAGATGGGAAGAGATGTGGTTCACATATATATTAAAGAAACGTATTTTGATGTTAAAGTTAGGGTACGCTGTAATTTTTTTCCATACATTTAGCTATTGGTTAGGACTTAAACGACTTAGTTGATGTATTAATATTTAAGAAACCAGCTGTCATTATTCACCCGCTTGTTCTCTGTCTCTTGCCGTAGATTATGGATTTTTATTCCCTAGAATAGGAATGTAATAGAAATGAAAAATATTTCAATATCTAGAAATGATTAAAATGAAAACGCTCGAATAGTAATTTTTGACATTTTAACACATGTATCTTGCCAAAACGAACAGATTGGGGAACCCTCTTGGGGGTTAGATTAATAACACTTTTCTCAAATATATATGTTTTTTTCTGTTTTCATTCTTCCTATTTTTCTGTAGTTATTAGAAAAGCTAATGCTACGAATATATATGTTTACCTACGTATAAACGCTATGATCGGGCGAATCTGAATGGTAAAACGTGATTTGGCTGTTATTCATAAGAGACAGCTAATTTATTATCAACATTTTTAAACATACATTTCCCTACTGATAGTCACTTTCCTTACGCAAATAATGATGCTTAATTCTACTATGGGATAAAAAATCGCAAAAATAAACGCTTAAATCAATTAAATAATGATTTAAAAAAAAAAAAAAACGATGAGAAATTATAGAACTTATATTTCTTAAGATGTAAAATATGTTATTTTTCGTTTTTGATTATTGGTGTATGTTTACAATATGTCAATTCTCCGTCAGATATTATTTAGAATTTCGTAGAAGTGACCGTTAAGTATATTAAAGAAAAAAATTACACAGGGTGGTTTCAAGAATTCCTCCCTTATTAAAATTTATAGGATAGCGCGGTAGTCTAGTGGTTAAGGTGCTTGGCCCCAAATCAAATGTCACGGATTCGACACTTGTCTCGTTTCGCATCCAAATAGCTTCCAAGTTTCCCTAGCCTGAAATAATTCTTCTTTTCTTTTTCGCGCCATACTCAGCTTTTGAGCGTCGGCGATTCAGCGGTACAGATATAGGTAGTGTACTAGGCAATTGTTATATGCAACGCGAGTGTACGCACCCAAAGACCACACCCGAAACTGATTAGTAATCGTTTGATTTATCACGCTACAAGTACAGTTCCGTGTATGTCTGCTATGCACTAACTAGCGCGCATATGATGGTATACGTGGTGGTTTTCCATTGCCTTCCACGTGATCATTGGCGAGTATTTAATTTAATTTTTTGTAATAAGTTCTGTCGTCGCCCGGAATCGAACCCGTAACCTCCGTAACAGAAGTCAAGTGCTCTAGCAACTAGGCTATCGCGATGATTATTGAGTACCAGAAAAATCCAGGTACATGAAGGAGACTGAGAGAAAGGAACTTACCCCCTACTCTCATTAGTATCGTTGGGCTTAGTGCATTGTGAATCTTAACCTCATAATCCCCGCTGTCATGTAAAAGGTATGGGACTTTCTTTATTTAATTATTAAGAATTATGTTCTATTAGAAAAATACTCATAAATAGTAAAGACAGCGAGTTGCCGTATGAAGGAAGAATAAGAAATCATTATTGAGGAAGTTAGAACAAATTTGCTCTCCAGATAACTGTGAAGGTATCTCCTCGCGTAGGGAAGTGAGATGTGTCAGTAAAGACATGACAGCCGAAGCTTAGTTATTATCTGACATTTATTTCAAATGTTGAAGTTTACGATTTCCTCCATCGCCAAAAATTAATATCGTAAAAATCTATGTACCTATTATATCGTAGAGAAAAATACGGAAATACATACTAGAAAATAACTAGATTATACATTCATAACTTTTATTATAACATTTATTCATTATTGGGAAAAAAATAAGTAATACTGAACAACAACTTCTAGTACGATAAATATGAAATATAATTTGTTGTATGGTTCAACATGACAAGTGAAAGACAGGATAAATAAACGCGTTGTTTTTATAGTAGAAATTGCTGGACTATTATTCAACTTGAGACTGAATATTTCACGCATAAAAGTAATAAATCCATTACTTCCTGGACTACTGAAATTGCCATTCAGATCTTCATTTCTCTGATGAGTTCGAAAATTATAGCTTTTGGACTATGTGCAGTTAAATTCTGTTCAACGAAATGTGACACTTCACGAGCGGATGTATTAGGTGTAATATTATGAACAGATCATTCTTTATAGTTGCGAAATCGTGCGGATATCTCCAACAGATATGTGCGAGATTGAAATGCTTTTCACTTTCCTGTCTTCTTTATCAAATAGAGTTGGCAGTTTTTAGATTAGAGTACAGATGATGATTCTTCCTTCTGGTAGAAGCATATTGCGTATGAATTGAAAAAATTAAGCCGGACAGTTGAACGTACTGGTCTTTTTCAGTCCCAGTAAACGTCATTATTTTAACTTCTGGTACTACAAAATATTCAGATATATCTTCGCGATGAGCTTTTAGGTTTTGTATATTGAATGTACGACTACATATTAATTACAACGTAATTCTTAGGCTACCCCCCATTAGAAAAAATGTCCCAATTTTATGTAACGAAAAGTGTCCCTAACAAATGTCCCTATTTTATGTAACGTTTGTTATATAAAATAGGATTTTTGTTATTGTTATTTAAAAAATGTCTTAATTTTATATAATGAAAGTTAAATTTTAGAATATGATTTTTAAAATTCGCAAAAGTTCCCCTTGCATATATAGCTTGTTTAATTTTACCACTGGAATGAAATATGTGATCCCATTACTTCGTAAACATAAATCTTTACATATCGCGTTGCAGCACGATTTCTTTAGGCGATTTCGCACTTTTCCAGTAGTAAGTTTAGATAACAAGCGGCCACAATCAGTTACGAATGTAGCCTCGCGTGTATACGCCCGTATTGCATATAATAATTATCTAGTACACAACCTATATCTGTAGAGCTAAAATTTCCGAATAGGTTGCCCACCAACTGAATGGTTGAAAATATAATGATGATAATGAACTTACTGTCAACTCCTACATTAGGTAACTATATGAAGAATAAAACTATTCTGTTAGTGCACATATTTCATAAGTGGTAATATCTGATTTTGCGTATATCTTTAATTTTTGGTTTTATATTTTCCGTGAAAAGTAAATGTAATCAAAAATTTCCTTTATATATGTATAATATAGATAAAATATTCTGCAGATAATACCTCTCACTGTGGTGTTTAACGTGTTTTTATCTTTTATTTTTGAATAATTTAATAAGTATGTCTAATTCCTGGGAATCATTTTTTTTGCGTTTAGTACTTTACGTCACGCCTCACCGTATCATTCTCCCAGTGACACCAAAAATCGTTTCTAAGTAATATATAAAATAGTAATACTGAAATACCAAACAATTGACAATTTAATGCATAATTTGCTTAAAAACGATTTCGCTTAACTAAACGTTTATCTGTATTCGATGTTGTAAAAGGTGTTACATGATTCAAGGTTTTTGCGTGCTAAACCGAAATTTCAAAAAAAAATTTAATAATACGTCTGATTTAATTATTTCATATTCGCTTATTATTTTTTTTAATAATAATTTAATTACCTTAATTGTTTAGGCGGCCGTAGCTGGAGCGCGATGCGATTATACCCTTTTCGCTGCAGCAAGTGCTGACAATACTGACACAGTTCATGAACTCGCGTTAAAAACACTTACTCTAAAAATGTACTTAAACGAAACGTACACCACTTTCCGACTATACGATACTATTCTATGGTCCAAAGTAAGTCTAATAAATGCGTAATATGTTCAGTTACATTTTTTCGTAATAATTACCGAAGTTTTAATAAACAAAAACTAACAAAATTAACACGGTTTCTCTGACTAAATTGTTGACGAAACTAAATAAGAGTAACTTATTTATACGGAGAGAACTTAAACACTTTTACTGGTTTTTCTAAGTACTTCCCTAATATATTCTTTTCAATTATTAGGAATATAAATAAGTTCGTGCAGTTTTGACAACAGATGTCGCTACTAATTTGTTATTTCGTTGTTTCATCTGTGAACACCCGCATTTTGAATTGTCATCATTATGCTTTCTGTTTCAGTATCTGTCATTTCGCTGAAGTGAAAACAACATAGTTTCTGTGTGCTGTGAAAATGACAACTTTTGTACCGAATAATGTGTTTTTGCGGGGAGTTTTACTTCATTACTTCAATATAAAGAAAAAGGCTGCCGAAAGTCATCGTATTTTAGTGCAAGTTTATAGTGACCATGCTCTATCTGAACGAACGTGTCAGAAGTAGTTTGCATGGTTTAAAAGTGGCAATTTTGAATTGGAAGACAAAGAACGATCCGGAGCGCCACCAAAGTTTGAAGATGAAGAATTGGAGGCATTACTCGATGAAGATCCATCACAAACGCAAGAGGAACTCGCAAAACCACTTGCAGTCACTCAACCAGCCATTTGCCATCGTTTAAAAGCAATAGGAATGATCCGAAAGGTAGGAAATTGGGTTCCATATGAACTTAAGACGAGAGACGTCAAACGCCGTTTTTTCATTTGTGAACAGCTGCTCAGCGGCAAAAAAGAAAGGGTTTTTTTCATCGTATTGTGACTGGCGATGAAAAGTGGGTCTATTACGATAATCCAAAACGTCGGGCAACGTATGGATACCCCGGCCATTCCTCATCATCGACGGCTAAGCCGAATATTCATGGAGAGAAGATCATGTTGTGTATTTGGTGGGACCAGCTGGGTGTGGTGCACTATGAGCTGCTGAAACCGAACGAAACGATCACGGGGGAGGTCTACTGACGGCTATTGATGCGTTTGAGCTGAGCATTGCCAGAAAGATGACCGCAATACGCCGATAGACACGACAAAGTTATTTTGCAACATGATAGTGCTCGGCCCCATGTTGCAAAAGTTGTGAAAACCTACTTGGAAACGCTCAAATGGGAAGTCCTGCCCCACCCGCCGTATATCCCAGACATTGCTCCTTCCAATTACTATCGGATCCAATCGATGCAACATGGCCTGGCTGACCAGCACTTCTCCAATTACGATGAAGTCAAAAAATGGATCGATGCATGGATAGCGGCCAAAGAGCCGGCCTTTTTTCGCGATGGGATCCGTCAATTGCCAAAAAGTGATGGGAAAAAGTAGTGGCTAACGACGGACAATACTTTGAACATTGAATATATAACCAATTTTTCACAAGTGAGCTTCAATTTTCGAAAAAAAACCACACGAACTTATTTATATTCCTAATATAAAATTATCGGTATGTAATAAAACTTAAATTTTATTGGAAATTTACATTTATATCTAAAATATGATTTATAAATACATGTTTAATTTAAACAATATGCACAATAGTGATGATTTTATTTAGCACTTTTGTAAGTAAAATGTTTTTATTTTTTTCTTCTTATTCAATTAATATATGTACATATATATATATATATCATCTAACATTCCGATTCCGCTCGTCAGCTCCTTCTGCTATCTTGGTGTTATTCTCAACAGCCAACTCACTTTCTATGAACACATCAACTATCTCTACAATTCTTCCCTCAAAAGACTCAATCTCCTGAAAGCCCTTTCGCCATCCAAATGGGGTGGTGACCATTCCATTCTCCTAATCCTTTACAATGCTATAATTCGTTCCAGAATCGATTACTGCTCCTTCATCTATGGAAACTCTTCTAAATCTCTCCTCACCAAACTGGACAAAGTTCAAAACTGCTGCCTTCGGTTGTGCATTGGAGCGCTAAAATCTTCTCCCATTCCTGCTATCCTCTCTGAATCTGCTATGCAACCACTGTTTATCCGCAGATCGCAGCTTGGTTATAATTTTCTAATTAAACGGCTTTCTGTGTCCTCATCCAATCTTATCTCTTCCTATCTTAGTATTAAAAACCAATGGCGATTTGCTCCTCACAAAATCCCAATCCTTTCTCTCGTAGCAGCTCGAGTCTCCAATTTTTCGCCTTATGTCTTTTCTTATTCCAAGCTTTCTTACTTTTCCCATGACTTTTCCAGCATTTGGCAGACTATTAATCTCTTCTCTCTCCCTCTCCAAACCAGCTCCACCGCACATTCTTCAATCCAAGCCGAATTCCTCCACATGCTGGACACATCTTTCCCTTCTCATCTAACATTCTTCACTGACGGTTCTAAAAACGAAAATGGGGTGGGCGGCGCGTTTACCTCCCTCTCACTTAATCACTCTGAGTCCTTCAAGCACCCTTCCTTCTGTTCTATCTTCACAGCGGAGTCTATCGCCATTTTACGCACAGTCTCGTTCATTCCATCCATAAGAGAGATCAGTAAATGTTTGATTGTCTCCGATTCCAAAAGTGTTCTTCAAGCCATCTCTTCTCCTCCTTCTCATTCATCCAATTCTATCATTCTTTTAATTCGTTTTCTTATATCCAATTTACTTTCATCCCGTTCCATTACTATTGACCTTTTCTGGATTCCTAGTCACTCTGGCATCGAGGGCAGCAAGTTAGCGGACTTTTTAGCCCGTTCGGCTGCCCGCGATGGTCCTTTATTCTGCAAAATTCCTACCTCGGACATCCTCCTTCTTTCCTCAGCTAATCATTCCCGACTATGGTCGGACATCTATCCTTCCCTATTTTCTAATCCCGCCTCTCATTATCTTCAAATTCAACCGGTTCCCTCTTCCCAGCCGTGGTTTCAATCCTATTCTTATCAACGCTCCGCGATCATTTCCTTAATCAGACTGCGTATTAATCACTCACTTCTGCCCTCTTCACGTTTTCGTTTTTCCCTGTCCCCTTCTCCCGATTGTCCCCTTCATAATTCCATCTCTCCTCTCATATGTGATGCAAACCACATCTTCTTTGAATGCCCTGCCCTTGATTCCGGGCGCTCTGTTCTGTACTCGAAAATCTTGGCACTAGGTCTTCCTGCTCCGTATAATTCTTCTTTTGTCCTTTCCTTTCCATCTCCAGATATAATCCCTGTACTCCAATCTTTCCTAAGCTCTATTTCTAATCGTCTTTTTATTTAACCTCTTCCTTAATTTCTGTTGTTATTGGGTCAATGCCGCTGGCGCGCCCAAAAAAATAAAATTAAAAAAAAAAAAAAAAAAATATTAGCTAATAATGTGCATTTCCCCGCAGAATTAATGCGTAATTATTATTAATTGCATGAGAAAGTAAAGAACCATTTTTTTCTAGATCTTTAAGTTTTGGTTATTGAAAAATTTCTCCGGGACTTTTCGTAAAAGTCTGTAAAAAAAACTCAATCGTTAAGCAAATTTATGGTAAATAAAACACTACAAACCGGTATTTAAAATACGTAAAACATAATTAATTTCTGTAGAACCATTAAAATTATCATACCATCTCGCGTACAAGTTATTTTATGAAAATAATTTTTCAACGATATTCTATTTTAAAAGAGTAGAAATTATAAATTATATTATAAAAATTATGTTTGAAGATCTAACTTTAAGTTGTTTAGAGCAAAAGCTGGTATTCATGAACAGAATAAATACAAATGCGTTTACAAAACTATTATTATGAGTATTATAATGATTAGTGTGATGTAGAAGTTTGTTTAAAGTACGATTGATACACAAAAATTCGTTATTTTAGATAAATAATAAACGAAACTTTAAATCGTTATGTAATCATATATTTTAAATTATAATTTAAAATGCATCATTTCGGATATACTAATACGGATAAATATTTTTTAAATTCTATTTGCAATAAAATCGTTAATAATTAAAAAACGGAATGAAATGGGAAACAATTTTTTTTGTCCGATTATGTTAGATTTACGATTTTATTTTACTGAAATTTATTTCCGGCAGTATAGGAAATCAAAAGATACCAGCAAATTATGATCAAATTATTCGATTAGTAAGACGATTATTTCGGTTCCTATTTTTAAAATCATTTACTTATTTCTAATAAATGTTTTCAAATTTTTTAGCACTTGGAGAATTGGCCTAAAGGAATACCGGTTTGCGTACACGCAGAACAAATAACGGTGGCGGCTATAATAATGATTGCATCCATTCATAATCGTCCATTGCATATATGTCATGTTGCCAGGAAAGAAGAAATATTAATTATAAAAGGCGCAAAATCTAAAGTATGCAATTGATTTAGTGTTTATATATATATTTGTATATAAATAGGTAAAGATAAAACAGTTCAGATCATTTTTTTCCTTTGTTTATTAACCGTTTTTTTTTGTTTAATAGCTATTGGCGATCTTTAGTGTTATCAGCAAAAAAATTTTGGGAACAGTTTTTTTTTCTTATTATTATTATTAGTAAGTATCTTCCATTCAGGAGGTTGCAATCGACATCCGATTAAACCATCTTATCCAGCCTATTCAACATTGTAAATCTTCTTCTGCCCCTGGAATCTTCCCGTTCGCCACCAGCGAAAACATCCTGTCTTCAGACAATTTATTTTGGAGGAAGCGTCATTTATTCCCTTTGATCATTGGTAGCAAAATTCAATTCTTCAGTCCCGTTCTCCTTAATACCTCCTCGTTCTTGATCTTCTCTGTCCAACTTATCCTGTTCATTCTTCTATATGTCCACATTTCAAAATCATTAAGTCTCCTTTCCGTATCCGCTGTTATTATCCACGTTTCTGTAACAGGTCTTGCTACAGATCAAACGTAGCATTTCAGAATTTTCAGGCGCAATTTCATTTTCATTTTCCGGTCTTTTAGAATTCTTTTCAAGTTGTTAAATACCATTCTAGCCATATCCAAGCGTGCTCTTATTTCCGCATCATCCCTTCCATCTTCAGATATAACTACTCCTAGATATTTATATTTTTCTACTTGTTCTATCCGAACTCCATCCACTTCGATATGCAGTGGTCTATTTTTTGTCCTGCTGATCTGCATTACTTTAGTTTTGTTTAAATTTATTTTCATCCCGTATTTTTTTCCTTTCATTATTCAATCTGCTTATCATTATCTGTAACTGCTTTGGAGTTCCTGCAATAAGCACACGATCATCTGCATAGCATATGCTGTTAATTTTTTCATCATTTACTCTGAATCCTATATTTTGAAAGAATTTGGTTTTTGTTATTTCTTCAGCATATACAGTCTTGGAGATAGTGGGCAGCTCTGTCTCACGCCTTTTTTGATTTTGCACAGTCGTTCTGTTGGGTGACCATTAACAATAATATTCGCATTTTGCTGCATGTAACGTTGTGTATTAGCTGTATGTCCTCGGTGTCAATTCTATATCTTCTCAGGATTTGTAAAATTTTGGCATGTTCTACATGGTTAAAAGCCTTTTCATAATTCGTATAGGCTACATATATGCGCTTCTGTTTACTGCCAACGCTCGCTGTATTAGTATTTTATATAGAGCTATCGCATCTCGTGTCTCTTTCCGAGCGATAAAGCCAAATTGCGTTTCACTTAGTTGGCTGTCAATTTTTGTTTCGATTCTTCTGTTTATTATTTTTAACAAGAGTTTTAAGATATGACTCATTTGCGGTATTCGGAGAATTTTCGTGGATTTCTTTTTTTAGGTATTACCACAAATGTAGAGATCTTGAAATCCTCTGGCAAGTATCCGGTTCTGTATATTTCGTTAATTAACCTCCACATTTTTCCTTTGCTCTTTTTGGATGCATGCTTTATTAACTCTAGAGGGATTTCATCTGCTCCGGTTTCTTTTCGTGTTTTAGCTTTCCTGATGACATAATCTAGTTCTTCCTTTGAGATGTCTGACGCTGTCTCTTGCTCATGCCAATTCAGTTTAAAATTTTTCATTCGGTTATCCCTGTTTGCATCTCCGTACAGTTTGTCTATGTACAGCAGCCATTCTTTCTCCATTTCTTCTGTTTTTGTACATATCTCGCCTGCATCATTTTCAAGCAACATTATTTTAGGTATTTTCCTTTTCTGTGCTTTCATGAGCCATTTGACTTCTTTATGCATTTTATGCATCCTACCTGCTTCTTCTAGTTTCTGTATACAGTTACATTTTTGCTCGAACCATCTGTTCTTATCTTCTTGACACTTTTTCATGATTTTTTTGTTTATCTTTTTATACTCGTTACTGCTTCTGTTTTTGATTTTCCTTCTTTTATCTATCAGTAACAGTGATGCATTTGTCATCCAGCTCTTGTTTTTCTTCCCTATTACGGCCGTTCCTTTATCTTTACTGAGTGTTTCTTCTGCTGCGGTTATCATCGCAGTTTTTAACTTGTTCCACTTATCTTCCACGCCCACCTGTTCATTTATCTCATTAGTTTTTTCTTCCAGTTTTATCGCAAAATTCCCTGCAATTGTTTTATATTTCAAAGGACTTATGTTTAGCTTCCTGTTTTCCGTTTTTCTGGCATATACACATTTTTTAAGCCGAAAATGGCATCTCGCTGATAGCAACTGACGGTCCGTGTTACAATCTGCTGACGTTAGCGCGCAATCATGTTTTTGTATCTTGTATTCACCATGATGTAATGTATTTGATTTCGTACTCGATCTCCTGGGCGTCGCCATGTGTAAAGTTTCCTTATATGATGTTGGGACCAAGTATTGCACACGGCTAAGCCGTTTTTCTCAGCGAATTCTACTAGTCTTGCGCCTCGTTCATTTTTCGTACCTAATCCGAAAGGTCCCATGGCACTACTGATTCTGTTAGTTTTGCCCACTATATAAATAAAAAAATAATACAAAAAATGAAAATAAACACTGTTTTTATTTAAAAAGTTGTCATTTAATATCAATAAATGAGGGTTTTTAAATTGTGATTTAATTTTATTGGACTTATTTTTTGTTTATTTATAATGGTGCTGAACTGTTTTGTATTATAAGTGCATATAAAAGTGTATGTTCTCAGATGTACAATAAACGAATGTATAAGAGTAGAAAAACATTTTTGGAAACATACAAATTCATATATGTTTTCCTCAAATTTTTAATAATAATTATGGCCGAATTTCTACCAATGGATATATTTACATGTGTGTGTTATTATTTTCACGCTTAACTTGGAACTTTTATTTTACGTAAGTCGTATTGTCATTTGAATCAAAATTTTGAAAAAAAAAGTGGCAAGAATCTATATCACACGAAAGTAGTAAAACTTTTCATTTAGATTACTTAATATTAGTCGTAAGTTTTAATCACAGAATTAGGAAATTAATGAAAGGGGTTTTAGTTTTAAATCATTACTTTAATATAATTGTTCGTTTCATTAATCGTATTTTCGCTTCTTTATATTTGTATGTCACTCCGAACCTACACTTTTGAATATATTCATGTTTAAAAGTTATTTGTATTGCGAGATTATTCACAACTGTTTGCATGTTTGTAATGACCTAATTTAACGGAATCCAAAAGGCTTGGAAAAAATCAGACTTCTTAAAAAGCGATGTTAAATGTTTTGTGTTAAATCTTCAGAATTCTTGTTTTTTTCATTACCATTTCTTTTGCGCTGTTGTTGTCTCTCTGAGTGGTATTTTAGGCGATAATAGAGTTGAATCAATGTAAAAGTTACGGAGAAAAACCTTTAAGGAACATGCAATATTTGGAAAAAAATATCCAGGGGAGTCCAAAATCCCTTTGACTCTACGACATGCACGTGAGTCTGCATATTAACAACTACTGTAGCGTAGCTGGTTAGAAAGCGGCTTTTCGTTCAGGTAGAACCTGGTTCGAATCCCCATTACTGCTCACTGAAAGTAAGAACAATCTATTGTCCACAGTCCCCGCCTCAAAAAAAAAAAAACTGCATATTCCCTATTTTTAATTCCTTAAAAATGTATGTATATCAATCTTTTAAATAATATTATTATTAATGTAGGGTTTACCGATAACGTGCGAAGTATGTCCGCATCATTTGTTTCTGACTAATAAGGACGTTCCGAAAATCGGCGAATCGAAAAGCGAAGTACGACCATGTTTATGTTCAGAAGAAGATCAGCAAGCACTGTGGGATAATATGGATATAATTGATATTTTTGCTACCGATCACGGTAATGCTGTGCTATATGTATACATGATTTTTTTCGATATATCGAATTATTTTTCAACCTCACTGTTCAATATTATTTTAAATAGTTTCAACTCACTTGATTTTTATTTTGATCTTACTTGTAGACGAAAAAACGTCAATCGAATGTATAAAATTTATCGTACAATTTACTAAGTAATTAACCGAGTGTCGAATTAATGAATACTCGTTTTCTGTGTGTTACAGCTCCGCATTTATTAAGCGAGAAAGAAAACGAAAAGGCGCCTCCCGGATATCCAGGCTTGGAGACTATTCTTCCTTTGCTGTTAACTGCTGTTCATAATGGTCGTCTTACCTTGGAGGTTAGAAATGTGTAATTTTCTAATTTACTAATTTTGTACAGTTGTTCGAATAAAACTTTCCCCGCATTAGTGCTAACTTTTAGTCGATTTGTTAAGTGTGTTTATTCCGAATCATAAACATTTCTCCAACCATTATGCGCCAAAATTTAAAAACGTTCATTTTGAAATATTTCGAATGTTTGCAGTATTAATAACAGCATGGCATAACAACATGGAACGAAACGGTTCCAAAAATATATTTTGTTCGAATAAAAGCACAGTTTTTAAGACGACGTGCACTGCAGTTTATTTACTGATTTTCATATTCGTTTTATTTTTTTATTTTCGAAATTGTTTACAAAAATGTAGTCAGATCATTTGAAAAATGCATAGCTGATATTTCCTTCTTTTTTTTTTTTTTATTAGGATATAGTGGATAAATTTTATCTGAACCCGTGCAGAATATTCAATTTGCCAAAACAGCAAAATACATTTATCGAGGTAGACTTGGACGAAGAATGGATTATACCGAACGCAATGCCGTTTTCGCAATCGGCTTGGACACCATTTTCCGGAATGAAAGTTCACGGAGCTGTCCATCGTGTTGTTTTACGCGGTGAAGTTGCCTTCGTAGAGGGTCAGGTGAGATATTTTCCGTGAAACATTGATCGAAAATTAAGTTAGTGATATTATAAAACGTTATTCTCGCGTAATATTCGATACATGTTTATTTAGACGATAATTTTTTTAATCGAGATAGCGTCAATTTTTTTCAATTATATGTAGTAGTCGCGTATTTTTTAAAATTCATAAACGAGGACAATTTTGTTTTTCTACGCTTAATAAAGGATGGATGTAATAATTTAGTGAAAAATTTGTATTAAATGAAATACCGTAAAATAGAAGCGAATAAAGTGAACTATGTGTTTTAAAAAAGCTGCGCTGTAGAATAAACGTTTTTCGCAATTAATAGTCGCCTGTGTTCTCGGTTAACTTCTGAAAAGAGGTCAGTTTCGTCAGTTTTGTCTGAAATATGGAGTTATTGAAATCACTTGTATGAACCTAAACAACTATCGTCTTATGAATATCATTGAATATTTATAAGGGGGCAGAATTGAATCTAGGAATTGCCCGAGTTTAATGAGTGATGATCAGAATGTGAACGTACGAGCATAAATCGTCTATAAAAAGAAACGTGACATAATAAATACTCACACAATGTGTGCTTGCCGTATGCTTGGAAACGGCATGTTTGCACGTAAGATAAAACAATGTAAATTTTGTATCCGCTTTTCTACGAGCCCCTCAATTAAAATTATCTTTTTATTGGATTATTTCAACGAGTTCATTTAACCGACTGCAGTGGGGAACAAAATTTATCCTATGAAAGGAAATTAATAATTTCCTCTGATAAGAGGCGGAAAAAGTAATGTCCAGTGCAACTTTAAGAATCTGTCATATTAATCCTTTTTTAAAGTGATCCAGCTGATTTTTAAAATGACGTAACTTCGTGAAGCCTATTTACAAAAAATTTGAGAGCGTTATCAACAGTTCAAGTTTGTGATTTCTAAACTTTCCAACCTTTAATGAACAATATAAAAAATCTTTATTAAACAGAAATTATTTTAAATTAAAAATTAAACCGTGCCGACATGTTTCCGGAGTCACTTGCTCCATATTCATGGCGTTAATAATTAAAGTTAAAAATTGAAACGATGACGTATTTGTCTTCTTAAATCTAATGTAATATATCGATATGTCATGAATATTTAATTTTATATAGCGGGTTATTATTAATTAAGTTGTCTTTAAATTTATTAATGTAATACGTTTCGGCGCTATTGAGTATGTTATAATTATTAATATATTTTATTATTTCGAGATCGTCTTTTATATTTAATTTTAGTCTATGTTTATTAATAATAACTTTGTATGATACTTTATAACCGCAATGGAAAAGAATTTAAAATATAAACTAATTTTTTTTAAATCTATTTTTATAGATATTCGCTATTTTATTTTCTGATTAGCTTGTTCAAACGCCGTCTGAAATGTAAGGACCGCTAACAACCTATTTCCATTATTAACAAAACTGTAGCCAAATAATCGTAGTTGTGAGCCTAAGATTAATCTCTGCTATATGTATTTCGCTTGTAAGATCAAACAAAGCATTCTCTGCTGAAACTAACGATACGTGCATTGACACATATCGTAATATACAGAATTATGAATATTGAAAAAATAATAAAATTAAAAGTAGCCAGTAGTGAAACACAGGCGAATAAAATTTCCACGTGAAAATTGTTTATGTTTGCAATGTAAAAATTAAAACACTTGTATTAAAAGCTATCGCTTTTTTCTTCTTACTTTATATTTTTAAAACAGTTTGCTATCCGTTTTTTATTTCTGCGCGAACTACATTTTGGAATTTCCAATTTAAGCTTTATTTAAAAACCTTAAATTCTTCTTCGCTTTAATGTACTCAGCTAAAATTATTAGTTTAAAAAATTTAAAGGTTTTGTCATGATCAGATTTTTACATTAGATATTAAGCCGGGGTTAGTACAAGCAGCCGCTGTTGAGTGATCTTTTTTTTTTTTTTTTCGATTTTCTAAAATGAAATATACAAAACAAAAACAATATTAAAATTACAGCGAAAGAGTAACTTATCGTTAAAATTGAAGTAAATTCGCTGATTTATTATGTGCAGTTATGGGAAAAAATCAGGAGAATTAGTACACGGTGTAAAATCGAAATTGGAATTTAGCCATATGCAAATCCAGCTAGAAATAAATAAAAGCAAACTCGCAGTTGATTCGAAAATCTTCATAAATTTTTGAAATTTTTCAAAAATTCATGAAGATTTTTAAATCAACTGCAAGTTTGCTTTTATTTATTTCTTTGCAGATACATTCAGTAGAGTATTGTGTTTAACAGTAAATGTAAAAAATTCGGAGATTCTTAAAATATTGTCCAGGATGGCATTTTGTTAAAAAAATTTTTCCTCTTTTTTTTTGTGGAAGGGAGAATTTTGAATTACCGATTGAAAATAAACTTTTTTTATTTAACGTATTTGATATTATTAACTTCGCTTTAGTTTTGAAAATTTGAAACTTCCATGACGAATAGTATTAGAAATAAAATTATTTTCGATAAACACTGTATTAATGAAATTTATTGATTGACGTTTCATTTAGCGTAAATCAGAGTATAGGCAAGTAATTTGTTTAGTGAAAATAATTGTATTTTTCATGAAATTTTATTATAAATTGTATTTATGTTATTGTTTTCGCATTTATATCATCAGTAATTTTTTTTTTTTTATGTTGATGATTATGCGCGTGTTTTTCCCTGCTTTCACTTGCTGTCTTCTCTTTCATCATTTAAGATACAATATATGCTTTCATTAACTTCCTTTTATCAATGTTCAAGAGATCTCCTTACCTATGATTTTCAAGCTTAATTGTACTGCTTTATTTGTATTTTCTTTTTCATTACCCATACTTCTTGTTCGTAAGAACAACCGTTCCAGCATATAACATCTCATAAGACATATTTCCTCTGGAATTAAATCTATCTTACAACTACCCGAAATCCAACTTTTTTTATTCTTATAAATTATTTTTTCGAGCTATGGCATTTCTCATTTTTGTCTGCACTTCGTTAGTTTGATGTAGGCTTATGTATGAATATTTACATTTCCTTCCATTTATTCACTTATCAATAGTGGAAAATTTGTAATTGACTTTGATAACTTAATATTGTAATTCTTTATTTTAAGCATACTTAATCCTTCAGATCTTGCTACGGGGACACCCCCGGGACCTTTAAATGATAGTTCTTCTATAATATTTATAAAAGAGTTTATTTCAATTAACTACGTCATTTTAAAACAAAGTGGGAGTTGTATTACAACTTTAGGGTTACATACTTCATAACGCTTTACGTAATGATTTTCTTTACATATTACTCCCGGTACAAGAATGATAATATATATCTATATCTATATATCTATATATATAAATGCATGTATATTATTACAATTTTTTCAAAATCAAATAATTTATTTCACAGATTTTAGCACCTCCTGGTTTTGGACGAGATATGCGGGAAGTTTTACCGGCCGAGATACCTGTTTCGAAATCAGTCGATAAGGACTTTTCGGTTATTTTACCAACGCCATCAAAAACAGTTACCTGCCACAAAGAAATCCATAGTAAGTGTGTTGATTGAAGTTTGTAAAAAGAATTATAAAATTTGTTCTTCATTTTAACATGGTATACGTTTTTACTTTGTACAAAAAATTTACTACTCTAAAAAACATGTTACAATGATTTCACCAGTATTGCTTTAAATTACTTAAAAATTCTAATAGAACTAAAAACTTTTACGCCATTTTATTTTACATTTTTTGTTAAATTGACATAAAACCATTAAATTATTACTGTAATCATGAGTTGGTTTACATATATGTGTATCGCTGTCCGATAATGCAACAGCGGAACTTAACACTTTTTCATTTTTCATCCATTTTGGGCTTCGTAGCGACAGTTTCAATAAATACATTCAGCTTTATATGCTATAACATAAGTATATAGATTCAGGATAATGTTCTAAATCGTACTGTTTTGCAACAAATCGATTCGCAGTCAATTCTTTTTCTTTTGGTATCGAACGCCAATTTTTATTAATTTAGATGAAAACACAACATCAATTTGTCTAAAGTTTTTTCTTCGTACCTAATATATATATATATATGTGTGTGTGTATGTGTTGGGTACCGTTCGTGGTATGCTTTTCCTAGGCGCATTTTTCACGGCTTCAATGAATTTGTGATAACTTAATTGTTGCTGGTATTTTTGTAATCGCGTCATTAAAACTTGTTTCTGATTTCAAGCCAATTTTCCTTCTTGAAGTAATGGTATGTTCTTTTGTCCTTCGTTATGCTTGATGACTGCATCTATTGAACTTATGATAGATCATGTTGTGTATGTGAAATTAAATTTAAACTTCCGTCGTACATATATGGGAAATATTGCTGTCTCAACTATGTTGTCTGGATTATAGTCTTCTATATATTTTACATTATTAAAGGATGCAGATAAAATTTTAGACTGTATAGCAATTTTACTTTATTTCCTTTGGTTCAGCTATTATGCAAGATCTCCATTTGAGTTACTTTCAACAAATCCCCAATTGGCAGACTGTTAAAATTTCCCAATTGTGGTGTTGAAAAGGACCGTTTCGCCCGGTAATAGGGTTGTTTGACCGAGAGGTAGGATGATCGGTCAGCATTATAAATAACGCTATTTCCAGAGAGTGTCAAATGTATCATATTTAACGTGTTATTCGTATTATTTTTCTTCCTATTGCGGCATGCGTGAATGTTTACCCTGTGTCCTCCGTTTATTACTGCTACGCAAAAACTTATTATAATTTTGTGAACTTGTCACATTTTCGCATTTTTGTTCAATGCTAGACATTTTTCTAGAAAATATAGTGTAATATTCTGAAAATGAAAAATTACAATTCTCATTCATTATTTAATGTTTCTGTAAATAATATTCGTTAATTGTAAATGAATAATAGTGATAACATTACTATAATGCAAAATGGTCAAAATCAACTTTGGTAAATCAGATTTTGGCATAGTCGCGTTATCATAGTTCAAAATGTCCTAGTGACATCAACACGATTGCTGTTTATACAAAATAGATGTACGTATTTACAAGAACTTATAAAATGTTATTACGAACATTTAGCTTCGATGATGCTCGTGAGACACTTATATTTTCACACTTTACAAGAGACAAATAGACGCAGATATAAAATAATTTAAATTATCTCAACGCAAAGCGATGATGTGTGTGTGTATATGCGCGCGTATGAATGTACGCTTGTTACCTTGGTATGATAGAACTGATGATGGCGGCAAACTTTTAGCGCACCTAGAAGCGAGATTTTAAGACAATTTTCATTTCGATACTTACAAATCATATCACGAAAAAATTATGAAATTTTAAAAATTTTATTATTTGAATAAAATGAATTACTTTATTCATTCGAAATTAGCCTCATAAAAGAAATCGTAACGCATTTGTGTGTAAAAGTAGTTTTTTTTTATACCTATTTTAGTAATATTAATGCACAATCTGCCATTTTAAAATGTCGTCTGTCTGTCTGTTTTTTTCCTGTGTCAAATTGATGTAACCAAATTTAATTTATAAAATCTTCAGGAAGTGTATATGTGTTAATTTTTATATTTTTAACGCTTTCTTAAACAGCTTAATTTTTATTGGAATAATATCTTCAGTGTAAGAATTGTTATTGTTATAAATTTCAAGGTTGGTATTTATAGTCTTCTTTAAATATTATTAAACGTGCGCGGTGTATTGTGTTTTCACAAGGTTAAAGAAGAACAGGTTAAGGTAGTCCACTAAAAAAGAAAACAAATGCAGCCTTATTCCTAATGATTTATATATCACTTATTGAACGCGTATGAAACATTTTTTTATTATTTTAACGGCGGGTGTGCATACAGGTGAAAATAAAAAGTAATCCCAAATAATAGTTATGCGTCAGTTAGCTTAAAAGTAAATCTGTTAATAACAAGAAATAAATAAGTAAGCTGTACAGATAGATTGAAAAGTTCGCATAATACATAATAAATAATTAAGCATTTTAATCGTAATATATCCTAAGAGTAAAAAATAAACAAAAAGTGAATAAATAAGGAAATTAAGTATTTACGATCAAAACCTACTATTTATCTGCAGCCTCTCTAGCCATCGTCATCCATAAATTCTAACTATATCTTGATATAGATATGTGTTTAAAATCGTCAGCCCTTCTGGGTATTTCCGACTACGTTTACGCTTTCTTCTCTTAGTATTGATGCGTAAATTTCTCTCGTCTACTGGTTATCTTGATATGGCATGTTCTGGCGTTTGCCGTTTTTATTTTTTATTAGTAGTTTCAAATCTCTGTTGTTTGAGTTGAACTTAGCTGTACCTAGTAGACCTCGTTTCATCTTCCCTTATGTTATTTTTAGTTCCAATTCAGGTTTCCTGGTTACATCATTAGTCTGATGGCGGTATAGGAGGTATAGCATTATTTTTGATTCTGATATTTTCTTCTTAGTTCTTAGTGGAAGCTAACTATTTTAAAATTGATTTGAAGAACCAATTTTCATTTCAATCCAATTTTTTCCCCTTATTCTTTTTTTTTTTTTTGGTTTTGAAGGATACTGTGTGTCCAAATATATTGCGCCATCTACCCATTCAAGTTCGGAATCGTTTGTTTTGTTTCCTTCAGTATTTAATTCTGTTAATTTGGCTTCTTTACTGAATTCGTGGAACAATATTTCTAATTCTGTTAGATTTTGAATATCGCGAATTGGAGGTTATTTAACGTCCGTTGATTAATAACGAAAAACGATTATATATACACCTATATATGGAAATAAGTTAATAAATAAATTATAAATGACGTTTTTTGTTCAAAATGAAAGTAAAAAATGTTGAAAAAAATGTTAATCTAAACCATCCGAAGAAAAATGAGACTTTATTAATATTCTTAATGTACGAAAGCCGTTTATTATTAACATAGTAAAAATAAGTTTAGTGGCAACGTTTCTAAGCACAAAATAATGTTAACTGCAAAATAAAAACAGATGGGTGCAAACAATTTATTAGAAAATCATCCTACAACAAAATCGTTGGAAATACTTAAAATATATTCAGTAAAGTTAAAATATCATTTATAATTCTTTATATTGAAAATGCACTATAAAACAAACATCTACTATTAGTGCTTATTTCCGTAATACAAAAATTAAAGTTATTATTCAGAAAATTTTGAATTTGCAAAAAAGAATTCAAATCACACGACTGTTCTGGAAATTTGTTGATTCATTTTTTCGTAGCGATATATTACACCGATTAAACGTTGCGTATAAGTGAAATTACATTTAACATAGACAGAAGCCTTTTCTTTTGCGTAATGTTTATCAAAGGCTCTATTAAAATGTTTAAATTTCGATCGATTAGAAAAAAAAGAACGATTTAAATCGCATACAATTGTTATTTCTTGTTTTCGCGTTTTCAGACATTTACAGTCAAGTAATAAAGGAGATCGGCGTAAAAGTTGAAGAGGAAATTAAAAAAGTCCAAAGACGAAATTTTTTGTCGTTAGACTCAAATCCGTATAATCTAATTCAAGAATATAAACAATCCGACGGTACTGATAAGTCAAAACAAGTTGGAATTCCGTTATTATCACCGAATGCATCCTTAAATAGCAGCGCGCAGAGTTTGGTTGGAAGACACATAATCAGTGTAGATATGTTTACAAAAGAACAACTGAATGAAATTTTCGACTACGCCCAGACTTTGCGAGTTTTTGTTATAAAACAGAAATCCTTAGATCATATACTTCGGGTACGTTTTTTTTAAATGTATTTTCAAAAGCTTAGCGGATATTAAAATTAAAAATGTGCTGTAATTTTATGATACAAAATATGCGTTATGTTAAATTTTATCTGTACTAAATTGCGAAACACTAGCGTCCGAATCGTTAGCAAAATATAGATTCCGCGTCGTACCATCAAACCCATTATTTATATTCCTCACGTTTAACCCAGAATATCGAGTATACGCACATTTCTGTACAAAATTCCGTATCTTTCGGTCTAACGGACATATTGAGGATCTTTAATTCTCCTGTCATCTGCAATCATCGACTCTTGATTTCAGTTTTCCTTAATCTTAATCTATATTTGATACTTATTCAAGCCTCAGGTCTTTTATGCGTGCTTTCATTTCATTCGATATCTCCAGCTACGAACGTATGATTGAGTGAGCTATAAATCGAGGATAATTTAGTTTCTTTTTCTGATTTTTAAAGCGTTATAAAAAATTGTTGCTGCAACAGTTAACGGCAAACAACTACAGCGTTATTACATGGATTCTAAAATCGTAGAGCACCATAGCAGTGGATAAATTTTACAATAACTGCGGTCTTGCCTGAATTTAAATAGTTACTGTACTTTATTGCCTAAAAAGTGATACGCAAAGGCAGCATTATACGGTTTTTAAACAAGTATAGTAAAATAAAAAAGATCCTCTATTTAAAATAAATAAAATTCGGAAATTATTCCAAACTCATCCCGAATATCACGATCGATATTTATTTATAGCACATTTTTTAAATTTCCCTGTGTTTATTTAAAAACTCTGTAATGCTGCCTTTGCTTGCGCACTATTTCTATCCATTACTTCTAACGTAATTTTTTTTATAAGTTTATTATCCGCTGTATTATGAGAACTCATTTTTCGATCTTTTACAAATGCCCGATAATAAAAATGAATAATATTATTCACCTTGCAAACAAATATTATATGTATACTTCTTTTTTATGACGCTCTAAATTTTTAGTTTAAAAATCGTGTTACATCAAAAAAGCCGATACAGATTTCTTAAGGTATGAGTTATCAGTAATAAATTATGAAAGTAACAGAAAATAAGCAACAAACGATAAAGATAAGTGAGTGAAAAGATCGTTAAAATAAAAATAATCATTGTGTCTGTGTTTCTTTATAATTTAACTAATCAATGACTTTCTGAAACTTTTCATTTTGATAAAAAAAGAGGAGGGGGAAAGATATGTGATGAGTTTATACATATGTAAAAAATTATATAATAAAAAAAAGTTCAAATCTTTAAATTTTAAATGTAAATAGATAACTTACTGATACTGTTAAGTCAGTTATGGACTATGTAACAGGGTGTGCCCATCCAGCCGAGAAAATCGGGAATTTTGTTCTAAAACTGAGAAAAAAGTAAAAATAGAGCCAGAAGTTATTTTAAATAAAAGAAAATCATTTGAAACGAAAAATGGAACCGTTTTTTAATATATTTTACGGAATGACCAATTATTTACAATGGTGACAAAAAATCTACTTCTTTTACAATTTGCTTCCAATTTTTCCGTTAACGACTTCTTTTTTGTAATAACCGGTCTATTTTCATCGGGAGTAATAAATATTTGTATTTATTGCTGGCACACTGATGGTATGTGTTAAAAGGGATCAAATTTAATTATGCTTAAAATATTTTGTAACGGTGCATAAATTCCCTACACCACACGAATGCATTTATAAGATCTTGGAAAACAACTTCTAACTTTACACTGTGTAAAATGTAATAAAAATTTCGTTTTTTTTTTTGAGTGAAAGTAAGAATTATAATGACTGTATCAATTCTATTGTTGTGAGTTGGTCTGTTTTTGTTTCCTATTCGCTTATAAATTTGGGCTTACGTGTAATCTATACCCCCCCCCCCCCGTGTATTATTCAAGTGGTTCCGCAAACAATGAAAATTAAACATCTGTATCGGGCGTGTTATTTTATTTTTATTGATTTTCAGGCAGCGAAGTTAATTTTTTAGAATAAATTTGCGAAAAACATATGCAATCGCTTTATCAACGGTAACCGTGTAACTAGGTAACTTCTTCTTCTTCATCCGCCGTCTCCGTTACGAAGGTTGGCGATCAACACGGCAATGTCTTTTCTAGACATGGCAGATCTGAACATTTCAATGGATGAACAGCGGAACCAACGATGAAAGTCATTTGTCCACGAATTTTGTGGGCGCCCTTTTGATCTTTTGCCCAAAAGCTTTCCTTCCATAATGAGACGTAAAATCTCATATTTTTGGCCTCTCATGATGTGGCCTAGATAACTTAGTTTACTTTCCTTAATCGAATGTAATAATTCCGGGCATTTATTGATTCTTTTGAGGACTTCTTTATTAGTAACTTTTAAGATCCACGGAATTTTCAGCATACGCCTATACGAATATAATTCAAAGGCCTGTATACTTCTTTCTGATAATGCATCTAACGTCCAACTCTCGTTGCCATACAGTAAGACCGAGAAAACGTAGCAGCGCAGAATTCTAATTCGTAATCCAAGATTTAATTCCCTTCTGCTGAGCAGGTTCTTCATTCTTATGAGCTCTGCTCTCGATTGCTCTATTCGCGATCGGATTTCTTTCTTACGGCTACAGCTATCATCGAGAAAGGTACCCAGGTATCTAATTGATTTGACCTGTTCTAATTTTGTCCCATCTGCTTCTATTACGCATTGCACAGGCTTCTTAGAGAACACTATTACTTTTGTTTTAGAGCTGTTGATGGTGAGCCCATAAGCTTTGCTATAGTCTATCAGTTTGTTCATTATTTTTTGCAGTTCCTCCTGACTATCAGCTATAATGAGACAGTCATCTGCGTATCGAATATTATTAATTGTGACTCCATTTACCTTGATCAACCCGTCATTCTCATCAAGCGCCTCTCTGAATATTGCTTCGGCATATAAATTGAAAAGCAGAGGAGACAGTACACATCCCTGTCGAACTCCTTTTTTAATTTCTATATCCTCTGATGTTACGCTTTCGATTCGTATCTCAGCCGTTTGCTTCCAGTATAGCTGACTTATTATGCGCATGTCCTTTCTGTCTATAGGGATACCCTCTAAAATTTCCATCAATTTTCCATGTTGCACACAATCGATAGCTTTGTGGTAATCTATGGCGCACGCGTATACATTAATATTCATATCCCGACAGCGCTGTGTGAGCATACGAACGGCGAATAGGGCTTCACGAGTGCCCATGCCATTTTTGAAACCGAATTGTGTATTTCCCACTTGCTCTTCACACCGTCTATATATTCTTGTATGTATTATTCTTAGAAATATTTTTAGAGCGTGCGACATCAGACTAATCATACGGTAATAATCACATTTTAAGGATTTTGTTTTCTTTGGAATTGCAATAAAGGTCGATTTTAACCATTCGGTCGGTATTTTTCCTGTATCGTATATTTTATTAAATGCTTGGGTCATTTTGCGTATACCTATGTCACTATGGTCAGCTAAAACTTTGATTACCTCTGCGTGTATTTCATCCGGACCGACCGCTTTGCCACTCTTCTGTCGTTTAATTGCATGTATAACTTCTTCCTTTGTTATAAATGATCCAGTATCGCTGTGATCTGGGTAATTATCATGCGGCTTGATTGCTCTATTATCGTTAAAGAGTTGGCCAATATACGCCTTCCATATTTGAAGTTTTTCATTTACCCCGATCACCATGTTCCCGACGTCATCAAGGAGCAGATTTGTACCGGCCTTCCTGTATATGCTAGCTGTTTCTTTCACATTTTTATGTAGATTTAGCAGATCGTGCTTTTCTTGAAAGCTTTCAATCTCATCACATTTCACTTCCCAGTATTTTTCTTTAGCTTGTCTGCAAAGTTTCCTGATAGTCTTATTTATCTTGTTGTATTCAGCCGGTCTACTCTTTGCATTTCTTCTTTCCTCCATTAGATTAATAATCTCGTCTGTCATCCATTTTTGCTTTTTTATATTACTGACGACACCTATATGGTTTTCTTGAACGTCAACGATAATGTCACGGAGTTTACTCCATGTAGGCTTCTCTAGATCTGACTTTTCTTTATTCAGTTTTAAATTCAAAGCCTTTACTACTTTAGATTCAAATGTTCTATTTTTCGGCTTCAAAACGTCAATCTGCCTTTTCCGAGCACGATTAATTTTGACAAAACATCTGTGGATTTTTATTTTCATGACTACTGGGTTGTGGTCTGAACTGATATCCGCTCCCGGGTATGTCTTTACTGATTTTACATACTTCCAGTGACTTTTGGGAATTAAAATAAAATCAATTTGATTACGAACAACCGTTTCAAAATTATCAGCAGGAGATCTCCATGTATATAAACGTCGAGGATGATGCTTAAAAAAGGTATTAGTTATTTTTAGCTCATTTTCTATACAAAATTGTGCGAGCCGATCGCCTCGCGTGTTACGCTTCCCTAAGCCATAATTTCCGATAATATCACTTTCTGCTCCTTCTCCAACCTTTGCGTTAAAATCTCCTATTACCATAGTAATTTCGCCTTTCTTTGTAATTTGTAATACGTCTTGGAGGGTGTTATAAAAATCTTCAATTTCTTCATCCAAACTGTCACTTGTTGGCGCATATACCTGTATTATATTGATCCTGCGATACGTTGTTTCTAGGATTAATAGTATGATTCGGTAATTAAAAGGTTTAAATTCTACCACCGATTTAGCTATTTCATTTGGCAGCATTATTGCAACTCCATTTCTGTTCCTACTATCTGTTCCTCCAGAGAAGTAGATGTGCATTCCATCTGACCTTAAGGATCCTGTACCCGGCCATCTTACTTCGCTGAGACCTAGAATATCAATATTCAGCCTTTTCATTTCTTTGACTACGTTCGCTAATTTGCCTGCCTGCAAAAGACTACGTACATTCCATGTAGTGACTTGTAACTGCTTGTTGAATACTTGCAAGTACATTTCCTTTGTATTATTAGTTGCACGCGTGTTCCCTCCTGTAGAGTTCTGTACCAGCAATGGCACAGGGGAACTCAAGTCAGCATGCATTAGTGCAGGTGACCGCTCATTGCCTGGCATGTTGTTTCCAGCATGCCCCATGAGTACAGCATTCGTTCTATTTCTTCTGCGTGCCATGTTGATAATGGGAAAAGTACAGTGGTGGTTTCCCCTTGCCTTCCACTGGATTTCCTGTTAGGGTTTACTCCCTTAGCTGAAAGTACCCGGTTTTAAGGCGCCGGACACTCGCCTACTCGCTTTAGACTGATATGGATCAATCCGACTGGGGCACATGTCACAAGCGAGTTGCTGATAGTCTGCTAGTTTTAAAATGCAGTAAAGCGCTTAACGGTATTTACTGGTATGAACACTTTCAGCAAGTATACCTCCCTCCGTTTTCCTATCAGCAGTGTATTGTGAGTTCTGATTTAGCTTTTCTAATTAGCGCTAAGCCCGCCAAACAGAAAATTACCACCCTGCACGACGTGGACGTACAGAACTCACGAGGTTGTTGTTTCGTTTCTTCACCAGTGGGACTAGCACTATATGGCGATCGAGTGACTACTTACTAGAGAAGGTAACTCTAGTTACAACAACCTGTACCCCGCAGGGCAACTAGGTAACTAACTGATTTAATCTCCGACGAACCGAAAGAATCGCTAAAACCCCGGTAGTCGATCAGCCGTCGGTACTGCCCGACCAGTCGCATAGACGCATCATTCTTATCGTATGCGTAATTTTGCAAAATTACGTCGCTTATAGTCGGGCAGTATCTCTGTGTCTAACCTTTGTTAATTTACGTTATACTCTTGATCGTGTTGGTGCGGCATCGTAATAAGATTCCAATTTCCTAACCGTTCGAATCATTTAATATCAACTACGTTACTTTACTCGGTTCGAATTTTACTCGAGTAATTTTAATTCTTTGTAATAAGTTCTATCGTCGCCCAGGGTCGAACTTGTGACCTCCGCAACGGAAGTCAAGCGCTCCAACAACTAGGCTATCGCGATGACCAGTTTGAAATAATTGTTTTTTTTTTTTACATGAATCAGGCAGTTGATTGTTTCTAATAACTATTACTGGCCGCCAGGCCATAAAAAAAAAAAAAAAAAAAAAAAAAAAAAAAAAAAAAAAAAAAAAAAACTATTACTTGTTCATTACAATGGAATACAACAAACTTCAATTAAACCTCACTTGGTTATTTCAAGAACTTAAAATTAAAATTTTAACATAAGAAAAAATATTTGTATTTGCATTTAAACTCGTTAGGGGGCTGAACTCTTTCAGTAAAACTTTTATAAAGACTTGAGCTTCGTAAATTCCCGAAGCTGGAACCTAAAATTTTAAATAATTTTTATAATTCAGAATTATTTAAATGTGGAAGGATGTAATCAACTTGTTATAAACATTAACTTTTGTGATAATAAAGTTGAACAAATATTGCTCGAATTACTGGTGATTTTAACAGTACGGTGTTTAAAATGTGAATAAAGAAAGTTCAAATAACCATAGAGTTTAATTTATTTTATTTTTTTGTTTCTACTAATATTTTATTTGCTTCCGCTTCGGTTTGTTGAGTTTGTATAATTACTTAATCGGAATAAAGTTCGTGCAAACTCTTGTACAATTCTGCTGCCTGGGAAATTGGAAAATTTTGGACCTAGAAAACCGGGAATTTAGAAATTATATTTCAGTGGCCACCATAAATAAGAATATTGAAAATGTACTGTGTATACAATTCTAATAACCGCACTAGTACGCATAAAATTTAATTCGTTTTTAATGCAAATAAATTTTCAGGGTAAAATAATGGCATCCATCAGTAGTTAATAAATGCGGGGACTGGGAAGTCCGCTAATCCGAACAGCAAAAAGCAGTCCAAACCGGTAAACCGAACCCCTAAACGTGTGCAGGGGGCTGAAACTAACCTAAGTAACCCAATTTCTTGCTCGGACGCCGAAAATTCACCCAAGTTTCCCACAATTTCCCCAAAATTCCCCCCGTGCGTTCCCCTACACATTTCCGATAAACTGATCAGATTATTAATTAACATAAGTATATTAATTAATGTCTGAAAGTAACCCAAGTCTCCGACCCCCCTCCCGCCCACTGCGTTACCGCGGTTTTTCAAAATTCCGGGCTTAAGTATGAAAATTCCAAAATGTAACCCAAGTATGGTATTTAAAGCCAAAATTTAACCCAACACCCCCGTTCGCCCCTCACACATGTATATTACGATCCCGCGCACGCTCCGGTCGCCACCGCAAAAGCGCACGCGCCGTTCCCACGCATATTCCGATCTCCGCCGCGATATCACATCCGCACAAGCGTTCCGTTCACGATACCACAATTTTTTTATAAAATTAACTTAACTATATTTTTTTATTTACCGGATTCCCCGATCGTACAGACAAATGCGAAAGCACACGCACTGTTCCCGCGCATATATCTAACATAACGTTCTCCACTGCAAAAGCGCACACGCCGTTCCTCCGCATGCCTCCCACGTTCACGATACCGAGATTATTTTTAATATTTCAAAGTCTAAGTATGGAAATTTCAAAATTAGCCTAAATATGTTTTTTATTTTTCCGATTCCCCGATCTTACTGCCATATGCCATGGCGCACGTCCCTATCCCGCGCATATATCTAACATACCGTTAGCCTCCGCGAAAGCGCACGCGCCGATCCCGCGCACTCATTGTTTGCTTGCGGATACCGCATTTTTAAAAATATTTCAAAGCCTAAGTATATATTATTATTCATACACTGATCAATTTTTTAAGGATCTTTCGTATTTTTACAAGTATAGACGCACCCGCGACGAAAAATTCTCCGATCATAGCATTGCATGCAATCATCACCGCGTTATAGTATTTTTTTTAATTATTATTTTTTTTTCACATAACAACCCAATCCCTGCTCTGTTGGCTAAACCTACAAGGTTATCCAAAACATTTACAAATTAACAAATCAATTATTTCTATACTCAAAAACTATCCTTAGTCTCCTTTACCCTTTCCACCCTCTTTTCCAATCGATTATAATATACATTATTTATTTTTTCTTATCCTTCCATCATCTTACACACTATGGTAGCTTAACATCCAATCCTGCACATACCGCTGCCGCTGTTTTAATATCTAATATATAGCATTCTATTTACTTTTACTACGACCATTAAACCCCCGATCGACGCTCCCGACGCTTCCGTCATTTCATATTGAGAGGTAATTATTTTTTTATGTGACCGCTATGAATGCCCACCGTCCATTCCCACACACTCATCTGTTGTCGTTAGTTCCCATATCGTTCATAATAACTTTTTTCAATTCCAAATATTATGGAATTATTCCAATTATATTTTTTTTATGCTTCCGATCATTTCTTCCGACTGTTGATAAATTTTTATTTTTTTTCCGATTCTAAAAATAAATCTCTCGATACCTTCACTGCCATGAATGTGCACACACCCTCTGCAGTTAGTTTCCATATCGATCATAATAATTTTTTTTCAAATCTAACTATTATAGAATTAACCAAAGTATATTTTCTTTACTTCAAATCATTTCTTCCGACTGTCCATAATTTTTTTATATTTTTTTCTACGGTTCAAAAAATAAATCCGACGAAGTCTTCATCAATATGATTGTACACAACATATTCCCTCGCACTCAAATGCTACCGTTAGTTCTCACATCATTCATAATAATTTTTCATGTCTAAGTATTACTGAATTATTCTGAGTATATTTTTTCACCTCCAAAAATTTTTTCCAAACATGGGTAATAAAATTAATTCAAGTATATTTTTTTATTTAACACAGTTTCAAAATTTCTCCCTCCCCTATCCATCCTACACAAATTACAAATCTTTCGTATTATTTTTCATGACTACATCCATCCGAAGCTACAGTGAAACCTAACCAACCATTCCCACGTTCACATATGCTAGAGCTGGTTTCCATATCATTCATATTAATTTTTTTCCGAGTCTATTAGTTTAAGAATATTTTTATTTATTTCAATCTCTAAATATTTTTTTTCTGAGTATTTTGTATTATACATATTTTTTCCCCTCTCTATTATGTCTGCACACAGTCGTAACGAAAAAATGCGCTGCTCATATCCTTACATGCATGTTGTCATGACCTTGAATTCTTTCGTGTGACAATCAATATTATGTCTGCTGGGATCTTCCCCTTCATATCTTTCGTCGAAACCTGTTCACATGTACACACATACACACAAACACATATATCCAAAAGAACATCTGCAAACTTCGACCGTGCACACCTACAACCAACTTTCACCAAAGGAATGTGGGTTTTCTGTTTTCTGGTGCAGCCTTCCCTTTTCAAAGGCAAGCATCGAGCTAGATTGTCGAACGGATCTGATCGTGCAGTCAGTATTAGTGTTATGTCAAACGTGTGCATTTTGTAGAATCTGTGTTCTTCACGCGTTATTAAAGATTTGCCTTAACTTTAGAAGTAATAATTTTCTACGTTTTTAGTAAAAAGTTAAAAATATTATTCAAACATGAATAACAATGCCGATCCGATTGATATTAAAACCGCTGAATTTATTCAGAATTCATTTTCGAGTGATAGCGGCTCGCATTCGTCTTCTTCACCTCCAACACCACAATGTGATGATGGTTATACATCAGAAGAATCAACATCTTTTGTACGTAAAATCGTTGATCCCGTATTATTATCAGAACAAGTGGATGTAGCGGAATATTTTGTAGATATCAGCATCCATATAGATTGTAATTATAGTTTCCGAGTAACCGAACTAGCAATGATTGATATGTCTGGCGGGAAGTGTTTGCATACGCTGTATAAACCAAGCAGAGCATGGCATGCATCAAAAATGCCGCATTTACAATGTTCTTCAGTGAGTTATTACTTGAAAAACCCTTCATTATTTCCCTGTCGGGAAGAAATATTCATGGCACGCGATATATTCACAATATTGTCCCAAAAACCGAGAGCTCGCGTATATATTTTAACAGTATATGCTAAACTTACACTAATGGAACTTAACGAAAAGTCTGAATTGTTGCGTGACTTAGACTATGAAATCGTTAATATGGATCATGTCTTTCGAATGCCTAGTATTGAGGTTCTACATGAAGAGTATTTTGGTATAAGCAATTTGGTAACTTGTAAACACCATAATGAAAATGATAGTTTTCATTGTGCAGTGAAAAACGTTATGGTGATAAAGACCTGGTATGATCATGTTATCCATCCGCTGAAGCTTATGAATAATCTCAATATAAATGATTTAAGTCAGTTGTTCATTACAGTCACCAAAGAAATGATAATTACATTATTTCCGAGTTGTGTTGGAGACATTTATATATTTTTACCAGATAGATTAAAACAGGATGATACGATAAAATCACTTCTACCATGTTTTGAACATGAGAATGATGAAGAATATTATTTCGATGACGATACATTACGACATAGTACTCGAAATTGTATGAAAGTAAAAGATTGTATCGATTGTCACGTACAATTCGCGCGGATTAAAAATTCATTAATTCATTCGTTTTAACAATTTTGTAAATATTTATATGTATATATTTGTATATATTTTTCCCTCGATACATTCATTCTCCTATTGTATATATTTTTTCCTTTTCCCTCGATATCCGTTCGTTCATTCTATTGTATATATTTTTTTCCTACATATTTTTCGTCTTTTTCCGATCTTTTTCGATTTACGTTTATTTAATTTATTTCTCTATCTACCTCTGTCTTCCCCTCTTAACTTGAAGTACTGGTAATGATGAACTTTTTTCAAAAATCTGAACCAGTTGTGTAAAATGTATATAATTATTGTTTAATTTTCGAATATAATCTTGCTTAATTTGTTCATATCTTTATAGATTAAAAAATTATATTTTTGCCTGTAATATTCCATCTTTTTTCTTTCTGTAACACACGAATCTAACTGTTCAACTTTTTCACGTACATCGCATATTTCCGCAGCTGTGAGAGATTTCATCTGTTTGTAGGATACAACCTCGGACTCTGATGGTTCTCTCAAAAATTTTTAAAATCTTTCGTAATCGCATTAAAAAAAAAAAAATACATATATGGTTTAATATTTTATATTTTGTAAATACTTTTTCGCGATATATACGAAATCATTCTAAGATTCATTGATGTTAAATGTATAGAAAGAGACAGGTAGAAGAAACCTGGTAGTTTATGAGACACAGAATGTTCGAAGAAAAAACGCGCTAGCACGAGCAGATCAGGGTTGCAACGTGCGAGCGAGAGACTGCATGCATGTATGTGTGTGCGATAAAGGGAGATAATCTCCAGAACAACAACTTGATTGTAAAAAAAAAAAAAAAACGTCGAAATCGTCTCTAGCCACCCCCCGAACAAGAGACGTATCGAAAATAAAAAAGTAAAGGCAGTCTAAAAAAAAACTTCTTTTTTTCATTCATAGTATTTTGTTGTTAGAATACTTATGGTCGTTGCCGTTCTCGATCGCGCTCCACTGTAAAGACCTCTGAACACGCAATACTAACGTTGCCAACACTAAGTTCCATATCGAATATAATATTTTTTCCTGTGTTATAAAATTATCCCAAGTATATTTTTATTCTTTCGTTACGCTAAAAGTTTTTCAAATCTTTTTTAATATATATCGTGCACACAAATGTACGCCGCAAACACTTCCCGCTTCATTACCACTAATATATCTATACGTTCATTGTCTCTATTCTTATCATAATATAGTTTTTTTCAGGAAAATCGTAGAAAATGGGTCTTCGCTCCGTTCATACTATGTAATCTATTTCCAAAATTTAAATCATGCCTAATTACTTTAAAATCAGCTTAAATATATTTTATCATTTCCAAAATTAATAATCTCATTACAGATCATTATCTCATTTCCCGATCGTACATAATATATATATTTTTTTGTTATTATTTTATTTGTTTCCGTAAGAATTCTGGATATTATTCATATCAAACATTTGACCTTCACATTGTACCTGTATACTCATCTGTTTCAAAATTTTCAAAATAAGTATTATAAATAAATCCAAGCATACTATCCCAATATAAAAAAAAAAACTCACATTGCATCGACCATCAAACAATTAATTTTTTAGTATATCATACATATTATTTTTTTAGCGTTTAAATTTTTCTTCAATTTGCAACTGTCATAATCTATAGAAAACGTCTTGTTGACTAGATGCATGACGAATACACTCCTTATAATTACATCATGAAATCATTTTTTCTTTAATTATTTTTTAACATCATGAAATTATAGTAGTATTTTTTAATTTTTTATTTTTCATACATGACAAAGATATTGAATTCATCACATCTATAAATGCATTCACTGTACGTCTCCATTAAACTATCATGAATTTTTAAAATTAGCCCAAACATACTATTTTTCACTATAAATTACGGTCGCTCCTGTAATTTTTTCTATATAATCACTAACCTACGAAATCACTTCGATCGTTTCACTCATACCGAAGCAATCACTCCTTTTCCTTCATACTATCTATCTTCAAAGTCTAATAATATAACATGAAATTAGTCTAAATATAAAAATCCTGCAACATGTTTTAAAATTAGTCGAAGTGGACTATTTTTTCACTATCAAATCCGATCATACATCATTTTTTTTCTATATTATCATTATTGCAAGACCCTACAAAATCGTTTCGCTCATTTTACTTATAGCAATGCAATCAATCCTTTTTTCCTAGTGCTAGCGATCTTTAAAATTTAATACTATAATACGAAATTATTCTAAATATACGTTCATGCTAGCAAAATTATTACATCACCCCTTTTTTCTACTCAATTGTATGTATGTTTCCGAGAAATCTCATTATATATTTTCAAAATTAACTCCAGCCCACGTACTATTTTTATATTTCACTTATTTATAATTGTTTTAATCATATCTGATGCAAGACCCTGTAAAAGAATACAAGCAATTCCCACACATATAATTATTGTTCAGAGGTGTTGTGGGCATACTTTATCATATACTTTTGTAAGCTCATACCGAACGGACTTCATAACCTTTTATCATTCATTTAGATGCGGAGACACACAACTTTTAGCGGAGCAATCTATTCTTTGCTAAACTGATGATTGAAGGCATCCTTTTTTTTTCTCCAAAAAAGCATGGAATAGCGAGGATTTTTTTTACACGCTCAAAATAAATGAGATAATTATTTCTCTATATTTAATACATTACCAAGAATGTATATATCACTCGATTGACTCTTTCACTCATTTGTCGATTTCAAATGCGAAGGAAATTTTCATACCATGCTTTATTCATACATTTTATTTCTAAAACCCTATCACTTGAATAGAATGTTATAGGGCTGTTGTAAATGTATGAGTCTTATTATTTGAAATATAAAATTTGAAGGAAATTTATATATCTTGCATCGTTTTAAGATGTTTTATTTTTACATTTTTTTTTAATCTCCCTCTTACTATTATTTTTGAAATGGAGGTTGATGACTATGATTAGTATTTGTGATTATAGAGGGAGAGGTAAACGTTTTCCTCACTTTTGACTAATTGTAACCAATTTCCCAATGATTTTTTCACCATTTTTCATACATCTTACTACTTTTATGTTTGTTTTAATCAATTTTTCGCTATTTCACATCATTTTCCAGTGTTTTTTAGTACTTTTTACAAAATTTTCCTTGATCTTTCAACATGTTTGACAAGTTTTTTTCTTTTCTTTCTTACATCTCATTACTATTTCATTAATCGTCAATGATAACAGTACATATTTATGTTTTCAAACCTTACACTTCATCTGTACACATCTATGGCTTGTTGATTATTGTAGGTCTACAATCACGATCTCCATTTGATTATTGGATTTAATATTCACATCTTTGAACGTTTGATTTAATGAATTGACATGGACTTTGTATTTCGCTCGCTCGCTCAATATCTTCATCAGTCTATTATACCATCGTTTAATAAGAGCATCCATAAGGTTCGAGACGATTACTGGATGTTTTCTCAACACATTTACAGACCTACCCCAGTACACTAAGGAAATCTTTAAACATCTCTGTAATCACTCCTTTTAAGCTAGAGGGGGCAAGGGACTCCTATAATCGTTTTGACAATCAACACATCGTCGTCTATTGTCATGTCTTTACTCTCCGTTGCACAGACATGTAGTAAACGTTTTTTTCTTTTACAATTTTCTTATATTTCAACACTATTACAACATTTTACATCATTTCTAACTAATTTTAATCAGTTTTACATTATTTCTTAACATGTTCTTATGTTTTAGGGTCTTTTTGCGCTATTTTTTTCACCAATTGATGCTTTTTCTCAGAATTTTCTTGCGTTTTAGTGTCTTTCACACAATTTTACTCAATTTTCATCATCTTCGTCAGTTTTTCATTTATCTCATACATTATATGTCTAAATGTGTCGAATATCCATCCTTTTAACTACAAATATTTTATAATTTGATATGGTCATAGATAATAACAAAAGATTTAATTCAATATTGTTTACAATTTATTCAATAATTTTTATGACATTCATCATAATCAATAAAAATAATCATTGCTTCATTGCTTCAATGTTAAATTCTAATATATCATTATCAGCTATTAATATTTTATACCATAAAACGTCTAATTTAACTGAATATATCCTTCTTCAGCCAACTTTTCTTCAATCATCCGAATTTCAGTATCTAAACCATTATTTCCTGATTGTTTAGATTTGTGTAGTACCAATAATCGTTCAACCAATTCATTAGGATCGTCAGAATAATTGAAATGAGAGTCTTCAAGATTTACTTTGCGAACAGTTCTATATGCACGTTTCTTTTTCGTTTTACCTGGATAAACTTTTACATTTTTTATGATGGATTGAAACAGAGGACGTATTATTTTTCTGTATTTAGGAAGCGGAGTACCCTTTAATACACCAGTAACACGTACGTGAGCTCCGGTAAATTCCAGTATTTGTTTATATAAAGCTAAATCATTATTTGTATATTTATTCTCATCAACATTTGTTTCCATCAGTAAATGAATCAGTCCTTGTGTGTAAGGAAATTTAGATAGTGTTCTTCCTTTTCCTAAATAAATTTCACCACATTTTCGATTCCACGAAATTGGTGTTGAACCCATCATATACTCATGAGTGTTAGCATTATATTGTATTCCATACACAGGATCATTTGGTACAGGTTCACCACCATCTATTTGAAATGGAGCCGTTTCATATATGTTAATAGCCTTATATCCAGACTTATTATCGCGATTTTCATATTCTTCTTCATTTTCAATATCAGTCTCATAATCACGTTTCCAGCTGTCATTATAAAGTTTGTGACGTTTCACCATTGATGTATCATCACTTATTCCATCAGAATCATTTTTCATTCTTTTAGGTATTTGTAATGTTTCCCGAATATCCAATAAATGTTTTGTAACAGGTTCAAGCATGATAGATGACATATTTGTAATAGATTTCCAGGTCTGTAATGCATTATATTTTTTCATTATGTCGCTGCGTATCCTTTCCAGTTCACTTTTAAGAATTGCTTCTTTATTTATTCCATTATTACCAACATTAACCATCACTTTACTCATTGACATCATTATTACAGATAATTAAAAATTCGTCAAAACACACATGTACAACTTCTCTATGTATACATTTCACAATCTATTTTGATCATAGAGAGTTAATGCATATTCATCATCAATAATTTATAGAATGTTTTTCAAGGCTTAAAGAAATATACAGTGCTAACATGCTTACTATATACATACTGTATTTCAATCTGTTCCCTAAATACACTATTTATGAAACAAATTCTTTATAAATAAATATAAACACCAAAAATGGGGTAAGAAATCTTAATGTAATTTAAGAATCATATTATTTATTTTTCAATATACTAATATCTCAAAATATGTGATAACACCTAAACTTTTACCAATGATATTACAAAATCTAGAGCAGTGTGATTCACACACATATATATCTACATATATATCTACATATATATCTACATATATACATATATATCTACATATATACATACATATCTACATATATACATATATATATCTACATATATACATATATATATCTACATATATACATATATATATATATATATATCTACATATATACATATATATATATCTACATATATACATATATATCTACATATATACATACATATCTACATATATACATATATATCTACATATATACATACATATCTACATATATACATACATATCTACATATATACATATATATATCTACATATATACATATATATATCTACATATATACATATATATCAACAATACACATATATATCTACATATATACATATATATATCTACATATATACATATATATCAACATATACACATATATATCTACATATATACATATATTTCGACATGTACTAATATATATCTACATATGACATGCTATACTTTATGAGATGAGTATGTTACAGAATTCAATTATCAACTAACAATATTGTTATACAAACATAATTTATAAAATGATATAAATTTCACAAATGTCACTAAAGGTACATGTTTTTCTTTTTGGGACATTCTACACAAAATTACTCAACAACACTACACTTTAAATAATTTTTAACAAAAATTATAATTTTTTTATATTATTTACTATTTTTTATTACTTAAATTATACTTCACATTATATAAGTTATACAAATTTCAATATATCAAGCTAGGGTGGATTTGCTTGAAATGTAACATCAGCCTAAACAGTTGATGGAATAAAAGTGAATTTGTCATATTTTCTAGTTTTGAGGGGGCTTGTTTCTGTATTATTGAAGATGGATCATATGGTGGTATTTGAAACAAGCCCCCTCAAAACTAGAAAATATGACAAATTCACTTTTATTCCATCAACTGTTTAGGCTGATGTTACATTTCAAGCAAATCCACCCTAGCTTGATATATTGAAATTTGTATAACTTATATAATGTGAAGTATAATTTAGATAATAAAAAATAGTAAATAATATAAAAAAATTATAATTTTTGTTAAAAATTATTTAAAATGTAGTGTTGTTGAGTAATTTTGTGTAGAATGTCCCAAAAAGAAAAACATGTACCTTTAGTGACATTTGTGAAATTTATATCATTTTATAAATTATGTTTGTATAACAATATTGTTAGTTGATAATTGAATTTTGTAACATACTCATCTCATAAAGTATAGCATGTCATATGTAGATATATATTAGTACATGTCGAAATATATGTATATATGTAGATATATATGTGTATATGTTGATATATATGTATATATGTAGATATATATATGTATATATGTAGATATATATGTGTATTGTTGATATATATGTATATATGTAGATATATATATGTATATATGTAGATATATATATGTATATATGTAGATATGTATGTATATATGTAGATATGTATGTATATATGTAGATATATATGTATATATGTAGATATGTATGTATATATGTAGATATATATGTATATATGTAGATATATATATATGTATATATGTAGATATATATATATATATATATATATATATATATATATATGTATATATGTAGATATATATATGTATATATGTAGATATATATATGTATATATGTAGATATATATATGTATATATGTAGATATGTATGTATATATGTAGATATGTATGTATATATGTAGATATATATGTATATATGTAGATATATATGTAGATATATATGTAGATATATATGTGTGTGAATCACACTGCTCTAGATTTTGTAATATCATTGGTAAAAGTTTAGGTGTTATCACATATTTTGAGATATTAGTATATTGAAAAATAAATAATATGATTCTTAAATTACATTAAGATTTCTTACCCCATTTTTGGTGTTTATATTTATTTATAAAGAATTTGTTTCATAAATAGTGTATTTAGGGAACAGATTGAAATACAGTATGTATATAGTAAGCATGTTAGCACTGTATATTTCTTTAAGCCTTGAAAAACATTCTATAAATTATTGATGATGAATATGCATTAACTCTCTATGATCAAAATAGATTGTGAAATGTATACATAGAGAAGTTGTACATGTGTGTTTTGACGAATTTTTAATTATCTGTAATAATGATGTCAATGAGTAAAGTGATGGTTAATGTTGGTAATAATGGAATAAATAAAGAAGCAATTCTTAAAAGTGAACTGGAAAGGATACGCAGCGACATAATGAAAAAATATAATGCATTACAGACCTGGAAATCTATTACAAATATGTCATCTATCATGCTTGAACCTGTTACAAAACATTTATTGGATATTCGGGAAACATTACAAATACCTAAAAGAATGAAAAATGATTCTGATGGAATAAGTGATGATACATCAATGGTGAAACGTCACAAACTTTATAATGACAGCTGGAAACGTGATTATGAGACTGATATTGAAAATGAAGAAGAATATGAAAATCGCGATAATAAGTCTGGATATAAGGCTATTAACATATATGAAACGGCTCCATTTCAAATAGATGGTGGTGAACCTGTACCAAATGATCCTGTGTATGGAATACAATATAATGCTAACACTCATGAGTATATGATGGGTTCAACACCAATTTCGTGGAATCGAAAATGTGGTGAAATTTATTTAGGAAAAGGAAGAACACTATCTAAATTTCCTTACACACAAGGACTGATTCATTTACTGATGGAAACAAATGTTGATGAGAATAAATATACAAATAATGATTTAGCTTTATATAAACAAATACTGGAATTTACCGGAGCTCACGTACGTGTTACTGGTGTATTAAAGGGTACTCCGCTTCCTAAATACAGAAAAATAATACGTCCTCTGTTTCAATCCATCATAAAAAATGTAAAAGTTTATCCAGGTAAAACGAAAAAGAAACGTGCATATAGAACTGTTCGCAAAGTAAATCTTGAAGACTCTCATTTCAATTATTCTGACGATCCTAATGAATTGGTTGAACGATTATTGGTACTACACAAATCTAAACAATCAGGAAATAATGGTTTAGATACTGAAATTCGGATGATTGAAGAAAAGTTGGCTGAAGAAGGATATATTCAGTTAAATTAGACGTTTTATGGTATAAAATATTAATAGCTGATAATGATATATTAGAATTTAACATTGAAGCAATGAAGCAATGATTATTTTTATTGATTATGATGAATGTCATAAAAATTATTGAATAAATTGTAAACAATATTGAATTAAATCTTTTGTTATTATCTATGACCATATCAAATTATAAAATATTTGTAGTTAAAAGGATGGATATTCGACACATTTAGACATATAATGTATGAGATAAATGAAAAACTGACGAAGATGATGAAAATTGAGTAAAATTGTGTGAAAGACACTAAAACGCAAGAAAATTCTGAGAAAAAGCATCAATTGGTGAAAAAAATAGCGCAAAAAGACCCTAAAACATAAGAACATGTTAAGAAATAATGTAAAACTGATTAAAATTAGTTAGAAATGATGTAAAATGTTGTAATAGTGTTGAAATATAAGAAAATTGTAAAAGAAAAAAACGTTTACTACATGTCTGTGCAACGGAGAGTAAAGACATGACAATAGACGACGATGTGTTGATTGTCAAAACGATTATAGGAGTCCCTTGCCCCCTCTAGCTTAAAAGGAGTGATTACAGAGATGTTTAAAGATTTCCTTAGTGTACTGGGGTAGGTCTGTAAATGTGTTGAGAAAACATCCAGTAATCGTCTCGAACCTTATGGATGCTCTTATTAAACGATGGTATAATAGACTGATGAAGATATTGAGCGAGCGAGCGAAATACAAAGTCCATGTCAATTCATTAAATCAAACGTTCAAAGATGTGAATATTAAATCCAATAATCAAATGGAGATCGTGATTGTAGACCTACAATAATCAACAAGCCATAGATGTGTACAGATGAAGTGTAAGGTTTGAAAACATAAATATGTACTGTTATCATTGACGATTAATGAAATAGTAATGAGATGTAAGAAAGAAAAGAAAAAAACTTGTCAAACATGTTGAAAGATCAAGGAAAATTTTGTAAAAAGTACTAAAAAACATTGGAAAATGATGTGAAATAGCGAAAAATTGATTAAAACAAACATAAAAGTAGTAAGATGTATGAAAAATGGTGAAAAAATCATTGGGAAATTGGTTACAATTAGTCAAAAGTGAGGAAAACGTTTACCTCTCCCTCTATAATCACAAATACTAATCATAGTCATCAACCTCCATTTCAAAAATAATAGTAAGAGGGAGATTAAAAAAAAATGTAAAAATAAAACATCTTAAAACGATGCAAGATATATAAATTTCCTTCAAATTTTATATTTCAAATAATAAGACTCATACATTTACAACAGCCCTATAACATTCTATTCAAGTGATAGGGTTTTAGAAATAAAATGTATGAATAAAGCATGGTATGAAAATTTCCTTCGCATTTGAAATCGACAAATGAGTGAAAGAGTCAATCGAGTGATATATACATTCTTGGTAATGTATTAAATATAGAGAAATAATTATCTCATTTATTTTGAGCGTGTAAAAAAAATCCTCGCTATTCCATGCTTTTTTGGAGAAAAAAAAAGGATGCCTTCAATCATCAGTTTAGCAAAGAATAGATTGCTCCGCTAAAAGTTGTGTGTCTCCGCATCTAAATGAATGATAAAAGGTTATGAAGTCCGTTCGGTATGAGCTTACAAAAGTATATGATAAAGTATGCCCACAACACCTCTGAACAATAATTATATGTGTGGGAATTGCTTGTATTCTTTTACAGGGTCTTGCATCAGATATGATTAAAACAATTATAAATAAGTGAAATATAAAAATAGTACGTGGGCTGGAGTTAATTTTGAAAATATATAATGAGATTTCTCGGAAACATACATACAATTGAGTAGAAAAAAGGGGTGATGTAATAATTTTGCTAGCATGAACGTATATTTAGAATAATTTCGTATTATAGTATTAAATTTTAAAGATCGCTAGCACTAGGAAAAAAGGATTGATTGCATTGCTATAAGTAAAATGAGCGAAACGATTTTGTAGGGTCTTGCAATAATGATAATATAGAAAAAAAATGATGTATGATCGGATTTGATAGTGAAAAAATAGTCCACTTCGACTAATTTTAAAACATGTTGCAGGATTTTTATATTTAGACTAATTTCATGTTATATTATTAGACTTTGAAGATAGATAGTATGAAGGAAAAGGAGTGATTGCTTCGGTATGAGTGAAACGATCGAAGTGATTTCGTAGGTTAGTGATTATATAGAAAAAATTACAGGAGCGACCGTAATTTATAGTGAAAAATAGTATGTTTGGGCTAATTTTAAAAATTCATGATAGTTTAATGGAGACGTACAGTGAATGCATTTATAGATGTGATGAATTCAATATCTTTGTCATGTATGAAAAATAAAAAATTAAAAAATACTACTATAATTTCATGATGTTAAAAAATAATTAAAGAAAAAATGATTTCATGATGTAATTATAAGGAGTGTATTCGTCATGCATCTAGTCAACAAGACGTTTTCTATAGATTATGACAGTTGCAAATTGAAGAAAAATTTAAACGCTAAAAAAATAATATGTATGATATACTAAAAAATTAATTGTTTGATGGTCGATGCAATGTGAGTTTTTTTTTTTATATTGGGATAGTATGCTTGGATTTATTTATAATACTTATTTTGAAAATTTTGAAACAGATGAGTATACAGGTACAATGTGAAGGTCAAATGTTTGATATGAATAATATCCAGAATTCTTACGGAAACAAATAAAATAATAACAAAAAAATATATATATTATGTACGATCGGGAAATGAGATAATGATCTGTAATGAGATTATTAATTTTGGAAATGATAAAATATATTTAAGCTGATTTTAAAGTAATTAGGCATGATTTAAATTTTGGAAATAGATTACATAGTATGAACGGAGCGAAGACCCATTTTCTACGATTTTCCTGAAAAAAACTATATTATGATAAGAATAGAGACAATGAACGTATAGATATATTAGTGGTAATGAAGCGGGAAGTGTTTGCGGCGTACATTTGTGTGCACGATATATATTAAAAAAGATTTGAAAAACTTTTAGCGTAACGAAAGAATAAAAATATACTTGGGATAATTTTATAACACAGGAAAAAATATTATATTCGATATGGAACTTAGTGTTGGCAACGTTAGTATTGCGTGTTCAGAGGTCTTTACAGTGGAGCGCGATCGAGAACGGCAACGACCATAAGTATTCTAACAACAAAATACTATGAATGAAAAAAAGAAGTTTTTTTTTAGACTGCCTTTACTTTTTTATTTTCGATACGTCTCTTGTTCGGGGGGTGGCTAGAGACGATTTCGACGTTTTTTTTTTTTTTTTACAATCAAGTTGTTGTTCTGGAGATTATCTCCCTTTATCGCACACACATACATGCATGCAGTCTCTCGCTCGCACGTTGCAACCCTGATCTGCTCGTGCTAGCGCGTTTTTTCTTCGAACATTCTGTGTCTCATAAACTACCAGGTTTCTTCTACCTGTCTCTTTCTATACATTTAACATCAATGAATCTTAGAATGATTTCGTATATATCGCGAAAAAGTATTTACAAAATATAAAATATTAAACCATATATGTATTTTTTTTTTTTTAATGCGATTACGAAAGATTTTAAAAATTTTTGAGAGAACCATCAGAGTCCGAGGTTGTATCCTACAAACAGATGAAATCTCTCACAGCTGCGGAAATATGCGATGTACGTGAAAAAGTTGAACAGTTAGATTCGTGTGTTACAGAAAGAAAAAAGATGGAATATTACAGGCAAAAATATAATTTTTTAATCTATAAAGATATGAACAAATTAAGCAAGATTATATTCGAAAATTAAACAATAATTATATACATTTTACACAACTGGTTCAGATTTTTGAAAAAAGTTCATCATTACCAGTACTTCAAGTTAAGAGGGGAAGACAGAGGTAGATAGAGAAATAAATTAAATAAACGTAAATCGAAAAAGATCGGAAAAAGACGAAAAATATGTAGGAAAAAAATATATACAATAGAATGAACGAACGGATATCGAGGGAAAAGGAAAAAATATATACAATAGGAGAATGAATGTATCGAGGGAAAAATATATACAAATATATACATATAAATATTTACAAAATTGTTAAAACGAATGAATTAATGAATTTTTAATCCGCGCGAATTGTACGTGACAATCGATACAATCTTTTACTTTCATACAATTTCGAGTACTATGTCGTAATGTATCGTCATCGAAATAATATTCTTCATCATTCTCATGTTCAAAACATGGTAGAAGTGATTTTATCGTATCATCCTGTTTTAATCTATCTGGTAAAAATATATAAATGTCTCCAACACAACTCGGAAATAATGTAATTATCATTTCTTTGGTGACTGTAATGAACAACTGACTTAAATCATTTATATTGAGATTATTCATAAGCTTCAGCGGATGGATAACATGATCATACCAGGTCTTTATCACCATAACGTTTTTCACTGCACAATGAAAACTATCATTTTCATTATGGTGTTTACAAGTTACCAAATTGCTTATACCAAAATACTCTTCATGTAGAACCTCAATACTAGGCATTCGAAAGACATGATCCATATTAACGATTTCATAGTCTAAGTCACGCAACAATTCAGACTTTTCGTTAAGTTCCATTAGTGTAAGTTTAGCATATACTGTTAAAATATATACGCGAGCTCTCGGTTTTTGGGACAATATTGTGAATATATCGCGTGCCATGAATATTTCTTCCCGACAGGGAAATAATGAAGGGTTTTTCAAGTAATAACTCACTGAAGAACATTGTAAATGCGGCATTTTTGATGCATGCCATGCTCTGCTTGGTTTATACAGCGTATGCAAACACTTCCCGCCAGACATATCAATCATTGCTAGTTCGGTTACTCGGAAACTATAATTACAATCTATATGGATGCTGATATCTACAAAATATTCCGCTACATCCACTTGTTCTGATAATAATACGGGATCAACGATTTTACGTACAAAAGATGTTGATTCTTCTGATGTATAACCATCATCACATTGTGGTGTTGGAGGTGAAGAAGACGAATGCGAGCCGCTATCACTCGAAAATGAATTCTGAATAAATTCAGCGGTTTTAATATCAATCGGATCGGCATTGTTATTCATGTTTGAATAATATTTTTAACTTTTTACTAAAAACGTAGAAAATTATTACTTCTAAAGTTAAGGCAAATCTTTAATAACGCGTGAAGAACACAGATTCTACAAAATGCACACGTTTGACATAACACTAATACTGACTGCACGATCAGATCCGTTCGACAATCTAGCTCGATGCTTGCCTTTGAAAAGGGAAGGCTGCACCAGAAAACAGAAAACCCACATTCCTTTGGTGAAAGTTGGTTGTAGGTGTGCACGGTCGAAGTTTGCAGATGTTCTTTTGGATATATGTGTTTGTGTGTATGTGTGTACATGTGAACAGGTTTCGACGAAAGATATGAAGGGGAAGATCCCAGCAGACATAATATTGATTGTCACACGAAAGAATTCAAGGTCATGACAACATGCATGTAAGGATATGAGCAGCGCATTTTTTCGTTACGACTGTGTGCAGACATAATAGAGAGGGGAAAAAATATGTATAATACAAAATACTCAGAAAAAAAATATTTAGAGATTGAAATAAATAAAAATATTCTTAAACTAATAGACTCGGAAAAAAATTAATATGAATGATATGGAAACCAGCTCTAGCATATGTGAACGTGGGAATGGTTGGTTAGGTTTCACTGTAGCTTCGGATGGATGTAGTCATGAAAAATAATACGAAAGATTTGTAATTTGTGTAGGATGGATAGGGGAGGGAGAAATTTTGAAACTGTGTTAAATAAAAAAATATACTTGAATTAATTTTATTACCCATGTTTGGAAAAAATTTTTGGAGGTGAAAAAATATACTCAGAATAATTCAGTAATACTTAGACATGAAAAATTATTATGAATGATGTGAGAACTAACGGTAGCATTTGAGTGCGAGGGAATATGTTGTGTACAATCATATTGATGAAGACTTCGTCGGATTTATTTTTTGAACCGTAGAAAAAAATATAAAAAAATTATGGACAGTCGGAAGAAATGATTTGAAGTAAAGAAAATATACTTTGGTTAATTCTATAATAGTTAGATTTGAAAAAAAATTATTATGATCGATATGGAAACTAACTGCAGAGGGTGTGTGCACATTCATGGCAGTGAAGGTATCGAGAGATTTATTTTTAGAATCGGAGAAAAAATAAAAATTTATCAACAGTCGGAAGAAATGATCGGAAGCATAAAAAAAATATAATTGGAATAATTCCATAATATTTGGAATTGAAAAAAGTTATTATGAACGATATGGGAACTAACGACAACAGATGAGTGTGTGGGAATGGACGGTGGGCATTCATAGCGGTCACATAAAAAAATAATTACCTCTCAATATGAAATGACGGAAGCGTCGGGAGCGTCGATCGGGGGTTTAATGGTCGTAGTAAAAGTAAATAGAATGCTATATATTAGATATTAAAACAGCGGCAGCGGTATGTGCAGGATTGGATGTTAAGCTACCATAGTGTGTAAGATGATGGAAGGATAAGAAAAAATAAATAATGTATATTATAATCGATTGGAAAAGAGGGTGGAAAGGGTAAAGGAGACTAAGGATAGTTTTTGAGTATAGAAATAATTGATTTGTTAATTTGTAAATGTTTTGGATAACCTTGTAGGTTTAGCCAACAGAGCAGGGATTGGGTTGTTATGTGAAAAAAAAATAATAATTAAAAAAAATACTATAACGCGGTGATGATTGCATGCAATGCTATGATCGGAGAATTTTTCGTCGCGGGTGCGTCTATACTTGTAAAAATACGAAAGATCCTTAAAAAATTGATCAGTGTATGAATAATAATATATACTTAGGCTTTGAAATATTTTTAAAAATGCGGTATCCGCAAGCAAACAATGAGTGCGCGGGATCGGCGCGTGCGCTTTCGCGGAGGCTAACGGTATGTTAGATATATGCGCGGGATAGGGACGTGCGCCATGGCATATGGCAGTAAGATCGGGGAATCGGAAAAATAAAAAACATATTTAGGCTAATTTTGAAATTTCCATACTTAGACTTTGAAATATTAAAAATAATCTCGGTATCGTGAACGTGGGAGGCATGCGGAGGAACGGCGTGTGCGCTTTTGCAGTGGAGAACGTTATGTTAGATATATGCGCGGGAACAGTGCGTGTGCTTTCGCATTTGTCTGTACGATCGGGGAATCCGGTAAATAAAAAAATATAGTTAAGTTAATTTTATAAAAAAATTGTGGTATCGTGAACGGAACGCTTGTGCGGATGTGATATCGCGGCGGAGATCGGAATATGCGTGGGAACGGCGCGTGCGCTTTTGCGGTGGCGACCGGAGCGTGCGCGGGATCGTAATATACATGTGTGAGGGGCGAACGGGGGTGTTGGGTTAAATTTTGGCTTTAAATACCATACTTGGGTTACATTTTGGAATTTTCATACTTAAGCCCGGAATTTTGAAAAACCGCGGTAACGCAGTGGGCGGGAGGGGGGTCGGAGACTTGGGTTACTTTCAGACATTAATTAATATACTTATGTTAATTAATAATCTGATCAGTTTATCGGAAATGTGTAGGGGAACGCACGGGGGGAATTTTGGGGAAATTGTGGGAAACTTGGGTGAATTTTCGGCGTCCGAGCAAGAAATTGGGTTACTTAGGTTAGTTTCAGCCCCCTGCACACGTTTAGGGGTTCGGTTTACCGGTTTGGACTGCTTTTTGCTGTTCGGATTAGCGGACTTCCCAGTCCCCGCATTTATTAACTACTTCCATCTTTTATGAAGTTAGTACGAGAACGAGTTGCAGCTTTTCAGTAGCCATGCAAAGGCTCGGAGGACGTGTGGTGCAAGTCGATGAGTGTAGTTCATCGGCTCAGAAAGGCGAATCGTTGGAAGGTAATTTTACAACTTTTATAATTAATCGTTACGTTATATAAAAGCAAATATTAATCGTTGTTGTTGGTTGTTCTTGATTGTGGGGAATTATTGGCCAGGGTGACGTTGTAATTTGGTCCGGGCCAAAAAAAAAAAAAAAAATCGTACTTTTTATCAGTACAATAGCAATTTGAATAAGGAATGTATTTCAGCTTGTGGAGAAAAAGTATAAAACAATTATTAAGATTTTGAAACTAAAGTTATAATTCAATATATACATCACTGTAAAAACTATATAAAAAAAAAATAATAAAAAAAAGTAAATCAAAAACAAAACAGTAACTTTTTTGAGGCCATAAAATCCTGAATGAGTAAAACTACAGTGCTGCGTTTTTTTTTGTTTTCTTCAGTGATTATTTTATACATATTTCGATATCCGGGTTTTATTCAAGAAAAAGGCTATACGAATTTTAGTTTTTAATTTTTTTTGTTTTTCTTTGTAAAATTCAGCGCGAATTTGCAATTATAATCCAAAACTTTGAACTCTGAGTGCTCATTGAAGTTAAAAATAATGGCATAACTGTGCTGAATGATTACAACTCTAGTCGATATGTAAAATACATTAAAATAGTCTGACTGAGTGTAAGTTAATTTTTTGCTATATAACATTAAATTCCAAAACTAGTCGTACTGTATATTTTCAATTTGCTTTATTAGATTTCAATATTGAAAATGTATTAAATTATTTAACAGTCATCTTGGAACGAACAAAAATATCTTTAGCAAGTCTACAACTTAATGCAGGATTTATTTGTTTCACAATTAACTTTCTATAGATATATAATATTGCTAGAGTTACATGTTTTTCCCACCAGGTGTGCCGAATAACGATTAGTTCTGTTGTATGTGCTCCTAGGTTCCACCGCGCCTTTTAAATCTATGAATATGTATTTTTTATATTTTATCTCAAATTTTAATTATTATTATGAGAAAATCGGGCTTCTTTTAATAATGTTAACTGTCGTGAGGCAATGTTCTACATTCAGAGATTACGGCGAAATGGCTACGCCTAAAACCGAGATGTCCGTATGTTTTATTGATTTTAGAAAGACCTTTGATAAAGTACAGCCTGGTAAATTGTTTAGAACACTAGGGGGAATGGAAATTGATACGAATGTTTTTGCACGAGGAACTTATCCGTTTAGGGATGAACGATATGGGTTATACATCAATTGAACAAAGATTAAAGATGCATCCTTTCGCCGTTACTGTTCAATATTTACTCAAGACGTGCTAGCATAATCGCCAAGTTAAACTCTATTCTTAGTATAATGGTAAACGGAGAGAATATAACCAACATCAGATATGTTTAGCTATTTGGTTTTTCATGACTTTTTCTGATGGTGGTTTGAAATGGAAAAACTTAATTTTAACTTTATTAGGAAATAAGTTGAAAATTTTTTCCATTTCGATCCGATATGCTAATGATACCGCGATTATAGTTAATTTACTTGAAAAATACGGAGTACAATTGTAATTCGGAACTGGAAATTGAACGTCAAATAAAGGCAGCCAGAAACATGATTATAACATTTAGGAGCTTCTACGTGGTCGTCGTGACATTAATCTGACATTAAAAGTACAATTAATCAGATACTGCGGTTGGAACTCATTACTATATGGATCAGAAACCTGGACGTTTACGTCTGCAGTTCAGAAGAAAATTGTAGTCGTCAAAATGTGGGTCTATTGAAAGCTACTGAAAATCAGTTGAATGCAAAAGATGGTGAATACTAAAGTATTAAGATTCATATAATTACAGGAGACAAAGAAAAAAATTGAGAGTAAATATGGAAGAAAGAGACCAAAAATATTTTTGCTGGATACTATAAAAAGATGTATGTATAAAATATATGAATCATACGCTGATACAGTTATCACGAAACCAAAACATGTTCACCATATTGGTTTCTAACATCTGATAATCGGATGTGGAAATATATAGAGAAGGAGATATTAATTGAATCTATACAGATCTTTCTATGTCGATCGACCGCTAAAAAAAACAATGCCTGTGATGTTAAAACTAAATATACAAATTATAAATTTAAAAATAAATATAAACAATAAGTACCTACTGACGATTCAAAACGTTCACGACTCAAAATCTGATCGTTGACTGAAGACTTTTTATTCGTTTCTCTCCCTCCCATCGCTACCAGGATTAACCGATTCCTAATTTCTACTTTGGTCTACGATTGCGCACATTTCTTTCAAATTCCATGTATAATTTTTCAATTCAATTCAATTTATTTGAGAAAACATTTAGAATTAACATAAGATTATAAATATGAATGCGATAGCACCACATATGCGCACAAATGCACGAGCTGTGGAGATTATTATTGTTGAGTACCGTTTTTAAAACAAATAAACATTTAAAAAACTAATAATGAGTGAAATAACAGAAATCGATGAATTAACGAAAAAAGGAAGACATGAATAATATCTTCTCACTGGTTTCTTATCCACAGACTAAATTTTTCTGGAAACCTATAACACAGTACACACTTTTCAGAGATATACCCACTCATGTAGATTTACTTAAATATTACAATACCGTTAGTTAATTACAAATTATTGAGACTCTTAAATTAGCTAAGCTTACTCTAGTAATTGTTACTTTCAGCCCAGACAGTACCCCAATAATGCTAAAGCTAATAATAATAAAGTTACGAATAATATACTTAATTATAACAGTACCACACCTTAATGCAATAATAGATTTATAATATCAACTATCCGACATTTCACACTATACTTGTAATTACAGTTCAAACGCGGAACAAGTAAACTTATAAGTATATACATAAACCAGTACACCATAAACAAATCAATTCCATTTTAATTTTAAAGAAATTTAGATGTATTTATTGGTTCATGTTTACAATGTAATTATCAAAATAAGTATAAAACTAACCATAATTTTACACGAACCAATACATCATAAGCAAAGCGGAATCATTTTAATTTTAAAGAAATTTAGATAAGTTTACAATGAAACTATTAAAATAGATATAAAACTAAACACACTTTCACCCTAAAACCCTCATAGTAAACCGAAAACTTCAGCCATAAACAAAATAATATTACAAATAACAATAAGTAAAATAATTATTATACAATTGTGTGTATACCCGCCAAGAAAGACAATAGTGACTAATAGAAGTAAGAAAAACAGCATTATAGATAAAAAATTGAAATTACTATTAATACAGTAATAGTGTAAAACGCTAAAAAAGGATGTAGCTAATTTAATGTAATAAATTTTGAATGATCACAACCGGAGTCCAAAAGAAAGCTGAAAGCCAAATTTGAAAACTAAAAGTCGATCACTTTACCGGAAATATATATTTTCAGAGTACACATTTAGGAAGAAAAAAAAAAAAAGATTTATTTGCATAAATAATTACATTTATGACATAATTATTAATATGTGTACCGAAACGAGTCTTACCACATAACTAAATTAATTAATATAAATAAGGCATGATATGCGACGTTTAACTTAGTAGGAAAAAGAAACAAAAACCTATTGCTGACTATTCTTACAATACTGAAATAGTAATATAACGTAATATATTACTAGCTTAACGCGAGCTTTATATTTAATTTCAACTGCAATTTATTTTTATAATCGAAAGTTTTCAATATTTTAAAGTATCCAAAATTTTAGAAATTACACGAAAGATGCAACATGGGGCATGATATGTGTCAACAGCGGTATAGCAATCAAGATTAATATTTGTTGTTTGTTACTATTACCGAAGTTTTGAAAATAAATACATCAATAAATAAATACCGGATAATAGTGAGCATTCCATATCGTTTTCAAATTTTTGTTATCTATTTGATTTGGTTTTAACGCTTATAATAAATCTCGCTGAAAGTTTCAACTTTTATACATGTATATTGTAAATAAAAGTGGAAAACGAATTAGTACAAAAATTTTACTTACGAATGAAATTCATTTCTATTTACAGATACCATAGAAGTAATGGCTGGCTACGTCGATTGCATTGTATTAAGACATCCTAAACCAGGAGCTGTAAATGTAAGTACTGTTGCAAATCCTACCGATTGCGCTAATTTATTGTTATATTTACGTGAGATAATCCCGTAATTATAACAACGTAGAATTGCTATTCATTGCTTCACTTTAAAAACAAACTATGTGGTGTATCAAAATAACAGTTATCATCTGTTGTCGAAATGTCGCGGTAGTCTAGTTTCTAGAGCACTCAACTTTAGTTACAGAAGTCTTGATTTCGATCCAAGGTGACAACAGAAATTATTACAGAAATTATTATAAAATAAATAAGTAAATAGCCACTAATTGTTACTTGGAAGGCAATGACAAACCGCCACGAATACATATGACAAACGTATTTAAACTAATGTATTATAACCGAGAAATAATACTTTTAAGAAATAAAAAAATATTGAGATTCTGCACGAATTTAAAGCAAATTAGGTAACACAATGACAAATTATGTAACTTACATTTTATAGTTTGCTTCCAGTTGAAGTTTCAGAGGTTTTTCAGCAAAAATGCATGTTTTCATTTTTTTGGACTTGTTTCATCTATTCTAAAAATCCGAAAAAATTCAGAAAATCATTTTATTATAATATTCGTAACATATATCAATTTCGTTGTTGCTAATTGAATTTCAAGAGGTTTTTCAACTAAAAACGTATGATTTTATTTAATTTTTGACATGTTCCACTTGTTCCACCCGTTCCAAAAATCTGAAAAAATTCAGGAATACTTGTTATCTTCAAATACGTTACATATATCTATTCCGCTGTTATTAGCTGAATTTCAAGAGGGTTTTCAACCAAAAATGCATGTTTTTATTTTTTTTTGAACCTCTTCCACCACTTTCAAAAATATGAAAAGATTTTTGTAGATAGTTTATACTAAAATACATGTTATATATTTTTTTTCGTCGTTACTGAATTTTTTAAAAATAATTTGACATTTTAAAAATTTTGAACATTTATAAAAATTTGAATTTAGCATCTAAGAGTCTGAAAAAATTCACCGTTATATAACTTTCCATTATCTTTAACCTCCAACAAGAATTTTAAAAATCGATCGAAAAATGGCTGAAATATAAAAAAATCGAAAATCACAAAATGTTGACTACAGCAGCCCCCTGTGGGACTAGGGGTCCGAAACTTTCAGCATCAACTACTTTTTTCATGCCCAGATGTATATGTTTTTTTTATAAAGTTTGATTCAAAGGCACTTTTACCCCACTTTACCGGCTAAAACCTTTGCTGATATGAAATTGCGAGCTACGTCTTTGCAATGGTGATAGTTGCGCAATCCGGACGTGTGGCCACAATCAGCGGATATCGCGATTCTTTCAATGCACCAGGTTGACGGGATATCTAAATCTGATTACTAAAATCAGTTAATAAGAAATAGTAAATCGGGGACATAACAAAACTTACTAACTACATGTATGAGGGGTTCCCAATCTTTTCAGTCCGCGGCGCACCCGGCGGTATGGTACCGAAAATGTAATATGCTCTGCTTATTAAAATGTACAGATTTCACTGGAACGTAAATAACGCCGGTTGATAATAACATGGTATAAAGAATTGCCCCACGGCGCACACTTTGGGAACCCCTGACGTGGATTCTGCGCGTTCATTTTTTTATTAATGAATTTGAGAAATCAGTAGAGAGATTAAAAGCGTAGTATTTCTTATTCTAAAGCAGATATTCTTTATTGTATTTGTTCTTTTAAAGTCAAGATGAAACATCCTGAGCAACACTTGCTATTACTAACGAAGGAATAGTTTTAAGTTGGTTTATTTTATTTTTACGATAGAACAAAAAATATCTAATAATTACCGTATAATTCGCTCAATTAAAACAAACCAAAAAAAACATTTTAGAATATTTTATTTTATTTAACAATCAAAATTTTAAATAATGTTTCATTTTCAAGCTTGAAATTTTAATTTTTGAGAAAACAAAAATGGGCATTAAATATATTAAAAAAGTACACGTAGCGGAAATACTACTTTCATTACAGATGACAAACAAATAAAAATAAAAGCCGAGAGTTCATAAAATAAGAGAGAAAAAATGAATCGCCGTGGAAAAGAGAAGAAAACTAAAATTGCTTATAATGTATAAAAGAAAGTAATAAAAAGGATTATAGGAAGCAAAGGAAAAAGTGATAGAAGGTTTTTTTTTTAAGGGTGTGTATGAGGGTTTCCATGTGCCGTGTTTAACTACTGGAGCTATTACAGCACATGGAACCTACTTAAGGGGATTAAACGCGATAGTACAGATCGCTGCTCCGCATGAAAGCTAATACAGCTACGACCGCGGTCGGAGCATTTGACAGTATCTTAGAACTGGAGGAAGTGGTAAAGTGAATGGATCGTGATACTGCAAATGTGGAACATTTGGGAAGTAGGTGATAGGTGGATGGGGCGCTCGATTGACTACAAAAGGGGCAGACATTTGGGCGTACCTGGCTCGTGAATATGTAGCTGTGCGAGAGGGTTGTATGTCCTATTCGGAGACGATTCAGGACAGAAAAATCTTTGCGGGAAAATCCGTCTGTGGGCCACCGAGGCTCCGTGGTTGTTTTTATGCTTCGGAGAAACTTACTTGGAGATCTCTATTCCTGTTGCCATTCTTCTCCAGTTTGCTGCATAAACGTAGGGCGAAGAGGGAGGTCGTATGGCATTGGAGAAAACAATGTCGCCTGAGCTGCTCGATTGACGCACTCATTGCCTGGAATCCCAACATGAGCCGGCACCCGTAGAAAAGACATTTCAGAGTTTACATGTGATATCCTGTGTAATCGGTAATGGACCTTCTTCATCAAAGGGTTGTTGGATTTAATCTCTGAGATGAATTGAAGGAAGTTTAGAAAGTCAGTTATGAGTAGGGCCTTTTGCGACTGGGGCTTGCTATCGGTGTAGTGTTGGATGCAAAAGACCATCGCGTGTGATTCTGGATAATATAGTAAAAATAAGAAAGAAAAAAAAGCAGAACAAAACTTTGCGAAGAATAATGTATTTAAGGAAGGAAAAAATAGGCGCCTAAACGAAGCTCCATGATATATGTATATGGTGGGGCAAAATGATTTTAGCAGCTTTTTCTTTGATCTAGGTAATTTTTTGTCCTTTGTCGTAATACAATTGTTATTTTTATATTAAGGAAGATTTAAATATTATTTGTAGATCAGTTTTTTAATTATTTAATTTGATTAATTATGCTAGTTTCTTTAATAATGTTTTTTTATTGTGGCGATTTATTAATTGATAAATTATTTTGATGTAAGAACTTTTTTGCCGATACCATCAATTTTTTAATTTTCATATAATAAATTTTTTTTTATTATTCTCAAAGATGCATCAGTCTAGCTTACAACCCCTTTTTCGTTACACTTCATAATTTACTCTTGTTCAATGATTTTTTTCTACAATATGAAGTTTGAGAAGTCGATAATCATTTTTATAAAAAATAAAAATTTTCACGAAATATATAACTTTTATTCAATACAGAAAGCGGCTGCACATAGCCGAAAACCAATACTTAATGCCGGCGATGGAATCGGCGAACATCCAACTCAAGCGTTATTGGACATTTTCACGATACGTGAAGAAATTGGTACAGTAAATGGATTAACAATAACCATGGTAGGTGACCTTAAAAATGGCAGAACCGTTCATTCTTTAGCAAGGTAAGATAATGAAACTTTTATATTTCTTATTTCGTTATTTAAGATTTCACGATATTTATGTGACTAGATCACTCAATTTCTAACGCAATAATTTTAAGTTGATTTTTATGAATGGAAAATTGAAAACAAATTCATTCAAATTTATCGTAATCAAACTATATCAACCGAAATACACACGCTGAGATGATAGTTACACCAGTTATCATACGATTCTGAAAGCTACTTGGTTCCATGAATCAACCGATAAATTAAATATTGATAACTATTTATAAGTTAATTTAAGAAAGGTTGATGTTCATCAGTTTTCTCCGAGTGTATTATGTTTGCGTAGGTAGTAACATCCAATTACATTTTCAGAAGTATTAGTTAATGAGATCCTTCTTGATTAGTTCTGATGTAAATTAAATTAAATTAAATAAAAGATAGATTGAATATGATTTTTTCGTAAATAATATCTAAAAAGTAAAAATTTTCTTGGTCTGATAATGGCATTTAAGTTAACCCAATTACTGTTTAGAATGTGTTTTGAAACATCATCGTATATTTAACTAGTATAGTCGATAAACTTGCGTGTAACTGTAGAATTATTATATTGAATTTTGTTAATCTATTTTCAAGCCGAAAAGTTTTATTTACTTCAATAGTTGTTAATATTAGTAAAGGATAAATTTATTCCTTTGCATTTCTCTTATTGAATGCTCTTAATTATTTAAAAAAATCTGATGCATGTAGTTACAAGAAATTGTAAAAATATTGTACTACCCCGATAAAATTGGTAACTATTATCAATGACTGCTTTCTTTATTATCCTCTGCATATTCGATTCTTATTAAGGGAAAATTGCGACCATTAAATTTTGCGCAAATTTGGTTAAGAAAAGTTGAAGCAATGTAACAATATTTGAAAAAAAATTAACTGAATTATTCCCTAAAAGTTATTCATTGTATGAAACAATAGGTTTTAAATAAAAAAAAAAAAAGGAAAAAGAAAAGAAAAAAAATGTTTCTAAGAAATTATTTATTGATTAAGAGTGTCTATGCATAGATGTAGAATTGTATTCCTAACGCCTGTAGAATTTTGTGACAAATGCTTATAATTGAGAAGTTGTTAGTGTGGCCTACAAGTTGCAAACAGCGTAAGGAAAATGATATTTTTCGAACACTGTTAGATAGAGTACTTTTTTTCCTTTTTTTTTTTTTTCGTGATGAAAAGGAAGTTTATTTTATTACTAGAGCAAGAAACGATTATGCTTATTTTAGTTTATGTAATGAAAAACAATCGTAATTTTTTTTATTATTTCGAAATGCAAGAGTTATTTATATTAAAAATAGATTGAAAAAATTTTAAATGAAAATTTATATTATTGAATATATGAAACTAAATAGACCGTGAACGTTAAAAGCTACCCTAATAACTTTTCGATTATACACATATTTGTCACAAAATTCTGTAGAGATTAGGGATACAATTATACATCTATGCACAGGCGCTCTCAATCAATAAATAATTTCTTGAAACATTTTTTTTTTTCTATTTAAAGTCTATTGTTCCATATAATGATTAACTTTTAGGTAATAATTAAATTAATTTTTTTTAAATTTTGTTATATTGCTTGAACTCTCGTTCAAATTTGCTCAAAATCTAATGGTCGCGTTTTCCCTTTAATAAGCACTGAATATGCAAACGTGTTACCCAATTCTATCTACTACCAACGTTTTCTATATACATGCGCGTGTATGCATAAATACTTCCGTTTTTTTTGTTTCTTTATTGGCATTTATTTCTGAATCAAACTTTTCTTGTGTCACTTGAAATCTCATCATTTTTTCGACTGCCTTAGGAAATTCTTCAATTACGGCTTGGTCATCTGCGAACTTTATTATTTGAAGTTTTTCTTCTCTTATGCATTCTCCGTAAGTGGTCTTTGCTAATGTTACCTTAAGTACAAGTTCAACATGTATATTAAAAAGATGCAGCGACAGTGCCGTACACGTTGGTTTAAGTTTAGAGGTTCAGATATACCGCATCTATTCTAATAATAGCCGCCTGACATTTATAAAGATCCATACATGGTGCGTTCACAAAGTTTCAAAACTGATCTCAGAACAAAAAATTTATTAAACATTTTTGTAAAACTTACTAAAAGTCTTCGAAATATAACCTTTGGGCATCAACACACCGAGGGCCAGCGTCTTTTCCATTGTTCATAGGCTCCCTGGAACTGTTCGCGCGGAAGGCTATCAAGGGACTTTGTCGAAGCTGCCTGGATCGCTGGAATTGTGTCGAATCGTTTTCCTTCCAGGTCTCTCTTGATTCGGGGAAACAAAAAGACGTCGCTGGGAGCTAGGTTAAAGCTATAGGGTGGATGCGACAGGATAGCACGTTGAACTTAGCTAAAACTTCACCGGTGGCGAGCGACGTGTGAGAAGACGCTTTGTCGTGGTGAAGAACCCAATCATCTTGGATCTCCGAGCGAGCACGACGGACTCGATCCTTCAAACGGCGCAATACTAAAGCGTAAAACTGACCTGTCTATCCGGCAGGAACAAACTCTTTGTGGATCACTCCTTTGGCATCAAAGAATATGATGAGCGTGTTTTTCATGCGTGACTTGCTCATGCGATCTTTCTTTGGCTTTGAAGATGAGGCGGAGTACTACTTCGCATTTTGCCGCTTCGTTTCAGGATCGTACTCGTACACGCAGGTCTCATCAGCGCTAAACAACTTTATCTAAAAAATTCGGATCAATTTGCAAACGTTCATGCATTTCTTCGCAAACGGTCTGGCGGCGTGCCTTCTGTTGATCCGTCAGAGTTTTGGGAACAAGGTTAACAGACACTTTTCACATCATCAAATCTTCTGTCACTAACTTGAATACCGTAGTCTGACCCAATCCCAGTTCGTTGGCGAGTAATCTGACATTAAGATGACGGTCAGTGTTTAAAAGTTCACACACTTTCACCAAATTTTCACGAGTTCGGCTCGTTGAAGGTCTCCCAGCGCGGTCATTGCCTTCAACATCCTCGTGACCATCTTTGAACCTCTTCTGTCAAATGAAAATCATTGCACGTGACATGGCTTCTTCTTTATAGGTCTCTTGAATCGTATCTAACGTCTCTTCAGTTTCGCACAGAACTTTATCGAATAACGCTGCATTTTCGACTCTCCAAGTTTCGACGGAGGTCACTGACGCACACTCATACTACTAACGATCTGCTCACTCCAGCGTCTCAGATGCAACTGTCGCTGTTGCGGTCGGTTAGAGACACCCTCCACTAGTTCACCCTGTCTATGGAACCGGTCTGCACGTCCTCACTTACTCAGGAAAAAATCAGTCTTGAAACTTTGTGAACGCATCATGTACGTCACTGCATTGAGGATATTTTATTTGTTCAACGACAGGAAGGTGCTTATCCCAATTATTTTATTTTTTTTTCAATTTTTATTTTTGGGCGCGCCAACTACGGACATTAACCCAGCGCGAGTGAATTTTTTTTGAAAGTGTCAGTGTGCGGCAACGGAAAAGGAACCAGATCCTAATCAAGCGAAACACTACCGCCCAACTAATTACGCCACGCTGGCTGGATTGCTTATCTTAATTAACGCGGTAAACTTCGCACATAAACACTTTTTTCTACAACTTATTCTTCCCTTTAAGTAAGTACAAATATATTTATATTTATATAAAAGGAGAATAAGTTGTGGAAAAAATGTTCATATGAGAAATCTGACGAAAAGAACCCAGTTACAACTGAATATATCCCAAACTGAGATAATAATCTTCATGTTTATCAAATTCTTGAAGGAAAGCGAATAGTTGGTAGAAATCTTTATATGTAATATTTTATCGATATTAATGAAACTTCTTATCTAATATTATCAAATAATGAAATTAGGGACTAATTTCGAATGTTTTCTAAATACAAGGTGTACTTTTTACATTGAAATATAAGTTTTGAAAAGAGATTCTCCGAGAAGAAAAAAAAAACGCTTCGGAAACACTGCTTGATAAAACTATTTTCACACTTTAATAGCCAATTTTGGTTATATTTCAATAGATCTGAGACAAAGAGCAAAGCAAATTTAATTATTGTATTTGTAGACCTGTATTAAGCATTGAAGAAGAATCATCGATTAATCTATGGGGACCTCTTAAATTTAAATGTTATTGTAAAGTCAATTCTAAAAGTGGAAATGACGAAAATTGGGCATGAGGAGAAAAAGCGAAGAATCTTTAACAACTGCAGATAATAAGCCAAGTAACGATACAGTGAATTTTCTAGTAGTAAGTAGGGCGGACGCACGGCTGCAATCCAAAGAAATCATAATTTATCGTATGAAAAGATTGATATAAATTAATGAAAATACGGAAAGTGCGTTGGGAAAGCGCTGTACTTAAACTGTACTTAAAATTGTGATAAGAAACATTTACTGTTAGTCTGAAATATTGTCCATGTGCGTGTTATCTAAGGAACATAAAATTCCCTGTAGCCCCGCTACGAAAACATACGCAAATAGTAAAGATACTCAGAACTAATACAGAAATTTTTTCGTTAAGATTGACAACTATCCTTTTGAACTTTGACTGGCTAATTTTAATTTTTATTGTTGCTGTTCAGGTTATTAACTTTGTACAACGTGCAGTTGCGATATGTGAGCCCTCCTCAACTGGGAATGCCATTGCACATTAGACAGTTTATCGCATCCAGAAACATCTCACAAGACGACTACACTTCATTAGAAACAGTGCTACCGGATACGGATGTTTTGTATATGACTCGTATACAACAGGAACGATTCAATTCAGAAGAGGAGTACCAAAAGGTATTTTATGTAGCCAATTATCAGTTTTTATTTTTAAACCGTAATATCACTAACCGAAATTTTTTTGATGAAATGTAAAAGGAAAATAGCAATTTTAAATTAACTGTCTCCATTCGCAATAGCCTAGTTGCTAGAGCGCTGAACTTCCGCTATGGAAGTCTCGGGTTTGATCCCGGGCGACGACAGAAATTATTACGAAAGATTAAATTAAAATACTCGCTAATAGTCACGTGGAATGTAACGGCAAACCACCACGTATACCATCATATTCGCGCTAGGTAGTACACAACAGACACACACTGAACTGCATTTGTATGTCGATAAATCAAACGATTACAATCAGTTCCGAATGTAGTCTTGCCGTGTTGTGCACACTTCCGTTGCGTATAACAATTGCTATGAGCGCTACCTATTCTGTACAGTTAAAATATGTGCAAATTATTATTCGCGTGTCGGGTCGACTATGTACGACAGCTTGTCCAATATTTTTATTTTACAAATTTTATAAAGTCGTTATCAACGTCATCGTTTAAGCTTCCAAGTTCATATTTGCTGCTAAGGAGACATGTAAATAGATGATTATCGCCTTGAACTTCATCGCAGTCAAATCGATTGCTATCGGATATTGCCCACTTATGAAGATTATATTTGGTGCGCGCTGTTCCACTTCTCGGTCTATTCAAGGTTTTCCAAAGACTGTAGCTTAAGCGATTCCCGCTAGGCAGTGCTTCCACCTTTGGTCTACCGTTTGCTTTTATATTCCATATACGAAGTCTTTCCTTTTCTGCTGTACCCGTTAGCTCCTCGATCTTTCGTAGAAAGCTGTTCCTGGATTTCAGTCTCGTATCAGCCAATCCTTTATATTCATATAGCGGATGTCGGTTGTCGTTGACTGCTTTAAACTTTTCATTTTTCGCAGCTACCTTCCGTCGAACTTCTGGAGGGGCGATACCGCTATGTACAAATAGGTAGTCACGACGCTCGGAATCGAGCAATACAACTGGATTCAAAAGTAATATTAATACAAATTTTATTTACTTTTTTACTGCTTACTCGATGAATCTTCATTCCAAAATGGCTTACATACTGCGACGGATTATCATTTAATACGTATGAAAATTTACCAACTCTTCGACGATACCGTTAAATATATGTAGATAAACTTTATCGGAAAATTATCGTTTCACATTCCTTTTCTGAAGAATAATTTTAACAGTAGTAAATTTCATACTTTATTTACTATCAAATAATTACCCTATTTTTAGTACTAATTTTTAAATTATCCAAAAATATAATCATCTATAGTAAAGTAAAGTAAGTCCCATACCCTTGACAGGGCATTGGAGATTGTGAAGTTAAGGTTCACAATGTACTAAGTCCAACGGCACTAATGAGAGTAAGAGGGCCAGTTTCTTTCTCTCGACCGCCTAATCATTTATAGTACATAATTGGTTAATACAGTATAACTTAAGTAAATAATTGAACAGATCGTAATATTGAAGAGAAAAAAAAAATATTGTTTAAAACGATAAACATATTTGGTAAACTAAACAAAAAATCTACTAAAGTTTTATAAAAGATTTATAGGACTGTACAGTTCAAACGAAATAGGTATCGGTTTAAACTGATGTAATGTTTGAACAGTCGAGTAATTATAACTATGATTCTAAACTGTAATGCAAAGGCGAAACTTTTTTCTAGCAACATAATATTCAGCGGTTTGATCTCAATGCAAACAGATTTCGGTACTGTAGAATCCCGATTACAACAATCGTTTAGATAAAATCAATACTATTATAATAATGCATTTTTACTCTTCTAATTCCTAATTAGTAATTCTGTGACAAAAATTTTTTTATAAAAGATTTTTTTTTACTAAATTCAGATAATATTGTTACACGTTGGACCTAATATTACCATCGCTCTATATAATTCAGCATTTTCGGTAGGTTAACTTGGCTTCAGTACGATAGGGCAAGAGTTTGCACGGTGTATTTATACAAATTTTTATTTCAAATAAATTTCATTTATAATGGATTATGAAATTGAATATCCACAATTTTATATTTAACGTATAATTAAATAAACGTTCCAAAAATTTGTATGTCACTTTTTTTATTTTCTTTTTTTTAAAACACTCCCTACTTGATTCAAAACTAATAAAAACTTAATAAAGTGGAAACTACTTTTATCATACTGTGGGTTTTATCCTAACGAGATAACAATTATAATAACTTGTGAATTTACACTTTAAACTAATCAATTAGAACCAACTCTTCTTTGATAGTTGTACAATACTGGTATCGGTAAGTTCCCTATAACGAGGTTCAAAAAGTCGTATATTGGGATATGTGTGTGTATAGAATTGAAACTTTTGTATTTCACCATGGGGGTAGTTCTTAGACCCTCACATGATAGTTTTTTTATAATAATTATGGAAGAGTAAATTTCAATTACTACGTCATTCTTTTAAAAAAATAATAAAATAATAGTAATTAATGATATGCGTGATAGTTCTACTGCAACTTCAGTTACATATTTCATAACCCGCTTTTATATTACCCGTGACACAAGAAAAATTCGTTTATTGACAACGTCATTCTTAGCCCGATCTCCATCACTTCTTTTCCCCAAAACGTTACATATACTGTTTATATAAGAAGACAAATTGCGATAACCGTTTAGATTTTAATAATTACTAAATAGAGTAATTTTAATTAAAATCCATATTCTTTTAAATTTTTCGCTCATTAATAAGCAATTATATTTTTCATGCATTTCGATGTTCACACATATATATATATATATATGAAATAAAAAAATATGTGTATTTTATATATTTTATAGGCGTGCGGCATATATGTTGTGACACCAGAGATAATGACGCGTGCGAAGCGTAAAATGGTCGTTATGCATCCTCTACCACGAGTTTTTGAAATAAACTCAGAATTTGATTCGGATCCTAGAGCAGCCTATTTCCGTCAGGCAGAAAATGGAATGTATGTTAGAATGGCACTATTGGCTATGGTTCTTGGGCGATGATAGTTTTCGGAGGAAATCTTATCGAATTTTACTGCATCATTCCTTTTAATAAAAGCGCGATATAAATCAGCTCTTAATAATATTCGTGTAATTATTTCAATATTTTTATTTATGATAATAAATTATTTAATTTCATTAATTGATTAATTATGTTAAAATAATTTAAAAGTTTGCCCTACATGATTGCTTGCATTCCGCGTATTGTAGATTATTTTCAGTGTGTGTGTGTGTGTTATCTTGAGTTATTTTACTAATTTCGAATTTTTTTAAAATTCGAAATAGTTTACAATTACAATTTTAAATATAATGAATTATCAAAATTTTTATTATAAAATATTTAGAATTTGTTGAAATATTTATTTGTTTATTTCAGGTTTTTAAGAAGTGATTAAAAAGTAACTTTTATTTGCCCTGATTTTCTTACTGCAATTTCAATCGTCAACCTTTTAATAGGACTAAGGATGATCGACGGAACTGATATCTTCTCATAAAAATTGAGATGGATCTCTTGAAAATACTTCCGTAATTTAGCGAGTTATACAATTTCGAAAGAAAAGTAAACCAAGTTTTACACCTTTGATTAAATATTGGCGAATTGTAGAATTAAACTTTTTGCAGCCTACTAGGCCTAATGGATAGACTATTAAGCCAATTCTTCTATCTTAGAACTTGCTTTAATTTTCAAAGATGTCACTGCTATCCAGTTCGATTTTAGATTACAAAAATATAGAACGGTGGTTTTTAATAAGGCAAGTCTCGAACCCATAACTTCTAGTTTGGTAGTCAATCACTTTTAAACGTAGTATTACAGGTTGATTTATTACTTTCAATTATTTAATCATTCTAAGCTGTAGGCAGAATTTCGTACGACGTTTGTGTTAAAACTGATGATGCTAATTATTTACGATTCATGCCGTTCGTTGTGTATTGATGTGATATCGCGACCATTCGGTTTTAAGCAAATTTTATCTATGTGTTTTTAATAGTGTAAGCAAATATGAGAAAAATAATTTTTTTACTCTTTAAAAACTAACAATGATGTCAATGGACGCCTCTTGACACAGAGTATATGTGATTAAATTGTAAAAAAGTGGATTTTTATAAATTGTAACTGCTGCCTGTGTAGTTTCGTAATGTATTAACGGTGTCCACAGGATTTTGGTTACCAATACATATATAATCAGAGCAGTTATTGAAGTGATCTTTACTGGTCACGGTACGTTGACAAATTATTTCCTCGAATTTCGCCAAAAGGGAATCCATTAGTATAATAATTATCGTTACATTCTTTTTTTTTTTTTTTTTTAAATTTAACGTGGTTTTGTATGTGATTAATTAATTATACACGAGGAATACAAACTAAAGGAATTATAAATATCCTCTTGATGTTAAACATTTAATTACAAAAGACTACATAAAGTTCTGCTCTACTGTATCCGCGGTCATATCTATATATATAAAAATTAAATAGCCAAAATGTATCAGGTGTACAAGTATGAAATGCGGATTTTTTTTTCGAAAAAAAACACATTCAATTTGGAAGAATGATAAAAAGTGGTTTACTCAAAGTATGCTCCATCGCTAGTTAAACATTTTTCCCGTCTTTCAGGCAATTTATGGATACCACGCCAATAAAAATCTTCCCCTTTTGCCGCAAACCATTCATCGAGCCATTTTTTCATATTTTCGTACGAACCAAAGCGCTGCTCAGCAAGTGCGTGACCCGTCGATGCAAACAAGTGGTAATCGGAAGGAACCAAGTCTGGTGAGTAAGCCGCATGGGATAGCACTTCCCAGCTGAGTGCTTCCAATGTGTCGCGAACCGGTTTTACCGTATGTGATGGAGCATTGTCATGGAGAAAAATTACCTTGTGTTGCCCTTTTTGATATTCTGGTTGTTTTTTGAGCAGCGAACGGTTAAAATCGATTAATTGTTGTTGGTAGCGTTTGATATTAACCGTTTCACCAGGCTTTAACAGCTCATAATAGACCACACCCTTCTGATCCCACCAAACACAGAGCATCGTCTTCCTGCCAAAGCGCTTCGGTCTTGCGGTCAATGTGTATCGTGCGTCTGGATCTACCCATGATTTTTTGCGCTTGGGATTCTCAAAATACACCTACTTTTCATCCCCAGTAACGATACGATGCAAAAACGACTTTCTTTTGTATCGTTCGAGCAAAATTTCACATGTGTTTTTGCGCCTCTCCATCTGCCTCTCGTTCAACTTATATGTGGCACTCATCTGCCGACCTTCTGAATCCTTCCCATTTCTCGTAGGCGATTGGAAACAGCTTATCGACTAACGCTTAATTGCTCTGCGAGTTGTTTTTGTGTTTGTGCATCGTGTTCATCTAGCAATGCTTGCAATTCTGCATCTTTGTATCTTTTTGGCGGTTTTCCGTGTTCTTTGTCTGCAACATCGAAATCACCACTTTTGAAACGCCGAAACCATCGTTCACACGTATCTTGCGATGGAGCATGTTCACCATAAGCTTCTCGAAACAATCGGTATGATTCAACACCAATTTTCTTCAAATGAAAACAAAAAATTAATGCTGTCCGCGAATGCTCTTTATTTGGCACAAATGTCGCCATATTTAACATAGCAAAACAATACTACGCAAACAGTTTTTCAATTTATCACTGATGTACATTTAACACATGTTGATGGCGCAAAAAAATTGCATATGCGTCAAATTTTTATAATACACATTGTATTGGTAGACATCTGATTTTTCAAATCCGCATTTCGTACTTGTACACCTGGTATGTATGTGCATAACTTCCGAACGACTCCATCAAATTGAGTCATTTTTTTTTTATTGTGTTCGTAGTTCTTAGGAGAATGTTTGCAAAGAAAAAACAGATAAGAAAAATTGCACGAAAATGGCACAATTCGAGAAAAAACGTGTATCTCAAGAACGGTTCGACCAATTTTGCTGATTTTTTCCCTTAAAATATTGGCTAAGGCTCAAATTAGGTTCCTATGGAAAAAAACTTGAAAAAGTTGCACAGAAATCACAAAATTCGCCTAGGATACACTAATGTATGATACAAATCAGGGTTTGTGGCGCGATCTTTCTACGGCGATCTAATAGATAATTTGTTCTGCCTTTAGTATTATTTTTTTGATTTTCGAATGTCGTTGATTATCAGCTCTGGTAGTGTCTTCGTGTACGGGGCAGTGACTTTAATATTGGTAATGCAAAACAATAAAACATGTGGTAGGCAAACATGCGAACGGGTAATTCCAGATACCTGGAAACGGCGAGGAACGAATAGGAAAAAAAAAAGCATCGGTCTTGGCTCTCAGTCGATCAGCGGGCGGTCGCATAATGAGGGTTCGAAAATCATGCGCTACGCATGTATCAAAAAAATATACATATATAACAAAAGAAGAAACATAAACGAATCAAAAATATCGTAATAAACAGTTCATTTTTTTTTTTTTTTTTGTATTAATTTTATATTTATATAAGAAAAAAACTGCTTTTTAATAACTACTAAACAAAAAAAAGAAAAAGAAAATCGGTTAATAAATAAAGAAGGACTTTGCCTATTTATATACAGATATTAAATGTTTTGCGTATTTATGTATTTGTTTGTGAAAGTGAATTACTAAAAATATGATGTGCACATTTTAAAAACCTCCTTATGTATCCTTATTAAATTTTGCAGTGATTTAATCGGAAATTTTTTCAAATTGGTTGGAAAACAGCTGATCACAGGTAAAATTACAAGACGATTTTTATTTGTTTTTATAACGAATAAATCGATAGATAAAGCTGACGACCCTATATACCTAAAATTTAATTTTTCTAATAAAAAACCACATAGAAATGTATTCATACAAATCAACGTGTGCAGTGCTTGAAAACATTTTCCAACCATCTGGAAAGCGAATTGGAAGAACCTCTACATTTTTGTTGCGTTCAGTATCGAAAAGCAAAGTTGTATGGAAAGAGGCTTTCAATTCATAAATTAGTTATAAAATATTTAATGTTTTGTGAATATGATTAGGATGAAATGTTGTATTTAGATAAGGTTTTGCTTTTTAAGTTTATCTATTTCTTTTTTTTTTTTTTTTTTTTTTTATTATTTTTCATTTTTTTCCCTGCATACGTGCTTACATCTAACATTTGTGAATTGTAGCGTACCATATTTATCGTCGTTAAATGGAGAATAATGTAGGCGAATGATTGTTCAGCGAGTACGGTGCAAACCTGTCTGCATTTCTCTTAAACACGGTACACCCTAAATCGGGAAAAAGAAAAGAAAATAATAAACAACCCGACTTCACAAGTACCGCAAGAACTATCACGAAAAATGAAACATTCACACGTCTCGGCAATCTGGTCACGAAAGAAATTTGAGGAGCATAAAAAGATTGTCCCATCAATGAAACATTTATAACAACTGAAAAGTCCTTGATCCGAAAAATTAGCGACCGGCAGGAAATCGAAAGATCGACTGCGAACATTACAATAAGTGCATCAACCATTTTTGTGTTTTTCCTATTCTGAGTTATTCAGACCTATTCGTATTTTCGTTTCGGTAAATATGCTTCATCCGCCCGTTCGTTACTCGCATATTATCCATGTGTATTCGTTTTTAAAGTATGTTCGATATTTTCACAACTTTTGGTAATATTGTATGAATATATTCACATTTGTGTGGTGAGTGTCAATTTTATATTTCCGTCGTAAAAATATTGCGATTTATTATTTATCTTAGCAAGAAAAAAAATTTTAAAATGTTGTAAAAAGGCTTTATATATATAAAGACGTCTATCACTTCGACTGCTAAATGACCGTAAAAAACATAGAAATATATTCATAAAAATCAACGTGTGCAGTCATTGAAAACATTTTCCAATCATCTGGAAAGTGAATTCGAAGGACCTCTACATTTTTGTTGCGTTCAGTATTGAAAAGCAAAATGGAAAGTGGCTCTAAATTCATAAATGTGTTCATAAATTAGTTTTAAAATATTTTATGTTTTGCGAATATGTATAAGATTAAAATAAAGTTAAGAAGTATGTGATTCGTATCTAAGTATATTTTCCGAAAAAAAAAAGATCTTACAAAAACAAATGTATTTAGATACATTCACGAAATTTTAAATAAACTACAGCAAACATGCAAAGTGTTTCAAAAGTTATTCGTTAGATAATGCATCATTATTATAAATTTGTAACATTTTTAGCAACCCAGAACTCTAATCTAACTTAGACTACGAAAAGTATGATTTTCTTCTAGAAATTCTAATTTTAATTCATCGAAAAATTATTTAAAACGTTTTAAAACAGTATTCTTAAATATATAGTCATATATTTATGGTTAAAATTGCAGTGATTTTGTGTTATATTGATTTTATTCAAATTCAGATAACTTATTAGAACATAGGGGAAGTGCCCTATCTGATCAATGTTTGTTACGTATACTGATTCTGTTGTAGTAAAAGTGTATTTATCAAAATTTGTCCATAAAGCCTCTGTCTACTTACGAATGAAGTTTCGCAAATGGATACACATTAAAAACTTTTCGACTATTAATGTCGCAAATACTGTTCTAATTTACATCGAAATTTATTACGTGTGAAAAAAGTCGATACTGTCTGACAGTAACTTGTAAATGCCAAACCTTGTCTAATAGTTTTCGAGCACTGACTGACAGCTGTATTCTCCGGTCTGGATGTTTGTGTACAATAATATCGATTTTTGATTTCGACAGCTGCTTCTATTAAGCAAGAAGAATTATTTTAAACGAACTCGTTCTAAAATCTGCATTGCAGTTCAGATAAAAAATTATTAGTCACCGCCATCAGGCGGTTTGTTTAATGATATTTTTTCATCGAGATAATTGTATAAATAAATATTCTGAAAATGTTAATATTTAATCGATATTTCCTATTTCAAATTATTATAGATATATTAATTTTTATATTTCTCTTTTCCTTATTAAACCTCGCTTTTGCATGTGTACTATTTTTTCTAGACCTGCTTTGCATTACCCTTTTTTGCTGTGCGAATCATAACACTACCACTTTGTTTTTCATTATATTTCATGATTTTGTTATATTATTCTCATTATATTTATTCTATAAACTTTTCGTTTTTACATGAAAATTAATAGCCATTTAAAAATCTCTATTTCCGAAACATTTATTTTGAAAACGAGCAGTCTCTTTTAATTTATGTTTGCAAGTAAACAATTCATTTCTTGTATTGTTAAGTCGTACCGTTGAGAAGCTTATGTCATGTACTTTAAAAAAATAGTTTCAATAAATGAATAAATATACTTTACAGCATATGCTTCTCATGAATTATGAGTGTTCAGTTGAAGCAACATTTGTCCGGCACTGTTCATGAGAATGTATTTTTTAATAGTAAATTGTAATATTATTTAAATTTTATATAACGCTATTGGAGTGTAATTTTGTCTCTTTCGGATATCTGTAAATCCTGAAATCGTTCACAAACATTGTTCTTTACACACTGAAGCGATAACAATTTCAGTACCAGACATTTTTGTTAACCCGTAAGAGGTCGCGCGGTCTTTTCGATCGGGTTTTATAAATACGTTTTTAAAAACTACTTTTTTACGTTTTTGAAAGAAATATTTCATGTTCAGTAGTTATTTTATTCTATTTTTATTCCTTTTTATGTTGTTTTGTTTTTATTTTATTATTTTAGCATGAATAAACAGTTATGGCGCAAGTATACTTCCTTGTGGAACGGATACATTTATACTGTATTTTCCCGACGTTGACGAATTTACCTTTACTACTAAACTTGTTCTTGACAAAAAAAATTGTATCACCGAGTAAATGTCATTAGGCAGAATGTTCTTTAGTTTATAAAGGAGGCCTTGATGCCACACCCGATCAAATGCCTGCTCCATATCAAGAAAGACCGCGCTACAATATTGTCTTCTTTCCGGTGCTGAAGCTATTTTATCGGTAATACGATGAATTTGTTGTACGGCCAAGTGTTTTGCACAAAACTCAAACTGGTGATCGGGCAAGATCTTGTTTTTCACAATTACTTTTATAATTTGATCCTGTATTAGCATCTCAAAAATCTTCGACAATACACTGAGCGAACTAATTGGCCTATATGATGAAGGAACTGATAAGTCCTTATGAGGTTTTGGTATAGCTTGGATAATAGATTACTTCCATGTTTGGGGGAAATATAAAGTAGTGTTATAAATATGCGTCAATAGTATTAAACTTTTATTCGGTAGATTTTTGACTATTTCAGCGGTTATAAGATCTTTGCCTGGAGTTCTTTTGTTTTTTAAGCTTTTAATTTTTTTTTTACCTCTATCGGCGATGTGAGTTTAGTTAGCCATGTTAATTACGAAGGTGCCGAAAGGTATTCTTTAACTGATATTTCGTGTTGTAGCTGACCCTTGTTTTCGAACGATTTAAATATATTGCACAGGTACTCCTCGAGCATCTCAGCTTTGTCTTCATCGGTTTTAGTCCAATCCCTCTTAGGTTTTCTAGTGAAATGAGGTTTGGAAAGCTTGTTGAGAAAGGACTTCGTAGATTTACATACCGATCTGTCCTTTGGATTTAGTTGTGAAAAGAACTGCGAATATCTGAAATTTTTATACTGAATTATTGTATTCCGTAACTGATTGTGTAGCCTATTACAGGATCTTTTAAGTGATGAAAGTCTGTTTTTCTGCCATTGAACTCTTGCGTTTCTTGTTAATTGAATTAGTTACCTTATTTCGAACGGAGTATGAAATAAATGAGTTTCATAAAATCTATCCTCTTTGGGATATCATTTACAAAAAAAATCTGAATAAATTCTTCAACCTTAACAGAACTCGATTCGATATTATTATTCACGATTGAATAATATTTTTAACTTTTTACTAATTTACCGTGTGCAACTAATACTAACTGACTGAATGAATGAATGATTCCGTTTGTTGGTCTAGCTCGAGGCATGCTTTTCAAAAACGTGTGGTTTCTAGAATATTGCATCAGAAAAACAGCATTTTCTTAGTAAAAGTTTGTTGTAGACATGTCTGAATGTAGTTTCCAAGGATTTTGGATGTAGACATATGTATACGTGTGTGTGTACGCGCGCATGTATGTTTAGAACGCGTTCGCAATGGAAAATGCGGGTGTTCGAACATGCTGTGCATTTTTGTGACGGTTGAGATTATGGTAGACTTATAAAAATGAATAAAATGCATTATGAACGACCGGAAAAAATGTTCGGAAGCGTTAAAATATACTTAGGCTAATTTTACAACCCTTAGGCTTATATAAAATATATCATGAGTGATAGGAATATCAGCGATAGCGGATGTGTGTATATGGGGAAAATGCCGGTGAGTTTTCACAGGGCTATCACGGGGACAGGTGTATGCGTAGGAACAGTCGGCACGCTTCCGAAACGAAATGTGTGAACGGTAGATTAATTTTTAGAATCGGAAAAATAAACAGATTACGAAAGATCAGAAAAAGTTGTCGAAAATTAAAAAATAAAATCTATAGCTATTAATTTTGAAAATTCATGATAGCATATGCATATGCATAGCTTGCGCAGGAACAGATAATGCGCTTTCGCGGTGGTCAAGGCTTTAAATACTTAAAAGCGATTGCCCCGTCGATTTGCTGTACTATTTTCATCTTGCAATACTGTTTTTTTTTTGCTTTTAGGATTCCGTAATAACATACGCAATCCTAATAAGATGGTACACAAACGACAAAAATATTCAATTAAAATATCCGATAACTCACGAACGGCTTGACACGTATAAACTTCAAATTTGGAACATAAATTACAATTAAAATTATCTTTAAAACGATCCATAACTTGAAGATGACCGATTACCCTGGGCGGCAAAAAACCCAAAAAACCGTCAAGAATATATGGTACATAAAACGACCTCAAAAATCACTTAAAAAATCACAACTCATCACCCGATAAATCTATAAAGCTGAAATTTACAATATAAACTAAAATGTAGGAGTCCTTGCATAAAATAGAAAAAATTTCGGTACAAAAGTTATGTAAAGTTGCCGAAAAGTTCAAAAAAGCGCAAAAAATGACGTGTCCCTCCCCTAGAGCCGCGAGTATTACAGTTGAAAATTCTAAACGCGGTTTAAAATACGCGCATCTCCATATATTTCTCTGGTTTGGAACATCCGGATATCTAACTTTGAAATTAGACCCTCAGGGCGCCGAAAGGTCGAAATTTTGGGGAAATTTTTTTTTTTCCCCCGGGCTTGTGATATATTATTAGAAAGATCGATATTTGTCGGGAACGAAACAGTATTTATTTTTCTTAACGAAACTTTCAAAGTTGCCAAAAAGTTCAAAAAAACGCGAGCTCTAATTTGTAGCCCCTCTTTGCGACGCGAGTATTATAGCTATACATTTGGAACAAGGTATAAAATATGCGACTCCACATATATTTCTCTGGTTTGAAACATCCCTTTTGGCTTTATCGGAATACGAGACTGCAGCGGTTTTTAGGATTTGGTTCGGATCGTTGTACAATAATTTGCGTTAGTAGTGTTAGTACGAAGGCTAAAAAACGGAACGGGATCGCAGGTTAAACAGTAAACAGCGATTTTTCGGTCTTATGACTAAAAAAGTACTACTAGCGTAATAACAGTGTTAAACAATGAAATAGCAAATCTGTATTATTTCCTGTTTTTTCTTTTTTTTTTTATATATATAATTCGTGGTTGTTGTTTCTTTGCATTTAGCTTGCTACCCACACGCAGGCGCTCCGAAACAAGCTCCGGATGCAGCTTTTTGTCGTGAATCTCGTAAATCACTTTGTCGAAGAACGTATTTAGGATCTGGCCGGTGCTGTGGTTCAGCGTGCGCGGATGACGGTCGCCGGCAATTTGCGGCGGCGGTCGATACGGACGAACAAATTGTCTTTCGGGTCGAACTCAAAATCCAACCAAGAGCCGAACTTTTCAGTTTTTGGTTTCTATTCTACTAAATCAAAATAGACAGCAAACTATTTTCATTTGGAATGAGAAAAAATGCTCAATCAAGTTAATTGTTCAGAGTTTATTGTTCTTACCTGTGCAGTAGTTTTACCGCACTTATGACTTTATTACCTTTCAAAAATGATAACCGTAAACGATATTTTCGGAAAGGAAATAGCGACATGTTTCATTTGATATTTATATTATAATCTGAATTGATTATGAATTGTAACGTCGCCTTGTGAAAATTGTTTAAAATACCCTCTGACATGAGCTTTGTATACTTTAGTGTTCGAATTATCCGTGTAACGTGCTGTTTAATTGGCCATATTCTACTCATCTTAAACCGTTTGTACCCAGCTGCATTCTGCTTGTCATCTTAGTACCTTATTATTCGTTATTTAATCTTACTGTGGCACAAAAACTGTTGTTGATAAGCTGCCCCAGACTTTTGATAATCCATGTCTCTGAGCCGTATGTAGCATGGCAAAATTATGTCACATCTAAAAACCTGCCCCTTTGCCACGATGAAAGTTGTTTGAATTCTAAATACTTCATATCGCGATTGGGATTGCTTGAATTCTCTCTTGCATTTTTCTGTCCAATTTGATAATTCTCTGAATAATGTAACTGAGAAAACAGTTTAATTAGAATCATTTTAATTTTAAATAACGATTTCCCCGGTTTTAGTTGGGTTTTTATTCGCATTGCCGTTTAGATCGACGAGTTTTATATTGATTTATCATAATGTCTAACGTGAACTGAAAATCTCATGTTTACATGATAAACTACAAACTTGCAGACCTCTGATTGATATCCGGGATCAAATATTTGCGTAAGGAATATTTTCACTAGTCGCCTTATTTAGTGCATTTTACGGATTTGAAGTTTCCATTTGATTGTGCTAAAACTAAATGTGTTCAATAGATCTGGAGAGCAGAACTGAGGGGCTAATATACGTACATATTTTTCCTCACCTTTTGAGAATCTTCGTTCTCTTGATACTAAACTCTGCTACAGCGATCTTTGAAGAGTAATGTAAGCGCATACTAATTTCCAAATAATAGGCTTTTGATTAGCGGATTTATCGACATTGATGGATGCAATATCTAGATGTCGTTCGGCTGCCGATGATATACTTATTTTGTACAGCTGTCATTGCAAGAAACTATAATAAAACTGTATCTACGGTGTCACATCGTGAACGTGAATTAAAATTTCTTCCTCTCTCGAAGTGACGCTACTTGTGACAGAATGGCTTCCATTTTAATTGTTCCAAAACAGCTTTTTACTATAAAATGGACCACTTGCTTTCATCAATTGTTTTTTTAGTTTTCGCATTGTGCTTTAAACTGCAGCCTTTATTTTGTGAAAGACAACTTAGCGCTTTCGTTATTGAAGTTGTGTTCCGGAAGAAAATAAAAGCTTATTTTTCATACGGCACGAAATTAGTAACGACGTTATCGGAAATAATGTGTTTGCCTCTTCTCATTATTTCATATTGAGTAATTTCCGTATGTTGCAATTATAGGACTTTTAGGAGAAAACTTACTTTACTCGTACTTTTATTTGTTACTGAACTATCACGGTTTTATATAGAAATTTTTACTGTTCATTAAAATTCGCTTCGTTGAATATAATATTATAAATAAAAGTATAATAAAACTATTATATTTACTTGACAATTAAAATTTTTATTAATACGGCTAAAAATGGGGAAAAAAATAAAAAAAATAAAAGCGGGACACGCAAGAACATTTAAAATGTTTCTTTACGACCGTTATTTCTAGAAGTTTGGAAAACATTAGTATGAATGTATGAATCGATATAATCTATTCAGTGGCGAAGCTGAGAGGTCTGTCCTTTTCTCTCCTAAATAGAGAATTCTTTCTTTTTTTTTTATTTTGGGCTCGTCAATTATCCAGAAACGATTATAATAGGAAGGAGTCAATTATATCTTCATACGATATCAAATGTTGTTAGGAGAAAATAATCGATATAATGGGAACAATGTGATTAGAAGGAAAAGATAGGACATAAGAGGCGCAATATGGAGTAGGAACACCGAGTATCAATAAAATGGAATAGAAAGCAGAGCACTCAGCAGAAAGAGATGAACACTTAATAAACACGTGATTAACGTTGCAAAGTAGAAAATTCATTTTGTAATTTAGCTTCGGATGCTGAAGATAAGGTTAAAAATGAGAAAACAAGTTAGATTTTAATTTAAACAGAGATGGTGGAAATGAAGGCGGCTAGCTAGCACAAATCAAATACGATTATGTTTTTGATTTTTTTTTTTTTGTTTTCATATGTAAAAACGTAATAAAAGAAATCGATGTAATTCTTTTTGAACGACACCTGTTTAACTGAAATTGTTCAACTCTTCCAGTTTCCTTTGTTTTGTCATTTCCATTATTCGCCAAAGTTTTAATTTGTGCTCTCTCGATTGCTCCTTATCTTCCTCTTGTATTTTGCTGATTAAATCCGCACCGATTTTTCATCCCACTTTGTCGGATATATATTTTATATTTTCGTTTTATAATACACCAGCTCCATTTCTTTACTCGTATTGCGCATTTCTTATGTCTTATTTTCTTATTTTCTCTCTAGCATGGCTGCTATTGGTTTTTTTTTATATTATCGTTATCTAATCGAATTTAAATTTAACTGGTGACTTTTTTCTCATTCTTATTTCTAGAAGTAAGTCCTTGGTTGACATGCCTCTTCCCAAAAAGGAAAAAAAGCAATTCTTTAATACGCTAAAATTATCCGTATTAATGCAAAATTGAAATATGCAATGATCTTATTCTCTTCTACTTTATATTTAGTCTTTTCCATTTCATAGATGTCGGATATAACGAGAAGATTTGATATAGAACATTTTAACCATCTTGTTACTTATGACATATATTCTAATTACCTATATAATTATTTTTGCTAGAATTTTATATATTGTCTTCAGATAAGTATTTTTTTTTTTTTTTATTTCCGGCTATATTAAAAATTCTTCAAACTTATACAAATTAACAAAAAATTTTGAAAAAAAAGGTATTTTGGAAAGTTTTTTTAACCAAAAAAAAAAAAAGAACTTAACCAAGTTTCGGGCCCGAGTTTAGTCACACCGTCGGCTGCAGTATTTATGTTTCTTAAAAATCGGAACTAAAAAATTTGTAGCCCGCCGGAGCCCACTACGAAGAAGTGAAATTAACAATTTATAAAACAGTTTAAGAAAACGTAACACGGTTTTAAAAATAATTATTATTATCGGATTTAGTGTCATAAATTCTTCGCTACGGTTAAATTATAATTAGGAAAAGTTTATTTTTTACTACTGTTTATCCGTATCGGTTGTATTGAATTTGATGCGATAGGACCAAAAGGGAAAGGAAAAATAAATTCTCGTTAAATCGCATTAAAATAGCGTTAAATTCGAATGCGTTTCTATATCAAAATTAACAAACTGCAACAATCAGCCAATTTTCGTAATTCCAAAATTCTTTTCAGCAATGTCTTCAATTAATTCTAGACAACCAATTTAATAAACATTATGTAATTTATTAAGGTACCAAAAGTCGCAAAAGTTGCTAAAGATAATATTATTGAATGAGTAATTATTATACATATATATGCATATTGATTATGTCATTCTTACGTTGGGGGCAGTAAGAAAATCCTATTACATTTTTTGTGATGTATTTGGTCATAACATTATTAACAAACACAAAATTCATGGTAGACATTATTTATTGAACAGAATAAAATATACTGCTCGATAACGAAAGTACAAAACAAGGTGCATAAAAGTGTAAATTGAACATGACTATGTTACCTCTCGTACTATAACAACAAAAAGAAAAAGGAAATACTAACGTACATGCATGCAGGAATTTAATATTTAAAGGTTTTGAATATAATAGAACCAGAAAAAAAAAAAAAAAAAAAAGAAACTAGAAAAAGATAAGGTTCAGACTCGAGACTGGTTTCATAGGATGACTGGAACATTGTAGTGGTAGAATTTAGTGAACAGTTTTTCTTCATGAAGGGTCAGCGTTAAATTTATTTTTCCACTATGATGATAATGTTTAATATTTATTTATATACATTCCGTCCATTGATGATTGATTTGATTCGTTTCTTTTCTTACAACTACAATTCACTCTATTTAGCAAGTATCACTTAAAAACTTAATCTTAAAGAGAAATTGTAAATTCTAGATAATTAAATAAAATAATGTTCATAACGTTAATATTTAATAATGATAATAAAAGAATTGTTTCTTCCACAAAAATTATTGTTTTATTCCTGAAAAAGAGTAAGGGGAACTTCGTTCCTGACGGAGATCCCATGACCGCACACAATTTTTTCATTTCGTAATGATCATCTTGTAGTTAATGATTTAGTATAAGTCTCTAAGTGTCATATAGATAAATTAATTGATTTACTTTTTCCGCATAAGCCGTTGCATCATTTCATTCCAGGACACTGTGAAGTTTAATTAAGTGATACATACAGCGATCAACAGTTGGTGCCAATTCATGTGGAACTTTCCGAGATTTGCGATGGATAAGTTTAGATCTTTTAATAATTAGTATTTTAGTGTTACTAACCGATGCTAAATTTAGATTATTAGGTATATAACCTGCCTTAGAAAAAAACGTTTTTTTCTTCAAAATTTCGAACTTTCGGCACTGCAAGGGCCCAATTTTAAAACTGGAAATCCAGATGTTCCAAACTAAAAGAAATATAAGGGGATGCGCACGTTTTTAGACGCCTTCAAAATTTTTAGCTGTAATATTCGTGGAGCTAGGGGGGAGACACGTAATTATTTTTGTTTTTTTGAACTTTTCCAAAACTTTGAAAGTTTCGTTAAATTACAGAAATATACGTGGAAGTACATATTTTTAATCATGTTTAAAATTTTTAGTTATAATACTCGCAACGCCCGGGGACACGCAATTTTTCGCGCTTTTTTGAGCTTTACAGCAACTTCGAAAGTTTTGTTAAGGAAATAAAATACGGTTTCATTCCTGACAAATAGAGATCTTTCTAATGATATATCACAAGCCCAAGAAAAAAAATATTTTTTTCAAAAATCTCGTGCTTTCGGCGCCCCGAGGGTTCAATTTTAAAGCTGGAAACTCAGATGTTCCAAACTAGAGAAATATACGTGAAACCAAGGGCGTCGCCAGCCGATGGGCCAGGAGGGAGCAAGATGAGTTGCCAGCCGCCAGGGGGGAGGGCAAGATGATAGAAAAAGGATATGAGTTATAGAAAAAATAAAATTTATAAGTTGTAAAGGCTTAATATTTTATTAAACAAGAATAAAATATTAATTATAACATAATTTTCGTGGGTTTCTGGCAAATTATTCATGATTACGTGCCTATGAATACTCATTATGGCCAGTTGATTAAAAAGTTTCAAGGCTCCAGGGGAAGCAGCTGCCCCCCTGCCCCCCGCTGGCGACGCCCATGCGTGGAACCGCATATTTTTAACCGCGTTTGAAATTTTTTGTCGATAATATCCGTGGTGTTAGGGGGGGGGCACGTCATTTTTCGCGCTTTTTTGAACTTTACGGCAACTTTGAAAGTTTCGTTAAGGAAATGAAATACTGTTTCGCTCCCGACAAATATCGATCTTTCTAATAATATATCACAAGCCCGGGAAAAAAAAAAATTTTCCCAAAATTTCGACCTTTCGGCGCCCTGAGGGTCTAATTTCAAAGTTAGATATCCGGATGTTCCAAACCAGAGAAATATATGGAGATGCGCGTATTTTAAACCGCGTTTAAAATTTTCAGCTGTAATACTCGCGGCGCTAGGGGAGGGACACGTCATATTTTGCGCTTTTTTGAACTTTTCGGCAACTTTACATAACTTTTGTACCGAAATTTTTTTTATTTTATGCAAGGACTCCTACATTTTAGTTTATATTGTAAATTTCAGCTTTATAGATTTATCGGGTGATGAGTTGTGATTTTTTAAGTGATTTTTGAGGTCGTTTTATGTACCATATTATATATGCTTGACGGTTTTTTGGGTTTTTTGCCGCCCAGGGTAATCGGCCATCTTTAAGTTATGGATCGTTTTAAAGATAATTTTAATTGTAATTTATGTTCCAAATTTGAAGTTTATAAGTCAAGCCGTTCGTGAATTATTGATTTTTATTTTTGATATTTTGGTCATTTGTGTATCATCTTATTAGGATTCCGTACATTATATGTATACGGAATCCTAAAAGTTGTGCCATGGATGAAGGGAGGGGATGAATATCATTTCTGCTGAACTCGTAGTGCTGACTGATGTTCGCCTGTTCATTCCCTCATATTTAAATGTCACTAAGAACCTACATGAACGTCATCTGGATTTCACACTTCCGTATATCGATGATAATATGAAGGATTTGAGTATTATATTTCTTGCTTTAAGGCTGGATATGATTTCTAGTGCTGCCAGAGAGTCCGTAATTATTAATATATTTTTTTTTTTACTTACAAGAAGAAATATATTGTAACCCATACAGGATGGCATACGTTTCTGCGCTCATACTGTGCAGCCATCATTGAGTTCGAAAGAATACGCTTTATCTGATACTACGAACGCGCATGCTGTTGGCAATATACGTCTGGTTTTATTATTGTAAACTTCAACGGAAGGACGAATGTGAGGATTTAGTGTATAGGGTTTATTGGGTTTATGTTAATTAAATTTAATAAGTCGAGGACCGCGGGCACAGGATCCTTTAATAAACGTGGTTTGCATGAGAAATTAATAACAGCCACAGGAATATGTGTTAAGGATAGGAGAGTATTGCATTACATAGAATAGGTAATACATGTACCACAATGTATGATACTTGTTTTACTTTAAATCCTATACCATATATTAATATTTAATTTTAGGCAATCTTTTGGGAGTCTGCCAGTAAGTGGTCTTGATAACCAAACCTCGTTGCTATTTAATGTGTTGAGATTTCAGGAATATATACAAAAATCACGAATACAAGAAATGGTTTTGTGATTACGTTTTGTTTTTTTCCCCTTTGCCTTGTTTCCATTTTCCATTCGATGCTTGCGTTTTAATTATTCCCTCATACTGTAGTGGGTCTTCTGTCATGCTGGAATTAAGGTTTATTAAGTTTTAATATTGTACTGCAAAGAGAAGCAAATGTTAATTGTTATTAACAATTTTGTATACATTTCGTTATCCATGGTAGCCAATGCGTAAATTACGTTTACTGTTTGGATATTGCATATATTAGCTTTTTCGTAATATTTCAGAATTTCTGTAGCGTCCTTCTTGGTTAGACATGGAGGTGTATACTTCAATCTATCGTTTGTGTTTTCGTAGCGCGCATTGACACAGGCGCAAAAGTATTGTATACATAAATTTTCATTTTTAACCATCTTCGCATTAGAATTGCCATTTTGTCATGGTCAAATGTCAAATAGTACATGCACATGATATAATCTATATCGTATCGATGTTCGTTGTTCCAAACGGTCAATCATTGTACTTGCATCAGTGACCATTTAGAAGATATGTGTGTTTTCCCAATACTCTATTTTTGAGCCAAGTACTACGAAAGCCGATAATAGTTTGTATTCTTGTTGTGAATGCGCCTGAAAATATTCACAAAAAATTTTCTATATTCAAATTATGTTCTGTGCATATTATAAAATAAGTTCTCCGCAATAACTAATATTAATTTAATCTATAATGCTTAATTATGACTCTCAAAATTTTTTTTCCTATTAATTATAAGCTAATAGCTTTTGTATTAGTTCAATTTGCATTTATAGTCATCATTTACGTATAATACGGATCGTTACATTATAATTGAATGTTATGCGTATTCTTGTAACATTTAGATTTGTTCCAGATTTTTTTTTTTATATTTATGGGTTTGCCAATGAAAAAATTAGCCCAAGAAATGGGAAGAAGGAGAAAATAACGCTATATTGTTAAATGTTTAAGGATAGAGGACAAAAATAATTCAAGGCAGAAATAACAGGAGCAGAAGGAAATGACAGAATGTAAGAAGCGCTGTAAGGAGTAGGAATACTGGGTTTTAGTGGTAAAGAGTAGAAGGACGATTGTTCAACAAAGAAGACCGCACATTCAAATAAAACGTGATCAAAATCGCAAGGAATGTGTGCGGAAGAGGAATCGAAATGACAAAATGCAGTAGCGTGAAAATGATGCAGGAAAGAGGATACGATTACATTAAAAGTGACAAATAGCCAAGATTGTGTAGTGCTTAAGAGAGGGGAAGTCTAGAAACCATTGACGAGAAGGAAGAGATGGATGAATAGAGAGGTAAAAGGAGGTAGGATTGGAAAATGAAGAAGAATAGGATTTAAGTCATAGTTTGGAATGAGCGGTTGTGGAAGGAAAAACTATATATGGGCAAAAAAGGTACCTAAAAATCTGCCATTGGAAATGAAAGAAAGAGCTGAGGAATCCACACCTTATTGATCTCAACGACCAAATGACCAGGCATCCACAAAAGATCGATCTAGATCGAGTGAAAAAGGAAAAGTTACATAATCGGAAGAGGGAGCGAGAAGAGTAGATGTGATGGCCTGTAAAGCACTTTTAGGATCCAAGATTATGAACACTTTATGGAAAAAACATTTAAGACTAAACAAAGAGAACAGTACGTAATACATTCTGTTTAAAAAATGTCTTCACTACTGTTCAGTTTAAAAAATGTCTTCACTACTGTTCAGTTTAATTCGATTGTTTAAGTTTATCTATCGCGTTGAATTTCGTCTTATCAGCTTTGTTAGAGAGAACACGCCGGTGAGTTCGTTCCGACTATATCTTTTCGTTTCTTATCCCATAGTGTATTTCTCTTATCTGTGTTGTAAATCAGCTTTGTTGTTTCGCTAATTTAACCCAGCTGGTAGCGTCGTTTTAATTTGATTTATTTCATCTTCTTAACGATTTTATTTTTCATCATTTTTGTTTATAATTTTTATTTATTTACTTTTTACTCGGTTAGATGAGCACAGCTAAAGGAGAGGGGGGCTCTGCGGCCTCCTCCCCAAGTCCTGCTAAAGTTATCAAACCTTCGTCCAATTTGTCTATTAATATGGACGTGGACAGTAACTCCAAACGTAAATCTATTGATCCTTTTTCGCCTATTTCCTCTGTTCTACCGAAAGAGATCAGACTCCCCAGGCTGAACTTAATACATCCCCTGTTGCCCATGTTGTCGATCATCTCAGCCACAACATTAATAATAATACTAAAAGCAATTCAAATAATGTATCCAATAACAATTTTATTAATAATAATAGTAATAACAATAATAGCAACAACAATAACAATAATAGTAACATTAACAACAGTAATAATACTACTACTACTACTACTAATAATAATATTAATAATAATAGTTGCATTACCGACGTTTCCAATACTTGTTTTGTAAATGATCATTCGGGACCTTTCATTGTTTTTGTCGAAAATTTAGCTGCCGATAAGAACATAGGCAATAACCACCCTTTGGCTCTTGCAAGATTAATAAATTCTGTCTCTTCGTCATTCTATAGTGCTTTTCCTTAAGGAAAGGGCCGCATTTCAGTCACTTTCTCTTCCGCTCCTCCTGCTAATTACTTTTTATCTAATTCTGACTTCTTTCTCAGTAAAAATATTAAAGCTTATATTCCTAATAGCGCCTTATACAGAATAGGAATTATTTGAGGAGTCCATCCTTCGTTTTCTGAAGACGGTATTAAGGAAGGGATTGAATCATACATTCCCATAGCATTCATTCGTCGTATCTATCGTTCCTCCGAGGGTATTAAAATTCCGACTAGATCCATAGAAATTAAATTCCACAAATCCGTTCTTCCAGTTTTCGTTTTCATTTATAAACTCCATTTTCCTGTTTCGCCTAGTGTACGACTACCTACACAGTGTTCGAAATGTTTCCTTTTTGGGCATATTTCCAGACACTGTCGTAGTTCTTCAAATATTTTTTTTTTTTTTTTTTTTTTTGGGAACGCCAACCAAGGGCAATGACCCATCATCAAAGAATTACAAAAACAGGATTAAATTTTGATATATAAAGAAATAGAGGAAATGAACTCCGCTAAGATTGGAACAACATCTGGTGAAGGAAAGGAAAGTATGTAGGAAGCACAAAAAGGAGTAGGTAGTTTCAGGTGGAGAAGCTTAGTGTAGAGGAGGGAACGCTGCTGTACAAGAAGAGAGCATTTAAAAAGGATATGATTTGCATCACAAACACAGTCATGATCCGAGGGATGAAAATTGCAGTATGGGGAAGAAACAATAGAAAAACGAAAGAGAGACGAAGGAAGACAATTATGGTTGAGACGAAGACATGTTATAGAGGAAATAACGGAACGACTGAAACCAGGGAAATCAGCAAACCAGGAACGTGATGAAGGAAGAGGTTGCAAGAGTTTGTAAAAGGAATGAGGATTGGAAAAAGAGGTAATGTAGGTATCCGACCATGATTTGAGGTGTGCTCGTTTGGATGGAAAGAGGATATTATTGGCAGGAAATTTATTGATAAATTTGCCGCTATAGGAAGCAGAGCGAGCAAACGAGTCAACTAGATTGTTGCCTGCGATGCCGCTATGATTGGGAATCCAAAGAAGATCGATTTGAATGGAACGAACTAAGAAGAGATTTGCATTTAAGGAACGAATGGAAAGGATAATGTAGTCGCATGAAGAGGATGGAAAAGGGGAGGATATAGCCTGCAAGACGCTCATGGAGTCAGAACAAATAAGGTATTTATTATTATAGGAGGAAAGTGCAATGAACAGAACTGCACGGAGTATTGCATACGATTCTGCAGTGAAAATGGAACAGAAGGAAGGAAGTTTATAAAGTTCGTAGTGTGGAAGAGAAGAAATAAGAAAAGAAGCTCCGACCCCCTCAAGGCTTTTGGAACCATCCGTAAAGAGGACAGACGAAGAAGGAAATAGAGACCTCAAAGCTGCGTTGTACTCGCTTAAAGCGATAGAAGGTGAATATTTAGTATGAGAAGGAAGGAAAAACAAATTAGGAGGATATAAAAAATCTATAAAGCTGAATGTAAAGAACGGGAGTTTATGATATGTGTAGATAAATGAAGAATAAGGAGCAAGGCGTCGAGAGACATGAGAAAGAATAGGAATCTTCAGGGGAGAAAACCGCCAATTGGCCAGGATGTAGGAATAAGCAGAAACTAATTTAGAAGACTTAATAGGAAGACGTTTTATGAGGAAGCTATCCCCAAGAAAGTATCTACGAATGTGTAAAGGATGAATGTTGGCTTCTGACTGTAATGCAGGAATGGGGGAGAATTTCAGAACACCGAGGCAAAGACGAAGACATGAATTTTGGACTTTATCGAGTTTGGAAAGAAGATGTTTAAGAGCATTGCCATAAATGAAGGAACAGTAATCAAGTTTGGAACGAATAGTAGATTTATATAGAATAAGAAGAACACTGGGGTCACCACCCCATTTGTGTGGAGATAGAGCCTTTAATAAATTAGTTCTCTTAAGACAGGAAGTATATAGGTAGGAAATATGTTCGCAAAAGGATAAACGACTGTCTAGGAAAACGCCAAGATAGCAGAAGGACCTAACTAATGGAATAGATAAATTGTTCAAAGAGACATTAATTAAGGAATTATTATAGGGACGAAAGGAAAAAACCATACAAACAGATTTAGAGGATGAAATGGTTAGATGGATGTTGGATAGAGCGGATTCAAGCAAGTTCAACGAATTATTGAGTTCATCTTTAGCAGAGAGGATGGAAGTTGAAGAGTAATAAATAAGAATATCATCCGCGAAAAGGAGTGTAGAGGCTGAGACGGGAAGAGAAGCTATTTCAAGCGAATAGATATTAAAAAGAGTAGGACTCAAACATGACCCTTGAGGAAGGCCACGGAATACACATCTAGAGCCAGAAAAGGAAGGAGTGGAAAGATAAATGGTTCTACTTTGAAAGAGCTGAATTATCAGGGAAGAAAGTTGAACAGGAATGCCAATAGAAATCATCTTATTTTTAAGGGATGGAAGATGAACTTTATCGAAAGCAGAAACTACATCAACAAAGGCAGCGATCGTGTATTTTCTTTCGAGAAGAGCTTTATATATGTCAGAAAGAAAAAGGCTGATGCAGTCAGAAGAACCAAGACCAGGACGAAAACCGAACATATTGTAGGAGACGAGATTATTATGTTCCAGCCACCAAACAAGGCGCCGGTTTAGCATACTCTCGAATAGTTTTCTTAAACAAGGAGCCAAAGAAATAGGTCGAAAAGAATTTGGAATTTTCTTAGGAATTGGGACAATTATAAATGCATTCCAAATAGGAGGTGTAAGTCCTGAGAGAAGAAAAGAATTGAAAATTTCGAGGAGAATTTTGAGTGAGAAATTAGAGAGATTTTTAAGAACAAGGAAGGAAATTTTGTCGATTCCTGGAGTCGAATTGGAGGATTTTTGCAACGAAAAGAGGAGTTCATTGAAGTGGAATCTGAAGTGAGGAAGTGAGATGAATTTGGAAGAGAAGAAGAAGGAGAGCTTACTTCGTCAAAGGAAGGAACATAACTGGGAGCTAGATTGTCAATAAAGGATTCAAGTATGTCAGAAGAGATGTTATGATAAGAAGGGTGTTCGGATTTGGGAGTTTTGAAGGCTTTGGCCATTCTCCAAATTTGGGAAATAGACGTGGTCCGGGAAAAGGAAGAGCAAAATTTTTTCCAAGATTCCTTCTTGGCTTGTTTTAGGATGTATCTGGCTCTAGCGTTAGCTTTTCTATGGTCAATAAAATTTGAAAAGGAGGAACAGTGACGGAAGGTTCTAAAAGTAGCGACGCTGGCATCAAAAGCCACCTTGCAGTTATTATTCCACCATAAGGATGAAGCTGCATGACGGCGAGGTTTAGAAGGCACTGGAGGTGATGAGGAAGAAAGGGCAAGTAAGATGGAATCTGTAAAGTATTTGTACTTTGAAATAGGATCTAAGTGATGATGCAAAAGGGAAAGAGAAGAGTCAACAGAACGACTAAATTGTTCCCAATTAGTTTTGGGGATACACCATTTGGAGGCATAGAGGGGCTTGAATTAAGTGGATGATGGGGGAAGACTTTTGAACGATACAATAATAGGGACATGGTCACTTCCAAAAGTACCATCAAGAGTTTTCCAGGAACAGTTAAGAGCAAGATCAGGAGAAGAAAAGGAGAGATCGACTGCGCTAAAAATGGAAGGGCTTTTGTACAAAGTAGGAGATTGATCATTAAGGAGGATAAGATTATGTCCGAGGATAATGTTTTCAAGAACCACTCCATTACTGTTTCGACTAGAACAACCCCAAAGAGGAGAATCAGCGTTCCAATCACCTCCAATAATGAAGGGGGAGGAATATTATTAAGAAAGGAGGGAAAGGAAAAATTATTGAGATTAAAATTCGGAGGAAAGTACGTACAGACTATGTTTAATGGGCGGGGAAAAATGGAAGGAATAGAAATGTGGACTACATTCGGATCACGAGAAGATGGCACAGAAGAGAAGTGTACATTTTGAGATTGGAAATGTATATTATTTCTAATAAGGATGGCAGCACCACCGTAGCCGTCTATTCTATCAGAACGAACCACGGAGAAATCTTTAAGATGAAACGTTTCAGATTGTTTGAGCCATGATTCGGAAATTAAGGCAATGTGAATTTGATGTATATCAAGTAAACTCTCCAAGGCAAGTCTATTAGCTTTAAGGCTGCGACAATTCCACTGGAGAATGTTAAATTTGAAGGACATATTGAAAAATTAAAAAGAGGGAGAGAAACATAAACGAAAAAGGAGAATAAGTAAGGAGAGAATTAAGTTAAAACAGAGTTAAAATTTATCTAGAAGGTGAAGGAGAATGTATTTGCGAGTGCAAAGGTGAAGCAAAGAATAAGGATTATTTAAGGTGAAGGTTACTGGAAAGAAAAGCGGAAAGAGAATTAGCAAAGTTTGAAGAGGAGTCAACGTTAAAGGATGATATCAAGTCCAAAATGGCTGTTGAGAGATTATTAATGGAAGGAGAAAATTCAGAAAAAGAAGAGAGGTTAGAAGGATTGTTAGAAGAATCGTTACTAGAGGATGGGTATGGTTTGCTTAGTGCCCATCCATTTGTGGGAGAAGGAATATGATAGACAGGAAGAGAAGGAAAATGGGGAGTAGGCTTAGAAGAGAATTTAGGCGATTTTGTTTTACGGAACGTTAAAGATTTAGTTGGAGGTGAAGAATGAATAGTAGGAAAATTGTGAGTGTTATGAAGAGGAACAGAAACAGATGCGCGATTTGCATATGAAAAAGCTTGAGACACTAAGGAATTATCCTTGTGCTTTGATGCTTCATGGAAAGATAGGTTTTCATACGCCATGATTCTTTTGATGTCCTTTTGTCTAATCCATTCAGGACATCTACGGTCATAAGAACAGTGGTCACCTTTGCAACTACGACAAACAGGAGGATTTTGAGTATTTGGGCAGTCTGATAAGGAATGCTTAGAAGAGTAGTGAGAACAGACAGTATTAGAACTACGACAGTGCCTCGCAATATGACCAAATAAGAAACACTTGGAACATTGTGTAGGAGGTCTGACGCTAGGCAGAACTTGGAAACGGAGTTTAAAAATAGTAATAAATTCTGGAAGGAAGGATTTAGTAAATTTGATTTCAACTGATCTAGTAGGTGTCTTTTTACCTTCGACGGTTTTTAAAATGCGCCTGATAGAGGAAAAGGGTATAGAAGATTCAAGCCCCTCCAGTATTTCTTCTTCAGAGAAGGAAGGATCAACTCCAGAAATAACTCCCAATTTGTAAATGGAATTAACTGGGATAAAAGCTTTAAAAGGATGAGTTCTGAAGGAAGGAGTAGCAGAAAGAACTGAAGGGAAGAAAACAGATATTCGATTTCTACCTAGGGTAGTAATGTTAGAATAGGAAGAGGAGATTGTACCAAGGAGTCGGGCCACCGCCAATGGATGATAATTCCCAATGTTATTTTGTGTTGAATTATATTCTACAATTATAGAATAGGGTCCTGGATGGTCGGAGGGGTAGACCTCGGGACTACTGTGAATTAAACTATTATTATCATCATCAATATTGTTATTGTTATTATTATTATTATTATTATTATTATTATTATCGTTGGCATTATTATTATTATTATCATTGGCATTATTATTATTATTATCATTAGCATTATTATTATTATTGCTGTTACTATGTTCACTACTACCGTTTTTAACAGGGTTATTATTGTTGTTATTGATATTATTCTTACTTCCGTTGTTATTACTATTTTTAATACTAAAATTTTCAACGGCTTTAGAGACGGTTTCATTATTATTATTATTTTTATTGTTACTATTATTGATTATATTAGTGGGAGCGTTGAGATCAGTTTGAGACAGCCGTAGATCCTTGCTAGGCAGAGTCACGGTCGGTGAAAGGGGGCCGGAAGGTTTACGCTTTACGGCAGCGTCGGTTTCCATCAGGTTGAGACTTAAATTATTCTTATTGGTATTGAATTTCGTATCTTTGGAGGAGGCCGCCGGGCGGCCCCCACTGGACGAACTCATCGATCGATTAAATTAAAATAAATAAATAAATAATAATTGGAAAAAAGAAAAAAGAAAAAAAAAACACGACAGAATTCGAGTGTCTGAAGTACCGAAAGACGAACTAAAATTGTCAGCTGTCGAAATGAGCAGGCGAAATACGCGCACGAAATAGTAAAATCAGAACAATCTCACCGGTGGTTTTATCGCTACGATGATAACGAAAATGCCGAAGAAATCGAAGATGATGTTGTTATCGGAGAACAATTGTTATCTATTAAACAACGCGAACGAACAACCGCTAAATATATGCTCTCATTGTGCTTTTTTTTTTTTTTTTTTTTTTTTTTTATTGGCTCTTGGCCGAAATTGTAAAGGCTCTCATTGTGCTTATGATCGTACGTTCCCGGAATGGGTGAGACAAAAATAAATTAAGCGCATTATGGCATTCGAAAATATCTCTTTCCACGAGGCATCTAATTTTAAAAATAGTAATTTAATCTCCCAGACTTCCTCATATGCCGATCGTGCTTCGTTTCCTGCTTCCTGTTCTAATGCATCGTCTAAGTTCTCGCATGCATTTCCTAAATCTATTCCGCGGCCTAAATCTCCGACTTTTCATAAACGTCCTAATTCTAAATCCTATTCTAAACCTTCCCCACAGTTTCCTGCCCTTCCTTCTAACCACTTTCCGTCGCCCTCTAATGGTTGGGCTTTTAATAGTTCCTCTTCTACTAGTAATTCTACATTCATTAATTTAGTTCATGACGCTTCCAGTTCCACTTCCGTTTCTACTTCCAAAGCTCCTTCATCCACTGCTTTTCCTACAGCTAATTTTATAGCTGAAGCGATTTTAGATCTTCTTGCATCCAATAACACTGATTCTTCTTCCTCCCTTGTTGACTCCCTACCTCTCTTCTTATCTAACTACATCCACCTTAATTAGTAATTCTTCTCACTTTCGTTATAAAGTGAAAGTGAATGCAACCGGGGCTAACCTTTTTTCTCCCACTTCGTTTTTTCTCTGCTTTTTCTGTTTTCTCCCTCTTCTCTTTTCACGATCATTATTATTATTACTATTAATTTTTCCTTTTATATTAGTTTCCTCCTCCTCTGGATTTTAAGACACTTGAGTATATTGCCCAGAGGCGGACATGCAGCAGTTGCTTTTTTCATATTTCAATGTACTGACGCTGCTGTGACTAAAATCACTGCCTGCCTCAGATACATTAACTTTATTCGTGTCATTATGCAGTGTACTCTTGTCTTAAAATTTTTGAGACTAAGGCACTTTGACACTTTTTTACGCTATTGTAATTTACATTATATTCTCGCAAAATTAAGACAATTATCGAGAATCATAGCGACTATAAATTTCGCCCTTTTATGTACTTAGCTGCAATCGGCTACGAATCATTTTGTCCGATACCTCTAAAATCCTGTTTCTTACTTTTAATTTTTTCTTTTATTTACTCCAGTCCAGCATCCATCATTGTCTTCTTTCTATCAACAGTTTACTTTTGTTTAATTATATTTATTTATTCCTTCTATTTTCTTATTAACTTTCCTCACAACTTGCTAACCCCAATTTTCCTCCACCCATTAAAGTTTCTTTCCTTCTGGTTTTTTTTTTGCTTCTTTTTTTATTCTTTTTTTACTTTGTAATTATCTTTTATTTTACTCTACCTCGCTGTTTTTCTTCTGGCATTCTCTATGTTTCTCTTCCTTTCCCTCCCCCTCTATCTTTTTGTTTTTTCTTTATTTCTTTTTCTTTTCCCTACTCAAGTCTTTTCTTTTTATAATTTACTACGCCGGGTACTTCTAATATTTTATAGTGGAACTGTCGCAGCCTTAGAGCCAACAAAAATTCATTAGAGGGTCTGTTAGACATTCATAGTATTAACGTTGCACTAATTTCTGAAACGTGGCTACGGTCGGATATGAATATTAATTTTCATGGGTATAAGATAATCAGATGCGACCGTGACGATGGTTATGGTGGATCTGCAATCCTTATTAGGGACGGCATTTTATTTCAATCTCATGATGTTTCCTTTAATTCCCCTTCTAGTCCTAAGCAGCCTAATATTGTACACATTTCCATCCCTTCCAATGCAGCTCGTCCGCTTAATATTATGTTTATCTATGTTCCTCCTAGTTTCGACCTTCATCACTTTCCTTTCGTTCTTTTTCTCAGATCTATCCCACATCCATTCATCAGGGGGGGGGGGGGGCTGGAATGCTCAGTCACCCTCATGGGGTTGCTCAAACCATAACAACAACGGTACTGTTCTTGAAAATCTTGTTCTTTCTAATGATTTAGTCCTCCTTAATGATCTCTCTCCTACCTACTACAAAAGTCCATCTAGTTATAGTTCTCTCGATTTAACGTTCTCATCTCCTTCTATTGGTTTTGATTATAATTGGTCAACTCTCATGGGCTCGTATAGCAGTGACCATATTCCTATTCTAATTAATTCCCAGAATCCTTCTTCTCCTTTTTGTTCCAAACCTCTCAATTACCTTCGATGGAACTTGTCCAAAATTAATTGGGCCCTGTTCCACTCCTTAATTGATTCTACGCTTCCTAAATTTCTAGATGGCTCTGACCCTGTATTTCACTACCATCAATTCCTAAATTCTATTACAAATGCTCTTTCGTTGTCTTCTCCTCCTTGTAAACCGTCATCGTCAGGTCATCGTGAATCAGCATCGTTCCTCTGGTGGAACGAAGAATGCAACAGCGCTTTCGATCATAGTGGCGCTACATTTAGAATTTTCCGGTCTAGTCGTACACGCGAAAACTTTCTTGCTCACAAAAGGGCCAATGCAAGGGCTAGGTTTATTCTAAAATTATCTAAGAAATCCTCTTGGAAAAATTTCTGTTCATCTTTTTCGAGAATTACTCCTCTTAATCATATCTGGAAAATGGCCAGAGCTTTCAAATTCCCTTCTTCTGAACGTCCTTCTATCCATACTATTTCCTCCGACAGTTTGTCTTCTTTTCTTGATACTGTTGCTCCTGCTTATGTTCCCAACGTTGATGAATCCTGTCCGCTTCCAGTTACAGAAGACTCTAATCCTCATTTTCTTACCTTTGCGTTTAATATTAATGAATTAAAATCCATTCTTAAAAAATCTTCTAGCCCCACTCCGGGTCATGATGGTATTCCCTTCTCTGTCCTAAAAAAGTTATCCGATCATGCTTTCCAAACTCTTCTCTGTATATTCAACTCATTTCTGTCCAGAGGAGTCACTCCTCCTGCCTTGAACACCTTTATTATCATTCCTATCCCTAAGCAAAACTCCTCTCTTCGTCCGATCTCCCTAGCATCGTGTATCAGAAAACTGTTTGCGGACATGCTTAACAAGCGCCTGGTCTGTTGGCTCGAACACAATAACGTTTTTCCTTCTAATATGTTTGGTTTCCGCCCTGGCTTAAGTCCTGCTGACTGCGTCAGTTTTTTTGTTTCCTATATCTATAAATCTTTCATCGATAAACAGTACACATTAGATACTTTTATTGATGTTTCCAGTGCTTTTGATAATGTTCATCTCCCTACTCTTCGAGATAGAATGATAGTAATTAACATCCCGATACATTTCTCTTCCCTCATTGTTTAACTTGATGTTAAATTATACTGTTCTCCTGTCTTCCTGTTCATTCGAGGTTTCAAGATTTGTTTCTCGTGGTCTTCCACGAGGATCCTGGCTTAGTCCTACTCTTTTTAATATCTATACTATTTCTGTTGCTTCTCTTTCTATGAACTCCTCTTCCTTATTTTTTGCCGATGACATTCTTCTCTTTTCCTCATCCCACGATATTGTAGATGCTAACGAAAAAGTCAATGCATCTCTATCTACTTTGGAACAATCTCTTTCCTCTCTGAATCTTTCTATTTCTCCTATAAAATCTTCTTGTATTGTCTTTTCTCTACGTCCTTTTAATCCCGCTTTACTTTCTATATCCTTAAACTCCAAACTTATCCCTCGTAGGAATTGCTTTTGCTATCTCGGTGTATTCCTTAACAGTCGTCTGTCCTTTTATGAACATATTAATTTCCTTTCCTGTTCTGCCCTTAAAAGACTGAACCTACTAAAAGCTCTTTCCTCAACAAAATGGGGAGGCGATCCTTTTCTCCTCATTTCCTTGTTCAAGTCGATTATCCGTTCCAAATTCGATTACTGTTCCTTTATCTATGGCTCTGCTTCCAAATCACTTATTTTCAAGCTGGATATAATGCAAAATTCTTGTATTCGTTTTTGCCTTGGTGCTCTTAGATCTTCTCGAATACCAGCAGTTCTCGCTGAACTAAACAGAGAAATAAAATTCTATAATAATGAAGAATTAATATATTGAAAAACACTAAATGCAGGAGTACTGCAGGGATCAGCACTATCCCCAACTATTTTTAACATTGCGATGGCTAAGGTACATAATGTATGTGACCTTAATGGGAATAATATGGAACTAATAAGCTATGCAGATGATCTTCTATTAAAGCAGGGATTCAGGATGTCAAAGATATCAAACCAATTAACACCGTCATCAAGGCAATAAATAACACTTTGAAACAATTAGGGCTAAAAATAAATCCTAAGAAAACAAACAGCATTTTAGTAACAAGGAAACACAAGAAAGAAAATATAAAAGAAGACATAGGAAAGGAACTGAAACTGGAAGATTCAAACATACTTTTAAATAAGGAAATGAAGTATCTGGGCATCATATTAGATGAAAACCTCAATTTCACTAGTCACATCAATTATCATATAGTAGGAAGAATCAAAAAAGTTTACAGCAAAATAACTGCTCTATACAACAATATATCTTTGGCATCAAATCTACAGACAGAAAAATTATATATTCGGCGTTATTTAGGTCCATAATAGAATATGGCAGCACAATATACTACCCCAAAATGAAAAAAGAAGATAAAAAAAAGATTAGAAAAGAGCAACGGAAAATATTATTGGGAATTATATCTGCATATAGAACGGTATCGTATACTGCAACCAATGTAATTGCAGGAGTATTACCTATTGACCTACAGATACAGCAAAGCAATGAAATTAAAGCAATAAAATCATCAAGCATTACCGACAAACAAAAAAAAGAAAACATAAAGGAAATAAAAATTAAATATAACAACCTCTGGCAAGAGGAGTATAACGCTGAAAAAACAGGAAGAAGAACCTTTAAACTAATTCCAAATATCGAAGAAAGACTTAAAAATAAGATACTAGAACCTAATTTCTACCTCACTCAATTTTTAACAGGACATGGAAATTTTGGAGAATACTTCAAAAAATATAAAATAACAGAAAAAGACACATGCATAAACTGTAAAAAAGACATAATAGACACTCCGGATCATTCCTTTTTAAGCTGTCCAAACTTCAGTCAAATCAGGATAAAATATAAAATAAAAGAAATCAATGAGAAATGGTTTACCAACCGGAAAAACACAAAATCAACGGAGGAATATGTAAATGAAATAATGAAAACCAAAGAGAAATGCATTTAAATAATTAGGTATTAACGTTAAGTCGCGTACTTAATTAATATAATTGTGATGATCTGCGGAACACTGATAAGCGAATTCAGCAAAAAGTGATCCTCAGGCCATAATACTGCTATTGTAAAATTGTATTTTATAATAAATGAATTAAAAAAAAAAAAAAAAAAAATATGTCGCTGAACCTAACGGAGACTGATGTTGTCGGGAAGCGCAAACCTTCCAGCCCTCCACGCCTTCCACGATTTTGTCGAGCGCTCTCACAACCCGATCTGCCTAATATCGTTAGTTCAAACATTAACAACAGCGCTTTTAAAACTATTGAAAATTTCAATATTGATAAGAGTAATAGTTATAATAATAATAATAATAAAAACAACAGTAACATCATTACCACCACCACCACCATCAACAACAACAAGAACAGTAATATATATGATAATAATAAGAATAATAATTTTTTCGATTGATATGTTGTATTGCACAAATTTTTTTTTTTTTTACAAATTATTGGATGGTTGGTATATGAGCCGAGCACCGCCGATTAGGCTTAATCTCAACAATTTTTTTTTATTTAATCATAAACAGAAACTCGGAAGTTTAGTAAATTACAAACAATGTTATATATATATATATACTTGCGTACATGTACTCTTACCTACATATTCACACACAGGCGTACACGAGCCAGCTTACGTACTAATTACACCATAGTTAGAAAATAAGATAAATATAGTTTACATAAAATTAGCGAAATGGCTTAAAAAATTTAACCTTAAGGTTGATGAAACTAAATCAAATTATATAATATTTAATAAAGAATATAGCAATAGACCATTAAATTTAGAACAGTACGGTTTAAAGATCAACTATGTTAAACAAATGAAATACTTGGGCGTAATAATGAACAGTAATTTAAAATTTTATGAGCTTTTTAATTACGTTAAAACCAAAATATACAAATTCATAATAATAAATTGAAATTGTATAAATTATAAAAAAAGGAGTTACATTGTATAAAGTGTAAATTTTATCTAATATATGTACTTCATAATATTATCCTATATGTAGAAATGTTAAAAACTAAAAAATTAAAAATACGACATAGATACATTCAGATCATTATGTTACTTCCTTAGCCGACCTGCGAATTTCTCATGCAGTGCTTCGAATGCAAATATTTGGAATTTTGCGGCAGTAATTTTGTATGTCAAATTTATATTTTTATCAATGTCTCGGAACTGTGCGTATTTGTTACATTTATGTAGAATGTGGTAAGCAGTTTCGACAAAATTATCGCTGCAGTCACATTTATTATTTTCACGCATCTCATTTTGTAGAGATGGTCGGCGAATTTCCCATGATTTGTTAGTAATTGTGTCGTGTAAAAATCAAGAATTATTTCCAGATATCGGTTTTCATGTACATTTGGTACCAATTTATAAGTGTGGCGCCCATTGGCGCACCCAAGGGGGGTGCCACGGGGCCATTGCTCCCCCCAAAAAAATCTTCGAAATCTTAATTTTGTTTTGTAATGTTTAGTTTTACTTAAATAAAATTCGTATGCTTATCTAATTTGTGCTTATTACAAACATAATGTTACGTTTCTATTATTATATTTTTTTTTAAATAAAATTCGTCAGTTTTGTAACTTTTTTAAAAATAATATTCGTTAATTTTGTAATTTTTTTTTATTTTTTTTTATTTTAATTTAAAAACCACGGAAATAGATGGGTACTTAGTCGAGGTACCGAGTTACCATCCCCTAACTCATCTTCTAAATTCTAGCCCCGACCAAAAAAAAATCCTGCGTGCACCTTTGGTGGCGCCCGATTCTATTCTGATCGCAAAGAGTTTGCCATAAACGGTAATAGTGATTTTTCACTTCTGCTTTGTGCATTTTAACCATTTTTTATTTGCCTCGGTCCTTATTAGATTAGTTACAGAATTAGTCGTTACTGAATTTGCTTCTTGTCGCGCATGATTATCTAAGTATTGAAAGGTTCTGCGGTTTTTTTAGTACAGCATCAACAGGTCGATTGGGAGAACCCCCGTTATAGCTGCTACAGCTGAGTATGATGTCGTTCTGTATGCTCTACATGCATTAATTTAAAATTTTCTTTGTATAGAATGTAATACTTGAATTTTAATCATTTATTTACATTATTTTGTCACAAGGGAAATTTCTTAAATTAGCGCCAAAACCAGTGCCAAGAACATAATTTCTTATAATATATATATATATATATATACAAGGGCGTCGAGAGCCGATAGGCCAGGGGGGCAAGATGATAGAAAAAGGATATGAGTTATAGAAAAAATAAAATTTATAAGTTGTAAAGGCTTAATATTTTATTAAACAAACATAATTTTCGTGGGTTTCTGGCAAATTATTCATAATTACACGCCTGTGAATACTATTTATGGCCAGTCGATTAAAAAGTTTCAAGGCTCCAAGGGGGCAGCCGCCCCCTCCGCCCCCCGCTGGCGATGCCCATATATATATATATATATATATATATATATATATATATATATATATATATATATATATATATCTTTATATATATAATTCTTCTATGTGTGTGTATGTGACTGAACCCCTCCTAAACAGCTGGACCGATTTTGATGAAATATGTTCAAGTGGATTCGAGAATGGTTTAGATTCACAATTCGGTGCACTCCAAAAATCGGGTGATGAGCTATGAATTTTTAAGGGTGATTTTTGAGGTCGTTCTGAATTCCATATCTATATGTATAAAACAAAGTCGGATTAGTTACACCACTTATAACTCAAGGATGGCTAGACCGATTTTTATGATCTTTGATTTGTTGAATTTGTCTCCGCTCCGAATAGCAGAATACGAAATTTAAAACAATATTTATGAAGAAAATTCATTTTTTTTTGCTGTTTTTGGTCCAAAAAGGGGGTTTAAATAATTTTTTAACAGTAATTTTTGAATTTCCATAAAGGGCTCCTGTGTTTCGTTTTATATTTTTAATTTCGCTTTGGTGTCGAATTACGATTTTTTAAGGGTATTTTTGAGGTCGTTCTAAATTCCATATTATATATTCTAGACGGTTTTTTGTCGCCCAGGGTAATCGCTCAGTTTAAAGTTGTAAATTGTCACAGATAGAAGTTTAATTGTGATTTATGATCCAATTGCGATAAGTCAAACGATTACCGAACTATTGTAGAAATAAATATTTTTGTCGTTTCTGAACTATCTTATTGGGAATTCGAATTTTATAGTGTGTACGGATTCTTAAAAATCGCTATAAATTTACTTTAAGAAATTAAGGATCATTAGAAACATGTTTTTTCGTGTGTAGTCCATCATCAGCTAATTGCATAGAGTACACACTTTATTAAAAAGTATATAAATTGAGTGTGTACTCCGTGTTGTTAGCTGATAATATAACCCAAAAAAAACATGTTTCCAAAATAATTTACTTTAAATTTTTAATATAAATTTATACTGATTTTTGTTATTAAGGTGAATAATGCTTTGCTGCCAAGTGAATTAGGGGAAAGTGGGGCAAAATCGGGACCCTAAACTATTATCGTATCTAAAAAAGCTCCTGCTATATAGAATTCGATAAAAATTACTTTGTAGGTTAATATATTTGTATCTAAACTGAAATAGAATCACTTACTTAGGCAAACTCTATTAGATATGGAGAGAGAGCGTTTACCAAAAAAATTACATTTTCCCGATTTTGCCCCACTAGGTGGGGCACAACCGGGTATGCTTTTTGGTGATACCCGATTTTGCCCCATTTATTCCAAACATAAATAAAACAACAAAAAATATATAGAAACCGAATCAATTATTGACAAAAATCACACACAAAAGTGTCATCTTCTTCATTAGCATTACAGCAAGCCTCGTGTGCCTAACATAAGCAGTTGACACACATCCAGACTTCGTTTTTGAAGCGAGAATATAGCTCGTTACAAAAGATGCAAGCTCCGTCGTGATCGTGATCTTCTTCTGACGAAGAATCGCTGACCGGATCTGCGATCCGTTGATTTTTAGACTTTTTCTGCCTTTTCTGCTTTAATTTAGTTTGGGAAACTTCATTTCCCTTACGTTTTCTTGGAGCTCTCTTATTTGGAGACAAGGAAAGTTTCTTTTTGCCTTGATTCTTTAAAGTCTGGAGCATCTTCAATTCTAGTTTGTAAGGCGAGGAAGTCAATATCGCAGTCTTTCCTCTTCTGTTCATACCTTTTCTTTCTTTTTCTCTAAACAGTTCTGTGGGAACTGGCTTTATTTCTTTCGGAGAAACGGCAAATGAAGTGGAAGGTACAGCTCTATCAATTACAAATATGGACGGTTGGGCTCTATTTTCAGTAGATGGGGGTGAACGGAGTTCCTTGACTGTGGTTACAGGTCGTTGGACAGTTTTCCTCGATTTGGATTCCTTCATCTGTAGGTGCAAATTGTTGTATTACATTCTCTCTCGTAGAGCTTGCTATCATCTGTAGGTGTAGATTGTTGGACTACATCGTCTCTTGAGGAGTTTGGTAGGTTTCCATCGCCTGTAGCTGTAGACTGTTGAGCTGCAACTTCTACCGACAAGCCTGGGTGGATCCCAATATGTGACGCGGGGGATGGTTCTTGAAATTCTAAGTCTAACAGAATTGAACGACAAACGCAACGCCAAATCGAACTATCCACTCTTATCAGTAACGCACACCACGATCTAGATCGCCACTCTGGCGCCGTACACAACCGAATTTCTCACGAATTTGTCGATTTAGCGTTCTTGCCGGAGAATGTGACGTTGCACGCTGCTCGAGGAAGCCCGAGAAATTATCAAAAAAACGGAAAAATGGAATTTAGAAAATCATCATTATCATTTTTTGTCTCAATATGTATAGTTTTTCTTTTGATTAATATTATAACTTCAAAAAATAATAAGGGGTAAAACCGGACTGCCCCATATTTTAGTATCCGATTTTACCCCGAGCAGACCATAATCAAACAAAATGGTGTCACTCGGCGATGACTCAACATAAACAATTGAATAAACCTTAGAAATGTTTTTTATACTATGCATAATCAATGAAATACTCATCACTATATGTTGTGTAAAGTCAAATGTGATCCACTGTACTTAAAATCAATACAAAAATCGATAATATTTCACCAATTTTCAATAAAAATCATTCCAAGACACAAAAAAACACGACGTGCGTAGTGAACCTGTTACAGACTATCATTGCGTTAGGAGCTACGTAATTCACTATAAAATCCGTTGATGTCGCCTGTAGTTATGGAAATTATGAGATACCCGATTTGACCCGCCTACCCGGTTTTATACAACTTTCCCCTACATTCATTTCAATGTAATTAAAATATTTGTCATTTTGGTTTTTGCACATTTATTGAACCTAATTCATTTTGAGTATTCATTTTTTTTTAATAAAACTAAATTTAATTCAGCTAATAAGTTAACACAAAATTTATTGTTTCTGTGGCGGTACGAATTTCACCGGGTCAACTAGTATATATATATATATATATATATTCAAGATATTACTTACCGTTTCACCTACGTATATATATATATATACCCGTTTATATCTATATCTATTTTTTTTTTTTTTTTTTTTGGGCGCATCAACTATGGACTATTGCCCAGACACAATGGGAAGAAGAGACAACTAACTAGAACCTAATTCGATTGGAGACAGCTGAAATAAAGGAACCAAGGACAAGAACAACAGACTGGGAAGGAAGGGACAAGATGTAAGACGCACAGTAAGGAGTGGGAAGCCCCAGCTTTATAAGGTGAAGATAGAAAAGAGAACGCTCCGCAGAAAGAGCAGAGCACTCGAAGAAAATGTGATCAGGATCACAGACAACTGCTTCATCTGGATGCAACGGACAATGAGGAGAGGGAAGCAAAGAGAAACGATAGCGTGAAGAGGGCAGCAGTGTGTGATTAAAGCGCAGGCGGACAATAGAGGAAATTATAAATCGTGGAAGAGAGGGAAACTCCGAGAACCATGGATGAGAAGGAAGTGTGAAATTAATAAAAAAAAAGAAAGTTTCACTAGAATTTATATTGCAATAAACATTTTTTTAAATATCTATTTTCTTTTACAGTATTTTTCTCCTAATTCATTTTAATTTTATCTCTCTTTTATTTAATGAAGTGTATATTTTCCCTACTGATTTATTTCTTTTTTTAGTTTTCTTTCTTTCAGGTCCATATAACTAAAATAATAATTAAAATTAACTTTAAGCGCAGATCGTGTCAGTAAACTACAATATTTGGCAAGAGTTAAAGATTTGAGGTAAGTTATATTTTCAGCGTTAACTATTGAAATTAAGACCTGTTGTAGGATTAATCAATAATTTCGTTATAATTTTAACTTATAAAATATTCTATTGAAAGTTATTTTTTTTATAAAACGCGACGAATAAATTTCATGTTTACTCAATCACCTAGCAAAATTTAAAAAAGAAATAAATATTATTACTAAAAAATAAATTGTAATTTAATATTTTTCCATAACTAATACTTACAGTTATGCATTAATTCAATACTCTGACTATATTATAAAGCTGCTTCTCACGGCTCCACTTGTAAATTTTTACCTTCTTTGCCGAAACACTTATTAGGGGCTCAAATGAGCATCATTTACGGAGGTCACATTGCATTCATAAATACTACTGTATGTTTATTATTTCTTTTTCACCATTCCATTTTCCTCACATCATTTATGTATACTACAAGCAGTCCATTTACTTATCCATCCTCTTCCTTGGGCTTTAAATATAAACAATTTTTATTCTCTTTTGTTTTTTAATTAACAAATTTATGTAAAGATTCCTTCTCCCTCTGCGAAAAAATATTAGCACGATTCGAGTCCACACGTTCAGATGGAGATTCTCAGCCTCTCTGGAACTTATATTTGCTGCGGACCTAACAATAGTCAAGAGTTTTGTTTAATTAAAGATTTCTTGTTTGTAAGGAATCGATCTCATTGTCATTAGTTAAACATACTTGTTTTTCTTCCACACTCACTCTCTCTTTTTTATTATCTTTACAAAAGCATTATTTTAATGTTTTAAGTTTTAACCCTAAAGTTGTTAATGTTAATGAATTAATAAAATCTATAATAAAAAACTAAGAAATAACTTTTTTTTGACCTAGGCTGAAAGTTTTGAATTTATACATCCTATCGTAAAAATTTTATTCAAATTTTTATTTTAAGTGTATTTCATTTTTCTATCTTCTCCGTTTCATTGGGGAAAAAAACTCATAGGTCGGCTGAATCACATCAGAAACTAATAAATTATGCATGAAACCTTCCGCAGGAATCAATCTATTCAATGGTAAAAATCGGAACAAAATCGGTTTGGTAGTTCCTGAGATTAGCGCGGACAGGCGATTTTCACTTTCATTTTTATATGTTTAATCGCACAGTTTAATTTTGTATTTAAAAGTGAATGAGTTTCTTAAAATTCCTTTGAAAATGTTAATAATATACCAAAAAGATTTTGTGTTTCATTTCACGTTGAATTTGTGATGTAATCAGGGAAGGTGGATAAAATTGAATTCTCATTTAATAGGTTCCGAAAATTAGTTCTGCATATTAATTGGAAATTAAAGTCATCGGATAATATAAAAGGGTTTGTCCCTCTTTGGTAATAAATTTATGGGCATGCCACTGATTCGAATTATTGTGTATGTACCAATAATTTAATTTTTTGCATTTTCCACGGTATTCATTATTTTTTCAAATACGTAGTACACAAACTTTAGAAATCAAATATTTGAATGACAACTTAACAGTTATTAAATAACAAAAAACGTATTTTGTAAAGATCAATCTAAATTTGTCCTATTTTATTCCTGGCCTAATATAAGGACTAGAAAATATAAAAAAACGTTTGGAGAAGCAAAAGCGCATGTGCCAGTAATAAACAAATAAAAATTAGCCTCAAAGATTTATATGATACATAATTTTTCCTTACCAGTTAATTTATTTTCATTACATTCGATGCACTACAAATATATGAAATAAGCAAAATAAAAAAAATAAAACTAATTTTCATCATTGCGTCTCCTCTTATTTTTAACACTAACTGTTGAAGTGCTCGCACAGTTTAATACGAATTAAAAGCGGTCATAAATACTTTCATTCTCTTTCATGGATAATCTGATAACGAAAATAAATGTTCATCATTAACATTATCTAAATTAGCTTTTCGCCGATTTTTCTTTCAAAGTGCCTCATTATTTCAAAAATTACCAGTAAACATAATAAAGTCGGAGAAGTATAACATTTAAGCATCAAATTAATTTTAAGCTAAGAATTCTTTTCAATTGTGCAACATTTTTTTTTCCAGAAATTAAGTTGTTTTTTTTTTAAATTATACAGTACCGTTAGAGCTTTGCAACATAAAATACGAACTAATTTACTAATTTTAAATTAATAATGGGCGAATTAAATTTCTACAATTACACTGTTCGCAAAACACTATAATCCAGTCTTACTAATGACTAACTGTAAACACTTTTTATCCGCAGATCGCAGCTTGGTTACAATTTTCCTAATTAATGTCTTTCTATATGTCCTCATCTAATCTTATCTCCTATCTTGGTATTAAAAAACAGTGGCGTTTTGTTCCTCATAAAATCCCGATCCTTTCTCTTGTAGCAGCTCGACTGTTCGATTTTTCGCCTCATGTTTTTTCTTATTCCAAGCTTCCTTACTTTTCCCATGACTTTACCAGCATTTGGCAGACTATTAATCTCCTCTCTCTCCAGACCAGCTCTTTCGCACATTCTACAATTCAAACCGAATTCCTCTACTTGCTTGATACATCTTTCTCTTCTCATCTAACATTCTTTACTGACGATTCTAAAAATGAGAACGGGGTGGGCGGCGCGGTTACCTCCCTCTCACTGCATCACTCTGAATCCGTCAAGCTCCCTTCCTTTTTTGTTCTATCTTCACAGCGGAGTCTATCTCCATTTTACGCGCAATCTCCTTCATTCCATCCATAAGAGGGATTAGTAAATGTCTCATTGTCTCCGATTCCAAAAATGTTCTTCGAGCTATTTCTTCTGATTCCTCCAATTCTATTATTCTATCAATTCGTTTTCTCATATGCAATCTACTCTCATCCCGCTCTACTACTATTGAACTTTTATGGGTTCCTAGCCATTCTGGAATCGAGGGAAAATCTATCCTTCTTTATTTTCTAAACCCGCCTCTCATGGTTTATTTAACTTCTTTTTTGTACTTCGCAACGTTAATTATAGTAGAGGTAACCAGGTTATTAAGATTCTTACCAAGCCTGAAGCCATGATTTGCAGACCCAAGTCACTTTCTCATTTACCCAACTTAAAATAATCGGACCCAGAAAAAAACAAAAAAAGCTGGTAAGTAAAGACAGTTGAGAGAAGAAACTGGCAACCCCATCTTAATAATACGGTCGGACTTGGTACACATTATATGAACCTTATTTTCACAATTTCCGAACAGCAGCCAAGAGTGTTGGAATCATTTTACCTAGTTTATCTCTTAATCATTTATTTTTGTTTCCAGTTTAATTTTTACGACATCCACATACGTATAATATACGGAAACCCTAAAAAATCTCATAAAATCGAATAATTTTAAAATGATTTAACCTGTCAATTTTAAATTGCGCATATAGCTCCCAAAAAAGCATTCTCCTCTTATGAATCACGAAAAAAACTCAAGAGTGTATAATATAGAATTTAAAATTACCTAAAAAGTCACTTAAACACGAATAGCTGGCGATATACGTGCAATTCAAAGTTACAGCAAAAGTCAAACACCTCACTACAAAAAATAAACATTATTGAAAACTAAACAATAATTCTTGAAAATCGCCTACAAAAGACAAAAAAACGAAAGTTTAGATTTCTTGTTTATGTTTTATTTTCCTTAAGCATATTTACAGCTGATCTACGCCTAGAAATAATATGAAGGTGAGGAATCAATTAGATGCAACTTCGGTCAAATATTGATAAAATAAAAAAGCACTAAGGATCGGAATAATGAAGATCGATGAGAATGATAAGATATAAGAGGCACAATAAGAATTGCGGAACTTAAGTGACCACAGTTTTGTGAGAAGGAAATGGGGATTTGATAAAACTATGGAATTCCTGTGTAAGTGTTGTATCGGGAAGCGATTTGGAGAAAAGCGAATGAAAGAGAATACACATTGAAACGATTAGAAAGATCCGCAAAACTGAAAGAAAAGTAGGGAAGATTATTATAAAAAATTCTATTGGATGAAAAAGAATTCAGCCGCAAAGCAATGTGGGCTGGAACAAGTATTTCCTTGGAAGCGTCAATTTTGCAAAATAGAAAGGTACGAAGAAAAAAGTCTAGAGGATGATGGCGGGAGGTATTTACATAGGAAACGATATCTTAAATAGGACCTGCGGATGAAAACAGGAGTTGAACTTGACTCGAAGATCTAAGAGCACCTAGGTAAAGACGAATATAAGAATTTAGAATTATATCCAGCTTGGAAAGAAGTGATCTTAAGGCGCAGCCATAGATAAAGAAGCAGTAATCGAATTTAGAACGGACTATGGATTTATGCAGAGAAATGAGCAGAAGGGGATCGTTTTTTGTGGAGGAAAGAACTTCCAAAAGCAGACGAGGAAAGGAAATTAATTTGTTCGTAAAAGGACAGACGGCTGTTAAGGAGTACACTGAGATAGCAAAAGCAATCTTTACGAGGGATAAATATGGAGTTTAAACATACGTAGACTAAAGCGGGATTGAAAGGATGAAGATAAAAAACAATACATAAAGATTTTGAAGGAGAAATGGAAAGGTTAAAAGAGGAAAGAGATTATTTCAATGTGGTCAGGAATGAAATGATTTCTTCGTTCGCGTCTAAGATATCGTTGAACGAGGAAAAAAGAAGAATACATCGAAGGAATAGGAGTTCGTAAAGAGAGAACCAACAGAGATAGTATAAACATAAAAAAGAGTAGGACTAAGGCAGGAACCCTGAAGAAGACCACGTGAAACAATTCTTGTAACCTGAAACGACGGAGAATAAAGGAGAATAGAACGCGATTCAACATCAGATTGATAATGAGAGAATCGAAATTCGTCGGGATGTTTTTGCCTTAAAAACTTTAATCAAGTACAATAATCTAAAAAAGAATGTATATTTCGAATACGATTGAGAGACATTCGCACCTGTAATGATTAAATAAATTTGATATTGAATGAAATATCTGTACATTTACACACTTCTGCAACCTGAAATATGGAGCTTTAAAAATGAATTCAGAAATCATTATATTAATGCTTATCGTAAAAGTGTGAGTATTTTTAAATGAACAAAACTTAAACTATTATAATGGTGAAAAAAAATCATACTTTCAGAAACGACTAAAACAACAGTATACCCCTTTTAATACTGAAAAGGTAAACCACTTACATTATGACATTTTTTGTTAATAACAGTTTAGGTGTGCTCACAACTAAAACTTAATATGTTCTGCTGTGTTGGAATGTATTTTGCAAATAGTTTTGAACCATCCTGAACATAACTTACTATCATAACCAGAAGGACACAAAGTAAAACGTCTGCTTGTTTTTCTCTCAACTTCATCTGTACTCGATAATACACCTATTAAATGATGAGACATACATGTAATGACGATTATGGTAATCGTACTTTCACTAGCCATTTTTATTTCACCTAGTCATTACAAAAATTAAAAAATATAAAAAATAGTTTCTTAACAAAGAAAAATAATTTAGGAAATTATTAAATCGAAATTTGTATAAAATTACACTGTACGGAATACAAAAATAATTTCTTACGTTAGAAAAAAGATGTCAGAAAAATAATGAAACTAAACTGAATGCCACGGAATAAGAGAAAAAAAGTATTTGGAAAGATATTCTAAAAAAGCTGTTTATTAAACACAAAGAGCACAGAGAAATTGTCACATTTCTACTATCGCTGAATCGCTTCTAATCAAGGCGTCCTATTGGTACATCGGAAACAATACAGTGAACCGGTGTGAGTACAATATATAATATTAACGAATATTCAATTTCGTTAGAATAGACATCCTCTGGTTCTTAAGCTGCTTATAGAAGATTATGTGTAGATGTTCATTTTCTACTGGGTTTTACCTAGCGGTAGTAATTAAAGGTCAACTCTAATTATATTGCGATGATAATTACAACTTAAACATAGTACTGGCTTTTTACTTATGGACACGGAGAAAAACATTTCAGCAACTCGCTCGTGACAATGTGCTCCGGTCAAATTGATGAATACCAATCTAGGACGAGTAGACGAGTATCCGGCTCCTCAAAACCGGGTCCTTTCGGCTAAGGAAATAAACCCTGAAAGAAAATCCTGCAGTAGGCAACGGGAAATCACCGCAGTATCTTCCCGTGAATACCATGAAATCTACAATAATCAAAAAGGTCTTGCCATGCGATCCGGCTAGCACCCGGTGTGCCGAAAACCGGGATCGGAATGGGAAATATGTGATCGGCCATGCGAGTGGGGTAAACCAGCCGCTTCATGGAAAAAACGCGACTGGGAAAAATTTTGCAAAAATCAGAATAAAAATCGGTTTCGTGGAATGTTAGAGGACTTTTACAAACCGGATAGCTTTGTATTGCGGAAATGAGGAACGAAAGATTAGAAATTGAAATATGCGGTTTATCGGAGACCCATTACAGTCAGTCCAGCCATTTCCGTACAGATAAAGGAATACTTTATTGTTCCAGTACGGACACAACAAGTTTTAGTGGCGTTGCTATATGGGTGTCAAAAAAATTTAACAGGATAGTTACGGATTACAAAACCAAGAGGGTCAAAGTCATAGCTATCAGATTAGAAGTTAGACCGGTTCCTGTTAATATTATACAAGTACGTGCACTCATTTGTGCGATGAATGAAGAAATAATAGAACTACTATTTTATGAAGATGTTGAAGAACTTATGAAGCATATATCGAACAGAGAAATGCAATCGTAATGGGGGTGATACGAATGCTAAAATTGGCAGTCGATTCGATACGCAGTTAAGAAGAACAATCGAGAAGTTCGGAATAGGCAGCAGAAACGGGCCAGGTGAAAGGCTATTACAATTCGCAGTGGAAAATAAACTCAGCTTAATGAACACGATGGTTAAACATCATATAAGACGTTTGTGTACATGGAATGCTCCTGGTGATCGTTACAGAAACCAGATTGATTACATTCTAATACAGGAGAGATGAAAATCATCGTACGATACTGTCGTAGCTTATCCTGAAGCAGAGTGCGGATCGGATCATAGACCATTAGGTATGACAATGCGGATGAGACTAAAAAGCAAATTTTGTATACCTTGTCAAGAATAGGAACCAAAAATGGAAATTACACGTCCATAAGATTTTAAGCTAATATTTGAAGAACACGAATAATCAGAGAATGCAGATATGCAAATTCATCGAATCGATCTATTGCGGCGTAATTTTAAAAATAAAACTATTCCAGCTATACGGTAAACTCTACCGCAGGAACAAGAGAGAAAACGTAAGCAGCGGATATCGTTCGGAACCGTGCAATTAGCAGCGGATAAAAGAAAATTGAAAAATAGCACCTGTGCAAATGATCAGGAAATAGCTCGGTTATCCTCGAAAATTGTCGCAAAGATGAAAATACTTACTAGTCAACTATGTGTCAAGAGATTCAGAAACACTCGGAGAAAAACGAACCGAGGGATTTATATAAAAAGATTCGCGTAATTACTAGAGAATTTAAGATGAGAAGCTGGGCAATTCAGAGCAATCAAAGAAGTATTGAAACAACTGGAGGTAGCAGAGGTGTAGAGACAATATTGTCAAGAACTGTATAGGAATGCAATAGATCTGTAAGAAAAATAATATCAAATTCGCCATCGGAGTTTAAATACTCAAATCTGAAGTAGAAGAAGCCATAAAATATTTAAAACCAAATAAAGCAACGAGATGCGACGGAATACCTGCAGAAATAATTAAACAAACGATTGATGCACGAGTTGAAAAAATACATAAAATATGCGAAGAAATTTGGCGAACCGGAAACTGGCCACAGGAATGGTGTAAGGCGGTCTGTATACCCATTTTTAAAAAAAGGCGAGTTATAAAATTCGAAAATTATAGAACTATTCCATTAATACCGCACACCAGCAAAATAATGCTTCGAATTTTGAATAGAAGGTTAGCAGGATTTGCATGCAGACAAATTCCGGATGAATAAGCGGGATTTGTCAAAGAAAGACTCGGGAGCAAATATTAGGCATAAGCCAGCTAATCGAAAAAACTAGAGAACATAATGTTCCGTTAGTGTTATGCTTTATCGACTATTCAAAGGCGTTCGATAATGTTCTTTGGGAAAACTTTTCATTGCAATTGGAATTCCGAAGCATTTGGCATATCTAATAAATAAAGTATACGAGTATAATATAAATACAGTACGTATTGAAGGCGATATATTGTCAGCAAGGATTTGTTTTGTCTTCTTTACTTTTTAACTTATATGGTGAGTACATCATGAGACAAGTTCGGCGGGCTCGGATGCTGGTATATCTATTAGTAGAAGAATCATAACAATCTACAATTTGCGGATGATATAACGCTTATAATTGACTCTATTGGCGATATGAGAATATTACTGGACCAACTGGATAAGATAAGCGCAAAATATGGATTAAAGAAAAATAAGAATAAAACAAAATTGATAGTAATAGATCGAGGTAACTTAATATCGGAACCAGAAAAATAAATCCAAGGTTATGAAACAGTACACGGCTATGTATATTTCGGATCTCTTATTGAAGATAAGGGCCTAACAAAACCGCTATTCTGGCATTTATTTCACATCGTCTTAGTTCATTTTGGTCGTACACTATCTCCTTCAATAATCTTCCCTATTTTTCCTTTAACTACACTGATCTTTGTCATCCTCCTAAAGTATTTATTCTTCCTCATTTTCGAAAAATCTCCCCCCAACCATAATTAAACAGGTATTCTACAGCACTATCAATTCCCTATTTCGCTCTCGAGGGGGTCTGGTGCTGTTGGTGCTTCCTTCATCCTTCCTGATTTTAACCTATCAGAATCTTTTCGTCTTCCTTATTTCTGTTCCGTATTCATAAACGAATTATTGACTATCCTTCGCTCAATTGTTTTCATTTCCTTGAATCACCTTTCCTCCAATTTATTAACTATCTCTGATTCTTTGAGTGCTCTTCAGGCCATATCCTCTCCCCTTCTTGATCACTCGTTTGATTTTGTTATCCTCCGTATACGTTCACTCATTCATAATCTTTCCTCTCCCCATTCAATTAATATTGATTTTCTGCGGGTACCTAGCTATTTGGGCATATTTGGCAATGAAGCGGCTGATTCACTTTTTTTTGTGTTGATGACAGTAGGAATTACGTTGTAAATTTTGATCATTTTATACAAAGTATAGAAGAGAAAGAGACAGGAATGAAAACAAGCGGGGTCAAGAGGCACAGTCCCAAGCGAGGCTAAAATGGCTGAGTTTATATATATGTATATATATATATATATATATAAATCAATTACGCATGTATAAAAAGATCATAACTTAAGAACGGCTCGACCGATTTGACTGTATTTTTGTTTTCCGTTGTGTTTGTAATTGTCGGGACAAGGTTTGTATGAAAGAAAATTTTAGAAAAATCTATCGAAAAAGTCGGAACAATAAAAAAAGGGGCAAAAGTGGCGTCACGACGTGACGTTTAATTTAAGTTTTTTTTTTTCTTTTTTGATTAACAGTAGTGATCGTAACTTTAGTGCATTCAAGACCGTAAAATTCGTCAATTAAAATTTAAATAAAATAATTACTGTGATAAATAATAAACTCCAAATAACATTTTATTAATTTCTGGCATAAGTGTAATAAATACGTTACGTTCCGTTACTTCTCTTTTTGCGTTACTGAAATCATCGAAGCTCCATGACATGATCTGAACAAACAAGTCGCACTCCTAGCCTAATTACTGTACTCATTGCAGAGAGTTAAAAAAAGAAGGGTAGTGTTTTCTATTATTTTTTACAGAGAAATAAAAAATCCTGCAAAAGAATTTTTAATATTTGCTTCCGGGAATGTTTTTCACACCCAAATTCTAAATCCTTACGTAACTAATGCGACAGTGGGCTGCAATTGCTGAAAACGGATCCGGTACTAATGGACATAATTAGAAAACGAAAAACAAATTTCTTTGCACATTTTATGAGAGACCCAACATTTCACCTTCTGCAAACAATGGTAATAGGAACGATAGAAGGGAAAAGGGGACGAGTATGAAGGATTTTTTGGCTCCAAAATATTAAGACATGAACTGGAATTACAAAAGTAGGAGAATTATTGCAGGTCGCAAGAAGTCGAGACAAATTTCGTCAAATGGTAAAGTCCATGAAAAGTGGTTAAGTTACACCCGAATCGGGTTGCACAAAAAAGAAGCGCAATGTAACATTCATTGTACCGCCATCGTAAACAAACCGTTTTCTCTTATTTTATGAGGCAGGATATTTCGTTTTTCGATTTTTAATGCCTTCGAATAGTTTCCGTTGTTCCCCTATTCCTGCTATCAGTAACACATGTGTTATGTGTTCGGTCTATGATATTTACAATAGTCTCCGGATAGCATTGGAGGCTACTCTTCTTTCGTAATCTGCACTCATGGTCCACGTTTTCTTTATGCCAGCCGTCCGTTACTCACGTATTATCTGTTCGTATTCGTGGATTAATGCGTGTTCGGTAATTTCGTAACGTTTGGTTATGTTCTCATAAAATATTCAAAAGAGAAAAAAAGGGCTAATCGCATAATTTAATTTCTGAGGGCGGCATGATTTTGTGAGCCGAGCAATTGCTCGGTGCACCTGGTGCTTACAATTAAATAACATGACGCGTGATTCGATTAGGCAATGATGTTTCGTTCCATGGAGCATTCGCTGCTGCAGTTAACGGGAAAGTGTAAACAAAAACGATAATGCGTGCTAGATTAATGACAACTGACGAGACCAAAAATAAATAAACAAATAAGTAAATACAAAAAATGACAGATAAAATTCATTTGTTGCGTTAATTATTACTTTCGAGGCAGGTAATTATTTCTATATGACGATGATTAGTGTATCATGTTTAATTTAGGGTTATAGCGTCCCACAATTATCAAAAAAAAAAAAAACAAAAAAAAGCCTCCACCATACACCGGAAAAGTATTTCCAGTAGTAAATCGCAGAAACAATCATTTATTGAGATTTGCTGGCTATAGCGATTTCATTTTTCATTTTTAAACACAATTATTTATTGATAAGAACAGTTTTAAGGATTTAATGATTATTTGGAAATTAATAAGATGACGTGTTAAAAGTTTGGTGACTTCCCATTTTGCCTAAATTTAAGGTTTCGGTGACTCAGGAAATAAAAAAAAAGTCAGACAAACATACGAATGATTTCGTGTTGGCGTCAGCGCGTCATCATTGTCGAATTTTAAATAAACTAAACGCATCATCTTTTTTGCTATTTGATTCCGCTGTTAATCTTTTCTTTTCGAAAAACAACGAAAAAAGTTCATATGAAAATCAGAAGTGAAAAAATACCGCTAAAAATGTTTAATGTAAATATACGCGAAACGATGACTCCGATTAATAGTTGCGAGTTATTCCATTCGAAGTCCGGTGCTGTATAAATCCCACCCGCCTTATTAGTCGGTATATAGGAAGCCCCTTATTGATATTTAGTATGACATGAACATTAAAGTGTTCAGAGTTCCAGAAAAAAAGAAACAAAAATGATCCAGATAAAGAGTTGTAAAAGGATAAATGCTTTATTACAAATTGAAAACAATGCATATTTATGCTTCAGTTTTATCTAAGTTCCTCGTTAAAAAACAAACATAATAATTTTTATCTTTTTCTTAATTTTTTCATTTTGGACTGAAATTTGTTTCTAATATTTTCTTTTTAAATCTCAAGAAAGAGGCAGAAAGTGTATTTATTTGTTTGTTTTTTCCTTATTATTTGTAGTTTTATTTTAAATTTCATAATAATGTTTATATTTACTTATTAGGTTAAATTTAATTCACATTTTTATTTATCATACAGTAATAAAAAATCTGATGGGTTCATTCTATTTATCTGTTCTTTTATTGATATTATGATTGTACACTATTTACACAGTTTTATTTTGTCCTTAAGGAAATATTTTTTTTAAAAGTTTTTTTAAAGTCGTCGCAAATTTTGAAAGTTTTTTTACGAAACTAAAATATGGTTTCATTACTTCCGTGTAATGTTTTCCATTAATACAGAACATGCCCGGGAAAACATTTTTTTTTTGAACTTTTAAGTTTCCAGCACCCTCCGGTAATTTAAATTTGAAGCTAAAATATTGTTATATTTTTCTTTCCAAAGTATCCGTTTATATATTTTCGAAAACTACATTCGTTTGCCGTTTTTAGATGCAAATAGGGTTTAAATTAAGTGCTTATTGGAAATGTTTATTGCGATGCAAAGTTTTTGTTGTTTATTGTATATTTTAAATTTCAGGAATAATATCGGTCGGTGATTTATGCATTTTGAAGTAATTTTTAAATAATTTTAAATTTGTCATATTACATATTCTTAACTCGTTGCGCGACTTTTAGCGCTCAGGGGTTAGAAGAGTTGTTCTCGAACGTTAGCATTTTCTGAAAGCTCATTAATACTATTTTTGTATACAGCTTTACATTTTCATCAAAAATTATCATCCGGCTTATAATAAATACATAACAGTAATTTGACACTGTTTAAATACTGCTCTATTTTTAATCATAGAAATAAAATGATGTTTCAAAATTGTTATTTTACAGGGGCTTTGTAGAATTCAAATTGTTCTAGAAATATTCATCCCCATAATAAAACTGTTAACACTGATAATTGTTTAACATTAATGGTAACACGAAATTAACATTAACGTATATATGAAACTGTAATATTTTATTAAAAATAATAACTTACAAATAAGGAAAAATTTTAGCTGCCGCTATGTCAAAAGGTAGTAGTATACACGTTTAATCATAAATATAATTCTTTTGAAACTAGAAAGATAAAAGATCACAAATGCAGACAATTAGGAGTAAACTAAATTACTGAAAGTTGAGCTAACTGGTAAATTTCAAAAGCCGGAATCAATTTTTAATGATTAAAACATAAATATATCACAGTTATTTATCGGAAGTACTTGTTTTAAAAACAAAAATGGAATTAGAAGTTTAAACAATTACGTATTTTTAAAATTAATCTGGCGTATTCTCAAATATTTTTTAATAAACCGTTATACAGGAAATATTTTTAATACATAAGCAGATGTAGTATTTTTCATTAATAGATTAAAAATTAATTGTCAAAAATACGATACGTAAAAATGTTGAAAGTTATCGAACATTAAAAATATAGTACGATCAAGCGCCATCAGTTTTGGAAACCCTTAGTCCAGCGAACAGCGATTATGGTCCGAGCGTCGTTTTCGTTTGTTTTTTTTATATTTCATACCTGCAAACTTGCGGTGCGCAATTCGAGTGTGGCCCTTGAATATTACAAGTTGTCACTCATGAATAAAACAAAAATTTTGAGTCAGTCTAATATAATAATGGATGTATCATTTATAAAAATAAATCGAGCAGGTAAATAATACATATATCTAATATTTGTATATTGAAATATTTACTGCAAATTGCGTTTTAAATGAAATGGTATTCAATTGGATTTCGGCAACAGAGAATAAAAACAATTGTCATCTATTAAAAAATTATTTTCTCTTAATTGCTATAAATTTTTGTTTTGTACGTCAAAAGTACATTATAAAATATTTGGTTAATTGAATAGCGTCTTTTTATATTATCTTGCTTTTTCCTTTTGTAATGTTAAATCGTAACCTTTTGGCAATTTCTTGAATTAAGACATTTTAAATACTAAAATAGAAGGTTTTTTTTCTTTTTCTTTTTTTTTAGATTTGCCGAAAAATGGTGTCTGAATCAGTAAAATGGTCGATCCATATGAATATGAGTTATGCGCGAACAAACAAAAAAAAAAAAAAACATACGCGACGATCACATAACCTCTTTCTATTTGTAAGTCGGAAAAAATTAAAAATTAAAGACAAGTTTATTGACTTATAAAGAATTTAAAGTATACTAATAGATTAATAAGTAATTTTTGCTTAATATTAACTTTACTTTTCGTTTATTAACATTTTAAATATACCTTCTTTTTGATAGGTAATCGTCCGCTGCTGACAAGCCCAATGCAATAAGGAAAAAACAAACAAATAAATACACTTTCTGCCTCTTTCTTGAGATTTAAAAAGAAAATATTAGAAACAAATTTCAGTCCAAAATGAAAAAATTAAGAAAAAGATAAAAATTATTATGTTTGTTTTTTAACGAGGAACTTAGATAAAACTGAAGCATAAATATGCATTGTTTTCAATTTGTAATAAAGCATTTATTCTTTTACAACTCTTTATCTGGATCATTTTTGTTTCTTTTTTTCTGGAACTCTGAACACTTTAATGTTCATGTCATACTAAATATCAATAAGGGGCTTCCTATATACCGACTAATAAGGCGGGTGGGATTTATACAGCACCGGACTTCGAATGGAATAACTCGCAACTATTAATCGGAGTCATCGTTTCGCGTATATTTACATTAAACATTTTTAGCGGTATTTTTTCACTTCTGATTTTCATATGAACTTTTTTTGTTGTTTTTCGAAAAGAAAAGATTAACAGCGGAATCAAATAGCAAAAAAGATGATGCGTTTAGTTTATTTAAAATTCGACAATGATGACGCGCTGACGCCAACACGAAATCATTCGTATGTTTGTCTGACTTTTTTTTTATTTCCTGAGTCACCGAAACCTTAAATTTAGGCAAAATGGGAAGTCACCAAACTTTTAACACGTCATCTTATTAATTTCCAAATAATCATTAAATCCTTAAAACTGTTCTTATCAATAAATAATTGTGTTTAAAAATGAAAAATGAAATCGCTATAGCCAGCAAATCTCAATAAATGATTGTTTCTGCGATTTACTACTGGAAATATTAAAACCCATTTAAAACTCGCGGAACCGACATGGATTAGACCATGACAGATCGAATTATTGGCCCAAAATACCCCTAGTGTGCAAATTTCGACCAAATCGTCAGAGCGGTTTCCGAGATACGCGAAATAAATCTCTCTCTCTATATATATATATATATATGTATACAAAAAATGCTCGTTTAAAGATATTGAATATGTATAAAAATTTTTATGTTGTCTTTTGTTTACGGCGATACTATGTTTAAAAACGATATGTATACATTTTGTTTAATCGTTTAGATTTTTCGTAAGTTAAAAAAAAAAAAAATTATGAAAGATCACATATAAAAAGATAAAGAATCTGAAAAATGGACTGCTGCCCCGGTACAAATTATCCACCTACCACATCTGTTACTATCATCTAATTATATCGCACTCGTTCACATTCCAGCTGTGTTTTACGATTTAATTAAATTTTTTGAAATCACGAGAATACGAGAAATTGCACTTGTTTTTTGGATTTTGCTTTGAACAACAGTAGAAAATTAGAATATCGAAAAAACGTTTCTTCAATCCGCTAAAAGCAGACAAGCCAACGTCTAGGCAGGACAACGTCTGCCGGTTAGATCCGCCAGTATAATAATAAACAAAGATCTGGGATGTTGTAATTACCTGGAATTAAAGAGATTGTCAAGAAGAAGAGACGATTAGCATGCTGCTACAAAAAACAGTTTAAGAATTAAGGACAAATGATGATGATGGTAAAACACATCGACTATTTAACAGAAAGCTGAATAAACCAAGACGAATTATTGCCAGAATCAGACATTTGAGAGCAGATCAAGTACTGAAAAACAAACGAGAACTGGTAAAAATTGATTTATCTAACTGTCAAATTTACATAAACGAAAATGCGACAATCAGTAACGAGAAATTATTCTATAACGCAAATAAGAAAGAGGAAAGAAATTAAATTATAATTACGTATAGTTTCGAAGCAGTCATGTTTATGTAAAAAAAGAAGAATGGCAGAAATCGAATAAAATTAATAATAATGATATTTTATATCAGATAATTGTTACGTCGATAATCTTTATTTTTAAATTTGTAATTCGTACAAATGTTAAATTTTTTTTTTTTTATAGTTATTATTATTATTATATAAATTATCTCCTTTTCAAATAATTCTTGAAATTACAAAACCTTAATAGGTAAATATAAAAAAAAGACGATTACAAAGTGTAAATTCTTGTAGATGGAGACCGTTTGACCAATGGTTTATCCGTATCTTCTCTACATTACAAGATGTCTAAAGAGAAAAAGCTACCGACTTCGATTAGAACATCATCTGTTCTTTTTTTTTTCTTTAATATGGCGGTTATATATTTTATGGTCTTCATGGTATTATTTTTATTCTTGAACCAGTTGCAGTTTTCTCCGATGATGTATTCAGCTCTTCTTATGTGCTCGAATTTGGAACAATATAGAAAAGTATGATCCGGTGAATCTGTTTCGATATTGAATTCTCTGCTTTTATCATCATTTGTTATGCCCATTTTCTTTAGATACTCAGCGAAATTACCATGTCCGGACAAAAATTGGGTTAGAAAAAAATCTGGATTGAGTAATTTGTTCTTCAATCTATCCTCGATTCTGGTTAATAATCCATACGTTCGTCTCCCTGTTAATTCTTGCTCATAAGTGTTTTGCCATTCCTCCAGGTATTTCGATTTTACTTCTTTTACTTTCTGTGTTACCCTTGTCCTATCATTATGGTTGTTTTTGGTTATCTTTATCTCGTTAATCATTTCCAGCTGTAAATCCACTGGCATAATTCCTGATATGACATACGAAAATGTATAGGAAACCGTTCTATATGCAGATGTTATATTTAAGATGATTTTCCTTTGTTCGATTTTAATTTTCTTTTTGTTTTTTACCGAAATGTTAGGAAAATAAATCAAGGAACCATATTCCGTTATAGATCTGAACAGCGCTAAGTAAAGAATTTTCCTATCCACAAATTTTAAACCAAAGCTTCTGTTATATATACCTACTAGTTTTGTGTAATATTTTTTAATTTTATCCGTGATGTAGCCAACATGTTTGCTGAAATTGAGATTTTCATCTATGTATACATATACCAAAATATTTCATTTCCTTGCTAAATTTAAGAGGCTTATTATTCAATTTTAATTCTTTTTCTATTTTACTTTTAATTACTTTTAATTTCATGTTTTCTTGTTATTAATATCGAGTTAGTTTTTTCCGGATTTAAATGTAGCCCAAGATTAATGAGTTCGTTGTTAATATTGTTAATTTTCTGATTTATTTGAGGAATGTCTTCTATATTATTTATTCCTGAAATCAATAAAATGTCATCCGCATAACTTATAAGATTAATATTATCGTAATGTCCAGTGTTGTTATGTATGTTCGCCATTGCAATGTTGAAAAGAGTGGGTGCCAGAATGGATCCTTGTGGAACACCTGCAGTGAGTGTCCTACGATAAATTATTTCATTATCCTTATTCTGGAAAATAATTTCTCTATTTTTTAAAAAGCTTTTTATTATTTCAATTAGGTTTGAATAAATGTTAAATATTAAATGTTTATAAGGGATAGTAATGATAAAATCGGAAAACACGAATCAAGTTGCTTTTTAGTAAAAGAACAATTACATAGTAATACACGCTTATTTCAAGCGAATATACAGCATGAAACGGCGGCACCTAAATACTAAATATTAAATTGAACTGACTTAACGAGTAGACCGATTTTGAATTAAAATTTTTTTTCCATCATTTTTTTATATTTTTTAAATCTTCAGATTCGACACTATTTAATAACTGAACCGTGTCCGATAATGACCGTCTTGCTGAATCTTAATTAATGTTAAATTAAAAATTGATGCATTACTGTACTTAAATTTTTTTTTAATAAATAACACATCCATTATTATACCAAAGAGTGATTTATTGTTATATAAGTGGCAATTAACCGGAACATTCACGATTGATGAACAGTTTCTTTTAGTACGGCAATGGCCACAGAACCGACCTGAAACCACAGCAAATAGCTGCTTCACAGCAGACTGCTGTAATGCGCAAATGTGATGATTTGCCTTCTGTCGAAAAAGCAAGGATCAGATTTGAAATCGGAGATGGAATTATTTTTTTAACTTATCTTTTAATGGCAATTATTGCATGTGTGCAACTGCGTTGTTTGTCAATCGTTTTTGTTTCTCCAATCGATTTTTTATCCTTTTTCCTGTCCCTTACGAAACATACCTGAGTTGACTAGTTAATTTTTTCCAGTTACTATTGATTTTTTTTTCGGCGCTATTTTATTTTTAGACGAACTGAGAATTCGGCGAAATAGAGATTAAATAAAATAGGAAGTATTTGCCACAAATATTGCGTTTTGTTCATTTAATGTTTGAACTGATTCTCTACAGTTCTTGACATTCATTGTGTAGGTCGTTTCCGTTAATTGGTTTATAAATGAAGGCATCAAACCTTGCTTTGCATTTTTTGTTTTATTATTTGAATGTTATTAACGCTAGGTAGAAATTTTGGAGGAGACTTTATTTTTATATTTTTTTGCGTATTTAATTGTAGATTATTATCTGAAATTATATTTTCCCGTTCATTTAATTTAGAGTTTTGCCGATTGGCATTATCAAACGTATTCATATTTGCCCAGAATACACATACTAACTGTGAACATAGCATTAATGTGATCTTCAATACTGTGATGTCAGCTGTATAAGAGAAATACAAAAATAACCTCAGGACACTGCCCTAAGGGATGGAAGCCTTTATTTTGTATACTCGCGACAGAGCTGAACCAATTTTAATTCGAAAGCTCCTGTTTGATAAATAAGATTTTAAAATTTTACGTTCGTTACGATATTTTTTAGTTTGTACAGCAATCACCGATGCCAGATTCAAAACCTTTTCTTTTTTCTACGTTCAGAAACATTACACTATACTAAAACGTTTTCTCAAGAACTGAAGCTAAATGACCCGATGCCCTATGAATTTGCTGTGTGGTGAAGTAATTTTAAATCGAAATCCAAATTGAAGTTCTGGAATAAGTTCAACCCTTCTGCCAGTTTCAAATCAGACTATTGCATCTCCTCTCCCTCCTCACTCAACCGACTAGATTGTTCTTCTTATTCGCTCCTTGATTCATGATCTTTTCCTTTCACACTTAATCCAAACGGACTTCTATTGGATACCGGGTCATACCGGAATTCAGGGTAATGAGTTAGTTGACTCATTCGCTCAGTTATCTTCCTCTTCCGGGAGGTTTCTTCCTATTTTCTCTTCTACCAATATTACCCTTCTGTCTGCAGCGGCTCATTCCAAACTACGATTTGACTCTTACGTCTCCTCATTGTCCAACCCGGATTCATTTTTCTTGTCTATTCAGCCTTCACTTCCTCGCTTCCCCTGATTTCTTGACTTTCCTTCCATGCGTCGCTCCAACCTCTCTGCGATTTTTCGCCTGCGTTTTGGGCACAATTTGCTTCCTTCCTCGCTTTTCCGTTACTCTCTTGTGCCGTCTCCTTATTGCCCGTTACACCCCTCCAATATCCAATTTGTTATTTTCGGGTGTTCTACTCTTGTAACCGATCAATCTTCTTTCTACTCCTCCCTTTTACAAATTGCCCACTCCATACAATGCTTCGTTCATTCTCTCCCTTCCTTCTTCTTCTGTTGTCCAAGCTCTCGATTCTTTTTTGTCGGCTATCTTTGATTGTGTAAATATCTGAGTCTCTTGCGTCCTTTTTCTTTTGTTCTTGGACCAATGTCCTTGTAGACAACCCCCCCCCCCAAAAAAAAACGAAAAATATTTTACTTTTTTTTTATTTATTTATTTTTTATTATTTATACACACTCCTTCTCTTTATAGTGCCATACTTAATTCCTGAGTGTCGGCGACTACCTATTCGTACATTTTTAGCTGTACAGACACAGGCATAGTGTTCATAGCGATTGTTATATGCAACGCAGGTGTACACACGCAAGACTACATTCGGAACTGATAGTAGCCGCTACTTGATTAAAAATGAATAAAAACTGAACAACGTGGAGACTACTTTAACCATACTGTGGGTTCTGTCCTAACGAGATAACAATTGTAATAACTTTTGAATTTACACTTTAAACGTTGGAGTTTCTTTTATCTTTCCGGATTTCAACTTATCTGAATCATTTTGTCTTCCTTCTTTCTGTTCCATCTTTACAGTCCAGTCGATGACTATCCTACGCCCCATTATCTTCATTTCTACCAGTCGTCGGTTTTCTAATTATTTGATTATTTCAGACTCCATGAGTGCTCTTCAAGCTATCAGCTCTTCCTGATCACTCTTCCGATTTCATCATCATTATATTTAGAATTGAATTATTGTATGCCAATTTCCATATCCTTCCTTTAGCAAACGTTGTTCATTTCCTTCTTTTTCTCTCTCGCGCCTAGCTGTATTTGCAGGCTAAACAATCGTTTATTCGCTTACGCTGCGAATCCACTACTTCGCAGTTATTACAAGTTACATCGCGAATGACGCAACTTTTTGTCATATCGTCGTTCACCGGATTTTAATATCCGCTGTACGCAGAATTCTCGTTTACCGCTATGCACGGCCGAAGTAACTGATTATTCGCTTACGCTGCATATTCGCTACATCTCGGATTATCACAAGTGACGTCGCGAATGACGTATCGACTGGCCGGACCATCGTTGCTGAATATTAATATTTTTTGAGAATATTCTTTTAGAATAGCATTCTCGGTGATACCCGGAATAACCGATTCAGTAAGCCAGTCTGTCCGATTAGCCCTTAGCATCGCATTGCTCTAATCGTGCCGTTACATATTTACGGACGGCTGTATCAGTTATTTCTACATAACGGCGATCGGTATTATTGTCGTATTAAATAAACTTCGTATCACACTAGCTTCGTCTAGGTTTATTTCGACTTACGCGAAATAATCGGTATATAGCGTCCGGGAATACAACAGAATCTTTTGTATTTCACCATGGGGATAGTTCCTGAACCCTCACATGATAGTTTTTCTATAATAATTATAGAAGAATAAATTTCAATTACTACGTCATTCTTTAAAAAAAATAATAAAATAATAATAATTTGCGATGTGCGTAGTAATTCTATTGCAACTTCAGTTACATATTTCATAACGCGTTTTTATATTACCCCTGGAACAAGAAAAATTCATTTATTAATAACAACGTCATTCTTAGCCCGACCACTATCACATTTATGTCTCAAAACGTTACATATATTGTAGACAAACCACCTACAAGATGACTGCTGGGAAATGACAACTTCATTCTTAGTCCAACGCTCTGTCACGAAAATTGGTCCCCAAACGTTACATGCAGTATACATTAGCAGCCAAAATACCAAAAAAATTCATGTCAATACCTAGAGTATAGGAAAAATATGAAACCACAGAAATTTTAAAATTAAAGGGCACAAATTTTGAAAAGTTTGAAAATTAAGTTTTGAGAAAAAAATGTTTAACGAATTCCACAGCCGGTTCTGTGTAAGTTACGGTAGTGATTTCCGTTTTAACCCATATAATAAAGTCTCCAGAATACAGGAAAAATATTAATTTTGAAAAATTTTCATATTTATGGACCAAAATTTGTGAACGCTTATAACTGGAATACTGGAAACTAAAAAAAAGTCCACAGCTCTACCCATTGTAGCTGGAGAGTCATTCTTTTTTTTAAAATATTATTTCAATCGCTAGAATATAGGGAAAATACGAGACTCTCAAAATTTTAAAATTAACGGGCCCAAATTTTTAAAAATAATTTAAGCATTCAAATTCTGAAATGATTGCAGTGATGTTCAACAGTGACTTAATATATTATTGCTTAGACTCGAATAAAAAAAAATAAATTTCATTATTGCATTTAAAAATATAAATATTGTTAATGTCTTATTTTAAAAAGAATTAAAATTAACATATTCCTCTGACATATCTGTTAGCGATTTCAGATATTAAGCTAATTCTTCTATCTCAGGAATTGCTTTCATTTTCAAGATGTCACTGCTAACCTGTAGTTCAAAATAATATATTATATTTTTCTGAATCACATTGTAAACAATTAGAGATGATGATTAATTAGCATATTTTCATAAGTAGGAATATTTATTATTCAATGTGTCTTTTAATTTTTAACCAGTAAAATATTTGCATTTCAAAATGTGTAAACGAAGTTGTTATATAATTCCATCGTAACATGTTGGTGTTTTTTCCTACTACTGTTTTTTTCTCTTATTGCTCCATTTTATTCTTAGTTTAATTTTTAGTTTTAGAAACAACCCCTTTCATGACTACATAGTTCATTAAATAGTAAATTTATTCAGTTGTAATAAATGTTTTAAGTTATTTCAGATTGTGTTTTTTTTCTTTTCATTTTCAAAGAGGCTTTTGTATTTATTATTGTACCTATATGTGTTTTAATTTCACTAACAAGCAATTTTTCGTTGAATGTAGTGTAAAGTATGCTTCTTCTCCAAGGGCGTCGCCAGCCGATGAGCCAGGGGGGCAAGATGATAGAAAGAGGATACGAATTATAGGAAAAATAAAATGTATACTTTGTAAAGGTTTAATATTTTATTAAACGAGATAAAATCTTAATTAAAACATAATTTTCGTGGGTTTCTGGCAAATTGTTCTACTACTTTATTATAAAAGTCTTCCACATTGTACATGATTATGCGCCTATGAATACTTATCATGGCCAGCTGATTAAAAATTTCACGGATTCAAGGGACAACGGCTCTCCTTTTCGCCTTCCCCCTGGCGACGCCCATGTTTTTCTCTATATCTAAATATGATTACTTATTTTTTATTTTAATTTCTTTCATGGAAAAGTAAAATAGTCTACAATTTATATTGGAGCAAGTTAATTTTGGTAATAAGTGTTTGAAAAAGTTGTGTAATTTATATGTACTCAATATGTAATCAGAGAGGGAAGGCGAATTTTTAAAATTTGAATGAGAAATCCGATATTTTTAAAAATCAAACAGTGCAATACACTTCTGAGCTTCCAGTTTAACGGCAAAAAATTTCATAAATATTGGTTTAGTAATTTATGAAATGTCTTATAAAAAAAACATTTACAGACGTTACCGAGTAAAAAAGTCGTGTTTTAAATAAATAAGAATTACGAAATAAAGTATGTTCACAGAGTATTGTTTTTTACTTCTTTTACTTTAATAGCGTCTAATTTTTGTTTTTATGCGTTCTATTGTTATCGTATTTATACAAATAAATAAAATTTTGTTATTTTATGACCTTTGTTTATACAGTTGGAAAGTAGCTGTGAAGAAACTTTTAGGAAGAATAATTTATACTTTATCATTGCAATATTTTCAACTGAATCAAAATAATACGTCGAAAAAAAGAGGAATGTTTAAGTTAATTAATCCTTACAATTAAAAATACATATTTACAAAAACATATTCATGGTTTACTTAATGCATTCCTGATATGCACATTACAATTACAAAATTTGTAGAATCTTGAAAATATAGAATTATCCATGTATTTGAAAATTGGCGTTTAAAATTAAAAATATTAAATTAAAGGGTGGCTGCTGAATAAATTTAATGTAAAATATATAAAATTGGCGACAATAAAGTTTCTCAGGCTGCGAACGCTTCCAAGATAATGTGAAAATAATGTAATTCGATAAATTCTGATGTTCATTTTTTGTAATGTGAAATATTACATTTTGTTCCAAAATTATTATCTCGCTGTAATACATTTTACGTTAAAGTAAAATCTATATTTTATTTCTCTGTATTACGCTGAAGTAATACACTTGTTGAAGTAAAAACGTGTGTCATAAAATAATGGTATCTATTCATGTACATCATGTTTTATTATATTGAACTTTAAATCATCGCCTTTCTAAAATAACACGTTCTTAGGAAGAGTATTTGCTTAAAAATAAAAAATAAATCTTCACAATAATGTATATGAATAGTTTATTTGTTTTACAATGATCCTTTGAGTTCCTAAAGTTATAAATTGCAATCTTTTGTTTTTCAGTTTATTGTGTTCCTCCACTCTCGGTTGAACGGAAACGAATAAAAGAACAAAAAGAGCAACATTAAGAATAATCCTTTTTTATTACGTCATCAGCCCTAAAGTGGTCCATAGTTCTTTATTTATCATTAAACGACGTAATAACAACTGCATGTTCTACAAGATGAGCCTAAAGCTAGCTATCGGCACGGTTAAAAAGTGCGACTTTGAACTGTCGAGTGTAGCAGAAGAATTAGGAAGGTCTAGGAAAACCGCGAAGATTGGAACCGAATAGAACGCAGATATATACTTGACTAATTTTAGGAAAAAGCACGAATTCGACTTCGCCGTTTCATTAATGATAACCAGAGTAAGTCACTTCAGGCAGCTTAATAAGTATGATAATTAACAAACGAAATTGAACAGAACAGAAACCTAAAATAGAAGATTTTATAAATGAGAACTGCATTAATTGAATCGTTTATCAATGAATGGAAAGAAGGCTATTGAATATATCGGCACGGCTATCCATGAAAAATATTGTTGTATACACGAATCGAATAAATAGGGAAATGCGACAGACAGAAATTAAGGGAAGATAGATGTAAGACAGCGGTGGGGAATTAGACTTCGGTTCAGAGTTAAATAAATAAGCAGCAGGGATAGTGTTAGGTAAAGGAACGAGTAATAAATATAAAAATTATCGGAATTGGTGATGGAAATGGGGCAGCGATAGCGAGACAAAAATGGTACGGATGATGTTTGGGCATAGCCTAATAATCATAATAATTATAATAATAAGAATAATAAGAATAATGATAGTAAGAACTAAAACTAAACAAGTTCTATAAAAAGAGAAATATAATTTTTTTTTTTTTTTGCATACAGTCTGCCTGGAGAGAATTAGTAGCAGTGCGGGTAATAAATAGAAAATAAGTATGGCTAACCACCCACTGGTAATCAATTCTAACGAGATGTACGATTGATTAGTCAGCAGTGGTTATGATCTATGCTGTAACTGAATCTGGTTAAATCTTTTAAGGCGTTTAAAGCGGATCTAGTTAAAATAACTGACAAATTTTATTTTTGTTAACCAGTCTTTTATACTTACGTGTCAATAGAAGTATATTGATGAATGCTTAAAACAAAGTTTTAGAAACAGACAGTATTCTGCTAAAAATTTTGTATTAAAAGAACATCTGACTTAATAGGAGCAGTTAGTAAATACTATAATATTAGAACAAAATATTTATTTTCAGTGTGTTTGTATATGATTTATCCTAAATTATTCTAAAAATGTTAGCAGTTAAAAATTTACCGCTAAAAGCTTATCTGTGGTAATTATAAAACATCAATAAATCTATCCAAAACTTATTTATTATTTTGCTATATTTTTTTTTCAAAACTTCTGGATTTTTGTAGCTCTGAAAGTTCCATTTGGAAGTTTAAAACTAAAACAATATTCATGAAGTATTTGTAAGCTAATTCAAAATTCTTAACCACTTAATCCAAGTCGAAAAAGGTGAGGAATGTAATTTCTTGCAGTTTTTTGAACTTTTAGCGACGTTCAAAAAAACCTACTAGAAAAAAGGAAATACAGCTTCATTACTTCTAAATAACGCGAGCTTTGCATCGATACCTTAAACATTCAAGAAAAAAAAAATAATTTTTCCATTTCTGGTACTTTTCAACACCCCGATAGACTAATTTCGAAGTTGGAAATGCAGATGTTTCAAACTAGAAAAGTATTCGAACATTTGTGTATTTTAATCTAGTTCAAAATTCTTATCTATAATACTCGCGACTCAACAAGGTTGACGCACATTATTTTTGGCATATTTTTATACTTTTCACCAACTTTGGAAGTTTAGTTAAGAAAATGAAATATGCTTTTGTCCCCTTGAAATAGTGATCTTTCCATCAATACATTACATGTCTGGAGAAAGAAGTTTTCTAACGTCCGAGACCCCTAAGCAGTTCCCTTTTTTCTAGATGCTTTAAACTTTTCTTTTTAATAAATACAAATATAAATCTTTAAACAGAAGGGTGTACAGAAAGTTTCAAACATATCAAAACATATACTACATTTAAAATTTCCATATACATACATATATATCAGTGGCGGCTCGTGACAAGTAAATCTGGGGGGCTCTAATGTAAAATTACAATAATTTAAAAAGTGTAATGACATAAACTTATCTTGCTTTTTTGTCTACATTTTAAACTAAATAAAACTGGTTTAATGCATTCAAGTTCTGATTTAATTTAAAAAAAGATGTGAATGCATTTTGTATTTAGATTGAAATTTATTAAATAATATTTTCTAATCTTTGCCTTATATAATGTACAACCCTTTGCGTTGAGTAAGTTTCACTGTTGATGTGTCCACAAAAAAAAAAAAAAAAAAAAAAAAAATTACATGTGGCATAATTTTGTGAAATAAGGTAAGCCAAAATATAAAATCCGGGTCTTCTAAGGTTCTTCGTAAACTATATATGCTTCCTTGCATGTAATATTTTTATTACATTTTTCTTCTAGTTCTTCGAAATATTCTATTAATTTTTCTAGATTTTCGAAAACAATATTCACTGTACGCATATTATAGTCCCAACGTGTATTCTAGGTAATTTACGATTTACAATTTCTTGCAGTAGATCACATCTATGAGCAGAATTTGAAAAAAAGCTTGCTACAGCGGACAAACTTGAAAAAAAGATTTTAATTTTAGAATCCTGGCTTGTTGCTTTTTGCAAAATTAAATTCAACTGGCGCGCATAACAATGAATAAAATGACAGTATTTATATTTTTGTTTTATCTTCGCCTATACACCATTTGTAGAATCGCTCATTATGCTCCATCGTAAGTTTAAGTAATTAGCTTAAAAGGTTAGTCTCTCCAATTAATTTATCTAATTCAGTTTCTAAAATGTTGAACGTTTGAAAAATCACTGTAAAGCAAGTGTCGACAAAAAGCAGTGCTTCTTGCATTCAAAAGTAACAAAATCCAGATCGCAAAATGTATTATTTAAAGAAGAAAAGCAAGGATAGAAATAGAACAAAAAAAACAGCAAATTAAAACAGTGTGCATCACTGGATAAACAGATGACGCGGCGCGCGACGCGGATGTTTTGTTAAAACCGGCTATAATCACGTGTAAAATTGACGAGGGCTCACTTTTCGAGAGCCCTCAGACGCCTTTAAGTTACGCTCGGGAAACTTCGGCTTTATTCGTTTTTCGTGTGTATTTTATATGCGGCTTACTTACTTTGTTTACTTTGTTGATTTACGTGCCGTGTACTGCATCTAGGCCAGAGGCACGATCGGAATGTGGGAGAGCTTAAATTAGAGAGTATAGGTGGATTAGTTTAAGAAAGGTTGTTAGGTTGTGAGAAGCTTTGAGAGAGTCGGAGAGAATATTTTGGAGTGTAAGTGGTTGGTCGAGAAGTGCTCTTTGGGAATTATATTGTGGGCAGCTTATAAAGAAGTGGTGTACAGTGATAGGAACATTGCAGTGTGAACAAATGGGGGCAGGTTGATTTTTAAGGAGATAACTATGGGTGAGTTTAGTGTGACCTAGACGCAAACGAGCGAGCACGACTTCTTCTTTCCTGTTTTTTGACGAGGAAGTACTCCAGCGAGATGTAGAGTTCCGTATAGCACGCAGCTTGTTGGAGGATGGTGTCGTTGTCCACTTGAGATTCCAAGAGTCTTGAACTGACTGTTTTATAACTGCTTGAAGATCATTAATCGGTGTGGGGAGTTGAGGATATGGTTTAAACTGTGATCCTTCTTTAGCTGCTAAATTGGCTAGCTCGTTTCCGGGGATGTTGACGTGAGATGGTATCCATGCGAATATGACTTGAACATTAGATGACACAATGGAGTGAATTATTTCTTTTGCTGTTGGATGTTGTTTGGGGTTATGCAAATCTTGTAGACATTGCAGTGCTACGAGAGAATCTGTACAGAGAATATAGGAGCTGATTCTATCCTCGACGATAGTATCTGTAATGACCATTTTGATAGAGTACAGTTCTGCAGAAAGAATTGAAAAGTGCGGAGGGAGGGAAAAACGAAGAATAATGTTGGTTGAAAAGGCAGCTCCGCATCCGACTCCATATTTGTTTTTTGATCCGTCAGTAAATATCTTTTTGTGGTGAGGATATTGAGAAATCATATTGTTGAAGGAGTTTATTAGGATGTGTTTAGGAGTTCCGTGTTTTGAATACTGTGTAAGACTAAGATCCATTGTAACTGTATAGTCGCTCCAGGGTGGAATAATGGAGAAGTTGATCCGAGAAACAGGAGGAAGGTGTAGGTTTAGTGAAGAGAAGGAAGTTTGAATTTCTTGGAAGAAAGAAGGGGGGAGGTCGGAATCATTGCAGAAAAGGAGGGGAGATTTGGATTTGAAGAAAAGCGGAGGTAGGAGAAGAGAAGAGAGCGTTGTCTATATACATGGAGAGGAAGTTCGCCAGCTTCAACTAAAATGCTGTTTATTGGAGTAGTAGGAAAAGCTCCAATTGCAAGTCTGATTGCTGAATGATGAATAACGTTTAGTGTAGATAGCAGACTTTCGCTGGCAGAACTGTAAGCGGCTACTCCATAATCCATTTTTGATTTGATAATGGAATGATATATTTTTAGTAGCAATAATCGATTTGAGCCATAGGTGGTATGAGCAAGTTTTTTAATTAGATTGAGTTTGGTAATACAGTTAGCTTTTAGGTTGTTAATATGAGGTCTCCACGTTAGTCTGCTATCGAAGATTAGTCCGAGGTATTTTGCAGTGTTTGCTGTTTTGATATGTGAACCATTTAAATGGAGGTTGAGACTCTGCTTGCATTTGTTAATTCGACAGAAGTGAACTGCTGTTGTTTTGGAGGAAGAGATTTCAAAGCCGAATTTGGTTGACCAATTGACTAATTTGTTGACTGTCTCTTGTAGTATTTCCTCTCCGAGAGCAACATGAGCGGCCGAGATAAAGATGGTGAAATCATCAGCGTACAGTGCACAGTTAACTGGGGGGGAAATCTGTTTTACAATGTCGTTAATTGCGATGTTGAATAGTGTGGGACTTAAAACTGATCCTTGAGAAACTCCGGTGGATAGTTTGTAACATGATGAGACTGAATCTTTAATTCGAACATAGAATTGGCGGGAACTGAGAAAATTTTGAATGAAAAAAGCCAGGTGACCTTGAATATTCCAGTGCTGAAGTGTTAGCAGGATCTTGTTTATCTGAACTTGATCGAATGCTTTTACAAAGTCGAAAAAAATAGTTAAATGATGGTGTTTGTCCGAAAAAGATTTTTGAATGGAATTTCTCAAGTGCACTAATTGATCTATAGGAGATCGACCGGTTCTGAAGCCACATTGTTTCTTTGTAAGTAAGTTTCTTGAGTCGAGGAGCCATAGTAGCCGTTTATTAACAATTCGTTCAAAGATTTTGCTAGTTACTGATGTTAAAGAAATGGGTCAATAGTTGTTGATGCAAGTAGGATTTTTGCCTGGTTTGAGAATTGGAATGATTTCTGCGATCTTCCATAATTTAGGAAAAGAATGCGTTGTCCATATTTTATTAAATATAGAAAGGAGGAAATTAATTGTGGATTCCGAGGAGTTAAGTAGCATAAGTGCGTGAACTCCATCAGGACCAGGGGATGAGATTTTTGTATCTTTAATGGCACGTTTGAGTTCATTGATTGTAATGCTCGTCATTTGATGAGAAAAATTGATGCTGGTAGTAGATGTTATTTGTATCCACGTTATTATCAGAAGGATTATGTGATAGAATATCTGCAAATGCTGTAGCCATTAAATTTGTGTCAGTAATAAGGTGATTATTGACGATGATACAAGAAGGTGAAGACAAAAATGGTCTTCTATTTATACTTTGAATTTTCTTCCAAACTGCAGCCAAAGTGGTTTTGAGATCGATTGAGCTCACATAGTCTTGCCAGGACTTACGTTTAGCTTGTTTTAAAATGTATCGGGCTTGTGCCCGGAGTTTCTGGAAAGTTAAGTGATTTTCTAAAGAAGGTTGGGATTTTAATTTCTTCAGGGCTTTGCGACGATTTCTTATGACAAAGGAACATTCTTTGGACCACCATGGAATAGAATTGGACCGGGTTTTTTTTTTTGGTGAGTGTACATTGGCGTGTGATACTAGTTGATTTGTAAACCACTGAATGTGGGTTTCAGGATCTAGTTGGCTAGTATCTTTGGAATTCAAAGTGTGGGTTAAGGTGTGGTTGAAGGCTGACCGATCCATTCTTCGGTAGGCGTATTTCGGTTTTGGAGACGGAGAAGAAAAGTGTGGTTTCTTTGGGTGAATTGCGATGGTAGGGCGATGATCACTGCCACTCAGATCGTGGTGACCAAAGACTTGGAATTCGCCAGGAAGATCGGGAGACGAAAGTATAAGATCCAGATTAGACCAAGTTCTGAAAGAGAAATTGTAGTGGGTTGGTTCAGCAGAACGCATTATACCGAGGTTGTAGTTTTGAATTAGATTTTCCAATATTTGTCCCTTTTTGTTTCTTTTGGTACTGCCCCATGATGGGGAGTGAGCATTAAAATCGCCGCATAGAAAGAACGGGCGTGGTAGAGAAGTAATAATGCTGTTAAGATCTTCCATAGAGGTATTATTATTTGGGGGAAGATAGATTGATCCAATGGTGATTGGTGTAGACAGAAATATTTTTGCTGCAACAACTTCGATGGCTGTTTGAATGTGTATTTGCTCAAAATGTATTGATGACTTTACTGCTAATAAAACACCGCCAGACGCGCAAAGAGAGGATGACCGGTCTAATGAAAGTATGTTGAACGATGGGATATTAATACAGCAGTTTTGTTTTGTGTGAGTCTCTTGTAAACAGATAATGGATGGTTCATATTGATGGATGAGAACTTTTAATTCCTCTAAATGACTAAAGAAACCATTACAGTTCCAGCTTATGAGTGATTCTTTGTTATTTTTGAACATTGAATAATATTATTAATTTTGTTAAAGAAGAAAGGATGATTGCTGAAGTTAGGCTTATGATATTTGATTTTATGATGGAAGGGAAGAAAGATTAATGATGTCTTTTAGTTTCGGTTTTAGTTTAGTGAACTGAGTTTTTATCGATTTGGAATTTAAGAAAATGTAAGTTTCTTCGAGCATTTTTATTATATCTATCAGGGAGACATTGAATTCAGTGAGAGTTTGATTAATATCTGTAATCGTTTTACTTTTAGTATTGTCCATTAATAAGGAAAAATTTGTAGCTGAAATTGGGAATTCTTTCTTTTTAAATTTTTCATTAATGATGTCTTCAATTGGTTTTATAAGATCTCTAATAGAAGGTTGTTCTATATCTTGTTCTGAATCATCTTCAGATAGATTAGTGATTGGCTTGTCAGGAGAGTGGGGCTTAGCATTGTCATTATATTTAGTTCTAATACATTGTTTTTTAGGTTTCATTAATTGTAAGGTTTTGATAGGGACTGTATTTGTTTGAGTTTGATCGTTTTCTCCTGAGGATATCGTTGAAATGGTTGACGGTGGTGGACGTTTAGAAACGTTAGAGGAAAAGGCATTTATAACGAGGTGAGGTGGTGGTGATTGTTGAGAAGGTAGGGGAGAATCGATTTCTGTCACTATTTCTGAATTTTCTATTGAGTCTTCTACTTCTTCGTCAATAAACTGAAGACAATCATCTGCTTTATGTCCTTTTGTGCCACATCTAAAACAAGAGAGTTCATCTGAAGAGAGAAAAATATACGATAGGAGTGATCAGAATAAGTTAGGTTGAAGGAGCTTGGTAAAAAGGAAAGATCATTTTCCGATTGGATATATACTTGGCGGCGCCAACTTATGACATGAGAAAACATGTCGTCAGATGGATTGACACGTAAAATTGCTATTGGAGATGAAAGTTTTAATTTAAAAATATTCACAAGTACTTTTTCTATTTCTGAGTTTGGGATAATTGGCGAGACATTAGAAAGAATTAGTTTTTTTGAAGGTGTTTTGAGTTTCCTCGTTTTGATAAAACTATCTTCATGATTAAAGTCTTCATGTTCTGTTTGGAATTTTTCTACGAGATCTTTATTAGAAAGAAAAATGATGACCCTGTTACCACTAACTCGGGAGGCGGCTATAATATTTTTAGCGCCTCCGACAAGATGATGGATAGAGAGGAGATAGTCGCGGATTTTAACTCCTTGAACGTGATTAAAAATAATTGCTTGATCTTCTTTGGGATATGTCATTGTAGTAATTGGAATAATTCGTTGTTTAATTTTATCTGCATAGGATGGAGGGGTTACTTCGACGGAGGGATTCATGATAACTAGGAGATAAGGAGGTTAAAATCGATAATGTCTTTATCAACAAGCAACGGCTCGCCGATTAACGAAAGCGAAACGATAGTTTGAAAATTGACTTACCGCGCGCAGAGAAAGAGAGTGATAATAGTTTACAAAAACGATACGAGACCGGATGCGACGAACTCGAGAGAACGGATCACTTTACTGGAACACGAAAAACACGTGATAGACGAATACTGCGTAACACGAGAATCTTATATGCGGCTTGGAGGCTCAAATATTCTTAGCCCACGTACTATATTATTGGTTGTTAATATCATGTGATCAAAAAATCAGCTGTTAACGACCTTGACAGTATACTACACTACGAGTAGATCGTACAGTTCCAGCGCAGTAAGCATGAACCCGACAACTGTTATCGGATGTTTCAGCTGTTCGTTTAACAAATCGCACAAAATGCTTATTTTGCAATTATTTTTAAAATGCACTCTTGCAAAAAAAATTATTTTGAAATAAAAAATTCGTAACATTGATTTTTTTTCTTGAAGTAATTAAATATTATGTATTTTTTGAAAACGCACAGGGAGGCTCGCGCCCTTGAGCCCCCTAGGACGAGCCGCCCCTGATATATATATATATATATATATGGCGATTTAATTTAATGGACAAATTTCTAACATGACGAAGCATGTTTTTTTACATGTAAATTGCGCTCCAAAACATTACAAATTACTTTTCCATCAATTTTAGACATTCAAAAAATCAATAAAAAAATCGTGTTACATTAATATATAGTAATTTCCGGTTATATGTTAAGAAACTTTAAAAGAGAAAATCACATTTACTTATTGTAACCATTAGCGGCGCTGCTGCCAGGGAACCTGACCTGTCTACACCAGCTCTCATTGGAATGAATAGTTAATCTCGTTGTTTACACATGTTTTTTTGACTTGTTCACTTTTTTTTTATCGATTTTACGATATTTTCAGTTTTTATTTTATACGATTTCAATTATATTTTTATTATCGGGCGCAGAAAAGACGTGCCTGGTTTACCTGTGATATTTGTAAATACAATAGAATCTCGCTAATTCGGACTTGACGCGACCCGGACCTGTCCGGATTAATCAGAATCAACTTTAAAATGTGTCAAAAAAAAGTTTTATAGGTATAAGAAGAAATCTTAATGATTAAAAATCTGAATGATTTCTTCATTTTAAAGTGTGTATGTACTTTAGAAAGTTATTTACATGTAAAAAAATTGTACGTTCGTATATAATTTATGTCTGCAATGCGTCCTAGGCGCCTGAGAGTTTTCTTTTCATTTTTTATTTTTTTTGATTCGTCCGGATTAGCGAAACTCTACTGTATGTATTTAGTCGGAAATATTATCTAAGTCGACATATGAAAACTCATTTTACCGTGTATAAAAATTTACAATCTACATTGAAGCAGAAGAGAAAAATTACATGCGCTTTTGATTTTTGTGGCTGTACTTTTTTCACTTATGTTTCATATGATTCTCATTTAAAAATGAAGCGGAATTCTAAAAGCCGACATATTAAAGTCTGATGATGCCAGTTGTTATTATAATGCTTGGAAAATAGTCATGTGTGATGTGAACCACCATTTACTGTATAAGTGGCATGTGGATAGAAATTGGGAAAAAAATCTTTCTTTAATTCCAGGTAAGAAAATGAAGCGTGAGGTTTATGCAATTTTACATACCTTACTGGAAGAACCCAATAAAAAAGATTTTACTTCTTTAGTGGAATTTTTTGTAGAAAAATTAAAAGAAGAAAACTATATTGACTTTTTTGAATATTTCAATTCAACTTATGCATATCCAGGACAGAAATTTGGCTTTCATGTTGTTAACCGAAATTTTCATCAACACTAACTTTCACCATGTACTGAAACACATCTAGCTTGCTTCCAGAAAAAATCATCAGCTAGATATTCTAATCGACTCTTAATTCAGAATTATCCGAAATAAAGGTTATGATAGACTGATTAAGCTTAAAGAAGGTTATGTTAACCAGCACATTAATAACGTCAATAAAAGGCATAGTTTGAGCAAAGACGCGACTGAAATCCCGCAAATTTCAAATAATGAATGGCGTATGTTATGGCGGTTAGTACAAAAATTACATTTTACTCTATACTCAAAGAAGCCGAGTTCTGTAATTGCAAGAGAAAATGCTTAGCATGCCAAGTGTGTTTTCACATGTTTTCTTTCACGTATCCAGACTGTCTAATAAAAAATAATTTATGTAAACATATACACGCTGTAGTCGGAATAGAAAAGACTAGGGAAATTGTAGTGAAAAACTTATTAAAGATGGACAAACTAAAGCACAAGTAGTATTAAATGAAATTTTGTCACATTTTCAATGATGAAGACAGAAAACAGTTGCCTATTCAAAGAACAACAAGGAATCAAATTTTTGTAAAAAAATTGAAAATATTTACAAATATGATAGAAAATGCTGATAGCAAATTTGTTGAAGAATTTTTGAAAGGAGAGGAATATGAGAATATTTTGGACAATATCCACTTCTTTTTCAAGTACTAACAAAATAATAATACAAACTAATGAACCTGCAAACAAAAAAGTAGAAAAACAGTTTCGTTTTCACACAACTACAATGACACCGGGGAAGAAAAAAACATCTGAAATTTTTTCTCTGCCAACTATGGCTTAAGTATTAACTCGTATAAATTATAAACTGTACTGGTGTTTTAAATATATATATATGACAACAGATCATCAATATTAATTTTGTTGATATTTGTTTTTTTTGTGGTTCTTAAAATAAAATTGTTAGTTAAATAATAAATTAATTTATTTATGTCATAAATATATTTAACAATAAGTTTAAATAATAAATACAGTAATAAATAAATTATTTAGTATTTTAATTGATTTTTAAATTTGTTTCACAAATTGTTAATTTTCTAGTAACATCTGAATAACGGTTCATTCTGGCAACATCTGAATAATGATTCGTTCTGGCAACATCCAAAAGTACCTGGTCGCTGCCGGTAGACGTTTGTTTAATACCTGTATGCCGGCATTCTTGCAACGAGCAACGAAGAGTTTTGTTGTTCGTTTGTACGATTTTCTTCCTGCTTATATTTAATTTGGCGTTTTAATTTCTGCAATATTTAAATCTAATTGACAATTTATTTATATTAAAATACAGAATGTCGCAAGAAATTAAAGAAAACAATTTCTGTACCTTAATTACCAACAAAGGAGGTATATTTCACGGGTACAGTTTTGGAGCTAATGTTCAAGTGAATAGTGAAATAGGTGAGAATTGTTATTATACATTCTAAATTTTATGATTGTTTATGTGTATCAAAATACAATAGCTTATTATTTCATATTCTCATTTCAGTATTTCAAACCGGTATGGTTGGATATACAGAATCATTAACAGATCCTTCTTATAATAAGCAGATACTTGTTTTTACATACCCGCTAATTGGTAATTACGGTGTAATCGATAATTCAGAGCAAGATGAATACGGACTACCAAAGTACAATTGTATTTTATTAACATCTGGAAACATTTATTTTAGAAACTTAATATAGAATTTAACTTGTACTTCTAATTGCATTTTCAACAGTTTACAATATAATGGAATTAGTTTTAAAGAACCGAATTATATACAATTTTATTGGTGTTTCAGAAATTTTGAATCTAGCAAATTGTGGATTTCTGGACTTATTGTTGGAGAATATTGCAAGGAACCACATCACTGGAATATGAAACTGACCATTGAAGAATGGCTACTAAAATACAGCGTACGGGGTATGTATGGTGTAGATACTAGAGAGCTGACGAAGCATATTCGTAACAGTGATGGGACGGTATTAGCACAAATTGTCGCGGGTAACAGAGTAAATCCGAATGATTATACTGTATTTTATGATCCTAATGATTTTAATCTCGTAGAACAAGTTTCAATTAAGGTACGTTTAAAAACATTAAAGTTGTAAAATTATTAATAACAAAAATTTATGTATCATCTATGTGCTAGAACTGTGCACTGTAATTACTTCTTCACAGTTGGCAGGATAGCTTTTGTTATTTTTGGAAAATTTATAAATAAAATAATCTTATATGTAGGTAAAAGCTAAATGGAAAAAAAATATTCTATGAAACGTTTTCGGTAGTCTAGTATAAGTTACTTGGCTGCCAAATCAGGGGTCACGGACTCGAGACTTGTATCGTTCCGGATCCAAGTCACTCTTCTAGGTTTACTCGGCCTGAAATATAATTGGGTACCGGAGAAATCTGGGCAAATGAAGGAGAAAGGAATTAGCCCCCCTACTTTCTTCAGTGAGGCTTAATACATTGTGAACCTTAACTTCACAATCTCTGATATCCTGTCAAGAATATGAAGACTTACTTTACTTTACTTACTTAGTTTTACGGGAGATCTTATTATCAGCATGATTTTGTATTGTAATGTTAACAATGGCGATGACTATCCTTGAAAAGTAGGAACTTTTTATTATTTTTTACTCAATTTTATATTTTTTTCACAACTAGAAAAGAAAAACGGCAAATAAAAATTGTACGGTAAGAATTTATTATTTCGTCTCGAAATTATCCATAGATCGAAGCATGCTACGTGCATTGTACTCGTGTAACTTTATATTAATGATAATTGGGAAGTATTAAATGTTTTATATATCTGATTTTTTAAATTTTACTGTTTATAGATTTAACAGATATGTAAGAATTTATTTCGCCTATATATGCTATATTTCTATAAAAAATAGAAGTTGAATCTTTATAGCAAATGATGTCATTATTAAATTAAAATAAGTTTTCTGAAGATATAGAAATACCTTGCTCTTTCTTTTGGTTTTTTATAATGTGTACTATGCATGCTTCACTGTAAGTATGTTCATTACTGCACAGACTTAGCAGTTAGTATTTAAATAAAATTTGAATATTAGCTGCAAATTCAAAATTAATAGAGTGGAAGATGATGTTATATCATATATAACAGATATTATACGGTAAAAGATGATGAAATTATATCGGGTAATATCCGAATTGTGATTACATTATCTGAAAACATATATTGTACCGTTATAACGTTACTAAAATAGTTATAATAAACATAATTTAAAAAAAAAAAGGAGAAAAGATGTTCAATTCGAAATAATACTTTCGATCAAAACCATATAAAATTCATCATTGATCCAATGCTGAAATATTAAGTCTTTCAAAAATGTCGAAATATAAACTTGTTTAACATATTTTTAGTAGCAGAATTTATTTTTATTAGTAACTACCGTGGAAGTTTTAAGTGTCCAATAAAATATTCAGTAATGAGTTTCGCAACAAATGAAAAATATAAATTATGTACTGAGCGTAAATTAAATTTAATAAGAATAGTGCGCCGAATACTTTTAAAGAAATTTTATTTTTGTTTAGAATCTGTTATCATTATTTATCACAATTGTAATCCAAAAGGTATAATAATTTTCAGGTAAATGCAATGTAAACTTTATGTATCTAATAAAGCTGCAAGAAAAAAAATCCTACAGCCCGTTCTATAGTGGCTAGACAGTTCATTTTTTTTTGAGACGTATTTTTTTCGTAAGATCATAAAAAAATTATAAAAGCCTCAAAATTTTAAAGTTAAAGGACCCTGATTTTGAAAAATGTAAAAATCGAGTTTTAAGAAAAAAAAATTCGAAATTTTCAAAAAATACCACAGCCGGTTCTATATGAGTTATAGTTTTAATTTTCTTTTTAACCTGTATACCAAGGTCTCCAGAATACAGGAAAAATATAAAATTTGAAAAATTTTGATATTTAGGAACCAAAATTTGAGAAATTACACTTTTAAAGCGGTAAAAATAAGCCCACAGCCCTTTCCATAGTAGCTGGAAGGTCATTATTTTTTTAAAATAATGTATATCAATCACTGTAATATAGGAAAAATACGAGACAACCAAAATTTTAAAATCAATAAACCGAAATTTTGAAAAGTGTAAAAATCAAGTTTTAAGCAAAAAAATTTTAATAAATTACACATCCGATTCAATGTGAGTTGCGGTATTGATTTTCTTTTTAACCTGCATTGAAAGGTCTTTAGAATACAGGAAAATAATAAAATTCGAAAATTTTTGATATTTAGAGAATAACATTTTGGAAAATACACGCTTAACGCGGTAAGACTGGAAACTAAAAAAGAGTCTATAGCCCTTTCCATGGTAGCTGGAGGGTGGTCACTCTTTTCTTTAAATGATGTATATCAATCACTACAATATAGAGAAAATACGAAACCCAAAATTTTAAAATCAAAAAGCCGGAATTTTGAAAAATGTGAAAATCAGGTTTTAAGCAAAAAATTTAAAAAAAACATTCTACAGCCGGTTCTACGTGAGTTACGGTATTGGTTTTCTTTTTAACCTGCATACTAACGTCTCCAAAGAGAATTAAATGTAGTATATAATCCTCTCACATATATTACCCTGCTAGCGGTTTTAGTTTTTCAAATATTTTATTCTAAATATCACTTTTTAATTGACGTTTCGGTGTACTTCTTTTTTTTTTTTTTTTTTTTGAAAAAAATAAGTATATGTGAATGTTACAGTCTTTATATAAATTTACAAAGTAATATAATTTAGAGTTCGAAGGAACACGAGACCAATCACCTAGTATATATATATATATTGTAATGTGCCTATTACTTGGCTCAAGTGAAATTCAAATAAAAATAAAAATAATTGGAAATAAGTAGTGTGAGTGAGAATGCGCGCGTGCTTCAAATTAAAAATGATGGTGATAAATTCGCCAACTTATTTACAAATAGAAATAGATTGAAATTAAAGGGCTTTAACGAGTCTCTAGAGAAATCATTAGTAGAATTAGTTTCATAGACGGGAGCGGTAAGGCGAAATTTAAAATGAAAACGAAATCTGCTGTGACTGGTAGAAACAAATTTAGGGGTCATTCTGGAAGATAAAAGAGATTAAGAAATCCCGGGAAGAAAAGAAACGGGAAAGTGTCGACAATAGAAAGGAAAAAAAAATATCAACGTATGAAAAAATTAAATGAAATTAAAGAATATTAAAAGAGTATTAGTAAGGCCACCGGAAAAAAGTATAAAGTAGCGAAAGGACAAATTAGAAAGAAATAGCCGCAAATTGGTGGACGGGTGGTATTAAAGTGGTAAGAGTAGTAGTTACCGGGAAGAAAATGAAAAGGAAATTAGGGAAGAGGAAATCATTGAAAGACAAGAACTTCCTAATATCAAAAGAATTTACATAGAAAGGAGAAAATTAGCCTATGTGAAGGAATTAGAAGAGAAAAAGCGTGGGAAGATATGGAAAACGCGGTTATGTGGGGGATAATGTGAAGGATCGCGATAATAAGATGCAAATAAAATAATAAAATAGTAGCATTAAATTTAGTTGCAAATAGTGTAAATCGTTTATTTGTAGCGAGGGAACGGGGATAAAGTACCGTGAGCAAAATTTCGATTATTGGAAAGGTCAGATAATTATCAAAATTAGAAATATGAAGATTTATATATAAGTCAAAGAATGACCAGGAGGCGAAAAAATAAGTGTAAATTAGATAGACAAAGACCAACGACCTACAAAAGGAACAAGAGAAAGAAACGGCGTGATAAATGTTTCTGAGATCGGAGAAGTTACGTCTGGGAAAATTAAGCAAGAGCCGCGGTCGAAATGAGTTGTTACATTAGAAGATAAAGGCTACAGCTAAGCAAATGTATAAAGTTATAAAAATAAGGAAGACGAAAAAGAAAATAGCGAATAGAATATTATAATTGAGCATCAGTTTATAAAAAGTGTTTCATGAAAGGTAATACGGCAAACCTGCAGTCAGGAAAGCCGAAAGTAAAAGGCCGGTAGATTATATCGAATCACGGCAAAGTAATTGAAATGTTCGATGATAGAACCTTAGGGCAAAGAGAGAAACTTATATATAAAATTTACGTCTGACGAGTCGGAACATATTTATAGAACAGAATTTGAAAGGAATAACGGATTCGATGAAATACATAATAATTTCGTAATGTGAAAAAGACAAGTATCTCAAAATTAACAAAATAATCGTGACAGATTTTATTCTGCATTTCTTCACTCATTTTATAATAAATATTCTAAATTTTATAAAAAATCTCAAACGTAATTTTGCGGCAAAGATGAATGTGTATCATTTTTGGTTACCGGAGCCGTCCATGCGTTATGTATCTACTTTCTTTTTCTTAAATACAGCTTTAATTTTGAAGTCCACATAAATTCCGTTTTAATTTTGAAAATTTGTTTTAAAGAGAACATTTACGTTTATTATAATTTGCAAATCGATCACTCGTGTTTGGAAAAAATCGAATTCGCGTAATTATATGTTTTCTGTCAATGATATAGAAAAAAAAAAATATATATTAGAAATTACCACATCGAATTGTTAAAATTATTGTTTAACGTCTATGTTTGGTGTAGTTGAATTTAAATTATTTCCATTTCATACGAGAAACCATCAAAATACTTTTAAAAATTATATCGAACCAACATTAATTTACGTCAAACGATTCCCGTTAATTAGAAATTAGAAATAATATCATTTTGCTGCGAAATATAAAAATGAGACTACGTTTTATTAAACAACAACATCGTATTATATATACTAGCAAAAAATTTCTGTTGGACCAAAAACGGTTTACTCTTAATTTGCCAGGTATCAAAACTTTGATATATTTCGTATTACGCTAGCTTTTAAATTATAATCGGAGTTCGGTAAAAAAAAAAACAGTTTTGTACGAGTGACAATTTATCGCTTTCCCGGTCTGTTATTCGTTTTCTTCAGAATTCCACAGTCTTTCTTTTAAAGGATGAAATTTGTACATGCTTGTAAATAGTTCCCCTCATATAAAAAGAAAAGAAAAATGTTGAAATCTGGTTAATAGAATTGAACGGTTCGACCGAGGCCGTAAAATACAAAAAGGAATAGAAAGGTATAAGAGTGTTTCTCACGAGCCGGAATATTTCGGAGTATTTTTAAGAAGAGAGAAGCGACTGTCTGGCGAGGGTCGAATATCACCGAGTTGCTCCGGGTATGTTGGCCGTAGTTAACAAAAGGGCTTGTAAATGGAATGCAAAGGCGAAAAGATAACAATAGTTTAACTGGATATCGGAATGTCGCCAGGGACATCGATCGAAATGATCGACCATGACCGAAAAACAAGGAAAAGACGAGGTTTTTAGAAAAGGTATAAAAATGGTATTCTATTCATAAGAGCGATCAAAGGAAAAGGTCGTTGCTGTAAAATTTTGGTGTAGGCTCAGACAATGAATAGCTATCGAAAGAAAGACAACTAGGTAATAGCCTAAAGATCAGAAATTTGCATAAAAAACACCGATACGAATGTCGGAAAGAAACGAGAGATGTTTAGATACAAATTGTAGAACGTCTATCATAGGTAAAGCCATGAGGTTAGGATAAAAGAAATCGGCGAGCGATAAAAGGCGAATTGACAAATAATAAGACGATAATTTTGGTTGAAAAGAACATAGTTATTCGAATCGCGAAAGAATATGAATGGAAATAGATCGGCATGTTGGAAAATGAATGAAGAAAAAATAAGGCGACCATTGAGCGTAAATAAATACAGACTAACAAATAATTTCTACCAAAATTTTTATTTTTCGAGATGCGGAGATACGTAATATGCCCATTACATATGGCTTAAGTAAAATTCAAAAAGGAGAGGGAAATAAAAATAAAAATAATATGGAATAAAATTTATTGAATAATAAATACTACCTTTTGATTGACCAATAGCAACTGGGAAGGATGGTATAGGTATCAATTAGAAAAGAAGAGATAAAACCAATAAGGGAAGAGTTGACGAGTTCGCCTATGTACTTAGTCATAAACAAAATTTCATAAACGTAAATAACAATTCGATTTGTACAAATACTACTCGTTCCTACTAATAATTGCATCATTATAAACAATAAAAGCACACTGATCCTCCTACGCAAAAAATACCGATGCACCTACCTGAAAAACTTGTTCTCTTGTTGTAATCAACTGTTGCAGCTGTTCTTGGATCTGTATTAGTTCGCAATAGACGCCAACTTTCGTTCCTTCTAAAAATATAAAAGTTTACTTTCTATTGCTTGCGGGGATACTTTTAATTTATTAGAAAAAATAAACGTTAATCTTTACCGATACATTGTTAATTACATTTATTACAAATTCAAACGTCTGTGAAATTTTCATTGTGAGTAAATGCACTGACAAACTCTTAACTCTCTTCTTGTTAGATTTCTCTTCTCTAATATCATCCTGGTTAGTTTAATTAATCAGCACGCAATATTTAATGTTCACAATGTTCATTTAAAATTTGTTTACATGATTAATCGTCTGTGTCCGAAAAAAATGTTACATAACGTTTTGTTTCTTTTTTTTCATGCGTTTTTACCCCAGCTTCGTTTTAGCCCTGTATTTATAGAAATTTTTTTGTTCAATATGAAATTTTCTATTTTAGTTTGGAGATCACTTTCACAGGTCTGGTACCATTTCGCCTAATTCCTATTTTTCGCTTAAAAATGTGATGGCCCATAAAAAAAAAATAATAATAATAATTTGAAAAAATCAACTTGGCAATACGGTCACGTTTGATAGGCAGAAAAAAAGATTACTGGCGCAGCGGCGGATCCCTCGATTTTTTGACCAAGAAAGCGTCTTTGACAAACAATGCCGGTCCGAGAAATTGAATGATTGTTACCTAAATTTTATTATTTTGCTAGCTCGGACAGTGTCATTAAAGGTCGTAAGAAATGCAAAATTCGTCTCAATATACGGAAAATCACCGCCTACTGACTGCTTTAGGGTGTTATGCGTATCGCCGTTCTGAAGGAAACTATTCTTCTATCTTGAGTATTATAAGTTGTCGCTTGTGAATAAAACAAACATTTTGAGTCAGTCTAATATAATAATGGATGTATCATTTATAAAAATAAATCGAGCAGGTAAATAATACATATATCTAATACTTGTATATTGAAATATTTACTGCAAATTGCGTTTTAAATGAAATGGTATTCATTTAGATTTTGGCAACAGAGAATAAAAAAAATTGTCATCCATTAAAAAATTATTTTCTCTTAATTGCTATAAATTTTTGTTTTGTACGTCAAAAGTACATTATAAAATATTTCGTTAATTGAATAGCGTCTTTTTATATTATCTTTCTTTTTCCTTTTGTAATGTTAAATCTTAATCTTTTGGCAATTTATTGAATTAAGACATTTTAAATACTAAAATAAAAGGTTTTTTTTCTTTATCTTTTTTTTGGATTTGCCGAAAAATGGCGCCTGAATCAGTAAAATGGTCGATCCATATAAATATGAGTTATGCGCGAACAAACAAAAAAAAAAAAACATACGCGACGAACGGTTCGCGGACAAAAGCGCACATGATAAAAACGCACACGGACAAAAGCGCACATCGATTTGCAGAACAGGAGCTAATTTATTAATTTTTCCGTTCTCGGCAATTGCATCATTTGTGAAAAGGCAAAACTGGACAGTTGCCCCGCAAAGAATTTAAAATTCAAAAAAATTATTGGTAATCAGCGAAAACAAAGTAAAAATAATACAATTTTTTGTATGATTCACTAGTCATTTTTCTGTTTTTTTTTGTTCTTATATGTGTATTTGTTTGTTAATAATCATAGTGTCTATTGACTATGACCGCTAGGAAGTTACCGTATATAAAAAATAAAATTTGTATCAATAATGTATTCAGGGGCGTCTCAAGCATCCCAAGTTGTGGGAGTGGTGCATTACCCAAAATACCGATTCATGAATTCATATAATTTAAAAATAATTTTTTTTTATACTGTATAGCTTATATAATAAAATGATATATAGTGTTTTTTGATGATTTTTTTTAAACCTTTACAATGTGGGTCTTTTATTTTTTACTTCTGCAGTCAAAACTGATTTAGATCGAACTGTGAGGACTAAAAATATTTTTAAAAAAAAATTTTATTAAAAGAAATCTCACATTTTAATGCTAAGCCTATAAGACTTTGTAATAATGCTTTACTTTTTCAAACAGTGAGGGTAACGTTTATTTTACACTGTTGTATACTAACCGTTTCTTTATAAATTGTTTCAACTGGTCTGAATTTTCTTAATAATTTTTGCTTTTAAATTAGTATCGAAAAATCCGCAACTCTTTGTTAACTTGGTAAAAGTTTTCATTATATTTGACACTTCTATATCGTCAACCGTTTGTTTGCTTATTTCTTCTTCATCATTTTCATCACTGTTGTTTATTTGACTCTTTGATCGCGGTTTCATTGCTGATTAAAACAACTGTTGCAATATTTTTGTCAACGTTTAATTATTCCTTTGATAATAAATTTCCCGATGATCATTCTAATATTGTGAAAAACTTGAACTCTGTTTTTATTCCGCAATACTTCAAACTTTTGTATTAAGGGAATTTTACTTACTTTCATTTTAATATGATCAGAATAAAATATATAAATATAATGATTGAATGATTTAAAACTGAACAGAATTTGCTGTTAATTAAGCGGCTTCTATTGTATAATTCTTTAAATTTCTACAAGTCTGTTTTAGTGACCTAAATTGTACGATTCTTGGCTGTTGTTAAGAACTTCGCAATTCGACCATAGTTGCAGACAAATACATAAATTAAATATATTTGCACTTCCTTGTTACTAGGTTAATATCTTGATGCAGAGGGACTAAAAACGTACACAAAAAAAATCTAAAATTTATTTCAATAAAATAGTTCGGAAATTTAAATTATGGTGAAGTTGTGAAAGAGTTTCATGTAGAGTTGAGAAAAAATACGTCAAGAACATTATGTTTGGTTTACTTGTTACTTCAAATAATCAAATTTCGTACTTTCAGCTAAAATTCACCTGCTTTTAAAATTCATTATTTTTAATTTTGCGTAACAAGGTCCGATTATATTTAATTATTATTTCTATTATTTTCGCCGCAATATTTATATTTTTGTTTTATTTGATAATTGTATGCCAGCGCCTAAATTTAAAAGGTTGCCATATTGTCAGAATAGCGTTGGTATGTATTTTTTTAAGGACAGTATGGCTGTCGCGGTCGGCATCAAGTAGTTTTTAGGTTTAGAGACGCGTATGTAGCGAATTGGTGTGGGTCATTGTGTGTTTTGTTTGCGGGAGAAAACGTGTCTCCTTTAGGTGTTCGAATATATAAAGCGTTGTTATCAATTTATATATGCATATATTTGTTGTTTGTAAAAGTTATGTTCTGTTAATTTGTGTGAAAAATTAATAAAGAGTAGAATTTAGTAGATTTGTTTGTTTTTTTTATTTTCGTCGATCATTGTTGTGTTTTTTTTTGTGTAAACAATAAATTCGTTAGTTTAAAATTTCGGCTGACAACAGTGACTTTAATTCAAATTCTTTCCAATACTAGAAAACGTTATTTTCAAATGATAAAGTTCTTTATAATACAATGTTAAGGCTGAGAATTGTTTTAAAAAATTGAATTCGTATTTTAAAACAAATAAAGATTTTGACAGTAAAACACATGTTTATACCTTTAGTCCGCTTAGAAAAAGTTAAACTTTGATTTTATTTGTTCATTGTTTTTTGCTAAAAGTATCATGCTTAAAATCAAAAATTTAATGGAATCATTGAACAGAGAACTCAGTAATAAGTTTGATGTTACACAACTAATTCGAAGTACGGTAAAAATATTTCAAAAAATGAAAAATGATAAACAAATTTCTGCATTGATCAACTCGCTGGTTCTTTTTGTAAAAAATATTCATAATCCCGAACCTGATTTTTCAAATACAAAGTGCGTTGTGCGCTAAAAAGTTGTGATGAAGCCCTGGGGAGACTACATGTGATGTAGATTTTATAACATTTGGTTTAAAAAAAACAGAGCTGTTTTTGAAGTCTTTAATTCTTGTATTCATGACGACTTATTTAAAATTCTTTCAATTTTTTAACCTTTTCGAAAAATATTTACAATTCCAGTAAAAAAAATAATTCTTGAATCAAATTAATAATAGATATAATAGATGTAACTTTAAATTTTTGAAGGAACATATAGAACGTTTACATATTGACGTGCAAATACTTCTCAATTCTTGCGAAGATTTTACAAGTTTTTTAAGTATTTCAAAAATTGCATTTAAATCATAAAATGTACTGCCTTTTGCATTCAAATCTGGTCATTTTATTTTATCATTTTTTTTATTGTCACCGTCTTTTGAGCATTTGAGCGCTGAAATTAATTTCCGATCATTCACATACAACGATAAGCGGAAACCGTTTGTTTTCATTAATGTTACTTTTTTCTTGATAAAATGTAGTAAATCAAATAAATACTCATAAAACAGTCAAACTGTAATCAAAGTTAAACTTTAAAAAATAAAAACGAAAATCGAAATTTACTTCGCAATTAATTTCTATTATAAAATATAACATTTGCTTCATTTAATTCAATGCATATTGTCCTTTTCAGGGTCGATCAAAAGTAGAAAGAGTTTTTCAAGTTTAAATAAAATACATACTTTTAATGTCGGACTCATTAAATTCGGAGATTTTATATTTTAATTAAAGATTTTATAATATGCTTATTGCTGTTTTCAAATTCGGCCCATTTTAAAAATTTTTTATTAATTTCAATAAAATATATATATTTTTTTTTTTTTTTTTTTTAAATAATTAGCGGGTCCCACAAGGCAATTGCCCGTCTGTGGGTTCCCAACATAATTATATCGTTTATTCATTATATACATCTTAAGTCTAATACATCATATTCGTCTTATATATAATTACTTAATTCAACTTAACTTCTATTTTTACTACTCTACGTCTAATTTTAATTCACAACATTTATACCTATCGCACATCGTACCACAATATTTACACATAAGCCATAAATAATGCAGCTAGAACTGAGCATTTTTTTTTCTTTTTTTTTTTTTCATTAAATCATTTATAATTCTTTACTCTTTCAATCAATTACCCGTCTTATCGCTGTTCCTTTCCTATGACTATCCATTTCTCATTCTTTGCACCACGCAATCAACCATATTTTTATTTTGTCTTTCCATATATTCAAATTACATTCGTCTCTTAATTCCTTTGGTAAGTTACCCAGTAAATGACTCATAACTTCCTCTTCAACATTATCAATTTTATTATTAATTCAAAATTAAGTACATTAAATCTCATATTTGAATTAAGAGTTTTATAACGAAAACATCATGATTTTGCCAAATGATTAATGTTTTTTTATCCACCTTAAAGTATTTTGCCCACAAAATTGTATTTCTGCTACAATACTTTTAATTTCTTTTCTTCTATACATCTTTTTCCTACGTTTATGGGCCACTTATTGGCTCCCCGTCAACCACATTCACCACAAAACATAATAATAAATTTCTCCAACAACGAATGGCATTTACAGATAATAATAAAGCAAATAACCGTTTCGTTTAGAATTCTTAGTAAAAATAATTTTAAATTATTAAAATCACAGAAGGTATCGGCCCCTGCTCATTTTATTTAAAAAAATTAAATTCTCCCATATTAGAAATTAAAAATAATGAATTTTAAAAGCAGATGAATTTTAGCTGAAAGTACGAAATTTGATTATTTGAAGTAACAAGTAAACCAAACATAATGTTCTTGACGTATTTTTTCTCAACTCTACATGAAACTCTTTCACAACTTCACCATAATTTAAATTTCCGAACTATTTTATTGAAATAAATTTTAGATTTTTTTTGTGTACGTTTTTAGTCCCTCTGCATCAAGATATTAACCTAGTAACAAGGAAGTGCAAATATATTTAATTTATGTATTTGTCTGCAACTATGGTCGAATTGCGAAGTTCTTAACAACAGCCAAGAATCGTACAATTTAGGTCACTAAAACAGACTTGTAGAAATTTAAAGAATTATACAATAGAAGCCGCTTAATTAACAGCAAATTCTGTTCAGTTTTAAATCATTCAATCATTATATTTATATATTTTATTCTGATCATATTAAAATGAAAGTAAGTAAAATTCCCTTAATACAAAAGTTTGAAGTATTGCGGAATAAAAACAGAGTTCAAGTTTTTCACAATATTAGAATGATCATCGGGAAATTTATTATCAAAGGAATAATTAAACGTTGACAAAAATATTGCAACAGTTGTTTTAATCAGCAATGAAACCGCGATCAAAGAGTCAAATAAACAACAGTGATGAAAATGATGAAGAAGAAATAAGCAAACAAACGGTTGACGATATAGAAGTGTCAAATATAATGAAAACTTTTACCAAGTTAACAAAGAGTTGCGGATTTTTCGATACTAATTTAAAAGCAAAAATTATTAAGAAAATTCAGACCAGTTGAAACAATTTATAAAGAAACGGTTAGTATACAACAGTGTAAAATAAACGTTACCCTCACTGTTTGAAAAAGTAAAGCATTATTACAAAGTCTTATAGGCTTAGCATTAAAATGTGAGATTTCTTTTAATAAAATTTTTTTTTAAAAATATTTTTAGTCCTCACAGTTCGATCTAAATCAGTTTTGACTGCAGAAGTAAAAAATAAAAGACCCACATTGTAAAGGTTTAAAAAAAATCATCAAAAAACACTATATATCATTTTATTATATAAGCTATACAGTATAAAAAAAAATTATTTTTAAATTATATGAATTCATGAATCGGTATTTTGGGTAATGCACCACTCCCACAACTTGGGATGCTTGAGACGCCCCTGAATACATTATTGATACAAATTTTATTTTTTATATACGGTAACTTCCTAGCGGTCATAGTCAATAGACACTATGATTATTAACAAACAAATACACATATAAGAACAAAAAAAAACAGAAAAATGACTAGTGAATCATACAAAAAATTGTATTATTTTTACTTTGTTTTCGCTGATTACCAATAATTTTTTTGAATTTTAAATTCTTTGCGGGGCAACTGTCCAGTTTTGCCTTTTCACAAATGATGCAATTGCCGAGAACGGAAAAATTAATAAATTAGCTCCTGTTCTGCAAATCGATGTGCGCTTTTGTCCGTGTGCGTTTTTATCATGTGCGCTTTTGTCCGCGAACCGTTCGTCGCGTATGTTTTTTTTTTTTTGTTTGTTCGCGCATAACTCATATTTATATGGATCGACCATTTTACTGATTCAGGCGCCATTTTTCGGCAAATCCAAAAAAAAGATAAAGAAAAAAAACCTTTTATTTTAGTATTTAAAATGTCTTAATTCAATAAATTGCCAAAAGATTAAGATTTAACATTACAAAAGGAAAAAGAAAGATAATATAAAAAGACGCTATTCAATTAACGAAATATTTTATAATGTACTTTTGACGTACAAAACAAAAATTTATAGCAATTAAGAGAAAATAATTTTTTAATGGATGACAATTTTTTTTATTCTCTGTTGCCAAAATCTAAATGAATACCATTTCATTTAAAACGCAATTTGCAGTAAATATTTCAATATACAAGTATTAGATATATGTATTATTTACCTGCTCGATTTATTTTTATAAATGATACATCCATTATTATATTAGACTGACTCAAAATGTTTGTTTTATTCACAAGCGACAACTTATAATACTCAAGATAGAAGAATAGTTTCCTTCAGAACGGCGATACGCATAACACCCTAAAGCAGTCAGTAGGCGGTGATTTTCCGTATATTGAGACGAATTTTGCATTTCTTACGACCTTTAATGACACTGTCCGAGCTAGCAAAATAATAAAATTTAGGTAACAATCATTCAATTTCTCGGACCGGCATTGTTTGTCAAAGACGCTTTCTTGGTCAAAAAATCGAGGGATCCGCCGCTGCGCCAGTAATCTTTTTTTCTGCCTATCAAACGTGACCGTATTGCCAAGTTGATTTTTTCAAATTATTATTATTATTTTTTTTTTATGGGCCATCACATTTTTAAGCGAAAAATAGGAATTAGGCGAAATGGTACCAGACCTGTGAAAGTGATCTCCAAACTAAAATAGAAAATTTCATATTGAACAAAAAAATTTCTATAAATACAGGGCTAAAACGAAGCTGGGGTAAAAACGCATGAAAAAAAAGAAACAAAACGTTATGTAACATTTTTTTCGGACACAGACGATTAATCATGTAAACAAATTTTAAATGAACATTGTGAACATTAAATATTGCGTGCTGATTAATTAAACTAACCAGGATGATATTAGAGAAGAGAAATCTAACAAGAAGAGAGTTAAGAGTTTGTCAGTGCATTTACTCACAATGAAAATTTCACAGACGTTTGAATTTGTAATAAATGTAATTAACAATGTATCGGTAAAGATTAACGTTTATTTTTTCTAATAAATTAAAAGTATCCCCGCAAGCAATAGAAAGTAAACTTTTATATTTTTAGAAGGAACGAAAGTTGGCGTCTATTGCGAACTAATACAGATCCAAGAACAGCTGCAACAGTTGATTACAACAAGAGAACAAGTTTTTCAGGTAGGTGCATCGGTATTTTTTGCGTAGGAGGATCAGTGTGCTTTTATTGTTTATAATGATGCAATTATTAGTAGGAACGAGTAGTATTTGTACAAATCGAATTGTTATTTACGTTTATGAAATTTTGTTTATGACTAAGTACATAGGCGAACTCGTCAACTCTTCCCTTATTGGTTTTATCTCTTCTTTTCTAATTGATACCTATACCATCCTTCCCAGTTGCTATTGGTCAATCAAAAGGTAGTATTTATTATTCAATAAATTTTATTCCATATTATTTTTATTTTTATTTCCCTCTCCTTTTTGAATTTTACTTAAGCCATATGTAATGGGCATATTACGTATCTCCGCATCTCGAAAAATAAAAATTTTGGTAGAAATTATTTGTTAGTCTGTATTTATTTACGCTCAATGGTCGCCTTATTTTTTCTTCATTCATTTTCCAACATGCCGATCTATTTCCATTCATATTCTTTCGCGATTCGAATAACTATGTTCTTTTCAACCAAAATTATCGTCTTATTATTTGTCAATTCGCCTTTTATCGCTCGCCGATTTCTTTTATCCTAACCTCATGGCTTTACCTATGATAGACGTTCTACAATTTGTATCTAAACATCTCTCGTTTCTTTCCGACATTCGTATCGGTGTTTTTTATGCAAATTTCTGATCTTTAGGCTATTACCTAGTTGTCTTTCTTTCGATAGCTATTCATTGTCTGAGCCTACACCAAAATTTTACAGCAACGACCTTTTCCTTTGATCGCTCTTATGAATAGAATACCATTTTTATACCTTTTCTAAAAACCTCGTCTTTTCCTTGTTTTTCGGTCATGGTCGATCATTTCGATCGATGTCCCTGGCGACATTCCGATATCCAGTTAAACTATTGTTATCTTTTCGCCTTTGCATTCCATTTACAAGCCCTTTTGTTAACTACGGCCAACATACCCGGAGCAACTCGGTGATATTCGACCCTCGCCAGACAGTCGCTTCTCTCTTCTTAAAAATACTCCGAAATATTCCGGCTCGTGAGAAACACTCTTATACCTTTCTATTCCTTTTTGTATTTTACGGCCTCGGTCGAACCGTTCAATTCTATTAACCAGATTTCAACATTTTTCTTTTCTTTTTATATGAGGGGAACTATTTACAAGCATGTACAAATTTCATCCTTTAAAAGAAAGACTGTGGAATTCTGAAGAAAACGAATAACAGACCGGGAAAGCGATAAATTGTCACTCGTACAAAACTGTTTTTTTTTTTACCGAACTCCGATTATAATTTAAAAGCTAGCGTAATACGAAATATATCAAAGTTTTGATACCTGGCAAATTAAGAGTAAACCGTTTTTGGTCCAACAGAAATTTTTTGCTAGTATATATAATACGATGTTGTTGTTTAATAAAACGTAGTCTCATTTTTATATTTCGCAGCAAAATGATATTATTTCTAATTTCTAATTAACGGGAATCGTTTGACGTAAATTAATGTTGGTTCGATATAATTTTTAAAAGTATTTTGATGGTTTCTCGTATGAAATGGAAATAATTTAAATTCAACTACACCAAACATAGACGTTAAACAATAATTTTAACAATTCGATGTGGTAATTTCTAATATATATTTTTTTTTTTCTATATCATTGACAGAAAACATATAATTACGCGAATTCGATTTTTTCCAAACACGAGTGATCGATTTGCAAATTATAATAAACGTAAATGTTCTCTTTAAAACAAATTTTCAAAATTAAAACGGAATTTATGTGGACTTCAAAATTAAAGCTGTATTTAAGAAAAAGAAAGTAGATACATAACGCATGGACGGCTCCGGTAACCAAAAATGATACACATTCATCTTTGCCGCAAAATTACGTTTGAGATTTTTTATAAAATTTAGAATATTTATTATAAAATGAGTGAAGAAATGCAGAATAAAATCTGTCACGATTATTTTGTTAATTTTGAGATACTTGTCTTTTTCACATTACGAAATTATTATGTATTTCATCGAATCCGTTATTCCTTTCAAATTCTGTTCTATAAATATGTTCCGACTCGTCAGACGTAAATTTTATATATAAGTTTCTCTCTTTGCCCTAAGGTTCTATCATCGAACATTTCAATTACTTTGCCGTGATTCGATATAATCTACCGGCCTTTTACTTTCGGCTTTCCTGACTGCAGGTTTGCCGTATTACCTTTCATGAAACACTTTTTATAAACTGATGCTCAATTATAATATTCTATTCGCTATTTTCTTTTTCGTCTTCCTTATTTTTATAACTTTATACATTTGCTTAGCTGTAGCCTTTATCTTCTAATGTAACAACTCATTTCGACCGCGGCTCTTGCTTAATTTTCCCAGACGTAACTTCTCCGATCTCAGAAACATTTATCACGCCGTTTCTTTCTCTTGTTCCTTTTGTAGGTCGTTGGTCTTTGTCTATCTAATTTACACTTATTTTTTCGCCTCCTGGTCATTCTTTGACTTATATATAAATCTTCATATTTCTAATTTTGATAATTATCTGACCTTTCCAATAATCGAAATTTTGCTCACGGTACTTTATCCCCGTTCCCTCGCTACAAATAAACGATTTACACTATTTGCAACTAAATTTAATGCTACTATTTTATTATTTTATTTGCATCTTATTATCGCGATCCTTCACATTATCCCCCACATAACCGCGTTTTCCATATCTTCCCACGCTTTTTCTCTTCTAATTCCTTCACATAGGCTAATTTTCTCCTTTCTATGTAAATTCTTTTGATATTAGGAAGTTCTTGTCTTTCAATGATTTCCTCTTCCCTAATTTCCTTTTCATTTTCTTCCCGGTAACTACTACTCTTACCACTTTAATACCACCCGTCCACCAATTTGCGGCTATTTCTTTCTAATTTGTCCTTTCGCTACTTTATACTTTTTTCCGGTGGCCTTACTAATACTCTTTTAATATTCTTTAATTTCATTTAATTTTTTCATACGTTGATATTTTTTTTTCCTTTCTATTGTCGACACTTTCCCGTTTCTTTTCTTCCCGGGATTTCTTAATCTCTTTTATCTTCCAGAATGACCCCTAAATTTGTTTCTACCAGTCACAGCAGATTTCGTTTTCATTTTAAATTTCGCCTTACCGCTCCCGTCTATGAAACTAATTCTACTAATGATTTCTCTAGAGACTCGTTAAAGCCCTTTAATTTCAATCTATTTCTATTTGTAAATAAGTTGGCGAATTTATCACCATCATTTTTAATTTGAAGCACGCGCGCATTCTCACTCACACTACTTATTTCCAATTATTTTTATTTTTATTTGAATTTCACTTGATATTCGTCTTATATATAATTACTTAATTCAACTTAACTTCTATTTTTACTACTCTACGTCTAATTTTAATTCACAACATTTATACCTATCGCACATCGTACCACAATATTTACACATAAGCCATAAATAATGCAGCTAGAACTGAGCATTTTTTTTTCTTTTTTTTTTTTTCATTAAATCATTTATAATTCTTTACTCTTTCAATCAATTACCCGTCTTATCGCTGTTCCTTTCTTATGACTATTCATTTCTCATTCTTTGCACCCCGCAATCAACTATATTTTTATTTTGTCTTTCCATATATTCAAATTACATTCGTCTCTTAATTCCTTTGGTAAGTTACCCAGTAAATGACTCATAACTTCCTCTTCAACATTATCAATTTTATTATTAATTCAAAATTAAGTACATTAAATCTCATATTTGAATTAAGAGTTTTATAACGAAAACATCATGATTTTGCCAAATGATTAATGTTTTTTTATCCACCTTAAAGTATTTTGCCCACAAAATTGTATTTCTTCTACAATACTTTTAATTTCTTTTCTTCTATACATCTTTTTCCTACGTTTATGGGCCACTTATTGGCTCCCCGTCAACCACATTCACCACAAAACATAATAATAAATTTCTCCAACAACGAATGGCATTTACAGATAATAATAAAGCAAATAACCGTTTCGTTTAGAATTCTTAGTAAAAATAATTTTAAATTATTAAAATCACAGAAGGTATCGGCCCCTGCTCATTTTATTTAAAAAAATTAAATTCTCCCATATTAGAAATTAAAAATAATGAATTTTAAAAGCAGATGAATTTTAGCTGAAAGTACGAAATTTGATTATTTGAAGTAACAAGTAAACCAAACATAATGTTCTTGACGTATTTTTTCTCAACTCTACATGAAACTCTTTCACAACTTCACCATAATTTAAATTTCCGAACTATTTTATTGAAATAAATTTTAGATTTTTTTTGTGTACGTTTTTAGTCCCTCTGCATCAAGATATTAACCTAGTAACAAGGAAGTGCAAATATATTTAATTTATGTATTTGTCTGCAACTATGGTCGAATTGCGAAGTTCTTAACAACAGCCAAGAATCGTACAATTTAGGTCACTAAAACAGACTTGTAGAAATTTAAAGAATTATACAATAGAAGCCGCTTAATTAACAGCGAATTCTGTTCAGTTTTAAATCATTCAATCATTATATTTATATATTTTATTCTGATCATATTAAAATGAAAGTAAGTAAAATTCCCTTAATACAAAAGTTTGAAGTATTGCGGAATAAAAACAGAGTTCAAGTTTTTCACAATATTAGAATGATCATCGGGAAATTTATTATCAAAGGAATAATTAAACGTTGACAAAAATATTGCAACAGTTGTTTTAATCAGCAATGAAACCGCGATCAAAGAGTCAAATAAACAACAGTGATGAAAATGATGAAGAAGAAATAAGCAAACAAACGGTTGACGATATAGAAGTGTCAAATATAATGAAAACTTTTACCAAGTTAACAAAGAGTTGCGGATTTTTCGATACTAATTTAAAAGCAAAAATTATTAAGAAAATTCAGACCAGTTGAAACAATTTATAAAGAAACGGTTAGTATACAACAGTGTAAAATAAACGTTACCCTCACTGTTTGAAAAAGTAAAGCATTATTACAAAGTCTTATAGGCTTAGCATTAAAATGTGAGATTTCTTTTAATAAAATTTTTTTTTAAAAATATTTTTAGTCCTCACAGTTCGATCTAAATCAGTTTTGACTGCAGAAGTAAAAAATAAAAGACCCACATTGTAAAGGTTTAAAAAAAATCATCAAAAAACACTATATATCATTTTATTATATAAGCTATACAGTATAAAAAAAAATTATTTTTAAATTATATGAATTCATGAATCGGTATTTTGGGTAATGCACCACTCCCACAACTTGGGATGCTTGAGACGCCCCTGAATACATTATTGATACAAATTTTATTTTTTATATACGGTAACTTCCTAGCGGTCATAGTCAATAGACACTATGATTATTAACAAACAAATACACATATAAGAACAAAAAAAAACAGAAAAATGACTAGTGAATCATACAAAAAATTGTATTATTTTTACTTTGTTTTCGCTGATTACCAATAATTTTTTTGAATTTTAAATTCTTTGCGGGGCAACTGTCCAGTTTTGCCTTTTCACAAATGATGCAATTGCCGAGAACAGAAAAATTAATAAATTAGCTTCTGTTCTGCAAATCGATGTGCGCTTTTATCCGTGTGCGCTTTTGTCCGTGTGCGCTTTTATCCGTGTGTGCTTTTGTCCATGTGCATTTTTGTCCATGTGCATTTTTGTCCGTGTGCATTTTTGTCCATGTGCATTTTTGTCCGTTTGCGCTTTTGTCCGTGTGCGCTTTTATCCGTGTGCGCTTTTATCCGTGTGTGCTTTTGTCCATGTGCATTTTTGTCCGTGTGCATTTTTGTCCATGTGCATTTTTGTCCGTTTGCGCTTTTGTCCGTGTGCGCTTTTATCCGTGTGCACTTTTATCCGTGTGCGCTTTTATCCATGTGCGCTTTTATCCATGTGCGCTTTTCTCCGTGTGTGCTTTTGTCCATGTGCGTTTTTGTCCGTGTGGCGCTTTTGTCCATGTGCGCTTTTGTCCGTGTGCGCTATCCGTGTGCGCTTTTATCCATGTGCGTTTTTGTCCGTGTACGCTTTTGTCCGTGTGCGCTTTTATCCGTGTGTGCTTTTGTCCGTGTGCGCTTTTGTCCGTGTGCGCTTTTATCCGTGTGCGCTTTTATCCGTGTGCGCTTTTGTCCGATGCGTTTTTATCATGTGCGCTTTTGTCCTGTGCGCTTTTTCTTGTGCGCTTTTGTCCGGTCACTGCAACGAACACATAACCTCCTTCTATTTGTAAGTCGGAAAGAATTAAAAATTAAAGACAAGTTTTGACTTATAAAAAATTTAAAGTATACTAATAGATTAATAAGTAATTTTTGCTTAATATTAACTTTACTTTTCGTTTATTAACATTTTAAATACACCTTCTTTTTGATGGGTAATCGTCCGCTGCTGACAAGCCCAACGCAATAAGGAAGAAACAAACAAATAAATACACTTTCTGCCTTTTTCTTAAGATTTAAAAAGAAAATATTAGAAACAAAGTTTTGTCCAAAATGAAAAACTTAAGTGAAAGATAAAAATTATTCTGTTTGTTTTTTAATGAGGAATTTAGATAAAACTGAAGCATAAATATACATTGTTTTCAATTTGTAATAAAGTATTTATCCGTTTACAACTCTTTATCTGGATCATTTTTGTTTCTTTTTTTCTGGAACTCTGAACACTTTAATGTTCATGTCATACTAAATATCAATAAGGGGCTTCCTATATACCGACTAATAAGGCGGGTGGGATTTATATAGCACCGGACTTCGAATGGAATAACTCGCAACTATTAATCGGAGTCATCGTTTCGCGTATATTTACATTAAACATTTTTAGCGGCATTTTTTCACTTCTGATTTTCATATGAACCTTTTTTTGTTGTTTTTCGAAAAGAAAAGATTAACAGCGGAATCGAATAGCAAAAAAAAATGCTGCGTTTAGTCTGTTTAAAATTCGCCAATGATGACGCGCTGTTGCCAACACGAAATTATTCGTATGTTTGTCTGATATTTTTTTTATTACCTGAGTAACCGAAACCTTAAATTTAGGCGAAATCGGAAGTCACCCTTTCACAGACATCCTGTATAGTACAATAGTCCCTATTTTATTTTATGTTTTGTCGAATTTTTAAAAATTCTTAGAAGTAGGAATAAAATAGTTTGCTGCACTAAAAATTACCATTTATTGGCATTTTTGCGACATTTTTACTTTTATTATTTTTTTCTATTCTCGAATTTTTAGTTAAGCAAATTTTCCGAAAATATGTGATATTTATGTCTGAGATGGAGGAAATATTTGTTTAAATCCTTTAAAGCGTTTTATCATTTTTATTCCATGTAAGGTACATAATGTTTTTTTCTTACACCGTTTCTTTCTTTTGTCTTCTTTTTTGTTTCTTTAATTCGCTGTTATTAATGTAGATTACTATCGGTAAATGATGTTCGATAAAGAGCTACCAATTAAAAATGCATAACTTTAATTGTCCCTTTTTCCTCTTATTTAAAAAATTGAATGTCTGAAGAAGTAATTTCAACAAATTTTCATTCATAGACGTTAAATCCCTTACACATAAAGGCATTTATACAAACGTGCGCTAATAAAATAAATGAATTCGGAATACGCGTAATAGCCATTAAAATGTATAGGTGTATTACAGTTCCGTACATCTCATCAATGCGTATTTGTATACGCCTCTGTTCGTACAAGTTCTTGACAACACTAACTCGTAAATTTAATATAATCGGATTTCTTTTCTATAGCCTTTTATTTAACTCGCTTTGTCAGTTTATCCGTCATTCTTCTGTCTGTGGGGAATCTTGCCAACGATTTTTCACCTACTTCCCGATGAATGAAAAAAGTGTCCTTTCGCAGAAATGCTTGTTATAGATGACAATACAATATTATGTGACATCTGGGTTTCCAACTTTAAAATTAGACCCCCAAAGCGCCGAAAGCTCGAAATTTTGGAATTTTTTTTTTTTTTTCGGGCATGTGATATATTGTTGTTGGAAAGATGGCTATTTGTCGAGAACAAAACCATATTTTATTTCTTTGATGAAACTTTCGAAGTTTACGAAAAGTTCAAAAAAGCGCAAGATCTAATATGTAGCTCCCTCTTTACGACGCGAGTCTTATAGCTAAAAATTTTGAACAAGGTTGAAAATATGCTCATGCACGTATATTTCTTTGGTATGGAACATCTAGGTTTTCAACTTTAAAATTAGCCTCCCGGGACTTCGAAAGCTCGAACCTTTGTAAAAAATATTTTTTTTTCCGGGCATATGATATACTGTTGGAAAGAGCGCTATTTGTCGGGAGCAAATCCGTATTTCATTTTCTTAACGAAACATTGAAAGTTTACTAAAAGTTTAAAAAAACACAAAAAATGACGTGTAGCACCCGTTTGTGGCTCAGCTTTATAGCTAAAAATTTTGAACAAGGTTAAAAAAATTTCGCATTTTTGTGTATTTCTTTACTTTGGAACATTTGGGTTTCCAATTTTAAAACCGGACCCTTGGGGCGCCGAAATCGAAAGTTTCAAAAAAATATTTTTTTTTTCGGTCATGTGATACATCAATGGAGAGATCACTATTAGTCAAACGTTGTGTCTTATGTGCTGAGGATTCCGTATGCATTGTATGAAAAACAAAATACAATATAATTGAAAGAAGGCGATCCATTATTTAATAAAATGTAACACAAATTTCTGTAAATATCCTATAATTAAAATATTGAATAAAGTAAAGCAAAATAAAATACAATTCCAAATTTTTTTTTTTTTTATTGAAATACACAGTAAAAGGTCCAGACTAAAAAATAGAAAATAAAAGAAATAAAAAAAACTTTTTAAAAATAGCCTTTTATTTATGCACTAAAAAGTACAAAATAACTTTATTAGCGTGCGACTACCAGATACGCATCTTAACATTAAAATCTGAAACTACAAAATATTCTAAAAAATAAAAGCGGGGGCCGCAGATTAATAATTAAATATTATAAAATATATCTGAGAACTGGGTTATTACTAATGAACAATATAAAGAGTGACAAAAATTTCATTTCTTACAATTTATGTCGATACTTTCTTTTGTGGTGTGAATTCATTCTTTATCATCGTCATTACCAATACTTCTTATTTTGTTACTGACAGTGAAGACATGTTATTGCGCATCCATTGGTGATGTTCAACATCAGTGTGATTTTTGAAGAGGCTATGCTTCCAGTAATTATAATCAAGTCACATTTTTAATTTTTTAACTTCACCCAGTAAGTTATAATGAAAAATAAATGATGTACCGATATCCCTTTAATTTAAAAAAAATTCACTTAAAACTTAAGTTCAACATTCCGTTAAATTTCCGGCATATGCATTTTTTGACACAACAGCAAAAATGTGTATATTTTTATTCGATGAATCACGATATGTTTTCTCTTGAAATAAAAATGTTAAATGATAATTTTAAAAATAAGTGAAATTAATTCAGCCGATTTATCTGTGACCACTTTCATATGGACTATGAAGTATTTCTACTGAATGTTAAAATTAGTGATTTTTTATATCACCCAATTTCATTCTTTTTGTAATGGTATAAAATTAAATCGAATCTTCAAAATTTGTACTAATAATATACTTTCGAGAATAAATACACTTTTGTAAGTAACGTTTAGAACGGGGCGATATATTATTCATAACCTATTTTTGGTAGCCTAAAAGCTAATAGTCCGAAGCTTGTTGCGGTCAAAATTGAACAAGCGTACTTCTATAACTTTTTATTTCAAATTTCACTTGTAAACTGTATTTTGTGTTTAGCAAAACATTTAAATACATAATATTGTATTGATATGGAACATAAATATGTCTGCTAGGTTTTAAATGTGGTAACAAATTGATTATAGAAAATTTCATTGTAATAGAAAATGAAAAATAAAAATGTATAACAATGAATGATAACATCAAAAAGATGGTGACTCAAAAATATCGCGATTTTGCTGTAAGTCACATATTGTTCTTGATTTAATTCGATGTTATTTATCTCGGATAATTAACCGGAATTGACCTATTTGACATGGTACGATCGTTGTTAATTCCGTATTATGTACTTTGATTCATAATTGATTGCGTAATGCTCCAGTACTGTAACTGGAATGAATCGAATGCACATGTTTTTAGTTAATATTGAACGCAGTTTTTAAATAAAATTTCAAATAATATTTAAAAAGTTTGGTCGATGATAAATTTAAATTAACTCCATTATTTACAGGAAAAACGTATTCTAAATGAAAACGGCAAGCTAAAAATTTGCGTGGTGGACTGCGGTTTGAAGTATAATCAGATAAGATGTTTACTAAAACGAAAAGTAAAGATAGAAGTAGTACCGTACGATCATGATCTGAACGTAGACGATTACGATGGCTTGTTCATCAGTAACGGTCCCGGTAATCCGCAAATGTGCTGCTCAACGATTAATAACTTAAAACAGTTGTTAATTAATGAAAATACGGTAAAACCAATTTTCGGCATCTGTCTCGGACACCAGCTGCTTGCTTTAGCGGCTGGCTGTTCCACTTACAAAATGAGGTAAGTACTTTTAATGAAATGAAACAGCACAAATTAACTTTTTCCTAGTGATACTTTGATGTAATCGACTCGATTAATTTGAATTTGAGAAAACAGTCGTGGAATTAGAATAAATTTTTTTTTAAACGGGGAAAACTTGGACTTCGAATTCCTTTTTTTTTTTAAATTTCAACATTAAATAATCGACTTTTTTTAATATAATTATAGAATTTACAGTGCATAAACACTTTTTTCCAGTTTTCATTTTTTATATTGTAATTCGTTACAGATTTACTTTTTTTTTTTTTTCACATGGGAAATAGTAACTTTTACATAACTTCAAAACTTTTTGCTATTTTGAATTTTTTTATTAACTCTTTTCAACTTTTTGATTAATAACTACTTGTACAAAAGTTAATATTTTATAATGTTGCATTCACGGTTTTGGTATAGTGGCATATCTTTCATGAATAACAAGCATCAACACTATTGATGTGGATTTAAAATAGACAAATAACCATTAATGCACTGCAATTTTACATAAATACAAATTAATGAAGCTACATAAGATAGAAGTGCAATACATTATTGATCACTACGTTTTTACCCCCCACCAGATGGATAAGTAAGATGATCTTTTTAGAAACGTTCTAAGTTAGTGTATTTATCACAAAAAACAAGTTTCTATTGCTCCCCCCCTTTTTTTTTTGATTTTGCGTTAACGTAATTAACGAAGCCATTTGAACTTTTAAGCTTCGTATCCATATGTTTACTAATACATTTTAAAAATTAAAGTTTCCTTTTATTAGTCTGGAAAGTATTTTTTTTTTTTTTAATATAAACATCAGACCGATTCAGATAACCAATTTAACTCAGAAACCGAACAAAGAAGGTTTTTAACATAGAAAAAACAGAACTTTTATTGCTATAATTGTTATAAATAACGTGTTGTAATGTATGTACCATAAAAGAAAAAATTCATACTAAATTTCACTCGTTTTAATATAATTCTGACTGCACTACCCGTTTTATCTCGATTTAATGTTTTTTTTTTTTTATATTTCTTCCTAAATGTTCATCATACAGACAGAGTTGTTTTACTGTAACTGATACAATTGAGAAATATTATTTTTAATTAACAATATCCGATTCATTTGCATTCGGATTAAAGTATAAAATTGAAATTACTTTATGTAACTTTATTTATGGTTCATTAACATTATTCATGGGTTTATGTTTAGAATTCCGTATACATGTAATGCACGGAATCCTAATAAGATGCTTCAGAAACGACAAAAATATCGAATAAAAATCAATAACTCACGAATGGTTTGATTTATAGATCTAAAAATTGGATCGTAAATTACAGTTAAAATTCTCTTTAAAACCATACCTATAACTTCAAATCAACCCGTTGAGCTGGGCGGCAAAAGACCCAAAAGCCCGCCAGGAATATATAACGGAATTTAAAACGACTTCAAAAATCACTTTAAAATTCATCTCATCATTAGATAACCCTTTAAAAATGAAATTCAAGATATAAAACAAAACGCAGAAATCCTTTCATAAAATTAAAAAATTATTTGAACCCCTCCCCCTTATGGGTCAAAAATCGGAAAAAAGAAGGAAGCTCACATAAGTAATAGCCCAAGTAACAAAGTTGAGGAAACCAAAACGTATCATAAACGTATGCATAAAGGACTGTTTTATAGAAGAAATATAACCGAGCTTACAACTTTATATCCAAGCTCTGAGGACGTTGAAAGCTCGAAAGTTTTGAAAAAAAAAAATTTCTTTCCAGGCATTTGATATATTGTTGAAAAGGTCTCTGTCGAAAACGAAACTGTACTTCATTTTCTTAACGAAACTTTCAAAGTTGGCGAAAAGTTGAAAAAAGCGCGAAAAATGATGTGTCTCTCCTTCTTTTTAGAGCGAATAATCAGATTTCTTTGTTTTTAATTTAGTATCATGTAAACATGAATTATAGTTGTCTTTAACTTTTACACGAAACACCATGCTTGACTGAACTTGTTTAATGCTATAAGAAACACTAAAGTGCTAAAATTACAAAGACAAATTTCAATCGAAACCATGTTTAGATCCTATGTAGTTTCTTATATTTTAAAAAATACGTGAACAGCAATAAATGATTTAAAGACAATGAGGTTAAAAAATAATAAATGAAAAAAACAAAAATTGTTCAATAGACAAATGCCAAATTTGGAAGACATAATCCATCAGTAACAGCATAAAAAGTTAAGCATGAATAAACCTAGGAACAGATTTTTTCGTTTTTCAGTATTCAATGAAACCAAAAATATTGTTAGTTACTTAAAACACTTTAAAATTACGAATTTAACATTCTGTAAGGGTTCTGGTGATATTGGTATTCTGTATTATTTATGAATGTTTGGGATTTCAAAAAAAAAAAAAAATTAAATTTGTCATTGAAAATAAATAAGATTTGTACGATCCAATAAATCATGTAAATTGTCAACTTATATGTATGTCAAACAAGGGAAAGAGAATACGCATATTTGCTATAGAAAGTACTTTTTTTTTCATTTATATATCAAACTTTTTTAATTTATACAATTATATTTCCAGATTCATTATCATGTAAACTTTTAAATTATGATGAATATAAAAAATAATCTCGAGATTAGTTTATCATAATAGAAAGTACTCATTAGAAAAAATTTTGATTTTTAATTTTGGGATAACGATAATCTTTTAAACTACCTTACTTCATTTTTAAGCCTTCTGTTAAATTTGATGTTTTCATTGTTACAAACGGGACCTATCAAGATATTAATCAACCTATTGTTCTCTTAAGAAAGATGAAAAATTAAATTAAAAATGTAATGTGCTGCTATCTCGATAGAACATCGTTGCCAAATGTTGGCCTACTTAAACTAGAATTTGGTCGCTCAAACGTTAATTGCTACGGAGATTTTGAAGAAGTTGTTAATCGATTCAGCCATAAAAAATTCAATGTTGCTGTGAATACAAACAAAATTGAATGGCGAATGTGGGACACAGAACTTCAAGATTTTTGTCAACAGTTACCAAGCGCATTGTCGTGATTCTGTATTTTCATCTCTGAAATTTAAATTTTATTGCATTACTAATTCGATCATACTATTTCCAGTTCTAGAAAATGGAATCACCTGCAAAAAATTTGTCGACTTGAGAGAGAAAATTTCACCTACATTTACAGAGGAACGTTTCACCAGCAAACGACCCCCCCCCCTCAGTCATACCTATTGGTTTAATATTAGAAAGGAAATGGCACCTATACGATAATATTACTTTTTTATGTACCGATCCAAAAAAACACAATTCCGTAGCTCCTAAACCTGACCAACCTAAGCTGAAAAAAACAGTCGAATTCAGCGAATGTAACTGTAGAGAAGTCTGCAGCAAAGTTGACATGAAAGAGAAAAGAAAACTGAAATTACAATCAAAAACAAAGAAAAAACCTAAAGCTCCAACGAAGAAAAAACCGGAGTTACAAAAAATAAAATAGGCCATTGCTCATAAAATACCCGAAGCAAATAAAAAATCATTAAAAATCTCAAAAAAAAACTAACCAACTAGAAGAAAAATTTTTTGATTTTTTAAAAAAATTTTTAATGTTTTTCTACTTTTTCCAATTTTTTTCAGTCAGTTTTGTACGCTTTAAGGCATCAAATAAATGTTTGCGAAAAAAACTACATCTTATTTTACAAACTTTCAAATTTCAGAATCCGTGTTTAAATCAAAACCCATATTTTCGCGCTGCAGATTCTTTTTCTCGGCGAACAACATATATGTACATATATATATATATATATATATATATGTATATCTTAAAAACTATTCGAATCAATCGAATGATATCGGATTAACTTATCCGAAACAGTCGATTTCATTGTGATCATGCTCTTATGTGAATTTAAAAGAATTACAGGTCGTCGCGATAGCCTAGTTGCTAGAGCGCTTGACTTCCGATATGGAGGTCACGGGTTCGATCCCGAGCGACGACGAATTTATTACAAGAATTAAATAAATAAATAATCGCTAATAACCACATGTAAAGCAATGGCAAACCACCACGTACACCATCATATGCGCGCTAGTTAGTGCATAGCAGACATACACGGAACTGCACTTGTAGCGCGATAAATTAAACGATTACTAATCAGTTCCGGGTGTGGTCTTGGGTGCGTACACCTGCGTTGCATATAATAATTGCCTAGTACACTACCTATATCTGTACAGCAGAGATGTACGAATAGGTACATAGTACCCACCAACCATTAGGTTGAGGAGAGAAAGAAGAAGAAGAAGAAGGTAAATACAGTGGTTCTATTATAATTAAGATCATAAAGGCGGGAAATTTAAAAATAAAGAACTTTTTTGGCTTCTATCAATAAATATTAATGTTTTAAATGTAATATATGCGTGTACTTACGTGCATGTATCTGTGCTTATAAGAAACGGAGTGCACAGCATTGAAAGTGCTTTAGTTGAGAATAAAATTGACCAAGTTCTAAATAATTTCGGTGAATTCTGAACATAATTATCGATAAATCAATTCCTACATGTTTAAAATATAGTCTTATTTTACATTGAAAACCAAGGGATTCGACTTATAAACATTGCATGAACTCAGCAATTGAAAATTAAGATTAGAATTAAAGTACCCGATATTAACCCCATTCGAACCTATAATTGTATTCAAATATGGTATCTTAGCTGGAGCCACTTATTCTTTATCATCCATAAATCCTTTTACTCTTATAAAATCGTGGCCAATATGTGAACTAAGCAATCAAATTGCATCGTTAACCTTGACCTCGAGCGATCCGTACACAGTCTGGGAAAGAATAGCTTGTAGTTTTGACTCTGCCTGACTGGGCAACTTTCGCGGCCTCTTCTTTAATTTACTTTGCCTCGAACGAGAAGTGTCTTTATATTCTCTGTTCTTACAACCATGGCCAGAAAATCACAAACTTTTCTTCAGTATCACTAAGTGCAGTTTCTTAGTTACAGTGACTTCTGATTCTTTTTTCCGCCCAAAGTATTTATAATAGGCTTCTTTAGCACCACATTTCTAATGTGTCAATACGTTTTCGAGTAATGACAATGGCCCAGTGCCACACAGAAACACAGAGAAAAATAGTGTATTTACCAGCTTTAACAAAGTCGGCTTAAATTATTCTTAGGCTGCTCATTGCGCTTTATATCGAATGCCCAAATATTCTAAAACAAGGTAAAATCTGATGTATAAATTAGAGAGCGCTGTATTACGAATGCGACCTACAAAGCTAGAAAAAAAATATTTTCATCTTGAGAACTTGAAGGGCGTCCAAAAAGTAAAACGATAAATTACTCGATACTCGATCGGCCATCGACAGTTTCAGCTGCGTATTAACCGTACATACTGTTTGCTAGCGGAAAACGAATATCTTCATTGTATGTCTCTTATGCAGTGACAATTACAGTTCGTTCTTTTCAGCATAGAGGATATTGAAAGAAGCGCGAATGACTACTGCAGAAAGCAAGAGTAGAGATTTAGACGGGAACACGAGGATACTTATACAATGAACTGTTGGACAATAATGCAGCAGAATACAAAGTCAAAAAATTATGTAACGGTATCACGTCATAACTGGTAATTAAACTGGATTTCGCGATAGAGGGCCACAGATTACTAAAAGCATACATATAATTTCGAAAAAGATATAAATTACCATCGAAATTCCAAATTCGTAATAGTATGTAAATATTTAGCAGTGTATGCGAGAGTTCAATTTTTTTAAACGTTTTTAACATTCTTGTGATAATTTAAATAACATGGTAATTTATTTATGATGAGAACTTGATTATTTCTATTAAGGTATGGAAATCGTGGACACAATCAACCATGCATATTGAAAGGTAGCAACCGATGCTTTATGACATCTCAAAATCACGGATTTGCCGTATATACGGATCAGCTTCCGGCAGATTGGTCTGAATTATTCGTTAATGCTAACGATAAAACAAACGAGGGAATTGTTCACAGATCTTTGCCGTATTTCAGGTATTTTTAAAATTACATTTTAGTTTCACGAAAATAAATGAACCGTTTTGTTTATTATAGAAAACTATATATTATGTTGCTTTCACAGTGTCCAATTTCACCCAGAAGCTTGTCCTGGGCCCGAGGATTTGGAAAATTTATTCGATATCTTTGCGGACTGCGTTTCAGATTACAAGGAGAAAACAAATATGCACACGCCCATCAAAGATCGCATTATAAATGTTTTCAAAACCGAAATATTATACAATTTAACCGTACCGCCTCGTAAAGTTCTAATTTTAGGATCGGGCGGATTGTCAATTGGTCAAGCTGGCGAATTTGATTATTCTGGTTCGCAGGCGATTAAAGCTCTTAAAGAACACAACATACAGACGGTATTAATTAATCCTAACATAGCTACCGTGCAGACGTCAAGAGGTCTCGCTGATAAGATATATTTTCTTCCATTAGAAGCTAACTATGTACATCAGGTATGGATTTCTTACATTCTACTGTATTGCAATACGATCTAAGTGACTTCATTAATTACCAAATTAATTAAACATTGTTTTAACGCATTGCAACACATTGTGTAGTGAGATTATCGATTCAAAAAATAAGAGAATGTAGTCCCCGGTTTTCAACTTGAATTTAAGTAAAAAGTAAAATAATAAATTTATCATCTTTATGACAGAACTTTGAACGTCAGTGGAAATATGTTAATAATCAATAAATAATTTGTTTACAAAGAAAAACTTATGTAGCGAGCAATGTAATACTACTGAGAAAAGTAAAAGAAATATGAAAATTGAAGTGGATACGTTAAATTTTAATAGTATTAGAAGGTTGGGATAAAGAACTAAAAAAAGCTCGTCTTCTGCAAGTTATATACATCGACAAAATTTATTTAACGAACCTCATAATTATTGATAAAATTAAAAAACGTCGAGGTTTTTTAAATCTTAATCGTTCGTAAATTAAAATCAGGATAAAGGATAAAAAAAATATTTTTTTCTGTTGTATGTAAAAACATATATATATATATAATCAATAAACCCGTCAATGATTCCGTTATAAAGACAAAATATTTTAACTAATTCGGTTGTATGATGCCTTAATAGAAATAATAAAAAGATCTAAAAATTTGCACGCGTAAACGAAGTATACTTAAAGGAGATATCTCCTCCTTTTAAGTCATACTGCAAACTTTACATTAACCTCCTACCGGAAAAACGAATAATTTCTTTCACATTCGTATCATCAAATGTGGGATTATTAATCGATGGAAAGTTTCATTCATTAAAGTGTCTGTTTAGAATACTATAGAATGATTTCACGTAATCTATGATTATTGAAAGTAAAGATTATGTTTAGTTATTTTTAATATTTTCCTTTTATCATAGTATACTGCAAACTATATTAAAAAATAATTTCAGTAGTATTGTTATGATCAGTCGCATTGCTCAACAGATATCCGCCAACATAAATGAACAACGCTAAAAGAATGGCGTAGTGTATTACTATTGAAGCAAAACTCGAACGAAGATTACCTTTACTATTTTATTCCTTTTATTCTAACAAATCGTATATATGTATAATTTTGAATTGCATATTGAAGAATAAATAATAGGACCAGAAGCCGTAAATTAATTAAATCAGCAACATAGAGGATCGAAATATCAATGAAATTGTGAACCCATTCGGAAAATTCGACATGACTAGCTTGTGTGTGTTCCTTTAATCGATAACCAACTTGATGATTGTGTATAAGTCATGTTAGAGAATCAATGATGAATATAAATCGAAATATGCACATATGTTCTATTGATTATGTTGAAGTTTTTAGCCAGGTAGTGTGTTTTTTCCTCGCATTCTCTAAATGGTCTCAGCGTATGTTAGCGCTGATTTATGATCTATACAAACATCAGATACTATTATTATGGTAAACGTGGACGTGGCCGAAGCTGAAAAAATTAACAAAACTGTACGATAAGGCTTTCCGTGGTTCTTACATTTTTTCAACATATGTAAAGCAACGAAAGCAGAGGCAGCTTATGGAATAGTTCTAGAAAACGAAAGATTTTAAATAATATAATTCGCAAAATGATGAAGCTGTAATTGCGCGGTCTCTTAAGGTACTCAAAAGGTTGATTCGGATTTTAAATATCGCAGCAAAATGATTTGGCTTAAAACAAATACCAATAAAATAAAAAATATTATGTATGTGGATAATAAACAACCCCATCGTTTTCACCTATAAATAAATGGGGTAGAAATTAAACAGGCACAGAATTTCAAATACTTTGGATAAATAGTAACCGAGGATCCTTTTTGCGATATAGAAATAAATCAAAAAATTAAACTAGTTATATTGTTATGGGAAGCAAAGCAAAACATAATACGGCAAAATAAGTTTATTACACGCCGTAAAGGACAGTATCACTGAAACTCTGTGAATATATGATAAAAAACGGGTAGCCTATTTTATTTTTCTCTAAAACTTAGACCTTAAATAAACGAAAAACCTAAATTTTACCGGGTTTTAAAGTATTGTAAATTAGCTGGACTGAAAAGTTCATTCTACAAAAAGTGATCGTTATTAGATCAAATGAGTAAACGATAATTAATCTAAGTCGATCATATTCTCCGACACGGTGGATTAATAAATGACGTAATAGAAGGAAAGATTAAAGAAAGAAAAGAACGAGGCCGACCAAAAAACGCTTGTTGACAAATTTTATTAAAGAATATAGATATAAACGGTTACTTGGAAATACAAGAATTCACCGCTTTAAAAATTTTTATTTTTTAATTCAAGCGAAACGTGTATTTTTAACATTATTAAATGCATCTTACATTCATATAACTGCTACATTTATGATTATGAAATTCTAAATTATATGAATTATTCAAACATTTTTCACGTTTACATATCAAAATATTTATTTTGTAAACAACTTTATCGGTATTATGCGTTTGATTTTGGATTTTTATTAATTAATTAATTAATTAATTTTTTTGTCAAATTTGTAGGTTATCGAATCAGAACGTCCGAATGGAATTTTACTGACATTTGGCGGGCAGACTGCTCTAAATTGTGGAATACAACTGCAAAAATTAGGAATTTTTGAAAAATATAACGTACAAGTTCTCGGAACTCCGATCGAAGCTATAATCGAAACAGAAGACCGGAATTTATTTGCAAAAAGGATAAGTAGTATCGGGGAAGCTGTCGTACCTAGTGTTCCCGCTTACTCAGTTAATGAGGTATTGAAACTAATTTATAAGCAGATTTCAGATTAAAATATAATGTTACGAAAAAGCAGAATTATTTAAATTTAATGTTCCAAATTTGTAAAGAAGATTTATTTTCTTGTTCTTCGTGACATGCCCTTTTAATAATGAAAAATGATGTAACCGTTTACTATACTTTTCATTTTTTTTCTTTGATATATATTTACTCGTATTGCTACTTTTTAGGTGCAAGCTTATTTAGGGAAAGCTATTTTTTCCGTGACTACTTCCTCATTTGCCTAATTCCCATTTCGCCTAAATTTAAGGTTTCGGTTACTCAGGTAATAAAAAAAATATCAGACAAACATACGAATAATTTCGTGTTGGCAACAGCGCGTCATCATTGGCGAATTTTAAACAGACTAAACGCAGCATTTTTTTTTGCTATTCGATTCCGCTGTTAATCTTTTCTTTTCGAAAAACAACAAAAAAAGGTTCATATGAAAATCAGAAGTGAAAAAATGCCGCTAAAAATGTTTAATGTAAATATACGCGAAACGATGACTCCGATTAATAGTTGCGAGTTATTCCATTCGAAGTCCGGTGCTATATAAATCCCACCCGCCTTATTAGTCGGTATATAGGAAGCCCCTTATTGATATTTAGTATGACATGAACATTAAAGTGTTCAGAGTTCCAGAAAAAAAGAAACAAAAATGATCCAGATAAAGAGTTGTAAACGGATAAATGCTTTATTACAAATTGAAAACAATGCATATTTATGCTTCAGTTTTATCTAAATTCCTCGTTAAAAAACAAACAGAATAATTTTTATCTTTTACTTAAGTTTTTCATTTTGGACAGAACTTTGTTTCTAATATTTTCTTTTTAAATCTTAAGAAAAAGACAGAAAGTGTATTTATTTGTTTGTTTTTTCCTTGTTGCGTTGGGCTTGTCAGCAGCGGACGATTACCCATCAAAAAGAAGGTGTATTTAAAATGTTAATAAACGAAAAGTAAAGTTAATATTAAGCAAAAATGACTTATTAATCTATTAGTATACTTTAAATTTTTTATAAGTCAATAAACTTGTCTTTAATTTTTAATTTTTTCCGATTTACAAATAGAAAGAGGTTATGTGTTCGTCGCGTATGTTTTTTTTTTTTTTTGTTCGCGCATAACTCATATTTATATGGATCGACCATTTTACTGATTCAGACGCCATTTTTCGGCAAATCCAAAAAAAAGATAAAGAAAAAAAACCTTTTATTTTAGTATTTAAAATGTCTTAATTCAATAAATTGCTAAAAGATTAAGATTTAACATTACAAAAGGAAAAAGAAAGAAAATATAAAAAGACGCTATTCAATTAACCAAATATTTTATAATGTACTTTTGACGTACAAACCAAAATTTATAGCAATTAAGAGAAAATAATTTTTTAATGGATGACAATTTATTTTATTCTCTGTTGCCGAAATCTAATTGAATACCATTTCATTTAAAACGTTATCTATATATATAAAAATATAAGTATGTCTGTATGTCCTGTATGGACTCCGAAACTATCCATCCAATGTTAAGAAATTTGGACAGTTTATTTATAGGGTTAGGGGAAATAGTGTAGGCTACTTAAAAGTTAAAAAAAAAAAAAAAAATAATTATAAAATAAATAATAACTGATCGAAAGTGTGTAGCCCCAACACACCGATTACCAACATTGCCGACAGATGGCGCCACAGTAAAGAAAATATTCCGGTATGCGTTATTTAGATCGCGGTCGTGAATTCTGTCGTTCGTCGGGTTTCGATGGGCTCCTCTAATAGCATATATATATATATATATATATGTAAAATCAATTGCGCATGTATAAAAGATCATAACTGCTCGACCGATTTGGTTGTTTTTTTATTTTTTGTTGTGTTCGGAATTGTCAGGACAAGGTTTGTATGAATGAAAATTTTAGAAAAATCCATTAAGGGAGGTTTCTGAAGAGCTAAGACCAAAAAACACGTCTAGTTCGGTCAAATGTGAAGGTGATTCTAACCGTTTTCTTTGACTGGCATCGAATAGTTCATTACGAATTTTTACTGACTGGTCGCAGAGTCAATAAGGAGTACTATCTGCAAGTTTTACGCAACTTGCGTGAGGCAGTCCGGAAAAGACGACCCCAACTTTGAGAAACAACTCGTGGATTTTGTACCATGATAACGCACCGGCGCACACCGCTTTGCTTATCCAACGGTTCGTGGCGAAACATAACATGGTTGTAATGCCACAACCAGCCTATTCTCCAGACATTGCATCCTGCGACTTTTTCCTATTTCCCTAACTCAAGAAGACACTTGGTTACTTTTTGATCACACCTCGTACGTTGTGGTTGTTCGCACTGCGCTGGTTTATTTTTTTGCAAAATTCCAGTATAGGTATATAAAAATTTAGCAGCTAGTTACGACGCGCTTGCTTCTGATTAACTGACGCTGTTCTATCCTGCCGTTCACTGTTCTATAATTGCCTTAATAACGGTCTCCACGTTCTATTTTTTTTTTTTTTTTTGTATCCATCATCGCGGTTAAAACTGTTTTTATGTTTTTCAATTTCGATCGTCCGATTTCGCTAAACCAACTGTGTTATTAAAATTAATCATGCGATTCGCGTACACCACCGTTTTATATATTGGAATGGATAAAGTCGTTTTTAGCTTCTATCTGTCTGTGTGTCTGTACTCACGCCGATGTCAACATGTACCGAACTAATTTGGTTTCAGTTTTCATCTGTGGATAGGCTGATTCCTGAAGAATATTTTAGTGCAAAATTTGTAATTTTTTAGTGTAATTTAGCCGATCTTTAAGGATTTTTGTCCATGAAGCGGAGAACTAAGGAGTAAAATATATTTCATAAAATAGAAAAAGTATTAAATGAAATAATTGCTGTAGTAAATATAAACTCTACATAAAATTTTTTTTTAAATTTTTTTATTAGCTTTGTAATAAATGTTTAAATTTATTATATACACAGGTAAAATTTTGAAACATTAATTTTTATTTTTATAATTATACCACGACCAAATTCAAGTATAGGGTACAGAGTATGCCAAATAATAAAATAATGCGTTTAGTAAGAAATAATGAAAATGTTGAAAAAAAGTAATTTCATTAGCGATTGAAAAAAAGCCAAATTTTTTATAAAAAAAACAAGATAATCTTTAGTCGAGTGAAAATTTCGATTTCCGTTAGATCGCAATAAACTTGTGTCACAGAGTGACAGAAAATGTTCAGCTAAACGTAGTACCTTTTATTATTATTCGTAAAAAAACTGCAGTTTTTTTTCATCTAGGCTTTATTGGCTGCCGAAAAACTTGGATATCCGGTATTAGCGAGAGCGGCATTTTCGCTAGGTGGATTGGGATCTGGTTTTGCGAATAACGCTGATGAACTGCGTCAATTGGCTCAGGCGGCATTTTCGCACTCGTCTCAATTAATTATTGACAAATCGTTAAAGGGTTGGAAAGAGGTTGAATACGAAGTCGTCAGAGATTGTTGCAACAACTGTATTACGGTAAATTTTAGTGTTATTTTAATGTATAAACTTTTCTATTAACATTAAATATTTTGGGTTTCTTTTTCTTTTGATATCAAAATAGTCATCATCATCCTAGAAGTATTTACCTTCTTCTTGAAGATGTAATCTATTTTCCCCGTACAGGTAATATTTTTTATCTACCGATACTACAACCTCTTTCCATCGTTACCACTATTCTAGCAACAAATATGTTTCTACGTAATCCCTTACTCTTGGAATTAATTCTTATCTTTCTTATTCTAAGTTTTGTTACTGGTTTTATTATTATTGTTTTTTTTTTCGCCTGATATTCTTATATTACAATATTCGGTTCGAAATTAATTTTGCCAGAGGTTTTTAATCTGTTAAGTTCCGTTTTTGATTTTATTATAGCTATATTTACTACTTTTTTGAATTATTCTTCTCCTTCTAGGGAACTCTATTCTTCTGTTGTTTCTTTTTCAATTTCCGAATAATTTTATTCTTCTAAAATAAATTAATTTTCACATCAGCTGTCGGCCTTCCTATTTTCATTCTTTCTTTCACCATAATTACAGTTAAAAATATGTTGGATTTCGTCTAATGATACTTAACCTACATATCCAGTACGTCATTTATTTTTTTCCGGGATTTCTCCATTTCGTTTATTATTTTTCCTTTTTCCCCCATTTGCAACTGCAAGACTTCATATTTTTTCTAGGTATATTTTACACAACTGTGGTATAAGAACAGTCTTATATACTTCCAGTTTATTGGTTGGTAATAAAAATAATGAAAAATTATAAACATAAATAACACACATTTAAATTAAATATTAAAACTATTTTCGAGAATATCTCACTTTCAGCTGGAAAAGGGACAACTAAAACATAGACGAATTAGGTCTTCTTTATATCAGTTGTATGCATAAGTTTTTGCCGATTTTTTGGTAAAGAAAGCACATAATTTTCAAAGGAAACTCCCTTTTTGTTTATTGAACATATTGATCATCGGCTTCTGCACACTTCGTGCATCCTTCAGGTAAGTCATGAATATCATGCCAGAAAAACTGTTTGGTTTTTGCGGCAAACCATTCGTCGAGCCATTTTCCAACTTCCTCGCATGTTGCTGAAGGGCTGCGCTGTGAGCGCGTGCCCCATTGATGCGAAGAGGTGATAGTCAGATGGCGCTACGTCAGGGGAGTACGGCGGGTGCGGGAGGATTTCCCATCCAAGCGATTTTAAGGTGTCTTTCACTGGTTTTTCATTGTGAGACGGCACATTGTCGTGTAACAAAATCACTTTGCCATGTCTTGTGGCGCATTCCGGTCGTTTTTCGATCAATGCATGATTTAAATTTATCATTTGTTGGCAATATTGTTGTGTGTTAACGGTTTCGCCGGGCTTCAAGAGTTCATAATACAAAATACCGCCTTGGTCCCACCGGACACAAAGCATAGTCTTCTTGACGAAGCGGTTTGGCTTTGGTTTTGAAGGACCGGCTTTGCCAGGTGACAGCCACGATTTTATCCGCTTCGGGTTTTCAAAATATACCCATTTTTCGTCACCAATAACAATTTGGTACAGAAATGATTTTCTTTCGTGGCTTCGAAGCAGCATTTCACAAGTGACTTTGCGATTTTCCATTTGCCGTTCATTCAAATCGTGGGGACCCATTTACCGAGTTTATGGATCTTTCCCATTGCTCGTAAACTCCTGCTGATTGTTTCTTGTGACACATTTAATTCTTTTGCCAATTGCTCTTGAGTTTGAGTTGGATCATCATCCAGTAACGCCTGCAATTGCTCGTCTTCGCACTTTTGTGGTCTTCCAGAACGCGCACTGTTTTTCACATTGAAATCACCACTTTTAAATTGTCGAAACCATGTTTTAATCGATGGGCCGTGTTCACTATATGTTTTACCAGCAAACGATGACTTTCCACAGCCTTTTTCTTTTGATTAAATAAGAAAAGCAATGCGTGCCGCAAATGTTCTTTTTCAGGCACAAATGTCGACATAATCACTGAACGATACAACACAGACGCGATTGTTTGGCGGACTGAACTTGTGTGTGTTTGTAGGCTAACGTCAGACGAACAAACTGACGTAGTGTCAAATTCATAAGCAGCGTACTGTTCGGTAGAGCCATCTCTTGGTAAAACCGGAAAAGACTTATGCGTACATCTGATAAGTACTAATTTTTTTTTATTTTTTCTAACAATCTTGTTACATTCGTTAATATTTGTTTTTTTTTTTGGTTTATTACTATTATTATTATTATATTGATACGATATTTGACTTCTTTATTAGTTCACTACAAAATTGTGCTCAGCTGTTTAAAAAGCGCAAGAAAAATTATTTTTATTATTTTTTTTCTTGTTTTAAATATTTTATATGTATTATGTATGACTAGGATAAGTTATGAAATATTTTGCACGGAATAAAAATTTCTTTCATATAGGTGTGCAATATGGAAAACGTAGATCCTTTGGGAATTCATACTGGCGAATCGATTGTTGTGGCACCTAGCCAAACGTTATCAGATGCCGAGTATAATCGTTTAAGAAGCGTTGCCCTTAAAGTCGTTCAAAATTTCGGCATAATTGGGGAATGTAATATACAGTATGCATTATCGCCGATATCCGATACTTACTACATAATCGAGGTAATCAATTTTTATCAAAAAGAAATAGAAATGATTTATTTAATATTATAGTCTTAATGTAGTACATTTTAAATATCAATAACTTATTTACATTTTTAAATTAAAGTGAAAAAAATTTTTCTTTATTTATCTGTTTTGTAACACGCGTGTGATATGTAAAGTATAAGTTCATATTTATAAAGTGAAGCAGCAATAACATTAACACAAACAAGTGGTGGTGATGTTTCTGAGATACACTTTTTAGTACAACATATTTGTCGTTGATTAACAACACAAGCGCTTGACATAAAAATATAGAGTTCTCTTAAGATGCGCTAAAAATAACGAGTTAAATAAAAACAAACATAATTATGTGTTTTTTTGTTTCTATGCGTTTTTCAGGTAAATGCGAGATTATCTCGAAGTTCCGCATTGGCCAGTAAAGCAACTGGATATCCATTAGCGTACGTAGCTGCTAAACTAACATTGGGCATAAAGCTACCTGATATAACAAATTCGGTGACTGGTTCAACGACTGCTTGCTTTGAACCTAGTTTAGATTACTGTATAGTTAAAATGCCGCGATGGGATTTGAGTAAATTCTCAAGAGTTAGCGCAAAGGTATTCGCAGTTATTTATAATCTAATTCAAAACTATCTTTTGTAAATGCATGCTTGTGTTTCTTCAAATTCAACAAGAAGGAAGAAATATTTTAGTTTTTTATCTGTGAATGTATAAAATAATGTTTATAAGTATTTATAAACATATTAATGTCGCGTGTTTTATTGTTTATTTATCGTTACAGCTCTAGGGTGAAAGCTCATAAAAAATTTGAATTATCTTCCAATTGTATATAAAAATAAGCAAATCGCATACGCTTATCTAACTTGAAACCGGGGTAATTTTAATTCCGCCGTGTTTAACCTACACTTTTAAAATCTCAGCATCCAGTTTTTTTTCTCATCTTTTCAGCAATCTTGTCGCCTCACTGAATACGTAAAAATGAAAGTGTGTAAATGAATACATTCATTAAGGGAGAGAAATACGTTGGTACAGTAAGATTACACTTTTAACATTTACTAAATAACAGACAAATTATTTTCGACCTTTGGCTGATTGCATTTTAAAAGTGAACACTTATTTTGTGGCGAGTAAGATTCGTTTTGATATAAAATCGACGGTCATACGCCCACACTTAATCCGAATTCTTCGTGTTATCGTGTTTCAAATATTGTCGTAATTCCTTCGCTTCTTCAGACATTTTGTTTTGTTATGTAAATATCAATAACACTTTTATTACAAAACCAGGTCATCGCGAGGAGAAATAATATTTTTTTGCGTAATTTTGAAAATGTAATTCGATGAATTCTTGTCGTCGTAAAATCGGTTTAAACGAAAGAATAACTTATTTTTAGATCGGAAGCTCGATGAAAAGTGTCGGTGAAGTGATGGCTATTGGTAGAAAGTTTGAAGAAGCTTTCCAGAAAGCTTTTCGTATGGTCGATGAAAATGTACTGGGATTTGATCCTTACCTGAAACCGGTTGATGAAAAAGAATTAGAAGAACCGACTGATAAGAGAATGTTTGTGTTAGCAGCAGCATTAAAAGAAAATTACAGCGTGGACAAATTATACGAATTAACGAAGATAGATAAATGGTTTCTGCATAAAATGAAAAATATAGTGCGACATCAAACGCTGATGGAAGAGCTCCCGCCTCAGCAAATACCGAATGATGTTTTATTGCGAGCAAAACAACTCGGATTTTCCGACAAACAGATCGCTACATTTGTTAATAGTACTGAATTGGTCATTAGAAAAAAAAGAGAAGAAAACAGTAAGATTTTTCCTTAAGTATTATTTTTTACATATCAATTATATATAAATACTCGTATTTTTTTATCGTCTTCCCGTGTTTAGTTTTATGAATTAATTATGTACCAACTAGGACAGTTAAATAACGTTTTTTTTTTTTGTTTTTGTTTTTTTCTAATAGATTTTATTTCCTAAATCTAGGCAATGTTTTCATTGCTTTAGAATAATCTTAGAATATAGGGCATTTGTTCTATCTCTCTTCCACTTTCGGAGCACTGCTGGAAGTCGGCCGAGGTTAGATCCTTTAAAATTGTAATTGTTCGCTTTTAAATGTCCGGCTATCGTCTCAAACCGACTCATGTGATTCTAAATTTCGAGAAAGAGCCGGAAATGCTACGGGGCGAGACCGAGGCTGTACAAGGAGTCGAAGAGTGTCTCTGGCTAACTACTGAACGAGAAACAATGAATACTTGCCTTCGTTATTGTATTGTAGCAAAGGACCTATTTGAATTTTCCAGTCCTGAGTGCCTGCGCAACTAAAACATGGATGTTTTAATACAGTTCTCCTTGTGGCACGAACTTTTTATCGACAACATTTTTAATATCGATAAAGTAAACAGCATTATTATCATCTGGGAAGGTACTTCCATATTTTTCAGGGTTGCACTCCTTTTTTTTTATATATATATATATTGATTGCATATTAGGTTGTCGTGTTTTAGGATCATATTTGAAGATCTAAGTTTTACCTCCAGTTACTACTTTTCAGAGGGGGGAAATATCTGGCAAACCATGACCGAAAAGATGGCTAAATAGAAAATAAAAAAGAATAAAATTTGAGTCATAATTTGGAATGGGCGACGGAGGAAAGAAGAACAATATGATGAGCTGTAAATGTGCTCAAAAATCTGATACTGGAAATGGATGAATGGGATAAGCCACCATTTCATTACTTCCAATACCCAAATAATGAGGAATCCATAAAACATCAATCTATGGATGAGGAAGCGTATGAGAAGTATTACATAATCAAAAGAGGAGGAGGAAGGGGAGATGAAATAGCTTACAGAATACTGTTAAATCCGAGATTATGAGCACTTTATGGAAAATAAATGAGGAGGAAACAAAAAGAACAGCGCGTAGAATAGCAACAGATTCCGCATAGAAAATTGAACAAAAGGAGAGAAGCTTAAAATATTCAGAATAATTCAAGGCGGGACAAAAAAAGGCAGAACCAACTTCGCTTGGTCCTTTGGAACTGTCAGTACAGATAGTGGAGTTTGTAGGAAATAGAGAACCTAAAATATTGAAGAACTCAGGTTTGGCCACATGTTGGGAAACAGATTTAGAACAGAACGGCAAAGAAAGACATTTAATAGGATGAAGGAAACTTGAAAAACTGAAAGAAAAATATAGAGCTTATCATCACTATGAACAAAAGGCGATAATTGAAAAGGAGAACAGAAATCAGAGATAAAATTGGAGTTTTATTAGAGGAAAATTTCATTTGTGAAGGGTAGAAGAGTTAAGAAAAAAGAAATGAAGAGAAATGAATAGGCAAGCGTTTAATTAAAAAGCGAAAACTCAAATAAGATCTACGAATAAAGAGACGAGGAACATGGGATTCAGCAAGAATAGCCGGAACTTGAGTAGATGTTAGGGCACCAAGGCAGTGATGAAGACGGGTATTTTGAATGCGACCTAATTCTGAAAGAAGAAGCCCGGAAGAATTGCTATAATATTTAAAATTGTGAATATTTTACAAGTAATTTTTTACAAAAGTCAAAACGTACCGACTGGCTACTTATGTGAAATTCTTAAGTATTTATTTAGGGGAAAAAATAATTACAGTTAATTAATTTGTAATCTTGTAACGTTACCGTGAGTTTTATTTCGATATTTTCTTTCAGATATTCTTCCATTTGTAAAGCAAATTGATACAGTAGCAGCGGAATATCCGGCAGTAACAAATTATCTATACATCACATATAATGGGCTAATGCATGATGTTGAATTTCCCGGAGGTTATACAATGGTTATCGGTAAGTGTTATTAAATAATTTTTTAGTTTGTAGTGATAAAATTAAAGTTGCCTTACGCGAAAGCTGCAGTGTCGAAAAATTTTTTTAGCTAATGAAAAGTAATCGCGAGATAATTAGTGCGTTGAAATTATTTGAAAGTATTTTTCACTCGCGTTTCGCATTTCAGAGTTTATTCCATTTTAATCGACGCTGAAGAAGACGCAAATAACCTATTACAACGTTTATTTTTTCTATCGCCCAAAGCATAAATTGAAAATAAATTAATCTTTAGTAAAGTGTAAATTTTTACCCTTTAACGCCGTGTTAAAGTTACGGTACTCACCTGACTTTTATTTTAGACATAAATAAGTGCACTGATTCATTATCGTGAGATTTAAAAAGTAAAACAAACAAGGTGAAGTAGAAAGTGATAAAATAATACATAAAAACACTATATATGTACATATAGTCTAAATTGATCACGTTTATAAGATACGACTCTCAGCTAGAGTTTAAGTTTAAGGAAAGATGATTTTGTTAATTTCAGTTTATGTAGATTTTTTTTTACAGAGTTTTGTTGTGTACCTTATCATTGTTTTAAGTAATGCATGTATTTGCAAACAAGGGTCCGGTGTATATCGAATTGGTAGCTCAGTTGAATTTGATTGGTGCGCGGTTAGCTGCTTGATGGAGCTACGAAAATTGGGGAAGAAAACGATTATGCTTAATTACAATCCAGAAACTGTTAGTACGGATTACGATATGAGCGATCGATTGTATTTCGAAGAAATATCGTTTGAAGTACGTAGCGGATAAACTTGATAACATTTTCGTCGCCTTTATTTTATGTATATATATATTTTATTTTTATTTTTATTTTTTTTCTGGTCTAGCTTTCTGATCATTTTTACATTGGCTGTAAATATTTTGCTTGTTTCTAAAAAATAGTATATTTATATTCAGGAAATAATAGGTGGTTAACTTATTGATCTCTGTCAATTGGATAGTGTGCGGCGTCCATAAAATTATAAATATTTCTTTTTAATTTGCACATTAAGAGCATTACTATGCAGTTAAGTGTTCTACTCTTTGTTACAACTATTAATGCAGATATTAATAATTTTGGTTTTTGGAATGAGTTTAAGAAATTAAAACTCTGCAGATGATTATGTAATTTGTTTGTGTGAAATTGTTACACGGGTAATATATTTTTCCTACTAGGTCATTGGTCTCTTCGTTTTTTAATTCCTATTTATAATGCGATTTTTAATTTTTGTTACTTATTTACTTGAATTCAACTTAGTTCAATGTATAATATACTACCATTTCTCAGTCTAACTAATAAATCTACCATGTCATTTCTGTGACGTCAACATGGACTGGAATTTTTAGTTAAATTTCGATATAAAATTTGAAATATGTAACTAATACAGTAATTTCCTCATCTTAATTTTACATCGAGAACATCGATTCGATCCATTCTGAGTCTTGTCAATACGCACCTGATAAATTTTACACAGTAAGAATCTTTTTATTTCCACCTCTTTTTAAATGCCCCCAGCATCACGTTAACTTAACAAGTCATTAACACTCTTTTGTTTGTTTCTTAAAAAGTTGATTTGTATCGTCCGGTTAAACTGATATTATATTTCTCTTTTATTTGTTATTTCTTGGAATTAAGCAAATTTACTTTATTTGTTGTTGGAGTAAGCTTTTTTTTTTTTTTCATCCCAATATTTAATACTCGCCATGTCTTTTATTCTAGCCTATATTAAATATTTGATATTTAATTTATAAATAGTCTTTGCTACTAAAAACTACGGGAATGACTGTTTTATTATTACAACGTTATCTCAACTGTAATATTACTAATCCGTTTATAAAAGGTAATTATAATCGTTTGATAACATTTGTAGGTTAGCATGAACATCTATAACATGGAGAATCCGGAAGGAATAATTTTAAGCGTGGGCGGGCAGTTACCGAATAATATAGCGATGGATCTTCATAGACAACAAGCCCGTATTTTAGGAACATCTCCTGAATCTGTTGATGGCGCGGAAAACAGATTTAAATTTTCCAGAATGTTAGATCGTTTCAATATTCAACAACCAAAGTTAGTAACCGTACCGTACAAGTTATCACGTTTAATAATATAAATTACGGCTTGTATTAGGGGCGGCGTTGAAATAATTTTATGATTTTAGTAATTGTTTCTTTGTTCTTTAATAAATTGTAATTAAAGTAATAAACGACATGAACAAATCTGGTTAAACACAAACTCCTAAAATACCTTTAAAACAAGTTTATGGATGATGTATATTGAAATTACGTAAATTAATTGTTATATATATATATATATATAAAGAAGAAAAAAAAAGAGAAGTGGTGTCTAGAGGGGGACACCCGGTAGAAACGAAGTTCCTTTCACTTTTTGGTAGATCTATCATTTATAAAGTATACAATAAAAAATGACACAATATAAATCCCGTATGAATTAAAACAAAAACAAAAAACAAGTTTAAATAAAATGTACACGTGTTTAGAATTGAGCTTATACAGCTGACCGCGCATAATGCTTGCTGCTCGATACTCGCTCGCACGCGCGCGCACACACACACCCGTATATAATAGAAAGAGTCAGAGAGAAGGAGAAAGCAAGTGAAGGTCACCTGGAGGACGACGCATAACGCTTTTTTTCGTTAGTACTCCTTTTCTGCCAGTTTACTCCTACCGACAAGCCGCGTAAAAGAACTTCGTTCCAAAAATGCAATAAAACTTGACTCCTGGCGAAATAATAAACGAAAAAAGTTGTTTTTCTTTCTTATAGCTAATTCTCGATATTTTTGTTCGTCTATTACTTTTTTAAGATATGTACCATGATTTCTTCTTCATCAGCGTACGATACTTAATTTTATCGAAAACGTCAACAGTGAAAATGATAGAAGTAACCAAAAATTGAAAAATAAGAATCGAAAAATAAAAGAATAAAAGAAATTTATTAACAAGTTAATGATATTTTCAACAAACATAAGCATAAATTACACTTCGTGGGTGGCGGTTTTTTTTTTTTTTAACTGAGAGACCTAATTAAAGATATACCAATTAAAAAGGGAAATAAAAGATGAACAATTACATCGACAATTTAGTGAACCAAGAATAGAAGAAACCGAAAATGCAATGATTTGATGATATTAAGAAATTAAAAGATGACAAGCAGCAAGTGAAAAATAAAAAATTTCATAAGAGAAAAATCTTTTTAATTGCAATTCTAACAAGGAATAGTGATTTTCTGTTCATGCACAAGGTAAAAACTAAAATATCACAGATATTACTTTGATACTGAATGGTAGTATTGATACGCATTATGAAATAAATTATCAGACATAAAATTTTCTAAACATGTAATTGACTTTATACGTTTTCTTCACCATTGAATAAATGCGCAAATAGGCTATGAAATAGATTGAAACAGTACTATAAGTTACCGCGCGTAATAAAACCTTCTTAACGGTTCTTACTAATTAAACTCCCAAAGATGTTTAATTACTGATATCTATGATCGCGAGGTCAGCTAAAACTTGTATAAGCTGTAATAGTACAGATAAGCAAAAAATGTGAAGATTGCTAAATCCTTTTACCACAAAGTATCAAGGTTAGTGAGAAGCTGTTTTAAGTGAAGCCTTAATATATTTACACAAGTTTCTGCGGGGTTAAATTAAGCAGCCCATTGCCAAACTGATATGGTAAATAATACTGATCAATCATTTTAAATACTTTTGCGTACGGAATGACCCTTAAATACAAAATTCTAGTGTAAAATTAGTGTAAATGGTTAGTTCGGAATTCGTAATCAAATGTTTTTCCAATGAAAAAAAAAAAAAAAAAAAAAATCATTTGTCTACATATTGAGTTAAATAACCCAACTTGACAGGACCATTTTGTAATCTCAGATGGCGCATAAAATGTTAACTATTGTCATTACGTGTGTTGCCATTTGTGAACTTTTCGTTTTTGTACTTCTTCATTATAATTATTCATGCACGACATTATTCCAATTTACAAAATTTCTGTCGTTATTAATATCGCAGAAACTGTATTTAGAGCACTCCCCGTATGCAGCTAAAACGGGTATACTTTATTACAGGAAATGATTAGCATTACTTGTTTCTCTAATAAAAAGAATTTGTGGAAGTGGCTGCACTTAACGATAAATCTGTATATCGTTTGAACATTAAACTGGCGAATTTTTCATTTATGGAAATATTTATGAAAGAAGAAAATGATTCAGAAATTATAGGCAATACAAGAAAATAAACTCGTGTGGACAAAACATCTAGAACGAATCGTTGTCACCATTTTACCGCAAATAAATTTTCACGTGCGACAAGTTTCATTAATATTAACGTCCATTTGAAATTTTTTGTTAATGTAACCGATTAGCAAATGTTACCGTAAGAAACAAGTTAGAGCCACTTAGGTCCGATTTCTCTCGATCATTCAATTTCGAGACTCGTAACTACTCATGGCTAAAAAGTCGTACTTTCGATTCGAAAGTGAATATGGTGGTCTTGTAATTTACAATTCCGATAACTAAAAAGTACAAGGGAAAGATGAACACCATAAAATACAATTAGATCAGGAGAATAAAATATTGTTAATAACCGATAAAAAATAAGAAATTGTTTAAATCGAAATGGAATAAACCTTTATCTTGCGATAGATAAATTATAGTAAATGAAGAATATTCTTTATACTAGTCTTAGTATTCAAACAGAAATTCAGTTAGGAACCCGGAACTTACGACATACAGTTGCGAAAGTATTAACATAAAATCGCTTACTGCTTCACGATATTAATTTATCAAACAAATCGGAATACCATTGTTGTTTTTTTTTTTTTTAACGAAAAATGAGTTTTTGGCAGGTTTGCAAGTTTTATCGTTTCTAAAACATCTACTATCCAGGTGGGTTTTTAAAGCCGGAGACGGGACAAAATCGATAGACGCGAAGTTTAGTGAATAGAGAAGATGTGATAGAATGTCTTATTTAAACTGCTGAAAAAACGATTGGTTGATTTGCGTAGTGTAAGGACGCGGTTATCGTGTACCCTTAAACATTTTTATGCATCGATATACGACTCGCCGGGAAATTGTGCTTTTTTTCTCCGTATACTGGATTACCAGAAATATTTTCTTTCTTAAAAAAAGTATATGATCGTACGTATTTCGCAATCCAATGAATTCATTTTTATTTCCACCGTACACATTTTTCCCCCAACTAGAATGATTTGAAACTTTTGCCGTGATCTTGAACTGCCTTTCAAAGTATACGCTACGTGTTTCGAAGCCTCGATGTTACTACCAGAATCGGATTTATAAAATCAGTTATTTTTGAAACACGTCTTGCGTTTATATCATCTGTATATCTATTTCTGTAATAATTATTTTTTTCGTGATAAGTTGAGTAATAATTGTATTCATAACGGTTTTTTTATTGTTTTTTTTTTCTTGCGTTGTATATTAAATTTTATTCGCGTAAACTAAACTACAATTTTTTCTCTTCTAAATATTTATGTAACGAAAAAATAATACAGGTGGAAGGAATTAACGAATTTAAGTTCCGCGGTTGAGTTTTGCGCAACAGTTGGATATCCTTGTTTGGTGCGTCCGTCTTATGTTTTAAGTGGAGCAGCAATGAACGTTGCCCATTCGGCTAATGAATTGCAGACGTACCTACAGTCTGCAAGTGATGTCAGTAAAGAGCATCCGGTTGTCATTTCAAAATTTTTATTGGAAGCAAAGGTAAATGTGCAGTAAAGAAAATTTTTTAACAAAGAAAAATCGTTAAAACAATTTTATTTTTAATACCGCAGAGTCCCTCTGGATTATACGATGATTATTGCAGACACGTAAATACTGTACTAATTTATTTACTTCGGATGAATGAATTTGTGTACGGTATAGTTTTTTCATTTCGTTTTAAATAAGTCTAGTCTGTGGTTGATTAAGTTAATTTTGCGAATCAATGTCTCGGGAAAGTGAATGTCAATAAAATAATATTACAGTAACTTTTTCTTTTTTAAGTGCGTTATTGAAATATATTTAAACTCATTTGTACAGCATTTCATTATTTATTTGTTACTTTAATTGTTGCTTTTCGCGCGAACTTTTATACCGCTTAAATTTTTAATATTTTCACGGTAATTCAGAGAAAAATTCAGCCGTTTTTTTAGAACATTCAAACTTTTCTTAGTAAGTTATGTTTATGCGGAATTATTAAGAGACTGTGCTGTACTTCTAATTTTATTTTTAATGTTTTAATTTTTTTTAAATTTAATTCGTAGGAAATCGATGTTGATGCGGTAGCTAATGAAGGCGTAGTTTTGTGTATGGCTGTATCGGAACACGTGGAAAATGCTGGCGTGCATTCCGGAGATGCTACTTTGGTAACACCTCCGCAAGATATAAATGAAGAAACTTTAATGAAAATAAAATCTATCTGTAAAAGTGTTGCCGTGTGTCTGCAAATTACCGGTCCGTTTAATATGCAACTTATAGCAAAGGTAACGTAAAAAACATTTCTTAATTTCTTTAATATATATATTTCGCGAAATAAATAATGTTATTATGAACTGCGAAAAGGCTTCCAGTCGAGTAAAGTGATAAGAAGTAGTAAATGCTGTTGAACATTATGGTTTCTAAGCAGAAAAAGATACGCGATATTTTTATCTTTGTTCTTGCTTTAAACCGTTTTTTATTTTTATTACATCTAAGTTGAGTTTTTAGTCTTTGCATGTTTACGTGCACAAATTTAAAAAATGTTTAAAAGATATTAATGCAATTGATTTTGGAACTATCCTTCTCTGTCAATAGTGAGATATATGATTTCAGATGTGAACAAGATAATCGAACACGTGTTCTTGCATTTATTCCATACTACGTAATTGATTTTAATTGTTTTACTGTTTATTTTGATTTTTATCGAATATGACGACGCTACCTATTTGTAGAGGAATATAAGTAGTTTTTTACTTATTTAATATATTTTAGTTGATACAATCTTTTTTTCTTGTATTTTATAAAATGTTAACCGTAAATTAAATTTTGGTCGTTCTACGTGAGTGTGGAACAAAAACGAAAATTTCGATTTTTTTAATACTTATATATGAACCCAACGGGCGATGGTTTAGTGTCAGATGATTCGGGGGAAGATGACGGTGTTATTTTTTACCGCCTTTTTACAGTTTAGCTGCACGCTGCTGGTGTATTATTTATCAATCTAAAAAACAATGTAGTAGAATCCACAAATATCGTTAGTTTATCTCAATCTTTCATACGAGGTGTACAATTTTATTCGTAGAATTGTTTCATAGCGCGACTTGTGGCAACACTGCGATAGTGCTCGGGGTCTTGTTGGAAAGAGGGGACATTTCTGAGTCAGTATATGTAGTTTCCATAACGGTAGCACGTATCTCTTGCGTTCTGTGGTCGTTTAAACAAAGTAAGGTTTTCGTGAAAATGTGCGATGTAAATATTGAACAACGTATCATGATTAAGTTATTGGTCAAACGCGGAGTAAAACCGTCGGAAATCCTCGTACAGTTACAAGACGTGTTTAAGGAAGACGCTATGAAACAACCGCAGCGGGCTAAGCGGTTTAAGGACGGCCGTGAATCAGTCGAGGACGATCCTTCTGCCTCAAAAACAGCGGAAAATGTGAAACGTGTGCGCATGCGCGTGTTCCAACACCATCGAGTGAGTTGTCGAATGTTAGAAGAAGAGTTAAACATCAACCGCGAGACCATTCGGCAGATTTTAAATGACGATCTAGGGATGCGCAAGCTGTGCGCCAAGCTGGTTCCAAAACTGCTCACAGCTGAGCAAAAAGAGCTCCGGAGATCTATCCGTCCGGACACGATTGATCGAATTGACGCTAAAGGAAACCAGTGCATGTCGTCCATTATGACGGGGAACGAGTCTTGGGTGTTCGAATATGACCCTGAGACCAAGAAACAGAGCATGCAGTGGATAGCGTCCGAAAAAAGCGCGCATGTCCAAATCAAAAGTCAAATCTCTACTGACCGCTTTCTTCGACATCAACGGCGTTGTTCATTATAAATACGTTCTCGCAAGCCGGATAGTCAATGCAGCATTCTACATCGAAATCTTGAAACGGTTACGAGTCCGTGTGTACCGTGCATGACCCGAATTGACCAAAAAAGGCTAGGTGCTGCATCACGACAACGCTCCAGCACACTCGTCTTTCGCAGTACGCCAGTTTTTGTTGCTCCACAGCATCCTCACGCTCCTGCACCCTTCTACAGCCCGGACCTGGTTCCGCGCGACTTTCATTAGTTCCCTCAACTCAAAAGTTACTTGAAAGAAAACCGATACAACGGCATTACCGAAGTCTAAAGCGTCATGACGAGGGTCTTGATGGACCTATCTTCAAGGAGGTTCGCGGGGTGTTCCCAGAAATGGGTCGAACGGTGTCGGCGGTGCGCTGGTCTCGAAGGAAACTACTGTGAAGGTGTTTAGAGTAAGTTTCCTCTCCTGTCTTTATGCCCTCCAGGACAAAATTCTACGAATACAAACTTCGTAACGTGTACATCAGATGTTTCATCATCGATGACTTTAAAAATCAAAAAAAAAAATTAAGAAAGCAAATAAAAAAGGTTTTTAATTTCTAATAATAAAAATTATTAGTCACCTATCTCCTTAATCTATAGTGATAGTGTTGGTAAAATACATATACTTCGGTATCTCGAACCTTTTTTTAACTTCACCGTTGTTGAGGCTATTGAAGAACAAACAGCGACATACGCGTCTCAAAAATACAGCATAGGTTTCGTACGCTCTGTCGATGAAATGTACTCTACTATTAGGGTACTTATTTTGAGTGGATACGCGCATCTTTGTCAACGCTTAGGATGTATTGAGAAAATACTGAAGGTATTTGCTATGTTCTGATTCAAAATCAATATTTCGAAATCGTTTCGAAAAATTATTACGACATCTTCATTTAGCAAATACTACTGAGATATCGAAAAGTGACCAAGTGACTAAAATCAAACATTTCCTGAATTATAAATTTTTGCAATATTTAATATTGAAAAATAGCACAAGCATTATCACGACCTGGATGAAATAACATATTTGAGGAAAACCAACACAGTTTCTTTTTAAAGCGCGAGTTGCTGGAACAAGACTATTGCTATTGTCTATGGTAAGGGTGGCTAACTCGAGGTCCGGCCTTGAACATTTTTGTGGCCCGCGAGATGCCCAAAATAGTAAAAAAATTGTGTTTTGCGACCTCATAATGCGCGTGCATGTTGGACCATTAATATAACAAGTTTTATGTTTCACTCTTAAGTGTGTCTATTACAGTGGGTCTAAATCTAATATGGGGATATATTATATGCGGCCCGCGGAATTATGATGCATTTCCAAAGTGGCCCGCAAGATCATTTGGGTTGGCCATCCCTGGCCTATAGATAGGTCCATATCAGAAGCAATCGGACGGAAATGGGGCTAGGTGAGCATGTTACAAAAATTAAAGGTATCAGAAACTATTATGAAAAAACAAAGTTGTCTCGGGGTATCTTCGCTGTTCACAGATGCGGCAACTATGTTACCGCTCTTTTATCCAGTGAAAAGGTACTCAGCATCTTGAAGACTTGAACTATAATCAATGAGCCGAATATGATTTTTTAGCATAATGAACACTTGAGTGCTGTGGATCGGCTCGATTCAAATATTTTTCGTGTTAATGACACCATTATTTAAATAAGAGTCTTTTTAAAACGTAGTTTGAAATTTACATTTGATGTGAGAGAAAAACGTCTTTTCTACATGTTTAAAATTTAATAAATTAGAAACAAATTTTTTGCTGTAACGTTATCAAAAGATGGAAATATTTTCTCGCTTAAAAATAATATTCAGTGTAATTTATTTAGCTACATTTGGAAACATAATTTTCCTCGCTGAAATGATTAATGTAAAAAAAAATTGACACCAATATGTTTTGAAATTTAACACAATAATTATGTTATTATTAATGGTATCCTCGATAACATTTCCAGTTATTCTCTTAAAATAAAAATACTAAGTTAAATTACGCGTTAAATTACATTTTGCGAAATATTTTTATTCATATTCATTTATTATAATTTTATGCAAACGCACTTATCGCATTAATTTTTTATACCGTTTTGTAGAATAATGAACTTTACGTGGTTGAATGCAATGTGCGAGTATCGAGATCGTTTCCATTTGTATCTAAGACGTTAAATCACGATTTTGTCGCAACTGCCACCCGTGTGATAGTCGGCGAAAATGTAGAACCGGTCGATGTCCTAATGGGCTGTAACAAAGTTGGCGTCAAAGTTCCGCAGTTTTCATTTGCCCGACTAACCGGTAAAACTGACTTTTTTTTTTTTTCGATTCACAGAAATAATTATTTTAAGAAAAGGTTTTCGCTTTAAAAGCACCCGATTAATGTGTTTTGTTTCGAAATTTCGAAATTTGAAGTGACTTACGATATTTAACGTACTATTTGTGAACGGAGAGTGATGCGATTTGTTAAATAAAAACCAGATAAAAATTAATTTGCAAAAGAAATATTAAATAAAATATATAATTAGAAACTGATTTTAAACGAATTAAAGGATTGTTCGGAAAATGACGTATAGTAATATGTGCATGCTCAGTTTTCGAACTACTGTATCGAGCACATTTCGATAGTACTTTATAGTAATGTTAAAATTATTATTACAATATCTACTTTAGTGTTTCGTAATAATTTTCTTGGCATATTTTTTGACGAAAAATGATACTCTAAAACAACTCTTCATACGGGCCTAGTTTGTATTTTGTAAACAGGAATCACTTTTCAACAGGAGTTATCTTTAAAAAGGTAAAATCAGAGTTACAAACATTTGCTATTGCAAGCGGAAATTATTTTATAAGAAACAGACGTTCCTTTTACAGTCGACAATTCATTACAGAAGGACGGTATGTGCAGTGAGCTTTTCTAGCTCCTTAGCCAGAAAATGGTAGATTTAAGTTATCTATTGGTAGATTTTTGTTGCGCGCGTAAAGGCGGCGCCACATTATTCCCTCCAATATTCTGTGTGCAACGTAAATGTGTATTTAGGACTACAGCTGAAACCGATCGTAAATGTGTGATTAAGTGTGCATGTCTGTACGACGATACCCGTACGAATATGATGGTTGCGTGTTTGTCATTGTCCTCGCGCAACTCATAACGATTATTTATTTTTTAATCATTTTCACTTGTCGCTGCTAGTTAATTCAGGACAGCAATGTGGTAAGCGATTTAACGACTCAGTTATCGTGACAACTGCATTCAATATAATTAAGACAATTTAATAACGGTTTCAAAAACTGTTTTATTTTTTTTATTCGTGCTGGTTAAAAATTAGTGAATGAAATTCAGTTTTTCATTTTTCTTAGCTTTGCGCTTTATTTGTGATATTTATTATTTTAAGTAATCAAATGTTCTTCATTCCTTTTTTTTTTTTGAAATATCGGTTGCTTAAAATAAAAAACAATTTTCATACTTCTATTTTAACTGATGTAGTTGTTTTCTATACATGCTAAGATGCACTGGTTATTTGCTGATTTTTGATCGTGCAGAATAATGAATATCGTTATGAATCACAATTTTTTCACCCCTATTATTAGGCGACAAACATGGATATTTCACTTTTTGAAGTCCCCTCAGTCTTCCAAAGAAGACGGTTATAAAAAAATGTCGTTTCTCGAATTATTTTTAAGCCCCTACTCCGGAACTTCATAACTCCGGCTTCCAAGTAAAAGTAATTTTTCCGTAAGGAATGAAAAGGTACATTGCAATTAAGTAGCGGAAGCTTTAACAGAACTGTAGGCTTTTATTTTAAATTTATTTATTTTGTTAATTTTTTTAAAACATTCGACGATCATTTTCGTAATACATAGCTTTTGTTTTTTCTGTATAATCGTTTAATAAATTGAAAACCACGCTACTTCGTTTTCTACAGTCATACTGTCGTTTTGAATCTCGTTTTTCAGAAATTTGTGTAATTCGTATCATTTAAAATTATGCCGATCTAGTTGCCGGAATCGTTGGTTCTTCGTGTTTTAAAATTAATAAAGAAATTACGTTCCTGTTTTGCGTGTTGCCGAGAGAGACGGAGAAAAACTGTGTAATAGCAAATCACAAAATTAGTTTTGTTATATATATTTTTTGTAAGTAAAACATCCGTAACATTCCTGTGAAAAAGCACATCGTGGTCACTGCCCGAATGCGTTTTCGAGTAAACGATAACAAAAAAAATAATGAATGTGCCTCGGAGCACAGGGCAGAAGTGAAACTCCAAATGCATTTTCCCAACTTCGATTTAAAGTTATAGTATTGGCACCAAATTTACCAAGAACAAAGTTTCACATTTTTTGAAGGATGAGGACTTTGAACACACAAATAAAAAATTAATGCATTTGTTTTATTAATGTTTTTCATTGATTGTTAGATTCTATAAAAGATACAATAGGCTTATGATAATTAAAATATGAAATATAAGTTTTTGATGTAATTTTATCAATATATCTAGAAAATACTGAAGCAATGGTAATTTTGTACTTTGTCTTTGATTCGTTTGGATTAGTTTATTAGTATTGAATTTATGTTCTGTTTGAAGAAATTCTATTAAAGACAAAGTATTGTCTGATGAAAAATTGACGTTGCAAGTCTCCAGCTAATATCATTGGAAGTGTATGTAAATTTTCTTTTAATAACCTTGAACCATCGTGAGTGAAAGGGAGTAATTTTCTATGTATAAATTTAATTATATCACAGACTACCCTTTGATTTGGAGAAATATAAATGGCGATTATTAATTTCTTTTCCACCTTCCGTCTTACATTGAACAATACGTATATCCCCAACATCTGTTTGACCAAAATCTAATTGCGCAGCATTGTGTATTGACATATCAATATTAGAAGTAACAATATTTGACTTATCGTTTCTATTACGATAAACTGCAACCCCGCCTGTTCGAACGTTCTGGCGTTTGAATTTCGTGATTCAATCGAAATTTTGTATATCGATATTATCGTCATTCATCCATGTTTCTGTTAAGATTAAAATGCGGCTTGCTTCGGTTTTAGTGCCTTTGAGGTCATTGACATTCTCTCTCTGTATGTTCGAAGCCTTTCTTTTTCCGATTCTTTATATAAATTTTTTGTGTTTAATTTATTTGTATATTAAGTTCTAATAAATTTATTTTCTTTTTTTTTATCCCTCTCTGAAAGTGGTGTAAAATGCAATAACATGCAACATAAATTTTAATTCAAAATATTACTGGCTACGTATTAATTACGAATTTTTAGATGTATTAATGCCTTAGTTATTCATAACGTACGCTAGCTCGTTTTTCGTGTTAATTCTCCGTATATTTTTATTTATAAATAAGGCACGCCTAAAGAAGTTTCATTTCAAAATATATATCTTAATCTTCTTCGATTGCCATACACATATCTGCGCGTCGAAGAATCCTACTGGCACTAGGCTAACACTATTTTAAATTTTTCGTCCCTCCGCTGCTCGCACAAGATCACCAACAACGTTTAATCCTGTCCATTGTCGCACATTCTTCAGCCAGGAAGTTCTCCTTCTTCCCCTTCCGCGGCGTCCCTCAATTTTTCCTTCAATTATCAGCTTAATTGGTTCGTATCTTCGACCTCTGATTAAATGCCCGAAGTATTCGATTTTCCCATTCTAACGAAACTAATTTTGCGATTTCCGATCATACGGGTTTTCTCCGTCTTTCTCGACAGCACGCAAATCAGGAACGCAAATTTTTTTATTAATTTTAAAACACGAAGAACCAACAATTCCGGCAACTAGATCGACACAATTTTAAATGATACGAATTACACAAATTTCTGAAAAACGAGATTCAAAACGACAGTATGACTGTAGAAAACGAAGTAGCATGGTTTTCGATTAGATAAACGATTATACGGAAAAAATCAAAAGCTACGTATTACGAAGATGATCATCGAATGTTCTAGAAAAATTAAAATTCCGCCATTTACTCTGTCAGCCACGAATTTACATATCTTCCCTCCGTTCAGCGCTAATCCCCACTATATTGGATAGGCTTACGCGCTGTGAACCTATACTGCGGCACTACGACTAACCACTAACATGAAAACGCTTACATAGACCCAACCCCGACACGCACTGAATCCTTCGTCCGGTATCAATAAAACAATAGGGTGATGTTCGGGAGATCGAAAAGTGTGTATGTTTTTTTAAATTACCCTATGTTTAGTATATTTATGATTTTAATTGAAAAAAATAAAAGCGTTAAATTATTTTTATCTTTTCAAAAAAGAATACCTTCATGCGTTAATTTGAGCGTAACCAAGAAAAGAAATAGGAGACGGAAAAGATACGTAAAATCAAAAAAAAGAAAAGACGTTGAAAAAGAAAGAAAAAAAATAAACGACAAAATAAAACAAACAAATACACCGCGGATGACTTTCGATTTTTAGCCAGCCATTGGCGAGCATTAGACTCTTTTAATATATGTATGCTCGAAAAATGAGCAAAAATAAGAGTATTTTGAAGCAAGAATGAAGGAAGAACGCGATTTATTAATTATTCTATTTAATGGTTAGCTGCAGCGAGATCTGTTTTCTGACTAGATCAATCGCCAAAAGATAACAATTCAAATTTTCTATCACATCCGATCTACCTGAGCCGGCTTTATCTCTTATCAGCGCTCGGTATAATACGATGTTTTGGCACGTCCTGCAGTCCACGCGTTAATCATCGACGTTCGGAAATCAAAAGTAAAATACTAAAGATCGAACTGGTCGCGCCACCAACCCTGATACCTATCAATATACATTTCTGTTTTCTGAACGTATACGTGTCATTTAGAATTTTTAGAAAAACCAGAACGACGTTTGCCTTTTTTTGAAGTATTCTGAGTAGCACAAAATTTATCACTAATTCATCCCGTGTTATCGTCGCATTTATTTGTTTGCTTTTAAGTTCAGCAGATTCTAAAAATGTTACTAAGTTTACGGTTTATTTGTTTTTAAAATGTCTTACTCATTTTGATCGAATAGGTGCCGATGTGATGTTAGGAGTGGAAATGGTTTCAACCGGAGAGGTTGCTTGTTTCGGTGATAATCGTTACGAAGCTTATCTAAAAGCGAATATAAGTACCGGTTTCAAGTTACCGACTAAAGCAATTTTACTATCTATTGGTACTTTGAAGCATAAAATGGAATTACTGAATAGTGTTCGAACGCTGGAAAAGTTAAAATATAAATTGTACGCTAGTAGCGGTACAGCGGATTTTTATCGAGAACATGGGCTGAACGTGGAACCGGTTCACGATGTGTTCGACTACACGCTGGAGGAAACAACGAACGGGGACTTGCAGAGTTTGGCAGAAGTGCTCTCCCGTAAGGAAATAGACATGGTGATTAATTTACCGATGAGGAATGGAGTTAATCGACGTCTTTCATCTTTCAAAACGTATGGATATTATACCAGAAGATTAGCTGTAGAATTCTGTGTCCCGCTTATTACTGATGTGAAATGTTGCAAATTACTAGTTGAGGTAAGACGTTTTCTTTTCTTTTTTCTTTTTTTTTCTTGTAACTAATACACAAATCCCTCCACCCCTAAACGCAGCCAAAAATAACTAAAAACACCGCAAAAAACTCTTATTAAAGCTAAAAAACTTTTTAAAAAATATATAGTTTTTATTTATGCAGAAATACTTCTGGTAAATAAAAGTATTGTTTTTCAAAACGTATTTCTTTTTCTTTGAATTCTGTTAAAATTCGATAACGCGTTTTGCAGTTTTCTTGTACACTCTACTTCATTGATAAAAATAGATTATCCGCGGTTTAAAAAATCAGTTCTTGCCCGTTTATAAGTAACTTTTGTACCATGAAAGTGAAGATGAAGTCAAAAATGCTTCCGTATCAGATACTCAGCAATCGAATCCGCCGCGACTAGAGAGCGAAACAGTAACGTTTACCTGATATTTTTCTATTTCTTCTTCTTCGCCAGATTACTACGTCACTTAGCTTGTCGTCCTCGTTTCCAAAGAGCAAGAAAAAAGTTCTGTGGTCGGTTTGGTTATTTTGCGGTTGTGTTGAGTTACTTTTAATTAAAGATGGTTTTTTATTATAGTTGAAACTTATTTTATAAAGCGTAAACATTTAAAAACAGTGGTTTTGAATACTATTTGAAATACTAAAAAGAATTGAAGTAATTCGATAATATTTTTTCCTTCCAGTAATTTTTTCATTGATTATTTATAAAAGCATTTGAGTTATCACAATATAAATAAAAGTTTGAAATAAAATCGCAAATTTACCATAATGTAAATTTAAAATCATTTTTTTTTTTTAATTTGGAATTTAATACATGCTAAAAAAACCTAAATGCGGGTTTAATGAATTAGAAAAGGTCACAAAGTTTATTTGTTACTGCTCCTGATCACAGTAGTGTGTCATTTGAATCGATAGAAAATAAATTAAGTGTATGTTTTTTTTTATTTTATTCATTAAAACATTTATTTGTTTAATTTTTGTTTTTCAAGATGTAAACATTAGAGTGTTTATTTAGTGTGTAACTTGTAAAACAGTTGTACGTGAAAAACTTCCGTTAATGCACTTCATAATTTGTTGCAATTAGAGTTATATGCCGAATTCAGTATTGCACATGAATTCTAAAGAAATTGTTAGTTTTTATTGATTCTATTAAGAGTAGTTATAAATGATTAAATTAAACTAATATCAGTATTAAAAAGTTATTTACATAATCTTTTTTTTTCTAAATTTGTTAATAAATTCAAAATATTTGTACATACTTTTTCATCTACTCTTATTTTTATATATGTAAAATAAAAAAATAAAAACTAAAATGCGTAGGTAAAATTTTTATATGAAATGTGAGAGATTGTATATTATTTGTATCTAGCCGGTGTTGGTTATACCTACTGTAGCTAGCATGTATGAAAATAACAAGCTACGTGACGTCATTTGATGAAGGAGAAATATCAGGTAAACGTCACTACTGTTTGGGTCCCTCGTTGACGGGCGCGATTGTCTCGTTATTAAATATCGAATAAATCATTAAACAAAAGATATGTTTGTAATTTTAACTTTTTTTCTTTCTTCGAACGCGTCAAACTATTTGACCAGCTCCAAAATATATGAATGCATATTTACATTTCTTATGTTGGATCCATAAAATACGAAACTTCGATGTAGATATTTTCTCTAGAACCTGCGTCCGAATCACTTCATATTGAGGCATTTTATTAGCAAGTGTGTTTTTATTCGAATCAGTGATTGCATTAGCGGTAGTAATTTGTTTTTAGTTATTGCACGTGGCGTCGGAGCATTGTTTGTATTTTTGATATTTAATTTTTTGTTAGTTCGTTTATTTGATAAGAATAAATTGTAATTTTTATTTTAAAACTGATAAAAATAACATAACTTTATATAGATATTATCGCGCAGAATATAATTATTTTATGAAGCTCTCGCAAATATTTACTTGCAGTAAAATGCGATAACAATTTTAAGTCTAAGATTAAATTAAAAACTCATTTTTTAAATGTTGAAAATAAACGAGTAGTACGCCCTTTCTTAAATATACTGGTCAGCTTTTTCTCTTTTATTCTAGCAAGGAATAACTGAAGCATTAATTTGTTTTTGAACTCATATTTTATACCGATTTTTTATTGACAAAATGTTTCTTTACCTTCATTAACAGACAGATTAATTTTATACTTCTTACACGTTTTTATTAATCACTTAGAATTAGTTCTAAGAACTTCATCCTTATTTTATTAATTTTCTTACAATTAATAAGTTGTGCATTTGAGAAAGGCTTTTAACGCGCACCTTTTAATTTTCAAAAAAAAAGGCGGCCGATAAATATACTTTTCTCTTATGTAAGCTATTGATATCTCTTATATTAAACAAATTACCGCTAAGTATTCACTAGTACAACCCTCTTATAAATATTTCCATTTCAGGTGCGATTCCCTTATAAATAAATAAATAAATAAATCTGATGTTTTGTAATTTATTCGGTGAACATCAAACAAAGTAAAACTCGTGTACTAAATCGAGCGGTTTTAATAAACAATCAAGTAAAATTGAAATAATGTACTAATATCAGAGATGGTATTTAGAATGCCGCTGAATGTAGACTGTTGATTAGAAATGGAGAACTGCGGTAAAATAAAATTTTAACAGTATTCTTTTAAATATTTTGCTGGGACAAAAAGTAAAATCGAAAAATATTATTACGCGGTAAAAAAGAATATTTTTGTTTTCTAAATTGTTGATGGGCGAAACTCTAAAGCAAGAGATAAAGCTGTTCAAATCAGTCAATAATTTTTTCAATCTTTTAGTACCCTTAATATATCTCTATTTTTACATTTATTTTTAACCTTTAAAACTTTTAGTCGTCAACTTCTGTTTCTTATTCCTTTTTTTTCCCCTTTCTTATCAATTTTTTTATATTTCTAACGTTTCTATTTACAGTAAAGAAATATTACTGTAAATTTGATGATTTTTGCGTTTATATAATTAATTATTAAAATTGTTATTACTCTTAAAAATTTTCAAATGAAAAAAATAAACTTTGAAGCGTGTTTCTTCTGCATAACATTTTGAAAAGAAGAATTAATTCTACGACTCGCGTTTGGAAAATATTCACCCATTTTAATTACATCAGAGTAACTTTATATTACTGCGATGTATAGTTCGGATAACAAAGTAAACAACAATTCAAAGAAAATAATTACAAACAATGCAATAAATCATGATTCCATTGACATTGCTATGAAATGGAAGCATAAGTATGTGATATATTTCTCTTGTTTGTTTTAAACATTTCTTACCAAAATGTGTATTTACCTATTCACTGATCCACCAAATTGTTGTTAAACGTTTTTACAACAATAAAAATATGAAACCTAATTATTGTAGTATCGTGTAATAATATTTTTGAATTTCGTTCGATAATTTTAAAAATTAAACATTAGGACTTAAAAACTTCGCAGAAAACAATTGAAAATTTAATAGAAATATTGAGAAGGTATACAAGTGATAATATAATATATATATATATATATATATATATATATATATGTATGTATGTACTTATATAGCTAGAATATTTTAATTCTATGCATACTTCGCTGAAATCTGGGAAACATATTTTATCTAATATTTTAGTAATTTTATTTAAACTGTAGTAAAAAATCTGAAAGAGTCTGTTATTAATAAATTTATTATGTTCCTGTGATCTCATAATTTTTAACGCTTAAACAGCAGTAAAAGATTATGAAATACTTCACTATTCTTGACAATTAATGCCCTCTTTTCCTTGATGGATTAAAATTTAGCTTGTTTTTCAATAATTTATTTTTGTTCATAATTAAGTAATACAACCTTTCTCATTCGCAATTTAAATATTAATTCAATGCTGTCGTAGTTTAACTTGTGTATATTTTTGATCTGGTGAATAAAATCAAGATTAATTAAAAATTATTTTTCATTAAAAGGTTAACTTTTTATCCATTTAGGTATTAACTTATTATATACTTTATCAATAACCCTTCCATATTACTTTTCGTCAAAGGTTTCGTATTAATGTGTCAAAAAAGATTTTATTTTTATTCGAAGTTTAATAGTGCAAATTTTATCAAATGCGAATGAAATATTTTAAGACTATTAAAGAGCTATTTTTTTCAGAGCTAGTGTGCATTCGTTCTTCAAAAAAAAAAAAGAAATGGTGAATTTAAAATTTTTTAACAAAAACAGGAAAAGGGTACATAATATTGTAACGAACCAAGTGATTTGGTCTTCTCGATTTAAATATATTAAAAAATAAAAATAAAAAAAAGAAATTAATTGATCAAAAGAGAAAAAAGAAGAAAAATTGAAATGGTTTATGTTATATATAACTAAAGTATTGTTATTTCCATAATAAAATTAAAGTAAAGTAATGTTAGATTTTCATAAAACCTAGGCTTCCTTTCAATCTGTGGTTCCTTCTGTTTCCTTCACTTCGACGCTTTGTTATCATCTTCATTATTCGCCTGCGTTTTAATCATTCTTTGCTGCCGTCCTTTCGTTCTTGCTTTTCACTGGCCTCTTCACTATGTTATCCTCTCCGTTCAAATGATTTGTGACGCTGATCATGTGTTCTTTCAGTGCTCAACTCTCGGTGGAGCGTTTGGCTCTGTACTCCTTTTGCTTAGGTTTTGGTTTCCTCTTTTCCTTTTACACTTATTATCCCTGCTACTGATACCTTTCTATCGACAATATCTGATCGTCTTGTTATATAACTTCCCTTTTTCATTTCTAACTGTTCCGGGAGTTCCTTGGTTGATGAGCCCATTTAAAAAAAAAAAAAAAAAAAGGAAAGAAAATTGATTTTCATAAGGAACAATAAGGAATTTTGTAGTAAAATAATCACGTTGTGTTAGAAAAATTTGAGTGACCTAGTAAAATCAACTAAGATGTAAACCGTTGTGCGAATGTGTGTGTTAGTAATAAAAGTGGGTGTGCATTATATTTCAGCATCATACAAGAAAAAATCAATGGAAAAGGGAGCCGGGACGGTCACCGATGGGGTTCTTAGATCATATTAAAGCCGTCAGAAAATTGCCTCTGTCAGAACTAATAAAAACTAGCAACAGTATAGAAAAATAGCGACAGGTGGTAGCTTGATCCACTGGTCTATGATGGTTGGTCACGACGTTCACAAACAGACAATACGACTGAAAGAAGAGAGAGAGAGAGATAAATTTGGTAGCGTTGTTCCCTAGTGCAGTATGTAAAGATAAATTAAATATTAGTAATTAAAGAGCGATGTCTTGGACAGTCATTGAACTACCCAGGTTTGTGTCTTTTGAAAGCGAGAGTTTCTACCTTGTCATCCAACCAGCGTTAAGGTCAATCTTAGGCTGTCTGCAACGCGTTGGTTGGTTATAAATTTTTATTTTTTTATTTTTGTGAGGTAAATAACCATTTTCTAGTTTCGGCTAGGGAATCAATTGCTCTGGTTTTCTTTTCCTTTTTTTTTTTTTTGATGATATATTTAATTTTTTATTTGCAATTGCTTCGCGCGTTATTATTAACATTATTATTTTTATTTATTTTTTTTTTGAATTTTTATTCCCGTAAGATCTGTTGCGTAATTTTTGATTCTTTTATCTTCTCCATAATCAGTTTAGGGGCTCTCTTTTAAGCTTTACTAGGGCTTTAGCGTCTGAACATTCTATTATAGTCAGATCGTTCAAAATTGTATCTGTTCGACCAGAAAAGACTGCAACAATATATACATACATATATATATATATACCTACATGCGTATGTGTGTGCAGCGTGTCCCAATTAATGACTCGCAAATGAGAGGCAAAGATAAAATCATTACAGTCCTGTTGAAAGAATAACACTGTATATTCCAAAACTTGATGATTTTCAAGTTATCGAGCTTTTTAAAAGAATCCAAAAGATTACTATTTTCGGTACTATATTTTTATGCCATTTCACAAATAAAAAAAATTTTCACTACCTTTTTTTCCAGAATATTTTTGAAAATATCTCATAACATACATTCAAAGGGTTTTTCAACGTTTAAACGTCGTTTTGTTAGGACACCCCGTAAGTGCGTTCGTAGGAGGAAGAAAACATTTAAATGACGTCAAGTAATAAGATTCGGGAAAAAATCTTTTTTTGTTCTTCACAAAAAACAAATAGTCATTGCCAATGCCGATTTTTAAAAGAACTTTTCGCGAAACAACTATCGTGTAGTGATGTAATAAGATTTTAATTACAAAATGCGAAAAAAGAAAAATGAAATGTTAAAATAACCTCACGAAATTTACTATACACTTTTTTATTTAATAAAATAACAATCGCCACCGCTTTATTGAACGGAAATATACAAACCGCTTCGACTGGCGACGAATAGAAGTGAAAATAAACGAATCGAACCGAAAATCGGTGACGTTATATTTCCAATTGTGGAATAAAACATGGCCTTAACAATCGTGTTAAGCTGCGCGTACGCTAATAATTTGTCAGTTTTTTTAGAAACAGTCTCACGGACTACTCACAGTCAACATGTGACGTGTTAAATAATAACAATGTAGATATACGTACTTATTGAATTGTTCAAGCATTCAGCTTTTTATATTTATGAATATATGTGTGTGCGTGTGTGTATAACTCGATACTTCAGACCTAATCATGGTCATCTTGAATCCCAGATAGTTATTCTATATAATACTTATAAAAAAATAAACTTCAACTAAAAACATTTGGCGGGGGGTCATCGACGTAACGTTGGCTCAAGAACTGATGAAGGAAAAAAAATTGTAATTAGATCTTTAACACGAACGAATGTCGCAGACAGGAAGGATGCAAGAATCGGTATAACCGAAGAAGAAGAAGGAAAAGAGAGAATGGAGAGCGCGTTATAAGGAAGCATGCAAAAAGGAGAAGTTACAAATGAAAAACGAAAAAGTGATGAGGGAAGTAAACTGTGCCCAAAGCATAAACAACAGATTTGCAGAGAGAAGGAAAGTTGAGAAACCAAAAATGAGACGAAATATTCGGTTAAACAGATAAATGGAGTTAGAATTATAAAATGAAGAATAGTTGGTCCATAATTCAGAATGAGAAGCTGCAGAACCAAATGAGGTGTTGCTGAACTCAAAAATACTAAGAAAGCTTTCGATAGAAGCTAAACGAGTTAGCCGATCTGCTTAGTCATTGTACGTAAAATAACATGAAAATAATGAGGCATTGTTACTTATCGTTTTTTTATTCTGTAACTCGCACCCTAGTTATCGCTGCCTCAAATTAAAAGTGATCTTTTCGCAGCAATGAAATAAATATTTCTCTTGCATTCGTACATTGTGTCTTTAATGAGTACGATAAACGCAGATCAACAAAATTTTTGAAGAACTTAATGGTTTTCTTTTTTAAACTTTATCTTTTGCTTTTTCTAACTACCAGTGTACATTTTTGCCTCTTGTTTTTGTTCCACCTGTAATTCGTCTGACTTCAAGAACATTAGATTCAGTATTGTTCAGAAATGTTGAAAAAATATTTATATTTTGAAACAATTTCAAAAATCGAAATTTTCCAGTTTTTACAAATATAATTAATTAAAAAGAAATAAATAAAAAAATTAATAAATTTCAAAAAAAGTTTGAACTATTTTGAAAGATTTTAAAAATCATAACGGTATATTTTTTTATGCATATAAGACTATTGTTTAATCACTAGAACTGTTTTTAGGCAATGGCTTCTGTACAAGGCGAGCCACGTATGAAAACGCATACGGACAGAATATCGTCGCACAGAATTATAACTCTTCCTGGATTTGTCGACGTTCACTGTCACATTAGAGAACCTGGAAATCCACAGAAAGAAACTTACGCGAGTGGGACAGCAGCTGCTCTCGCCGGTGGAATTACATTAATTGGAGTTATGCCTAACACCAGTCCGCCTCTTACGGATATTAATACACCCTGTCAAGAAAGTATCGGGAATTGTCAATTTAAATCTCCCGGGTAATAGCTAGGCAGATAATTTTTTTTTTCCAGGTTGGTACAACTGTTTTGTATTATGATGCCTATTTTTAGCGCGATCTGTCAACCAGTGTGTTTACAGCAGCTGTTAAAATCAGTCGACCTTGAAGTGTTTTGTCGAAGTTTTACAATGAGTGAAAATATTGAACAACGTACTTGTGTTAAATTCTGTGTTTCGAACGAAATTTCTTGTGCCGATACACTGAAAATGTTACAGAAGGCTTTTGGTGAATCTGCTTTATCAAAAACGCGGGTTTACGAGTGGTACAGAGCGTTCAAGGATGGTCGGGAGACGGTCGAAGACATGCCTCGCTCTGGACCGCCTTCAACGAGTGTGACCGATGATAACGTCGATAAAATCAAGGAAATCGTTGCTGAAAATTGTCATGTGAGCTTGAGAGAGATGGCTCATGGATTGGGCATGTCACACGAGAGCGTACGTACGATTGTGCACGAAAAATTGGGTATGCAACGCGTTGCGGCTCGGCTTGTTCCGAAAGACCTGAATTTCTTTCAAAAAAAGTACCGAGAACAGGTAGCTGCAGACATGCTGGATCGAGCCAATTTGGATCCTACCTTCTTGGAAAAGATAATTACTGGTGACGAGACATGGGTGTACGAGTACTACACGCTTACGAACCAGCAATCGTCCGAATGGCGGCCAATTGGCGCGCCAAAGCCGAAAAAACCTCGCCAAAGCCGATCGAAAGTGAAGATCATGTTGATTGTTTTCTTCGATATTCGAGGCGTGGTACACTATGAATATGTGCCAGCCGGACAGACAGTCACCAAAGAGTTTTACTTAAGTGTTTTGAGACGTTTGAGAGAGGCTATCCGTCGTAAACGTAACGATTTGTGGGTCGACAATTCTTGGATTCTCCATCACGATAATGCGCCGTCTCACAAAGCCATAATTGTGAATGAGTTTTTGGCCAAACACTCGGTAAATATCATCGAACAACCGCCGTATTCACCAGATTTAGCACCCTGCGACTTCTTCCTATTCTCAAAACTCAAATTTCCGCTACGGGGAATGCGCTTCGAATCGATTGATGACATCAAGACGAATGCGACGCGAGAGCTAAAGGCCATCCCGGAAACCGCCTATCAGAAGTGCTTTGCCGAGTGGAAAAAGCGTTGGCATATGTGCATCGCTTCGAATGGATGTTATTTTGAAGGTGACAAAATAAATTTGGATGAAAATTAAAAATTGTTCGTTTTATTTAACAATTCCCGATACTTTCTTGACAGGTGTACTTTCAATATTTCTAAGAAGGTAAACACAGCGTGTGATATATTTTAAATATATCGCATAACTATTTAGATTTATTACAAAGAATAGTTTCTTCGAATTTTTGTATTATTATGCTGCATTGAAATATTAGAATATAATAACTGAATAACTCATATCAATCCAACTAATATTTTATTTATATTAGGGGCAGATGGGAAGAGATGTGGTTCACATATATATTAAAGAAACGTATTTTGATGTTAAAGTTAGGGTACGCTGTAATTTTTTTCCATACATTTAGCTATTGGTTAGGACTTAAACGACTTAGTTGATGTATTAATATTTAAGAAACCAGCTGTCATTATTCACCCGCTTGTTCTCTGTCTCTTGCCGTAGATTATGGATTTTTATTCCCTAGAATAGGAATGTAATAGAAATGAAAAATATTTCAATATCTAGAAATGATTAAAATGAAAACGCTCGAATAGTAATTTTTGACATTTTAACACATGTATCTTGCCAAAACGAACAGATTGGGGAACCCTCTTGGGGGTTAGATTAATAACACTTTTCTCAAATATATATGTTTTTTTCTGTTTTCATTCTTCCTATTTTTCTGTAGTTATTAGAAAAGCTAATGCTACGAATATATATGTTTACCTACGTATAAACGCTATGATCGGGCGAATCTGAATGGTAAAACGTGATTTGGCTGTTATTCATAAGAGACAGCTAATTTATTATCAACATTTTTAAACATACATTTCCCTACTGATAGTCACTTTCCTTACGCAAATAATGATGCTTAATTCTACTATGGGATAAAAAATCGCAAAAATAAACGCTTAAATCAATTAAATAATGATTTAAAAAAAAAAAAAAACGATGAGAAATTATAGAACTTATATTTCTTAAGATGTAAAATATGTTATTTTTCGTTTTTGATTATTGGTGTATGTTTACAATATGTCAATTCTCCGTCAGATATTATTTAGAATTTCGTAGAAGTGACCGTTAAGTATATTAAAGAAAAAAATTACACAGGGTGGTTTCAAGAATTCCTCCCTTATTAAAATTTATAGGATAGCGCGGTAGTCTAGTGGTTAAGGTGCTTGGCCCCAAATCAAATGTCACGGATTCGACACTTGTCTCGTTTCGCATCCAAATAGCTTCCAAGTTTCCCTAGCCTGAAATAATTCTTCTTTTCTTTTTCGCGCCATACTCAGCTTTTGAGCGTCGGCGATTCAGCGGTACAGATATAGGTAGTGTACTAGGCAATTGTTATATGCAACGCGAGTGTACGCACCCAAAGACCACACCCGAAACTGATTAGTAATCGTTTGATTTATCACGCTACAAGTACAGTTCCGTGTATGTCTGCTATGCACTAACTAGCGCGCATATGATGGTATACGTGGTGGTTTTCCATTGCCTTCCACGTGATCATTGGCGAGTATTTAATTTAATTTTTTGTAATAAGTTCTGTCGTCGCCCGGAATCGAACCCGTAACCTCCGTAACAGAAGTCAAGTGCTCTAGCAACTAGGCTATCGCGATGATTATTGAGTACCAGAAAAATCCAGGTACATGAAGGAGACTGAGAGAAAGGAACTTACCCCCTACTCTCATTAGTATCGTTGGGCTTAGTGCATTGTGAATCTTAACCTCATAATCCCCGCTGTCATGTAAAAGGTATGGGACTTTCTTTATTTAATTATTAAGAATTATGTTCTATTAGAAAAATACTCATAAATAGTAAAGACAGCGAGTTGCCGTATGAAGGAAGAATAAGAAATCATTATTGAGGAAGTTAGAACAAATTTGCTCTCCAGATAACTGTGAAGGTATCTCCTCGCGTAGGGAAGTGAGATGTGTCAGTAAAGACATGACAGCCGAAGCTTAGTTATTATCTGACATTTATTTCAAATGTTGAAGTTTACGATTTCCTCCATCGCCAAAAATTAATATCGTAAAAATCTATGTACCTATTATATCGTAGAGAAAAATACGGAAATACATACTAGAAAATAACTAGATTATACATTCATAACTTTTATTATAACATTTATTCATTATTGGGAAAAAAATAAGTAATACTGAACAACAACTTCTAGTACGATAAATATGAAATATAATTTGTTGTATGGTTCAACATGACAAGTGAAAGACAGGATAAATAAACGCGTTGTTTTTATAGTAGAAATTGCTGGACTATTATTCAACTTGAGACTGAATATTTCACGCATAAAAGTAATAAATCCATTACTTCCTGGACTACTGAAATTGCCATTCAGATCTTCATTTCTCTGATGAGTTCGAAAATTATAGCTTTTGGACTATGTGCAGTTAAATTCTGTTCAACGAAATGTGACACTTCACGAGCGGATGTATTAGGTGTAATATTATGAACAGATCATTCTTTATAGTTGCGAAATCGTGCGGATATCTCCAACAGATATGTGCGAGATTGAAATGCTTTTCACTTTCCTGTCTTCTTTATCAAATAGAGTTGGCAGTTTTTAGATTAGAGTACAGATGATGATTCTTCCTTCTGGTAGAAGCATATTGCGTATGAATTGAAAAAATTAAGCCGGACAGTTGAACGTACTGGTCTTTTTCAGTCCCAGTAAACGTCATTATTTTAACTTCTGGTACTACAAAATATTCAGATATATCTTCGCGATGAGCTTTTAGGTTTTGTATATTGAATGTACGACTACATATTAATTACAACGTAATTCTTAGGCTACCCCCCATTAGAAAAAATGTCCCAATTTTATGTAACGAAAAGTGTCCCTAACAAATGTCCCTATTTTATGTAACGTTTGTTATATAAAATAGGATTTTTGTTATTGTTATTTAAAAAATGTCTTAATTTTATATAATGAAAGTTAAATTTTAGAATATGATTTTTAAAATTCGCAAAAGTTCCCCTTGCATATATAGCTTGTTTAATTTTACCACTGGAATGAAATATGTGATCCCATTACTTCGTAAACATAAATCTTTACATATCGCGTTGCAGCACGATTTCTTTAGGCGATTTCGCACTTTTCCAGTAGTAAGTTTAGATAACAAGCGGCCACAATCAGTTACGAATGTAGCCTCGCGTGTATACGCCCGTATTGCATATAATAATTATCTAGTACACAACCTATATCTGTAGAGCTAAAATTTCCGAATAGGTTGCCCACCAACTGAATGGTTGAAAATATAATGATGATAATGAACTTACTGTCAACTCCTACATTAGGTAACTATATGAAGAATAAAACTATTCTGTTAGTGCACATATTTCATAAGTGGTAATATCTGATTTTGCGTATATCTTTAATTTTTGGTTTTATATTTTCCGTGAAAAGTAAATGTAATCAAAAATTTCCTTTATATATGTATAATATAGATAAAATATTCTGCAGATAATACCTCTCACTGTGGTGTTTAACGTGTTTTTATCTTTTATTTTTGAATAATTTAATAAGTATGTCTAATTCCTGGGAATCATTTTTTTTGCGTTTAGTACTTTACGTCACGCCTCACCGTATCATTCTCCCAGTGACACCAAAAATCGTTTCTAAGTAATATATAAAATAGTAATACTGAAATACCAAACAATTGACAATTTAATGCATAATTTGCTTAAAAACGATTTCGCTTAACTAAACGTTTATCTGTATTCGATGTTGTAAAAGGTGTTACATGATTCAAGGTTTTTGCGTGCTAAACCGAAATTTCAAAAAAAAATTTAATAATACGTCTGATTTAATTATTTCATATTCGCTTATTATTTTTTTTAATAATAATTTAATTACCTTAATTGTTTAGGCGGCCGTAGCTGGAGCGCGATGCGATTATACCCTTTTCGCTGCAGCAAGTGCTGACAATACTGACACAGTTCATGAACTCGCGTTAAAAACACTTACTCTAAAAATGTACTTAAACGAAACGTACACCACTTTCCGACTATACGATACTATTCTATGGTCCAAAGTAAGTCTAATAAATGCGTAATATGTTCAGTTACATTTTTTCGTAATAATTACCGAAGTTTTAATAAACAAAAACTAACAAAATTAACACGGTTTCTCTGACTAAATTGTTGACGAAACTAAATAAGAGTAACTTATTTATACGGAGAGAACTTAAACACTTTTACTGGTTTTTCTAAGTACTTCCCTAATATATTCTTTTCAATTATTAGGAATATAAATAAGTTCGTGCAGTTTTGACAACAGATGTCGCTACTAATTTGTTATTTCGTTGTTTCATCTGTGAACACCCGCATTTTGAATTGTCATCATTATGCTTTCTGTTTCAGTATCTGTCATTTCGCTGAAGTGAAAACAACATAGTTTCTGTGTGCTGTGAAAATGACAACTTTTGTACCGAATAATGTGTTTTTGCGGGGAGTTTTACTTCATTACTTCAATATAAAGAAAAAGGCTGCCGAAAGTCATCGTATTTTAGTGCAAGTTTATAGTGACCATGCTCTATCTGAACGAACGTGTCAGAAGTAGTTTGCATGGTTTAAAAGTGGCAATTTTGAATTGGAAGACAAAGAACGATCCGGAGCGCCACCAAAGTTTGAAGATGAAGAATTGGAGGCATTACTCGATGAAGATCCATCACAAACGCAAGAGGAACTCGCAAAACCACTTGCAGTCACTCAACCAGCCATTTGCCATCGTTTAAAAGCAATAGGAATGATCCGAAAGGTAGGAAATTGGGTTCCATATGAACTTAAGACGAGAGACGTCAAACGCCGTTTTTTCATTTGTGAACAGCTGCTCAGCGGCAAAAAAGAAAGGGTTTTTTTCATCGTATTGTGACTGGCGATGAAAAGTGGGTCTATTACGATAATCCAAAACGTCGGGCAACGTATGGATACCCCGGCCATTCCTCATCATCGACGGCTAAGCCGAATATTCATGGAGAGAAGATCATGTTGTGTATTTGGTGGGACCAGCTGGGTGTGGTGCACTATGAGCTGCTGAAACCGAACGAAACGATCACGGGGGAGGTCTACTGACGGCTATTGATGCGTTTGAGCTGAGCATTGCCAGAAAGATGACCGCAATACGCCGATAGACACGACAAAGTTATTTTGCAACATGATAGTGCTCGGCCCCATGTTGCAAAAGTTGTGAAAACCTACTTGGAAACGCTCAAATGGGAAGTCCTGCCCCACCCGCCGTATATCCCAGACATTGCTCCTTCCAATTACTATCGGATCCAATCGATGCAACATGGCCTGGCTGACCAGCACTTCTCCAATTACGATGAAGTCAAAAAATGGATCGATGCATGGATAGCGGCCAAAGAGCCGGCCTTTTTTCGCGATGGGATCCGTCAATTGCCAAAAAGTGATGGGAAAAAGTAGTGGCTAACGACGGACAATACTTTGAACATTGAATATATAACCAATTTTTCACAAGTGAGCTTCAATTTTCGAAAAAAAACCACACGAACTTATTTATATTCCTAATATAAAATTATCGGTATGTAATAAAACTTAAATTTTATTGGAAATTTACATTTATATCTAAAATATGATTTATAAATACATGTTTAATTTAAACAATATGCACAATAGTGATGATTTTATTTAGCACTTTTGTAAGTAAAATGTTTTTATTTTTTTCTTCTTATTCAATTAATATATGTACATATATATATATATATCATCTAACATTCCGATTCCGCTCGTCAGCTCCTTCTGCTATCTTGGTGTTATTCTCAACAGCCAACTCACTTTCTATGAACACATCAACTATCTCTACAATTCTTCCCTCAAAAGACTCAATCTCCTGAAAGCCCTTTCGCCATCCAAATGGGGTGGTGACCATTCCATTCTCCTAATCCTTTACAATGCTATAATTCGTTCCAGAATCGATTACTGCTCCTTCATCTATGGAAACTCTTCTAAATCTCTCCTCACCAAACTGGACAAAGTTCAAAACTGCTGCCTTCGGTTGTGCATTGGAGCGCTAAAATCTTCTCCCATTCCTGCTATCCTCTCTGAATCTGCTATGCAACCACTGTTTATCCGCAGATCGCAGCTTGGTTATAATTTTCTAATTAAACGGCTTTCTGTGTCCTCATCCAATCTTATCTCTTCCTATCTTAGTATTAAAAACCAATGGCGATTTGCTCCTCACAAAATCCCAATCCTTTCTCTCGTAGCAGCTCGAGTCTCCAATTTTTCGCCTTATGTCTTTTCTTATTCCAAGCTTTCTTACTTTTCCCATGACTTTTCCAGCATTTGGCAGACTATTAATCTCTTCTCTCTCCCTCTCCAAACCAGCTCCACCGCACATTCTTCAATCCAAGCCGAATTCCTCCACATGCTGGACACATCTTTCCCTTCTCATCTAACATTCTTCACTGACGGTTCTAAAAACGAAAATGGGGTGGGCGGCGCGTTTACCTCCCTCTCACTTAATCACTCTGAGTCCTTCAAGCACCCTTCCTTCTGTTCTATCTTCACAGCGGAGTCTATCGCCATTTTACGCACAGTCTCGTTCATTCCATCCATAAGAGAGATCAGTAAATGTTTGATTGTCTCCGATTCCAAAAGTGTTCTTCAAGCCATCTCTTCTCCTCCTTCTCATTCATCCAATTCTATCATTCTTTTAATTCGTTTTCTTATATCCAATTTACTTTCATCCCGTTCCATTACTATTGACCTTTTCTGGATTCCTAGTCACTCTGGCATCGAGGGCAGCAAGTTAGCGGACTTTTTAGCCCGTTCGGCTGCCCGCGATGGTCCTTTATTCTGCAAAATTCCTACCTCGGACATCCTCCTTCTTTCCTCAGCTAATCATTCCCGACTATGGTCGGACATCTATCCTTCCCTATTTTCTAATCCCGCCTCTCATTATCTTCAAATTCAACCGGTTCCCTCTTCCCAGCCGTGGTTTCAATCCTATTCTTATCAACGCTCCGCGATCATTTCCTTAATCAGACTGCGTATTAATCACTCACTTCTGCCCTCTTCACGTTTTCGTTTTTCCCTGTCCCCTTCTCCCGATTGTCCCCTTCATAATTCCATCTCTCCTCTCATATGTGATGCAAACCACATCTTCTTTGAATGCCCTGCCCTTGATTCCGGGCGCTCTGTTCTGTACTCGAAAATCTTGGCACTAGGTCTTCCTGCTCCGTATAATTCTTCTTTTGTCCTTTCCTTTCCATCTCCAGATATAATCCCTGTACTCCAATCTTTCCTAAGCTCTATTTCTAATCGTCTTTTTATTTAACCTCTTCCTTAATTTCTGTTGTTATTGGGTCAATGCCGCTGGCGCGCCCAAAAAAATAAAATTAAAAAAAAAAAAAAAAAAATATTAGCTAATAATGTGCATTTCCCCGCAGAATTAATGCGTAATTATTATTAATTGCATGAGAAAGTAAAGAACCATTTTTTTCTAGATCTTTAAGTTTTGGTTATTGAAAAATTTCTCCGGGACTTTTCGTAAAAGTCTGTAAAAAAAACTCAATCGTTAAGCAAATTTATGGTAAATAAAACACTACAAACCGGTATTTAAAATACGTAAAACATAATTAATTTCTGTAGAACCATTAAAATTATCATACCATCTCGCGTACAAGTTATTTTATGAAAATAATTTTTCAACGATATTCTATTTTAAAAGAGTAGAAATTATAAATTATATTATAAAAATTATGTTTGAAGATCTAACTTTAAGTTGTTTAGAGCAAAAGCTGGTATTCATGAACAGAATAAATACAAATGCGTTTACAAAACTATTATTATGAGTATTATAATGATTAGTGTGATGTAGAAGTTTGTTTAAAGTACGATTGATACACAAAAATTCGTTATTTTAGATAAATAATAAACGAAACTTTAAATCGTTATGTAATCATATATTTTAAATTATAATTTAAAATGCATCATTTCGGATATACTAATACGGATAAATATTTTTTAAATTCTATTTGCAATAAAATCGTTAATAATTAAAAAACGGAATGAAATGGGAAACAATTTTTTTTGTCCGATTATGTTAGATTTACGATTTTATTTTACTGAAATTTATTTCCGGCAGTATAGGAAATCAAAAGATACCAGCAAATTATGATCAAATTATTCGATTAGTAAGACGATTATTTCGGTTCCTATTTTTAAAATCATTTACTTATTTCTAATAAATGTTTTCAAATTTTTTAGCACTTGGAGAATTGGCCTAAAGGAATACCGGTTTGCGTACACGCAGAACAAATAACGGTGGCGGCTATAATAATGATTGCATCCATTCATAATCGTCCATTGCATATATGTCATGTTGCCAGGAAAGAAGAAATATTAATTATAAAAGGCGCAAAATCTAAAGTATGCAATTGATTTAGTGTTTATATATATATTTGTATATAAATAGGTAAAGATAAAACAGTTCAGATCATTTTTTTCCTTTGTTTATTAACCGTTTTTTTTTGTTTAATAGCTATTGGCGATCTTTAGTGTTATCAGCAAAAAAATTTTGGGAACAGTTTTTTTTTCTTATTATTATTATTAGTAAGTATCTTCCATTCAGGAGGTTGCAATCGACATCCGATTAAACCATCTTATCCAGCCTATTCAACATTGTAAATCTTCTTCTGCCCCTGGAATTTTCCCGTTCGCCACCAGCGAAAACATCCTGTCTTCAGACAATTTATTTTGGAGGAAGCGTCATTTATTCCCTTTGATCATTGGTAGCAAAATTCAATTCTTCAGTCCCGTTCTCCTTAATACCTCCTCGTTCTTGATCTTCTCTGTCCAACTTATCCTGTTCATTCTTCTATATGTCCACATTTCAAAATCATTAAGTCTCCTTTCCGTATCCGCTGTTATTATCCACGTTTCTGTAACAGGTCTTGCTACAGATCAAACGTAGCATTTCAGAATTTTCAGGCGCAATTTCATTTTCATTTTCCGGTCTTTTAGAATTCTTTTCAAGTTGTTAAATACCATTCTAGCCATATCCAAGCGTGCTCTTATTTCCGCATCATCCCTTCCATCTTCAGATATAACTACTCCTAGATATTTATATTTTTCTACTTGTTCTATCCGAACTCCATCCACTTCGATATGCAGTGGTCTATTTTTTGTCCTGCTGATCTGCATTACTTTAGTTTTGTTTAAATTTATTTTCATCCCGTATTTTTTTCCTTTCATTATTCAATCTGCTTATCATTATCTGTAACTGCTTTGGAGTTCCTGCAATAAGCACACGATCATCTGCATAGCATATGCTGTTAATTTTTTCATCATTTACTCTGAATCCTATATTTTGAAAGAATTTGGTTTTTGTTATTTCTTCAGCATATACAGTCTTGGAGATAGTGGGCAGCTCTGTCTCACGCCTTTTTTGATTTTGCACAGTCGTTCTGTTGGGTGACCATTAACAATAATATTCGCATTTTGCTGCATGTAACGTTGTGTATTAGCTGTATGTCCTCGGTGTCAATTCTATATCTTCTCAGGATTTGTAAAATTTTGGCATGTTCTACATGGTTAAAAGCCTTTTCATAATTCGTATAGGCTACATATATGCGCTTCTGTTTACTGCCAACGCTCGCTGTATTAGTATTTTATATAGAGCTATCGCATCTCGTGTCTCTTTCCGAGCGATAAAGCCAAATTGCGTTTCACTTAGTTGGCTGTCAATTTTTGTTTCGATTCTTCTGTTTATTATTTTTAACAAGAGTTTTAAGATATGACTCATTTGCGGTATTCGGAGAATTTTCGTGGATTTCTTTTTTTAGGTATTACCACAAATGTAGAGATCTTGAAATCCTCTGGCAAGTATCCGGTTCTGTATATTTCGTTAATTAACCTCCACATTTTTCCTTTGCTCTTTTTGGATGCATGCTTTATTAACTCTAGAGGGATTTCATCTGCTCCGGTTTCTTTTCGTGTTTTAGCTTTCCTGATGACATAATCTAGTTCTTCCTTTGAGATGTCTGACGCTGTCTCTTGCTCATGCCAATTCAGTTTAAAATTTTTCATTCGGTTATCCCTGTTTGCATCTCCGTACAGTTTGTCTATGTACAGCAGCCATTCTTTCTCCATTTCTTCTGTTTTTGTACATATCTCGCCTGCATCATTTTCAAGCAACATTATTTTAGGTATTTTCCTTTTCTGTGCTTTCATGAGCCATTTGACTTCTTTATGCATTTTATGCATCCTACCTGCTTCTTCTAGTTTCTGTATACAGTTACATTTTTGCTCGAACCATCTGTTCTTATCTTCTTGACACTTTTTCATGATTTTTTTGTTTATCTTTTTATACTCGTTACTGCTTCTGTTTTTGATTTTCCTTCTTTTATCTATCAGTAACAGTGATGCATTTGTCATCCAGCTCTTGTTTTTCTTCCCTATTACGGCCGTTCCTTTATCTTTACTGAGTGTTTCTTCTGCTGCGGTTATCATCGCAGTTTTTAACTTGTTCCACTTATCTTCCACGCCCACCTGTTCATTTATCTCATTAGTTTTTTCTTCCAGTTTTATCGCAAAATTCCCTGCAATTGTTTTATATTTCAAAGGACTTATGTTTAGCTTCCTGTTTTCCGTTTTTCTGGCATATACACATTTTTTAAGCCGAAAATGGCATCTCGCTGATAGCAACTGACGGTCCGTGTTACAATCTGCTGACGTTAGCGCGCAATCATGTTTTTGTATCTTGTATTCACCATGATGTAATGTATTTGATTTCGTACTCGATCTCCTGGGCGTCGCCATGTGTAAAGTTTCCTTATATGATGTTGGGACCAAGTATTGCACACGGCTAAGCCGTTTTTCTCAGCGAATTCTACTAGTCTTGCGCCTCGTTCATTTTTCGTACCTAATCCGAAAGGTCCCATGGCACTACTGATTCTGTTAGTTTTGCCCACTATATAAATAAAAAAATAATACAAAAAATGAAAATAAACACTGTTTTTATTTAAAAAGTTGTCATTTAATATCAATAAATGAGGGTTTTTAAATTGTGATTTAATTTTATTGGACTTATTTTTTGTTTATTTATAATGGTGCTGAACTGTTTTGTATTATAAGTGCATATAAAAGTGTATGTTCTCAGATGTACAATAAACGAATGTATAAGAGTAGAAAAACATTTTTGGAAACATACAAATTCATATATGTTTTCCTCAAATTTTTAATAATAATTATGGCCGAATTTCTACCAATGGATATATTTACATGTGTGTGTTATTATTTTCACGCTTAACTTGGAACTTTTATTTTACGTAAGTCGTATTGTCATTTGAATCAAAATTTTGAAAAAAAAAGTGGCAAGAATCTATATCACACGAAAGTAGTAAAACTTTTCATTTAGATTACTTAATATTAGTCGTAAGTTTTAATCACAGAATTAGGAAATTAATGAAAGGGGTTTTAGTTTTAAATCATTACTTTAATATAATTGTTCGTTTCATTAATCGTATTTTCGCTTCTTTATATTTGTATGTCACTCCGAACCTACACTTTTGAATATATTCATGTTTAAAAGTTATTTGTATTGCGAGATTATTCACAACTGTTTGCATGTTTGTAATGACCTAATTTAACGGAATCCAAAAGGCTTGGAAAAAATCAGACTTCTTAAAAAGCGATGTTAAATGTTTTGTGTTAAATCTTCAGAATTCTTGTTTTTTTCATTACCATTTCTTTTGCGCTGTTGTTGTCTCTCTGAGTGGTATTTTAGGCGATAATAGAGTTGAATCAATGTAAAAGTTACGGAGAAAAACCTTTAAGGAACATGCAATATTTGGAAAAAAATATCCAGGGGAGTCCAAAATCCCTTTGACTCTACGACATGCACGTGAGTCTGCATATTAACAACTACTGTAGCGTAGCTGGTTAGAAAGCGGCTTTTCGTTCAGGTAGAACCTGGTTCGAATCCCCATTACTGCTCACTGAAAGTAAGAACAATCTATTGTCCACAGTCCCCGCCTCAAAAAAAAAAAAACTGCATATTCCCTATTTTTAATTCCTTAAAAATGTATGTATATCAATCTTTTAAATAATATTATTATTAATGTAGGGTTTACCGATAACGTGCGAAGTATGTCCGCATCATTTGTTTCTGACTAATAAGGACGTTCCGAAAATCGGCGAATCGAAAAGCGAAGTACGACCATGTTTATGTTCAGAAGAAGATCAGCAAGCACTGTGGGATAATATGGATATAATTGATATTTTTGCTACCGATCACGGTAATGCTGTGCTATATGTATACATGATTTTTTTCGATATATCGAATTATTTTTCAACCTCACTGTTCAATATTATTTTAAATAGTTTCAACTCACTTGATTTTTATTTTGATCTTACTTGTAGACGAAAAAACGTCAATCGAATGTATAAAATTTATCGTACAATTTACTAAGTAATTAACCGAGTGTCGAATTAATGAATACTCGTTTTCTGTGTGTTACAGCTCCGCATTTATTAAGCGAGAAAGAAAACGAAAAGGCGCCTCCCGGATATCCAGGCTTGGAGACTATTCTTCCTTTGCTGTTAACTGCTGTTCATAATGGTCGTCTTACCTTGGAGGTTAGAAATGTGTAATTTTCTAATTTACTAATTTTGTACAGTTGTTCGAATAAAACTTTCCCCGCATTAGTGCTAACTTTTAGTCGATTTGTTAAGTGTGTTTATTCCGAATCATAAACATTTCTCCAACCATTATGCGCCAAAATTTAAAAACGTTCATTTTGAAATATTTCGAATGTTTGCAGTATTAATAACAGCATGGCATAACAACATGGAACGAAACGGTTCCAAAAATATATTTTGTTCGAATAAAAGCACAGTTTTTAAGACGACGTGCACTGCAGTTTATTTACTGATTTTCATATTCGTTTTATTTTTTTATTTTCGAAATTGTTTACAAAAATGTAGTCAGATCATTTGAAAAATGCATAGCTGATATTTCCTTCTTTTTTTTTTTTTTATTAGGATATAGTGGATAAATTTTATCTGAACCCGTGCAGAATATTCAATTTGCCAAAACAGCAAAATACATTTATCGAGGTAGACTTGGACGAAGAATGGATTATACCGAACGCAATGCCGTTTTCGCAATCGGCTTGGACACCATTTTCCGGAATGAAAGTTCACGGAGCTGTCCATCGTGTTGTTTTACGCGGTGAAGTTGCCTTCGTAGAGGGTCAGGTGAGATATTTTCCGTGAAACATTGATCGAAAATTAAGTTAGTGATATTATAAAACGTTATTCTCGCGTAATATTCGATACATGTTTATTTAGACGATAATTTTTTTAATCGAGATAGCGTCAATTTTTTTCAATTATATGTAGTAGTCGCGTATTTTTTAAAATTCATAAACGAGGACAATTTTGTTTTTCTACGCTTAATAAAGGATGGATGTAATAATTTAGTGAAAAATTTGTATTAAATGAAATACCGTAAAATAGAAGCGAATAAAGTGAACTATGTGTTTTAAAAAAGCTGCGCTGTAGAATAAACGTTTTTCGCAATTAATAGTCGCCTGTGTTCTCGGTTAACTTCTGAAAAGAGGTCAGTTTCGTCAGTTTTGTCTGAAATATGGAGTTATTGAAATCACTTGTATGAACCTAAACAACTATCGTCTTATGAATATCATTGAATATTTATAAGGGGGCAGAATTGAATCTAGGAATTGCCCGAGTTTAATGAGTGATGATCAGAATGTGAACGTACGAGCATAAATCGTCTATAAAAAGAAACGTGACATAATAAATACTCACACAATGTGTGCTTGCCGTATGCTTGGAAACGGCATGTTTGCACGTAAGATAAAACAATGTAAATTTTGTATCCGCTTTTCTACGAGCCCCTCAATTAAAATTATCTTTTTATTGGATTATTTCAACGAGTTCATTTAACCGACTGCAGTGGGGAACAAAATTTATCCTATGAAAGGAAATTAATAATTTCCTCTGATAAGAGGCGGAAAAAGTAATGTCCAGTGCAACTTTAAGAATCTGTCATATTAATCCTTTTTTAAAGTGATCCAGCTGATTTTTAAAATGACGTAACTTCGTGAAGCCTATTTACAAAAAATTTGAGAGCGTTATCAACAGTTCAAGTTTGTGATTTCTAAACTTTCCAACCTTTAATGAACAATATAAAAAATCTTTATTAAACAGAAATTATTTTAAATTAAAAATTAAACCGTGCCGACATGTTTCCGGAGTCACTTGCTCCATATTCATGGCGTTAATAATTAAAGTTAAAAATTGAAACGATGACGTATTTGTCTTCTTAAATCTAATGTAATATATCGATATGTCATGAATATTTAATTTTATATAGCGGGTTATTATTAATTAAGTTGTCTTTAAATTTATTAATGTAATACGTTTCGGCGCTATTGAGTATGTTATAATTATTAATATATTTTATTATTTCGAGATCGTCTTTTATATTTAATTTTAGTCTATGTTTATTAATAATAACTTTGTATGATACTTTATAACCGCAATGGAAAAGAATTTAAAATATAAACTAATTTTTTTTAAATCTATTTTTATAGATATTCGCTATTTTATTTTCTGATTAGCTTGTTCAAACGCCGTCTGAAATGTAAGGACCGCTAACAACCTATTTCCATTATTAACAAAACTGTAGCCAAATAATCGTAGTTGTGAGCCTAAGATTAATCTCTGCTATATGTATTTCGCTTGTAAGATCAAACAAAGCATTCTCTGCTGAAACTAACGATACGTGCATTGACACATATCGTAATATACAGAATTATGAATATTGAAAAAATAATAAAATTAAAAGTAGCCAGTAGTGAAACACAGGCGAATAAAATTTCCACGTGAAAATTGTTTATGTTTGCAATGTAAAAATTAAAACACTTGTATTAAAAGCTATCGCTTTTTTCTTCTTACTTTATATTTTTAAAACAGTTTGCTATCCGTTTTTTATTTCTGCGCGAACTACATTTTGGAATTTCCAATTTAAGCTTTATTTAAAAACCTTAAATTCTTCTTCGCTTTAATGTACTCAGCTAAAATTATTAGTTTAAAAAATTTAAAGGTTTTGTCATGATCAGATTTTTACATTAGATATTAAGCCGGGGTTAGTACAAGCAGCCGCTGTTGAGTGATCTTTTTTTTTTTTTTTTCGATTTTCTAAAATGAAATATACAAAACAAAAACAATATTAAAATTACAGCGAAAGAGTAACTTATCGTTAAAATTGAAGTAAATTCGCTGATTTATTATGTGCAGTTATGGGAAAAAATCAGGAGAATTAGTACACGGTGTAAAATCGAAATTGGAATTTAGCCATATGCAAATCCAGCTAGAAATAAATAAAAGCAAACTCGCAGTTGATTCGAAAATCTTCATAAATTTTTGAAATTTTTCAAAAATTCATGAAGATTTTTAAATCAACTGCAAGTTTGCTTTTATTTATTTCTTTGCAGATACATTCAGTAGAGTATTGTGTTTAACAGTAAATGTAAAAAATTCGGAGATTCTTAAAATATTGTCCAGGATGGCATTTTGTTAAAAAAATTTTTCCTCTTTTTTTTTGTGGAAGGGAGAATTTTGAATTACCGATTGAAAATAAACTTTTTTTATTTAACGTATTTGATATTATTAACTTCGCTTTAGTTTTGAAAATTTGAAACTTCCATGACGAATAGTATTAGAAATAAAATTATTTTCGATAAACACTGTATTAATGAAATTTATTGATTGACGTTTCATTTAGCGTAAATCAGAGTATAGGCAAGTAATTTGTTTAGTGAAAATAATTGTATTTTTCATGAAATTTTATTATAAATTGTATTTATGTTATTGTTTTCGCATTTATATCATCAGTAATTTTTTTTTTTTTATGTTGATGATTATGCGCGTGTTTTTCCCTGCTTTCACTTGCTGTCTTCTCTTTCATCATTTAAGATACAATATATGCTTTCATTAACTTCCTTTTATCAATGTTCAAGAGATCTCCTTACCTATGATTTTCAAGCTTAATTGTACTGCTTTATTTGTATTTTCTTTTTCATTACCCATACTTCTTGTTCGTAAGAACAACCGTTCCAGCATATAACATCTCATAAGACATATTTCCTCTGGAATTAAATCTATCTTACAACTACCCGAAATCCAACTTTTTTTATTCTTATAAATTATTTTTTCGAGCTATGGCATTTCTCATTTTTGTCTGCACTTCGTTAGTTTGATGTAGGCTTATGTATGAATATTTACATTTCCTTCCATTTATTCACTTATCAATAGTGGAAAATTTGTAATTGACTTTGATAACTTAATATTGTAATTCTTTATTTTAAGCATACTTAATCCTTCAGATCTTGCTACGGGGACACCCCCGGGACCTTTAAATGATAGTTCTTCTATAATATTTATAAAAGAGTTTATTTCAATTAACTACGTCATTTTAAAACAAAGTGGGAGTTGTATTACAACTTTAGGGTTACATACTTCATAACGCTTTACGTAATGATTTTCTTTACATATTACTCCCGGTACAAGAATGATAATATATATCTATATCTATATATCTATATATATAAATGCATGTATATTATTACAATTTTTTCAAAATCAAATAATTTATTTCACAGATTTTAGCACCTCCTGGTTTTGGACGAGATATGCGGGAAGTTTTACCGGCCGAGATACCTGTTTCGAAATCAGTCGATAAGGACTTTTCGGTTATTTTACCAACGCCATCAAAAACAGTTACCTGCCACAAAGAAATCCATAGTAAGTGTGTTGATTGAAGTTTGTAAAAAGAATTATAAAATTTGTTCTTCATTTTAACATGGTATACGTTTTTACTTTGTACAAAAAATTTACTACTCTAAAAAACATGTTACAATGATTTCACCAGTATTGCTTTAAATTACTTAAAAATTCTAATAGAACTAAAAACTTTTACGCCATTTTATTTTACATTTTTTGTTAAATTGACATAAAACCATTAAATTATTACTGTAATCATGAGTTGGTTTACATATATGTGTATCGCTGTCCGATAATGCAACAGCGGAACTTAACACTTTTTCATTTTTCATCCATTTTGGGCTTCGTAGCGACAGTTTCAATAAATACATTCAGCTTTATATGCTATAACATAAGTATATAGATTCAGGATAATGTTCTAAATCGTACTGTTTTGCAACAAATCGATTCGCAGTCAATTCTTTTTCTTTTGGTATCGAACGCCAATTTTTATTAATTTAGATGAAAACACAACATCAATTTGTCTAAAGTTTTTTCTTCGTACCTAATATATATATATATATGTGTGTGTGTATGTGTTGGGTACCGTTCGTGGTATGCTTTTCCTAGGCGCATTTTTCACGGCTTCAATGAATTTGTGATAACTTAATTGTTGCTGGTATTTTTGTAATCGCGTCATTAAAACTTGTTTCTGATTTCAAGCCAATTTTCCTTCTTGAAGTAATGGTATGTTCTTTTGTCCTTCGTTATGCTTGATGACTGCATCTATTGAACTTATGATAGATCATGTTGTGTATGTGAAATTAAATTTAAACTTCCGTCGTACATATATGGGAAATATTGCTGTCTCAACTATGTTGTCTGGATTATAGTCTTCTATATATTTTACATTATTAAAGGATGCAGATAAAATTTTAGACTGTATAGCAATTTTACTTTATTTCCTTTGGTTCAGCTATTATGCAAGATCTCCATTTGAGTTACTTTCAACAAATCCCCAATTGGCAGACTGTTAAAATTTCCCAATTGTGGTGTTGAAAAGGACCGTTTCGCCCGGTAATAGGGTTGTTTGACCGAGAGGTAGGATGATCGGTCAGCATTATAAATAACGCTATTTCCAGAGAGTGTCAAATGTATCATATTTAACGTGTTATTCGTATTATTTTTCTTCCTATTGCGGCATGCGTGAATGTTTACCCTGTGTCCTCCGTTTATTACTGCTACGCAAAAACTTATTATAATTTTGTGAACTTGTCACATTTTCGCATTTTTGTTCAATGCTAGACATTTTTCTAGAAAATATAGTGTAATATTCTGAAAATGAAAAATTACAATTCTCATTCATTATTTAATGTTTCTGTAAATAATATTCGTTAATTGTAAATGAATAATAGTGATAACATTACTATAATGCAAAATGGTCAAAATCAACTTTGGTAAATCAGATTTTGGCATAGTCGCGTTATCATAGTTCAAAATGTCCTAGTGACATCAACACGATTGCTGTTTATACAAAATAGATGTACGTATTTACAAGAACTTATAAAATGTTATTACGAACATTTAGCTTCGATGATGCTCGTGAGACACTTATATTTTCACACTTTACAAGAGACAAATAGACGCAGATATAAAATAATTTAAATTATCTCAACGCAAAGCGATGATGTGTGTGTGTATATGCGCGCGTATGAATGTACGCTTGTTACCTTGGTATGATAGAACTGATGATGGCGGCAAACTTTTAGCGCACCTAGAAGCGAGATTTTAAGACAATTTTCATTTCGATACTTACAAATCATATCACGAAAAAATTATGAAATTTTAAAAATTTTATTATTTGAATAAAATGAATTACTTTATTCATTCGAAATTAGCCTCATAAAAGAAATCGTAACGCATTTGTGTGTAAAAGTAGTTTTTTTTTATACCTATTTTAGTAATATTAATGCACAATCTGCCATTTTAAAATGTCGTCTGTCTGTCTGTTTTTTTCCTGTGTCAAATTGATGTAACCAAATTTAATTTATAAAATCTTCAGGAAGTGTATATGTGTTAATTTTTATATTTTTAACGCTTTCTTAAACAGCTTAATTTTTATTGGAATAATATCTTCAGTGTAAGAATTGTTATTGTTATAAATTTCAAGGTTGGTATTTATAGTCTTCTTTAAATATTATTAAACGTGCGCGGTGTATTGTGTTTTCACAAGGTTAAAGAAGAACAGGTTAAGGTAGTCCACTAAAAAAGAAAACAAATGCAGCCTTATTCCTAATGATTTATATATCACTTATTGAACGCGTATGAAACATTTTTTTATTATTTTAACGGCGGGTGTGCATACAGGTGAAAATAAAAAGTAATCCCAAATAATAGTTATGCGTCAGTTAGCTTAAAAGTAAATCTGTTAATAACAAGAAATAAATAAGTAAGCTGTACAGATAGATTGAAAAGTTCGCATAATACATAATAAATAATTAAGCATTTTAATCGTAATATATCCTAAGAGTAAAAAATAAACAAAAAGTGAATAAATAAGGAAATTAAGTATTTACGATCAAAACCTACTATTTATCTGCAGCCTCTCTAGCCATCGTCATCCATAAATTCTAACTATATCTTGATATAGATATGTGTTTAAAATCGTCAGCCCTTCTGGGTATTTCCGACTACGTTTACGCTTTCTTCTCTTAGTATTGATGCGTAAATTTCTCTCGTCTACTGGTTATCTTGATATGGCATGTTCTGGCGTTTGCCGTTTTTATTTTTTATTAGTAGTTTCAAATCTCTGTTGTTTGAGTTGAACTTAGCTGTACCTAGTAGACCTCGTTTCATCTTCCCTTATGTTATTTTTAGTTCCAATTCAGGTTTCCTGGTTACATCATTAGTCTGATGGCGGTATAGGAGGTATAGCATTATTTTTGATTCTGATATTTTCTTCTTAGTTCTTAGTGGAAGCTAACTATTTTAAAATTGATTTGAAGAACCAATTTTCATTTCAATCCAATTTTTTCCCCTTATTCTTTTTTTTTTTTTTGGTTTTGAAGGATACTGTGTGTCCAAATATATTGCGCCATCTACCCATTCAAGTTCGGAATCGTTTGTTTTGTTTCCTTCAGTATTTAATTCTGTTAATTTGGCTTCTTTACTGAATTCGTGGAACAATATTTCTAATTCTGTTAGATTTTGAATATCGCGAATTGGAGGTTATTTAACGTCCGTTGATTAATAACGAAAAACGATTATATATACACCTATATATGGAAATAAGTTAATAAATAAATTATAAATGACGTTTTTTGTTCAAAATGAAAGTAAAAAATGTTGAAAAAAATGTTAATCTAAACCATCCGAAGAAAAATGAGACTTTATTAATATTCTTAATGTACGAAAGCCGTTTATTATTAACATAGTAAAAATAAGTTTAGTGGCAACGTTTCTAAGCACAAAATAATGTTAACTGCAAAATAAAAACAGATGGGTGCAAACAATTTATTAGAAAATCATCCTACAACAAAATCGTTGGAAATACTTAAAATATATTCAGTAAAGTTAAAATATCATTTATAATTCTTTATATTGAAAATGCACTATAAAACAAACATCTACTATTAGTGCTTATTTCCGTAATACAAAAATTAAAGTTATTATTCAGAAAATTTTGAATTTGCAAAAAAGAATTCAAATCACACGACTGTTCTGGAAATTTGTTGATTCATTTTTTCGTAGCGATATATTACACCGATTAAACGTTGCGTATAAGTGAAATTACATTTAACATAGACAGAAGCCTTTTCTTTTGCGTAATGTTTATCAAAGGCTCTATTAAAATGTTTAAATTTCGATCGATTAGAAAAAAAAGAACGATTTAAATCGCATACAATTGTTATTTCTTGTTTTCGCGTTTTCAGACATTTACAGTCAAGTAATAAAGGAGATCGGCGTAAAAGTTGAAGAGGAAATTAAAAAAGTCCAAAGACGAAATTTTTTGTCGTTAGACTCAAATCCGTATAATCTAATTCAAGAATATAAACAATCCGACGGTACTGATAAGTCAAAACAAGTTGGAATTCCGTTATTATCACCGAATGCATCCTTAAATAGCAGCGCGCAGAGTTTGGTTGGAAGACACATAATCAGTGTAGATATGTTTACAAAAGAACAACTGAATGAAATTTTCGACTACGCCCAGACTTTGCGAGTTTTTGTTATAAAACAGAAATCCTTAGATCATATACTTCGGGTACGTTTTTTTTAAATGTATTTTCAAAAGCTTAGCGGATATTAAAATTAAAAATGTGCTGTAATTTTATGATACAAAATATGCGTTATGTTAAATTTTATCTGTACTAAATTGCGAAACACTAGCGTCCGAATCGTTAGCAAAATATAGATTCCGCGTCGTACCATCAAACCCATTATTTATATTCCTCACGTTTAACCCAGAATATCGAGTATACGCACATTTCTGTACAAAATTCCGTATCTTTCGGTCTAACGGACATATTGAGGATCTTTAATTCTCCTGTCATCTGCAATCATCGACTCTTGATTTCAGTTTTCCTTAATCTTAATCTATATTTGATACTTATTCAAGCCTCAGGTCTTTTATGCGTGCTTTCATTTCATTCGATATCTCCAGCTACGAACGTATGATTGAGTGAGCTATAAATCGAGGATAATTTAGTTTCTTTTTCTGATTTTTAAAGCGTTATAAAAAATTGTTGCTGCAACAGTTAACGGCAAACAACTACAGCGTTATTACATGGATTCTAAAATCGTAGAGCACCATAGCAGTGGATAAATTTTACAATAACTGCGGTCTTGCCTGAATTTAAATAGTTACTGTACTTTATTGCCTAAAAAGTGATACGCAAAGGCAGCATTATACGGTTTTTAAACAAGTGTAGTAAAATAAAAAAGATCCTCTATTTAAAATAAATAAAATTCGGAAATTATTCCAAACTCATCCCGAATATCACGATCGATATTTATTTATAGCACATTTTTTAAATTTCCCTGTGTTTATTTAAAAACTCTGTAATGCTGCCTTTGCTTGCGCACTATTTCTATCCATTACTTCTAACGTAATTTTTTTTATAAGTTTATTATCCGCTGTATTATGAGAACTCATTTTTCGATCTTTTACAAATGCCCGATAATAAAAATGAATAATATTATTCACCTTGCAAACAAATATTATATGTATACTTCTTTTTTATGACGCTCTAAATTTTTAGTTTAAAAATCGTGTTACATCAAAAAAGCCGATACAGATTTCTTAAGGTATGAGTTATCAGTAATAAATTATGAAAGTAACAGAAAATAAGCAACAAACGATAAAGATAAGTGAGTGAAAAGATCGTTAAAATAAAAATAATCATTGTGTCTGTGTTTCTTTATAATTTAACTAATCAATGACTTTCTGAAACTTTTCATTTTGATAAAAAAAGAGGAGGGGGAAAGATATGTGATGAGTTTATACATATGTAAAAAATTATATAATAAAAAAAAGTTCAAATCTTTAAATTTTAAATGTAAATAGATAACTTACTGATACTGTTAAGTCAGTTATGGACTATGTAACAGGGTGTGCCCATCCAGCCGAGAAAATCGGGAATTTTGTTCTAAAACTGAGAAAAAAGTAAAAATAGAGCCAGAAGTTATTTTAAATAAAAGAAAATCATTTGAAACGAAAAATGGAACCGTTTTTTAATATATTTTACGGAATGACCAATTATTTACAATGGTGACAAAAAATCTACTTCTTTTACAATTTGCTTCCAATTTTTCCGTTAACGACTTCTTTTTTGTAATAACCGGTCTATTTTCATCGGGAGTAATAAATATTTGTATTTATTGCTGGCACACTGATGGTATGTGTTAAAAGGGATCAAATTTAATTATGCTTAAAATATTTTGTAACGGTGCATAAATTCCCTACACCACACGAATGCATTTATAAGATCTTGGAAAACAACTTCTAACTTTACACTGTGTAAAATGTAATAAAAATTTCGGTTTTTTTTTTGAGTGAAAGTAAGAATTATAATGACTGTATCAATTCTATTGTTGTGAGTTGGTCTGTTTTTGTTTCCTATTCGCTTATAAATTTGGGCTTACGTGTAATCTATACCCCCCCCCCCCCCCCCGTGTATTATTCAAGTGGTTCCGCAAACAATGAAAATTAAACATCTGTATCGGGCGTGTTATTTTATTTTTATTGATTTTCAGGCAGCGAAGTTAATTTTTTAGAATAAATTTGCGAAAAACATATGCAATCGCTTTATCAACGGTAACCGTGTAACTAGGTAACTTCTTCTTCTTCATCCGCCGTCTCCGTTACGAAGGTTGGCGATCAACACGGCAATGTCTTTTCTAGACATGGCAGATCTGAACATTTCAATGGATGAACAGCGGAACCAACGATGAAAGTCATTTGTCCACGAATTTTGTGGGCGCCCTTTTGATCTTTTGCCCAAAAGCTTTCCTTCCATAATGAGACGTAAAATCTCATATTTTTGGCCTCTCATGATGTGGCCTAGATAACTTAGTTTACTTTCCTTAATCGAATGTAATAATTCCGGGCATTTATTGATTCTTTTGAGGACTTCTTTATTAGTAACTTTTAAGATCCACGGAATTTTCAGCATACGCCTATACGAATATAATTCAAAGGCCTGTATACTTCTTTCTGATAATGCATCTAACGTCCAACTCTCGTTGCCATACAGTAAGACCGAGAAAACGTAGCAGCGCAGAATTCTAATTCGTAATCCAAGATTTAATTCCCTTCTGCTGAGCAGGTTCTTCATTCTTATGAGCTCTGCTCTCGATTGCTCTATTCGCGATCGGATTTCTTTCTTACGGCTACAGCTATCATCGAGAAAGGTACCCAGGTATCTAATTGATTTGACCTGTTCTAATTTTGTCCCATCTGCTTCTATTACGCATTGCACAGGCTTCTTAGAGAACACTATTACTTTTGTTTTAGAGCTGTTGATGGTGAGCCCATAAGCTTTGCTATAGTCTATCAGTTTGTTCATTATTTTTTGCAGTTCCTCCTGACTATCAGCTATAATGAGACAGTCATCTGCGTATCGAATATTATTAATTGTGACTCCATTTACCTTGATCAACCCGTCATTCTCATCAAGCGCCTCTCTGAATATTGCTTCGGCATATAAATTGAAAAGCAGAGGAGACAGTACACATCCCTGTCGAACTCCTTTTTTAATTTCTATATCCTCTGATGTTACGCTTTCGATTCGTATCTCAGCCGTTTGCTTCCAGTATAGCTGACTTATTATGCGCATGTCCTTTCTGTCTATAGGGATACCCTCTAAAATTTCCATCAATTTTCCATGTTGCACACAATCGATAGCTTTGTGGTAATCTATGGCGCACGCGTATACATTAATATTCATATCCCGACAGCGCTGTGTGAGCATACGAACGGCGAATAGGGCTTCACGAGTGCCCATGCCATTTTTGAAACCGAATTGTGTATTTCCCACTTGCTCTTCACACCGTCTATATATTCTTGTATGTATTATTCTTAGAAATATTTTTAGAGCGTGCGACATCAGACTAATCATACGGTAATAATCACATTTTAAGGATTTTGTTTTCTTTGGAATTGCAATAAAGGTCGATTTTAACCATTCGGTCGGTATTTTTCCTGTATCGTATATTTTATTAAATGCTTGGGTCATTTTGCGTATACCTATGTCACTATGGTCAGCTAAAACTTTGATTACCTCTGCGTGTATTTCATCCGGACCGACCGCTTTGCCACTCTTCTGTCGTTTAATTGCATGTATAACTTCTTCCTTTGTTATAAATGATCCAGTATCGCTGTGATCTGGGTAATTATCATGCGGCTTGATTGCTCTATTATCGTTAAAGAGTTGGCCAATATACGCCTTCCATATTTGAAGTTTTTCATTTACCCCGATCACCATGTTCCCGACGTCATCAAGGAGCAGATTTGTACCGGCCTTCCTGTATATGCTAGCTGTTTCTTTCACATTTTTATGTAGATTTAGCAGATCGTGCTTTTCTTGAAAGCTTTCAATCTCATCACATTTCACTTCCCAGTATTTTTCTTTAGCTTGTCTGCAAAGTTTCCTGATAGTCTTATTTATCTTGTTGTATTCAGCCGGTCTACTCTTTGCATTTCTTCTTTCCTCCATTAGATTAATAATCTCGTCTGTCATCCATTTTTGCTTTTTTATATTACTGACGACACCTATATGGTTTTCTTGAACGTCAACGATAATGTCACGGAGTTTACTCCATGTAGGCTTCTCTAGATCTGACTTTTCTTTATTCAGTTTTAAATTCAAAGCCTTTACTACTTTAGATTCAAATGTTCTATTTTTCGGCTTCAAAACGTCAATCTGCCTTTTCCGAGCACGATTAATTTTGACAAAACATCTGTGGATTTTTATTTTCATGACTACTGGGTTGTGGTCTGAACTGATATCCGCTCCCGGGTATGTCTTTACTGATTTTACATACTTCCAGTGACTTTTGGGAATTAAAATAAAATCAATTTGATTACGAACAACCGTTTCAAAATTATCAGCAGGAGATCTCCATGTATATAAACGTCGAGGATGATGCTTAAAAAAGGTATTAGTTATTTTTAGCTCATTTTCTATACAAAATTGTGCGAGCCGATCGCCTCGCGTGTTACGCTTCCCTAAGCCATAATTTCCGATAATATCACTTTCTGCTCCTTCTCCAACCTTTGCGTTAAAATCTCCTATTACCATAGTAATTTCGCCTTTCTTTGTAATTTGTAATACGTCTTGGAGGGTGTTATAAAAATCTTCAATTTCTTCATCCAAACTGTCACTTGTTGGCGCATATACCTGTATTATATTGATCCTGCGATACGTTGTTTCTAGGATTAATAGTATGATTCGGTAATTAAAAGGTTTAAATTCTACCACCGATTTAGCTATTTCATTTGGCAGCATTATTGCAACTCCATTTCTGTTCCTACTATCTGTTCCTCCAGAGAAGTAGATGTGCATTCCATCTGACCTTAAGGATCCTGTACCCGGCCATCTTACTTCGCTGAGACCTAGAATATCAATATTCAGCCTTTTCATTTCTTTGACTACGTTCGCTAATTTGCCTGCCTGCAAAAGACTACGTACATTCCATGTAGTGACTTGTAACTGCTTGTTGAATACTTGCAAGTACATTTCCTTTGTATTATTAGTTGCACGCGTGTTCCCTCCTGTAGAGTTCTGTACCAGCAATGGCACAGGGGAACTCAAGTCAGCATGCATTAGTGCAGGTGACCGCTCATTGCCTGGCATGTTGTTTCCAGCATGCCCCATGAGTACAGCATTCGTTCTATTTCTTCTGCGTGCCATGTTGATAATGGGAAAAGTACAGTGGTGGTTTCCCCTTGCCTTCCACTGGATTTCCTGTTAGGGTTTACTCCCTTAGCTGAAAGTACCCGGTTTTAAGGCGCCGGACACTCGCCTACTCGCTTTAGACTGATATGGATCAATCCGACTGGGGCACATGTCACAAGCGAGTTGCTGATAGTCTGCTAGTTTTAAAATGCAGTAAAGCGCTTAACGGTATTTACTGGTATGAACACTTTCAGCAAGTATACCTCCCTCCGTTTTCCTATCAGCAGTGTATTGTGAGTTCTGATTTAGCTTTTCTAATTAGCGCTAAGCCCGCCAAACAGAAAATTACCACCCTGCACGACGTGGACGTACAGAACTCACGAGGTTGTTGTTTCGTTTCTTCACCAGTGGGACTAGCACTATATGGCGATCGAGTGACTACTTACTAGAGAAGGTAACTCTAGTTACAACAACCTGTACCCCGCAGGGCAACTAGGTAACTAACTGATTTAATCTCCGACGAACCGAAAGAATCGCTAAAACCCCGGTAGTCGATCAGCCGTCGGTACTGCCCGACCAGTCGCATAGACGCATCATTCTTATCGTATGCGTAATTTTGCAAAATTACGTCGCTTATAGTCGGGCAGTATCTCTGTGTCTAACCTTTGTTAATTTACGTTATACTCTTGATCGTGTTGGTGCGGCATCGTAATAAGATTCCAATTTCCTAACCGTTCGAATCATTTAATATCAACTACGTTACTTTACTCGGTTCGAATTTTACTCGAGTAATTTTAATTCTTTGTAATAAGTTCTATCGTCGCCCAGGGTCGAACTTGTGACCTCCGCAACGGAAGTCAAGCGCTCCAACAACTAGGCTATCGCGATGACCAGTTTGAAATAATTGTTTTTTTTTTTTACATGAATCAGGCAGTTGATTGTTTCTAATAACTATTACTGGCCGCCAGGCCATAAAAAAAAAAAAAAAAAAAAAAAAAAAAAAAAAAAAAAAACTATTACTTGTTCATTACAATGGAATACAACAAACTTCAATTAAACCTCACTTGGTTATTTCAAGAACTTAAAATTAAAATTTTAACATAAGAAAAAATATTTGTATTTGCATTTAAACTCGTTAGGGGGCTGAACTCTTTCAGTAAAACTTTTATAAAGACTTGAGCTTCGTAAATTCCCGAAGCTGGAACCTAAAATTTTAAATAATTTTTATAATTCAGAATTATTTAAATGTGGAAGGATGTAATCAACTTGTTATAAACATTAACTTTTGTGATAATAAAGTTGAACAAATATTGCTCGAATTACTGGTGATTTTAACAGTACGGTGTTTAAAATGTGAATAAAGAAAGTTCAAATAACCATAGAGTTTAATTTATTTTATTTTTTTGTTTCTACTAATATTTTATTTGCTTCCGCTTCGGTTTGTTGAGTTTGTATAATTACTTAATCGGAATAAAGTTCGTGCAAACTCTTGTACAATTCTGCTGCCTGGGAAATTGGAAAATTTTGGACCTAGAAAACCGGGAATTTAGAAATTATATTTCAGTGGCCACCATAAATAAGAATATTGAAAATGTACTGTGTATACAATTCTAATAACCGCACTAGTACGCATAAAATTTAATTCGTTTTTAATGCAAATAAATTTTCAGGGTAAAATAATGGCATCCATCAGTAGTTAATAAATGCGGGGACTGGGAAGTCCGCTAATCCGAACAGCAAAAAGCAGTCCAAACCGGTAAACCGAACCCCTAAACGTGTGCAGGGGGCTGAAACTAACCTAAGTAACCCAATTTCTTGCTCGGACGCCGAAAATTCACCCAAGTTTCCCACAATTTCCCCAAAATTCCCCCCGTGCGTTCCCCTACACATTTCCGATAAACTGATCAGATTATTAATTAACATAAGTATATTAATTAATGTCTGAAAGTAACCCAAGTCTCCGACCCCCCTCCCACCCACTGCGTTACCGCGGTTTTTCAAAATTCCGGGCTTAAGTATGAAAATTCCAAAATGTAACCCAAGTATGGTATTTAAAGCCAAAATTTAACCCAACACCCCCGTTCGCCCCTCACACATGTATATTACGATCCCGCGCACGCTCCGGTCGCCACCGCAAAAGCGCACGCGCCGTTCCCACGCATATTCCGATCTCCGCCGCGATATCACATCCGCACAAGCGTTCCGTTCACGATACCACAATTTTTTTATAAAATTAACTTAACTATATTTTTTTATTTACCGGATTCCCCGATCGTACAGACAAATGCGAAAGCACACGCACTGTTCCCGCGCATATATCTAACATAACGTTCTCCACTGCAAAAGCGCACACGCCGTTCCTCCGCATGCCTCCCACGTTCACGATACCGAGATTATTTTTAATATTTCAAAGTCTAAGTATGGAAATTTCAAAATTAGCCTAAATATGTTTTTTATTTTTCCGATTCCCCGATCTTACTGCCATATGCCATGGCGCACGTCCCTATCCCGCGCATATATCTAACATACCGTTAGCCTCCGCGAAAGCGCACGCGCCGATCCCGCGCACTCATTGTTTGCTTGCGGATACCGCATTTTTAAAAATATTTCAAAGCCTAAGTATATATTATTATTCATACACTGATCAATTTTTTAAGGATCTTTCGTATTTTTACAAGTATAGACGCACCCGCGACGAAAAATTCTCCGATCATAGCATTGCATGCAATCATCACCGCGTTATAGTATTTTTTTTAATTATTATTTTTTTTTCACATAACAACCCAATCCCTGCTCTGTTGGCTAAACCTACAAGGTTATCCAAAACATTTACAAATTAACAAATCAATTATTTCTATACTCAAAAACTATCCTTAGTCTCCTTTACCCTTTCCACCCTCTTTTCCAATCGATTATAATATACATTATTTATTTTTTCTTATCCTTCCATCATCTTACACACTATGGTAGCTTAACATCCAATCCTGCACATACCGCTGCCGCTGTTTTAATATCTAATATATAGCATTCTATTTACTTTTACTACGACCATTAAACCCCCGATCGACGCTCCCGACGCTTCCGTCATTTCATATTGAGAGGTAATTATTTTTTTATGTGACCGCTATGAATGCCCACCGTCCATTCCCACACACTCATCTGTTGTCGTTAGTTCCCATATCGTTCATAATAACTTTTTTCAATTCCAAATATTATGGAATTATTCCAATTATATTTTTTTTATGCTTCCGATCATTTCTTCCGACTGTTGATAAATTTTTATTTTTTTTCCGATTCTAAAAATAAATCTCTCGATACCTTCACTGCCATGAATGTGCACACACCCTCTGCAGTTAGTTTCCATATCGATCATAATAATTTTTTTTCAAATCTAACTATTATAGAATTAACCAAAGTATATTTTCTTTACTTCAAATCATTTCTTCCGACTGTCCATAATTTTTTTATATTTTTTTCTACGGTTCAAAAAATAAATCCGACGAAGTCTTCATCAATATGATTGTACACAACATATTCCCTCGCACTCAAATGCTACCGTTAGTTCTCACATCATTCATAATAATTTTTCATGTCTAAGTATTACTGAATTATTCTGAGTATATTTTTTCACCTCCAAAAATTTTTTCCAAACATGGGTAATAAAATTAATTCAAGTATATTTTTTTATTTAACACAGTTTCAAAATTTCTCCCTCCCCTATCCATCCTACACAAATTACAAATCTTTCGTATTATTTTTCATGACTACATCCATCCGAAGCTACAGTGAAACCTAACCAACCATTCCCACGTTCACATATGCTAGAGCTGGTTTCCATATCATTCATATTAATTTTTTTCCGAGTCTATTAGTTTAAGAATATTTTTATTTATTTCAATCTCTAAATATTTTTTTTCTGAGTATTTTGTATTATACATATTTTTTCCCCTCTCTATTATGTCTGCACACAGTCGTAACGAAAAAATGCGCTGCTCATATCCTTACATGCATGTTGTCATGACCTTGAATTCTTTCGTGTGACAATCAATATTATGTCTGCTGGGATCTTCCCCTTCATATCTTTCGTCGAAACCTGTTCACATGTACACACATACACACAAACACATATATCCAAAAGAACATCTGCAAACTTCGACCGTGCACACCTACAACCAACTTTCACCAAAGGAATGTGGGTTTTCTGTTTTCTGGTGCAGCCTTCCCTTTTCAAAGGCAAGCATCGAGCTAGATTGTCGAACGGATCTGATCGTGCAGTCAGTATTAGTGTTATGTCAAACGTGTGCATTTTGTAGAATCTGTGTTCTTCACGCGTTATTAAAGATTTGCCTTAACTTTAGAAGTAATAATTTTCTACGTTTTTAGTAAAAAGTTAAAAATATTATTCAAACATGAATAACAATGCCGATCCGATTGATATTAAAACCGCTGAATTTATTCAGAATTCATTTTCGAGTGATAGCGGCTCGCATTCGTCTTCTTCACCTCCAACACCACAATGTGATGATGGTTATACATCAGAAGAATCAACATCTTTTGTACGTAAAATCGTTGATCCCGTATTATTATCAGAACAAGTGGATGTAGCGGAATATTTTGTAGATATCAGCATCCATATAGATTGTAATTATAGTTTCCGAGTAACCGAACTAGCAATGATTGATATGTCTGGCGGGAAGTGTTTGCATACGCTGTATAAACCAAGCAGAGCATGGCATGCATCAAAAATGCCGCATTTACAATGTTCTTCAGTGAGTTATTACTTGAAAAACCCTTCATTATTTCCCTGTCGGGAAGAAATATTCATGGCACGCGATATATTCACAATATTGTCCCAAAAACCGAGAGCTCGCGTATATATTTTAACAGTATATGCTAAACTTACACTAATGGAACTTAACGAAAAGTCTGAATTGTTGCGTGACTTAGACTATGAAATCGTTAATATGGATCATGTCTTTCGAATGCCTAGTATTGAGGTTCTACATGAAGAGTATTTTGGTATAAGCAATTTGGTAACTTGTAAACACCATAATGAAAATGATAGTTTTCATTGTGCAGTGAAAAACGTTATGGTGATAAAGACCTGGTATGATCATGTTATCCATCCGCTGAAGCTTATGAATAATCTCAATATAAATGATTTAAGTCAGTTGTTCATTACAGTCACCAAAGAAATGATAATTACATTATTTCCGAGTTGTGTTGGAGACATTTATATATTTTTACCAGATAGATTAAAACAGGATGATACGATAAAATCACTTCTACCATGTTTTGAACATGAGAATGATGAAGAATATTATTTCGATGACGATACATTACGACATAGTACTCGAAATTGTATGAAAGTAAAAGATTGTATCGATTGTCACGTACAATTCGCGCGGATTAAAAATTCATTAATTCATTCGTTTTAACAATTTTGTAAATATTTATATGTATATATTTGTATATATTTTTCCCTCGATACATTCATTCTCCTATTGTATATATTTTTTCCTTTTCCCTCGATATCCGTTCGTTCATTCTATTGTATATATTTTTTTCCTACATATTTTTCGTCTTTTTCCGATCTTTTTCGATTTACGTTTATTTAATTTATTTCTCTATCTACCTCTGTCTTCCCCTCTTAACTTGAAGTACTGGTAATGATGAACTTTTTTCAAAAATCTGAACCAGTTGTGTAAAATGTATATAATTATTGTTTAATTTTCGAATATAATCTTGCTTAATTTGTTCATATCTTTATAGATTAAAAAATTATATTTTTGCCTGTAATATTCCATCTTTTTTCTTTCTGTAACACACGAATCTAACTGTTCAACTTTTTCACGTACATCGCATATTTCCGCAGCTGTGAGAGATTTCATCTGTTTGTAGGATACAACCTCGGACTCTGATGGTTCTCTCAAAAATTTTTAAAATCTTTCGTAATCGCATTAAAAAAAAAAAAATACATATATGGTTTAATATTTTATATTTTGTAAATACTTTTTCGCGATATATACGAAATCATTCTAAGATTCATTGATGTTAAATGTATAGAAAGAGACAGGTAGAAGAAACCTGGTAGTTTATGAGACACAGAATGTTCGAAGAAAAAACGCGCTAGCACGAGCAGATCAGGGTTGCAACGTGCGAGCGAGAGACTGCATGCATGTATGTGTGTGCGATAAAGGGAGATAATCTCCAGAACAACAACTTGATTGTAAAAAAAAAAAAAAAACGTCGAAATCGTCTCTAGCCACCCCCCGAACAAGAGACGTATCGAAAATAAAAAAGTAAAGGCAGTCTAAAAAAAAACTTCTTTTTTTCATTCATAGTATTTTGTTGTTAGAATACTTATGGTCGTTGCCGTTCTCGATCGCGCTCCACTGTAAAGACCTCTGAACACGCAATACTAACGTTGCCAACACTAAGTTCCATATCGAATATAATATTTTTTCCTGTGTTATAAAATTATCCCAAGTATATTTTTATTCTTTCGTTACGCTAAAAGTTTTTCAAATCTTTTTTAATATATATCGTGCACACAAATGTACGCCGCAAACACTTCCCGCTTCATTACCACTAATATATCTATACGTTCATTGTCTCTATTCTTATCATAATATAGTTTTTTTCAGGAAAATCGTAGAAAATGGGTCTTCGCTCCGTTCATACTATGTAATCTATTTCCAAAATTTAAATCATGCCTAATTACTTTAAAATCAGCTTAAATATATTTTATCATTTCCAAAATTAATAATCTCATTACAGATCATTATCTCATTTCCCGATCGTACATAATATATATATTTTTTTGTTATTATTTTATTTGTTTCCGTAAGAATTCTGGATATTATTCATATCAAACATTTGACCTTCACATTGTACCTGTATACTCATCTGTTTCAAAATTTTCAAAATAAGTATTATAAATAAATCCAAGCATACTATCCCAATATAAAAAAAAAAACTCACATTGCATCGACCATCAAACAATTAATTTTTTAGTATATCATACATATTATTTTTTTAGCGTTTAAATTTTTCTTCAATTTGCAACTGTCATAATCTATAGAAAACGTCTTGTTGACTAGATGCATGACGAATACACTCCTTATAATTACATCATGAAATCATTTTTTCTTTAATTATTTTTTAACATCATGAAATTATAGTAGTATTTTTTAATTTTTTATTTTTCATACATGACAAAGATATTGAATTCATCACATCTATAAATGCATTCACTGTACGTCTCCATTAAACTATCATGAATTTTTAAAATTAGCCCAAACATACTATTTTTCACTATAAATTACGGTCGCTCCTGTAATTTTTTCTATATAATCACTAACCTACGAAATCACTTCGATCGTTTCACTCATACCGAAGCAATCACTCCTTTTCCTTCATACTATCTATCTTCAAAGTCTAATAATATAACATGAAATTAGTCTAAATATAAAAATCCTGCAACATGTTTTAAAATTAGTCGAAGTGGACTATTTTTTCACTATCAAATCCGATCATACATCATTTTTTTTCTATATTATCATTATTGCAAGACCCTACAAAATCGTTTCGCTCATTTTACTTATAGCAATGCAATCAATCCTTTTTTCCTAGTGCTAGCGATCTTTAAAATTTAATACTATAATACGAAATTATTCTAAATATACGTTCATGCTAGCAAAATTATTACATCACCCCTTTTTTCTACTCAATTGTATGTATGTTTCCGAGAAATCTCATTATATATTTTCAAAATTAACTCCAGCCCACGTACTATTTTTATATTTCACTTATTTATAATTGTTTTAATCATATCTGATGCAAGACCCTGTAAAAGAATACAAGCAATTCCCACACATATAATTATTGTTCAGAGGTGTTGTGGGCATACTTTATCATATACTTTTGTAAGCTCATACCGAACGGACTTCATAACCTTTTATCATTCATTTAGATGCGGAGACACACAACTTTTAGCGGAGCAATCTATTCTTTGCTAAACTGATGATTGAAGGCATCCTTTTTTTTTCTCCAAAAAAGCATGGAATAGCGAGGATTTTTTTTACACGCTCAAAATAAATGAGATAATTATTTCTCTATATTTAATACATTACCAAGAATGTATATATCACTCGATTGACTCTTTCACTCATTTGTCGATTTCAAATGCGAAGGAAATTTTCATACCATGCTTTATTCATACATTTTATTTCTAAAACCCTATCACTTGAATAGAATGTTATAGGGCTGTTGTAAATGTATGAGTCTTATTATTTGAAATATAAAATTTGAAGGAAATTTATATATCTTGCATCGTTTTAAGATGTTTTATTTTTACATTTTTTTTTAATCTCCCTCTTACTATTATTTTTGAAATGGAGGTTGATGACTATGATTAGTATTTGTGATTATAGAGGGAGAGGTAAACGTTTTCCTCACTTTTGACTAATTGTAACCAATTTCCCAATGATTTTTTCACCATTTTTCATACATCTTACTACTTTTATGTTTGTTTTAATCAATTTTTCGCTATTTCACATCATTTTCCAGTGTTTTTTAGTACTTTTTACAAAATTTTCCTTGATCTTTCAACATGTTTGACAAGTTTTTTTCTTTTCTTTCTTACATCTCATTACTATTTCATTAATCGTCAATGATAACAGTACATATTTATGTTTTCAAACCTTACACTTCATCTGTACACATCTATGGCTTGTTGATTATTGTAGGTCTACAATCACGATCTCCATTTGATTATTGGATTTAATATTCACATCTTTGAACGTTTGATTTAATGAATTGACATGGACTTTGTATTTCGCTCGCTCGCTCAATATCTTCATCAGTCTATTATACCATCGTTTAATAAGAGCATCCATAAGGTTCGAGACGATTACTGGATGTTTTCTCAACACATTTACAGACCTACCCCAGTACACTAAGGAAATCTTTAAACATCTCTGTAATCACTCCTTTTAAGCTAGAGGGGGCAAGGGACTCCTATAATCGTTTTGACAATCAACACATCGTCGTCTATTGTCATGTCTTTACTCTCCGTTGCACAGACATGTAGTAAACGTTTTTTTCTTTTACAATTTTCTTATATTTCAACACTATTACAACATTTTACATCATTTCTAACTAATTTTAATCAGTTTTACATTATTTCTTAACATGTTCTTATGTTTTAGGGTCTTTTTGCGCTATTTTTTTCACCAATTGATGCTTTTTCTCAGAATTTTCTTGCGTTTTAGTGTCTTTCACACAATTTTACTCAATTTTCATCATCTTCGTCAGTTTTTCATTTATCTCATACATTATATGTCTAAATGTGTCGAATATCCATCCTTTTAACTACAAATATTTTATAATTTGATATGGTCATAGATAATAACAAAAGATTTAATTCAATATTGTTTACAATTTATTCAATAATTTTTATGACATTCATCATAATCAATAAAAATAATCATTGCTTCATTGCTTCAATGTTAAATTCTAATATATCATTATCAGCTATTAATATTTTATACCATAAAACGTCTAATTTAACTGAATATATCCTTCTTCAGCCAACTTTTCTTCAATCATCCGAATTTCAGTATCTAAACCATTATTTCCTGATTGTTTAGATTTGTGTAGTACCAATAATCGTTCAACCAATTCATTAGGATCGTCAGAATAATTGAAATGAGAGTCTTCAAGATTTACTTTGCGAACAGTTCTATATGCACGTTTCTTTTTCGTTTTACCTGGATAAACTTTTACATTTTTTATGATGGATTGAAACAGAGGACGTATTATTTTTCTGTATTTAGGAAGCGGAGTACCCTTTAATACACCAGTAACACGTACGTGAGCTCCGGTAAATTCCAGTATTTGTTTATATAAAGCTAAATCATTATTTGTATATTTATTCTCATCAACATTTGTTTCCATCAGTAAATGAATCAGTCCTTGTGTGTAAGGAAATTTAGATAGTGTTCTTCCTTTTCCTAAATAAATTTCACCACATTTTCGATTCCACGAAATTGGTGTTGAACCCATCATATACTCATGAGTGTTAGCATTATATTGTATTCCATACACAGGATCATTTGGTACAGGTTCACCACCATCTATTTGAAATGGAGCCGTTTCATATATGTTAATAGCCTTATATCCAGACTTATTATCGCGATTTTCATATTCTTCTTCATTTTCAATATCAGTCTCATAATCACGTTTCCAGCTGTCATTATAAAGTTTGTGACGTTTCACCATTGATGTATCATCACTTATTCCATCAGAATCATTTTTCATTCTTTTAGGTATTTGTAATGTTTCCCGAATATCCAATAAATGTTTTGTAACAGGTTCAAGCATGATAGATGACATATTTGTAATAGATTTCCAGGTCTGTAATGCATTATATTTTTTCATTATGTCGCTGCGTATCCTTTCCAGTTCACTTTTAAGAATTGCTTCTTTATTTATTCCATTATTACCAACATTAACCATCACTTTACTCATTGACATCATTATTACAGATAATTAAAAATTCGTCAAAACACACATGTACAACTTCTCTATGTATACATTTCACAATCTATTTTGATCATAGAGAGTTAATGCATATTCATCATCAATAATTTATAGAATGTTTTTCAAGGCTTAAAGAAATATACAGTGCTAACATGCTTACTATATACATACTGTATTTCAATCTGTTCCCTAAATACACTATTTATGAAACAAATTCTTTATAAATAAATATAAACACCAAAAATGGGGTAAGAAATCTTAATGTAATTTAAGAATCATATTATTTATTTTTCAATATACTAATATCTCAAAATATGTGATAACACCTAAACTTTTACCAATGATATTACAAAATCTAGAGCAGTGTGATTCACACACATATATATCTACATATATATCTACATATATATCTACATATATACATATATATCTACATATATACATACATATCTACATATATACATACATATCTACATATATACATATATATATCTACATATATACATATATATATCTACATATATACATATATATATATATATATATCTACATATATACATATATATATATCTACATATATACATATATATCTACATATATACATACATATCTACATATATACATATATATCTACATATATACATACATATCTACATATATACATACATATCTACATATATACATATATATATCTACATATATACATATATATATCTACATATATACATATATATCAACAATACACATATATATCTACATATATACATATATATATCTACATATATACATATATATCAACATATACACATATATATCTACATATATACATATATTTCGACATGTACTAATATATATCTACATATGACATGCTATACTTTATGAGATGAGTATGTTACAGAATTCAATTATCAACTAACAATATTGTTATACAAACATAATTTATAAAATGATATAAATTTCACAAATGTCACTAAAGGTACATGTTTTTCTTTTTGGGACATTCTACACAAAATTACTCAACAACACTACACTTTAAATAATTTTTAACAAAAATTATAATTTTTTTATATTATTTACTATTTTTTATTACTTAAATTATACTTCACATTATATAAGTTATACAAATTTCAATATATCAAGCTAGGGTGGATTTGCTTGAAATGTAACATCAGCCTAAACAGTTGATGGAATAAAAGTGAATTTGTCATATTTTCTAGTTTTGAGGGGGCTTGTTTCTGTATTATTGAAGATGGATCATATGGTGGTATTTGAAACAAGCCCCCTCAAAACTAGAAAATATGACAAATTCACTTTTATTCCATCAACTGTTTAGGCTGATGTTACATTTCAAGCAAATCCACCCTAGCTTGATATATTGAAATTTGTATAACTTATATAATGTGAAGTATAATTTAGATAATAAAAAATAGTAAATAATATAAAAAAATTATAATTTTTGTTAAAAATTATTTAAAATGTAGTGTTGTTGAGTAATTTTGTGTAGAATGTCCCAAAAAGAAAAACATGTACCTTTAGTGACATTTGTGAAATTTATATCATTTTATAAATTATGTTTGTATAACAATATTGTTAGTTGATAATTGAATTTTGTAACATACTCATCTCATAAAGTATAGCATGTCATATGTAGATATATATTAGTACATGTCGAAATATATGTATATATGTAGATATATATGTGTATATGTTGATATATATGTATATATGTAGATATATATATGTATATATGTAGATATATATGTGTATTGTTGATATATATGTATATATGTAGATATATATATGTATATATGTAGATATATATATGTATATATGTAGATATGTATGTATATATGTAGATATGTATGTATATATGTAGATATATATGTATATATGTAGATATGTATGTATATATGTAGATATATATGTATATATGTAGATATATATATATGTATATATGTAGATATATATATATATATATATATATATATATATATATATGTATATATGTAGATATATATATGTATATATGTAGATATATATATGTATATATGTAGATATATATATGTATATATGTAGATATGTATGTATATATGTAGATATGTATGTATATATGTAGATATATATGTATATATGTAGATATATATGTAGATATATATGTAGATATATATGTGTGTGAATCACACTGCTCTAGATTTTGTAATATCATTGGTAAAAGTTTAGGTGTTATCACATATTTTGAGATATTAGTATATTGAAAAATAAATAATATGATTCTTAAATTACATTAAGATTTCTTACCCCATTTTTGGTGTTTATATTTATTTATAAAGAATTTGTTTCATAAATAGTGTATTTAGGGAACAGATTGAAATACAGTATGTATATAGTAAGCATGTTAGCACTGTATATTTCTTTAAGCCTTGAAAAACATTCTATAAATTATTGATGATGAATATGCATTAACTCTCTATGATCAAAATAGATTGTGAAATGTATACATAGAGAAGTTGTACATGTGTGTTTTGACGAATTTTTAATTATCTGTAATAATGATGTCAATGAGTAAAGTGATGGTTAATGTTGGTAATAATGGAATAAATAAAGAAGCAATTCTTAAAAGTGAACTGGAAAGGATACGCAGCGACATAATGAAAAAATATAATGCATTACAGACCTGGAAATCTATTACAAATATGTCATCTATCATGCTTGAACCTGTTACAAAACATTTATTGGATATTCGGGAAACATTACAAATACCTAAAAGAATGAAAAATGATTCTGATGGAATAAGTGATGATACATCAATGGTGAAACGTCACAAACTTTATAATGACAGCTGGAAACGTGATTATGAGACTGATATTGAAAATGAAGAAGAATATGAAAATCGCGATAATAAGTCTGGATATAAGGCTATTAACATATATGAAACGGCTCCATTTCAAATAGATGGTGGTGAACCTGTACCAAATGATCCTGTGTATGGAATACAATATAATGCTAACACTCATGAGTATATGATGGGTTCAACACCAATTTCGTGGAATCGAAAATGTGGTGAAATTTATTTAGGAAAAGGAAGAACACTATCTAAATTTCCTTACACACAAGGACTGATTCATTTACTGATGGAAACAAATGTTGATGAGAATAAATATACAAATAATGATTTAGCTTTATATAAACAAATACTGGAATTTACCGGAGCTCACGTACGTGTTACTGGTGTATTAAAGGGTACTCCGCTTCCTAAATACAGAAAAATAATACGTCCTCTGTTTCAATCCATCATAAAAAATGTAAAAGTTTATCCAGGTAAAACGAAAAAGAAACGTGCATATAGAACTGTTCGCAAAGTAAATCTTGAAGACTCTCATTTCAATTATTCTGACGATCCTAATGAATTGGTTGAACGATTATTGGTACTACACAAATCTAAACAATCAGGAAATAATGGTTTAGATACTGAAATTCGGATGATTGAAGAAAAGTTGGCTGAAGAAGGATATATTCAGTTAAATTAGACGTTTTATGGTATAAAATATTAATAGCTGATAATGATATATTAGAATTTAACATTGAAGCAATGAAGCAATGATTATTTTTATTGATTATGATGAATGTCATAAAAATTATTGAATAAATTGTAAACAATATTGAATTAAATCTTTTGTTATTATCTATGACCATATCAAATTATAAAATATTTGTAGTTAAAAGGATGGATATTCGACACATTTAGACATATAATGTATGAGATAAATGAAAAACTGACGAAGATGATGAAAATTGAGTAAAATTGTGTGAAAGACACTAAAACGCAAGAAAATTCTGAGAAAAAGCATCAATTGGTGAAAAAAATAGCGCAAAAAGACCCTAAAACATAAGAACATGTTAAGAAATAATGTAAAACTGATTAAAATTAGTTAGAAATGATGTAAAATGTTGTAATAGTGTTGAAATATAAGAAAATTGTAAAAGAAAAAAACGTTTACTACATGTCTGTGCAACGGAGAGTAAAGACATGACAATAGACGACGATGTGTTGATTGTCAAAACGATTATAGGAGTCCCTTGCCCCCTCTAGCTTAAAAGGAGTGATTACAGAGATGTTTAAAGATTTCCTTAGTGTACTGGGGTAGGTCTGTAAATGTGTTGAGAAAACATCCAGTAATCGTCTCGAACCTTATGGATGCTCTTATTAAACGATGGTATAATAGACTGATGAAGATATTGAGCGAGCGAGCGAAATACAAAGTCCATGTCAATTCATTAAATCAAACGTTCAAAGATGTGAATATTAAATCCAATAATCAAATGGAGATCGTGATTGTAGACCTACAATAATCAACAAGCCATAGATGTGTACAGATGAAGTGTAAGGTTTGAAAACATAAATATGTACTGTTATCATTGACGATTAATGAAATAGTAATGAGATGTAAGAAAGAAAAGAAAAAAACTTGTCAAACATGTTGAAAGATCAAGGAAAATTTTGTAAAAAGTACTAAAAAACACTGGAAAATGATGTGAAATAGCGAAAAATTGATTAAAACAAACATAAAAGTAGTAAGATGTATGAAAAATGGTGAAAAAATCATTGGGAAATTGGTTACAATTAGTCAAAAGTGAGGAAAACGTTTACCTCTCCCTCTATAATCACAAATACTAATCATAGTCATCAACCTCCATTTCAAAAATAATAGTAAGAGGGAGATTAAAAAAAAATGTAAAAATAAAACATCTTAAAACGATGCAAGATATATAAATTTCCTTCAAATTTTATATTTCAAATAATAAGACTCATACATTTACAACAGCCCTATAACATTCTATTCAAGTGATAGGGTTTTAGAAATAAAATGTATGAATAAAGCATGGTATGAAAATTTCCTTCGCATTTGAAATCGACAAATGAGTGAAAGAGTCAATCGAGTGATATATACATTCTTGGTAATGTATTAAATATAGAGAAATAATTATCTCATTTATTTTGAGCGTGTAAAAAAAATCCTCGCTATTCCATGCTTTTTTGGAGAAAAAAAAAGGATGCCTTCAATCATCAGTTTAGCAAAGAATAGATTGCTCCGCTAAAAGTTGTGTGTCTCCGCATCTAAATGAATGATAAAAGGTTATGAAGTCCGTTCGGTATGAGCTTACAAAAGTATATGATAAAGTATGCCCACAACACCTCTGAACAATAATTATATGTGTGGGAATTGCTTGTATTCTTTTACAGGGTCTTGCATCAGATATGATTAAAACAATTATAAATAAGTGAAATATAAAAATAGTACGTGGGCTGGAGTTAATTTTGAAAATATATAATGAGATTTCTCGGAAACATACATACAATTGAGTAGAAAAAAGGGGTGATGTAATAATTTTGCTAGCATGAACGTATATTTAGAATAATTTCGTATTATAGTATTAAATTTTAAAGATCGCTAGCACTAGGAAAAAAGGATTGATTGCATTGCTATAAGTAAAATGAGCGAAACGATTTTGTAGGGTCTTGCAATAATGATAATATAGAAAAAAAATGATGTATGATCGGATTTGATAGTGAAAAAATAGTCCACTTCGACTAATTTTAAAACATGTTGCAGGATTTTTATATTTAGACTAATTTCATGTTATATTATTAGACTTTGAAGATAGATAGTATGAAGGAAAAGGAGTGATTGCTTCGGTATGAGTGAAACGATCGAAGTGATTTCGTAGGTTAGTGATTATATAGAAAAAATTACAGGAGCGACCGTAATTTATAGTGAAAAATAGTATGTTTGGGCTAATTTTAAAAATTCATGATAGTTTAATGGAGACGTACAGTGAATGCATTTATAGATGTGATGAATTCAATATCTTTGTCATGTATGAAAAATAAAAAATTAAAAAATACTACTATAATTTCATGATGTTAAAAAATAATTAAAGAAAAAATGATTTCATGATGTAATTATAAGGAGTGTATTCGTCATGCATCTAGTCAACAAGACGTTTTCTATAGATTATGACAGTTGCAAATTGAAGAAAAATTTAAACGCTAAAAAAATAATATGTATGATATACTAAAAAATTAATTGTTTGATGGTCGATGCAATGTGAGTTTTTTTTTTTATATTGGGATAGTATGCTTGGATTTATTTATAATACTTATTTTGAAAATTTTGAAACAGATGAGTATACAGGTACAATGTGAAGGTCAAATGTTTGATATGAATAATATCCAGAATTCTTACGGAAACAAATAAAATAATAACAAAAAAATATATATATTATGTACGATCGGGAAATGAGATAATGATCTGTAATGAGATTATTAATTTTGGAAATGATAAAATATATTTAAGCTGATTTTAAAGTAATTAGGCATGATTTAAATTTTGGAAATAGATTACATAGTATGAACGGAGCGAAGACCCATTTTCTACGATTTTCCTGAAAAAAACTATATTATGATAAGAATAGAGACAATGAACGTATAGATATATTAGTGGTAATGAAGCGGGAAGTGTTTGCGGCGTACATTTGTGTGCACGATATATATTAAAAAAGATTTGAAAAACTTTTAGCGTAACGAAAGAATAAAAATATACTTGGGATAATTTTATAACACAGGAAAAAATATTATATTCGATATGGAACTTAGTGTTGGCAACGTTAGTATTGCGTGTTCAGAGGTCTTTACAGTGGAGCGCGATCGAGAACGGCAACGACCATAAGTATTCTAACAACAAAATACTATGAATGAAAAAAAGAAGTTTTTTTTTAGACTGCCTTTACTTTTTTATTTTCGATACGTCTCTTGTTCGGGGGGTGGCTAGAGACGATTTCGACGTTTTTTTTTTTTTTTTACAATCAAGTTGTTGTTCTGGAGATTATCTCCCTTTATCGCACACACATACATGCATGCAGTCTCTCGCTCGCACGTTGCAACCCTGATCTGCTCGTGCTAGCGCGTTTTTTCTTCGAACATTCTGTGTCTCATAAACTACCAGGTTTCTTCTACCTGTCTCTTTCTATACATTTAACATCAATGAATCTTAGAATGATTTCGTATATATCGCGAAAAAGTATTTACAAAATATAAAATATTAAACCATATATGTATTTTTTTTTTTTTAATGCGATTACGAAAGATTTTAAAAATTTTTGAGAGAACCATCAGAGTCCGAGGTTGTATCCTACAAACAGATGAAATCTCTCACAGCTGCGGAAATATGCGATGTACGTGAAAAAGTTGAACAGTTAGATTCGTGTGTTACAGAAAGAAAAAAGATGGAATATTACAGGCAAAAATATAATTTTTTAATCTATAAAGATATGAACAAATTAAGCAAGATTATATTCGAAAATTAAACAATAATTATATACATTTTACACAACTGGTTCAGATTTTTGAAAAAAGTTCATCATTACCAGTACTTCAAGTTAAGAGGGGAAGACAGAGGTAGATAGAGAAATAAATTAAATAAACGTAAATCGAAAAAGATCGGAAAAAGACGAAAAATATGTAGGAAAAAAATATATACAATAGAATGAACGAACGGATATCGAGGGAAAAGGAAAAAATATATACAATAGGAGAATGAATGTATCGAGGGAAAAATATATACAAATATATACATATAAATATTTACAAAATTGTTAAAACGAATGAATTAATGAATTTTTAATCCGCGCGAATTGTACGTGACAATCGATACAATCTTTTACTTTCATACAATTTCGAGTACTATGTCGTAATGTATCGTCATCGAAATAATATTCTTCATCATTCTCATGTTCAAAACATGGTAGAAGTGATTTTATCGTATCATCCTGTTTTAATCTATCTGGTAAAAATATATAAATGTCTCCAACACAACTCGGAAATAATGTAATTATCATTTCTTTGGTGACTGTAATGAACAACTGACTTAAATCATTTATATTGAGATTATTCATAAGCTTCAGCGGATGGATAACATGATCATACCAGGTCTTTATCACCATAACGTTTTTCACTGCACAATGAAAACTATCATTTTCATTATGGTGTTTACAAGTTACCAAATTGCTTATACCAAAATACTCTTCATGTAGAACCTCAATACTAGGCATTCGAAAGACATGATCCATATTAACGATTTCATAGTCTAAGTCACGCAACAATTCAGACTTTTCGTTAAGTTCCATTAGTGTAAGTTTAGCATATACTGTTAAAATATATACGCGAGCTCTCGGTTTTTGGGACAATATTGTGAATATATCGCGTGCCATGAATATTTCTTCCCGACAGGGAAATAATGAAGGGTTTTTCAAGTAATAACTCACTGAAGAACATTGTAAATGCGGCATTTTTGATGCATGCCATGCTCTGCTTGGTTTATACAGCGTATGCAAACACTTCCCGCCAGACATATCAATCATTGCTAGTTCGGTTACTCGGAAACTATAATTACAATCTATATGGATGCTGATATCTACAAAATATTCCGCTACATCCACTTGTTCTGATAATAATACGGGATCAACGATTTTACGTACAAAAGATGTTGATTCTTCTGATGTATAACCATCATCACATTGTGGTGTTGGAGGTGAAGAAGACGAATGCGAGCCGCTATCACTCGAAAATGAATTCTGAATAAATTCAGCGGTTTTAATATCAATCGGATCGGCATTGTTATTCATGTTTGAATAATATTTTTAACTTTTTACTAAAAACGTAGAAAATTATTACTTCTAAAGTTAAGGCAAATCTTTAATAACGCGTGAAGAACACAGATTCTACAAAATGCACACGTTTGACATAACACTAATACTGACTGCACGATCAGATCCGTTCGACAATCTAGCTCGATGCTTGCCTTTGAAAAGGGAAGGCTGCACCAGAAAACAGAAAACCCACATTCCTTTGGTGAAAGTTGGTTGTAGGTGTGCACGGTCGAAGTTTGCAGATGTTCTTTTGGATATATGTGTTTGTGTGTATGTGTGTACATGTGAACAGGTTTCGACGAAAGATATGAAGGGGAAGATCCCAGCAGACATAATATTGATTGTCACACGAAAGAATTCAAGGTCATGACAACATGCATGTAAGGATATGAGCAGCGCATTTTTTCGTTACGACTGTGTGCAGACATAATAGAGAGGGGAAAAAATATGTATAATACAAAATACTCAGAAAAAAAATATTTAGAGATTGAAATAAATAAAAATATTCTTAAACTAATAGACTCGGAAAAAAATTAATATGAATGATATGGAAACCAGCTCTAGCATATGTGAACGTGGGAATGGTTGGTTAGGTTTCACTGTAGCTTCGGATGGATGTAGTCATGAAAAATAATACGAAAGATTTGTAATTTGTGTAGGATGGATAGGGGAGGGAGAAATTTTGAAACTGTGTTAAATAAAAAAATATACTTGAATTAATTTTATTACCCATGTTTGGAAAAAATTTTTGGAGGTGAAAAAATATACTCAGAATAATTCAGTAATACTTAGACATGAAAAATTATTATGAATGATGTGAGAACTAACGGTAGCATTTGAGTGCGAGGGAATATGTTGTGTACAATCATATTGATGAAGACTTCGTCGGATTTATTTTTTGAACCGTAGAAAAAAATATAAAAAAATTATGGACAGTCGGAAGAAATGATTTGAAGTAAAGAAAATATACTTTGGTTAATTCTATAATAGTTAGATTTGAAAAAAAATTATTATGATCGATATGGAAACTAACTGCAGAGGGTGTGTGCACATTCATGGCAGTGAAGGTATCGAGAGATTTATTTTTAGAATCGGAGAAAAAATAAAAATTTATCAACAGTCGGAAGAAATGATCGGAAGCATAAAAAAAATATAATTGGAATAATTCCATAATATTTGGAATTGAAAAAAGTTATTATGAACGATATGGGAACTAACGACAACAGATGAGTGTGTGGGAATGGACGGTGGGCATTCATAGCGGTCACATAAAAAAATAATTACCTCTCAATATGAAATGACGGAAGCGTCGGGAGCGTCGATCGGGGGTTTAATGGTCGTAGTAAAAGTAAATAGAATGCTATATATTAGATATTAAAACAGCGGCAGCGGTATGTGCAGGATTGGATGTTAAGCTACCATAGTGTGTAAGATGATGGAAGGATAAGAAAAAATAAATAATGTATATTATAATCGATTGGAAAAGAGGGTGGAAAGGGTAAAGGAGACTAAGGATAGTTTTTGAGTATAGAAATAATTGATTTGTTAATTTGTAAATGTTTTGGATAACCTTGTAGGTTTAGCCAACAGAGCAGGGATTGGGTTGTTATGTGAAAAAAAAATAATAATTAAAAAAAATACTATAACGCGGTGATGATTGCATGCAATGCTATGATCGGAGAATTTTTCGTCGCGGGTGCGTCTATACTTGTAAAAATACGAAAGATCCTTAAAAAATTGATCAGTGTATGAATAATAATATATACTTAGGCTTTGAAATATTTTTAAAAATGCGGTATCCGCAAGCAAACAATGAGTGCGCGGGATCGGCGCGTGCGCTTTCGCGGAGGCTAACGGTATGTTAGATATATGCGCGGGATAGGGACGTGCGCCATGGCATATGGCAGTAAGATCGGGGAATCGGAAAAATAAAAAACATATTTAGGCTAATTTTGAAATTTCCATACTTAGACTTTGAAATATTAAAAATAATCTCGGTATCGTGAACGTGGGAGGCATGCGGAGGAACGGCGTGTGCGCTTTTGCAGTGGAGAACGTTATGTTAGATATATGCGCGGGAACAGTGCGTGTGCTTTCGCATTTGTCTGTACGATCGGGGAATCCGGTAAATAAAAAAATATAGTTAAGTTAATTTTATAAAAAAATTGTGGTATCGTGAACGGAACGCTTGTGCGGATGTGATATCGCGGCGGAGATCGGAATATGCGTGGGAACGGCGCGTGCGCTTTTGCGGTGGCGACCGGAGCGTGCGCGGGATCGTAATATACATGTGTGAGGGGCGAACGGGGGTGTTGGGTTAAATTTTGGCTTTAAATACCATACTTGGGTTACATTTTGGAATTTTCATACTTAAGCCCGGAATTTTGAAAAACCGCGGTAACGCAGTGGGCGGGAGGGGGGTCGGAGACTTGGGTTACTTTCAGACATTAATTAATATACTTATGTTAATTAATAATCTGATCAGTTTATCGGAAATGTGTAGGGGAACGCACGGGGGGAATTTTGGGGAAATTGTGGGAAACTTGGGTGAATTTTCGGCGTCCGAGCAAGAAATTGGGTTACTTAGGTTAGTTTCAGCCCCCTGCACACGTTTAGGGGTTCGGTTTACCGGTTTGGACTGCTTTTTGCTGTTCGGATTAGCGGACTTCCCAGTCCCCGCATTTATTAACTACTTCCATCTTTTATGAAGTTAGTACGAGAACGAGTTGCAGCTTTTCAGTAGCCATGCAAAGGCTCGGAGGACGTGTGGTGCAAGTCGATGAGTGTAGTTCATCGGCTCAGAAAGGCGAATCGTTGGAAGGTAATTTTACAACTTTTATAATTAATCGTTACGTTATATAAAAGCAAATATTAATCGTTGTTGTTGGTTGTTCTTGATTGTGGGGAATTATTGGCCAGGGTGACGTTGTAATTTGGTCCGGGCCAAAAAAAAAAAAAAAAATCGTACTTTTTATCAGTACAATAGCAATTTGAATAAGGAATGTATTTCAGCTTGTGGAGAAAAAGTATAAAACAATTATTAAGATTTTGAAACTAAAGTTATAATTCAATATATACATCACTGTAAAAACTATATAAAAAAAAAATAATAAAAAAAAGTAAATCAAAAACAAAACAGTAACTTTTTTGAGGCCATAAAATCCTGAATGAGTAAAACTACAGTGCTGCGTTTTTTTTTGTTTTCTTCAGTGATTATTTTATACATATTTCGATATCCGGGTTTTATTCAAGAAAAAGGCTATACGAATTTTAGTTTTTAATTTTTTTTGTTTTTCTTTGTAAAATTCAGCGCGAATTTGCAATTATAATCCAAAACTTTGAACTCTGAGTGCTCATTGAAGTTAAAAATAATGGCATAACTGTGCTGAATGATTACAACTCTAGTCGATATGTAAAATACATTAAAATAGTCTGACTGAGTGTAAGTTAATTTTTTGCTATATAACATTAAATTCCAAAACTAGTCGTACTGTATATTTTCAATTTGCTTTATTAGATTTCAATATTGAAAATGTATTAAATTATTTAACAGTCATCTTGGAACGAACAAAAATATCTTTAGCAAGTCTACAACTTAATGCAGGATTTATTTGTTTCACAATTAACTTTCTATAGATATATAATATTGCTAGAGTTACATGTTTTTCCCACCAGGTGTGCCGAATAACGATTAGTTCTGTTGTATGTGCTCCTAGGTTCCACCGCGCCTTTTAAATCTATGAATATGTATTTTTTATATTTTATCTCAAATTTTAATTATTATTATGAGAAAATCGGGCTTCTTTTAATAATGTTAACTGTCGTGAGGCAATGTTCTACATTCAGAGATTACGGCGAAATGGCTACGCCTAAAACCGAGATGTCCGTATGTTTTATTGATTTTAGAAAGACCTTTGATAAAGTACAGCCTGGTAAATTGTTTAGAACACTAGGGGGAATGGAAATTGATACGAATGTTTTTGCACGAGGAACTTATCCGTTTAGGGATGAACGATATGGGTTATACATCAATTGAACAAAGATTAAAGATGCATCCTTTCGCCGTTACTGTTCAATATTTACTCAAGACGTGCTAGCATAATCGCCAAGTTAAACTCTATTCTTAGTATAATGGTAAACGGAGAGAATATAACCAACATCAGATATGTTTAGCTATTTGGTTTTTCATGACTTTTTCTGATGGTGGTTTGAAATGGAAAAACTTAATTTTAACTTTATTAGGAAATAAGTTGAAAATTTTTTCCATTTCGATCCGATATGCTAATGATACCGCGATTATAGTTAATTTACTTGAAAAATACGGAGTACAATTGTAATTCGGAACTGGAAATTGAACGTCAAATAAAGGCAGCCAGAAACATGATTATAACATTTAGGAGCTTCTACGTGGTCGTCGTGACATTAATCTGACATTAAAAGTACAATTAATCAGATACTGCGGTTGGAACTCATTACTATATGGATCAGAAACCTGGACGTTTACGTCTGCAGTTCAGAAGAAAATTGTAGTCGTCAAAATGTGGGTCTATTGAAAGCTACTGAAAATCAGTTGAATGCAAAAGATGGTGAATACTAAAGTATTAAGATTCATATAATTACAGGAGACAAAGAAAAAAATTGAGAGTAAATATGGAAGAAAGAGACCAAAAATATTTTTGCTGGATACTATAAAAAGATGTATGTATAAAATATATGAATCATACGCTGATACAGTTATCACGAAACCAAAACATGTTCACCATATTGGTTTCTAACATCTGATAATCGGATGTGGAAATATATAGAGAAGGAGATATTAATTGAATCTATACAGATCTTTCTATGTCGATCGACCGCTAAAAAAAACAATGCCTGTGATGTTAAAACTAAATATACAAATTATAAATTTAAAAATAAATATAAACAATAAGTACCTACTGACGATTCAAAACGTTCACGACTCAAAATCTGATCGTTGACTGAAGACTTTTTATTCGTTTCTCTCCCTCCCATCGCTACCAGGATTAACCGATTCCTAATTTCTACTTTGGTCTACGATTGCGCACATTTCTTTCAAATTCCATGTATAATTTTTCAATTCAATTCAATTTATTTGAGAAAACATTTAGAATTAACATAAGATTATAAATATGAATGCGATAGCACCACATATGCGCACAAATGCACGAGCTGTGGAGATTATTATTGTTGAGTACCGTTTTTAAAACAAATAAACATTTAAAAAACTAATAATGAGTGAAATAACAGAAATCGATGAATTAACGAAAAAAGGAAGACATGAATAATATCTTCTCACTGGTTTCTTATCCACAGACTAAATTTTTCTGGAAACCTATAACACAGTACACACTTTTCAGAGATATACCCACTCATGTAGATTTACTTAAATATTACAATACCGTTAGTTAATTACAAATTATTGAGACTCTTAAATTAGCTAAGCTTACTCTAGTAATTGTTACTTTCAGCCCAGACAGTACCCCAATAATGCTAAAGCTAATAATAATAAAGTTACGAATAATATACTTAATTATAACAGTACCACACCTTAATGCAATAATAGATTTATAATATCAACTATCCGACATTTCACACTATACTTGTAATTACAGTTCAAACGCGGAACAAGTAAACTTATAAGTATATACATAAACCAGTACACCATAAACAAATCAATTCCATTTTAATTTTAAAGCAATTTAGATGTAATTATTGGTTCATGTTTACAATGTAATTATCAAAATAAGTATAAAACTAACCATAATTTTACACGAACCAATACATCATAAGCAAAGCGGAATCATTTTAATTTTAAAGAAATTTAGATAAGTTTACAATGAAACTATTAAAATAGATATAAAACTAAACACACTTTCACCCTAAAACCCTCATAGTAAACCGAAAACTTCAGCCATAAACAAAATAATATTACAAATAACAATAAGTAAAATAATTATTATACAATTGTGTGTATACCCGCCAAGAAAGACAATAGTGACTAATAGAAGTAAGAAAAACAGCATTATAGATAAAAAATTGAAATTACTATTAATACAGTAATAGTGTAAAACGCTAAAAAAGGATGTAGCTAATTTAATGTAATAAATTTTGAATGATCACAACCGGAGTCCAAAAGAAAGCTGAAAGCCAAATTTGAAAACTAAAAGTCGATCACTTTACCGGAAATATATATTTTCAGAGTACACATTTAGGAAGAAAAAAAAAAAAAGATTTATTTGCATAAATAATTACATTTATGACATAATTATTAATATGTGTACCGAAACGAGTCTTACCACATAACTAAATTAATTAATATAAATAAGGCATGATATGCGACGTTTAACTTAGTAGGAAAAAGAAACAAAAACCTATTGCTGACTATTCTTACAATACTGAAATAGTAATATAACGTAATATATTACTAGCTTAACGCGAGCTTTATATTTAATTTCAACTGCAATTTATTTTTATAATCGAAAGTTTTCAATATTTTAAAGTATCCAAAATTTTAGAAATTACACGAAAGATGCAACATGGGGCATGATATGTGTCAACAGCGGTATAGCAATCAAGATTAATATTTGTTGTTTGTTACTATTACCGAAGTTTTGAAAATAAATACATCAATAAATAAATACCGGATAATAGTGAGCATTCCATATCGTTTTCAAATTTTTGTTATCTATTTGATTTGGTTTTAACGCTTATAATAAATCTCGCTGAAAGTTTCAACTTTTATACATGTATATTGTAAATAAAAGTGGAAAACGAATTAGTACAAAAATTTTACTTACGAATGAAATTCATTTCTATTTACAGATACCATAGAAGTAATGGCTGGCTACGTCGATTGCATTGTATTAAGACATCCTAAACCAGGAGCTGTAAATGTAAGTACTGTTGCAAATCCTACCGATTGCGCTAATTTATTGTTATATTTACGTGAGATAATCCCGTAATTATAACAACGTAGAATTGCTATTCATTGCTTCACTTTAAAAACAAACTATGTGGTGTATCAAAATAACAGTTATCATCTGTTGTCGAAATGTCGCGGTAGTCTAGTTTCTAGAGCACTCAACTTTAGTTACAGAAGTCTTGATTTCGATCCAAGGTGACAACAGAAATTATTACAGAAATTATTATAAAATAAATAAGTAAATAGCCACTAATTGTTACTTGGAAGGCAATGACAAACCGCCACGAATACATATGACAAACGTATTTAAACTAATGTATTATAACCGAGAAATAATACTTTTAAGAAATAAAAAAATATTGAGATTCTGCACGAATTTAAAGCAAATTAGGTAACACAATGACAAATTATGTAACTTACATTTTATAGTTTGCTTCCAGTTGAAGTTTCAGAGGTTTTTCAGCAAAAATGCATGTTTTCATTTTTTTGGACTTGTTTCATCTATTCTAAAAATCCGAAAAAATTCAGAAAATCATTTTATTATAATATTCGTAACATATATCAATTTCGTTGTTGCTAATTGAATTTCAAGAGGTTTTTCAACTAAAAACGTATGATTTTATTTAATTTTTGACATGTTCCACTTGTTCCACCCGTTCCAAAAATCTGAAAAAATTCAGGAATACTTGTTATCTTCAAATACGTTACATATATCTATTCCGCTGTTATTAGCTGAATTTCAAGAGGGTTTTCAACCAAAAATGCATGTTTTTATTTTTTTTTGAACCTCTTCCACCACTTTCAAAAATATGAAAAGATTTTTGTAGATAGTTTATACTAAAATACATGTTATATATTTTTTTTCGTCGTTACTGAATTTTTTAAAAATAATTTGACATTTTAAAAATTTTGAACATTTATAAAAATTTGAATTTAGCATCTAAGAGTCTGAAAAAATTCACCGTTATATAACTTTCCATTATCTTTAACCTCCAACAAGAATTTTAAAAATCGATCGAAAAATGGCTGAAATATAAAAAAATCGAAAATCACAAAATGTTGACTACAGCAGCCCCCTGTGGGACTAGGGGTCCGAAACTTTCAGCATCAACTACTTTTTTCATGCCCAGATGTATATGTTTTTTTTATAAAGTTTGATTCAAAGGCACTTTTACCCCACTTTACCGGCTAAAACCTTTGCTGATATGAAATTGCGAGCTACGTCTTTGCAATGGTGATAGTTGCGCAATCCGGACGTGTGGCCACAATCAGCGGATATCGCGATTCTTTCAATGCACCAGGTTGACGGGATATCTAAATCTGATTACTAAAATCAGTTAATAAGAAATAGTAAATCGGGGACATAACAAAACTTACTAACTACATGTATGAGGGGTTCCCAATCTTTTCAGTCCGCGGCGCACCCGGCGGTATGGTACCGAAAATGTAATATGCTCTGCTTATTAAAATGTACAGATTTCACTGGAACGTAAATAACGCCGGTTGATAATAACATGGTATAAAGAATTGCCCCACGGCGCACACTTTGGGAACCCCTGACGTGGATTCTGCGCGTTCATTTTTTTATTAATGAATTTGAGAAATCAGTAGAGAGATTAAAAGCGTAGTATTTCTTATTCTAAAGCAGATATTCTTTATTGTATTTGTTCTTTTAAAGTCAAGATGAAACATCCTGAGCAACACTTGCTATTACTAACGAAGGAATAGTTTTAAGTTGGTTTATTTTATTTTTACGATAGAACAAAAAATATCTAATAATTACCGTATAATTCGCTCAATTAAAACAAACCAAAAAAAACATTTTAGAATATTTTATTTTATTTAACAATCAAAATTTTAAATAATGTTTCATTTTCAAGCTTGAAATTTTAATTTTTGAGAAAACAAAAATGGGCATTAAATATATTAAAAAAGTACACGTAGCGGAAATACTACTTTCATTACAGATGACAAACAAATAAAAATAAAAGCCGAGAGTTCATAAAATAAGAGAGAAAAAATGAATCGCCGTGGAAAAGAGAAGAAAACTAAAATTGCTTATAATGTATAAAAGAAAGTAATAAAAAGGATTATAGGAAGCAAAGGAAAAAGTGATAGAAGGTTTTTTTTTTAAGGGTGTGTATGAGGGTTTCCATGTGCCGTGTTTAACTACTGGAGCTATTACAGCACATGGAACCTACTTAAGGGGATTAAACGCGATAGTACAGATCGCTGCTCCGCATGAAAGCTAATACAGCTACGACCGCGGTCGGAGCATTTGACAGTATCTTAGAACTGGAGGAAGTGGTAAAGTGAATGGATCGTGATACTGCAAATGTGGAACATTTGGGAAGTAGGTGATAGGTGGATGGGGCGCTCGATTGACTACAAAAGGGGCAGACATTTGGGCGTACCTGGCTCGTGAATATGTAGCTGTGCGAGAGGGTTGTATGTCCTATTCGGAGACGATTCAGGACAGAAAAATCTTTGCGGGAAAATCCGTCTGTGGGCCACCGAGGCTCCGTGGTTGTTTTTATGCTTCGGAGAAACTTACTTGGAGATCTCTATTCCTGTTGCCATTCTTCTCCAGTTTGCTGCATAAACGTAGGGCGAAGAGGGAGGTCGTATGGCATTGGAGAAAACAATGTCGCCTGAGCTGCTCGATTGACGCACTCATTGCCTGGAATCCCAACATGAGCCGGCACCCGTAGAAAAGACATTTCAGAGTTTACATGTGATATCCTGTGTAATCGGTAATGGACCTTCTTCATCAAAGGGTTGTTGGATTTAATCTCTGAGATGAATTGAAGGAAGTTTAGAAAGTCAGTTATGAGTAGGGCCTTTTGCGACTGGGGCTTGCTATCGGTGTAGTGTTGGATGCAAAAGACCATCGCGTGTGATTCTGGATAATATAGTAAAAATAAGAAAGAAAAAAAAGCAGAACAAAACTTTGCGAAGAATAATGTATTTAAGGAAGGAAAAAATAGGCGCCTAAACGAAGCTCCATGATATATGTATATGGTGGGGCAAAATGATTTTAGCAGCTTTTTCTTTGATCTAGGTAATTTTTTGTCCTTTGTCGTAATACAATTGTTATTTTTATATTAAGGAAGATTTAAATATTATTTGTAGATCAGTTTTTTAATTATTTAATTTGATTAATTATGCTAGTTTCTTTAATAATGTTTTTTTATTGTGGCGATTTATTAATTGATAAATTATTTTGATGTAAGAACTTTTTTGCCGATACCATCAATTTTTTAATTTTCATATAATAAATTTTTTTTTATTATTCTCAAAGATGCATCAGTCTAGCTTACAACCCCTTTTTCGTTACACTTCATAATTTACTCTTGTTCAATGATTTTTTTCTACAATATGAAGTTTGAGAAGTCGATAATCATTTTTATAAAAAATAAAAATTTTCACGAAATATATAACTTTTATTCAATACAGAAAGCGGCTGCACATAGCCGAAAACCAATACTTAATGCCGGCGATGGAATCGGCGAACATCCAACTCAAGCGTTATTGGACATTTTCACGATACGTGAAGAAATTGGTACAGTAAATGGATTAACAATAACCATGGTAGGTGACCTTAAAAATGGCAGAACCGTTCATTCTTTAGCAAGGTAAGATAATGAAACTTTTATATTTCTTATTTCGTTATTTAAGATTTCACGATATTTATGTGACTAGATCACTCAATTTCTAACGCAATAATTTTAAGTTGATTTTTATGAATGGAAAATTGAAAACAAATTCATTCAAATTTATCGTAATCAAACTATATCAACCGAAATACACACGCTGAGATGATAGTTACACCAGTTATCATACGATTCTGAAAGCTACTTGGTTCCATGAATCAACCGATAAATTAAATATTGATAACTATTTATAAGTTAATTTAAGAAAGGTTGATGTTCATCAGTTTTCTCCGAGTGTATTATGTTTGCGTAGGTAGTAACATCCAATTACATTTTCAGAAGTATTAGTTAATGAGATCCTTCTTGATTAGTTCTGATGTAAATTAAATTAAATTAAATAAAAGATAGATTGAATATGATTTTTTCGTAAATAATATCTAAAAAGTAAAAATTTTCTTGGTCTGATAATGGCATTTAAGTTAACCCAATTACTGTTTAGAATGTGTTTTGAAACATCATCGTATATTTAACTAGTATAGTCGATAAACTTGCGTGTAACTGTAGAATTATTATATTGAATTTTGTTAATCTATTTTCAAGCCGAAAAGTTTTATTTACTTCAATAGTTGTTAATATTAGTAAAGGATAAATTTATTCCTTTGCATTTCTCTTATTGAATGCTCTTAATTATTTAAAAAAATCTGATGCATGTAGTTACAAGAAATTGTAAAAATATTGTACTACCCCGATAAAATTGGTAACTATTATCAATGACTGCTTTCTTTATTATCCTCTGCATATTCGATTCTTATTAAGGGAAAATTGCGACCATTAAATTTTGCGCAAATTTGGTTAAGAAAAGTTGAAGCAATGTAACAATATTTGAAAAAAAATTAACTGAATTATTCCCTAAAAGTTATTCATTGTATGAAACAATAGGTTTTAAATAAAAAAAAAAAAAGGAAAAAGAAAAGAAAAAAAATGTTTCTAAGAAATTATTTATTGATTAAGAGTGTCTATGCATAGATGTAGAATTGTATTCCTAACGCCTGTAGAATTTTGTGACAAATGCTTATAATTGAGAAGTTGTTAGTGTGGCCTACAAGTTGCAAACAGCGTAAGGAAAATGATATTTTTCGAACACTGTTAGATAGAGTACTTTTTTTCCTTTTTTTTTTTTTTCGTGATGAAAAGGAAGTTTATTTTATTACTAGAGCAAGAAACGATTATGCTTATTTTAGTTTATGTAATGAAAAACAATCGTAATTTTTTTTATTATTTCGAAATGCAAGAGTTATTTATATTAAAAATAGATTGAAAAAATTTTAAATGAAAATTTATATTATTGAATATATGAAACTAAATAGACCGTGAACGTTAAAAGCTACCCTAATAACTTTTCGATTATACACATATTTGTCACAAAATTCTGTAGAGATTAGGGATACAATTATACATCTATGCACAGGCGCTCTCAATCAATAAATAATTTCTTGAAACATTTTTTTTTTTCTATTTAAAGTCTATTGTTCCATATAATGATTAACTTTTAGGTAATAATTAAATTAATTTTTTTTAAATTTTGTTATATTGCTTGAACTCTCGTTCAAATTTGCTCAAAATCTAATGGTCGCGTTTTCCCTTTAATAAGCACTGAATATGCAAACGTGTTACCCAATTCTATCTACTACCAACGTTTTCTATATACATGCGCGTGTATGCATAAATACTTCCGTTTTTTTTGTTTCTTTATTGGCATTTATTTCTGAATCAAACTTTTCTTGTGTCACTTGAAATCTCATCATTTTTTCGACTGCCTTAGGAAATTCTTCAATTACGGCTTGGTCATCTGCGAACTTTATTATTTGAAGTTTTTCTTCTCTTATGCATTCTCCGTAAGTGGTCTTTGCTAATGTTACCTTAAGTACAAGTTCAACATGTATATTAAAAAGATGCAGCGACAGTGCCGTACACGTTGGTTTAAGTTTAGAGGTTCAGATATACCGCATCTATTCTAATAATAGCCGCCTGACATTTATAAAGATCCATACATGGTGCGTTCACAAAGTTTCAAAACTGATCTCAGAACAAAAAATTTATTAAACATTTTTGTAAAACTTACTAAAAGTCTTCGAAATATAACCTTTGGGCATCAACACACCGAGGGCCAGCGTCTTTTCCATTGTTCATAGGCTCCCTGGAACTGTTCGCGCGGAAGGCTATCAAGGGACTTTGTCGAAGCTGCCTGGATCGCTGGAATTGTGTCGAATCGTTTTCCTTCCAGGTCTCTCTTGATTCGGGGAAACAAAAAGACGTCGCTGGGAGCTAGGTTAAAGCTATAGGGTGGATGCGACAGGATAGCACGTTGAACTTAGCTAAAACTTCACCGGTGGCGAGCGACGTGTGAGAAGACGCTTTGTCGTGGTGAAGAACCCAATCATCTTGGATCTCCGAGCGAGCACGACGGACTCGATCCTTCAAACGGCGCAATACTAAAGCGTAAAACTGACCTGTCTATCCGGCAGGAACAAACTCTTTGTGGATCACTCCTTTGGCATCAAAGAATATGATGAGCGTGTTTTTCATGCGTGACTTGCTCATGCGATCTTTCTTTGGCTTTGAAGATGAGGCGGAGTACTACTTCGCATTTTGCCGCTTCGTTTCAGGATCGTACTCGTACACGCAGGTCTCATCAGCGCTAAACAACTTTATCTAAAAAATTCGGATCAATTTGCAAACGTTCATGCATTTCTTCGCAAACGGTCTGGCGGCGTGCCTTCTGTTGATCCGTCAGAGTTTTGGGAACAAGGTTAACAGACACTTTTCACATCATCAAATCTTCTGTCACTAACTTGAATACCGTAGTCTGACCCAATCCCAGTTCGTTGGCGAGTAATCTGACATTAAGATGACGGTCAGTGTTTAAAAGTTCACACACTTTCACCAAATTTTCACGAGTTCGGCTCGTTGAAGGTCTCCCAGCGCGGTCATTGCCTTCAACATCCTCGTGACCATCTTTGAACCTCTTCTGTCAAATGAAAATCATTGCACGTGACATGGCTTCTTCTTTATAGGTCTCTTGAATCGTATCTAACGTCTCTTCAGTTTCGCACAGAACTTTATCGAATAACGCTGCATTTTCGACTCTCCAAGTTTCGACGGAGGTCACTGACGCACACTCATACTACTAACGATCTGCTCACTCCAGCGTCTCAGATGCAACTGTCGCTGTTGCGGTCGGTTAGAGACACCCTCCACTAGTTCACCCTGTCTATGGAACCGGTCTGCACGTCCTCACTTACTCAGGAAAAAATCAGTCTTGAAACTTTGTGAACGCATCATGTACGTCACTGCATTGAGGATATTTTATTTGTTCAACGACAGGAAGGTGCTTATCCCAATTATTTTATTTTTTTTTCAATTTTTATTTTTGGGCGCGCCAACTACGGACATTAACCCAGCGCGAGTGAATTTTTTTTGAAAGTGTCAGTGTGCGGCAACGGAAAAGGAACCAGATCCTAATCAAGCGAAACACTACCGCCCAACTAATTACGCCACGCTGGCTGGATTGCTTATCTTAATTAACGCGGTAAACTTCGCACATAAACACTTTTTTCTACAACTTATTCTTCCCTTTAAGTAAGTACAAATATATTTATATTTATATAAAAGGAGAATAAGTTGTGGAAAAAATGTTCATATGAGAAATCTGACGAAAAGAACCCAGTTACAACTGAATATATCCCAAACTGAGATAATAATCTTCATGTTTATCAAATTCTTGAAGGAAAGCGAATAGTTGGTAGAAATCTTTATATGTAATATTTTATCGATATTAATGAAACTTCTTATCTAATATTATCAAATAATGAAATTAGGGACTAATTTCGAATGTTTTCTAAATACAAGGTGTACTTTTTACATTGAAATATAAGTTTTGAAAAGAGATTCTCCGAGAAGAAAAAAAAAACGCTTCGGAAACACTGCTTGATAAAACTATTTTCACACTTTAATAGCCAATTTTGGTTATATTTCAATAGATCTGAGACAAAGAGCAAAGCAAATTTAATTATTGTATTTGTAGACCTGTATTAAGCATTGAAGAAGAATCATCGATTAATCTATGGGGACCTCTTAAATTTAAATGTTATTGTAAAGTCAATTCTAAAAGTGGAAATGACGAAAATTGGGCATGAGGAGAAAAAGCGAAGAATCTTTAACAACTGCAGATAATAAGCCAAGTAACGATACAGTGAATTTTCTAGTAGTAAGTAGGGCGGACGCACGGCTGCAATCCAAAGAAATCATAATTTATCGTATGAAAAGATTGATATAAATTAATGAAAATACGGAAAGTGCGTTGGGAAAGCGCTGTACTTAAACTGTACTTAAAATTGTGATAAGAAACATTTACTGTTAGTCTGAAATATTGTCCATGTGCGTGTTATCTAAGGAACATAAAATTCCCTGTAGCCCCGCTACGAAAACATACGCAAATAGTAAAGATACTCAGAACTAATACAGAAATTTTTTCGTTAAGATTGACAACTATCCTTTTGAACTTTGACTGGCTAATTTTAATTTTTATTGTTGCTGTTCAGGTTATTAACTTTGTACAACGTGCAGTTGCGATATGTGAGCCCTCCTCAACTGGGAATGCCATTGCACATTAGACAGTTTATCGCATCCAGAAACATCTCACAAGACGACTACACTTCATTAGAAACAGTGCTACCGGATACGGATGTTTTGTATATGACTCGTATACAACAGGAACGATTCAATTCAGAAGAGGAGTACCAAAAGGTATTTTATGTAGCCAATTATCAGTTTTTATTTTTAAACCGTAATATCACTAACCGAAATTTTTTTGATGAAATGTAAAAGGAAAATAGCAATTTTAAATTAACTGTCTCCATTCGCAATAGCCTAGTTGCTAGAGCGCTGAACTTCCGCTATGGAAGTCTCGGGTTTGATCCCGGGCGACGACAGAAATTATTACGAAAGATTAAATTAAAATACTCGCTAATAGTCACGTGGAATGTAACGGCAAACCACCACGTATACCATCATATTCGCGCTAGGTAGTACACAACAGACACACACTGAACTGCATTTGTATGTCGATAAATCAAACGATTACAATCAGTTCCGAATGTAGTCTTGCCGTGTTGTGCACACTTCCGTTGCGTATAACAATTGCTATGAGCGCTACCTATTCTGTACAGTTAAAATATGTGCAAATTATTATTCGCGTGTCGGGTCGACTATGTACGACAGCTTGTCCAATATTTTTATTTTACAAATTTTATAAAGTCGTTATCAACGTCATCGTTTAAGCTTCCAAGTTCATATTTGCTGCTAAGGAGACATGTAAATAGATGATTATCGCCTTGAACTTCATCGCAGTCAAATCGATTGCTATCGGATATTGCCCACTTATGAAGATTATATTTGGTGCGCGCTGTTCCACTTCTCGGTCTATTCAAGGTTTTCCAAAGACTGTAGCTTAAGCGATTCCCGCTAGGCAGTGCTTCCACCTTTGGTCTACCGTTTGCTTTTATATTCCATATACGAAGTCTTTCCTTTTCTGCTGTACCCGTTAGCTCCTCGATCTTTCGTAGAAAGCTGTTCCTGGATTTCAGTCTCGTATCAGCCAATCCTTTATATTCATATAGCGGATGTCGGTTGTCGTTGACTGCTTTAAACTTTTCATTTTTCGCAGCTACCTTCCGTCGAACTTCTGGAGGGGCGATACCGCTATGTACAAATAGGTAGTCACGACGCTCGGAATCGAGCAATACAACTGGATTCAAAAGTAATATTAATACAAATTTTATTTACTTTTTTACTGCTTACTCGATGAATCTTCATTCCAAAATGGCTTACATACTGCGACGGATTATCATTTAATACGTATGAAAATTTACCAACTCTTCGACGATACCGTTAAATATATGTAGATAAACTTTATCGGAAAATTATCGTTTCACATTCCTTTTCTGAAGAATAATTTTAACAGTAGTAAATTTCATACTTTATTTACTATCAAATAATTACCCTATTTTTAGTACTAATTTTTAAATTATCCAAAAATATAATCATCTATAGTAAAGTAAAGTAAGTCCCATACCCTTGACAGGGCATTGGAGATTGTGAAGTTAAGGTTCACAATGTACTAAGTCCAACGGCACTAATGAGAGTAAGAGGGCCAGTTTCTTTCTCTCGACCGCCTAATCATTTATAGTACATAATTGGTTAATACAGTATAACTTAAGTAAATAATTGAACAGATCGTAATATTGAAGAGAAAAAAAAAATATTGTTTAAAACGATAAACATATTTGGTAAACTAAACAAAAAATCTACTAAAGTTTTATAAAAGATTTATAGGACTGTACAGTTCAAACGAAATAGGTATCGGTTTAAACTGATGTAATGTTTGAACAGTCGAGTAATTATAACTATGATTCTAAACTGTAATGCAAAGGCGAAACTTTTTTCTAGCAACATAATATTCAGCGGTTTGATCTCAATGCAAACAGATTTCGGTACTGTAGAATCCCGATTACAACAATCGTTTAGATAAAATCAATACTATTATAATAATGCATTTTTACTCTTCTAATTCCTAATTAGTAATTCTGTGACAAAAATTTTTTTATAAAAGATTTTTTTTTACTAAATTCAGATAATATTGTTACACGTTGGACCTAATATTACCATCGCTCTATATAATTCAGCATTTTCGGTAGGTTAACTTGGCTTCAGTACGATAGGGCAAGAGTTTGCACGGTGTATTTATACAAATTTTTATTTCAAATAAATTTCATTTATAATGGATTATGAAATTGAATATCCACAATTTTATATTTAACGTATAATTAAATAAACGTTCCAAAAATTTGTATGTCACTTTTTTTATTTTCTTTTTTTTAAAACACTCCCTACTTGATTCAAAACTAATAAAAACTTAATAAAGTGGAAACTACTTTTATCATACTGTGGGTTTTATCCTAACGAGATAACAATTATAATAACTTGTGAATTTACACTTTAAACTAATCAATTAGAACCAACTCTTCTTTGATAGTTGTACAATACTGGTATCGGTAAGTTCCCTATAACGAGGTTCAAAAAGTCGTATATTGGGATATGTGTGTGTATAGAATTGAAACTTTTGTATTTCACCATGGGGGTAGTTCTTAGACCCTCACATGATAGTTTTTTTATAATAATTATGGAAGAGTAAATTTCAATTACTACGTCATTCTTTTAAAAAAATAATAAAATAATAGTAATTAATGATATGCGTGATAGTTCTACTGCAACTTCAGTTACATATTTCATAACCCGCTTTTATATTACCCGTGACACAAGAAAAATTCGTTTATTGACAACGTCATTCTTAGCCCGATCTCCATCACTTCTTTTCCCCAAAACGTTACATATACTGTTTATATAAGAAGACAAATTGCGATAACCGTTTAGATTTTAATAATTACTAAATAGAGTAATTTTAATTAAAATCCATATTCTTTTAAATTTTTCGCTCATTAATAAGCAATTATATTTTTCATGCATTTCGATGTTCACACATATATATATATATATATGAAATAAAAAAATATGTGTATTTTATATATTTTATAGGCGTGCGGCATATATGTTGTGACACCAGAGATAATGACGCGTGCGAAGCGTAAAATGGTCGTTATGCATCCTCTACCACGAGTTTTTGAAATAAACTCAGAATTTGATTCGGATCCTAGAGCAGCCTATTTCCGTCAGGCAGAAAATGGAATGTATGTTAGAATGGCACTATTGGCTATGGTTCTTGGGCGATGATAGTTTTCGGAGGAAATCTTATCGAATTTTACTGCATCATTCCTTTTAATAAAAGCGCGATATAAATCAGCTCTTAATAATATTCGTGTAATTATTTCAATATTTTTATTTATGATAATAAATTATTTAATTTCATTAATTGATTAATTATGTTAAAATAATTTAAAAGTTTGCCCTACATGATTGCTTGCATTCCGCGTATTGTAGATTATTTTCAGTGTGTGTGTGTGTGTTATCTTGAGTTATTTTACTAATTTCGAATTTTTTTAAAATTCGAAATAGTTTACAATTACAATTTTAAATATAATGAATTATCAAAATTTTTATTATAAAATATTTAGAATTTGTTGAAATATTTATTTGTTTATTTCAGGTTTTTAAGAAGTGATTAAAAAGTAACTTTTATTTGCCCTGATTTTCTTACTGCAATTTCAATCGTCAACCTTTTAATAGGACTAAGGATGATCGACGGAACTGATATCTTCTCATAAAAATTGAGATGGATCTCTTGAAAATACTTCCGTAATTTAGCGAGTTATACAATTTCGAAAGAAAAGTAAACCAAGTTTTACACCTTTGATTAAATATTGGCGAATTGTAGAATTAAACTTTTTGCAGCCTACTAGGCCTAATGGATAGACTATTAAGCCAATTCTTCTATCTTAGAACTTGCTTTAATTTTCAAAGATGTCACTGCTATCCAGTTCGATTTTAGATTACAAAAATATAGAACGGTGGTTTTTAATAAGGCAAGTCTCGAACCCATAACTTCTAGTTTGGTAGTCAATCACTTTTAAACGTAGTATTACAGGTTGATTTATTACTTTCAATTATTTAATCATTCTAAGCTGTAGGCAGAATTTCGTACGACGTTTGTGTTAAAACTGATGATGCTAATTATTTACGATTCATGCCGTTCGTTGTGTATTGATGTGATATCGCGACCATTCGGTTTTAAGCAAATTTTATCTATGTGTTTTTAATAGTGTAAGCAAATATGAGAAAAATAATTTTTTTACTCTTTAAAAACTAACAATGATGTCAATGGACGCCTCTTGACACAGAGTATATGTGATTAAATTGTAAAAAAGTGGATTTTTATAAATTGTAACTGCTGCCTGTGTAGTTTCGTAATGTATTAACGGTGTCCACAGGATTTTGGTTACCAATACATATATAATCAGAGCAGTTATTGAAGTGATCTTTACTGGTCACGGTACGTTGACAAATTATTTCCTCGAATTTCGCCAAAAGGGAATCCATTAGTATAATAATTATCGTTACATTCTTTTTTTTTTTTTTTTTTAAATTTAACGTGGTTTTGTATGTGATTAATTAATTATACACGAGGAATACAAACTAAAGGAATTATAAATATCCTCTTGATGTTAAACATTTAATTACAAAAGACTACATAAAGTTCTGCTCTACTGTATCCGCGGTCATATCTATATATATAAAAATTAAATAGCCAAAATGTATCAGGTGTACAAGTATGAAATGCGGATTTTTTTTTCGAAAAAAAACACATTCAATTTGGAAGAATGATAAAAAGTGGTTTACTCAAAGTATGCTCCATCGCTAGTTAAACATTTTTCCCGTCTTTCAGGCAATTTATGGATACCACGCCAATAAAAATCTTCCCCTTTTGCCGCAAACCATTCATCGAGCCATTTTTTCATATTTTCGTACGAACCAAAGCGCTGCTCAGCAAGTGCGTGACCCGTCGATGCAAACAAGTGGTAATCGGAAGGAACCAAGTCTGGTGAGTAAGCCGCATGGGATAGCACTTCCCAGCTGAGTGCTTCCAATGTGTCGCGAACCGGTTTTACCGTATGTGATGGAGCATTGTCATGGAGAAAAATTACCTTGTGTTGCCCTTTTTGATATTCTGGTTGTTTTTTGAGCAGCGAACGGTTAAAATCGATTAATTGTTGTTGGTAGCGTTTGATATTAACCGTTTCACCAGGCTTTAACAGCTCATAATAGACCACACCCTTCTGATCCCACCAAACACAGAGCATCGTCTTCCTGCCAAAGCGCTTCGGTCTTGCGGTCAATGTGTATCGTGCGTCTGGATCTACCCATGATTTTTTGCGCTTGGGATTCTCAAAATACACCTACTTTTCATCCCCAGTAACGATACGATGCAAAAACGACTTTCTTTTGTATCGTTCGAGCAAAATTTCACATGTGTTTTTGCGCCTCTCCATCTGCCTCTCGTTCAACTTATATGTGGCACTCATCTGCCGACCTTCTGAATCCTTCCCATTTCTCGTAGGCGATTGGAAACAGCTTATCGACTAACGCTTAATTGCTCTGCGAGTTGTTTTTGTGTTTGTGCATCGTGTTCATCTAGCAATGCTTGCAATTCTGCATCTTTGTATCTTTTTGGCGGTTTTCCGTGTTCTTTGTCTGCAACATCGAAATCACCACTTTTGAAACGCCGAAACCATCGTTCACACGTATCTTGCGATGGAGCATGTTCACCATAAGCTTCTCGAAACAATCGGTATGATTCAACACCAATTTTCTTCAAATGAAAACAAAAAATTAATGCTGTCCGCGAATGCTCTTTATTTGGCACAAATGTCGCCATATTTAACATAGCAAAACAATACTACGCAAACAGTTTTTCAATTTATCACTGATGTACATTTAACACATGTTGATGGCGCAAAAAAATTGCATATGCGTCAAATTTTTATAATACACATTGTATTGGTAGACATCTGATTTTTCAAATCCGCATTTCGTACTTGTACACCTGGTATGTATGTGCATAACTTCCGAACGACTCCATCAAATTGAGTCATTTTTTTTTTATTGTGTTCGTAGTTCTTAGGAGAATGTTTGCAAAGAAAAAACAGATAAGAAAAATTGCACGAAAATGGCACAATTCGAGAAAAAACGTGTATCTCAAGAACGGTTCGACCAATTTTGCTGATTTTTTCCCTTAAAATATTGGCTAAGGCTCAAATTAGGTTCCTATGGAAAAAAACTTGAAAAAGTTGCACAGAAATCACAAAATTCGCCTAGGATACACTAATGTATGATACAAATCAGGGTTTGTGGCGCGATCTTTCTACGGCGATCTAATAGATAATTTGTTCTGCCTTTAGTATTATTTTTTTGATTTTCGAATGTCGTTGATTATCAGCTCTGGTAGTGTCTTCGTGTACGGGGCAGTGACTTTAATATTGGTAATGCAAAACAATAAAACATGTGGTAGGCAAACATGCGAACGGGTAATTCCAGATACCTGGAAACGGCGAGGAACGAATAGGAAAAAAAAAAGCATCGGTCTTGGCTCTCAGTCGATCAGCGGGCGGTCGCATAATGAGGGTTCGAAAATCATGCGCTACGCATGTATCAAAAAAATATACATATATAACAAAAGAAGAAACATAAACGAATCAAAAATATCGTAATAAACAGTTCATTTTTTTTTTTTTTTTTGTATTAATTTTATATTTATATAAGAAAAAAACTGCTTTTTAATAACTACTAAACAAAAAAAAGAAAAAGAAAATCGGTTAATAAATAAAGAAGGACTTTGCCTATTTATATACAGATATTAAATGTTTTGCGTATTTATGTATTTGTTTGTGAAAGTGAATTACTAAAAATATGATGTGCACATTTTAAAAACCTCCTTATGTATCCTTATTAAATTTTGCAGTGATTTAATCGGAAATTTTTTCAAATTGGTTGGAAAACAGCTGATCACAGGTAAAATTACAAGACGATTTTTATTTGTTTTTATAACGAATAAATCGATAGATAAAGCTGACGACCCTATATACCTAAAATTTAATTTTTCTAATAAAAAACCACATAGAAATGTATTCATACAAATCAACGTGTGCAGTGCTTGAAAACATTTTCCAACCATCTGGAAAGCGAATTGGAAGAACCTCTACATTTTTGTTGCGTTCAGTATCGAAAAGCAAAGTTGTATGGAAAGAGGCTTTCAATTCATAAATTAGTTATAAAATATTTAATGTTTTGTGAATATGATTAGGATGAAATGTTGTATTTAGATAAGGTTTTGCTTTTTAAGTTTATCTATTTCTTTTTTTTTTTTTTTTTTTTTTTATTATTTTTCATTTTTTTCCCTGCATACGTGCTTACATCTAACATTTGTGAATTGTAGCGTACCATATTTATCGTCGTTAAATGGAGAATAATGTAGGCGAATGATTGTTCAGCGAGTACGGTGCAAACCTGTCTGCATTTCTCTTAAACACGGTACACCCTAAATCGGGAAAAAGAAAAGAAAATAATAAACAACCCGACTTCACAAGTACCGCAAGAACTATCACGAAAAATGAAACATTCACACGTCTCGGCAATCTGGTCACGAAAGAAATTTGAGGAGCATAAAAAGATTGTCCCATCAATGAAACATTTATAACAACTGAAAAGTCCTTGATCCGAAAAATTAGCGACCGGCAGGAAATCGAAAGATCGACTGCGAACATTACAATAAGTGCATCAACCATTTTTGTGTTTTTCCTATTCTGAGTTATTCAGACCTATTCGTATTTTCGTTTCGGTAAATATGCTTCATCCGCCCGTTCGTTACTCGCATATTATCCATGTGTATTCGTTTTTAAAGTATGTTCGATATTTTCACAACTTTTGGTAATATTGTATGAATATATTCACATTTGTGTGGTGAGTGTCAATTTTATATTTCCGTCGTAAAAATATTGCGATTTATTATTTATCTTAGCAAGAAAAAAAATTTTAAAATGTTGTAAAAAGGCTTTATATATATAAAGACGTCTATCACTTCGACTGCTAAATGACCGTAAAAAACATAGAAATATATTCATAAAAATCAACGTGTGCAGTCATTGAAAACATTTTCCAATCATCTGGAAAGTGAATTCGAAGGACCTCTACATTTTTGTTGCGTTCAGTATTGAAAAGCAAAATGGAAAGTGGCTCTAAATTCATAAATGTGTTCATAAATTAGTTTTAAAATATTTTATGTTTTGCGAATATGTATAAGATTAAAATAAAGTTAAGAAGTATGTGATTCGTATCTAAGTATATTTTCCGAAAAAAAAAAGATCTTACAAAAACAAATGTATTTAGATACATTCACGAAATTTTAAATAAACTACAGCAAACATGCAAAGTGTTTCAAAAGTTATTCGTTAGATAATGCATCATTATTATAAATTTGTAACATTTTTAGCAACCCAGAACTCTAATCTAACTTAGACTACGAAAAGTATGATTTTCTTCTAGAAATTCTAATTTTAATTCATCGAAAAATTATTTAAAACGTTTTAAAACAGTATTCTTAAATATATAGTCATATATTTATGGTTAAAATTGCAGTGATTTTGTGTTATATTGATTTTATTCAAATTCAGATAACTTATTAGAACATAGGGGAAGTGCCCTATCTGATCAATGTTTGTTACGTATACTGATTCTGTTGTAGTAAAAGTGTATTTATCAAAATTTGTCCATAAAGCCTCTGTCTACTTACGAATGAAGTTTCGCAAATGGATACACATTAAAAACTTTTCGACTATTAATGTCGCAAATACTGTTCTAATTTACATCGAAATTTATTACGTGTGAAAAAAGTCGATACTGTCTGACAGTAACTTGTAAATGCCAAACCTTGTCTAATAGTTTTCGAGCACTGACTGACAGCTGTATTCTCCGGTCTGGATGTTTGTGTACAATAATATCGATTTTTGATTTCGACAGCTGCTTCTATTAAGCAAGAAGAATTATTTTAAACGAACTCGTTCTAAAATCTGCATTGCAGTTCAGATAAAAAATTATTAGTCACCGCCATCAGGCGGTTTGTTTAATGATATTTTTTCATCGAGATAATTGTATAAATAAATATTCTGAAAATGTTAATATTTAATCGATATTTCCTATTTCAAATTATTATAGATATATTAATTTTTATATTTCTCTTTTCCTTATTAAACCTCGCTTTTGCATGTGTACTATTTTTTCTAGACCTGCTTTGCATTACCCTTTTTTGCTGTGCGAATCATAACACTACCACTTTGTTTTTCATTATATTTCATGATTTTGTTATATTATTCTCATTATATTTATTCTATAAACTTTTCGTTTTTACATGAAAATTAATAGCCATTTAAAAATCTCTATTTCCGAAACATTTATTTTGAAAACGAGCAGTCTCTTTTAATTTATGTTTGCAAGTAAACAATTCATTTCTTGTATTGTTAAGTCGTACCGTTGAGAAGCTTATGTCATGTACTTTAAAAAAATAGTTTCAATAAATGAATAAATATACTTTACAGCATATGCTTCTCATGAATTATGAGTGTTCAGTTGAAGCAACATTTGTCCGGCACTGTTCATGAGAATGTATTTTTTAATAGTAAATTGTAATATTATTTAAATTTTATATAACGCTATTGGAGTGTAATTTTGTCTCTTTCGGATATCTGTAAATCCTGAAATCGTTCACAAACATTGTTCTTTACACACTGAAGCGATAACAATTTCAGTACCAGACATTTTTGTTAACCCGTAAGAGGTCGCGCGGTCTTTTCGATCGGGTTTTATAAATACGTTTTTAAAAACTACTTTTTTACGTTTTTGAAAGAAATATTTCATGTTCAGTAGTTATTTTATTCTATTTTTATTCCTTTTTATGTTGTTTTGTTTTTATTTTATTATTTTAGCATGAATAAACAGTTATGGCGCAAGTATACTTCCTTGTGGAACGGATACATTTATACTGTATTTTCCCGACGTTGACGAATTTACCTTTACTACTAAACTTGTTCTTGACAAAAAAAATTGTATCACCGAGTAAATGTCATTAGGCAGAATGTTCTTTAGTTTATAAAGGAGGCCTTGATGCCACACCCGATCAAATGCCTGCTCCATATCAAGAAAGACCGCGCTACAATATTGTCTTCTTTCCGGTGCTGAAGCTATTTTATCGGTAATACGATGAATTTGTTGTACGGCCAAGTGTTTTGCACAAAACTCAAACTGGTGATCGGGCAAGATCTTGTTTTTCACAATTACTTTTATAATTTGATCCTGTATTAGCATCTCAAAAATCTTCGACAATACACTGAGCGAACTAATTGGCCTATATGATGAAGGAACTGATAAGTCCTTATGAGGTTTTGGTATAGCTTGGATAATAGATTACTTCCATGTTTGGGGGAAATATAAAGTAGTGTTATAAATATGCGTCAATAGTATTAAACTTTTATTCGGTAGATTTTTGACTATTTCAGCGGTTATAAGATCTTTGCCTGGAGTTCTTTTGTTTTTTAAGCTTTTAATTTTTTTTTTACCTCTATCGGCGATGTGAGTTTAGTTAGCCATGTTAATTACGAAGGTGCCGAAAGGTATTCTTTAACTGATATTTCGTGTTGTAGCTGACCCTTGTTTTCGAACGATTTAAATATATTGCACAGGTACTCCTCGAGCATCTCAGCTTTGTCTTCATCGGTTTTAGTCCAATCCCTCTTAGGTTTTCTAGTGAAATGAGGTTTGGAAAGCTTGTTGAGAAAGGACTTCGTAGATTTACATACCGATCTGTCCTTTGGATTTAGTTGTGAAAAGAACTGCGAATATCTGAAATTTTTATACTGAATTATTGTATTCCGTAACTGATTGTGTAGCCTATTACAGGATCTTTTAAGTGATGAAAGTCTGTTTTTCTGCCATTGAACTCTTGCGTTTCTTGTTAATTGAATTAGTTACCTTATTTCGAACGGAGTATGAAATAAATGAGTTTCATAAAATCTATCCTCTTTGGGATATCATTTACAAAAAAAATCTGAATAAATTCTTCAACCTTAACAGAACTCGATTCGATATTATTATTCACGATTGAATAATATTTTTAACTTTTTACTAATTTACCGTGTGCAACTAATACTAACTGACTGAATGAATGAATGATTCCGTTTGTTGGTCTAGCTCGAGGCATGCTTTTCAAAAACGTGTGGTTTCTAGAATATTGCATCAGAAAAACAGCATTTTCTTAGTAAAAGTTTGTTGTAGACATGTCTGAATGTAGTTTCCAAGGATTTTGGATGTAGACATATGTATACGTGTGTGTGTACGCGCGCATGTATGTTTAGAACGCGTTCGCAATGGAAAATGCGGGTGTTCGAACATGCTGTGCATTTTTGTGACGGTTGAGATTATGGTAGACTTATAAAAATGAATAAAATGCATTATGAACGACCGGAAAAAATGTTCGGAAGCGTTAAAATATACTTAGGCTAATTTTACAACCCTTAGGCTTATATAAAATATATCATGAGTGATAGGAATATCAGCGATAGCGGATGTGTGTATATGGGGAAAATGCCGGTGAGTTTTCACAGGGCTATCACGGGGACAGGTGTATGCGTAGGAACAGTCGGCACGCTTCCGAAACGAAATGTGTGAACGGTAGATTAATTTTTAGAATCGGAAAAATAAACAGATTACGAAAGATCAGAAAAAGTTGTCGAAAATTAAAAAATAAAATCTATAGCTATTAATTTTGAAAATTCATGATAGCATATGCATATGCATAGCTTGCGCAGGAACAGATAATGCGCTTTCGCGGTGGTCAAGGCTTTAAATACTTAAAAGCGATTGCCCCGTCGATTTGCTGTACTATTTTCATCTTGCAATACTGTTTTTTTTTTGCTTTTAGGATTCCGTAATAACATACGCAATCCTAATAAGATGGTACACAAACGACAAAAATATTCAATTAAAATATCCGATAACTCACGAACGGCTTGACACGTATAAACTTCAAATTTGGAACATAAATTACAATTAAAATTATCTTTAAAACGATCCATAACTTGAAGATGACCGATTACCCTGGGCGGCAAAAAACCCAAAAAACCGTCAAGAATATATGGTACATAAAACGACCTCAAAAATCACTTAAAAAATCACAACTCATCACCCGATAAATCTATAAAGCTGAAATTTACAATATAAACTAAAATGTAGGAGTCCTTGCATAAAATAGAAAAAATTTCGGTACAAAAGTTATGTAAAGTTGCCGAAAAGTTCAAAAAAGCGCAAAAAATGACGTGTCCCTCCCCTAGAGCCGCGAGTATTACAGTTGAAAATTCTAAACGCGGTTTAAAATACGCGCATCTCCATATATTTCTCTGGTTTGGAACATCCGGATATCTAACTTTGAAATTAGACCCTCAGGGCGCCGAAAGGTCGAAATTTTGGGGAAATTTTTTTTTTTCCCCCGGGCTTGTGATATATTATTAGAAAGATCGATATTTGTCGGGAACGAAACAGTATTTATTTTTCTTAACGAAACTTTCAAAGTTGCCAAAAAGTTCAAAAAAACGCGAGCTCTAATTTGTAGCCCCTCTTTGCGACGCGAGTATTATAGCTATACATTTGGAACAAGGTATAAAATATGCGACTCCACATATATTTCTCTGGTTTGAAACATCCCTTTTGGCTTTATCGGAATACGAGACTGCAGCGGTTTTTAGGATTTGGTTCGGATCGTTGTACAATAATTTGCGTTAGTAGTGTTAGTACGAAGGCTAAAAAACGGAACGGGATCGCAGGTTAAACAGTAAACAGCGATTTTTCGGTCTTATGACTAAAAAAGTACTACTAGCGTAATAACAGTGTTAAACAATGAAATAGCAAATCTGTATTATTTCCTGTTTTTTCTTTTTTTTTTTATATATATAATTCGTGGTTGTTGTTTCTTTGCATTTAGCTTGCTACCCACACGCAGGCGCTCCGAAACAAGCTCCGGATGCAGCTTTTTGTCGTGAATCTCGTAAATCACTTTGTCGAAGAACGTATTTAGGATCTGGCCGGTGCTGTGGTTCAGCGTGCGCGGATGACGGTCGCCGGCAATTTGCGGCGGCGGTCGATACGGACGAACAAATTGTCTTTCGGGTCGAACTCAAAATCCAACCAAGAGCCGAACTTTTCAGTTTTTGGTTTCTATTCTACTAAATCAAAATAGACAGCAAACTATTTTCATTTGGAATGAGAAAAAATGCTCAATCAAGTTAATTGTTCAGAGTTTATTGTTCTTACCTGTGCAGTAGTTTTACCGCACTTATGACTTTATTACCTTTCAAAAATGATAACCGTAAACGATATTTTCGGAAAGGAAATAGCGACATGTTTCATTTGATATTTATATTATAATCTGAATTGATTATGAATTGTAACGTCGCCTTGTGAAAATTGTTTAAAATACCCTCTGACATGAGCTTTGTATACTTTAGTGTTCGAATTATCCGTGTAACGTGCTGTTTAATTGGCCATATTCTACTCATCTTAAACCGTTTGTACCCAGCTGCATTCTGCTTGTCATCTTAGTACCTTATTATTCGTTATTTAATCTTACTGTGGCACAAAAACTGTTGTTGATAAGCTGCCCCAGACTTTTGATAATCCATGTCTCTGAGCCGTATGTAGCATGGCAAAATTATGTCACATCTAAAAACCTGCCCCTTTGCCACGATGAAAGTTGTTTGAATTCTAAATACTTCATATCGCGATTGGGATTGCTTGAATTCTCTCTTGCATTTTTCTGTCCAATTTGATAATTCTCTGAATAATGTAACTGAGAAAACAGTTTAATTAGAATCATTTTAATTTTAAATAACGATTTCCCCGGTTTTAGTTGGGTTTTTATTCGCATTGCCGTTTAGATCGACGAGTTTTATATTGATTTATCATAATGTCTAACGTGAACTGAAAATCTCATGTTTACATGATAAACTACAAACTTGCAGACCTCTGATTGATATCCGGGATCAAATATTTGCGTAAGGAATATTTTCACTAGTCGCCTTATTTAGTGCATTTTACGGATTTGAAGTTTCCATTTGATTGTGCTAAAACTAAATGTGTTCAATAGATCTGGAGAGCAGAACTGAGGGGCTAATATACGTACATATTTTTCCTCACCTTTTGAGAATCTTCGTTCTCTTGATACTAAACTCTGCTACAGCGATCTTTGAAGAGTAATGTAAGCGCATACTAATTTCCAAATAATAGGCTTTTGATTAGCGGATTTATCGACATTGATGGATGCAATATCTAGATGTCGTTCGGCTGCCGATGATATACTTATTTTGTACAGCTGTCATTGCAAGAAACTATAATAAAACTGTATCTACGGTGTCACATCGTGAACGTGAATTAAAATTTCTTCCTCTCTCGAAGTGACGCTACTTGTGACAGAATGGCTTCCATTTTAATTGTTCCAAAACAGCTTTTTACTATAAAATGGACCACTTGCTTTCATCAATTGTTTTTTTAGTTTTCGCATTGTGCTTTAAACTGCAGCCTTTATTTTGTGAAAGACAACTTAGCGCTTTCGTTATTGAAGTTGTGTTCCGGAAGAAAATAAAAGCTTATTTTTCATACGGCACGAAATTAGTAACGACGTTATCGGAAATAATGTGTTTGCCTCTTCTCATTATTTCATATTGAGTAATTTCCGTATGTTGCAATTATAGGACTTTTAGGAGAAAACTTACTTTACTCGTACTTTTATTTGTTACTGAACTATCACGGTTTTATATAGAAATTTTTACTGTTCATTAAAATTCGCTTCGTTGAATATAATATTATAAATAAAAGTATAATAAAACTATTATATTTACTTGACAATTAAAATTTTTATTAATACGGCTAAAAATGGGGAAAAAAATAAAAAAAATAAAAGCGGGACACGCAAGAACATTTAAAATGTTTCTTTACGACCGTTATTTCTAGAAGTTTGGAAAACATTAGTATGAATGTATGAATCGATATAATCTATTCAGTGGCGAAGCTGAGAGGTCTGTCCTTTTCTCTCCTAAATAGAGAATTCTTTCTTTTTTTTTTATTTTGGGCTCGTCAATTATCCAGAAACGATTATAATAGGAAGGAGTCAATTATATCTTCATACGATATCAAATGTTGTTAGGAGAAAATAATCGATATAATGGGAACAATGTGATTAGAAGGAAAAGATAGGACATAAGAGGCGCAATATGGAGTAGGAACACCGAGTATCAATAAAATGGAATAGAAAGCAGAGCACTCAGCAGAAAGAGATGAACACTTAATAAACACGTGATTAACGTTGCAAAGTAGAAAATTCATTTTGTAATTTAGCTTCGGATGCTGAAGATAAGGTTAAAAATGAGAAAACAAGTTAGATTTTAATTTAAACAGAGATGGTGGAAATGAAGGCGGCTAGCTAGCACAAATCAAATACGATTATGTTTTTGATTTTTTTTTTTTTGTTTTCATATGTAAAAACGTAATAAAAGAAATCGATGTAATTCTTTTTGAACGACACCTGTTTAACTGAAATTGTTCAACTCTTCCAGTTTCCTTTGTTTTGTCATTTCCATTATTCGCCAAAGTTTTAATTTGTGCTCTCTCGATTGCTCCTTATCTTCCTCTTGTATTTTGCTGATTAAATCCGCACCGATTTTTCATCCCACTTTGTCGGATATATATTTTATATTTTCGTTTTATAATACACCAGCTCCATTTCTTTACTCGTATTGCGCATTTCTTATGTCTTATTTTCTTATTTTCTCTCTAGCATGGCTGCTATTGGTTTTTTTTTATATTATCGTTATCTAATCGAATTTAAATTTAACTGGTGACTTTTTTCTCATTCTTATTTCTAGAAGTAAGTCCTTGGTTGACATGCCTCTTCCCAAAAAGGAAAAAAAGCAATTCTTTAATACGCTAAAATTATCCGTATTAATGCAAAATTGAAATATGCAATGATCTTATTCTCTTCTACTTTATATTTAGTCTTTTCCATTTCATAGATGTCGGATATAACGAGAAGATTTGATATAGAACATTTTAACCATCTTGTTACTTATGACATATATTCTAATTACCTATATAATTATTTTTGCTAGAATTTTATATATTGTCTTCAGATAAGTATTTTTTTTTTTTTTTATTTCCGGCTATATTAAAAATTCTTCAAACTTATACAAATTAACAAAAAATTTTGAAAAAAAAGGTATTTTGGAAAGTTTTTTTAACCAAAAAAAAAAAAAGAACTTAACCAAGTTTCGGGCCCGAGTTTAGTCACACCGTCGGCTGCAGTATTTATGTTTCTTAAAAATCGGAACTAAAAAATTTGTAGCCCGCCGGAGCCCACTACGAAGAAGTGAAATTAACAATTTATAAAACAGTTTAAGAAAACGTAACACGGTTTTAAAAATAATTATTATTATCGGATTTAGTGTCATAAATTCTTCGCTACGGTTAAATTATAATTAGGAAAAGTTTATTTTTTACTACTGTTTATCCGTATCGGTTGTATTGAATTTGATGCGATAGGACCAAAAGGGAAAGGAAAAATAAATTCTCGTTAAATCGCATTAAAATAGCGTTAAATTCGAATGCGTTTCTATATCAAAATTAACAAACTGCAACAATCAGCCAATTTTCGTAATTCCAAAATTCTTTTCAGCAATGTCTTCAATTAATTCTAGACAACCAATTTAATAAACATTATGTAATTTATTAAGGTACCAAAAGTCGCAAAAGTTGCTAAAGATAATATTATTGAATGAGTAATTATTATACATATATATGCATATTGATTATGTCATTCTTACGTTGGGGGCAGTAAGAAAATCCTATTACATTTTTTGTGATGTATTTGGTCATAACATTATTAACAAACACAAAATTCATGGTAGACATTATTTATTGAACAGAATAAAATATACTGCTCGATAACGAAAGTACAAAACAAGGTGCATAAAAGTGTAAATTGAACATGACTATGTTACCTCTCGTACTATAACAACAAAAAGAAAAAGGAAATACTAACGTACATGCATGCAGGAATTTAATATTTAAAGGTTTTGAATATAATAGAACCAGAAAAAAAAAAAAAAAAAAAAGAAACTAGAAAAAGATAAGGTTCAGACTCGAGACTGGTTTCATAGGATGACTGGAACATTGTAGTGGTAGAATTTAGTGAACAGTTTTTCTTCATGAAGGGTCAGCGTTAAATTTATTTTTCCACTATGATGATAATGTTTAATATTTATTTATATACATTCCGTCCATTGATGATTGATTTGATTCGTTTCTTTTCTTACAACTACAATTCACTCTATTTAGCAAGTATCACTTAAAAACTTAATCTTAAAGAGAAATTGTAAATTCTAGATAATTAAATAAAATAATGTTCATAACGTTAATATTTAATAATGATAATAAAAGAATTGTTTCTTCCACAAAAATTATTGTTTTATTCCTGAAAAAGAGTAAGGGGAACTTCGTTCCTGACGGAGATCCCATGACCGCACACAATTTTTTCATTTCGTAATGATCATCTTGTAGTTAATGATTTAGTATAAGTCTCTAAGTGTCATATAGATAAATTAATTGATTTACTTTTTCCGCATAAGCCGTTGCATCATTTCATTCCAGGACACTGTGAAGTTTAATTAAGTGATACATACAGCGATCAACAGTTGGTGCCAATTCATGTGGAACTTTCCGAGATTTGCGATGGATAAGTTTAGATCTTTTAATAATTAGTATTTTAGTGTTACTAACCGATGCTAAATTTAGATTATTAGGTATATAACCTGCCTTAGAAAAAAACGTTTTTTTCTTCAAAATTTCGAACTTTCGGCACTGCAAGGGCCCAATTTTAAAACTGGAAATCCAGATGTTCCAAACTAAAAGAAATATAAGGGGATGCGCACGTTTTTAGACGCCTTCAAAATTTTTAGCTGTAATATTCGTGGAGCTAGGGGGGAGACACGTAATTATTTTTGTTTTTTTGAACTTTTCCAAAACTTTGAAAGTTTCGTTAAATTACAGAAATATACGTGGAAGTACATATTTTTAATCATGTTTAAAATTTTTAGTTATAATACTCGCAGCGCCCGGGGACACGCAATTTTTCGCGCTTTTTTGAGCTTTACAGCAACTTCGAAAGTTTTGTTAAGGAAATAAAATACGGTTTCATTCCTGACAAATAGAGATCTTTCTAATGATATATCACAAGCCCAAGAAAAAAAATATTTTTTTCAAAAATCTCGTGCTTTCGGCGCCCCGAGGGTTCAATTTTAAAGCTGGAAACTCAGATGTTCCAAACTAGAGAAATATACGTGAAACCAAGGGCGTCGCCAGCCGATGGGCCAGGAGGGAGCAAGATGAGTTGCCAGCCGCCAGGGGGGAGGGCAAGATGATAGAAAAAGGATATGAGTTATAGAAAAAATAAAATTTATAAGTTGTAAAGGCTTAATATTTTATTAAACAAGAATAAAATATTAATTATAACATAATTTTCGTGGGTTTCTGGCAAATTATTCATGATTACGTGCCTATGAATACTCATTATGGCCAGTTGATTAAAAAGTTTCAAGGCTCCAGGGGAAGCAGCTGCCCCCCTGCCCCCCGCTGGCGACGCCCATGCGTGGAACCGCATATTTTTAACCGCGTTTGAAATTTTTTGTCGATAATATCCGTGGTGTTAGGGGGGGGGCACGTCATTTTTCGCGCTTTTTTGAACTTTACGGCAACTTTGAAAGTTTCGTTAAGGAAATGAAATACTGTTTCGCTCCCGACAAATATCGATCTTTCTAATAATATATCACAAGCCCGGGAAAAAAAAAAATTTTCCCAAAATTTCGACCTTTCGGCGCCCTGAGGGTCTAATTTCAAAGTTAGATATCCGGATGTTCCAAACCAGAGAAATATATGGAGATGCGCGTATTTTAAACCGCGTTTAAAATTTTCAGCTGTAATACTCGCGGCGCTAGGGGAGGGACACGTCATATTTTGCGCTTTTTTGAACTTTTCGGCAACTTTACATAACTTTTGTACCGAAATTTTTTTTATTTTATGCAAGGACTCCTACATTTTAGTTTATATTGTAAATTTCAGCTTTATAGATTTATCGGGTGATGAGTTGTGATTTTTTAAGTGATTTTTGAGGTCGTTTTATGTACCATATTATATATGCTTGACGGTTTTTTGGGTTTTTTGCCGCCCAGGGTAATCGGCCATCTTTAAGTTATGGATCGTTTTAAAGATAATTTTAATTGTAATTTATGTTCCAAATTTGAAGTTTATAAGTCAAGCCGTTCGTGAATTATTGATTTTTATTTTTGATATTTTGGTCATTTGTGTATCATCTTATTAGGATTCCGTACATTATATGTATACGGAATCCTAAAAGTTGTGCCATGGATGAAGGGAGGGGATGAATATCATTTCTGCTGAACTCGTAGTGCTGACTGATGTTCGCCTGTTCATTCCCTCATATTTAAATGTCACTAAGAACCTACATGAACGTCATCTGGATTTCACACTTCCGTATATCGATGATAATATGAAGGATTTGAGTATTATATTTCTTGCTTTAAGGCTGGATATGATTTCTAGTGCTGCCAGAGAGTCCGTAATTATTAATATATTTTTTTTTTTACTTACAAGAAGAAATATATTGTAACCCATACAGGATGGCATACGTTTCTGCGCTCATACTGTGCAGCCATCATTGAGTTCGAAAGAATACGCTTTATCTGATACTACGAACGCGCATGCTGTTGGCAATATACGTCTGGTTTTATTATTGTAAACTTCAACGGAAGGACGAATGTGAGGATTTAGTGTATAGGGTTTATTGGGTTTATGTTAATTAAATTTAATAAGTCGAGGACCGCGGGCACAGGATCCTTTAATAAACGTGGTTTGCATGAGAAATTAATAACAGCCACAGGAATATGTGTTAAGGATAGGAGAGTATTGCATTACATAGAATAGGTAATACATGTACCACAATGTATGATACTTGTTTTACTTTAAATCCTATACCATATATTAATATTTAATTTTAGGCAATCTTTTGGGAGTCTGCCAGTAAGTGGTCTTGATAACCAAACCTCGTTGCTATTTAATGTGTTGAGATTTCAGGAATATATACAAAAATCACGAATACAAGAAATGGTTTTGTGATTACGTTTTGTTTTTTTCCCCTTTGCCTTGTTTCCATTTTCCATTCGATGCTTGCGTTTTAATTATTCCCTCATACTGTAGTGGGTCTTCTGTCATGCTGGAATTAAGGTTTATTAAGTTTTAATATTGTACTGCAAAGAGAAGCAAATGTTAATTGTTATTAACAATTTTGTATACATTTCGTTATCCATGGTAGCCAATGCGTAAATTACGTTTACTGTTTGGATATTGCATATATTAGCTTTTTCGTAATATTTCAGAATTTCTGTAGCGTCCTTCTTGGTTAGACATGGAGGTGTATACTTCAATCTATCGTTTGTGTTTTCGTAGCGCGCATTGACACAGGCGCAAAAGTATTGTATACATAAATTTTCATTTTTAACCATCTTCGCATTAGAATTGCCATTTTGTCATGGTCAAATGTCAAATAGTACATGCACATGATATAATCTATATCGTATCGATGTTCGTTGTTCCAAACGGTCAATCATTGTACTTGCATCAGTGACCATTTAGAAGATATGTGTGTTTTCCCAATACTCTATTTTTGAGCCAAGTACTACGAAAGCCGATAATAGTTTGTATTCTTGTTGTGAATGCGCCTGAAAATATTCACAAAAAATTTTCTATATTCAAATTATGTTCTGTGCATATTATAAAATAAGTTCTCCGCAATAACTAATATTAATTTAATCTATAATGCTTAATTATGACTCTCAAAATTTTTTTTCCTATTAATTATAAGCTAATAGCTTTTGTATTAGTTCAATTTGCATTTATAGTCATCATTTACGTATAATACGGATCGTTACATTATAATTGAATGTTATGCGTATTCTTGTAACATTTAGATTTGTTCCAGATTTTTTTTTTTATATTTATGGGTTTGCCAATGAAAAAATTAGCCCAAGAAATGGGAAGAAGGAGAAAATAACGCTATATTGTTAAATGTTTAAGGATAGAGGACAAAAATAATTCAAGGCAGAAATAACAGGAGCAGAAGGAAATGACAGAATGTAAGAAGCGCTGTAAGGAGTAGGAATACTGAGTTTTAGTGGTAAAGAGTAGAAGGACGATTGTTCAACAAAGAAGACCGCACATTCAAATAAAACGTGATCAAAATCGCAAGGAATGTGTGCGGAAGAGGAATCGAAATGACAAAATGCAGTAGCGTGAAAATGATGCAGGAAAGAGGATACGATTACATTAAAAGTGACAAATAGCCAAGATTGTGTAGTGCTTAAGAGAGGGGAAGTCTAGAAACCATTGACGAGAAGGAAGAGATGGATGAATAGAGAGGTAAAAGGAGGTAGGATTGGAAAATGAAGAAGAATAGGATTTAAGTCATAGTTTGGAATGAGCGGTTGTGGAAGGAAAAACTATATATGGGCAAAAAAGGTACCTAAAAATCTGCCATTGGAAATGAAAGAAAGAGCTGAGGAATCCACACCTTATTGATCTCAACGACCAAATGACCAGGCATCCACAAAAGATCGATCTAGATCGAGTGAAAAAGGAAAAGTTACATAATCGGAAGAGGGAGCGAGAAGAGTAGATGTGATGGCCTGTAAAGCACTTTTAGGATCCAAGATTATGAACACTTTATGGAAAAAACATTTAAGACTAAACAAAGAGAACAGTACGTAATACATTCTGTTTAAAAAATGTCTTCACTACTGTTCAGTTTAAAAAATGTCTTCACTACTGTTCAGTTTAATTCGATTGTTTAAGTTTATCTATCGCGTTGAATTTCGTCTTATCAGCTTTGTTAGAGAGAACACGCCGGTGAGTTCGTTCCGACTATATCTTTTCGTTTCTTATCCCATAGTGTATTTCTCTTATCTGTGTTGTAAATCAGCTTTGTTGTTTCGCTAATTTAACCCAGCTGGTAGCGTCGTTTTAATTTGATTTATTTCATCTTCTTAACGATTTTATTTTTCATCATTTTTGTTTATAATTTTTATTTATTTACTTTTTACTCGGTTAGATGAGCACAGCTAAAGGAGAGGGGGGCTCTGCGGCCTCCTCCCCAAGTCCTGCTAAAGTTATCAAACCTTCGTCCAATTTGTCTATTAATATGGACGTGGACAGTAACTCCAAACGTAAATCTATTGATCCTTTTTCGCCTATTTCCTCTGTTCTACCGAAAGAGATCAGACTCCCCAGGCTGAACTTAATACATCCCCTGTTGCCCATGTTGTCGATCATCTCAGCCACAACATTAATAATAATACTAAAAGCAATTCAAATAATGTATCCAATAACAATTTTATTAATAATAATAGTAATAACAATAATAGCAACAACAATAACAATAATAGTAACATTAACAACAGTAATAATACTACTACTACTACTACTAATAATAATATTAATAATAATAGTTGCATTACCGACGTTTCCAATACTTGTTTTGTAAATGATCATTCGGGACCTTTCATTGTTTTTGTCGAAAATTTAGCTGCCGATAAGAACATAGGCAATAACCACCCTTTGGCTCTTGCAAGATTAATAAATTCTGTCTCTTCGTCATTCTATAGTGCTTTTCCTTAAGGAAAGGGCCGCATTTCAGTCACTTTCTCTTCCGCTCCTCCTGCTAATTACTTTTTATCTAATTCTGACTTCTTTCTCAGTAAAAATATTAAAGCTTATATTCCTAATAGCGCCTTATACAGAATAGGAATTATTTGAGGAGTCCATCCTTCGTTTTCTGAAGACGGTATTAAGGAAGGGATTGAATCATACATTCCCATAGCATTCATTCGTCGTATCTATCGTTCCTCCGAGGGTATTAAAATTCCGACTAGATCCATAGAAATTAAATTCCACAAATCCGTTCTTCCAGTTTTCGTTTTCATTTATAAACTCCATTTTCCTGTTTCGCCTAGTGTACGACTACCTACACAGTGTTCGAAATGTTTCCTTTTTGGGCATATTTCCAGACACTGTCGTAGTTCTTCAAATATTTTTTTTTTTTTTTTTTTTTTTGGGAACGCCAACCAAGGGCAATGACCCATCATCAAAGAATTACAAAAACAGGATTAAATTTTGATATATAAAGAAATAGAGGAAATGAACTCCGCTAAGATTGGAACAACATCTGGTGAAGGAAAGGAAAGTATGTAGGAAGCACAAAAAGGAGTAGGTAGTTTCAGGTGGAGAAGCTTAGTGTAGAGGAGGGAACGCTGCTGTACAAGAAGAGAGCATTTAAAAAGGATATGATTTGCATCACAAACACAGTCATGATCCGAGGGATGAAAATTGCAGTATGGGGAAGAAACAATAGAAAAACGAAAGAGAGACGAAGGAAGACAATTATGGTTGAGACGAAGACATGTTATAGAGGAAATAACGGAACGACTGAAACCAGGGAAATCAGCAAACCAGGAACGTGATGAAGGAAGAGGTTGCAAGAGTTTGTAAAAGGAATGAGGATTGGAAAAAGAGGTAATGTAGGTATCCGACCATGATTTGAGGTGTGCTCGTTTGGATGGAAAGAGGATATTATTGGCAGGAAATTTATTGATAAATTTGCCGCTATAGGAAGCAGAGCGAGCAAACGAGTCAACTAGATTGTTGCCTGCGATGCCGCTATGATTGGGAATCCAAAGAAGATCGATTTGAATGGAACGAACTAAGAAGAGATTTGCATTTAAGGAACGAATGGAAAGGATAATGTAGTCGCATGAAGAGGATGGAAAAGGGGAGGATATAGCCTGCAAGACGCTCATGGAGTCAGAACAAATAAGGTATTTATTATTATAGGAGGAAAGTGCAATGAACAGAACTGCACGGAGTATTGCATACGATTCTGCAGTGAAAATGGAACAGAAGGAAGGAAGTTTATAAAGTTCGTAGTGTGGAAGAGAAGAAATAAGAAAAGAAGCTCCGACCCCCTCAAGGCTTTTGGAACCATCCGTAAAGAGGACAGACGAAGAAGGAAATAGAGACCTCAAAGCTGCGTTGTACTCGCTTAAAGCGATAGAAGGTGAATATTTAGTATGAGAAGGAAGGAAAAACAAATTAGGAGGATATAAAAAATCTATAAAGCTGAATGTAAAGAACGGGAGTTTATGATATGTGTAGATAAATGAAGAATAAGGAGCAAGGCGTCGAGAGACATGAGAAAGAATAGGAATCTTCAGGGGAGAAAACCGCCAATTGGCCAGGATGTAGGAATAAGCAGAAACTAATTTAGAAGACTTAATAGGAAGACGTTTTATGAGGAAGCTATCCCCAAGAAAGTATCTACGAATGTGTAAAGGATGAATGTTGGCTTCTGACTGTAATGCAGGAATGGGGGAGAATTTCAGAACACCGAGGCAAAGACGAAGACATGAATTTTGGACTTTATCGAGTTTGGAAAGAAGATGTTTAAGAGCATTGCCATAAATGAAGGAACAGTAATCAAGTTTGGAACGAATAGTAGATTTATATAGAATAAGAAGAACACTGGGGTCACCACCCCATTTGTGTGGAGATAGAGCCTTTAATAAATTAGTTCTCTTAAGACAGGAAGTATATAGGTAGGAAATATGTTCGCAAAAGGATAAACGACTGTCTAGGAAAACGCCAAGATAGCAGAAGGACCTAACTAATGGAATAGATAAATTGTTCAAAGAGACATTAATTAAGGAATTATTATAGGGACGAAAGGAAAAAACCATACAAACAGATTTAGAGGATGAAATGGTTAGATGGATGTTGGATAGAGCGGATTCAAGCAAGTTCAACGAATTATTGAGTTCATCTTTAGCAGAGAGGATGGAAGTTGAAGAGTAATAAATAAGAATATCATCCGCGAAAAGGAGTGTAGAGGCTGAGACGGGAAGAGAAGCTATTTCAAGCGAATAGATATTAAAAAGAGTAGGACTCAAACATGACCCTTGAGGAAGGCCACGGAATACACATCTAGAGCCAGAAAAGGAAGGAGTGGAAAGATAAATGGTTCTACTTTGAAAGAGCTGAATTATCAGGGAAGAAAGTTGAACAGGAATGCCAATAGAAATCATCTTATTTTTAAGGGATGGAAGATGAACTTTATCGAAAGCAGAAACTACATCAACAAAGGCAGCGATCGTGTATTTTCTTTCGAGAAGAGCTTTATATATGTCAGAAAGAAAAAGGCTGATGCAGTCAGAAGAACCAAGACCAGGACGAAAACCGAACATATTGTAGGAGACGAGATTATTATGTTCCAGCCACCAAACAAGGCGCCGGTTTAGCATACTCTCGAATAGTTTTCTTAAACAAGGAGCCAAAGAAATAGGTCGAAAAGAATTTGGAATTTTCTTAGGAATTGGGACAATTATAAATGCATTCCAAATAGGAGGTGTAAGTCCTGAGAGAAGAAAAGAATTGAAAATTTCGAGGAGAATTTTGAGTGAGAAATTAGAGAGATTTTTAAGAACAAGGAAGGAAATTTTGTCGATTCCTGGAGTCGAATTGGAGGATTTTTGCAACGAAAAGAGGAGTTCATTGAAGTGGAATCTGAAGTGAGGAAGTGAGATGAATTTGGAAGAGAAGAAGAAGGAGAGCTTACTTCGTCAAAGGAAGGAACATAACTGGGAGCTAGATTGTCAATAAAGGATTCAAGTATGTCAGAAGAGATGTTATGATAAGAAGGGTGTTCGGATTTGGGAGTTTTGAAGGCTTTGGCCATTCTCCAAATTTGGGAAATAGACGTGGTCCGGGAAAAGGAAGAGCAAAATTTTTTCCAAGATTCCTTCTTGGCTTGTTTTAGGATGTATCTGGCTCTAGCGTTAGCTTTTCTATGGTCAATAAAATTTGAAAAGGAGGAACAGTGACGGAAGGTTCTAAAAGTAGCGACGCTGGCATCAAAAGCCACCTTGCAGTTATTATTCCACCATAAGGATGAAGCTGCATGACGGCGAGGTTTAGAAGGCACTGGAGGTGATGAGGAAGAAAGGGCAAGTAAGATGGAATCTGTAAAGTATTTGTACTTTGAAATAGGATCTAAGTGATGATGCAAAAGGGAAAGAGAAGAGTCAACAGAACGACTAAATTGTTCCCAATTAGTTTTGGGGATACACCATTTGGAGGCATAGAGGGGCTTGAATTAAGTGGATGATGGGGGAAGACTTTTGAACGATACAATAATAGGGACATGGTCACTTCCAAAAGTACCATCAAGAGTTTTCCAGGAACAGTTAAGAGCAAGATCAGGAGAAGAAAAGGAGAGATCGACTGCGCTAAAAATGGAAGGGCTTTTGTACAAAGTAGGAGATTGATCATTAAGGAGGATAAGATTATGTCCGAGGATAATGTTTTCAAGAACCACTCCATTACTGTTTCGACTAGAACAACCCCAAAGAGGAGAATCAGCGTTCCAATCACCTCCAATAATGAAGGGGGAGGAATATTATTAAGAAAGGAGGGAAAGGAAAAATTATTGAGATTAAAATTCGGAGGAAAGTACGTACAGACTATGTTTAATGGGCGGGGAAAAATGGAAGGAATAGAAATGTGGACTACATTCGGATCACGAGAAGATGGCACAGAAGAGAAGTGTACATTTTGAGATTGGAAATGTATATTATTTCTAATAAGGATGGCAGCACCACCGTAGCCGTCTATTCTATCAGAACGAACCACGGAGAAATCTTTAAGATGAAACGTTTCAGATTGTTTGAGCCATGATTCGGAAATTAAGGCAATGTGAATTTGATGTATATCAAGTAAACTCTCCAAGGCAAGTCTATTAGCTTTAAGGCTGCGACAATTCCACTGGAGAATGTTAAATTTGAAGGACATATTGAAAAATTAAAAAGAGGGAGAGAAACATAAACGAAAAAGGAGAATAAGTAAGGAGAGAATTAAGTTAAAACAGAGTTAAAATTTATCTAGAAGGTGAAGGAGAATGTATTTGCGAGTGCAAAGGTGAAGCAAAGAATAAGGATTATTTAAGGTGAAGGTTACTGGAAAGAAAAGCGGAAAGAGAATTAGCAAAGTTTGAAGAGGAGTCAACGTTAAAGGATGATATCAAGTCCAAAATGGCTGTTGAGAGATTATTAATGGAAGGAGAAAATTCAGAAAAAGAAGAGAGGTTAGAAGGATTGTTAGAAGAATCGTTACTAGAGGATGGGTATGGTTTGCTTAGTGCCCATCCATTTGTGGGAGAAGGAATATGATAGACAGGAAGAGAAGGAAAATGGGGAGTAGGCTTAGAAGAGAATTTAGGCGATTTTGTTTTACGGAACGTTAAAGATTTAGTTGGAGGTGAAGAATGAATAGTAGGAAAATTGTGAGTGTTATGAAGAGGAACAGAAACAGATGCGCGATTTGCATATGAAAAAGCTTGAGACACTAAGGAATTATCCTTGTGCTTTGATGCTTCATGGAAAGATAGGTTTTCATACGCCATGATTCTTTTGATGTCCTTTTGTCTAATCCATTCAGGACATCTACGGTCATAAGAACAGTGGTCACCTTTGCAACTACGACAAACAGGAGGATTTTGAGTATTTGGGCAGTCTGATAAGGAATGCTTAGAAGAGTAGTGAGAACAGACAGTATTAGAACTACGACAGTGCCTCGCAATATGACCAAATAAGAAACACTTGGAACATTGTGTAGGAGGTCTGACGCTAGGCAGAACTTGGAAACGGAGTTTAAAAATAGTAATAAATTCTGGAAGGAAGGATTTAGTAAATTTGATTTCAACTGATCTAGTAGGTGTCTTTTTACCTTCGACGGTTTTTAAAATGCGCCTGATAGAGGAAAAGGGTATAGAAGATTCAAGCCCCTCCAGTATTTCTTCTTCAGAGAAGGAAGGATCAACTCCAGAAATAACTCCCAATTTGTAAATGGAATTAACTGGGATAAAAGCTTTAAAAGGATGAGTTCTGAAGGAAGGAGTAGCAGAAAGAACTGAAGGGAAGAAAACAGATATTCGATTTCTACCTAGGGTAGTAATGTTAGAATAGGAAGAGGAGATTGTACCAAGGAGTCGGGCCACCGCCAATGGATGATAATTCCCAATGTTATTTTGTGTTGAATTATATTCTACAATTATAGAATAGGGTCCTGGATGGTCGGAGGGGTAGACCTCGGGACTACTGTGAATTAAACTATTATTATCATCATCAATATTGTTATTGTTATTATTATTATTATTATTATTATTATTATTATCGTTGGCATTATTATTATTATTATCATTGGCATTATTATTATTATTATCATTAGCATTATTATTATTATTGCTGTTACTATGTTCACTACTACCGTTTTTAACAGGGTTATTATTGTTGTTATTGATATTATTCTTACTTCCGTTGTTATTACTATTTTTAATACTAAAATTTTCAACGGCTTTAGAGACGGTTTCATTATTATTATTATTTTTATTGTTACTATTATTGATTATATTAGTGGGAGCGTTGAGATCAGTTTGAGACAGCCGTAGATCCTTGCTAGGCAGAGTCACGGTCGGTGAAAGGGGGCCGGAAGGTTTACGCTTTACGGCAGCGTCGGTTTCCATCAGGTTGAGACTTAAATTATTCTTATTGGTATTGAATTTCGTATCTTTGGAGGAGGCCGCCGGGCGGCCCCCACTGGACGAACTCATCGATCGATTAAATTAAAATAAATAAATAAATAATAATTGGAAAAAAGAAAAAAGAAAAAAAAAACACGACAGAATTCGAGTGTCTGAAGTACCGAAAGACGAACTAAAATTGTCAGCTGTCGAAATGAGCAGGCGAAATACGCGCACGAAATAGTAAAATCAGAACAATCTCACCGGTGGTTTTATCGCTACGATGATAACGAAAATGCCGAAGAAATCGAAGATGATGTTGTTATCGGAGAACAATTGTTATCTATTAAACAACGCGAACGAACAACCGCTAAATATATGCTCTCATTGTGCTTTTTTTTTTTTTTTTTTTTTTTTTTTATTGGCTCTTGGCCGAAATTGTAAAGGCTCTCATTGTGCTTATGATCGTACGTTCCCGGAATGGGTGAGACAAAAATAAATTAAGCGCATTATGGCATTCGAAAATATCTCTTTCCACGAGGCATCTAATTTTAAAAATAGTAATTTAATCTCCCAGACTTCCTCATATGCCGATCGTGCTTCGTTTCCTGCTTCCTGTTCTAATGCATCGTCTAAGTTCTCGCATGCATTTCCTAAATCTATTCCGCGGCCTAAATCTCCGACTTTTCATAAACGTCCTAATTCTAAATCCTATTCTAAACCTTCCCCACAGTTTCCTGCCCTTCCTTCTAACCACTTTCCGTCGCCCTCTAATGGTTGGGCTTTTAATAGTTCCTCTTCTACTAGTAATTCTACATTCATTAATTTAGTTCATGACGCTTCCAGTTCCACTTCCGTTTCTACTTCCAAAGCTCCTTCATCCACTGCTTTTCCTACAGCTAATTTTATAGCTGAAGCGATTTTAGATCTTCTTGCATCCAATAACACTGATTCTTCTTCCTCCCTTGTTGACTCCCTACCTCTCTTCTTATCTAACTACATCCACCTTAATTAGTAATTCTTCTCACTTTCGTTATAAAGTGAAAGTGAATGCAACCGGGGCTAACCTTTTTTCTCCCACTTCGTTTTTTCTCTGCTTTTTCTGTTTTCTCCCTCTTCTCTTTTCACGATCATTATTATTATTACTATTAATTTTTCCTTTTATATTAGTTTCCTCCTCCTCTGGATTTTAAGACACTTGAGTATATTGCCCAGAGGCGGACATGCAGCAGTTGCTTTTTTCATATTTCAATGTACTGACGCTGCTGTGACTAAAATCACTGCCTGCCTCAGATACATTAACTTTATTCGTGTCATTATGCAGTGTACTCTTGTCTTAAAATTTTTGAGACTAAGGCACTTTGACACTTTTTTACGCTATTGTAATTTACATTATATTCTCGCAAAATTAAGACAATTATCGAGAATCATAGCGACTATAAATTTCGCCCTTTTATGTACTTAGCTGCAATCGGCTACGAATCATTTTGTCCGATACCTCTAAAATCCTGTTTCTTACTTTTAATTTTTTCTTTTATTTACTCCAGTCCAGCATCCATCATTGTCTTCTTTCTATCAACAGTTTACTTTTGTTTAATTATATTTATTTATTCCTTCTATTTTCTTATTAACTTTCCTCACAACTTGCTAACCCCAATTTTCCTCCACCCATTAAAGTTTCTTTCCTTCTGGTTTTTTTTTTGCTTCTTTTTTTATTCTTTTTTTACTTTGTAATTATCTTTTATTTTACTCTACCTCGCTGTTTTTCTTCTGGCATTCTCTATGTTTCTCTTCCTTTCCCTCCCCCTCTATCTTTTTGTTTTTTCTTTATTTCTTTTTCTTTTCCCTACTCAAGTCTTTTCTTTTTATAATTTACTACGCCGGGTACTTCTAATATTTTATAGTGGAACTGTCGCAGCCTTAGAGCCAACAAAAATTCATTAGAGGGTCTGTTAGACATTCATAGTATTAACGTTGCACTAATTTCTGAAACGTGGCTACGGTCGGATATGAATATTAATTTTCATGGGTATAAGATAATCAGATGCGACCGTGACGATGGTTATGGTGGATCTGCAATCCTTATTAGGGACGGCATTTTATTTCAATCTCATGATGTTTCCTTTAATTCCCCTTCTAGTCCTAAGCAGCCTAATATTGTACACATTTCCATCCCTTCCAATGCAGCTCGTCCGCTTAATATTATGTTTATCTATGTTCCTCCTAGTTTCGACCTTCATCACTTTCCTTTCGTTCTTTTTCTCAGATCTATCCCACATCCATTCATCAGGGGGGGGGGGGGGCTGGAATGCTCAGTCACCCTCATGGGGTTGCTCAAACCATAACAACAACGGTACTGTTCTTGAAAATCTTGTTCTTTCTAATGATTTAGTCCTCCTTAATGATCTCTCTCCTACCTACTACAAAAGTCCATCTAGTTATAGTTCTCTCGATTTAACGTTCTCATCTCCTTCTATTGGTTTTGATTATAATTGGTCAACTCTCATGGGCTCGTATAGCAGTGACCATATTCCTATTCTAATTAATTCCCAGAATCCTTCTTCTCCTTTTTGTTCCAAACCTCTCAATTACCTTCGATGGAACTTGTCCAAAATTAATTGGGCCCTGTTCCACTCCTTAATTGATTCTACGCTTCCTAAATTTCTAGATGGCTCTGACCCTGTATTTCACTACCATCAATTCCTAAATTCTATTACAAATGCTCTTTCGTTGTCTTCTCCTCCTTGTAAACCGTCATCGTCAGGTCATCGTGAATCAGCATCGTTCCTCTGGTGGAACGAAGAATGCAACAGCGCTTTCGATCATAGTGGCGCTACATTTAGAATTTTCCGGTCTAGTCGTACACGCGAAAACTTTCTTGCTCACAAAAGGGCCAATGCAAGGGCTAGGTTTATTCTAAAATTATCTAAGAAATCCTCTTGGAAAAATTTCTGTTCATCTTTTTCGAGAATTACTCCTCTTAATCATATCTGGAAAATGGCCAGAGCTTTCAAATTCCCTTCTTCTGAACGTCCTTCTATCCATACTATTTCCTCCGACAGTTTGTCTTCTTTTCTTGATACTGTTGCTCCTGCTTATGTTCCCAACGTTGATGAATCCTGTCCGCTTCCAGTTACAGAAGACTCTAATCCTCATTTTCTTACCTTTGCGTTTAATATTAATGAATTAAAATCCATTCTTAAAAAATCTTCTAGCCCCACTCCGGGTCATGATGGTATTCCCTTCTCTGTCCTAAAAAAGTTATCCGATCATGCTTTCCAAACTCTTCTCTGTATATTCAACTCATTTCTGTCCAGAGGAGTCACTCCTCCTGCCTTGAACACCTTTATTATCATTCCTATCCCTAAGCAAAACTCCTCTCTTCGTCCGATCTCCCTAGCATCGTGTATCAGAAAACTGTTTGCGGACATGCTTAACAAGCGCCTGGTCTGTTGGCTCGAACACAATAACGTTTTTCCTTCTAATATGTTTGGTTTCCGCCCTGGCTTAAGTCCTGCTGACTGCGTCAGTTTTTTTGTTTCCTATATCTATAAATCTTTCATCGATAAACAGTACACATTAGATACTTTTATTGATGTTTCCAGTGCTTTTGATAATGTTCATCTCCCTACTCTTCGAGATAGAATGATAGTAATTAACATCCCGATACATTTCTCTTCCCTCATTGTTTAACTTGATGTTAAATTATACTGTTCTCCTGTCTTCCTGTTCATTCGAGGTTTCAAGATTTGTTTCTCGTGGTCTTCCACGAGGATCCTGGCTTAGTCCTACTCTTTTTAATATCTATACTATTTCTGTTGCTTCTCTTTCTATGAACTCCTCTTCCTTATTTTTTGCCGATGACATTCTTCTCTTTTCCTCATCCCACGATATTGTAGATGCTAACGAAAAAGTCAATGCATCTCTATCTACTTTGGAACAATCTCTTTCCTCTCTGAATCTTTCTATTTCTCCTATAAAATCTTCTTGTATTGTCTTTTCTCTACGTCCTTTTAATCCCGCTTTACTTTCTATATCCTTAAACTCCAAACTTATCCCTCGTAGGAATTGCTTTTGCTATCTCGGTGTATTCCTTAACAGTCGTCTGTCCTTTTATGAACATATTAATTTCCTTTCCTGTTCTGCCCTTAAAAGACTGAACCTACTAAAAGCTCTTTCCTCAACAAAATGGGGAGGCGATCCTTTTCTCCTCATTTCCTTGTTCAAGTCGATTATCCGTTCCAAATTCGATTACTGTTCCTTTATCTATGGCTCTGCTTCCAAATCACTTATTTTCAAGCTGGATATAATGCAAAATTCTTGTATTCGTTTTTGCCTTGGTGCTCTTAGATCTTCTCGAATACCAGCAGTTCTCGCTGAACTAAACAGAGAAATAAAATTCTATAATAATGAAGAATTAATATATTGAAAAACACTAAATGCAGGAGTACTGCAGGGATCAGCACTATCCCCAACTATTTTTAACATTGCGATGGCTAAGGTACATAATGTATGTGACCTTAATGGGAATAATATGGAACTAATAAGCTATGCAGATGATCTTCTATTAAAGCAGGGATTCAGGATGTCAAAGATATCAAACCAATTAACACCGTCATCAAGGCAATAAATAACACTTTGAAACAATTAGGGCTAAAAATAAATCCTAAGAAAACAAACAGCATTTTAGTAACAAGGAAACACAAGAAAGAAAATATAAAAGAAGACATAGGAAAGGAACTGAAACTGGAAGATTCAAACATACTTTTAAATAAGGAAATGAAGTATCTGGGCATCATATTAGATGAAAACCTCAATTTCACTAGTCACATCAATTATCATATAGTAGGAAGAATCAAAAAAGTTTACAGCAAAATAACTGCTCTATACAACAATATATCTTTGGCATCAAATCTACAGACAGAAAAATTATATATTCGGCGTTATTTAGGTCCATAATAGAATATGGCAGCACAATATACTACCCCAAAATGAAAAAAGAAGATAAAAAAAAGATTAGAAAAGAGCAACGGAAAATATTATTGGGAATTATATCTGCATATAGAACGGTATCGTATACTGCAACCAATGTAATTGCAGGAGTATTACCTATTGACCTACAGATACAGCAAAGCAATGAAATTAAAGCAATAAAATCATCAAGCATTACCGACAAACAAAAAAAAGAAAACATAAAGGAAATAAAAATTAAATATAACAACCTCTGGCAAGAGGAGTATAACGCTGAAAAAACAGGAAGAAGAACCTTTAAACTAATTCCAAATATCGAAGAAAGACTTAAAAATAAGATACTAGAACCTAATTTCTACCTCACTCAATTTTTAACAGGACATGGAAATTTTGGAGAATACTTCAAAAAATATAAAATAACAGAAAAAGACACATGCATAAACTGTAAAAAAGACATAATAGACACTCCGGATCATTCCTTTTTAAGCTGTCCAAACTTCAGTCAAATCAGGATAAAATATAAAATAAAAGAAATCAATGAGAAATGGTTTACCAACCGGAAAAACACAAAATCAACGGAGGAATATGTAAATGAAATAATGAAAACCAAAGAGAAATGCATTTAAATAATTAGGTATTAACGTTAAGTCGCGTACTTAATTAATATAATTGTGATGATCTGCGGAACACTGATAAGCGAATTCAGCAAAAAGTGATCCTCAGGCCATAATACTGCTATTGTAAAATTGTATTTTATAATAAATGAATTAAAAAAAAAAAAAAAAAAAATATGTCGCTGAACCTAACGGAGACTGATGTTGTCGGGAAGCGCAAACCTTCCAGCCCTCCACGCCTTCCACGATTTTGTCGAGCGCTCTCACAACCCGATCTGCCTAATATCGTTAGTTCAAACATTAACAACAGCGCTTTTAAAACTATTGAAAATTTCAATATTGATAAGAGTAATAGTTATAATAATAATAATAATAAAAACAACAGTAACATCATTACCACCACCACCACCATCAACAACAACAAGAACAGTAATATATATGATAATAATAAGAATAATAATTTTTTCGATTGATATGTTGTATTGCACAAATTTTTTTTTTTTTTACAAATTATTGGATGGTTGGTATATGAGCCGAGCACCGCCGATTAGGCTTAATCTCAACAATTTTTTTTTATTTAATCATAAACAGAAACTCGGAAGTTTAGTAAATTACAAACAATGTTATATATATATATATACTTGCGTACATGTACTCTTACCTACATATTCACACACAGGCGTACACGAGCCAGCTTACGTACTAATTACACCATAGTTAGAAAATAAGATAAATATAGTTTACATAAAATTAGCGAAATGGCTTAAAAAATTTAACCTTAAGGTTGATGAAACTAAATCAAATTATATAATATTTAATAAAGAATATAGCAATAGACCATTAAATTTAGAACAGTACGGTTTAAAGATCAACTATGTTAAACAAATGAAATACTTGGGCGTAATAATGAACAGTAATTTAAAATTTTATGAGCTTTTTAATTACGTTAAAACCAAAATATACAAATTCATAATAATAAATTGAAATTGTATAAATTATAAAAAAAGGAGTTACATTGTATAAAGTGTAAATTTTATCTAATATATGTACTTCATAATATTATCCTATATGTAGAAATGTTAAAAACTAAAAAATTAAAAATACGACATAGATACATTCAGATCATTATGTTACTTCCTTAGCCGACCTGCGAATTTCTCATGCAGTGCTTCGAATGCAAATATTTGGAATTTTGCGGCAGTAATTTTGTATGTCAAATTTATATTTTTATCAATGTCTCGGAACTGTGCGTATTTGTTACATTTATGTAGAATGTGGTAAGCAGTTTCGACAAAATTATCGCTGCAGTCACATTTATTATTTTCACGCATCTCATTTTGTAGAGATGGTCGGCGAATTTCCCATGATTTGTTAGTAATTGTGTCGTGTAAAAATCAAGAATTATTTCCAGATATCGGTTTTCATGTACATTTGGTACCAATTTATAAGTGTGGCGCCCATTGGCGCACCCAAGGGGGGTGCCACGGGGCCATTGCTCCCCCCAAAAAAATCTTCGAAATCTTAATTTTGTTTTGTAATGTTTAGTTTTACTTAAATAAAATTCGTATGCTTATCTAATTTGTGCTTATTACAAACATAATGTTACGTTTCTATTATTATATTTTTTTTTAAATAAAATTCGTCAGTTTTGTAACTTTTTTAAAAATAATATTCGTTAATTTTGTAATTTTTTTTTATTTTTTTTTATTTTAATTTAAAAACCACGGAAATAGATGGGTACTTAGTCGAGGTACCGAGTTACCATCCCCTAACTCATCTTCTAAATTCTAGCCCCGACCAAAAAAAAATCCTGCGTGCACCTTTGGTGGCGCCCGATTCTATTCTGATCGCAAAGAGTTTGCCATAAACGGTAATAGTGATTTTTCACTTCTGCTTTGTGCATTTTAACCATTTTTTATTTGCCTCGGTCCTTATTAGATTAGTTACAGAATTAGTCGTTACTGAATTTGCTTCTTGTCGCGCATGATTATCTAAGTATTGAAAGGTTCTGCGGTTTTTTTAGTACAGCATCAACAGGTCGATTGGGAGAACCCCCGTTATAGCTGCTACAGCTGAGTATGATGTCGTTCTGTATGCTCTACATGCATTAATTTAAAATTTTCTTTGTATAGAATGTAATACTTGAATTTTAATCATTTATTTACATTATTTTGTCACAAGGGAAATTTCTTAAATTAGCGCCAAAACCAGTGCCAAGAACATAATTTCTTATAATATATATATATATATATATACAAGGGCGTCGAGAGCCGATAGGCCAGGGGGGCAAGATGATAGAAAAAGGATATGAGTTATAGAAAAAATAAAATTTATAAGTTGTAAAGGCTTAATATTTTATTAAACAAACATAATTTTCGTGGGTTTCTGGCAAATTATTCATAATTACACGCCTGTGAATACTATTTATGGCCAGTCGATTAAAAAGTTTCAAGGCTCCAAGGGGGCAGCCGCCCCCTCCGCCCCCCGCTGGCGATGCCCATATATATATATATATATATATATATATATATATATATATATATATATATATATATATATATCTTTATATATATAATTCTTCTATGTGTGTGTATGTGACTGAACCCCTCCTAAACAGCTGGACCGATTTTGATGAAATATGTTCAAGTGGATTCGAGAATGGTTTAGATTCACAATTCGGTGCACTCCAAAAATCGGGTGATGAGCTATGAATTTTTAAGGGTGATTTTTGAGGTCGTTCTGAATTCCATATCTATATGTATAAAACAAAGTCGGATTAGTTACACCACTTATAACTCAAGGATGGCTAGACCGATTTTTATGATCTTTGATTTGTTGAATTTGTCTCCGCTCCGAATAGCAGAATACGAAATTTAAAACAATATTTATGAAGAAAATTCATTTTTTTTTGCTGTTTTTGGTCCAAAAAGGGGGTTTAAATAATTTTTTAACAGTAATTTTTGAATTTCCATAAAGGGCTCCTGTGTTTCGTTTTATATTTTTAATTTCGCTTTGGTGTCGAATTACGATTTTTTAAGGGTATTTTTGAGGTCGTTCTAAATTCCATATTATATATTCTAGACGGTTTTTTGTCGCCCAGGGTAATCGCTCAGTTTAAAGTTGTAAATTGTCACAGATAGAAGTTTAATTGTGATTTATGATCCAATTGCGATAAGTCAAACGATTACCGAACTATTGTAGAAATAAATATTTTTGTCGTTTCTGAACTATCTTATTGGGAATTCGAATTTTATAGTGTGTACGGATTCTTAAAAATCGCTATAAATTTACTTTAAGAAATTAAGGATCATTAGAAACATGTTTTTTCGTGTGTAGTCCATCATCAGCTAATTGCATAGAGTACACACTTTATTAAAAAGTATATAAATTGAGTGTGTACTCCGTGTTGTTAGCTGATAATATAACCCAAAAAAAACATGTTTCCAAAATAATTTACTTTAAATTTTTAATATAAATTTATACTGATTTTTGTTATTAAGGTGAATAATGCTTTGCTGCCAAGTGAATTAGGGGAAAGTGGGGCAAAATCGGGACCCTAAACTATTATCGTATCTAAAAAAGCTCCTGCTATATAGAATTCGATAAAAATTACTTTGTAGGTTAATATATTTGTATCTAAACTGAAATAGAATCACTTACTTAGGCAAACTCTATTAGATATGGAGAGAGAGCGTTTACCAAAAAAATTACATTTTCCCGATTTTGCCCCACTAGGTGGGGCACAACCGGGTATGCTTTTTGGTGATACCCGATTTTGCCCCATTTATTCCAAACATAAATAAAACAACAAAAAATATATAGAAACCGAATCAATTATTGACAAAAATCACACACAAAAGTGTCATCTTCTTCATTAGCATTACAGCAAGCCTCGTGTGCCTAACATAAGCAGTTGACACACATCCAGACTTCGTTTTTGAAGCGAGAATATAGCTCGTTACAAAAGATGCAAGCTCCGTCGTGATCGTGATCTTCTTCTGACGAAGAATCGCTGACCGGATCTGCGATCCGTTGATTTTTAGACTTTTTCTGCCTTTTCTGCTTTAATTTAGTTTGGGAAACTTCATTTCCCTTACGTTTTCTTGGAGCTCTCTTATTTGGAGACAAGGAAAGTTTCTTTTTGCCTTGATTCTTTAAAGTCTGGAGCATCTTCAATTCTAGTTTGTAAGGCGAGGAAGTCAATATCGCAGTCTTTCCTCTTCTGTTCATACCTTTTCTTTCTTTTTCTCTAAACAGTTCTGTGGGAACTGGCTTTATTTCTTTCGGAGAAACGGCAAATGAAGTGGAAGGTACAGCTCTATCAATTACAAATATGGACGGTTGGGCTCTATTTTCAGTAGATGGGGGTGAACGGAGTTCCTTGACTGTGGTTACAGGTCGTTGGACAGTTTTCCTCGATTTGGATTCCTTCATCTGTAGGTGCAAATTGTTGTATTACATTCTCTCTCGTAGAGCTTGCTATCATCTGTAGGTGTAGATTGTTGGACTACATCGTCTCTTGAGGAGTTTGGTAGGTTTCCATCGCCTGTAGCTGTAGACTGTTGAGCTGCAACTTCTACCGACAAGCCTGGGTGGATCCCAATATGTGACGCGGGGGATGGTTCTTGAAATTCTAAGTCTAACAGAATTGAACGACAAACGCAACGCCAAATCGAACTATCCACTCTTATCAGTAACGCACACCACGATCTAGATCGCCACTCTGGCGCCGTACACAACCGAATTTCTCACGAATTTGTCGATTTAGCGTTCTTGCCGGAGAATGTGACGTTGCACGCTGCTCGAGGAAGCCCGAGAAATTATCAAAAAAACGGAAAAATGGAATTTAGAAAATCATCATTATCATTTTTTGTCTCAATATGTATAGTTTTTCTTTTGATTAATATTATAACTTCAAAAAATAATAAGGGGTAAAACCGGACTGCCCCATATTTTAGTATCCGATTTTACCCCGAGCAGACCATAATCAAACAAAATGGTGTCACTCGGCGATGACTCAACATAAACAATTGAATAAACCTTAGAAATGTTTTTTATACTATGCATAATCAATGAAATACTCATCACTATATGTTGTGTAAAGTCAAATGTGATCCACTGTACTTAAAATCAATACAAAAATCGATAATATTTCACCAATTTTCAATAAAAATCATTCCAAGACACAAAAAAACACGACGTGCGTAGTGAACCTGTTACAGACTATCATTGCGTTAGGAGCTACGTAATTCACTATAAAATCCGTTGATGTCGCCTGTAGTTATGGAAATTATGAGATACCCGATTTGACCCGCCTACCCGGTTTTATACAACTTTCCCCTACATTCATTTCAATGTAATTAAAATATTTGTCATTTTGGTTTTTGCACATTTATTGAACCTAATTCATTTTGAGTATTCATTTTTTTTTAATAAAACTAAATTTAATTCAGCTAATAAGTTAACACAAAATTTATTGTTTCTGTGGCGGTACGAATTTCACCGGGTCAACTAGTATATATATATATATATATATATTCAAGATATTACTTACCGTTTCACCTACGTATATATATATATATACCCGTTTATATCTATATCTATTTTTTTTTTTTTTTTTTTTGGGCGCATCAACTATGGACTATTGCCCAGACACAATGGGAAGAAGAGACAACTAACTAGAACCTAATTCGATTGGAGACAGCTGAAATAAAGGAACCAAGGACAAGAACAACAGACTGGGAAGGAAGGGACAAGATGTAAGACGCACAGTAAGGAGTGGGAAGCCCCAGCTTTATAAGGTGAAGATAGAAAAGAGAACGCTCCGCAGAAAGAGCAGAGCACTCGAAGAAAATGTGATCAGGATCACAGACAACTGCTTCATCTGGATGCAACGGACAATGAGGAGAGGGAAGCAAAGAGAAACGATAGCGTGAAGAGGGCAGCAGTGTGTGATTAAAGCGCAGGCGGACAATAGAGGAAATTATAAATCGTGGAAGAGAGGGAAACTCCGAGAACCATGGATGAGAAGGAAGTGTGAAATTAATAAAAAAAAAGAAAGTTTCACTAGAATTTATATTGCAATAAACATTTTTTTAAATATCTATTTTCTTTTACAGTATTTTTCTCCTAATTCATTTTAATTTTATCTCTCTTTTATTTAATGAAGTGTATATTTTCCCTACTGATTTATTTCTTTTTTTAGTTTTCTTTCTTTCAGGTCCATATAACTAAAATAATAATTAAAATTAACTTTAAGCGCAGATCGTGTCAGTAAACTACAATATTTGGCAAGAGTTAAAGATTTGAGGTAAGTTATATTTTCAGCGTTAACTATTGAAATTAAGACCTGTTGTAGGATTAATCAATAATTTCGTTATAATTTTAACTTATAAAATATTCTATTGAAAGTTATTTTTTTTATAAAACGCGACGAATAAATTTCATGTTTACTCAATCACCTAGCAAAATTTAAAAAAGAAATAAATATTATTACTAAAAAATAAATTGTAATTTAATATTTTTCCATAACTAATACTTACAGTTATGCATTAATTCAATACTCTGACTATATTATAAAGCTGCTTCTCACGGCTCCACTTGTAAATTTTTACCTTCTTTGCCGAAACACTTATTAGGGGCTCAAATGAGCATCATTTACGGAGGTCACATTGCATTCATAAATACTACTGTATGTTTATTATTTCTTTTTCACCATTCCATTTTCCTCACATCATTTATGTATACTACAAGCAGTCCATTTACTTATCCATCCTCTTCCTTGGGCTTTAAATATAAACAATTTTTATTCTCTTTTGTTTTTTAATTAACAAATTTATGTAAAGATTCCTTCTCCCTCTGCGAAAAAATATTAGCACGATTCGAGTCCACACGTTCAGATGGAGATTCTCAGCCTCTCTGGAACTTATATTTGCTGCGGACCTAACAATAGTCAAGAGTTTTGTTTAATTAAAGATTTCTTGTTTGTAAGGAATCGATCTCATTGTCATTAGTTAAACATACTTGTTTTTCTTCCACACTCACTCTCTCTTTTTTATTATCTTTACAAAAGCATTATTTTAATGTTTTAAGTTTTAACCCTAAAGTTGTTAATGTTAATGAATTAATAAAATCTATAATAAAAAACTAAGAAATAACTTTTTTTTGACCTAGGCTGAAAGTTTTGAATTTATACATCCTATCGTAAAAATTTTATTCAAATTTTTATTTTAAGTGTATTTCATTTTTCTATCTTCTCCGTTTCATTGGGGAAAAAAACTCATAGGTCGGCTGAATCACATCAGAAACTAATAAATTATGCATGAAACCTTCCGCAGGAATCAATCTATTCAATGGTAAAAATCGGAACAAAATCGGTTTGGTAGTTCCTGAGATTAGCGCGGACAGGCGATTTTCACTTTCATTTTTATATGTTTAATCGCACAGTTTAATTTTGTATTTAAAAGTGAATGAGTTTCTTAAAATTCCTTTGAAAATGTTAATAATATACCAAAAAGATTTTGTGTTTCATTTCACGTTGAATTTGTGATGTAATCAGGGAAGGTGGATAAAATTGAATTCTCATTTAATAGGTTCCGAAAATTAGTTCTGCATATTAATTGGAAATTAAAGTCATCGGATAATATAAAAGGGTTTGTCCCTCTTTGGTAATAAATTTATGGGCATGCCACTGATTCGAATTATTGTGTATGTACCAATAATTTAATTTTTTGCATTTTCCACGGTATTCATTATTTTTTCAAATACGTAGTACACAAACTTTAGAAATCAAATATTTGAATGACAACTTAACAGTTATTAAATAACAAAAAACGTATTTTGTAAAGATCAATCTAAATTTGTCCTATTTTATTCCTGGCCTAATATAAGGACTAGAAAATATAAAAAAACGTTTGGAGAAGCAAAAGCGCATGTGCCAGTAATAAACAAATAAAAATTAGCCTCAAAGATTTATATGATACATAATTTTTCCTTACCAGTTAATTTATTTTCATTACATTCGATGCACTACAAATATATGAAATAAGCAAAATAAAAAAAATAAAACTAATTTTCATCATTGCGTCTCCTCTTATTTTTAACACTAACTGTTGAAGTGCTCGCACAGTTTAATACGAATTAAAAGCGGTCATAAATACTTTCATTCTCTTTCATGGATAATCTGATAACGAAAATAAATGTTCATCATTAACATTATCTAAATTAGCTTTTCGCCGATTTTTCTTTCAAAGTGCCTCATTATTTCAAAAATTACCAGTAAACATAATAAAGTCGGAGAAGTATAACATTTAAGCATCAAATTAATTTTAAGCTAAGAATTCTTTTCAATTGTGCAACATTTTTTTTTCCAGAAATTAAGTTGTTTTTTTTTTAAATTATACAGTACCGTTAGAGCTTTGCAACATAAAATACGAACTAATTTACTAATTTTAAATTAATAATGGGCGAATTAAATTTCTACAATTACACTGTTCGCAAAACACTATAATCCAGTCTTACTAATGACTAACTGTAAACACTTTTTATCCGCAGATCGCAGCTTGGTTACAATTTTCCTAATTAATGTCTTTCTATATGTCCTCATCTAATCTTATCTCCTATCTTGGTATTAAAAAACAGTGGCGTTTTGTTCCTCATAAAATCCCGATCCTTTCTCTTGTAGCAGCTCGACTGTTCGATTTTTCGCCTCATGTTTTTTCTTATTCCAAGCTTCCTTACTTTTCCCATGACTTTACCAGCATTTGGCAGACTATTAATCTCCTCTCTCTCCAGACCAGCTCTTTCGCACATTCTACAATTCAAACCGAATTCCTCTACTTGCTTGATACATCTTTCTCTTCTCATCTAACATTCTTTACTGACGATTCTAAAAATGAGAACGGGGTGGGCGGCGCGGTTACCTCCCTCTCACTGCATCACTCTGAATCCGTCAAGCTCCCTTCCTTTTTTGTTCTATCTTCACAGCGGAGTCTATCTCCATTTTACGCGCAATCTCCTTCATTCCATCCATAAGAGGGATTAGTAAATGTCTCATTGTCTCCGATTCCAAAAATGTTCTTCGAGCTATTTCTTCTGATTCCTCCAATTCTATTATTCTATCAATTCGTTTTCTCATATGCAATCTACTCTCATCCCGCTCTACTACTATTGAACTTTTATGGGTTCCTAGCCATTCTGGAATCGAGGGAAAATCTATCCTTCTTTATTTTCTAAACCCGCCTCTCATGGTTTATTTAACTTCTTTTTTGTACTTCGCAACGTTAATTATAGTAGAGGTAACCAGGTTATTAAGATTCTTACCAAGCCTGAAGCCATGATTTGCAGACCCAAGTCACTTTCTCATTTACCCAACTTAAAATAATCGGACCCAGAAAAAAACAAAAAAAGCTGGTAAGTAAAGACAGTTGAGAGAAGAAACTGGCAACCCCATCTTAATAATACGGTCGGACTTGGTACACATTATATGAACCTTATTTTCACAATTTCCGAACAGCAGCCAAGAGTGTTGGAATCATTTTACCTAGTTTATCTCTTAATCATTTATTTTTGTTTCCAGTTTAATTTTTACGACATCCACATACGTATAATATACGGAAACCCTAAAAAATCTCATAAAATCGAATAATTTTAAAATGATTTAACCTGTCAATTTTAAATTGCGCATATAGCTCCCAAAAAAGCATTCTCCTCTTATGAATCACGAAAAAAACTCAAGAGTGTATAATATAGAATTTAAAATTACCTAAAAAGTCACTTAAACACGAATAGCTGGCGATATACGTGCAATTCAAAGTTACAGCAAAAGTCAAACACCTCACTACAAAAAATAAACATTATTGAAAACTAAACAATAATTCTTGAAAATCGCCTACAAAAGACAAAAAAACGAAAGTTTAGATTTCTTGTTTATGTTTTATTTTCCTTAAGCATATTTACAGCTGATCTACGCCTAGAAATAATATGAAGGTGAGGAATCAATTAGATGCAACTTCGGTCAAATATTGATAAAATAAAAAAGCACTAAGGATCGGAATAATGAAGATCGATGAGAATGATAAGATATAAGAGGCACAATAAGAATTGCGGAACTTAAGTGACCACAGTTTTGTGAGAAGGAAATGGGGATTTGATAAAACTATGGAATTCCTGTGTAAGTGTTGTATCGGGAAGCGATTTGGAGAAAAGCGAATGAAAGAGAATACACATTGAAACGATTAGAAAGATCCGCAAAACTGAAAGAAAAGTAGGGAAGATTATTATAAAAAATTCTATTGGATGAAAAAGAATTCAGCCGCAAAGCAATGTGGGCTGGAACAAGTATTTCCTTGGAAGCGTCAATTTTGCAAAATAGAAAGGTACGAAGAAAAAAGTCTAGAGGATGATGGCGGGAGGTATTTACATAGGAAACGATATCTTAAATAGGACCTGCGGATGAAAACAGGAGTTGAACTTGACTCGAAGATCTAAGAGCACCTAGGTAAAGACGAATATAAGAATTTAGAATTATATCCAGCTTGGAAAGAAGTGATCTTAAGGCGCAGCCATAGATAAAGAAGCAGTAATCGAATTTAGAACGGACTATGGATTTATGCAGAGAAATGAGCAGAAGGGGATCGTTTTTTGTGGAGGAAAGAACTTCCAAAAGCAGACGAGGAAAGGAAATTAATTTGTTCGTAAAAGGACAGACGGCTGTTAAGGAGTACACTGAGATAGCAAAAGCAATCTTTACGAGGGATAAATATGGAGTTTAAACATACGTAGACTAAAGCGGGATTGAAAGGATGAAGATAAAAAACAATACATAAAGATTTTGAAGGAGAAATGGAAAGGTTAAAAGAGGAAAGAGATTATTTCAATGTGGTCAGGAATGAAATGATTTCTTCGTTCGCGTCTAAGATATCGTTGAACGAGGAAAAAAGAAGAATACATCGAAGGAATAGGAGTTCGTAAAGAGAGAACCAACAGAGATAGTATAAACATAAAAAAGAGTAGGACTAAGGCAGGAACCCTGAAGAAGACCACGTGAAACAATTCTTGTAACCTGAAACGACGGAGAATAAAGGAGAATAGAACGCGATTCAACATCAGATTGATAATGAGAGAATCGAAATTCGTCGGGATGTTTTTGCCTTAAAAACTTTAATCAAGTACAATAATCTAAAAAAGAATGTATATTTCGAATACGATTGAGAGACATTCGCACCTGTAATGATTAAATAAATTTGATATTGAATGAAATATCTGTACATTTACACACTTCTGCAACCTGAAATATGGAGCTTTAAAAATGAATTCAGAAATCATTATATTAATGCTTATCGTAAAAGTGTGAGTATTTTTAAATGAACAAAACTTAAACTATTATAATGGTGAAAAAAAATCATACTTTCAGAAACGACTAAAACAACAGTATACCCCTTTTAATACTGAAAAGGTAAACCACTTACATTATGACATTTTTTGTTAATAACAGTTTAGGTGTGCTCACAACTAAAACTTAATATGTTCTGCTGTGTTGGAATGTATTTTGCAAATAGTTTTGAACCATCCTGAACATAACTTACTATCATAACCAGAAGGACACAAAGTAAAACGTCTGCTTGTTTTTCTCTCAACTTCATCTGTACTCGATAATACACCTATTAAATGATGAGACATACATGTAATGACGATTATGGTAATCGTACTTTCACTAGCCATTTTTATTTCACCTAGTCATTACAAAAATTAAAAAATATAAAAAATAGTTTCTTAACAAAGAAAAATAATTTAGGAAATTATTAAATCGAAATTTGTATAAAATTACACTGTACGGAATACAAAAATAATTTCTTACGTTAGAAAAAAGATGTCAGAAAAATAATGAAACTAAACTGAATGCCACGGAATAAGAGAAAAAAAGTATTTGGAAAGATATTCTAAAAAAGCTGTTTATTAAACACAAAGAGCACAGAGAAATTGTCACATTTCTACTATCGCTGAATCGCTTCTAATCAAGGCGTCCTATTGGTACATCGGAAACAATACAGTGAACCGGTGTGAGTACAATATATAATATTAACGAATATTCAATTTCGTTAGAATAGACATCCTCTGGTTCTTAAGCTGCTTATAGAAGATTATGTGTAGATGTTCATTTTCTACTGGGTTTTACCTAGCGGTAGTAATTAAAGGTCAACTCTAATTATATTGCGATGATAATTACAACTTAAACATAGTACTGGCTTTTTACTTATGGACACGGAGAAAAACATTTCAGCAACTCGCTCGTGACAATGTGCTCCGGTCAAATTGATGAATACCAATCTAGGACGAGTAGACGAGTATCCGGCTCCTCAAAACCGGGTCCTTTCGGCTAAGGAAATAAACCCTGAAAGAAAATCCTGCAGTAGGCAACGGGAAATCACCGCAGTATCTTCCCGTGAATACCATGAAATCTACAATAATCAAAAAGGTCTTGCCATGCGATCCGGCTAGCACCCGGTGTGCCGAAAACCGGGATCGGAATGGGAAATATGTGATCGGCCATGCGAGTGGGGTAAACCAGCCGCTTCATGGAAAAAACGCGACTGGGAAAAATTTTGCAAAAATCAGAATAAAAATCGGTTTCGTGGAATGTTAGAGGACTTTTACAAACCGGATAGCTTTGTATTGCGGAAATGAGGAACGAAAGATTAGAAATTGAAATATGCGGTTTATCGGAGACCCATTACAGTCAGTCCAGCCATTTCCGTACAGATAAAGGAATACTTTATTGTTCCAGTACGGACACAACAAGTTTTAGTGGCGTTGCTATATGGGTGTCAAAAAAATTTAACAGGATAGTTACGGATTACAAAACCAAGAGGGTCAAAGTCATAGCTATCAGATTAGAAGTTAGACCGGTTCCTGTTAATATTATACAAGTACGTGCACTCATTTGTGCGATGAATGAAGAAATAATAGAACTACTATTTTATGAAGATGTTGAAGAACTTATGAAGCATATATCGAACAGAGAAATGCAATCGTAATGGGGGTGATACGAATGCTAAAATTGGCAGTCGATTCGATACGCAGTTAAGAAGAACAATCGAGAAGTTCGGAATAGGCAGCAGAAACGGGCCAGGTGAAAGGCTATTACAATTCGCAGTGGAAAATAAACTCAGCTTAATGAACACGATGGTTAAACATCATATAAGACGTTTGTGTACATGGAATGCTCCTGGTGATCGTTACAGAAACCAGATTGATTACATTCTAATACAGGAGAGATGAAAATCATCGTACGATACTGTCGTAGCTTATCCTGAAGCAGAGTGCGGATCGGATCATAGACCATTAGGTATGACAATGCGGATGAGACTAAAAAGCAAATTTTGTATACCTTGTCAAGAATAGGAACCAAAAATGGAAATTACACGTCCATAAGATTTTAAGCTAATATTTGAAGAACACGAATAATCAGAGAATGCAGATATGCAAATTCATCGAATCGATCTATTGCGGCGTAATTTTAAAAATAAAACTATTCCAGCTATACGGTAAACTCTACCGCAGGAACAAGAGAGAAAACGTAAGCAGCGGATATCGTTCGGAACCGTGCAATTAGCAGCGGATAAAAGAAAATTGAAAAATAGCACCTGTGCAAATGATCAGGAAATAGCTCGGTTATCCTCGAAAATTGTCGCAAAGATGAAAATACTTACTAGTCAACTATGTGTCAAGAGATTCAGAAACACTCGGAGAAAAACGAACCGAGGGATTTATATAAAAAGATTCGCGTAATTACTAGAGAATTTAAGATGAGAAGCTGGGCAATTCAGAGCAATCAAAGAAGTATTGAAACAACTGGAGGTAGCAGAGGTGTAGAGACAATATTGTCAAGAACTGTATAGGAATGCAATAGATCTGTAAGAAAAATAATATCAAATTCGCCATCGGAGTTTAAATACTCAAATCTGAAGTAGAAGAAGCCATAAAATATTTAAAACCAAATAAAGCAACGAGATGCGACGGAATACCTGCAGAAATAATTAAACAAACGATTGATGCACGAGTTGAAAAAATACATAAAATATGCGAAGAAATTTGGCGAACCGGAAACTGGCCACAGGAATGGTGTAAGGCGGTCTGTATACCCATTTTTAAAAAAAGGCGAGTTATAAAATTCGAAAATTATAGAACTATTCCATTAATACCGCACACCAGCAAAATAATGCTTCGAATTTTGAATAGAAGGTTAGCAGGATTTGCATGCAGACAAATTCCGGATGAATAAGCGGGATTTGTCAAAGAAAGACTCGGGAGCAAATATTAGGCATAAGCCAGCTAATCGAAAAAACTAGAGAACATAATGTTCCGTTAGTGTTATGCTTTATCGACTATTCAAAGGCGTTCGATAATGTTCTTTGGGAAAACTTTTCATTGCAATTGGAATTCCGAAGCATTTGGCATATCTAATAAATAAAGTATACGAGTATAATATAAATACAGTACGTATTGAAGGCGATATATTGTCAGCAAGGATTTGTTTTGTCTTCTTTACTTTTTAACTTATATGGTGAGTACATCATGAGACAAGTTCGGCGGGCTCGGATGCTGGTATATCTATTAGTAGAAGAATCATAACAATCTACAATTTGCGGATGATATAACGCTTATAATTGACTCTATTGGCGATATGAGAATATTACTGGACCAACTGGATAAGATAAGCGCAAAATATGGATTAAAGAAAAATAAGAATAAAACAAAATTGATAGTAATAGATCGAGGTAACTTAATATCGGAACCAGAAAAATAAATCCAAGGTTATGAAACAGTACACGGCTATGTATATTTCGGATCTCTTATTGAAGATAAGGGCCTAACAAAACCGCTATTCTGGCATTTATTTCACATCGTCTTAGTTCATTTTGGTCGTACACTATCTCCTTCAATAATCTTCCCTATTTTTCCTTTAACTACACTGATCTTTGTCATCCTCCTAAAGTATTTATTCTTCCTCATTTTCGAAAAATCTCCCCCCAACCATAATTAAACAGGTATTCTACAGCACTATCAATTCCCTATTTCGCTCTCGAGGGGGTCTGGTGCTGTTGGTGCTTCCTTCATCCTTCCTGATTTTAACCTATCAGAATCTTTTCGTCTTCCTTATTTCTGTTCCGTATTCATAAACGAATTATTGACTATCCTTCGCTCAATTGTTTTCATTTCCTTGAATCACCTTTCCTCCAATTTATTAACTATCTCTGATTCTTTGAGTGCTCTTCAGGCCATATCCTCTCCCCTTCTTGATCACTCGTTTGATTTTGTTATCCTCCGTATACGTTCACTCATTCATAATCTTTCCTCTCCCCATTCAATTAATATTGATTTTCTGCGGGTACCTAGCTATTTGGGCATATTTGGCAATGAAGCGGCTGATTCACTTTTTTTTGTGTTGATGACAGTAGGAATTACGTTGTAAATTTTGATCATTTTATACAAAGTATAGAAGAGAAAGAGACAGGAATGAAAACAAGCGGGGTCAAGAGGCACAGTCCCAAGCGAGGCTAAAATGGCTGAGTTTATATATATGTATATATATATATATATATATAAATCAATTACGCATGTATAAAAAGATCATAACTTAAGAACGGCTCGACCGATTTGACTGTATTTTTGTTTTCCGTTGTGTTTGTAATTGTCGGGACAAGGTTTGTATGAAAGAAAATTTTAGAAAAATCTATCGAAAAAGTCGGAACAATAAAAAAAGGGGCAAAAGTGGCGTCACGACGTGACGTTTAATTTAAGTTTTTTTTTTTCTTTTTTGATTAACAGTAGTGATCGTAACTTTAGTGCATTCAAGACCGTAAAATTCGTCAATTAAAATTTAAATAAAATAATTACTGTGATAAATAATAAACTCCAAATAACATTTTATTAATTTCTGGCATAAGTGTAATAAATACGTTACGTTCCGTTACTTCTCTTTTTGCGTTACTGAAATCATCGAAGCTCCATGACATGATCTGAACAAACAAGTCGCACTCCTAGCCTAATTACTGTACTCATTGCAGAGAGTTAAAAAAAGAAGGGTAGTGTTTTCTATTATTTTTTACAGAGAAATAAAAAATCCTGCAAAAGAATTTTTAATATTTGCTTCCGGGAATGTTTTTCACACCCAAATTCTAAATCCTTACGTAACTAATGCGACAGTGGGCTGCAATTGCTGAAAACGGATCCGGTACTAATGGACATAATTAGAAAACGAAAAACAAATTTCTTTGCACATTTTATGAGAGACCCAACATTTCACCTTCTGCAAACAATGGTAATAGGAACGATAGAAGGGAAAAGGGGACGAGTATGAAGGATTTTTTGGCTCCAAAATATTAAGACATGAACTGGAATTACAAAAGTAGGAGAATTATTGCAGGTCGCAAGAAGTCGAGACAAATTTCGTCAAATGGTAAAGTCCATGAAAAGTGGTTAAGTTACACCCGAATCGGGTTGCACAAAAAAGAAGCGCAATGTAACATTCATTGTACCGCCATCGTAAACAAACCGTTTTCTCTTATTTTATGAGGCAGGATATTTCGTTTTTCGATTTTTAATGCCTTCGAATAGTTTCCGTTGTTCCCCTATTCCTGCTATCAGTAACACATGTGTTATGTGTTCGGTCTATGATATTTACAATAGTCTCCGGATAGCATTGGAGGCTACTCTTCTTTCGTAATCTGCACTCATGGTCCACGTTTTCTTTATGCCAGCCGTCCGTTACTCACGTATTATCTGTTCGTATTCGTGGATTAATGCGTGTTCGGTAATTTCGTAACGTTTGGTTATGTTCTCATAAAATATTCAAAAGAGAAAAAAAGGGCTAATCGCATAATTTAATTTCTGAGGGCGGCATGATTTTGTGAGCCGAGCAATTGCTCGGTGCACCTGGTGCTTACAATTAAATAACATGACGCGTGATTCGATTAGGCAATGATGTTTCGTTCCATGGAGCATTCGCTGCTGCAGTTAACGGGAAAGTGTAAACAAAAACGATAATGCGTGCTAGATTAATGACAACTGACGAGACCAAAAATAAATAAACAAATAAGTAAATACAAAAAATGACAGATAAAATTCATTTGTTGCGTTAATTATTACTTTCGAGGCAGGTAATTATTTCTATATGACGATGATTAGTGTATCATGTTTAATTTAGGGTTATAGCGTCCCACAATTATCAAAAAAAAAAAAAACAAAAAAAAGCCTCCACCATACACCGGAAAAGTATTTCCAGTAGTAAATCGCAGAAACAATCATTTATTGAGATTTGCTGGCTATAGCGATTTCATTTTTCATTTTTAAACACAATTATTTATTGATAAGAACAGTTTTAAGGATTTAATGATTATTTGGAAATTAATAAGATGACGTGTTAAAAGTTTGGTGACTTCCCATTTTGCCTAAATTTAAGGTTTCGGTGACTCAGGAAATAAAAAAAAAGTCAGACAAACATACGAATGATTTCGTGTTGGCGTCAGCGCGTCATCATTGTCGAATTTTAAATAAACTAAACGCATCATCTTTTTTGCTATTTGATTCCGCTGTTAATCTTTTCTTTTCGAAAAACAACGAAAAAAGTTCATATGAAAATCAGAAGTGAAAAAATACCGCTAAAAATGTTTAATGTAAATATACGCGAAACGATGACTCCGATTAATAGTTGCGAGTTATTCCATTCGAAGTCCGGTGCTGTATAAATCCCACCCGCCTTATTAGTCGGTATATAGGAAGCCCCTTATTGATATTTAGTATGACATGAACATTAAAGTGTTCAGAGTTCCAGAAAAAAAGAAACAAAAATGATCCAGATAAAGAGTTGTAAAAGGATAAATGCTTTATTACAAATTGAAAACAATGCATATTTATGCTTCAGTTTTATCTAAGTTCCTCGTTAAAAAACAAACATAATAATTTTTATCTTTTTCTTAATTTTTTCATTTTGGACTGAAATTTGTTTCTAATATTTTCTTTTTAAATCTCAAGAAAGAGGCAGAAAGTGTATTTATTTGTTTGTTTTTTCCTTATTATTTGTAGTTTTATTTTAAATTTCATAATAATGTTTATATTTACTTATTAGGTTAAATTTAATTCACATTTTTATTTATCATACAGTAATAAAAAATCTGATGGGTTCATTCTATTTATCTGTTCTTTTATTGATATTATGATTGTACACTATTTACACAGTTTTATTTTGTCCTTAAGGAAATATTTTTTTTAAAAGTTTTTTTAAAGTCGTCGCAAATTTTGAAAGTTTTTTTACGAAACTAAAATATGGTTTCATTACTTCCGTGTAATGTTTTCCATTAATACAGAACATGCCCGGGAAAACATTTTTTTTTTGAACTTTTAAGTTTCCAGCACCCTCCGGTAATTTAAATTTGAAGCTAAAATATTGTTATATTTTTCTTTCCAAAGTATCCGTTTATATATTTTCGAAAACTACATTCGTTTGCCGTTTTTAGATGCAAATAGGGTTTAAATTAAGTGCTTATTGGAAATGTTTATTGCGATGCAAAGTTTTTGTTGTTTATTGTATATTTTAAATTTCAGGAATAATATCGGTCGGTGATTTATGCATTTTGAAGTAATTTTTAAATAATTTTAAATTTGTCATATTACATATTCTTAACTCGTTGCGCGACTTTTAGCGCTCAGGGGTTAGAAGAGTTGTTCTCGAACGTTAGCATTTTCTGAAAGCTCATTAATACTATTTTTGTATACAGCTTTACATTTTCATCAAAAATTATCATCCGGCTTATAATAAATACATAACAGTAATTTGACACTGTTTAAATACTGCTCTATTTTTAATCATAGAAATAAAATGATGTTTCAAAATTGTTATTTTACAGGGGCTTTGTAGAATTCAAATTGTTCTAGAAATATTCATCCCCATAATAAAACTGTTAACACTGATAATTGTTTAACATTAATGGTAACACGAAATTAACATTAACGTATATATGAAACTGTAATATTTTATTAAAAATAATAACTTACAAATAAGGAAAAATTTTAGCTGCCGCTATGTCAAAAGGTAGTAGTATACACGTTTAATCATAAATATAATTCTTTTGAAACTAGAAAGATAAAAGATCACAAATGCAGACAATTAGGAGTAAACTAAATTACTGAAAGTTGAGCTAACTGGTAAATTTCAAAAGCCGGAATCAATTTTTAATGATTAAAACATAAATATATCACAGTTATTTATCGGAAGTACTTGTTTTAAAAACAAAAATGGAATTAGAAGTTTAAACAATTACGTATTTTTAAAATTAATCTGGCGTATTCTCAAATATTTTTTAATAAACCGTTATACAGGAAATATTTTTAATACATAAGCAGATGTAGTATTTTTCATTAATAGATTAAAAATTAATTGTCAAAAATACGATACGTAAAAATGTTGAAAGTTATCGAACATTAAAAATATAGTACGATCAAGCGCCATCAGTTTTGGAAACCCTTAGTCCAGCGAACAGCGATTATGGTCCGAGCGTCGTTTTCGTTTGTTTTTTTTATATTTCATACCTGCAAACTTGCGGTGCGCAATTCGAGTGTGGCCCTTGAATATTACAAGTTGTCACTCATGAATAAAACAAAAATTTTGAGTCAGTCTAATATAATAATGGATGTATCATTTATAAAAATAAATCGAGCAGGTAAATAATACATATATCTAATATTTGTATATTGAAATATTTACTGCAAATTGCGTTTTAAATGAAATGGTATTCAATTGGATTTCGGCAACAGAGAATAAAAACAATTGTCATCTATTAAAAAATTATTTTCTCTTAATTGCTATAAATTTTTGTTTTGTACGTCAAAAGTACATTATAAAATATTTGGTTAATTGAATAGCGTCTTTTTATATTATCTTGCTTTTTCCTTTTGTAATGTTAAATCGTAACCTTTTGGCAATTTCTTGAATTAAGACATTTTAAATACTAAAATAGAAGGTTTTTTTTCTTTTTCTTTTTTTTTAGATTTGCCGAAAAATGGTGTCTGAATCAGTAAAATGGTCGATCCATATGAATATGAGTTATGCGCGAACAAACAAAAAAAAAAAAAAACATACGCGACGATCACATAACCTCTTTCTATTTGTAAGTCGGAAAAAATTAAAAATTAAAGACAAGTTTATTGACTTATAAAGAATTTAAAGTATACTAATAGATTAATAAGTAATTTTTGCTTAATATTAACTTTACTTTTCGTTTATTAACATTTTAAATATACCTTCTTTTTGATAGGTAATCGTCCGCTGCTGACAAGCCCAATGCAATAAGGAAAAAACAAACAAATAAATACACTTTCTGCCTCTTTCTTGAGATTTAAAAAGAAAATATTAGAAACAAATTTCAGTCCAAAATGAAAAAATTAAGAAAAAGATAAAAATTATTATGTTTGTTTTTTAACGAGGAACTTAGATAAAACTGAAGCATAAATATGCATTGTTTTCAATTTGTAATAAAGCATTTATTCTTTTACAACTCTTTATCTGGATCATTTTTGTTTCTTTTTTTCTGGAACTCTGAACACTTTAATGTTCATGTCATACTAAATATCAATAAGGGGCTTCCTATATACCGACTAATAAGGCGGGTGGGATTTATACAGCACCGGACTTCGAATGGAATAACTCGCAACTATTAATCGGAGTCATCGTTTCGCGTATATTTACATTAAACATTTTTAGCGGTATTTTTTCACTTCTGATTTTCATATGAACTTTTTTTGTTGTTTTTCGAAAAGAAAAGATTAACAGCGGAATCAAATAGCAAAAAAGATGATGCGTTTAGTTTATTTAAAATTCGACAATGATGACGCGCTGACGCCAACACGAAATCATTCGTATGTTTGTCTGACTTTTTTTTTATTTCCTGAGTCACCGAAACCTTAAATTTAGGCAAAATGGGAAGTCACCAAACTTTTAACACGTCATCTTATTAATTTCCAAATAATCATTAAATCCTTAAAACTGTTCTTATCAATAAATAATTGTGTTTAAAAATGAAAAATGAAATCGCTATAGCCAGCAAATCTCAATAAATGATTGTTTCTGCGATTTACTACTGGAAATATTAAAACCCATTTAAAACTCGCGGAACCGACATGGATTAGACCATGACAGATCGAATTATTGGCCCAAAATACCCCTAGTGTGCAAATTTCGACCAAATCGTCAGAGCGGTTTCCGAGATACGCGAAATAAATCTCTCTCTCTATATATATATATATATATGTATACAAAAAATGCTCGTTTAAAGATATTGAATATGTATAAAAATTTTTATGTTGTCTTTTGTTTACGGCGATACTATGTTTAAAAACGATATGTATACATTTTGTTTAATCGTTTAGATTTTTCGTAAGTTAAAAAAAAAAAAAATTATGAAAGATCACATATAAAAAGATAAAGAATCTGAAAAATGGACTGCTGCCCCGGTACAAATTATCCACCTACCACATCTGTTACTATCATCTAATTATATCGCACTCGTTCACATTCCAGCTGTGTTTTACGATTTAATTAAATTTTTTGAAATCACGAGAATACGAGAAATTGCACTTGTTTTTTGGATTTTGCTTTGAACAACAGTAGAAAATTAGAATATCGAAAAAACGTTTCTTCAATCCGCTAAAAGCAGACAAGCCAACGTCTAGGCAGGACAACGTCTGCCGGTTAGATCCGCCAGTATAATAATAAACAAAGATCTGGGATGTTGTAATTACCTGGAATTAAAGAGATTGTCAAGAAGAAGAGACGATTAGCATGCTGCTACAAAAAACAGTTTAAGAATTAAGGACAAATGATGATGATGGTAAAACACATCGACTATTTAACAGAAAGCTGAATAAACCAAGACGAATTATTGCCAGAATCAGACATTTGAGAGCAGATCAAGTACTGAAAAACAAACGAGAACTGGTAAAAATTGATTTATCTAACTGTCAAATTTACATAAACGAAAATGCGACAATCAGTAACGAGAAATTATTCTATAACGCAAATAAGAAAGAGGAAAGAAATTAAATTATAATTACGTATAGTTTCGAAGCAGTCATGTTTATGTAAAAAAAGAAGAATGGCAGAAATCGAATAAAATTAATAATAATGATATTTTATATCAGATAATTGTTACGTCGATAATCTTTATTTTTAAATTTGTAATTCGTACAAATGTTAAATTTTTTTTTTTTTATAGTTATTATTATTATTATATAAATTATCTCCTTTTCAAATAATTCTTGAAATTACAAAACCTTAATAGGTAAATATAAAAAAAAGACGATTACAAAGTGTAAATTCTTGTAGATGGAGACCGTTTGACCAATGGTTTATCCGTATCTTCTCTACATTACAAGATGTCTAAAGAGAAAAAGCTACCGACTTCGATTAGAACATCATCTGTTCTTTTTTTTTTCTTTAATATGGCGGTTATATATTTTATGGTCTTCATGGTATTATTTTTATTCTTGAACCAGTTGCAGTTTTCTCCGATGATGTATTCAGCTCTTCTTATGTGCTCGAATTTGGAACAATATAGAAAAGTATGATCCGGTGAATCTGTTTCGATATTGAATTCTCTGCTTTTATCATCATTTGTTATGCCCATTTTCTTTAGATACTCAGCGAAATTACCATGTCCGGACAAAAATTGGGTTAGAAAAAAATCTGGATTGAGTAATTTGTTCTTCAATCTATCCTCGATTCTGGTTAATAATCCATACGTTCGTCTCCCTGTTAATTCTTGCTCATAAGTGTTTTGCCATTCCTCCAGGTATTTCGATTTTACTTCTTTTACTTTCTGTGTTACCCTTGTCCTATCATTATGGTTGTTTTTGGTTATCTTTATCTCGTTAATCATTTCCAGCTGTAAATCCACTGGCATAATTCCTGATATGACATACGAAAATGTATAGGAAACCGTTCTATATGCAGATGTTATATTTAAGATGATTTTCCTTTGTTCGATTTTAATTTTCTTTTTGTTTTTTACCGAAATGTTAGGAAAATAAATCAAGGAACCATATTCCGTTATAGATCTGAACAGCGCTAAGTAAAGAATTTTCCTATCCACAAATTTTAAACCAAAGCTTCTGTTATATATACCTACTAGTTTTGTGTAATATTTTTTAATTTTATCCGTGATGTAGCCAACATGTTTGCTGAAATTGAGATTTTCATCTATGTATACATATACCAAAATATTTCATTTCCTTGCTAAATTTAAGAGGCTTATTATTCAATTTTAATTCTTTTTCTATTTTACTTTTAATTACTTTTAATTTCATGTTTTCTTGTTATTAATATCGAGTTAGTTTTTTCCGGATTTAAATGTAGCCCAAGATTAATGAGTTCGTTGTTAATATTGTTAATTTTCTGATTTATTTGAGGAATGTCTTCTATATTATTTATTCCTGAAATCAATAAAATGTCATCCGCATAACTTATAAGATTAATATTATCGTAATGTCCAGTGTTGTTATGTATGTTCGCCATTGCAATGTTGAAAAGAGTGGGTGCCAGAATGGATCCTTGTGGAACACCTGCAGTGAGTGTCCTACGATAAATTATTTCATTATCCTTATTCTGGAAAATAATTTCTCTATTTTTTAAAAAGCTTTTTATTATTTCAATTAGGTTTGAATAAATGTTAAATATTAAATGTTTATAAGGGATAGTAATGATAAAATCGGAAAACACGAATCAAGTTGCTTTTTAGTAAAAGAACAATTACATAGTAATACACGCTTATTTCAAGCGAATATACAGCATGAAACGGCGGCACCTAAATACTAAATATTAAATTGAACTGACTTAACGAGTAGACCGATTTTGAATTAAAATTTTTTTTCCATCATTTTTTTATATTTTTTAAATCTTCAGATTCGACACTATTTAATAACTGAACCGTGTCCGATAATGACCGTCTTGCTGAATCTTAATTAATGTTAAATTAAAAATTGATGCATTACTGTACTTAAATTTTTTTTTAATAAATAACACATCCATTATTATACCAAAGAGTGATTTATTGTTATATAAGTGGCAATTAACCGGAACATTCACGATTGATGAACAGTTTCTTTTAGTACGGCAATGGCCACAGAACCGACCTGAAACCACAGCAAATAGCTGCTTCACAGCAGACTGCTGTAATGCGCAAATGTGATGATTTGCCTTCTGTCGAAAAAGCAAGGATCAGATTTGAAATCGGAGATGGAATTATTTTTTTAACTTATCTTTTAATGGCAATTATTGCATGTGTGCAACTGCGTTGTTTGTCAATCGTTTTTGTTTCTCCAATCGATTTTTTATCCTTTTTCCTGTCCCTTACGAAACATACCTGAGTTGACTAGTTAATTTTTTCCAGTTACTATTGATTTTTTTTTCGGCGCTATTTTATTTTTAGACGAACTGAGAATTCGGCGAAATAGAGATTAAATAAAATAGGAAGTATTTGCCACAAATATTGCGTTTTGTTCATTTAATGTTTGAACTGATTCTCTACAGTTCTTGACATTCATTGTGTAGGTCGTTTCCGTTAATTGGTTTATAAATGAAGGCATCAAACCTTGCTTTGCATTTTTTGTTTTATTATTTGAATGTTATTAACGCTAGGTAGAAATTTTGGAGGAGACTTTATTTTTATATTTTTTTGCGTATTTAATTGTAGATTATTATCTGAAATTATATTTTCCCGTTCATTTAATTTAGAGTTTTGCCGATTGGCATTATCAAACGTATTCATATTTGCCCAGAATACACATACTAACTGTGAACATAGCATTAATGTGATCTTCAATACTGTGATGTCAGCTGTATAAGAGAAATACAAAAATAACCTCAGGACACTGCCCTAAGGGATGGAAGCCTTTATTTTGTATACTCGCGACAGAGCTGAACCAATTTTAATTCGAAAGCTCCTGTTTGATAAATAAGATTTTAAAATTTTACGTTCGTTACGATATTTTTTAGTTTGTACAGCAATCACCGATGCCAGATTCAAAACCTTTTCTTTTTTCTACGTTCAGAAACATTACACTATACTAAAACGTTTTCTCAAGAACTGAAGCTAAATGACCCGATGCCCTATGAATTTGCTGTGTGGTGAAGTAATTTTAAATCGAAATCCAAATTGAAGTTCTGGAATAAGTTCAACCCTTCTGCCAGTTTCAAATCAGACTATTGCATCTCCTCTCCCTCCTCACTCAACCGACTAGATTGTTCTTCTTATTCGCTCCTTGATTCATGATCTTTTCCTTTCACACTTAATCCAAACGGACTTCTATTGGATACCGGGTCATACCGGAATTCAGGGTAATGAGTTAGTTGACTCATTCGCTCAGTTATCTTCCTCTTCCGGGAGGTTTCTTCCTATTTTCTCTTCTACCAATATTACCCTTCTGTCTGCAGCGGCTCATTCCAAACTACGATTTGACTCTTACGTCTCCTCATTGTCCAACCCGGATTCATTTTTCTTGTCTATTCAGCCTTCACTTCCTCGCTTCCCCTGATTTCTTGACTTTCCTTCCATGCGTCGCTCCAACCTCTCTGCGATTTTTCGCCTGCGTTTTGGGCACAATTTGCTTCCTTCCTCGCTTTTCCGTTACTCTCTTGTGCCGTCTCCTTATTGCCCGTTACACCCCTCCAATATCCAATTTGTTATTTTCGGGTGTTCTACTCTTGTAACCGATCAATCTTCTTTCTACTCCTCCCTTTTACAAATTGCCCACTCCATACAATGCTTCGTTCATTCTCTCCCTTCCTTCTTCTTCTGTTGTCCAAGCTCTCGATTCTTTTTTGTCGGCTATCTTTGATTGTGTAAATATCTGAGTCTCTTGCGTCCTTTTTCTTTTGTTCTTGGACCAATGTCCTTGTAGACAACCCCCCCCCCCAAAAAAAAACGAAAAATATTTTACTTTTTTTTTATTTATTTATTTTTTATTATTTATACACACTCCTTCTCTTTATAGTGCCATACTTAATTCCTGAGTGTCGGCGACTACCTATTCGTACATTTTTAGCTGTACAGACACAGGCATAGTGTTCATAGCGATTGTTATATGCAACGCAGGTGTACACACGCAAGACTACATTCGGAACTGATAGTAGCCGCTACTTGATTAAAAATGAATAAAAACTGAACAACGTGGAGACTACTTTAACCATACTGTGGGTTCTGTCCTAACGAGATAACAATTGTAATAACTTTTGAATTTACACTTTAAACGTTGGAGTTTCTTTTATCTTTCCGGATTTCAACTTATCTGAATCATTTTGTCTTCCTTCTTTCTGTTCCATCTTTACAGTCCAGTCGATGACTATCCTACGCCCCATTATCTTCATTTCTACCAGTCGTCGGTTTTCTAATTATTTGATTATTTCAGACTCCATGAGTGCTCTTCAAGCTATCAGCTCTTCCTGATCACTCTTCCGATTTCATCATCATTATATTTAGAATTGAATTATTGTATGCCAATTTCCATATCCTTCCTTTAGCAAACGTTGTTCATTTCCTTCTTTTTCTCTCTCGCGCCTAGCTGTATTTGCAGGCTAAACAATCGTTTATTCGCTTACGCTGCGAATCCACTACTTCGCAGTTATTACAAGTTACATCGCGAATGACGCAACTTTTTGTCATATCGTCGTTCACCGGATTTTAATATCCGCTGTACGCAGAATTCTCGTTTACCGCTATGCACGGCCGAAGTAACTGATTATTCGCTTACGCTGCATATTCGCTACATCTCGGATTATCACAAGTGACGTCGCGAATGACGTATCGACTGGCCGGACCATCGTTGCTGAATATTAATATTTTTTGAGAATATTCTTTTAGAATAGCATTCTCGGTGATACCCGGAATAACCGATTCAGTAAGCCAGTCTGTCCGATTAGCCCTTAGCATCGCATTGCTCTAATCGTGCCGTTACATATTTACGGACGGCTGTATCAGTTATTTCTACATAACGGCGATCGGTATTATTGTCGTATTAAATAAACTTCGTATCACACTAGCTTCGTCTAGGTTTATTTCGACTTACGCGAAATAATCGGTATATAGCGTCCGGGAATACAACAGAATCTTTTGTATTTCACCATGGGGATAGTTCCTGAACCCTCACATGATAGTTTTTCTATAATAATTATAGAAGAATAAATTTCAATTACTACGTCATTCTTTAAAAAAAATAATAAAATAATAATAATTTGCGATGTGCGTAGTAATTCTATTGCAACTTCAGTTACATATTTCATAACGCGTTTTTATATTACCCCTGGAACAAGAAAAATTCATTTATTAATAACAACGTCATTCTTAGCCCGACCACTATCACATTTATGTCTCAAAACGTTACATATATTGTAGACAAACCACCTACAAGATGACTGCTGGGAAATGACAACTTCATTCTTAGTCCAACGCTCTGTCACGAAAATTGGTCCCCAAACGTTACATGCAGTATACATTAGCAGCCAAAATACCAAAAAAATTCATGTCAATACCTAGAGTATAGGAAAAATATGAAACCACAGAAATTTTAAAATTAAAGGGCACAAATTTTGAAAAGTTTGAAAATTAAGTTTTGAGAAAAAAATGTTTAACGAATTCCACAGCCGGTTCTGTGTAAGTTACGGTAGTGATTTCCGTTTTAACCCATATAATAAAGTCTCCAGAATACAGGAAAAATATTAATTTTGAAAAATTTTCATATTTATGGACCAAAATTTGTGAACGCTTATAACTGGAATACTGGAAACTAAAAAAAAGTCCACAGCTCTACCCATTGTAGCTGGAGAGTCATTCTTTTTTTTAAAATATTATTTCAATCGCTAGAATATAGGGAAAATACGAGACTCTCAAAATTTTAAAATTAACGGGCCCAAATTTTTAAAAATAATTTAAGCATTCAAATTCTGAAATGATTGCAGTGATGTTCAACAGTGACTTAATATATTATTGCTTAGACTCGAATAAAAAAAAATAAATTTCATTATTGCATTTAAAAATATAAATATTGTTAATGTCTTATTTTAAAAAGAATTAAAATTAACATATTCCTCTGACATATCTGTTAGCGATTTCAGATATTAAGCTAATTCTTCTATCTCAGGAATTGCTTTCATTTTCAAGATGTCACTGCTAACCTGTAGTTCAAAATAATATATTATATTTTTCTGAATCACATTGTAAACAATTAGAGATGATGATTAATTAGCATATTTTCATAAGTAGGAATATTTATTATTCAATGTGTCTTTTAATTTTTAACCAGTAAAATATTTGCATTTCAAAATGTGTAAACGAAGTTGTTATATAATTCCATCGTAACATGTTGGTGTTTTTTCCTACTACTGTTTTTTTCTCTTATTGCTCCATTTTATTCTTAGTTTAATTTTTAGTTTTAGAAACAACCCCTTTCATGACTACATAGTTCATTAAATAGTAAATTTATTCAGTTGTAATAAATGTTTTAAGTTATTTCAGATTGTGTTTTTTTTCTTTTCATTTTCAAAGAGGCTTTTGTATTTATTATTGTACCTATATGTGTTTTAATTTCACTAACAAGCAATTTTTCGTTGAATGTAGTGTAAAGTATGCTTCTTCTCCAAGGGCGTCGCCAGCCGATGAGCCAGGGGGGCAAGATGATAGAAAGAGGATACGAATTATAGGAAAAATAAAATGTATACTTTGTAAAGGTTTAATATTTTATTAAACGAGATAAAATCTTAATTAAAACATAATTTTCGTGGGTTTCTGGCAAATTGTTCTACTACTTTATTATAAAAGTCTTCCACATTGTACATGATTATGCGCCTATGAATACTTATCATGGCCAGCTGATTAAAAATTTCACGGATTCAAGGGACAACGGCTCTCCTTTTCGCCTTCCCCCTGGCGACGCCCATGTTTTTCTCTATATCTAAATATGATTACTTATTTTTTATTTTAATTTCTTTCATGGAAAAGTAAAATAGTCTACAATTTATATTGGAGCAAGTTAATTTTGGTAATAAGTGTTTGAAAAAGTTGTGTAATTTATATGTACTCAATATGTAATCAGAGAGGGAAGGCGAATTTTTAAAATTTGAATGAGAAATCCGATATTTTTAAAAATCAAACAGTGCAATACACTTCTGAGCTTCCAGTTTAACGGCAAAAAATTTCATAAATATTGGTTTAGTAATTTATGAAATGTCTTATAAAAAAAACATTTACAGACGTTACCGAGTAAAAAAGTCGTGTTTTAAATAAATAAGAATTACGAAATAAAGTATGTTCACAGAGTATTGTTTTTTACTTCTTTTACTTTAATAGCGTCTAATTTTTGTTTTTATGCGTTCTATTGTTATCGTATTTATACAAATAAATAAAATTTTGTTATTTTATGACCTTTGTTTATACAGTTGGAAAGTAGCTGTGAAGAAACTTTTAGGAAGAATAATTTATACTTTATCATTGCAATATTTTCAACTGAATCAAAATAATACGTCGAAAAAAAGAGGAATGTTTAAGTTAATTAATCCTTACAATTAAAAATACATATTTACAAAAACATATTCATGGTTTACTTAATGCATTCCTGATATGCACATTACAATTACAAAATTTGTAGAATCTTGAAAATATAGAATTATCCATGTATTTGAAAATTGGCGTTTAAAATTAAAAATATTAAATTAAAGGGTGGCTGCTGAATAAATTTAATGTAAAATATATAAAATTGGCGACAATAAAGTTTCTCAGGCTGCGAACGCTTCCAAGATAATGTGAAAATAATGTAATTCGATAAATTCTGATGTTCATTTTTTGTAATGTGAAATATTACATTTTGTTCCAAAATTATTATCTCGCTGTAATACATTTTACGTTAAAGTAAAATCTATATTTTATTTCTCTGTATTACGCTGAAGTAATACACTTGTTGAAGTAAAAACGTGTGTCATAAAATAATGGTATCTATTCATGTACATCATGTTTTATTATATTGAACTTTAAATCATCGCCTTTCTAAAATAACACGTTCTTAGGAAGAGTATTTGCTTAAAAATAAAAAATAAATCTTCACAATAATGTATATGAATAGTTTATTTGTTTTACAATGATCCTTTGAGTTCCTAAAGTTATAAATTGCAATCTTTTGTTTTTCAGTTTATTGTGTTCCTCCACTCTCGGTTGAACGGAAACGAATAAAAGAACAAAAAGAGCAACATTAAGAATAATCCTTTTTTATTACGTCATCAGCCCTAAAGTGGTCCATAGTTCTTTATTTATCATTAAACGACGTAATAACAACTGCATGTTCTACAAGATGAGCCTAAAGCTAGCTATCGGCACGGTTAAAAAGTGCGACTTTGAACTGTCGAGTGTAGCAGAAGAATTAGGAAGGTCTAGGAAAACCGCGAAGATTGGAACCGAATAGAACGCAGATATATACTTGACTAATTTTAGGAAAAAGCACGAATTCGACTTCGCCGTTTCATTAATGATAACCAGAGTAAGTCACTTCAGGCAGCTTAATAAGTATGATAATTAACAAACGAAATTGAACAGAACAGAAACCTAAAATAGAAGATTTTATAAATGAGAACTGCATTAATTGAATCGTTTATCAATGAATGGAAAGAAGGCTATTGAATATATCGGCACGGCTATCCATGAAAAATATTGTTGTATACACGAATCGAATAAATAGGGAAATGCGACAGACAGAAATTAAGGGAAGATAGATGTAAGACAGCGGTGGGGAATTAGACTTCGGTTCAGAGTTAAATAAATAAGCAGCAGGGATAGTGTTAGGTAAAGGAACGAGTAATAAATATAAAAATTATCGGAATTGGTGATGGAAATGGGGCAGCGATAGCGAGACAAAAATGGTACGGATGATGTTTGGGCATAGCCTAATAATCATAATAATTATAATAATAAGAATAATAAGAATAATGATAGTAAGAACTAAAACTAAACAAGTTCTATAAAAAGAGAAATATAATTTTTTTTTTTTTTTGCATACAGTCTGCCTGGAGAGAATTAGTAGCAGTGCGGGTAATAAATAGAAAATAAGTATGGCTAACCACCCACTGGTAATCAATTCTAACGAGATGTACGATTGATTAGTCAGCAGTGGTTATGATCTATGCTGTAACTGAATCTGGTTAAATCTTTTAAGGCGTTTAAAGCGGATCTAGTTAAAATAACTGACAAATTTTATTTTTGTTAACCAGTCTTTTATACTTACGTGTCAATAGAAGTATATTGATGAATGCTTAAAACAAAGTTTTAGAAACAGACAGTATTCTGCTAAAAATTTTGTATTAAAAGAACATCTGACTTAATAGGAGCAGTTAGTAAATACTATAATATTAGAACAAAATATTTATTTTCAGTGTGTTTGTATATGATTTATCCTAAATTATTCTAAAAATGTTAGCAGTTAAAAATTTACCGCTAAAAGCTTATCTGTGGTAATTATAAAACATCAATAAATCTATCCAAAACTTATTTATTATTTTGCTATATTTTTTTTTCAAAACTTCTGGATTTTTGTAGCTCTGAAAGTTCCATTTGGAAGTTTAAAACTAAAACAATATTCATGAAGTATTTGTAAGCTAATTCAAAATTCTTAACCACTTAATCCAAGTCGAAAAAGGTGAGGAATGTAATTTCTTGCAGTTTTTTGAACTTTTAGCGACGTTCAAAAAAACCTACTAGAAAAAAGGAAATACAGCTTCATTACTTCTAAATAACGCGAGCTTTGCATCGATACCTTAAACATTCAAGAAAAAAAAAATAATTTTTCCATTTCTGGTACTTTTCAACACCCCGATAGACTAATTTCGAAGTTGGAAATGCAGATGTTTCAAACTAGAAAAGTATTCGAACATTTGTGTATTTTAATCTAGTTCAAAATTCTTATCTATAATACTCGCGACTCAACAAGGTTGACGCACATTATTTTTGGCATATTTTTATACTTTTCACCAACTTTGGAAGTTTAGTTAAGAAAATGAAATATGCTTTTGTCCCCTTGAAATAGTGATCTTTCCATCAATACATTACATGTCTGGAGAAAGAAGTTTTCTAACGTCCGAGACCCCTAAGCAGTTCCCTTTTTTCTAGATGCTTTAAACTTTTCTTTTTAATAAATACAAATATAAATCTTTAAACAGAAGGGTGTACAGAAAGTTTCAAACATATCAAAACATATACTACATTTAAAATTTCCATATACATACATATATATCAGTGGCGGCTCGTGACAAGTAAATCTGGGGGGCTCTAATGTAAAATTACAATAATTTAAAAAGTGTAATGACATAAACTTATCTTGCTTTTTTGTCTACATTTTAAACTAAATAAAACTGGTTTAATGCATTCAAGTTCTGATTTAATTTAAAAAAAGATGTGAATGCATTTTGTATTTAGATTGAAATTTATTAAATAATATTTTCTAATCTTTGCCTTATATAATGTACAACCCTTTGCGTTGAGTAAGTTTCACTGTTGATGTGTCCACAAAAAAAAAAAAAAAAAAAAAAAAAATTACATGTGGCATAATTTTGTGAAATAAGGTAAGCCAAAATATAAAATCCGGGTCTTCTAAGGTTCTTCGTAAACTATATATGCTTCCTTGCATGTAATATTTTTATTACATTTTTCTTCTAGTTCTTCGAAATATTCTATTAATTTTTCTAGATTTTCGAAAACAATATTCACTGTACGCATATTATAGTCCCAACGTGTATTCTAGGTAATTTACGATTTACAATTTCTTGCAGTAGATCACATCTATGAGCAGAATTTGAAAAAAAGCTTGCTACAGCGGACAAACTTGAAAAAAAGATTTTAATTTTAGAATCCTGGCTTGTTGCTTTTTGCAAAATTAAATTCAACTGGCGCGCATAACAATGAATAAAATGACAGTATTTATATTTTTGTTTTATCTTCGCCTATACACCATTTGTAGAATCGCTCATTATGCTCCATCGTAAGTTTAAGTAATTAGCTTAAAAGGTTAGTCTCTCCAATTAATTTATCTAATTCAGTTTCTAAAATGTTGAACGTTTGAAAAATCACTGTAAAGCAAGTGTCGACAAAAAGCAGTGCTTCTTGCATTCAAAAGTAACAAAATCCAGATCGCAAAATGTATTATTTAAAGAAGAAAAGCAAGGATAGAAATAGAACAAAAAAAACAGCAAATTAAAACAGTGTGCATCACTGGATAAACAGATGACGCGGCGCGCGACGCGGATGTTTTGTTAAAACCGGCTATAATCACGTGTAAAATTGACGAGGGCTCACTTTTCGAGAGCCCTCAGACGCCTTTAAGTTACGCTCGGGAAACTTCGGCTTTATTCGTTTTTCGTGTGTATTTTATATGCGGCTTACTTACTTTGTTTACTTTGTTGATTTACGTGCCGTGTACTGCATCTAGGCCAGAGGCACGATCGGAATGTGGGAGAGCTTAAATTAGAGAGTATAGGTGGATTAGTTTAAGAAAGGTTGTTAGGTTGTGAGAAGCTTTGAGAGAGTCGGAGAGAATATTTTGGAGTGTAAGTGGTTGGTCGAGAAGTGCTCTTTGGGAATTATATTGTGGGCAGCTTATAAAGAAGTGGTGTACAGTGATAGGAACATTGCAGTGTGAACAAATGGGGGCAGGTTGATTTTTAAGGAGATAACTATGGGTGAGTTTAGTGTGACCTAGACGCAAACGAGCGAGCACGACTTCTTCTTTCCTGTTTTTTGACGAGGAAGTACTCCAGCGAGATGTAGAGTTCCGTATAGCACGCAGCTTGTTGGAGGATGGTGTCGTTGTCCACTTGAGATTCCAAGAGTCTTGAACTGACTGTTTTATAACTGCTTGAAGATCATTAATCGGTGTGGGGAGTTGAGGATATGGTTTAAACTGTGATCCTTCTTTAGCTGCTAAATTGGCTAGCTCGTTTCCGGGGATGTTGACGTGAGATGGTATCCATGCGAATATGACTTGAACATTAGATGACACAATGGAGTGAATTATTTCTTTTGCTGTTGGATGTTGTTTGGGGTTATGCAAATCTTGTAGACATTGCAGTGCTACGAGAGAATCTGTACAGAGAATATAGGAGCTGATTCTATCCTCGACGATAGTATCTGTAATGACCATTTTGATAGAGTACAGTTCTGCAGAAAGAATTGAAAAGTGCGGAGGGAGGGAAAAACGAAGAATAATGTTGGTTGAAAAGGCAGCTCCGCATCCGACTCCATATTTGTTTTTTGATCCGTCAGTAAATATCTTTTTGTGGTGAGGATATTGAGAAATCATATTGTTGAAGGAGTTTATTAGGATGTGTTTAGGAGTTCCGTGTTTTGAATACTGTGTAAGACTAAGATCCATTGTAACTGTATAGTCGCTCCAGGGTGGAATAATGGAGAAGTTGATCCGAGAAACAGGAGGAAGGTGTAGGTTTAGTGAAGAGAAGGAAGTTTGAATTTCTTGGAAGAAAGAAGGGGGGAGGTCGGAATCATTGCAGAAAAGGAGGGGAGATTTGGATTTGAAGAAAAGCGGAGGTAGGAGAAGAGAAGAGAGCGTTGTCTATATACATGGAGAGGAAGTTCGCCAGCTTCAACTAAAATGCTGTTTATTGGAGTAGTAGGAAAAGCTCCAATTGCAAGTCTGATTGCTGAATGATGAATAACGTTTAGTGTAGATAGCAGACTTTCGCTGGCAGAACTGTAAGCGGCTACTCCATAATCCATTTTTGATTTGATAATGGAATGATATATTTTTAGTAGCAATAATCGATTTGAGCCATAGGTGGTATGAGCAAGTTTTTTAATTAGATTGAGTTTGGTAATACAGTTAGCTTTTAGGTTGTTAATATGAGGTCTCCACGTTAGTCTGCTATCGAAGATTAGTCCGAGGTATTTTGCAGTGTTTGCTGTTTTGATATGTGAACCATTTAAATGGAGGTTGAGACTCTGCTTGCATTTGTTAATTCGACAGAAGTGAACTGCTGTTGTTTTGGAGGAAGAGATTTCAAAGCCGAATTTGGTTGACCAATTGACTAATTTGTTGACTGTCTCTTGTAGTATTTCCTCTCCGAGAGCAACATGAGCGGCCGAGATAAAGATGGTGAAATCATCAGCGTACAGTGCACAGTTAACTGGGGGGGAAATCTGTTTTACAATGTCGTTAATTGCGATGTTGAATAGTGTGGGACTTAAAACTGATCCTTGAGAAACTCCGGTGGATAGTTTGTAACATGATGAGACTGAATCTTTAATTCGAACATAGAATTGGCGGGAACTGAGAAAATTTTGAATGAAAAAAGCCAGGTGACCTTGAATATTCCAGTGCTGAAGTGTTAGCAGGATCTTGTTTATCTGAACTTGATCGAATGCTTTTACAAAGTCGAAAAAAATAGTTAAATGATGGTGTTTGTCCGAAAAAGATTTTTGAATGGAATTTCTCAAGTGCACTAATTGATCTATAGGAGATCGACCGGTTCTGAAGCCACATTGTTTCTTTGTAAGTAAGTTTCTTGAGTCGAGGAGCCATAGTAGCCGTTTATTAACAATTCGTTCAAAGATTTTGCTAGTTACTGATGTTAAAGAAATGGGTCAATAGTTGTTGATGCAAGTAGGATTTTTGCCTGGTTTGAGAATTGGAATGATTTCTGCGATCTTCCATAATTTAGGAAAAGAATGCGTTGTCCATATTTTATTAAATATAGAAAGGAGGAAATTAATTGTGGATTCCGAGGAGTTAAGTAGCATAAGTGCGTGAACTCCATCAGGACCAGGGGATGAGATTTTTGTATCTTTAATGGCACGTTTGAGTTCATTGATTGTAATGCTCGTCATTTGATGAGAAAAATTGATGCTGGTAGTAGATGTTATTTGTATCCACGTTATTATCAGAAGGATTATGTGATAGAATATCTGCAAATGCTGTAGCCATTAAATTTGTGTCAGTAATAAGGTGATTATTGACGATGATACAAGAAGGTGAAGACAAAAATGGTCTTCTATTTATACTTTGAATTTTCTTCCAAACTGCAGCCAAAGTGGTTTTGAGATCGATTGAGCTCACATAGTCTTGCCAGGACTTACGTTTAGCTTGTTTTAAAATGTATCGGGCTTGTGCCCGGAGTTTCTGGAAAGTTAAGTGATTTTCTAAAGAAGGTTGGGATTTTAATTTCTTCAGGGCTTTGCGACGATTTCTTATGACAAAGGAACATTCTTTGGACCACCATGGAATAGAATTGGACCGGGTTTTTTTTTTTGGTGAGTGTACATTGGCGTGTGATACTAGTTGATTTGTAAACCACTGAATGTGGGTTTCAGGATCTAGTTGGCTAGTATCTTTGGAATTCAAAGTGTGGGTTAAGGTGTGGTTGAAGGCTGACCGATCCATTCTTCGGTAGGCGTATTTCGGTTTTGGAGACGGAGAAGAAAAGTGTGGTTTCTTTGGGTGAATTGCGATGGTAGGGCGATGATCACTGCCACTCAGATCGTGGTGACCAAAGACTTGGAATTCGCCAGGAAGATCGGGAGACGAAAGTATAAGATCCAGATTAGACCAAGTTCTGAAAGAGAAATTGTAGTGGGTTGGTTCAGCAGAACGCATTATACCGAGGTTGTAGTTTTGAATTAGATTTTCCAATATTTGTCCCTTTTTGTTTCTTTTGGTACTGCCCCATGATGGGGAGTGAGCATTAAAATCGCCGCATAGAAAGAACGGGCGTGGTAGAGAAGTAATAATGCTGTTAAGATCTTCCATAGAGGTATTATTATTTGGGGGAAGATAGATTGATCCAATGGTGATTGGTGTAGACAGAAATATTTTTGCTGCAACAACTTCGATGGCTGTTTGAATGTGTATTTGCTCAAAATGTATTGATGACTTTACTGCTAATAAAACACCGCCAGACGCGCAAAGAGAGGATGACCGGTCTAATGAAAGTATGTTGAACGATGGGATATTAATACAGCAGTTTTGTTTTGTGTGAGTCTCTTGTAAACAGATAATGGATGGTTCATATTGATGGATGAGAACTTTTAATTCCTCTAAATGACTAAAGAAACCATTACAGTTCCAGCTTATGAGTGATTCTTTGTTATTTTTGAACATTGAATAATATTATTAATTTTGTTAAAGAAGAAAGGATGATTGCTGAAGTTAGGCTTATGATATTTGATTTTATGATGGAAGGGAAGAAAGATTAATGATGTCTTTTAGTTTCGGTTTTAGTTTAGTGAACTGAGTTTTTATCGATTTGGAATTTAAGAAAATGTAAGTTTCTTCGAGCATTTTTATTATATCTATCAGGGAGACATTGAATTCAGTGAGAGTTTGATTAATATCTGTAATCGTTTTACTTTTAGTATTGTCCATTAATAAGGAAAAATTTGTAGCTGAAATTGGGAATTCTTTCTTTTTAAATTTTTCATTAATGATGTCTTCAATTGGTTTTATAAGATCTCTAATAGAAGGTTGTTCTATATCTTGTTCTGAATCATCTTCAGATAGATTAGTGATTGGCTTGTCAGGAGAGTGGGGCTTAGCATTGTCATTATATTTAGTTCTAATACATTGTTTTTTAGGTTTCATTAATTGTAAGGTTTTGATAGGGACTGTATTTGTTTGAGTTTGATCGTTTTCTCCTGAGGATATCGTTGAAATGGTTGACGGTGGTGGACGTTTAGAAACGTTAGAGGAAAAGGCATTTATAACGAGGTGAGGTGGTGGTGATTGTTGAGAAGGTAGGGGAGAATCGATTTCTGTCACTATTTCTGAATTTTCTATTGAGTCTTCTACTTCTTCGTCAATAAACTGAAGACAATCATCTGCTTTATGTCCTTTTGTGCCACATCTAAAACAAGAGAGTTCATCTGAAGAGAGAAAAATATACGATAGGAGTGATCAGAATAAGTTAGGTTGAAGGAGCTTGGTAAAAAGGAAAGATCATTTTCCGATTGGATATATACTTGGCGGCGCCAACTTATGACATGAGAAAACATGTCGTCAGATGGATTGACACGTAAAATTGCTATTGGAGATGAAAGTTTTAATTTAAAAATATTCACAAGTACTTTTTCTATTTCTGAGTTTGGGATAATTGGCGAGACATTAGAAAGAATTAGTTTTTTTGAAGGTGTTTTGAGTTTCCTCGTTTTGATAAAACTATCTTCATGATTAAAGTCTTCATGTTCTGTTTGGAATTTTTCTACGAGATCTTTATTAGAAAGAAAAATGATGACCCTGTTACCACTAACTCGGGAGGCGGCTATAATATTTTTAGCGCCTCCGACAAGATGATGGATAGAGAGGAGATAGTCGCGGATTTTAACTCCTTGAACGTGATTAAAAATAATTGCTTGATCTTCTTTGGGATATGTCATTGTAGTAATTGGAATAATTCGTTGTTTAATTTTATCTGCATAGGATGGAGGGGTTACTTCGACGGAGGGATTCATGATAACTAGGAGATAAGGAGGTTAAAATCGATAATGTCTTTATCAACAAGCAACGGCTCGCCGATTAACGAAAGCGAAACGATAGTTTGAAAATTGACTTACCGCGCGCAGAGAAAGAGAGTGATAATAGTTTACAAAAACGATACGAGACCGGATGCGACGAACTCGAGAGAACGGATCACTTTACTGGAACACGAAAAACACGTGATAGACGAATACTGCGTAACACGAGAATCTTATATGCGGCTTGGAGGCTCAAATATTCTTAGCCCACGTACTATATTATTGGTTGTTAATATCATGTGATCAAAAAATCAGCTGTTAACGACCTTGACAGTATACTACACTACGAGTAGATCGTACAGTTCCAGCGCAGTAAGCATGAACCCGACAACTGTTATCGGATGTTTCAGCTGTTCGTTTAACAAATCGCACAAAATGCTTATTTTGCAATTATTTTTAAAATGCACTCTTGCAAAAAAAATTATTTTGAAATAAAAAATTCGTAACATTGATTTTTTTTCTTGAAGTAATTAAATATTATGTATTTTTTGAAAACGCACAGGGAGGCTCGCGCCCTTGAGCCCCCTAGGACGAGCCGCCCCTGATATATATATATATATATATATGGCGATTTAATTTAATGGACAAATTTCTAACATGACGAAGCATGTTTTTTTACATGTAAATTGCGCTCCAAAACATTACAAATTACTTTTCCATCAATTTTAGACATTCAAAAAATCAATAAAAAAATCGTGTTACATTAATATATAGTAATTTCCGGTTATATGTTAAGAAACTTTAAAAGAGAAAATCACATTTACTTATTGTAACCATTAGCGGCGCTGCTGCCAGGGAACCTGACCTGTCTACACCAGCTCTCATTGGAATGAATAGTTAATCTCGTTGTTTACACATGTTTTTTTGACTTGTTCACTTTTTTTTTATCGATTTTACGATATTTTCAGTTTTTATTTTATACGATTTCAATTATATTTTTATTATCGGGCGCAGAAAAGACGTGCCTGGTTTACCTGTGATATTTGTAAATACAATAGAATCTCGCTAATTCGGACTTGACGCGACCCGGACCTGTCCGGATTAATCAGAATCAACTTTAAAATGTGTCAAAAAAAAGTTTTATAGGTATAAGAAGAAATCTTAATGATTAAAAATCTGAATGATTTCTTCATTTTAAAGTGTGTATGTACTTTAGAAAGTTATTTACATGTAAAAAAATTGTACGTTCGTATATAATTTATGTCTGCAATGCGTCCTAGGCGCCTGAGAGTTTTCTTTTCATTTTTTATTTTTTTTGATTCGTCCGGATTAGCGAAACTCTACTGTATGTATTTAGTCGGAAATATTATCTAAGTCGACATATGAAAACTCATTTTACCGTGTATAAAAATTTACAATCTACATTGAAGCAGAAGAGAAAAATTACATGCGCTTTTGATTTTTGTGGCTGTACTTTTTTCACTTATGTTTCATATGATTCTCATTTAAAAATGAAGCGGAATTCTAAAAGCCGACATATTAAAGTCTGATGATGCCAGTTGTTATTATAATGCTTGGAAAATAGTCATGTGTGATGTGAACCACCATTTACTGTATAAGTGGCATGTGGATAGAAATTGGGAAAAAAATCTTTCTTTAATTCCAGGTAAGAAAATGAAGCGTGAGGTTTATGCAATTTTACATACCTTACTGGAAGAACCCAATAAAAAAGATTTTACTTCTTTAGTGGAATTTTTTGTAGAAAAATTAAAAGAAGAAAACTATATTGACTTTTTTGAATATTTCAATTCAACTTATGCATATCCAGGACAGAAATTTGGCTTTCATGTTGTTAACCGAAATTTTCATCAACACTAACTTTCACCATGTACTGAAACACATCTAGCTTGCTTCCAGAAAAAATCATCAGCTAGATATTCTAATCGACTCTTAATTCAGAATTATCCGAAATAAAGGTTATGATAGACTGATTAAGCTTAAAGAAGGTTATGTTAACCAGCACATTAATAACGTCAATAAAAGGCATAGTTTGAGCAAAGACGCGACTGAAATCCCGCAAATTTCAAATAATGAATGGCGTATGTTATGGCGGTTAGTACAAAAATTACATTTTACTCTATACTCAAAGAAGCCGAGTTCTGTAATTGCAAGAGAAAATGCTTAGCATGCCAAGTGTGTTTTCACATGTTTTCTTTCACGTATCCAGACTGTCTAATAAAAAATAATTTATGTAAACATATACACGCTGTAGTCGGAATAGAAAAGACTAGGGAAATTGTAGTGAAAAACTTATTAAAGATGGACAAACTAAAGCACAAGTAGTATTAAATGAAATTTTGTCACATTTTCAATGATGAAGACAGAAAACAGTTGCCTATTCAAAGAACAACAAGGAATCAAATTTTTGTAAAAAAATTGAAAATATTTACAAATATGATAGAAAATGCTGATAGCAAATTTGTTGAAGAATTTTTGAAAGGAGAGGAATATGAGAATATTTTGGACAATATCCACTTCTTTTTCAAGTACTAACAAAATAATAATACAAACTAATGAACCTGCAAACAAAAAAGTAGAAAAACAGTTTCGTTTTCACACAACTACAATGACACCGGGGAAGAAAAAAACATCTGAAATTTTTTCTCTGCCAACTATGGCTTAAGTATTAACTCGTATAAATTATAAACTGTACTGGTGTTTTAAATATATATATATGACAACAGATCATCAATATTAATTTTGTTGATATTTGTTTTTTTTGTGGTTCTTAAAATAAAATTGTTAGTTAAATAATAAATTAATTTATTTATGTCATAAATATATTTAACAATAAGTTTAAATAATAAATACAGTAATAAATAAATTATTTAGTATTTTAATTGATTTTTAAATTTGTTTCACAAATTGTTAATTTTCTAGTAACATCTGAATAACGGTTCATTCTGGCAACATCTGAATAATGATTCGTTCTGGCAACATCCAAAAGTACCTGGTCGCTGCCGGTAGACGTTTGTTTAATACCTGTATGCCGGCATTCTTGCAACGAGCAACGAAGAGTTTTGTTGTTCGTTTGTACGATTTTCTTCCTGCTTATATTTAATTTGGCGTTTTAATTTCTGCAATATTTAAATCTAATTGACAATTTATTTATATTAAAATACAGAATGTCGCAAGAAATTAAAGAAAACAATTTCTGTACCTTAATTACCAACAAAGGAGGTATATTTCACGGGTACAGTTTTGGAGCTAATGTTCAAGTGAATAGTGAAATAGGTGAGAATTGTTATTATACATTCTAAATTTTATGATTGTTTATGTGTATCAAAATACAATAGCTTATTATTTCATATTCTCATTTCAGTATTTCAAACCGGTATGGTTGGATATACAGAATCATTAACAGATCCTTCTTATAATAAGCAGATACTTGTTTTTACATACCCGCTAATTGGTAATTACGGTGTAATCGATAATTCAGAGCAAGATGAATACGGACTACCAAAGTACAATTGTATTTTATTAACATCTGGAAACATTTATTTTAGAAACTTAATATAGAATTTAACTTGTACTTCTAATTGCATTTTCAACAGTTTACAATATAATGGAATTAGTTTTAAAGAACCGAATTATATACAATTTTATTGGTGTTTCAGAAATTTTGAATCTAGCAAATTGTGGATTTCTGGACTTATTGTTGGAGAATATTGCAAGGAACCACATCACTGGAATATGAAACTGACCATTGAAGAATGGCTACTAAAATACAGCGTACGGGGTATGTATGGTGTAGATACTAGAGAGCTGACGAAGCATATTCGTAACAGTGATGGGACGGTATTAGCACAAATTGTCGCGGGTAACAGAGTAAATCCGAATGATTATACTGTATTTTATGATCCTAATGATTTTAATCTCGTAGAACAAGTTTCAATTAAGGTACGTTTAAAAACATTAAAGTTGTAAAATTATTAATAACAAAAATTTATGTATCATCTATGTGCTAGAACTGTGCACTGTAATTACTTCTTCACAGTTGGCAGGATAGCTTTTGTTATTTTTGGAAAATTTATAAATAAAATAATCTTATATGTAGGTAAAAGCTAAATGGAAAAAAAATATTCTATGAAACGTTTTCGGTAGTCTAGTATAAGTTACTTGGCTGCCAAATCAGGGGTCACGGACTCGAGACTTGTATCGTTCCGGATCCAAGTCACTCTTCTAGGTTTACTCGGCCTGAAATATAATTGGGTACCGGAGAAATCTGGGCAAATGAAGGAGAAAGGAATTAGCCCCCCTACTTTCTTCAGTGAGGCTTAATACATTGTGAACCTTAACTTCACAATCTCTGATATCCTGTCAAGAATATGAAGACTTACTTTACTTTACTTACTTAGTTTTACGGGAGATCTTATTATCAGCATGATTTTGTATTGTAATGTTAACAATGGCGATGACTATCCTTGAAAAGTAGGAACTTTTTATTATTTTTTACTCAATTTTATATTTTTTTCACAACTAGAAAAGAAAAACGGCAAATAAAAATTGTACGGTAAGAATTTATTATTTCGTCTCGAAATTATCCATAGATCGAAGCATGCTACGTGCATTGTACTCGTGTAACTTTATATTAATGATAATTGGGAAGTATTAAATGTTTTATATATCTGATTTTTTAAATTTTACTGTTTATAGATTTAACAGATATGTAAGAATTTATTTCGCCTATATATGCTATATTTCTATAAAAAATAGAAGTTGAATCTTTATAGCAAATGATGTCATTATTAAATTAAAATAAGTTTTCTGAAGATATAGAAATACCTTGCTCTTTCTTTTGGTTTTTTATAATGTGTACTATGCATGCTTCACTGTAAGTATGTTCATTACTGCACAGACTTAGCAGTTAGTATTTAAATAAAATTTGAATATTAGCTGCAAATTCAAAATTAATAGAGTGGAAGATGATGTTATATCATATATAACAGATATTATACGGTAAAAGATGATGAAATTATATCGGGTAATATCCGAATTGTGATTACATTATCTGAAAACATATATTGTACCGTTATAACGTTACTAAAATAGTTATAATAAACATAATTTAAAAAAAAAAAGGAGAAAAGATGTTCAATTCGAAATAATACTTTCGATCAAAACCATATAAAATTCATCATTGATCCAATGCTGAAATATTAAGTCTTTCAAAAATGTCGAAATATAAACTTGTTTAACATATTTTTAGTAGCAGAATTTATTTTTATTAGTAACTACCGTGGAAGTTTTAAGTGTCCAATAAAATATTCAGTAATGAGTTTCGCAACAAATGAAAAATATAAATTATGTACTGAGCGTAAATTAAATTTAATAAGAATAGTGCGCCGAATACTTTTAAAGAAATTTTATTTTTGTTTAGAATCTGTTATCATTATTTATCACAATTGTAATCCAAAAGGTATAATAATTTTCAGGTAAATGCAATGTAAACTTTATGTATCTAATAAAGCTGCAAGAAAAAAAATCCTACAGCCCGTTCTATAGTGGCTAGACAGTTCATTTTTTTTTGAGACGTATTTTTTTCGTAAGATCATAAAAAAATTATAAAAGCCTCAAAATTTTAAAGTTAAAGGACCCTGATTTTGAAAAATGTAAAAATCGAGTTTTAAGAAAAAAAAATTCGAAATTTTCAAAAAATACCACAGCCGGTTCTATATGAGTTATAGTTTTAATTTTCTTTTTAACCTGTATACCAAGGTCTCCAGAATACAGGAAAAATATAAAATTTGAAAAATTTTGATATTTAGGAACCAAAATTTGAGAAATTACACTTTTAAAGCGGTAAAAATAAGCCCACAGCCCTTTCCATAGTAGCTGGAAGGTCATTATTTTTTTAAAATAATGTATATCAATCACTGTAATATAGGAAAAATACGAGACAACCAAAATTTTAAAATCAATAAACCGAAATTTTGAAAAGTGTAAAAATCAAGTTTTAAGCAAAAAAATTTTAATAAATTACACATCCGATTCAATGTGAGTTGCGGTATTGATTTTCTTTTTAACCTGCATTGAAAGGTCTTTAGAATACAGGAAAATAATAAAATTCGAAAATTTTTGATATTTAGAGAATAACATTTTGGAAAATACACGCTTAACGCGGTAAGACTGGAAACTAAAAAAGAGTCTATAGCCCTTTCCATGGTAGCTGGAGGGTGGTCACTCTTTTCTTTAAATGATGTATATCAATCACTACAATATAGAGAAAATACGAAACCCAAAATTTTAAAATCAAAAAGCCGGAATTTTGAAAAATGTGAAAATCAGGTTTTAAGCAAAAAATTTAAAAAAAACATTCTACAGCCGGTTCTACGTGAGTTACGGTATTGGTTTTCTTTTTAACCTGCATACTAACGTCTCCAAAGAGAATTAAATGTAGTATATAATCCTCTCACATATATTACCCTGCTAGCGGTTTTAGTTTTTCAAATATTTTATTCTAAATATCACTTTTTAATTGACGTTTCGGTGTACTTCTTTTTTTTTTTTTTTTTTTTGAAAAAAATAAGTATATGTGAATGTTACAGTCTTTATATAAATTTACAAAGTAATATAATTTAGAGTTCGAAGGAACACGAGACCAATCACCTAGTATATATATATATATTGTAATGTGCCTATTACTTGGCTCAAGTGAAATTCAAATAAAAATAAAAATAATTGGAAATAAGTAGTGTGAGTGAGAATGCGCGCGTGCTTCAAATTAAAAATGATGGTGATAAATTCGCCAACTTATTTACAAATAGAAATAGATTGAAATTAAAGGGCTTTAACGAGTCTCTAGAGAAATCATTAGTAGAATTAGTTTCATAGACGGGAGCGGTAAGGCGAAATTTAAAATGAAAACGAAATCTGCTGTGACTGGTAGAAACAAATTTAGGGGTCATTCTGGAAGATAAAAGAGATTAAGAAATCCCGGGAAGAAAAGAAACGGGAAAGTGTCGACAATAGAAAGGAAAAAAAAATATCAACGTATGAAAAAATTAAATGAAATTAAAGAATATTAAAAGAGTATTAGTAAGGCCACCGGAAAAAAGTATAAAGTAGCGAAAGGACAAATTAGAAAGAAATAGCCGCAAATTGGTGGACGGGTGGTATTAAAGTGGTAAGAGTAGTAGTTACCGGGAAGAAAATGAAAAGGAAATTAGGGAAGAGGAAATCATTGAAAGACAAGAACTTCCTAATATCAAAAGAATTTACATAGAAAGGAGAAAATTAGCCTATGTGAAGGAATTAGAAGAGAAAAAGCGTGGGAAGATATGGAAAACGCGGTTATGTGGGGGATAATGTGAAGGATCGCGATAATAAGATGCAAATAAAATAATAAAATAGTAGCATTAAATTTAGTTGCAAATAGTGTAAATCGTTTATTTGTAGCGAGGGAACGGGGATAAAGTACCGTGAGCAAAATTTCGATTATTGGAAAGGTCAGATAATTATCAAAATTAGAAATATGAAGATTTATATATAAGTCAAAGAATGACCAGGAGGCGAAAAAATAAGTGTAAATTAGATAGACAAAGACCAACGACCTACAAAAGGAACAAGAGAAAGAAACGGCGTGATAAATGTTTCTGAGATCGGAGAAGTTACGTCTGGGAAAATTAAGCAAGAGCCGCGGTCGAAATGAGTTGTTACATTAGAAGATAAAGGCTACAGCTAAGCAAATGTATAAAGTTATAAAAATAAGGAAGACGAAAAAGAAAATAGCGAATAGAATATTATAATTGAGCATCAGTTTATAAAAAGTGTTTCATGAAAGGTAATACGGCAAACCTGCAGTCAGGAAAGCCGAAAGTAAAAGGCCGGTAGATTATATCGAATCACGGCAAAGTAATTGAAATGTTCGATGATAGAACCTTAGGGCAAAGAGAGAAACTTATATATAAAATTTACGTCTGACGAGTCGGAACATATTTATAGAACAGAATTTGAAAGGAATAACGGATTCGATGAAATACATAATAATTTCGTAATGTGAAAAAGACAAGTATCTCAAAATTAACAAAATAATCGTGACAGATTTTATTCTGCATTTCTTCACTCATTTTATAATAAATATTCTAAATTTTATAAAAAATCTCAAACGTAATTTTGCGGCAAAGATGAATGTGTATCATTTTTGGTTACCGGAGCCGTCCATGCGTTATGTATCTACTTTCTTTTTCTTAAATACAGCTTTAATTTTGAAGTCCACATAAATTCCGTTTTAATTTTGAAAATTTGTTTTAAAGAGAACATTTACGTTTATTATAATTTGCAAATCGATCACTCGTGTTTGGAAAAAATCGAATTCGCGTAATTATATGTTTTCTGTCAATGATATAGAAAAAAAAAAATATATATTAGAAATTACCACATCGAATTGTTAAAATTATTGTTTAACGTCTATGTTTGGTGTAGTTGAATTTAAATTATTTCCATTTCATACGAGAAACCATCAAAATACTTTTAAAAATTATATCGAACCAACATTAATTTACGTCAAACGATTCCCGTTAATTAGAAATTAGAAATAATATCATTTTGCTGCGAAATATAAAAATGAGACTACGTTTTATTAAACAACAACATCGTATTATATATACTAGCAAAAAATTTCTGTTGGACCAAAAACGGTTTACTCTTAATTTGCCAGGTATCAAAACTTTGATATATTTCGTATTACGCTAGCTTTTAAATTATAATCGGAGTTCGGTAAAAAAAAAAACAGTTTTGTACGAGTGACAATTTATCGCTTTCCCGGTCTGTTATTCGTTTTCTTCAGAATTCCACAGTCTTTCTTTTAAAGGATGAAATTTGTACATGCTTGTAAATAGTTCCCCTCATATAAAAAGAAAAGAAAAATGTTGAAATCTGGTTAATAGAATTGAACGGTTCGACCGAGGCCGTAAAATACAAAAAGGAATAGAAAGGTATAAGAGTGTTTCTCACGAGCCGGAATATTTCGGAGTATTTTTAAGAAGAGAGAAGCGACTGTCTGGCGAGGGTCGAATATCACCGAGTTGCTCCGGGTATGTTGGCCGTAGTTAACAAAAGGGCTTGTAAATGGAATGCAAAGGCGAAAAGATAACAATAGTTTAACTGGATATCGGAATGTCGCCAGGGACATCGATCGAAATGATCGACCATGACCGAAAAACAAGGAAAAGACGAGGTTTTTAGAAAAGGTATAAAAATGGTATTCTATTCATAAGAGCGATCAAAGGAAAAGGTCGTTGCTGTAAAATTTTGGTGTAGGCTCAGACAATGAATAGCTATCGAAAGAAAGACAACTAGGTAATAGCCTAAAGATCAGAAATTTGCATAAAAAACACCGATACGAATGTCGGAAAGAAACGAGAGATGTTTAGATACAAATTGTAGAACGTCTATCATAGGTAAAGCCATGAGGTTAGGATAAAAGAAATCGGCGAGCGATAAAAGGCGAATTGACAAATAATAAGACGATAATTTTGGTTGAAAAGAACATAGTTATTCGAATCGCGAAAGAATATGAATGGAAATAGATCGGCATGTTGGAAAATGAATGAAGAAAAAATAAGGCGACCATTGAGCGTAAATAAATACAGACTAACAAATAATTTCTACCAAAATTTTTATTTTTCGAGATGCGGAGATACGTAATATGCCCATTACATATGGCTTAAGTAAAATTCAAAAAGGAGAGGGAAATAAAAATAAAAATAATATGGAATAAAATTTATTGAATAATAAATACTACCTTTTGATTGACCAATAGCAACTGGGAAGGATGGTATAGGTATCAATTAGAAAAGAAGAGATAAAACCAATAAGGGAAGAGTTGACGAGTTCGCCTATGTACTTAGTCATAAACAAAATTTCATAAACGTAAATAACAATTCGATTTGTACAAATACTACTCGTTCCTACTAATAATTGCATCATTATAAACAATAAAAGCACACTGATCCTCCTACGCAAAAAATACCGATGCACCTACCTGAAAAACTTGTTCTCTTGTTGTAATCAACTGTTGCAGCTGTTCTTGGATCTGTATTAGTTCGCAATAGACGCCAACTTTCGTTCCTTCTAAAAATATAAAAGTTTACTTTCTATTGCTTGCGGGGATACTTTTAATTTATTAGAAAAAATAAACGTTAATCTTTACCGATACATTGTTAATTACATTTATTACAAATTCAAACGTCTGTGAAATTTTCATTGTGAGTAAATGCACTGACAAACTCTTAACTCTCTTCTTGTTAGATTTCTCTTCTCTAATATCATCCTGGTTAGTTTAATTAATCAGCACGCAATATTTAATGTTCACAATGTTCATTTAAAATTTGTTTACATGATTAATCGTCTGTGTCCGAAAAAAATGTTACATAACGTTTTGTTTCTTTTTTTTCATGCGTTTTTACCCCAGCTTCGTTTTAGCCCTGTATTTATAGAAATTTTTTTGTTCAATATGAAATTTTCTATTTTAGTTTGGAGATCACTTTCACAGGTCTGGTACCATTTCGCCTAATTCCTATTTTTCGCTTAAAAATGTGATGGCCCATAAAAAAAAAATAATAATAATAATTTGAAAAAATCAACTTGGCAATACGGTCACGTTTGATAGGCAGAAAAAAAGATTACTGGCGCAGCGGCGGATCCCTCGATTTTTTGACCAAGAAAGCGTCTTTGACAAACAATGCCGGTCCGAGAAATTGAATGATTGTTACCTAAATTTTATTATTTTGCTAGCTCGGACAGTGTCATTAAAGGTCGTAAGAAATGCAAAATTCGTCTCAATATACGGAAAATCACCGCCTACTGACTGCTTTAGGGTGTTATGCGTATCGCCGTTCTGAAGGAAACTATTCTTCTATCTTGAGTATTATAAGTTGTCGCTTGTGAATAAAACAAACATTTTGAGTCAGTCTAATATAATAATGGATGTATCATTTATAAAAATAAATCGAGCAGGTAAATAATACATATATCTAATACTTGTATATTGAAATATTTACTGCAAATTGCGTTTTAAATGAAATGGTATTCATTTAGATTTTGGCAACAGAGAATAAAAAAAATTGTCATCCATTAAAAAATTATTTTCTCTTAATTGCTATAAATTTTTGTTTTGTACGTCAAAAGTACATTATAAAATATTTCGTTAATTGAATAGCGTCTTTTTATATTATCTTTCTTTTTCCTTTTGTAATGTTAAATCTTAATCTTTTGGCAATTTATTGAATTAAGACATTTTAAATACTAAAATAAAAGGTTTTTTTTCTTTATCTTTTTTTTGGATTTGCCGAAAAATGGCGCCTGAATCAGTAAAATGGTCGATCCATATAAATATGAGTTATGCGCGAACAAACAAAAAAAAAAAAACATACGCGACGAACGGTTCGCGGACAAAAGCGCACATGATAAAAACGCACACGGACAAAAGCGCACATCGATTTGCAGAACAGGAGCTAATTTATTAATTTTTCCGTTCTCGGCAATTGCATCATTTGTGAAAAGGCAAAACTGGACAGTTGCCCCGCAAAGAATTTAAAATTCAAAAAAATTATTGGTAATCAGCGAAAACAAAGTAAAAATAATACAATTTTTTGTATGATTCACTAGTCATTTTTCTGTTTTTTTTTGTTCTTATATGTGTATTTGTTTGTTAATAATCATAGTGTCTATTGACTATGACCGCTAGGAAGTTACCGTATATAAAAAATAAAATTTGTATCAATAATGTATTCAGGGGCGTCTCAAGCATCCCAAGTTGTGGGAGTGGTGCATTACCCAAAATACCGATTCATGAATTCATATAATTTAAAAATAATTTTTTTTTATACTGTATAGCTTATATAATAAAATGATATATAGTGTTTTTTGATGATTTTTTTTAAACCTTTACAATGTGGGTCTTTTATTTTTTACTTCTGCAGTCAAAACTGATTTAGATCGAACTGTGAGGACTAAAAATATTTTTAAAAAAAAATTTTATTAAAAGAAATCTCACATTTTAATGCTAAGCCTATAAGACTTTGTAATAATGCTTTACTTTTTCAAACAGTGAGGGTAACGTTTATTTTACACTGTTGTATACTAACCGTTTCTTTATAAATTGTTTCAACTGGTCTGAATTTTCTTAATAATTTTTGCTTTTAAATTAGTATCGAAAAATCCGCAACTCTTTGTTAACTTGGTAAAAGTTTTCATTATATTTGACACTTCTATATCGTCAACCGTTTGTTTGCTTATTTCTTCTTCATCATTTTCATCACTGTTGTTTATTTGACTCTTTGATCGCGGTTTCATTGCTGATTAAAACAACTGTTGCAATATTTTTGTCAACGTTTAATTATTCCTTTGATAATAAATTTCCCGATGATCATTCTAATATTGTGAAAAACTTGAACTCTGTTTTTATTCCGCAATACTTCAAACTTTTGTATTAAGGGAATTTTACTTACTTTCATTTTAATATGATCAGAATAAAATATATAAATATAATGATTGAATGATTTAAAACTGAACAGAATTTGCTGTTAATTAAGCGGCTTCTATTGTATAATTCTTTAAATTTCTACAAGTCTGTTTTAGTGACCTAAATTGTACGATTCTTGGCTGTTGTTAAGAACTTCGCAATTCGACCATAGTTGCAGACAAATACATAAATTAAATATATTTGCACTTCCTTGTTACTAGGTTAATATCTTGATGCAGAGGGACTAAAAACGTACACAAAAAAAATCTAAAATTTATTTCAATAAAATAGTTCGGAAATTTAAATTATGGTGAAGTTGTGAAAGAGTTTCATGTAGAGTTGAGAAAAAATACGTCAAGAACATTATGTTTGGTTTACTTGTTACTTCAAATAATCAAATTTCGTACTTTCAGCTAAAATTCACCTGCTTTTAAAATTCATTATTTTTAATTTTGCGTAACAAGGTCCGATTATATTTAATTATTATTTCTATTATTTTCGCCGCAATATTTATATTTTTGTTTTATTTGATAATTGTATGCCAGCGCCTAAATTTAAAAGGTTGCCATATTGTCAGAATAGCGTTGGTATGTATTTTTTTAAGGACAGTATGGCTGTCGCGGTCGGCATCAAGTAGTTTTTAGGTTTAGAGACGCGTATGTAGCGAATTGGTGTGGGTCATTGTGTGTTTTGTTTGCGGGAGAAAACGTGTCTCCTTTAGGTGTTCGAATATATAAAGCGTTGTTATCAATTTATATATGCATATATTTGTTGTTTGTAAAAGTTATGTTCTGTTAATTTGTGTGAAAAATTAATAAAGAGTAGAATTTAGTAGATTTGTTTGTTTTTTTTATTTTCGTCGATCATTGTTGTGTTTTTTTTTGTGTAAACAATAAATTCGTTAGTTTAAAATTTCGGCTGACAACAGTGACTTTAATTCAAATTCTTTCCAATACTAGAAAACGTTATTTTCAAATGATAAAGTTCTTTATAATACAATGTTAAGGCTGAGAATTGTTTTAAAAAATTGAATTCGTATTTTAAAACAAATAAAGATTTTGACAGTAAAACACATGTTTATACCTTTAGTCCGCTTAGAAAAAGTTAAACTTTGATTTTATTTGTTCATTGTTTTTTGCTAAAAGTATCATGCTTAAAATCAAAAATTTAATGGAATCATTGAACAGAGAACTCAGTAATAAGTTTGATGTTACACAACTAATTCGAAGTACGGTAAAAATATTTCAAAAAATGAAAAATGATAAACAAATTTCTGCATTGATCAACTCGCTGGTTCTTTTTGTAAAAAATATTCATAATCCCGAACCTGATTTTTCAAATACAAAGTGCGTTGTGCGCTAAAAAGTTGTGATGAAGCCCTGGGGAGACTACATGTGATGTAGATTTTATAACATTTGGTTTAAAAAAAACAGAGCTGTTTTTGAAGTCTTTAATTCTTGTATTCATGACGACTTATTTAAAATTCTTTCAATTTTTTAACCTTTTCGAAAAATATTTACAATTCCAGTAAAAAAAATAATTCTTGAATCAAATTAATAATAGATATAATAGATGTAACTTTAAATTTTTGAAGGAACATATAGAACGTTTACATATTGACGTGCAAATACTTCTCAATTCTTGCGAAGATTTTACAAGTTTTTTAAGTATTTCAAAAATTGCATTTAAATCATAAAATGTACTGCCTTTTGCATTCAAATCTGGTCATTTTATTTTATCATTTTTTTTATTGTCACCGTCTTTTGAGCATTTGAGCGCTGAAATTAATTTCCGATCATTCACATACAACGATAAGCGGAAACCGTTTGTTTTCATTAATGTTACTTTTTTCTTGATAAAATGTAGTAAATCAAATAAATACTCATAAAACAGTCAAACTGTAATCAAAGTTAAACTTTAAAAAATAAAAACGAAAATCGAAATTTACTTCGCAATTAATTTCTATTATAAAATATAACATTTGCTTCATTTAATTCAATGCATATTGTCCTTTTCAGGGTCGATCAAAAGTAGAAAGAGTTTTTCAAGTTTAAATAAAATACATACTTTTAATGTCGGACTCATTAAATTCGGAGATTTTATATTTTAATTAAAGATTTTATAATATGCTTATTGCTGTTTTCAAATTCGGCCCATTTTAAAAATTTTTTATTAATTTCAATAAAATATATATATTTTTTTTTTTTTTTTTTTTAAATAATTAGCGGGTCCCACAAGGCAATTGCCCGTCTGTGGGTTCCCAACATAATTATATCGTTTATTCATTATATACATCTTAAGTCTAATACATCATATTCGTCTTATATATAATTACTTAATTCAACTTAACTTCTATTTTTACTACTCTACGTCTAATTTTAATTCACAACATTTATACCTATCGCACATCGTACCACAATATTTACACATAAGCCATAAATAATGCAGCTAGAACTGAGCATTTTTTTTTCTTTTTTTTTTTTTCATTAAATCATTTATAATTCTTTACTCTTTCAATCAATTACCCGTCTTATCGCTGTTCCTTTCCTATGACTATCCATTTCTCATTCTTTGCACCACGCAATCAACCATATTTTTATTTTGTCTTTCCATATATTCAAATTACATTCGTCTCTTAATTCCTTTGGTAAGTTACCCAGTAAATGACTCATAACTTCCTCTTCAACATTATCAATTTTATTATTAATTCAAAATTAAGTACATTAAATCTCATATTTGAATTAAGAGTTTTATAACGAAAACATCATGATTTTGCCAAATGATTAATGTTTTTTTATCCACCTTAAAGTATTTTGCCCACAAAATTGTATTTCTGCTACAATACTTTTAATTTCTTTTCTTCTATACATCTTTTTCCTACGTTTATGGGCCACTTATTGGCTCCCCGTCAACCACATTCACCACAAAACATAATAATAAATTTCTCCAACAACGAATGGCATTTACAGATAATAATAAAGCAAATAACCGTTTCGTTTAGAATTCTTAGTAAAAATAATTTTAAATTATTAAAATCACAGAAGGTATCGGCCCCTGCTCATTTTATTTAAAAAAATTAAATTCTCCCATATTAGAAATTAAAAATAATGAATTTTAAAAGCAGATGAATTTTAGCTGAAAGTACGAAATTTGATTATTTGAAGTAACAAGTAAACCAAACATAATGTTCTTGACGTATTTTTTCTCAACTCTACATGAAACTCTTTCACAACTTCACCATAATTTAAATTTCCGAACTATTTTATTGAAATAAATTTTAGATTTTTTTTGTGTACGTTTTTAGTCCCTCTGCATCAAGATATTAACCTAGTAACAAGGAAGTGCAAATATATTTAATTTATGTATTTGTCTGCAACTATGGTCGAATTGCGAAGTTCTTAACAACAGCCAAGAATCGTACAATTTAGGTCACTAAAACAGACTTGTAGAAATTTAAAGAATTATACAATAGAAGCCGCTTAATTAACAGCAAATTCTGTTCAGTTTTAAATCATTCAATCATTATATTTATATATTTTATTCTGATCATATTAAAATGAAAGTAAGTAAAATTCCCTTAATACAAAAGTTTGAAGTATTGCGGAATAAAAACAGAGTTCAAGTTTTTCACAATATTAGAATGATCATCGGGAAATTTATTATCAAAGGAATAATTAAACGTTGACAAAAATATTGCAACAGTTGTTTTAATCAGCAATGAAACCGCGATCAAAGAGTCAAATAAACAACAGTGATGAAAATGATGAAGAAGAAATAAGCAAACAAACGGTTGACGATATAGAAGTGTCAAATATAATGAAAACTTTTACCAAGTTAACAAAGAGTTGCGGATTTTTCGATACTAATTTAAAAGCAAAAATTATTAAGAAAATTCAGACCAGTTGAAACAATTTATAAAGAAACGGTTAGTATACAACAGTGTAAAATAAACGTTACCCTCACTGTTTGAAAAAGTAAAGCATTATTACAAAGTCTTATAGGCTTAGCATTAAAATGTGAGATTTCTTTTAATAAAATTTTTTTTTAAAAATATTTTTAGTCCTCACAGTTCGATCTAAATCAGTTTTGACTGCAGAAGTAAAAAATAAAAGACCCACATTGTAAAGGTTTAAAAAAAATCATCAAAAAACACTATATATCATTTTATTATATAAGCTATACAGTATAAAAAAAAATTATTTTTAAATTATATGAATTCATGAATCGGTATTTTGGGTAATGCACCACTCCCACAACTTGGGATGCTTGAGACGCCCCTGAATACATTATTGATACAAATTTTATTTTTTATATACGGTAACTTCCTAGCGGTCATAGTCAATAGACACTATGATTATTAACAAACAAATACACATATAAGAACAAAAAAAAACAGAAAAATGACTAGTGAATCATACAAAAAATTGTATTATTTTTACTTTGTTTTCGCTGATTACCAATAATTTTTTTGAATTTTAAATTCTTTGCGGGGCAACTGTCCAGTTTTGCCTTTTCACAAATGATGCAATTGCCGAGAACGGAAAAATTAATAAATTAGCTCCTGTTCTGCAAATCGATGTGCGCTTTTGTCCGTGTGCGTTTTTATCATGTGCGCTTTTGTCCGCGAACCGTTCGTCGCGTATGTTTTTTTTTTTTTGTTTGTTCGCGCATAACTCATATTTATATGGATCGACCATTTTACTGATTCAGGCGCCATTTTTCGGCAAATCCAAAAAAAAGATAAAGAAAAAAAACCTTTTATTTTAGTATTTAAAATGTCTTAATTCAATAAATTGCCAAAAGATTAAGATTTAACATTACAAAAGGAAAAAGAAAGATAATATAAAAAGACGCTATTCAATTAACGAAATATTTTATAATGTACTTTTGACGTACAAAACAAAAATTTATAGCAATTAAGAGAAAATAATTTTTTAATGGATGACAATTTTTTTTATTCTCTGTTGCCAAAATCTAAATGAATACCATTTCATTTAAAACGCAATTTGCAGTAAATATTTCAATATACAAGTATTAGATATATGTATTATTTACCTGCTCGATTTATTTTTATAAATGATACATCCATTATTATATTAGACTGACTCAAAATGTTTGTTTTATTCACAAGCGACAACTTATAATACTCAAGATAGAAGAATAGTTTCCTTCAGAACGGCGATACGCATAACACCCTAAAGCAGTCAGTAGGCGGTGATTTTCCGTATATTGAGACGAATTTTGCATTTCTTACGACCTTTAATGACACTGTCCGAGCTAGCAAAATAATAAAATTTAGGTAACAATCATTCAATTTCTCGGACCGGCATTGTTTGTCAAAGACGCTTTCTTGGTCAAAAAATCGAGGGATCCGCCGCTGCGCCAGTAATCTTTTTTTCTGCCTATCAAACGTGACCGTATTGCCAAGTTGATTTTTTCAAATTATTATTATTATTTTTTTTTTATGGGCCATCACATTTTTAAGCGAAAAATAGGAATTAGGCGAAATGGTACCAGACCTGTGAAAGTGATCTCCAAACTAAAATAGAAAATTTCATATTGAACAAAAAAATTTCTATAAATACAGGGCTAAAACGAAGCTGGGGTAAAAACGCATGAAAAAAAAGAAACAAAACGTTATGTAACATTTTTTTCGGACACAGACGATTAATCATGTAAACAAATTTTAAATGAACATTGTGAACATTAAATATTGCGTGCTGATTAATTAAACTAACCAGGATGATATTAGAGAAGAGAAATCTAACAAGAAGAGAGTTAAGAGTTTGTCAGTGCATTTACTCACAATGAAAATTTCACAGACGTTTGAATTTGTAATAAATGTAATTAACAATGTATCGGTAAAGATTAACGTTTATTTTTTCTAATAAATTAAAAGTATCCCCGCAAGCAATAGAAAGTAAACTTTTATATTTTTAGAAGGAACGAAAGTTGGCGTCTATTGCGAACTAATACAGATCCAAGAACAGCTGCAACAGTTGATTACAACAAGAGAACAAGTTTTTCAGGTAGGTGCATCGGTATTTTTTGCGTAGGAGGATCAGTGTGCTTTTATTGTTTATAATGATGCAATTATTAGTAGGAACGAGTAGTATTTGTACAAATCGAATTGTTATTTACGTTTATGAAATTTTGTTTATGACTAAGTACATAGGCGAACTCGTCAACTCTTCCCTTATTGGTTTTATCTCTTCTTTTCTAATTGATACCTATACCATCCTTCCCAGTTGCTATTGGTCAATCAAAAGGTAGTATTTATTATTCAATAAATTTTATTCCATATTATTTTTATTTTTATTTCCCTCTCCTTTTTGAATTTTACTTAAGCCATATGTAATGGGCATATTACGTATCTCCGCATCTCGAAAAATAAAAATTTTGGTAGAAATTATTTGTTAGTCTGTATTTATTTACGCTCAATGGTCGCCTTATTTTTTCTTCATTCATTTTCCAACATGCCGATCTATTTCCATTCATATTCTTTCGCGATTCGAATAACTATGTTCTTTTCAACCAAAATTATCGTCTTATTATTTGTCAATTCGCCTTTTATCGCTCGCCGATTTCTTTTATCCTAACCTCATGGCTTTACCTATGATAGACGTTCTACAATTTGTATCTAAACATCTCTCGTTTCTTTCCGACATTCGTATCGGTGTTTTTTATGCAAATTTCTGATCTTTAGGCTATTACCTAGTTGTCTTTCTTTCGATAGCTATTCATTGTCTGAGCCTACACCAAAATTTTACAGCAACGACCTTTTCCTTTGATCGCTCTTATGAATAGAATACCATTTTTATACCTTTTCTAAAAACCTCGTCTTTTCCTTGTTTTTCGGTCATGGTCGATCATTTCGATCGATGTCCCTGGCGACATTCCGATATCCAGTTAAACTATTGTTATCTTTTCGCCTTTGCATTCCATTTACAAGCCCTTTTGTTAACTACGGCCAACATACCCGGAGCAACTCGGTGATATTCGACCCTCGCCAGACAGTCGCTTCTCTCTTCTTAAAAATACTCCGAAATATTCCGGCTCGTGAGAAACACTCTTATACCTTTCTATTCCTTTTTGTATTTTACGGCCTCGGTCGAACCGTTCAATTCTATTAACCAGATTTCAACATTTTTCTTTTCTTTTTATATGAGGGGAACTATTTACAAGCATGTACAAATTTCATCCTTTAAAAGAAAGACTGTGGAATTCTGAAGAAAACGAATAACAGACCGGGAAAGCGATAAATTGTCACTCGTACAAAACTGTTTTTTTTTTTACCGAACTCCGATTATAATTTAAAAGCTAGCGTAATACGAAATATATCAAAGTTTTGATACCTGGCAAATTAAGAGTAAACCGTTTTTGGTCCAACAGAAATTTTTTGCTAGTATATATAATACGATGTTGTTGTTTAATAAAACGTAGTCTCATTTTTATATTTCGCAGCAAAATGATATTATTTCTAATTTCTAATTAACGGGAATCGTTTGACGTAAATTAATGTTGGTTCGATATAATTTTTAAAAGTATTTTGATGGTTTCTCGTATGAAATGGAAATAATTTAAATTCAACTACACCAAACATAGACGTTAAACAATAATTTTAACAATTCGATGTGGTAATTTCTAATATATATTTTTTTTTTTCTATATCATTGACAGAAAACATATAATTACGCGAATTCGATTTTTTCCAAACACGAGTGATCGATTTGCAAATTATAATAAACGTAAATGTTCTCTTTAAAACAAATTTTCAAAATTAAAACGGAATTTATGTGGACTTCAAAATTAAAGCTGTATTTAAGAAAAAGAAAGTAGATACATAACGCATGGACGGCTCCGGTAACCAAAAATGATACACATTCATCTTTGCCGCAAAATTACGTTTGAGATTTTTTATAAAATTTAGAATATTTATTATAAAATGAGTGAAGAAATGCAGAATAAAATCTGTCACGATTATTTTGTTAATTTTGAGATACTTGTCTTTTTCACATTACGAAATTATTATGTATTTCATCGAATCCGTTATTCCTTTCAAATTCTGTTCTATAAATATGTTCCGACTCGTCAGACGTAAATTTTATATATAAGTTTCTCTCTTTGCCCTAAGGTTCTATCATCGAACATTTCAATTACTTTGCCGTGATTCGATATAATCTACCGGCCTTTTACTTTCGGCTTTCCTGACTGCAGGTTTGCCGTATTACCTTTCATGAAACACTTTTTATAAACTGATGCTCAATTATAATATTCTATTCGCTATTTTCTTTTTCGTCTTCCTTATTTTTATAACTTTATACATTTGCTTAGCTGTAGCCTTTATCTTCTAATGTAACAACTCATTTCGACCGCGGCTCTTGCTTAATTTTCCCAGACGTAACTTCTCCGATCTCAGAAACATTTATCACGCCGTTTCTTTCTCTTGTTCCTTTTGTAGGTCGTTGGTCTTTGTCTATCTAATTTACACTTATTTTTTCGCCTCCTGGTCATTCTTTGACTTATATATAAATCTTCATATTTCTAATTTTGATAATTATCTGACCTTTCCAATAATCGAAATTTTGCTCACGGTACTTTATCCCCGTTCCCTCGCTACAAATAAACGATTTACACTATTTGCAACTAAATTTAATGCTACTATTTTATTATTTTATTTGCATCTTATTATCGCGATCCTTCACATTATCCCCCACATAACCGCGTTTTCCATATCTTCCCACGCTTTTTCTCTTCTAATTCCTTCACATAGGCTAATTTTCTCCTTTCTATGTAAATTCTTTTGATATTAGGAAGTTCTTGTCTTTCAATGATTTCCTCTTCCCTAATTTCCTTTTCATTTTCTTCCCGGTAACTACTACTCTTACCACTTTAATACCACCCGTCCACCAATTTGCGGCTATTTCTTTCTAATTTGTCCTTTCGCTACTTTATACTTTTTTCCGGTGGCCTTACTAATACTCTTTTAATATTCTTTAATTTCATTTAATTTTTTCATACGTTGATATTTTTTTTTCCTTTCTATTGTCGACACTTTCCCGTTTCTTTTCTTCCCGGGATTTCTTAATCTCTTTTATCTTCCAGAATGACCCCTAAATTTGTTTCTACCAGTCACAGCAGATTTCGTTTTCATTTTAAATTTCGCCTTACCGCTCCCGTCTATGAAACTAATTCTACTAATGATTTCTCTAGAGACTCGTTAAAGCCCTTTAATTTCAATCTATTTCTATTTGTAAATAAGTTGGCGAATTTATCACCATCATTTTTAATTTGAAGCACGCGCGCATTCTCACTCACACTACTTATTTCCAATTATTTTTATTTTTATTTGAATTTCACTTGATATTCGTCTTATATATAATTACTTAATTCAACTTAACTTCTATTTTTACTACTCTACGTCTAATTTTAATTCACAACATTTATACCTATCGCACATCGTACCACAATATTTACACATAAGCCATAAATAATGCAGCTAGAACTGAGCATTTTTTTTTCTTTTTTTTTTTTTCATTAAATCATTTATAATTCTTTACTCTTTCAATCAATTACCCGTCTTATCGCTGTTCCTTTCTTATGACTATTCATTTCTCATTCTTTGCACCCCGCAATCAACTATATTTTTATTTTGTCTTTCCATATATTCAAATTACATTCGTCTCTTAATTCCTTTGGTAAGTTACCCAGTAAATGACTCATAACTTCCTCTTCAACATTATCAATTTTATTATTAATTCAAAATTAAGTACATTAAATCTCATATTTGAATTAAGAGTTTTATAACGAAAACATCATGATTTTGCCAAATGATTAATGTTTTTTTATCCACCTTAAAGTATTTTGCCCACAAAATTGTATTTCTTCTACAATACTTTTAATTTCTTTTCTTCTATACATCTTTTTCCTACGTTTATGGGCCACTTATTGGCTCCCCGTCAACCACATTCACCACAAAACATAATAATAAATTTCTCCAACAACGAATGGCATTTACAGATAATAATAAAGCAAATAACCGTTTCGTTTAGAATTCTTAGTAAAAATAATTTTAAATTATTAAAATCACAGAAGGTATCGGCCCCTGCTCATTTTATTTAAAAAAATTAAATTCTCCCATATTAGAAATTAAAAATAATGAATTTTAAAAGCAGATGAATTTTAGCTGAAAGTACGAAATTTGATTATTTGAAGTAACAAGTAAACCAAACATAATGTTCTTGACGTATTTTTTCTCAACTCTACATGAAACTCTTTCACAACTTCACCATAATTTAAATTTCCGAACTATTTTATTGAAATAAATTTTAGATTTTTTTTGTGTACGTTTTTAGTCCCTCTGCATCAAGATATTAACCTAGTAACAAGGAAGTGCAAATATATTTAATTTATGTATTTGTCTGCAACTATGGTCGAATTGCGAAGTTCTTAACAACAGCCAAGAATCGTACAATTTAGGTCACTAAAACAGACTTGTAGAAATTTAAAGAATTATACAATAGAAGCCGCTTAATTAACAGCGAATTCTGTTCAGTTTTAAATCATTCAATCATTATATTTATATATTTTATTCTGATCATATTAAAATGAAAGTAAGTAAAATTCCCTTAATACAAAAGTTTGAAGTATTGCGGAATAAAAACAGAGTTCAAGTTTTTCACAATATTAGAATGATCATCGGGAAATTTATTATCAAAGGAATAATTAAACGTTGACAAAAATATTGCAACAGTTGTTTTAATCAGCAATGAAACCGCGATCAAAGAGTCAAATAAACAACAGTGATGAAAATGATGAAGAAGAAATAAGCAAACAAACGGTTGACGATATAGAAGTGTCAAATATAATGAAAACTTTTACCAAGTTAACAAAGAGTTGCGGATTTTTCGATACTAATTTAAAAGCAAAAATTATTAAGAAAATTCAGACCAGTTGAAACAATTTATAAAGAAACGGTTAGTATACAACAGTGTAAAATAAACGTTACCCTCACTGTTTGAAAAAGTAAAGCATTATTACAAAGTCTTATAGGCTTAGCATTAAAATGTGAGATTTCTTTTAATAAAATTTTTTTTTAAAAATATTTTTAGTCCTCACAGTTCGATCTAAATCAGTTTTGACTGCAGAAGTAAAAAATAAAAGACCCACATTGTAAAGGTTTAAAAAAAATCATCAAAAAACACTATATATCATTTTATTATATAAGCTATACAGTATAAAAAAAAATTATTTTTAAATTATATGAATTCATGAATCGGTATTTTGGGTAATGCACCACTCCCACAACTTGGGATGCTTGAGACGCCCCTGAATACATTATTGATACAAATTTTATTTTTTATATACGGTAACTTCCTAGCGGTCATAGTCAATAGACACTATGATTATTAACAAACAAATACACATATAAGAACAAAAAAAAACAGAAAAATGACTAGTGAATCATACAAAAAATTGTATTATTTTTACTTTGTTTTCGCTGATTACCAATAATTTTTTTGAATTTTAAATTCTTTGCGGGGCAACTGTCCAGTTTTGCCTTTTCACAAATGATGCAATTGCCGAGAACAGAAAAATTAATAAATTAGCTTCTGTTCTGCAAATCGATGTGCGCTTTTATCCGTGTGCGCTTTTGTCCGTGTGCGCTTTTATCCGTGTGTGCTTTTGTCCATGTGCATTTTTGTCCATGTGCATTTTTGTCCGTGTGCATTTTTGTCCATGTGCATTTTTGTCCGTTTGCGCTTTTGTCCGTGTGCGCTTTTATCCGTGTGCGCTTTTATCCGTGTGTGCTTTTGTCCATGTGCATTTTTGTCCGTGTGCATTTTTGTCCATGTGCATTTTTGTCCGTTTGCGCTTTTGTCCGTGTGCGCTTTTATCCGTGTGCACTTTTATCCGTGTGCGCTTTTATCCATGTGCGCTTTTATCCATGTGCGCTTTTCTCCGTGTGTGCTTTTGTCCATGTGCGTTTTTGTCCGTGTGGCGCTTTTGTCCATGTGCGCTTTTGTCCGTGTGCGCTATCCGTGTGCGCTTTTATCCATGTGCGTTTTTGTCCGTGTACGCTTTTGTCCGTGTGCGCTTTTATCCGTGTGTGCTTTTGTCCGTGTGCGCTTTTGTCCGTGTGCGCTTTTATCCGTGTGCGCTTTTATCCGTGTGCGCTTTTGTCCGATGCGTTTTTATCATGTGCGCTTTTGTCCTGTGCGCTTTTTCTTGTGCGCTTTTGTCCGGTCACTGCAACGAACACATAACCTCCTTCTATTTGTAAGTCGGAAAGAATTAAAAATTAAAGACAAGTTTTGACTTATAAAAAATTTAAAGTATACTAATAGATTAATAAGTAATTTTTGCTTAATATTAACTTTACTTTTCGTTTATTAACATTTTAAATACACCTTCTTTTTGATGGGTAATCGTCCGCTGCTGACAAGCCCAACGCAATAAGGAAGAAACAAACAAATAAATACACTTTCTGCCTTTTTCTTAAGATTTAAAAAGAAAATATTAGAAACAAAGTTTTGTCCAAAATGAAAAACTTAAGTGAAAGATAAAAATTATTCTGTTTGTTTTTTAATGAGGAATTTAGATAAAACTGAAGCATAAATATACATTGTTTTCAATTTGTAATAAAGTATTTATCCGTTTACAACTCTTTATCTGGATCATTTTTGTTTCTTTTTTTCTGGAACTCTGAACACTTTAATGTTCATGTCATACTAAATATCAATAAGGGGCTTCCTATATACCGACTAATAAGGCGGGTGGGATTTATATAGCACCGGACTTCGAATGGAATAACTCGCAACTATTAATCGGAGTCATCGTTTCGCGTATATTTACATTAAACATTTTTAGCGGCATTTTTTCACTTCTGATTTTCATATGAACCTTTTTTTGTTGTTTTTCGAAAAGAAAAGATTAACAGCGGAATCGAATAGCAAAAAAAAATGCTGCGTTTAGTCTGTTTAAAATTCGCCAATGATGACGCGCTGTTGCCAACACGAAATTATTCGTATGTTTGTCTGATATTTTTTTTATTACCTGAGTAACCGAAACCTTAAATTTAGGCGAAATCGGAAGTCACCCTTTCACAGACATCCTGTATAGTACAATAGTCCCTATTTTATTTTATGTTTTGTCGAATTTTTAAAAATTCTTAGAAGTAGGAATAAAATAGTTTGCTGCACTAAAAATTACCATTTATTGGCATTTTTGCGACATTTTTACTTTTATTATTTTTTTCTATTCTCGAATTTTTAGTTAAGCAAATTTTCCGAAAATATGTGATATTTATGTCTGAGATGGAGGAAATATTTGTTTAAATCCTTTAAAGCGTTTTATCATTTTTATTCCATGTAAGGTACATAATGTTTTTTTCTTACACCGTTTCTTTCTTTTGTCTTCTTTTTTGTTTCTTTAATTCGCTGTTATTAATGTAGATTACTATCGGTAAATGATGTTCGATAAAGAGCTACCAATTAAAAATGCATAACTTTAATTGTCCCTTTTTCCTCTTATTTAAAAAATTGAATGTCTGAAGAAGTAATTTCAACAAATTTTCATTCATAGACGTTAAATCCCTTACACATAAAGGCATTTATACAAACGTGCGCTAATAAAATAAATGAATTCGGAATACGCGTAATAGCCATTAAAATGTATAGGTGTATTACAGTTCCGTACATCTCATCAATGCGTATTTGTATACGCCTCTGTTCGTACAAGTTCTTGACAACACTAACTCGTAAATTTAATATAATCGGATTTCTTTTCTATAGCCTTTTATTTAACTCGCTTTGTCAGTTTATCCGTCATTCTTCTGTCTGTGGGGAATCTTGCCAACGATTTTTCACCTACTTCCCGATGAATGAAAAAAGTGTCCTTTCGCAGAAATGCTTGTTATAGATGACAATACAATATTATGTGACATCTGGGTTTCCAACTTTAAAATTAGACCCCCAAAGCGCCGAAAGCTCGAAATTTTGGAATTTTTTTTTTTTTTTCGGGCATGTGATATATTGTTGTTGGAAAGATGGCTATTTGTCGAGAACAAAACCATATTTTATTTCTTTGATGAAACTTTCGAAGTTTACGAAAAGTTCAAAAAAGCGCAAGATCTAATATGTAGCTCCCTCTTTACGACGCGAGTCTTATAGCTAAAAATTTTGAACAAGGTTGAAAATATGCTCATGCACGTATATTTCTTTGGTATGGAACATCTAGGTTTTCAACTTTAAAATTAGCCTCCCGGGACTTCGAAAGCTCGAACCTTTGTAAAAAATATTTTTTTTTCCGGGCATATGATATACTGTTGGAAAGAGCGCTATTTGTCGGGAGCAAATCCGTATTTCATTTTCTTAACGAAACATTGAAAGTTTACTAAAAGTTTAAAAAAACACAAAAAATGACGTGTAGCACCCGTTTGTGGCTCAGCTTTATAGCTAAAAATTTTGAACAAGGTTAAAAAAATTTCGCATTTTTGTGTATTTCTTTACTTTGGAACATTTGGGTTTCCAATTTTAAAACCGGACCCTTGGGGCGCCGAAATCGAAAGTTTCAAAAAAATATTTTTTTTTTCGGTCATGTGATACATCAATGGAGAGATCACTATTAGTCAAACGTTGTGTCTTATGTGCTGAGGATTCCGTATGCATTGTATGAAAAACAAAATACAATATAATTGAAAGAAGGCGATCCATTATTTAATAAAATGTAACACAAATTTCTGTAAATATCCTATAATTAAAATATTGAATAAAGTAAAGCAAAATAAAATACAATTCCAAATTTTTTTTTTTTTTATTGAAATACACAGTAAAAGGTCCAGACTAAAAAATAGAAAATAAAAGAAATAAAAAAAACTTTTTAAAAATAGCCTTTTATTTATGCACTAAAAAGTACAAAATAACTTTATTAGCGTGCGACTACCAGATACGCATCTTAACATTAAAATCTGAAACTACAAAATATTCTAAAAAATAAAAGCGGGGGCCGCAGATTAATAATTAAATATTATAAAATATATCTGAGAACTGGGTTATTACTAATGAACAATATAAAGAGTGACAAAAATTTCATTTCTTACAATTTATGTCGATACTTTCTTTTGTGGTGTGAATTCATTCTTTATCATCGTCATTACCAATACTTCTTATTTTGTTACTGACAGTGAAGACATGTTATTGCGCATCCATTGGTGATGTTCAACATCAGTGTGATTTTTGAAGAGGCTATGCTTCCAGTAATTATAATCAAGTCACATTTTTAATTTTTTAACTTCACCCAGTAAGTTATAATGAAAAATAAATGATGTACCGATATCCCTTTAATTTAAAAAAAATTCACTTAAAACTTAAGTTCAACATTCCGTTAAATTTCCGGCATATGCATTTTTTGACACAACAGCAAAAATGTGTATATTTTTATTCGATGAATCACGATATGTTTTCTCTTGAAATAAAAATGTTAAATGATAATTTTAAAAATAAGTGAAATTAATTCAGCCGATTTATCTGTGACCACTTTCATATGGACTATGAAGTATTTCTACTGAATGTTAAAATTAGTGATTTTTTATATCACCCAATTTCATTCTTTTTGTAATGGTATAAAATTAAATCGAATCTTCAAAATTTGTACTAATAATATACTTTCGAGAATAAATACACTTTTGTAAGTAACGTTTAGAACGGGGCGATATATTATTCATAACCTATTTTTGGTAGCCTAAAAGCTAATAGTCCGAAGCTTGTTGCGGTCAAAATTGAACAAGCGTACTTCTATAACTTTTTATTTCAAATTTCACTTGTAAACTGTATTTTGTGTTTAGCAAAACATTTAAATACATAATATTGTATTGATATGGAACATAAATATGTCTGCTAGGTTTTAAATGTGGTAACAAATTGATTATAGAAAATTTCATTGTAATAGAAAATGAAAAATAAAAATGTATAACAATGAATGATAACATCAAAAAGATGGTGACTCAAAAATATCGCGATTTTGCTGTAAGTCACATATTGTTCTTGATTTAATTCGATGTTATTTATCTCGGATAATTAACCGGAATTGACCTATTTGACATGGTACGATCGTTGTTAATTCCGTATTATGTACTTTGATTCATAATTGATTGCGTAATGCTCCAGTACTGTAACTGGAATGAATCGAATGCACATGTTTTTAGTTAATATTGAACGCAGTTTTTAAATAAAATTTCAAATAATATTTAAAAAGTTTGGTCGATGATAAATTTAAATTAACTCCATTATTTACAGGAAAAACGTATTCTAAATGAAAACGGCAAGCTAAAAATTTGCGTGGTGGACTGCGGTTTGAAGTATAATCAGATAAGATGTTTACTAAAACGAAAAGTAAAGATAGAAGTAGTACCGTACGATCATGATCTGAACGTAGACGATTACGATGGCTTGTTCATCAGTAACGGTCCCGGTAATCCGCAAATGTGCTGCTCAACGATTAATAACTTAAAACAGTTGTTAATTAATGAAAATACGGTAAAACCAATTTTCGGCATCTGTCTCGGACACCAGCTGCTTGCTTTAGCGGCTGGCTGTTCCACTTACAAAATGAGGTAAGTACTTTTAATGAAATGAAACAGCACAAATTAACTTTTTCCTAGTGATACTTTGATGTAATCGACTCGATTAATTTGAATTTGAGAAAACAGTCGTGGAATTAGAATAAATTTTTTTTTAAACGGGGAAAACTTGGACTTCGAATTCCTTTTTTTTTTTAAATTTCAACATTAAATAATCGACTTTTTTTAATATAATTATAGAATTTACAGTGCATAAACACTTTTTTCCAGTTTTCATTTTTTATATTGTAATTCGTTACAGATTTACTTTTTTTTTTTTTTCACATGGGAAATAGTAACTTTTACATAACTTCAAAACTTTTTGCTATTTTGAATTTTTTTATTAACTCTTTTCAACTTTTTGATTAATAACTACTTGTACAAAAGTTAATATTTTATAATGTTGCATTCACGGTTTTGGTATAGTGGCATATCTTTCATGAATAACAAGCATCAACACTATTGATGTGGATTTAAAATAGACAAATAACCATTAATGCACTGCAATTTTACATAAATACAAATTAATGAAGCTACATAAGATAGAAGTGCAATACATTATTGATCACTACGTTTTTACCCCCCACCAGATGGATAAGTAAGATGATCTTTTTAGAAACGTTCTAAGTTAGTGTATTTATCACAAAAAACAAGTTTCTATTGCTCCCCCCCTTTTTTTTTTGATTTTGCGTTAACGTAATTAACGAAGCCATTTGAACTTTTAAGCTTCGTATCCATATGTTTACTAATACATTTTAAAAATTAAAGTTTCCTTTTATTAGTCTGGAAAGTATTTTTTTTTTTTTTAATATAAACATCAGACCGATTCAGATAACCAATTTAACTCAGAAACCGAACAAAGAAGGTTTTTAACATAGAAAAAACAGAACTTTTATTGCTATAATTGTTATAAATAACGTGTTGTAATGTATGTACCATAAAAGAAAAAATTCATACTAAATTTCACTCGTTTTAATATAATTCTGACTGCACTACCCGTTTTATCTCGATTTAATGTTTTTTTTTTTTTATATTTCTTCCTAAATGTTCATCATACAGACAGAGTTGTTTTACTGTAACTGATACAATTGAGAAATATTATTTTTAATTAACAATATCCGATTCATTTGCATTCGGATTAAAGTATAAAATTGAAATTACTTTATGTAACTTTATTTATGGTTCATTAACATTATTCATGGGTTTATGTTTAGAATTCCGTATACATGTAATGCACGGAATCCTAATAAGATGCTTCAGAAACGACAAAAATATCGAATAAAAATCAATAACTCACGAATGGTTTGATTTATAGATCTAAAAATTGGATCGTAAATTACAGTTAAAATTCTCTTTAAAACCATACCTATAACTTCAAATCAACCCGTTGAGCTGGGCGGCAAAAGACCCAAAAGCCCGCCAGGAATATATAACGGAATTTAAAACGACTTCAAAAATCACTTTAAAATTCATCTCATCATTAGATAACCCTTTAAAAATGAAATTCAAGATATAAAACAAAACGCAGAAATCCTTTCATAAAATTAAAAAATTATTTGAACCCCTCCCCCTTATGGGTCAAAAATCGGAAAAAAGAAGGAAGCTCACATAAGTAATAGCCCAAGTAACAAAGTTGAGGAAACCAAAACGTATCATAAACGTATGCATAAAGGACTGTTTTATAGAAGAAATATAACCGAGCTTACAACTTTATATCCAAGCTCTGAGGACGTTGAAAGCTCGAAAGTTTTGAAAAAAAAAAATTTCTTTCCAGGCATTTGATATATTGTTGAAAAGGTCTCTGTCGAAAACGAAACTGTACTTCATTTTCTTAACGAAACTTTCAAAGTTGGCGAAAAGTTGAAAAAAGCGCGAAAAATGATGTGTCTCTCCTTCTTTTTAGAGCGAATAATCAGATTTCTTTGTTTTTAATTTAGTATCATGTAAACATGAATTATAGTTGTCTTTAACTTTTACACGAAACACCATGCTTGACTGAACTTGTTTAATGCTATAAGAAACACTAAAGTGCTAAAATTACAAAGACAAATTTCAATCGAAACCATGTTTAGATCCTATGTAGTTTCTTATATTTTAAAAAATACGTGAACAGCAATAAATGATTTAAAGACAATGAGGTTAAAAAATAATAAATGAAAAAAACAAAAATTGTTCAATAGACAAATGCCAAATTTGGAAGACATAATCCATCAGTAACAGCATAAAAAGTTAAGCATGAATAAACCTAGGAACAGATTTTTTCGTTTTTCAGTATTCAATGAAACCAAAAATATTGTTAGTTACTTAAAACACTTTAAAATTACGAATTTAACATTCTGTAAGGGTTCTGGTGATATTGGTATTCTGTATTATTTATGAATGTTTGGGATTTCAAAAAAAAAAAAAAATTAAATTTGTCATTGAAAATAAATAAGATTTGTACGATCCAATAAATCATGTAAATTGTCAACTTATATGTATGTCAAACAAGGGAAAGAGAATACGCATATTTGCTATAGAAAGTACTTTTTTTTTCATTTATATATCAAACTTTTTTAATTTATACAATTATATTTCCAGATTCATTATCATGTAAACTTTTAAATTATGATGAATATAAAAAATAATCTCGAGATTAGTTTATCATAATAGAAAGTACTCATTAGAAAAAATTTTGATTTTTAATTTTGGGATAACGATAATCTTTTAAACTACCTTACTTCATTTTTAAGCCTTCTGTTAAATTTGATGTTTTCATTGTTACAAACGGGACCTATCAAGATATTAATCAACCTATTGTTCTCTTAAGAAAGATGAAAAATTAAATTAAAAATGTAATGTGCTGCTATCTCGATAGAACATCGTTGCCAAATGTTGGCCTACTTAAACTAGAATTTGGTCGCTCAAACGTTAATTGCTACGGAGATTTTGAAGAAGTTGTTAATCGATTCAGCCATAAAAAATTCAATGTTGCTGTGAATACAAACAAAATTGAATGGCGAATGTGGGACACAGAACTTCAAGATTTTTGTCAACAGTTACCAAGCGCATTGTCGTGATTCTGTATTTTCATCTCTGAAATTTAAATTTTATTGCATTACTAATTCGATCATACTATTTCCAGTTCTAGAAAATGGAATCACCTGCAAAAAATTTGTCGACTTGAGAGAGAAAATTTCACCTACATTTACAGAGGAACGTTTCACCAGCAAACGACCCCCCCCCCTCAGTCATACCTATTGGTTTAATATTAGAAAGGAAATGGCACCTATACGATAATATTACTTTTTTATGTACCGATCCAAAAAAACACAATTCCGTAGCTCCTAAACCTGACCAACCTAAGCTGAAAAAAACAGTCGAATTCAGCGAATGTAACTGTAGAGAAGTCTGCAGCAAAGTTGACATGAAAGAGAAAAGAAAACTGAAATTACAATCAAAAACAAAGAAAAAACCTAAAGCTCCAACGAAGAAAAAACCGGAGTTACAAAAAATAAAATAGGCCATTGCTCATAAAATACCCGAAGCAAATAAAAAATCATTAAAAATCTCAAAAAAAAACTAACCAACTAGAAGAAAAATTTTTTGATTTTTTAAAAAAATTTTTAATGTTTTTCTACTTTTTCCAATTTTTTTCAGTCAGTTTTGTACGCTTTAAGGCATCAAATAAATGTTTGCGAAAAAAACTACATCTTATTTTACAAACTTTCAAATTTCAGAATCCGTGTTTAAATCAAAACCCATATTTTCGCGCTGCAGATTCTTTTTCTCGGCGAACAACATATATGTACATATATATATATATATATATATATGTATATCTTAAAAACTATTCGAATCAATCGAATGATATCGGATTAACTTATCCGAAACAGTCGATTTCATTGTGATCATGCTCTTATGTGAATTTAAAAGAATTACAGGTCGTCGCGATAGCCTAGTTGCTAGAGCGCTTGACTTCCGATATGGAGGTCACGGGTTCGATCCCGAGCGACGACGAATTTATTACAAGAATTAAATAAATAAATAATCGCTAATAACCACATGTAAAGCAATGGCAAACCACCACGTACACCATCATATGCGCGCTAGTTAGTGCATAGCAGACATACACGGAACTGCACTTGTAGCGCGATAAATTAAACGATTACTAATCAGTTCCGGGTGTGGTCTTGGGTGCGTACACCTGCGTTGCATATAATAATTGCCTAGTACACTACCTATATCTGTACAGCAGAGATGTACGAATAGGTACATAGTACCCACCAACCATTAGGTTGAGGAGAGAAAGAAGAAGAAGAAGAAGGTAAATACAGTGGTTCTATTATAATTAAGATCATAAAGGCGGGAAATTTAAAAATAAAGAACTTTTTTGGCTTCTATCAATAAATATTAATGTTTTAAATGTAATATATGCGTGTACTTACGTGCATGTATCTGTGCTTATAAGAAACGGAGTGCACAGCATTGAAAGTGCTTTAGTTGAGAATAAAATTGACCAAGTTCTAAATAATTTCGGTGAATTCTGAACATAATTATCGATAAATCAATTCCTACATGTTTAAAATATAGTCTTATTTTACATTGAAAACCAAGGGATTCGACTTATAAACATTGCATGAACTCAGCAATTGAAAATTAAGATTAGAATTAAAGTACCCGATATTAACCCCATTCGAACCTATAATTGTATTCAAATATGGTATCTTAGCTGGAGCCACTTATTCTTTATCATCCATAAATCCTTTTACTCTTATAAAATCGTGGCCAATATGTGAACTAAGCAATCAAATTGCATCGTTAACCTTGACCTCGAGCGATCCGTACACAGTCTGGGAAAGAATAGCTTGTAGTTTTGACTCTGCCTGACTGGGCAACTTTCGCGGCCTCTTCTTTAATTTACTTTGCCTCGAACGAGAAGTGTCTTTATATTCTCTGTTCTTACAACCATGGCCAGAAAATCACAAACTTTTCTTCAGTATCACTAAGTGCAGTTTCTTAGTTACAGTGACTTCTGATTCTTTTTTCCGCCCAAAGTATTTATAATAGGCTTCTTTAGCACCACATTTCTAATGTGTCAATACGTTTTCGAGTAATGACAATGGCCCAGTGCCACACAGAAACACAGAGAAAAATAGTGTATTTACCAGCTTTAACAAAGTCGGCTTAAATTATTCTTAGGCTGCTCATTGCGCTTTATATCGAATGCCCAAATATTCTAAAACAAGGTAAAATCTGATGTATAAATTAGAGAGCGCTGTATTACGAATGCGACCTACAAAGCTAGAAAAAAAATATTTTCATCTTGAGAACTTGAAGGGCGTCCAAAAAGTAAAACGATAAATTACTCGATACTCGATCGGCCATCGACAGTTTCAGCTGCGTATTAACCGTACATACTGTTTGCTAGCGGAAAACGAATATCTTCATTGTATGTCTCTTATGCAGTGACAATTACAGTTCGTTCTTTTCAGCATAGAGGATATTGAAAGAAGCGCGAATGACTACTGCAGAAAGCAAGAGTAGAGATTTAGACGGGAACACGAGGATACTTATACAATGAACTGTTGGACAATAATGCAGCAGAATACAAAGTCAAAAAATTATGTAACGGTATCACGTCATAACTGGTAATTAAACTGGATTTCGCGATAGAGGGCCACAGATTACTAAAAGCATACATATAATTTCGAAAAAGATATAAATTACCATCGAAATTCCAAATTCGTAATAGTATGTAAATATTTAGCAGTGTATGCGAGAGTTCAATTTTTTTAAACGTTTTTAACATTCTTGTGATAATTTAAATAACATGGTAATTTATTTATGATGAGAACTTGATTATTTCTATTAAGGTATGGAAATCGTGGACACAATCAACCATGCATATTGAAAGGTAGCAACCGATGCTTTATGACATCTCAAAATCACGGATTTGCCGTATATACGGATCAGCTTCCGGCAGATTGGTCTGAATTATTCGTTAATGCTAACGATAAAACAAACGAGGGAATTGTTCACAGATCTTTGCCGTATTTCAGGTATTTTTAAAATTACATTTTAGTTTCACGAAAATAAATGAACCGTTTTGTTTATTATAGAAAACTATATATTATGTTGCTTTCACAGTGTCCAATTTCACCCAGAAGCTTGTCCTGGGCCCGAGGATTTGGAAAATTTATTCGATATCTTTGTGGACTGCGTTTCAGATTACAAGGAGAAAACAAATATGCACACGCCCATCAAAGATCGCATTATAAATGTTTTCAAAACCGAAATATTATACAATTTAACCGTACCGCCTCGTAAAGTTCTAATTTTAGGATCGGGCGGATTGTCAATTGGTCAAGCTGGCGAATTTGATTATTCTGGTTCGCAGGCGATTAAAGCTCTTAAAGAACACAACATACAGACGGTATTAATTAATCCTAACATAGCTACCGTGCAGACGTCAAGAGGTCTCGCTGATAAGATATATTTTCTTCCATTAGAAGCTAACTATGTACATCAGGTATGGATTTCTTACATTCTACTGTATTGCAATACGATCTAAGTGACTTCATTAATTACCAAATTAATTAAACATTGTTTTAACGCATTGCAACACATTGTGTAGTGAGATTATCGATTCAAAAAATAAGAGAATGTAGTCCCCGGTTTTCAACTTGAATTTAAGTAAAAAGTAAAATAATAAATTTATCATCTTTATGACAGAACTTTGAACGTCAGTGGAAATATGTTAATAATCAATAAATAATTTGTTTACAAAGAAAAACTTATGTAGCGAGCAATGTAATACTACTGAGAAAAGTAAAAGAAATATGAAAATTGAAGTGGATACGTTAAATTTTAATAGTATTAGAAGGTTGGGATAAAGAACTAAAAAAAGCTCGTCTTCTGCAAGTTATATACATCGACAAAATTTATTTAACGAACCTCATAATTATTGATAAAATTAAAAAACGTCGAGGTTTTTTAAATCTTAATCGTTCGTAAATTAAAATCAGGATAAAGGATAAAAAAAATATTTTTTTCTGTTGTATGTAAAAACATATATATATATATAATCAATAAACCCGTCAATGATTCCGTTATAAAGACAAAATATTTTAACTAATTCGGTTGTATGATGCCTTAATAGAAATAATAAAAAGATCTAAAAATTTGCACGCGTAAACGAAGTATACTTAAAGGAGATATCTCCTCCTTTTAAGTCATACTGCAAACTTTACATTAACCTCCTACCGGAAAAACGAATAATTTCTTTCACATTCGTATCATCAAATGTGGGATTATTAATCGATGGAAAGTTTCATTCATTAAAGTGTCTGTTTAGAATACTATAGAATGATTTCACGTAATCTATGATTATTGAAAGTAAAGATTATGTTTAGTTATTTTTAATATTTTCCTTTTATCATAGTATACTGCAAACTATATTAAAAAATAATTTCAGTAGTATTGTTATGATCAGTCGCATTGCTCAACAGATATCCGCCAACATAAATGAACAACGCTAAAAGAATGGCGTAGTGTATTACTATTGAAGCAAAACTCGAACGAAGATTACCTTTACTATTTTATTCCTTTTATTCTAACAAATCGTATATATGTATAATTTTGAATTGCATATTGAAGAATAAATAATAGGACCAGAAGCCGTAAATTAATTAAATCAGCAACATAGAGGATCGAAATATCAATGAAATTGTGAACCCATTCGGAAAATTCGACATGACTAGCTTGTGTGTGTTCCTTTAATCGATAACCAACTTGATGATTGTGTATAAGTCATGTTAGAGAATCAATGATGAATATAAATCGAAATATGCACATATGTTCTATTGATTATGTTGAAGTTTTTAGCCAGGTAGTGTGTTTTTTCCTCGCATTCTCTAAATGGTCTCAGCGTATGTTAGCGCTGATTTATGATCTATACAAACATCAGATACTATTATTATGGTAAACGTGGACGTGGCCGAAGCTGAAAAAATTAACAAAACTGTACGATAAGGCTTTCCGTGGTTCTTACATTTTTTCAACATATGTAAAGCAACGAAAGCAGAGGCAGCTTATGGAATAGTTCTAGAAAACGAAAGATTTTAAATAATATAATTCGCAAAATGATGAAGCTGTAATTGCGCGGTCTCTTAAGGTACTCAAAAGGTTGATTCGGATTTTAAATATCGCAGCAAAATGATTTGGCTTAAAACAAATACCAATAAAATAAAAAATATTATGTATGTGGATAATAAACAACCCCATCGTTTTCACCTATAAATAAATGGGGTAGAAATTAAACAGGCACAGAATTTCAAATACTTTGGATAAATAGTAACCGAGGATCCTTTTTGCGATATAGAAATAAATCAAAAAATTAAACTAGTTATATTGTTATGGGAAGCAAAGCAAAACATAATACGGCAAAATAAGTTTATTACACGCCGTAAAGGACAGTATCACTGAAACTCTGTGAATATATGATAAAAAACGGGTAGCCTATTTTATTTTTCTCTAAAACTTAGACCTTAAATAAACGAAAAACCTAAATTTTACCGGGTTTTAAAGTATTGTAAATTAGCTGGACTGAAAAGTTCATTCTACAAAAAGTGATCGTTATTAGATCAAATGAGTAAACGATAATTAATCTAAGTCGATCATATTCTCCGACACGGTGGATTAATAAATGACGTAATAGAAGGAAAGATTAAAGAAAGAAAAGAACGAGGCCGACCAAAAAACGCTTGTTGACAAATTTTATTAAAGAATATAGATATAAACGGTTACTTGGAAATACAAGAATTCACCGCTTTAAAAATTTTTATTTTTTAATTCAAGCGAAACGTGTATTTTTAACATTATTAAATGCATCTTACATTCATATAACTGCTACATTTATGATTATGAAATTCTAAATTATATGAATTATTCAAACATTTTTCACGTTTACATATCAAAATATTTATTTTGTAAACAACTTTATCGGTATTATGCGTTTGATTTTGGATTTTTATTAATTAATTAATTAATTAATTTTTTTGTCAAATTTGTAGGTTATCGAATCAGAACGTCCGAATGGAATTTTACTGACATTTGGCGGGCAGACTGCTCTAAATTGTGGAATACAACTGCAAAAATTAGGAATTTTTGAAAAATATAACGTACAAGTTCTCGGAACTCCGATCGAAGCTATAATCGAAACAGAAGACCGGAATTTATTTGCAAAAAGGATAAGTAGTATCGGGGAAGCTGTCGTACCTAGTGTTCCCGCTTACTCAGTTAATGAGGTATTGAAACTAATTTATAAGCAGATTTCAGATTAAAATATAATGTTACGAAAAAGCAGAATTATTTAAATTTAATGTTCCAAATTTGTAAAGAAGATTTATTTTCTTGTTCTTCGTGACATGCCCTTTTAATAATGAAAAATGATGTAACCGTTTACTATACTTTTCATTTTTTTTCTTTGATATATATTTACTCGTATTGCTACTTTTTAGGTGCAAGCTTATTTAGGGAAAGCTATTTTTTCCGTGACTACTTCCTCATTTGCCTAATTCCCATTTCGCCTAAATTTAAGGTTTCGGTTACTCAGGTAATAAAAAAAATATCAGACAAACATACGAATAATTTCGTGTTGGCAACAGCGCGTCATCATTGGCGAATTTTAAACAGACTAAACGCAGCATTTTTTTTTGCTATTCGATTCCGCTGTTAATCTTTTCTTTTCGAAAAACAACAAAAAAAGGTTCATATGAAAATCAGAAGTGAAAAAATGCCGCTAAAAATGTTTAATGTAAATATACGCGAAACGATGACTCCGATTAATAGTTGCGAGTTATTCCATTCGAAGTCCGGTGCTATATAAATCCCACCCGCCTTATTAGTCGGTATATAGGAAGCCCCTTATTGATATTTAGTATGACATGAACATTAAAGTGTTCAGAGTTCCAGAAAAAAAGAAACAAAAATGATCCAGATAAAGAGTTGTAAACGGATAAATGCTTTATTACAAATTGAAAACAATGCATATTTATGCTTCAGTTTTATCTAAATTCCTCGTTAAAAAACAAACAGAATAATTTTTATCTTTTACTTAAGTTTTTCATTTTGGACAGAACTTTGTTTCTAATATTTTCTTTTTAAATCTTAAGAAAAAGACAGAAAGTGTATTTATTTGTTTGTTTTTTCCTTGTTGCGTTGGGCTTGTCAGCAGCGGACGATTACCCATCAAAAAGAAGGTGTATTTAAAATGTTAATAAACGAAAAGTAAAGTTAATATTAAGCAAAAATGACTTATTAATCTATTAGTATACTTTAAATTTTTTATAAGTCAATAAACTTGTCTTTAATTTTTAATTTTTTCCGATTTACAAATAGAAAGAGGTTATGTGTTCGTCGCGTATGTTTTTTTTTTTTTTTGTTCGCGCATAACTCATATTTATATGGATCGACCATTTTACTGATTCAGACGCCATTTTTCGGCAAATCCAAAAAAAAGATAAAGAAAAAAAACCTTTTATTTTAGTATTTAAAATGTCTTAATTCAATAAATTGCTAAAAGATTAAGATTTAACATTACAAAAGGAAAAAGAAAGAAAATATAAAAAGACGCTATTCAATTAACCAAATATTTTATAATGTACTTTTGACGTACAAACCAAAATTTATAGCAATTAAGAGAAAATAATTTTTTAATGGATGACAATTTATTTTATTCTCTGTTGCCGAAATCTAATTGAATACCATTTCATTTAAAACGTTATCTATATATATAAAAATATAAGTATGTCTGTATGTCCTGTATGGACTCCGAAACTATCCATCCAATGTTAAGAAATTTGGACAGTTTATTTATAGGGTTAGGGGAAATAGTGTAGGCTACTTAAAAGTTAAAAAAAAAAAAAAAAATAATTATAAAATAAATAATAACTGATCGAAAGTGTGTAGCCCCAACACACCGATTACCAACATTGCCGACAGATGGCGCCACAGTAAAGAAAATATTCCGGTATGCGTTATTTAGATCGCGGTCGTGAATTCTGTCGTTCGTCGGGTTTCGATGGGCTCCTCTAATAGCATATATATATATATATATATATGTAAAATCAATTGCGCATGTATAAAAGATCATAACTGCTCGACCGATTTGGTTGTTTTTTTATTTTTTGTTGTGTTCGGAATTGTCAGGACAAGGTTTGTATGAATGAAAATTTTAGAAAAATCCATTAAGGGAGGTTTCTGAAGAGCTAAGACCAAAAAACACGTCTAGTTCGGTCAAATGTGAAGGTGATTCTAACCGTTTTCTTTGACTGGCATCGAATAGTTCATTACGAATTTTTACTGACTGGTCGCAGAGTCAATAAGGAGTACTATCTGCAAGTTTTACGCAACTTGCGTGAGGCAGTCCGGAAAAGACGACCCCAACTTTGAGAAACAACTCGTGGATTTTGTACCATGATAACGCACCGGCGCACACCGCTTTGCTTATCCAACGGTTCGTGGCGAAACATAACATGGTTGTAATGCCACAACCAGCCTATTCTCCAGACATTGCATCCTGCGACTTTTTCCTATTTCCCTAACTCAAGAAGACACTTGGTTACTTTTTGATCACACCTCGTACGTTGTGGTTGTTCGCACTGCGCTGGTTTATTTTTTTGCAAAATTCCAGTATAGGTATATAAAAATTTAGCAGCTAGTTACGACGCGCTTGCTTCTGATTAACTGACGCTGTTCTATCCTGCCGTTCACTGTTCTATAATTGCCTTAATAACGGTGTCCACGTTCTATTTTTTTTTTTTTTTTTGTATCCATCATCGCGGTTAAAACTGTTTTTATGTTTTTCAATTTCGATCGTCCGATTTCGCTAAACCAACTGTGTTATTAAAATTAATCATGCGATTCGCGTACACCACCGTTTTATATATTGGAATGGATAAAGTCGTTTTTAGCTTCTATCTGTCTGTGTGTCTGTACTCACGCCGATGTCAACATGTACCGAACTAATTTGGTTTCAGTTTTCATCTGTGGATAGGCTGATTCCTGAAGAATATTTTAGTGCAAAATTTGTAATTTTTTAGTGTAATTTAGCCGATCTTTAAGGATTTTTGTCCATGAAGCGGAGAACTAAGGAGTAAAATATATTTCATAAAATAGAAAAAGTATTAAATGAAATAATTGCTGTAGTAAATATAAACTCTACATAAAATTTTTTTTTAAATTTTTTTATTAGCTTTGTAATAAATGTTTAAATTTATTATATACACAGGTAAAATTTTGAAACATTAATTTTTATTTTTATAATTATACCACGACCAAATTCAAGTATAGGGTACAGAGTATGCCAAATAATAAAATAATGCGTTTAGTAAGAAATAATGAAAATGTTGAAAAAAAGTAATTTCATTAGCGATTGAAAAAAAGCCAAATTTTTTATAAAAAAAACAAGATAATCTTTAGTCGAGTGAAAATTTCGATTTCCGTTAGATCGCAATAAACTTGTGTCACAGAGTGACAGAAAATGTTCAGCTAAACGTAGTACCTTTTATTATTATTCGTAAAAAAACTGCAGTTTTTTTTCATCTAGGCTTTATTGGCTGCCGAAAAACTTGGATATCCGGTATTAGCGAGAGCGGCATTTTCGCTAGGTGGATTGGGATCTGGTTTTGCGAATAACGCTGATGAACTGCGTCAATTGGCTCAGGCGGCATTTTCGCACTCGTCTCAATTAATTATTGACAAATCGTTAAAGGGTTGGAAAGAGGTTGAATACGAAGTCGTCAGAGATTGTTGCAACAACTGTATTACGGTAAATTTTAGTGTTATTTTAATGTATAAACTTTTCTATTAACATTAAATATTTTGGGTTTCTTTTTCTTTTGATATCAAAATAGTCATCATCATCCTAGAAGTATTTACCTTCTTCTTGAAGATGTAATCTATTTTCCCCGTACGGGTAATATTTTTTATCTACCGATACTACAACCTCTTTCCATCGTTACCACTATTCTAGCAACAAATATGTTTCTACGTAATCCCTTACTCTTGGAATTAATTCTTATCTTTCTTATTCTAAGTTTTGTTACTGGTTTTATTATTATTGTTTTTTTTTTCGCCTGATATTCTTATATTACAATATTCGGTTCGAAATTAATTTTGCCAGAGGTTTTTAATCTGTTAAGTTCCGTTTTTGATTTTATTATAGCTATATTTACTACTTTTTTGAATTATTCTTCTCCTTCTAGGGAACTCTATTCTTCTGTTGTTTCTTTTTCAATTTCCGAATAATTTTATTCTTCTAAAATAAATTAATTTTCACATCAGCTGTCGGCCTTCCTATTTTCATTCTTTCTTTCACCATAATTACAGTTAAAAATATGTTGGATTTCGTCTAATGATACTTAACCTACATATCCAGTACGTCATTTATTTTTTTCCGGGATTTCTCCATTTCGTTTATTATTTTTCCTTTTTCCCCCATTTGCAACTGCAAGACTTCATATTTTTTCTAGGTATATTTTACACAACTGTGGTATAAGAACAGTCTTATATACTTCCAGTTTATTGGTTGGTAATAAAAATAATGAAAAATTATAAACATAAATAACACACATTTAAATTAAATATTAAAACTATTTTCGAGAATATCTCACTTTCAGCTGGAAAAGGGACAACTAAAACATAGACGAATTAGGTCTTCTTTATATCAGTTGTATGCATAAGTTTTTGCCGATTTTTTGGTAAAGAAAGCACATAATTTTCAAAGGAAACTCCCTTTTTGTTTATTGAACATATTGATCATCGGCTTCTGCACACTTCGTGCATCCTTCAGGTAAGTCATGAATATCATGCCAGAAAAACTGTTTGGTTTTTGCGGCAAACCATTCGTCGAGCCATTTTCCAACTTCCTCGCATGTTGCTGAAGGGCTGCGCTGTGAGCGCGTGCCCCATTGATGCGAAGAGGTGATAGTCAGATGGCGCTACGTCAGGGGAGTACGGCGGGTGCGGGAGGATTTCCCATCCAAGCGATTTTAAGGTGTCTTTCACTGGTTTTTCATTGTGAGACGGCACATTGTCGTGTAACAAAATCACTTTGCCATGTCTTGTGGCGCATTCCGGTCGTTTTTCGATCAATGCATGATTTAAATTTATCATTTGTTGGCAATATTGTTGTGTGTTAACGGTTTCGCCGGGCTTCAAGAGTTCATAATACAAAATACCGCCTTGGTCCCACCGGACACAAAGCATAGTCTTCTTGACGAAGCGGTTTGGCTTTGGTTTTGAAGGACCGGCTTTGCCAGGTGACAGCCACGATTTTATCCGCTTCGGGTTTTCAAAATATACCCATTTTTCGTCACCAATAACAATTTGGTACAGAAATGATTTTCTTTCGTGGCTTCGAAGCAGCATTTCACAAGTGACTTTGCGATTTTCCATTTGCCGTTCATTCAAATCGTGGGGACCCATTTACCGAGTTTATGGATCTTTCCCATTGCTCGTAAACTCCTGCTGATTGTTTCTTGTGACACATTTAATTCTTTTGCCAATTGCTCTTGAGTTTGAGTTGGATCATCATCCAGTAACGCCTGCAATTGCTCGTCTTCGCACTTTTGTGGTCTTCCAGAACGCGCACTGTTTTTCACATTGAAATCACCACTTTTAAATTGTCGAAACCATGTTTTAATCGATGGGCCGTGTTCACTATATGTTTTACCAGCAAACGATGACTTTCCACAGCCTTTTTCTTTTGATTAAATAAGAAAAGCAATGCGTGCCGCAAATGTTCTTTTTCAGGCACAAATGTCGACATAATCACTGAACGATACAACACAGACGCGATTGTTTGGCGGACTGAACTTGTGTGTGTTTGTAGGCTAACGTCAGACGAACAAACTGACGTAGTGTCAAATTCATAAGCAGCGTACTGTTCGGTAGAGCCATCTCTTGGTAAAACCGGAAAAGACTTATGCGTACATCTGATAAGTACTAATTTTTTTTTATTTTTTCTAACAATCTTGTTACATTCGTTAATATTTGTTTTTTTTTTTGGTTTATTACTATTATTATTATTATATTGATACGATATTTGACTTCTTTATTAGTTCACTACAAAATTGTGCTCAGCTGTTTAAAAAGCGCAAGAAAAATTATTTTTATTATTTTTTTTCTTGTTTTAAATATTTTATATGTATTATGTATGACTAGGATAAGTTATGAAATATTTTGCACGGAATAAAAATTTCTTTCATATAGGTGTGCAATATGGAAAACGTAGATCCTTTGGGAATTCATACTGGCGAATCGATTGTTGTGGCACCTAGCCAAACGTTATCAGATGCCGAGTATAATCGTTTAAGAAGCGTTGCCCTTAAAGTCGTTCAAAATTTCGGCATAATTGGGGAATGTAATATACAGTATGCATTATCGCCGATATCCGATACTTACTACATAATCGAGGTAATCAATTTTTATCAAAAAGAAATAGAAATGATTTATTTAATATTATAGTCTTAATGTAGTACATTTTAAATATCAATAACTTATTTACATTTTTAAATTAAAGTGAAAAAAATTTTTCTTTATTTATCTGTTTTGTAACACGCGTGTGATATGTAAAGTATAAGTTCATATTTATAAAGTGAAGCAGCAATAACATTAACACAAACAAGTGGTGGTGATGTTTCTGAGATACACTTTTTAGTACAACATATTTGTCGTTGATTAACAACACAAGCGCTTGACATAAAAATATAGAGTTCTCTTAAGATGCGCTAAAAATAACGAGTTAAATAAAAACAAACATAATTATGTGTTTTTTTGTTTCTATGCGTTTTTCAGGTAAATGCGAGATTATCTCGAAGTTCCGCATTGGCCAGTAAAGCAACTGGATATCCATTAGCGTACGTAGCTGCTAAACTAACATTGGGCATAAAGCTACCTGATATAACAAATTCGGTGACTGGTTCAACGACTGCTTGCTTTGAACCTAGTTTAGATTACTGTATAGTTAAAATGCCGCGATGGGATTTGAGTAAATTCTCAAGAGTTAGCGCAAAGGTATTCGCAGTTATTTATAATCTAATTCAAAACTATCTTTTGTAAATGCATGCTTGTGTTTCTTCAAATTCAACAAGAAGGAAGAAATATTTTAGTTTTTTATCTGTGAATGTATAAAATAATGTTTATAAGTATTTATAAACATATTAATGTCGCGTGTTTTATTGTTTATTTATCGTTACAGCTCTAGGGTGAAAGCTCATAAAAAATTTGAATTATCTTCCAATTGTATATAAAAATAAGCAAATCGCATACGCTTATCTAACTTGAAACCGGGGTAATTTTAATTCCGCCGTGTTTAACCTACACTTTTAAAATCTCAGCATCCAGTTTTTTTTCTCATCTTTTCAGCAATCTTGTCGCCTCACTGAATACGTAAAAATGAAAGTGTGTAAATGAATACATTCATTAAGGGAGAGAAATACGTTGGTACAGTAAGATTACACTTTTAACATTTACTAAATAACAGACAAATTATTTTCGACCTTTGGCTGATTGCATTTTAAAAGTGAACACTTATTTTGTGGCGAGTAAGATTCGTTTTGATATAAAATCGACGGTCATACGCCCACACTTAATCCGAATTCTTCGTGTTATCGTGTTTCAAATATTGTCGTAATTCCTTCGCTTCTTCAGACATTTTGTTTTGTTATGTAAATATCAATAACACTTTTATTACAAAACCAGGTCATCGCGAGGAGAAATAATATTTTTTTGCGTAATTTTGAAAATGTAATTCGATGAATTCTTGTCGTCGTAAAATCGGTTTAAACGAAAGAATAACTTATTTTTAGATCGGAAGCTCGATGAAAAGTGTCGGTGAAGTGATGGCTATTGGTAGAAAGTTTGAAGAAGCTTTCCAGAAAGCTTTTCGTATGGTCGATGAAAATGTACTGGGATTTGATCCTTACCTGAAACCGGTTGATGAAAAAGAATTAGAAGAACCGACTGATAAGAGAATGTTTGTGTTAGCAGCAGCATTAAAAGAAAATTACAGCGTGGACAAATTATACGAATTAACGAAGATAGATAAATGGTTTCTGCATAAAATGAAAAATATAGTGCGACATCAAACGCTGATGGAAGAGCTCCCGCCTCAGCAAATACCGAATGATGTTTTATTGCGAGCAAAACAACTCGGATTTTCCGACAAACAGATCGCTACATTTGTTAATAGTACTGAATTGGTCATTAGAAAAAAAAGAGAAGAAAACAGTAAGATTTTTCCTTAAGTATTATTTTTTACATATCAATTATATATAAATACTCGTATTTTTTTATCGTCTTCCCGTGTTTAGTTTTATGAATTAATTATGTACCAACTAGGACAGTTAAATAACGTTTTTTTTTTTTGTTTTTGTTTTTTTCTAATAGATTTTATTTCCTAAATCTAGGCAATGTTTTCATTGCTTTAGAATAATCTTAGAATATAGGGCATTTGTTCTATCTCTCTTCCACTTTCGGAGCACTGCTGGAAGTCGGCCGAGGTTAGATCCTTTAAAATTGTAATTGTTCGCTTTTAAATGTCCGGCTATCGTCTCAAACCGACTCATGTGATTCTAAATTTCGAGAAAGAGCCGGAAATGCTACGGGGCGAGACCGAGGCTGTACAAGGAGTCGAAGAGTGTCTCTGGCTAACTACTGAACGAGAAACAATGAATACTTGCCTTCGTTATTGTATTGTAGCAAAGGACCTATTTGAATTTTCCAGTCCTGAGTGCCTGCGCAACTAAAACATGGATGTTTTAATACAGTTCTCCTTGTGGCACGAACTTTTTATCGACAACATTTTTAATATCGATAAAGTAAACAGCATTATTATCATCTGGGAAGGTACTTCCATATTTTTCAGGGTTGCACTCCTTTTTTTTTATATATATATATATTGATTGCATATTAGGTTGTCGTGTTTTAGGATCATATTTGAAGATCTAAGTTTTACCTCCAGTTACTACTTTTCAGAGGGGGGAAATATCTGGCAAACCATGACCGAAAAGATGGCTAAATAGAAAATAAAAAAGAATAAAATTTGAGTCATAATTTGGAATGGGCGACGGAGGAAAGAAGAACAATATGATGAGCTGTAAATGTGCTCAAAAATCTGATACTGGAAATGGATGAATGGGATAAGCCACCATTTCATTACTTCCAATACCCAAATAATGAGGAATCCATAAAACATCAATCTATGGATGAGGAAGCGTATGAGAAGTATTACATAATCAAAAGAGGAGGAGGAAGGGGAGATGAAATAGCTTACAGAATACTGTTAAATCCGAGATTATGAGCACTTTATGGAAAATAAATGAGGAGGAAACAAAAAGAACAGCGCGTAGAATAGCAACAGATTCCGCATAGAAAATTGAACAAAAGGAGAGAAGCTTAAAATATTCAGAATAATTCAAGGCGGGACAAAAAAAGGCAGAACCAACTTCGCTTGGTCCTTTGGAACTGTCAGTACAGATAGTGGAGTTTGTAGGAAATAGAGAACCTAAAATATTGAAGAACTCAGGTTTGGCCACATGTTGGGAAACAGATTTAGAACAGAACGGCAAAGAAAGACATTTAATAGGATGAAGGAAACTTGAAAAACTGAAAGAAAAATATAGAGCTTATCATCACTATGAACAAAAGGCGATAATTGAAAAGGAGAACAGAAATCAGAGATAAAATTGGAGTTTTATTAGAGGAAAATTTCATTTGTGAAGGGTAGAAGAGTTAAGAAAAAAGAAATGAAGAGAAATGAATAGGCAAGCGTTTAATTAAAAAGCGAAAACTCAAATAAGATCTACGAATAAAGAGACGAGGAACATGGGATTCAGCAAGAATAGCCGGAACTTGAGTAGATGTTAGGGCACCAAGGCAGTGATGAAGACGGGTATTTTGAATGCGACCTAATTCTGAAAGAAGAAGCCCGGAAGAATTGCTATAATATTTAAAATTGTGAATATTTTACAAGTAATTTTTTACAAAAGTCAAAACGTACCGACTGGCTACTTATGTGAAATTCTTAAGTATTTATTTAGGGGAAAAAATAATTACAGTTAATTAATTTGTAATCTTGTAACGTTACCGTGAGTTTTATTTCGATATTTTCTTTCAGATATTCTTCCATTTGTAAAGCAAATTGATACAGTAGCAGCGGAATATCCGGCAGTAACAAATTATCTATACATCACATATAATGGGCTAATGCATGATGTTGAATTTCCCGGAGGTTATACAATGGTTATCGGTAAGTGTTATTAAATAATTTTTTAGTTTGTAGTGATAAAATTAAAGTTGCCTTACGCGAAAGCTGCAGTGTCGAAAAATTTTTTTAGCTAATGAAAAGTAATCGCGAGATAATTAGTGCGTTGAAATTATTTGAAAGTATTTTTCACTCGCGTTTCGCATTTCAGAGTTTATTCCATTTTAATCGACGCTGAAGAAGACGCAAATAACCTATTACAACGTTTATTTTTTCTATCGCCCAAAGCATAAATTGAAAATAAATTAATCTTTAGTAAAGTGTAAATTTTTACCCTTTAACGCCGTGTTAAAGTTACGGTACTCACCTGACTTTTATTTTAGACATAAATAAGTGCACTGATTCATTATCGTGAGATTTAAAAAGTAAAACAAACAAGGTGAAGTAGAAAGTGATAAAATAATACATAAAAACACTATATATGTACATATAGTCTAAATTGATCACGTTTATAAGATACGACTCTCAGCTAGAGTTTAAGTTTAAGGAAAGATGATTTTGTTAATTTCAGTTTATGTAGATTTTTTTTTACAGAGTTTTGTTGTGTACCTTATCATTGTTTTAAGTAATGCATGTATTTGCAAACAAGGGTCCGGTGTATATCGAATTGGTAGCTCAGTTGAATTTGATTGGTGCGCGGTTAGCTGCTTGATGGAGCTACGAAAATTGGGGAAGAAAACGATTATGCTTAATTACAATCCAGAAACTGTTAGTACGGATTACGATATGAGCGATCGATTGTATTTCGAAGAAATATCGTTTGAAGTACGTAGCGGATAAACTTGATAACATTTTCGTCGCCTTTATTTTATGTATATATATATTTTATTTTTATTTTTATTTTTTTTCTGGTCTAGCTTTCTGATCATTTTTACATTGGCTGTAAATATTTTGCTTGTTTCTAAAAAATAGTATATTTATATTCAGGAAATAATAGGTGGTTAACTTATTGATCTCTGTCAATTGGATAGTGTGCGGCGTCCATAAAATTATAAATATTTCTTTTTAATTTGCACATTAAGAGCATTACTATGCAGTTAAGTGTTCTACTCTTTGTTACAACTATTAATGCAGATATTAATAATTTTGGTTTTTGGAATGAGTTTAAGAAAGTAAAACTCTGCAGATGATTATGTAATTTGTTTGTGTGAAATTGTTACACGGGTAATATATTTTTCCTACTAGGTCATTGGTCTCTTCGTTTTTTAATTCCTATTTATAATGCGATTTTTAATTTTTGTTACTTATTTACTTGAATTCAACTTAGTTCAATGTATAATATACTACCATTTCTCAGTCTAACTAATAAATCTACCATGTCATTTCTGTGACGTCAACATGGACTGGAATTTTTAGTTAAATTTCGATATAAAATTTGAAATATGTAACTAATACAGTAATTTCCTCATCTTAATTTTACATCGAGAACATCGATTCGATCCATTCTGAGTCTTGTCAATACGCACCTGATAAATTTTACACAGTAAGAATCTTTTTATTTCCACCTCTTTTTAAATGCCCCCAGCATCACGTTAACTTAACAAGTCATTAACACTCTTTTGTTTGTTTCTTAAAAAGTTGATTTGTATCGTCCGGTTAAACTGATATTATATTTCTCTTTTATTTGTTATTTCTTGGAATTAAGCAAATTTACTTTATTTGTTGTTGGAGTAAGCTTTTTTTTTTTTTTCATCCCAATATTTAATACTCGCCATGTCTTTTATTCTAGCCTATATTAAATATTTGATATTTAATTTATAAATAGTCTTTGCTACTAAAAACTACGGGAATGACTGTTTTATTATTACAACGTTATCTCAACTGTAATATTACTAATCCGTTTATAAAAGGTAATTATAATCGTTTGATAACATTTGTAGGTTAGCATGAACATCTATAACATGGAGAATCCGGAAGGAATAATTTTAAGCGTGGGCGGGCAGTTACCGAATAATATAGCGATGGATCTTCATAGACAACAAGCCCGTATTTTAGGAACATCTCCTGAATCTGTTGATGGCGCGGAAAACAGATTTAAATTTTCCAGAATGTTAGATCGTTTCAATATTCAACAACCAAAGTTAGTAACCGTACCGTACAAGTTATCACGTTTAATAATATAAATTACGGCTTGTATTAGGGGCGGCGTTGAAATAATTTTATGATTTTAGTAATTGTTTCTTTGTTCTTTAATAAATTGTAATTAAAGTAATAAACGACATGAACAAATCTGGTTAAACACAAACTCCTAAAATACCTTTAAAACAAGTTTATGGATGATGTATATTGAAATTACGTAAATTAATTGTTATATATATATATATATATAAAGAAGAAAAAAAAAGAGAAGTGGTGTCTAGAGGGGGACACCCGGTAGAAACGAAGTTCCTTTCACTTTTTGGTAGATCTATCATTTATAAAGTATACAATAAAAAATGACACAATATAAATCCCGTATGAATTAAAACAAAAACAAAAAACAAGTTTAAATAAAATGTACACGTGTTTAGAATTGAGCTTATACAGCTGACCGCGCATAATGCTTGCTGCTCGATACTCGCTCGCACGCGCGCGCACACACACACCCGTATATAATAGAAAGAGTCAGAGAGAAGGAGAAAGCAAGTGAAGGTCACCTGGAGGACGACGCATAACGCTTTTTTTCGTTAGTACTCCTTTTCTGCCAGTTTACTCCTACCGACAAGCCGCGTAAAAGAACTTCGTTCCAAAAATGCAATAAAACTTGACTCCTGGCGAAATAATAAACGAAAAAAGTTGTTTTTCTTTCTTATAGCTAATTCTCGATATTTTTGTTCGTCTATTACTTTTTTAAGATATGTACCATGATTTCTTCTTCATCAGCGTACGATACTTAATTTTATCGAAAACGTCAACAGTGAAAATGATAGAAGTAACCAAAAATTGAAAAATAAGAATCGAAAAATAAAAGAATAAAAGAAATTTATTAACAAGTTAATGATATTTTCAACAAACATAAGCATAAATTACACTTCGTGGGTGGCGGTTTTTTTTTTTTTTAACTGAGAGACCTAATTAAAGATATACCAATTAAAAAGGGAAATAAAAGATGAACAATTACATCGACAATTTAGTGAACCAAGAATAGAAGAAACCGAAAATGCAATGATTTGATGATATTAAGAAATTAAAAGATGACAAGCAGCAAGTGAAAAATAAAAAATTTCATAAGAGAAAAATCTTTTTAATTGCAATTCTAACAAGGAATAGTGATTTTCTGTTCATGCACAAGGTAAAAACTAAAATATCACAGATATTACTTTGATACTGAATGGTAGTATTGATACGCATTATGAAATAAATTATCAGACATAAAATTTTCTAAACATGTAATTGACTTTATACGTTTTCTTCACCATTGAATAAATGCGCAAATAGGCTATGAAATAGATTGAAACAGTACTATAAGTTACCGCGCGTAATAAAACCTTCTTAACGGTTCTTACTAATTAAACTCCCAAAGATGTTTAATTACTGATATCTATGATCGCGAGGTCAGCTAAAACTTGTATAAGCTGTAATAGTACAGATAAGCAAAAAATGTGAAGATTGCTAAATCCTTTTACCACAAAGTATCAAGGTTAGTGAGAAGCTGTTTTAAGTGAAGCCTTAATATATTTACACAAGTTTCTGCGGGGTTAAATTAAGCAGCCCATTGCCAAACTGATATGGTAAATAATACTGATCAATCATTTTAAATACTTTTGCGTACGGAATGACCCTTAAATACAAAATTCTAGTGTAAAATTAGTGTAAATGGTTAGTTCGGAATTCGTAATCAAATGTTTTTCCAATGAAAAAAAAAAAAAAAAAAAAAATCATTTGTCTACATATTGAGTTAAATAACCCAACTTGACAGGACCATTTTGTAATCTCAGATGGCGCATAAAATGTTAACTATTGTCATTACGTGTGTTGCCATTTGTGAACTTTTCGTTTTTGTACTTCTTCATTATAATTATTCATGCACGACATTATTCCAATTTACAAAATTTCTGTCGTTATTAATATCGCAGAAACTGTATTTAGAGCACTCCCCGTATGCAGCTAAAACGGGTATACTTTATTACAGGAAATGATTAGCATTACTTGTTTCTCTAATAAAAAGAATTTGTGGAAGTGGCTGCACTTAACGATAAATCTGTATATCGTTTGAACATTAAACTGGCGAATTTTTCATTTATGGAAATATTTATGAAAGAAGAAAATGATTCAGAAATTATAGGCAATACAAGAAAATAAACTCGTGTGGACAAAACATCTAGAACGAATCGTTGTCACCATTTTACCGCAAATAAATTTTCACGTGCGACAAGTTTCATTAATATTAACGTCCATTTGAAATTTTTTGTTAATGTAACCGATTAGCAAATGTTACCGTAAGAAACAAGTTAGAGCCACTTAGGTCCGATTTCTCTCGATCATTCAATTTCGAGACTCGTAACTACTCATGGCTAAAAAGTCGTACTTTCGATTCGAAAGTGAATATGGTGGTCTTGTAATTTACAATTCCGATAACTAAAAAGTACAAGGGAAAGATGAACACCATAAAATACAATTAGATCAGGAGAATAAAATATTGTTAATAACCGATAAAAAATAAGAAATTGTTTAAATCGAAATGGAATAAACCTTTATCTTGCGATAGATAAATTATAGTAAATGAAGAATATTCTTTATACTAGTCTTAGTATTCAAACAGAAATTCAGTTAGGAACCCGGAACTTACGACATACAGTTGCGAAAGTATTAACATAAAATCGCTTACTGCTTCACGATATTAATTTATCAAACAAATCGGAATACCATTGTTGTTTTTTTTTTTTTTAACGAAAAATGAGTTTTTGGCAGGTTTGCAAGTTTTATCGTTTCTAAAACATCTACTATCCAGGTGGGTTTTTAAAGCCGGAGACGGGACAAAATCGATAGACGCGAAGTTTAGTGAATAGAGAAGATGTGATAGAATGTCTTATTTAAACTGCTGAAAAAACGATTGGTTGATTTGCGTAGTGTAAGGACGCGGTTATCGTGTACCCTTAAACATTTTTATGCATCGATATACGACTCGCCGGGAAATTGTGCTTTTTTTCTCCGTATACTGGATTACCAGAAATATTTTCTTTCTTAAAAAAAGTATATGATCGTACGTATTTCGCAATCCAATGAATTCATTTTTATTTCCACCGTACACATTTTTCCCCCAACTAGAATGATTTGAAACTTTTGCCGTGATCTTGAACTGCCTTTCAAAGTATACGCTACGTGTTTCGAAGCCTCGATGTTACTACCAGAATCGGATTTATAAAATCAGTTATTTTTGAAACACGTCTTGCGTTTATATCATCTGTATATCTATTTCTGTAATAATTATTTTTTTCGTGATAAGTTGAGTAATAATTGTATTCATAACGGTTTTTTTATTGTTTTTTTTTTCTTGCGTTGTATATTAAATTTTATTCGCGTAAACTAAACTACAATTTTTTCTCTTCTAAATATTTATGTAACGAAAAAATAATACAGGTGGAAGGAATTAACGAATTTAAGTTCCGCGGTTGAGTTTTGCGCAACAGTTGGATATCCTTGTTTGGTGCGTCCGTCTTATGTTTTAAGTGGAGCAGCAATGAACGTTGCCCATTCGGCTAATGAATTGCAGACGTACCTACAGTCTGCAAGTGATGTCAGTAAAGAGCATCCGGTTGTCATTTCAAAATTTTTATTGGAAGCAAAGGTAAATGTGCAGTAAAGAAAATTTTTTAACAAAGAAAAATCGTTAAAACAATTTTATTTTTAATACCGCAGAGTCCCTCTGGATTATACGATGATTATTGCAGACACGTAAATACTGTACTAATTTATTTACTTCGGATGAATGAATTTGTGTACGGTATAGTTTTTTCATTTCGTTTTAAATAAGTCTAGTCTGTGGTTGATTAAGTTAATTTTGCGAATCAATGTCTCGGGAAAGTGAATGTCAATAAAATAATATTACAGTAACTTTTTCTTTTTTAAGTGCGTTATTGAAATATATTTAAACTCATTTGTACAGCATTTCATTATTTATTTGTTACTTTAATTGTTGCTTTTCGCGCGAACTTTTATACCGCTTAAATTTTTAATATTTTCACGGTAATTCAGAGAAAAATTCAGCCGTTTTTTTAGAACATTCAAACTTTTCTTAGTAAGTTATGTTTATGCGGAATTATTAAGAGACTGTGCTGTACTTCTAATTTTATTTTTAATGTTTTAATTTTTTTTAAATTTAATTCGTAGGAAATCGATGTTGATGCGGTAGCTAATGAAGGCGTAGTTTTGTGTATGGCTGTATCGGAACACGTGGAAAATGCTGGCGTGCATTCCGGAGATGCTACTTTGGTAACACCTCCGCAAGATATAAATGAAGAAACTTTAATGAAAATAAAATCTATCTGTAAAAGTGTTGCCGTGTGTCTGCAAATTACCGGTCCGTTTAATATGCAACTTATAGCAAAGGTAACGTAAAAAACATTTCTTAATTTCTTTAATATATATATTTCGCGAAATAAATAATGTTATTATGAACTGCGAAAAGGCTTCCAGTCGAGTAAAGTGATAAGAAGTAGTAAATGCTGTTGAACATTATGGTTTCTAAGCAGAAAAAGATACGCGATATTTTTATCTTTGTTCTTGCTTTAAACCGTTTTTTATTTTTATTACATCTAAGTTGAGTTTTTAGTCTTTGCATGTTTACGTGCACAAATTTAAAAAATGTTTAAAAGATATTAATGCAATTGATTTTGGAACTATCCTTCTCTGTCAATAGTGAGATATATGATTTCAGATGTGAACAAGATAATCGAACACGTGTTCTTGCATTTATTCCATACTACGTAATTGATTTTAATTGTTTTACTGTTTATTTTGATTTTTATCGAATATGACGACGCTACCTATTTGTAGAGGAATATAAGTAGTTTTTTACTTATTTAATATATTTTAGTTGATACAATCTTTTTTTCTTGTATTTTATAAAATGTTAACCGTAAATTAAATTTTGGTCGTTCTACGTGAGTGTGGAACAAAAACGAAAATTTCGATTTTTTTAATACTTATATATGAACCCAACGGGCGATGGTTTAGTGTCAGATGATTCGGGGGAAGATGACGGTGTTATTTTTTACCGCCTTTTTACAGTTTAGCTGCACGCTGCTGGTGTATTATTTATCAATCTAAAAAACAATGTAGTAGAATCCACAAATATCGTTAGTTTATCTCAATCTTTCATACGAGGTGTACAATTTTATTCGTAGAATTGTTTCATAGCGCGACTTGTGGCAACACTGCGATAGTGCTCGGGGTCTTGTTGGAAAGAGGGGACATTTCTGAGTCAGTATATGTAGTTTCCATAACGGTAGCACGTATCTCTTGCGTTCTGTGGTCGTTTAAACAAAGTAAGGTTTTCGTGAAAATGTGCGATGTAAATATTGAACAACGTATCATGATTAAGTTATTGGTCAAACGCGGAGTAAAACCGTCGGAAATCCTCGTACAGTTACAAGACGTGTTTAAGGAAGACGCTATGAAACAACCGCAGCGGGCTAAGCGGTTTAAGGACGGCCGTGAATCAGTCGAGGACGATCCTTCTGCCTCAAAAACAGCGGAAAATGTGAAACGTGTGCGCATGCGCGTGTTCCAACACCATCGAGTGAGTTGTCGAATGTTAGAAGAAGAGTTAAACATCAACCGCGAGACCATTCGGCAGATTTTAAATGACGATCTAGGGATGCGCAAGCTGTGCGCCAAGCTGGTTCCAAAACTGCTCACAGCTGAGCAAAAAGAGCTCCGGAGATCTATCCGTCCGGACACGATTGATCGAATTGACGCTAAAGGAAACCAGTGCATGTCGTCCATTATGACGGGGAACGAGTCTTGGGTGTTCGAATATGACCCTGAGACCAAGAAACAGAGCATGCAGTGGATAGCGTCCGAAAAAAGCGCGCATGTCCAAATCAAAAGTCAAATCTCTACTGACCGCTTTCTTCGACATCAACGGCGTTGTTCATTATAAATACGTTCTCGCAAGCCGGATAGTCAATGCAGCATTCTACATCGAAATCTTGAAACGGTTACGAGTCCGTGTGTACCGTGCATGACCCGAATTGACCAAAAAAGGCTAGGTGCTGCATCACGACAACGCTCCAGCACACTCGTCTTTCGCAGTACGCCAGTTTTTGTTGCTCCACAGCATCCTCACGCTCCTGCACCCTTCTACAGCCCGGACCTGGTTCCGCGCGACTTTCATTAGTTCCCTCAACTCAAAAGTTACTTGAAAGAAAACCGATACAACGGCATTACCGAAGTCTAAAGCGTCATGACGAGGGTCTTGATGGACCTATCTTCAAGGAGGTTCGCGGGGTGTTCCCAGAAATGGGTCGAACGGTGTCGGCGGTGCGCTGGTCTCGAAGGAAACTACTGTGAAGGTGTTTAGAGTAAGTTTCCTCTCCTGTCTTTATGCCCTCCAGGACAAAATTCTACGAATACAAACTTCGTAACGTGTACATCAGATGTTTCATCATCGATGACTTTAAAAATCAAAAAAAAAAATTAAGAAAGCAAATAAAAAAGGTTTTTAATTTCTAATAATAAAAATTATTAGTCACCTATCTCCTTAATCTATAGTGATAGTGTTGGTAAAATACATATACTTCGGTATCTCGAACCTTTTTTTAACTTCACCGTTGTTGAGGCTATTGAAGAACAAACAGCGACATACGCGTCTCAAAAATACAGCATAGGTTTCGTACGCTCTGTCGATGAAATGTACTCTACTATTAGGGTACTTATTTTGAGTGGATACGCGCATCTTTGTCAACGCTTAGGATGTATTGAGAAAATACTGAAGGTATTTGCTATGTTCTGATTCAAAATCAATATTTCGAAATCGTTTCGAAAAATTATTACGACATCTTCATTTAGCAAATACTACTGAGATATCGAAAAGTGACCAAGTGACTAAAATCAAACATTTCCTGAATTATAAATTTTTGCAATATTTAATATTGAAAAATAGCACAAGCATTATCACGACCTGGATGAAATAACATATTTGAGGAAAACCAACACAGTTTCTTTTTAAAGCGCGAGTTGCTGGAACAAGACTATTGCTATTGTCTATGGTAAGGGTGGCTAACTCGAGGTCCGGCCTTGAACATTTTTGTGGCCCGCGAGATGCCCAAAATAGTAAAAAAATTGTGTTTTGCGACCTCATAATGCGCGTGCATGTTGGACCATTAATATAACAAGTTTTATGTTTCACTCTTAAGTGTGTCTATTACAGTGGGTCTAAATCTAATATGGGGATATATTATATGCGGCCCGCGGAATTATGATGCATTTCCAAAGTGGCCCGCAAGATCATTTGGGTTGGCCATCCCTGGCCTATAGATAGGTCCATATCAGAAGCAATCGGACGGAAATGGGGCTAGGTGAGCATGTTACAAAAATTAAAGGTATCAGAAACTATTATGAAAAAACAAAGTTGTCTCGGGGTATCTTCGCTGTTCACAGATGCGGCAACTATGTTACCGCTCTTTTATCCAGTGAAAAGGTACTCAGCATCTTGAAGACTTGAACTATAATCAATGAGCCGAATATGATTTTTTAGCATAATGAACACTTGAGTGCTGTGGATCGGCTCGATTCAAATATTTTTCGTGTTAATGACACCATTATTTAAATAAGAATCTTTTTAAAACATAGTTTGAAATTTACATTTGATGTGAGAGAAAAACGTCTTTTCTACATGTTTAAAATTTAATAAATTAGAAACAAATTTTTTGCTGTAACGTTATCAAAAGATGGAAATATTTTCTCGCTTAGAAATAATATTCAGTGTAATTTATTTAGCTACATTTGGAAACATAATTTTCCTCGCTGAAATGATTAATGTAAAAAAAAAATTGACACCAAAATGTTTTGAAATTTAACACAATAACTATGCTATCATGAATGGTCCTCTCGATAACATACCCAGTTATTCTCGTAAAATAAAAATACTAAGTTAAATTACGCGTTAAATTACATTTTACGGAATATTTTTATTCATAATCATTTATTATAATTTTATACAAGCGCACTTATTACATTCACTTTTTTATACCGTTTTGTAGAATAATGAACTTTACGTGGTTGAATGCAATGTGCGAGTATCGAGATCGTTTCCATTTGTATCTAAGACGTTAAATCACGATTTTGTCGCAACTGCCACCCGTGTGATAGTCGGCGAAAATGTAGAACCGGTCGATGTCCTAATGGGCTGTAACAAAGTTGGCGTCAAAGTTCCGCAGTTTTCATTTGCCCGACTAACCGGTAAAACTGACTTTTTTTTTTTCTTCCGATTCACAGAAATAATTATTTTAAGAAAAGGTTTTCGCTTTAAAAGCACCCGATTAATGTGTTTTGTTTCGAAATTTCGAAATTTAAAGTGACTTAAAATATTTAACGTACTATTTATAAACCGAGAGTGATGCGATTTGTTAAATAAAAACCAAATAAAAATTAATTTGCAAAAAAAATATTGAATAAAATATATAATTAGAAACTTATTTTAAACGAATTAGAGGATGGTTCGGAAATTTACGTATAGTAATATGTGCATACTCAGTTTTCGAACTACTGTATCGAGCACATTTCGATAGTACTTTATAGTAATGTTAAAATTATTATTACAATATCTACTTTAGTGTTTCGTAATCATTTTCTTGGCATATTTTTTGACGAAAAATGATACTCTAAAACAACTCTTCATACGGGCCTAGTTTGTATTTTGTAAACAGGAATCACTTTTCAACAGGAGTTATCTTTAAAAAGGTAAAATCAGAGTTACAAACATTTGCTATTGCAAGCGGAAATTATTTTATAAGAAACAGACGTTCCTTTTACAGTCGACAATTCATTACAGAAGGACGGTATGTGCAGTGAGCTTTTCTAGCTCCTTAGCCAGAAAATGGTAGATTTAAGTTATCTATTGGTAGATTTTTGTTGCGCGCGTAAAGGCGGCGCCACATTATTCCCTCCAATATTCTGTGTGCAACGTAAATGTGTATTTAGGACTACAGCTGAAACCGATCGTAAATGTGTGATTAAGTGTGCATGTCTGTACGACGATACCCGTACGAATATGATGGTTGCGTGTTTGTCATTGTCCTCGCGCAACTCATAACGATTATTTATTTTTTAATCATTTTCACTTGTCGCTGCTAGTTAATTCAGGACAGCAATGTGGTAAGCGATTTAACGACTCAGTTATCGTGACAACTGCATTCAATATAATTAAGACAATTTAATAACGGTTTCAAAAACTGTTTTATTTTTTTTTATTCGTGCTGGTTAAAAATTAGTGAATGAAATTCAGTTTTTCATTTTTCTTAGCTTTGCGCTTTATTTGTGATATTTATTATTTTAAGTAATCAAATGTTCTTCATTGCTTTTTTTTTTTTTTTGAAATATCGGTTGCTTAAAATAAAAAACAATTTTCATACTTCTATTTTAACTGATATAGTTGTTTTCTATACATGCTAAGATGCACTGGTTATTTGCTGATTTTTGGTCGTGCAGAATAATGAATATCGTTATGAATCGCAATTTTTTCACCCCTATTATTAGGCGACAAACATGGATATTTCACTTTTTGAAGTCCCCTCAGTCTTCCAAAGAGGACGGTTATAAAAAAATGTCGTTTCTCGAATTATTTTTAAGCCCCTACTCCGGAACTTCATAACTCCGGCTTCCAAGTAAAAGTAATTTTTCCGTAAGGAATGAAAAGGTACATTGCAATTAAGTAGCGGAAGCTTTAACAGAACTGTAGGCTTTTATTTTAAATTTATTTATTTTGTTAATTTTTTTAAAACATTCGACGATCATTTTCGTAATACATAGCTTTTGTTTTTTCTGTATAATCGTTTAATAAATTGAAAACCACGCTACTTCGTTTTCTACAGTCATACTGTCGTTTTGAATCTCGTTTTTCAGAAATTTGTGTAATTCGTATCATTTAAAATTATGCCGATCTAGTTGCCGGAATCGTTGGTTCTTCGTGTTTTAAAATTAATAAAGAAATTACGTTCCTGTTTTGCGTGTTGCCGAGAGAGACGGAGAAAAACTGTGTAATAGCAAATCACAAAATTAGTTTTGTTATATATATTTTTTGTAAGTAAAACATCCGTAACATTCCTGTGAAAAAGCGCATCGTGGTCACTGCCCGAATGCGTTTTCGAGTAAACGATAACAAAAAAAATAATGAATGTGCCTCGGAGCACAGGGCAGAAGTGAAACTTCAAATGCATTTTCCCCAACTTCGATTTAAAGTTATAGTATTGGAACCAAATTTACCAAGAACAAAGTTTCACATTTTTTGAAGGATGGGGACTTTGAACACACAAATAAAAAATTAATACATTTGTTTTATTAATGTTTTTCATTGATTGTTAGATTCTATAAAAGATACAATAGGCTTATGATAATTAAAATATGAAATATAAGTTTTTGATGTAATTTTATCAATATATCTAGAACATACTGAAGCAATGGTAATTTTGTACTTTGTCTTTGATTCGTTTGGATTAGTTTATTAGTATTGAATTCGTGTTCTGTTTGAAGAAATTCTATTAAAGACAAAGTATTGTCTGATGAAAAATTGACGTTGCAAGTCTCCAGCTAATATCATTGGAAGTGTATGTAAATTTTCTTTTAATAACCTTGAACCATCGTGAGTGAAAGGGAGTAATTTTCTATGTATAAATTTAATTATATCACAGACTACCCTTTGATTTGGAGAAATATAAATGACGATATTAATTTCTTTTCCACCTTCCGTCTTACACTGAACAATACGTATATCCCTAACATCTGTTTGACCAAAATCTAATTGCGCAGCATTGTGTATTGACATATCAATATTAGAAGTAACAATATTTGACTTATCGTTTCTATTACGATAAACTGCAACCCCGCCTGTTCGAACGTTCTGGCGTTTGAATTTCGTGATTCAATCGAAATTTTGTATATCGATATTATCGTCATTCATCCATGTTTCTGTTAAGATTAAAATGCGGCTTGCTTCGGTTTTAGTGCCTTTGAGGTCATTGACATTCTCTCTCTGTATGTTCGAAGCCTTTCTTCTTCCGATTCTTTATATAAATTTTTTGTGTTTGATTTATTTGTATTTTAAGTTCTAATAAATTTATTTTCTTTTTTTTTTATCCCTCTCTGAAAGTGGTGTAAAATGCAATAACATGCAACATAAATTTTAATTCAAAATATTACTGGCTACGTATTAATTACGAATTTTTAGATGTATTAATACCTTAGTTATTCATAACGTACGCTAGCTCGTTTTTCGTGTTAATTCCCCGTATATTTTTATTTATAAATAAGGCACGCCTAAAGAAGTTTCATTTCAAAATGTATATCTTAATCTTCTTCGATTGCCATACACATATCTGCGCGTCGAAGAATCCTACTGGCACTAGGCTAACACTATTTTAAATTTTTCGTCCCTCCGCTGCTCGCACAAGATCACCAACAACGTTTAATCCTGTCCATTGTCGCACATTCTTCAGCCAGGAAGTTCTCTTTCTTCCCCTTCCGCGGCGTCCCTCAATTTTTCCTTCAATTATCAGCTTAATTGGTTCGTATCTTCGACCTCTGATTAAATGCCCGAAGTATTCGATTTTCCTATTCTAACGAAACTAATTTTGCGATTTCCGATCATACGGGTTTTCTCCGTCTTTCTCGACAGCACGCAAATCAGGAACGCAAATTTTTTTATTAATTTTAAAACACGAAGAACCAACAATTCCGGCAACTAGATCGGCATAATTTTAAATGATACGAATTACACAAATTTCTGAAAAACGAGATTCAAAACGACAGTATGACTGTAGAAAACGAAGTAGCATGGTTTTCGATTAGATAAACGATTATACGGAAAAAATCAAAAGCTATGTATTACGAAGATGATCATCGAATGTTCTAGAAAAATTAAAATTCCACCATTTACTCTGTCAGCCACGAATTTACATATCTTCCCTCCGTTCAGCGCTAATCCCCACTATATTGGATAGGCTTACGCGCTGTGAACCTATACTGCGGCACTACGACTAGCCACTAACATGAAAACGCTTACATAGACCTAACCCCGACACGCACTGAATCCTTCGCCCGGTATCAATAAAACAATAGCGTGATGTTCGGGAGATCGAAAAGTGTGTATGTTTTTTTAAATTACCCTATGTTTAGTATATTTATGATTTTAATTGAAAAAAATAAAAACGTTAAATTATTTTTATCTTTTCAAAAAATAATACCTTCATGCGTTAATATGAGCGTAACCAAGAAAAGAAATAGGAGACGGAAAAGATATGTAAAATCAAAAAAAAGAAAAGACGTTGAAAAAGAAAGAAAAAAAATAAACGACAAAATAAAACAAACAAATACACCGCGGATAACTTTCGACTTTTAGCCAGCCATTGGCGAGCATTAGACTCTTTTAATATATGCTCGAAAAATGAGCAAAAATAAGAGTATCTTGAAGCAAGAATGAAGGAAGAACGCGATTTATTAATTATTCTATTTAATGGTCAGCTGCAGCAAGATCTATTTTCTGACTAGATCAATCGCCAAAAGATAACAATTCAAATTCTCTATCACATCCGATCTATCTGAGCCGGCTTTATCTCTTATCAACGCTCGGTATAATACGATGTTTTGGCACGTCCTGCAGTCCACGCGTTAATCATCGACGTTCGGAAATCAAAAGTAAAATACTAAAGATCGAACTGGTCGCGCCACCAACCCTGATACCTATCAATATACCTTTCTGTTTTCTGAACGTATACGTGTCATTTAGAATTTTTAGAAAAACCAGAACGACGTTTGCCTTTTTTTGAAGTATTCTGAATAGCACAAAATTTATCACTAATTCATCCCGTGTTATCGTCGCATTTATTTGTTTGCTTTTAAGTTCAGCAGATTCTAAAAATGTTACTAAGTTTACGGTTTATTTGTTTTTAAAATGTCTTACTCATTTTGATCGAATAGGTGCCGATGTGATGTTAGGAGTGGAAATGGTTTCAACCGGAGAGGTTGCTTGTTTCGGTGATAATCGTTACGAAGCTTATCTAAAAGCGAATATAAGTACCGGTTTCAAGTTACCGACTAAAGCAATTTTACTATCTATTGGTACTTTGAAGCATAAAATGGAATTACTGAATAGTGTTCGAACGCTGGAAAAGTTAAAATATAAATTGTACGCTAGTAGCGGTACAGCGGATTTTTATCGAGAACATGGGCTGAACGTGGAACCGGTTCACGATGTGTTCGACTACACGCTGGAGGAAACAACGAACGGGGACTTGCAGAGTTTGGCAGAAGTGCTCTCCCGTAAGGAAATAGACATGGTGATTAATTTACCGATGAGGAATGGAGTTAATCGACGTCTTTCATCTTTCAAAACGTATGGATATTATACCAGAAGATTAGCTGTAGAATTCTGTGTCCCGCTTATTACTGATGTGAAATGTTGCAAATTACTAGTTGAGGTAAGACGTTTTCTTTTCTTTTTTCTTTTTTTTTCTTGTAACTAATACACAAATCCCTCCACCCCTAAACGCAGCCAAAAATAACTAAAAACACCGCAAAAAACTCTTATTAAAGCTAAAAAACTTTTTAAAAAATATATAGTTTTTATTTATGCAGAAATACTTCTGGTAAATAAAAGTATTGTTTTTCAAAACGTATTTCTTTTTCTTTGAATTCTGTTAAAATTCGATAACGCGTTTTGCAGTTTTCTTGTACACTCTACTTCATTGATAAAAATAGATTATCCGCGGTTTAAAAAATCAGTTCTTGCCCGTTTATAAGTAACTTTTGTACCATGAAAGTGAAGATGAAGTCAAAAATGCTTCCGTATCAGATACTCAGCAATCGAATCCGCCGCGACTAGAGAGCGAAACAGTAACGTTTACCTGATATTTTTCTATTTCTTCTTCTTCGCCAGATTACTACGTCACTTAGCTTGTCGTCCTCGTTTCCAAAGAGCAAAAAAAAAGTTCTGTGGTCGGTTTGGTTATTTTGCGGTTGTGTTGAGTTACTTTTAATTAAAGATGGTTTTTTATTATAGTTGAAACTTATTTTATAAAGCGTAAACATTTAAAAACAGTGGTTTTGAATACTATTTGAAATACTAAAAAGAATTGAAGTAATTCGATAATATTTTTTCCTTCCAGTAATTTTTTCATTGATTATTTATAAAAGCATTTGAGTTATCACAATATAAATAAAAGTTTGAAATAAAATCGCAAATTTACCATAATGTAAATTTAAAATCATTCTTTTTTTTTAATTTGGAATTTAATACATGCTAAAAAAAACCTAAATGCGGGTTTAATGAATTAGAAAAGGTCACAAAGTTTATTTGTTACTGCTCCTGATCACAGTAGTGTGTCATTTGAATCAATAGAAAATAAATTAAGTGTATGTTTTTTTTTTGTTTTTTTTTTTTTATTTTATTCATTAAAACATTTATTTGTTTAATTTTTGTTTTTCAAGATGTAAACATTAGAGTGTTTATTTAGTGTGTAACTTGTAAAACAGTTGTACGTGAAAAACTTCCGTTAATGCACTTCATAATTTGTTGCAATTAGAGTTATATGCCGAATTCAGTATTGCACATGAATTCTAAAGAAATTGTTAGTTTTTATTGATTCTATTAAGAGTAGTTATAAATGATTAAATTAAACTAGTATCAGTATTAAAAAGTTATTTACATAATCTTTTTTTTTCTAAATTTGTTAATAAATTCAAAATATTTGTACATACTTTTTCATCTACTCTTATTTTTATATATGTAAAATAAAAAAATAAAAACTAAAATGCGTAGGTAAAATTTTTATATGAAATGTGAGAGATTGTATATTATTTGTATCTAGCCGGTGTTGGTTATACCTACTGTAGCTAGCATGTATGAAAATAACAAGCTAAGTGACGTCATTTGATGAAGGAGAAATATCAGGTAAACGTCACCACTGTTTGGCCCCCTCGTTGACGGGCGCGATTGTCTCGTTATTAAATACCGAATAAATCATTAAACAAAAGATATGTTTGTAATTTTAACTTTTTTTCTTTCTTCGAACGCGTCAAACTATTTGACTAGCTCCAAAATATATGAATGCATATTTACATTTCTTATGTTGGATCCATAAAATACGAAACTTCGATGTAGATATTTTCGCTAGAACCTGCGTCACAATCACTTCATATTGAGGCATTTTATTAGCAAGTGTGTTTTTATTCGAATCAGTGATTGCATTAGCGGTAGTAATTTGTTTTTAGTTATTGCACGTGGCGTCGGAGCATTGTTTGTATTTTTGATATTTAATTTTTTGTTAGTTCGTTTATTTGATAAGAATAAATTGTAATTTTTATTTTAAAACTGATAAAAATAACATAACTTTATATAGATATTATCGCGCAGAATATAATTATTTTATGAAGCTCTCGCAAATATTTACTTGCAGTAAAATGCGATAACAATTTTAAGTCTAAGATTAAATTAAAAACTCATTTTTTAAATGTTGAAAATAAACGAGTAGTACGCCCTTTCTTAAATATACTGGTCAGCTTTTTCTCTTTTATTCTAGCAAGGAATAACTGAAGCATTAATTTGTTTTTGAACTCATATTTTATACCGATTTTTTATTGACAAAATGTTTCTTTACCTTCATTAACAGACAGATTAATTTTATACTTCTTACACGTTTTTATTAATCACTTAGAATTAGTTCTAAGAACTTCATCCTTATTTTATTAATTTTCTTACAATTAATAAGTTGTGCATTTGAGAAAGGCTTTTAACGCGCACCTTTTAATTTTCAAAAAAAAAGGCGGCCGATAAATATACTTTTCTCTTATGTAAGCTATTGATATCTCTTATATTAAACAAATTACCGCTAAGTATTCACTAGTACAACCCTCTTATAAATATTTCCATTTCAGGTGCGATTCCCTTATAAATAAATAAATAAATAAATCTGATGTTTTGTAATTTATTCGGTGAACATCAAACAAAGTAAAACTCGTGTACTAAATCGAGCGGTTTTAATAAACAATCAAGTAAAATTGAAATAATGTACTAATATCAGAGATGGTATTTAGAATGCCGCTGAATGTAGACTGTTGATTAGAAATGGAGAACTGCGGTAAAATAAAATTTTAACAGTATTCTTTTAAATATTTTGCTGGGACAAAAAGTAAAATCGAAAAATATTATTACGCGGTAAAAAAGAATATTTTTGTTTTCTAAATTGTTGATGGGCGAAACTCTAAAGCAAGAGATAAAGCTGTTCAAATCAGTCAATAATTTTTTCAATCTTTTAGTACCCTTAATATATCTCTATTTTTACATTTATTTTTAACCTTTAAAACTTTTAGTCGTCAACTTCTGTTTCTTATTCCTTTTTTTCCCTTTCTTATCAATTTTTTTATATTTCTAACGTTTCTATTTACAGTAAAGAAATATTACTGTAAATTTGATGATTTTTGTGTTTATATAATTAATTATTAAAATTGTTATTACTCTTAAAAATTTTCAAATGAAAAAAATAAACTTTGAAGCGTGTTTCTTCTGCATAACATTTTGAAAAGAAGAATTAATTCTGCGACTCGCGTTTGGAAAATATTCACCCATTTTAATTACATCAGAGTAACTTTATATTACTGCGGTGTATAATTCGGATAACAAAGTAAACAACAATTCAAAGAAAATAATTACAAACAATGCAATAAATCATGATTCCATTGACATTGCTATGAAATGGAAGCATAAGTATGTGATATATTTCTCTTGTTTGTTTTAAACATTTCTTACCAAAATATGTATTTACCTATTCACTGATCCACCAAATTGTTATTAAACGTTTTTACAACAATAAAAATATGAAACCTAATTATTGTAGTATCGTGTAATAATATTTTTGAATTTCGTTCGATAATTTTAAAAATTAAACATTAGGACTTAAAAACTTCGTAGAAAACAATTGAAAATTTAATAGAAATATTGAGAAGGTATACAAATGATAATATATATATATATATGTATGTATGTACTTATATAGCTAGAATATTTTAATTCTTGCATACTTCGCTGAAATCTGGGAAACATATTTTATCTAATATTTTAGTAATTTTATTTAAACTGTAGTAAAAAATCTGAAAGAGTCTGTTATTAATAAATTTATTATGTTCCTGTGATCTCATAATTTTTAACGCTTAAACAGCAGTAAAAGATTATGAAATACTTCACTATTCTTGACAATTAATGCCCTCTTTTCCTTGATGGATTAAAATTTAGCTTGTTTTTCAATAATTTATTTTTGTTCATAATTAAGTAATACAACTTTTCTCATTCGCAATTTAAATATTAATTCAATGCTGTCGTAGTTTAACTTGTGTATATTTTTGATCTGGTGAATAAAATCAAGATTAATTAAAAATTATTTTTCATTAAAAGGTTAACTTTTTATCCATTTAGGTATTAACTTATTATATACTTTATCAATAACCCTTCCATATTACTTTTCGTCAAAGGTTTCGTAATAATGTGTCAAAAAAGGTTTTTTTATTTTTATTCGAAGTTTAATAGTGCAAATTTTATCAAATGCGAATGAAATATTTTAAGACTATTAAAGAGCTATTTTTTTCAGGGCTAGTGTGCATTCGTTCTTCAAAAAAAAAAAAGAAATGGTGAATTTAAAATTTTTTAACAAAAACAGGAAAAGGGTACATAATATTGTAACGAACCAAGTCATTTGGTCTTCTCGATTTAAATATATTAAAAAATAAAAATAAAAAAAAGAAATTAATTGATCAAAAGAGAAAAAAGAAGAAAAATTGAAATGGTTTATGTTATATATAACTAAAGTATTGTTATTTCCATAATAAAATTAAAGTAAAGTAATGTTAGATTTTCATAAAACCTAGGCTTCCTTTCAATCTGTGGTTCCTTCTGTTTCCTTCACTTCGACGCTTTGTTATTGTCTTCATTATTCGCCTGCGTTTTAATCATTCTTTGCTGCCGTCCTTTCGTTCTTGCTTTTCACTGGCCTCTTCACTATGTTATCCTCTCCGTTCAAATGATTTGTGACGCTGATCATGTGTTCTTTCAGTGCTCAACTCTCGGTGGAGCGTTTGGCTCTGTACTCCTTTTGCTTAGGCTTTGGTTTCCTCTTTTCCTTTTACACTTATTATCCTTGCTACTGATACCTTTCTATCGACGATATCTGATCGTCTTGTTATATAACTTCCCTTTTTCATTTCTAACTGTTCCGGGAGTTCCTTGGTTGATGAGCCCATTTAAAAAAAAAAAAAAAAAAAGGAAAGAAAATTGATTTTCATAAGGAACAATAAGGAATTTTGTAGTAAAATAATCACGTTGTGTTAGAAAAATTTGAGTGACCTAGTAAAATCAGCTAAGATGTAAACCGTTGTGCGAATGTGTGTGTTAGTAATAAAAGTGGGTGTGCATTATATTTCAGCATCATACAAGAAAAAATCAATGGAAAAGGGAGCCGGGACGGTCACCGATGGGGTTCTTAGATCATATTAAAGCCGTCAGAAAATTGCCTCTGTCAGAACTAATAAAAACTAGCAACAGTATAGAAAAATAGCGACAGGTGGTAGCTTGATCCACTGGTCTATGATGGTTGGTCACGACGTTCACAAACAGACAATACGACTGAAAGAAGAGAGAGAGAGAGAGAGAGAGAGAGAGATAAATTTGGCAGCGTTGTTCCCTAGTGCAGTATGTAAAGATAAATTAAATATTAGTAATTAAAGAGCGATGTCTTGGACAGTCATTGAACTACCCAGGTTTGTGTCTTTTGAAAGCGAGAGTTTCTACCTTGTCATCCAACCAGCGTTAAGGTCAATCTTAGGCTGTCTGCAACGCGTTGGTTGGTTATAAATTTTTATTTTTTTATTTTTGTGAGGTAAATAACCATTTTCTAGTTTCGGCTAGGGAATCAATTGCTCTGGTTTTCTTTTCCTTTTTTTTTTTCGATGATATATTTAATTTTTTATTTGCAATTGCTTCGCACATTATTATTAACATTATTATTTTTATTTATTTTTTTTTTGAATTTTTATACCCGTAAGATCTGTTGCGTAATTGTTGGTTCTTTTATCTTCTCCATAATCAGTTTCGGGGCTCTCTTTTAAGCTTCACTAGGGCTTTAGCGTCTGAACATTCTATTATAGTCAGATCGTTCAAAATTGTATCTGTTCGACCAGAAAAGACTGCAACAATATATACATACATATATATATATATATATATATATATATATATATACCTACATGCGTATATGTGTGCAGCGTGTCCCAATTAATGACTCGCAAATGAGAGGCAAAGATAAAATCATTACAGTCCTGTTGAAAGAATAACACTGTATATTCCAAAACTTGATGATTTTCAAGTTATCGAGCTTTTTAAAAGAATCCAAAAGATTACTATTTTCGGTACTATATTTTTATGCCGTTTCACAAATAAAAAAAATTTTCACTACCTTTTTTTCCAGAATATTTCTGAAAATATCTCATAACATACATTCAAAGGGTTTTTCAACGTTTAAACGTCGTTTTGTTAGGACACCCTGTAAGTGCGTTCGTAGGAGGAAGAAAACATTTAAATGACGTCAAGTAATAAGATTCGTAAAAAAAACTTTTTTTGTTCTTCACAAAAAACAAATAGTCATTGCTAATGCCGATTTTTAAAAGAACTTTTCGCGAAATAACTATCGTGTAGTGATGTAATAAGATTTTAATTACAAAATGCGAAAAAAGAAAAATGAAATGTTAAAATAACCTCACGAAATTTACTATACACTTTTTTATTTAATAAAATAACAATCGCCACCGCTTTATTGAACGGAAATATACGAACCGCTTCGACTGGCGACGAATAGAAGTGAAAATAAACGAATCGAACCGAAAATCTGTGACGTTATTTTAATAACGTTTTATTTCCAATTGTGAAATAAAACATGGCCTTAACAATCGTGTTAAGCTGTGCGTACGCTAGTAATTTGTCAGTTTTTTTAGAAACAGTCTCACGGACTACTCACAGTCAACGTGTGACGTGTTAAATAATAACAATGTAGATATACGTACTTATTGAATTGTTCAAGCATTCAGCTTTTTATATTTATGAATATATGTGTGTGCGTGTGTGTATAACTCGATACTTCAGACCTAACCATGGGCATATTCTTGGATCCCAGATAGTTATTCTATATAATACTTATAAAAGAATGAATTTCAACTAAAAAAATGTTTTTTTGGGGGGTGGGGTCATCGACGTAACGTTGGCTCAAGAACTGGTGAAGGAAAAAAAAGTGTAATTAGATCTTTAACGCGATCGAATGTCGCAGACAGGAAGGGTGCAAGAATCGGTATAACAGAAAAAGAAAAAGGAAAAGAGAGAATGGAGAGCGCGTTATAAGGAAGCATTCAAAAAATATATAATCAGCATCACATATAAAAAGAAAGAAGAGGATGGAGAGTGCAAAAAGGAGAAGTTACAAATGAAAAACGAAAAAGTGATGAGGGAAGTAAACTGTGCCCAAAGCATAAACGACAGATTTGCAGAGAGAAGGAAAGTTGAGAAACCAAAAATGAGACGAAATATTCGGTTAAACAGATAAATGGAGTTAGGATTATAAAATGAAGAATAGTTAGTCCATAATTCAGAATGAGAAGCTGCAGAGCCAAATGAGGTGTTGCTGAACTCAAAAATACTAAGAAATCTTTCGATAGAAGCTAAACGAGTTAGCTGATCTGCTTAGTCATTGTACGTAAAATAACATGAAAATAATGAGGTATTGTTACTTATCGTTTTTTTATTCTGTAACTCGCACCCTAGTTATCGCTGCCTCAAATTAAAAGTGATCTTTTCGCAGCAATGAAATAAATATTTCTCTTGCATTCGTACATTGTGTCTTTAATGAGTACGATAAACGCAGATCAACAAAATTTTTGAAGAACTTAATGGTTTTCTTTTTTAAACTTTATCTTTTGCTTTTTCTAACTACCAGTGTACATTTTTGCCTCTTGTTTTTGTTCCACCTGTAATTCGTCTGGCTTCAAGAACATTAGATTCAGTATTGTTCAGAAATGTTGAAAAAATATTTATATTTTGAAACAATTTCAAAAATCGAAAATTTCCAGTTTTTACAAATATAATTAATTAAAAAGAAATAAATAAAAAAATTAATAAATTTCAAAAAAAGCTTGAACGGTTTTGAAAGATTTTAAAAATCATAACGGTATATTTTTTATGCATATAAGACTATTGTTTAATCATTAGAACTGTTTTTAGGCAATGGCTTCTGTACCAGGCGAGCCACGTATGAAAACGCATACGGACAGAATATCGTCGCACAGAATTATAACTCTTCCTGGATTTGTCGACATTCACTGTCACATTAGAGAACCTGGAAATCCACAGAAAGAAACTTACGCGAGTGGGACAGCAGCTGCTCTCGCCGGTGGAATTACATTAATTGGAGTTATGCCTAACACCAGTCCGCCTCTTACGGATATTAATACTTTCAATATTTCTAAGAAGGTAAGCACAACGTGTGATATATTTTAAATATATCGCATAACTATTTAGATTTATTACAAAGAATAGTTTCTTCGAATTTTTGTATTATTATGCTGCATTGAAATATTAGAATATAATAACTGAATAACTCATACCAATCCAACTAATATTTTATTTATATTAGGGGCAGATGGGAAGAGATGTGGTTCACATATATATTAAAGAAACGTATTTTGATGTTAAAGTTAGGGTACGCTGTAATTTTTTTCCATACATTTAGCTATTGGTTAGGACTTAAACGACTTAGATGATGTATTAATATTAAAGAAACCAGCTGTCATTATTCACCCGCTTGTTCTCTGTCTCTTGCCGTAGATTATTTTATTTTAACTTTGATAAAATATTTGTCTTTTTTTTCCGGATTTTTATTCCCTAGAATAGAAATGTAATAGAAATGAAAAATATTTCAATATCCAGAAATGATTAAAATGAAAACGCTCGAATAGTAATTTTTGACATTTTAACACATGTATCTTACCGAAACGAACAGATTAGGGAACCCTCTTGGGGGTTACATTAATAACATTTTTTTCTCAAATATATATGTTTTTTTCTGTTTTCATTCTTCCTATTTTTTTGTAGTTATTAGAAAAGCTAATGCTACGAATATATATGTTTACCTACGTATAAACGCTATGATAGGGCGAATCTGAATGGTAAAACGTGATTTGGCTGTTATTCCTAAGAGACAGCTAATTTATTATCAACATTTTTAAACATACATTTGCCTACTGATAGTCACTTTCCTTACGCAAATAATGATGCTCAATTCTACTATGGGATAAAAAATCGCAAAAATAAACGCTTTAATCAATTAAATAATGATTTAAAAAAAAAAAAAACAAAAAAAAACGATGAGAAATTATAGAACTTATATTTCTTAAGATGTAAAATATGTTATTTTTCGTTTTTGATTATTGGTGTATGTTTACAATATGTCAATTCTCCGTCAGATATTATTTAGAATTTCGTAGAAGTGACCGTTAAGTATATTAAAGAAAAAAATTACACAGGGTGGTTTCAAGAATTCCTCCCTTATTAAAATTTATAGGATAGCGCGGTAGTCTAGTGGTTAAGGTGCTTGGCCCCAAATCAAATGTCACGGATTCGACACTTGTCTCGTTTCGCATCCAAATAGCTTCCAAGTTTCCCTAGCCTGAAATAATTCTTCCTTTCTTTTTCGCGCCATACTCAGCTTTTGAGCGTCGGCGATTACCTATTCGTACATTTCAGCAGTACAGATATAGGTAGTGTACTAGGCAATTGTTATATGCAACGCGAATGTACGCACCCAAAGACCACACCCGGAACTGATTAGTAATCGTTTGATTTATCGCACTACAAGTGCAGTTCCGTGTATGTCTGCTATGCACTAACTAGCGCGCATATGATGGTATACGTGGTGGTTTTCCATTGCCTTCCACGTGATCATTGGCGAGTATTTAATTTAATTTTTTGTAATAAGTTCTGTCGTCGCCCGGAATCGAACCCGTAACCTCCGTAACAGAAGTCAAGTGCTCTAGCAACTAGGCTATCGCGACGATTATTGAGTACCAGAAAAATCCAGGTACATGAAGGAGACTGAGAGAAAGGAACTTACCCCCTACTCTCATTAGTATTGTTGGGCTTAGTACATTGTGAACCTTAACCTTATAATCCCCGCTGTCATGTAGAAGGTATGGGACTTTCTTTATTTACTTACTAAGAATTATGTTCTATTAGAAAAATACTCATAAATAGTAAAGACAGCGAGTTGCCGTATGAAGGAAGAATAAGAAATCATTATTGAGGAAGTTAGAACAAATTTGCTCTTCAGATAACTGTGAAGGTATCTCCTCGCGTAGGGAAGTGAGATGTGTCAGTAAAGACATGACAGCCGAAGCTTAGTTATTATCTGACATTTATTTCAAATGTTGAAGTTTACGATTTCCTCCATCGCCAAAAATTAATATCGTAAAAATCTATGTACCTATTATATCGTAGAAAAAAATACGGAAATACATACTAGAAAATAACTAGATTATACATTCATAACTTTTATTATAACATTTATTCATTATTGGGAAAAAAATAAGTAATACTGAACAACAACTTCTAGTACGATAAATATGAAATATAATTTGTTGTATGGTTCAACATGACAAGTGAAAGACAGGATCAATAAACGCATTGTTTTTATAGTAGAAATTGCTGGACTATTATTCAACTTGAGTCTGAATATTTCACGCATAAAAGTAATGAATCCATTACTTCCTGGACTACTGAAATTGCCATTCAGATCTTCATTTCTCTGATGAGTTCGAAAATTATAGCTTTTGGACTATATGCAGTTAAATTCTGTTCAACGAAATGTGACACTTCACGAGCGGATGTATTAGGTGTAATATTATGAACAGATCATTCTTTATAGTTGCGAAATCGTGCGGATATCACCAACAGATATGTGAGAGATAGAAATACTTTTCACTTTCCTGTCTTCTTTATCAAATAGAGTTCGCGGTTTTTAGATTAGAGCACAGATGATGATTCTTCCTTCTGGTAGAAGCATATTGCGTATGAATTGAAAAAATTAAGCCGGACAGTTGAACGTACTGGTCTTTTTCAGTCCAAATCTCAGTAAACGTCATTATTTTAACTTTTGGTACTACAAAATCTTCGAATATGAGCTTTTAGGCTTTGTATATTGAACGTACGACTACGAAAGTTATTAAGTCACCAGAAATTTCTCCAATTGTTTTGAATTGATGATGTTCTGGACGAAGATATTCGTTATGCAATGCAGTGAGTATAGTAAAAGTTGAGATCTTTTGAACAGTTTGTTACATAAGCCATCGGGGGAAGTAACTCGACACAGTGGTGCAACGTATACCGACTGCTGTTTGTGTTTACATGCGTACTCGTGTAGAACAGTGTTGTAATTTACTCTGCAATTTATGAACAGTGATCGCGAATGCTTCAGCAAGTGAAAACTGTGAACAATTGCAACTGACAGTCCTATTGTTCGGTTAAATGGAGATGGTGCGCGTGCTTGTTGGAATCTAGCGGTGCCGTAACTCAGGATTTGAAGAAATGTGAGCGCTCTGTGATCCAAATTATTTTACTGATTTTTACATATTCGAACAAAATCCAAAAACGCTTTGTTCTTCCATCTGTATTTCTCTCAACACAGCGGAGTGTGCCAATCACACCATTCGCCGATATTTGTCTAAATTAAAATTGGGACATATTTTTGGGACACTATTCGTTACATAAAAATGTCCCAATTTTATGTAACGTTTGTTATATTTTATAGGACTTTTGTTATTGTTATTTAAAAAGTGTCACAATTTTATGTAATGAAAGTTAAATGTTAGGATAGGATTTTTGTGGTAATGTTATTTTTTTTTGTGTTGATGCCAGTAAGAATTACGTTGTAAATTTTGATATTTTATACAAAGTATAGAAGAGAAAGAGACAGAAATGAAAGCAAGAGTGATCAAGAGGCACAGCCCCTTGCAAGGCCAATTTTAAGTCTTAGTATTTAGTAGTTGTTGAAAAAATTAAGATATATATGTTCGCTTATGTAAGCATACACTGGGCTCAAATCTTTGTAGAAAAACAACCCAAAAATTAATCTTAATACAGTTTATCATCGAAATAATATTTTGACATAAACTTAAGTATTGACGGTCATTTTCACCATGTAGACAGAAGGCACAGTTTTATTTAATGTTTTATATGATACGAGGATAAAATTCGCAAAAGTTCCCCTTGCATATATAGGTTGTTTAATTTTACCACTGGAATGAAATATGTGATCCTATTACTTTGCCAACATAAATCATTACATATCACGTTGCAGCACGATTTCTTTAGGCGATTTCGCACTTTTCCAGTAGTAAGTTTAGATAACAGGCGGCCACAATCAGTTACGAATGTAGCTTCGTGTGTATACGCTCGTATTGCATATAATAATTATCTAGTACACAACCTCTATCTGTAGAGCTAAAATTTCCGAATAGGTTGCCCACCAACTGAATGGTTGAAAATATAATGATGATAATGAACTTACTGTCAACTCCTACATTAGGTAACTATATGAAGAATAAAACTATTCTGTTAGTGTACATATTTCATAAATGGTAATATCTGATTTTGCGTATATCTTTAATTTTTGGTTTTATATTTTCCATGAAAAGTAAATGTAATCAAAAATTTCCTTTATATATAAAATAGATAAAAAATTCTGCTAATAATACCACTCACTGTGGTATTTAACGTGTTTTTATCTTTTATTTTTGAATAATTTAATAAGTATATCTAATTCCTGGGAATCGTTTTTTTTGCGTTAGTACTTTACGTCACGCCTCCCGTGTCATTCTCCCAGCGGCACCAAAAATCGTTTCTTAGTAATATATAAAATAGTAATACTGAAATACCAAACAATTGACAATTTATTGCATAATTTGCTTAAAAACGATTTCGCTTAACTAAACGTTTATCTGTATTCGATGTTGTAAAAGGTGTTACATGATTCAAGGTTTTTGCGTGCTAAACCGAAATTTCAAAAAAATTTTTAATAATACGTCTGATTTAATTATTTCATATTTGATTATTATTTTTTTTAATAATAATTTAATTACCTTAATTGTTTAGGCGGCCGTAGCTGGAGCGCGATGCGATTATGCCCTTTTCGCTGCAGCAAGTGCTGACAATACTGACACTGTTCATGAGCTCGCGTCAAAAACACTTACTCTAAAAATGTACTTAAACGAAACGTACACCACTTTCCGACTATACGATACTATTCTATGGTCCAAAGTAAGTCTGATAAATGCGTAATATGTTCAGTTACATTTTTTCGTAATAATTACAGAAGTTTTAATAAACAAAAACTAACAAAATTAACATGGTTTTTCTCACCAAATTGTTGACGAAACTAAATTAAGAGTAACTTATTTATACGGAGAGAACTTAAACACTTTTACTGGTTTTTCTAAGTACTTCCGTAATATATTCTTTTCAATTATTAGGAATATAAATAAGTTCGTGCAGTTTTGACAACAGATGTCGCTACTAATTTGTTATTTCGTTGTTTCATCTGTGAACACCCGCATTTTGAATTGTCATCATTATGCTTTCTGTTTCAGTATCTGTCATTTCGCTGAAGTGAAAACAACATAGTTTCTGTGTGCTCTGAAAATGACAACTTTTGTACCGAATAATGTGTTTTTGCGGGGAGTTTTACTTCATTACTTCAATATGAAGAAAAAGGCTGCCGAAAGTCATCGTATTTTAGTGCAAGTTTATAGTGACCATGCTCTATCTGAACAAACGTGTCAGAAGTAGTTTGCACGGTTTAAAAGTGGAAATTTTGAATTGGAAGACAAAGAACGGCCCGGAGCGCCACCAAAGTTTGAAGATGAAGAATTGGAGGCATTACTCGATGAAGATCCATCACAAACGCAAGAGGAACTCGCAAAACCACTTGCAGTCACTCAACCAGCCATTTGCCATCGTTTAAAAGCAACAGGAATGATCCGAAAGGTAGGAAATTGGGTTCCATATGAACTTAAGCCGAGAGACGTCAAACGGCGTTTTTTCATTTGTGAACAGCTGCTCAGTGCCAAAAAAGAAAGGGTTTTTTTCATCGTATTGTGACTGGCGATGAAAAGTGGGTCTATTACGATAATCCAAAACGTCGGGCAACGTATGGATACCCCGGCCATGCCTCATCATCGACGGCTAAGCCGAATATTCATGGAGAGAAGATCATGTTGTTTATTTGGTGGGACCAGCAAGGTGTGGTGCACTATGAGCTGCTGAAACCGAACGAAACGATCACGGGGGAGGTCTACCGACGGCTATTGATGCGTTTGAGCTGAGCATTGCCAGAAAGACGACCGCAATACGCCGATAGACACGACAAAGTTATTTTGCAACATGATACTGCTCGGCCCCATGTTGCAAAAGTTGTGAAAACCTACTTGGAAACGCTCAAATGGGAAGTCCTGCCCCACCCGCTGTATATCCCAGACATTGCTCCTTCCAATTACTATCGGATCCAATCGATGCAACATGGCCTGGTTGACCAGCACTTCTCCAATTACGATGAAGTCAAAAAATGGATCGATGCATGGATAGCGGCCAAAGAGCCGGCCTTTTTTCGCGATGGGATCCGTCAATTGCCAAAAAGATGGGAAAAAGTAGTGGCTAGCGACGGACAATACTTTGAACATTGAATATATAACCAATTTTTTACAAGTGAGCTTCAATTTTCGAAAAAAACCTACACGACTTATTTATATTCCTAATATAAAATTATCGGTATGTAATGAAACTTAAATTTTATTGGAAATTACATTTATATCTAAAATATGATTTATAAATACATGTTTAATTTAAACAATATGCACAATAGTGATGATTTTATTTAGCACTTTTGTAAGTAAAATGTTTTTATTTTTTTCTTCTTATTCAATTAATATATGTACATATATATATATATATATATATATATATATATATATATATATATATATATATATATATTAGCTAATAATGTGCATTTCCCCGCAGAATTAATGCGTAATTATTATTAGTTGCATGAGAAAGTAAAGAACCATTTTTTTCTAGATCTTTAAGTTTTCGTTATTGAAAAATTTCTGCGGGACTTTTCGTAAAAGTCTATGTAAAAAAAATTCAATCGTTAAGCAGATGTATGGTAAATAAAACATTACAAACCGGTATTTAAAATACGTAAAACATAATTAATTTCTGTAGAACCATTAAAATTATCATTCCATCTCGCGTACAAGTTATTTTATGAAAATAATTTTTCATCGATATTCTATTTTAAAAGAGTAGAAATTATAAATTATATTATAAAAATTATGTTTGAAGATCTAACTTTAAGTTGTTTAGAGCAAAAGCTGGTATTCATAAACAGAATAAATACAATTGCGTTTACAAAACTATTATTATTAGTATTATAATGATTAGTGTGATGTAGAAGTTTGTTTAAAGTACGATCGATACACAAAAATTCGTTATATTAGATAAACAGTAAACGAAACTTTAAACCGTTATAAAATCATATATTTTAAATTATAATTTAAAATGCATCATTTCGGAAATACTAATACGGATAAATATTTTTTAAATTCTATTTGCAATAAAATCGTTAATAATTAAAAAACGGAATGAAATGGGGAACAATTGTTTTTGTCCGATTATGTTAGATTTACGATTTTATTTTACTGAAATTTATTTCCGGCAGTATAGGAAATCAAAAGATACCAGCAAATTATGATCAAATTATTCGATTAGTAAGATGATTATTTCGGTTTCTATTTTTAAAATAATTTACTTATTTGTAATAAATGTTTTCAAATTTTTTAGCACTTGGAGAATTGGCCTAAAGGAATACCGGTTTGCGTACACGCAGAACAAATAACGGTGGCGGCTATAATAATGATTGCATCCATTCATAATCGTCCATTGCATATATGTCATGTTGCCAGGAAAGAAGAAATATTAATTATAAAAGGCGCAAAATCTAAAGTATGCAATTGATTTAGTGTTTATATATATATTTGTGTATAAATAGGTAAAGATAAAACAGTTCAGATCATTTTTTTCCTTTGTTTATTAACCGTTTTTTTTGTTTAATAGCTATTGGCGATGTTTAGTGTTATCAGCAAAAAAATTTTGGGAACAGTTTTTTTTTCTTATTATTATTATTAGTAAGCATCTCCCATGCAGGAGGTTGCAATCGACATCCGATTAAACCATCTTACCCAGTCTATCCAACATTGTAAATCTTCTTCTGCCCCTGGAATCTTCTCGTTCGCCACCAGCGAAAACATCATCCTGTCTTCAAACAATTTATTTTGGAGGAAGCGCCATTTATTCCCTTTGATCATTGGTAGCAAAATTCAATTCTTCAGTCCCGTTCTCCTTAATACCTCCTCGTTCTTGATCTTCTCTGTCCAACTTATCCTGTCCATTCTTTTATATGTCCACATTTCAAAATCATTAAGTCTCCTTTCCGTATCCGCTGTTATTATCCACGTTTCTGTAACAGGTCTTGCTACAGATCAAACGTAGCATTTCAAGGAACATGCAATATTCGGAAAAAAATATCCAGGGGAGTCCAAAATCCTTTTGACTCTACGACATGCACATGAGTCTGCATATTAACAACTACCGTAGCGTAGCTGGTTAGAAAGCGGCTTTTCGTACAGGTAGAACCTGGTTCGAATCCCCATTACTGCTCACTGAAAGTAAGAATAATCCTCTTCCGCTCGTTATTGTCCACAGTCCCCGCCTCAAAAAAAAAAAAACTGCATATTCCCTATTTTTAATTCCTTAAAAATGTATGTATATCAATCTTTTAAATAATATTATTATTAATGTAGGGTTTACCGATAACGTGCGAAGTATGTCCGCATCATTTGTTTCTGACTAATAAGGACGTTCCGAAAATCGGCGAATCGAAAAGCGAAGTACGACCATGTTTATGTTCAGAAGAAGATCAGCAAGCACTGTGGGATAATATGGATATAATTGATATTTTTGCTACCGATCACGGTAATGCTATGCTATATACGTGATTTTTTTCGATATATCGAATTATTTTTGAACCTCACTGTTCAATATTATTTTAAATAGTTTCAACTCACTTGATTTTTATTTTGATCTTACTTGTAGACGAAAAAACGTCAATCGAATGTATAAAATTTATCGTACAATTTACTAAGTAATTAACCGAGTGTCGAATTAATGAATACTCGTTTTCTGTGTGTTACAGCTCCGCATTTATTAAGCGAGAAAGAAAACGAAAAGGCGCCTCCCGGATTTCCAGGCTTGGAGACTATTCTTCCTTTGCTGTTAACTGCTGTTCATAATGGTCGTCTTACCTTGGAGGTTAGAAATGCGTAATTTTCTAATTTACTAATTTTGTACGGTTGTTCGAATAAAACTTTTCCCGCATTAGTGCTAACTTTTAGTCGATTTGTTAAGTGTGTTTATTCCGAATCCTAAACATTTCTCCAATCATTACGCGCCAAAATTAAAAACGTTCACTTTGAAATATTTCGAATGTTTGCAGTATTAATAACAGCATGGCATAACAACATGGAACGAAACGGTTCCAAAAAATATATTTTGTTCGAATAAAAGCACAGTTTTTAAGACGACGTGCACCTGCAGTTTATTTACTGATTTTCATATTCGTTTTATTTTTTTATTTTCGAAATTGTTTACAAAAATGTAGTCAGATTACTTGAAAAATGCATAGCTGATATTTCCTTCTTTTTTTTTTTTATTAGGATATAGTGGATAAATTTTATCTGAACCCGTGCAGAATATTCAATTTGCCGAAACAGCAAAATACATTTATCGAGGTAGACTTGGACGAAGAATGGATTATACCGAACGCAATGCCGTTTTCGCAATCGGCTTGGACACCATTTTCCGGAATGAAAGTTCACGGAGCTGTCCATCGTGTTGTTTTACGCGGTGAAGTTGCCTTCGTAGAGGGTCAGGTGAGATATTTTCCGTGAAACATTGATCGAAAATTAAGTTAGTGATATTATAAAACGTTATTCTCGCGTAATATTCCATACTTGTTTATTTAGACGATAATTTTTTTAATCGAGATAGCGTCAATTTTTTTCAATTATATGTAGTAGTCGCGTATACTTTAAAATTCATAAAGGAGGACAATTTTTTTTTTCTATGCTTAATAAAGGATGGATGTAATAATTTAGTGAAAAATTTGTATTAAGTGAAATACCGTAAAATAGAAGCGAATAAAGTGAACTATGTGTTTTAAAAAAGCTGCGCTGTAGAATAAACGTTTTTCGCAATTAATAGTCGCCTGTGTTCTCGGTTAACTTCTGAAAAGAGGTCAGTTTCGTCAGTTATGTCTGAAATATGGAGTTATTGAAATCACTTGTATGAACCTAAACAACTATCGTCTTATGAATATCATTGAATATTTATAAGGGGGCAGAATTGAATCTAGGAATTGCCCGAGTTTAATGAGTGATGATCAGAATGTGAACGTACGAGCATAAATCGTCTATAAAAAGAAACGTGACATAATAAATACTCACACAATTTGTGCTTGCCGTATGCTTGGAAACGCCATGTTTGCACGTAAGATAAAACAATGTAAATTTTACATCCGCTTTTCTACGAGCCGGTCAATTAAAATTATCTTTTTATTGGATTATTTCGACGAGTTCATTTAACCAACTGCAGTAGGGAACAAAATTTACCTCATGAACGTAAATTAATAATTTTCTCTGATAAGAGACGGAAAAAGTAATGTCCAATGCAACTTTAAGAGTCTGTCATATTAATCCTTTTTTAAAGTGATCAAACCGATTTTTAAAATGACGTAACTTCCTGAAGCCTATTTACAAAAAATTTGAGAGCGTTATCAGCAGTTTCAGTTTGTGATTTCTAAACTTTCCAACCTTTGAATGATACTTTACAACCACAATAGAAAAGAATTTAAAAAAATAAACTAATTTTTTTTTAATTTATTTTTATAGATATTGGCAATTTTATTTTTTGATTAGCTTGTTCAAACGCCGTCTGAAATGTAAGGACCGCTAACAACCTTCCTCCATTATTCACAAAACTGTAGCCAAATAATCGTAGTTGTGAGCCTAAGATTAATCTCTGCTATATTTCGCTTGTAAAATCAAACAAAGCATTCTCTGCTGAAACTAACGATACGTGCATTGACACAATAAGTAATATAGAGAATTATGAATACTGAAAAAATAATAAAAATAAAAGTAACCGGTAGTGAAACACAGGCGAATAAAATTTCCACGTGAAAATTGTTTGTTTGTAATGTAAAAATTAAAAGACTTATCGTATTAAAAGCTATCGCTTTTTTCTTCTTACTTTATATTTTTAAAACAGTTTGCTATCCGTTTTTTATTTCTGCGCGAACTACATTTTGGAATTTCCAATTTAAGCTTTATTTAAAAACCTTAAATTCTTCTTCGCTTTAATGTACTCAGCTAAAATTATTAGTTTAAAAAATTTAAAGGTTTTGTCATGATCAGATTTTTACATTAGATATTAAGCCGGGGTTAGTACAAGCAGCCACTGTTGAGTGATCTTTTTTCTTTTTTTTTCGATTTTCTAAAATGAAATATACAAAACAAAAACAATATTAAAATTACAGCGAAAGAGTAACTTATCGTTAAAATTGAAGTAAATTCGCTGATTTATTATGTGCAGTTATGGGAAAAAATCAGGAGAATTAGTACACGGTGTAAAATCGAAATTGGAATTTAGCTATATGCAAATCCAGCTAGAAATAAATAAAAGCAAACTCGCAGTTGATTCAAAAATCTTCATAAATTTTTGAAATTTTTCAAAAATTCATGAAGATTTTTAAATCAACTGCAAGTTTGCGTTTATTTATTTCTTTGCAGATACATTCAGTAGAGTATTGTGTTTAACAGTAAATGTAAAAAATTCGGAGATTCTTAAAATATTGCCGAGGATGGAATTTTGTTAAAAAAATTTTTCCTTTTTTTTTTTTTTTGGAAGGGAGAATTTTGAATTACCGATTGAAAATAAACTTTTTTTATTTAACGTATTTGATATTATTAACTTCGCTTTAGTTTTGAAAATTTGAAACTTCCATGACGAATAGTATTAGAAATAAAATTATTTTCGATAAACACCGTATTAATAAAATTTATTGATTGACGTATCATTTAGCGTAAATCAGAGTATAGGGAAGTAATTTGTTTAGTGAAAATAATTGTATTTTTCATGAAATTTTATTATAAATTGTATTTATGTTATTGTTTTCGCATTTATATCATCAGTAATTTTTTTTTTTTATGTTGATGATTATGCGCGTGTTTGTCCCTGCTATCACTTGCTGTCTTCTCTTTTATCATTTAAGATACAATATATGCTTTCATTAACTTCCTTTTATCAGACCTCCTTACCTATGATTTTCAAGCTTAATTGTACTATTTTATTTGTATTTTCTTTTTCATTTCCCATACTTCTTGTTCGTAAGAAAAACCGTTCCAGCATATAACATCTCATGAGACATATTTCCTCTGGAATTAAATCTATCTTACAACTACCCGAAATCCAACTTTTTTTATTCTTATAAATTATTCTTTCGAGCTATGGCATTTCTCATTTTTGTCTGCACTTCGTTAGTTTGATGTAGGCTTATGTATGAATATTTACATTTCCTTCCACTTATTCACCTATCAATAGTGGAAAATTTATAATTGACTTTGATAACTTAATATTGTAATTCTTTATTTTAAGCATTATGTAAAACTTAATCCTTCAGATATTGCTACGGGGACACCCCCGGGACCTTCAAATGGTAGTTCTTCTATAATATTTATAAAAGGTTATTTCAATTGACTACGTCATTTTAAAACAAAGTGGGAGTTGTATTACAACTTTAGGGTTACATACTTCATAACGCTTTACGTAATGATTTTCTTTACATATTACTCCCGGTACAAGAATGATAATATATATCTATATATATATATATATATATATATATATATATATATATATATATTGATACGGATTCGGTATTTACGGCGCTATCTAGCGATGATGTCGAGCTAGAAATTATTCTCCGTTTAAAATCATTAATTTTCGATCTCTCGGCATCATCGTATTGTTCGTTGTCGGCGGAAAATACGGCCTGGATATTTACACGACCGAATAGGTAATTTCCGATTCTCGTCGAATTTCGGTAGTGTTAAGGGGTTGTGTACGTGTCCTGGTATGTGTGGTCTGCGACAACAGGATAGTGCCTGTCAGCCGCGTGAGCCGTGCGTGAAGATCAGCGCTGTAGCGGCTATGTTATTATTTGATAAGGATTCGGTAATGTACCGTTAGTTTTAGAATAAAATCGAGAGCCGTTTTTGTTGCGAAGGTACACATCTAGTCGTCGGGCTTATATGTTAAATTTTGTTGTGGGGTCGATACATGTGTTACCGTTTTTATTAATATTCGGATCTAGTCGAAGTCATTCCCGCGAATGCAACGTTTTTTTTTTTTCTAGTCCTCACCGAATGAATTTTTCTTTTGTTACGCGGTTGCATTTTTTTTTGCTATGTTATAGTTGTGACTATATACACGTTATGTTCAAAAAGAACAGCTTCATTATTTTTTTTATCTTTATCGGCAAATTTCTTATCGTAAAAGCCTGACGCTCTGCTGGGCAGAGTTGATTCCGGCGTGGTAGGCCGTAATTTACCACTGGCGCCCGTTAAGATACATTTCGTTTTTTTTATAATTTTCTTTTGATCGCAAATAAAGTTTTGCCTCCAAATGAGAAGTAAAAACATCGATTCATAACAACAAGGAATAAAAAGAGGAAAATCATCAAAAATCGTAACATTGGCTCCCGGAAAAGGAACCAGAAAGTCCTTGAATCGTAACATTGGCTTCCCGTAACAGGGACCAGAAAATCTTGTAATCATAACACTAGCTTCCGAAAGAAGGACGAGAAAGTCCTCAAATCGTAACAATATCTATTATATAAAGCTGCAAGAAAAAAAATCGTACAGACCGTTCTATAGTAGCTAGAAAGTTAATTTTTTTTTCAATCGACGTATTTTCTTCGTCACATCATAAGAAATTATAAGACCCTTAAAATTTTAAAATTAAAGGGCCCAAATTTCAAAAAATGTGAAAATCAAGTTTTAAGAAACAAATTTTTAAAAAATTCCGCAGCCGGTTCTATATAAGTCATGGTAATAATTTTTTTTTAAATCTGCACACTATGGTCTCCAGAATACAGGAAAAATAAAAAACTCGAAAAACTTTGATATTTAGAGACCAAAGTTTATGAAAATTCCCGCTTAAAGCGATAACGCCGGAAACTAAAAAAAAGTCCACAGCCCTTTCCATCGTAGCTGAAGGGTCAATCTTTTTTTTAAATGACGTATTTCAACCGTTAGAATATAGGAAAAATTCGAAACCCCCAAAATTTTGAAATCAAAGGACCCAATTTTTGAAAAATATGAAAACCAAGTTTTAAGCAAACAAATTTTAAAAAATTCCACAGCCGTGTAGAATACGGGGGAAATATAAAATTAGAAAAATTTTGATATTTAGTGACCAAAATTTGGAAAAATACGCGCCTTAAGAGGAAATACTGGAAACTAAAAAAAAGTCCACAGCCCTTTCCATCGTAGCTGAAGGGTCAATCTTTTTTTTAAATGACGTATTTCAACCGTTAGAATATAGGAAAAATTCGAAACCCCCAAAATTTTGAAATCAAAGGACCCAATTTTTGAAAAATATGAAAACCAAGTTTTAAGCAAACAAATTTTAAAAAATTCCACAGCCGTGTAGAATACGGGGGAAATATAAAATTAGAAAAATTTTGATATTTAGTGACCAAAATTTGGAAAAATACGCGCCTTAAGAGGAAATACTGGAAACTAAAAAAAAGTCCACAGCTCTTTCCATAGTAGCTAGAGGATCACTCTTTTTTTAAAATAATGTATTTCAACCGTTAGAATATAGGAAAAATACGAAACCTCAAAGATTTTAAAATTCGAGGGTCCAAATGTTAAAAAATGTGAAAATCTAATTTTAAGAAAAATTTAAAAGAAAAATTGTACAGCCAGTTCCATATAAGTTACGGTATTGTTTTTCTTTTTAACCTGTACACTAAGGTCTTTAAAATAGAGGGAAAATATAAAATTCGAAAAATTTTGATATTAAGGAACCAAAATTTTGGAAAATACGCGCTTAAAGCGGTAAAAAAAGTCTACAGCTTTTCCCATGGTAGCTGGAGGGTCCCTTTTTTTTAAAATGATGTATTTCAATCGCTAAAATATAGGAAAAATACGAGAACCCCAAAATTTTAAAATTAAAGCGCCCAAATTTTGAAAAATGTGCAAATCAAGTTTAAAGAAAAAATATTTTAAAAAATTCCACAGCCGGTTCTATATGAGTTATGGTATTGATTTTCGTTTTAACTGCACATTAAGGTCTGCATAATACAGGAACAATAAAAAACTCGAAAAATTTTGATATTTAGGGACCAAAGTTTAGAATAATGCACACTTAAAGCGGAAATATTGGAAACAAAAAAAAAGTCCACAACTCTTTCCATGGCAGCTGAAGGGTCATTGTTTTTTTTAAATGGTGTATTTCAATCGCCAGAATATAGGAAAAATATAAGACCCCCAAAATTTTGAAATCAAAGGACCCAAATTTTGAAAAATGTGAAAATCAAGTTTTGAGCAACAAATTTTTAAAACATTCCTCAACCGATCTATATGAGTTACGGTATTGATTTTCTTTTTAATTTGCACACTAAGGTCTCCAGTTATACAGGAAAAATAAGAAATTCGAAAAATTTTGATATTTAGGGACCAAAATTTGGGAAGATACACACTGAAAGCGGTAAGACTAGAAATTTTAAAAAAGTCCACAGCTCTTTCCATGGTAGCTAGAGGGTCATTTCCTTTTTTAAATAATTTAATAGAATCGCTAAAATATATTGAAAATATGGGACCCCCAAAATTTAAAAGTCAAATGTACATGAAAAGTTTGATGGAATTCCTAAATAAAAAATTCAAAGAACCAAAGGAAGAATAAATAAATAATAATATAAATCTAAACATCGATAATTTTAAAACTATGCCCTACAAAACGGTCCAAAATGAGGTAGTCATTTTGGAAGAGAAGATGGAGGGACTAATACGGGAAAAAATTATAAATTTAGAAGGAAAGTTTAACGAAGAGAATAGAATTAATGAGAAGGTAAGGGAAATCGGTCACATTTGGAATTTGAAGAAAGTATTAGAAAAACTCATCGTCATGTACTTGGTGATCGACCAACTTGTGCTGAAATTGTGGAAGTGCTCTATACTTCTCCAAATGCCGATCCGAGAAAAGTTATTATATAGAAAGAAAATTAATTCTGCTTACGAAAGTTTGCAATATCCATTATTATTTCCACATGGTTCAGTTGGTTGGTAAATATATATGGCAGATAATAAAAATAAAAAGATATCTCAGATAAAATATTACAGTTAAATTAGGGCAAGAATATTTTGTTGACATGTAGTGTAAGGTGGAAGAAGAAAAATTACAGTTTATTCGATTTAATCAAAAAAAAAAAATCCTACTAACGGCTTCTCGAAGTGAAATAGACAAATCTATCGCAGCTATAGGAGGTCCAAAACCAGGAAAAATTTACCTTGCAAGCTCATATACACATGTTCCGCACCAATGTTTTTTATTACAATGACGTGTAATCCTAATTGGATAGAAACAAAATCAAATTTAAACGAAAAGCAATATCATATCAATCATCCAGATTTGTGTTGTAGGATATTCCAGTTAAAATTAAATCATTTATTAAAAGTTTTAAAGTTAGGTGAAATTTTCGGAGAAATGGTTTATATTTTATATGTAATCGAATTCCAAACAAGAGGTCTTCCTCATGTTCATGCTGCTTTAGCAGTAAAAAATTCGTCCGTATCTAATGAAGAGATTAACAATTTTGTACAAGCCGCAAATACGAATTCGACTGGGTGATTTTTTAAAATTTGATTCATTAAGTTTTAACATTTTTGTCCATTTATTTGTTTCTACATTATAACGACGAAAATACGTCAATTTAAAAAATATATATATCTCCAGCTGAGCCCTCATAACAGCTACAGCTTTTTTTTTAATCAACGTCATTTCACAAAAACATTAGAAAAACATGAAATTTCAAAATTTTATAATTTGAGAGTACAAAATTTTAAAAAAATGTAACAGAAATTATCAATGTTAGTTACAGTGGAAACGCAGCAGAAATTCAAATATTTAAACTATGATTATAGAACATTGTGTCCTAGACGTTTCCGTGTGAACAGAGTTAATATAATAATATATTATTTCTGACAACATTTATTTATTTATGTATACTGAAGCAGCGTGCTAAACATAAAAAATTCATTATTGAAATCTATGAACATATATAGTTTATGAATTTATGAAAAAACATCTGGCTATTGCGAAGAAATTCTTTGTTATTAATGAAACATGAGTTTCTATTTTTTTCTTAATACTGAATTGCTAATTTCGTAGTGACCTGATCCTAAGTCAACCGTCATCGCATTGCAGCTGATAATAGTGTTACGTACTATTTTATATTTTATTATTTCTTTTATACTATCCATACAACTTTGTATATTATTATTATTATTGTGTTGTTTTTTAGCGGTCGAGTAATTTAAATTGTAATTAGAATATATTATTTCACATAAAGTATCGATATATGTCAATGTTCGCACCTTGAATAATTAACCATTAAATTAATAACTAAAGTAGGAATAATAAATTTAAATTAAAAATTAATAATTAAATCTTACATCTGTGAAAAACACCGAGACCACAGTGGCATCCAAAAAATAAATATATGTGAACGCTGCAGTCTTTATGAAAATTTACAAAGTAAAATTATTTGAAATCCAAAGGAACGGGCCGCGAAGCGGCCAGCGAAACCAATTCCCTAGTATCTGTATGTTTATGTAACTATTCACTTTTTAATACGCTAATTTTAATTAAAAATTCTAAAAACATCAAAAGTTTTAAAACCAGTATTCATTTTTCGGCGTTTAGGTAAATACCAATTCCCCAGTATATGTATATATATATAAATGCATGTATATTATTACAATTTTTTCAAAATCAAATAATTTATTTCACAGATTTTAGCACCTCCTGGTTTTGGACGAGATATGCGGGAAGTTTTACCGGCCGAGATACCTGTTTCGAAATCAGTCGATAAGGACTTTTCGGTTATTTTACCAACGCCATCAAAAACAGTTACCTGCCACAAAGAAATCCATAGTAAGTGTGTTGATTAAAGTCTGTAAAAAGAATTATAAAATTTGTTCTTCATTTTAACATGGTATACGTTTTTACTTTGTACAAAAAATTTACTACTCCAAAAAACATGTTACAATGATTTCACCAGTATTGCTTTAAATTACTTAAAAATTCTAATAGAACTAAAAACTTTTACGCCATTTTATTTTACATTTTTTGTTAAATTGACATAAAACCATTAAATTATTACTGTAGTCATGAGCTGGTTTACATATATGTGTATCGCTGTCCGATAATGCAACAGCGGAACTTAACACTTTTTCATTTTTCATCCATTTTGGGCTTCGTAGCGACAATTTCAATAAATACATTCAGCTTTATATGCTATAACATAAGTATATAGATTCAGGATAATGTTCTAAATCGTACTGTTTTGCAACAAATCGATTCGCAGTCAATTCTTTTTCTTTTGGTATCGAACGCCAATTTTAATTAATTTAGATGAAAACACAACATCAATTTGTCTAAAGTTTTTTCTTCGTATCTAATATATATATATATATATATATATATATATATATATATATATATATATATATATATATATGTATGTATGTGTTGGGTACTGTTCGTGGTATGTTTTTCCTAGGCGCATTTTTCACGGCTTCAATGAATTTGTGATAACTTAATTGTTGCTGGTATTTTTGTAATCGCGTCATCCAACTTGTTTCTGATTTCAAGCCAATTTTCCTTCTTGAAGTAATGGTATGTTCTTTTGTCCTTTATTATGCTTGATGACTGCATCTATTGAACGTATGATAGTTCGTGTTGTGTATGTGAAATTAAATTTAAACTTCCGTCGTACATATATGGGAAATATTGCTGTCTCAACTATGTTGTCTGGATTATAGTCTTCTATATATTTTACATTATTAAAGGATGCAGATAAAATTTTAGACTGTATAGCAATTTTACTTTATTTCCTTTGGTTCAGCTTTTGTGCAAGATCTCCATTTGAGTTACTTTCAACAAATCCCCAATTGGCAGACTGTTAAAATTTCCCAATTGTGGTGTTGAAAAGGACCGTTTCGCCCGGTAATAGGGTTGTTTGACCGAGAGGTAGGATGATCGGTCAGCATTATAAATAACGCTATTTCCAGAGGGTGTCAAATGTATCATATTTAACGTGTTATTCGTATTATTTTTCTTCCTATTGCGGCATGCGTGAACGTTTACCCTGTGTCTTCCGTTTATTACTGCTACGCAAACACTTATTATAATTTTGTGAACTCGTCACATTATTGCATTTTTGTTCAATGCTAGACATTTTGCAGAAAATATAGTGTAATATTCTGAAAATGAAAAATTACAATTCTCATTCATTATTTAATGTTTCTGTAAATAATATTCGTCAATTGTAAATGAATAATAGTGATAACATTACTATAATGCAAAATGGTCAAAATCAACTTTGGTAAATCAGATTTCGGCATAGTCGCGTTATCATAGTTCAAAATATCCTAGTGACATCAACACGATTGCTGTTTATACAAAATAGATCTACGTATTTACAAAAACTTATAAAATGTTATTACGAATATTTAGCTTCGATGATGCTCGTGAGACACTTATATTTTCACACTTTACAAGAGACAAATAGACGCAGATATAAAATAATTTAAATTATCTCAACGCAAAGCGATGATGTGTGTGTCTATATGCGCGCGTACGAATGTACGCGTGTTACCTTGGTATGATAGAACTGATGATGGCGGCAAACTTTTAGCGCACCTAGAAGCGAGATTTTAAGACAATTTTCATTTCGATACTTACAAATCATATCACGAAAAAATTATGAAATTTTAAAAATTTTATTATTTGAATAAAATGAATTACTTTATTCATTCGAAATTAGCCTCATAAAAGAAATCGTAACGCATTTGTGTGTAAAAGTAGTTTTTTTTTATACCTATTTTAGTAATATTAATGCACAATCTGCCATTTTAAAATGTCGTCTGTCTGTCTGTTTTTTTCCTGTGTCAAATTGATGTAACCAAATTTAATTTATAAAATCTTCAGGAAGTGTATATGTGTTAATTTTTATATTTTTAACGCTTTCTTAAACAGCTTAATTTTTATTGGAATAATATCTTCAGTGTAAGAATTGTTATTGTTATAAATTTCAAGGTTGGTATTTATAGTCTTCTTTAAATATTATTAAACGTGCGCGGTGTATTGTGTTTTCACAAGGTTAAAGAAGAACAGGTTAAGGTAGTCCACTAAAAAAGAAAACAAATGCAGCCTTATTCCTAATGATTTATATATCACTTATTGAACGCGTATGAAACATTTTTTTATTATTTTAACGGCGGGTGTGCATACAGGTGAAAATAAAAAGTAATCCCAAATAATAGTTATGCGTCAGTTAGCTTAAAAGTAAATCTGTTAATAACAAGAAATAAATAAGTAAGCTGTACAGATAGATTAAAAAGTACGCATAATACATAATAAATAATTAGCATTTTAATCGTAATCTATCCTAAGAGTAAAAAATAAACAAAAAGTGAATAAATAAGGAAATATCAAAGCCTACTATTTATCTGCAGCCTCTCTAGCCACCGTCATCCATAAATTCTAACTATATCTTGATATAGTTATGTGTTTCAAATCGTCAGACCATCTGGGTATTTCCGACTACGTTTTTACGCTTTCTTCCCTTAGTATTGATGCGTGAATTTCTCTCGTCTACTGGTTATCTTGATATGGCATGTTCTGTCGTTTGCCGTTTTTATTTTTTATTAGTAGTTTCAAATCTCTGTTGTTTGAGTTGAACTTAGCTGTACCTAGTAGACCTCGTTTCATCTTCCCTTATGTTATTTTTAGTTCCAATTCAGGTTTCCTGGTTACATCACTAGTCTGATGGCGGTATAGGAGGTATAGCATTATTGTTGATTCTGATATTTTCTTCTTAGTTCTTAGTGGAAGCTAAATATTTTAAAATTGATTTGAAGAACCAATTTTCATTCCGATCCAATTTTTTCCCCTTATTCTTTTTTTTTTTTTTTTGGTTGTGAAGGATACTGTGTGTCCAAATATATTGCGCCATCTACGCATTCAAGTTCGGAATCGTTTTTGTATCCGTCAGTATTTAATTCTGTTAATTTGGCTTCTTTACTGAATTCGTGGAACAATATTTCTAGTTCTGTTAGATTTTGAATATCGCGGATTGGAGGTTATTTAACGTCCGTTGATTAATAACGAAAAACGATTATATATATATATATATGGAAATAAGTTAATAAATAAATTATAAATGACGTTTTTTGTTCAAAATGAAAGTAAAAAATGTTGAAAAAAATGTTAATCTAAACCATCCGAAGAAAAATGAGACTTTATTAATATTCTTAATGTACGAAAGCCGTTTATTATTAACATAGTAAAAATAAGTTTAGTGGCAACGTTTCTAAGCACAAAATAATGTTAACTGCAAAATAAAAACAGATGGGTGCAAACAATTTATTAGAAAATCATCCTACAACAAAATCGTTGGAAATACTTAAAATATATTCAGTAAAGTTAAAATATCATTTATAATTCTTTATATTGAAGGTGCACTATAAAACAAACATCTACTATTAGTGCTTATTTCCGTAATACAAAAATTAAAGTCGTTATTATTCGGAAAATTTTGAATTTGCAAAAAATAATTCAAATCACACGACTGTTCTGGAAATTTGTTGTTTCATTTTTTCGTAGCGATATATTACACCGATTAAACGTTGCGTATAAGTGAAATTACATTTAACATAGACAGAAGCCTTTTCTTCTGCGTAATGTTTATCAAAGGCTCTATTAAAATGTTTAAATTTCGATCGATTAGAAAAAAAAAGAACGATTTAAATCGCGTACAATTGTTATTTTTTGTTTTCGCGTTTTCAGACATTTACAGTCAAGTAATAAAGGAGATCGGCGTAAAAGTTGAAGAGGAAATTAAAAAAGTCCAAAGACGAAATTCTTTGTCGTTAGACTCAAATCCGTATAATTTAATTCAAGATTATAAACAATCTGACGGTACTGATAAGTCAAAACAAGTTGGAATTCCGTTATTATCACCGAATGCATCCTTAAATAGCAGCGCGCAGAGTTTGGTTGGAAGACACATAATCAGTGTAGATATGTTTACAAAAGAACAACTGAATGAAATTTTCGACTACGCCCAGACTTTGCGAGTTTTTGTTATAAAACAGAAATCCTTAGATCATATACTTCGGGTACGTTTTTTTTTTAATGTATTTTCAAAAGCTTAGCGGATATTAAAATTAAAAATGTGCTGTAATTTTATGATACAAAATATGCGTTATGTTAAATTTTATCTGTACTAAATTGCGAAACACTAGCGTCCGGATCGTTAGCAAAATATAGATTCCGCGTCGTACCATCAAACCCATTATTTATATTCCTCGCGTTTAACCCACAATATCGAGTATACGCTTATTTCTGTACACAATTCCGTATCCTTCGGTCTAACGGGCATCTTGAAGATCTTTAATTCTCCTGTCATCTGCAACCATCAACTCTTGATTTCAGTTTTCCTTAATCTTAATTTATATTTGATACTTATTCAAGCCTCAGGTCTTTTATGCGTGCTTTCATTTCATTCGACATCTCCAGCTACGAACGTATGATTGAGTGGGCTATAAATCGAGGATAATTTAGTTTCTTTATCTGATTTTTAAAGCGTTATAAAAAATTATTGCTGCAACAGTTAACGGCAAACAACTACAGCGTTATTACATGGATTCTAAAATCGTAGAGCACCATAGCAGTAGATAAATTTTACAATAACTGCGGTCTTGCCTGAATTTAAATAGTTACTGTACTTTATTGCCTAAAAAGTGATACGCAAAGGCAGCATTATACGGTTTTTAAACAAGTATAGTAAAATAAAAAAGATCCTCTATTTAAAATAAATAAAATTCGGAAATTCCAAACTCATCCCGAAAATCACGATCGATATTTATTTATTTACTCTATACAGGACATTTTTTTAATTTCCCTGTGTTTATTTAAAAACTGTAATGCTGCCTTTGCTTGCGTACTATTTCTATCCATTACTTCTAACGTAATTTTTTTTATAAGTTTATTATCCGCTGTATTATGAGAATTCATTTTTCGATCTATTTCCCATGAATTCTCTTTTACAAATGCCCGATAATAAAAATGAATAACATTATTCACCTTGCAAACAAATATTATATGTATACTTTTTTTTTCTGACGCTCTAAATTTTTAGTTTAAAAATCGTGTTACATCAAAAAACCGATACAGATTTCTTAAGGTATGAGTTATCAGTAATAAATTATGAAAGTAACAGAAAATAAGCAACAAACGATAAAGATAAGTGAGTGAAAAGATCGCTAAAATAAAAATAATTATTGTGTCTGTGTTTCTTTATAATTTAACTAATCAATGATTTTCTGAAAGTTTTCATTTTGATAAAAAAGGAGGTGAGGGGAAGATATGTGATACGATTTTATATGTAAAAAATTATATAATAAAAAAAAGTTCAAATCTTTAAATTTTAAATGTAAATAGATAAATTACTGATACTGTTAAGTCAGTTATGAGCTATGTAACAGGGTGTGCCCATCCAGCCGAGAAAATCAGGAATTTTGTTCTAAAACTGAGAAAAAAGTAAAAATAGAGCCAGAAGTTATTTTAAATAAAAGAAAATCATTTGAAGCGATAAATGAACCCGTTTTTTAATATATTTTGCGGAATGACCAATCATTTACAATGGTGACAAAACATCTACTTCTTTTACAATTTGCTTCCAATTTTTCCGTTAACGACTTCTTTTTTGTAATAACCGGTCTATTTTCATCGGGAGTAATAAATATTTGTATTTATTGCTGGCACACTGATGGTATGTGTTAAAAGGGATCAAATTTAATTATGCTTAAAATATTTTGCAACGGTGCATAAATTCCCTACATCACACGAATGCATTTATAAGATCTTGGAAAACCACTGTGTAAAATGTAATAAAAATTTCGGTTTTTTTTTTGAGTGAAAGTAAGAATTATAATGACTGTATCAATTCTATTGTTGTGAGTTGGTCTGTTTTTGTTTCCTATTCGCTTATAAATTTGGGCTTACGTGTAATCTATACCCCCCCCCCCCCGTGTATTATTCAAGTGGTTCCGCAAACAATGAAAATTAAACATCTGTATCGGGCGTGTTATTTTATTTTTATTGATTTTCAGGCAGCGAAGTTAATTTTTTAGAATAAATTTGCGAAAAACATATGCAATCGCTTTATCAACGGTAACCGTGTAACTAGGTAACTAACTGATTTAATTTCCGACGAACCGAAAGAATCGCTAAAACCCCGGTAGTCGATCAGCCGTCGGTACTGCCCGACCAGTCGCATAGACGCATCATTCTTATCGTATGCGTAATTTTGCAAAATTACGTCGCTTATAGTCGGGCAGTATCTCTGTGTCTAACCTTTGTTAATTTACGTTATACTCTTGATCGTGTTGGTGCGGCATCGGAATAAGATTCCAATTTCCTAACTGTTCGAATCATTTAATATCAACTGCGTTACTTTACCCGGTTCGAATTTTACTCGAGTAATTTTAATTCTTTGTAATAAGTTCTATCGTCGCCTGGGGTCGAACTTGTGACCTCCGCAACGGAAGTCAAGCGCTCTAGCAACTAGGCTATCGCGATGACCGTTTTGAAATAATTGTTTTTTTTTTTTACATGAATCAGGCAGTTGATTGTTTCTAATAACTATTACTTGTTCATTACTATGGAATACAACAAACTTCAATTAAACCTCACTTGGTTATTTCAAGAACTTAAAATTAAAATTTTAACGTAAGAAAAAATATTTGTATTTGCATTTAAACTCATTAGGGGGCTGAACTCTTTCAGTAAAACTTTTACAAAGACTTGAGCTTCGTAAATTCCCGAAGCTGGAACCTAAAATTTTAAATAATTTTTCTTCTTCTTCATTCTCCTTCTCCTCTGCGGAGGTTGGAGATCCACATACATAGCTGTATCTTTGAAACGGCTGCCCTGAAGATCTCCACTGATGTGCGTCCCAGCCATTTTCGGATGTCTTTGAGCTATGAGTTTCGGCGTCGACCTGCTGACCTATTTCCAGTAATTTTTTCCTCCAGTATGATTCGTAGTAACTCGTATTTTTCTCCTCTCATGACGTGTCCGAGATATTTGATTTTCCTTTCTTTCACAGTATCGAGGAGTTCTGGTTTCCTTTGTATTCTAGCTAATACTTCTATGTTAGTAACTTTATCTGTCCATGGAATTTTCATTATTCGTCTGTATATATACATCTCAAATGCCGTTATTCTCTTTTCCAATTCGGCATCCAGCGTCCAGCATTCGCAGCCGTATGTCAGAATTGAGTGCACATAACATTTCACGAGCCTTAATCTGAGCTGGATGTTCAATTCTTTTCGTGTAAATACGTTTCTCATGGAGAGGAACGAAGCCTTTGCTTGAGCTATTCGTGATTTGACTTCTTTCTTCGGGTCGCATCGGTCATCTAATGTGGTGCCCAGGTATTTAATTGAGGAGACTTGTTCTATTACTGCGTTTTGAATACGTAATGTAAAAGGTCTTGGTTTTTTCGCAAAAACCATAATTTTGGTCTTTGATGCGTTGATTTCAAGCCCGTATACAGCGCTCACTCGAACAATTTTGTCCATCATCTCCTGTAACTTGGCTTGACTGTCTGCCAATATCAGACTGTCGTCGGCGTATCTGATGTTATTGATTGTGGTGCCATTTACCCATATACCTCCTTCATCTTCTTCCAGAGCTTGTTCGAATGTCGCCTCAGCATATATGTTGAAGAGCAGAGGTGACAAAACACAGCCTTGCCTTACTCCTCTTCTAATTTCAGCTTTTTCGGAAGTGGACTGCTCTATGCGAACTTCTGCTGACTGGCCCCAATATAATTCGCTTATTATTCGAATATCTCTTTGATCGATGCCTGTGTTACTTAGAATACGCATCATCTTTTCGTGTTTTACCGAATCGAAGGCCTTTTTGTAGTCGATGAAGCAAGCATATAAATCAACGTTCATGTCCATGCAACGTTGTGTCAGTATTCTCATTGCAAATAGAGCTTCGCGCGTGCCCATGCCATTTCTGAACCCAAATTGCGTTCTTCCCATGCGCTCTTCACATCGCTTATAAATTCTGTTATGTATTATACTAAGGAAGGTCTTTAGTGCACGCGACATAAGGCTAATCGTGCGGTAGTCGTCACATCCTGCAGCGTTCGCCTTTTTGGGAATTGCTACAAACGTTGATTTCAACCATTGTTCTGGTATTTGGCCTGTGCGATAAATTCTGTTGAATGCCCGAGTTATTGCCTCAAGGCTTTCATCGTCTGTTTCGGCAATAACCTTCAACATCTCTGAATGCACTTTGTCGGGACCAACTGCTTTGCCATTGTTCTGCCTACTTATTGCGTACTTGACTTTGCTCTTTGTAATTAAAGGACCCTCTTCGCTGTTTTCATGGAATGTATCTGGAGCTTCAGGAGGTCTACCTTGATCATTGAACAGTGTACTTATATAATTTTTCCATATGTTCAGCTTTTCCTCGAGGTCTACGACAATTTTTCCACCTTCATTGCGTAGGAGTCCTGCACTACTTTTCTTGTATTTTCCTGCCACTTCCTTTACTAGCCTGTGTACGTTAATCGAATCGTGTTTTTGCTGCAATTCTTCTATCTCTTCGCATTTTGAGGTCCACCAGGATTCCTTGGCTTCTCTACAAATACGTCTTATCTCTTTGTTTTTCCTTTTGTACTCAGGTTTATTTTCCTTGAGAAGTCGTCTCTCCTCCATCTGCTGTAGAATTTCGTCAGTCATCCATTTCTGTTTCTTTTGGTTCTTAGTTTTCCCAATCTCGTCGTTTTGGACTTCTGTGATGACCTTTTCGATATCTTCCCATGTGAGGTCCTCTTTAGTCTTCTTCATGTCCTTGATTTTCTCTTCCAGTATACCCGCCACTTTTTTCTTGGTATTTCTGTCTTTCAGCTTTCCGATGTCGATTCTGCGTTTATATGTTTTTTTCTGTCTGACAAAATGGCGTATTGATAATTTGATGACTACCGGATTATGGTCTGAGTTTACATCTGCTCCTGGATATGTTTTTGCCGATTTAACATACTTTTTGAAGTTTTTGTGAACCATAATAAAGTCGATTTGATTTCGGACAACTCTTTCGCATGAGTCAGCAGGTGCTATCCAGGTGTACAATCGTCTAGGGTGCTGTTTGAAGAAAGTGTTCATAATTGCCATGTTATGCTCCATGCTGAACTGTTCCAGCCTGTCTCCACGATCATTTCTTTCACCGAGACCGAATTCTCCAATCAGCTCGTTTCTTGTTACCTGTCCTATCTTTGCGTTGAAGTCTTCCATGACTATCGTGATCTCTCCTTTTTTTGTCGTCGCCAGAATTTCATCCAGTTGGCCATAAAAATCTTCAATTTCTGCGTCTGTTTTGTCGCTTATGGGAGCGTATGCCTGGATGACGTTCATTCGACGGTGATTTGTTTCCAAAACCACCATTATTGCACGGTCACTTAGAGGTATGCTTCCTACTATTGACTCAGCGATTTCGTCAGTGGTTAATATTGCTACGCCTTTTTGGTTGCGGCTTTCTGTACCTCCTGCGTAGTGGAAGTGTACGCCATCAATTTTGATTGATCCTGTCCCGAGGCCAAGGATATCAATATTTAGCCTCCTCATTTCTTTCACGGTGTTGGCTAGTTTACCGGCTTGGAGTAGACTTCGCACGTTCCATGTTGCTATTTTGATGGGTCTGTTGTAAATCTTGAGTTTGTTTTGAGACGACGGGGGTATTCTTCGCACCCTCTCCCCATTGAAGGGGTGCCCCGGACTAAGGGCCATTTCATTGTTTTCGTCTATCATAGTGGATGTTTAGGAAAGTTACGACGGTGGTTTCCTCTTGCCTTCCGTCGGATTTTCTGTTGGGGTTTACTCCCCTAGCCGAAAGGACCCGGTTTTCAGGCGCCGGATACTCGCCTACTCGCTCTAGATTGACATTTATCAATCCGACTGGGGCACATATGTCACGAGCGAGCTGCTGATAGTCTGCTGTTATTAATGCAGTGCAAAAGCTTAACGGTATTTAGTGAAGGGACCACCTTCGGCAAGTTGTCCCTTCTCCGTTTTCCTATCAGCGATGTTTATGGGTTCCGTTTTAGCTTTCCTAATTAGCGCTGAGCCCGCCGAAAAGGAAATTACCATCCTGCACGACGTGGACGCACGGAACTCATGTGGTTGTTTCGTTTCTCCGCCGGCGGGCTAGCACCATATGGCGGTCGAGTGACTACTTACTAGAGACGATGACTTTAGTTACAACAACCTGTGCCCCGCAGGGCAAATAATTTTTATAATTCAGAATTATTTAAATGTGGAAGGATGTAATCAACTTGTTATAAACATTATTAACTTTTGTGATAATAAAGTTGAAAAAATATTGCTCGAATTACCGGCGATTTTAACAGTACGGTGTTTAAAATGTGAATAAAGCAGATTCAAATAACCGTAGAGTTTAATTTATTTTATTTTTTTGTTTCTATTAATATTTTATTTGCTTCCGCTTTTTGTTAAGTTTGTATAATTACTTAATCGGAATAAAGTTCGTGCAAACTCTTGTAAAATTCTACTGACTGGGAAATTGGGAAATTTTGGACCTAGAAAACCGGGAATTTAGAAATTATATTTCAGTGGCCATCATAAATAAGAATATTGAAAATGTACTGTGTATAAAATTCTAATAACCGCACTGGTACGCATAAAATTTAATTCGTTTTTAATGCAAATAAATTTACAGGGTAAAATAATGGCATCCATCTTTTATGAAGTTAGTACGAGAACGAGTTGCAGCTTTTCAGTAGCCATGCAAAGGCTCGGAGGACGTGTGGTGCAAGTCGATGAGTGTAGTTCATCGGCTCAGAAAGGCGAATCGTTAGAAGGTAATTTTACAACTTTTATAATTAATCATTACGTTATATAAAAGCAAATATTAATCGTTGTTGTTTGGATATTCTTGATTGTGGGGAATTACTGGCCAGGAGGATGTTGTATTTTGGTCCGGACCAAAAAAAAAAAAAAAAAAAAAATATTAATCTTACTTTTTTATCAGTGTAATAGCAATTTGAATAAGGAATGTACTTCAGCTTGTGGAGAAAAAGTATAAAACAGTTATTAAGATTTTGAAACTGAAGTTATAATTCAAAATATACATCACTGTAAAAACTATATAAAAAGAAAATAATAAAAAAAAGTAAATCAAAAACAAAACAGTAACTTTTTTGAGGCCATAAAATCCTGAATGAGTAAAACTACAGTGCTGCGTTTTTTTTGTTTTCTTCAGTGATTATTTTATACATATTTCGATATCCGGGTTCTATTCAAGAAAAAGGCTATACGAATTTTAGTTTTTAATTTTTTTTTGTTTTTCTTTGTAAAATTCAACGCGAATTGCAATTATAATCGAAAACTTTGAACTCTGCGTGCTCATTGAAGTTAAAAATAATGGCATAACTGTGCTGAATGATTACAACTCTAGTCGATACGTAAAATACATTAAAATAGCCTGACTGAGTGTAAGTTAATTTTTTGCTATATAACATTAAATTCCAAAACTAGTCGTACTGTATATTTTCAATTTGCTTTATTAGATTTCAATATTGATAATGTATTAAATTATTTATCAGTCATATTGGAACGAACAAAAGTATCTTTAGCAAGTCTACAGCTTAATGCAGGATTTATTTGCTTAACAATTAACTCTTTCTATAGACTATATAATATTGCTAGTTACATGTTTTCCCCACCAGTTGTACCGAATAACGATTAGTTCTGTTGTATGTGCTCTTAGGTTCCACCGCGCCTTTTAAATCTATGAATATGTATTTTTTATATTTTATCTCAAATTTTAATTATTATTATGAGAAAATCGGGCTTCTTTTAATAGTGTTAACTGTCGTGAGGCAATGTTCTACATTCAGAGATTACGGCGAAATGGCTACGCCTAAAACCGAGATGTCCATATGTTTTATTGATTTTAGAAAGACCTTTGATAAAGTACAGCCTGGTAAATTGTTTAGAACACTAGGGGGAATGGAAATTGATACGAAGGTTTTGAAATGCACGAAGAACTTAGGAATGAACGATATGGATTATACATCAATTGAACAAATATTAAAGATGCATCCCTTCGCCATTACTGTTCAATATTTACTCAAGACGTGCTAGCATAATCGCCAAGTTAAACTCTATTCTTAGTATAATGGTAAACGGAGAGAATATAACCAACATCAGATATGTTTAGCTATTTGGTTTTTCATGACTTTTTCTGATGGTGGTTTGAAATGGAAAAACTTAATTTTAACTTTATTAGGAAATAAATTGAAAATTTTTTCCATTTCGATCCGATATGCTAATGATACCGCGATTATAGTTAATTTACTTGAAAAATACGGAGTACAATTGTAATTCGGAACTGGAAATTGAACGTCAAATAAAGGCAGCCAGAAACATGATTATAACATTTAGGAGCTTCTACGTGGTCGTCGTGACATTAATCTGACATTAAAAGTACAATTAATCAGATACTGCGGTTGGAACTCATTACTATATGGATCAGAAACCTGGACGTTTACGTCTGCAGTTCAGAAGAAAATCGTAGTCTTCAAAATGTGGTCTATTGAAAGCTACTGAAAATCAGTTGAATGCAAAAGATGGTAAATACCGAAGTATTAAGACAACTCGATAGAGTCAGATAATTAATAATAACCATAAAAGGACGTAAAATACGATATCTTGTTCATATAATTACAGGAGACAAAGAAAAGAGTTGAGAGAAAATACGGAAGAGAGAGACCAAAAATATTTTTTGCTGGATAGTATAAAAAGATCTACGAATATAATATATGAATCATACGCTGATACAGTTATCACGAAACCGAAACATGTTCACCATATTGGTTTCCAACATCTGATAATCGGATGTGGAAATAGATAGAGAAGAAGATATTAATTGAATCTACACAGATCTTTTTATGTCGATCGACCGCTAAAAATGCCTATGATGTTAAAACTAAATATAAAAATTATAAATTTAAAAATAAATATAAACAATAAGTACCTACTGGCGATTCAAAACGTTCATTACTCAAAATCTGATCGTTGACTGAAGATTTTTTATTCGTTTCTCTCCCTTCCATCGCTACCAGGATTAACCGATTCCTATTTTCTACTTTGGTCTGTGGTCGCGCACATTCCTTTCAAATTTGATGTATAATTTTTCAATTCAATTCAATTTATTTGAGAAAACATTTACAATTAACATAAAATTATAAATATGAATACGATAGCACCACATATGCGTACAAATGTACGAGCTGTGGGGATTATTATTGTTCAGTACCGTTTTTAAAACAAATAAACATTTAAAAAACTAATAATGAGTGAAATAACAGAAATCGTTGAATCAACGAAAAAAGGAAGACATGGAAAATATCTTCTCACTGGTTTCTTATCCACAGACTAAATTTTTCTGGAAACCTATAACACAGTACACACTTTTCACAGATATACCCATTCATATAGATTTACTTAAATATTACAATACCGTTAGTTAATTACAAATTATTGAGACTGTTAAATTAGCTCAGCTTACTCTAGTAATTGTTACTTTCAGCCCAGACAGTACCCCAATAATGCTAAAGCTAATAATAATAAAGCTAGGAATAATATACTTAATTATAACAGTACCACGCCTTAATGCAATAATAAATTTATAATATCAACTATCTGACATTTCACAATAAACTTGTAATTACAGTTCAAACGCGGAACAAGTGAACTTACAAGTATATACATAAACCAGTACACCATAAACAAATCAATTCCATTTTAATTTTAAAGAAATTTAGATGTAATTATTGGTTCAAAAATAAGTATAAAACTAACCATAATTTTACATGAACCAATACATCATAAGCAAAGCGGAATCATTTTAATTTTAAAGAAATTTAGATAATTTTACAATGAAACTATTAAAATAGATATAAAACTAAACACACTTTCACCCGAGAACCTTCACAGTAAACCGAAAACTTCAACAGTAAGCAAAATAATATTACAAATAACAATAAGTAAAATAATCAGTATACAATTGTGTGTATACCCGCCAAGAAAGACAATAGTGACTAATAGAAGTAAGAAAAACAGCATTATAGATAAAAAATTGAAATTACTACTAATACAGTAATAGTGTAAAACGCTAAAAAAGGATATAGCGAATGTAATGTAATAAATTTTTAATGATCACAACCGGAGTCCAAAAGAAAACTTTACCGGAAATATATATTTTCAGAGTACACATTTAGGAAGAAAGAAAAAAAAGAGATTTATTTGCATAAATAATTACACTTATGACATAATTATTAATATGTGTACCGAAACGAGTCTTATCACGTAACTAAATTAATGAATATAAATAAGACGTGATGTGCGACGTTTAACTTAGTAGGAAAAAGAAACAAAAACCTACTGCTGACTATTCTTACAATACTGAAATAGTAATATAACGTAATATATTACTAGCTTAACGCGAGCTTTATATTTAATTTCAACTGCAATTTATTTTTACAATCGAAAGTTTTCAATATTTGAAAGCATCCAAAATTTTAGAAATTACACGAAAGATGCAACATGGGGCATGATATGTGTCAACAGCGGTATAGCAATCAAGATTAATATTTGTTGTTTGTTACTATTACCGAAGTTTTGAAAATAAATACATCAATAAATAAATACCGGATAATAGTGAGCATTCCATATCGTTTTCAAATTTTTGTTATCTATTTGATTTGGTTTTAACGCTTATAATAAATCTCGCTGAAAGTTTCAACTTTTATACATGTATATTGTAAATAAAAGTGGAAAACGAATTAGTACAAAAATTTTACTTACGAATGAAATTCATTTCTATTTACAGATACCATAGAAGTAATGGCTGGCTACGTCGATTGCATTGTATTAAGACATCCTAAACCGGGAGCTGTAAATGTAAGTACTGTTGGAATCCAACCGATTGCGCTAATTTATTGTTAGATTTACGTGAGATAATCCCGTAATTATAACAACGGAGAATTGCTATTCATTGCTTTGCTTTAAAAACAAGCTATGTGGTGTATCAAAATAACAGTTAGCATCTGTTGTCGAAATGTCGCGGTAGTCTAGTTTCTAGAGCACTCAACTTTAGTTACAGAAGTCTTGATTTCGATCCAAGGCAACGACAGAAATTATTATAAAATAAATAAGTAAATAGCCACTAATGGTTACTTGGAAGGCAATGACAAACCACCACAAATACATATGACAAACGTATTTAAACTAATGTAACTGAGAAATAATAATACTTTTAAGAAATAAAAAAATATTGAGATTCTGCACGAATTTAAAATTCCCATAATAGCAAATTAGGCAACACAATGACAAATTATGTAACTTACATTTTATAGTTTGCTTCCAGTTGAATTGTTATTTTTATATTAAGGAAGATTTAAATATTATTTGTAGATCAGTTTTTTAATTATTTAATTTGATTAATTATGCTAGTTTCTTTAATAATGCTTTTTTATTGTAAAGATTTATTAATTGATAAATTATTTGGATATAAGAACTTTTTTTCCAATACTGTCAATTTTTAAATTTTTATATAATAAATTTTTTTTATTATTCTCAAAAATGCACAAGTCTAGCTTACAACCTCTTCTTCATTACATTTCGGTAATTTTGGCACTTCATAATTTACTCTTGTTCAATGATTTTTTTCTACAATATGAAGTTTGAGAAGTCAATAATCATTTTTATAAAAAATAAAAATTTTCACGAAATATATAACTTTTATTCAATACAGAAAGCGGCTGCACATAGCCGAAAACCAATACTTAATGCCGGCGATGGAATCGGCGAACATCCAACTCAAGCGTTATTGGACATTTTCACGATACGTGAAGAAATTGGTACAGTAAATGGATTAACAATAACCATGGTAGGTGACCTTAAAAATGGCAGAACCGTTCATTCTTTAGCAAGGTAAGATAATGAAACTTTTATATTTCTTATTTCGTTATTTAAGATTTCACGATATTTATGTGACTAGATCACTCAATTTCTAACGCAATAATTTTAAGTTGATTTTTATGAATGGAAAATTGAAAACAAATTCATTCAAATTTATCGTAATCAAACTATATCAACCGAAATACACACGCTGAGATGATAGTTACACCAGTTATCATACGATTCTGAAAGCTACTTGGTTCCATGAATCAACCGATAAATTAAATATTGATAACTATTTATAAGTTAATTTAAGAAAGGTTGATGTTCATCAGTTTTCTTCGGGTGTATTATGTTTGCGTAGGTAGTAACATCCAATTACATTTTCAGAAGTATTAGTTAATGAGATCCTTCTTGATTAGTTCTGATGTAAATTAAATTAAATTAAATAAAAGATAGATTGAACATGATTTTTTCGTAAATAATATCTAAAAAGTAAAAATTTTCTTGGTCTGATAATGGCATTTAAGTTAACCCAATTACTGTTTAGAATGTGTTTTGAAATATCATCGTATATTTAACTAGTATAGTCGATAAACTTGCTTGTAACTGAAGAATTATTATATTGAATTTTGTTAATCTATTTTCAAACCGAAAAGTTTTATTTACTTCAATAGTTGTTAATATTAGTAAAGGATAAATTTATTCCTTTGTATTTCTCTTATTGAATGCTCTTAATTATTTAAAAAAATCTGATGCTTTGTAGTTACAAGAAATTGTAAAAATATTGTACTACCCCGATAAAATTGGTAACTATTATCAATGACTGCTTTCTTTATTATCCTCTGCATACACGCGCGTATATTTGGAAAACGTTTGTCGTAGATAGAATTCTGTAACACGTCTGCATATTCGATTCTTATTAAGGAAAAATTGCGACCATTAAATTTTGCGCAAATTTGGTCAAGAAAAGTTGAAGCAATGTAACAAAATTTGAAAAAAAATTAACTGAATTATTCGCTAAAAGTTATTCATTGTATGAAACAATAGGTTTTAAATGAAAAAAAAAAAAAAAAAAAAGGAAAAAGAAAAGAAAAAAATGTTTCTAAGAAATTATTTATTGATTAAGAGTGTCTATGCATAGATGTATAATTGTATTCCTAATGTCTGCAGAATTTTGTGACAAAAATGCTTATAATTGAAAAGTTGTTAGTGTGGCCTACAAGTTGCAAACAGCGTAAGGAAAATGATATTTTTCGAACACTGTTAGATAAAGTACTTTTTTTCCTTTTTTTTTTTTTTTCGTGATGAAAAGGGAGTTTATTTTATTGCTAGAGCAAGAAACGATTATGTTTATTTTAGTTTATGTAATGAAAAACAATCGTAATTTTTTTTATTATTTCGAAATGCAAGAGTTATTTATATTAAAAATAGATTGAAAAAATTTTAAATGAAAATTTATATTATTAAATATATGAAATTAAATAGACCGTGAACGTTAAAAGCTACCCTAATAACTTTTCGATTATACGCATATTTGTCACAAAATTCTGTAGAGATTAGGGATACAATTATACATCTATGCACAGGCGCTCTCAATCAATAAATAATTTCTTGAAACATTTTTTTTTTTTTTTCTATTTAAAGTCTATTGTTCCATATAATGATTAACTTTTAGGTAATAATTAAATTAATTTATTTTAAATTTTGTTATATTGCTTAAACTCTCCTTTGTTCAAATTTACTCAAAATCTAATGGTCGCGTTTTCCCCTTAATAAGCACTGAATGTGCAAACGTGTAACACAATTCTATCTACTACCAACGTTTTCTATATACATGCGCGTGTATGCATAAATAGTTCCGTTTTTTTTTTGTTTTTTTTATTGGCATTTATTTCTGAATCAAACTCTTCTTGTGTCACTTGAAATCTCATCATTTTTTCGACTGCCTTAGGAAATTCTTCAATTACGGCTTGGTCATCTGCGAACTTTATTATTTGAAGTTTTTCTTCTCTTATGCATTCTCCGTATGTGGTCCTTGCTAATGTTACCTTAAGTACAAGTTCAACATGTATATTAAAAAGATGCAGTGACAGTGCCGTACACGTTGGTTTAAGTTTAGAGGTTCAGATATACCGCATCTATTCTAATAATAGCCGTCTGACATTTATAAAGATCCATACATGGTGCGTTCACAAAGTTTCAAAACTGATCTTAGAACAAAAATTTTATTAAACATTTTTGTGTAAAACTTACTAAAAGTCTTCGAAATATAACCGTTGGGCATCAACACAACGCTGCCAGCGTCTTTTCCATTGTTCATAGGCTCCCTGGAACTGTTCGCGCGGAAGGCTATCAAGGGACTTTGTCGAAGCTGCCTGGATCGCTGGAATTGTGTCGAATCGTTTTCCTTCCAGGTCTCTCTTGTTTCGGGGAAACAAAAAGAAGTCGCTGGGAGCTAGGTTAAAGCTATAGGGTGGCTGCGACAGGATAGCACGTTGAACTTAGCTAAAACTTCACCGGCGGCGAGCGACGTGTGAGAAGACGCTTTGTCGTGGTGAAGAACCCAATCATCTTCGATCTCCGAGCGAGCACGACGGACTCGATCCTACCTGTGATAGTCTATCCGACAGGAACAAACTCTTTGTGGATCACTCCTTTGGCATCAAAGAAAACGATGATCGTGTTTTTCACGCGTGACTTGCTCATGCAAGCTTTCTTTGGCTTTGGAGATGAGGTGGAGTGCCACTCTGCATTTTGTCGCTTTGTTTCAGGATTGTACTCGTACACCCAGGTCTCATCACCACTAAACAACTTTATCTATAAAATTCGGATCAACTTGGGAACGTTCATGCATTTCTTCGCAAACGTTCCTTCAGTTGAACCGACAGAATTTTGGGAACAAGTTTGGTAGACACTTTTCACATCATAAAATCTTCTGTCACTAACTTGAACACCGTAGTCTGACCCAATCCTAGTTCATTGGCGAGTAATTTAACATTAAGACGACGGTCAGTGTTTAAAAGTTCACACACTTTCACCAATTTTTCACGAGTTCGGCTCGTTGAAGGACTCCCAGCGCAGTCATTGTCTTCAACACCCTCGTGACCAACTTTGAACCTCTTCTATCACATGAAAACCATTGTACGTGGCATGGCTTCTTCTTTATAGGTCTCTTGAATCATATCAAAAGTCTCTTCAGTTTCGCACAGAACTTTATCGAATAACGCTACTCTAAATGAAGCTGGATTGTCGACTCTCCAAGTTTCGACGGAGGTCACTGACGCACACTCATACTACTAGCGATATGCTCACTTCAGCGTCTCGGAAACAACTTTCACTGTTGCGGTCGGTTAGAGACACCCTCCACTACTTCACCATGTCTATGGAACCGGTCTGTGCGTCCTCGCTTACTCAGAAAAAAATCAGTGTTGAAACTTTGTGAACGCACCGTGTACGTCACTGCATTGAGGATATTTTATTTGTTCAACGACAAGAAGGTGCTTATTCCAATTTTTTTATTTTTTTTCTATTTTTATTTTTGGGCGCACCAACTACGGACATTAACCCAGCGCGAATGAATTTTTTTTGAAAGTGTCAGTGTGCGGCAACGGGAAAGGAACCAGATCCTAATCAAGCGAAACACTACCGCCCAACTAATTACGCCACGCTGGCTGGATTGCTTATCTTAATTAACGCGGTAAACTTCGCACATAAACACTTTTTTCTACAACTTATTCTTCCCTTTAAGTAAGTACAAATATATTTATATTTATATAAAGGGAAGAATGAGTCGTGGAAAAAATGTTCATACGCGAAGTTGCAATTGAATATATGCCAAATTGAGATAATAATCTTCACGTTTATCAAATTCTTGAAGGAAAGTGAATAGTTGGTGGAAATTTTAATATGTAATATTTTATCGATATTAATGAAAATTCTTATCTAATATTATCAAGTAATGAAATTAGGGGCTAATTTCGAATGTTTTTTAAATACAAGATGTACTTTTTACATTGAAATATAAGTTTTGAAAAGGGATTCTCCGAGAAAAAAAAAACGCTTCGGAAACACTGCTTGATGAAACTATTTTCACACTTTAATAGCCAATTTTGGTTATATTTCAATAGATCTGAGACAAAGAGCAAAGCAAATTTAATTATTGTATTTGTAGACCTGTATTAAGCATTGAAGAAAAATCATCGACTAATCTATAGGGACCTCTTAAATTTAAATGTTATTGTAAAGTCAATTCTAAAAGTGGAAAAGACGAAAATTGGACATGAGGAGAAAAAGCGAAGAATCTTTAACAACTGCAGATAATAAGCCAAGTAACGATGCAGTGAATTTTCCAGTAGTAAGTAGGGCAGACGCACGGCTGCGATCCAAAGGAATCATAATTTATCGTATGAAAAGATTGATATAAATTAATACACTAGCGGAGAGAAAAAAAGGAAAGTGCGCTGGGAAAGCGCCGTACATAAACTGTACTTAAAATTGTGATAAGAAACATTTACCGTTAGTCTGAAATATTGTCCATGTGCGTGTGATCTAAGGAACATAAAATTTCCTATAGCCCCGCAACAAAAACATACGCAAATAGTAAAGATACTCGGAACTAATACAGAAATTTTTTCGTTAAGATTAACAACTATCCTTTTGAACTTTCACTGGCTAATTTTAATTTTTATTGTTGCTGTTCAGGTTATTAACTTTGTACAACGTGCAGTTGCGATATGTGAGCCCTCCTCAACTGGGAATGCCATTGCACATTAGACAGTTTATCGCATCCAGAAACATCTCACAAGACGACTATAGTTCATTAGAAACAGTGCTACCAGATACGGATGTTTTGTATATGACGCGTATACAAAAGGAACGATTTAATTCGGAAGAAGAGTACCAAAAGGTATTTTATTGAATCAATTATCAGTTTTTATTTTTAAACCGTAATATATCACTAACCGAAATTTTTTCGATGAAATGTAAAAGGAAAATATCAATTTTAATTTGACTGTCACCATTCACGATAGTCTAGTTGATAGAGCGCTGAACTTTCGCTATGGAAGTCTCGGGTTTGGTCTCGGGCAACGACAGAAATTATTACGAAAGATTAAATTAAAATACTCGCTAATAGCCACGTGGAAGGTGACGGCAAACCACCACGTATACCATCATATTCGAGCTAGGTGGTACACAGCAGACATACACTGAACTGCATTTGTATATCGATAAATCAAACGATTACAATCGGCTCCGAATGTAGTCATACCGTGTTGTGCACACTTGTGTTACGTGTAACAATTGCCATGAGCGCTACCTATTCTGTACAGCTAAAATATGTGCAAGCAGGTAGTCACGACGCTCGGAATCGAGTAGTACAACTGAATTCAAAAGTAGTATTAGTACAAATTTTATCGACTTTTTCATTACTTATACGAATACTACGAATCAATCTTCATTCGAAAATGGCTCACATATTTGCGACGGATTATCATTTAATACGTATGAAAATTTACCGACTCTTCGACGATACCGTTAAATATAGATAAACTTTATCGGAAAATTATTGTTTCACATTCCTTTTGTGAAGACTAATTTTAACAGCAGTAAACTTCATACTTTATTTACTATCAAATAATTACTCTATTTTTATTACTAATTTTTAAATTATCCAAAAATATAATCATCTACAGTACACGATTGATTAATACAATGACTGAACAGATAGTAAAATTGAAAAAAAAAAAAGTTGTTTAAAACAATCAACATATTTGGTAAACTAAACAAAAAATCTACTAAGGTTTTATAAAAGATTTATAGGACTGTATAATTTGAACGAAAACTGATGTAATGTGTGAACAGTCGAGTAATTATAACTATGATTCTAAACTGTAATGCAAAAGCGAAATTTTTTTCTAGCAACATAATATTCAGCGGTTTGATCTCAATGCAAACAGATTTCGGTACTGTATAATCCCGATTACAACGATCGTTTAGATAAAATCAGTACTATTATAATAATGCATTTTTACTCACCGGATATCAGACGTAGTGTGGCAGCCAAGAAAGACAGATGGAAAATAGCTAATGACGAACGCCATCCACTTCACAACTATGAAGGACTGACTGAGGGGAGACTAAAATCCAGCCATACTTTTTACTCCAAACAGTTGAAGAACTGAAAAGCTCTGGTAAGTCCACAAGACTGGAAGCCTGGAGAACTAGAACGAAAGATGATACAAACGTAAATGAAGCTCTCCCAACCGGTTACGATTTAGTCTACATTCTGTGGCGAACTTTAAACTGAATAAGAAGCGGAACGACACGAACTAAATAGAACTTGAAGAAATGGGGAATAGCGAACGACGACAAGTGTGACATGACGAACAAGGATTTTAGGTGTAATTTATTTGGCACATTTGATGCAGATAAATTATTTCGTAATATTGACGAAGAACCACTAAAGGGGTTTCTGATCTATTGGTCAAAGATGGGAATATAATTTAAAACGTTCGATCGGATACAATATAATAATACTACTCTCCTAACTCGTAATTGCTAATTCTGTGACAAAAATTTTTTTATAAAAGATTTTTTTTTTATTAAATTTAGATAATTTTGTTACACGTTGAACCTAATATTACCATCGCTCTGTGTAATTCAACATTTTCAGTAGGTTAACTTGGCTTCAGTACGATAGGGCAAGAGTTTGCATGGTGTATTTATACAAATTTTTATTTCAAATAAATTTCATTTACAATGGATTATGAAATTGAATATCCACAATTTGTATATTGAGTATGTACGAGTACAATTAAATAAACGTTCTAAAAATTTTAATTTCAATTTTTTTATTTCATTTATTTCTTTTTAGACACTCTTTACTTGATTAAAAATTAATAAAAACTGAATAACGTGAAAAATATTTTTACCATACTGTGCATTTTATCCTAACGAGGTAACAATTGTGATAACTTTTTAATTTACACTTTAAACTAATCAATTAAAACCAACTCGTCTTTGATAGTTGTGGAAAACTGGTATCGGGAAGTTCCCTATAACGAAGTTCAAAAAATCGAATATTTGGGCGTGTTTTTGTGTAGAATTGAATCTTTTGTATTTCACCATAAGAATAGTTCCTGGACCCTCACATGATAGCTTTTCTATAATAATTATAGAAGAATAAATTTCAATTACTACGTCATTCTTTAAAAAAAATAATAAAATAATAATAATTTGCGATGTGCGTGGTAATTCTATTGCAACTTCAGTTACATATTTCATACCACGTTTTTATATTACCCCTGGCACAAGAAAAATTCATTTATTAATGACAACGCCATTCTTCGTCCGGCCACCATCACTTTTTTGTCCCAAAACGTTACCTATATTGTTTATATAAGAAGACAAAGCACCGACAAGAAGCTTGCTGGGAAATGACAACGTCATTCTTAGCCCAACGGTCTGTCACGAAAATTTACCCCCAAACGTTATAGCTGTATATTAATACGATTTTCACTTATTTTTTGATCCCTCAGTTCGGAAGCCAGTGATAACGTACTCGATGTTTTCACGTGCCTGTTTCCGGAGGCCCGTAAAACGTTTTCACTTGTTTTCGTTAATGAAATGATTTTGTTGTTGTTCCGTTAGTGAAATAATTTATCGTGATTGCTTTTTATAATTTCTTTTCATGCGAGCATTAGGCTTTTTTTTGATTCATTCAAATTTTTTAATTTATCGAAAATAATTTAAAAAGAAAATAGAAGTAAGATTAAAAAAATAAACAACAATTTGATCTCGATCCCGCCCCGAACGGCGGTGGTCTCTCCACCAGAGATATCACGAAGCCGATACTACCTGTTCAATAACAAAACTTTTACCAAAGAAAAAAGTTTATATTTTGACGGAATGATACATGTACTCGGCCACGATTAGAAAAATAACAAAAAAAATTAACAAAAAACACAGTAAATTATGCGGCATGGCGCGTATTGATTTCGATACACGTGCGACAGCGACCAGATATGTAACGAACATCGAACGGTCGAACACTGATATTAAGCGGTAACCAAAGGCTACGCAAAAGTGTTCTTATAGAAACTTCTGCGTAGATCCCCCGCACATACTCCCCTGCCTGTCTTTTGGCGGGATTTTTACAATCTGCCTGCAGCTCAACGTTACTCGACACATCTTATTCAGCGCTTCTTGCCGCACACGCATATCATTGTCTTAGCTGCTGACCACTACCACTCAGACACTGTTTACGTCACTACCCCAGCGCGACCGTGTACTCGACGATCACGCCACCGATCTCGGAGATTTTTGGTATCGGCCATATAAGCAATTAAGAGACAAGACAAAGCGGCAATGTAAAATATATCGACATTCGAGAAACCGAGAATTAATGAATAAGTCGAAGAATAATTTCTAGCTCGAACACCGAATAAAAGATAGCGGCAAAATACCGAACCGTATCACTATATAAGCAGCCAAAGTGCCAACAAAATTGATTGTTTGATGTTGTCAATTTTTCTCGTTCTATACGAAGTATAGAACTGATAGAACTGGCGGTCCAGGGGGTTCCTAGCCGGGGTCAAACGGCGGAGCTCCTTAAGAGGTACGAAGAGCGCGATTTGTTAACGTGAATAAAAGCTTAAAAATGCTTATAACAAATGCATAAGAAGCTGTCTATATTGCGGTATTTGTATGGATTGAACGAATTTATGTCACTGTGATTGGCTGATAAACTTACGCACTTTCAGTAATGTCGAATTACGAATAAGTAAAACATATTCGAAAGTGGAAAAATAAAAAATTTATTTTACATAAAACAACTGCTGGTTTTTTTGTTGTTATTTTTTGTACCCATGAAATGAGAAAGGAACTGGCCACCCTACTCTCAATAAACAATTATATTTTTCATGCATTTCAAGATGCATATATATATATATAAAATAAAAAAATATGTGTATTTTATATATTTTATAGGCGTGCGGCATATATGTTGTGACACCGGAGATAATGACGCGTGCGAAGCGTAAAATGGTCGTTATGCATCCTCTACCACGAGTTTTTGAAATAAACTCAGAATTTGATTTGGATCCCAGAGCGGCCTATTTCCGTCAGGCAGAAAATGGAGTGTACGTTAGAATGGCATTATTGGCTATGGTGCTTGGGCGATGCTAGTTTTTGGAGGAAATCTTATCGAATTTTACTGCATCATTCCTTTTGAACAAAAACACGGTATAAATTAGCTCTTAATATTATTCGTGGAATTATTTCAATATTTTTATTTATGATAATAAATTATTTAATTTCATTAATTGATTAATTATGTTAAAATAATTTAAAAGTTTGCCCTACATGATTGCTTGCATTCCGCGTATTGTACATTATTTTCAGTATGTGTGTAATCCAAAGTTATTTTACATGTTTTTAAATTTTTTAAAATTATCGGCCAATAATTCGAAATAGTTTACAATCACAATTTTAAATATAATAAATTATCAAAATTTTTATTACAACATATTTAGAATTTGTTGAAATATTTATTTGTTTATTTCAGGTTGTTAAGAAGTGACTAAAAAGTAACTTTTATTTTCTTTGATTTTCTTACTGTAATTTCAATCATCAATATTTTAATAGGACTAAGGATGATCGACGGAATTGATATCTTCTCATAAAAATTGAGATGGATCTCTTGAAAATACTTCCGTAATTTAGCGAGTTATACAATTTCGAAAGAAAAGTAAACCAAGTTTCACACCTTTGATTAAATACTGGTGAATTTCTAAAATTAAACTTTTTGCAGCGTACTAAGCCCAATGGATAGACTATTAGGCCAATTCTTCTATGTTAGGAATCGCTTTCATTTTCAAAGATGTCACTGCTATCCAGTTCGATTTTAGATTACTAAGACCTAGAGCGGTAGTTTGTAATGAGGCAAGTCTCGAACCCGTAATTTATAGTTTGGTAGTCAATCATTTTTAAACGAACTATTACATGTTAATTTATTACTTTCAATTATTTAATAATTTTTGTTTTTGACTCTTATAATAGAAGCCGATGAAGGCGGAGAACGACCTGGTTAGATAACATCAAGGAATGGACAAAAACATGGTCGATAGAAAGACTTATGCAAGATGCCAAAAATAGAAGTTTTTGATGCTGACATTTGCGATTGTCAACGCTCTTTGAAGAGTATGACGCCAAGAAGAAGAAGAAGAAGAAGAATATTCCCACTTATGTGTGAAGTTGCGTTTTATGGCATTTTCTGTTTATTTCAGAATTGCTTAATTTTAATTATTTTTTCTTTAGTCCTCAATAGTTGTTAGAATGAACGTAACGTCATTTTCCTCGATGAAATTGTATTTTAATATCCATTTAAACCAAATATCAGCATTTAAAAGCTGGAAATAATTGTAATCGTCTCAAAAATTAAATTTAAAATGTTATGATAAAGTTATGTTTTTCAGTGTGGAGAATCCAAAGTGTCATCTTTTTAAAACAAATATCCATGTATGTATGTGCGGGTGATATGAATATGCATGTATCTGTGTAAGCTGTAGACGGAATTTTGTATGACGTTTTTGTTAGGATTAATAATGCTATTCATTTACGATTCATGTTGTTCGTTGTGTATTGATGAGGAATCGCGACTATTCGATTTTAAGCAAATTTGATCTATGTGTTTTTATTAATGTAAGCAAATATGAGAAAAATAATTTATTTACTCCCCAAAAACTAACAATGATGTCAATGGACGCCTCTTGACACAGAGTACATGCGATTAAATTGTGAAAATGTCGATGCTTATAAGTTGTAACTGCTGCCTGTGTAGTTTCGTAATATATTAACGGTATCCACAGAATTTTTGTTACCAATACATATGTAATCAGAGCAGTTATTGATATGATCTTTACTGGTCACTGTACGTTCACAATTTATTCCCTCGGCTTTGGCCAAAAATCTTAATGATATTCCATAGCATTTTGTGTCATGCGTATCAATTATATTATTTATTTTTCGTACCTCTAAAAAGGAATCCATCAGTGTAATTATCGTTACATTTTTTTTTTTTTTTTTTTTTTTTTTTTTATTGATTAATTAATTATACACGAGGAATATAAACTAAAGGAATTATAAATATCCTCTTGATGTTAAACATTTAATTACGAGTGGAAACTTATGATTTTGTGTTGTATTGATTTTATTCAAATTCAGATAACTTATTAGAACATAGGGGAAATTTCCCTGTCTGGTCAATGTTTGTTACGTATACTGATTCTGTTGCAGTAAAAGTGTATTTATCAAAATTTGTCCGTAAAGCCTCTGTCTACTTACGAATGAAGTTTCGCAAATGGATACGCATTAAAAGCCTTTCGACTATTATTGTCGCAAATACTGTTCTAGCTTACATCAAAGTGACAATACCGCATTTATCCGTATAAAATTAGAAGAGCAAATTATTGGCCTAAAAAGTAATTATAATGCATGACTATTTATAGTAATTTTAATTCTTAGTCGCAACCATTTACGATCATATTTTACTTGTACTTATCATGCAATCCAATTACCTCTGCCTAATCTTATATTATTACAAATTTCACTCTTTTTGGTTATTTCTTACATAAAAACTTAGGACAAATTTATTTTTCCCCCAAAATCCTCCACTGTTTTATCTGTTTTATATTGCCTCTCACGATCTTTCAATTGAATGTGTTATATTATATACTATTCTCTAAAATAAATATTCGATACCTCGATCTATTCTATTCTTATTTCATATTAATTAATTATTACAATTTATATTATTTTTTCTTAAGCAAGTATGAAAAACAGACATCTTGATGAATTCCAAAAAATTAAAAATTTTACTTCTTAATATCCGAAGCTTACGTAAACATTTTAACGATATAAACACATTACTAATACAAGAATTAAAAAATTACAACATATTAATATTTACAGAAACCTGGTTGTATGAGGAGGAAATAAATAGATATAATATCCCGGGCTTCATTCTACATGCGCAATGTCGCAATGAAAGAAGATCAGCTGGAGTAATTTTATACGTAAATGAAAAATTTTCATATAAAAACATCGATTTAACAATCACTACTGGAAATATAGTAGGACTAATAATAAATCTTGAAAATAATAGCCGTATAGCTCTTATAGCTATCTATAGGTACTGTGATTCAAGTTATAATGATTTCGTCTCAGAACTAAGCAATATAATTAATAATCTTCCTATCAATTCGATAATAAGTGGTGATATTAATATTAATTTATTAGATAATCGAAACTCTGGTGAATATGTAAATCTCTTACATTCAAGTGGTTTCACTAATGTAAATACTAAACCAACTTTTAGGCCCAATGGTGATACACATATTTCCTGCATCGATCATATTTTCATTCGAGGATTAGGTACTGATATACTAAACCCAAATTTTAATTATAATCTAATCGAATTTTACTTCACTGATCATTGTGGTATAAGTTTGGATTTGCCACTATTAAACATCGGATATCTTAAATACAAAAAAAGCAGAGAATACTTTTTTGATAAAAAACTATTTCAACTAGAACTAAGTAAGTATGATTTTTTTGCAATATATAAAAGTTGTGAATCCGTTAACGACGAATTTAACTGGTTTATTGAAAAACTAACAATGATTATAAATCGCTGTAATAAAGTAAAAACTCGCAAAAATTACAAACACAAAAGATCCCCTTGGATAACCTCGGAAATTTTGCAATTAATTAAAATTAAAAATGACGAGTATAAATTATCTATCCAATTTCCAAATAATCCATTATTAAAAACCAAATACAAAGAAGCATCAAAAAAAGTCCAACAAGCTGCGAGAAAAGCAAAAAAAATTTATTACACGAGTATTTTAGATAAATGTAAATCAAAACAAAAAAGTTACTGGTCTGTAGTTAAGAACACAATTGGCCAAAATGACAAAAGAATTAAAAATATTTTGGTTGGAAAAGATAATTTAACCGTAGATGGAAATAAACATAAAATTGCGGAGTATTTTAATAATTATTTTGAAAATAGTGTTCGTAATATTGTTTGTAATATTCCAACTGACGTTCTATTCGACAAAGATGATATAACGCTATCCTTAAATATATAAACTCTTGCGATTTTGGATTTCTTAAATGATGATATTAAACATGCAATATTATCCTTACCTAATAAACCTTCCTTCGGTTACGACAATATATCAATAAGATTGATAAAGGAAAATATACATTTCTTTGTTTACCCTTTAACATACCTATATAATGAATCTGTTACTGCTAGTGTTTTTCCTGAAACACTAAAAACTGGTATTATTACACTCGTCTTTAAAAGGGGAGATAAAAAACTAGTATCGAACTATAGACCAATTTGTATTACATCTACTATAGGGAAAATTTTTGAAAAATGTATGAAAAAAGTTGTGCTGAAATTTTTGCAAAGTATAAATTACTTCAGTACTAACCAGTATGGTTTTCTACCGGGTAAAGGGACAGACGATGCTTTATTTGAACATATTACATATGTATCTAAACATTTAGAATAAGGAAGATCAGTAGCGGCAATATATTTTGATATACGTAAAGCTTTCGATACTGTGGACCATAATATACTCTTAAAAAAAGTTGTATGCAACCGGTTTTAGAGGTAATATTTATAACTGGTTTAAAACTTATCTAACAAACAGAAAAAATACAACAAAGATTAACAATGTACAAAGTGGCGGTGTATTACAACATTTTGGTGTTCCACAAGGCAGCATCTTAGGCCCGTACTTATTTTTGATTTACATTAACGACTTATGTAATCTAAATGTGACCGGAAAAATTTATAGTTATGCAGACGATACGGTACTAGTAATGAATTCCCCTTCGCCAGAACGGCTTCAAATATGAATCCAGAATGACGTAGATAAAATAGCTCGATGGTTGAATAACAATAAATTAGTTTTAAATGAGAACAAAACGAAACTGATGATCTACACTCATCAAAAAGGAGAATTATGGGAAAATTTTGAAATTTTTTGTGGAAACGGAGTAAAAATAAATACGAGTGCATGAAATTAAATACTTAGGCCTAATAATTGACAGTAAATTAATCTGGAATAAACAAACAATATTGGTTGAACAGAAATTAAGAAAATTAAACTATATTTTCTATTATCTAAATAATTTCTTTTCTCCAACACAATTACGACAATTGTATCTAGCCTTATACCAACCTGTTTTGGGATATGGCATCATACACTGGAGTGGAATAGCTGACTACCACTTAAAATCTATTACAGCTTTACAAGGAAGAATGCTTAAAAACTTATCGGGCAAGTTGCTAGGAAAGATTTATTGAGAATACAAGAATTATATAAACTACAACTTCTAAACTTTGTCTACAAAAATAAAATGAAATTTAATATAACACAGCCAGAAGGAATTACAAGATCTTCAACCTCAGAACGAGCAAATACTCCTCATTTTATTAAATATCACACGCGTATACAATCTTTATATAGAGGTGCAGTTTTATACAATGCATTACCGCACACATTAAAAATTCAATTAAGAAACTATAAAAAAAGACGAAAACTCTTGACTGATTACCTTCTGTTTGTGAAAACTTAAATCTGGATGTCTATGTTTAGGACCAAATTATTATTATCACTACTACTATTACTATTTTTTATATATATATAATGTGTGCGTATAAGACAAAAAAAATAAAATAAAAGAATTCTTTTATGAAAACGCTATTAATTAATAGAAATATAATTAGTACTCGTACATATTGCCAAATTACGCTAAATTGTTTTACACGTATGTAAATATCGTTACTATTGTAAAAATCGTTTATTTTATTAAATGCTAATTATGAGACTGTATTCATATTACACCTTGTTTATTACCATATTTTAAGCGCTAAGTTTATGTCATGAATATCCTTTACTTTTATTCTTTATTTGTACTTTATTTTGTCATCTTTCGTTTGTCTTACTTTTATTTTACGTACATTAATGTATATTGTAATTCGAAAAATTAATTATATTACCATATGAATCCACTACTCGCGCAAAACTGCGCATTTGTGAAAATATTGTAAAATAATAATAATAATAATAATAATAATAATAATAATAATAAAGTTTGATTTGATTTGAAAATGATCAAAATTATTAATAGTATAAATATTAGTAATAAATGTATTACTATTTATAAAATAAACGTGCGAAGAAAATCTGCCAGCATATTCTTCCTCATAAAAGCCTTAGAACCGATCCATAACGTTGCCTTAAGAATTATTATCCTTGGACGCATCAAGCATCCTCTACATCATCGGGTGTTTGTGTTCTAACAAACATGCCGCCGTTAATACTTTTAATTTTTGTATCTCCCGTGAACATCTACATTAATGTCTACGATACCAATTTTCCGTAATGAACTCTATACTATCCTTCCCCATTCTTGTATAATAGCCTATTACCCATCGCTGAAAAGAATAATAAGTATAGAGCGTTGATCTATTAGTTTTCCTAAAAGAACCACCATGGGAACACTCAACACTGCCCATTGGTTATAGACTTATCGCTCTATTGCTCGCACGCACATCTAATAATGATGACAATTCTTTGTAGGACAATGGAGAAAATACAAACACACACACTTCACAAATACATAGATGAAGTCAAAGCGGATACCCCAAAGGAGATCTCATCACCCACGTAGCATGCGCTTATTTAATTTCAGGCGTAGTTCGGGCAATCCACCTGCACGATTACACTGCTTGGTACTCGACGCTAAATTAAATGTAATTCTCCATAGTTTTGAAGCATGCTTTTGTACGAATCCAGTAATTGTCTAATTATTACTGCGTCTGGATTTTCTTCACTCTATTCATTCAGTTGCTCACACCATAAAACAACTCTGTACCAAGCTGAAATGCAAGTAAGATTTCTGTGGATTCCAGCGCATGCTGGAATATCTGAGAACGATTGTTTGGACTTAGCAGTCAAGGCAGCATTAGCTCCCTTATGCTTAGTGATGCCCCGTCGCCGGAAATAGTCCCATTCCGGTTTAGGGGCATGAAGGAAAAATGGTTTACTTCTTGGTTACGACAAGAAACCCGTCTAAGATTCATTAAGTCAAACGCTGAGCCCTGCTGATTACCTTTGGTTTGCAAAGAAAAAATTCTCTGCCCTCAGTAGATTGCATTTATGACATACATCTATGTCGCATAACCATATTTTTGAAGCGACCTTTCTTCATTCTACGTGCATATTTTGCAGTGCAACATGGTCCTACTGTGGAACACATTAAGCACACTGCAACCATTTCAACGGAATAAAGAATGAATCCCTAAATATACTTACATCCAGGCCCGTGCCCAGAATTTCAGGGGGGGGGTGAAAATTTTCTTCGCATATTTATTTTATAAATAAAAATACATTTTTCACTAATATTCAAGCTATTAATAATTTCCATCATTTTGATTTATATATTAATAATTTAAATAAACGAATTACTGTATAAACATTAATGAAAATTACATATGTTATTGATTATACCCGTAATAAAAAATTTTGCATAAAATATTAATGAAGTACCTAAGCTATTTCATTTCTCATTTGGGGTTGAACCCCCAAAACCCACCCCGTGGACACGGCCTTGCTTCCATCCAATCACCCAGACCAGGTTAGGTCGATCCTGAATATCAACAGGTTATAATATTTAATTTGTTCGACGTATAAATGGTACACGACCGTATAATTAATACAAAAAATAAAACAATACTAAATATTAAACTGAAAAAATTCTGCTTTGTATTATATTGTAACGATTATACTTCAGTAGTTTGGCTCTGATCACATTTCAAAGCTATTAATTTAAAATTAGCACCTAACAACATGTGTTGGAAAATAATTTATATAACGTACATATTTCTATTAATATATTATACATTGCGTGAATATAGACCGCCGTTTTTCGAAACGCATCGATTGCTAATAAATTTTGTAATGTGATTTGTAATTTTTAAAATTTGCGTATTACAATAATAAAACATTTTGATATTTCTGAAACGTCTCTTCAACATTGCTGCTTGATTATTAAAAAGTATATTATGCTTATAATGTCTATTGCAATCTCGGTAATTACCATTTATCTGCTTATTTTCCGTGATAACGAAAATCAAGATAAAGAAAAAATTCGACTCCGTCGGTTTGTCGAACATACTGGGTCTATAATAATATTAAATTGAATTCCAATCATTGAGTTAGTGGTCTCAAATTCATTATAATCCAAACACGATACAACAGTCTAATTATCGGATAATGATAATTAAATTAATATGGTTGTTTTTTTTCCTGCAAGTAATTTACGGACAAGAAGATTATGACGATATGCCCAAGGTATCGTAATTCATTTTTTTCCTAATTTCAATAGAATTCGCGTATTTTTGCAGAGTTAACTTCTAGAAATTTGAGAAACAGAATAGGAACACTAAAATTATTCATAATATTGTATATATAAAACACGGTATATGTTAAGAATTCCTTTTTAAATTTTTATCTTTTTGCCGGTTGTTCGTTTTTTAAACATCGATAGTTTATTTATCTATTGTTTATTTATTAATAGAGTATTATCGTACTATCATATTATAAAATGAAAACATTACTGTAGACATGTTTTATAATTAAATATAGATCCACAATCTGTTTGTTAAAATTTATAAATGAAAAATAAAAGGAATTTATTTATTTTATATTTATACTCTCTGTATAATGCAATATTGCAAAGAGCGCTTAATATAATGCGGTTGCCTAATTTTAAGTAGCCCATTGTTGATATTTAATTTATTTTTTTTCCCATCCCAAAGAACACACAAATTTGAGAAAATTGTTTGCAAGCCGCGTGTTCTTAATCTATAATGTTCCTCTCTATTATTCTTTATTCAATTTTGGTATTAAAAAATAAAATAAAAAGTTTTTGAAAAGTAGTCGCGGCTTTAGATAAAAATTTTGGTGATCTCGTATTCCGATTTGTAAGTAGGATACGTATCGTTTTTTTTTTTTACTATTTTTCAATGTTCACCCCTTTTAACTTTGTTAAATAATAAAATTCCGCTGTTAATTTTTGCAATCTCAATCGCAGTTTAACTTTATCAGTTTTCTCATTCAAATAATGTTTTGAAGCGTGGAATGATTTTTTTTTTTTTTTTTTTTTTTTGAAAAATATGTATTTATAATTTTTTACATACAAAAATTTTCGTCAAGCTAAAACGCTTGTCGACGAATTATCCTATTTGACATTTTACTATCTTAAATTAACTTATACATATACATGATCGTGTAATATTTACTTAATCTATCTATTTTACTTATCAATAATTACTAATCTATTTCTATTTTCTATATTCAGTTTTTTTTTTGTTTTTTTTCCTAGCTTTTTTTGTTGCGCTTTGTCTTTTTATTTTATGTCTATTATTTTTTTTATATTTTCTTCTTCCTGAAGCCATTCCTTTATTTTCCTTTTTCTTTCCCCTATTTTTTCCTTCTCTATTATTTCTTTGGGTATTTTATTCAACATCTGAGTTATAATATATTTATCCGTTTGCTCCCCCATCTTTGTTCTTGCTAACGGCAGTTGGTAAGAAAGTTTTATACTCGTATTCTGTGTTTATTCTTTCCTCCAATTCAATTTTCTTTTCTGCTGATATGTACTCCCATATCCTCAGTAATAAATACATTCCTCTTACGCTCATCACGTCTTCTTTTTTAATGTATTTCACTTTCAGTTTCTCCCTTTAAGGATTTGGTATTAATTTTAAGCATTTAATTTGCAGTTTATTTATTTTCCCCAAGTATGCTTTTCTCGCCATTCCCCACGCCTGAATTCCATATCTTATCCTCGACTCTACTAACGCATAATAAACTACTTTTAATGTTTCATTTGTTGCATATTTCTTTAATGTATATAAAGGTGGTAAAACTGCTCTTATTTTCTTTGCAATGTATTCCATATGTATGTCCCATCTTAAGTGTTGGTCCATCATTACTCCCAAATATTTATACTGCATTACTATGTCTAACTTTTGACAGTTTTTCATTTCGCATTCGCGTCTTTCCCCCATTGAATGTACACATTCATTTGAGTGCATTATTATATTTGGACAATACAAATCGGAGCTGTCTATTTTTTTCCGCAGTACCATTAGTCTTTTTTACATTTGTTCTTAGACTTTTATCGTCTGCCCATTTACTTATTGTTATTAGATCTTTTTGCATCCTTATTTCTGCCTCTTTCATATCTTTATGTGACGTAACTATTGCTATATCATCCGCGTACGCGACTACCTCACTGTAACTTAATTCCCCTTATACAGAGACCATTTGTATATATAATAAACAGTATTGGCGCTAAGTTGCTACCCTGCGGTTTGCTTTCGATGTGGATTTTCCTTTTTGAAATCCGTATTGTGTTTTGTCAATTATCCTATTTTCTTGTAGGTACTTCGTTAGATTATTTGCTACGTACTTTTCTAATATTGTTGCAATTACATTGCTTACAGCAATTGGCCTATAGTTTTCATATTCACTTCCCTTTTTTATATATTGGTCTCGTTTTCGATATTTTTAACCCATTTGGCATTTTCCCTTCTTTTAACGTCTGATTAATTAGCTTAGTAATTTCCTTCACTATATATATTTTTACTGTTTTTATATCTTTTATTCTTATTCCATCGATTCCGGTGGCCTTTGTTTCCTTTAATCCATCGATTATTTTACCCACCTGTTCTACGTTTGCTTTAGGTAAGTACATGTTTACTTTTACTTCATCTTCTTCTCTTTTTTCTAATAGCACTTTATTACATTTGTGTTCTAGTTTTTTTATACCATTTTTGAATTCTTTACTGAATTTATCTGCAATTTCTCTTGCTTCTTGATTAAAAATCATTATGTTAATAGTGATGAAACTTAAACGACGGAAAATTAATATTCGTATTAATCATCATTGTGTGATAATGAAGTTTTGTAAGGGTCTATTTACGGGAAGTTGGAAATTTGTTTTAAGGGCGTTGTTCGTTTTCTTGAAAAATATTTTTTTAACAAACAGTAAATTTTTAAGGTATAAAACAGAAAAAATAAGATTACCGACAAGGGAAATATAGGACTAGGAATTATGACAATTTATATTTCATAAAACCTAAAGGAATTAATAATAAAATTGATAATGTTGAAGAGGAAGTTTTGAGTCATTTTTACTAGGTAACTTACCGAAGGAATTAAGAGACGAATGTAATTTGAATATATGGAAAGACAAAATAAAAATATGGTTGATTGCGTGGTGCAAAGAATGAGAAATGGCTAGTGATAGGAACAGCAATAAGAAGATGGGTAATTGATTGAAAGAGTAAATAATTATAAATGATGTAATGAAAAAAAAAACAACTAATGTTTGGTACTCATGTTTTAGCCGCATTACTTATGGCTTATGTGAAAATATTGTGGTACGATGTACGATGGATATAAATGTTGTGAATTAAAATTAGACGTAGAATAGTAAAAATAGAAGTTAAGTTGAATTAAGTAATTAGATATAAAACGAACATGATGTATTAGATTTAAGATGTAGATGATGAATAAACGATATAATTATGTTGGGAACCCACTGCCTTGTGGGACCCGCAAATTATTTCTAAATAAAAAAAAAAAAAACAAAAAAAAACCGTGCTCACAAATTAAACTAGTCAAATAAATAAGATGCGGACAAAAATAAAACAAATAAAAAGTTCTTTGCTTGTTAAAATGTTGTAAATTTGTTGACGATATATTAATTTTTAATTAAATTTGTATTCACCATTTTTAACTGCCTATCTGTTTTTCCGCTGCTTATCCGTTTACAATTTTACACTCTGTCGACATGTTAAAATCGAAAACAAACATACTAATGTGGTTTACAAGTAATAAAAACGTAAATTCAATTAATAAAAATTAACGAAATTAGATAGGTTTTTTTTTTTTTTTTTGATAAATGCGCAAATAAATTGTAGCTGAAATTACATTAAAGATTTTTTCTAATGTCATACTCCCCAGGGACTTGTCTGGTTATTCCCTCTAAATAGGAAAAATGAAAAATACGTGCTTTCCTCGAAGTTTTGTATCCAAATTGTCTAAAAGATATCTTGAAACTAAATTCTTACCAATATTATTACGGTACGACAGATTAGTGTGTTAATGCTTGAAAACGGTTCACGGTTAGAGTCACACGTTTTTATTCGTTTGGTATTTCATTACTTTTTACTTCAATAATTTTATAATTGGGCTCACTGTTATAAGTTTGTCTTCAGTAACTTCCAAGATTCGCTGTATCAACGTTTTTTGATGTTGCACTTTTAAATTTTTAATGATGCTCATAACAACAAGTGGTCGAATTAGTGAAGTAACGTTTGGGGGCAGAAATTAAACTTGAATGTTCTTCAGTTTAACAACTACAAGGTGCAAAGTTACATTTTCGGTAAGGAGCAAAAACTATTTATAAAATCTCTCTGTAATTCGATATATCAGCCACCTAACCATTTTGAAAAAGCAGCAGCAATCATCTAAACATTCTTATTTTCGTGATACATCACTGTTTGCAGTTATACTAATAAATAAAGGTTTTCATAAAATAATTGATTGAAAATGTTAATTTTTTCCCGTACCAGTTCACCACAGTCTTCCGCTATCTCTATGTTTACAATGTTGCATTCATTCAGGATGTACACTGTCCTGCTCGTTGTATCTAATGCAGTTTTCAGTTTTCCCTATATTAAATCTTTTGAGATAGATTTTGAAATTTCCATGTCCTGATAAGAATTGTACGTTGTAAATATTCGGAGTATAGTACGTGTTATATTTAGCCTCTCCTTAATTGTTGGAAAAAAAACTTTTTGTTATTCCGTTATGACTTATCCATACCGTTTCAAACTTTTTTATATATTATTCGCTGATACTTTTTTTTTTCTTTTTTCCTACCCTGGGTGCGCCAGCGACCTTGACCCAACAACATGAAAAATGGAAAAGACAAAGGACAGCAGCAACGGAATAACTGAAGGCAATGGGAAGGAAAGAATATTGGTAGCGTTAAAGGGAGTAGGAAGACCCAATACTAGAAGTTGAGCGTAAAGGAAGGAGCGTTCGTTAGAGAGTGCAGAACATTCGAATAGGATGTGATTTGGATCACAAATACAAGAAGGCTCAGAAGCGTGAAGAGAGCAGAAAGGAGAAAGAGCTAAAGAAAAACGAAAGCGAGAAGAGGGGAGTAGAGAATGATTGATTCTAAGCCTAATTAAGGAAAGAACAGTGGAACGACAACAGGTAGGAATAGATTGAAACCAAAGCAGGAAACTAGGAACCGGTTGAATAAGACGGTACTGTGAAAAGCGATTCGCTGATACTGTCTGTAACTTCAAAATTTTCCTAATCGATATATTGCAAACTTACAATAGCTTTTGGTACTATTTCAGCGGTTTTATCATTTACCTAATGGATTCAATTTTCTTTTATTTATATATATATAGATATATACTATACTGCTAATCTAGTTTATTCATAGGAATTCGTCAGGGTTAGACGGTTTGCGCCAGGCCAAAAAAAAAAAGAACAAAAACAATTTCTATAAAAATTCTTTATATTTTAATTTCAATATTGAAACGAAAAGGTGATATCTAAATAGACGACTGTTCACATTTGACTTAAAAATTTGTTAATACTTTTTTTGTCTCATATCTGACATGTGGTTCACACAAAGTAGGTTGGGTTCAACTTCCAACGTAATTACCTAGGTTTTCATGATGTACTGTTTCATTTTCAATTTTTCATAATATTTTTGATAAGTTGATGAAGGAAAATTATACAAGATGAATAAAAAAGAGGTCGCGATACTGAGTTACCGAGTTAATGACTACGAAAGAGATAATAATGTTTAGAAATTTAGGGGGGCTATCCGTTATGAAATACTTTGAATTATCACAGTGTGCTAAGGCAACGGGTACAAATTCGACTTGCTTTGGCATGTTTTAAGTAAAATGTACATATCTGCGTCTTTCTGGATTTGGAACTGGAAAGGTTACTTATATAATACATACATAGATCTCTGTTTCTTCTAATTTTTCTTGAAATTCTTCCTAGCCTAGATTATCTGCATATATAAAGCTCTCTGCACCTACGAATATGCTAATCATTAGGAAAGGCCAAAAAGGATTTCCGCGAAAGACTGTTTTGTTCATTATGCCGTCGACTAGAATGAGCTACAATCGTTAGTATACTGAAAACACTCTACACCAGTTCGGACTCCTTCGTTGTTTTTGAATTTTCTTAATAAGCAAACTGTGTAATTTACGGTACCAGCAGAGAAATTTGGGAAAGTAAAGAAAACTGAAAAAAAAAGGGGGAAACTGGGCCTCCTATTTTCATTTGTAACAATGGGCTCTGTAGGTTATTTCACAGTCCCCGATACTCGGCTAATAATGCGGAACTCATTTTAATTCACTCGTGCTATGTTCAATGAAGATGATTCCTACAACTCCTGAAACTAGTTTGCCTTGAATGATTTTTGCTTCAACGATTGTGACGATACGATAAAGATTTAATCTTTCAAAAAATTTGCTTAAGATGATTTAGTAACGATACAGATCGGTAATTCTTTGTATCTTGGGAAATTCTTCGCAGAACCAGAACATGGGTCTTTATTCATATGCACAGGGGTTTTACTATTTCTGAACAGATAGTGACGCAAACCATTTCGCTACTTTTTGATCAAAATGCTTGAGTTGTGTTTCGTTCCAAAGTCGTCTAACCCGGCTACTTTTCATCATTTAACGTGCTATAAAATTTCTCTGGTTACCTCCGAAGCAAAGAAAAACTGTTAGATTTGTTTCGCGCTCTTTTATTTTTCTAACGTTTTCTGTCTTAGACTTATTTCGTAGTTTTCCATTATTGGATAAGTTGATTTATAAAGTTGTTGGATGTAATTTTCAACGGCCGAGTTATTCGCTACGGCTCACTGTTTAACCGTCTTGTCCAGCGTCAAAATTTGAACTATTAGCAGTCAAATCTTCGATACAATCAAGCCGATCAGTTTACTTATGAAGGTTTATCGTGTCTCGTTTCAAACTTGTTATACCTTTTTGCTTTAAATTTTACTGTTTGGTTCAAAAATATTCGGGTACAATTTCGTCGGCAATACTATAGTATTATTTTTTTTGTAAATTTATTTAACGTGCTTAGTAATTTATCATAGTTCTCCAAATTTGATATCTAATTGCTTGTTACATTAATCCTAATTTGCTTTTTTAAAGTTGAAGCATCGTTAAAAGGAATCACTTCGAACTGTTTCAGGCATCTTCAATTTTACCACTGGGCGATGTTAAGTATGAAGAACAGCACCACAACACGGATCTTCCCGCCAGATTACATATGATTCCAAGAAAAAAAAAATCTGGATTATATCCTCTTCTCTATCGCCTACTCTAGACGGGGAGAGTGGAAGCTTGCATCGTGTGCTAATGTTAACTATCTTCTAGCCACCTAAGATTCTTCTTTATCACAATCAAGTATGTTTATCGATATCCCCGGTTTTTGCTATAGTTTTAAAGTCTTTCTTGAACGAACATTCGTTTCGTAAAGGGTTATAGACCAATATGTTACTAAAGAATGTTTTAATTTCAGTGTTAATACACTTCCAGTTCAAATTGCGTTGTTACTTTTGTTTCTGAAAAGTACAAATTATTCCTAGAAATATCACGCTGTCGCGTTTTGACTGAGGAGCTTTCGCTACTGATTTCGGCGTAGGGAATTTTTTCGGATATCTATCGGCTGCCTAATATGACGCGCAAAATATATCATTATTATTATTATTACTATTATGTGGTATTTTTCCCGTGGTTCAAACTTGCCATGTTCATTGAAATCACTGTTACTCGCATAAAGAGTTATTCAGATACTTTCTGGTTGATGCTGACTGCTCAGATACGGTAGGATTGGCCGACGTCAATGTGAAGTCACTATGATGATATAGGTTTTGAACATTTTGAGTTATTAAATTTATAGGCTAAGCCCAGAAGTACCACATATTGGTTTGTACCTTGTGTGGCAATAACAGAGATTTAAAATTAAGCGAATACGTAAACGGTTTAAGATTGAAAATGTAAGCCTTATTCAGTCATGGCTTGTACGTGAACAGAATGTGTGTCGGCGTATTTCACCGTTTCTAAAATATAGTACTCAGTTCCCGAAGTGGCTAGAATAATTTACAAACGCAGACAGTAAATTTCATTGCCGATGCTAACATGGAAACGTTAAATAGGTTCAATATGGCTATTTAAATTCTTCTCGTCTTCAGAGAAACTACTCGCCTATTTAATGCATTCACGCCCGCACTTTCATTACGGACATTTTTTCCAATAATAATTGTTGACCGGAGTTTCTATGAATGTGTATGTTTCTAGTATATAATATTATTTTCTTTTGTTTTGTTTTTCAAAGTTCTGTGAATAGATATTACCTTCGGAGCCTTATGCGCTGAATGTGCATTCATAGTCACGGAAATAGACGTGCTCTGTAACTATTACTGATGCGAGCAATTAAATTCATTCTATTGTTAAAACTTGCAAAAATCGGAATCCCGTCATTTTGCTGTCTCCCACTATGCAGGGAAGTTAAAAGTAAATTATTTTAATTAAAACCATTCACTTTGTAGATTAAGATTTAATTATATTTTAAAACTTTCTCGCGCATAAAACCATTTCTTAAGCACAAAGTTGATTGCGCGTTTTATACTTATATTTTTTGATTAACCTAAATCAATGGTGTAACCAAAAATTTATCGAGAAACAAAAAAAGCGTACTGTTTTTTTTTGTTGTTTTTTTTTTTTTAATATGCCGTGCTTTTATATGTAAAATTAAAAAAAAATTGAATTTAATTATTTTTGATGTGTTTTTCTGTCAATAAGTAAAACTATTATTTTTAACCGCGGGAGTATATCTCAGGCACGATATAAATTATGGAGTGAATTGACTGCGGCAAAATAGTTAGATCTAGTAGGATAGTACACCAAGAAGGTAAGGTAGCCTACATTTCTTCAAAAAATATTCAGATATTTTTTTGTGGGCAGAGCATTCCTAAATATGTATACATAAATAGGGTGAGGTTTGAGGTTCTGCCATGTTTGTAATTGAATATCTCCGAAGCTATCTGCATTGCCTGAATTTTTGGTCGGCATTGCTTTGGTCGTCGGTGGGTTTCTTGTATGCAAATTACATCGCAGTGATTAGTAGTGCAGAAATCTGCTAATATCGCCTCTTTAACTGCTGTCAGGCCTTCAATGTTAATATAGTGGTAATCGTTAATAGCTCTGAAAAGGGTCGTTTTATGGCTCTGAAGATGTACATGATCAAGTTCCCTGTGTTGTAAGTATTAGTCAACGAATTAAAAATCTGTATTAGTATTGACCAGAATGGGAGTACCAAAGCACTTAATATTACTGATCAATAATTTGTACACTTGTATGGAAGCGATGATAAGAATCGATAAGATACCATCAGAAACTTTCCACCCGCAGAAAGGGTTACGGCAGGGATGTATACTGTCTCCCGTATTGTTTAATATATACGGAGAGTTTATCATAAGGAAGGCCTTAGATGGATTCACAGGAGGAGTCAGGGTTGGTGGTGAACATATAACGAACTTGAGATATGCGGACGATACCACGCTCATTGTCGAGTCAGAAGAAGAAATGAAGAACCTGTGGAACAGAATTGAACAAACAAGTATTAGGCTAGAGGTTTGTCTATCAATAAAAAGAAGACGAAGATCATGACCATAAGCAAAAATTACACGCCGAGAAATCTACAGATATTTCAAGATGTTGAAGCGGTAAAAGAATTCGAATACCTTGGATCATTAATCAGCAATAAAGGTGGAAGCGAAAAAGAAATCAAGCGTAGAATTGCACTGGCAAAGTCGGCGATGGCACGATTATATAAAATCTGGAAAGACCAATACAGGAACAAAACAGAGACTGGTAAATGCTCTCGTGTTTTCAATATTCCTATATGGAGTAGAAACATGGACCCTGCGAGAAGCTGATAAACGGAAAACTGACGCATTCAAGATGTGGACTTGGCGAAAAATGCTGAGAATCCCATGGAAGGCGAAGCGCACAAACCACTCCATTTTAGACCAATTAAACATAGAACAACGTCTCTCGGTTACTTGTCAAAAGAGAATTATGAAATACTATGGTCATATACCATGAGAAGAGAAAGAGATAGCCTTGAAAAATATATTATAGTGGGTCCAATAGAAGGAGCAAGATCTCGTGGAAGACCGTCTGGACGATGGATAGATACAATAACAGCATTAATCGATCAAACGCGAATCATGGCAATGAGAAGCAGCCAGAACAGAAGTCGCTGGAGACAACTAGTACTTGGTAGATTAAAATAGAGGTCACAATGAGCAGCTGTTGTGCAAACGACTATAAAGAATTCCGGAGAAATCCAGTATTACTTAAGTCGCTGTTATCGGGGGAGGGGGGGGGGGTATCACGTGGAGGTTCTTTATTTCCCCACACATATCTACTCATATCATCAAACGGGGGATATCTTCATTTTTTTTTTTTTTTTTCATTGCTAAAATACAACTGGACGTACCCGGATTTTTATTTTCAATTTTTTTCATTTTATTTATTTATTTTTTTGATCAAAAAGTTTATTAATTTTAGATAATTTTAATGTAACGTTAATACATTAATATTAACAATACGTAACGAGTCTTCATGGTTCATATTACTAAAATTAAAATGAAAATATTTACTGGAAACCACATCGCTAACTTCCATCATCAGAAACTAAACTAAAACTAATTCGGTAATTTCAGCCGACTTCGACTTCCGTAAATTATATTTTGTTCCCCCCAAACTGAAATTGGAAGGATTTTTTTTTTTTTTCTTACGGCCTAGACTGTCATTCATTTACATCATACTTTAGAAATTAAACCAACATGTTGTTATTTACATTTCACTAAAATTCTCGCTTCTAATTTACTCCCACTGTGTAAAATGTTTCATGTTAGATTTTGGTCAGATTTTTACGTTTCCTCATTTTCCAATCAACCTTCCTCTTAAATTTTTTCATCCAACCTAATCTTCCTAGCCGGCCTTGGTTTTACGATTTTCCTTCGCTTCGCCGCTCCGTTATTGTCCCTATTATCCGTTTACGTCTGAATCATATGCTTCTTCCTTCCTCACGTTTTCGTTGACATCTCGCACACTTTCCCCTAATTATCCTCTTCATTCTGAGGACGAAGCCGTCTGCAATCCTGACTATATCTTCTTTGAATGTCCATCGCTCGTGAACGAACGTACTTCTTTTTATTCCCATCTATTATCACTTAAGCTCCCTAATCCGTATTGCGCTTCGTATATTTTATAGTTTCCGTTGATCTCCGTTGTTCCGATCCTCAGTTTTTTTATTCCATAAATAGTTGACCGAATCTACATCTAACTGATCCTTTTTCATCGTATCTTTTCTGGGCGAGAAGATCCGTTGCTGGCATACCCAAGAGGAGGGTGGATAACAAAAAAAAAACAGAAACTAACAGCAGGTCTGCAAGACGAATTCAGCTAAATACCCCCCTCTCCATTGGCATTATTATTAATTATGATTTCGGTGATTTCTCTAACTTGTCAACTTTTAAATCTATCAACTTTAGCTAAAACTTTCGTTTTGTCAAAATTTAATATGTGACTAGGGACTGTTTTGTGTTTTGCTAACAACAACGACTTCTATACCTCGTTTATGTGCACAGTCCGTTTTATGTTCTTTGATACACGTACTGATTGATCTACTTATTTATCCAATATAACAGTTACCACATGCACAAGAAGTCTTGGACTTTTATTTTCCTTACCATGTCTTTATCTTCTCGGATGGCTCGAAGAGTGATGGGGGCGTGGGTGGTGCGTATACGTCTCCTACGTTTTTGCACTTTGAGTCTTTTAGATTTCCTTCTTTCTGCTCCTTCTCGGCCGAATCGATCTTAATTCTTCGTGCTATTCATTTTATATCCTCTACAAGTGGGGTTCATAAATGATCGTTTCTGATTCCAAAGGCGTTCTCCAAGCCATCTCCTCTCCTCCTTCTCATACTTCTGACGGTATCATCCTCTCTATTCGATCTCTTGTCTCCTCTTTTTTCTCGACCCGTTCCATTCTCATAGACTTTCTATGGGTTCCTAGTCATTTCGATATTGAGGGCGATGGCTCAGCTGACTCTTTAGCTCGCTCAGCCGCCATCAATGGTCCTTTCCACGACTCTTTCCCTTCTTCTGACATTCTTTCCCTATCACGCTCTAATCATTCTAAAATTTGGTCGGATATGTGTATCCATCTTTATTCTCTAATCATTATTCATACTTCCGTTTTATTCAACCGGTTTTTCCTGCCTTGGTTTCAATCTATTCCTATCTGCCGTTGTTCCACTGTTGTTTCCTTAATTAGGCTTAGAATCAATCATTCTCTACTCCCCTCTTCTCGCTTTCGTTTTTCTTTAGCTCTTTCTCCTTTCTGCTCTCTTCACGCTTCTGAGCCTTCTTGTATTTGTGATCCAAATCATATCCTTTTCGAATGTTCTGCATTCCTTAACGAACGCTCCTTTCTTTACGCCCAACTTTTAGCTTTGGGTCTTCCTACTCCCTTTAACGCTACCTATTCCCATTTCCTTCAGTTATTCCATTGCTGCTGTCTTTTGCTTTTTCCATTTCTGACCGCTTGGCTATTTAATTCTATCTCTTGTTTTTTATCATGTTGTTGGGTCAAGGGCGCTGGCGCGTCCAGGGTAAGGAGAAAAAACAAAAAAAGTCTTATAAACACACACCGGCCATACGAGGTGCGGGTAAGTCATTTTTGATAGCTTTCAAGATATGTTTGATTTTTACGTGTTGAACACCGGTCGATATTATCTGACAATGAAAATTCTCCCAATTCTGCTTGTCGCTCCTTTTACGTTAAGCGATCAAATCTAGCCATCAATTCGTTGTCTTCTTTGATTCCGTTATTTTTGTTGCATCTGTTTTATTAGTTTTTCAAATTCTTTGAAAGGTCCTTTCATGGGAAATATGTTTTATTCTAGTCACCGATGTTCCTAGTTTTTGGCTCAGGCAATGAAGGAAATTTTCATGCAAATGTTTAGCGCAATGAGATGGTTTGTGAAAAATGCAAGTGGTAATTCCTGCTAAATTACTTATTTTTACTAAAACATTTAAAAAAGCCAATTATTCGTCTCTTTTTTTATCCATTATGAATTTGATGTTCCCATGAAAATTATTTGTAGCATTTCAAAATTCCCGTAATTTAATGTCACCAAAAGACCATATTATAAACGTGTAATCCACATAGCGAATCAAGCGTTTCCATCAGTTCAATAAATATTTATCAATTTCTTCCATAAAAATATCTGCGAAAATCGGAATCAAATTGGATCCCATGGTAATGCCATCTTCTTGCTTATATAGTTTACCATCAAATGAAAATATGTTCAATAACTACGAGTACATCACTGAAATCGGTTAATTCATTACTAATGTCATATTTTTTGATATCATTTTGCAAACGACGACCAGTTGATCTTATTGATAAGCTGTTCTGAATTTGTTATATGTGGATCAGTATTTGTAGTTTTTTGTTTTTACATACTAATCAAGATAGCTAAAGAGGTCGAAACCTCTTCTCCCGATTAGGAAATATGCTTTTTATGTAACAATATTCATTTGTTCGCAAACGTACATACCGGGTGCGACAGCATAACTTCCTTTTTTAAAATGCGCCACTTTTTTCTACTGAATTTTCTTAAAGAGAAATAATAACAGAAAATCGAAATAACATACTCTAGATCCTATTGGCAATATGTATGCTTCTTCCCTTGCAGTTTTATTTCGATTTTCTGTTATTATTTCTCTTTAAGAAAATTTAGTAGAAAAAAAGTGGCGCATGTTAAAAAAGGAAGTTATGCTGTCGCATCCTGTATGTACGTTTGCGAACAAATGAATATTGTTACATAAAACGCATATTTCCTAATCGGGAGAAGAGGTTTCGACCTCTTTAGCTACACTACTGGTCTAAATTAGTTTTTGGAAACAACTGTCGCTAAAAATAAACGTCAAATAAACAAATAAAATGTCCGGGTATTTCACGTCATTGTTTGCCTATTGTTTCTCGTCTAACTGTTATTTGATATATCTTGCATTGCGTATTTTGTGCGCGTTTCACGGAGCGAGTCGCCGATAGCAATTTAAATATCCCCGAGAAAGCGAAATCTTTCATTTACATTTCTATTGGTAGAAAAGAATATTTTTAATACTAATTATAAATATCTAAGTGTAAAAATAATTCAACGCAAAACAAGTCTTTTCGATAATTCGTTCACGCTAAATAAATAAAAGAAGATTCTTTGGCATCGACGAAATGTTTGGTAACGAGGATTCTCGAAAGTTTTTGTTTAAGAATAGATTCTTTCTTTTTTGTTTTAATTATCACATCTTCATGTTTTGCCTTTAACTACTCAGACTGTTGCAGAACCTACAGAGCTATGCGACTTCTACACGAGCAAATCTTATTTGGTTTCCTTGGTAAATGCAAAAATTTTGACTATTGCACTAGGAGTATTGGGGAGAATTTCGTGCACAGACGCTCCAAGTTATGCGTTATCAGATGCTTCTTGCAGTCATAAATATCAGATGCCCCACGGTTGGTTCGTTTGGCAGCCTACGTACGGGAAACCTGGGTTGGTGGAGTATAAAAAAATTATTTGACGCAACAGTATTATGTCATGTCCGGAGACGATTAAGTACTGTCTTTCCTGCTTAGGCAATCAGAGGGCCACCAGGGGTCGATGGTTAATTTAATAATTTTCAGGAAAGTTCGTTTTGTATTATCCACTAAGACCTTTACTCCTATTTGCGCATGCTCATAAATATATGGGATAGTTTCGGAGGGGGAGGTAGATTTTTCTGGCATTGATGAATATATTGCAGAGCGTGATGTTGCGTGGTCAACTTTGTCACTATTATGTATTCTGACGTGACTCAGAATCCACAGGAAAGACGTTTCACATTACTTCCTGTGCAGCTTATATAAAAATCACCTTGAATTTTCGCAATTACCAGGTTCTTGCTATCTTAGCGGCATATTAGATGTAAAGAGATTAGTGAGTCTATGATGAGCAGTACACGCCGGTAATGGTGCCTATTCAATTCGACATGCAGGATATAGTATATGATTCCACATAATTCTGTATCTGGCGATGTGCAACCGTTATTTAATCGGACTACGTGCCCTAAGTTCTCGACCTGATAGAAGCAGCCGGCGGATGATATGCCGCCAGCTGCGATGGATTTTACTTCGTCTGTTTATACATGGATATGATCTCTGTATTTCTTGATGATCTCTAATACAGTTTGCCGTATATTCACGCACTGTAGATGCCTACTGTACTTAAGGAGAGATAAATCAATACATACGCCAAAAGGTTCTCAGAGTGGATTTCGGAATGGATCCTATATTATAGTCTGATAATGTTCTGAGAACTCCCGTCACGGGATCGCTGGAAAAAATTGGATTAAAAGGCGAGTATTCCTTAGTGCATGAAGAGGATTTGTCACAATTCAGTAGATAGATACAGGTAAGTGTAATACTTTCTGTAATATGATAGCGGAGGACATTCTGCCAGCGCGCATAGACTCACATATGGTGAAAACGGATCGGAGAGAGATCGATTTCCGTTAGTTTTATTTACTTCAAAGCAAGTATAGTGAGTTACACTTAGGAATATGCGAAATCACCTCATCCTACTAAAAGATAAATTTAATTAAAACGCGGATCGCACTTTACTGAATCAATTGAGCAGGATATGCTCTAAATTTGAAAAGCAGACAAAATATTACCTTCTGATACGTTCAACTTTTAATAAATAGATCAACGAATAAAAATCAAAAGATAAATGAAAAGAAATGGCTAACCCAACTTAAATGATGAAATTATCTTTTAGCCACGTAAGGAAGCACCCCTCAATCAACCGTTTACAGAAAAATTAAACGTGTAAATTTTTCAAACTTTTAAATTGAAACGAATTAAAAAATATAAGTATTATCTTCTCAGGAAGCACTTTTACTTTTATATATATATATATATATATATTTTTGTTTTCAAGTGCCATTCAAAATTAATATATTTAATATGGACTAGGGGCGAGCTTGACTTTGACGCATTAGTGATTACAGCCCGGTATTTAAGTCTTTATTCTGCAAATTATGTTAGTAAAAACTAATAAGTAGGGATTAAATTTAACTTATTACATATTTTCATAAATATGATTATTTGCTAATTACGGTTTTAGAATTTTTCTCTACTTTTCGTTTCGCAAGCGAGTATATACATATTTATTTTTGTTTTTGTTTACATTAATTGGTTCGAATGTTATTGATATCCAGGCATACCTTAAATTCAGGTATGCAACTGATTTAGAAGCGCTTCCATTAAATTTTTTTAACCCATATTTTGCACAATATATTAACAGATTCAAAAAGGGCCAGTTTTGGTAGATGACATGGGTAATCTGTTTATAAAGGCTGTTGTTAAAATAGGCTGCCCCACCAACCGAATCAGAAGTATGTATATTATTTATTAATTACTTTTTTGGCCTTGGTCTATAGAGACCTCTTGACATTTTTAACATTATTTATAATTTTTAATTATAAGCGTAACTTTTATTAGGTATATTATTTATGTTTTAGGCCCCTTTCGAAACGCACATTATAAACTATAGCGAAAAACACACGGCATACACTTGTCAAAACTGCGTTATAACAAAATGTCACAATCGAAGTGGTAATAAAAATTTTGTTTTTTAAATTAAACCGAATTATTTTGGAGAGAGCTCGTTATACTATCCGCCCATGTTTGACAAAAAGTAACAATAGATTATATTTGTATGAGACCGGCAATGGAAATAACGAGAAAACCAAGATCAGCAGAAGGCGATAGAAATAAAAGAACAGATGTACCACTATAAGGAGTAGGAATGTTCAGTTCGAAGAGTTGGAGGCAAAGGAGGAAACGCTCAGGTGACAGAGCGGAGTATGCGGAAAAGGCAACAAATGAAATGGAAATTGAAATACTACACTTAAGGCGGATAAATTCAGGTTTGGAAATGAAATTTTCAGTATCCATCTGATGTGTTATTAGTGGTGGGGAAATGAAGTTGAAATTTAATGAGCGAAAATTTGAAACATCCGGTGTTAATATGGTAAATAAAAATTATGGTGTGTGTGTGTGTGTGTGTACTACACTCTCAGCCTCATAATGCGCGGGTAGCGCAATATATTTGTTTGAATGCAATAATGATGTGGCCATGGTATGGGACAGCTAACTCCTTTTGCTCTTACCTTCGTCATTCCTTTTCTTTTCAGGATGCATACGTTTGGCATTTTTCGACGTTGATTGTTATTGTTTCTCCACCTTTGGTATAGCATTCTTTGTCAGATTCCATTCCTTGTTACTCCTAATTGCTGCTATGTACACATGTTGATGGGTAATCGTCCGTTTCTCACAAGCCCAAGGAAAAACCCAAACAAGAAAAAAAAAAAAAAAAAAATTTAAATTAATATGAAACCGAAGAAAAACCATTCAACTAAATTTTGGTTACATTTCTTCCACTTCTACGTAATAATACTCGTACTCTTTGTAATATTTATGGGAATCTAATTTATTATTAGTATAAAGCAGTTTTATTTTTCCATTATTTGATTCCTTTTTTACAAATGTTGAACATATTTACTTCCTCCCATACCATAATTCACAATTACTTTTGGTTAATGTTATATTTAATACGTTACACAGCATCGCATTTATAAGTAACCGCCGATATATATGAAAATTGTATTATGTACGTAAGTATACATATGAAAACAAATTTTATTTTCTGGTTATATTATTTATGGTCATAATTATGATTATATTTTAATCAGTTTAAATTTTTAACTAATATGTATTTTATAATCCTTTACACCTATCTTTCTGTACCGGTCGACCGCTGAGAAACACAATCATTAATCACGAATATGACGCCGAAATATTATAGAAAATTAATTAAATTTAAAAACAAAATTCTGCGTATCACTGTTGTCGGTGGTGATCCGGGTTCCGTAAGTTGGCGGTTCGTTGATCAGTTGGTACGAAGAGATCGGATTAGATATTAATCGGCTTTATCGATACTTGTAACTTATTACTGCTAAGAGTACCGAATACTTTATAAGACTAAAGATCGCAACATAAATTTTGTAACTTTGTCTCGACTACAAGACCACAACTGCTTTGCCGAGATTCATGGTTAACGTCTGACTGACCAGAGAGAAGAAGAGTAGTAATTAACTTCAGCGAAAGTATAAAAATCTTTTTTCTGATTTTTCCTAATTTCTCCCGCCCTTCCCGCGGTGACCGCTGGAGCTGACCCTACCAGGTAGACAGTTTTTTTTTCGTGATCGGTGATTGGCTACCCCAACCGATAATAGGACTTCAAACATGCGCACATTTACTCTCGCACCACCCATTCTAAATTATCTTTTATGTTTATTTTATTTTCCTTCGAATTTTATTCGAACCATGTAATAAACAGACTACAATTGTTAAACTGAAGGTTGCTCTGCCTGAAAACATTCCTTTCAAATTTATTTTGATATTTATTATAATTTATTTTTATAGTAAGTTAACAAACAGGATGAATTTATACACTAATTTTTACGCATTTTTGCTGATACCTCTTGACACCGAATTTTTCCTCTTTTTGACTGGACAAATGGGAAGTTTAATAATCTTGCTTTTCATTTCGCCTTCCATAAGAGGTGTTTATAAAATCTTGACAAATTTTCATCTATACGTACCAAGTAGTCAATGTTTCAGTTATTGCTAACATTATTATTTAATATTTTCCATGTTTTCTTCGATCCGCTAATCTCCTGGATGTTTCAAATGTAATTTGTTTCGGCAACTTAACATTTCTTGGGGGTAATTTGTGCGCAGCCTCAATATCGTCTTCACCTACATAAATACCAATATCTCGCAATTATTTGCAGTACGAGTTCCTTCCGCATTTTAGATGTACCACGAAGCTCATCATTTGCACGGCCACTTTACTGCTCAAGTTCATGAACAATGATTAATGATTTCGGTAAGTGTTGATCCGTTTTTAGCAGTTTGTGTCTGTTAATTTCCCAACTTGCTTGCGCAAAGCTGTAATTTTAGATGTCAAATTTTATTAAATTGCATACCATTATACTTATTAACCGACTTCAAAAAAGGAGGAGGTATTCAATTCGACTGTATTTTTTTTTTATTTTTTTTTATTTATTTATTTTTTTTTTATGTGTGTTACCACAGAACTTTCTTCTAGATGAACCGATTTTGATGATTCTTCTTTTATTTGAAAGGTGGCGTTTGTCATGTGGTCCCATTTAAATTTGATCAAGGTCCGACCGATAGTTTTTGAGTTATCCTTAATAATGCGGGAGATTGAAGCTTTTTGGATGCTTTTCATTCATGATTGTTTTCACCGTCGGATTAGATTTTTGACTTAAAATACTATAAATTTGCCAAATTACCATGGAAATGTAGCTTTTGGTGTTTTTACCGTGGAAATAAATGTTTTAATTTAATTGAATAAAAATGCACTAAAAAGTAAAAAATAAAATGCTTTTTTACAAAAAATAAATACCGACTTCAAGGTTTATTATAAAAATTTAAAAATGCACTAAAAAGTAAAAAATAATTACTCCCGATAAAATATATATATCAGAGTGATATAAGTTAAGGTGATATCGTAATTCTTATACAACATTAATTTTTTGGAGTTGGAATTAAATTCATGTTAGGAACAATTTAATCAACATTTAATGCAGTTTTTAATTATTCTTTTAATATGAATTTGATGCCAACTCCAAAAAATTAATGTTGTATAAGAATTACGATATCACCTTAAGTGTTATATCACTCTGATATATATATTTTATCGGGAGTAATTATTTTTTACTTTTTAGTGCATTTTTAAATTTTTATAATAAACCTTGAAGTCGGTATTTATTTTTTGTAAAAAAGCATTTTTTTGTTACAAATTCGATACTTTTCTTCATTTCGATAACTTTGTGCTTTACAGTCTTATCTGCAGATGAAACCGGTGTGTCTATAGAATCGTCTCCTTCAAAGTCTCCCTGATTTGACTGCTTAGTATCTCTGATTTCTTTTAGCGATTTTATCACTTACCGCTAAATTGTCTCTTGACATTCTGATCTTTTTTTAGATGACATTATTTTGTTGTTAGAACAAAAAGATAATAACACGAAAAAAAAAAAAATATTATTAGAGGAGGACTGGTATTTAGTACTCTACATGTAACTGAGTATTCTTACTTGATTTAATAAATCCTTTTTGCACGATGATAAGAATAAAAATTAACGCAATAACAATGAAATTGCTCAGTGCTAAACTCGAAGATAGGCAGTTACCAACTAGAACAAGAACGTACAGGACTAGAAATTGCGATAAACCTTGCTATGTACTATCTAGGGGGATTAACAGTAAAATAGACCCAATGTAGAGGAAGAGGTATTAATAAAATTAATGGGGAACATACCAAAGGAAATTCGAAATAAAAAAAATCTGGAGAGATGGAAAAACGAGGTTTTTTTTTTTTTTTTTTTTTTTTTTTTTTTGGGCTCGTCAACCAAGGACCTTTACCCAGAAACAAAAGGTAAGGAAATAAGTCGGTCATATTTTGATTCGATCAGAAATTTTAACTAAAAAGGGGGAACAAATAGCAGGCATAATTAGTGGGGAAGGAAAGGACAGGATATAGGATGCACAATAAGGGGTAGGAAGTCCAAGCTTAAGCAAATAAGAATATAAGGCAGAACGCTCCACCGAGAGGGATGAACACTGAAAGAACACTAGATCGGCGTCGCAAATAATTGCATCATCCGGATGGAGAGGACAGTGTGGAGAAGAAATCAAGGAGAAACGAAATCTGGAGGAAGGCAGCAAAGAATGGCCAAAGCGCATACGAACAATAGAAACAACTTCAGAACGACGAAGGGAGGGATGCAAAAGAAACTATGAATATGAAGGAAGAGTAGGCTGGACTGACAGGTAAAAGGAACAACTGTTGGAAAAAGAAGAAACATAGGTATCCGACCAAAATCGGATATGAAAGCTTTTACAAATTGATAGCAGGTTAACGGATGGAATTTTTTTAAAAAAAAGACGAGAGGAAGCAGCAGCAGCCCGAGCCAAGGAATCAGCCGCTTCATTGCCAAATATGCCCGAGTGGCCAGGTACCCACAGCAGATCAATATTGACTGAATGGAGATAGGAAAGATTGTGAATGAGTGAACGTATACGGAGGATAACAAAGTCACACGAATGATCAGGAAGGGGAGAGGGCCTGAAGGGCGCTCAAAGAGTCAGAGATAATTAAAAATTTAGAGGAAAATTGATTCGAGGAAATGAAAATAATAAAGCGATGGATAGTGAATAATTCGTTTATGAATATAGAACAGAAATAGGGTAGGCGAAAAGATTCTGAGAGGTAAAATCAGGAAGGATGAAAGAAGCACCAACACCACCAGGCCCCCTCGAACCATCCGTGTAAATGGTAACATGAGAGGGAAATAGGGAATTGATAGTGCTGTAGAATACCTGTTTAATTACGGCTTGGGGGAGATTTTTTGCAAATGAGGGGAGGATAAATACCTTAGGAGTATGACAGATGTCAGCGAAGTCGAAGGAAAAATAAGGGAGATTACTGAACGAGATAATATACGGCCAAAATGAACCGAGACGATGTGAAATAAAAGCCAGAATAGGGGTTTTGCTGGGAGTGAAGCGCCAGCTATTATAAGTCGAAAGATAAGACTGAACAAGGGTAGAGGATGCGAGAGGAAGACGTTTAACAAGGAAACGATAGCCTAAATAAGATCTACGAATGGAAAGGGGTGACGAATTGGATTCAGCAAGAATAGCAGTGGTTGGAGAGGATTTAAGAGCGCCAAGACAGAGACGAAGGCAAGAATTCTGAATTACATCTAGTTTGGAAAGACGTGTCTTGGACGCACTACCATAAATAAAAGAACAATAATCAAATTTGGAACGGATAATAGATTTGTAAAGGGAAATAAGAATATAGGGATCGCCACCCCGTTTAGTTGGCGACAGGGCTTTCAGCAAGTTTAACCTTTTAATAGTGGAAGCAGAAAGATATTTGATGTGTTCAGAGAAGGATAAACGACTATCAAGAAAGACACCGAGATAACAAAAGCAATTAACACGGGAAAGAGATACATTGTTTAAGGATAGGTTGACCAAAGCAGGGTTATATGGACGGAGGGTAAAAATAGTATAAGAAGACTTAGAGGGAGAAATTGAAAGATTAATTAAGGAGAAAGAATGTTCCAGCACAATGAGCGACGAACTGAGTGCTTCATAAGCTGCTAAAACATCCTCAGACGAGGAAAACAGGAGAATGTCGTCCGCAAAGAATAAGGAATAGGAATTTAAAGGAAGAGAAGCTATACTGATAGTATAGATGTTAAAAAGAGTAGGACTGAGGGAGGAACCCTGAGGAAGACCTCGGAAAACCTTTCTTGGAGCATTAAGAGAAAATTTGGTTGATAGCATGGTGTAAAGAGCAATAGAAATAGTAACAAAAAAAAAAAAAAGCATTGTAATACTAGTAATAACCACTTATAACATTGACGCTACGTTGACATGAGACTCGTTACTAACACTACTTTTAAGCTGCTAATGAGAGAGTGGTAGTTGTATAAAAATTATATTGTATTATTGAGTGTTATCATATTAAGGTATTATAATAGGACATATTATTATTATAGATGATGGTATAATTGTAATATAAATGATAAATAATGAGAGTGTGGATTTTGTAGTAATACTTAATATATAAGTTAACACTTTTTATGTTGTAACAGAAAGTAGTACTTAAGTTAAGTTGATGTTATATTGTACAAATAAATGATATAATTATGTTGGGAACCCACAAACGGGCTAGTGCCTTGTGGGACCCGCAAATTATTTAAAAAAAAAAAAAAAAAAAACTTTTAATACAAGAGTCATTAATTAAAATTTCAGGTAATCTTATAATAGATAAAACAAGTCTGCTTTTACTGATTAATTACACTGGTCATTTTATTTTTTTATACTTTCTTCCTTTTCTTTTTCTTTAAATTTAATATGAAAGAAATTTAAACAAAAGCTGAAGTAATTATTGAACTCTAATTAAATATTACATAAAATGAAGAGGACGTATGTGAAAAATGTTATTTAATTTAATTTTATAATAAGTAAAATTAAAACACACCACTATAAGCAATTATACAATATTTAATTATCCAACGCGTTTCGAAGACGAAGCTTCATAATCACGGTGTATCAATAACATATATAACAATGTTAATTTTATTTCTTAAATTATGATAATAATCTGTCTTTTTTCAACGAGTCGCGCGTTGGGTAATATAACAGAGATGGCGGCTATTGTAAATTAAACAGTAGGGACGATATTATTTTCTTTTTAATACACCAAGGTTCAGTCTACCATTGAAAATAAATTCGAAGGACGCACTATGGACATTTAGATTCAAATATAACCCGTAGTATTCAAAAATTTAGGATAGGTAGGAAATAAAGTTCTGGGTAAAAATGTAATCGTAGGATAGGGATATGCGTCTGATTCTTAAACAGTTAATGACTGAGGAGTTCTGATGGGTTATATCCTTAAGCGGTCGTCAAGAGTCAGCGTTATATTTGAATTTAAAAGAGTTTGTTGGGAAGTACAGTGTAACCTCTGCACGCAGTTTGGACTTCCGGAGTAACTGTTTCTTTTTACTAATGGTGGTTTTACAGTATCGGGCAATATTAAGCAGTAAACTATTACTCGCGCAGCTACGTGAGCTCTTTTGCTTTTACTCCCTCCAGCGCGATGGGATTTCATAAGAATGAGATATTGCAGTTTTTAAAGAAGATTTATTAGATCTAACTAGTCGTTGCAATCACCTAGTGACTAGAGCACTCGGCTTCCGTTTCGGAAAACAGGATAGACACAGCCCTGGGGGGGAACTGCATTTGTACATCGATAAATCAAGCGACTATAGTCAGTTCCCAAAATGTAGTCGTGCGTGCGTTGCATAGAAATATTCAGCTGGCGAACAATCGCATCAACGTGTATGAGTGCAGGCCAGTCGTCTCGCCTCGCCATTGATAACCTTTCTCACATCGGTCTGCAGTACGGATGCTAAATTGCATTCCGGCTTACAAGCTTTGCTATCTCTATCTTCTAATACTCCTACGAATCAGAAGATATTCTCATACTCGCAATTGAGGGAGAATAGTAAATCAGATGTAATTTATAGGTGCGGATGTTTCGTATCGGTTTTTGCACCAATATAAACTGTCACGAAATCTGTATGCATGCTGATAGTCTCAAATGTTTCTTGCAATATGTTTTGTCGATTACATTTCAGAGTGTAAGTAAAATAATACTTACATCATCCCCAGCAGGTTCCGTAGTGCTAATCGGTTAGCTCAGGAATCAAGGGAAATTTGATGTTGTTGATTTTTTCTTTATTTATTTATTTACTTATTTGTTTGATCGATCGATTCGTCAATACAACAGCTCAAAGGTAAATTATTGTGTAGCACAAAAATACATATTTTAGGAAAACATGCACAACCCAGTACACTTCACAGATGCAACCATACACTTATACATATAGGATAGACATTTATTTTGAACGGTTTAAAAGTAAAGAAAACTCCTTCGTTTTAATCAGATTGGTCAATATTACTTCAAACTGTTTTAGACGATAGTGAAATAATAATAGATAAATCAAGTAAGTAATTTTATTCAGTACTATAGTTAACAAGTTGTGGCATTAAATAAAAGATCTGTTAAATAAAAAGTAGAGGAGTCCAAAAATAAAAAATTCTGATCGAAGTTTTTACGTTTAGAATTAAACATTCTTTAGGCATTATATGGAACATAATTTATATTTAATGTTTTGAAAATGCTCATATTTCCTGCCATTAGCGCTTCTAAAACGCGTACTAAATAAATATTCGAATAACACTAATTACGAGGGTGGTTCAAATATAAACCGGAATTTCGTCATAAAAATTTTTATTTTATACTTACAGTGCTCATATTTTTTACAATTTTTCGAGATAACTCCACTCGCACGCTACGCACCTTTTTCCACCTCTCCGGCAATTTTTTTATTCCTTTTTCGTAAAAATCTCGCGGCTTGTCACATAGCCATTTGCGCACGAACGATTCCACCTCATCGTTGCTGTCGAAACGTTGTCCACCAAGTGCTTCTTTCAACGGGCCAAACAAATAATAATCACAAGGCGGCGACAAATCTGGACTGTAAGGAGGATGTTCAAGTGTTTCCCAGCCCAATTCGGCCAATGTCTCCATCGTGAGCCGAGCGGTATGTGGCCTGGCGTTGTCTTGAAGCAGTATCGCACTACGGATCAGAATTTCGCGCCTTTTTGTTCGATAGTCCGGTTTGACTGTGTTTTTTAGGAGGTTACTGTAATACTGCGCCGTCACAGTACGTTGTTCAGTTAGGAAATCGACTGCGATCACTCCCTTCATGTCCCAAAACACGGTACACAACACCTTCCCAGCTGACTGTGTAACCTTCGCTTTGACTGGCGCTCCCTCTTTTTCCTTCCGCCACTCCATAGACGAGCGTTTACTCTCCGGCGTATACTCGTAGTGTACCCAAGTTTCGTCCGTGGTGAATATTCGCCGCAATAAATTCTCTCCTTCCTCTTCATATCGCTGCAGGAGACGCGTACAAACTTCCCAACGAGTGAATTTCTGTTCAAAATTCAGAAGTCTTGCCACCCATCTGGCTGCAATTTTGCGATAACCTAGCCGATCATGAATTATTGTCTCAATACTACCTATGCTGATGCCCAATTCGTCGGTCATATCGCGTACACGGACGCGTCGGTCAGCCAAAATGTGTTGTTCGATGGCTTTGACGTGTCCATCTGTAATGCTGGTTTTTGGGCGCCGCGCATGTGGTATGTCTGACACCACTTCACGTCCTTTTCGAAACGCGGAACACCACTCGTACACTTGAGTTTTGGAGAGACACTCATCGCCGAACTGTTCGCGTAATTTCCGGTAAATTTCCACGGATTTTACGTCGTCTTTGACTAAAAAACGAATAATGATGCGTTGCGTAACAGACACTGGTACTTCTTTTTCACTCATGGCTCTAACTACACTAAAAAGTGAGCTTACGCGGTTCTAATTGCTCTACACGCTTTGTAACAAACCGGTCTAACTACCAGTGCCTTTTTCCACAATAAATTTTTCGCGCGTTTATTTAAAAATTCCGGTTTATATTTGAACCACTCTCGTATATTATAATAAACTAACTAATACGGTGGTTCATCAGTCGGTTGTAGTTGATTAAAAAGTATAGCGTAAATTTTTTCATTTCTGTTTAGACCGTGGAGTGCGTAATTAAATTGAAAAGGTACGATTTTTTCCCTCTAAATATTCGCACATTCTTCAAATGAACTGACATCGTTACTGTCTGCTGCGCTATTTCGAAAATTATAATGTAGATCGAGAAGGTAGTTTAATAACAGTCACGTAATAAATCAGTTTTATTATGTAAAACGAATACTTTTTTTTCGATTTATACCAAAGGAATAAGACTAAGAGATGAGTCATATTTTGAACTCTTACAAACAATTTATAATTAATTAAACACACGTCTAATAAGCAGTTTGCCGAGACGTTCGTAAAATTTCAAGTTCTTAAAAAAAAAAAAACTCTATTCGTATTTATATAACAAATTAATTTTATTAATAAAACATACACTGAAAAATCAATTAAATAAATACATCGGTAAAATTATTTTTAAAAATTACGAGTTTAACAAATTAAAATTAGTCATTTGCAGTATTTTTATGCAAAAAGCTTAGCAAAACAGTTACGCAGCGCTAATTATAATGTTAAATAGTTCGTTCGACAATTGTGAAAACGAACACCTTCATATTGTGTTATTTTACTGGGTTTTTCAGCGGTAAGTCAGAATGGAATTGAAGTGGATTTAAAATCTCGTCATTTAGATGAAACTGCTAATCACGAATTCCTTTCGTTCATGACCGAAGTTTTGAGAATTGGCAGAAAAGACATCGCTATATTTTTGGTACATTTACATTAAATCTTTTTAATTTTTACGTTTGATATAAGTACGCCTAAAGTGACGCAAAAATAGTTCTAATCTACATAAAAGGGCGTATTATATATAGTCACTGTGTTTGTGCGAGTGTTGTTTATCTTTTTTGAAACAACCGAATCTTAATGATCTTCTGTTTATACGATTCTATATGGTAATAAAGTAGGATAAAAATTTAATTTATTAACATTTTAAGATAGGACAAAGTTTTCTATTACAACTGGAGTAATACATCAAGATACTATCGCTTTGTAAGCAAATAATATTACTCGTACTAATACTTCAAAGCAATAATACAGAGTGGGCCAAAAGAACATCCCGAATTTTAAATGCTCGTCAAATAAAGACTAATATACTTACGGAAATGAAACAAACGTTGAAATACTTCAAAAAGAACACGATTTATTGTACACTATTAGTTTTGAACAATACTCCGTATGAATAGTCACCATTTTGCTTTTTACATTGTTGCAATCTTTCCTCAAAATTATGCATTACTTTTTTAGGAGTTGGTTTTTTAATCGCCGCAATTTCCTTCTGAATGGCCAATTTCATCTCGTCGCTTGTTGCTGGTTTACCCTCGTACACCTTGCTTTTCAAGTAGCCCCATAGGTAAAAATCTGTCGATGTTAAATCCGGACTGCGCGGCGGCCAAAACAGCTCACAGTTTCGCGAAATCAAGCGGTCCTGAAACTTCTCTCTTAATAACCGCAAAACATCGTTACGAATATGTGGTGTGGCCCCGTCTTGTTGAAACCACGTTTTAGATAATGCAATCCTCTTCCGTCTGAGCTCCGGTAGAAAAAACTCGTTTAACATTTGGATGTAGCGGTCGCCGTTCACAGTAACATTCGCTCCGTCCTCCTCGAAGAAGTAGGGACCGATTATCGCTTTCGCACTGACTGCGCACCATACCGTGATACGAGGGGAGTGCAAGGGTACCGGGTGAACGATTCGAGGGTTCTCAGTAGCATAATACCGCATGTTTTGTTTATTAACGTTACCATTTAAATCGAAATGCGCCTCGTCGCTAAAAAAAACATAATCCAAATCGACGTCTTCTTCCTCCAGCATATCCAAAAATTTATTACAAAATTCTAACCTTCTTGGCTTATCTGTTGGTATCAATTCTTGGGTTAGTTGTATCTTGTATGGGTGCATATTGAGGTCGTTTCGAATTATTCTTCTGAGTGAAGTACGGGGAATTTTCAAGGCGGAAGCCTGGCGACGAACGGATCTGCGCGGACTTCGCGACAATGCTACGCGCACTTTTTCGATGTTTGTCGGGGTTCTAGACGATCGACGGCGACCTTGATGGTTGACCGCCACCACACTACCGTATTCTCGGAAGTTTTTTACCCATTTGAGGATACTTTTACGGTCGGGGGGATTGTCATGACGTTTTAAATCAAATTGTTTTTTAAACGCGCGTTGTACTGCGATTACACTTTCACCGTTTTTCACACAAAGTACTCGACAACGAAAGAGCGTTGTTTACGCGTCCACGACATCATGACTACTAACCAACTATATTTATATTAAACCGCATATTATTTAGCGTCAGATGGCGTTGCAATCGCCACACTAACTCACAGTGTATGATTTTGACGAGCGTTTGAAATTCGGGATGTTTTTTTGGCCCACCCTATATATTAATATAATACATGTTAGATTGCAATGAGTTTAAAAATAAATTTGGCACTACTATTCATATTCGTTATACATTAATGAAAATTGAGTTAACAAATTAAATCAAAAAAAATTTCCAGTTTCTTAAAATAAAAATTTGAAATTGTGCCAGTTTCCTTCCCCTTTACTGGCCATATACCATCAAGATACTTAAGCATTTCAATAAAAAATTAAAATACTCAAATCCGGTGCTTACTAAACAAATGGCTGCTCTGATTGAACAATTTTTCCGAAATTCGAATAAAAACATTCAATTTCCACGATGCACATATTCCGAAGTAGCGCTGTGGTCTATCAGTTAAGACTCTTAGTTACCAAACCAGAGGTCACGGGTTCGAGATTTATCTCTCTTTTTTTTTTTTTTTCTTTACTTTAAAAATAAATTGTAGGTCCTATCAGGCAACACTGCCCGTCTGTGGATTCCCGACACTCTAAAATAAAATTACAACATTACTTAAGGGCACTAATTAACATAACCAAAAACGAAAACAACGAAAGAGGAAGACAAAAAAAAACAAAAAATAACTTCTTAATACCATTGGCAAGCTCTTAATGATATATGTATGTGTATATAATCGATTCCCAGTCAGCAGTCCATACACCATTTAGCTTTCCCCGAAACTTACCCGTTTATGTTCTCGACCAGCCACTGTTTCACCAGTAATTTCCAAGGACCTATTTCTGTATTCATTATCACTTCAGGAATTTGCTGCAGCAATTTAATTAATTCCATTTCATCCGTGTGTTATCTATCTTACTATCTCTCCCTTTCGGTCGTATGTAATAAAGCTGTCTTTGGTTCCTGGTTACCCTACCTTTCTCCGTTGATGTAATTAGTTATTTTTAATTTAAAATTCAAGAAGCCGGTATTTAACAAGGTCATCTACCATACTCAATGTATCAATAAATAGGTAAATTCCGTCTACCGGGTAGCATAACGTCTTCGTTCACCTGCGTCCAATAACAGAACTATCAATTTGCCAACGAATAATAATAATATAAATTCATCAGAAAGGAGAAGGTTTTGGAAAATATCGGATATCCGCCAACAGTATTCTCTATAAAAATGACATAATCGGCTGCATTCCGCAACAGTTCGCCTATATACGGATGACCTGAACATATTGCTCAACATCCAATACCCCCCTTCTATATCTCAGTTCATGTTACAAAAAGCGATCAACCAATTACAACGCTGGTCAGAAAATAACGGATTAAACTTATCCTCATAAAAATTTCAATGTTTTGTTTTCCATAGATGTCCTCTAATTTAAAATCCATTGCATTTGAACTTGGTAACAAGTCAATTTCGTTTAAGCCATCGGTAACTTTTCTTGGTATCCTAATGGGCACCAAATCGGAAACATTATATAATAAAATTAAAAGCTGAATTCCTTCAATCTTTAAATGTAATTCAATTTCTTTTGGACCCTAAGTGTAACGTCCGTTTAGAATTCCTTTTAAATGTATGCATAACATTAGTTTTCGACGGAGTTAGTTACGAATGTAAAGTCTTCCGCAAGTAGTCCTGTACTAAAACTACACGATTCAATACACAACGCTGCTGTTCATTGTATTTTTAGTATCCAACCACATACCCATCCAAAAGTATATATTTTTTAATTGGTGTCCCATGTCGTTTCCTGAAAAACACGAAACATGGGTTTTCCAAAGACCTTTATAAGCCCCGACTCGTATTTTAAAATTATCTCCTTACACCATTCTCCGCTCTGGGCTTCTTTTCGGATAAATACTATTAGAACCCTGGTAAACCAAAGTCCATATCGCTTAGGCAGAGAGCATTGAACATCACCGATGAATACCTTAATTATACCCTAAAGTGTACACTGACGAATCCGAAGCATATAATTTCGAGTCTGCGCCATGTTTCGTTTTTGGTACAGATAGAAACCGTTATGCGATTGAACGATATCAACTTTTTTAGGATGCCAAGATGTGTGCAGTATTAGGGGTTGTCTGCAAGTTTATTTAAAATTAATATCTAATTCCACGAAGTTTTACTGTTCTTTTGTAAGAATTTCTACTCTTTTTTGACATATCTCAAAAGTGGTTAGATATTTTAAATTCGCATGTTCTAAACGTCACTCCAATTTTAGGATTTCTACTGATGGCTTGTTACCTCTCCTTTACATTCTTAGTTTTTGATGAATTCTGTTCTTTCTTTAAAATTCCCCTTCTTACTTTTTCTAACTTCGGCCTTCAACATTAATAAATTCCCATTCTATCAAAACACTTTAGCTTCCTTTAAAAGTTTTTAAACATTGCAATAGATTAAAAACAGTTTTTTCTGTTGTCTGATAGGGATTTCTGGCTTTCCTTCAATGTGAAAGAGTGTACATTGGGAGTAGTCGAACTTTTTTGCATCTTGTTAAATGTTCTGCTATGAAAATCTCTTTGCAATTGTCGCCAAGGTGAGCCGGCTTTTCATCAAAAATTTTGAGCTCATTTTTATACTAAAACGAAACACCTAGTCGTATCGCGCTCTATACACCATTCAAAATAGATATATCCATGTCACCATAGTATGTACTTCTGTGCAAAGGTACGGGCGCATTTTTTAATTATTTTTTTTATACGCTTTATATACAAAATATTGATTTTCTTTTTTTGTTTAGGGCGATGAAGAAATTAATAAAGTATTAATAATTAGAAGTCATCGAATTAGTCAGATAACTGCCAGGAACTTATTGTTTGATGCCAAAGGCTGAAAATTATTCTGCTTTCAGCTTTTTTTATGTTTACATACTATTATATATTAGTATAAATTTATATTACAGTTTTTTTAAGTAAAAAACTTGTTTTACATGTATGGAAAATTATTGTAAGCATAACTTTTTTATGAAATTTTATTACTATTTTAAAATTTCAAATGTGTATTATTATATAGTGTGTCAACACACACGTATGTATTACAGAGGACTATATCGAATAAAAAAAATTCTTCTAGTCCGACATGATTTGTATACACTTGCGTTGCGAAGTGGATATTTAGCAAGTGTGTGAGGAATGTAAAATTTTTCGTAAAACAAAGATACAAAAAAAAAAAAAAGAAACAACCGAAAAATCATATTTTATTCAAAATGGAAATTTAAACGTGTGAAAAGAAACAAATTAATCATAAACGAGATCAAATTTATTTTTGGAAATTCAAATATATAAAGCATTTGAAAATTCTGTATTTTGACCTCGAATTTTAGTTGTAAATATATTTTTACGTATTTTTTTTTTCTGTACTTTAATGAGTGTTTGTCAGCGGGGGACGATACACATCAGCAGATAAAGCACAGGAGAAGACAGATAAATAATCCGTAAGAAGAATTATTTAAAGAAGAGATAACCATTGGGGAATGGTAGAAGCATGAACAGAATGGGAAAGAAACAATAAAGAAAACGCAGGCTTCTATGTCGTTACTTGCCGTTAAAATATTTTGCGATAGATAGCTGATGGTACAAAACCGCGTGGGATGTAGTCAATATGGAACGGAAAAGAAATCAGCATTCAGTTCGTTAAACGCACAACACAGAAGTTACCAAGAGATTATCATGTAACAACAATATGGCCGCGGCAGAATAAATAAATATTCGGTTTTGAAACGAAAACTGCAGAAAATAAGCTTATACCGATTTAAGGAAATAAAAGATGGCAAATATATAAGTAAGGAAAAGAGCAGCTGATTTTCAATATGAAAATACAGAATCTCCATACTGGTGCAGGTGAATACGCACTATCTTAGAACTATGACCACCATTCACATAAAGAGGTACACAATAGGCAGGATAAAAAGCAAAATAAATTAAACGGACATCTGAAATTAGAATATATTCGAAGAATGTACTCCTTAATATAGGTTATTTTAATTAAAAACTATCAGGTTTAAAGTGCTGATAAATTAAAATTTTTCCAGATTTTATTATTTTCAGTAAAAATTAAGTTTCAATTTTTAGGTTGACATTTTATTCAGCAGTTTATGCGATACATTTTGCAAGTAAAAAAACATACTGAAATAAAGCTGTAAATACGAGGCAAGTTAATTTTAAATGTCTATTAAATTATATCTGATCTCTTGTGCTACTATAAATGTAAAATTTATTGATAAATAGAAAAATATTAGATTTGTTGTATAATGAGTATCGTCTATTTTCTGTTTTTATCACTTTATTAACTATAATTATACACGTATTACAGAAATTTTTTTATTTTTTATTGATATATATTATAATTAGCCAACATGTTTCGGAGTGTGTTCTCCATATTCATCAATAGAGTGCACACTCCGAAACATGTCGGCTAATTATATTATATAACAATAAAAAATAAAAAAATTAAATTTCTGTAATACGTGTATAATTATAGTTAATAAAGAAAAATATTAATAAATGAAACTTACAAATAAAATAAAAATAATTTGAAATCGCGAAGAATCGATTACTATTTTAAAACGACAATTGTACATAAAACATTATTACTATTCGATTCAAAACGAATACTCTGATTGATCAAAAGAGAATCTGCTAAGTAAAAGATTATCAAGCAATTTGGCCTGTTTTTAATTTCGAGTAAACTATCCTATAACCTTCGCCAATTATAAATTCATAAATCTACTTTCAAATCTATATATCGTGATTTAATGGTGGATGGTAGAATGTTGGCCAATACTAATCGTTACTGAAGAGCAATTGAGCCAAATATTCGAGAAATGATTTGTACTATTTCATTTTTCGTTTTATATATTATAATGATTTTTTACAATTATTTAAATTTACAAATTATAATGTATTATTAAAAATTTTTGACATAATTATACACATAATATAAGTAAAGAAATTCAACACACGCGTAAGAGGGGGCCCTTTTAATAGAAACATACAGATATGCATTACATATTTCTTTTTAATAAATTCATATCGAACGCAATTTTACAAGTGCGCATAAAACATACAAAAAAAAAAAAAACTCAATCTATATAATAAAGCGCCAAGGAAATAAATAGACGAAAAATCGGAAAAAAATAGACGAAAAATCAAAAAAAAGTCCTGAGATAATTTTTCTTCCAACATAGACGAAAATAAGACAAAAGACCAAAAATGAAAAAAAAATCCCGAGCCTGTGTTCTATGGTACTTAGAAAGCGAATTTTTTTTTTTTTTAATCCGCAGCTTTAAGTCAATAGCTTTTAGGAAAATTATAAAATGTTCAAAATCTTCATACTTTGGTGCTCAAAACGAGCAATGTATCTAATTTTTTTACCAAAATAGACGAAAATAAGACAAATGACCAAAAATTAAAAATAAGTCCTGAGACCGTTCTATGGCATGTAGAAAGTTTATTTTTTTTTTTTAATTGACAGATCCAGATTAATAGCTTTCAGGAAAAATATAAAATGTTCAAAATTGTTATACCTTAGGGCTCGAAACGAGCAATGAATTAAAAAATAGAAAAAAAGTAAAAAAAAAAAGTCCTGAACCCGTTCTATGGCACTTGGAAAGCTTTTTTTTTTTGTAAATCGACAACTCTACGTCAGCAGCATATAGGAAAAATATAAAATGTTCAAAATTTTTATACCTTAGGGTTCAATAACAACGCTTTATATATTCGAACACCTAAAGGAGACACGTTTTCTCCCGCAAACAAAACACACAATGACCCACACCAATTCGCTACATACGCGTCTCTAAAACTAAAAACTACTTGATGCCGACCGCGACAGCCATACTGTCCTTAAGGAAATACATACCAACGCTATCCTGACAATATGGCAACCTTTTAAATTTAGGCGCTGGCATACAATTATCAAATAAAACAAAAATATAAATATTGCGGCGAAAATAATAGAAATAATAATTAACTATAATCGGACCTTATTACGCAAAATTAAAAATAATGAATTTTAGCTGAAAGTACGAAATTTGATTATTTTAAGTAACAAGTAAATCAAACATAATGTTCTTGACGTCTTTTTTCTCAACTCTACATGAAACTCTTTCACAACTTCAGCATAATTTAAATTTCCGAACTATTTCATTGAAATAAGTTTTAGATTTTTTTTGTGTACGTTTTTAGTCCCTCTGCATCATCTGATATTAACCTAGTAACAAGGAAGTGCAAATATATTTAATTTATGTATTTGTCTGCAACTATGGTCGAATTGCGAAGTTCTTAACAACAGCCAAGAATCGTACAATTTAGGTCACTACAACAGACTTGTAGAAATTTAAAGAATTATACAATAGAAGCCGCTTAATTAACAGCGAATTCTGTTCAGTTTTAAATCATTCAATCATTATATTTATATATTTTATTCTGATCATATTAAAATGAAAGTAAGTAAAATTCCCTTAATACAAAAGTTTGAAGTATTGCGGAATAAAAACAGAGTTCAAGTTTTTCACAATATTAGAATGATCATCGGGAAATTTATTATCAAAGGAATAATTAAACGTTGACAAAAATATTGCAACAGTTGTTTTAATCAGCAATGAAACCGCGATCAAATAGTCAAATAAACAACAGTGATGAAAATGATGAAGAAGAAATAAGCAAACAAACGGTTGACGATATAGAAGTGTCAAATATAATGAAAACTTTTACCAAGTTAACAAAGAGTTGCGGATTTTTCGATACTAATTTAAAAGCAAAAATTATTAAGAAAATTCAGACCAGTTGAAACAATTTATAAAGAAACGGTTAGTGTACAACAGTGTAAAATAAAAGTTACCCTCACTGTTTGAAAAAGTAAAGCATTATTACAAAGTCTTACAGGCTTAGCATTAAAAGGTGAGATTTCTTTTAATAAAATTTTTTTTTAAAAATATTTTTAGTCCTCACAGTTCGATCTAAATCAGTTTTGACTGCAGAAGTAAAAAATAAAAGACCCACATTGTAAAAGTTTAAAGAAAATCATTAAAAAACACCATATAACATTTTGTTATATAAGCTATACAGTATAAAAAAAAATTATTTTTAAATTATATGAATTCATGAATCGGTATTTTGGGTAATGCACCACTCCCACAACTTGGCATGCTTGAGACGCCCCTGAATACATTATTGATACAAATTTTATTTTTTATATACGGTAACTTCCTAGCGGTCATAGTCAATAGACACTATGATTATTAACAAACAAATACACATATAAGAACAAAAAAAACCAGAAAAATGACTAGTGAATCACACAAAAAATTGTATTATTTTTACTTTGTTTTCGCTGATTACCAATAATTTTTTTGAATTTTATATTCTTTGCGGGGCAACTGTCCAGTTTTGCCTTTTCACAAATGATGCAATTGCCGAGAACGGAAAAATTAATAATTTAGCTCCTGTTCTGCAAATCGATGTGCGCTTTTATCCGTGTGCGCTTTTGTCCGTGTGCGCTTTTGTCCGTGTGCGCTTTTATCCATGTGCGCTTTTGTCCGTGTGAGCTTTTATCCGTGTGCGCTTTTGTCCTGTGCGCTTTTGTACGATGCGTTTTTATCATGTGCGCTTTTGTCCTGTGCGCTTTTGTCTTGTGCGCTTTTGTCCGTGAACCAATGAAAACATATCATCAGAACAGAACTGGAAGCAGCTGAAAGAACACATTAAAAGCGCATACAAAAACTCACAACCACAAGAAAAAACAAAGCAATGGAAACACTGGTTTTCAAATGAAACAATTGCTGCCATAGAAGAACGAAGAAACTTAAACCGAGGAGTTGAAAACTACGAGGAAAAGAAAAAGTTGTTAAGCAAACGGATTAAAAGACTCTGCCGAAAAGACAAAAACGAACATATCTCCTCCATATGCGACGCAATTTAAAAGAGTGCGGATAAAATGGACGTAAGACTATTGTACCAAAAAGTCCGATTACTGGCGAGAGAATTCAAAATGAAAACCCAGGTAGTTGAAGATGAGAACGGTTCATTAAAAACGGATGCTACCGAGGGGGCGGAAACGTGGCGGAAGTACTGTGCTAAGTTGTACAGCACGGAAGAAGGAGTTCAGGGAGTTAATGAAAACATTTTAATGGATGAGCTGGAGCCTCCTATTCTGTTTGCAGAGGTTCGAAATGCTGTAAACTGTTTAAAGCAGAATAAGGCCCCCGGCCCCGATAACATTCCTGCGGAAATATTTAAAATAGCGGGTGAAAAGACAGCACATGCTATACACATACAATCTGCAATAACGTCTGGAAATCCGGTATATGGCCAGAAGAGTGGTGTCAATCAACATATATTACTCTACATAAGAGGGGATCTCGCAAAAAATGTGACAATTACCGAACAATATCATTAATTCCGCACGTTAGCAAGGTAATGTTAAAGATTATATATGAGCGCCTATATAATCTAATGCGTAACAAGATTCCATGGTAACAAGCAGGTTTTATGAAAGGGAGGGGAACACGGGAGCAGATTTTGAACATGCGGCTACTGATAGAAAAAGCACGTGAATTTAACGTCACAATGGTACTATGCTTTGTGGACCATAAAAAAGCTTTTGATTGTGTTCAATGGAATAAACTGTGGCCGATCTTAATTGAAATGGGAGCACCAAGACATTTAGTACGTCTTATCGCAAATTTATATAAGCATAGTACGTCAAAAGTCCGAATAAATAAAAATACATACTCGAAAGACTTTTACCCATCACGCGGTGTACGGCAAGGCTGCATCTTATTTCCACTGTTGTACAACATCTATGGAGAATACATCATGCATAAATTTTTGCAGAACAATGATAGCGGGTTTTCAGTCGGAGGAGTTCAGATTTTAAATCTCAGGTACGCAGACGACACAACACTAATAACCGGTAGCTTAAGCAGTATGGCGCAAACTCTAAGTCGTCTTGAAAAATGCAGCGCTGAATACGGGTTACTAATTAATAAAGATAAGACGAAAATTATGATCATAGACAGGAAAAACGACAACCGCCCGGAATTGCATGATGTTAACGGCGTGGAAATTGTAAAACAATATGGATATCTAGGTGTGATAGTAGAAAATCGAGGGGGATCGGAAGCGGAAATTAGACACAGAGCAAACATAACAAAAAGTGTTATGTGTCGGCTAAAATGTATATGGGCTGATCCCGCGGTATCAAAGAAAGTAAAAATAGGACTAGTGAATAATCTGGTATTCTCAGTATTTCTATACGGCACAGAAACTTGGATTTTACGTAAATCCGATCGACAAAAAATAGATGCATTAGAAATGTACTGCTGGAGACGAATGCTACGAATCCCGTGGACGGAAAAAAGAACAAACAGCTCGGTGTTACAAGAAATAGACGTAACGAAAATATTATCGTCGGAAGTAGTTAGAAGAATATTAAAATACTCTTTAGTCATGTGATAGGAGCAAATGGATTATTTGAGACGAGAATTCTGGAAGGAAAAGTAGAAGGAAAAAGAAGACGTGGTCGCGTTCCAATCAGATGGTCAGACATGATCCGGACAGCTGTAGGAAAGAGTTTCGTAGAATGTGTTCGACTGGCCCACAACAGAGATCAATGGCGACATCTTATACATCACATGGACAGATCATAATCTCGATATCTCCACGAGGGATTCACGACTCATTGATGATGACACTATCCTTCTAGCGATTGAACTTTATGAACTATTTTAATTCAAACTTTGAACAAAATAATTTCGATTTTCGTATTATTAGACGAAAAATCGAAAAAAGTCCAGAGCCCGTTCTATGGCACTTAGAAGCTAATTTTTTTGTTTTTTAATTGACAGTTCCAGGTCAGTGGCTCTTAGGAAAATTATAAAATGTCCAAAATGTTCATACCTTGGGGTTCAAAACAAAAAGTGAATAGATCAGCGCTAATTTAATAAGATCATTACTAATCTCGCATGAAAGAGCGGTACTGCTGTATTTACCTATGGAGTACCGCGCTTCCACGCCCACCCGTCAACCGGTACTGGCTTTTCGTTCATCGTGTATTACTCTTAGTGGACAAAGACGAAACATCTTTTGTTAACGATCCTTCTTTTGTTTCCTCTATGGTGTATTATTGGTGTATTTCGACGATTTTAAACTTGAAAAACGACCTTGTAATTTTGAAGTTGGTGTATTTTTGGTGTATTTCGACGATTTTAAATCAGAACAAAGTGCATCTACCAAGTTCTGTGAGCAATTAACTTACAAAAAATATTAAACAATTTAGTACTGTTGCATGATTAAAACAATAAGGTAAATTCGAGAGCAGAGTACGAATTTAGCAAAAAAAAAAATTATTGTTTTAAGAGCAAACTTGGTCACGACGAAACTCCCACAAAACGGTGGTTTGGGGGCGGAGCCGCGGGGGTTGGGCCTCGAAGCGGCCAGGGGGCAAAGCCCCCTAATAATAAATATAATTCGCGTGCGGCTGTAAATTTCTTCTTCTCTTTTTATAACGTTCCTTCACCTGCTGTTTCGAGTGAACTCGGATAAACTGTTTCACCGAAAATTACCATCGATTCGCGTATTAGGTTGAGTAATTTGTCACAGTTCCGAAATAACTGGATCGTCCACGCCCTTGCATACTCTGACTGTATCTTATACTAATGTTATAATTCTCGTGCTGAACAATATTTAAATAAATAAAATTGATACAGAGCTATTCTGTTTACTTACTCTGTCATGCATAGTAGCACATCTTTTAATAATTTTTATCCCAGTTAATCTGCGACAAACTTTTTACTTAGCCAAAATACCACTAAATTCGATTGCTAGCAATTTCTATTTATTCTAATTTTATACGTGACGATGGTACCACCGAATTCGGTTTCTATTATTTTCTCTCCTAACCGTGAAGAGACAGAAACTATATCACTGGCGGATCCAGAAGGACATTTTGGGGCGGGGGAAATTATATAATTACGTAAAATCTTCTACGGCAGATTTGAGAAATAGCCCTTGTTACATAAAGAAAATCAAATAGCGACCATCTTTTTAGAAATTTAAAAATGTTTTAAAAATACGTAATTATTACAATTTAATTTAAATTTATTTTTTAGTGGGTGAAAAATAAAACGAAATGATAAAATTATGCCTTAAATATGGTAGTTTAGAAATAGTAAGAAAGATAGTATTTTTATTAGACTTTATTTCTTTTTTGGTTCTCAACTTTTTCAGCTTCGACGTTTCAACTTGAACCTACGAGTTTACTAATGAAATTTATTAATCTTTCAATTTTTTGCGAGTGGTTGAAAATGTTTATTGTAAAACTTGGGTTTAATATAATATTTAGTTACATTGGTTAGTCGCATTTCCACGAAGTAAAATGATATTTCAGTTTTAGACATTTATTTCTTATTCGAACAAAGCTATTTTGGTTTCATAGAGGGGAAATTTATTACGTACCTACTGGAGCGTTTGTGACAAATTCCCTCCCATAACTATTTAATTCCCTTATTCCGCTTTGCTTGACTGATAAGAAGTGAACTGAAATTGTATCGATTTTGGCAGTTATAGTCTAAAATAGGGGGATTCAGCTCAGTTTCGGTATGTTGGCCGAACCTTCAATTTTAATTATACAATTTTTATTTCGTTGAAGATGAAAACCTATTTCATATTGTAGTTCACCAACTCAAAGCATTGAAAACCTCAGTAGGATGAGTCTGTTCAAATCAAATAGTTTTTCCGGGGGGATATAATTGAACAATGTGATCCCTGGTACCTAAATTTTTCCTAAATCCAAACTGAGTGTCAGCTAGTTGTTCTTATATTTTCCTGTATATTTTCGAGTATAGAATTCGAAGGACAACTTTTAATAAGTGACTCATCAAACTGATACTTCGATAATCCTGCCATTTTTTAGCATTTTGTTTTTTAGGCAACATTATGAATGTTGACTTCGTCCAATCATCCGGAATCTTCCCTGCATCATATATATTATTAAACAATTTGAGCGAAGAATATTTAGCTTTTTTCCTCAAAATTTTTAGAATTTCAACTGGTATTTTATTGTGGTCTGTTAGAATATCTGCTCCTGATAGGGTTTTCACAGTCTTGACCACATTTCAGTACCTTTGATTGATGGCAATATAATCGATTTGATTCCTTACAATGTGATCAGGTCTATCCGTTGGTGTTGTTCAGGTATACAAACGTCTAGGTGATAGTTTGAAAAAAGTATTTATGATACATAACTTCTTTTCTTTACAGAAATCAACAAATAATGTGCCCCTTTCGTTCCTTACGCCAAGCCCGAATTCGCCTACCTCGCTTCCGTTTGTAACTTTGCTAATTTTGGCGTTTAGATCTCCCATTATTATAGTTATATCTTTGCTCTTCAACTGTTTAATTGCACTATTTATTTCTTCATAAAATTGTTCTATTTCTTCGTCGGGGCTATCTGTTGTAGGTTCGTATACTTGCACTATATTTAATTTTACAGGTTCTGTATTTATTTGCATTACCATGATTCAATCAGATACCGGACTGACTGGTGACGCTACTCCTTATTTCCCTTCATACTATGATTGCCATTCCATTTCGGGGATACTGGATATTTTCTCCCGAATAAAAAACGGTATAATCATTTGACAACACATCTCACAGAACCTGGCCAGCGCATTTCGCTATATGGATATTTTTAATCTTTTCATTTCTTTTATCCTATTGTGAATTTTACCGGACTGATACAAATTTTGTACGTTCCATGTACCTATCTTTAAGTCAGACTTTAGCTTGATTGCTTGAACTGAACATGTGTGTTCCCTCCTGTATAGGTCTGTACCAGCGGCGGTACAGGGGAACTCGAGTCAAACTGCATCGCTGCAGGTGACCGACTATTACCTGACATTATTTTTCGAGAGTGACCTATAGGTGCAGCATTAATATCCTTTCTTTCACGTTAGTACTAGTGAATTAAAAATACAGCGGTGATTTTCCGTTGCCTTCCGTTGGGTTTTCTGTTAGGATTTGCTCCCTTAGCCGAAAGGACCCGGTTTTAAGGTGCCAGATACTCGCCTACTTGCTCTAGATTGGTGTTCACCAAATCCGACACTGAGGCACGTGTGTCATGAGCGATTTGCTAATAGTCTATTGTTGTTAACGCAGTAAAAACCTTAACGGTATTTATTGAAAGGTGCACTTTCGGCAAATGAACCTTCCTCCGCTTTCCTATCAGCGTTATATTGTGAGTTCCGATTTAGCTTTTCTAATCAGCGCTAAGCTCGCCGAAAAGAAAATTACTACCCTGCACGATCTGGACTTGCGGAACTGACGTGGTTGTTGTTTCGTTTCTCCGCCGGTGGAACTAGCACCACCTGACGCAGTTCTAGTTACAACAACCTGTGCCGCGCAGAGTGGACACTAATATATAGGTTAAAATTGGTATCACTTCCTGTTCATTTATTGCACTTGTCTTGCAGTCAGTAAAGAAAGTGCAAGTAACTCATTTTATAAAAAAAGACGTAATCGAAAATAAAATATGCTGTTGTTAACACTACTAAGTTATTCATTATTTTTGCTATCGCATTTTAAGTAACCGAATATAAATAATTTATTTTAAAGTATAATTCCGGTCCATTTGTTAATATAAAATTATACTTTGGAACTTTTAAATTATGAAATAAGTTTACAATGAGGAATTTAAATTTATCGCAATAGTTTATCAATGGGGGTTTAGGATTCCTCTAAGGTGGACAAATAAAATTGAACCGGTCTTTATTGTAAACTATCAGTAACGTTTTAATCTAATCTTTGATAATTTCTTTGGCTTTTCGGTAACTTTTTGTACCTCACCTTAATGTTGGCCACCAGTGGGTTATGGTCGATCCAATATCAACGTCAGGGTACGCAGCAACCTTTGTAATACTATTCTGGAACCTTCTGTTCACTATAATATAGTCTATCTGATTTCGTACTATTTTTTTCTCTGAGTTTTGCGGTGATTTCCAGGTGTATAAACGTCGAGATGGGAGTTTGAAGAAGGTGTTTTTAATGACAAATTCCTCTTGTTGGCAAAATTGGACGAGCTTCCCCCCTCGTTCATTCCTTTCACCGAGACCAAATTTTCCTGTTACATTTGGTGTCTTGATTTTACCCAGGTTACTATTAAAATCACCAGTAAGGGGGTTCAGGTAGTGATTTTTCAGACCTTTAATGATACCGTGTAGAGTTTCGTACATTGCATCTACTTCTTTTTCTTTTTCATCTTTATCGGTAGGGGAGTAGACTTGAATGATGTTGACAGCAGGCTTGAGTTCTAATAGTTGAACGACTATAATGCGGTTGGAAATTGCAACGACGTTGGTTTTGCATTTACTGAATCTTTTGTTGAGGATAACAGCAACTCCATTTCTTCCTCTTTTTTCAAAGCCTGATTAGAAAAACTTCTTGTCTTCATAATTTATGTTTCCGCTTTCTGGCCATCTATGTTCACTAATGCCAAGAATATCAATCCTGAGTCGGTCCATTTCTTTCATAACATTATGCATTTTCCCGCTTTCGAGTAGACTTCTTCATTCCAGGTGGCAACAGTAAAACTTTCACTTTTCTTCTGGCTGGATGGGGGTATTCTTCGCACCCTCTGTTGATTTAACAACTGCCCCAGACTGAGGGCCATGGCTTTATGTTTTTCCAGCATGGTGAAGGTAGAAAAAGTAAAACAGAGACACAGGAGTGTCCTGGGGAAAGTTGGGCGCCGTGATTTCCCGTTTCCTTTGGCGCTTGGGTGTATTAGTCTGTTTAGGAAGTGAATCCAATCAGCAATTGTTTCATGGTTTGGTAGATTATTGTTTTATTGGTTGCTGGTTACCGGTCTATTGCATTTATTTAATCTGGAACTATTGTACAAGCAGGGGTTGTGATCTGCTTCTCCCCTTCTGGCTCGGTCGCCGCTCAACTAAGTTGCTTGGCTTAACAGCTCTCATCACGAGAAGATGCCAGATAGGGGTTGGAGCTGTAAATAGTACTGTGACTGCGTTGGTGCAGTCATAAACCGTATCCAAGATGAATTCGGTTCCCACTACAGCTCCCATTGAGAGCCAATAATGCTAATAACAGGCAGAAAATAAATGAACAGGAGCCTAGTTGCTAGAGCGCTTGACTTCCGATATGGAGGTTTACGGGTTCGATCCCGAGCGACGACGAACTTATTACAAGAATTAAATAAATAAATAAATAATCGCTAGTAATCACGTGGAAGGCAATAGCAAACCACCACGTTCAACATCATATGCGCGCTAGGTCAGTACACAGCAGACCCACACGGGACTGCACTGGTAGCGCGATAACAAGCGGCTACTATCCGTTCCGAATGTAGTCTTGCGTGTGTACACCTGCGTTGCATATTATAATAATTGCTTAGTATACAACCCCTATATCTGTACATCTAAAAATGTGAGAATAGGTTGTCCACCAACCCGAATGGTTGAGGATATAATGATGATGAAATTTAGTCGTCGCGATAGCCTAGTTGCTAGAGCGCTTGACTTCCGATATGGCGGTCACGGGTTCGATCCCGAGCGACGACGAACTTTATTACAAGAATTAAATAAAAATAAATACTCTACTAATATTCACGTGGAAGGCAATGGAAAACCACCACGTACAACATCATATGCGCGCTAGGTCAGTACACAGCAGATCCACACCGGACGGACTGCACTCGTATATCGATAAATCAGACGATTACTATCAGTTCCGAATGTAGTCTTGCGTGTGTACACCTGCGTTGCATATTACAATTGCCTGGTACACAACCTATATCGGTACAGCTAAATGTACGAATAGGTTGCGCCAACGCGCTATGTAGCGTTACGGCACCTGAAGAAGAAGATGTAAGAAGCATAATAAGAAGCAGAGAACGGAAGTTTTAATAAAAAATGTAAATAAAGAACAAAAAGTTCGGCAGAGAAAAAGGGGCATTCGAAGAAAATATGATTAGCTGCATAGTCAATGTAGTAAGGACAATAAGGAAAAAAAAATTAAAAAAAAACGACAGCGAGACAAACGCAGCGGTGTATGATTAAGGCATAGGTGGATGACAGACACAACCGAACTACGAAAGAAAAGAAACTTTAAGAACCAACTATGAGAGTGAAGGTTGCATTGTATGCAGAAATCGACGGAACAGTTATGCTTGCGCCGTAGGTTGTATGCGATAGCTTCCGCAGTAGGTTTAGTTTTTTACTAGAGCTAGTTTTCTATGCGTTGATGTGTGCTTTTCAGGGGAGTTTGTTGTCCTAAATATTTTAACTTTATTTATGGATGCTATACGGTTATAATTAAGAATTGTTCTTACTATACGATCGCAGATTTTTCGTCTTCTACAGAAATGGGTTGCTGTTGTTTTTGTTGTTGAAAACCAAAGTTATCTTCAGACCGTTGTTACAGTCTATTAATTGAGCTCTGCAAAACGTTTTCTCCTAAGTTGATATCGGTGTATGGAAGAAATATACATAAATCATCTGCGAAAAGGAGTGATTTTACCAGTTTTTGCACCTGGTTTACAATATCATTTATCGTAATATTGAACAGCGTTAGACTGAGGATAGATCTCTGACTGTCTGTACCATACGTCGATCAAACAGAACGGATCCCAATCTCACTTGAAAGCAGCGATCAGAGAGGAAGTTCGAAATAAACATATAAAGGCGACCTTTGAAGTTCCAGGAGTGCAAGGTTAAAATAATTTTGTATCTCCATATGCTGTCAAATGCTTGCTTGAAATCAAAAAAGACGGCTATTACTTATGAAGCGCTGTGATGCAAGAATCGGATCAATGGTAGATTGTCCTGACCGAAATCTATATTGAATATTTGTAAATAAATTACGTGTTTCAATTTCCCTTAGTAGTCTGCCATTGATAATTTTTTCTAACACTTTACATTGAAAGAGATATTGGCCTATAACTATCGAGGAGTGTTGGATTCTTATTTGTCTTGAGTAATGGGATTATAATGGCATTTTTTCATTGTAATAGGAGATTACCTGAGAACCATATTCTTTTGAAAATTACGGGCAGAGTTTTTAATATAAAGCCAGGTGCGTATTTTAAAAGATAAATGTGAAAATTATTCGAACCGACTGCTTTCGGTTTAGTACGTTTAATGGCCGTACACAGTTCTTCCATTGTGATAGGTTGATTATATGGTTCCCGGTTGTTCCTGGTAAAATTAAGATCAAAAGTAACATTTCTACTATCATTGGGGATAGCTCTCCGTGTTGTTTACAGATTGATTTTCATCTTTAGATGACAGTGTGGTAAAAAATTCTGCAAACGCGGCGTTTATTTCGTCAATATTTTACTATATATGATACTACCGATTTTTATATATGTTGACATAAAGTATGGCGTTGATTTTTCGATGGATTTAATTTTTTTCCACACAATTCTGGTCGGTGTACCAGGGTTCAAGGATAGCTTTACTAGCAGTTTAAATTTTGCCTGTTTGAAAGTACATCTGGCCTTTGCGCGTTATCTTCTAAAATTTAAATGGTTTTTCCATGTTCGAGTTCAACTTTAAATTTAGTGAAATTATCTAAACGTGGCATGACTGTAGTTAAATGCTGTGTTGCATTCTTCATCTAGCAAAGAGATTAGGTTGTAACGTAACACTTGATGCATAAGAGGTGACAAAAAGAGGACAGGGAAAAAGCAGAAGTATTCTGAAAGGAACTTCCTGAATAATTTTATGATTTAGTTTTTCAAATGTTAACTTACGTTATCACGTAGCATAATTTATAATTAATAGTTAATTATTGCAATTACGCTACCAGAATTAAGTGATTGTTATTTTTCTATCTGATATAAGGCATATATAATTTTTTATATGACGTGAAGTTCAGTATAAAAGGATGTGTTATAAAAGGGTAATTTGTAACTTATCTGTTGATTACATTATGAAATATAAACTGTTACAGTAATTTTTGATTCTTAATTATCGTGAACATAAAGTGTTAGCTTCGAAACGCGTCAGGGATAAAAATTATATACAATTGTTTTAATTACGTGTTAAAAATTTATTTATTGCGAATATATAAAAATTATTCTGATCCATTGTAACAGAGATATGCATATTTAGTCAATGAAAAAGTTTGGTCTGACCACAGAAATGACCACTGCTCAATTATTCATGCCGAGCTCTATGGTATATTTCTTGGACTCAAGCTATGTACTATTTTTCCAAGCCCTCGTTTATTCAAACTCGCTATTTCTCATAGACTATCGTCTCTGTAAAGGCTAAAAGTAAATCAGTTCTAAAAATCAAATATGCAGTTTACCAACTAAAAATTAAACGCTACCCCGTTACACTTTTTGCAAGTCTTAGGACAGGTAGGAATTCCTGATAGTGAAAGAACTTATTAAATAAAAAAATCCGCACTTCACTGTTCTGCGCAATTACATATTCACGTAAAGTGAAATTCCATCTGGTCTCTAGCCAAATGACTTTTTTGAAAGAAATTAAATTTTCGATTGAGACGTCCGACTTAAACTCGAGAACTATTTAGCGTCATAAATTGCTTGCAAACAGGATACACGGTTATCTCTCGTGATTCCTTATTTCGATCCAATCCTCTTTCTACCGGCTGTTTCTTCTGTTTTTAACCTTTCGTCTGTTAATCTCATTTTTTTAAGCTATCCTACCACTTTTTTAATTTTACTTTCCAATTCCAATTTTCGTTTGGAATCTTATCTAATAAACAATCTTAATTATTTTCCGTATTCCACACACTAATCAGCAACAATCTTCACCAAGTATTCTAACTACAGGATTAATATTGACTAATGATCTCTTGCCCACGCCGAGTGCTGCAAGTTTTTTGTACATGCAAACACGGCTTTAGCGCTTGGCAGGGTTTCTTTCATTCTTCGTTAAACATTGTGGTCGCTGCTAATGCCCGGCAACCACGGACCTCGAATATAATATAAAATGAACTTTTCCTTGGACTCAGTCTGGCCAATTTCTCTTTCCTAAAGATTTTATTCAGCCTCCGTGAATAATGATGAACATTTACGGCCATGGTTGTCTGTTTATAACCTTTTTCCCAATTAAATATTATGTATCCTTCATCAGCTGGCAGTATTCTTTTTTCTTTTTTTTTTTTTTTTTTTATGGCCTGGCGGCTAAGAGTATTCTTATATTAACTGGTTGGTGGCTAAGTGGCTTAATAGTTAACTAAAGCCGGGCCATAAAAAAAAAAAAAAAAAAAAAAAACTTTTTGATTCTATGTTAGATACGAAATAGTATTATACTTATTCCTAATAGTTCCTTTTTATTAAATATAACTGACTTTCTTCCCTCCTTATTGTTTCTCAGTGAACCTACAAATTGTTTTAAAAGTAAATTTAAACAATGCTTATTGGTTAAATTTTTAAAGAAATAAAATTAATCTCCTTGTTTTTTAATACCACAAACCGCCAAGAAGAACGCACACTTTTTCATTTGACATGTGTGATGTTATTAAAAAAAATATCGGCTCGATGAATCATATGAAATTAATTTACATTTACGCGCTAAATTCATAGGCTTCTGTCGCACAATTACAACCTTTTAAGGGGGTTCTTTCTCGCACTACGTGCACATTTTGTTTGCAACATTACCTCTATTACGAAGTACATTCTTAAACATTGTAGTCAATTTATGAACCTCTGTACATTCTTCTGAACAATCATTCAGACCAAGTTCAGCGGTCACATTACTTTCCTGGTTGCTTACGGTCTGATAAACATTTAATAGTGCTTCATTTACTCAGCGTGTCATATTGACACATGTACTTAAAGTAGAAAAAGAGAGTTGATTATATTAATTCCGTAAAGAAGTTCACACTTTGTTGGAAATGCGCATGACAATATTTACATATAACTCCAGTTTCATGAATGCCTAACTATTATAATTTGCTTCCTTTCTCTTCCGTTTTTTCTCAGAATTGAGGATCTTTTCAGTTATTGCATTTGTCGTTTAAAAGACTCCTGAAAATTTGAACGTTTTTAAAAGTTTGCTTTGAAAAATTCCCACCTTGAGATTAAACTACGAAGGTTAGCGGTTAAATATGAAGAGTCTTGTATATGGCAATTTTTATTATCGGAGATAAGATAAAATCGCAAATCGACGAATGTACATTTTTCGAATTAAAGATAAAATTACTTTTATTCGTTCGATTTTTTCGCTAACTTTAACATTTAAAACGTTTTAGCTAAAAAGTAACGAACTTTTCTGTACACGAAAGGGAATAGTTTAAAATGTTAAAGTAACTTTAATTGACAAAAATTTTCGTTTTAATTATTTAATTTGACGATTTAAATAAAATAGCGATGTTGTACACTTTGGTCATGATTTTTACCTCGATATTATACGCAACTTGTGATCTCGACATAACGAAGGTAATTACATATGTCTAAATCAATAGTATGCTAAAAATATGCAGTTGTTATATAGTATAAAACGTTTAAATATTTCTTAAAGTAAAAATAAAAACAAAGAAATGCCATAAAAAATAGAAATATGTATTATATACCGTTTAGAAGATTTACCGATGAAAGACTTCGCCAAATATCATAGTAACAATAAAATTATATTTTATAGAACGTTTAGAAATCGAGAAAATAAAGAGACTATCAGAACATTAAAGTAAAGGGGAAAAAATGTTTTTTTTTTGTTTTGTTTTTTTCTTTGGGCGCGTCAACTCAGGACATTTACCCAACACAAAGGACTAACAAATAATGAAACGTATGGACTTGAAAGTTAAATCAGGAAGCGATTAGAAACAGAAGAAATGAAGGTAGCCGATATAGGAACAACAGAAAGAGAAGGAAGATCAAGAATATAGTGGGCACAGTAAGGGATCGAGAGCCAAGCAAATTAGAATAAAGGACTGCGCGTTCTGAGGAGATAGATGAGCATTCGAATAGGAGGTGATTTACATAAAAAAAAGGGTTCTACGCTGCAAAATAACCAAGGACTACAAATTTAAAGTGAGAACGCCCGACAGAATTAGCAAAATATTCGGAGAAAATACGATCAGCATCGCAGATCAGATCTAAGCGATACGGAGGGTGGTGGAAAAAACGAAACAGTAAAGAAATTAAAGTGAAAAATATACGCTCGAAGCAGCGAACTCTAGCGACGATTTGGACGACCGTAGCAGCAGGGCGGAGAAGGTAGATTTGACTGAATAGAAAGTAAAAGGACAGTTGAAGATTAGAAAACGAGAAAGGAATAGATATCGCATGTCATAATCTGAAATAGCTGAAAAACTTAATATCAAAGGAAGAGAATTATGAAAAGAGTTGACCAATTTGAGCAGCGAATATCGCCAGCGGATCAGTTCAGTCATTATCTTCGATATTGGCGCAGCTCGACAACCTGAATGGAGCGAAAAATAGATAGCCTTCAGACAAAAATTAAGAAGTATTATGAAAACGGAAGAAGAGAGACAAGAATAACTTTAAAGTTGCAAGTTAACATGAATTTAACGAAAAGAAAAAAAAAGAAAGAAACACGAAAAATAGCTGTGAATTCTGCGATAGAAATAGAGCGAAGAAGGAAGCATAGTTCGATGGATTAAGAAAAGTTTGAAATGACACAGTGAAAAGTTCACCTGGAATTATCGGTAAATAGTGCAGGAAGAAAGTAACTAGTGCGAAATAAGGTTATCATTAACAGTATAGTCGAAGAAAGATTTAACTGTTGAAGGAAATAAGTTGGAAACAAGTTTGTGCAATTAAAAATGAAGTAGGGCAATGCGTTGTAGTAAAATATGAAAGAAGAGAATTGACATAAATGAGGCAGGTTTAAAAAGAAAGGGTATGTAGCAGTTAATGAGATTTGAAGGAAAGGAAATAGGGAGCCGTTTAATTTGAATATAGAGACAAGATAAGATCTGCAAATAAACTCAGAGACTATATGGGTTTCTGGGACAATTGTTTTAATTTTCGCATTCGTTAACGTAACTGTGCTATTTACTTGAGGATAAATGAATCGCAGTAAGGCAAGCGGAGGAAAAATTAACTTAGCAGATAGATGATACTTAGTAATCGATTTTATCGGATGCGAAATAGAAAGAAATCAACAGTTAAGCGAAAGTTAGTCTATTTCCGGAGTGTACTAGCAGAGAGCTAAACCAAGTTGACAATTGTATACAGAATGAAAGTAATATAATTATAGCCAAGCGCTTTTGAAGAGCGTAAAACAAGAATATTTCAGCAAAAGAAGTTTAAAAGAACTGTAAAGTTTTTAAAATATGCGGAGAAATGGTTATTAAGAGGAGCAAGTTATTATGGAAAATTATTAGAGAATGATCTCACATTTTTGTTGCAATCGAAACAGTCCCGAAGAGGAGCCACTGGTCACCAACAATAGACAAAGTAGAGAGATTAAAGAAACTAGAAAAATTTTAAAATAATTAACATCTCAAAATCTGCTGGTATGAAAACCGAGTTAATAAGATAAAGAAAGACGTTAAGGACTTATAAAAGCTTAAGAAATTTTTTGTCAAGAACCATAATTGAATGTAACTGCTGAGGATTGTGCAATGTCTGAAACAAAGTAAGAACAAATTTTCAAAGATAACAGCGTTTAAAGTACTGATCTAAAAAGCTGAAATAGCAGTTTAGTACACACCTATTAGTTATAATTTATCGCATTCGGCAGTATGTTTTACCCTCTTCTCATTATCTTTACTGAGTTAATTTCTAATTATTTTTGTCGTTCTTCCATTAACTCCCACTTTATACACTGTTTTCAACAATTCCGTTTTAATGATAACGTACATTAAAATAAATACCGCTATCTTTAAAAAATCAAATCTTTCTTGCTTTGCTTCAGAGCTTTGTTGACTTTTTTTTTTTTTTTTTTTTTTTTTTATCTAACGATGGGATAGTTATTAAGTTTTTTTTATTTTCGGTTTGCTACAAGATTATATTATTAGCATTTTAATTGTATACAGCGTATCGAAGAGATAGAGTTGTGAATTTCAAAAAAATTGCTGAGCATAGATTAGAGATTATTTCAGAGTGGGCAGTAAGAGATATAGGTCGAAAACTAGAAAACACAAGTAATTAATTAGCGGTAGATTGTTCCAGTTACATTTTTTTTACAGGTACGCCGGAATGATTCTATTATTTAAAACAGAGATTTGAAATATGGGTACGTAAACACTGTTCAGGAGCTAAGTAAAGATATATTAATACCGAAGAGTAAATAGTGATCCCATAGTCGTATTTAGATTGTATCGCAGTGTAAAATATTCGAAGGAGTGTTAGTAATTCAACTTAAGATAATGATTTCGGGAGTTATTTCCATAAATTAATGCGTAATTCCACCGACGTATACTGAAGGCCCAGCAAGAAACTAGCTACCCTACGTTGTAAACCGTGTTGGTTCAATAAAAAATTTTTTCTAAACTCTGTTTCTCCATTTTCTAGTTTTCTCTTGATTTTTCCTTCGTTTTACAAATAGAACATAAGTTTTACACATCGGATGTTACATACATGTAAATATTGTACGTTAAACGATTACTAAAGCTGGCATATGTATGCAATGATGAAATTACAGTTTCAACCGGTCAACGTCGATATGGACGGTTCTTTGTACGTTAAAGTGATTGCCGAACTCGATGGTTCTAACAATAAAATTACAGGTTAGTTATGTTTATTTCAAAAACTTGGCAATTTTTACGTAAAAGTCATTATGTTTATAATCTTTATAACATCGGTCACAGATATATTTTTAAACAGATCCATTCATAGGAATGTCGCATACAACGATTAAACAATTATGTCAAAAACTATCGCATTAAAATCGACGCGTTTAATCAGTAGCCTTAGAAATCTTGGTCAAAACATGCGTAAACTAGTTAGCTAGAACGCTAAGAGGTGATCATCTAATTCTCAGAAATTTAACGGATTTTGTTTTTATTGAATATTGTAAGTTTTAAAAATATTCGGTTTACCGGTTTATATTTTTAATTATTCCCTTGTCATTCAATAAATTAATACAGCTATAAATGAAAACAGCATTGGAATTCAGTTACAAACTGCGGAATTTAGTGAAATGAATGAAGAATTAATCAAAATGCTGGCTGACATACTGGATGTCGATCGAAAATACGTATCCATATTTTTGGTATGATAAATTTTTACTTCTTCGATAAAATTATGAATTAGCAATTTTTATTATGCGCTCTTTCAGCACGTTCAAATAAAATTCAAAACCATTGATCTTGTATATTCAGCACAGCAAATATGTATATACGTATATAATTTAATTCGAGGCCAAGCTGAACTTTCTATATTTGGACATTAATTCAGATTAAAGCATACTTCCCATTAAAAAGACAATTAGGCTGCGAACGCATTATGATTTACGTCGCAGCATTACTAATAATGATCACAGGTAACATATGAGTTAGAAAGCAACATTCGATTAATGCACGTTGAATAATCCGACCGCCTATTATGCTAAAACAACGCGCGTTTACTTTTCTTTATGAGAAGTGATCCGTTCATGCTGGGTCTGTTTTACAAATCAATATGGCCATTCTATGTTCCATAATTTATATTTCCTCCCATCGTTCTTCTTCTGAATATTTAATTATCTCCGACTTCATGTGTGCTCTGAAAGCTATTTCCCCATATTGCCCTCGCACTCTTCTGGCCTTTTTATCCTCCGTATTCGCTCCCTCATTCGCACTCTTCTCTCTCTTCATGATATCCGCATTGATATGCTCTGGGTGGTCCCCAGTCATATGGGGATAGAGGTTAATGAAATGGCAGATTCCTTAGATTGCTGTATCCTCCCGCCTTTTTCTCTCTAAAATTCCCGTTTCTAATTTACTCCCATTGTGTAAAAAGTGTTTCATGTTAGATTTTGGCCAGATTTTTACGTTTCTTCCTTTTCTAATCAACCTTCCTTTTATATTTTTCCATCCAACCTTAACACGCGGCCTTGGTTTTACGATTTTCCTTCGTTTCGCCGCTCCGTTATTGTCCCTATTATCCGTTTACGTCTGAATCATACTCTTCTTCCTTCCTCACGTTTTCGTTTTCATCTCGCATTCTCTCCCCTAATTATCCTCTTCATTTTGACGACGAAGCCGTCTGCGATCCTGACCATATCTTCTTCGAATGTCCATCCCTCGTGAACGAACGCACTTCTTTGTACTTCAATCTGTTATCACTCAAACTGTAGGTCCTTATTGTGTCTCGTATATCTTATCGTTCCGTCGATCTCCGTTGTTCCTATCCTCAGTTCTTTTATCTTATCAATATTCGACACCGACTCTACATCTAAACTGATCCTTCTCTTTCTGGGCAAAGATCCTTTGTCGACATGCTCAAAGGGGAGGTTAAAAAAAAAATAAATTTACAGTGACTTTAATGCACACTCACTATGTTGAGGTAACAAGCAACCTTTCCGAATACAATTGAAACCATTTCCATTTCCGCTGTTGAAATAAACACCTCGTTGCCTACGTGCTGCTAACCAGATTGTCAATAAGTTTTTTACACCAATCTCTACATTTAACAACCAAATTAAGTCTTCACTCTCACGATGCCGCGGTGGTCGCCAGAATATATGTCAGCAATTAAATCCGGAAGAAAGTCACTGTGAAACTATTAATAAAACAAATAATTAATTTCGGAAAATAATGGGACCTCACGCGTTTCGTTCTGAAGAAATAAAAAAATCACCTTGCGAATAATTCGTCAACACAATTGGGTACAGCACTATGCCCAGCAAAGCTTAGAGGAGGATTCGTAAGCTGGACTTTCTTTTACCTCATTAGCATCTTCGAAGGTAATATTAATTGTTAAAAATTACTTCAGAGTTTGCGAACCTTCTTGCGGAAGAATCCGGTTATCTTTTCTATTCAGTAGACATCGCACAGCATCATCGGATAATTTAGAAAACTAATTACCTTGTAATCAGAAAAGAAGGAAACATCTTCATCTGATGTACTAGACGAATGTCCCACATTTTTATTCTTTAGCTGCTACCTTGCTAACTGTCAACCTGAAATTTATTCAACATCCCCTGGACTGACCCCCGTTTTTCCTATTCCATGGCAATATCAAAACAGAATGAAAACTCAAGACTACTGGCAGCATTATCGTGAGCTTATCTTCTACAGTTCATAATGTCGAGCCCATCAGCCCCTTAAGTTTGCTTACTATCACGTCACTTATACCTTACGTAGTTCTGCTTTTCGTTTCAATGAAATCTATAAAAGATTTCTCTACTCTAACCTCCTAGTTTTTAACCATTACATATCGTAATACTTGGCTTGTTTGATCTTTGTGGGAAATATCCGGGGTGCTGTCAAAAATCATGGAATAATATTTAGCCGTTTGGACACGAGTTGTAATTACTTGACGAACCTTTTTTTCCTAAAATTTCTATGAACTCGTTTTGAATTTGAGGTGACATATAAGTGAGAGAAATGTTTTGGTCCATTTTTATCCTTACTAAAGGCTCTCTGTGAAACAGGATCGTACTTTGCCAGGAGATGCACCAATTCTAAAAAATTGCCTCCGTTAGTATTGATCTCATCTCCCCTGTGGCCACGTAACGCCAAATTTTGTTTTGCCAAAAATTGTATAATATCAAACATTCTTGTCAGAGGTTCATGCCATTTTTTAATTTCTTTTGACAATATTTCTTGTTCCTTTTATCAATTGTTTGTCCTTTTCGAAGCCTCTTTTCTAACTCCTTCCATTTGCAAAAATTTTCGTTATGCACTTAATTCATGATTGGCAACCGTGGGATTATCTATCGCGCACAACTAAAGAAATCGTAAAATCTCCTGAAAACAATTAAAATTTTTAACTACTTACCTTTACTCCTATGTACTTGCTTGACGCTGTTTCGGAAGACAATAGGTAATAAGAATTTTTTATTTATATTTGTTTCAACCAAATACCAAATTACTTATAATTTATAAGTTATAAATGTTAAGTAGGAATTTACACTAACTAAATTATGTACTATTCGTACTCTATACACTGCGTTTGAAACTTATAAATTCAGAATAATAATTTTAGACAGGTAAATTAAATAAATCGTCACTCGCGCAAATAGAATTACAGGAATGTTGTGACATGATATGACAAGCTCAACAACGAATTGCCGTGTCAAAGTTCAAAAACACTCACACTTTCCGAAATAAGTCATTGCGTAATGAAAATAAGGAGTGTTATTCTTTTGTTTAATTGAATAATTATTCCTTCGCTTTCCTTGTTGACTTAGTTGACGAGCCCGATCTCATTCCTCCCTTTTTTTTATTTCAAAAAAAAAAAGAAAAAAAAAAGCGGCACTCCGTTAGACAACCAGCGATTACCTAAGTTGACTAACATTTCACAGATTTCTTTCATTTTGTAATATGTTGTAGTGCTCAAAAAAATGTTAGACACGTATTTTTCTAAAGGGCTAACTCGTCGACTTAAAGGATGAAAATCAAGTCTATCCCCCAAAACAGTTTTTTTCTAATATTTTAAAAAATATTTGGAATTTCGAAATTAAATAAACGTCAAATTGTTTCTTATAAAAAAGCGCTTATATGGATATAACTTTTATGCCAAAAGGTTGATACGCCTATTTTTTACGGGTAAATATGCTATTTTTTTCTATTTTTTTTGTGTGCATGGCGCGTATACTATACTCTTTGCTGTTTTACGCGGGATACCAAATGGGTTAAAAATATCGAAAACGAGACCAATATATAAAAAAGGGAAGTGAATATGAAAACTATAGGCCAATTGCTGTAAGCAATGTAATTGCAACAATATTAGAAAAGTACGTAGCAAATAATCTAACGAAGTACCTACAAGAAAATAGGATAATGGACAAAACACAATACGGATTTCAAAAAGGAAAATCTACATCGAAAGCAATCGGCGAGCTTACTGAAAAAATAAAAGATAGCTTTGAAGAGGGAAAGAAAGTGTTGATAACGTTCATAGATCTTAGTAGAGCCTTTGAAACGGTTGATCATAAAATAATCATAAACACATTAGAGGAGATAGGAATAATGAATAATTTGAAAAAATGATTTCAAAGTTATTTAACACAAAGGAAAACATGAGTAAATATCTTAAATGTGCAAAGTGAAAAAGAGGAGATGAATGTAGGACTGTACCGCAGGGTAGCAACTTAGCGCCAATACTGTTTATTATATATATACAAATGGTCTCTGTATAAGGGGAATTAAGTTACAGTGAGGTAGTCGCGTACGCGGATGATATAGCAATAGTTACGTCACATAAAGATATGAAAGAGGCAGAAATAAGGATGCAAAAAGATCTAATAACAATAAGTAAATGGGCAGACGATAAAAGTCTAAGAACAAATGTAAAAAAGACTAATGGTACTGCGGAAAAAAATAGACAGCTCCGATTTGTATTGTCCAAATATAATAATGCACTCAAACGAATTTGTACACTCGATTAGGGAGGAAGAAATGAATGAGAAACGAAAAACTGTCAGAAGTTAGACATAGTAACGCAGTATAAACATTTTTGGACAGTAATGATGGACCAACACTTAAGATGGGACATACATATGGAATACATTGCAAAGGAAATAAGAGCAGTTTTACCAGCTTTATATACATTAAAGAAATATGCAACAAATGAAACATTAAAAGTAGTTTATTATGCGTTAGTAGATTCGAGGATCAAATCTGGAATGCAGGCATAATGATGAGGAAAGTATAGTTGAGGAAAGTAAATAAACTTCAAATTAAATGCTTAAAATTAATACCAAATCCTTAAAGGGTGGAGAAACTGAAAGTGAAATACATTAAAAAAGAAGACGTGATGAGCGTAAGAGGAATGTACTTATTACTGAGGATATGGGAGTACATATCAGCAGAAAAGAAAATTGAATTGGAGGAAAGAATAAACACAGAATACGAGTATAAAACTTTCTTACCAACTGCCGTTAGCAAGAACATAGATTAGCAAACGGATAAATATATTATAACTCAGATGTTGAATAAAATACCCAAAGAAATAATAGAGAAGGAAAAAATAGGGGAAAGAAAAAGGAAAATAAAGGAATGGCTTCAGGAAGAAGAAAATATAAAAAAAATAATAAACATAAAATAAAAAGACAAAGCGCAACAAAAAAAGCTAGGAAAAAAAAACAAAAAAAAAAACTGAATATAGAAAATAGAAATAGATTAGTAATTATTGATAAGTAAAATAGATAGATTAAGTAAATATTACACGATCATGTATATGTATAAGTTAATTTAAGATGGTAAAATGTCAAATAGGATAATTCGTCGACAAGCGTTTTAGCTTGACGAAAATTTTTGTATGTAAAAAATTATAAATACATATTTTTCAAAAAAAAACAAAAAAAACTGTGTACTGCGTGCGCCTCTATTCGTCTACAGTATACTCGATACAGTATATTGGCGCGTAGCCGCTTGTATCCGTACGGACACGCAATTTACCGATTCAAACCAAAGCTTAATAAATCATCTATTATTAATATATTATTTATTAATATTAATATATTACTATTCTATTTCATATTTTCGCAGTATACCATCAACACAAGCCTGGACCGTATCTAGATCAAAATATCGGGAGGGGTTACGAAAACATTTTTATAAATATACATATACTTACATACGTACACACAGACATATATATATATATATTGTATGTGTGTATGTGTTATGTGTATTATCATAAAATATATTTATTTATAAATAGTAAACTAAAGTCTTGTAGTCAATTATTGTAAATGCAATATTTGAACACTGCAGTAGAAACAAATAAAAAATAGTCGTTTCCATGGAATTCATAAAAATTTAAATTTTCTTTTCCCTTTTGCCAAAAATTGAAAAGAAAGAAATTTATTCTGAATTTCGGCCCGTTTAATTCAAGCAGTTATTATTTCGCAAATTCTCATCGAAGAAAAAAACACAACTAATGCATAATGGGAAAACTCATGACTATACATCGAAATACAAAAAAACACCATTTCTGAACTTCTGATATTGGTTATTCAATCCTCTTTCATTTTTATATTGCACGTAGTAGGGATGTTGCGGATATTTGCATTCGCATCCGCAATTGCGGATCGTCCGCATAAATTTTCACATCTGCATCCGCAATAATCGATGCGGATATTAAAGTGAATGCGAAAGTATCGAAGGTCGCAATTTGTGACAAGAAAGAAATTACTAATTAACGAAATCACACGATTTGGATCCAATTCGACTGGTCATTAGTACTTTGAAAGCTGAACTTTCGGCAAAGTTTTCTTCTTTGTTGGAAGAGAAAAATTTATATGTCATCGCTACCTACATAGACCCTCGCAAATAAGCACAAGTTTTTTACAACAGTAACTGAGGAAAAGATTAAAGAAGATATTTTAAAGATGAGAAACACTAACGATGAACCAGAAACTAGAAACGTTGGTTCCCTTAATTTTTGAGTTGGTGAAAGAATGAAAATGATAGAAAGATACAGAACAACCAGGAACTTCCGGTATGGTTAGAAAGTCTGGCTTAAAAAACCATCTTGCCATGATGTTGGATTCGTCAAGATGAGGGTTAAGAATCGTTAGAAAATGGTAGCGCCGACACTGTACTCAAGAAGGAATTTCTATCTTACCGCAATAAGGAAAGGATCAATGTAAATGAAAATCCACTTGAGAAGAACTAAAAATATTATCTAGAATAGCACGCAGATTTTTATCACCTGCACCAGCCAGTGTATCTAGCGAACAGTTGTTTAGTAGCGCCGGCTTAATTTATGATCCTCTCCGAAACAGACTGGAACCTGAAAAGGCGGAGACATTACTTTTTATTAAATACAATGCACCAATTTTTAACTTTAATTACAAAGTATATAATTACTTAATAAAAATGTAAAAGATTACAAGCTTTTTATATTATTTATGCAGCAAAATAAAAAAAAAAAAATCCTAAGATCCGCATCCACATCCGCATACACGAATGTCAAAAAATCTGCATCCGCAACATCCCTAGCACGTAGAGAGGCACCCTCCTGGACCGCCATTCTTTAATTTATTACAAAAAGCGGTTTCAATTGCCCATGATAATAATGTTATTTTTTTTTCATCGTAATAAATCCGAAATTTTCTACATTACTGGGTTTCGGATTTCCATTTCTTCCTACAATTCTACGTTAATCCATCTTCACGAACTTTTATTTCTGATCTACGAAACCTGCCCGTGACATTATTTGTCTCTTCAGCTTCATTTGTAATTCCTACTTTTAATGTTTTAAATAAGTTGCGTGTCTTCCATTACTTGCAAAAAACAGCCTGACGAAATCGTTTATCTTTTTATAAAATACAGCACCGCTCTTATTACACAATTTCGTATTACCCCCTCACAAAAGAATAGCATATGCATTAATGTATATGTCTATTAGTGTCTCTGCACTGCATTTACCGTTTTCGTTTAAATTATATGTATACATAGTAACGCTATTTTTTACTTTTTTTTTTTTTTTTTTGTAACAGGATTCGAATACTGGTAGAAAAGTGTTAAAAGTGAAAGATACTACGATGGATTCTGAACAGGTTATGGACAAAATAAAAAGTTCAATGACGAAAGCTTGAATTTCTAGCCATATATTTTGGTGAAAATTTAAGCATACGTGAATTGGTGGGAGGGAATTAATAAGTATTTCAGCTTGTATGATGGGAGCTACTGTGATTTATATTGCTCTTTATTTTTCTTTCTTCTTATAATCGAAAATAAATATAAAATTTTTAAAGACAGACAATTATGAAAATATACAAAGACTATTTTTTTTATAAATTTGCGACATAATTCATATAAGCTCTTAGCAAAACCCGCTCCGAAATATTACCTTGTACAGCGCGATGCGCGTATTTGTAATCAGTTTGGTTATTAATTAATAACATAAATAAAATGAAAAATTGTTTCCATAAAATACTGGTAAAAATATTAAGTGGTTCTTTTTTTAACAAATTTACAGACTGAATACTAAGCAGATGCATTTAATTTGTTGAATAATGTCAAACATCACTGTCATCTTTGCCTTATCTAACAGCCAACAGGAGGGTATCAAAAAAGGGTTGCAGAAAGTCCGATGTTGATAGTTACGGTAATATTCGGTAATTTTAACGATGTTAAATTAAAAGCGATACGATAAAATATTTATTATCAAAAATTGTCTTCAAGAGAAATAAAATTATCAAACAAATATAAAGGTAAATAGGAGGAGATGTTTACAAAACCATTAATAATGCATAGAGAGAAGAAAAAAAACAGTAGTTTAGGGGAATAACATATCTGAAGATACTGCAACAGAAGAAAAAAAAAATGTGTATATATTTATTATTTTAATATTAATATATCACCAACGTACCGGTTTTTCAGTTGTAGAGGTTATTACAACAGCTAGCGGTAGATAAAAATGAACTAGGTAGTTTTATTAAATTGAAGGACGGGTGCGGTTTCTATTATGGAATTAAAAAGGATATTAGTGATCCAAAGTAGATGGCAAGTGAAAGTGGCGATGTTTTGAAAGCAAAGCGAGTGGAATTCCTTGGAATGTGATAAAACAAAGGTATGTGTCATGTGGGCGGTTAAGGGCACAAAATTCCCTAAAAAATATACTTTTCTCTGACCACCACAGTTCAGTTGTGGGTTTAATGTAGCTTAAAAGCGGTTTAACGGCAGGACCAGTGATCTTTTCACAAAGTATGGAGGAGTTTTTCAGTAACAAAACCCATAAATACAGGGGTGGGAAGGTATTATTAAGCATGGAGGAACTAAACGGGCAGATATATTGATTCGCTCATTTCCAAGAACCTCAGTATGACTGGACACGGATAAAAACGCAATTTAGTATTTCCTTTTGAAAAGTTTATGCAATATATACTGAATTTGAATCGCTAGTGAATGTTTGCTAAGAGAGTCGGAAATTATAAGCATAGTCTAACAGAAAGGTAGGTTCCAGTAAAAGAAAGTATTGAAGACAGAAGAATATTCCGTAGATTTTTTTATTTGCAAGCTTCGAGTAATTTAATTTTCCAAATCGTACAACGAATCAGAAAATTAAACGAAAAACATAAAATAAAACGAAAACTGTGGTACAATTATACTATTGATAAAATGTAAAATCTTTCATATAGTAAATTAAACAGTTTTGTAATTGGGTGATTCAAAAATTACAACTCTTCAAAATACATTCGCTAACAAGAAATGCGACAATAGAATAGATAATAATATAAGGTAGTAAAGTGTTGTAATTTTTTTTATTTTCCTCCCTTAGCAATAGTGCTATATGTGGTAACGCTATGATCCAGAGTAGTGATCCACTGTGAGTTGTACGGCTGCACAGTGATACAGTTTGTAATCTTAATCAAGCTCAGGCTCGTCAATAGATTACTAATTTTTCTCTTATAATAGAATTTAATTATCTATTGTTACTTAATAGGGCTTCAACTATTTATACATAACAGTTTTATAATTATTCATATTCATACATACACACACGCGTAGTACTTTCATAGTCAAAATTCTTTTTTATATTTCTATTTGATTTATCATTTTATTTCAAATTTTTTCATTTTGCAGCCATCTTATAATAGCCACAGCTGCATAAGAATGGTCAATTTTCCCTGGAGAGCTATCGGGTTAATATTTGGGTCGTAAGAGGTACCACCAAGGAGGAACAGTGACAGAAGTTTCAGATCCCTCACCGCTCTAGTTTTTAAGAAACTTCCTTTTTGATGAAATATAGTTCATTTTTTTTTTTTTTGTCAAGTGCAAGTTGACTGTTTTTCTTAACTTTTTTCAGTACGTTATAGACACATGAGAGGGGTGTCTTAGAAAAAATTAACAATTTCCTCTCTGCATATTTTACCCTCCAAATGACATTTTCTAGCATTGTTCATGTTTTTACCAATGAAAATAAACAAGCACAAAAATAAAACTGACATTTTTAGATACATTTTAGAACTCTAAATAACATATATTTTGGTAAATAAAAAATTTGGGTAGGCCATGATCAAAATTGGAAAAAGCGTAAGGTAAGTAAAAATTTTATTGAAAATAAAGCTATTTATGATACGATATTTATATTTCACATATATGTCGCTTATTTCAATACAAGACCACGGACGAGAAGCACCGATTCCTCTGAGCGCATTAATGGACCCTTGTAGCATCCTAACTTCCTAACATTGAGTCAAAATGAAATAATGCGAATGTACACTATACTTAGGCAGGCCCTCAACTAAGAATGCAGAAAGTCTAATATACGGAAATAAATTTATTCATTTCAATACCAAGTAAAAATAAAATCAAAAACATCAATCCTCATACATAACAGATTTATAATTATTCATCTTCGATCACCATCGCAGTTTCATCGATATTGAATAGCCGGTTAAGAATTTCAATCGGTATCACAATTTTGGACTAGTAACAGCCATATATATATATATGCTAAATAATAAATTATAGCTGCTGCGGGAGAAAAAGTTGCTACATCCTCATCCGACAAGATGAACTTGAAAGTATCTTTTGTCTTTCCTGAAAATTTGTTACAGATGAAAATAAAACTTAACGAAACAACTGGATCCCGGATTTTTGGGGTGATCAAGAAATACAATTTTCTTTTTTTCCAGACGCTTTGTTATTTAATAAAATCTACCCGGATGAGAAAAAAAAAAAATAAAAAAAAAACGTGTGGTCAAATATTTTTTGCACCTCAGAGAACTCCTCCTGGAGCAGTAGAATGTAGATAAGATATCTGATTAACCTCTATTATTTTCATTTCCCCGAATCAATTTTCCTCTAAATTTTTAATTATCTCTGACTCTTTGAGCGCCCTTCAGGCCCTCTCCCCTTCCTGATCATTCGTGTGACTTTGTTATCCTCCGTATACGTTCACTCATTCACAATCTTTCCTATTTCCATGCAGTCAATATTGATCTGCTGTGGGTACCTGGCCACTCGGGCATATTTGGCAATGAAGCGGCTGATTCCTTGGCTCGGGCTGCTGCTGTTTTCTCTCGTCTTTTTTTTAAAAAAATTCTATCCGTTAACCTGCTATCAATTTGTAAAAGCTTTCATATCCGATTTTGGTCGGATACCTATGTTTCTTCTTTTTCCAACAGTTGTTCCTTTTACCTGTCAGTCCAGCCTACTCTTCCTTCATATTCATGGTTTCTTTTGCATCCCTCCCTTCGTCGTTTTGATGTTGTTTCCGTTGTTCGTATGCGCTTTGGTCATTCTTTGCTGCCTTTCTCCAGATTTCGTTTCTCCTTGATTGCTTCTCCACACTGTCCTCTCCATCCGGATGATGCAATTATTTGCGACGCCGATCTAGTGTTCTTTCAGTGTTCATCCCCCTCGGTGGAGCGTTCTGCCTTATATTCTTATTTGCTTAAGCTTGGACTTCCTACCCCTTATTGTGCATCCTATATCCTGTCCTTTCCTTCCCCACTAATTATGCCTGCTATTTGTTCCCCCTTTTTAGTTAAAATTTCTGATCGAATCAAAATATGACCGACTTATTTCCTTACCTTTTGTTTCTGGGTAAAGGTCCCCTTGCTTGACGAGCCCAAAAAGAAAAGAAAAAAAAAAAACCCGCCGTAAAACAACAATAAAAAAAATACGGGTGAAATCTTCGACCACGTATTCCGGAAAATAATGAAAAAAAATGCTATATGAAAACATGTATTTTTTTATTTTTTGGACATTCACCAATTTTCGTAATCAATGGAATATGCAACGCAACAAAAAAATAAAGAATAATAAAAAAAAAACGATTTTTTGCGTAAACAAACGCAATGTCAGGAGTAGATACATATACTAAAACGCGTTTACGTTAAGTTGATCGGTTTCACAGTGAAATAGTGATATGTAGTTCGTGAACGAACTGATTGAAAGAACTGATTCATGAAAAAGAACGGAAAGAACTGATTCACAAAACTTAATAGAACTGGTTCTTTATGAGCTGTTTCGGGCGAAACGCGAATGAACAGAATGCGCCGGAACGAATAGCCCGGACAGACAAAATAAAAACGATTACACAGTCTTTTAGTATAGTAAGATTTGTTTACATACATGGAAATCTAAAAGATTTTTGGAAACAATCAGTTCTTTGGGAACCGGATCTTTGAATCAGTTCTTTATAGTGAACTAATCCGCAAAAAGAACTGTAAAACCCATCACTACAGTGAAATGACAATTACAACGTTTGATTAATAAGGGGCCCGTGCTTAGGACCGATATACTGTTCTAGCACACACTCCATCCGCTCTACCTGCCTGATTTTGGTGGAATTTTTAAAAATCTTCGCTCAGCTCGCGCTGCCAGTTGTACAGCTGATCCGAACCCGCCGTGAATGAACGCTTACTCGCTATTATTGAAAATTCAAGTAAGCGGCGTATATGTGGAATATAAATGTTGTATTATAAATAGCTTCATTTTCAATAAAATTTTCACTCACCCTATGTTTTTGCCAATTTTAACAATGACCCACCTGATTTTTTTTTTTAATGTAAACTGTATGTTATTTAGAGGTCTAAAATGTATCTAAAAATGCTAGTTTCATTTTTGTGCTCATGTATTTTCATTGGTAAAAAGCATGAAAAATGTCAGAAAATGTAATTTTGAGGGTAAAATATGCAGGGAGGAAATTGTTAATTTATCCTAAGACGCGCCCCTCTCATATGTCTACAATGTACTGAAAAAAGTTAAGAAAATCAGTTAACTTGCCCTTGAGAAAAAAAAATTAACTGCATTTCAGAAAAAGAGGAGCTTTCTAAAAAACTAGGGTGCGATGAAATTGAAACTTCTGTCACGAAGGTTCCTTCTTGGTGGTATCTATTTACCACTCAAATATCAACCCGATAGCTCTCCTCCAGGGCAAATTTATTATTCTTATCCATCTATGGCCTTTTCTTTTCTGTTCAATTACAGCTGTCTTTTCTATAAACCAAGTTCACAGTTAGGAACGGCGTATAGAGTGAATATCGTGTTAAAGATTTTTTCACGTAGAAAATCCATAATTTCGGTGCTCAAAGCAGAAGCACTGTTCCTTGAAATCGCCTGTTCAGCTGTGATTGAGTCTTTGTTAACGGCATCTGATGGTTGTTCACTATGCTCAGCATTGTGTGTGTCTTTTCTGATTTTTTTTTTTTAGACGAACTACCTATTTCCTTATCGTAAACGGAATCCACATTTTTCGTTGTAATATTTAGCGTAATTTTGTGCTTCTTAGTCCATCTTCATTTTTGTCCTATTTTCTTTGTACAGCTGCGAAACAGACGTGGAGGTCTGGACACAGATATTCATTCAGAAATGTATTCATGTTTGAGTACAATCGGATAGATCTATGACGATGTGATTTAATGTATCTCAGTTGTGAAAGACACCGTACAGCGAACAAACGCGATCATTCTGCATACATTCCGACTTATCTCTGATAATGTAATTTAATAGCTCTCAACTCTGAAGAAGGTTAGTTATGCGCGCAACTATCGGCCTAGACGCACATTAAGATGCAGCCAAGCTCCGCAGTATCAAGCCTGCGAAGCACAATTTTTAATCGGTATACAGTAGACGGGAATGCGCATATTGAGAATGCATGTGAAACCGTGCACACGGTTAACTGTGGAAGGCTCATGGCCATGTTACAAAGATCGCGCCATCAACGCAGCCGTTTATTATATTATAATTACATTTCAGTTTATTTAACAGAATATTCTGAGAAATGCAGTTCTAACAGGCGTTTGAGTATTACATCCTGTTCGATAAATGATTGGTTAAATCATGCTATGAACTTGTTCAAACTCACTTCGATTCAATTGGACGTAATTTATAAATCGTTTTCATTGGCAAACACTGTCGTCAACACAAATTCCCTATGAGTTCTTATTTTGTCACATATTCACTCTTCCAAAACTTTACTTTGCTTGATTTGTGATATAATAAAATCGCTGCTTTAAACTCGGTATCTGAATCTGATTCCGTGATCAAATTAAAATTGCTTCATTGTTTTTGTTATTTCACGCACACCAACTCCGCTTTCGTCTCACTGTGCTGTACAACTGCTTTTCAATATACGCTGTAAACTGTGTTATACATTTTTTTTTTTTTTTTCTAACTGCGCAACGTGACACTGTCTGATCGGCTTATTGTATAACCTTTTCTCTGGAGTTCGAACTACAAAATGTAGCTCAATATGCGCTTAGCCTAAAAGTTGGATTTGAGTAAACAGCCTAGGATTACAGTTATATACTAGATATAAGTTACGAAACTTAGTTGGAGTTAATATTCGTAGTTGAATGGACACTATATGCGACTCCTCTAATGACGTTGATTTGCACATTTCTACTACACAATTCGCGATGTATCTAAGCTACACAATTCACGATCTATTAACGTAGATCTCTCCTCTATAACGTTTACTGCCTGCATCATTGTTATTAATGAGAAAAAATACTCGACCACACTTTTTCAATACCCTTGTAATTTATAGAAGAACCGTATGGAGGATATTGAGTGTAAACATTTCAATTGAAAAATATTTACAGATGGCTGAAAGTTGAAATTATATGAAAATCTGTGAAATACTAATAAATCATTGGCGCACCCAGGATTTGTCCCTGAAGATTTGTCCCTGAAGGGGGGCGCTCTAAAAGAGTAGCGTATAGAAAAATTTAAAGGCGCAGGTTGAACATGTTTGGTATCTATCTCTCCTTTCTATCATTTATATATTTATATTTGTGTAAAATGTATTATTTAAAAACATTTATATTTTTATCAAATATTAATTTTTACTGTCACAAATTTTGCCATTATTAACAGTGCCCGTTTATTCTCCCTGGGGGGAGCTGCAGCCCCGTAGCACTCCCCCTGGGTGCGCTAATGTATTAAATATATTATATAAATAAATAAATATATATATATATATATATATATATATATATATATATACACACATATTAATTACAACGTAATTCTTAGGCTACCCCCCATTAGAAAAAATATCCCAATTTTATATAACGTTTGTTATACTTTATAGGATTTTTGTTATTGTTATTTGAAAAAAGGTCATAATTTTATGTAACAAAATATGTAACGAAGAAATGTCTTAATTTTATACAATGAAAGTTAAATGTTAGGATAGGATTTTTGTGATTATGTTATCTTTTTTTGTGTTGATGCCAGTAAGAATTACGTTGTAAATTTTGATCATTTTATACAAAGTATAGAAGAGAAAGGGATAGAAATGAATGCAAGAGAAGTCAAGGGACACAGCCCCTTGCGAGGCCAAAATGGCCGAGTTTATATGTACAGATATATATGTAATTTTAAAAACGGACAAATATTTCAACGATAGACAAAGAACAGGAATCGCATGCGATCATACTATACATACTAGGTCTAGCGCTGACTCTAAAGAGCAATCTATGAACCGCATTCCAGTCCCACCAAAAGATAAGTAATAGATTTTGACATCATCTAACTGCACGATACATCAAATTAACAATACTGTTCGGTAATTAATTTAACATTTATATATTTCAGATAAACTCTTTAAAAAGAGTTATTAGAAATCATTTATTTTAGCACGTCTGTTTATTGTCCGTCAAATAATCGTAAATTAAAAACATGAAAAATAAAAAAATTAAAATGCAACCTGCATATGTATTTCTCTTTTTTGTTTATTTAATTTCAAAACAATTCCAAGTGTTTTGAGATGTGTCGTGCTTAAAGCGGGCTACATAATTCAACCTTTTTTTTTTTTTTTTTTTTTTTTTTTTTGGTACTATTATCATGAAATGGTTTTTCAATGTGAACAATTTGACTTAATCTTTACTATTATTGTTATTATTATCGTTTAAATTCATTTCACTTAGTTTCTATTTTTGCTATGTGCTTCGTAAAAAAGTATTCAGCAATCTCACTTCAGAATTTAATATAATTCTGATGATTTTAAATATCTTAGTTAGAATATGTTTTAATTTAATAAAATATAAAACATAATTTCTTTAATAATAAATACATCTATTTTTTGTAACAAATTTATTTTTATTCTTTTAAGTTGTGCATCAAATTTAACATTTCGGCATTTTCAATTTTATTTAGTTTATCAAAATTACCGAAGAAAAATTTTATTTTAAACTGAAACTTTACTTACCAAAATTTTAATTATAGATTAAAACATGATACGTGCAATAACTCAGTATATTAAAAAACAATCAGAGAAAAGTTTCGAACATCCCAAATTTGGGAGAGGTGTGAAATACTGCAAATGCCGACTCATGTAGCATACTTCGTAAAAATAATTTTTTTTAGTGCATATCATTAAGGATTTTTTTTTGTTTTTTTTTTTTCCATTGTACCGACAGCAGCCTGTCTTTAAAGAATGGTGATATGAGAATAGAAGGAAATGGAGGAAAAGATTGGGGAAAAATGGAATGAACAAGAAAAGGAAAAAGAAACGAATATTAATCTGACATTTCAAACGAACTGCCCGATTCAGGTCTTCAAGGAATTATCCCTTTTTTTGCCCCTACAGTACGTAACTATTATGCGTAGCGTCTCCGAGAACAGTACAATAGCACTTAAATTATATTCATATAAGAGACTTGTATTATAAAAGATGTAAAGGAAATCGCTCAAACAGACGGTACAAAGAATTATATAAGAGATATAGAAATCTAGTCAAATACGAAATAAGACAGGCAAAAGAGAAATATTATATACAGGAATTACAAAAAACAGACAACGATATAAAAAAAACCTGGAAAATAATAAACAAAATAGTCTGTAAAAAGAAAAAAGTAATGCTAGATGAGGATTTACTCAAGAACTTTGGTAGCTACGATAATGCAGTCAACGTATTCCTAAATTACTACCTGTCCACAACAGGCAATATGAAACATTTCTGTGATAATAAACTCTTGAATATCGAATCAGAGAATGAAATTAATATATCCTTGTACATTCCAAGAGCTACAGAGGACATAATTGAAACAATAATAAAAAAACTTAATCCGGATAAAGCTCAAGGATACGACGGAATAAGGGTAAAGGATATCAAGAAACACTCAAAATTACTAACTCCATTACTAACAAAAATGATTAACCTTTCTATAAAAGAAGGAATATTCCCTAGTGAGTTAAAAACCGGTATGGTGCGGCCAATTTATAAAAGTGGAGATAAAAAAAAGTGCGAAAACTATAGACCGATCACATTAATTTCAGTCATAGCAAAAATAATTGAGCAGTACGTGGGAAAATATTTGAAAAATTATTTGGAGGAGAATAAGTTGATAGATAGCAATCAGTTTGGTTTCAGAGAGGGAAAGTCAACGATATTATTACTTAGAACATTAATTTCAGATATAAATAAAGGATTAGCAGTGGGTAAGCAATTTCTGATAGTTTTTTTAGACCTTACTAAGGCTTTTGATCTAGTGGACCAAGAAATACTGATTGAGGACTTAAGAAAAATGGGAGTAAAAGGGAGGTTTCTAAAATGGTTTCAAAGTTATATAAGAGGAAGAGAATTTTTGGTAAAGATTGGGAATGAACACAGTAAAAAAGAAATAATGAACCACGGAGTTGGACAAGGGACAATACTGGCACCAATACTTTTCTTGATATATACGAATTCGATATATCGATATATAAAGAATTCTAAAGTGTATGTTTACGCAGACGATATCGCTCTAGTCATTGAACACTCCGACATAGGAAGTGCTGAAAAAATGTTACAAGAAGATCTCAATAATTTATGCAAATGGGCGCATGACAAAAAATTATTAATTAACCCTAAAAAAACAAAAGTGATACACATAAGAACACCAAGCCGGTTTAGAACGTTCATCCCCAAATTAATTTTACATGATACAAAGTGTCTACACAGTAAGGAAAAATGTAGCTGTGGAAAGTTGGAAAATGTGAATGAATTTAAATATCTTGGGGTAATATTAGATAAAGGACTAACATGGAAAAATCATATAGACAAAATCGCAGGAAAAGTTAGACAAACTATCCCAGCATTATATAAATTAAAACAATGTATGTCATACAAAAGCCTAAGATTATATTTCGAAGCTGTAATAATGTCCAGAATTAAATACGGAATCGGAATTTGGGGTGAGGCGAAAATTACAGAAATGAGGAAAATCAACAAATTGCAAAAAAAATGTTTAAAACTGGTCCTACACAACAAGAATAATTCAGACGCATCAGATAATATCACTTGGTGGAACAAAAATAATGAAATGTCGGCAAAAATGTTATATTATTACAGCAAATTACTTAGTGCTAAACTTGAAAATAGGCAGTTATCAACTAAAACGAGAACGTACATAACTAGAAATAGCGACCGACCTTATTATGTACGACTCAGGGGAATTAACAATAAAATAGATAATGTGGATGAAGAAGTATTAATAAAATTAATGGAGAAGATACCAAAGGAAATCCAAAATGAGGAAAGACTGGAGATATGGAAAAACAAAATTAAAATTTGGCTGATAGCATGGTATAAAGAACAATAGAAATAATAGTAATAATAATAATAACAATAATAATAACAATAATAATAATAATAACAATAATAATAGCAATAAAAATAATAATAACAATAATAATAACAATAATAATAATAATAACAATAATAATAACAATAATAATAATAATAAAAATTTTGATACACGATTGGCTACGATCCTCAGTTTTAAGCTGCTATTCAGAGTGTGGTAACTATATAAAAATTTTATTATACCATTGTAATATATAAGCTAATATATTAAGATATCTAAATAGCAAATAATATATAAGATAAATGTATAATTGAGAGTGTGAATTTTGTTGTATAGTATTGCATAAGATAATTAACTTTGTAATGTAACTTAAGTTGATGTTATATTGTATAAATAAACGATATAATTATGTTGGGAACCCACAGACGGGCTAGTGCCTTGTGGGACCCGCAAATTATTTTAAAAAAAAAAAAAAAAAAAAAAAAAAAAGTAATCGGGAGTGCATCGCGGCACCACTTTTTCCATTTCAGTCGTCTGCTAGATCTGGCTAGAAGATCAATGTATATGAATATTCGAGCTAAACTGAAGTTTCTTAAAGAACTTTTTGTACTGTTCTGCATAAACATCCTACACGTATGGAACATTCAAGTCCGCATGCAATGTGTCGTTCGACACAAAGTAAGGCGCAGATACTCGATTGTACGTTGGACTGCTGTTGCTACATTCTGAGAAGGTCGCTTCGATATGTTGTTCCATATAGATCCAATCCATACCTCCATTTGGAGCGATAACCGATAAATAAACATTCCGCTTTACGGCCAGGTTTAGAATTGATTTTCGTCCTAGCAACGGGCATAGCAGTCTAGCCTCAGTTATTATAGATTTTCTTGTATTTTCCACATGATTACGCCACTTTAATCGTCTATCCATATGCACTCCAAGGTAGCGCACGGACTCTACTTGTGGAATTTGCGTGTTATTAAATGTTAAGATTGGACACCTTACCCGTTTGTTTGTGAATAAAATGTGACGACATTTAGTTGGGTTGAACTATATGCGCCAGAGCCATGTCCATTTCTCTAGTCGATTCGGGTGATTTTGAACAGCAGCGTTTGCATACATAACATTCGTATTAGACGCGAGTTTATGTCATCAGCGAATGTAGTAGTAACGATAGATTAGAAATTGGTATGTCCGCGGTATAGATGGAATATAATAAAGGTCCTAGCAAACTGTCTTGAGGTACCGACGATCAGATTGAATGTATTTTCGAGAGTGAATCATTTATTTTAACCACAAACGAGCGTTCGGACAAGTACGATTTGAGCAAAAGATAAATATCCTCATTAAGAATTTGTCGTAATTTATACAGCAATCCAGGATGCCTTATTGAATGCCTGTATAACATTTAGAAATACCGCGGAACATACCTCGCGTTTCTCCAAAGTTAACGAAATTGCATCAACTAACGGTGACACTGACGAATCGTAGAGTGCTCCGTGCGAAAACCAAATTGATGATTCGGTAGCACATCTCTGTTTCTTACAACCGGATCAATAAGATTTAAAATTAGCTTCTCCAAAACCTTCGATAAAGAGGAGAGCAAGCTAATCAGTCGATATGATGAAAGTTCTGTCTGCGGTTTCCCCATTTATGAACCATGATTATAATCGACTTCTTCCACAGTTTGGGGAAGTATCACATCCTTAGAACCGCATTAAAGATGTAACAAAGCAGAATAGCCGTTCTCTGCGGTAGTCGCGAGATTATTTCTCCAGCGATTTTATCGAAGCCAGAAGCTTTACGTAGTGATCTATTCGGAAGGCATAAACGTTATATGGATTTTTTTCAACATCTCTTAAAATTTTTTACAATTTAAGTCTTTTACTTATTACTACTACAGTCGAGATCGATTATGACAAACCTGTGGGAACCAAAAATATTTTTAAAATGAACCGAATTTTGTATTAAAATAGGTGTCACTTTAAAAGTAGTGTTTTCTAAACATTTTATGCTAGTTATACAAAAGTTATAATAAAACAGATTAAAAATTAAATAAAAGAGAAAATCATAATTATTTACAAAATTACATGATTTTTTTTTTTTTTATTATTAAATTTTAATATATAGCATTATAAAAATTAATGTGCCCCATCCAATTAAGTTTATTATGTCATATTAATTCTGTTTTACAATTTGTAAATACAGGTATAATAATTGTTAATCTTAATTATTTTCTTAACATAAATAAATCTTACTTTTATGATTTTTAACCTCTTGTATTATTGATTAAAGTTGCTGAATTTATTTGTTACCAGTTGTTCCGCATTATCTTCAAAAACTGTTTTACTGTTATTGCACCCCTGTAAAATATGATATACAATATCCTGAAAGTTTTGCTGCACGCTAGGTCAGTACTAAGCAGACACACACGGGACTGCATTTGTATATCGATAACAAGCGGCTACTATCAGTTCCGAATGTAGTCTTCTTGCGTGTATACACCTGCGTTGCGTATAGCAATTGCCATGAGCGCTGCGCCTATTCTGTACAACTAGAATGTACAAATAAGCAGTCATGACGCTCGAAATCGGGCGATACGACTGAAAAAATATCATGCCATACCGTTATAATTATTCTAAATTTGCTGACACTTATCTATATAATAATTTTCCAAAATATTTTTCAATTCTTTTACGTTAATTAATTGATTTTGATAGTTAAACACGTTTATATATATATATATATATATTTATTTATTTTTTACGTTACTAAATTCATTATTCAGCTTGGTATTATTTTTATACTAAACAACGTACTAATATGTTTTTCAATTTTCATATCCATCGGTTAAGTCCCGCAATAACCAATATGCTGCTAGATAAAACATATCGTCCTGTAAGATTGAATTGGTTTTGATAATTATAATCCGTTGATAGCTATTTAACATTTTCTTAAACCTTTTAATTTTTAACATACTTAGTATAAATAATAAGACTGCGCGGTAGCCTAATGGTGAAGGTGCTTGGCTACCAAATCATAGGTCACGGAGAAGGCATCCTTAGATCCTCCTATACTTCGGAATTGCAAATTTTACCATTTTGATTACATTGACAGGATGATAGCCTACATGAAGGGCTGTAATATTTCAATTTTTTTTACCCGCAAGAATTATTAACATCAGTGCGACAGTCCGAATGATCCAATAAAATTCGACTGCAATTTTATTGTATAATTTAAATTAATTTTCTCGCCTATAGCAATCGAGCTGAAGAGAAACGTTTATTTTTATTCATACATTACACGATGGCTTAATCTTATTCCTTCATAAAATACATATCCTGTTATGGATCTGTATTTCTCCGTCGCCATCACTCGTCTCATTCTTACTTTCTTCCACCCACCAAGACTTGAACTGATTACTTTTTTTGATCATGTTTATCTCTCTGTAATCTCTAGAGATCAGTTTACGTCTTTTAGGTCATTTTTTAAAATCATAAGATAGACCGAAGAAATATATCTTTAATATTGTTATTTCTAATCAATATCTTATTTTAAATAGAAGAAAACTTACGCATTCTTATTAGTACAACGACTACAGCAGCTAACGCAACGAATTCCGTGCTTTTTTTTTTTTGAGATATTGTGCTACGGCTCTGTCAAAATCAATTTCCACGTTACAATCTAGATATTTATTTTATCTCATTCGAATGATCTGGTCTGTAAAATATGTTCTTGTTCATTCCAAGATTTAAGATTTAACCTGAAAATTAGTATAATGTCCTGAGGGGGTGATGGGGGGTGGGGTGGGGTCGCATTACATTAGCACTTTTTTGACCGATGTGTTCTATAAGGTTGATTACACAAAAAATATTTAAAACAATAGAAACATATTTAAACCACATCGTTTTTTTTTTTTTTTGCAAAACAGAGCAAGCCTAATTAGCTCCTCCCCAACATTATATGCATTTAAAATCAATAACCTAATGAACAAAGCGAAATTTTATGATTGCATCTTATCGCAATAGATAAAAATTTATAAAATTTATTTTTGTTTAAAAAAATGCGTCGAATCTTTTTTTTTATCACGGAAAGTTTTGTTGGTGACAAACTCAATGTACCGTCTTTAAACTTTCATTATACCTTTACCAAAGATTCGCTAGTAGAATGAAATACAAATTATTGTGAAACAATTGACTGTCTCCAGATGCTGAATCCGTGGTTTCCAGATTTCGATTGCCTGTTAACCGAAGGGTGAGGGAAATATTATAAATTCTCCCATGTATAGAAAAAAAAGTAAATAAATAACGATTTTATTTAATCGGCATTTGCAGAAAAATAAATGCAGTAATAGAATTTACGTAAACAAAAGTTGATTTGAGCTCGGCAGACGTCAGTTCAGTTTGCACATGAAGAATTCCTAGCATTACACCGATTGCTCAGCTATGAAACAGTTACGTTTTCAGGCTATTTCCTTACCATGACTCTTTTGTTCATTTCCGCCATCAGTATACTATAAAAGGCTATCAGTAATTCACCCTTCTGCTTCGCCAATTTCTGCCAAACCGGATAGTAGAAATTTTCTGGTGCACCTCCGGCAACGGCCATTAATGGTTGTGCACGATTTGTTCACCGTAGATTAAATTAAATTAAATTAAAAAATAAATAAATAAGGTTAAAGAATTCACCGCTTATTACATAAATTGTAACGAAACACATACGTACACGTTAAACCGATTATAACCCTGCTTAATTATATGTGTAATAATTTAAATTGCGCATTTTAATTGCTTTCAAATTTCATTAACGGTTTTGTGCTTAACGAAGAGAGATAAGTAATAATTATGACAAAACCGAACCGTTCATTCTACCGGTATGAAGCTTTTCTGTTCGTTCGCTGTTAAGTTATAATCGATGTTTGTTTAGCGTTCAATATTGTCGGACAAATATTTACTGTACATATTATGTTAAGTAATATTTTATTTGTTTTTTGTATTGTGGTGAAATTAACCGAGCAACAGGAGGAGCAATCGACCGGAGTAATAATATTTTTATTATACAGTGACAGCATTTTTTATATTAATTCAATTAAAGGAAATCAAAAATAATTTAAAAAATATGCTATTTTTCAAAATGAAAATTCCTATATGATTATTTTTCTTATTTTTTGACGTAGACGAGATAATTCTTTGACCAACGTATGAGTTTTTGGTTCTGTTACCGATGCTTAAGAATTGTTTTATTCAAAATGAAAAACGATCCATATTTAAAATTGAATCTCGTGTTTTGACCATTTTTCATCAGAATTTGTAGCACTACGTTCAAATGCTATTGTTTTTATTATCATTATTCTTTTAAATAATCAATTCCGTTTCTGATTTCCAGTAAAAGTTCTGCTTTTTTTTTTTTTGTAGTTTTTTGCTTAGAAATTTAAGAGTTCCTGGTTTATTTCTATAGTAGTATAAACGCTAAAACTCTTTCCCGAACACAAAAAAAATTCTTGATTTGCCTTCCATCATTAATAAATGAAAATAAATACTTAAGAAGTATTCTTCAAATAGCGTAAAATATATTTGAGAAATATACACGCATAGCAGAAATAGATTTTTGAACTTTTTTAATGTAAATTTTATGAAACATATCTAAATATTAATTTTAACGTGTCGACTATTACGTGAGAACATTCACAGGTCAGGTAGAATGAATAGCATTTAGATTTTTTGAGTTATGGAATGAACATTAATAATAACTACTTGAACCTAGAATGAATTTACTTTATACTATTAGTTTTAAATTTAATTAATGATAAATGCGTGAATAAAAATAAAATGTATTTTTATTTAAATCTAGGAATTTGTTAATAAATTTTATAAAGAAAGAATTCAAAATCGGTTTTAAAATATTTCAGAAAGGACCTATATATAAAGGCGAAAACGGACTGATATATATAAATGTTGTTGCTCTTTACGATTACAGTCCGGAATATAGCCTAGTTTTAGGTTGGTATTTTTGACATGTGAATTATTTCATTTTTTTCAGGTGCGTTTGGCGATGAGCGTTGTGCGCTATATTTAACTTCTTATTTTCTTTAATTTATACCGCGCAGGTTTTCGACCCAGCGGGAAAAGCCAAAAATTATTATAGCTTAATAGTCCGGGAAAAATAACGTTCGAATTTGGAAATTCTTATAACCGGGGCTTCTTGGGCTTAAAATTTAGCTAAAAATCGGTGGAATGCAACCTTAAATTTGTAGGTATGTGGAAGATGCGGAACCATTGTTTATATCGAGTTAAAAAACGAAAAAAATTGTTTTTTTTTTTAGTTTTTTTCTGTGATTATCTCGGTAAATAAGCCCCAAATCGGCATGACGTGTACTTGTCGATTTTTTTCCCGAGTAAATTTTACACAAGGATAGGCTATTGCAAAAATTCGCGAAAATTATTTAACATTTCAAAATTAGCGATGAAAATAAAAACAACCAAATTGTTGCCATTCCGTCAATTTTCCTCAAAACTCAATGAAACTTTCGGAGAATGTAGCTCTTGGAGCGCTTAAAATAGATACCCAAGTCAAATTCTCAATAAAAAAATGGCGGCCAATTGCAAAATGATCAAGTTGAAAATGCGATTGCATATAACTTCAGCTCAGAGATAGCTAGAGCGATATGAGATAAAAAGTAATCGAAAGGTAATTGTAATACGTCTTCTTCAAATTTCGGATTTTTAAATTAACAATTTTGGCTTTGTTATTAACAAAAAACGAAAAAAAATCCGTAACTAAAGGCTGTATCTCTTTAATTTTACAACTTAGAGATTCGAAATAAAAATCATCTTTTTGCGCTTTAAAAAACATGAATTAAAAAAAAAAAAAAAGGTGATCCCGATCCGACCAATAGAAGCTGAGATATCACATTTTTACTTTTTTTGCTACATCTCGGCTCCAAATTAACTTTTTGTATTGTTGCAAACTAGAGCAATTTTTCTACAGGTGAAACTTTTTTCGAGCCGATTCGGACAACGGGAGGCCGAATAAACAACGTAGAGAGTCAGCGCGTCGTGAACGGCGGCCATATGTCCTCGCCAGAGTCGGAGAGGGAAGCGCTCTGACGTCACGCTCGGGCCCGGCGCAGCGTCGTCTGGCTCCTCAAAGTCCTTAGTTGCAAAATAGATTATGCGGCTTAGAATGCACCTACGAAAACGACTTTTTTTTTTTCCATTTTGCATATTTTTTCCCGTTCTTTCCGACGGCGCTAACGAAAATTTCAACTTAATGGACCTCAGTCAGTTTCAGTGTTCAATTATATTATGAAGTATATTGTGGAAATTATTGCAACATCATTTTAGCAGTTGCTGAGTATTGTTAGCAATCTTAAACCCGGATGATCTTCGATAATTTCATTGAACTTTTTTTTTTTGTAGTTTATAATGTTATGGTTTTTATTAACAACAGTTTTTACCGATGATAATGTGAAATGGATCGGATTGTGGTCTGTGTAGATTGCTGTATTATTTGCAGTTCACTTTCTGATAACGTTTGGTCGTCCGAAAATCATTGTTAAATCAATGACGCTATAAATCATTGCTGTTAGAAAATGTTATTTTATCCGGTACGTTAGCAATATATGAGTGTTATGGTTAAAAATAAATTGCTCGAAGGCATTAGATCTTCTCGAGTGAATAGCACGGCTGTCCACACCTGCTTGCGCAGACATCGAAGTCGCATTTTGGGGTGTATGTTAATAAATTGAGATATCAAGTCTAAGAAATATGTTATTTCCTGTGAAGGCAGAGAGTAACAGGAAATTATAAAAACTTCTTCGATTTGAACTAGAACAATATATTCGCAGCCTTCGAGGAATTCTACTTCTTTATATGTTAATTTTGAATTAACTATGATCGATACTTATTGCTTTGTTATTTCGGTGTTAGCATTAAGAATGTCTGGAATTTTCTGTTGAATAAGATAAGGTTTTGAGATGCAAACTGTACTCTAATTTTCTTAAGCAAATATCGTTCTGTAATGGATAATTTCCAGATCGGGATTGATGAAGATTGATTTGCATAACTGAGAGAGAAGTAAAATTACTATTATCCATAATGGGTTTTATTTTCTAAAACTTGATAAATCCTATTTGCAGCTTCGCATTTGTACGGTTGGTAATGTTTGTGATTCAAATTAAAATTCGTTCTTTTCACTTCATTAGATGAATAACAATTTGAACAGTGCCCACGAATGATAATTTCTTTATATATATATGTTATAGATACAAATGAAATGTCTATTGAACGGTTACTAATGTTATATTTTATTTCTACACGAACATATTATTCACAAATATAACATTGTTAAATACTAATTAATTATGTTAAAATAAATAAATAAAATAATTACAAAGATAGTCAGACCGGTTTCGTTAATACATATGCATCATCTTATAATGATAATTTCTTTAATTTTATCTCTCTCTTCTTTAGTTAGTCTACAATGACGAACTCTATGCCCGAAACCTCCGCAAGAATAGCATTGGATAATATCAATATGTTTGAAGACGTGGCACAACCGCCATTCTATTGGACCAAACCCATCCTTAATTAAATAATTATATATTTATATATATATATATATATATATATATATATATATATATATATATATATATGTATATCATAGAAGTACTTTACTTTCTTTGTTTCGTGATAATTTTGATGTAAGCCTTTTGATCAACAGAAAGATTTGTGATTTGTATACTAATGAATAGAAGTAAGAATTTCGTTTTTAATTTCGTCAGGATTGTACGAATGAATTTTTTTTTTTTTTTTTTTTTTAGAAGCCATTTTTAGTCTTGAAAATAAGAAGGTAAGCTGGTAATTTTTATGGAAGGCATTCTTCTTGACGGTTCTGAAAAGGTAAAAGAATCTTTATCGGCGATACTGTTCAAGCGGTTAATAGTTGTTTCCTTATCATCACTGGTAGTTTTAATTGTTAAACTATCCTTCTTGCGTGAGAAAATCGGTATGGTTTTAAGATCCTTTGGTTTGATGGCCTGTTTAAATATTTTTCCGGCTAGCTCGGAAGATCATTTACTTCCTGACGTAATACTATTAAGTTTTTCTAATGTTTTAGAATCACTAGCAACAGCGATTTTAATAGTTTTCTTTAGTTTAGATTTTTGAATTAATATTTTTACTGTCATTTTTGGTTATTTGTGAGTAGCTCGGTTTTTTTTTTTTTTGTTTCAAAACTTTTTAAAACAGGATAAATTGTCTCTTAAATAACTTATTTCATTTATATGCTCGGATTTATTGGATTAGCGTCTTCAGCTAACGTTGTATTAATCTCCGCCACAAGATCCGTAATTGTTTTCTTAATTCCTTCATATTATGCTGTGCCTTTAGCGCCAAGTTTTGGTCTTAAATCTACTAAAAAAAGGTAGAATAGTGGAACCTGATAGCTGTCGGATGGTCATTAGAGCCGTTTCCTAGACAGTGGCTATAAAGTAAAATTACATTGCCGAAGTGGCAACACCTTTACATACAACCGCTACGGTTTTATTTTATTCGAAAGTAATAAATATTTCAAATAATAAAAATAAATAAATTGAACGGACTATCCAAACGAACACATCTTTTATCAGGGTATTATCAGTGAGCAAACGGTAAACGCGCTATACACAACTTCGCGATAACACTGATAACAAGGGTTGGCATACAAAGTGTTCATTTGTTTACCCTATCGGAGGAATATACATAATGTGTAAGTCTTATTTTGCCACCGACCGAATATTAATGTGGCGCATCGTTTTCAACTTTTCGTGTTCGTTGTTACCCGGGGAGCTGTGATATTGTTTCGTTTGTGATACTTTTTTTTTTTATATGCATGTATTTAGAAGGTTTTTCTATGTGTTATTTCATTGGAAAAATTACAAATAAAACTTTATCTCCATCTGTTTGGTGCGTTCATTTGTTTCGTAACGCCATAACCGAATGTATTAATGTGGCTGATTGTATTTCACGACCTGATTACAAACATCAAGCTGAATAGAAAAAACAAATCAATACTAATGTACAAGGTCTTAACAATAAATATAAATAAACTAACAGGAAATTCATTATTTCATATAAAATATAATAAGGCCGCGTACAAATTGAGGTAGTAGCGATGAAAACGCACGCACGGATTGGTTTGATTTTTAAGTATGTTTGATTTTCTTCAACCGTACGCCGATTTCAAATAGTGTATTTACATTATCAATTTAGTGATTAGTTATATTTTTACATATTTTAATAAATTTCGGAAATTAAAAAAATGGATAAGTATTATAAAAGAAGGAATATGTGGACAACAATTATTTTGATTAGCTTTCAAAATACTAATTGTCATTATGCAAAAAAAGTATACAAAGTTTTTTTACGAATTGCAACATAAAATGAAGTACATTTGCTAACAAATTGTTATCGGTAAAATTTAAATTCTATACTTCAAAATCTAGTGAAATTTAAATAATCATATAATATATTAAGAAGTTAAACCGTTTTAAAGTAGTTCATATTAAAAATAAAAATTTCAAAGTAGATATTTCTTTTAATACACCTTTATTTCATTTTTTCTATTGAACTTGTGCGCTTAAAGTTTGTTACCGGCGGCATATTTGGAAATATCACATGCACTAAATAATTAAACGTTTCTATACTTATTCTGGTGCATTCCAACAATGCGCTCTTATCAGAGTAGCATATTCTCCAAGGTATCTAGAGAAGGACCAAAAGAAAATAGAACCCATTGGCAGAGAAAACGAAGCGATTTGTAAAAAAATAATAAAATAAATAACTGTCTAGTAGACAAGCATATAAGCATAGTCTAGTGTTCCGCTTATTTAACGATTCCGAATTCTCGGCTCGGCCGACTCGTCTATCTCGTATGTGTCCCTCATTACTGCTAATGTCAATCACGCACACATACGCATGAAATTATTGAATTTATGTTCATCGTATGAAGTAGTTTGTTTGGGGCATCTTTTTACAAAGCAATAACCCACAGAAAATTTAAATGCTTCTAACAAAAATACCGATTGTGCGAGCTTCTAGGAAAATTTTGTCCAGGGTACGTTTCTTATTTATACGAATACTACGTTAATGTTTGTGTGTCTTATGCGTACGTCTGTCACCGCGTGACTTGTGATCGTTGCCTCCAGTTCGTTGCTCGCGCGGGTGCATCTATGTTCCAAAAGAAAACAATGTATTGTTTAGAGCCGTCTCGTGCAATACTGAATATCCAATAATAAGAGTAGCAACTCTAATCCTACTTTCCTTTTATTTATCCATACAACCCATTCCTCCTCTATTATTTCCGTGGTTTCTTAATTTCCCCAACATGAGGCGGTCAACTATCTTATCTATAATTAGACACTTCGGTTTAATCATAGCTTGCTTCCTTCTTCGCTCTTCCGTTTCTCCATTACTCAGTCTCCCTTTTGTCCGTTTGATCCAGCAAAAGCAAACTTCACTTGTGACGCAAATCACATTTTTTACTTGAATGTCCTCTCATTTCTTCAGAACGCGCGATACTGTATTCCGGTCTTTTGTGTCTTATCCTACGCCTTATAGCTCTCACAGCATCCTTTCTTTTCCTTCTCCTCTGGTTATTCCTTTGTTGGCTTTATTTATATGTTCTATTTCTTATATTTTTCCTATATAATCATTAGTGCTGTCACACCTTGCATTGGGTAACGTCCTTAGCTGACATGCTCAAAAGAAAAACAAAAAACAAAAAAAAAAAAGAGTAGCACACTTGCGCCGTTTGTTTTTTTACTGTTCATCTGATTCGATTCGCTTCTCCGCGTGTTTCAAGTACTAGCTGTGTATTCCTATTCACCGGTAGTGTATTTTTAAAACTAAAGTAAATATTAATTTAAGTTTTTATAAAGAAATAAATAAATATATTTTTTTAATATATTCACTGTACAACAAATATTAACTAAACCGTTTAGTATCCGACCAAGAAAAGAAAAATATTATTGAACAAGGAAGACCACGCCCTCTTTCGTCTTTACTTCACACGGTGGACAAAGACAAAATACGCACATACGGTAGAACTATTCAGGAATCTAATTGTGACAAAACATTACGGTTAACAGATTACCCTATCAGTAACCAGTTATATTGTCGGCCCTGCTTATTATTTTCCAAAGATATTAAATCACCATAGGTTCGTAATGGATTTAACAACTTAAATTCTTTATCAAAAGCAGTAGCTAAACATGCTCATAGTAATTTCCATTTAACTAATCATACGTTAATTGAATTTGGAAAACAAAGTCGCATTGACTATGTGTATTAAATCATCAAAAGATACTAATCCGATCGGCTACATAATTCTGAAGTGCAAAAAAACTGAGAAATACTAAAACGTTTGATCGATTGTATTTGTTTTCTAGAGAAACAGGAATTAACCCCTTAAGAGGTCCTAATGAAAGTGAATTTTCTTTGAACAAAGGAAATTATATTGTGAGTATTTCACCGAACAAAGCAAATATGAGCTAATTACATTTACAAGAAAGTACCAATTTTTCGCGGGACATCAGCTAATAGAGAATGATCTTATTAAAGTCATTATACTAAGAGGAGATATTGGCAGAGAAGTAAATGAAGCGCCATTTGTGTCAATAATTTCGGAGGGTGAAAAACAACTGACATTTCAGATAAATCGAAATTATCTACAGTTTTTCGTTATGTGACTGAAAATGGAGAATAATGGAAGCTTTTCTTTTTTTTTCCCTGACGTTAGTGCTGACCGTTCTTCTAATGCGTTATATCACCATGTAATGGAAGTTGTTGAAAAATTCAACATTAAAAATAAACTAGTCGGGCAAAAATATGATGGTGCTGCTGTCGTATCCGGGGTCATACTAATGACCTCCAATTTCAAGTTTCAAAATCAGTTCCAACTGCTTTATTCACACATAGTTTTGGGGCATGTTCTTAATTTAGTTTTACCACAGTCAACCATTTCCATAAAAGAGTGTCGCATATTTTTTTCAAATAGTTTCTGAATTAACAAGCTTCTTTTCGAAGTTTGGTAAAATATGACAGCACTCTAGACCGTTACACGGAAAAACATTTACCTCTAGTGTGGCACCAACAAGATTGAATTATAATTCGCGGTTAATTTTAACTATAGATAATTATCAGAATTCGATTGTTTGAAATAAAATGTTAAAAAGTTTTAAAATTTACTTTAAAGAAGTAGAAATTTATTATCATGCACTACAACACTAATAATCAATCATTTTTCGATTAAAATTAAATTTTTTCAGACAAATAATCGATAAATTATATTCTGCAATTAAACATAAATAGTATTCAGTAAGATAACAAAAAAAATAGGTAAATAAATAAGTAAACAATTAAATATAAGTAATAACTAGTCGGTCGGTAAATTCATTTTCTTCTAAAAATTATTTCTTTAATGAATGCATAACGTAAATGTTAAAGCAGGGGCGGATCCAGAGAAACATTTGGGGGGGTAGGGGGGGATATATAATTACGTAATATCTTATACGGTATACAATAAATTTGAGAAATACCTTGTTTCATAAAGAAAATCAAACAGCGACCTCTTTAGAAATTTAAAAATGTTTTAAAAATACATAACTATTACAGTTTTTGTTTTATTTTTAGGTGAAAAATAAAACGAAATTATAAAATTGTGGCTAAAATGGTAGTTCAGAATTTGAATAGTAAATTACTATAAAAAAAATTGAGCGATAATATTTTTTATTAGATATTAATTCCTTTTTTATTTTTTATTAGTAATCCGATTCGAATTGTTTGTCCGTGAGCAAGTAAAACGGATATATACAAAATATATTTCTCATTGAACTATTTTCATTTACATTGAAAAATAAAAATTAAGAATACATAAAAAAGACAAAAGATAGACGACAGTTGCATTTAAAACAGAACAAAAACGTAACATTAATACTTTTACTAGAAAACAGTATTAAATATTAATTTTTAAATCTATAGGTAATATTTCTATTTATTTATTTTTTTTTTTTTCCCACTGTACCGGCGAGAACCATAAACAGTACTCGTGACCTCTCTTCCTTATATTTATTAACCATGTAATAGCCAATCTATCCTTCCAATAAGGATTGAGTCGGAGATAATAGTAGAATTGTAATAGGAACAAGCATGTTTTATAAAACCAGCGATGTAACATGGCAACCTGTACAGTGTGAAGTATGGCCCATAGAGTCCCGTCAGTACTATAGGAAGAATTTGAGAATATTAATAAGTTATTAAACACCAACTATATGTGTCTTTTAGAATATTAGCGTATACATATATATATATATATATATATGTGAATTATTCATTTAGCAGTAATTGTACTTATGTTATTGATAAGGCATGTTTCATAGAATCAGCAGGATAACATGGCAACCTATATAGTGAAGTATGGTCTATGGAATCCTGCCAGTACTGTAAAAAGGATATTAATAGTATTTCAACGCCCGCTATAATACTTTATACAAATTTTTTGTAATATAAATAAGTTTTTCTGTTGTAACAAATTTTTTCATCGAGGTTTTGGTTCTTGGGGGGGGGGCTGTCCTTCCCGTGGATCCTTCACTGGTTAAATTCTAGTTTTACGATAAAAGATGGTAAGTAAAGCTAGAAAATCCGAATAAGAATTTCAAACAGCTAGCTTTGAAATTATATTTAACTTAAAAAACTTCAGAAAAGGGAAAAAAGACGTACATTTATGCGATGGCGCTCCTTAATTACGAGCGCTCCAGGCCGTCGCCTAATCCGCCTATGCCGGCCCTGGACAGTCAGGATCGAAGTTGATCGTTTTTCTATTTCCCTTGGTTAGCTGAAGCATACGTTCGTTATATAATTTTATATAATTAATCGGTTGTTAATTATTAATTGTTAAAATTACATTACAGATTTTTCTCTGATATGTTATCATAGTTATAACGGAAAATTTGTAAAATTTTCAAACGAAATTAATAACAACAGCATTTAAGCGTGCTACTAAAATGACAGTTACTAGTTGCGAATTGTTCAAGCATAGTGATATATTTTATACCAAAGTGACAAGTTCACTGAATTATTTATCAGTAGTTTTCGCTTTAAAAAATTTTGATATTATTCAGAAGTATTTCTTGCGACATATAATTATCTTCAATTTCAAACTGATAATTTATAAACACAGTCATTTTAATTTAAAAAAGTTAAGTCCCCTACCCTTGATAGGGCGTCGGGATTGTGAAGTTAAGCTTTTCATAATGGTACTAAGAAGCCTAATGGATCTGATGAGAATACTGGGGCCAGTTCCTTTTTCTCGGCCGCCTTTACTTTCCCAGATTTCTCTGCTATAACCAATATTCAATTTCAGATTTTGTATAGACCTGGGAGCGATTCGGATCTGGAACGAGACAGGTCTCGATCCCGTGTCCTCTGGTTTAGTTGCCAACACCTGTTACTGATAGAAAAACAGCAACTTTGATCCCGACCATCTAGTTTCAAAACCGGCCAGAATTAGGGTTTTCATATTCCTTATTGTTTAATTAAAATATATCGATGATTTTTTTTTAATATTCATTAGCTTAACTTGCGTTATTTTATTAATTGCGTTTTTGCAATGCAGATGTAAAAGATGAAGGAGTTGTAGTTGGTGTGAAAACAGCCGAAGAAACGAGTGCAAAAAATGAAAACTTAATTGCGCACTTGGCTAATGTTATTGGAGTTGAGGAATCGCAGCTTTCAATATTTTCGGTACTTTTTTTATATACATTTTCATGAAAAAAGTCTAAATTATTGCATGTCGTGAATGTAGCCAAACGAAGGTATAGTTAAAAGTTATTTATAAACATTATAATGAAACAAAGTAATCATCGCAGAGTTTAAATTTATAGCTTACGGTTAAATTTTTAAAAAAGATGTAAATTTTACCGACACCACAGAAATATCATCATGAAGTATTTGTATAGGTGTAATTTTAGAAATATATTCTGAAGTTTCACCTTTAAAAAGAATTTGTTAAAATACTATTTTTGTAATTATTGCATTCATCGGTAAGTGCTTAGAACTTTGGAAGAACGATAGCTTATTTTTCGCTGCTTAAAAATAAGAAAGGTTCTATATAATAAGTTACGTAGACTGTTAAGAGAAAATAATATCTATTTAATAAAAATTCTAGTTTTCTGGCACTAGCAATGGGATTTGTTAGCTTTTTCCTCACATGTTTGATGAAATAATGAGGTTCACAGCCAGGCATTATGATGAACCATTAATTAAGGAAGATTGTAATGTAGGCCCTAAAGATTCCAAAGTCTGGTAAATTATGTTAAACAAACTTGAAAAACTAATTTATCGATAAGCGAGCGAAGGTCTAATTTACAATTTATTTTACTAAAAATTAACAACTAATATTTATTTAAAGAAAATCTTACATTTACACTATATTTGGGATAATGTTACTCTAAAGAGAAATTGAAAATTAAATGGTCTTTTATTTTAAATACATGGGGAAGTCTTTTATTGGTTAATATTAGATAAAATTTTAGTCGCTATCATGTATATATTTTCCTCTTGTCCTCAATTCTTGGAGATAACCTTTGATGATATTTGATCCTGTTAATTGAACTAAGCATTAGAATTCCCTTAATTCGGACTTTCTTTTTAAATTTGTATAATTTGTTGCTCCTGTGTCGTTTATTATTTGCTCGATGAATGTTTTTCTGGGTCTTCCTCTACATCGTTTGCCTTCCATTTCGACTTCCAGTATTTGTACTAGCCTCTTATTATGTCGGAATAAATGTCCTATCCACTTAATTCTTCTTCTTTTTAATGTATTCATTAGAGTTATTCGATTCGTGTATTTCTTCTAGTACCTTTTCATTTGTTATTTTCTCCATCCAGCTAATTTTTTGCATTCTTCGCCAGCATCACATTTCGAAGGCTTCGATTCGATTATAATGTGTTTGTTTTCTCGTCCATGTTTCTGACCCGTACTTTTGACGTCAGTAACGATTTCTTTTTATTGAACGCTGTTTTTGCTAGATTAATTTTCGTTACTATCTCTCGATCGCTTCTCCGATCTTGGATTATATTATGCTTCCAAGATATCTATGGCTGCTAACTTGTTTTAGCGTTTTCCCATTCATTTTTATGTTTACTGTTCCCGGTTTCTTATTGCATTTCATAACCACTGTCTTCTTTTTTAATTACTTTTGTCAAATATTGAATTGTTTCTTCCAATTCAAAGAAGCCATAACTAGAGCAGCAAAGGAAACGCTAGGAACAAGAATTATAGTATACAAAAAACCATGGATAACAAATGATAGAACTAATGGAAATGAGATGAAAATATAAAACAATGAATATAGACGAAGGGAAAAAAATGTACAACAAATATAGAAACCTAATAAACAGAGAAGTGAGAAGGGCGAAGGAAGAATCACAAATAGAAGAAAATATCAGAAAAGGAAACATAGAAACAGTATATAATGACATAGGAAAAATTTTAAGGAATTTAAAAGTAAATCAAATGGAAAAGAAGGTGGAAATGGGAAAGTACTAATTACAGCAAAAGACATAGTATTAGGGCGGAAAAGATATATACGGAAGAATTATACAGAAGTAGTAGTCGAACAAAACAAAGGAAAGTCAATATGCCGACAATAGGGGATAATTCCGGTCCACCCATAAAGAATGGAGAGATAGATTATGCTCTTAAACAATTAAAAAATAAAAAAGCACCAGGGTGTGACAATATCCCAAGCGAGTTGTTACTAAACTTAAATAAAGAAGCGAAAAACTATCTATACACTTTAATAATGGAAATCTATGAAAGGGAACAGATCCCAACGATTTCAGTACTAGTATTGTGGTTATGATACCGAAGAAGAACGGAAAAATTAAATGCAAAGAACATAGAGCAATCAGTTTATTTATGCAGGCATCAAAAATACTAGCAAAAGTTGTACTTAACAGAATTAACAAGACAATAAAAGAAAATTTAGACGATGATCAATATGGATTTCGGAAAAATCGAGGAACAAGGGAGGCGATTCTGGGAAACCGACGAATAAAGTAGAAAGAAGATTAGAAATAAACGAACCGACTTATGTTGCATTTATTGACATGGAAAAAGCCTTTGATAAGGTCAATTGGGAGTTTCTATGGAACATCTTGGTATATGAAAAACAAATATACACCTATATATATATATATATATATATATATATGTATGTATGTGTATATATATATATATAAACTCGGCCATTTTGGCCTTGCAAGGGGCTGTGCCCCTTGACCCCTCTTGCTTTCATTTCTGTCTCTTTCTCTTCTATACTTTGTATAAAATGATCAAAATTTACAACGTAATTCTTACTGGCATCAACACACACAAAAAATAACATAACCACAAAAATCCTATTCTAACTTTAACTTCCGTTATATAAAATTAAGACATTTTTTCGTTACATTTTTCGTTACATATTTCATTACATAAAATTGTGACATTTTTTAAATAACAATAACAAAAATCCTATAAAATATAACAAACGTTACATAAAATTGGGACATTTTTTCGAATGGGGGGTAGCCTAAGAATTACGTTGTAATTAATATATATGGATCGATTAATCTAATTTTGTTCAGAAAATAACGTTATTAATGGTGCACTGGAATATTTATCCATTGCGTAATTTGTTTTGCTTGTGATTTTTTTCACTAAGGTTAATGCATGTTTTTTTAGAAACAATCTTTTTTTTTACTTCTTTGGAGGGGGCATAAAGGACCTGATCCTAGAATGCCAATGAGAATTACCAGTCGCACACTAGTTTCTATTTACTTACTGATAGCATAGTACAGGAAAACACGTTTGCAAAAAGTATAAATAAATAATTTTATAAAATTCAATAACAATTACTCTAGTCGTTCTTTTTTATTTTGTTAATCTATGTACAACAGGAAACAAATGTTAACCGCAAAACATTGATGTTGAAAGATTGTGATACTGACGTTGATGAAGTAAAATTTGTTTTGAAAATGGAAGCAGAAAAAGTATTTCAACCAAGCTAATGTAGTCCGTATATGTTTATGAATTCTATTTTTATAACTAACATCAATAAAAACTAATGCTTCACGCGTTTTTATTTATATTAGTCATATTCATTATTTCTCTAATGCTAGCAAGTAAAAGTACGGTATTTAATGTACTTATTTAAGAAGTTGATAACTTCGTTTAGTTTGAACTTATTTGCATTAGTTTAACTTTTTATTATATTTTTCAGAAAGCATTTGCCATAAAATTGGTATAATTTACATTAATCGCTTAGTCATAGATAAACAAAATCAGATTATTTTACTAATTTAAATTTAAAAATAAATCCCTATAACAAACAAATGAAGGACAACAAAATAAATTATCTATAAATGCACATTTTAACATATTCAGTTGAATATGTTTTTTCTACGTATGCGCATATATGTGTGTATATGTATATTTATTTTTTACGCTGTGAGTAATAAAAAAAGTTGTTACGTTCTGGTATTACTTAGAAATCCTGTAACAAAATTTGTTACAATTTTTGCGCTATTTTGAAATTTTGTTATACTTTTCGTTAAGTTGAAAGATATCTTCAACCAAGGTTAAGTATTGATCTAAAAGATTAGCGAACTTTCTTATTTCCTCTGTCAGAAATTAACGTGCAAGTAAAATAAAGAGGTGCCATTTGAAAACAATAGTATGTTTGTTTTCTTTTTTTTTGTTTTTGTCAAGAATGACATGATAAATTAATCTACATCTATTACAAGAAAACAACATCTGGGAGTCCCGGAGTTTTTCCTTGCGGAAGTGAAAAAGACCTAATTTCTGCATATGCATAAGATTTTTATATGAAAAACACGTTGACAAATTGGAACAGTTATGAAAGGTATCTTCTTCTCTGCAAAAAATAAATACATAGTTTGTCATGAAAAAGATATTTTTCACAACCATTTCAATTTATTAATATCTTTTCCTCATAAAAGTTTTATAAATTTCAAATAAGAATTAACGGTGATGATCTCTGGTCACTTGATATCTTTCTTCAGAAATTATTTTCACACTTGAAAAGTTGACCGAAGTCAATGTTTTGAATTTCTTTTTTGCAGAAATAGTACATGTATATTGATATTAAGAAGAGTCACCGGCCAATAGAATTTTGCTTCATTTAAACAAAATCATTATCATGAAACTATCCGCCAGCTTAATTCTTAAATCAGTTTAACGGGAAATTAACCTTCCAACTTAAAAACATTCTCGCAAAGTCGTTCACCATTATTTGAAACCTATCCAACCGTCAACTCGATATTCATTCTAAATTACTTTTCAGTGTTGTCATCATAAAGCCTTATTCTCAGTATGTCCTATAGAGATTATAAATATCATTCTCAATTCTACTTTACAAATTATTTTGGGAATTCACTACGACTCATCCGCCTCCTGCCGGGTCTTTGAAATAGAAAACGAAATTTCCAATGTCTGCTTTATGATTATTGTTCCACTTTAAATGTTGAACTTTATGCGATTATCTTTTACTTGATCCATCAGACTAAGATGTGTTTCTTCATTACTGTAATGTGTACATTACATGTATACAAATAAATAAAAAAATAAAAAAACAAACAAACAATAATAATAAATAAAAAGTAAATAAAGTATCAATCAAGAAGTGCGAGTGTAAGTGTGCGCGTGTGTGTATGTGAGTCTGTGGACGGCCAGGGAGGTGACGTTCTAAGATGTAATATTACGTCACGCCTGACGTTAGGAAAGCAGCGTTGAAGAACCGCCGTCGGATAGAGGAGTAAGTCTGGTTCTGATGCTGAAATAGGTCGGATTTTGGAGCACGTGAAAGGCAAAAGATAAAATTCCGCGGAAAATATGCCGGAGGCACGGAAGTATGTTAGGCTGCAGCCGTCGTCGTAGCTGGCTGCATAGTGTCGAAATTACTCTATTACTTAATAGTTCATAAAAGTACTCGCGAAATAATTTCTTAAAGAACAAACGATATAAGGGAAACCTCCGCTGATCAAACAGTCCCCCGGTCAATCCGTGTCTCGAAGAGGATTAACGAGTGGATCCACGAACCATCGTCGTCGCAACATCCGCAGCACCCTCAGCTGAAATCGAGGTATGTATAAAATTTTATATCTATAATTATTAATCGCAACCATGTTATTTTGTTTATTTTAATTACGATGTCGTAAATGTTTATAGTATTAATTAAGGAGATGTTTTCACGGTAGACCGTCCCCGAAAGATGGGTGTATGAAATTTTCAATAGACCGTAGTTCGCGAATTATTTTCATGAAAAAAAAAAAATAAATAATATTGAAATAAACTTTGATGTTTGAATTCCGCGGGATTAAACTCCGCAGTGGCATCCCTGAGTAAAAACAACCTCAGAGAAGGTGTAACGCTTCATTACATACGGCTAAAACAAGACTTCAAATCTCACACTACAACTAGCACAATATATTATTTGTATAATCATAATTTGATTATGCTGTAAATCTTAAATATTTTATCTAACATAATTTATAACGTAACACTATAATATATAACGATTCTTTAGCAAAAGGTAATGATGGTTTTAAAGACAGAAAAAGTAACTGAATTAGCAACTCCTTAATAGTTGTTGTACATACATATTGAGCCGGATTACCCTAAATTGTCATTTTAAATCCGACTTCACTCGATCGTGCAGCGAGAAATTATTTCTTTCGTTCAGCGGAGCTATTTTTCAAATCAAAATTTTTAGATCGAGATGTGTGCAACGCGATCTCGGTTTGCTACCTAGGCAGATTTCAATTTCGCCGTAGCATCTCTGTGTCCTAGTGTGGGGGTGTGCGACAGCCATACTCCGCCGGTTCATCTGAGTTGTTGCTGCAAGTGCTAACGCGTGCGATCTGATCTCTTTGCGGACAGCTTACACTCCACACGTGTGTCTAGCCGTACAGCACATCTTCCGTATGGTTTTTATTCGTAATTTTAGTCCGCTCGAATCTAATCGTTTATAAGTTGTCTTCAATTCTCATCAACCGTTTTAGTTGTCGTTGATTTTCTGGCTACCGTAACACAGCTGATTGTCTAGTCGTCGTGTATTGATACATATTTAGAAATTTCTAGTTCAGAGTTGATTTCAAAATAGAACTAAATAATTTAAACTAAAAATAGTTATGTATTCGTTCGTTTCTTGTCTGATACGCCGCAGCTTTGTAATTCCACCAGAGGCACTGTGACATATACCAGCGCGTAATTTAGCCTTTGTTTTATTTTTTGTTTGTCCCCGCAGTTTTCTCCTCTCGGAAAAATAAAGTTTCTGCTAGTAAAAAACTAATACTCATCTGGAGAAATAGAGTCATCACTAAGAGTTACCTCAGAGAACATTAAGAATTTGTCAAAGTCATCGAGTCATCATAGTCTAGAACAATGGCTCTCCGAAAAAGGAGACAGTTCGAATTACATCTTGGTTTATAATGATATACATACATATGTGCTTAATTATTTATTTTTTCATTTAAATAGATTTTAAAAAATTAGTTTCATTTTGCTTTATACCGACTACTAGCCCTCTTTTCTTTCTTCTATAAAGCATATGGTTTACAGGTTGAAAATCGCTAAAATGGAATCAAGACGATAATTTAATTTAAAAAATGTCGTTTTTTTTTTAGTTTAGTTCAATGAATTTAGCAAAATACTTTGCGTTGTTAGCAGTAAACTGATGCTGTAATATTGTTTGGTTTTTAAGCTAGATTTTAAATCAGTATGTGTGTATGTAGATAAAAAGTAAAAAAAGAAAAAAAAATGACCATTAAGATAAGATACCAATTGACGTGTTTTTCTTGATTGATACGAATACTGCTGTATTATTATTATTATTTTTTTTTAAAAATTTTAACCACTTCACTTAGTTTATAACCAAAAAAATTTGGAAATAACAAATAAAGTCTCTCTTTTTAAAATATTTTTTGTCATTTGAAATTATAATGATAAAAATCTTATGTTTTGGCATAGCGTTGTTACTGCATGTATTCTGCGCAAAATGGGTAAGATTTTAAATTAATATTAAGAAATTCGTATTTCATCTATGTGGTTAATCGAGTAGATGGCATAGAATAAATTTCTTAAATCTGCATTAATTAAAGGGAAGCCAATATGATTTAGAACGAGCTGTTCCATTTTCGTGGTATAATCAGTCCGAAACATATCGATTTTCTTTTAATTATTGCAATCTGATGTTTTATGTTATTTACTTGGTTATGATTTTGATGTATGCTACTATAATATAATACAACCAAAGAATTTTCCTAAACTTCGACACAAAAGCTCATCATCATATCATCATATAGTGCCATACTTAATTCCTGAGCATCCTACCTATTGGTACATTTCAGCTGTATTGACGTAGGTATAATATGCAGTTCGAATGTGTTCACACGCAAGACTACACTTACAACTGATATTGTGATTGTTTGATTTATCGATACACAAGTGCAGTACCATGTATGTTCGCTGTGTATCAACTAGCGCGTATATGATAGTATACAACATGGTGGTATGCCGTTGCCTTTCACGTGACTATTAGCGAGTATTTAATTTACTTTTTCGTAATAATTTCTATTGTCGCCCGGGATCGAACCAGAGAAATTTCCGAAATGGAAGCCAAGCGCACTCTAGTAACTAGGCTGTCGCGATTTACAAAATTTATGTATCATTGTGACTGCATACATAAATGTGGTCAACAAGAGTTCATAAAATTTTTTAAACCAGTAATTTTATTATAGTATGCCAATTATAATCAGCAATATCCTTGATCATTCTGTTTATAATCAGCAATATCCTTGATCATTCTGTTTATAATCAGCAATATCCTTGATCATTCTGTTTATAATCAGCAATATCCTTGATCATTCTGTTTATAATCAGCAATATCCTTGATCATTCTGTTTATGATCAGCAATATCCTTGATCATTCTGTTTATAATCAGCAATATCCTTGATCATTCTGTTTATAATCAGCAATATCCTTGATCATTCTGTTTATAATCAGCAATATCCTTGATCATTCTGTTTATAATCAGCAATATCCTTGATCATTCTGTTTATAATCGCAAATATGGAATTTATATTCATTTCTGTGTGTAGAATTATAATTTTTCCCCCATCATTTGTTTCTTTTTAAAATTTGCAGAAAGCAATTAGTTTTTGCTCGTTCCATAATGAATTATATTGTTGCTTTGGACTTGTATGTATTTAAATCGATTAATCATAATTAACGTGTAAATATAATACTATAAAGTGATAAATAACTTAATTTTTGACCTACTGCATTTAGCTTGTTACATGAACAATTGTGTCTTCCATGTTTCTAAACATTCTGCTGACTTGCATTTGTGTTTTCATTGAATTCTGGAATAACTTGTTGAAGTATTTATGCGGATATAAGCCAAAATAAGAAAAAAAACAGAAATGCAGAATTAAAAAGATCAAACTCGTAATAAAGAAAATTTAACGACATGAAGTTTCCTACATATTCGTTTCGCTCAATACCGAAATTGTGATTTAAAATTTTTTTCACCTAATGATATTATTTTTTTAATTTTGAGAATTATTTATTACTGTTCCTTATAATATATCGACTAAAGACTGTTTAGATATCAAGAAATAGGTTACGTGTTCAGAGCGACCGTGTTCAGAGCGACCGTGTTCAGAGCCGACATCTAAAAGGGACAGGAAAGGTAATTTCCTGGAAGTCTCCGATGTACTACTACAATGAACTACGAGCTGTTAAAACTGCTAAAAAGTATAATAGATGAATGGAGACGTACTCACATTCAGTTTAATTTTTCTGACAAAACGCCCTGTTGTGTAAATGCTATATATGTTTTAGTTAAAAAGAAAATATTGATGTTAAAAACACATAAAAACACGTATTTCAAAAAATAACAGCCTGTTTTATATTTTCTAAATAATAATTATTTTCTGTAATATATGTTTTTAATAAAGAATATACAGAAAATGGATTCAAACATTTATATTTTAAATTTAAAAAGTATTAACGATTAAATTGAATATGAGTACCTACGCTCATGGTCGTCGTCAGTGGGGGCAGGAGGACAGCTGCCCTCTCTGGAGTCTTGAAACTTTTTAATCAACTAGCCATGGTGAGTATTCATAGGCGCGTAATCATAGACAATTTGGAAGACTTTTATAATAAAGTAGAACAATTTGCCAGAAACCCAAGAAAATTATGTTTTGATTAAGATTTTATTCTTGTTTAATAAAATATTAAGCCTTTACAACTTATACATTTCATTTTTTCTATAACTTATATCCTCTTTCTATCATCTTGCCCCCCCCCCGGGCTTATCGGCTGGCGACGCCCTTGTCTACGCTTCTAATCATGTATTATAATTTCTAGCAGTTTTAACAAAATAACTTGGCTGCTCTAATTCGCATATAATAGTAGTAATAAAAAAATCGTCCAAATCGAATATAATAATAATAATAATAGGGACATGGATGATGGCGTGGTGTAAAGAATAGGAATATGAACTTCAGAATTAAGAGTAGATGTTAGTTTTGTTGCTTGCTATCGCACCGTGTTGGGATTCCTTTTGGGAGCTGTTGGGCGTACATTACCTTGCTGAATTGAATTTTGCGTAATTTTTCGGGTTAATTTGAGATTTCGGTAGTTGCTGAGAGAATGTCGGTTTCTTTGTAAGTACATATATAAATATTGTATTACAATACTGGCTTATTATAAATTTTACAGTATATATTGTTGTATTAGATACAGTTAGATTTAAGAGTATGTAAACTTTTATGAATAAACGATATAATTATGTTGGGAACCCACAGATTTTTTGGCATTGTAAGTGCTTCGACGTCTACAAAAAACTGAGAAACTACTGACCCTAATTAAAAAGCGAAAAATCAACTATCTGGGCCACATTATGCGAGGAGACAAATATGTGCTAGTGCAACTAATATTACAAGGAAAAGTAGACAGAATACGAAAACGTGGCAGACCGAGAATGTCTTGGCTAAACAACATAAAGAGCTGGATAGGTATCAACAATACTATAAGGGGAAATTAATGGATGTGGCGCGTAATAGGGAATCATTGAATACATTGGTCGTCAATATTTAAGCGGATAAGACAAAAAAGGAAGAAGAAGAAAAAGAAGTGTAATACAGTAGTTATAGAATTTTTACAGTATACTTCATTATTAAATAATGTTCACGATGATAATTTAACGGCATCATAAACTTTTATTATTCCCCATATTAGTAGTAGTCCTAATATAATTAATTCAATTTTTTCATGTCTCTTTTTGTAGTTTATTGCTGACTACACAGTCGTGGGTGTAGGGAGGGGCGGAGCAGAGACATTACGCCGTCACTAACAAAACGGCGGGTAGAGGGTAGGCGTCAGCAGTTTTATTTCTTGCACTAGTCGATACTGTTCACATTAGTATGTCCGTGACGCGAGACCATAGGATTTTCCCTTATCAAAAATCGCTAAAAGCGCTTAATTAAGTTTTCACTTCAAAAATAAAAACTAAAAATAAGATTTTTTTAAAGAAGTCGTAAAATATTTGAGACCAAGAGCTAAAACTTTATGTGAATTTTTTTTGTTTGGTGCCAAAATGATCCCTAAATATCGATAAAAAACGCCATAGGACCAGATTCCGATTTTTTTTTTTTTTTGAGCTTGTCAGTCGCCTTGACCCAACAACATGCTAGACTAAATGGCCCAGCGGTCAGAAAAAAAAAAGAACAGTAGCAAGAAGACAACAGTAGACAATGGGAAGGAAAGAATATAGATTGCGTTATAAGGAGTAGAAAGACCTAAGGCTAAAAGTTGAGCGCATAGAAGGGATCGTTCGTTGAGGAGAGTTGAAGATGTGATTAGAATCACAAATACAAGGAGGATCAGTAACGTGAAGAATGGAGTAAGGATAAGGCAACAAAGCAGGTCGAAAACGAGAGGTGTTCTAGTATATGTTCAAACATTTCGAATAAGTTTGTTTATCAGTATTGTAAACGGACCACTAAATGTAACGAGTGAGTCATTTTTCAGATGGAACCAGTTAGCCGAGATCCTAACGGTCATCTATTCATTGATATCGATTTAAAGAATAATACTAATGAAAACAAAATAACCGGTAAGTAATTAGTAAAATTTTATAATTAAATTAGTTTTAATTTTTGTTTGCTTCAATTGTCATCTCCATTGTATAGAGGGGACCTGTTGTATTTGGATTTTATTTCAGCGCTAGATCAATATTTATCTGGAAAGCGATCCAAGGGGGAATAAGGATATTAGGGATGGGTGTTGACCTCTGTACAGACGTGATACCATATCTTCGCAGGTTAGCCAGTAATTCTGATATAGTGGGTCGCCGGGATAGCTTGGTTCAAGAGGACAATGCTCTAACTTTAGGGGGGAGTTTTCGTGTGTGGCTGAAATGATAGTACATATTTCGCAGTATGAAGTATTTTCAGAAGTAAGCAAGCGGAGGGCGCCCGGATAGAATGCACATGCTGGCAGCTGGAGAGGTTCGATGCACTCCCAAAATGGTTCTCAATGTCAGTCTTTCCTTAATCATGTAAAAAGTAGAATCTATGGAAAAGCAAAAGTGCCAAGTGATGATTAACAACAGCACAGCAGCTGTAAATTATCATCTATGGTGTTCAAATGACGGTTTAGAATACTAAATTATTTTGTTTTTCATTTTATACAAAAGTTACTTTTTCTCATAAAAAAAATTAAATCATCTATAAAAACTTTAGAAGCTAAATATTGCGGTGCCGTGTTGTTATAAACGATAATTTTTTACTTGTCTGCTAAAAATAACCGATTTGTCGATATAACCGACAGAAATTTGCACACAGTTATATGTAATTCTGTCGGCTTCAACAATACTCGTCTCTATAACTAGTATGTCGCTATAGCTGATTTTTGCTGTATATGCAAAAAAAATTAAATATTTATTGGTGGCAAATCTTGATTTTGTCCCGGTAGTTCCTTAAACAAAAATAATAATTATTTAAATAAAACATTTCTTTTAAAGACTACGTTTTTAAAATGGACTAAAAAGTTTAGAATAATTTTTCCTAGACCCATTCAGATTTATAACACCATATAGATTGTCTTGAAAACTGGTGAGTAAAATTTAATGGTTATAAAAAAAAAAAAAAACTGTAAGATTTATAAAACGAAAAACACGTAGCGCAAGCAAAAGTATCTGATTTGTTAAAAACTTGATGTGATATTTACACTGTTATTGTGTGTGTGTGTGTGTGTACATACTTCTCAATATGCCTTTAGTGATTCACAATCATCAGAGAAGTACTTATAGCGGCTGGTGAACTCAACATGAAAACAAGCAGATCATCTAACTGGAATTTAACTGTTTCCCATCACCGACAAATTGACTAGTGTCTTATCCATTAAACACTTTCCTTTGCATACTTAAATAGAAACTCCTCAGATTTCTATAAGAGCAAGCTAAAAATGATCTTCCTTCTTTAACCAAATTAATCTCTACTGTCGGAGAAGTGCTGACAGGTTCCTTTTTCATCCAATTTCTTTTGGTACTTTGCTGCATGATACGAAATTATGGAGGATTCATCACGGACGTTTATTGCTTATGAATAGATGAACATTTGTTGTGGAGAATGATAAAATAATTAATTGATAACGTTCGAGTTGTGTTTGTCTAAATTCCAAGTTTTTTCACTACATTTAAATCTTGAAGAGTTGAGAATCGTCTGTAAAGTAAACTTTCGATAACATAACGTTTAACAAAAAAACGAAAAAGTGTGGAATACGTAGTGGAATACGTAGTGGAGCATAGAGAAATATACCTATTTAGCAGTGAAGTAATTGAAGTGATTCCATAGAGGTGCGACTTCCTAAGTGATTTACTCGTATTATGCAAAACATATCACTGATGAAAGTAAAATTATAGAAATGAGGAATGTTAAAACAATAAGTTAAAATATGTAATATATATATATATATAAAATGATTCTAACATTGGACGATTTGGCCAGAAACAAGTGTTTTATTTATATATTTGAATATTCCAATAAATACGACTGAATAAATTAATACTAATTAAATGACTTTAATAAAACTTATCTATAAAACAAAAAATTAATTCTTTATCGAATTTTAAAATATCAATTTTTATATATAAAAACAACATAAATATAAACATTCGAAGTTTAAACCAGGTAAAAACATAAATTATGCGTTTGTATGTGTTTGTGTCCTTGAGAAAGTCAATTGTATGTGAGAGAGATAAAAAGATACGAAGAAAAAGAGAAAGTTAGAAGAAGATAAAGAAAAAAGTACGGTAGATTTAATTGAAAATACTTGGTTTAGAATTTGTTAATATTATTTATAATTATTTATTTTATTTAGTATAGCTGTTCGACCACAAGCAATTGAAATTGAATTAAAAACACCTCTTCCTGGAGTTACTGTTAATGAAGCTTTAATCGAATATATTGCAAATCTTCTGGAAATCCCTAAGGAACATCTAAGCGTATTTGCGGTAAGATAAAATTATTTTCTATTCTATCGTGATCGAATTAAAAAATTAGCGCTCAAAATATGTTTTTAATTAAATTATTTTTTTATGCCTATTTCTGTGTTTTATAAACTTGTTAAAAAAAAATTAATAACAATTAAACAGAACAATTATTTATTAATATAGAACATAATTGGTTTTTCATTTAGAGATCATAGCTTCATTAGACTAATTATGAAAGCTGTGATTTTCAAATTACGTCATTTTTATTACACACTTACAAATTTTTTCTTTCGTAGTTATTAAATTTCTTTAATAAATTTCTCAGTTTCAAATGTTCAACGTTTTGGGATAAAGAATCGGTTAAAACTGAAAATGTTCGCGTAATTCGATGATAGTTTGATAATTACTTATATTAATTTACTTTAATGGGGTATTTTAATTGACTGGTTTGTTTAAAAAGTACACTTGATTCTGTATTAAATGCGTCAAAAAGTGATTTTTTTATTGTTTTTATTCGGATTTATTTATGAAAAATAAGCACCGCTTATAAATTATCTAGTTAGGGGATGCGGCATAAGAACCGCATCCGAACGAACTCTGTTGTCCAATTTTAGCTTACTTATAAAAGGTATATATTAACTCATTAAAAATTATAGATTTTATTTAAACTAATTCAAGTATAAAAATATTCAGAAGTCTAATTTTATAATAAGTAATAAATTTTAAGCAAAAATTTTCTGTTGATTTCTTTAAAAAGTCGTATTTTATTTTAGAAAAAACCTTTAAACTTCCTCATTAATAGTTGTAAAAAATTTTTAAGTGAATACGAGTGTATTGCTCATTATTATTTGCCATAAGTTTTTGTTAACCTTAAGTGTATCTGTAACTTGTGATTATAAAAATTGTTCAAAAACGAAGGGAATAATTTTTAAAATTAAGTTTTAGAAGTTCAATCTATTTTTTGTGATACTGATATTTACATAAACGAATAGAACTGTTATTTATTATAATGTTTTAACTTATCGTAATCTGCTTTTTTTTTTTTGTAATAAATAAACAAAACAAACTAAGTATACTGTTGTGTATTGCAGCTATGTAATGTTATTTTTCGTTACATGAATTAAAATTCACAATTCACAAAAATAACATTTTGAAAATATTAAAAAGTTAAACATGAACTAAATTTACGTAATCAAACTTTCTAAAAATAATAAAAATTTGACGGGCATAATTTTATGTTTATTCTTTTTTATCACTTTTAGAAAGTTTGGTTATGTAAATTTAGTTTTTTAATATTTTCAAAATGTTATTTTTGTGAATTGTGAATTTGAATCCGTGTAACAATAAATAACATTATGCAACTGTAATATAAGGTATAATATTTGTTTTGTTTTTTTTATTAAGAATTTTTATTATTTTGGGCGGGGGGAGAGAAGTAGAATCACATCTTTATACAATCGTGAGTAGTAGATAGAAAGGATTTAGGGTCCGATATAACAGAAGGGAATAAAAGAGAGAATAAAAAATGTTTTATAGAAAGTAGGGATATCAATCAGTAAAAAAGAGAAGTAGAAAGAAAAACGTTCAGCAGCGATGAAAGAACATTCAAATAAGTGATTAACGTCACATATAAAATGAAAAGTGGAAGATAGAAAGGACAGAATAGAGAAGATGCGATTGATGAGAAACGGGAAAGTGATGAGGGAAGCAGACTGTATCTAAAATGTAGATGACAAATTGAAAAGAGAATTGAAAGCCGTAAGGAAGGAAAGTTAAGAAACAAAGAAAGAGACAGAAGATTCAGTTGAATGGACAAACGGAAAGAATTAAAATTTAAGAATGAGGAAGAATAATAGTTGTATTATAATTTAGAATGAACAGCTGTAAAGAGAAAAATAATATTGTGAGAAGCAAAAACGCTATAAAATCTAATGGTAGAAAAAGATGAACGAAGTTAATAGACACACTAAGTCATCTTTTTCGATTCCAGAGAGTCCCAGGTATCTATAAAAGATTAATTTGGATAAAGTAGGAAAATAATTATAAATTAGTGAACGTATAAGAAGAATTATATAGATTGTATAGAGGGAAGGTAGCGAAGATGAAATGGCTTGTAAGACGCTATTAGAATCTGTAAGCACATTCTGAGAGATTAAAGAAGAATTGATGAAGAGAATGGCATACAAAATAGCTATAAACTTATTTTGGACTCTAAGATAGAGGAAGGAATAAAATTTCAGGCGCGATTGAGCTTGAATAGAAAGGATTTAAAACAATTTTCATAGATAAAACAACAATAATTAAGAATAAATTGGATAAAGAATTTATAAAACATGAACAAGATACAGTGACCATGTTCTTAATTAATGGGGGAAAAGGACTTAATCAGGTTGAGCCTTTGAAAAATGGCAAGTAGAAGTAGTTGATATGACTATGAACAAATTTAACAGGGGAAAAGAAAAGACGAATATTAGATAAAGTGTTTTCCAATGATATTAAAAAATGTTGATGTTGAGAGATGGCCCTTGAGATACTATGATAGAGGAATAAATGAGGATATCGTCGATAAAAGAGAGGGAAAGAACTTAGGACAAGAAAGAAATTTTGATGAAATAAATGTTGAACGAAGTTAGACAAATAGAAACTCCGCGGTAATTTGTGAAAAATTAATCTAGTGATGTAGAAGAAAGAGAGCAAAAGAGTATTAACAAAAGAAGAAACGTGTTTCAGAAAAAAGAAAGCATTATAGTACAGAAAGTTGAAACATTGCCACCAAAAGTTGCAGTAATATCAACAGAGGAGCAATAAGAAATTTTTTGTTTATAAATGATAAATAAACACACGCCAAAAAGGTAATAATACAGTTGGAGGATCGTATCCAGCACAAAAATTAAACATGTTATTAGGTATCATACGAGTTACTGAAAAAAAAACAAAAAAAAACAACGTTTGTAGATTAAACTTTTGAGTTACTAAAAAAAGAATACGTCTGTTGATTAAGCTTCCATTTTTTTCTTACGTCTATTCAAAATTATTAAAGCCACCAAATATCATCTTCATGCCATGCTTCCTTAAATCCTCTCCCTCTCATATCGTCAGTATGGAATTTAATAATACAATAAATTCTCTATTCCGTGATCACTCTTTAATTTTTACTGACGGATCGAAGAGCCCGAACGGAGTTGGGGCGCCATTTCTTATGCCCTCAGTTCTTTCATTCTCGGTCTTTTAGACTTCCGTCCTTTTGTTCTGTCTTTACTGCAGAATCTATTGCCATTCTACAAGCCATTATTTATATTTCCTCTTCTGCAAGTCCTTCCAAATTCCTTATTGTTTCTAATTCTTTAAGTGTTCTTCTAGCGCTATCTCCACCTTCCCTTTCTCCTTCCACTGATGCTATTATCCTTTCTATTCGTTCTCTTCTTCATGATCTATCCTCATCGACGTCTACCCAGATTGACTTTCTTTGGATTCCGGGACATGCAGGCATTGATGGAAATGTAGCCGTCGACCTCTTTGCTAAAGCTGCTGTTTCCAATGGGAATTTTATTAGTAGGGTTCCAGCACACAATATTCTTCTTCCAACTAAATCCTGCCACCTTAGGCATTCTGTTTATGTATCTCTTTTCGCTAATCCTAATTCCTTTTATCTCTTGATTAATCCTGTTCCTCCTCCGCATCCTTGGTTCTATGAGTTTCCCAGTTTGCGTCGGTCCAAAATTACTAAATTATCTCGCCTCCGTTTCTCGCATAGTCTCCTTCCTTCTTCACTAAATCACTTTTCTTTGGCTGCATCTCCTTTTTGTCCATTGGATCCTGAAGGTTCCCAGTATGTTTGTGATGCGAATCACGTGCTCTTCCCGCGAGCGTGAGTTACTTTATTATCATCTTTTAAAGCTTGGTCTTTCTGCTCCTTTCAACGCCTCTTATGTTCTTTCTCTACCTATTCTCTCTGTTGTTCCTGTCCTAGGGGTGTTCCTTGATTCCATTGTTGATAGAATAAAAATATAATTTCTATTCTATTCCATGTATCTATTCCTTTTTGCTGGGCTAATGCTCTTTGGTAGCAAACCCGAGGGGGGGGGGTAAAAAAAAAAAAAATTAATTATTTCAAAAACCTCTTAACACAGGAAGCAAGAGAAATTCGGCGAAGTGATGAAGATTTAAATTTAGAAATCGGAATAACGATGAAGCTAGTTCAAGAGAAAAGTATAAAATCGGAATGAAGAAAAATGTTAAATAAATTTTTACTAAAAGCATAAAGGAAAAAAAGTGGTTTTTGAGAATGAGAAAAGAAATTTCATATACTTCACGGGGAGAATTAAAAATATTATATAAGGATCTTTTTAGTTCAATACAGGTAATAGGAAAGTCCAGAAAGTGTAAGGAGATGGAAGAAGATGAAATGTGACATGATCCATTAAAACTAGAAACTAAAAAGGATCTATGGAGTCAACAAAAGAGGTTGATTTGTCATGAGAAATATTATGTTTAAAAAAAGTTTAAATAGAAATAATTTATAATCCAATGGTGGTTAAACTTAGGCAAAAGCAGTTTTTTTTTATTTATTTATTTTTTAATGGGCTTGGTGTCAACACTGACCCAACTACATGGACTTAGATCACCTGCTCAAATTCTGAGGCGATCGGAGATAGAGAGTATAAAAGAAAGAAGGTGGGGAATAACGGCTAGAGATGGGAAGGAAAGTATAAAGGAAACATTGAAGCGGGTAGGAAGATCTAAAGCCAAGAGTTCGGCGTATAGATGAGAGCACTCATGAAAAAGAGCAGAGCATTCAAAAAGGATATGGTTGGGGTCACATATAAAGGGAGGATCAGTAGAGTGGAGAGGGCAAAAGGAGAAAAAGAAAAACGAGAAAAGGGAAGGAGGGAATGACCAAGTCTCAGTCTGATTAAGGAAATAACCGAGCGCCGAGAAAAGGGAAGAAATTGGTACCAAGGCTGTGAATTGGGAGTAGGCTGTAGGAGGAGGTAGAAGGGGGAGCGATTGGCAAAAAGGGAACTGTAGATGTCAACCCATAGTCTGGTATGGAAACTTGCGGAGAGGAAAAGGATGTCTGAGGAGGGAAAATGTGGGAGGAATGGACCATTGAGACACGCCGAGCGAGCTAGGAAGTCAGCTGCTTCGTTGCCCTCAATGCCAGAGTGGCCAGGAACCCATAAAAAGTCAATAAGGATAGAACGTGCTAAGCGCAAGTTGGAGATAGAGGCACGAACAGAAAGCATGATATCATTAGTCGAGTGGGAAGGAGGAGAAGAGATAGCTTACAGCATAGATTTGGAATCAGTAATAATGAGAAATTTACAGATCCCTCTTGAAAAGGAAATAAAGGAGACAGCACGGAGAATGGAGATTGCTTCAGCAGAAAAAATGGAACAGAAGGAAGGAAGTTTGAAGTGATTAAGCGAGGGGGCCGTAAAACCACCGCCCACCCCGCTATCATTTTTGGAACCATCAGTAAAAATTTTTACATGACGGGGAAATTAAGAATTTAAGATGTGGACATATTCATGGACCACTGTACTCTGGGGAGTGGAGTTAGCACGAAGAGGAAGAGAGGAGAATGAGATGGGGAGACATGTACTATTGAAATCAAAAGAAAAGTAAGGAAGCTTATTGCGGGAAAAGACATAAGGAGAAAACTTAGAGACCCGAGCAGCTATGTGCGCAAGAACCGGGATTTTGTAAGGAACGAAGCGCCAATGGTCATTGATATACAGATAGGAAGAAATAAGTTTAGATGAAGAGACCGGGAGGCGTTTAATTACAAAACGGTAACCAAGCAGAGATCTGCGGATGAACAGGAGTTTAATATTAGATTCGGACAAAATAGTAGGAATGGGAGAAGACTTTAGGGCCCCAATGCAGAGCCGAAGACAGGAGTTTTGGATTCTATCAAGTTTGCGTAGGAGAGAGTTTGAGGCATTGCCGTATAAGAAGGAGCAGTAGTCCAGTTTGGAACGAATGATAGATTTGTAGAGAATTAGGAGAATATATGGATCACCGCCCCACTTGAGAGGACATAAGGCTTTCAGGAGATTCAGTCTTTTAAGACAAGATATATAAAGGTAATCGATATGTTCTTGGAAAGAGAGTCGACTATTTAGAAAAAGACGAAGATAGCATATGGAATTAACAGTAGGAATAGTATAGTTGGAGGAGATGATGTTTACCAGAGCACGATTATATGGGCGGAGGGAGAAAATAATAGAAGAAGACTTGGCAGGAGAAAGAGAAAGAACAGCACTGGAAAGGGAACTACTTACGGCTGATAGAGAACAATTAATCTCCTCGTTGGCCGTAGCTAGCTCGTCTGAAGTGGAGTAGATAAGGATCTTCTCTTCCTCTTCTTAAGGTGCCGTACGCTACATAGCGCGTTGGCGCAACCTATTCGTGCATTTTTAGCTGTACCGAAATAGGTTGTGTACCAGGCAATTATTATATGCAACGCAGCTGTACACAACACGCAAGACTACATTCGGAACTGATTGTAGCCACTTGTTATCGCGCTACAAGTGCAGTCCGTCCGGTGTGGGTCTGCTGTGTACTGACCTAGCGCGCATATGATGTTGAACGTGGTGGTTTACCAATCATCCGCAAAAAGGAGTGAAGAAGAAGGAATGTAAAAAGTAGCGATATCATGGAGATAAATATTAAGAAAGAGAAGGACTAAGACAAGAACCCTGGCGCAAGCCACGATAATAACGTTTGATTGTTGAAAAGGAGGGAACAGAAAGAAAAAGTGATCTATTTTGCAACAGATTAAGAATAATGGTAACGAGAATAGGAGGAATATTGAGGGAACTGAGCTTAGAAGCCAGTGAAAGAAGATGAACATTATCAAACGCAGATGCGACGTCGACGAATGTGGCAATAGTAAACTTTCTATCTAAGAATGATTTGTAGATGTCCGAGAGAAAGGTACTAATGCAGTTGATTGGGCTAAGACTAGGGCGAAAGCCAAACATATTGGGACGGAGAAGATTGTTATGCTACAGCCACCAGACTAAACGATTGTTGATTAAGCCTTCAAAAAGTTTTCGAAGACAAGAGGCGAGGGAGATAGGTCAGAGAGAAGACTGGTTTCTTTTAGGAATAGAAATGATTATAAAGTCATTCCAGGATTTAGGAGTGTGACCAGAGATTAGAAAGGAGTTATAGATGGCTAAGAGAGAGTGAAACGAGGAAGAGGAATTTTTAAGGATTACATATGAGAGGCCATCTAATCCGGGGGTGGAGTTAGTGGATTTGTTAAGAACGGATAGGAGCTCATTGTAACGAAAAGGAGAGGAAAGAAAATGGTCTTCAGAGGTAGAGTACTAAGAGGAAGAACTAATTTCTTCAAGAGAAGGAATATAAGCGGGCGAGATAGAGTCCAAAAAGGGGTGAAGATGTGGCAACGCAGGAGTAGAATGAAGGGGGCGCTCGGAGGAGGGAAATCTAAAGACCCTAGTTAATTTCCAAATCTGAGAGAAAGGCGTATCTCTAAAAAATGAGGAACAGAAAGTTCTCCAAGAATTCCTCTTGGCAGCCTTTAGGATGCTACGGGCTCTAGCATTAGCTTCTTTGTGAGCTGGGAAGATAGACATGGAAGAGCAGGAGCGAAAGGTTCTAAAAGTGTCGGTACTCTTCTTGAAGGCTGCTTTACATTCTTTATTCCACCAGAGTGAGTTCTACCATAGTCATTAGAGGGCCGGGGGTGAGGGGGAAAGAGCAGAATAGAGAGACTGGGTGAAAAGGTTGTATTGAGATATAGGATCGGAATTAGCCTGAATAGGAGAGAGAAAGGAATCGACTAAAGAACGAAATTTGCCCCAATTAGTTTTGGAGAGAAGCCAATGAGGAGAATGAAGAGGTTTGAAGCATGAAGGAGGTAGGACGTCATTAAGAGTTAGAACAATAAGAGAGTGATCACTGCCAAAAGTGCCATCAAGAGTTCTGCAATAGCATTTTAGACCCAAATTGGGAGAAGAGAAAGAAAGATCAACTACACTAGGAGATGAAGGGTATTTGAAGCAGGTGGGAGAAGAATCATTAAGGAGGAAGAGGTTATGATTTAGGATGAAGTTTTCAAGGATAAAGCCATTGTTGTCGTGACCAGAGCAGCCCCATAGTGGAGAATGGGGGCATTCCAATCACTCCTAATGATGAATGGATTTAAAAGAGTCGCTTTACAGTTCTAAATCCACTGCAACGAGGAAGACGATGTAACTCTTTTTTATGAGCTGAAAAACGGATAGGAAGATAAAAACCAGTTGAGGCGAAAGAAATAGAATTAATAAATAAATGATATTGAAGAAAAAGTCAAGTATGTAGGAATGGGTAAATAACAGGCCAATCAACTTTAGAAAGAGCTCATTTTGCAGTATAAAAAAGATTAAAGGAAGACGAAGCGGGCACTTCACTTAAAGAAATGATGATAGGAATACTGTCCACCTTTAAAATATCATCCATGTACACCAAAAATTGATGAAGCTAGGATTAAGAAATATAAAAGATAAATCAGTGAAGCTGAATAAAAATGACTTCTGATGTAAGTAGGTGAATAACCATTAAAAAGGAATAGGTTATTCTAGAATATAAAATTCTCTCAGATCGTGCTATTGCTATTGTAAGGGTGGAAATCCCAAAGAGAAGAACGAGCATTCCGAACACCGCCTATAATGAAAGGAACGAAGAAGAAATTAATAAATATTTAAAAATGAAATTGCCTAAAGCGTAATTTGAAAAAAATAAATTAAATTAAAAAGTTTACAAGAATAGTTAGAAATAAAGATATGAACTAAGTAGGGATGGTTTTTCTTTCTGTAAATCGGTACAGCGTTCCTTATTGCGCATTAGAATCAGTTATTATTAGTTTATTTAATTTATTTACCGTTATCATTTTCGTTCTGTTATAAAACTCCATGCATCACAGTTAGTATATATATATGATGTTTTTGACCTTCCTTTGTTTCCCGTTCACCTGGCCAGTTACTGCGATTTCTTTTCGTTTTTGGAACGATTAATTTAAAGATTAACCTATAGGCACTGTTAAATGTACTTTTAGAAAAAGAAAGTGAATAATTATTAAATAAATTTGGCATTCATTTAGAAATAGTACTGAATACAAAAATCAGATAGAAAGGTCAGAGAAAAAATGAACGAAATATTTTTTTTTTTCTTGATTTCGTCAGCCAAAGACTTTTACCCAGAAACAAATAGTAAGGAAAGAAGTCGGTTATATTTTAATCCGATCAGAAATCTTTGCTAAAAAAAACTAGTGGGGAAGGAAAGGACAGGATACAGGAAGCATAATAAGGAGCAGGAAGCCCAAGCCTCAACAAATAGGAATACAAAGTAGAACATTCCACAAAAAGAGGTGAACACTGGAAGAACCGACGTCGCAAATAACTGCATCATTAGGATGGAGGGGACAGTGTGGGGAGGAAATCAGGGAAAAGCGAAATTTGGAGGAAGGCAACAAAGAATGGCCAAAACGCATTCCAACAACAGAAACAACATCAGAACGTCGAAGAGAGGGATACAAAAGAAAGGAGAAAGAGTAGACTGAACAGACAGATGAAATGAACAATTATTAGAAAAGGAGGAATCGTAGGTGTCTGACACCAATATCTGACATAAAAGCTTTTACATATCGATAGGAGGTTAGCGGATGGAATTTTTTAAAAAAAAAAAAGGCGAGAAGAAGCAGCAGCCCGAGCCAAGGAATCAGCCGTTTCGTTACCAAATATGCCCAAGTGGCTAGAAAACCACAACAAATCAATATTAATTGAATGGAGAAAGGAAAGAGCCACTATTTATCGACTTATAATGTTTACTGTATACACTATAATCAACAGCCAAATTTTACAATGTCGAGTATGTATATTAACTCGCTTCTTCGCCTAAATCGCGTTTAAGGGTATCTCTTTGACAGCAATGTTTGTACATTATATAGTCTTTATGCTTACAATACTCATACATTTCCAGTTGAATAATAACAGTGTCGTCAAATGTTCGTCCATCTTCATTCTGCAATCTGTTTCCATATCATACGTTTTTGTAAAAACTACACGTACTGTATATTATTATTTTCAGTTTTCTCCTTTATCGGGCCGATAAATGTTTAAAAAATCATCGAAAGTGCACAGGAACGCAACATTCTACGAGTTCAGATAACTGGGTTAAGGTATAATTTCTAGTGTGAAATTTTAAACAAAATTGTTGATCTTAAATTATGTAATACAAAAATTTCCTATGTTGCATAATTTGTTACAAAAATTGTAATATTATGTTTTAAATTTAAAATAAATTTACACGAGTGCTTTATTCGTAGGATACGGGAACACATAAAATTTTGGAACTAATAAATGAAGACATACTTGTGGATGATGTAATGTTAAAAATAAATTATGAAATATTTCTTAAATAGTATTATACTACGTAAGTAATAATGGAGCAAAATTTATTTATATTTAACTAACTGTACTGGTACAGAAATATTTTACGTTTAATTTCTACAGAGCCTACATCACAGAAAGCCCTGCTGGTATCTGATTCATCCGCAGCTTTATTGACAATTTCTAATCCCCTCACCAAACATCCTGTAGCAATTCGAACCCAGCAGGTATTATACGAACTTATTAAGAGACAGTGCTCCGTATCCTTTCTGTGGGCGCCCAGCCATGCAGGGATTCCTGGAAATGAACTCGTCGATACATCCGCCCGAGCAGAAATATATTGCCCCTCGCCTAGTAACAACCCACCTCCACCTTATCTCTCGAACATAATCTTCAATAATCTCACGTCCTTATGGAAAACCCATTGGTCCTCGTGTCAGACTTTCTCGAGGTTAATTAAACCCTCAACGGAACCATGGTGGCCAGAAAAAAGCATTTCCCGTAGAGATTTCTGTGCACTTAGCCGTTTGCGCATAGGCCATACGGCCATGTCGCATAATTTTATTTTGCAAAGAACCCCCTCTCCTATGAATTGTCCTTTCTGTGGCCAAGATGTTGCTCCCTCAACTCCTCACATACTATGCGACTGTCCAGCATTATCACCTCACCGGCCCCCTTCAATTAATAACAAAACAGTCACCAACATTCTTGAGAATTCCCCCGCTGCAATTTTATCTGTAACACAATTTATCAGAACTAGCGGAATAAGCAGATATCTATAAAAACAAACTGCGCATCTTCGTACTGTAATAGCCACAGCAGTTAAACACGGTACAGGATGTTGCTTTCACAAGAAAAAAAAAAAAAAAAAACGTTTAATTTTAAACTGAAAAATTTAAACCATTTATACTGTGATGAAGTTTGTTAGCTTTGATTGTTTTTCATCGATTTATATAAGTGTGATTTATTTTCATTCAGATTTAGATTACATATTTTGTGTTTCATCTTTATTAACCCTTAGGGACTGTGACGTGTCGTCTAACAGACTACCGCGATTTTTAAAATTAGTATAACTTCTTTAATTTGCAAGATGTAACCCCCCCCCCCCCCCCTGGGTGTCTACTCTCTAGTGGGAAGGTAACAGACATATGTCCGATGCGTCAGCAGAATCCCGAACAATAGGATATATATAGGTAATTGAAAATTGAGCGCCATCTGGCAGGCTACGCGTCGGTGCAAATTTTATTCAGTGCCAACTGGTTGATTTTTGTTACTAGCGTATCAGTTAATTTACAGTTTTAATTGTTCATATTTCTTTCGGTTCTCGCGTTTTATTATTTATAGTGTTGTAATTTTCAAAATAATGGATAGCCAACCAGGCCCTTCAAAAATTGATTATTCTAAAAAATCACGTCTTTTGGAAATAGTTCGTTATGGCGAAACTAGTTTCGAAGAAAAGATGTTAACTTGGTTTGAAGAGTATGATAGTGATGCGAGTGATATAGAAAAATATATAGACAAGGACAGAAGCGAAATAAGTAATACAGATTTCACAGAAATTAGAGCATTTTTGGGTATGTTAATTTATAGTGCTATTTTTAACTTAAATCATGGGAGTCTATCCGTACTATTTTTGCAACAGATGGTACAGGAAGAGACATTTTTCAGTGCGTTATGAGTAAAGATAGATTTGTAGTACTCTTAGCATGTCTTCGTTTTGATAACCCTGAGGATCGACTAGAACGTCGAAAAAATGATTTGACGGCTCCAATATCAGAAATTTTTGAGAAATATGTTGTAAATTGCTAAGAAGTTTATTCAGTTAGTCAAACTGCATGCATTTATGAAATGTTAGTTAGTTTCCGAAGAGGGTGTTCATTTCGAATGTACATGCCTAATAAACTTGACAAATATGGCCTACAACTAATGTGTCTCACGGATGGCAGAAATGGTTATTTGTACAATAGCTACATATATAGTGGCAAAGACTCATATGGACAAGGACTAACAGAGGAGGAAAATAAATTACCAAAACCAACGCAATCTGTCATAAGACTATCTCGTCCTTTGTTCAAAACAAACCGAAACATTACAGCAGACAATTGGTTCTCTTCAGTTGAGTTATGCTTTTGAAAAAATACTTGCATTTTTTTTTTTTTTTTTTTTTTTTGAAAAATATGCATTTATTATTTTTACATACAAAACTTTTGTTAAGTTAAAACGCTTGTCGACGAATTATCCTATTGAACACTTTACTATCTTAAATTAACTTATACATATACATAATCGCGTAATATTTACTAATCTTAATCTATCTTTTTACTTATCAATAGTTAATAATCTATTTCTATCTTTTATATTCAATGTTTTTTTGTTGCGCCTTGTCATTTTATTTTATATTTTCTTCTTCCTGAAGCCATTCCTTTATTTTCCTTTTTCTTTCCCCTATTTTTTCCTTCTCTATTATTTCTTTGGGTATTTTACTCAACATCTGAGTTATAATATATTTATCCGTTTGCTCCCCCATCTTTGTTCTTGCTAACGGCAGTTGGTAAGAAAGTTTTATACTCGTATTCTGTGTTTATTCTTTCTTTTCTGCTGATATGTACTCCCATATCCTCAGTAATAAATACATTCCTCTTACGCTCATCACGTCTTCTTTTTTAATGTATTTCACTTTCAGTTTCTCCACCCTTTAAGGATTTGGTATTAATTTTAAGCATTTAATTTGAAGTTTATTTACTTTCCTCAACTATACTTTCCTCATCATTATGCCTGCATTCCAGATTTGATCCTCGAATCTACTAACGCATAATAAACTACTTTTAATGTTTCATTTGTTGCATATTTCTTTAATGTATATAAAGCTGGTAAAACTGCTCTTATTTCCTTTGCAATATATTCCATATATATGTCCCATCTTAAGTGTTGGTCCATCATTACTGTCCAAAAATGTTTATACTGCGTTACTATGTCTAACTTTCGACAGTTTTTGATTTCGCATTCGCGTCTTTCCCCCATCGAGTGTACACATTCGTTTGAGTGCATTATTATCAGGGCCGCATTAAGGAAAAAAATACCTCGGGGACAAATAATTGCTGAAGGCCCCCTTAATTCCCCCTTCCCCCAAATAATTAAAGTACACATTTTTTTTTTTATTTATTCAGTAAATTAATAATATGGATCCTTAATAATTAATTCTAAACGTGAGACACGTGTCGATATTTTTTAATAACGAAAGTTTCAATTAGATCATCAAAATTTAATTCACGAAGTATGTCGCATTCGGAACTCAACATCACCATGAAAATCAGAATGATATATCGTTTCACCATCTGAGCGCGCTTACTTTTTATACTTGTAATTTTCAATTTTTGAGTGATAAGCGGGTAGCTCTTTTTGAGTGAAGGGCCCCTTTTGATGACGGGCTCGGGGCCACTGGTCCCCCTTAAATCTGGCCCTAATTATTATATTTGGACAATACAAATCGGAGCTGTCTATTTTTTTCCGCCGTGCCATTAGTCTTTTTTACATTTGTTCTTAGACTTTTATCGTGTGCCCATTTACTTATTGTTATTAGATCTTTTTGCATCCTTATTTCTGCCTCTTTGACATCTTTATGTGACGTAACTATTGCTATCTACCTCACTATAACTTAATTCCCCTTATATAGACCATTTGTATATGCAATAAACAGTATTATATGCAATAAGTCTATATCTCTACAGTGTGTGAAAAGAGTGTGTGTTACATGCATGGAAAAATTGTAAATTTTAACGCTTGCAATTATGTTGCTATATTTTTTACTTCCTCGTGTTCTGTATGTATATTATGGTTTACATATACCTTGCTTAATATTTTGTAAAAAAATAATTTTAATTTTGACTTACTTAAAACTATTTATGAGTAAAAAAAGATGGGTATGCATTTCGGCTACATTTTTGTATATGTAAGTAAAAAATAACTTATTTCTCTAAAGTTGTAATTTATTTTAATAACTGCGAGACATTTTTATTCTCCTAATTAAGTATATAAAACGTGGTAAAAGCCTAATTTACATTTTAAGTAAAATATCTATGAAAAAAATATAATTTTATAAAGTAGTTTCGCAGACGACGCATCAGTAACTATGTTCCAATATCTGTACGTCAGTACTTACGGGTTAATATTCATTTGATTTATTTTTTAAACTGAAAATAGGTGAATCATAAATCAGTTCTTCTCGGGAACCGAATAATATACAATATATACATATACTTTTCTTTTCTTTTTTCTTGCTTTTTTTTTTTTTTTTTTTTTTTGACATACTATATTAACATAGAACTTTTATCTAGAAACAATAAGAAAATTGAATAGAAACCAGTAAAATGAAAGAATTAAGAGGAGAAATGATGGACAAAGAAAGAAACAAAAAGATAAAAATGACACATTTGCGGAGTAGGAAGCCTAAATATTAGTATATAAGAATTTAAAAAGCAGAACATTCAGATAGGAGAGATGTACATTCAAAGAGAACATTGTTAAAATCACAAAAGACTTCATGGCTCGAATAGAAAGGACAACAACATGCAGAAAATAAATTGGAAAGAAGATAGCAGAATTTAGTTGAGATGCAGAGAATAATGCAACCGATAGCAGAATGGAAGACGGAAAATTCTTGAAAATGTTTTTAAAATATTTATTTATGTTTACTTAATGTTTGTTATTGTGTGTATAATTTTTATTATATTTATTAACTAATTAAACAGAATAAGTAAATTAAATTTTACTGTATCAGGTAATATGTTTTTGTTTTTTATTTTTCTATTATTATCTAACGGTTATTTTTAAATTAATTGATTTTGATTATATTTTTATTTTAGAAAGAGTTGGTTGACACAGCAAATTTTGCTGCTGCTATATTGGGGAAATAAATTTTCATTGTAAACTTAAAAAAACTATTAATTATTTTAGGTTTATAGTTCTAAAATATAGATATTAATCATTCATCGCTTTAAGGATTGTTGAATAAAATATTTAAAAAATTGAATGTCGATAAATACTTTTTTTTTTTTTGGTAATATGGAATTATCCATTACTTACATTATTTTTCGAATACATTTTTATTTATATAACAAAATCAAATTAAGAAGCCATTTTTGTTTTAAATTTCAAAAAAATAAAAAATTAAGTTTATGCAAAAGAAAGTTGACAATTAAATTTTAATAAAGGAAATAATTTATACGAATAACAAAAAAGAATAATGTAAAATGAATTCAAAAAATAAATAGATAAATAAAAAGGATTATTAAGTCACATCGTTTTAAAAACATATAGTAAAATATATGCATACAGTATGTCTTCATCTTATAATAAAGAACATTTAAATATATTAAACTGCAAATACATTAAGAGATGTATTTGAAAGTGAAATCAATACGTCTACTAACATTCGTAAACTTTTCTAAATTGTAATAATTGCTGCTTCACTGCACTGCCGTTTTCATATTGCTCTTTATCTGTCACAGTCAACAGATTTTCAGTAGTGGTATATTTCGCCAAGCTTATTTATAAATTAGGCGTGTGAACGTCTTTCCCTGTGATAAAATAACAGTAACATAGTCACAGTTTTGGAGTGGACAATGTGCAGTATGCAGCATGCATGTAGCGACACAAAATGGTGAAGTACCCAATTTGTTAAACGCTTCAGTTTATTTGCCCGTATGCAGTATAGTTGTATGTGTGTGCACGCTTTTCAGTGGACTTTTAGCGATTCGTTAACTTCAGAGAAGTACCCACAGCGCTGGGCGAACAAAACACAAAAACGAGCAGATAATCGGAATTCACTACTATTCGAAACTGATGGGCGACTGGTGTTTTGCACATCAAGCATTTTTCTTTGCATCGATTTCTCGGATTTCTACTGGCAAGTTAAAAACTGTCTCTTTAGCCAGGTTAATCTTCGCTATCTGAGAATTAGTGGCAGATTTCTTTCTTTTTCAACTTGCTTTAGTACTTCACAGCATGATCAGAAGTACCTGAGGATTCATCACTATTTATCAATGCTGTAAGGGTTCACCAATGTTTTTTTTTTGCATCCATTTAACAAACTGTTATGGGTAAAGTATTGATAATAATAAGTATCGCTAATTTATGGTATCTCACATTCAGCAAACATCAATTGAAGGATATTAAAAATTAAAACTTATTTAGTTCCTTTTTTTTTTTAACAGCAGGAGAAAAACTTTTAAAATGACACGCGTCACAATAGCTAATATGACATTACAATGTTTACTTATCATTTAAAAATTTCATGTTTGCTGCATTCAAGTTATAATAAATGATTGAATTGGGTATTCCAAGTTATCAACTTTTTAATATGTCGTCTGAATTGGTGTAAAATGTTTTAATATAAATTTCTCGATCGTTTTCGCATATGCAAATATTTTTCTATATGAAAGTTAAAAAAAAACGCGCTTTATTATGCCGAAATGATTATTAATTAAGCTTATTAGTAATTTTATAAGCATTTCGAATATAAAAATATGAAGACCTAATAAAAACCGACAGTCTATTTAAATATGATTAATTATATTTTAAAAGAAAAGTTAATTTTTTGCAAATTATTTTATTTTAACGTTTCATTAATTGTGTTTTTATGTAACCATTTTTTTTTTGGGTGTGTGGAGGAGGGGGGGGGGTTAGATTTATGTTATAAATTTCATCATTTCCTTATATTAAAATCAATTTTTCCACCTCCGTTTTTAAAATAAGAGAACGATAAATAAACACAAAGAAAATAAAAACTAAAATCAAAATAAGTAAAACTGAAAAAGAAGAAATCAAAATATAAGCAAAGACCGATCGAAAAGATTAACAGAAATTTAACTGGTTGAATTCAGATCAGTCAGTAGATATAGATGAACTGGATTACTACGTCGCGCCTTTGAAACAGAGATACTCAAATCCATATTACTGGAAGAGTTTGATATACATTTTCGACTGTGCATATACATATATCCGTTTATCAACTTTAAACTCTCACGGAGTCGTGTATCATAATCTTAGTTTGGGTATTCAACTACAACTCCACATGGCACTTTAAACGCATCGAGTAACAAAACGTGTTTACTGCACGCACGACTAGTATCTCTCGCAGTTGTGATATACTAAAATTCACTGTTAAAGATGAATCCACCACGGTCCGAATAACAACATTTGTTCGTTGAGTGATATCTGACGAGGTTACCGTTGGAAATGTATTTGACTGCGTTCGAACACAAATATAACTACTTATGTCCAGAATTATCCATGTCTATTTAACACATTTTCGTCATCGTTAATGGAAGTACAAAACGATAGTAATACATATGCTTTTTCACTAGCATCTAAAGTACGATTAAGTCCCACTTTCGAGTTAGCAAAAAGTAATTCAAGTAAAGGAAATTAACTAAGCTAAACTCTTTTTTATATCGTATCCGCATTGCGAACAAAAATTATTATAAAGAATTGGAGCTTTTATTGTTTTTTTGCCTTTTTAAGCCCGTCAACCAAGAACTTTTACCCAGAAAAGATTAGAAAGGGAAGGAACCAATTATATCTTTATATAATATCAAATGTTGTTCAAATAGGAGGAATAATGTGTGGAGAAGAAGAAGACAGGAAATAAGAGGTACAATACGAAGTAGGAAGACCAAGTGACAGCTAACGAGAATACAAAGCAGAACGCTCAATAGAAAGAGATAAAGAATGAAGCTAGTTTGACTTTACAGTATACGAGAAGAAGTGAAAAAAAAAACAATACGTCATTTATTTAAATAGAATTTTAGTGTACGATGTCTTGTGTTGGGAAACCTAGTCTTTAATTATAACTAATAAAATTTTGCAAAAATCAGCATAGAACCACCGATACTTCGTGTCCAGAAAGAAGAAGGCAAACTCAAATAAATGAACTTACGGCGTCACATAACCTCAGCTTTCAAGAGGCCTCATTAGAAATACCTTCTCTATATCGACAAGAAAATCTCTATTCCAATACTGTTAGAAGAAACTGTTTTTCTCTTATCTGAAGAAAATAATTTTCCGCCTATTTCGCAGAGTAATCACGAAAATGAATCTCATATTATCGCTTCATTTAAACCCAAACCGATAAGAAAGACTGGATACATTGATTCAAAGCAATTAATTCCTATCTCAGATTTCCGTCTCAAACGTACCGTATCGTTTGCGGCTTCTGACGAAGGGAAAAAAACAAATTATTCCAGTCCAAAAAAGTTAGATAGACAACCTAGTTCGTCCAAACTAACAAACAGCACAACTTTAACTAACAACGAGCCGAAACTAATTCAACCAATATTGAGAAGTAATACAAATAACATAAGCAAAAAGGGTTTGGATCCCAAAATCTCCAATGTGGTGAATTCTAAAGGGTTAAAGTCTCTTCCCAATAACAAAAAAACTGGTAAGGCTATTTCAGCCAACAATTAATTTTCCGATTTTATGTTATATTTAATTATATATTTCTTTTAGTATATACTAACTTATTGTATACATTTAGCGGTTACATATTTATGTATATGTAGCAATATAGATATATAAACAGGGTAATTCGCGATCATTTTAAACTCACTCTTTTCAACATGATCCGGGTGTTGCAGTGGAATGCACGCAGCATTTTTTCTAATAAAGGTGACCTAGAAATCTTTCTGTCTCAGGAGGATATTGATATTGTTCTACTTTCAGAAACTTGGCTATCCAAGGACAGATCTTTTAACATTCCTAATTATCACTGTTTTCGAGACGACAGAGAGGATGGCTACGGGGGTACGACCATTTTAATTAAGTTCGGAATCAAGTACCAGGTGATTAATCTCGATTTATCAACTAGTAACAATAGTATCAAATCAAATGCAGTCAGCGTTCTTGTTACTATTGGTCAATTTTCCGGGAATATTTATTTCGTACTACTCTCCCCCAAATCATTCTATAGACTCCTCAACATTCTTGGATGCGTTGGAGGGTTATAATAATATTCCCATTTTGGTGGGTGGAGATTTCAACGCTCTGAGTGTGTGCTGGGGTTGTGACCGTAATAATGCGAAAGGGGCAGCTGTACTTGACCTCATCATTAATTCAGATCTGTGCTTATTGAATGATGGTTCCAAAACCAAACTTGGAAATCCCCTTCATGTGAATAACCCTGTTGATTTAACCCTAGCATCATCCTCAATGGCGCTCGATTGTACATGGGAAGTTCTACTAACGTCTTTAGGTAGTGATCACTTTCCCATTATGATCACTATAAATACGAACAACCCAATATCATCTTATCGGCAGCCATATCAATCTGAAAATAATATACTGCGTTGGAAATTTATGGAAGAGAACTGGAATAAATTTCGCGAGTTAGTTGATCAAAATCTGGTAATAATTAATTCTGTGAGTAACTCCTTAGACAAATACTATACATTTTATGATGCTGTTCTTTCAGCGCTACAGTGCTCCATGCCTAAGGCATCCTTGTATAAAGGGAATAAACCTGCTGTTCCTTGGTGGAATGAAGAATGCGAGACTAAAGTTAAAGAACGAAACGATGCTTTGCGCACTTTTAGGGCAGCTGGCTCAATGGGAGCTTATCTTACATATAGGAAAATTGCAGGGGAGACGCGAAAACTCCTCAAAAAAACCAAAAGGAACTCTTGGAGGGATTTTTGTAGGAAGTTTAACAGAAACACTCCTTTAAAAGAAGTTTGGAATCTAACTAAGCGTTTTAAAAATTCACATTCTCACGGTCGAGTGATTCAAAATGACAGTTGGTTTACTGACTTTTCAAACGCAGTTTCTCCCCCTTATGTTCCAATGAGGGAGGAGCTGGCCGGGGAAGGAAATACTGCACGTATGATATCTCATATTCTGCTCCGTCCAATTACGTATGAAGAGGTTTTTATCCCTTTAAACAAGAAACGAGATTCTTCCCCGGGCTTGGATGGTATTACTTACTCAGTTATACAGAATTTAAGTAATTACGCCAAAAATATACTATTAGAAATATATAACAATTTATTGGTGTCTGGTTTAATACCTTCTGACTGGTCGCGTTTTCTAGTCATTCCGATTCCCAAACCTGGTAAATCTCTCAACCAGGCGTCATCATTTCGACCGATTTCCTTGGCCTCCTGCTTTAGGAAAGTTTTCGAGGTTGTAATTAAGAACAGACTGATGTGGTGGATTGAGAGACAGAAGATACTTCCGGAGGGAATGTTTGGATTCCGCCCACATTTGGGTACCCAAGATTGTGTAGCATCATTCTTGGGGGATGTTTATTCTACTTTCCAAGACAAAGGCTTCTTGGTGGCAACATTTCTTGATATTCAGGGGGCATTCGATAATGTTTCCATCCCCGTTCTTTTCAATCAATTAATAGCAGTTAATATTCCTTTTCCCATGGCTAAACTTTTGTGTAGTTTATTTTTATGTAGATCCCTCCATATTCTTAACCCCGTATCCAAACAGGTTGAAGTTCGCACAACTTATAAAGGTCTTGCCCAAGGTGCCGTTCTGAGTCCGCTTCTCTTTAATTTGTATATATTACCTCTCTTTAATATTCAAATACCAAATTTCTCACAAATTTTGTCATACGCGGACGACTTCTTAATATATTCTAAACATAACTGCCTTATTAAATGTCTTCAGGCAAGTCAAACATCTATGGATATTTGCTTTAATTCCTTTGAGAAGATTCATTTTGAAATATCCCTTGCCAAATCCTCGGTATCCGTATTTTCACTTAGACCATTTGACTACGAACAAATACGTGTTCTAATTCAAAACCAACTCATTAAATTCACTAGGCATGTTAGGTATTTAGGATTGTTTTTAGATCCTAAACTAACATGGACTTTTCACATTCAAAAACTAGTTGAACTTGTAATTAAATCGTATAGCCCCTTAAAGGCTATAAGCAATTCATGGTGGGGAAGTGATCCGGTCATATTAAGCCAGCTATACAAAAGCTTTATTAGATCGAAATTGGATTATGGAGCGATTTTCTATGGATCAGCCTCGAAGTTTCAGCTTAGAAAGTTAGATTCATTACAGAATCTTGGCTTAAGATTAATCACGGGAAATGTCAGGTCGTCCCCTACCATCGGTCTACAAATGGAGACCAAAATTGCTCCTCTGAACATTAGAAGAAATTATTTAACAGATAAATTTGTACTTAAGTATTGTAATTACAAATATCCGCAGTTTATAAGTAAGATAATGCAGGTAAGTAGTGATTGGAGATTTGTTCCCCAGAAAATGCCGCTCTTGCTCAAAAGAACTAGGATGTATTATAGTTATAGTCCAGCTCTTGTGCCATCTTCTCCCTCCAATTATTTTAATTTCAGATACGACCTTAATCTTATCAAACTGGACATCAATATTAACACCTTTAAAAGCCAGAATTTGCATCTGCTGCCTGGTAACATTGTGAACTCCGTTTTTCCAGGTATCGCGAAAGAATTATACCCCGGTTATCGGTTGATCTTTACCGATGGTGCCAAATTCCGTGGATTTAATGAAGGCGTAGGGGCCGGGTTTATTATAGAAGGTATCACTGAGCAGAAATTTAAATTACCTCCAGAAGCTTCGATTTTCACGGCCGAGCTTCTTGCAATTGAAAAAGCGTTAGAGTTTGTGAAAAACGTGTTGCAGTCCAAGGGGGAGTTTGTAGTATTTTCGGACAGCCTTAGCTCTCTCATGTCGCTTCAGAGAAGTAACTTTGAATGTAATTGCCATCCAATTATTTATGAAATTAAGGAAAAGTATTTTAATATTTCCGAACTTGGAGGAGTCATTAAATTCTGTTGGGTTCCGGGTCACTGTGGGGTACCACTTGGTGACCGTGTTGATTTAATCGCAAAAGAAGGTGTTAGATCAGGTATTAAGTTTCCATTTATCCCATCCTTCGATCTTCTAGATAAAGCCAAAAGAAATAATCATACGGATTGGGTGAGTCTTATATTTAGTGAACAAGGGCCTGGTAAATATTTTCATATGGTCCAACCATCTTTGCCGTCCATACCTTGGTTTTACCGCATTAGTGTCCCAGTTAGTTTGACCCGTAGGTTTGTGACCGTTGTGTGTAGGCTCCGCTCCGGCCATTGCCGATTGGGTTTAAATTTTTCAAACACCGGGCACTGCACCGGTTGTAATATCTATTGTCGGCAAAATTTTAGAGAAGACATTAACCACTTGTTATTTAATTGCGCCCAGTTCGATAACACGAGACTTGCGTTTTCTAAAGACCTCATGTCCTGTGGTGTTTATCCTCCATTGTGTATTTTTCATCTTCTCTGTTCCAGTGATAAAATTTTATTTGTCCTTTTTAGGTTTATTGAAAGAAACAGGATTGTTGTTTGATTTTTTTTTTTTTTTTTTTTTTTCTCCATTATTTTACTTATTTTTTTGCTTACATTGTAGTCTTTGTCCAGTGTGGCTGTGACTACCTCCTTTTTCTCATAATGCATTGTGAGCATTGCCAGGCAACTGTGGTCATAATGTGAGATAGAAATATTTATCTGTTTATCTATTTTTTCTTTTGCTCCTTTTTCCAGAATGAAAAAATCTTGTTTGTTTCTGTTTTGTTTCATTGAGCATTGTGGGCACTGCCAGCAGTTGCGGCCATAATGTAGAATGAATGAAATTTCTCTTCCTGAATTTTCTATTATTAGTATTTTTTAATATCTAGTCGTGTCGTAGTTTGCTGGCCAAATTAACTGTTCTGTTCGGGCCAAAAAAAAAAACTAATAAAATTAAATTTAAAAAAAAAAATTAGTTAACAGAATCAACGACGTATTATAAGGCGTGGTCTGAGCACTTTAGCTCTATTATTTTATAAGAAGCAGTACACGGCACAAAAAAAAAAAAAAATTGATAAGAAACATACTCAAAACAATAAAACACAGCCAAAATGAAGTTAAAACAAAAAAAGTACGAGTCCAATAAAAATTAAGTCGAATTAGAAAAAAATACAAATTGTAAAATGTATATACATACATATTTTTTGGGAGGGGGACTTGTCGACCAGGAAAAATATAACTTTTAGTTTATGTTGATTGCCTGTTTTTTCTGAATTTCTTATATTTCTTAAACTGGACAATTTGCAAAATTTTATACACTATTAGTTGATCGATATTTTTGAAAATTTATCTCGATGCGGAAATAATCAAAAAATGTACCGCATAATTATTTCCTAAATTACCGGTCGATTTATCGATTTAATCGGGAAATTGTTGCAATAAATTTCAGTAACACCGAAGGATGAACATTTAAGAGTAAGTATTCTCGTCATATTCGAAAAGTATTGATTTGATCTTGACATATATATATATTTCGCCCTTACGCAGTCTTTTAGTTCCGAATCTTTGGCCATTATTTTAAAATTCACATCCATTATATATTCTTTTAACTTTTTTATTTTTATGTTAAAAAGTAAATGTTAGGTGGGAGATTCTCCGATACCGTAATTAAATTTACTATCTTAATCCTCTAGGGAATTTGTGGTTTTCTGTCTTTCATACTTGCACTGGCATATTTACAGATGATTTAGCTACTTAAAAAACGTAGTTAATTTTATATTTCGATAAACAACCCCATAGAGTTCTCAATACTGTTTTTTAAAAGGTAAAACGGCGCACATTCTGCACATTATTCTTATATTTCCTGATTATCATTTAGTTAATCCAATTTGTTGTGTATTTTGCGCCAAATAGGCTTTGATGAAAATTGGATAATAACAGCCAGAGATCTTACGTGATTTAAAAATACTGTTTTTAATGCTTTTATAATTCCAGTTTTGAAATCAGTTTCATTATACAGACGGGATCCATCCGCAATTTTTTATTTTTATCAATAACTGTACGTCTGTAAATTTTATTATTGTTCTATAGTAATATGTAGGCTACTATCGATGTTCTCACCACTGTTCTTTCTGTTTTGCCGCGATTAACAAATTAATATCATTTTTGAACATCGGTTCGTTTACTTATTGCTAGCAAACCGGGGGGGGGGGGGGGGTAAAAAAAGAAAAAAAAAAAACTTCTTTGTTGTGATTTACAGATTCTTGAACATCATCTGCGAGAGGATTAACGCGATGCACTAATGCGACAGTGTTTATAAAATAAACGAATTTTATTTTCGGAATGCAGATACAAAACTGAGATAATCAAAAAGTTTGACTTCTTTTTTAGTCATCTACACATTTTTATGTTCATCCGAACATTCTTAACCGAGCATTACAAAAGAAAAATACTTTTTTCCTCGATCCCGAAACTGATCTTGAATTTTTTTTTATACTTAAACATATCTTCTTTATGTAACCGTTATGTCATGGAAGCGAAAATTTACCGAGTGGTAACTAAGACACGCTGATTAATTATTCTATCCTGCGCTTTTTACTAGTATTTTAAAACATATCGTTAATTCCGAGTTACCATTCTTTTAAAATAAAAAAATTCAGCCCGCGTACTATCCGGCACTGCCGGCAATCAAACGTTTTGGTATTAATGGTGTAATGTGATAGAAAATTATTTCATAAAATTGAATACGTACTTCCGCTGATTTACTTCTCAATTGACACTAGCGGAAATAACAATACGAACGAATAATGACGAAATAAATAATGTCTGAATAGTTGTTCCAGCGCATTATTATATTCGTAATTTTTTAATACTATTCTTTCGCATATACATAATTTCACATAATAGTGTAAAACATTAAAGTTTATCAATTAAAAAAATAGACATAATTTGATCATATAATGCCGCGATCCTGTAAGTATTAGAAGCTTAGGAGAATGAAAAATGAATTAGTATTAAAAGGTAATGTTAGATAGCGCCACATAGCAATTCTTATAATGCAACAAAAATTAATGTTGAACTTTAAACAGAAATTAATTCAATTTTTATAATAATATAAATATAAATTAAACGAAATAAACAAATTCAGATATAATCTGTAAGTTCTTGCATTTACGAGAATTCGAAACTAAATATAAATCGTGAAGGAAGAAAAGGGACGACCTCTTTGATAGTTGCGCAAATTCAAATCTAACTAAATTGTTTTATGAATTTAATTTATATTACAAAAAAAAAAATAAACAAAACAAAAAGCTAAATTTTAATATAGAAATGTGAACATCAAATAAATTACTATACGTGGATGTAAAAATACAGAAGCAATATTAAAATGACACGAACATATATAATATAATCAAAGGCAATTAGCGAAATTCAGTCGATGAAGCTATACTAAAATATTATTTTACCATGCTCTTAACTTTTTTCCTATATGTTAATTGTATATTTCTTCACCGGACTGGAATAATCCATGTTTGAGAGTAGCCTAAAAGTGTTTCTGAACGAGAACTTATCCAGGTTTTACAGAGGACTTCTATGGCAAGCAAAGCAGAAGGCCAGAGAAGCTAACTATAATTTCGTATGGGTGAAAAGAGGAAAGATCTTTATGAAGAAAAACCCGCAGGGAAAAGCAGTTGAAATAAAAGATCCGGACGATTTAAGCAAACTAATATAAGAACATGTTAGAGTAGCGGGGAAGAAATACGGGAAATCGCGGAATACGTAGTTGTAAGATTAAAAATAAGACAATATTCGAAAAGAATTTTAATAATTCGATTGAACAAATTAGTTATGAATTGTAGAAATAAGATTAGAATAAATAAGACGGCTTGAGCGAACATGTGTATATGAGTGTAGACAAGGGTAGCGTAATATGGTGCTTGGTGCGCGTGTGTTATTGGGATACTAAGAATTTACGTAGCAGGTGTGCGTATGTGTGCGCGAGAGAAAGTGTGTACAGGTGTGGTTCTAGGAATAGTTGCGGATGGTGTGTTGCATATATATGTGTGTGTGCGTGGGTGTTTGTGTGTGTTTTCTGGGTTTGCGAGTGGTTTTTGGTTACGGTGTGTGTGTTTCGGGTTGGTGGTGTATGGTGGTTTGATGTAGAGGTGTGCGGTAGCAGGGTGGAGGCGGTGTGAACAGTTTAGGGGAGAGAAAAGGAAAGAAGACAAGTGGGAAGCGAAAAAAAGACAGTAAGCGAACGAAGGAGCAAGAATAAGAGAGAGAAGCAGATGTGATAAGAGATATGCAAAGAAACAATGATGAGGAGGCAGGTGAAATAGATAAGATGCGCAGACGTGCTTCCACCGCGCCGCTGCAGGCCTCTAAGGTACGTTTTAAGTTATGTTTATATCGTAATCTAAACTATCCGTTTAAAAATGTTGTTAATTTCTTGTTTTCAGTCTTGGTGCGTTAAAAACTAACAATCTTAAAACAAACAGATAAAGGGGAAAAAGAGAGCCAAGGAAAGGAAGGAAGAAAGATAAATATAAGCTACGAAACAAAGAAAAAAGAGGTTAAATAAATAAATAAATAAAATATAAAAAAAAAATAAATAATTAAAAAATAAATAAATAAATAAATAAAAAATGATTACAAAATTAAATATAGCACACATAAACATTAGATCAATGAGGAAAAACTGGAAGGAAGTAGAGATATTAGAGGGAAGACAAGAATATGATATATTAATTTTAGGGGAGGTAAATATAAAAAAGGACGAAATAAATTTATATAATTTAGAAGGTTATGAGAAATGTCACAATGTAGATGCAGAAGGTGCAAAACATGGGATTGTGATATACTTAAAAGGGGACAAAAAAATACAAACTCAAATTAAAAACAAAAATATGGAAAATGCGGAATGTGTAATAATTGAAATAACTTGGTATGAGGAAAAACTATGTCTATGGGTGTTATACAGATCACCATCAGGAAAAGCAAACAAATACATTAAAGAAATAAAGGAGATTGACAAAAAATAGATGGAAAACTGTTCTACTATATATATATATATATATATATATATATATATAGGAGACATAAATATAAATACTGGAAAACATAACTCAGTAGCAACAAAATACATGAACACAATGGCAGGAATGGGATATGAAAGCAATTTAGAAGGATGTACAAGAGAAGAATGGAGAGAAAACAGGTTCACACAAACCAAAATCGACCATATATACACTAAAAAGAAGAAAAGAAACATCGACTTCGAATATTATAATACAGATATTAAAATAGCAGATCATAACATGATAGTGTGTACAGTAAAACTGGAGATGGGAAAAATCGGAGGAAAACAAATGGAATTAAACAGAAGTTTTTTAATGGAAAATAAAGTGAAAAACGAACTAAGACGCATAAAGTGGGAAGGGAAATCAGATAAATTGGACGCTGAAAATTTATACGAAAGCATAAAAGAAAAATTTGAAAAAGTATATAAAGAATGTAGGCAAACAAAAAATACGTCAGGAGAAGGGAAAATACAAAGGAAGAAAGAATGGATGACGTAAAAAATAATTGAAATGATAAAAAAAAAAGAGACAAACTGTATAAAAAAGAATAATCAAAATATTGAGTTAAGAAGAAAATACCATAAATTTAGAAACCAAGTGAATGCAGAAATAAGACGGCAAAAAGACGTGTTTGTCGGGAAAAGTTTTAAAGTGGCACAGGGGGATATCAGGAAAACTTGGTTAAATATAAACAAGATTATAGGAAAACAAAGGAGTCTAGGAGTAGATGAAACCATAAGTAAATTCTTTGGCAAGGAACAAGAAGCAAGAGAAATTGCAGATAAATTCAGTAAAGAATTCAAAAATGGTATAAAAAAACTAGAACACAAATGTAATAAAGTGCTATTAGAAAAAAGAGAAGAAGATGAAGTAAAAGTAAACATGTACTTACCTAAAGCAAACGTAGAACAGGTGGGGAAAATAATCGATGGATTAAAGGAAACAAAGGCCACTGGAATCGATGGAATAAGAATAAAAGATATAAAAACAGTAAAAATATGCATATAGTGAAGGAAATTACTAAGCTAATTAATCAGACGTTAAAAGAAGGGAAAATGCCAAATGGGTTAAAAATATCGAAAACGAGACCAATATATAAAAAAGGGAAGTGAATATGAAAACTATAGGCCAATTGCTGTAAGCAATGTAATTGCAACAATATTAGAAAAGTACGTAGCAAATAATCTAACGAAGTACCTACAAGAAAATAGGATAATGGACAAAACACAATACGGATTTCAAAAAGGAAAATCTACATCGAAAGCAATCGGCGAGCTTACTGAAAAAATAAAAGATAGCTTTGAAGAGGGAAAGAAAGTGTTGATAACGTTCATAGATCTTAGTAGAGCATTTGAAACGGTTGATCATAAAATAATCATAAACACATTAGAGGAGATAGGAATAATGAATAATTTGAAAAAATGATTTCAAAGTTATTTAACACAAAGGAAAACATGAGTAAATATCTTAAATGTGCAAAGTGAAAAAGAGGAGATGAATGTAGGACTGTACCGCAGGGTAGCAACTTAGCGCCAATACTGTTTATTATATATATATATAAACGTTTTTTATATGAATTAACTTCCACTCGATTTTAACTATAAAAGTAAATTGTTTATTTATTAATGATACAATACAATACAATTAAAATAAAGGTAATATTATTTTAACAATTCTTAAACTTACCTATAAAAGTAAAATCGATTTTGAAAGTGTTTAGTTTGTAATTTAAATCAATAATATAAAATCATGAAGTAACAAACAAAATAGTTTTATTTACTAATGATTTTTCTTTATTAGCTTTTTACTGTTTACTGTTTATTATGTTAATCAAAATGGAAGCAGTGCAACCATTTTACATCTCCCCTCCCCCCCCAAAATTGAAATCTTCTTCAATCAATAAACGATTGAAATATAGTACTAATAAATAACTAACTTAATTTTCAATATCATTATGAGGAATTAGTTTACTACTATGAAAAAAATTTGCTTCCTTGCGACTCTTTCCACAGTCAACTTCATATATTGTGTTTGAAATCTGACGAATGATCCTAAATGGACCACTACGAATTTCATCTAGTTTGTTACGGTTTAATTTATTTCCTTTCTCAATGAAGACTAATTCTCCTTCCTTAAAGTTGTATTTTTTTCTATTTTTATCGATTCGTCTCTTATTGATTTCAAAATGAATTAACTTCCACTCGATTTTAACTATAAAAGTAAATTGTTTATTTATTAATGATACAATACAATACAATTAAAATAAAGGTAATATTATTTTAACAATTCTTAAACTTACCTATAAAAGTAAAATCGATTTTGAAAGTGTTTAGTTTGTAATTTAAATCAATAATATAAAATCATGAAGTAACAAACAAAATAGTTTTATTTACTAATGATTTTTCTTTATTAGCTTTTTACTGTTTACTGTTTATTATGTTAATCAAAATGGAAGCAGTGCAACCATTTTACATATATACAAATGGTCTCTGTATAAGGGGAATTAAGTTACAGTGAGGTAGTCGCGTACGCGGATGATATAGCAATAGTTACGTCACATAAAGATATGAAAGAGGCAGAAATAAGGATGCAAAAAGATCTAATAACAATAAGTAAATGGGCAGACGATAAAAGTCTAAGAACAAATGTAAAAAAGACTAATGGTACTGCGGAAAAAAAGAGACAGCTCCGATTTGTATTGTCCAAATATAATAATGCACTCAAACGAATTTGTACACTCGATTAGGGAGGAAGAAATGAATGAGAAACGAAAAACTGTCAGAAGTTAGACATAGTAACGCAGTATAAACATTTTTGGACAGTAATGATGGACCAACACTTAAGATGGGACATACATATGGAATACATTGCAAAGGAAATAAGAGCAGTTTTACCAGCTTTATATACATTAAAGAAATATGCAACAAATGAAACATTAAAAGTAGTTTATTATGCGTTAGTAGATTCGAGGATCAAATCTGGAATGCAGGCATAATGATGAGGAAAGTATAGTTGAGGAAAGTAAATAAACTTCAAATTAAATGCTTAAAATTAATACCAAATCCTTAAAGGGTGGAGAAACTGAAAGTGAAATACATTAAAAAAGAAGACGTGATGAGCGTAAGAGGAATGTACTTATTACTGAGGATATGGGAGTACATATCAGCAGAAAAGAAAATTGAATTGGAGGAAAGAATAAACACAGAATACGAGTATAAAACTTTCTTACCAACTGCCGTTAGCAAGAACATAGATTAGCAAACGGATAAATATATTATAACTCAGATGTTGAATAAAATACCCAAAGAAATAATAGAGAAGGAAAAAATAGGGGAAAGAAAAAGGAAAATAAAGGAATGGCTTCAGGAAGAAGAAAATATAAAAAAAATAATAAACATAAAATAAAAAGACAAAGCGCAACAAAAAAAGCTAGGAAAAAAAAACAAAAAAAAAAACTGAATATAGAAAATAGAAATAGATTAGTAATTATTGATAAGTAAAATAGATAGATTAAGTAAATATTACACGATCATGTATATGTATAAGTTAATTTAAGATGGTAAAATGTCAAATAGGATAATTCGTCGACAAGCGTTTTAGCTTGACGAAAATTTTTGTATGTAAAAAATTATAAATACATATTTTTTCAAAAAAAAAAAAAAAAATAAACGGCCAAAATGGAAAATACGAGCATAAGCCCTTCTTAAGCTTTTACATACCGGTAGGTACTACGTCCATTTAAAACACCGAACAGAGATATTAAGAAAAAATATGCAATGCTAATCACTGCGAAATAGCAGGATTAGAATATGTGGTATGAAAAAAGAAAAATAAAAAAAAACTTTCATCTATACTAGCTCTGTTCGTACAATTATTTCGTGCACACCGTCTTTAAAAGTCAAATATATGCATTGATTTTGATTTGGAAATGGTGTATCATGATAATATGGAACTTCATAACGGGATACGGGAATCTCGTTATGTTTCGCAGATTAAAATTTGAATTTAGAAATGATATATTAAATTAATTAAATTAAACCGAAGTCGTACGGCACACTCATAACACAGCCGTAGAGGTCTAGTGCCCACTGAACATATCAACATACAGGTACAACTTCAATTGAACTGGTTCTTTATGAATGTTATTTTGAAGAGAAATAAATTTTCACATTTCCCTTTCACTCGTCTCACTTGGCAGCCGCATATTAAGGCTAAAAAAGAGCAAATAATGGCAAAGGTTAGGCAATTTTATTGGTTATTGGGTCGGCATTCGAAGCTAAGCTTATATCATAAGTGCCTAATCTACAAAGTGATCATCAAGCCAATCTGGACATACGGTATTGAATTATGGGGATGTGGCAAAACGAGCAACGGCAATATCATACATCGGGTTCGAAATAAAATTATACGGATGGTAGCAAAAGCTGCATTGTTTCAAAGGAATGTAGACTTGCACCGAGATTTAGATCTGAAGTGTGTGGATGAGGTGTCATTCCAGAAATCGTAAGTGCGTACTATGAACGGCTTCGGGTTCATAGGAATAATCCAGTAATTCAACAGTTACTGACGGAGGAACTCAAATCATGCAGGCTTAAACGCTGTAAACCTGTAAACCTCGTGTGAACTGTCCGCTGTATCCTTAAAAACTAGTCGTTGGGCTAAGTTTTTATCTCTCGTTCCTTTCTCAGTTGTTATATTTATTACTTATTTAAGATTGTAATAATTGCTCAAATGAAAAAAAAAATAAAAAAAAAAAAAAAAAAACATTCCCCCTTTCGCTCACACTACATGCTTATACTGTTTATAGTTTTTCAATTATATTAATTCAAAGCTGATTTTCAAAATCTTCAATTAAGATTTTTTTTAAACAAATTAAAAATAACACTGGAAGTATAAATGTTATTCTAAATTTGATATTCATTAAAATCAGACACTAAATTTGTAGATTTTTTTTTTTTCTTTTCAGGTATATTTAAAGAATTAAAAAAAACAAAAAAAACCGAAAACATTATTCGGTTAATTTGAATTTTTTAACTTCATCGTGATCTCGTCCAAAGAAATCGATTAACTCTCATTTAACAGATGATAGAAACTTTAGAAAGTATTCGGCGTCAATTCCTATCGCACGGTTGCTTATAACTCAGTTCAGACTTCCGGAAGAGAGGTAAGATTGTTTCATGACCCATCTAGTTGTCAAATGAACATGTAAAACAAAAAATTGTTCAAAATTAGCTCATAGTCAAAACAGCTGTGTAAACATTTTTTGCGCAACGGAAGGGAAAAGTACTTGTTTATTTCAGAATAAATCATCTAACAACAGAGAGATAATACGAACAGTCCTGTTTTTTTTCGTCTTGAAAAACGTTAAGGCGCTCTTCAACGGGGGATTATTTATACTTAAACAAATTTGAACATAGCAATTGAATACGGTCGCCGTCGGAACTCGTATCTAAAGAGTCATACCTTAGCGTAGATGATCAGATGTAGTTGATTAATTCGGTTCGCACTGTTACCTGCCAGTGGCGTCATTCGTGTAAAATCGATTTCGTATACATTTTTCCGTATAGTCTATGTTTATTATTTATATGTTTATTTACTTTTAAAAGTCCAACCTCGATTTCCGCATAGCGTATCTCGTTATTTTATTTTGTTAGCTGGCCGAGTGCTTTTCAACTGTCTATATAACGATTACTTTTCAAAGTGCCGAGGCCGTATGTGATTCACGAATTTTTTTGTCGGTATCGTTGCAATTTGCCGCACAACAAAAATGTTTAAATAGTTGCCTACCCCATTCTTACACGTGCGAACCATTTTTCACGATGATAAAAATAATATTTACTTTTCAATGAAATTATTTCGATTTAATTATGGACTCTCATATATTTCAAATATTAAGTAATAAAATGAATTTCCATTTCAGACACGTATTTTTCCTACTGGAAATTTATAAAAATAAATAACCGTAACTTCTTCTCTGATGACATTACCGTGATAAATTCTATCATAATCGCTTAACAAACAGTCAACGTGTCTAGAATATTCTCTATACCTTTTATAAGGTATGTGATGGATTCATTAAGAAATGAAAATTACTAAAATATAGCTTCCTATTAAGTCCGATAATCGAAGTGATTGTTATAACTAAACGGCAACTAGCGCGACGTAGTTGGTTGGGCAATGGTGTTTAGTTTGAGTAGAATTCGGTTCGAACATCGTTACCACCGTACATTAAAAAATACAAATGATTACCACATTCTGCTGAGTTAATTAGTTAACGTGCCACCGCCTATATAAACAGCAATGAGGAAAAAAAATGTACAAAAATGAAATAAAAGGTGTTTCTCCCGACGCCCTGTCAACGGTATGGAACTCACTTTACTTTTACTTTAGAAGAGTGCTGCAATCTACCAAGGAGCAGGAACACATTTTCTGTTTTATTCGGAACAATTTATTTTACCCTCAGTCAACATAGCAAAAATTCTTATGCAGTTCTTTGATTGTACTTTTTCAATTTCATTTATAGGAGAAAGACTATTTTTCGCCTTTTTTTAATGTCTCGCATTTGCAAACAGTAACTGTTAAGAAATACATCATATGTTTTATCCTTTGTATGCTTTGTAAAACGTTTTTAAATTTATCCGGTTTTTCTTTTTTATCATATTTTTTTTTTTTTTTTTTTTTTTTAACAGCTCTATTGACTAAATAGGCACGGTTCCTCCAACAGCAATAATCAGCAGAGTAATCGCTGGTCGGCTGACCACACTTAGATCCTTATATCTGATTGTGAGTGTAAAAAGCGCCTTTTTAAAATTTATTTCGAGTGAATTTTGCATCTTTACAGATCTTTAATGGTTTCTTGCATGAATTACAATTCATAGTACTGGTTTATCTTTCGCATTGATGTTTTTATACTTAAAACCCTTGCCATATGTTACCGAAGAAACGCATAAAAAGTCGCCGGTCAAATTTATATCCCTAGCTTAAGGATCAGTTAAAATATAAACAAAAAAAAAAATAAAACAAGACAAAGCTCCCCTAGCTTTAATTCGATTACCACTAAAGTTACGAAGGAATTTTCTCGAACAGTTTTTATTTTATTGATACATATATGCATACTACATGCGAAGTTTTTATTGAATTATTTCGGTGTCCGGCTAAAGTGTTACCGCTGATCGCTGTGATCAGAAAGAACATAAAACTATCTTCAGATCAATTCCGCTTTTATTTTTAGTAACACGTGCGAAAAGTTGCTACTAAACACCTGGTGCACAATCTTTCTTTAAGCTGTTCGTAACAGTTCCCGAACGATCTTGTTAACGTCAGAAATGAGTTATTTTATAAATATATGATGAGAAATTTTTTCGTTCTCGCGGGCAGTACTGAACACAATTTTCAACTTTACTATTTCTTCAAACACTGAAATTGCGCTCAAATAGTTTTTGTTTTTTTTTTTTTGTTTTTTTTGTTTTATTTTTTTTTGTATGGAAGAGCAACAGCCCAATTAATCAAGGAATCTAAATAATAGCTTAAAAGGAGCATAACATATCAGATTTTAATCTGGTGCGAGATAGAATGAATGAAAGAAGCTATTTGTAGAATAGGAACAAGTGACAAAGAAGGAAAAGAGAGAACATAAGAGTCATTGTATGGAGTAGGAAGACCAAGATCCAAAAGCTGAGAATAAAAGAGAGAACGTTCTGAAGAAAGTGAGGAACATTCGAAGAAGCCATGATTGACATCACACAGAAAAAAGGAATCTTCCAGGCGAAGAAGACACCGCGGAGAGGAGACGAGGGAAAAACGAAAGAGTGACGAAGGGAGAAAGGTATGATCGAAACGAAGACGACATATAGTAGTGATCAGGGGACGACAAAGAGAAGGAAACTTGTCAAACCATCTGGTCAGAGAAGGTAAATGCTGGACGGAAAGATAAAACGAATTCGGATTGGAGAAAAGGAAAAAATAAATATTATTCCATAATGTAATATGGAACTGTCTGAAAATATGATTAATATTGCATGCAGGAAATTTATGAAAAGGATGTCCATTAAAAGCTCCTGAGCGAGCCAAGGAATCAGCCACCTCATTACCCTCTAAATATAGATATGTTCTAAATGTTTTCCAAGTACAAAAAAGAAATATTAGTAAAGATGAGAACACAGCATATTAAGGTGGAAATTTAAAGAAGACCTAAATCGCAATGATTTAAGAAATGGAAATACGGTAATATTTATAAATACATACATACATACATACATACATACATATAATATATACATGTATTCTTAGGCGGGCCCTCACCAGAAAAAATGTCTCAGAAAAATGTTTTAATTTTATGTAACGTGTGCTATATTTTAATTTTTACCAACTTCAAAAAAACAGGAGGTTGTATAGTTCGTCGCGTATGTTTTTTTTTATCTTCGTTTGCGCATAACTCAAATTTATATAGACCGATTTTACTAAATGTTTGCCAATTAGAAAGAGTACCATTCAACTTAGGTACCCCATGTGATTAATGATGAAAATCGGTGAATGTAAATTGTGTTTTCGTCAAAAAACGTGAAATTTTTTTCCTTATTATTTTCTATTAGTATAACAGAGTCGGTTGACTCAAAATGCTATCAAACGTGTTTCAAACTTTTCTAGATCAGTCGTTTTCGAACCAAAAGACGTACCACGTATGAATGTGGATAATTCTTCGCTATTGCACAGTTCGTCATCCCGTTTTCGTTTCTGCAATTCACGTTTGCGTTCGGTGGCGGTTTTCGTTTTCGGAAACATAATAAATACACTTCTTATTACTGTGCAGGTTTAAGAAGTCCCACCATAGGGAGCAACATGTAAAGACTATATTGCTAATTTAATAATACCATCAAAACGTAATTTTTTTTTTTTTTTTATTATTTATTTTGTTTGGTTGGTTAAAAAAGAAACATCGGCCCAAGAAAAGGAAAAAAGATGAGAAGCGGAATCAGATGTTTATGCGATCAGATATTTTCGTAGTTATCTAGAATTTATTATTTACCATAGTAATCATTTTATCTAAATTTTTACATTTAATTTATACTTACTACGGTAATTGTTTTGTGCGCTCAGCAAATGTAAACAAGGAAATGACGTGTGAAATACACAAAAACTACGATCTTCATAACAAGTCGTTATAGGAAAAACACTTTTCCATTTCGTGACGCTTTTCGAGTTTATGTGCCAAATTAAAAACATGAATACATTAGGAATCAGTGTGCCCTGCGGGGCACAGGTTGCTGTCTCTAGAGTTATCTTCTCTAGTAAGTTGTCACTCGACCGTCATATGGTGCTAGCCCCATCGACGGAAGAAACGAAACAGCAACCACAAGGGTTCTGTACGTCCACGTCGTACAGGGTGGTAATTTTCTACTCGGCGGGCTCAGCGCTGATTAAAAAAACCAAATTATCAAAACTCACAATATACTACTGATAGGAAAACGGAGGGAGGTTCATCTGCCGAAGATGTTCCTACTAATAAATAAATACCGTTAAGCTTTATCACTGCAGTAACAACAGCAGACTATCAGCAGCTCGTTCGTGACAATATACCCCAGTCGGATTGACGAATACCAATCCAGAACGAGTAGGCGAGTATTCGACGTTTTAAAACCGAATCCTTTCGGCTAGGGGAGACAACCCTGACAGAAAATTATGGCGGAAGGCAACGGGAAATCACTGCCATTATTCTTCCCTAGATCTGTATTCATGAATAGCAGAAAAAATACAACGGCCCTAAGTCTCCGTCAGGCTACCTCTCATTCGCCAAGACAGCCGGATAGCGTGCTAAGAATATGCGGAGAGAAAACCAGGCGGAACGTAATTAATATCGCTGCAAGGCCGCCGTGAAAAAAACTACAGAAGATAATAACTCTCTCCAGGGAACGAGTAATATGAATGTATGCAATCTCCTGACTCAGGAGATATGATGATGATGATGATGAGACGTATCCAAGTAAAGACATGAAATTTTCGTAACGATTTTCTGTGACGCTCTATTTCGTGATGCGTGACGCTTTTCGAGTTTATGTGCCAAAGTAAAAACATGAAAATGTTAAAAAGAACACATTAAAATTAAATGAATAAAATTTAATATTTTTCCAAAAGTTTACTGGCTGATCGCGTGCCATTCTCAGCTTTCAGTTGAGTCTAAGAACATAAAAAGCTATATTGACACCGGTCTGAACTTATGGAATGCATTTATGGACTTGCGCTTCAAATTTTAATATTCAGCAATATAAAAATTTCAACCCATATTGAGTTGCATATTAGTGCGTCTTGATTTGTTCCAAACAAAACCATTCATTGGAATGTTAATGTATAGACAGTACGAGAAGACAGCCATCTTTATAGTGCGAATTATGCTGAAAAAAATTTAAATACGATCCTAATCCGTCAATGGCTGGTGTATACAAAATAGTGATAATAACTTACAGTATCTGAAAGATTTAAGCTGCTAGATTTGGCGAAAAAGTCGACTTCTTCGTTACTCGTAATTTAATTACTCGTATTTTTAAGAAATGCTATTGTTGAATAATTTCATTCATGTCGCATCTTTGAAAATACTTATTGTTCAGCCTTTCGGATAGACTGTGATATAAATTATTGCTTCAAATTCGCCAATGTAGCATATCTTTGGAAATTATAATTACTGCTCGAATCAATAGCGAAGATAGCGATGGAACATGGCTTTATAATACAGCACCACTTTTTGCTATATATTTCCACTTTTTAGTAACAAAGTCTTGCTCGAAACATTCGCGCTATATCAACGATATCTTTCTAAGAATTCTCTGAACTGGGAAAGTCGAGCCACTTGACCAAACACTTCGCTTCTTAATGACGAATAATACGCTCGATTAAATATACGTCTGGATAGATTGTCTTTTGCAATTCTTCTCTGTAAAATGTGCTGACTAACAGCTTACCGGCATTGCGAAGGTCGACTGTACGCTATGTCCAGTAAATCATTTCGAAAATAATGCCAGGAAAATCGCAGCCGGTGAATGTGATGTCAAATTAAAAAAAAAAAACAAAACACAATACTAACTTACCAATGACTTCTCAGAAAACGACATCGAAGGTGTAATACTTTCTTTATCCAATCGGACTTCGTTCGGATTCGATGGCCTAACAGTACCCAAACAATAAAAGCGAATTAAAATTTTTTTGTCGAGAAGCTTTAACAACACACATCTGTTCAATAATTCCATGAATGCAGAAATACTTCCGAAAATTCTGAAGGCAGAGTACCGCAGTACCTAAAGATGGCGATAAAAAAGAAGTATCCAATTACAAACCTATTTGTATTTCCCGCACAAAAGTCAAAATTTTAAAGAAATTATCCTTAATTTCCTTTAACAAAACAATTACTTTAAAAATAAGTATACGAAAAACTTGGATTACGGTCATGTCATATGAAAATTGTTTTATACGGTTTAAATTAATTATTCGCTTTTTAATATAGTATTTTTTAAAGGCGCTTTTTTACTGCAAATCGATATCTAAAAAAGCTTAAAGGAAATTTTGCTTTATTCATAAACAATAAAATTACGTGCTATAATAGAATGCCCTAACGGAAAATATTTTCCAGTACACAAATTCGTATTATTTCATGATTATAACATTTTTTTTCCATTAAAATATATAATACGACAAGAAAATTTAAGTATTTTTACAATTTTTGCAAACTACGTTTATGTGATATTTTCAAACGGAAATATTTCGCCTTTCTGTTTTTCTCTGAATTATATTCTCCATAAACTTGCCGTGTTGTTTCTAATTTCCGTATTTGTGATTTGTCCGTTTGCCTTAAAATATCGCGTTTCAATAATCCAATTGCAGAAATAACTGTTTATAAAATTTCCGCAGTTCTACTTTATTTATTATAACGACCAGATTATTTATCGCTTTCGGTGTCGTTATAACTGACCTAACCATTTCCACTTTTACTACTTATTTATCGTGAATTCGCAGGAGACTGAATTTGTCTGTAATAACCGAAGCAGTTGACCACGATTTTGATGGTAGGGTAAAGCGAATGTGCTTCTATTGGTATTTAATTTTTACGGTTGGATAGTAAACGAACAACTGCAGCTACAACCTCGGGGGCAACCACAAGTGACGACTATCAATGATTACGCATGGCCACTAATAATTTAGAGAAGAATAAAGGTCACACTGTAACTAAAATGTACTGTCAATACGTTTTTTTTTTTGGTTGACGTCATTGGAGACCACTAAAACAGAAGGACCGCTGTGTCTTGCTTTTTATTGCGAAATGCAATTATTGCCGTTCAAGAGCTATTTAATTTTTTTCACTCGTACGTATCAGATATGCTTTGTATGTTAAGAAACTTCGCCTTTTTATAATTTTTAAATAACACCTCCCCTAATACAATATAAAAAGAAAATGTGTTATTTATTTATTTATTTATTAAAAGCAGTTATTTAAATTTACGAAATTTTTTAATTCTATTTATTTTGAATGTTACAAGTTTAGATAAAATTATAAACACGTAATGTGGTTCACTAAGCCGCGTTGGTTACCAAATTAGATCAGACGACAGAGTTTTCTTCTGTGCAGATGATAAAATTTAATCGGATTTGGTCGAATGGGTTCCATCCGGGTTAAATCAGTTTTCAAAATTTAAAACGGTCAAATTGGTTCCCATTGTTACTAAAATGATTGATGAAACACAGTGGGTTTATGTACTTTATTAAAACGTGATATATGACCAAAAAGAAATATATTTTTGATAGTAGTGGTGAATTTCGCATAAGAAATAACGTTAAGTTTAATTTACCCCTGATTGCAGTTGATTTTTTTTTTTTTGAACGTATAGACGTGCAAATCGTGAATAAGTACACAGAAGTGTTGAGTTGTGTGAACATTTTCATTGGTAAAGTATATGTATTATACAACTACATTAAGTGCTAAATGTAGTTTACAATTATTTATTTTTCATTTACAGTTCAGATTTTTTAAAAACGGATAACAATAATAGACAAATTAAAGACATCTTGCAACATAGGTGTGCGGATCGCTTGCAAAGAAACGAGAGAAAAGTGTTTTAAATATATTCGCAAGACTTTTTTAATTTGATAAGTTATTTTAACCACGTAATGAATAATAAAAGAATAAATAATAGCAGTAACAATTAGAAACTTTAGCTGAGAAGCGTACAGCGGAGTTAAAATAATAATAAAAAAAAAAACAAACTTCAACGACATAGAACGGGAGCCAATTCGACCAGCTAACTTAGCAAAATCCTTACATAGGAACCAATTCGACCAGCAAAATTTTACCCGAGAACCAATTTGACCTATCCCGTCTAATCCAGTTAACCGTGATGCGGACTATGATCAAAACAGATTAATCATCGTCGTTATAAGTAAGGGGTAACTTTTAACTGCAGTCACGTAACATTTTCTATTTTTCACTTCAATGTAACTAATTAAATTGCTTATGTTATAAATCACGTGAAATACTTTCGGGATGGCTTATTTTGAGTGATAATGGTAGATTACTTGAAGGATGCCACTAATTTTGTGGCATCAGAGTCGAGTTGATTGCTAACAGTTTTCACCTTATATGCATACCTATCTTCATTTTTTTAAATTGACGCAATTACGTTCTTCTTGGACTCGCTAATTTTCAGTGAATTTAGTCCTCTTTAAAAATGTCGCCCTTATCGATTGGTATAATAAAGCGAAATTGGAAGAACCGATAACGAAATAATTATTTCGAACAGGCAGAAATAATGAAATGGTCAAGATGGAATAATTCGGAGCAGAGAGTTAACTGCTTCTTTTATCGAATTCTTTTGTTTCCAATCTTATTATACGGTGAAATGTCAGTATTGCCGTGATAACATTAAGATAAACGAAGGTGGCCTGATACGGACAACAATATAATATCGGAATTATTGTTTCGCTAGTTCCTCTGTCAGTTGCTGAACTGCGTTATGTTTTAACATCCATGCCCTTGTGCGTGATGATTATGTTCGGTTAAACGCGTAACTTATAACGTTAATATGATGACATTAAACTTATTCTTGGGTGTGGTCGTTCTTTTGCACGTGGCCAATGCTGTCCAGCTGGTATTATTACTAAATTCTATACTTTTTTATGTATTATTCGTTTTTTAATTCGTGAAACAGCGCATCTGGACTGCAGAAGTGTATACATTTTACTTTTTTTTTCCGTCTATTAAAAAAAGATATTCAACAGTGCATAGCAGTGCCAGTTTATTTTATTTTATACTTAACGATACTTTTCGTAGGCTTGTCGAATTTTCACGACATACGAACTTTATATATATATATATATATATATATATATATATATATATGTGTGTTTATATCTGAATTAATAATATTTTAGTAGTAACAGTTAAACAAAACACATACCCTCGCACCTTGAACAACTTGCTTATTGAAATATAACAATGCGTATTTTTTTCCTTAAAATTGCTTTCAAAAAAAAGAATGTTGTGTAAAATAGTTTGGCACACATAGAGTGAATGTAATTGAGAAATTTAAAAACAGGTTTAAAAACATACAGCATTGGCAGAAGTCAAACACGATATTAATCTGATGTCGTATTTTAAAAAATGAAATGAAAGATTTTTATAGAATTTTTTTTTTTCCCATCGTCAACCCTCTTCGCCTAGAAAGGATAAAAAGAAATTGACAAGTAACAGAAAACCAATAACAGGATTAAAGGAAACGATACACAATATAAAAAAGTGCAATAAGGAACGGGAAGCCTGAACTTTACCAAATGTGAATAAAGAACAGTACGATCAGGGTCACAAACAGATGCATCATTGGTGGAAAGAGGACACACGGGAAATCAAGGGAAAACGAGGACGAAACAAAGACGGCAATGTACGATTAAAGCGTAAAGGAATAATAGAAGCAACGGCAAAATGAAAAAAAAAGAAGAGAACTCTTAAGAACTAAAGATTAGGAGGAGGATTAGGCTGAATAGAAAAGTGGAAGGAGCGATTATTCGTTTTTTTTTGTTTTATTTTATTTTTATAGCGCAATTTTAACGAATTTTTTAAAATAATTTCTAATTATAAATGAATATAAATGGATAAATAACACGAGTGAAGTAATTTAGTTCGGTGTCCAAAGCTTCTAAAAGAACGGAAAAAAGGAAATATATATAACAAAGTATTAGATGAGGTTCTGAAGACGCTACAGACAACGAATACCTTCGCTGGTAAGGAAGAAAGGTAAATATATCCATCTAAAAGCTAGAGCGACATTTTTTACATAGCGGTAAAACACTAGGAACCCAGGGAATTTTTATTAAATAGAAGCCGAAATGGGCAGCAACTAAAGCATCAGCCATTTCATTATCTTCGATGCTCTTATGACCGGAAACGTTCAATGAATGGAGTGTCGAAAAGAAAAATTATGAATAAGAGATAAGATTGATGAAGTTTCAGGTGCGGGGTGGGAAAGGTGACCAGTTCGTTTGAAGGGCATTTGCGAAATCGGAAATAATTAGATTATTGGAGAAATAGCGGTTAGGAGCAATTATTGCACATAGGATAGAAATCAATTCAGTTGTAAAACTAGAACGAAAGGCGAAAAGATAATAATTACCGGCAGAAAGAATAAAGGAAGCTCCGACACTATCAGGTCCTCTCGAACCATCAGTAAAAACTGAATAGACGAGGAAGAAATAAGGAATAGCGCTGTGAAATTCCTGTTTAATAACAGCTCAGTAGAAAAACCGCTCGTAATTTAAAAATAAAAAAAGTTCTCGGGAAAAGTAGAAGAAATCGAAGTAGTTAAAGGAAAAGTAAGGAAAATTACTACGGAATATTATACGAGATGAAAATGAGGTAAGACGAAGAGAGGTAAGGATTACAAAAGGAGTTTTATTAGGGACTATAGGAAAAGAGATAAGTCTGAATAAAATTAATGGTAGGCGCTTAGAAAAGAGAGACGTTAGCCTAAATGGGATTAATGTATTCAAAGAGGAGACTTGTTAGATGAGATTAGTAGGAGATTTTAGAGCATCGAGATGGAGGCGAAGACAGGAATTCTGTATTACATGCAATTTGGAAAGGCAGACTTGGAGGACATAAATGAACAGTAATCGAATTTGAAGCGAAAGATAAATTATACGAGGAAACAAGATATACGGAGAGATCCCATCCTCCCGTGCCGGATCAGGAAAGATAGTAAAAAAGTCCGAAGAACACTGTAAAGGAAAACAGCCAGTTAGCAGAAGAAACTAATACGCCCTAACCGAGAAAAATACTGGACAGTTTCCTACTACGTTGTTCGTGAACAAAATGAGATACGAAAAATCACCCGTAATATTATTATGCCTCCAGTTTGTCCTTATTTAGGCTCGTCCTTTTAGAAGGCTCAGTGAACATATTAAAAAGGAAGACTGGAGGTCGATCCAGTGTGATATAGAGTTGCAATAGGCACACTTCTTTTCTCTATCTCAACGTTATTCAACAAAAGCAAAGACAAACCAAAGCGTAACTGTGTAGCTACTTTTTTTTTTTAGCTCATCAGAAATCTCTGCTAAAAAGGAGCGAATAGCGGGAATAACTAGTGGGTAAGGAAAGGACAGGATATAGGAAGCACAATAAGGAATAGACAGAGCCCAAGCCTCGACAAATAGGAATACAAAATGCTCCACAGAAAGAGATGAACACATGATCGGTGTCGCAACATCATCAGCATGGAGAGGACAATGTGAAGGAAATCAGGAAAAAATAAAATTTCGAGAAAGGCAGCAAAGAATGGCCAAAACGCATTCCAACGACAGAAACAACATCAGAACGTCGAAGAGAGGGATACAAAAGAAATCATGAATAAAGAGAAAGAATAGGCTGACCATGAAATAAATAATTATTAGAAAAGGAGGAATCGTAGGTGTCTGACACCAATATCTGACATAAAAGCTTTTACATATCGATAGGAGGTTAGCGGATGGAATTAAAAAAAAAAAAAAAAGGCGGGAAGAAGCAGCAGCCCGAGTTGAGGATCAGCCGTTTCATTACTAAATATGCCCGAGTGGCTAGGTACTCACAGCAAATCAATATTAATTGAATGGTGAAAGGAAACAGATTATGAATGAGTGAACGTGCACGGAGGATAAAGCGTCATACGAATAATCAGGAAGGGGGGAGAAGATATGAAGGGCGCTCAACGATCAGAGATAATTAAAAAATTGGAAAAAAGGTGATTCGAGGAAATGCAAATAATAATAGAACGTAGTATAGTCAATAATTCGTTTATGAATATGGAACAGAAATAAGGGAGACGAGAAGATTCTGATAGGTTAAAATCGCAGGAAGGATGAAAGAAGCACCAACACCACCAGGTTCCCTCGAACCATCCGTGTAAATGGGATGGTAACATGAGAGGGAAATAGGAATATGATAGTGCTGTAGAGAATAGCTGTTTAATTACGACTTGGGGGAGGTTATTAGAAAATCCTTAGGAGGATGACGGAGATTAATATAGTTCAAGGAAAAATAGTGGAGATTATTGAACGAGATAGTGTAAAAAATGAACTAAGACGATGTAAAATAAATGCTAGAATAGGGTTTTTTCTATGTGGGAATGCACCAGCTATTGTAAAACGAAAGGATGAACTGAACAAGAGTAGAGGACGCAAATGGATGGCGCTTAACAAGGAAATGATAGACTTTAAGTGCGCCAAGACGACAAAGACGAAGGCAAGAGTTTTGAATTACATTTAGTTTTGGGGAAACGGGGGTCTTGAACGCACAACCATAAATAAAAAAACAATAATCGAATTTGGAACGGATAATAGATTTGTAAAGAGAAATAAGAATATAGGGATAGCCAGCCTATTTAGTTGGCAACAGATAACCTTTAAATAGTAGAAGCCGAAAGATATTTGATATGTTCAGAGAAGGACAAACGACTATCAAGAAAGATACCAAGACAACAGAAGCAATTAACGCGAGAAGGAGATATATTGTTTAAGGATAGACTAACCAAAGCAGGGTTATCGAAGGGTAAAAACAATATAAGAAGACTTAGAGGGAGAAATCGAAAGATGAACTAAGGAAAGATAATGTTCCAGCACAGCGAGCGACGAATTGAGTGCTTCATTGAGTACTAAAACACATCTTTTTTAGTCGAGAAAAAAAGGGAGGATGTCGTCCGTGAAAAGAATAAAGAAAAGCAATTTAAACGAAGGGAAGCTATATTGAAAAATGTGGAACGCTTCACGATTTTGAGTGTCATCCTTGCGCACGGGCCATGCTTAATGTTCTCTCGTTCGTTCCGATTTTAGTATATGTGCCGCCGAAACGAACACACACTGTACAACTGCTAAATTACATTTTAACCTCGAATGAAATTTTATTTTTCGAATGGAAATTATCGAAACGTTAAATGTTAGTTGGGGAACTAAAGAAAAATTGCCAACCGCCGTCGGGGCCAGTTTAACTACCCTCTCTACTGCTGCGGAGGCAATGATTATGAAAAAAAAAACTATTTTGGCACTTGAAATATTATAAATCAGATTACAAAATTTAACGAATAATAACTATTCATTATATGGATCAAGTTTTATTCGAAACTAGCGTGCGCTTATTACAATTAATTCACACCTTTAATGATGGCTATTTTACATATATGCAATTAAACACACAACTTCCCATCTTATGGGAATATTTATTTCATCTAGTATTATGAGCTTATTTTTATTACGTTCAATATGGAACCCCGAATTAAACCCCAATCCGCTTTTATACAGCGACTACTGGCTAAATTAGATCGAGTAATTGCGTTCGCCAAAAAAATAAGAAATTCTTTGTTTTAGATGTAGCTTAATACTCGACAGTTTATGCTTTAATCCTTTATTCTTCCGGATAGATTCTAATTATTTTCCCCTTCAACCGAAAGTATTGTTTTCCCGTCATATCGTCAAGACCATAACGATTACATGAATGAAAATATGAAGAAAGCCAACGTGCCCACTTTCACTTTAGAACCCTTAAAGGTCCCTTATATGTAGAAGCGAACCGGTAAAAAAACAAGGCGTGCAGGGAAAGTACATTATGGGGTTAGTATCTAAAAAAGCGAATAGTCGAACAGTCGATGAAGTATGGTCTGGTAAATGATAAAAAACTCTAATCGAACAGCTGACGCGTAAACTATTCGAACGTAAATAAACCGAACGATATAATTTGCCGCACAATTAGTCTTTTTGCTTTTGCGCTTATTCATTTTCTTATCCGGTTAGTGGCTGGAAAAAAATTAATTTAGCTAATATTACTTTTCAGAGGGAACCTGTCAGTAAAGAACCGAATGGAACGATATTTATAGACGTATTCGTGGAAAATAACGCCGAAGTTAACAGAGTAATCGGTTGGTAGCGAAATTCTTTTTCGATAATAGTTTTATCAGCTAGCGGACATAAGTTCGCTAAATTTCATTGTACTAATTAATAAAATCCGGGTTTTTATTAGAAAAGAAAGGAAAACTTCTTATTGCGAATTAGCAAAAATAAAAACAAAAAAGAATCTGCCATGGTAAAAAAAAATTTGTTTTTTTTGGTTGCATTTTTCTGCGCTGCCAAGACATGCACGTCGAGCCAAACAAAAAAAAGAAGCTAATAAAGCATTAGAAATGTAGTGGTCACGATATGGAAACCCGGCAGCGTCTAATACCGTCGAATATTGCAGGAGAAGCGTGGCTATCATCGACAGTGCTTCTTACGACGACATTTCGGTCATGCGATGCGCAGAAATGACTAAGATTCGGCACAACGTGAAATAGAGGAAGATGTACTGAAACGGCGCACGACACACTATCAGCCAACGAACTTTCGACTACAGTGAGTTCGGAAAGTTCGGGATACAGAGTGCCAGTGTGTTCGGAAATCTTCCCCCGAGACGTTTTTTACGATCGTCTTTCGGATTTTGCACAATTAATGTAGCTTCGAGGAATTATTCTTGCAAAGTTGTCTGGGCTACTTTGCCGATATTGCTGGCACTGCTTCATATTCACTCTACCGGCAACCAGCATGCGAAATACCTGAATTCTTCGCCGTTATCTTGAGGAAGTCGGCATTTTTTCTCCCTTCATAGACGCCACGATATTTTACATTAAAAATTATTTCACATCTCAATTAATTTGACTATTCTTTTTTTTTTTTTTGGCGTTAATTTAAAAAATAAAGAACGTAAACTTCTAAAGGTTTGTTAAGGCAGGTAAAAAAAATACATCTAGGACATGAAAAAAGTAGTTGATGCTGAAAGTATCAGATGACCCTAGTCCTACAGGCGGTTGCTGCAGTCACCATTTTGCGATTTGCGGTTTTTTACGATATCTCAGCTATTTTTTAATTGATTTTAAAAATTCTTATTGGAGGTTAAAGATAATGGAAACTTTTCTATAACGGCGATTTTTTTTTTCATATTTTTAGACGCTAAATTTAACGTTTTAGAAACGTTCAAAATTTTTAAAATGTCATAAAAAATTTTTTAAAATGTCATAAAAAATTTTTTAAAAATTCAATAACGACGAAAAAAATATATAAAATATATTGTAGTGTAAACTATTTAAATTTTTTCAGATTTTTAAAAGCGGTGGAAGAAGCTTAAAAAAATAAATAAAACCCTGCGTTTTTGGCTGAAAAACCTCTTGAAATTCAACTAATAACAACGGAATATATATATATAAACTCGGCCATTTTGGCCTCCCAAGGTCTGTGTGAACCCCCTTGCTTACATTTCTGTCTCTTTCTCTTCTATACTTTGTATAAAATGATCAAAATTTACAACGTAATTCTTACTGGCATCAATACACACAAAAAATAACATAACCACAAAAGTCCTATTCTAAAATTTAACTTCCGTTATATAAAATTAAGACATTTTTTCGTTACATTTTTCGTTACATATTTCATTACATAAAATTGTGACATTTTTTAAATAACAATAACAAAAATCCTACAAAATATAACAAACGTTATATAAAATTGGGACATTTTTTCGAATGGGGGGTAGCCTAAGAATTATGTTGTAATTAATATATATATATTATAGGCTACCCCCCCTTCGAAAAAATGTCTCAAAAAAATGTCCCAATTTTATATAACGTTTGTTATATTTTGTAGGATTTTTGTTATTGTTATTTAAAAAATGTCACAATTTTATGTAATGAAATATGTAACGAAAAATGTAACGAAAAAATGTCTTAATTTTATATAATGAAAGTTAAATGTTAGAATAGGACTTTTGTGGTTATGTATTTTTTTTGTGTGTGTTGATGCCAGTAAGAATTACGTTGTACATTTTGATCATTTTATACAAAGTATAGAAGAGAAAGAGACAGAAATGACAGCAAGTGGGGTCAAGGGGCACAGCTCCTTGCGAGGCCAAAATGGCCGAGTTTATATATATATATATACATATATATATATATATATATATATATATATATATATATATATATATATATATATATATTAGAGTAGCCTTTAGTTATAGATGACGGAAACTTTTTTTTCAAAAATTAGGTGTCCCAATCGGTAGAATTGTTCTCTTATATGAAAAAATCATACCGTTAAAATTTTAGCTCATTTGGCTGATTTGAAGACGTGCCGAAAATCGTTTCGGTGAAACGAGCGTACATGCGCGCCGCAAATACTGCTTTGCCACCAACGCAGTATAGTTCTGATGGAATATTTCTGATCAGTATCATCATTTGTATATCTCTTCTAAGTGTGTGATAAGAATTCTCTACTGCGTAAGTTAAGAAAAGAAAAGAGTGAACAGATTTTTTGAGCTTATTTATTCCTATTTATTGCGCAATTGTTGTAAGTGAGAATATTGTTTTGTGCTTTATATTGATACAGATTCGGTACTTGCAGCGCTATCGTTTATGTCCGAGGTAGAAAATATTCTCCGAAGTGTCATTAATTCACGATCTCTCGTACACCGTTCTTTTTAGCAGTCGCTTTGCCTTGTCAAGAAACTCGGCCAAAACCAAAAAATCTCGTGCCTGTATTATTAAATTTATTTCTTTTGACACAATCGCCGTTAATACTGGTGACAAAGGAGGGACTTGTGTTCGCTTGGAACGGTTCTTCGACCGCAAATTATTACATTTGGCGTGTCGTCGCCATATTTTTGAAACCGAAAATGCCTCGCACTTCTGGTGCAAATGTTGCTATTTTTAAAGAATTCCAAAACAAATGGTCAAAGATGAATAAAGACAATTTTCGCTCAGCATTAATGAAAAAAGAAATGAGATCAGTATTTAACGATGACAGAAAATCACAACTGATTACATTCCTACAGCACACACTTGTTACACATCAGCCTCGTGACGATTACCAAGAATTTTTAGAATTATGCTTAGTATTTCTAGGAGAAACTCCAAATAATTTTTCATTTCGATATCCCGGAGCCATGCACCACCCAAGGTGGATGTCTCTAAGGTCATATACTCCTTGAAAATGTATTTATTTCGCTATGAATTTAAGCTGAAAACTTCAGAAGCGGAAGGTTTAGCTGATATTTGTATTTTTTATTATGACAACTTATGTGTAAGCGTGGTTTTCAGCTCCGGTTACTATAAAAGCACGAAATTCAGATTTTAATTCTCTAAAAAAACTGAATTCTTACGAAGAAATAGACTAAGAAGTTTCAAAAGTGGCTGTAAATCAATTTATTCGCCATTTATGGTATCTAACTCTGGAAGCAATTGGCCTCGCTTTGTTTGATAACAATGTCAGTCATGAGGTGAAAGAAAGAATGCACAAAAACCTGGATCTCGACGCAACAGAAGATGACGACATGAGCCGATTGCAGATTAAATTTTCTGACATGGAAAATTTATGCCGATGAGATCTAAATATCAGTTTGTCAATTCGCTGACCAAGAAATTTTTTGAGAGATTTCGCATCAATACCGATTTTCTTCTCAGAAGTCCAAGTGAATGGGAACAGGATGAAGATTATCTAAAAAGTAGGGAATTAATCTGCAAAATAAAAGTGGTCAATGATGCAGCTGAGCGCGGCGTACAATTAATTGAACAATACATCAATAAACTGACCCGCAAAAAAGATCAAAAACAGTATTTTTTGGGGGGTCGCCAGTCGAGAGCATTACCCAACACAAAAACAGTACCTACTTCATGTGGTAGCGGAATATCAAAAAAAAAAATACTCCGATGCGAAAAAATCGACGCTCATGTCTGGCATTAATACTTAACTTTCTAAATCTATTCTGTGGCAAATTGTAAATGTGTTTTCAACGTTTTTTTTATTCTTCACTATAAAATTATTCACCTGAGACAGAAGGCTAAGAAAAAAATTGTGATATTTCAAGTATGGTCTTAATAAGCTTGTAATGAGAGTTCCTGTTTTACTGCGTAACACGCGCCAAACCACTCTGTCTAGTAACCAGCGGAAGTGTACCTTCGCGCGCGCGCTGATCTTCTTTCCCATATCGGCACGTCTTAAAGTTGACCAAATTAGCTGAAATTTTAACGTTATAATTTTTTCATATAAGAGAACAAGACTACGAGTTGGGAGATTAAAAATTTTAACCTTGAAAAATAAGGGCCACTCTAATATATATATATATATATATATATATGTTACGTATATTATAATAAAATGTTTTTCTGATTTTTTGAGGGATTTTTGAAACAGATGAAACAAGTTCAAAAAAATGAAAACATGCACTTTTGACTGAAAAACCTCTGAAACTTCAACTGGAAGTAGACTATAAAATGTAAGTTACATAATTTGTTATTGTGTTATACCAAATTTGCTATTATGGGAATTTTAAATTCGTGCAGAATCTCTTGATTTTTTTATTTCTTAAAAGCATTATTACTTTTCAGTTATGATACATTAGTTTAAATACATTTGTCATATTTAGAACAAAGGAAAACCGTAAGATTTTTCTACAATCCTTAAGAAGTGAATAAAATGGACAAAAAAAGTCGGAAGCCGTCGTTTAGTTATTTTTTAATGATTTATAATAACTAAACGGTGGCTTCTGACTTTTTTTGTCCATTTTATTCACTTCTTAAGGATTGTAGAAAAATCTTACGGTTTTCCTTTGTTCTAAATATGACAAATGTATTTAAACTAATGTATCATAACTGAAAAGTAATAATGCTTTTAAGAAATAAAAAAATCAAGAGATTCTGCACGAATTTAAAATTCCCATAATAGCAAATTTGGTATAACACAATAACAAATTATGTAACTTACATTTTATAGTCTACTTCCAGTTGAAGTTTCAGAGGTTTCCAGCCAAAAACGCAGGATTCTATTTATTTTTTTAAACCGCTTCCGCTACTTTTAAAAATCTGAAAAAATTTCAGTAGATAGTTTACACTACAATACATGTTACATATTTTTTTGGTCGTTACTGAGTTTTTAAAATTTTTTTTATGACATTTTAAAAATTTTGAACGTTTCTAAAACGTTGGATTTAGCGTCTAAAAATATAAAAAAAAAAAATCGCCGTTATAGAAAAGTTTCCATTATCTTTAACCTCCAATAAGAATTGTTAAAATCAATTAAAAAATAGCTGAGATACCGTAAAAAAACCGAAAATCACAAAATGGTGACTACAACAGCCGCCTGTGGAACTAGGGCCGTCTAAAACTTTTAGCATCAACTACTTTTTTCATACCCTAGATGTATATATTTTTTTTATAAAGTGTGGTTCAAAGGCACTTTTACCCCTCTTAACCGGTCAGTGCCTTTCCACGAATGACTAAAATGAAAAAGTATTCAAACATCTAATCATTACGGGCCGAGTTTTGTAGCGTTGTAGATCGGAAATATCGTCAAATTATGCGTTATTAAAACAAAAAAAAATTATTATAAAATAGATATATGGACGAATTAAATTAAGTCAATTCGAAAAATTAAAATAAATAAATACCGTTATGTCGCAATTAAAAAGATTATCTCTTTACGGCTTTTTGCAAGTTAAAAAAAAAAAAACTACGCACAAAAAAGAGCGTATTATATTTCAAAGTTTAAAGAAAAATAGTTTGCACACTTTAAAAAACCAGCTAGCGGCGAATTTAGAAATAAAATTATTTCTCATAACCCGCGCGTTAATTGAAATATTTTTTTTATTTGACATTTACAGAATTAGCTAAAACGATTAGGAAGACCTGGAGAATAGTAAACAAGATACAAAAAAAAGTTAACAAGAAAAGTGTAGACAAATCCACATCTGTCTGTTGATATTTATAAATTTAAAATAAATAAATACCTCGATAACAAACCAAAAAAAAGTATAAAATAATTTTCTATTAAATAAATTAAAATTAATTATTTTAGGAACATTTTCGCGCCATATCATCGGCTAGCAATACAGAGTGTACTGAAATAAGTGTTGTTAGTTCACTGTTTGTGTTGTTAGATGATAATATAGCCGGAAAACGTTTCCTTAAATTCAGGTATTTATTTTAATTTATTAAAGTTATATTTATAAACATTTTTATTTATTAATAAGGAATATTTGTTTATTTTCAATTTATAAAAAGGAAAACATAGAGAAAAGTTCGAAACTGCGTAGAAAAAAATGAACAGTATTGCAATTGCGAAAGAAACGACTTTTATTTGTTTGTCTGATTGCAGCTTACAGCCCGAACGGAATCACGGTTCAACTGGAACCACCGGTTACTGGAGACAGTGTGAACGACACTCTGCTGAAATTTATGGCTAAAGTACTGGAGGTGGATAAAGAAAAATTGACTGTACACACGGTAATACATAGAGATACCTTTTTTTTTTTTCTTGTTTGGGTTTTTCCCTGGGTCTGTCAGCAACGGACGATTACCCATCAACACGTGTAAATAGGAACAATTAGGAGTCACAAGGCATGGAATTTGACAAAAAACGCTATACCAAGAATAGAGAAACAATGACAATTAACGTCCATAAATGCCAAACATACGCATCTTGGAAAGAGAAGGAATGACATTGCCGAAGGTAAAAGCAAAAGGAGTTAAATGCCCCATACCATGGTCATACCTGGAATTACAGAGCCCACAGTACCAACGGACAAAGGAATCAGCCTACAAATAATTAAGGAAGAAGAAACACAGGATGTTTAAAAAACAGTTGTGCCATCAAGCACCAAAGCTATATAGAACACGGCGCTTAGCGTGCCGTAAACAGTTATCCGAAAGTTCAATGACTTTCTCCACCACAATAAAGCAAAGTTTATAATTCTTAATTATGAAAAATGAATTATTTTAAGATAATATTCAGGAAGATTCTTAAAAACAGTATAAGATAATCCATCTATCTCTGGAGAAGAATAAGGATTTTTCGGGAACGCTGATAACAATTCATTAAAAGTGAACAGAGAAGTTAGAAAATGCTCAAAATGGCTTGCGGCGAAGATAGGAAGATCAAATTCATCAACGTTAGGAACATAGGACGGAACAACACAATCAAAGAAAGTAGCTAGCTTGTTCTCCGAAACGGCGGAAGTAAAAGGATTTATGGACTGAGGGTTTCGTAAAACCTTAGCCAACCTCCAAATTTGTGAGAGAAGAATAGATCTGGAAAAGGAAGAGCAGAAAGCAGCCCAAGACGCCTTTTTAACCTTTTTGAGAGTAAATCGGAATTTGGCATTATCTCTTTTGTGAGCTAGAAAGTTTTCCAGAGAAGGAACAGCTCGAAAGGTACGAAATGTGGATACACTGGCTTGATGTGCAATTGAACACTCCGCATTCCACCATAAGGACGAGGCGTAGGACCGCCTGATGCTCCTGGAAGGAGGTTTTTGTGGAGGGGAAGACAAATCTAAAGCTGATAATATTAACTGAACAAAGTTTTCATACTGAGGAGTAACATATAAGCTAGGATCAAATCTGTATGAAGAAGAATCCAGGAACGAACGAAAATCAGACCAATCAACCTTTGAAAAGTTACAACTAGGAGAACGGGATTCTTTATTTACATAAGAGGAGGAAGTCCCATGAACAGACATAATAATAGGAGCACGGTTACAACCAAAGGTTCCGTTAAGGGTAATCCGTGCACATTTCAGGCTTAAATTAGGAGAGGAGAAAGTTAAGTCTATAGAACTGTAAGAATTTTGGTTTTTGAAATATGTAGGAGAACCGTTGTTGAGAACCACAAGGTTGTGGTCTGAAAGTAAAGTTTGTATGGAGGAACCATTTCTGGTTAGTGATGAACTACCCCAGGCGGGAAATTCCTGGCTATGATGAATAGGTGAGGAAAAGAGTCAAGAAGGGATGGAAGAGAAAAATCCTTCAGGTTACACAGGGAAAGAGACAGATACGAAATGAAGGGGATGAGAAATATTAGCGCGTGTGTGTGATAAAAATATGAACAAAGTCGAGAGAGGAAAAAGGACTAGGGTCACATGGGGTATCTAAATTATGAGAAGAGAATGGAATGCAAAACCTAATGAAGATAGCTGCACCACCATAATCATCTTCGCGATCTGATCTAATTACATGAAAACCTCTAAATGAAAAAGCTGACGATTTCGGAAGCCATGTTTCAGACAACAACGCTATGCACTTATATTATGTAAATTTAGCAAGCCTTCTAAAGCTGTCTTATTCGCTCGAATGCTACGACAGTTCCATTGAATGACATCAAGTACAGGCGTCATTTATAAGAAGATACCTTATCGCGCACCAATGATAATATCGATTTTATTCTTTCTTAAAAATTCGACAATTAATCGATAATTGGTTACGATTTCTTAAATTCTATAGTATTTTTCTGAAAATAATTTCCAGTACACAAAAGTAAACTGGCTTATTATTAGAGAATTTTCTCACTCTATTTCTATTACGCCAGAGACCGAGCTAATGGAAAAATTTAGAGACCGCATTTCAACAATAAAAATAAATGTCGTGATAGAAAATTTATACCTTTTTTTTTTTTTTTTTCAAAGGCAATAAAAGGATTTACATGAGAAACTGAATAAAAACATCAACCGAAATTTGACATTCGAGTTTAATGGCTTTAATTTATGTTACAAATCGGCACTAGAATGTCTAAACTAATATCGGTAGAATTTGAATTATTCTAAAAAAAAAAACAAAATTATTATTCACCGCTTAAAATATTGTTATAAAACCATTAGAGCAACATGTTTTGAAGTCGCTTATTTTGTATCGTGTACTTTGAGTGTATACCGAAAACGTGATATTACTGACACGCAGAGTAAGTATCGGTGTAATATTCCGGTTTCATTATAATATATAACCAATTTTGTACATACGGTGAACATATCTAGCAGCGGCGTAATTGTATAAAAGGGATGAACTTCTCTAGTACCATTAATATCTTAAGTGTTAACACTTAACACATATTCCTGTACTTTATAAAAAAAAAAAAAAATACCTATTAGTGCGTCTAAAACGAAATCAGTCTCTTTTTTTATTTCTAAAATTAGCTTTAAAAAATCTCTATGAATATATTCAAAAAAAAAAAAGAAACTGCTTCCTGCCGCCTGTAACAACAGTCCAGTTATATATATATATAGATTTTTCCTCGTTCGAAACTACCTGTATCGTTTATGTCAAAAGAAAAGTCGACAATTATTTACTTCCTTTTCAACACACCATAAAACTTAATGACTTTGCGTTCGATTCAAAGCTCACGTGGCGTCAACGTATATTCCAACTAAAAACCAGATATACACCGAAATCATTCCGACGCTAATATCCAATGCAAGACACACATTCATCCGAAATTCCTTTTAAACGTATATAAATTCTTGATCCTACAATCAGTTATCGTTGCCATATGTACTCAACTTCGGGTCCATTCAAAATCCCCCAATCCGGTTCATCATTTCTCTCTCCGAATCATAATAAAAGAATTGGCCAGTTTCCGTCATGTGCATTATAACTGATTGTACGCCATTTTTGTGTGTTACAGCTTTTGAGGCATATATCACTCCCTCACTCGTAATTATCTATTTCTCAAAACTAATAAGTAAATCCCCATCTGGCCTATCGCCAAAATTGTTTGCTACACGCACGGACAAAATGTAACATTATTAATGTACAAGACCATACGCCAAACTTCAAAATCAGAATAGCGCCTCGGCAGCAGTGATGGCCACAAAATCGCAGCGTTTTTGTTTTTTTTTCGCTACTGCTCCGACAACAGGGCAGTTGCGATTCGAAGCAGTGGTCGGAAAAATACTAGTCACTGCTGCGGCAATTGTTCTCGAGTAGTAACGATATTGTCTCTTCTATTAAATATTCCCTACCTTTACCCATCCAGTCGTATTACACCATGGCCACACGCACGCAAATAGCACCGTTTTAACTGCTACACAATATCTTCTTCGTAAAACCCCGAGTCTTATCGTATTTTCTGAGAATTAATATTATTATAGGACGTAATATTGGACAATATGTAGACGATTAGAAATTAATCGCAAACATTAACGTGTTTATGTTTTTCCACTATTTTCACTTGGAAGTGCTGTTGTCGTCTTTTTTTTTTTTTTTTTGGTTTCTTTGTTACATTTATATATTATTTAAGAAAAAAAAAACAAATAAATTCTGGCTACTAAATAAATAATTGTTTATTTAAAAAAATTTATTTTATTTTTTTCCATTTTCTTTTATTTTTCTATACACAGTTATATTAAACAAGGTTAGTCAAGCGTGGCTTTTCATGACCTGAGGGTTCCCCGTATATGTTTAGTTAAAGACAACCGTAATTTACATTTAAGTCAGCTACCGTAGTATTGTTGGTTAGGTATATTGTATTTCGCTCGGGTAGAACCGTATTATTCGAATCCCGCTGCCGCACATTGTGATTTAAGAACACGAAGCAGATTGCCGAGACAAATGGGTGGAAAAACCCGCGGTAGCCGAACACACAAGACTAAATGAAATTTGGCGATACGAAAATATTAGTGAAGGTCGATAATGAGAGCGATTAATTAGAGAAACAATTGAAATCGAGAGACATAAAAATTTTAACGGAGGAGATGCTGTGATCGGTCAATTTAAGAAAAAACCAGTAATTAACCAATCGGATGCGCATCTGTGAATGTTGGATTTTTATTTAATGAGTGCGGATTTTCATAGTATATCTTAGTGTGTTTTTTGTTCTGATAGTGAATAGAGTAATATTATTCGAAACGTCAATGGGAAAAAATATTGTGACGTGATTTTTACCGAAAGTAATAGACGAACGGTAAATCGAAAAAGCCGCGAAAGTTCAAAATCGTCTTTAACTCTACTAATTTTTATTGAATTTTCTGAGGAAAAACCGCACGTGTTTTGAACTTTTAATTCCGTCTACAAAATGTGACAACCTTTGTTCTCCGTGTTGGACTTTTAACGTTGGTCGTTTTAATAACTCAGTCATTTTCTAATGTTAGAACTTTAATCGATCCTACCTGACACGGTTTCCTTCCGATGAAACACGATATATTATTCTTTTGACGAACTGTGTTAACTATCTGTTGTTAAATATTATCGATCACTTTTGTACTTTGTTCAGATACTGTTTTCATTATTAAATAAGTTGTATAATTAGGTTTTTAGTAATTCGACTTTTTTACTTCATTCTATTTCGTATTTGCAGGTTTTCCTAACTTAGTATGTAATTTACAATTAACATTTATTACCGGGAAATATAAATTGATGCAAAAATATTTGTAATTGTTAAATGCTACCAGAGTTATTTTTGTACTTGGTTTTTGTTATTATCTACATCATTTTTAATTGTCCGCATTTTTTCATTTCTTCTTCCGTAATGAAAGTATATAATAGCTTATAAAAGCTCGATTAATCATTTTTTAATTATAATTTAAAATTTTGAGGAAGGGCTAAAAAAGAAAAAAAAAAAAACATCCACCACAGTGTACTCGCTTGCCCGTGAAAAAGTTAGGTATTCTATTAAATATTAAATAAAAATAACTGTAATTATTTGTACAATTTAATATTTGATAAAACCCTTTTCTTTATTTATATAATAAGTACCATTTTAGGAAGAATTATGTTTATTTCTAAATGTTGAATTTACCTTTTCCACTTCAAATAACTCTCACGGCATAAGAGCAGAAAACGCCGTCAGTATACATATGTATATCGCTTTAAATTTTCTTACGATCTGACGATTAGCTATTTCTAAATTTTATACGGTCATTTATGATCTTCGAATTTTAATCGAGAATCACTACTAAACATCGCACAATTTTAGCACATTACACACCATTAAAGATTTTTTGGAAATACTAAGTAACGTGTAAATCATGCACCGCTTTGAACTTGGTGGAAAATACGTTTGCGTTCAAATTTCTTTTGAAACCATTTTTACGCACTTCATCGATTTTCTTTTAGCTTCTTCCGTCATAAGTACCCAAAAGAGGAATGAATGATAAAAAAAAATCTGCGAATTATGTAATTCTGTCGATTTCCTAAATTTCATTTTCAATTCCATTCCCGTTTTATATATGTTTTATTTTTTGAAGTTCTATGTGAAACGTCATAGATGACTTCCTCAATATGTGTCACCCTTCACATCTTTTAGCTGAGCTGTCAACTGTTCAAATGTAATAGGTTCCTCTCAGACAACAAGCCAAGTCCACAGTTTTCTTATGGCCGGTAAAACTCATTTTACGCTGCCATCATTTTACACTAGGACTTAATCTGGATCTAAATTGAACTTGCTTTCCTTTTATATTATGCGGTTTATGTGAAATCAATTTTTCGTTACGTTTACTTTTTTTAGAAAATTTTTTCGCTTTTGAGAGTGTCAACAGTGGACCATTACCCAACAACAAAAGTAAGATTCGTCCAAGGAAAGGAAGCGTAGGGCACAAAACTGCGAAGGGGAAGAGTACACATAGCAACTAGTAGAAATATGTCAAAATACATGTGGGACGACTGCACTTGGAGTAGAGTGAAGAGAAAGTAACGGATAAAATAAGGTAGAAAGTGAAAAAAGCTAAAAAATTCTCAAAGAGGAAAGAAGAAAGAGAAACAAAGGTGGTGCGGTTCACAGCGCTAAGGATTGTTCACGTAGGTTACCACTATTACAACGCTAGACGAATAGACGAGAATAATACTAGTTCAGTACTGGAACTACGAGTGTCACGCCTCAGAATGCATAGATCGGAGTTGCATAAAAACTTCCTCAGCTTATTACCAATACTGTAAAAGCAGAGCATAAAGTATATAAAAACTGCAGGAGAGACGAGATCCTCATCCGACATTATGACCACAACTGCAATAGCAGTTCCCACAATGCAAACGGCTAGAGAAAAGGGAACCGTTTTCAAACATTTGTGACTATGACTACAACATCAGCACCCACAATGCCAATGAGGAATGATATGAAGAATTCACCATCCAGCAATATGGCCCCCATCGTCCCGGGCAGCAGAATACACAATTCGACAGAAAAAGAAAAAACCAAGAACTTCTCTCATCTGACATCATGACTCTACACACAGAGTATAAAATGTTGACAGAGGAGAAAATAGGTTACGCAAGTTCTGCCACTACAATAGCGAAAAACAGCGCTTTAAATGCACGGACTACGAATAGGAAAAACTAAGAGTAGAAAAGATTGGAACTATTAGAAAAAAGAACAACTAGAGAACGAATCTAAATTTTAATATGACAATGTATAGAAAAAAGGAATGTACGGTTATAATTGCGATAATAACCGATGAGTGGAGAAATAAAATGGAGGATGCGCGATAGTTTTTATCTATTAGAATTTGCGTAAACATATAATGTACGGAATCCTAATAAAATGGTATCAAATGAAAATCAATAACTCACAATTGGTTTGACTTACAAACTTCAAAATTCACAATAAAAATTCTCTTCGTGTCAATATCTTCGGACGGGAAAAATCCAATAAACCATCAAGAACATATAATATGGAATTTGACCACAAAAATAACCCTTAAAAATTCCCCGTCACCGGTTAACAAAGTGAAATTCAAAATATAAAACAAAATGCGGAAGCTCTTTCATAGAATCACGAAATTACGGTTAAAAAATTATTTAACCTCCTCCCACTCCTTGGCCAAAAACACAAAAAAAAAAGAATGTTTAGGTAAATAATATAACATACGCGTAAAGGACTGCTTTATAGGGAAACTATAGCCGAGCTTAGAACTTAATATTTAGGCCGTCGGAGTGCCGAAAGTTCGAAATATTTGAAAAAATGATTTCTTTTTCCGGTCATGCGATATATTGTTGAAACGAACGATACCGTATTTCATTTCCTTAGCGAAACTATCGAAATTGACGAAAAGTTCAAAAAAGCTCGCGAAAAATTACGTTTCTCTCTCTCTATGTGGTGCGAAAAAATAAAAAAATTTCTTTGTTTTAAATTTTGTATTATGTAAACGTGGCTTTATTCGGTTTAGTTATTGCAATTATTTCTCTGGTTGAACATTGATTTAAATTTGTTTAAAAAGTTACTTGTTTCATTGTACTGTTTTTGCGTGGATAAAAAAAAAAAGAAATGTTTATAACGAGTAAGACTATTAACTTTCAAATAGGTTTCATAAATGACTTCAAAAAAAGGGACCAAATTATCATTATTAAAAGTACATAATAAATATAAATGAAATCATATTTATTTTTTGAAATTTAAATAATACAGAGTTATACGCTCCAATTAAAACCGATTTACTTTACGCATTAACTTTATTAACTTTATACTCTTCTTCTGTAATCAAGTGTGAAATCGAAACTCCTTTGGCCTTCCCATATGGCTCTGATCTCTGAGTGAAAAATCAAATCCATTCCTAAATTATTAACGTACGCATTTCAAATTCGAAGTATGATATTTGTTGTAAAAATTACTGCTCAATGTTTATAAAGCTCTTATCCTCTTTAGAATAACTTTCGGGTGTCGAGTTTATTTCCTAAAATCTTTTTACTTAATCTATTACTCGATTCTCGTTATAGTAATGAGTTGATATTGTACCTTTTCATCATCCTGGACCATCCTGGACTAGCCTATTTAAACAGTGATACATACTACGTGATCGGTTAACTTGCACTTTTGTACCACACACTTTTTCTTTCTCTCGCTGCTTATTTACCAAATAACTCCTTGGCGGCCATTCAAACTTTCATACCAACATCATCTATATATATATATATATAATCTACAATCGTATACTACACACAATAGTTCTGTAGACTTAACGCAGGATGCTCCTTGAAATCCCAATAGCACTTTTAACTGGTCCAAGCGAAAATCTAAAACTTTAAAAAATCATTCACTTTTTCACACAAATAATGCCAAAGCGGGAAAAAAAGTAGATCTATTATTGACCATATGCTCTTTTGCTATTTTCGATACCGTTTGCGCTACAATAGATTCTATTGCAACTTCGGCAGCGATATGTTCCATATTTTGATTTGAGCAGTTTAGTAGTTATCGACCGGCCCTAGTTCTAGTAGTAGAAAAAATCTCTAAATTTTAAAAATCCTCTTTTCGTCGCATCGACTTTTTACTGCAGAATAGCATTTGCATTTAAAATTGAAGACAGAAACATGGAAGCAGATAGAATCATTTTTTTCTTTTTATAGCCGCGCTAAATTTTAAAGGAATTATTTTAAAGTGAAGAATTTAAATAAATTACCAACACTCCAATAAGTATGCTTGTCGGCAGTACTAAAGGTTGCTGCGCAAAATATGCTTACATATACACTAGGAAGAGATAAATGTATAGATGAGTAAAGAGATAAAAGTAAAGTGAGTTCCATACCCTTGACAGGGCGTCGGGATTGTGAAGTTAAGCTTTCCATAATGTTACTAAGCCTAATGGATCTGATGAGAATACTGGGGCCAGTTCCTTTCTCTCGGCCGCCTTTACTTTCCCAGATTTCTCTGGTACCCAATTATTTCAGGCTGGGTAAGCTTGGGAGCGACTTGGATCCGGGACGAGACAAGTCTCGAACCCGTGACCTCCGACTTGGTAGCCAAGCACCTTAACTACTAGGCTACCACGCTGCTTGAATAAAGAGATAGAAACCATTAAATTTTCGCTCGCTTTTCTAATTGAATAATCTCACCTTCTAAGCGATATTTTTCAATTATTCGTTATTTGAATTTTATTCGTCATTTGAATTTTATTTTTATTCTGTTACAGACTGATGGCATTCATCGATTAGTGAAATTGACGAAATCAGATTTACAAGTCGACGATGTGATGATAAAATTGAACTACGAAATGCATTTAAGATAATATTACTCCAGTACCTTTAATTTATAATTATGCGACAGAGCAGTAATTATATTAAGTTTTATAAAAATTTACTTTGAAAAATTAATTTGATCGAGTGTACATTATTTATAACTCGTTTACGCAAAATTCTGTAAACATTCAGAATTACTCAACGCGGCTAAGTGTTCAAATAGCCATGCCGGAGAATGTGCTATTTAACTTACATGCTAATAACGATGACTCTTTTTTGTACATTTTCGATACATTTACCGTAGTTCAGCATGTACTTTATACATCGGTCGTTCCTGGCTATTCTATATATGACTATATTCCGCAGATAGATTGTTCTTACTATTTTTTTTTTTTAATTTCATACATTTTTTTAAGCGTGATTTTTAAGTTTTCTTTATCTTTTTTTTTTAAAAAGTAGTATCAAAATATTATTACTACTTCTGTATAAGACGAATGCAGATCTTATACGAAAACATACTTAAAAAACGTAAAAATATAACTTATTAAAATTAACATCTAGGGGGACTAGTATCGGTTAATTTTAACGGCTCGATACTATCAATAAAGACTACACGCAAATAACTTTTCAATTATTGACATGTTTGCTGAAAAAATTTTGTTCCTAAGAAAATTTGTTTTTTTTTTTTTTTAAATTTTTTGATCAATTTTTTCTTTTCAACATTAGATTATTGATTGATTCAGACTCATCTCTATTTCATGGATATTACAAATAGTTTTTATAAGAAAACGTTTGAAACAATCGCGTTGTTCTATATATATGAAACAAGTGGTTGTATTTTGTTACAACAACCTCATTTATTTATATTATGGGCACAGAAAACAGTGAACTTCAATGAGATTTTAGATACTTTATGAATGTGAGAGATAAAATTTTAGCTAACATATAAACAATTTTTTCTTGCAAATTTCAGTCGGTGAGCAACATAGACTATCATTTGACACAGTCTTGTTATGGATCGTAAAAATACACATATACCTCAATTTAGCGCCTTTAATAAACGAATATATAAAATATGAATTTAAAAATTTTTGAACCAATCACGATTCCACATCAATACACATTGAATGTCGTTATCGTAAAATCTGTTTATGCGCGCACACAGACATAAACACGCACGTATATATATATATATATATATATATTAATTACAACGTAATTCTTAGGTTACCCTCCATTCGAAAAAATGTCCCAAAAAAATGTCCCAATTTTATGTAACGCAAAATGTCCCAATTTTATGTAACGTTTGTTATATTTTATAGAATTTTTGTTATTGTTATTTAAAAAATGTCACAATTATATGTAATGGAATATGTAACGAAAAATGTAATGAAACAATATCTTAATTTTATGTAATGAAAGTTAAATGTTAGGATAGGATTTTTGTGATTATGTTTTGTTTGTCTTTTTGTGTTGATGCCAGTAAGAATTAAGTTGTAAATTTTGATCATTTTATACAAAGTATAGAAGAGAAAGAGACATAAATAAAAGCAAGAGGGGTCAAGGGGTACAGCCCCTTGCGAGGCCAAAGTGGCCGAGTTACATATATATATATATATATATATTAATTACAACGTAATTCTTAGGCTACCCCCCCATTCGAAAAAATGTCCCAATTTCATGTAACGCAAAATGTCCCCATGCACGCATACTCGCAAAGAGGAATTTTATTAAGAAGTATTTTTTGGATTTTTTATGCTCAAGATCACAAATTTATCCTAAAATTCCCAGTTTGATTTTTGGAGTGATTGCAATAACTCATTCAAACAGTTAATAAATAGTGTTTTTATGTTTTTAAAGTCTATATTTATTACGTATTATATTGGACAAGAAAATAGTTTATTTTTAAGATAGATTAGACCAAATTAAATGAACGCACTTGCGCTGAATATAGATTAAACTAGGCCCCGACCATGTAATGCTGAGCGTAGTCCATTGATGTAAGTTGTCTTATGGCCTAGTTTAACGGTCATCTTTTTGAATAATTCCTGTAGCGTTTTCCGGTATCAACTACACATTTCATTACTGACCTCTAATGATAGCTGAGTTACTTTAGAAGAATTTATGCTCGCGCCTGTTTTTAAAATAAAATTTAACGGACTGTGAGATAATTTGTTACCTTATAAATACACAATTCAATTAAATGAGTGAATATATAGTGTTAATAAAACAAAACAGTGCTTGACAGAGCGATTAGAAACCAATAACCGTTCAAGGTGTCAAAAGTTTTCTACTGTTTTGAGCGAATACAAAAATTTGTAATGTATGAAGACGAGTCGAGTGTTAAAACAATACTGAACGTAGAGTTAAAGGAACAAGTGAGCGATTGGTGGAAAACGTATTTAATCTCAGATTGGAAAGCTGATGAAACGCAGTCGCGGAAATATTTCTAAAAATCAAATTGATTGGGCTACTAGCTTTCAACTTAAAGATGTCTTCGTCTCGCTCCAGATTCATGTCGCTGTCTCAGTGGCCTATAATAAAGAATATTAATTATGACAGAAAAATCTGGAAAAGTAAATGCGATCTGAGGAAGGAAGAAATCGATTCTAATACTTTCGTCACTGATGCTAAACTTAGTATAATATAGTAAATATTAACATCGCGATCTATAATAATACGAGTACCTTACCAAGAGAAATGGGACTTGTTTTACTTATGCCTTGATCCGTGAACAGAAAAGAATTTTTAGATTTACTTTTAGTGTATTAACTTATTCTGTTACTGGATTGAGCAAGATTTGAATCTGATTGAATTTTCACAACTTTACTCAGTCTTGAAGATTTTCAGAATCGAAAAATGCATTAGTCCACTACCGATTTTTAAGTGAATTTACTATTGATAATGTTTTTACTGGTTGTTAGCGGGATCTGCGACAAATACCACTAACGTGTCTGAAATAATAATATACTTACCCGTGACAAGATTAGAGAATTAGTAAATTAAGCGGAAGAATGACAAAATCTGAGCCATTGTTTTCGTGCGAGACGCTTTTCTAGTTTATTTGATGAATGAAATAATTAGATATGACAGTTAAATGGTATTTCATTCGGACGGCATTGCAGATATCGAGGTGGTCTGTAGCGTTAATCGAACGATATAATCTCTGTATATTGCGGCGTACATATTTTTTTTTTCTCAGCAGTTCTTATTAATAGTAGATTTTAGAACATTTTCAGTTTTATTCTAATCCCTTTCGCATATACCAAAAGCTTCACTTAATTGAGAGTAGTCAAAATTTACCGAATCACTTGATGGTATGACTTTCTTTTTTACTGTAGTATATTGTTAGATGTAAATTTATCTTTTTATTTATTCCCAGTGACTGGTTTCTTGAATATTACTACCAGCAGGTTTGATTTCTTTGTACCGGTTGATTATTATTTCTGTTTCCTTACGTTGTTTAGGATCTCACTGATTTTAAGGTCGTTACAACTTTATACAGCAGCAGCTCCATATCGTTATAGACGCTCAATGCAGTCGTCTGCAAGTTCATTCAACTGCTGATACAACAGCAGAGTAGGGAAATTAGATTACATCTGGCGCATAAACGAATGCCGTCAGCATCCCAGAGCGGCCGAGAGTCGGCGCGGAGGAAAAATTTAATCCTAATAACTTTTACACACGATGGAAAATAATCCCGACGTCGATTACACCTCTGCTGCTGTAGCCGTCCAAAAAATGATTCACTTGTCACGCTACATACAATTGCCATTGAAACTGGATCATGATTCGTATATATTTTCTATTCCAGTGTATACCTTTTGCAGGACCACACATTGCATATATACATATATTTACGCATTATCATAAACGTCAAGTGCAGTTACTCGTCGTCTCGTTACCATACTGTACATTTATTGTTATCATTCTTACCACAACCCTGTTCTTTTAGAAATCACGAAGAAATTCTCTTCACTCTGTACTTACGCAGTGATCCGTTTCTAAAAACTACAGTTGTGCGTAAGTATTATCGAATTGACCTAAGTAGATTTACAATTTCCAAAATTAACCATCCTCTTACTACTAATCTTCCCTTTTTGCCGTTTGTATATAATAATTTTTTAATTTTTTTCTGTATGGATTCCTGATATTACCAATACCCATCCTTGATCCTTTATACTGTGCTTATCTGGTCATTTGTTTCCAAACTTTTGAAGGAGGTATTAAAAATAAATATTCCCAACAACAAAAAATTACCCTATGACTCAAGTCCATTACTTTATCATTTAATTTATTTTTTCCCAGTGCGCCGAGTGTTCTTACCTGTGAAAATCATATAAAATTCCAATCCTTACGACTGTCACTCTTTTTCTTTTTTCCATTTCATTGTACGTTTCCGCAAGAAATCCAGTGATATGTTTCAAAATTAGTCTAAGCAGTGGCGGATCCTCCTAAAACGAACCAAAACATCGATGAAAAAATTTGTTACAACCGAGAAACTTAAATAAAAGTTTTGTATAAATATTACCTATGGATTTAATTATAACTAATATTTAATATTGTTTTCTAGTTAAATTACTAATATTACGTTTTTATCCTATTTGAAATATCGTCCATCTTTTGTCTTTTTTATTTATTTTTAATTTTTATTTTGCAATTTTAATTAAAAATAGTTCAATGAGAAATATATACATTTTTTTTACTTGCTCACAAATTAAAAATATCGGATAGGATTACTAACAAAAATAAAAAAGAAGTGAAGTATAATAAAAATACTATCGTTCTATTCTTTCTAGTAATTTATTATTCAAATTCTAAACTACCGTTTTAGCGGCAATTTTATAATTTTTTTATTTTCTACCTAAAAATAAAACAAAATTTATATTAAATTGTAATAATTATGTACTTTCAAAACATTTTTAAATTTTTAAAAAGACTGCTATTTGATTTTCTTTATGAAACAAGGGGTATTTCCGAAATATCTACTGTTCACCGTAGAAGATATTGTGTAATTACATAATTCCCCTCCTCAAAATATTTCTCTGGATCCGTCCCTGGTCTAAGTATATTATTTCAGTGCCAAACATTAACTATTCCCTAATATTACCTTTACCAACTGCATATAAATTTTATTCTGCATCATCTAGATACGCGACAGCCGTGTATTATATTACACGAACCATTTGGAGTTAACCCCTTAGTAACTCAAAATCTATTCAACATACATGAAATTTGGTTTATTTATTAAAACCCCTTAGATTAATTAGAACTCCAAATTTCATAAATACAACTCAAACGGTTATTGAGATATCAATGTTTAAAAATCGGCATTTTTATCACTGACTGACATATAGATCAAAAACCTAACGCACTTCCAGGTGACCTAGAAAGTTGAAATTTGATAATTATGTACATACAAAGGAAAAAATCAGAAAACAGTGAATTTTTACGATTTGAAATATTTTCCAAGGAATCGAGTTTTATTAATAGCTAGCGCACTTTAAGGCTACAAATGTGCGTTTTTATAATAAAATTCCAACCGAGATACTTGTGACTTACCGGAAAATAAATTTATTAAAATTGCTGTGAAGCATGCTCGACAAAGCTTATTATAACATAGATGACTATGATAAATAGATATATTATGGAGCAATGCGATTCCAGCACGGCACAGGAAATGGACATTGTATACTGATTTTGGCATACTTGTAAAAAAAGAAATAAAAATAACATGGCATATTTGTAGGGCTCTGTGTGCTGCAGTAAAGGTTTCTTGCCACTTCTTCCCCTCAGCCATACAGGTCCGAAGTGGTAGTTGTTTTGGAATTAGGGGACAGACGGACTCGATGATAACTTGACTTCCGAAAAGTTCCACTTTGCAAGCTTATCTTTAAGAATAAACGATTTGAATTTGAATGAATAATAATAATAATTTCTTTACAAAAAGTAATAATGTCCCATCAAAAACATAAATATAATAATGGGAGCCAAGTTCAATATTAAGAATATGCGTGGTTGTCGACTTCGCCGACAAAAGAATTGAGATCTAAATGAGTGCCAAGTTCTATAAATAATCCTGAAATTTATTCATAAGAGCATACAACATTCCGAAATAAATTCAAAACACAATTTCTTGTTTGTTTCTGCTACAACAATGTTTGCTATTTAAAGATACAACTTTTTAAATTTGAAGAATCAAATTATTTACACAAAGCAGATAATTTAAGATAAATTAAAGCTCACAATTTGACTTGGCTAGTTTTCACATACAAGCTATCTTATATTTGGCTAATAAAATTATCTTCTTTATGTTATACGCAATTTACTGTTTTTATATTGTAAGGTCAACATATCTTTAAATTTGGTTTGCTGTTAAAAACTAGCCAACCAAATCGTGAGCTTTAATTTATCTTAATCTATCTGCTTTGTGTAAATAATTTGACTGTTCAAATTTAAAAAGTTATATTTTTAGATAGCAAACATTGTTGTCTATGAAAAATACAAAAAATTTCGTTTTAAAATTATTTTAGAATGTTGCATGTTCTCAAAAATAAATTTCAGGATTATCTACAGAACTTGGCACCCATTTAGATCTCAATTCTTTTGTCGGCGAAGTCGCCAACCGCGCATATTCTTAATATTGAACTTGGCTCCGATTTTTACATTCATGTTTTTGATAGGATATCATTATTACAAGATTCTACAAAAGCACTTTGCCCATTTTCGTTCATACCAAAACTTCCATAAACTCTACCCTTCTTGCTTATTTTACCTATTGCAAGATACATATATATTTATATATATTTTTGATCTCGCAAACGCTAGAGTTTTCAATATCACCATTTCTAACATAGTTGCTACATTTATAAAAGCATAGAAATCGTTTTGCTGGTGCAAATGTCATTGTAGCTGTTGAAATCAGATCTTAATGCTTGCATATTTTCTATTCTAGCATACACCTTTCACAAGACAATGTCTTGCATGCACATGTACACACTATCGCAAACCAACGCATATATGTATACTTATATCCAAATTTTTGACAATTTTGTTCATATGCAGATACAACCAACAGTGGAACTGCATTTTTCTGATGTAATGTTTCATAAGCTATACCCTATTCAAAAGTCGCATATTGAGACAAGTCACTGAATAGAATTATTCGGTCTGTCACTATTAATTACTTGTACTCGTTTCTGGCCAGTCAACGAGGTGTAGTTGGTTGTTTTTTTTTTATTTAACAAAAGAAAAAGAAAAAGAAAAAGAGAAAAGACAACTCGCTACATCAATTATGATTTTTCAGCTGAGTTCTCTCATCTTGCTGTGTTCTATTTAATTATGGTTGAAATATTTTCATATTATATATATATATATATAATAGTAATTGATATATTTTCACGTTATATGCTAAATTTTTGTTTTATTTTTCATGGCGAAGTATACAAAAATTATTATTATTTTATAAAAATCTTGTTTATTATACTCACTAAAAGATTTAAAAATAATTTGCTTCTTTTCCCGTTCTTGAAATTTTGTACATTCATGAACTGCATGGAAGGAATCATCATTAACAGTTCTTTATTGCAATCCTGACATATTTCTGAGGTTATTTAAATAAGAGCAGTAGTTAGTTTCCATGACCAGTTATATACTGCGTAAAATGAAAGCTACCTTTGAAATATATTTCATTGCCAACCTCGTTCTTATGGACAGAATTATTTTATACGCTATTATTCTACTTTTTGATGATTGACCATATCGTATTTGCCATAATTGGATACGATATAATTTTGGTTTTTGAATTTTTTTTAATAACCTCTTTTTATCGTATGTTGTTAGACTTTTTTTCTTGTTTTAAATTTTTAATTTTATTAGTGTAAGTTGTAATTTTAAATAAATTGACATTATTATGCCTGCTATTAAATTAGCCGGAACATATTGTGCTGTATCCGGATGTTACCCCTATTAAAATTTTTCTATGCGGTCTTAGTCATTTCTTTTATCAGCTTCCGTTAGTACTGAATAATAAACCATAGAGCAATATTCAGTTACTGACCCGACAACAGCTTTATATCAAATTATTCTCTCTTTATATTTTAACCCAAAAATATTAGAGTACAACGATTTTAGTGTGATGTAAAACTTTTTGACTTTATCTATAATATATTCTACGTGTTTACAAAAATTTAAATTATTATCTATTATTACAACGAGATATTTAATTTCATTTAGAATTATAATTTTATTATTATCTACTTCTAAGTTTTTTTTGAAGGTGATCTTTGATGATTAATTTATCATGTTTCTTGCTTATTAATAGGGCTTGTGTTTTAGTAGTGTTAAGTTTAAGACTAAGTTCATTTATTTTTTGATTAATTAGTCTTATTATATCATTAATTTTAAGTAATTTTTCTGTTTTATTAAATCCATTGTTCAGCTGAATTTCATGGACAGTACTCATAACAATATTAAACAGTGCGGGGCCTAGTACTGATCCTGGTGGAACTGCTGCACATAGTTTCCTATTATATATTAATTCATTTTCTCGATTAAACAATCCTATTTTTCTGTCTCTAAGATAATTTAATATAACTTTTTGTATCGAAGGTGAAAAACCTTTATTTTTTAATATTTCTAGAATTTTATCGATTTTAATTCTATCGAAAGCTCTAGTTACATCAAAATTGATTAAAAAGATGTGACGACTCGCTGAGTTTTTAAATGTTGAAATATCTTTGCATAATTAATTTTTTAACAACAATTTCAGTTGACTTATTCTTAATAAAACCAAATTGGTTTATATGTAATGCATTTTTTTCATTCGTTTCCATGCCTAGAAAAATTTTTATAATCTTTTCAAATACTTTACCAAGAGCCGGAAGTAGTGTTATTGGCCGGTATGACTTAAGATTTGAAGAGTTTTTATCAGGTTTATTTAATATTTCATACACTCTTACAATGAAACGGTCCCTATAGTACTAAATTATGCAGGAGTGCTAGTGTCCGATTGTGGCAGTACAAGGAATTGCGCCCTTATAATGAAATCTTTAGAGCACGAAAGCGTGCAAGAGCGTTAGTGTCACGCCAATGTTATTGTAGTACATGAAGCTATTTCAATAAAATAAACCTTCTAGCACCCATCTGCCTTTTTCGCAGACACCGTTCCATGAATGCCCGTTTTCGAAAACGGTAACACTAAAGCGGTTAAGGCTTTAACTAACCAATTTTATAATTTTCTAACTCGTACTAAGTTGTTTGGTATGCTTGTGCGTTTGCATGTGCTTTGATGATGCTTTTACCATTGCTTTACCAATGTAACAATTTGCTAACCTGTACATAATTGTTTAATATGTTCATATGTTTGCACACGCTTTGACAATACATTTGTTGTTGATTAACCGATATTATCACTTTTCCGAACCTCACTAAAATCTTTATTTTTATGCTTTTAAGGATGTGTTTTGTCACATTTGGAACTAACCATTGCTAATAATATACTAACCCAATACTTGCTACACTTTCCATGTTTATTTGAAAGAATACATCCCAGAAATTGTCCTTGGTGGTATGTAATTTAATTTAAATTTGGTTATATACTAACTTTTTCCGTTAACGTGTATTCAAGTATATTGTTTGATGCATATTTCACTTCTGTTTAAAGCAGCTGTTGCCTTTATGCGATTTAAAACTGAAATAACTGCGGTAGCAATGTATGAGCTTCATGCAAATAACAATACTTTTTTAGGGTTTTGTCCACCGTTAGGGAACGTAAATGATTTTAAATATTTAGGTATATATATCGATAAATCCTTGAACCGGAAAAAACACATCCAAAGTTTAAACTTGAAAATAAGACAGACAATTCCAGCTTTATATAAAATAAGGCAGGTGCATTGAGTACTACGTATTTACTATAATTCAATAATAATGTCTAGAATATGATGTGGAATTCAAATATGGGGCAAGACTAAGAAAACAGAAATAAATAAAATAAGCAAAATACAGAAGAGGTGTTTGAAACTTATACTACCCTACCAGAAACAAAACGACTTTGGATCAATTATGCATGGAAGGAAAACGATAAAATGTCCCCCAAGATGTATTTTTTCTATTATAGATTACTAGAATTTAAGGTCAAAAATATAAAATTACCATCCAGGGAAAAAATTCGGCTAACAAGAAACCAAAGTAATACATATTATAATTATGATAAATATAATGTTAACAACGTGTATAAACAACAAATACAGTGATAATACATATTATACCTATCCCCGCGCGGTGTAAAATTAAGAACTGATAACACTGGTGATTCAGTTTTTATTAATTTAAATAAGTACAGTCCCTAATCATATATTAAAGGAAAAAAAAATTGGTGTGTGGAAAAAGGAGGTGCAAAAATGGTTAAAGGAATGGTGTACAGACTGAATATTTAGTTACATCCTTTATTTCGCTACATTTTAGTGGTTCTTTTTCTTTTTATTTTCTTTTTCCTTTTACGGTTTATTAGTTATGACTCTGTCGTATCCTTCCTGGATTTTAAGTTCTCTCAGATCATGTTATTTATTTTTTCTTTTTCGATTTTAAATATTAAGCGTCTGCATGTACTGATTCATGTTATGTATTGTCATATGTATATATACTCTTACTTAAATATAATGTTAGGTTTATAAACTTATTGTTATTTAGGGAATAAGTTAAGATAGTTGAAATTTCTGTAATTTGTATCTTTTGTAATAAACGTGTTGATAAGAGTGTTAGGCACTCACACAACGGGCATGTTTGCCCTGTGAAACCCACAACTTATTTCTAATAAAAAAAAAAAAAAAAATGTAAAGAAGGTATGATTCAACGTGTAAATTTTGCAGGATTTTTAGCATTCATTTAACCAGAATAGCCACAATAATGACTCTTCTTGGTGTTTTGTTCCTGTTTTCGTCGAAACACTTTTATTGAAATACTTTGAAAATAAGTGTAACTAGAGTGAGACGATTTTGCTAAAACCAAGTTGACTTACACTCGCTTTATGACTTATCAACCTTTAAAGACCTTTCTATAAAAGAAAGCAAAGCATATTCGTACGATAAACACGGCGGTAGAAAATTGAGATAGCTAATCACGGTGATGTATAAAAGACGGAGACTTAAATCGATACTTCGCTGGAATTAACAGAGAAATTTATCTTAACAAAATTTTTCAACGTCCAATCCAATAATAAATACCCGTAATTCCGAATTATGCCAAAAAGCTTGATAGGATTATCTCGAACTATAAGACGACACTACTATTCTAATACGGTAATTCTAGAACATTCAATACCCAGCCTTGTATTTAGAACCTTTCACAATTGAAAAATTCAAACTTTTACATTGTAATATGCCCAATATTCAGGTTACTCCAGGAATCTTTAATTTAGATACAAATATAGTACGTAATATTGAAACTTTTTTTGTATTTTTATCTTCTTTTAAATAATGGCACTACTATGTTACAATTTGCGTGATGAACTAATAAAATCATTTTAAGATTACTTTTCAATATTTAACTTTACAGTATGTGAAAAATAAGATCTCCTAAATTACTTCCACCGATTTGTTGCTATTGAAAATATAGCGGAAAGTCCGTTTTAAAATTATCATCAAAAATTACATGTAATACCAATATATATATTTGGTTTAAATATGTCAGCATCAATTTTACATTATGTACGTATTTATTTATCAATTTAGTTACACGGCGCGCCTGCCAGGACACTTATAAAGTAATAAAGAGCATGCAAATGGGTAGCGCAAAATAAAATTCCCTATCAGTAATTATTAACAATGATAATACCAATAAAAAAACCCTATACAATTACATAAAAAATAACAGCAATAATGAAAAGAATTTTTATCGCAGTTGCTTATTAACATTGAAAAGTAACGTGCCGAAAAAATATAAGATAGCGCGTTTTAAAAGGTATTTTCGCGATTATAATTGTCAGTACCTTATGCACTGCACGATTTACTTGACCGTACAATCAGGATGTTGCCCGATTGTCATTAAACGACTTAAATTGAAATCGATTGCTATTAATTTTATAAATATGAAATAAATCAATTCCCCTTATGAACGAACAAAAATAAGTATAAAATAATTTTCCATTAAATAAATTAAAATAAATTATTTTAGAAACGTTTTCGGGCTATATCATCAGCTAACAATACAAAGTGTACTCGAAAAAAAAACTTTATTTTCATAAATATTAACAAACATAATTTATCTAGACTATTAATTTTAATTTTTATCGGAAAGTCGGAATAGGAAAAAAATACCTAACTATTTACATGAGAACAACAGTTGCACAGATTGCGTTCTTCTTGAAATAGTCTATAAACATCTTGAGATAGTGATAGATAATTCTATTTCACGAAAAATGCATATAAATTTAAAAAATAAGACAAACAATACCGGATCTATATAGACTAAAATTCCTGATGACTTACGAAATTCTAATGATTTATTACACGGGAATTTCATCAAGGGTCCATTATGCCATCCAAACATGAGGAGATGCAAAGAAATCAGAAATGAATAAAATTAGCAACATACTAACTAGAGATGTTTGACATTAATCGTACGTTTAAAAAAGCAAAGAGACTCGAAATGGTATATGGAAAATAATGAATTATCGGCCCAAAAGCTTTGTATTATTATTATAAATTACTAATATATAAATTGCAAGATATTTCGTTGCCACGAATAAACGATATAAGCGAAATACCAAGATGCGTAAAGGACGTTCCTTTAAATTCTTACGAGGTAAACGATAAACTAGATAGTGTTGAAGAAAACATTATAATTACATTACTACTAATTCTACCAAATGATATCTGGGGGGAACGGCACTTATACATATACATATATTTATTGAGATAAGATTTCTGTTTTTTGTTGGTTTTATTGCTTCGTTTTATTTTTGTTTTTTCTTCTTTTATTGTATTGTTTTATCTAATGGTAGCCATAGTTTTAGGTAATATTATTATGTATTTTTTTTTTTTAAATAAAAAAAAAAATATGTACTTAAAATTGCTATATTGATTAAATAAACAATAATAAGTGCCTGGGTACCCAAACAATAAATAGGCTTTGGGCTTGCGGGACCCCTTACAATTGTTTATTGAATTGTACCGATTAAAAAATATTTTAATTAGTTATATAGCAAGAATCTATAGGACAGCTGTTTTCAATCATAACGCGAGCTCACTTTTTAATATTTTATATTTGCTGTAATTTTGTCGATAAATTTAATTTGGGTTTACTTTTGAAAATTTGCCTCCCCAGGTTAATCAATTATGCTGTGCTACAGTCTACCTAATAATCTATATAATATCCCTTAAGTAGATTTGTTGCTTGGTATTTTACCTAATATTATTAAACTATATCCAGTAACATGGTTCACCTAGTAATAAGGTGGAATTCTTGTAAAACACTTTACCACCGGCATGCGGTAGTTGCCTAATAAAATCGGATTAAATGTCATTCAAATTCTGACAGTTTTTTCTTTTATTAAAATCGACTTTTCTATGCATCCGGGGGTCCAGGAAAAAGGTTATCGAGTTATATATATATATTATAATTGTGTGTGTATGTGTGTATATTGTGTACACACGTACGTACATAGAAATACTCCAAGTATTTACGGAAATATTAAAGTAAAATGTTGCAAAGTTGATTGGAATAAGACCGAGATAGACATAATAGAAAAAAAAAAGAAAACTTTAACGCGCTTAGTTGTATGAACCAGACCCGGCCCAGAATTTTGGAGAAAAAAAAGGGGAGGGGGACATTTTCTTTGCATATTTATTTCATAAATAACAATAAATTTTTCACTAATATCCGCATATTATTAATAATTTCAACCATTTTGATTTATATGTATTATTAATTTACATAAATGAATTACCCCGTATAGAAACAACATATTATGTTATTGATTATATTCGTAATAAAAAAATTTTCCTTAAGATATTAATGAACTACCAAAAAATATGGAACATATTTTTTCTCTTAAAGGTAAAGGCATCCTAAAAAATCATCAATATTTATTTTAAATTTTCGATTAGTTGTATTTAATAGAACTATTTCAGTTCTCATAGGGGGGGTTAACCCTCCAAACCCCCCCGTGGACACGGCCTTGGTACGAACAACGTTCTTCTGACTGTGAAAAAATATTCCATCCGCGCCGGATGTACTTAAGGAATTCGAAAGAAAAGATTGAAATTTAACATACACGGAACCAAAAAATCATATGTACATCGATTTTACTATAACATGTAAGAACGGAATTCTTTTGATTATTCTGAGTTTTAGACAACTAGCAAATGACGAATAATTTTATTTACCAGTAATGGAAATCTATTTTTTGACTGACAAACAAAAGCTTACGATAGAGGCTTAGATTTAGTTCGAAAATTAGCGTAAAACTAAAACAACAAGAAAAGTGAATTCGATCATTGAATGCATCTGTTAATTACGTAAGCGAGAGAGGCACATGTTGCCGAGGGAACTAGAGGGATCGATGTTTGATATAACTGGTACAAAAAAAATGAAAGAGGGGATGGTGATGTAAAAAACAAAACCTAGATACCAGATGTTGCGGAATGAGTAGAAAATATGTAAAATAAATCAATCAGATTGTTGCAGAATAAGCAGATGAAACGGAAACTGGGCAAACTAGAAAAAACTACCCAACTGGAGGGATGCAGTATGATAACATTTAAAGCAAACTGGTAAAATATTACAGGAAGTCGAGATGATTTTATGAAAAGAAGGGAAAGAATTCGTTAATTATTTGTATAATATTATTGTTAAATAATTTTAAGCGTAATTGAAGTAATGAAATGAAAAATAACCCCAACCGTGAAAATTACCAGTCAATAATTTTTTTTATTTTTTTGTTATTTTGCAACTAGCACTATCCAGCAAGCTCAGTATGAAATAATAATTTGAAGAGATACCTCATCTAATGATAAAATGGTTCCAAGTAATGCAAAAGAAATGTTGTTTAGCTACATTAATAAGTCTCCTAATTTCTTCACAGTTATCTAATAGTGACATCACCAAGTCGTTTGGATAATCTTCCAGAGTTTAATACCATACACATTTTAGCTTTTCCTTTGATCTCTTATTTAAATCTTCACAACGCGTCAAATTGCTCACATACCAAGAAACGTCAACAATACTTCGAATAATATTTTATTTCGGTAACATTGAATATATGAATTGCTTTTGGTGTGCAACATATCTAATGGCGCGCCTATGTAGTAAAACGGATGGCAAATGGTGTGACGCTTTCATGCCGTCAGGCTCGCCCCCGCCCTCGCGCCGTACACGCTTGTGTGTGTGTGTGTGTGTGTGTGTGGCGCGTATACTATATCGTTCGTTGCATTTACGCGGGAATGTGTACTGCTTGCGCCGCACCACTATTCGTCTACAATATACTTGATACAGTATATTAGCGTGTCACCGTTTGTATATGTATAAGAGCAAAATACAATGTCAAGTACGCCAACACATAATCTACCGATTGACGAAACACTACCTACCAATTCAAACCAAAGGTTAGTAAATCACCTATAATTAATATATTATTTATTAATATTAATATATATTACCATTCTATTTCATATTTTCGCAGTACACAAACAACACAAACCAGGGCCGTATCTAGACCATAATAAGTGCGGTGGGTTACGGAAACATTTTTATAAATATATATACATACATGCATACATATACATAACCATTTTATAAATATATATATATACATATATATATATATATACACAGACATATATATATATATATATGTGTGTATGCTGTGTGCGTGTATTATCATGAAATATATTTATTTATAAATAGTACACTAAAGCTGTGTAGTCAATTATTGTATATGCAACATTTGAACACGACAATAAAAACAAATAAAAAACAGTCGTTTCCATGGATTTCATAAAAATTTCAACTTTCTTTTCTTTTGTCAAAAATTGTAAAGAAATAAATTTATTCTGAATTTCGGTCCATTTAATTCAAGCAGTTATTATTTCGAAGACATTTAGAGGGACACGAGGTGAATCCTGAACCCCCTTCGATACGGCCCTGACACAAGCGATAGGTGATATTATAATCGAAACTCGCAATTACCAAAATAAATCTAATTTGAGACATGTCAGGTATTGATACTTTTATTTTACATTTTATTATTACACGTATTTATTAATTATAGATTCTTTGATTAACCATCTATTATGATGTTTCACATCTGCCGGGCGCCCCGTGACGGCCTTTTTTTTTTTTTTTTTTTGCATAAGCGCTCACCTGGGTAGTCCAAATGAAGGTTTCAATATTTCGTATTGTATAATAATAGTTCAGATTTCTTCTTAAAAAGTCAAAACATCTTTCTAAGTATTCAGTTCGTTTCGCTTTTTAATAATATGATATTCCTCCGTGTTAGTTGCCCTATCAAGGTGAATTATAAGACACACTTAACTTGCTGTTTGACAGGAATTATTTGATTATTTATAACGATTTTATTATAACAGATTCAAGTTTCTCTTTTTTTAATGTTGCATGTACAGTTTTTTTTTCTTATTAATCATAATTCTCCAATTTTTTTAAACCACGAGGACATTTCATTAACCGCTGATTGTAAATTAGCTTGGGTCGTCTTTAAGCAGCAGCACACGGGGCTCGGAGCCGGGGCTCCCAACATATAAGGGGCCCCTAGATTTTGTAAATTTAAAATTTTTATCAAAAGTCTTCGATAAATAAATGATATCAACATTTTTACTAAATAATTTTCTTTACTTTTTCATTTAAAAATATAAATTATTTACAAAAGTTTGCGTCTTGATTTTTGGTCGCGAATTCGAATATCAAACGGGCTGAAACAAACTTATTTCAATGTATTTATTAAATAACGAAAGCTTTTTCCTTTTACGTTTTAAGTTTCTTCTTTTACATTCGCATATAATTTTTCGGTAATTTAAATTCCTTAAAAGGGCTCCCGCTTTGCCTGACCTCGGACCGCACCATTCTTAAAAACGGTCCTTAAATTAGCATACGTAGTTGTTGGAGATGTATCTACACTCAGGGTGGGTTACATCATCAAGGAAGTTAGCTGTTTCGGTTTTGTTTTGTGAAACATTTATTTCGACCTTGCGCGCGCAGCTTTATCAAAGTAAAATTAACCGCTATTATGTATTAAATTACTGCCGGTCAGAAATTAAAAATTGATCGATTACGATATAATAAATTGGAATTCACAACGTTGCCGTCTGCTTGTATTATGTGTAACACGCGGCTTCTCTTCCTTAATGTATATGCACATTTATTCCATAAGGTCTTAATTTCATTTTTTTCCCTCTTTATTATTAAGTCGACGATATTATCTAGAAAATTTATTTCTGTAACACACTCGGTGCGCCATTTTAATCATTTAAATACGAATTACATGTGTTTCGTAATATAACGCTGGTAAAGAAAATCAAATGTTAATATATATATATATATTATATATAAATAAATGTATATATATATATATAACTCGGCCATTTTGGCCTCGCAAAGGGCTGTGATCATTGACCCATCTTGCTTACATTTCTATCGATTTCTCTTCTATACTTCGTATAAAATGATCAAAATTTACAACGTAATTTTAAATCGGTCCATATGAATATGTAATAACATAATCACAAAAATCCTATAAAGTATAACGAACGTTACATAAAATTGGGACATTTTTTCTAATGGGGGCTGGCCTAAGAATTACGTTGTAATTAATATATAATATTAGAATTTGTTTTTTCAGAGAATCAACCGCTTAGGCCGTCATCAGACAATATAATTGGAACTACAGTAAGGTTGTTTTCCAAGTTTTTCAACTAAAGATCTGCATCCGCAAAGACAGATATGAGGGGGTGATTATTAGAAAAGGAAATAGAATTATCCAACTACGGAATTTTCGGAAATACAAAAAGGGAGCTAGAGATTTGAGAAAGAATTCTTTTTAACGAAGAAACGGAAGAAAATGACAACTCAAGTCGGTAAATCAGATGAGAAGAAAGAGTGGAATTTCAACAATTTTTTCGCATTGATAAATTAACACTTTATATTGATTGGGATTGAATATTGACTGTTATTGCGATAATTATCGTTCATTCATTTTTTTTTTCTTCATCGATCGAAACGAAACATACTTGCAGAAGAGCCGGTTACGCTATTCCTTCCGCAGAAGTGTCAGAAGAAATACAACGATGTAGCACTTTTTTTATTAGATCTTAAACAGAACGCCTTTAATTATTTCTTTTTGATCAACTGAAAAAGGAAGCCGTTTACGCTATTCGAGAATGGATGAAGAATATTTCAAATTACTAAAGTTAAATTCTCCGAGAGCCGCTAGAACCGTTCCGACTAAATTAATTGCCCGCAATATGTTGTAGTAGTGAATTGCTAAGCGTATTGCAGTGTGAAAGGCAAATAGACGACGACACATCGGTGGAATCGTTCCGATTCTAATTCCTTTGCAGAAAAAATCAATTTGGGGCAGAATTGCCAAATTACGACCTACAAGAATGCTTATTCGGTTTCTGACAAATTGCGCATTTTATCCGACGGAACGAAAGTTACATAAACAAAGTGCGATGATAAGGCAATTGAAATCGTTCTCTGATCCGTGTTACTGATCGCGATAAAACGGAACGATTTCGGCGCGTACTAATTGTGGTGGTAAAGTCGAATAAAAATACAATGTCGATGAGTACAGCGCCGCTTCTGGCGCTAATTTTACTGTTCCGGATAATTGACGCGTTTGAGGTATTTATCTAAAATATTTACAATTAATTAACTTTCTCGTAAGTCTCGCTAATGTGAAAAATAGTAGCCCTCGCGCCGTATTAAACGAGAGCCCTAATTCGATTATGTAATATTCGAGAATAAAGTTTTTTCAAAATTTTCCATTTCTATTTCAGTTTGGAAAGTCGAGATTTTTTCAATTCACGCCAATTCGAAATTCTCTGCGATTTTTAGAAAATCCGCGTGTTTTACGAATAGTTCGTTTAATATGCGTGTTTTCATAAAACCGTGTGCTGAGTTAAAAATGCCGGCAATTTTCATCAAGGGAATTAATAGAAATCTAGCTGGCAAATACGAGAAAATGGATAATACTGTCGTTTCATGCGGCTGCAATCGATTTTTTTATTATCGTTATTACTTTGAATCATTATTGCAACTGTGCAAAGCGTTTTTTTCCTAAAAATGATGAATTTTGAAATGTATATAAATGGAGGTTTATTAAAAATAGTGTAATGACTATAAAAAAAAAAAAAAAAATGAATAATATTAAAATAACGAACAAATAGACCTGACCCATACTAGAAGGTCATGCTAATTCCGCTATCTGACAGAGTGGTTTGTTACTCTCAAGTTCTTCTACATGCTGCATAGATTGCACGACAAACTGTTCTATTAATAAATATCGACATTTTTTCAATAATTTCATTTCCTTTAATAAATGCTAGAGGTTGAATTTAAATTATTTTTCGTTATTTAATAAGTCGTTTTTTTAGACGGACTTTTTTTCTTCTCTTTTTATCAGACTAGGACGCACTAAGTTTTTACTTTTCGCGACAAGAACTGAAAGAGACGGCTATAATACAAAATCATTCAAACAGTAGGACGAGACAGAATTAAAATTAACATTAGCATTAAATTTTGTGTTCTTTAAAATTTCTGTTTGCCACAATACCTCTTCTTCAGGTGCCGCGTACGCTACATAGCGCGTTGGCGCAACCTATTTGTGCATTTTTAGCTATACCGATGTAGGTTGTGTATCAGGCAATTATTATATGCAACTGCCAATACCTAGAAAAATAAAAATATACTAATTCTGTTTATCGACAAAATTAAAAATAAATAACATTTTAATAAGATAATTATAATATTATTTATTTTTAATTGCATTGGTAAACAGAATTAATCTATTTTTACATTAGAATTACTCAGAAACACAAACGATACGTAATGATCCTTCTGCGTTTTCTTTTTTGATTTTATTAAAGCAACAACTAAGAAAGAAAAAGAAGTGAAATTTTACGTGCGTACAAATTAATTGTACAGTATTATTAACCTGTACGCTGGAGACGTGAGAGCTGAACCGGACCCCAGTGCAATAACTTTGTGGACCCCCATCTTTTTTGCCTCTGGCGGGTGTCCATTATTTATTTTTCACTCTGAAAAATGTTCACACTTCACTCCGCCTAATAAACACAACGAAATAGTACCTAAATTTTAAAAATGACTTTTTTATTGAATACAAATTTTTATTACAGGAAAAGGCTCTTTCTTTCGGGTCTTTCTTGACGAGAAGTCGGTGATCACGTGCTCGTAGTCGATCGTTCGTTTGCGATGCACAGTATATACTTGCGTTATTCGAATATTAAATCAAATTCGAAGACGCGGTGGGGCCCGTAATTTTTTTTTTTTTTGATTCCGCATGTTTTTCCAAAGACCCTTAAAAATTGGCCTGGCCCCTTCGAAACAAATCTGGGCCCGATGCAAATGCACTTTTTGCACCCCCTCTCACCGTTTATACCTGTACCAAGCTCTAAGAATTCAACAGTTTTTCTTCTTTTCCAAGCATAACATATTGAGACCAACCGTTACGCAATTACCTAAATTTACATATAGTGGGGTTGTTTATGTTTAACACATCCATTTTTTAGAATAAATAAGTTCACATTCCCATGATTTTATATACTTTTCTGAAAGTGCATTAATACTGTTTATCTACATCTTTGATTCTTTAATTACTTATAAAATACGTTCATTACGTTTTGGTTTCTTTATGCTAAATATATCTCATCGAATAATTAAATTACGTTGTTACACTGATTATATTGACAGTAAATTAAGCAGTAAGTTCCCGAATTTTTTTAAAATTAATTTAAATACAGGAAAATTTTGTAATCCGCAGTACCAAAAAATATGAGTAAAATATAAATCTTATACCACATCTTTTTAATTTGTAGTTTATTTTTATTTTTTTTTTAAATTTTACACAACTACTAAATTCTATTTTGTATGTACACAGGGTAACGGGATTCTTGCTTTCGGCGGTCTCTGACATGTGTTAGTTTTTGTTAATTTTTATCCTGTTTAGGTAGGTTCATAGGCTTGGGTTTTCCGTGATTTTGTTTCTCGTTTTTGTCGTTATTGTCGATCGCAATTTTCACTCCGTTATTTCAGTTTGTTTCTAATGATGGCCAGCGTAAGCTGGTCGAAATGTTAAGCACCGTGTATTTTGAAATAAATACATTGAATTTTCTAAACGCAGTTTTCCGAAAATTATTACATCACTACAATAATTTCGTTTAACAAATATTAAAAAATAAAAATGTACCGATACTTGAAAATTTTATGAATATGCACTAAAAAGTAAAAAATAATTATTCGATAAAAAATAATAAACGTAAGGATATTATAATAATTCCTACGCGACATTAATGTCTTATTAGGGTAGGGCACCAAATTAAAATTACGTTATCTAAAAACAATTTAATGAATACTTAATGCGGTTTTTAATTATTACTGCAATTTAAATTTGATGTCATCATCAAAAAGTTAATGTTATTTAAAAATTGTCACATATTCTTATGCATATTACTATAAAATATATTATTTCTTATCGAATAAATATTTTTTATTTTTTAGTAGATTTTTATTCAATTTTAGTACCTTTTTTTTAATATTTCATTTCACCATTTTTAGTGTAAGGTAGACACACCTAATGCTACATTCGATACTGTATAAAAATAAGGTTATTGCTTGAAGAATATAATGTTCAAACTGTGTCGGTAATGTGCTGTGTTTGGCTATTTTTTTTTTGGTTATGTTAAGGGTTCTCCCTCTTTTTAACGTTCTTTAATGATTATTCATTGATGATTATTCAGTTAGTAGTCACTATACACATTCGTATGGGACCACCACTGCTCGGTAAAATTTCTATCATCATACCGCGTGGTCAGAAGTTATATTCAGTGATGTAAGAACATAATATTTTCGTCAGTGATACACTTGTAAATGGCGCTATAGCGGCTTCTTATTCGTTTTCAATTGAATTTACATTTCCGTAATAATTAACATTGATAATGTTTTAATTTTTTGTCTTATTACGAATTAGTTTTTTTATAAATTATATTTTTACAGTAAACTGATAATATTTTAAGTCACGTCACATTTGTTACATTACTAAAAACTTATCTAAGGAGACCATATCTTTTTACGTTTTTTGGCTGACTACTCAGTCTATGCTTATTGTTTTCTGTAAGTACTCACATGATACCTTCACTGGTAAACTTTCAAATGAACAAATAATCATTAAAATAGGTTCACATGGATGTAAATTATGAGCGATCAAATATTAGAAAAATAAACAAAAAAACATGCAACGATCCTTTTTTTTTTGAAGTCGGTAATAATTATCAGTTTCCATGACACCCTAAATGATTGCTTGAAATATTTCAAAATGAGCCTTAAAAAAATAATACCGTATTTATTTCGCGTTATTAAAATACACATTAATAGGTTCAACATTACTAGACAATGTCTAATTTCTTATAAGTAAATTATCGGTACTGGAATTTATAAATTACCCTAATGTAATAAAAATATATTTGGTTCGAAATAAAGGTAACTGATTTCACTTAATGATTGTTTTGTTTAGGTGAGAGGTAATTTTGAAATACACACCTATTACGTAGAATCCTCAAAATGCAGTTTGGTCCGATTTCCCGTTTTTTGGCAGGTTAAAAACGGCCAAAGAGTGCGTAAATTACGCGAATAAATACGGTATATACACCGAAAGAGAATAACTGTTTCTAACTGATGGAATTTTAATTATTTCTATATCTAAATTCTTTTCAAACGATTTATGTTCAATTTTGTAACACCCTCAAACTTTTCTTTTTTTCTTTTACTTCTTTTTTTTTTCTGTGGTGTTGCGAAAAGAGCTATATTTTTTTCTTAAACTGCAAGGATGATGCGTAAAATCGTAAACGCTGGCGCTCCTGATGGCATAGTTTTGGGTAGCGGTATTCTGTCCGAGTAGAATTTTTCGGTTCGTTTCATGTTCAAAAAATTAAAATAACGTTACATTACGTCATTATCTGTAGTTGATGAGCCTAAGTAAATAATAAATAAATCAGTGGCGTAGCGTGAATTTCAGAACTGGGGAAGCGCCACGATCAAATTTTTTTTACATAAAAATAAGCATGCGTAAAATTCGGTTAAATACAGAGCAGAATTAAAAATGAATTAAGAGGTTCGAAATGTCTCATTTTTTTGTAATTCAATTTTTCGGTTCCTGTTTTGGCGAAAGTGTCAATTACATCATCACGGAAAGATGGGGTAATTTTCTAATGTTTGATAATAATTCTTTTTCAATACTAAAAAAAGCTAATGAAGATTTTGATTTTGTAATCGAATTTCCTACCATCTATTAAGTACGTATTTTATTTTTCTTTTTTTTTTTTTTACATACCTTTTGATTTTGTAATCGAATTTTCTAAACTAGGCGTTGGTTTATCATTTGGAATACTATTCATTTTTTCTTGAAAACTTAATGAACTAAAACTAATCAGTAGACGTTTTTCAATAATACATATACAATTGCATGTAGCCTCAATTTCAAAAGTGTTTGCATTTTAGCAGACTGGTACATTTGCAGTTGTGTGTAAATGAGATAAACAAGCCGATATAGCTTCTTCTGTCGTATATCAAAACAGACTGAAAAGCGCGACCGATAACTATCGCTTCCAGTTCCGCTGTTAGTAAATGACAGCGTATCTAAAACGATCCAAAGAAAATGTACTGCAAATATCGCACTACCCTATGCTCGTACATACACTGACTTCACAAAAATCGCGCTTTATGATTGGTGTACGTAACCGTGAAGCAATTTGACTCAGCGCTTCCAGACTGAAGATGCGTGCGCATTTTTTCTTCGCTCTCGATACACATTACTCTGGAATCGCATGGATAAAAATTTGCGAAAATGATGTGATCTTGAAGCAACACAACCTGAAGCATTCGAATATGCGTGCGCAACCTTTTTCTACCATCGGTACGCAGCAGATCGTTCAGAGACAACTCTAGGCAGTAGTAACGTGAAATAGTAAGCTACTTCTGTCGCTCGCTCTTGCAGATGCTCTTTCATTTAGTGCTGCTCTTTTTCTAATAATTTTGAATTCTGCCACTTAAATTCAACAAGTTACTTCCTTTTTTTTATGAGGTTCACATTCTTTTCGCAAATAGTAAAAAACAATTTCGTACTAATTTGTTAGGGGAAGCGGCGCTTCCATCGCTTCCATTGACGCTACGCTCCTGAAATAAATAAATAAATAAAAATAAATAAACGTAAGAAGAAACTTTCTCTTTAATGAAACGTTGTTTAATTTAATATTTAAATTATTGCATCTACCGCAAGAGAGATTTAGAAAGAATATTCATTTCTTACGCCATACAGCATGTCTGGGGCATAGTTGAGACCATATTGTTCTGCACTGAATGAATTGATTCGAACTCAACGCAAACTGTTAAACAATATGCGTTGAACCAGAACATTTTCTTCATTACACTGAGAATGAATGGAACATTCTCGACCGAATGCCAATGATAAACGATAACAATTCAATGAACTAGGTGAAACATTTAGTTACTAACAATGGTATATAAATGAGAATATTCAACGTTATGAGTAAGGTTAAAACCCTAATTCAGCGACTGAGTGACAATATCTGGATGTAAGAAGAACATAGCGATTATATTACCATCTGGTGTTTAGTTTTAAAAATTATTGATTTCGCTTCTGGTCGCTAGATAGCAGTTAATATCATTGCCAACAGAATTACAATCACCCGCTACCGCAGTTCTGCTTTTAATTTGCGACTATTGAAAATTTTTAATAGATCGTGGAAACGAATTTATAATTTGAAATATAATAAATTTATGTCATTTATATTTCATCATCACTGTAGTGCGTTTATTGAAAAAAATAAAAAATGGAAAAATAGATTTTATATATTGTATTTTAGTTAAAAAATGTATTTGCTTTTAAGTAAAAATGTCTAACTTTAACGTTAAAAATGTGTGCAGTTTGTACGAACTCAATAAAATTATTGCAGTTAAAAAGAAATTGCTCTTTTTTGAAACTTGCTCTTTTCAAAAATCCGTGAGCAATAAGAATTTCATTGAATACGCTCATCAGATGGCAGGACGTTTTTTAATCGTATTCGCTAAATCACGATCTTATCACTTTCGGTGGGAGCCACTGATTTTTTATCTAGCTGTAGCTAAGTAGATTATTTGATAAAATGTTTTTTTAAAAAAAATACTGGTACTTGAAGATTTACCATAAAAATATAATAAAAATGCACTAAAAATTCTTAAGCAACTATATTTTAATCGAAAAAAAATATTGCGCGTGTTTCAGGATAAACCAGTAACAGTAGACGAGGAAGGAGTATTGTACATAAATGTTATTCCCAAGCCAGGAAATTGTACAAGAATAACTGGTTAGTATAGTATAGAAAAAAATTAACAACAACTAATAATACTTATATGCTTGGCCAATCGACATTATCAGGATTAACCACCGAAACAGATTTTCTCTGTTCAGTACATTTCATCAATATTATACAAGAATTTACCGGAAAAAAAACAAGAAAAAAATTCATTGTTTAAAATTATATATATATATATATATATATATATATATACATATATGTATATATATTTTTTTTTTTTTTCGGAATCGAAAATTCTACCGATTGTCTATATGATATGTAGTTTTGTTTACATTAATAATTATATGTTAACTCGGGGATTCAAAATAATATAATTAAATTAAATTAAAGAAAATTTATTTATTCTATGAAACTGATAATTTTGTCACTTCCGAAAAGCGCTCCTAATATTGTGTTGGCAAGTAGTTCATTACATGTGAATCGTTATCTCGTGTGCGTTCGCGTTCCTGTTATCAGCTCGGTAATCAGTTGTTTCGGCAGACCGGTGAGATCGCTTCATTGTTTTCTATTTAGATAAATCATTTCGGTTTCTTCGCTGTCGCATTTAACTTTTACTTAGTTTACATTTTAATATTTCAGTTTGCCTTTCGCTGCTTTAAATCCATTTCGCTGTTTTTTTGTTTTTTTTTGTTTTTATTTTCCTCTCTCTTTTTCAAGTCAGTTGATTGATGAGCTCGTCTAGTGGGGGCCGCCCGGCGGCCTCCTCCAAAGATTTAAAAGCGAAACCGAATGTATCGCTAAACTTGATGGAGGTTGACGCTGTCGGCAAGCGCAAACCTTCTGGCCCTCTCTCGCCGTCCGCGATTTTGCCAAGCAAGGATCTGCGGCTATCTCAACCCGATTCGCCTAATCTCGCCACATCAAATAATTCTAACAACAGTGCTAATACAGCTGTCGAGAATTTTATTATCGATAAAAGTAAAAATAATAATAATGATAATAATAATATTAATAATAATAATAACAACAATAATAATAACAGCAATAACATCATTACCACCACCACCTCCACCAATAATAATAATAATATTATTATTAGTAATGACAATAATAATAATGATAATGATAATAGTAATGTTAATAATAACAGCAGTTATAATAATAGTAACAATAACGATAAAAGTAACACTAATAATAACAGTAATAGTACAAATAATTATAATGATAGTAAAGATACTTTATTGTTCTCGGCCGATCATCCAGGACCTTTCACCGTTCACGTCGAAAGCTTTTCCTCGAGGCAACCTTCATCCTTTAGCAATTGCCAGGCTGATCAATTCCTTTTCCTCTTCCCCCACGAGCATTGTCCCTCAAGGTAGGGGTCGTGTCTCGGTCAAGCTTCCATCCGTCTTCTCCGCTAATTCCTTTCTGTCTCATCCTAATTTTTTTGCGTCGCATAATATCAAAGCGTACATTCCAAACTCTGTGTTATTCAGAATGGGCATTATTTCCGGTATTCATCCATCCTTTTCTGAAGATGAAATCTTGGAAGGAATCCATTCTACTATTCCTATCGCCTCTATCCGTCGTATACATCGTTTTTCTGAAGGTAAAAAAGTTCCGACTGGTTCTGTTGAAATCAAATTTCATAAAACTTCTCTCCCAGAATACGTTTCGATATTTAAAATTCGATTTCTGGTTTCTCCCAGCGTTCGTCTACCTACGCAGTGCTCTAAATGCTTCCTTTTTGGACACATTGCGAAGCACTGCCGTGGTTCCTATACCATCTGCTCCCACTGTTCTTCCAGGCATTCAGTCTCGGAATGCAGCAGTCTACAACTTCCTCCCACTTGCCGTAATTGCAAAGGCGCCCACAGTGCCAATGATCGTGCTTGTCCCGAGTGGCTCAAACAAAAAGAAATAAAACGAATTATGGCATTTGAAAATATCACATTCCAAGAGGCTTCTCAATTTAAAAAAAGCAATTTAGTCTCTCAGGCTTTTTCGTATGCCGACCGTGCCTCATCTTCCACTTCTTACATTAATACTTCTTCCATTCATCCGTTGACTGCTCCCTCTCACTTCCGACCCAAATCTCCCACCTTTCATAAATCCCGTAATTCCAAACCTTTTCATAATTCTTCTCCTCAATTCCCCCCACTCCCATCTAATCGTCTCCCAACCCCCTCTAATGGTTGGGCTCTTAACAAATCTTCCTCTTCAAATACTCACCTTCCCCCAAATCCTGCTATTCCCGTCTCCTTATGTACTCCTAATTCCCCTTCCGCTACCCCTTCGCCTTTAATTAAGGATATTTCGGTAGCCATCATTGAACTACTCTCTTCAAACAATATTGCTCCCTCTACATCCTTTATTGACTCCCTTTCTTGTTTCCTGTCGAATAATATCCGTTTTAATTAATTCCCTCCTTCTATACCGAACAAAAAAAAATTAAATTAATTAATTTAAAAAAAAAAAATGGAAATAAATATCGAGACTGTATTTGCTTTATTATGTTACTTTCTGTCCCCTGCTTCTTTTCTTTCTTTTACATTTTTTCCCTTTCGTGTAATCTTCTTTACAATATTCAGTGCGAAGCATTTTAACCGGTTGGTTAACGATTTTATCGTAATAATTATCTTCATTTATGCTTATGTAGAAGTGGTTTCAACCTCTAACAGGCATTGGTGTATATTCTATACACATTTTTTTCGGGAATGGACTCACGTTGAGTTGATACACTCAATCTCTGAACTGAGTTCCATTCCTATCACTCTCCGTACACACCTTTGCTGTTTTAACTGCACTGTGATGAATTTGTCGGAGTTGTATAGCGCTGGCTATGTACCACGCCTATATATGAAGTACAACTTGCATTCCACTGGCTGCTTCGGTTCTGCACGAATATTGCTTACTCTTTTTTCTTTTATCCTAAAATTATTTTATATCTTCTTCTGCACTATGCTCTTTGTTTTTCCTTTCGACTTAACAGCCTCGAATTACTTCCTCCTGTTTTGCAACTGCGGTTCTTCATTTTTCTTTTCTCCGTTTCTCACTCATTTTAGTTCCTTCTATACAAATGCACCTCATTGTCTGCTCTTATGGTCTTTTCCCCTGCTCCTCCCCACTTCATTTATGCCTTATTCTTTTACTGTTTTATTATGATGGCTGCGCTAAATATTCTACAGTGGAATTGCCGCAGTCTAAGAGCCAATAAAAACTCATTGGAAGGGTTATTGGATCTACATAATGTCAATGTTGCTCTCCTTTCCGAAACGTGGCTTCGGTCGGACATAAATTTCAATATTAGAGGTTTCAGGGTAGTTAGATGTGATCGCGATGACGGTTATGGTGGTTCTGCAATCCTGATTAGAAATGACATTCCATTCTGCTCTTATGATATCTCTCTTAATCTTTCTTTTTGTCCCAATTTACCTAACATTGTTCACATCTCCATTCAGCCTCCCTCTGTACGTCCTATTAGCATTGTTTCTATCTATGTTCCTCCTAGGTTCGATCTTCGTCTTTTCCCCTTCTCGACGTTTTTTAATTCTATTCCGCATCCTTTTATCATCGGTGGTGACTGGAATGCGCATTCTCCTTTATGGGGATGTGCATCCTACAATCCCAACGATTCCATCCTTGAGAATGCCATCCTCTCTGATAATTTAGTTCTCCTCAACGATCTCTCCCCCACATACTACAGGAATGCTTCCATTTCTAGTTCCCTCGACCTAACCTTTTCTTCTTCGTCTATTGGTCTTAATTATAATTGGAAGACCCTTATGGGCTCTTTCGGCAGTGACCATGTTCCTATCCTAATAACTCCTGTCAGTTTTCCTCCTCCTTCTGATTCCAATTATACCAATTCTTCAGGATGGAATCTTTCCAAAACTAGCTGGCCTCTATTTCGCTCCTTGGTTGACTCGTCTCTCCCTCTCCTTCAACCAGATCACGATCCGGTACCTCTCTATAATTCCTTTTTATATTCCTTAACTTCTGCTCTTTCTTTATCTTCTCCGCCCCGCCATACGTCATCTTCTGTACATCGTAGTAAGGCTTCTTCACTTTGGTGGAACAAGGAATGCGACACTGCCTTTAATATCAGTCGCGAAACCTTTAGAACCTTCCGTTGTAACTCTACGACTGAAAATTTTCTCGCTCACAAATGGGCAAATGCGAGAGCTAGGTCTATATTGAAATCCACGAAGAAGTCCTCTTGGAAAAATTTCTGTGCCAAGTTCTCTAGAACTACTCCTCTTTCGCAGATTTGAAAAATGGCCAGAGCTTTCAAATTCCCATCCTCTTCTCGCCCTTCCACCTTCAGTATCCCCGACGATAGCCTTTTTACTTTTATTGATTCCGTCGCTCCAGCTTATGTTCCTTCTCTTGATGAATTATACTCTTCTTTTCCGGAAAATTCTCCTCCTCACTTCCTAACTTCGGCTTTCAATTTTAATGAATTAAAGTCTGTTCTCTCCAAATCGTCCAGCCCTACTCCAGGGCTTGACGGTATACCCTATCTCGCCCTTAAAAACCTTTCTGAATAATCCCTCAGTTTTCTTCTTAGTTTTTTCAATTCCTTCCTTTCAAAGGGTATAACCCCTTCCTCCTGGAATTCTTTTATCGTAATTCCCATTCCTAAGAAAAATTCTTCCCTACGTCCTATTTCCCTGGCATCCTGTATTAGAAAACTATTTGAGGGTATGCTCAACAAGCGCTTTGTTTGGTGGCTAGAGCATAATAATATATTCCCTATTAATATGTTCGGCTTTCGGCCTGGTATTGGCCCTTCTGATTGTGTTAGTCTTTTCGTTTCCCACATATACAAATCTTTTATCTAAAAACATTTCACCCTAGCTTCCTTTATTGATGTTTCCTCTGCTTTTGATAATGTTCATCTTCCTACTCTAAGAGATAAAATGACGGCAATTAATATCCCAATTAAATTCTCTTCCCTTATTATCAATCTCATGTCAAATCGTTCTATCCACTTCTCCTCTCCATCTCTTAATGCTCCAAGAAAGGTTTTCCGAGGTCTTCCTCAGGGTTCCTCCCTCAGTCCTACTCTTTTTAACATCTATACTATCAGTGTAGCTTCTCTTCCTTTAAATTCCTATTCCTTATTCTTTGCGGACGACATTCTCCTGTTTTCCTCGTCTGAGGATGTTTTAGCAGCCTATGAAGCACTCAGTTCGTCGCTCATTGTGCTGGAACATTCTCTCTCCTTAATTAATCTTTCAATTTCTCCCTCTAAGTCTTCTTATACTATTTTTACCCTCCGTCCATATAACCCTGCTTTGGTCAACCTATCCTTAAACAATGTATCTCTTTCCCGTGTTAATTGCTTTTGTTATCTCGGTGTCTTTCTTGATAGTCGTTTGTCCTTCTCTGAACACATCAAATATCTTTCTGCTTCCACTATTAAAAGGTTAAACTTGCTGAAAGCCCTGTCGCCAACTAAATGGGGTGGCGATCCCTATATTCTTATTTCCCTTTACAAATCTATTATCCGTTCCAAATTTGATTATTGTTCTTTTATTTATGGTAGTGCGTCCAAGACACGTCTTTCCAAACTAGATGTAATTCAGAATTCTTGCCTTCGTCTCTGTCTTGGCGCTCTTAAATCCTCTCCAACCACTGCTATTCTTGCTGAATCCAATTCGTCACCCCTATCCATTCGTAGATCTTATTTAGGCTATCGTTTCCTTGTTAAACGTCTTCCTCTCGCATCCTCTACCCTTGTTCAGTCTTATCTTTCGATTTATAATAGCTGGCGCTTCACTCCCAGCAAAATCCCTATTCTGGCTTTTATTTCACATCGTCTCGGTTCATTTTGGCCGTACATTATCTCGTTCAGTAATCTCCCTTATTTTTCCTTCGACTTCGCTGACATCTGTCATCCTCCTAAGGTATTTATCCTCCCCTCATTTGCAAAAAATCTCCCCCAAGCCGTAATTAAACAGGTATTCTACAGCACTATCAATTCCCTATTTCCCTCTCATGTTACCATTTACACGGATGGTTCGAGGGGGCCTGGTGGTGTTGGTGCTTCTTTCATCCTTCCTGATTTTAACCTCTCAGAATCTTTTCGACTTCCTTATTTCTGTTCCATATTCACAGCCGAGTTGTTGGCTATCCTTCGCTCTATTATTTTCATTTCCTCGAATCAATTTTCCTCTAAGTTTTTAATTATTTCTGACTCTTTGAGCGCCCTTCAGGCCATATCCTCTCCCCTTCCTGATTATTCGTGTGACTTTGTTATCCTCCGTATACGTTCACTCATTCACAATCTTTCCTATTTCCATGCAGTCAATATTGATCTGCTGTGGGTACCTGGCCACTCGGGCATATTTGGCAATGAAACGGCTGATTCCTTGGCTCGGGCTGCTGCTGTTTTCTCTCGTCTTTTTTTTTAAAAAATTCCATCCGTTAACCTGCTATCAATTTGTAAAAGCTTTCATATCCGATTTTGGTCGGATACCTATGTTTCTTCTTTTTCCAACAGTTGTTCCTTTTACCTGTCAGTCCAGCCTACTCTTCCTTCATATTCATGGTTTCTTTTGCATCCCTCCCTTCGTCGTTCTGAAGTTGTTTCCATTGTTCGTATGCGCTTTGGCCATTCTTTGCTGCCTTCCTCCAGATTTCGTTTCTCCTTGATTTCTTCTCCACACTGTCCTCTCCATCCGGATGATGCAATTATTTGCGACGCCGATCTAGTGTTCTTCCAGTGTTCATCCCTCTCGGTGGAGCGTTCTGCCTTATATTCTTATTTGCTTAAGCTTGGACTTCCTACCCCTTATTGTGCATCCTATATCCTGTCCTTTCCTTCCCCACTAATTATTCCTGCTATTTGTTCCTTTTTAGTTAAAATTTCTGATCGAATCAAAATATAACCGACTTCTTTCCTTACCTTTTGTTTCTGGGTAAAGGTCCTTGGTTGACGAGCCCAAAAAAAAAAAAAAAAAAAATATTTCTGTAGCCTCGGGCCTATCATACCCTTAATCCGGGACTGTAACTAATGCAGTAATCTGTCTTGTCTGTTGAATTTTGTACGTTTACAATATTTTTTGTATTATTTATTAACTATATTTTTCTTATACTTTAATTCTAAATCCCATCAATAAATTGCTGGTTTTTTTTTTTAAATATATTTATTTATTGTCGCTCGACAATGGAGCCATTTGCGACGAATATATTACATCTTAACAGTTAACTTATCTAGATACTATTACACATATTTACATTTTTTAGGTATGTTAGTACATTTCCACAATTTGATCTGTCGTTGTAAAGGAGTTCTGGTATAGGTTTTCCTACCATGTCGCAGGCTGCTCGCTGTGTTTCCCACTTTTTGCTTGTGAAGAGGTGGTCTACCGAGAAAGTCTCTGCGCATATTTCACAAATGGGCGCCGGCTCCTTGTCGAGGATGTACTTGTGGCTAAATGAGAAGTGTCCTATTCTTAGTCTCGAAATAACTGTTTCGTCCTGTCTTTTTGGCCAATAGTTGGTTTCCCAGTCGGCAATTTCGTTTTTGATGCGGCGTAGTTTATTTTTGATTAGAGGGATTCGATTCCACTCTTTTTGCCAAGTTGAGCGAGTCACCTTTCTGATATGTCTGGTTAAGGACGAGTCCATTTTTTTAAGTCTGCTATAGTTTCTTGAAAAGTTGTGTGCCATGGTGGTAGTTCTCTTATGTCCTTTACGATGTCTGATGTGCCAAAGTTGATGTTTTTAATTGTATTTAGGCATCGTATTCCCAATAGCTTCGGAGTTTTTGGGTATTTCTCATATAGTTGAATAACGTTTGGCGAAATAGTTTTTTCATTGGCTAAATTTGAAGTCATTTTTGTATAGTATTTCAGGGATGAGGAGATTCCTCTATGTTGCAATGGAAAGATGTTTGATTCTACGTGAAGGCTAGCAATTGGGCTGGTGTAAAGTGCTCCTGTAATGATTCTTAGAGCTGAATTTTGAACGGTGTCCTGTTTTTTCAGAACATTTTCTTCGGCACTACTGTAAATCACGGAGTCATAGTCCAACTTGGAAAGAGTCAGCGCCGAGTGTAAAGGGGTTTTTTAGAGATTTTCTATCTCCACCCCATTTGGTATGAGAAACCATTTTTATCACACTAACAGATTTATGACACAGTTTGTTTTTAATAAGTCTTCTATGTGTTTTCCAAAAGATAATTTTCGATCTATTTCTAGTCCTAAAATTCTTATGTTATCGAAACTTTGAACTAGTGTATTATTTAGGTGGACATTACAATCTGGAGGTTTAATTCGTTTTTTACTGAATGTGATCGCTTTTGTTTTATTCATTGAGAAGGATAGTCCATTTGATGAAGCCCAATCAAGCAGTTTGTTCGTTGTAGAGATTGTAAAGTGCTATTAAATTGCTGGTTTATTTTTTCATTATCATAGAATTTTGCGTTATTGTATCAATATATTTTTAAAAAGTTTTTAACCAAACATCAATCTCTTCTATATTTTTACAACCATATAAGAAAATTTTACCATATTGTCAAATTTATTATGATCTATTACTCTAATGCTATCAATTTGTTTGTTGGTTGTTATTAAGTCGAAGTGTAAGTATGGATAGGTGATCATTATTATTTAATAACTTTCCATTTTTGTGCATAATTTTTCTGTTGTATTTCTAGTTCGACTTGATTGATGATTTGGGTAATTCTTATTTTGGTATTCTTATCTGATATATTTTGATGTACCTGATGTAATTGTGTTATGATTAAGTTTATATTTATTTGATCAAATTTTGTGATATTTTTAATAGTTTCTATTGCTACTTCTTTTTTAAAGTGCTGAACATTAATTTTGTGTTCTCAATTGAAGTATTGTAAATATAAATAAAAAAATATAAAACACAAAATTCTTTCTCTCTTTGTTTTTCTTTCTCTAGATGAAAAAATTATTGAAACGTTGACCAGAATATCCATAACTATGGTAACTTGTACATACTTTTCCATATATTTTCAATTTCAAACTAGTAGCGCTCATCTTTGAAAAATTTAGTTTCATTTTATTTATATTATTTCAAAATATTGAATTAATTACTAATTACCTTTGCCGGCAGCAATTGACGAATATTTGCGAATGGAAGTAAGAGGTGACAGAGTGGATTTCGATAATGGGCAAGAAGAATTATTCGACTATTTTGCAAACGTGCTGGAAGTACCAAAAAAAAAGATTTTTCTATACCTGGTACGTTAAAGTATTTCTTCACTTCACTTATATTATTGTCCAGAAATTTTTGATAAGAATATTTGTTTAGTTTTAGAGAAAATACTGATACTTCTCTTTAGAAGAAACTGTAATACTACATGTGGCATTATTTGAAAAAGCGTGTAAGTCCAGTTAATAGCAGCACTTTATTTTTTTTTTAAAATAAGTTGTGCACAGGGCAAATATGCCTGTTGTGTGAGTGCCTGACACTCTTATTAACGTTTATTAAAAAAATACAAAAATTACAAACTATCTTAACTTATTCCATAAATCGTAATATTAGTAAACCTAGCGTTATGTGTACGTATAAATATATATACAAATGCAGATATGTAACGCGTCCCGCAATCACCGATGTATATGAAGGGGTGGTTTTGGGGGTTTGCCCCCCCCCCCATCCATGTAGCTTACTTAAAAGCCCGAATTTAACCGAATACACTATCGTAGTGTAGGACTTCTCATTGTCGCTTTGGAATGGATTTAAAATAGTTCGAATCTTTTTATGTCTTTATTTAGTTTACTTCAGTAGGAAAGAATGTCCAAGCTTGTTTGTCAAAAGGTATATTATATTGTCTTTAGTCTTTCGAATAATGATGAGGAAAAGCTAAAAGCTTTAAAAGATCCTTGGAACCTAAGGGATGCTTTCAAGTTTCCAGTTACTGGCAAGAGGAATTTTTCTTTTCAACGTCGTTGGAAACACTCGCGTTATGTAGGGAGCACTTTGAGAACTATGGGTTCTACTTGGAACAGTGCAAGGTGTACTGGTTATCTTGGAATCTTTGTTAATAAGGCATTTACTAACTTAGCGAACTTTGATCATCACACAAATACAAAACAAATTCGCTTTAGAGCAAGCAGCAAACTTTGTAAAGTTCGCGGAAGGAAAATCTACTGATGTTGAGGGGTTCATGAACCTGGAAGGTCATAAAATTGCTGAAGATAACCGCGAAAGATTAAAAGCTATTGTAGAGAAACAGTTCTTTAGCACAGAAAACAGGAAATGGTCCTAAGAGGAAGCCATGATTATGAAGTTGGAGTAAACGAACCTGCTCGAAATGACGACAATTTTCGAGTACTTCTCCATTTTCGTGCTCGATCTGGTAATGAAACATTTAAGAGCCATTTACTTACACAAACCATGCGCATAGTAGAGCTATGTATACTTTGTATCAGGAATTTAGAATGAATTGGTCGAACTAAGCGGTAATGCTATTCAAGCGCATATACTTAAAACGGTCAAAGAGGCTGGATTTTTTACGGTATTGGCAGACGAAACTCAAGACATATTCGAGCGAGAACAACTAGCATTATGTTTATGATATGTAGACTGCTCAATTGAAAAATCAGTTATCCGGGAGGATTTTCTTGAATTTATCTAAGTAGAAAATGTTTCAGCTCAAACATTGGCGATGACAATTATAATGCATCTCTTATCCTATAACTTACGATATAGATAAATTTATTAGACAAGGCTTTGATGACGCTGCAGTACTGAGCGATCGTTTACGAAGCATGAGTACAATAATCTTAGGGGAATACCCGAGAGCACAATTCGTGCACTGGTGGCTCACATTCTCAACTTAGTTCTAGCGCATTCATGTGGGGTACCTACTGTATAAGGATCATGAAACGTACAATAAACTTTTTTCGACAATTTTCACTTCGAGGCAGCCTTTTGAAGAAAATTGCTGATCAGATTAATTTAACTCATTCAACGTTTATTTCTCTTTGTGAGATGCGGTGGACCGAAAATTTCGCGGCTGTAGAACGGTTTGTACAAATGCTTCCCGTAATACGCGCAACACTTGAAGCAGTAGTTGCTGATCGGTATTTCGCCACTTAAGCATACTCACTGCAATCCTTCATAGAGTTAAAAATTATCTCACAAACAACACGTCTAAATAAAGCAATGAAAAAAGTTAATATCGATTTGACCAACACTTGCAGTTATGCAAAAACTATAAAAATGATATTACAAAATATTCGGAATGAAAAGTCGGTTCTCAGACCTTTTCAGGCAAACAAAGCAGATGAGTTCAAATGTCATAGTTGTTCCAAAAATGAACAGATTGAAAACGTAGTGTAGTAATGTACCGAGAGAAACTGCCGAAATAGTATTATCGCCGAAATGCATTTTACCCCTTTGTTGACCATGTCATTACAGAACTCGATGTCCGCTTTAAACCACATGAAGAAACAATCGAAGGGATTCAAATGCTTCTACCTGAGAAGACGAGTAATGTGACTCTAGCACACAAGAAAAACTGAAATAAATAGTACAAACATTTCTTTGTGAAAATGAAAGCACAATATTTCTAAGTGGATGTTTCTTCAATTAAGAACCTATATTAGGAATCGAATGGGTGACGAAAAAATATTGGTCTTACTCTCGTGAGCATTCACCGTGACCCGGCGGTAAAACTAGATTCTAAAGAAATTGTAAATAAGTTGGCAATAAGACGTAAACGATTCAGTTTTTAATTACATTCTTAGTATATTATTATAATAATATTAATCTAAGCAAAGAATGAAATAAGATTATAATTATTTAATATAATAAATAATAATATAATATAATAACGTAGAACGACCTACTGTTTTATTTTGTTTAAAAAAAAAAGTTATGAAAATTTCAGATTTGAACCCCCCTCATTGAAAAGCTATATATACGTCCGTGCCTGTAATACACATTAGTACACAGGTACATGCAGGAAGCTTAATATTTTAAAATTGAAAAACATGATCTTTTTGTTAGTGGGTTAGAAAAGTTTAAAGGTGGGTTGTCAGCAGTAAAACATATTCCCAAAGCATATAAAAACAAGGTTAGCAAATTACTAGACTGTTTAGGCAGCGGTAGATGCATCATCAACACACATAAAAACACATAGGCGTACAAAGCAACTTAGCGCAGGTTAACAGGTCATATTAGGTTTGGTAAGTTATAGGTATAATAAAGACCACCCCCAAAGTCACATCCGCACATACTTGTACGCATGCACACACTCATACACGTGCACATGCGAACGCACACATTTTTACATACACACACATATGAGCATACAAAACAGCTTAGAATAGGTTAGCAAGTTATATTAACATTGGTTGATTATAGATGTAGTTAGGTACTTCCGCAAAGCATACACACGCAAAAACAGTTAATTTGGCAGGGGTTGGAAAAGTTTAAAGGTGGTTGGCCAACAGTAACACATATTTCCAAAGTGTACTCGAACATAAGCAGATGGTACTGGTTAGCAAAGTATTACATCGGCTAGGTAATCATAAATGTATCAACACACATGCAAACACATAGGCACACAAAGTAACTTAGTATAGGTTAGCAAAATTATTATTGGCTGGGTGAAGTCTAATGTCCCTACTGGATGAGTGGTGTTACTGAGGAATGAGTACTTCCAGTGTTGGTGTTGACAGAGAAAGCATGCTGTCGTATTAAGGTGTGTTGGGTGTTAAGTTGTAATGCTGAAGATGTATATGCAGCAAGCAGAATAGCGTAGTTGATGTAAAACATTATGTGGTGGTAAAATCTTATTGGATAGCCTAATGTGTGAGGGAGCCACGGCCATTTGATAAAGTATTGACTCTTGATTAGCTAAGTAAAGGCGGCTTGGTCACGTGACACAATACTTGCTCCTGATGATTGGCGATCCCCCTAGAAGTAGCAAATTCTACCTACGAAAGTTTTTTGGGTTATTTATATATAATCACGATAAATTTACTGCTCGCTATAAGTGAAAGATAACCAATTTTCAAAAGTTTTACTTAAAAACAAAATTCACTTTTCCTACTTTATTATTATGGTAGAAATGTCAAACTCATGCAGTTTCATTCTCAATGAATAACATTCCTAAACTCGAGAATCGTTCCTGTATAATCTTAAACATGTTTTAATTAAAGTTTCGAAAAATTTCTCTCTCCACTAGTTGCTGTGACTGGTATTATTAACAATATCGCTATTGAAATTTATAAATTTTGTAACAAGAATGCATATAATCGGGAAGACTTTGGCGCGTGGTCTTTACCTCGTCATAGTACACGACTGGTTACTTTAAGGTAAAAAGTTTTTTGGTTGTGAGTCAGGAAAAGCTTTGTGTCACGTTTTTTTTTTGCATTATAAAAAAGTCATGTAAAAAATTATGCAATTCTTAGGAATTCGCGTAATTTCCTATGACCAGTTAAAATTACTAAACAATAATTGTTTAAATTATTTTTTCAATTGATTTCGTACGAGATAATTTAAAAATATTTTTAAGCGCAGCTAAGTTTAAATCTATAGGCAATAATTTAATTCTCGGTAATTGTATTAAAATTATGAAAATCGACGAAAAAAAATCTCCCGCTTATCAGCGTAACATTTATTTAAATGTTAAGAAGTATATGATTTTTTCGAAACTTTGTAGTGTTTAAACTACGCGCTACAATCTTGTCCCATCACAAATACCTTACATTAGCAGAAAGTGATTTGTAATTTTGTTGAAGAAATGGGTAAATTTTATTAATACAGTTAGAGAGAGATTCGGTTACGGTTCAAGTACACGTGTGTTTAAAAATGAGTAAAGATTTTAAAATTTCGTCAAATATTTCTGAAAAAGAAAAGACAATTGAAAAAAAAAAAAAAGAAAAAAGCGCCATTTTTGTATAAATCTCTCTATAAATAGTACTTGTTTTCTTAGGTTTGCGGAAAAATATTGAATCACGGAGAGAGGGATACACGTATTCTCAACCAGTTGGTTACGAAAAATCGATGTTTTTCCGTGAAGAAGTACATTTATAATAGAAATTTATTGCTTCTTTTTATTACTTTATACGATCAATTAATAATATAATTAGAGAATGCGATAATACAAATAAGTTAATCCATACTTGGCGCTGAATTTTTTTTTTATTCTGAAAATCGTTAATTATTGAAACTCGCGCTTTATGGAACTTATTAGGTTTTTTCTTTCTTTCTATTACATTAAACATGAGATGACTTTTTTTTGCTTTGGTAACCGAATTAAGCTTAATGCCACTTTAATTCCATTTAAGTAAGGTAGAGGTACCAGTAATTGACACCTTAAGCATTTCCCCCCTTTTAATAGCGAATAATAACTCTCTGTTTTTAGCTATCGATTTCTTTCTCATAGATAATGATTAAGGAATGTTTACTTAATATTTTCATTTTTAGTTTTACTTTGCATTTCAATTACAACCTCGACAAGATAACTTCAAAGTGAGAATTGTAAAAAGTACCAGTGATTGACATGCCACAAAGCTGACGTTCCAGTGATTGATGCCCAGTGATTGACGAAATAAAATTTTCTCATTTTTTGAATCATTTTTGATAAATTGTTAAAAATTAAATAGAAGATGACATATTTTTAAGTATTGGTGATGTATAAGATACATAATTGCAGTGGTAAATAATGAATAAGGTATTTCAAGGTTTAGTTCAAAATTTATTTAAAAAAAAAGTCAGTATAAAATTAACTTATATTTAAATTTAAACTACTTAAACTAATTTCAAATTTTATTCTTTCGCGACCACGTTTTGTCTCTTTAGTTCAAATTCATTTTAATTATATTTTTTTTCACCCACATTTCGTTTTTTACATTTGGGTAAAAAAAAGTATCATGCTGTTTTTCAGATTTTCGTAAAAAGTTAATGAAATATTTGTCATCTTTTATTTGTGCCAGTTTTCCTACGTAATATATATATTTTTTTTTTGCGACAGTTTTCAATTTTACGAGTACAAAATTACCAACTATAACCTCTTCCTGGCCAGTTTCATTGTCTTCTGAATTTTCCAAATCAGAAAAGGTTTCGCCGTCACTTTCATCGCTAATGAATTCACGATTAGGCTCATCATTTTCCTCCTCATTGGCAATAGGCTGTTTTTTCTTCTTGAGTTTGCTCAATGATTTGAGTTTTGTTTTTTCGGCACGTTCTTCCTTTTTTTTTTTGCCTCTTCGGCTTTTTTGTTCTTTCTTACGATTATAGTCTTGCCAGGCTTGTGATGTTATAGCTTTGGGAAAAGTTTCCCGTTTTCGTTTTTTAGATAGGCCAGCATAATTTGGCATCTGATAGAAAAATGCTTTTTTGAAAGGACTTGGAACTTGATTGTCTGGTGGTTTATACTTCTCCCTTAGTATTTGTTCTCCAGAAGATTCTTGCAGAGGATTTGCAGTTGAGCATGGTGTAATCGGTGCAACACGATCAATTAAATCCGTGCATGTGAGCTCATTAATAGAAATTGATGGTGGAATAACAGAGAAATATTTTAAATACCTGAAGTTGAAGGCGTTGACATTATCATTGTTTTAGAGTTTGCTAAGAATGAATTATCATTAGTCGTATTTTCACATAAATTTAGATCTGCACCAAGTAAAATCGAGACGGCTTCATCGTTTTGTACGACTTGTGGATTTGCTTCACATTTAGCATCTTTCCACAGCTTGAAGAGCGATGTAAGTTTATCTTCTTCTAATACCGTTTCTGCCTCCTCACCATAAAAATTTTTACTAAACACTTGTATTACATTAGGCGCAATACGTTCCTCCAAAAGTTCAAGGAATATTACCGTCATTGTACTCGTATTGGTCGTATTATCGGGAAAACTATCATTCATGGTGCTCAAATTTTGTTTCTTTGTAAATGAATGATGTGATAGATCAAATTTGGAAAAATCAATCTGATCCACATCAAATGGACACAACCCACACGTTCTGAATCCATTTATGAAAATTTCCTTGGGCAATGTGTCAAGTACTGTTTTTATCAATGGGCAAACAGTTGCATTAGTCAAGCTCGCACCATTATTATTTATTCTAGAAGACCGTATAGTATTCTTCCAACGTTGTTTAAATGAGCGAAAAACTGAAACATCTAAAGGCTGCATTATGCGAGTTTGCATTTGGATATAAGGCAAGAACTTCAATTTTTTGTTGGCTGCAAAATTCAGAAAGTTGTAATGTCAAATGCGAATATGTTGTTGCTTTAGCCATGGCACGAATATATTCGCAACGTATTCAAAAAATACAGAACTCGTCATCCAATCATTTTCTGAGCGCCCCACTCCCCATGAATTTAGAACTGATTCAACTACATTCTTTGGAATTCGTTCGTAACGAAAGACATCCATTGGAGGAGCTAACTCTCCATTAGCATTACAAGTCTGCAGCATAGTTAAATTGTCTTTTTCGGAATTTTTGGACCGACGATATATAGTTTTATCACCACGTCGAGCAAATGTTTTCCCCTTATTTGGAGCCAGATATAATGCCGTTTCATCACAATTAAAAATTCTTCGCGGATCTTCAAAAACTGACAACAATTTCTTTTCATTCAAATATTTTTTCATGTCTTGAAACCAGTTTCGTATATTATTTTCTGTAATACTGGCTCGACTTTCTGTCAAATGTTGCGAAGTTCGTAATGTAATATCTGGATGACGCTTCTCCATAGCTTATACCACTTCTCTCCTGGTTGATTCTCTTTAAATTTTAATGGCTCGTTCAATTCTTTAAGATACTGGTGAATACTGATCATGAGTTGTTCTTTTCCTATTGGAAATCCGGATTTGTGCATCTCAAAAATCCAGTTTTTCAACCTATCTTCAAATTCAAATGAAAGATAAGGATCTGGCCCCATACGGTTCTTTCCTTTAAAAAAATTAAAATATGTAATTATTTCTTATTCATTCTATATTGACTCGGTAAGTATCTTCAGTAAACTTCACTAATTCAAATATAACTTACCCTTATTCTCAAACTTATATTTTCATGTAGTTCGAGGCACATTATGTTTTTTGGCAGCAGTATAAGCCTTCATACCCTTAGCCATATGGAACAAAGCTTTCTCCATTCTGCTTTCATCGTAAGGCTGGGCTGGTTTCTTTGGCATTTAATTGTAATTCACAACAACAAAGGTAAATCACGACTGTCAATCATTAGATGCTTACAATTTTTTAAATAAAACCAATGATTGACATACTGTCAATCAACTGAAAGGTTGGTATATTTTTCAGACCAGTATTTGACACATCAATAAAAATGGCTACTACTATCACATTTCATCCAACCAATACACAAATCGATACATTAGGATATCCTCTATCAATTAGTCTTTATTCGAACATAATTATCATAAAGAGTTGAGAAAATAATATTAAAAAACCTAACTTACTTTTCTTAAGAATTTTTTTAGAAACTAGACAAATTAGGCGCACTTTTCAACTCATGCAAATGAAACACAATTCACCACCTACCACGTGATTTTTACTCGATCAACTAAATTAAATTGTTATTAACAGATGTATCCTTTATCAGATAGCTTTGGCAGTGTGACCATTTATCGTACATAAATCTTATTTATGGCTTTCAAAAAAAAAAGTGTCAATCACTGGTACACTGTCAATTACTGGTACCTCTACCTTACTTGATAGCTAAGTGGAATAATAACTACTGATTGTTACGCGATCGCAAAATAAGAATTTTTACTTACTTTTTAGTCACCCAAAAGTACCTTTTTCTTGCTATGTCATCTCGTTCTCCTGTAGTAGCCTCCTTTTTTATCTGTTCAATTTCTAGTCGAATCAAATTTTAATTTATCTTCGTTGTTAGCTAACTTATTTGGTTCTGTCCCTTTTGTTTAAATTTTTTTCTTGGCGCATACATTAAAAAAAATTACAGACACGAGTAAAGTATAAATAAAATTTGTCAAATAGGTCGGATAATAAATATCGCACCTACAGAAGCACGGCGGTAATTTTCTACCAATAAGAACGTTTGAAATTCTATTAGGTAGGAAACTGAAAGGAGAACATTTAATATAAGTGATGTTAATAAAAAATTTTGAAATAACATTGTTAATCTTTCCGAAAGGAATAATAGTCAGTAGCCATTATTTTAGAAAACTATATATCTAACGGAAAATTTTTGTTTACAGTATTATCCACGGGGTCGTAAAACATTCGTATTATCGGAACCATTCATGACGGCTCCTGCTGCGATACAAAAGTTAAAAGATTCCATGCAAAACCAGGGGTGCCCGATTTCAAGGCACTGAACTTCCGGTTCAAATTTCATCAGAAAAGCCCGAAATTCAATTGTCAGATCATCGAGTATACCAATTAATATATTTCTACGCGTTCTCTTTTATTATTTTAAAATTAAATATAAATATATGTAGTTATTTACGTTTATTTACGCGAATATAAAATCAAGCGCGATAATGATCTGGTGATTAGTGATTACCCTTTTGCTTTTGAGGTTAAACTTTATATATATATGTGTGCACAAAAGTGTTCTGAAACTGATTCAGGGAATTTGTTTTACGCTATAAAGCTCGTCAAAATGAACAAAAAGGTCCCGAGGGAAAAGCTATTTGGTTGAACAATTAATTAGTTGTAATTAATTTAATTATTTAATTTAAATAAAAAATTATTTTTTTTATAAATCGATATTTTGTAAAATAAAAATAAAATACATATTGAAAAGAAGTAAAATATGTATCAAATGTAGTCATAAATGTATAGTCAGTAATGATTTGTCAATGGTCTAGATTCTAGAGTAAGTGCTCAATATGTTGACCATTTTGTTGTACCACCAACTCAGCTCTTCGCGTAATGTTGTTTACAGTCCGTTGCAGAAGTTCTAGATGGTTGTCGAATGTCGTCAAACGCTTCGACGATCCGTCGTATGCAGTCGTCTTGTGTGTTGGTTGGTGTACACGTTTTCCTTAATACAACACCGCAAGAAAAAATCCAGAGAAGTTATATTGGGAGACCTTGTTAGCTATTCAATTGGTCCGAGGCGCCCTATCCACCTGTCCGGGAAGACTTTATCCAAATACCTTCTTACAACCCTTTTGTAGTGTGCCGATGCTTCATCGTGTTGAAGTAGCATATCTAGCCTAGTTTGCAGAGGAATATCTTTTAACAAACCAGGTAAATCGTTTTAAAGAAACTCGAGATATGCTGCATCGGTCAGTCTCAGTGGAACAAAAAAAGGGTCCAATCTAAAATATAAAAAGTAATTATCAAATAAAATAAATCAGTGTTTTACGAAATGAAGATAACATATTCATTGTTTATTATATTTTTTATTTCAAAACATACTGAATCATAAAAAAAAATATATTTTTTTTTTATTACAATGAATTAATTTAATTAATTAAAATGACTTTTCCCTCAGGACTTTTTTGTTCATTATAACGAGCTTTATAGCGTAAAACAAATTTCCTAAATTAGTTTCAGAATACCCTGTATATATATATGTATATGTTTTTAATATATATACATATATATATATATATAGTCATTTGAAAAAGACTAAAATTCATGAATATGCTAAATTTTGGAGCGGCTTAAAATAAGGAAGGCGTTGATTAATTTAATGCAATTATTTTCGACTGCAAATTGGTTATTTAAATTTTGGAATTTTATGGTCTGCTCTTTTTCTTTCAGTTCTATCCTCAGAGGAGCTTACTAAAAAAAAAATTTCCGAAATCATCTCTGTGAGACCTCGTTTGAATTGTTCATTTTCTTTTTTCAAATTCATTTATTTACGTCATTGACGGATGTATAGCTCAATGTTGATTTCCGTTCGTAAAATGTGCACGGTGCACTTCGTACTTATTACAGCAAAGCTCGAGTTTAGAAAATTCAAATAAATTGCATTAGTACGCTATCTGCTGCGCAAACGATATGACGCTATTTTCCGGTTCGGGCGGCTGAATTAATTCATTACTTAAGAGTGAGATAGTGCGGCATTTTGAATTTGTTTACCATGGAAATTCCTTTCATTACTCTTCATTATTTTGCGGTAAAATTCTTATCAGGTCCCCCGTATTATGCAGTTCTGTAGGGTTAGTTCGGTGCAAGTGCTTCAAGTCCCGTCTTTTGCTCTGGAACAATAACAATAACTTTCTTATTTATTTTTACGAGAACCGTATACCATGATAGTAGTAGCAATCTAACATAAAGTGAACGTATATTGAAAAATATACATTATTGCGATAAGAAAACTTAAATAAAACAAATAGAAAAAAAGTACATTAAAAGAAATAATAACTATATTTTAAACGTTAATGAAACACGTCTCCTCCACAAAAATATCAGTAGAATTAAAAAGATCGAACGTGGTATTAATAGTGCAAATTTTTAAAATAAATATTTGGTAGAATTTAAAAAATTAAATTAAATAGGTAGGAGAAAATTCTTATAAGAAGAATTGTTCGTTACGATTTATTTCTCGAAACAAATGAAAAACACATTCGGTATTTACTTTTAAATCACGCGGAAAATGTCGAATAAAGTTTGGGAAAAGGATTGTACAAGAAATGATATGTTAGTTGCCAAAGTAAAGATTAAGCTTTGCTTTTGTAAGCTGATAATATTTTAAGCGGTTACATCCTAAAGAAAAGAATTGAACTGCCCGCTGTCCTTGGAGATTGTTTTTAGTAATTAAAGTATATCATAAACCCTGACAGCGAGTTTAATATTTCGCAGTTAAACTTTTCATAATAAGTGCCTAACGGATTCGAAGTAAGTAGTAAGCCAGATCGTACCTTTTTGCGATCCGCCTCTACTATCACAGAGTTTTTAATATTCAATTTCAAGCTGAAGAAAAAGCGATTTGAGTCTGGAAACGAGCTTCGAATTAGTATTACGAAAACTTTTGATGGTTGACGCAAGCTCGGTAGAAGTTCGTTTGATTTTTAATCGGGTGAACAATTTTAAAGCGTCCTTCATTGATGACTAACTGTTTCTACTATGAGGTATCATCCGTTTTAAGTTATTGCAGGTTTCAATGAAACTTGAAAATGATTCTTTTTATAGGTTTACAGGTCAATCAAATTTCGAAAAACAGACAAGTAGACGTGCTCGCTTGCCGGTTTAGTTTATATTAAAATTTCTCATACTTCCCCAAAAATCAACCTGCTCCGATTTGTTCACACTGTAATACTCCTAGCACTGTTCAATCACTTCCTTACAAGCCGTCCGCAATCTTACACTCTAAAGCATTCTTCTTGACTACTACAAAGTTTCCCACAATCTGATAACATTTCTTACACTTATCAACTCGGTACTTGATGATTTCTATCGTGCTTCTGGCCTAGATGCAGTACACGGCACGTATATCAACAAAGTACAACGATTAATGTCCGTGTTATGTGGCAGAAAATTTAATCCATAAATAGTAGCAGGAATGCTCTCCTAAACTTTCGGTAAAAAGAATTAGCGGGATACCGACATCGAACACGAAGTATGTTAATGACCATTCGCGAAGATTTTCATCATGAAATTTTCTGAATTCAAATATTCCAGGCAATATCCGCAACGAAAAATGCTCTTCTAGCAACGACCTATTATCTTTAATTGTAAATCCTACAATGTGATGACTCTTTCGTTACACCTGAACTAGATTTCCAACTCGAATTTTACACTAGGAGAATAGTGAATGTGGCGGCGAGTCGGATATATCTCTGCGTGATAGAACGCCTTTTTTCTCAGTTAAATAATTCCTTTTAAATTTTTACAACCGTTTACATAAGGAATCTGAGCCAAATTCCTGAAAAGTTGTTAAAAGTCCCTTATAAAAAATTGAAAATTACAGATCAGTGTATTTCTGTTATCTGTCTTACTCAAAATTATGGAAAAAGTTGTGACCGGGTGACTGCTGTATTTCCTTGAATTAAATTATATTCTATTTCCTGCACAAGCCGGCGGTCGTAGGTCAAAATCAACAATTAGTCATTTACTGAGTTTTTAAAGATGTACCTGACTTTCACCTTCGAAAATACTTTTATAACGAGTTCTGTGATTTGTGGAAAGTATTCAAGAGATAATAGCGGGATGGACAGTAAGCCAGGCCGATACATTTACAATTAGTTCAGTGATCGATCGATTAAATCGGAATCGGTTTATCAATAGTGTACCTCAAGCTTTTTCCGTTGCTTATGCCCTATTATTTATTCCCCGTATAAATGATCCTAATGAACGCCAAATTGACTTAGAAACATTATGTAACAAAATAAAAAGCTAAATCTCTTAAATCTTTAAATGTAATTAAATTCTTTTCAAACTCTAAATTTAAAATGTCCATACAAAATTCCTTCAAAATATTTATACACATATATATGTATGTGTGTATGAAAGATTGGTTCTCAGAAAAATTAGTTATTGTACGCTTCTGCAGTGATTCTTTACTAAAACTACTTAGTCCAATATACAATTCTGCTTGGTGCACAATATTGTAAGTACACGTAGACATATGTACATTACTAAAAGAAAATATTGGTGTAACCTCTCAAGAAATTTATTATCGTTTAAAAGCCACGTACACGCGCACTGGAAACACTCGGTACAAGTTGTTAGATATTTTCCTAGTCGTATCCACCAGTCGCATATGTTTTTTATCAGCGGATTTTGTAAGTTGACTCCTCTTAGTTCATTCACAGTTATTAAAAGACAGTGCAGCAGTAGTTTAGTAATTTAGATTAATGCTACATTATACAACAAACACTTTTACACTTTTTTTAAAAATTTGTTGGGCTTGTCAGCAGTGGACGATTACCCATCAAGAGAAAAGAACGTAGGACGAAAGAAAAATGAGGTCGCTAGGAGAGCTATTCAGGGAAGAAGGAGACGATCAGAACTACTATGAGGAAGTAACAAAGGAGTCAAAAGAGATCGATACTAGTACAACTAGCAGTCCGAAGGGAATAAATGTATAGAGCAAAAATATGAGGAATGTCCTAAAGAGAAGCGTTCATGTCTTGCTAGCCATTTTACCTGTTTATGATATTATATTTTATCTATATAAAGAACTAAATGCGATGTAATCAGCATCAAAAGAGAAGTGTAGTTATCCATGATCGCGATTGCTGGGCAGCGCCCACAAAAAGATCCTCATAAAACAATATGGCCGCAACTGCAAAGCAGTGAGTGGCCGATGAAACAAGAAACAAAAAATCGCTATTTCGCACTACGGCTGCGATTGCGAAGCAGTGCTCGCAATTCCCGTCCAGAAAAGCAAAGTGATTGCTTATCCATCATTCAAACGTACAGACGACAAGCTTACGAAATATTAAGGAGAAGAAAGAAAGCCTACATCGGAGGAGACCAGCATGATCGCTAAAAGATAGCGCAGAGTTCATACTGACCCAGGACGATACACATCACCTTGACCTAGTAGCACTATGGTCACCATCCGAACAAAGAGACTCACAATGCACCAGGTAAAGGCGGTGGATGAATCAGAATATTAAGATCAGAAGAGGATGAAGGACTCACTTAAATGTTATTACGGTCGCCGATTAAAGACAACAATTTAGCAAGAGCAGGAACAACTGACAGTGAAGGAAAGGCGAGAATAAAGGATGCACTTTTACGCTTATACACTCATCAACTGTAAGATGTGTTAAAGCGATGTTTCGGTGCAAAGCTGATTACTGATCACCATCATTTAAACTCCCTCTTCAGCTTGCACATTGAAATATGTATATGCTTATTCCCATAATCGTAGGAATGAGAGAAGTAATTCCTCCCGTTAGAGGTACGTAGCAGGTAGAATCAATAATAATATGAGATTAAAATATAAAGTCGTGTAAGAATCATAATTACGCAGCAGGAAAATTGTATCGAATGTAACAACCGGTAAACAGATAAAGTCAAAGTGAAGATGACTGATGTGGAAGTGGATTAAAATTAATTAGAATAATAATATATTTCGATAATTAATTAAATTTACATCGGACTATTTGTTATTGGATGTGATGATTTATTATGAGAGTTCGAGGTTTAAAAGAATAATTAAAATAATATACATTTGAAAATTTTACATCGGCGAATAATAAACGATAGTAGCAGTAATACTATGTACAATAAGAAATAACATCGTTATACAATTAGCACCGTATACAGAAATCGCATCATGCTTTAAAACTGAGAAAGAATAGAGTAAGGAAAGAAAACGTTAACTGGTTAGATTGATGAGCAGTTGGAACACAAAAAAAAACGATTTTTTACGGCTTTTAGAGTGATTGACTACTGTCGCGATGTAAGGAACCGGCGAAGCACTAAAACCACCTAAAATAAGACAATAAGAATAATATTAGCGAAAATTGATGTCAAGGTGAAAATTTGAAAAATAATTTAAGACATCGTCTCAAATGACCCATAAACGTGCTCGGAATTACAGAAAACGGAAATCAGAGGAAAGCTGGCATCAAAAGAAATGCAATAAGCCTAAAAAATCCAGTGCCGGGCGAATAGAAAAGTTACGACTAAAAAGGAAATCAGAGAAATTTCGAAATTATTCATAACATTTCTTTGTAAAATATCCGAAATAAGTCGTTCTTAGCTATATTTTAGATTTATTTTTTCATTAATAATACTTTTTTTGAAATATCCGCCCACTATGATTACACTTACACGGGGCCCTTTATGTCATGTAACATTTATTCTATTCACCGAGTACTCCATTATTGATTGTTTTCGTTGTCGCACATTAATTTTTTCATATTTTTAAAACGTGAGTAATGAAGTAACGTATTAATATCGAATACTTATGATTTCATGATGATCTTTTCAAGAAAAATATGCGGCGCAGACCCTAACTACGCTTAATAATCTACAACAAAACCATTGATTTATTGGAACAACACGGGATCGCACTGTTTTGGAAAATATTTTAGGTAACTTCACACAACTGGATTTGTAACATAGTGGCCTATGGTTGGAAGGTAATAAGCGGGCTAGCGCTGGAATTTAGGCTCGAATCTAGTGGCTAGAATAACTCTTTTTCCTTTTTTTAATTTTAAACTATAAATTTCACAAGTAAAATCGTCTAGGTAACTGTAAAATTGGCGTAGTCGCATTTTCAGAAGGTTCATTTGGTGATGATGTATTGTCACTGAAAATTAAAAATATAGCGTAGCCCCTAAAGGTTGAACATGGAAACAAAATTTATTCCAACAGAACTCGATGCTAATCTTAAGAAATACAACATACCGCGCTATAAAGCGACAATTAACAGCCCCTGGAACATGGAAAACAACGAAAAAAAAAGTACTGGTGCTAACTTGTGCCATCGCAAATAAACAGTTTTTGTATGGAAATTGCAGATTTTCTTTTAGCGAAAATTTAAAATTTTTGAACTACCGAATTAGGGTTTTGGTTTATTTTTTTTGCTGTGTGTATTTTTGGTGGAAATTGTTTAATTACGTAAAATATATGTATATCACTGGCCGCCACTGACTGCCCTTTTTTAGATCTATTAAAAATGAATAGAAGTTTGGGATTCCACTGCGGGCAACAGAGTATCAATGTTAATTGTGATCTTTTTAACAATCTGCCAGATTTGAAACGTGGCTTCTTTGAGAATTCAGTGTATTTGTTCGGCGTACCCAATTTTTAAAATTTTCATTTATTTTATGTTTTTTATCGTTATTTTTAGAATTTTCTATATGAAAGGGCTGTAATTTTTGTGTGAAAAACTATAAATAATAGCAAAAATGAACTATAATTACGGTCAGAAATGAATTGATTCGTTTATCTGAATACTCGATACAAATAAAGAATAATTTGAACAGAATAAATAACCAATCTACTAAAACCGGGTTCAGCAGTATATTGTACATAATGCCAAGCGCAGTTAATTTAAGTAATACGTATCGGATTCTTCGGTGTAGCAGATATGTTTCTTTTTTAACATTGATTGTGGTTTGAATTAAATTAATAAGTACAATTCCGAATCATATATTAGAGGAAAAAAGAATTGGTGTGTGGAAAAATGAGGTGGAAAATTGGTTAAAGGAATGGCGCAAAGATTGAACAACAAGCTACGTACTGAATCTCTCTACCTTTTAATGCTCCTTTCTTTATACGTTTTTGTTTTTGATTTCCTAGTGTCTTTACCGGACATTAAGTTGTAAAGAAGATTATGTTTTCCCATTTTAAATATTGAACTGTCGGCATGTGATAATGTACAGATACGTATTACGGGGCGTGTTACGTAGTTGCATGCGTATATATATTTATACTTAATCTTAACGCTAGAGTACTAATATTATGAGTATAGAATAAGTTAAGATAAATTATAATTTTTGTATTGTATATATTTTTTGAATAAACTTTAATAAGAGTGTCGGGCACTCACACAACGGGAATATTTGCCCTGTGAGACCTACAACTTCTTTCGAAAAAAAAAAAAAAAAAAAATTGAAAGCCCAAAACTAAGCAATAACATTAGAAGCAATTAATGACAAAAGATAAATCTATATATATATATATATATATATATATATATATATATATATATGTGGATATATATATAAATATAAATATATATACATTTAGAGATAGAGAGAGAGGGAGAGAGAGAGAAAGAGAGAGTGGCGCTTAAAAACCTGACACATATATCTTTTTTCGATCGTGCCAAAAAGTTTTATAAAAGATGTTGAAGGTTAAAATTTTTTTATTTTTTAAAAACAATATCGTTTAAATGATGGCCGTTGTTTAATATACAATTTTCTAGCCCTTTTTAGAAATCAGCGTACACTTTTTCCACTCCGAAACTGCGCAGTACACCGTTATTCGTTCCAAATGAAGCGGTTTCTTTAATATGACCTGCGGGTTCATGTTAGAATAATACTGACAGTTCTGTGGAAGTATGCCTCGTCGCTCATCATTATGTAGTCTCGTCAAATGTTTCCAGTTTCGGGCATCTTTGTGCAAAGGCTAGCCGCGATGGATAATCGGTAGCCTTTAATTGTCGAGTTACCATTACTTTATGCGGATGAAATGATAGATCCTTTACCATTCGACCAAATGAGCGACGAGTTATGTTTCCTTCCAGATCTGCTGGACTTCTCAGTAGACTCACGTTCCGTGTTATTACTGAAGTTCTGACAGATGCTGGCGTCCTTCTTGTTTTCTTTCTTTTTTCACTAGCGAACCTGTGGCATCAAAATTTTCCATCCAAAATTTCATTGAGTTTCTCGAAGGTACGGGGTCCTTTAGACGCAATTTAAATTCCGTGCAAAATCCACGAACAACAACTAATACATGAGTTGGTTAGTGCTTAAACATGTACATGCGTTGTTCCGTACTCCATTTATCCATATTGGCGAACTAATAACTACAAAATAAAAACCTTCAACCTCCTACTTTCCGATTCCATTTTGTAAAAACTCTTCTCCTCGATAGTTTCAGTATTACCAAAAAAAAAAAGAAATGTATCAGGTTTTTGATTGGGCTGAGTTTTAGGATGACTAAACTCGAAAAAAAGCATTAAAACTATTTTTTTTTCATTTTTTTTTTTTTTGTTTAGTTTCGTATCATTCTTTCATTTTGAAATTTAAATTACATGTCGAAAAATTAGAACCGGGAAAGATTTCTAGATCGCTGCCCGCAAAGCAGTTCTCTGTTCCGGCACGTTACCGGCAGAATTCGTTTAAACTTTTATCTTTGCAATTACGAAGTATTCTTAACGATAAGTGAATAAGAAATGTTATCAGTAATGCCTTCTCCCCAGGTTCGTATGAATCTGCATTCAACGAAATTCTTCTTCTTCTTCTTCTTCGATCCGTTTTCATCAATTGTAACAGCTCCGCATCTTTCATTTTTTCAGTCCATGGTATCTTCCAGATCCGGCGATAACAACACTTTTCAAATGATGAAATACGTTTTTCCATATGTCCTTTTATTGTCCACGTCTCGCACCCATATACGGACCATACATAACATTTTTTCAGCACCTTCTTCTTGACTTCCAGATTTAATTTTCTGTCGCAAAATACACTCTTCATCTTCATAAATACATCCCGGGCTATCTCGATGCGCGTTCTTATTTTTCCCTCAGGGTCCCATTATCTTCCGTTATCCAACAACCTAGATACTTGTATTTTCCTACCCGTTCGATTTCCCTACCGTTAGGGAATAGTTTTTTATTTACAACTGGCTGCCTTGAGGCCACCATCGACGACATTAGAAGTTTTTTTTTCAAATAGTTCTCGAAATTGATTCATTTCCATCATCGTTTAATTGTTAAATATGGACATTGTCGCGACTCCAGTAATATAGTATAATAAAAGAGACGTCACATATCATTTTAGGTATAGAAGGAAATTTCAGCCGAATTAAAAATATTCCATCTGTTACAGTGTATACTTTATAACGGCTAAATCGACTTTATGTGCTCAATTATTAAATTCCTTTCAAGGATACATCGCAGCGCTAGAAGAAATTCCGAAGGTGATCTTGTCTGAACTAATCGGACGAACGTATGTTTTGTCAAAAAGTCAAAAGAGGAAAAAAATTAACCGACATTTGCCGAATAAATATAAAATTGAGAAATACACGGGCAACGCGCATCTACAATAATCGAAATAAAATAACAGGCAGGGCAACAATGAGTGACTTTGCGCATAAATAAGGATCATAGGAACGGCGGAGGAGGGGTAACATTAAACAACGATTAATCACTATGTCGGTTTCTAGGAAAGCAGCCATTTTTCTTCAAACGACTAAATAGTTCAAAGGGAAATCGTAACTGCCAGAAAATCGATCAAAGAAATTATTCGCACCTTTCTTAGTCGAAAGCCGAAGACAGCCTTATCATTATTATTTGTCATATCACTTATTGTGTTACCCGTCTATTATGGTTCTTATCAATTATTTATTATTATTGTTATGAATATTTTTCGATACATCTGTTCATATGTGCGCGCGCTGTTAACAGGCAGAGCGGTTAAACAGGAATAAGATGAAACGAATGCGTGTAAGTAGATTGAGGAAAGAGATTGGTAATTTAGCGTGAAAGACATTTTCGTGTTTAAAGGATATTAAAATGGAGTTTTATTCAGCCTGGAACGTTTCTATTTAAAATGGGAGCGTTTTTAAAAAGAGTAGAGCTAAACTTTTAAAATTCTTCAAGAGGACAGAACGAGTTTCGCGTGTCAGTTTCGGACCGAAGTAATAAAAGCTAAAAACAACTACGGATTAATACTGTTAAAGCTTGTTCCACTGCTGCGAACACTTTGCATTTTACCGCGAATACAACTTTAAGCTATTAGTGAAGAGAGAGGCTTTTTCCGCGTCAAATTCTCTTTTTTTTTGTTTTTACCGATTTCACTATACAAATATGCAAACAACACTAACAACAACAGCCTTATGCACTGGAAATAATCACAATTGCAAGCTGTTACCGCTCATGTGCGCAAGACTTAGGCAAAGCGATTTTAATCGATTATTTTATTTATTTCAACTACATTATACTAAATATTACGGTTGTGTTTAGTTTATTTATTCGATTATATTCAGCATAATCAGTGTAGTCAATCAATCGTTTTTGTTTTATTTCTTTTTTACGTTAATACTCTTTTATTCTCGCTTTCAATTAAAATGTTTCTACTAAACGTTTAAACATTTTGAAGGTTACCATATATTTTCTTTTAATTATGAATTCTTTAAGAATTAATACAACTTTTAGTTGTTGCTTGATTTCGCGATTTTTTTTTGTCTTTCAAGAATTTTACAGCTCCCGTAATCGTTTAGCCGAAAATTAATTAAATTCGTACGAATTAATTCACTAGAGCGTATTATTATTATTATTATCATCGGGTAATAAATTTCCGATTGATTCAAACACGGATAAGTTTTTCTTTATTTTTGGGAAACTTCACGAAAATGAATATGTTGCAATTGGAAAAGAAATTTTTTTGAAATACTAAGAAAAAAATTCTCACGGTTGTTGAATTGCGTATCAATGATATCTTCGTGCAAAAAAAAAAAAAAAAAAACAAAAAAAAAGAAAGAAAAATTTATTGAAATTTAAAGGAGTGCTATTTTAAAAAAACACAAAAACAATTGAAAAAAATAATCGCTATCGTGAACCTTTTTATTCTTGTGAGGTTGAGGGGATTCCGTAAATGATCCGAATAACGCGGTTCGAATATGACAAAAAAAATATCAAACTAAAATGTGCAATAACTCGAAAACGGCTTGATTTTGAAATTGTGCGTATAAAAATATCTTAATTTTTTTTAAAAATATAAAATAATATTATTTTATACATCATCTTTCGGGGGCGCCAGCGGCTTTGACCCAACAACTATAAAATATCTTAATTAAAGCTAGCAGGTTTCGAACGCCAACCCTCGAATTGTAATAAGAAATATAAATAAAAAGGTGTTTATTGTAAAACTAAAGTTGTTTTCTTTCTTCTTCTGAAAATTTGCGGTTTTCCGATTGCGCTTAAAAATTAAATTAAGGCCAACATAAAACGAAAAACAGTTAAAACTAATTAAATCATTAAAATGAAAACGACGACAGTGCAATTGTAGCCAAACAATTGCTTTAATCCATCTAGGAGCATATATATGTATATCATTATGAAAGAATGTATTTTATTGAAAAAAATTATTTTATATAACAGAGAAACGATCTTGAGGCGAGCAAAACGATTTTACGTTGGATGGCGAAATCTTGAAAACATATCAAGTATATTATATAATACAACGACCTAAGAATTTATTTAATAACTCATTCGCGGGTGTTAAATGTGAAATTTAAAATATAATATATATATATAGAAAAAACCGAAAACTTGAATAAAAATTGCTGATAAACTATTTAAAACACATCTAAAATATGTATACGTAAAAGGAAGCTTTAAAGGAAAAACTTAAACTCTAAATTTTGAGTTTCGTGGCGCTGCAAACTTCAAAATTGAGAAAAAAAAAATGTTCGACCATATTACGTATGAGATGGAAAGCTTACTCCATTTAGGACTAGCGAAGACATATTTCGATTCTTTGACGAAATTTTCAAAGTATGCGGGAAATTCAAAAAAGTGCAATTATAAATGAAAATTTCAAGCCGGCTTATAAATTTGCACATTCAAAGAAATGTTTCCAGCTAAGAAAAGGCAAATTTCCAAGTTTCGGCTTCTCGCGGAATATCGCTTAATTCCAAAATTTTTGGAAAAAAAAGTTTTTTCCCGAGAGTAACGAAGTCATATTTCGACCTTTTGACGAAACTTTCAAAGTTTGAAAAAATTTCAGAAATCACGATAACAAACGTACTTTTGTATTACGACAAAACTTGAAAATGAATCACTTGGTCCAAAATCTCAGCAATAGTGCAATGGAACACCGAACACCATGGTGTAAACCAATTCAATTTATTACATTAATTTTGAATTAATCGCACTTTCAAACTTTTTCCTAGAAGTGTGAGATACGGCTAACATAAAGAGTAACTCTTCCTGTTAGTCCAAGCTAATTAAAGTATCATAATCATCTAGCGTGTTTTAGTATAAAGATGTGTTTTATTATTTCGTATTTTGACCTTGGGCAAATTTTTTTGAATAGAAAATGCGTCTGATTATTAAAATTACGTTACGCTATCGTGGGATTTTAATTTTATTGATGATATTTAAGACTGTTCATATAATAGAGTGTGCCTGTTATTACTATTAGCTTTTTTTCTTTTCACAATACGTTCACCTTCGATCTCATTTGTATCGGAAATAAATTCGAATGAATTTTTTTACAAATCACCCGAAAGTTAGATGACTTAATCATTTTATTTTACTTTCGCCTTTACGAATTCTCTGGAATGTTAGTCGTAATAAAGGCAGGTGTATTAGTGAAAAAGTTGAAGTCGAATTAGCTAGATTACTTATTACCCGACACAGGCCCATCGATTTAATTAGAGGACGGAAGTTGATTTAGTAAGGTTGTCGAAGTATGGCTTAATATCGGCTTGTTTTCGTTCATCGGCAAATCATTAATCGATATTATCGAGTAATTCAGCCGATGACCGAAATCGCATGCGGATAGGAAGGGGGGCGTTCCACCATCATCCAGATGTAGAATCCGTCGTACGCGATGCATCGACGATTAAAACTGAACAGTCAGAGAGACAAATGAAATAATTTACGAGAAACGATTTGGGTAGAAATAATATTCGGAAATGCATTTATTGATTTAATCAGCAAAGAAGAAACCTATAACAATGAAATAAACACATCTAACCATACCGACAAGATAGAGGTTTAAATGAAGTATTTGTAAAGTCGAAGAATTCTGTTTATATTCTTTACATATTTTCTTTCTAATAACAATATGGAAGAGCATCGATAAATTGGTAATCTGCCGAAAATACATAAGACCGGGTGTCCTATTTGTTTTTATATATCACGGTCTTAATGTAAACAAAAATTGCAGTTATTTAAAAATAAATGCTGCCGAATTGTACTCAATGATCCGATTTTCGTGCATTCCGAGAATGTGAGTTTCTTAAATTATCCGTCGCATTAAGAGTATGTGACACGTGAAAAGATTTGTTCCGAATGCGGTTAAAATTAAAAGATATAATAATTTCCACTGTTAAAATATAAAAACCAAAAAAAGAGGAAAGGACAGTAAAGGATTGAACTGAACCGTCTGTAACTCTTTTACAACTTATCTTTAACGCTAAAAATTCAGCGCTTTTTTCACATTTCAATTTTTAGCCGAAACCTTAGTTTTCAGGCTATAGCAACTGTTTTCTCCAAAAAGTTTGAAACTACGACATACTATTATTAGTTTTAATGAGTTGAAAATCGGAATTTATTAGTTTAAATAATAATCGATATGAAGCCGCGTGGTATTGAAATGTCTGAAAATTAGGAAGACACTTGTATGTTTGTCAATTATCGGAAACGTAATCGGAGCCAGGCTACAGATTTACCGGCAGTTGAATAAATTGAAAAAAAAAACAAATTAAAAAGAGGAATCGTTAAATATATAGTACGATCGTTACTATTACCGATACAAAAATTAGTTTAGAGAAAGTTGAAAAATTAATCAAACAGTTGTTCTTTTTATTGAAACTTTAAAAGTTTACAATCGGAGGGTAAAAATTATTCTTTTTCCGAACCATTTAGTTTTCAACGCTCTTCGTTATTATCAAACTTTAACCTTCTTTTCCGAAGGACCTAAAAAGGAATCAGCATAAGGGGCTTTGTTGATTGAAAAATTATTAGAGAAATTTTTGAGAGGCTCCGCGAAAGCTAATAATTAAATTAATGAACCGATTCGTTCATTTTTAGCGGGATGTAAGGGGAAAATTTTTCAGATATTTTTATCGATATAACTTCTCATTCATTTTTATCAATGACACGCGTCAGTGTCCTTTCTAAAGATTGAAATTGTGGAAACTTCCAAATAACGATTATTTTAAATACAACTAACTTGGACAACAGCGCAAACTTTGGTAGATGTATTATTAAGTATGAAAATTTACTATGTTCTTAATATTATTTTAATTTTCGGGTTTTGCATTCCCGACGTAAACGTTTTCTTTCAAAGTTGTACAACTACTCGTATTTGAAATGTTGGTTCGGTTTTTAAAATTTATTGCGGGCGACACATCGGAGTTTTCGCCTAAAAAAAAGTTTTCGAAAGTTTTCTGAAGCCTTATTAAGTTACTTTTTTATTATCTATGTGTAGCTACTATTTTTTTTACCAATTTTGAGGCGTTAGCTTTTTTATCAATATCATCATCATTATGAACAATAACATTAACAAAATAAATAATTTACCATCTTTTCGTTTTTTGAGCATTTTCAAAAACCGAAAAGAATATGGCGAAGTTGAAAAAAGTTTGAACATTTCTCTGTTGTAGTGTAGTTCTTAAATGTTTTTTTTTTTTTTTTTTTTTTTAATCTGCATTTTTGAAATATTTACAAAAATTATAGAAACCGCGATATTCAAGTTACGAAAAAAATTAAGGGGACAGTATTAGAAAAGTGTTATTAAATTAAAGCTGTACTATTCGATTTTTCAATGATACCCGCTTAAAAATGAAATAAGTAAAGAATACACTAATTAGACTACTAAATTATAAAAAAGTCCTATAGTAGGCTGAAGATGACAAAACGCAGATCTTCCCAGATGATTTACCCTTTCCATAATATGAATTTAAACCAATTTTAAAGCTACAGTATTTTATATCGTGAATATTATAACACTTTGAGGATGCGGTGAAAAACTGAATTTCATTGCAATCGTTACGTAAGATAGAAAAAGAAAAAACAAATCGGGAAGAACGGTGACAAACGTCGTCTAAACGACGAAATCTGATTATTTCAGTGCCTGACAGTTGGACTGGTTAGGTTCGATGAGGATGCGAGGGCCGGAGGAAATTGTGTGTAAAAAATCGAATAAAACGAAATGAAATAAAAACGAACGAGAAAATCTATTCGGGAAAGGACTAATCGGCTATTACTGTTGACACGAAAGTTTTGATTCGTAGACAAATCTGAAAGTGTCAGTCAGTGTTTGTCTGTTAAACCGGTGACGACGACAGACGGACGCGGTAGAATATTTTTTTTCAGTTGGTATCGGACTAGACCTAACGGCAGAGAATGAAGAGAGATAGGCGTGTTTCGTTTTGGAATGGGGCTGAACGCGCTAGACAAGGCGTTCTTGCGGGAATAACTCATATTTACATTAGAAGCACTTTATTATATGGAAAGTCCATATTATATGGGCACGCAGTGCAGCGTCTCGATATATTTACAATAGCGATGCTAGCGACGAAGCTGACTGCTTGCACGCGAACGCAAATATGAGAAGGCCCGGCGCGGATCTTTGTACGTGTGCGAAATCGTATGAACATGTTTAGGGAAAAGTATGGCGAAAAGAATTAAGAGCATTATAATAGCAGCGGATTCGGGATTAGTAATACGTCATTAAGTGAATGCAGTTTCCTCGGCGGCATGATAATTGCATTAGTAGTGGTACTGGCTGCGTAGTAGCGAGACAAAGTGTGGGTCATGGTGCGCAGAATGGATCAAAATTGGGGCTAAAGTTGGCGGTGGCGCCTTATCATAGCGCTGATATCTTTCAACGAATAAGCTCGACACAAAGGCGCCGCCCGACAGATACATCCCATCAAAGTGTCAACTTTTAAATACATATATAAAGAAGTTTCGCCGACTCCTTTCCGCTGCAAGTCTGCTCCGCCGCTCGCTCCCTTTCCTTCATCCTCATCCGAGCAATCCTAAATAATTCCGCAAACCTCTAGCCAGAATTTCACATTAACCATTACTCTACAGATTTCCTTCTTACGCCGTCTAATACTATACACATATACACGCACGTATACGCATGAACATCTCATATACGCGCATATATATATATATATATATATATATATATATACATAATGCACTCTGCATGTATGCATATATACATATTGTTTATGTGTACACTACTCATCTTTCACATTTTCACACATATACAAGTACATCCGTATGTTTTATATGAAATTGTACACACAATATATACAAAAACAACAACACATCCAGTCAACGAACTAAACATCTTTCTCTCTACGCTGTATATGATAATATCGGGTAAACTATTTATTGTATAATATTTTCCGCTCTGACCTCCAGTTTGAATCTTTTATTTTGCAGTATCATAAACTAACCACATAACCCCAATTTTCCTTATTTATTTATTTTTCTCCAGTTATTCATCAATTCTTTTCACCTTCTACGAACTCGTACGGTATTATAAAATTTCATTCCCCCTTTCTGCCTACAGATATGTTTGTATTTTGTTGTTTTTTTCCTGTTTAATCCGGTAAGCCCCGGGGAAAAAATTATCGCATCAAATAATAAACGCGCGATTAATTCGGAAAACCAAAGAAAAAAGAAATGTTCGCCTGCATTTAAAATTCGGACATAAAATCATAACACCGTGGTTTGTTATTAAATACACCTATGGTAAAAACTTTCGTATAATTCCGGAATATTTTCGATAAAATGTGCAATATACCTATAATATAACGGAATATATTTATACATAAGACAAACACGTAGAACTTTTGTGCAAATCATCATCCGCCCCCCTTCCGGTTAATAAATCTATTCATTTAATTAAAATCAACCGCAATAATTTAGATTTAAACATTTTTTGAATCCCACCTCCCCATTATATAATTAAATTTTTCCGAACACATACATAAATACGAAGATAATTTAATTAACCGGGGAATATATGTACTACTGCTGAGCGTTGATGGTTAGGCAATGATGTTTCTATCGAAAGTAATTCGAATTCTTATTACTCGTAACTAACGAGGCTAAATAAAAAAAAAACAAAACATATGTTTTTTGAAACATTAAATAGACGTATATCTGTATATGTGCAATGTTTTTGACGTGTTTGCACTAATTTTATACTTCATTTAATCGTTTAAGAATAATCATTACTAAAAAAAAAAAATTAATTATCACTAATATTTGTAATTTTTATAAACATAATTTTTTCCTATTTTTTGATTGTATCGTTCATCAATACAATACTTTTATCGACTTTTATTTCTTATAAAAACTAAAAAAAAAATTTTTATTTGCTTTTAATCGGGAATCATATAGTACGAATACGTAAAGATGGCGACATGTTTCGGCAAACAAAGTGCCAATAATCGTGCAATACAATGTTGATTAAGTAAAAGAAAACAGAATACGATCTTATTATTACGAAATCGATATAAAAATTATCGATTTATCGTAATAATAAGAAGAACGTATTTTGTTTTCCCTTACTTAATCAACATTGTATTGCATGATTATGGGACTTTGCCGAAACATGTCGCAGTTTATTTAAAATTTAATTGTATTTCCTAAAAACAGTCCGTGTTCATTAATTAACATATATGTATGTATAAAAAAAGAAGGAAATGGATGGTGTAAATATTATTACTATTAAAGAGATTTAATAATAATTTTTACGCATGGATATGTTATAATAATAAGTCATATACGGAATGTGTTTATTAGGGATTTATTAAAAATCACTAATATGTAAAAAATAAGTGATAAAAAAAAAGAATTATGAATTATAAAATATACAATTCGCGTATTAAATCGATTACAGCTTAGAATTATTTAGTACTTACTATTATTTATATTTAATGAATAAACACATTTTTTTTTAACTTTCTTTTATACTCCTTTTCTACAACGTTTTCTTTTATGACTGTCTCTTGTTTTATATCTGTTACTTTTCCTTATTGATAAAGTTTCAAATTTACTTTTTTTTATTAATTTTTCGGCTAGGCAAGTATTTTTAAATATTTATTACGCACAGAAATACATGGTGCAACATACATCACTTAACACCAGTTAAATTTGTACAAAATAAAATATACTCTGCGGCATATAAACTCTGTTTAAAATTGATAACGGATATATGTACATAAATAAAAATTTCGTAACGCCCGAAATTATTATATAATTTTTAACACTAAACTATCCCGTGAGTTTTTTTTTTTTTATATTTGGGAGGAGTCATCAGCTATGGAGATTAACCCAATGCAAGTGAAATTTTTGTATATTTTAGTGCGCGGCAGTGGAATTCGAACTAGGGTCCTACCCAAACGAAACACTACTGCCTAACTATACGCCGCGGTTCGTAGATGTCTCTTAGGCAGGGCCGTATCTGAGGGGGGGTTTTCAGGGCCTCCTCACAAATGTCTGCGAAATAATAACTACTTGAATTAAATGTGTATCGAATTCAGAATAAATTTATTTCTTTTCAATTTTTAACAAAAAAATAAAGAAAATTGATATTTTTATGAATTCTATGGAAGCGACTATTTTTTTTTATTTGTTTTTATTGTAGCGTTCAAATATTGCATATACAATAATTGACTGTGTGGATTTTTAGTGTACTATTTATAAATAAATATATTTCATGATAATACACACACACACACACACACATATATATATATATATATATATATATATATATATATATATAAATATTTTCATAACTCCTCCTGAAATTTTGGTCTAGATACGGCCTTGCTCATATAGGTGCTATGCTATTTCATCGCCAGGTGCAGTTTTGTAAATAAGAAACCCAAAAAAATGAAATGGCCCTAGTACAAGGGAACAAGGAGCTAGAATATTATTTTCTAGAATATACGTGTTTCCATTTTTGAAATAAGTTCTTTGTTCGTAATAAATAAATTAAAATGTGAAACACCCGACAGCAAATGTATGTTAATCCGAACGTAACAATTGAATTATAAAACCTGGTTACACATTTATCCATTATATTTATGTATGCATTTGGATATTTTTTTAATTACTTGAAATATGTTAATAATTTCAGTGAGTTTTGTTTTCTTCTTATAAATCACTGAAAGAAAAAAAAAAACAACAAAATATGTCAATTTTTATTTTTATGCGAGATAAGTTAGAAAGAGTTTTGAATTTTTCGTTTATGTAGCACGCCACAGTCCGCAATGCACTTATCGTTACAGCGTTTTACCCCACTAACCATATCTACTAATATGATCAGCATTAGTCATTCATCATCGTGCTGGCCCTTAACTAGCGCAGTCAATCCCATTGAACAAAAATCAGGAAATACAATTTTACTTCAATTTTTTTTTTTTTTTTTTTTTTTTTTTTTTTTAATTTTACTTCGATTCCAATCTAACGGTATCTCTCTCAAACAAAAATTATACAACCGTTGCATCAAAACTTGAATTTACATTTTAAAAAAAACGCTATTGTTTTCAACAAAACAAAAGCAACTGTTACACGGTAGATTTGTTAAAATTTTATCGATTATATATTAGAGAAAAGGATCGTCCCATAAAAATTATTAGTGATTTTACTAAAAAACAGATGATAATTTTAAATATTTTTCCTTCAATTATCCATTCGTCGACTGTGGATGTCCCAAAAAAACTACTACAAGTTAACCATAAAAAATCTTTTAGAAATGAGTGCGTTATCTTTTGTTCGCTCGTATTCCCGGTATTAGCTTGTTTTTCGCCAGACCGGTGAGATCGTTTCATTATTACCTCTTTAGTTTAATAAGTTTCATTTCTGTTTCATTTCTTCACTGTGTTATTTAATGGCTATTTAATACTAGCTAAACTTACATTTTATTTGGATTTTTCTTGTTCCTTTCTTAGCTTATATATTTTGATTTTATCCGCTCTGTAACCTTCTTCAATGATATTAAATCCATCAAATCAGATATGATTTTGAATCTATTTCGACTGTTCCGTCATTTTCTCATAGTAGTTCTGGCCATCTCCTTTTTTTTTTGTTATATATATATTTTATTTTGGGCTCGTCAACCGGGAAACTTTACCCAGAAACAGTTAGAGTAGGAAGGAGTCAATTATATCTTCATACGATATCAAATGTTGTTAGGAGAAAATAATCAATATAATAGGAACAATCTGTGGAGAGGGAAAAATCTAGGACATAAGAGGCGCAATACGGAGTAGGAAGACCGAGTATGAATAAAATGGAATAGAAAGCCGAGCACTCAGCAGAAAGAGATGGACACTCAAAGAATAATGCTCTTCGCTCGAGTGAAGAGGACAATATGGAGACGTACCGAACTCACATGGTCGTTGTTTCGTTTCTCTGCCGGTGAAACTAGCACTATGTGATGGTCGATCGACTGCTTACTAGAGAAGTTAGTTCTAGTTACAACAACCTGTGCCCAGTAGGGCACGCCACGGTATAACAGTTTGATCATCATCTTAAAATGAAATGTTTTATAAAAATGACATAGAGAAATGTTACGGGGTTTTTCATATTACCAATAGTCATTTCTGTATACAGTGAAAGTCAGTTATGCGGTAGCTTAAAATTTTTTTTTTTTTTTTTTTTTTTTTTTTTTTTTTTTTTTTTTTTGTGCCAAATTGCTCCTAGCTGATAACAGCTATCTGGCAATTTTAGTATTAGAGCGTAACATTGAGTAGCACTCTATCCAGCGATAGGTGCAGAAGATTATTTTCCTTTTTGTTAGGCTAAGTCCATCGGCTTGACTCTGTCAAGCCGCCGAACTTCCATCGAATTATCCAACAATACGATCGCTAAGTAATTTGGATGTATCTCCAGTCTGCTAGCATACTTTTTTGCATCATTAGTTATTACTTCTAGCACGGTCTTGATTTTTAGATCTTCATGTAGTGTTAAGTTGGTGATATACCACGGAGCATTGACTATCATTCGAAGGATTTTATTCTGTATCCGTTGGATGATCGCTATATTGCTCTTTTTCGAGCAGCCCCATAAGGGGCAACCGTACCGCCAAATTGGCTTTAGGATTTGAGCGTATATTAATAGTTTATTTTCAGGAGATATTTCTGATTTTCTGTTTAATAGCCAGTACATTTGCTTCAGTTTTGCATTTAGTTCGATCCGTTTTGCTGTTATGTGTTTCTTCCATGTTAATCTTTGGTCGAGATACATACCAAGATATTTTACATCTGTGTGTTGTGGAACTGGAACATCATTCAGGATTATATCTTCCGTTGGCACAATTCTTCTGTTAGTAAAGATTACTCGCCTTGATTTGCTTTCATTAGTTTTAATCTTCCATTGGCTAAACCACGATGAGAGTTCAGTAACAGCTTCTTGAATGGTGTTACGCGCTTTAACCGGGCATACATCCGAGCATAAGATCGCGGTATCATCAGCAAATGTTGCTACCTGCACGTTGGAGGGCGTAGGAATATCTGACGTGTATATGAGATAGAGTAGTGGCCCCAGCACACTTCCCTGCGGAACGCCTGCTTTTATCGGATATATATCTGATGAGTCATCTCCATACTTCACAAAGAAGTATCTTTCGTGTAAGTATGACCAAAGTAATTGATATATTTCATGGGGAAAGTGACGTTTTATTTTGTGTAACAGACCGTCGTGCCAGACTTTGTCAAAAGCCTGGCTTATATCTAAAAACACTGCGTCACAGTACTTTTTCCCTTCGAGGGATGCCTCTATAGTGTTAACTATGCGGTGCACTTGTTCTGTTGTACCGTGCTTAGCTCTGAAACCGAACTGATGTTCCGGTATTAACTCTTTGTCGTTAATAATTGGCATTAACCGCTTCAGCAACAGCTTTTCATAAAGCTTAGAGACTACGGACAGCAAGGAGATGGGCCGATACGAGTCCGGTTCTGTCGGTGGTTTAAGCGGTTTCTTAATGACGATAATTTGTGACAGTTTTAGCTGTATCGGAAAATACCGTAGCCGGAGCATCGCATTGAAGACATATGTCAGAAATATAAAACCTTTTCTGGACAATTCCTTTAAAATCCGTGCCGTAATTAAGTCATAACCCGGAGATTTATGCGGATTTAAAGTTTTTACTAAGTTATTAATTTCCCCCGGAGATGTGAGTTTTATTGGTTTAGAAACATCATAACAGTAAGCATCAGGGGTCAGCGTTGAATTTCCAGGATATGGCTGAAATATGTTTGCGAAATGTTTTGCAAAGACTTCTGCTTTTTCTGAGTCCGTTTTAGCCCAAGTTCGACTTGATTTTCTTAACGGATGCACCGCATGTACAGGTCTTTTAAGATTTTTTGTTATTTTCCACAACGAGTAGTCATGTTGCGGCAGGGGCGATAGATTTGTTAACCTTTGTTTTAAGGATTTGTTTTTTAAATCTTGCAATAATTTCTTTAAAAACTTCGTCTGCTTATTTAATGCTGTTTTATGGGTAGGGTTTCTCGATAATTGCCATTGTTTTCTCAGTTTCCGTTTTAACTGGACCGCTTTTTTAATTTTATCTGGATAATAGATAACAGGCTCATAACCTCTTTCCTTTGGTGTGGATTTCCACGCAGCTCGTTGTATGACTTTAATGAAGTATTCTACCGCTTCATCTATTTGTTTTGCAGTTTTCAGCGGTATTTTAACGTTCATTGTACGTTCAAGCTGCTCTCGAAATGCATCCCAATCTGTGAATTTATTATGGAGTTTTGGTTTCCGCATTTTTCTAACTATATGCTGACTAATTGTTAGTGTAACCGATGAATGATCTGATGACAATATTTCGTCAGTCCTAACATCAATAAATGGGGATGAAATTCCTTTTATTATGAAGAAGTCCAAGAGATCCGGTGTTTTATTAAGGTCGGTTGGCCAATAAGTAGGTGTTCCCGATGAATAGACCATGCTGTATGTTTCGTCCATGGATGATTTTAATTCTTTCCCTCTGGGCACTGTCAGTCTTGACCCAAAGTGAATATTTTTCGCATTGAAATCTCCTCCTACAATGTATCTGTTACCTAAAGTTCTGAAGAAGTCGGTAAAATGTTTTTTTTTTTATAATATGCCTCGGAGGGCAGTATACTGCTGAGAGAGTAATATTTTTATTTGGACCTTCAGTGATTACTACACTGGTCGCTTGTAGGTAATTGAATTTATATTTGTTCAGTTCATAGTGTTTTATATTACTTTTTATTATAACACCAGTGCCACCGTGTGCTGTATTATCTGGATGATTTGTATAATATGAATTGTATCCCGGGAATGTAATATGTCTTGTGTTAGTGAGATGTGTTTCAGATATTAGAAGCGCATCAATATTGTTTTGCAAAATGTACATTTGTATTTCATCGATATGATTAAGAACACCGTTAGTGTTCCAGGTAACTATTTTTAAATTCTTCATTTTTTATTAAGTAAAGCAGTTGTAATAGTCTGTATAACATTGTTAAGCACCTGATTTTGCTGTTGCATCATTTCAAGAAAAAGGGTTTTTATTTCAGTTAAGAATGTATGTAGCATTGTTGCAATGTCATTATTATTACTGTCATTGACTTCAGAAGTTCTATTTATTTCTCGTTTATGCCGCTGTCCTGCGATTTGCGCATAAGTCAAGCGCTGTGTTGAATTAAGACCTTCAGTTTGATTTGTCTCTGTATGTTCTTGGAGACCGGAAGGGGGCAAATGTCTGGAGTTTGCGTATTTGTCTAATGTATTGTTTCTACTTTTTACTGCATGTTGCTGGTGATTTCTGATATTTTGCAGCTTTTTATAGACGGCACATCCTTTATAATTTGATGGATGATCTCCATGACAATTGGCACATTTTGGTGTTTCGTCCCGTTTTTTATTACAATTGGTGGATGCATGGTTATTACCACATTTGATACATGCATACGCCCTGTTACAATAGGTTTTAGTGTGGCCATACCTTTGGCAGCGAAAACACTGAGGGATAATATTCTTTTTATGCGGAGATTCTATCTTAACTTTCATATGAAGTAATGTTTCAATTTTGTATATATCAGAATTGTTTTCGTGCGGTTCGAGGTCTACAAAGAATAATGGTAAGGGTTGCTTAGTTACCCTATGCTTGATATTAGTTATATGCCTAATTTGGTGTCCATTTTCTTCTAGGGCAGTCTTGATATCATTTATTTCTACCGAGTGATGTAGGTGTCGGATTACTACCCGAAAGCTTCTTTCAGATTTAATTTGATATGTGTGATGTTCTATTTCTTCCTGACGTAGATATTTAACTAGTGTACGATAACTGTCTATACTGTTTGATTTAATTTCGACTCTTTTGTCTGTTAGGGATCTGCAACGTATGTCACCAGTTGGGATGACGCTGGCAATATCTGACAACATTTTGGTATAATCTACTACTCCATAAATTGTTATAGCAGGAGGTTTTAGTTCCTTTTTGTGCTGTGTAGGTTCTATATCTTCGTTCTCGCTAGAATCATCAGATGCCAAGCAAGCAAACCTGTTTTTATTTTGCTTAAGTATCTTTTTCTCTACTTGCTCCGAGGAAACACTTCTAACGTATTCTCTTTGCCTTTTCCTCTTATTTACGATCTCTTGCCAGCTGTGGTCTTTTACTTGAATATTGTCAGTTTGCATGGAGGCTTGCAGCGAATAATTTTCCTCTGTTGGGATAGGAGATAATACATTGGTATAAACAGATTTCGGTTTATCTAACGATCGGTTTTTTTTTGTATTTGTATTTATTTTATTGTTAGAATTGTTAGTATTATTATTTTTCGTCACATCACCGTTAGTGCATGCGAACGGAGGTAAAGGAACGAACTCACCGCCGGTTTGCATTGAGCCGTCATTTTCTGTGTCAGGATTTTCGGAAGCATTATGTGTGTAATGATGCGATGAAGCAGCAACATCTTCGATTTGTCGGTTGTTATCCGATTTACGGTTTAGAATAGGCGAGCGCATGACCATAACGGTAGTTTACGCAGAAAGCAGAGATAACAAATACCGGCTTGCTGATAAGCAAGCCGATCACTGTACCGTACTTACGATAATTATACGCGATTAGAATGTAAATACTGTCAAGAGCAATTGAACGCGAACAATGAACAATAACCCGAAACATTAAAACTTAACTTCGGAAGGTTTTGCAAATGAATATGACAAAAAATAAAAGATCATCTCAATATATCTTTTTCCATGAAAAAAAAAATTTTTACCAACCGAAGTGTGCTGTTTTTTTTTTTTTTTTTTGTTCTAGGCATATTAAATGATCATTAGGAATTTTGCGAAACCCGCGGCGGTACTGGAGGAAAATAAATAAATAAAAAATTGTTGTAATAAAAAGTAAAAAATTTCGAATTTCTTCAAATACAAAAAAAAATGTACTGCTAACGTTTTCACATAGTATGTTTTTTCTTTTTTTATTTTTCTTATGTATTAATTTAAGTTTTATTTTTTAATCATTATACTTTCATGTATAGAAAAAAAAATGGTGTTTTCACTTTGAACTCCTTAAAAAATGGTTTTAGCTATGATTATAAATAAACATTACAAATAAATGATTATTTGTTTAATCAAAAATAAGTTATTCCACAAAATACTTTATAACGAAGTAACTGTTTAGTAATAATAAATAAATCTTTGGCACTAAAAAATTATAAAATTTATTTGATTCGGGATATAATGATGAATCGGTTACGAAAACCAGCCCTTTCAATGCCGTTATAACCAATTTTCGTTATGTACGTGCATATATATATATATACATATACATGTATGTTTAATAACGTTATTCTTAGGCCCAAGTAAAATAAAAAAACCGATAATATGTAACGTTTTTCCATTTGTTTAAAAATAAATAAATTTCTACGCAAACCGTAAATTCTATTTTTTTTTTTTTTTTGGATGACGTGGTTATAGTTCTGTGTGAAGTGTATGTGCGTTTATGGGTAATTGACCAGCTGACCTATCAAGGGGCGTTTTTTGTTTTTTTTTTTAAAGCGGTAATTTTCGAAATTTTCAACAGTGGAATTTGAACCGAGCTTCACGTAAAGAAAACATTACTGCCTAACTAACTACGCTACCAGGGCCGTATCTGAGAGAGAATTTTCAAGGTTCACCCCCACCGAAATGTCTGCGAAATAATAACTGCTTGAATTAAATGAACCGAAATTCAGAATAAAGTTCTTTTCAATTTTTGACAAAAGAAAATTGAAATTTTTATGAATTCTATGGAAACGACTATTTTTTATTTGTTTTTATTGTTGTGTTCAAATATTTCAAATATAATAATTGACTACGTGGCTTTAGTGTACTACTTATAAATAAATATATTTGATGATAACACACATATACATACATACATATATATATATATATCAATATATATATTATTTCTAGAAGGTGTTTTTTTGTGGCAGTATCTTCTTTAATTCTTTATCAAAATTAAGAATCAAACGTCATTTTAAAGTTTATGTTCTTCGCTATTGACGAAAAATAGTCATATTTTTTAAAATTAATGTTATTATAAAAAAAAATTAATCAAACAAATTTAATGTTAACCCTATTATTCTATCAACTAAATAATTCTTATAAATTATTACTAGCTGCTTAATAATAAACAGCAAATTGTATAATAATATGGAAATAAGTAAAGCAAAGTCTTTATTACGATACATTAGAGCACAAGTGTTATCTATCAACTAAATAATATAGTGAATAAATAAATATATAAATTAAATAAATTTTTATTCGTAAATCGATGCAATGAATTAAATGAGGGAAATACTTTTTCATCATCCGTAAATGTTAAATAGACATTAATTTATATCTTCTGTATTTCAGGTCATTGTTATAAATTCTTATAAATTCTTATTATAAACTCACGTATAATGCCGAAGAACGCAGCCGATAGTTTTCAGTATAGACATCATTTTGCTCTATAAAGGATTTGAAGCTCTTCACAAACTTTAATGGGCTCTAACTCAATCTTTCCTTTGTGGCAACATATGTGTTCGATGAATTGTTAATAAACTCCTCTGCGAATAATTTTGCAGCGCAATGTGCGCATTTTTTGTCCATATCACCAACACTATGTGTTTGCACTTCATTATCTTTAGGAAAAAGACGAGCAGAACAATATGTTTTCGGAAGATTATACAATTGTCTATTTGCACTAATATGTTGATAGAGGTTAAGTAGGTAAGAGGATGACCCAAAGTTGTCATCTTGCAGTAACTGTTACCTGAATCTGTCTTTCCAGCGATTGCGCTGATCTTCTCTTCTTTTTTCTGAAGTTGAAGTTATCTTTGTTCATCACTTCTGGAATTTCTCCTTCTGCGATCTGTGATAGGTTCTAATGGTGTGGTACACTCTTCTTCTTATTCTACCGGTCGTGTCATTCGGCATTATACGCGAGTTAATAATAATAATTTATAATAATTTATAACAATGACCTGAAATACAGAAGATAGAAATTAATGTCTATTTAACATTTACGGGTGAAGTAAATTTATTAATAAAGACTTTGCTTTACTTAATTCCACATTATTATACTATTAATTACGATACTATGCGAAATATTCGCACGGATCAGCTAGTATATATATATATATATATATATATATAAATTCGGCCATTTTGGCCTCGCAAGGTGCTGTGTCACTTGACCCCTCTTGCTTTCATTTCTGTCTCTTTCTCTTCTATACTTTGTATAAAATGATCAAAATTTACAACGTAATTCTTATTGGCATCAACACAAAAAAAAAAAATAACATAACCACAAAAATCCTATTCTAACATTTAACTTTCATTATATAAAATTAAGACATTTTTTCGTTACATGTTTCGTTACATATTTCATTACATAAAATTATGACATTTTTTAAATAACAATAACAAAAATCCTATAAAATATAACAAACGTTACATAAAATTGGGACATTTTTTGGGACATTTTGCGTTACATAAAATTGAGACATTTTTTGGGACATTTTTTGAGACATTTTGCATTACATAAAATTGGGACATTTTTCTGGGACATTTTTTTGGGAAATTTTTTCGAATAGCCTAAGAATTACGTTGTAAGTAATATATTTATAAAAATATTTTCGTAACCTTTCCTGAAATTTTGATCTAGGTACGGCCCTGTACGCTACCGTAGCTGGATATCATGAGATGTTCGATATATCCTTATGCAATAGACATTTCATTTGGGCTTATCAAAATTCTAATTGATTGCAGCACAAAGGGGTGGTTTTAGTTTAACTGGGATATATGAACACGCACCTTTTTTCAAACTATTCGAGTTGCCCGAACACGTTTTAAAAATACATATCAATTTGAATTATCAGTTGTGGGTTATAGGAATTTTTGATAATTAAACATCGTAATACGAAATGATTTAATATTACGAAATTAATAAAAAAGTGCCTATTGTAAATTATAAAATTAACAACGTATTAAATAGCAAATTATTGCCCCGAAGCAATTAATCGGTCAAGCAGACTATTTGCTGTCCAGATGGTGATATTGAGAAAAATACTAACGCGTCGGTTTAGGCCGTTTTTATTGCTACACTACATAAATATTTTATTTGTCATTGACTCGGCTTTCGATGTTCGTTAATTTTTCGTATTGCACCATTCAAAACGTGTATAATATATGTAACATGTAAGAATGCATCTATGTGTGAATGTAAACGGGAAGCGATAAAGCGTAAATGATGTGGTGGAGATTAGGTGCGTTGGCGTACACAATTGTCCGATGGAGTTTTCGGCTTTTTTTGTCTTGTAGGCGCAGACATATTCCACCGGTCCGGACTTCAATAAATTCGTTAACTTTTTTCGTAACAATAATGGTCGATGAATTTCGATAGGTTTTTTATTTAAATCGAAATTAAAGAATCTAGTTCAGACCCCACACGTGGTGTGGTGAATATCGTCTGTTGTACTATTCTTATTTTTTAAAGATCCGTCTTGTCAACAGTGTGGATACAGAATTCGTTCGCTATCCGATACGTGTACAATGTTGTTTAGATAAACTCTAAAAAACTATTCTAATCTACCGCTGGTTTTTTCCTGTGTGTGCTCGATATATTTAAATGTAAATTATCCACGCGTACACATGCCTAGAGACAACCGGGGCGAGGATGAACCGAACGTGTGACGATTGTCATCTGATTTACACGATCATTAAAAGCGTTCGGTACACATTCTTGAAATGTAAATTTTATTCCGTTCCCGGATGGGATTTCCACACGCACGAGGCACACACATTAAAAGCGAGATGTAAATTTAATTTCGACCGACCAATAGTACCACACACTTATGCGCCGGACAGACAATGATCGAAGAATGGATCGCGTCCGTTTACGATACTCTAATTAAAAGATAACAAAGTATCCGAAAAATAATCGGCGTTCTGAAGCATTTGACCGTCGCATTTGACTGTCGCACGTTAAAACGTCTTTTAGCAGTTTGCCCAGAAATAACGATCGATCTACATTGCGACCTCGTCCAAACAGATAAAATCGTCGATCCAGAGCGTGGTAATTGTGGAGAAGCAACAGTTTTTAACTTATCACCACGTGATCTGTCTCAGAGAGAATCAGTTTTCAATATATTGTACGTTATTCCCGTATCGTTATTTCTACATCGATAACATCTGTTGTTACTGGAAAAATTCGTTTCCAAATGACATTTCTTTCCAGCGGATCAGCACAAATTGTTTCGAAATATTATTTACGAGGTGTGTTGTTACACGATTTCCCGTTATTTCACTTCCTAAAATGCTCGACAACGTTGATTTGAATAAAAATCAAAAAAATACAAATAACCTGTTAGTGTAGAATGTAATCCGCAAAACGCGTCGATATTAACAAAATGTTTAGGAAAAATAGAAGTTTATTGTGTGTCGGAAGAGTTTTGATCTTCTACGGAATATTTAATTTGTTCTCGACAGAGCTACGGGGCAAACTCTTAAATGTTAATTAGCTAGTTGGAGTTTTCACCGGCATAAATAATTAGCGGAGAAATTAACTGGTGTTAGTTTTTTCAAATTTTCAAGGACTCTTTATTGAATTATTTTTAAACTATATTTGTTTTATTTTATTTCATACGTCGCGAGTGTACTTCCAGGCGAGAAGGCCATCTTAATGATGGAGGTAAACACATAAGCCCTATATTTCGTAACGTTAACGTGCTTACAGAAATCGTTACTAATTCCGTTTTTCGAAGAAAAAAAAAATTCGCTTTAAACGAAGAGAGAACCTCATTACCTCGCATGTATCTGACAAAATATTTAAAAATTCGGCAAAAATATTGCCCTCGTGGAAGAAAACAAGCGCCGCCGACATACATAATTTATATAATGCACGCGCGCGTGGTTCGGCAAAATCCAGCAGTTCGTGTGATGAAATTTTCAAGTTGCACATTAAAATAAAATGTAAAATTTAGTCGAACAAAAATTTGTGATATTGACAATGGGCCAGAGAGATATCGAAACGCAAAAGCCGGCACGAATTCCAGAAAATACTTTTAGACGGGCAGACTCTTTTGCGAAACTGAAGTAAATTTACGATAAGACATAGAAGAGGACGAGGATAAAGGTTTTTTTTTTTTCGGGAATTAAATCTAGTCTGGGAAAAAGTATAACGAAAAATGACTAACATTAACATCACACTATCAAACTTGATAAGTCGTTTCGGAAAAATGTTTTATCGTCCGAAACGATTCGTCAACTGATTACAATTTTCCTGTACTATACTCTTTTCACAGCTGGTGCGCCTAATACAGTCGCAAAGAGTGCTCTGAAAGGTGGGTAGATTTCTTAAACTGAACCAATTTTCGACAGTGCTGTAAACACATAAAAATATGCCTGTGAAAAGTTATTTTCCATCTGATCCACCTTGTTTCATTAATTAGTTACTGAAATAAGCAAGGCTACCCCCCGCTCTAAGCGTACGAATTTTTATAATAGTCATAAATTATATATTTTCATCTGCTTAATACATAGGCCTGAGAAGCAAACTTTCTGACTGTAAATACAACGCTTTACATTTGGAACTTTTCCGCCGCTCTCGGTGTAACGACGACCTACTTAGTAAATCTAGATAAAAAATTATTACAACATATTATTGTACGGGTGAAGCAATATAAAATTTGTAACTAGCAAATTTCAAAAAGAGGATACCTAAATTACACGCAAACGCAGACCGCACGGAATAGGAATCCCCGCGCCTATTGTTATTGTTCTCAACTCGCTATAATTTTGATTTTTCTTTTTGCGCGGTCGTTTGGTTGAGATTCAAGGTGTTCGAAATAAATTTTACTGATGATGATTAGACTGATACGTGCACCTTTGTTGCTATTTAATTTGTTGCGGAGTCCGAAAATTCCGTGTTCTTTAATAGTTTCTTGAGGACACATTCAACTGTTTCTGGTTTTTTTTTTATGCTATTTTGTTGTATTATGAGATACACGACTTTGTAGAGATCCCATAATACAGTCTTCAGCTTTGTGGTCTTTTTATTTGCATTTAAAAACAAATTTAGTCATCGTAAGTGATGAAGATTTTGTAATGACGGTCGTTGTAATTTTAAAATATAAAAATCTAAGAGTTTACTGTCCTTCAAATTATTTTGTATATTCAGCTGTGATGCGGCTGACATGTTTTGAATTAACTTTTAAAATAAAAAAATGAAAGAACAAAACTAAAGATTAAATAACGCGCCTTTAGAATTTTTTCTTTTTTTTTTTTCGGGATCGCCAGTGGAGGGCATTACCCAGCGCATTAGGTTGTGTTATGGAGAGAAAGGTAGAAACGAATTAGAACTGAATATTACCGGAGACAGAAGCAATGAAGGACGCTATAATAGGAATTATTGCCGGGGAAGGAAGTGCAAGAATAAACGAATTACCGAGTTTCAGGAGTTGACTATAGCGTTCTATAGATACAGACGCACATTCGAAGAAGATGTGATTTATGTCGCAGAGTAGATCAGAATCATCCGGATGGATGGAACAAAAAGGAGAAGAGGACATAGCCTTTAGAATATCAATTGCATATCGTAGGAGATGCGTTTGAAAATATTGTTTCCCGAATGATGTTGATTTTAGACGTCCGATTTCGATGAAAGTTGAGTTTATATCGAAAGAAGCCGTCGTTTTCTCGGGAAAAAATTGTCGAATGGGGTTGTAAATGTGATAAAAATACGATTATTTGATTTTTGCTCGATTCAGATGAAGCGAGAGTTGGTTTAGGACCGCCAACATATTTCGTCAATGCTGGTAAATAGAGCGAATTTTATTGACGTGTAAGTCCATGCTTGGTTAGAAGCAGGGCCGGATTAAGGAACAAAATACCCCGGGGCCAAATATAATTCTTCCCTCTAATAATTGAAGTACACATTTTTTATTTTTAATTTATTCAGTAAATTAATAATACGGATTCTTAATAATTAATTCTAAACGAGAGTCACGCGTCGAGATTTTTTAATAGCGAAAGTTTCAGTTAGATCATTAAAATTTAATTCACGAAGTATGTGTCACATTCGAAACTCGACATCACCATAAAAATCAGAATGATATATCGTTTCACCATCTGAGTGCGTGTACTTTTCATACTTGTAATTTTCAATTTTTGAGTGATTAGCGGGTAGCAACTTTTCAGTAAAGGGCCCCTTTTGATGACGGGCCCAGGGCCACCGGGCCCCCCTTAAATCTGGCCCTAGTTAGAAGTAGCGGTTTCGATAAGGTTGTTAAACAGAAGGAGTATTGTTTGATTAGTTATTTTGTATTTTATTCCGGTAGAATATCTCGCTGCTGTATGTTGCAACTTCCGAAAGTTTCACTTGGACCGACTAAATGTTCGTAATTGATTCGCCGAAAAAAAAATAAAAAGAAGAGTATTGCTTATATTGCGGTTGCTATTCATCATCATCATCATCACGTAGCGTCTTTGTTTCCAAAGATTGCATACACCAACATTTGTTCGAATTCCTTGCGGCATTAATTATGTCCTTGAGCGTTTTTTGTTCCAACCCTGTTGACATCATTTCTAATCTTCTTCTTCCTATTAGCGACAATGAAATCATCGCAAGTAGATAAATTATTAATAACAGTTTTACCCAAGTGCCGATCTCTTTGGTTGTCGGTCGAGAACATGGCGACAAAGGGGGACGTGTTAGTGACATACGCGTTGAGAGTTATTTCAAACAATTAAATTAATACACGAACGCAGAGAGATAAACCGAGCCAGCGTGTAGTTGGTTAGGCAGCGGTGTTAGGTCTGTGCTAGACCTAGTTTGAATAATCCCGTTGTCGTATCCTGAAAATATACAAAAGTTTCACTTGCCCTAGGGTAATGCCCATAATTGACAAGTCCCTTTCCAAAAAAGAAGAAAGAAAGAGAAAAGAGATAGATTATATAATTTATTTATATATACACATATTTCTAAATTTCTCTTTTATTGTGTATAAATTTTTAAAATGAAACACTTTTACAGAAAATACATAATATAATTCACAAAACGCACCGACATGTTTCCGAGTAACGAACTCCATAATCATGGTTAACGACCATTAGTCATGAATATGGAGTTAGTTACTCCGAAACATATCGGTTGCTTTTGTAAATTATATTGTGTATTTTCTGAAAAAGTGTTTTAAAATTTATGTATCACTTCATTCTGAATGTCAAGAACATTATTAAGCGTTATGAATATTATGTATTATTTTAATCTTATTTATATTTGCACCTGTGATCTTGATACACAGCCAGTTACCGCGGCGTAAAAGGGCGTTTATCATTCAGGTAGTACCGGGTTCGATTCTCGCTGCCGGCATCAACGCTTTTAAAAGTTTCGCTACGCGTTGGGTTATTTATTCGTAGCTGACACAGCCAAAAATAAAAAAAAAAAAAAAATAAAAATAAAAGACGCACACCTGGTTAAGGCAAAAAAAATTTTTATTTTTTTTTTCAAACAAATTTTTAAAACCAAATTTTATTTCATTGTCTATAATTTTTTGAAATCTTCCGAAAATTTCAGTAAAAAAGTTGCTGCGAAAATTATTTTGATTTTACTTTCACCTTACAAAACAACCCGAATGGTTCGGAAAAAGTACTGGTTCCGGTCGCATATATCAGAAGGATAAAATGAATGAAAAAGCGGGTTGCTGGACTGAAAAAAAGGGATAGTTCGAAATTTGCACGGGAAAAAAGAAATCCGAAAAATCCTATACTCCCGGTAGAAACCATCGTAATAGGGGCTATTTTCAACGTTCAAAAATTTTCTAATTAATTTAACAAATTTTGTCGCAATAGGAGCAAATTTTATTTGGAAAATTCTACTTATCTGCACATGTTACCCCATATTGTTAACTGTCGTAATCGTGTAACCATCACGAAATAAGTCACAAATTAGCTTTTGTAGTAAGACTCTTAGCAACCGTAGACACTAAAAAGTGTGTTCAGAGTAGGACCGTTATAAAGTACCGCTTTGGCAATTTTTCATATTGCAAGAAACCGACGATATTATCACGAAACGATTGTCTGGGTGTACCCAGTCACGAATTACAATGAAAAAGAAAAAGCAATTAACCGGGAAGAAAAAGAAAAATGGTACTTGGTAATTCCTGAAGATGGTGAAAAAATGTGGTTATTTAAATTTTATTCTTTTTCGTTTTTTTCGACCGTCTAAATGTATATGTAACCTCTTAAGGGACATTTATGTTGTAAAAGTAGTTAACTTACTGATTTCACTTCTTTCAGAGAAGTAGAAACATACACGGTTAAGATTTTACTTTTATGTGTACGGTGGCAAAAGAAAAATATGGTTACTTCTCGAAAGCCATAATAAAGATTTTAATGTGGTTTTTGTAAATAATTATGAATTTCCCACTAAGGAAGGTGAAGATATCGAACAATAGTGGGGTTTTCCGTTTTAGTGATCAGTGCATTATGAAAAACAAAAAAAAAAAAAAAAACTATTTGAGGTTCAGTAAACTTAAAAATACTTGTTTTCTGATGTCCAGTAATCACATTACATTGATAAGTAATGTTCAATAAGTTGTAAGCTTTATAAGGAGAAGCGAGGAAATTTCATCAATGTCGCTACCACTATCAAAGTCAACCGAATATCATGAAGATTCCCCATTTATTACCTTACTACAATTATCTGTTTTTCATTTCTTCTTCACTATTCCATTTTCTTCGCTACATTTCCCCTTATTTTACAAACTGTCCATGTACTTTCTCCTTCCACTTCCTGCGGACTTACTTGTAAGTAATTGTTATTTCTTTTTGTTTTCTAACTAATTGCTCTTTTTCGGAAACACGCCTATCGTCGTGATGTCTAACAATATGCGGTCCCCTCATATTCAACTGAAAATTCTCGGCCTCTATGTGACGTCAAAGTCTCTAGCGGAAGTTGAGCGTTCCAACTAACATCTCTGCGATTTTCCGTCTGCGCTTTGGGCACAGTTTGCTTCCTTCCTCGCTTTTCCGTTTCTCTCTTGTGCCGTCTCCTTTTTGTCCATTGCTCCACTCCAATATGCAATTTGTGTGTGATCCCGATCACGTAATGTTCGAGTGTGCATCTCTTGCAACCGATCAAGCTGCTTTCTACTCCTCCCTTTTACAAATTGGTATTCCCACTCCATACAGTGCTTCGTTTATTCTCTCCCTTCCTTCTCCTTCTGTTGTTCAGGCTCTTGATTCCTTTTTGTCGGCTATCTCTGATCGTATAAAGATCTAAGTTTCGTCGTCTTTTTTCCTCTGTTCCTGGGCCAATGTCCTTCTAGACGACCCCCCCCCCAAAAAAAAAAAAACTAAAGATTTTCGTAAAGAACTATTCTTTATTCGACGAATACATTTCTTTTTCTTCATTTCATTTCATTATTTTTTTTTTTTTTTTAAAACGCATATTCTTTTATCAGCACAATCACTCTATATTTGAATCTTGTGGTGGCAACCTACAAAAAAAAAAACAACAAATTATTACTAGTATTATTTTTCTCATTTATAGCTCGTATTTACTTCTTTATCTGTTATACCAGCAACTTTGTCGCATCCGGTACTGTTAAATCTTCATTTTTTTTTAAGGTTTTTAGTGAACCCTATATTTGTGCTACCAACTTTTTTCGTTTATTCGGTTTTCCTTTTTTTAAGTTTACGTCGAGGTAGTTTGACAACACGCGTTCGTTTAAATTGTTTTGATATAACGGAACAAAGTTCGTAGTGGAATGTAATTGTGTAACATGCTCGCCCGATAAAACTTCCGAGTGAGAAACGCTGACGGTATTATTAAACAAGAGAGAATATATTTAATTTACGATCGCATCGGTGAGATTATTCCGTTTATTACTTTGGTATACGGCATTAGCCGAGCCAAATTAACAATTAGATTAAGAATATTATGTTACTAACATTTAATTGACGCGGTAATATAATTATGAAAAGTACATCAAGTGCTGCACCTGCATCTGCAGTGCAGTCACCTACAAATGTGACACAGAATGAACAATTACTCCAACAGAATAAAAAGCTTCAAAAGCAGAATGAGGAGTTACAGATACAAATTAGCAAGCTGCTGAATGAAATAGAGAAAATGCAGAAAACGATAGAATTACTGTCGGTTAGTAAAATAAATTCAGAGAAGTCTGAAGTTGACAAACAGTATTATACTGATGAAGATGAAATAGTCAAAGAGACTGAATGGTTAGTCAAAAAAAATAAAACTAATAATAAAAGGAAGGGAAGTGAAATTACACCTCCGCAGAGAAAGGATAAAAAAAGAGGTATAAGAACACCGGAAAATATACAAACCGATGTTCCTCATTTTCGCTATCAAGGTAAACCAAAACCATTTTTTGTGGCTAATGTTTCGGATTTTAAAAAACTAGCAAATGTAATCACGTAAGTTGTAGGTGATGAATTTGTGTGTAAACAACTGCCGGCAAATCAAGTTAGAGTAAACGTTGAAACGGTAGAAAATTATAAAAAATTAGAAAAACATTTATCTGAAAATAACTTTGAATACCATACTTACTTATTAGATAGTGTGAAACCAATCAAAGTAGTAATTAAAGGATTGCCATCAAATATGGAAGAAAACACTATAAGAGAAGACTTATTAAATCAACGATTTAATGTATTAAAAATCAGCAATATATGGAAAACAGTAAGTGATGCTGAAACAAGGATAAAAACTAGAGTACCAACACCGATGTTTGTGATTGATTTTGATGCCAAATGTGACGTTGAAAAAATTAAAAATATTAAAAATATATGTATGTCATATGCTTGTTCAAAACGAACTATGGAGAAATCCCAAAGGCATGCCACAATGTAAGAGATGTCAAGCCTATGGCCATGTAAAAAATAGATGTTGTCGTAAACCTAGATGCGTCAAATGTGCAGGCTCTCATTTAACAGGAGAATGTACAAAAAAGCCAGGTGAGGAGTGCAGATGTGCATTGTGTGGGAAACAACATCCTGCTAGTTATAGAGGATGCGAAGTAGCAGTTGCTCTCCAAAAGAGAAATAAACTGCCCATTGGTAATAAAGAGCAAAATACCTTACCACAAATAAATAAGGAAAATGATCAAAAAAATAGTGATGTGATTAGAGATCGTTCTAATAAAGACAATCAAAAAGAGCACATGAATCATCAGATAATTAACGCTGATGATAATGATGAAAAAGAAAAATCGTCAGAAAACCTTATTAAAAAATTAGAAATGTTTTTAGAAAAACAGGAAAAGAGAATAAATAGAATTTTTGATAGATTAAATTCAATAGAAAGGAAGTTGAATAAATCTAACAATAAATGAACTTGATAAAGATAGCAACATTTAATGTAAATGGGCTCAAACATAGACGTCACGAAGTTGAAATATTCTTAGTAAAAGAAAAAATCGATGTATTATTAATATCTGAACCGAATATTGCGAAAAATACTTTTATCAAATTTAATGGTTATTGTTTGTACAATACTATGCATCCTGATGGAGGTGGGCGCAGAGGTGCAGCAATATTAATTAAGAATGGCATAAAGCACCATGTACTAGGAGAAATTAGTACAAATCAAATTCAAGCTACAAATGTTAAAATAGATACTAAGAATAGAGGTTTAGTAATATCAGCGGTTTACTGTCCTCCTGGTAACCAGATAAAATTTGACGTATGGGCTGATTATTTTAACATGCTTGGCCCTCGATTTATCATAGGAGGTGATTTTAATTCAAAGCACACATATTGGGGTTCAAGAGTTACCACAGGAAGAGGAAAACAGTTGTTACAGGCAATAAAAAAGTTGGGATGCAAATGTTATTCAACAGGGAAACCAACTTATTGGCCGACTGATCAGAAAAAGTTACCTGATTTGATAGACTTCTTTATTGTTAAGGGAATTACTGAAGGAAACATAGATATTGACGACAATGATGATTTTGCGTCTGATCATTCTCCAGTGATCATGACCGTAAGTAAATCGATAATCCTAAAGCAACCATATGCTACACTTACCAATAAAAAAAACCGATTGGGATCTGTTCAGGAAGCTGTTGGACGAAAACATTGATTTAAAATTATCGCTGAAATCTAAGGACGAGATTGATATAGCTGTCATGCAGCTTAATGATGCAATACAGCAGACTGCATGGAATTCTACACCCGTAAAAAATTATAGTAGTAAAAAACAAAATTTACCGTTTTATATTTTAGAAAAAATCAAGGAAAGGAGAAAGTTTAGAAAAATCTTTCATAGAACACAGGAAAAAACAGATAAAGCCAAGCTGAACAAACTAAGTCAGGAAATTAAAAGATTGGTAATTAAATTCAAACAAAACACGTTTAAAACCTATATAGAGAATCTCTCTCCTACATAAGAGACGAAATATTCTTTATGGAAAGCTACAAAATGCATTAATAGACCACAACAGCAAAATTTCCCTATTAAAAGAGGCAATAACGAATGGATAAGAAGTGACAAAGACAAAGCTAATGAATTTGCGAATTATTTAAAACAAGTATTTTCACTTGATACAACAGATGATGATAAAAACATTGTGTATCAGCAAGGGAAAGATGGATCTCTGAGACATTTTAGACCTAGAGAGATATATAATGAAATAAAAATAAATATGAATGTAAAGAAATCTCCCGATTTTGATTTAATTTCGGTACAAATACTAAAGGAATTTTCAAAAAGAGGCATAATGGCACTAACTCAAATATTTAATGCTATAATAAGAATTGGATATTTTCACCAACTATGGAAAGTAGCTCAAATAATTATGCTACCTAAACCCGGGAAAGTACAGACAAATATTAAATCATATAGACCAATTAGCTTGCTACCCGTTATTTCTAAGTTGTTTGAAAAGTTATTATTGAAACGATTGAATCCAATAATAGAGAATTATATACCCAATCACCAAAAGCACACTCTACAATAGATCAGATCCATAGAATAACAAAAATAATTGAAAAAAGTCTAGAAGAAAAGAAGATCTGTACAGCGGTGTTCCTTGACGTGGAGCGAGCGTTTGATAAGGTATGGCATAAGGGATTGGTAATTAAACTTAAGAAGATATTACCAATTAAAGTTTGCAGAATTATTGAATAGTACCTAACTGACAGATATTTTAGAATAAAGCATAATGATGAATACTCGGAATTGCAAGACATACAAGCAGGAGTACCGCAAGGAAGTGTCCTCGGACCAATTTTATATTTATTATATACCGCTGATATTCCTGTTAACGAGCATGTCACAACGGCCATGTTTGCAGACGACACAGCTGTGATGGCTATGGGAAATAATATAGAAGAATCAACTATGAACGTGCAGTCCCACATCAAAAACATTTGGAAGTGGACAAGAAAATGGAAAATAAACCTTAATGAAGAAAAATCAGTACATATTAACTTTACAAATCGAAGAATCCAGTACTGTCCGATTGAAATTAACTCAAAAATTGTACCCAATATAAAATGCGTGAAATATCTAGGTATGCATTTGGATTCGGGATTGAACTGGTCTATGCATATTAATAAAAAAGTAGAACAACTAAAGTTGAAAATGTTGCAGATGAAATGGCTTATTGGAAGACAGAGTATTCTGTCGCTGAGCAATAAATTGTTGATTTATAATCAAATACATGGTTGTCAGCTTTGGGGTTGTGCTAAAGTAGCCAACGTAAAAAAAATCCAGATGTTCCAGAACAAAGTGCTTAGGACTATCACTAATGCCAGGCAATATGAAAGAAACGATGATATTCATCGGGATCTTCATGTGCCAGAAGTTTCACAGGTGATAAAGGAACTGGCAAGAACGCACTGTTTAAGGCTGCAAAAGCATGTAAACACAGAGGCGAGGCAGCTTCTGTCTGATCAGGATGAAGTCAGGCGGTTGAAAAGAACTAAACCTCATGAATTAACCGAAGAAAAAATATAATACAAGAAAATGCAGGATCGTCCACTGGGAATCCTAGTGCATATATAATAATACAATTAATTTAGAGTATTACTGAATGTTCGTGAACCGAACAGATTGTAATAAAAACCACTTAAGTGGGGTTTTTTTAATAAAAAAAAAAAAAAAAAAAAAAATAATAATAATAATTAAAACAAACTTCAAATGCAGTACACAAGACAGCAAAAACCATAATAGTTGGTGAAAATTTATGATTCAATTATAAATGTTTCTTTAATATAGTAAAAATTCAGATTCGTTTCGCGGGATTGCCTAATTATTTCCCTGGAATTTAAATGAAATATTCTAATGAAAGCAATTTCTTTATAAAACATAGCACAGTTACCGAATTTCCAAAAAAATAAATAAATATTATTAATAAAATGTTTGCGTAATTAATTATTACAATTATGCAGTAACTCGACACTACAATTTTTGTTTCGCTAGGCTCATATGTATGTTTTCACATCTTCCAAGATTCGCAAGCGATACTTGAAATTTTTTTTTCCCATTTCTCCGATCTTAGGACCACAATTGACGCTGAAGTTTGGTTATCTAGACTGTGACTTGTTTTAGATAAAGTTAATACTTGCACATGTCTCTTTTCATTAGAACAAGACATGACTGCGTGATTTTACTTAAAACCGATATATTGTTAGTTGGAGTTAAAGTTCATTATTTGGAGAAAATGCGCACAAGTACACAAGAAAAAATATCAAGTGGAGTACGCGCTGAAGATTTATAAAAGTTTAGGAACCCCGCCGTTGGCTCGACGTGCTGATTTTTTAACAATAAAATATAGCGCATTAAATAGGATCATACCTAGTTTAAAAAGAAACTAAAATTAGTATCTGAAAAAAACCGAGATTACGTGCAAGAAAACGTTGAAGGGGAGAAGTAAGTTTGGAGAAAAGTAAAGTCCAAACATACTTTGATTTGCAGTCTTGGGTTAATTAATCCTCCGAAAAAAGTCGAACATGACTGCAGTGGTGTTTCGTTTAGGTAGATCCTGTTTCGAATGCTACTGTCCATATTGAAGATATAGATAAAATTTCTCTTCTTGTGCTGGGTTAATGTCTATAATCGACGAGCCCCCAGAAAAATGATAACTTGAAAGTATTGGACCAGCCAAGGTCAGCGTGATATAGATTTTGTTGAATAAAAAATTGTTCGGCATTCACGATTTGTTGTTTATTTTTTATTTTTTTAAAACACCAAACAAGAATGTTCGTTTTAAGTTTCCTATCCATCGAATACTGGGATAATTTACTTCGCTACTTGTTTTAAACGATATATTTGATTCTCATTTGTTGAAATATTTTTCACTTTCGTTATAATTGAAGTTTATTTACCAATTATATCCTCATACATTCTTGTTCCTTCTTAGTCTATATTATAATGTTGGTTAAATATTAAACTAATTTAAGTTAATTCGTTTATTTTCATATATAAATTTTTTATTGATATATTTTGAGCGATTAAATTCATGTGCCTTACGGATGTTGTTTTCAATTAAAAATAAGTTAATTTAAGCCAACTGGAGTAATTGCTGCTTTTTTACCATTGATGCCAGGTAGCCCATTGTTTTGTAAAATTGCAATGTTGACCAAGTATCAATTATTTCGAATTAATACGATGTAGTAAAAAGTGCATTTATTGAGAACCATCGAAAAGGAGTATTTTTTATGCCATAATTAAAGTAACCTAATAAAATGTTATAACAATCGTCAGATAAACCCAATCACTTTCGACTTTTCCGCATTCTCCTAATCGGTAAAAATGTCGAAAGATCTCGATAAGAACGCGATTGTACACCTGCGTTATTTTCAATCAGTCATTAAAACAAGATTTAAATTGAAATCGATTGAAGAGGAGATGCTAGGATGGGAATTTTCTAGGGAAACTTGGTGAGTTTCATTTCGCTGGAAACTAAGATATAGTGAGTAAAAAAAAAAGACGACGTTGCTACAGAGATCAGATACTTTGCTTATTTGACGATGATCGGCCGTTGTGTCGTTGCCTGTCTCTTGCCTAGGCGGGGATATATTGGACCATTTGTTCAGCAAACGGAAGCAATTGAACTGTACAGAGGCGACATGTTCGCAATCGGTCCCTCGATAACCATTTCTTTTCAAAACCATCTATTGCCCTTCGTCCAATTCCTATTTCCTTTCAGCCCTTGCTCGCGTTTACTTAAGGACAAATATTTTATTTCGTCTTACCAGTGACTTTCTCTGTCCAACACGTACCAGTTTTGATTTATAGAACAACATTCATTTCCTCTCCGAGTTTTATGGCCGTTCTATCGCCATTCGTTTTTTTTTTTTTTTTTTATTGTTGGTGTAAAGAAATAAAACACAACTTTCTCTTATTAATTAACCAGTGGATTTTCCGAGATTTTCTCATTGGCTGAGTCTATTTCCTCGTCCTTTCATTCTATCTCAGATATCTGTTGATTTTATCGTAAATTTTAAAAGTTTATCTTTAGAAAACTCAGTTTTTTAAATTCTATTCCGAATAATAATCAAAATTGCGTGCTTTTTATTTATTTATTTCGTAACATCTAGAACTGACATAACGCAGAAAAAAGCTGGAATGTCAAATGATCTTCATTTCAATGCTATGTAAGTTTAATGTCAAGTTACAAAAAAAATAAAATATGTATATAACTATGTATGCAGTATCTGGTAACCAAGTCTTGCTCGCATTTGTTTCGAACTTGCAGGTGAATCAAAATAGAGTTCCGCAAACATTAAAAAATATCACTATAATACGCGCATGATATAGAAGTTACAATTGCATTTTCGGTTCTGAATGTACATTTTAGTTTGCATAATATTTAAAATAGTCTTGTAAATATCGTAAATAAATTTATTTCATCGCGTAATGTCGATGTTCTATTTAATATTAAACCTGAAATTAGAAAAATCAAAATTCATAATCTAATAATATTGTGACCAAAAATGTATTATATATGCCCGGACGTTTTTGCTATCCATGATATACACATATGTACTTGAAAAATCCATTAAACCGCTTTGATCTTCGGCATGTTTCTTGTTACATTGCTCTCGATCGGTGTGCGCCCATCCCATAACTATAACTACCTAAAGCGGAACAACCCGCTATATTCATCTTCCTTTTCCTGCGCAACATCTTCTGCTCCACAAAGTACGAAAGGTTACACAAACTGTTTAGGATATTCTTCATTCCTGACAGGCCCGTGAAATCGGTCGGCTAAGGTGAAATTCAACTTAAAAGAATAACCCGCTTGCATTATAAAATGAGGAAAACTTTCTGACGAATTTTTCCTTCGTCTTCGATATCTTTCGATCTTTTCAGCGCCAGCCTTTGTACAATAATGTTTTCAATTCAGTGCGAAGCGGCAAGTATTTGAAGAAAGTAGTAGAATATAGCGTGATTGTTTTCCAGATAGTGAAGTTCGGCAGAATAAATATGGGCAAATCCGTGTCAGTGAAATTGGTGACAGAAACATGTATATATTGTAACGGTACTTGCCGTTGCTAATTTAACAATGTTAATTTTACCCAGGGATGCCACCGCGGATTTTCTTCGGCGGAATTAAAAATTTACTTTTTAATTATTATTATTATTTAAATGAATTTCTTGACGAGATTTTAAGTACTCTATTAATGAAAATTGCTCACACTAATCTTAAACAATGATTAATTATGATATATATATATATATATGTATATAAGGAAAAAAACAGATTATGAACATAAATTGATACGTATCGCTGTTTGTTGGCGGTGACACAGGAACACGGTAATGACAGATTATGGATGAGGAGGAAGATGGCGGTGATTCCTTTGATGATGAGCCGCGAATTTTGGATGAATGTTAAACAAACTTTATTAATCTTTACTTAATTTACTTTCACGAAAGGACTTATACTATGGAAACTGACCTGAGATTCGACTATTACGCGTTGCAGCGGTTGTATTTTATTCTGGACACGATTCCGTTTTTACGAGTCGTCTGTTAAATATTGATCGTTTTCTTCCTGGATAATTGAGATCGACTGCCTCACCTCTTAGCCATTTTTTCGCTGATGAGCCTTTCTTCCTTTGTTTTCGTCTCGGCCAATCATTGTTCATTTCCTTTACGGGTCAGCATTTCTCCGCGTGATGTATTCGCCCCCCAACCGACAAACAGGATTCCAATCACACTTGCATTCTCACTAGCACCACGTTTTCGATAATTTTATTTAATTTATTTTTATATTATTATTTATTTCTTTCTTTCCTTTTTTTTTTATTTATTTATTTTTATCGAGCCATGTAATGGTCACATTACACAATATATGTATGTATACATCCGTAACTTACTATAGGCACCAACTGAATCGACGAATGATTTGATAGCTCGTATTAAACGTTCATAAAAGAAAAGCGAACGTTACCAGATTGCACAAAAAGAAGTTAGAAGGATTTTGGAACCATTATTTTATATTTATTATACATTCGTGTAACTCACTTTCCTTGATTTTCCACTACATGAACGAAACCTAGGATTTATCTTCGTCGGGCTGAATAAAAATCATTAGTAGATGGCATACTGAGAAATATGATGGTGCAAAATACACGACAAGTAGCCAAGAAAATCGGTAATTCCGTCGCGGCGTATTTTTTTTTTTTTTTTTAATTGGGCTCGTCAGCCGAGGACCTTCACCCAGAAACAATTAAGGGAAAACGAAAGTTATACAGTGAGGCGATCAGCTATCGCTAATAAGAAGGAAACAATGGAGGGGATAATAAGTGTAGAAGGAAAAGACAGGATATAACGAGCACAAAAAGGAGCAGGAAGCCCAAGCCCAAGCAAGTGGGAATATAGAGCCGAGCACTCCACCGAAAGAGCAGAGCACTCAAAGAACACGTGATCGGTGTCACAAACAACCGCATCGTTTGAATGGAGAGGACAACATGGGGATGAGGTCAACGAGAGGCGAAAGCGTGAGGAAGGTAGCAAGGAATGGTTTAAGCGCAAACGCACAATGGAGACAACAACAGAGCGAGGAAGTGAAGGAAACAGAAGGAACCAAGGATTTGAAGGAAGATTAGGCTGAACTGACAGATAAAAGGAGCGACAATTAGAAAAGGAGGAAGGGTACATATTCGACCAAAATCTGAGATGAAAATGTTTACACAAAGGCAAGAGATTAGAGGATGGGATTTTTTTGAAGAAGAATGTAGAAGAAGAAGCAGCAACCCGAGCCAAAGAATCAGCCATCTCATTACCTGAGATGCCAGAATGACCAGGAACCCACAGCAAGTCAACATGGATTCCATGGAGAGAAGAGAGAGTCCAAATGAGAGAACGTATGCGGAGAATAGAAAAATCACAGGAATGATTAGGAAGAGGAGAAGAGATGGCTTGAAGAGCACTCATGGAGTCGGATATGATCAGAAACTGGGAAGAAAGACGATTGGAGGAGATAAAAATAATGGAACGTAAAATAGCCATTAGCTCGGCTGTAAATATGGAACAGAAAGAAGGAAGACAGAAGGATTCAGAGAAGTTGTAGTCTGGAAGAATAAAAGAAGCACCAACCCCATCAGGCCCCTTAGAACCATCAGTGAAAATGGTAACATGAGAAGGGAAGAGAGAATTGACAATACTGTGGAATTCCTGTTTAATTACAGCTGGAGGGAGAGATTTTGTAAGTGTAGGCGAAATAAATACTCTGGGAGGATGGCAGAGATCGCTGAAGTTAAAGGAGAAATAAGGCAGACTATTAAAGGAAATTGTATACTGCCAAAATGAACTAAGACGGAGAGTCGCGGCGTATTAATGAATAATACTTAAGTGTGCAAAAACGTCAAAGATGGTACATTAGGCGTATTAATGCATTCAAGTATCTTTTACGTAGCGGAATTGCAACGAACTAAGCGACAAATCCTATCCTATTTCTAATATACACTAACTCATTATACAGGCACATTAAAAATGCAAAGGTATATGTTTTTGCTGATGACATTGCCCTGTTAATTGAAAATAAAAAGATAGAAGTGGCGGAAAGATTACTGCAACAGGATATAGATAATTTTAGTAAATGGGCACATGATAGGAGGTTATGTGTATAAAAATAAATCTAAATTGTACATATCCGAAACAGTAGTAAACACAAGAGTCGCGATAATCATTCTTCATAATAACGAATGCTTACACGAACTCCATGAAACGAATATTTCATGTTTTTATGTCCACCTCTTGAAAACGTAAAAGATTTTAAATATTTAGGAATATATATATCGATAGATCCTTGAGCTGGAAAAAGCAAGTTCAAGTCTTAAATTCGAAAATAAGACAGTCAATTCGTATTTAATACAAATTAAAGCAGGTACTTTCATATAAAACACTACGTATATACTACAATGCAATAATTATGGCTAGAATTCTATATGGAATGCAAATATGGGGAGAGGCTAAGAAAACGGAAATCAATGAAATAGGTAGAAATCAAAAAAGGTGTCTTAAACTTATACTACCACATTGGAAACGGAGCGACTCGAGATCAATTATGTATAGAAGGAAAATGATGAAATGTCTTCAAAGATGTGTACTACTACTATTACAGGTTACTCGAATATAATAGCAATAATTTAAGGTTACCAACTAGGCCAAAAACTACTCGAATAACAAGAAATCAAAGTATAATATATATATTACATATACCCTAGAGGGGAAAATCTACTAATTGATAACATACGATGATATTCGGTTTTAATTAAATTAATGAGTAATATCCCCAATCACATTATAAACGAAAATAGCATATTAGTGTGTGGAAAAAGGATGAAATGGCTGAAGGAATGGTGCAAAGAATAAAAAACAAACTGCATCCGAATTTCTCACTCCTAGATAGTTTTCAATCATGCAGCTACTGATTATATACGTATTCTATGTTGTTGTTATTGTGTCATTCCTTTTTCGCTTGACTTACTATTTTGGAATTCATAAAGACGATATTGTTTGCGAACGCTATCATTATATATATATGTGTATATGACTATGTAGAGTGAATGGATGTATGTGTATGGTTTTTTCTTTTTTCTCTACACCTATATATATATATATATATATTATACATATATTTAGTAAGACATGTATTAATTAAGGTTTATATAATTTCGATGTGTATAATAAGTATGTATAAATTTGTAACGTGTACAACCTAAATAAAAGATAATAAGAGAGTCGGGCACTCACACAACGAGCATACTTGCCCAGTGAGACCCACGAACTTATTTTAAAATTTAAAAAAAAAAAAAAAAGGTAATCTTTAATCAGAAAAGCAAAATAACGACTGTTTAAAAAAAAAAACGCGTCAAATATAAGAGAAATGTACTCCTAATAAAGATAGATCTCTAGGTCAACGGAAGAAATCATAAAGTTGCAGTGCTTCGTAAGCCAGCTTTTTCAATAAGAAGGGTCAAGTTTCAAAAGCTACGACTTTTCGAATATCTTTAATTTCGGTTTGCGCGTGGTTCTTATATCGTTTTATTTTTAAATAAATAAAACCGTGTCGTCAATGGTGATATTTACTTTCTTGTTCTAATACGCGCTGTATCTTGACTGATAACCATAGGTGCGATCTTTGTTCGATATCGAGTTTTTTGTTGTTGATTGTACGAGACTAGTGAGCAGAAAGATAACGAGAAAAAGCAGAGAGTACGGCAATAATGCAACTACGAGTCGGAAACGGTCGATAACAGAAAAAGTTTCGAGTGATTTAGAAGAGTTATGTGCGACGGGGTAGAATTCTTCGGAGTTATAAGTTGGGGCGCACCCGCGCAATTTGCGGAATTATTTATTCGGTTCGCTTGAGAAGAAATAAAAACTGAAAGAAAACAAGAGATTTCGTATAAATCATCGAATTCTGATGCTAAACTCGCCATAGTCGCTAGTAAATAATATAATAAACTACCAGCAGTCAAGTTTACAATATAAATTCCGTGCCAAAATCATCCGCAGAAAGTTGAGCGATAGTGCCGGCAAAAGTCACTGCTTACAGTTGTTTCAGAATTACATAAACAAAAAGGTGTTTCACGGAAGAAATAAACATTTGCACTCTCCGCATACATAAACGTGCACCGCGAAAGAAAAAAATTCATTAGCACAGAGGAAATTTGTCTACATCTAAATCGAAGACTTCCCCAATCGAATTTCCATATACGGTGTTATTCGTTTGATTTATACGAAATGGAACAATACAAGAACTACACACTCACACAGATAAAAAAAAATACACGCACATATTTGTTAGTCGTAATCTACACGAGTGTGTATAAATAGTCGTGCGTCTGCTAACGTACCCTCAGGATTTTGAGCTCAGGGAACGAGGCGCGTACATGAGTTGCGGATTGTGGAATGCCATTTTAGATATGAAAGTGAACTGCAAATAGGTCCTCGACAAATGAGTCTCAGGTGCATATGAGCGTTTACTGGAATGTTAGCAATTCTAGCAGAGACTCTGATGATCGCAAAAGAATGACGTAAGAATTTCTTAATAAAAAGGCTGAAATATTCTATATATTTTTCATTAACCTCATTATGGCAAGTAGGTATCGTGCCAATCAAAAACACTTTATTCATGATACATCCTACGCTTTTACCTTTCCCTTATCCTTCCCTTATGAGGTAAGATAAACAGTGAATAAAGTGTCTAGTTGTGCATTACGCGTTATCACTCGCTCGCTGATAAGAATCCGATACAATTGTCTCTGGTTAGTCTGCCTTATTTATTTATCTTCGATTTTCGTTACACTAATCACCTCCGAATAGAATTGAATTCTTAGCTGTTATATTTAACGGTGTTACCAGTTAGGAAATGTTAAATTATCGAACTTCTATCGTAACTGGCTAGGATACGGGTTTCAATGGCTATCCGACAGTTACTAGGTTCCACTATTTTACCTTTTTTGGTAGACTTAAGACCTAAACTTGAAGCTAAAGGCACAAAATACGATGGAATTAAGAAAACGATTACGGACCTCGTGTCAGAAATTAACACAGCGTTAGCTGAAGACGTTAACCCAGTTAGTTCGAGCATAGACATGAATGAAATTACTAAAGTAATTCATGAAACAATTTATCCCGTTTTAAAAAGATTCGAAACAAAAAATAAACCGAGTTATTCGCAAATAACTAAAAATGATACCAAAAAAATATTACTTCAAATATCCTTTCCTTATTTCTCCATTACTGCATTTCTGACCGTTCGATTCTGCTTCCCAACTGCTCTTTGCCATTAAGTGAACATTTTTTTTTTTTGGTCCCCAAGTCGTAATACGATGGGGTAAATATATTTAGAAAATTTATACCAATAATTTATATAAATAACAGGTCTGTCCTGAGCCCTTCCATTTAAGTTTACAGAACCATGACTTACAATGTTAATAATAATTAGTATACATAAATTTAATATTAATACAGATGTACATGTACTTTACGGTGATTTATTTCGGCTATCGTAAAACTATTGAATATTGTAAATAGCTTAGTTACTAACTGATCAGGGCTAATATTGCTAAAATCTGTATTAATAACAGCCGGAAAAGATATGGCTTAATATTATCGGGAAAGTTACACGTTACACAGTGTTATTTGAGTGTGCAATTTTATGTTTATGTAAATAATCTTTAAATAGACCGTGTCCAGTAAGAAATTGTAGATTAAAAAACATTTGGCGTAAAAACTTTATTATGTAGTCTATCATCTATGGTTGGAAATATTTTTTGAGCTATACCGTTATTATATTGGTCCCAGTGCGCCTGAAATTTATTATTATAATATTTATCTAATATATAAGTGTTTAAACTGTTTAAGCGTTAACGAGGTTTGTTCGTGTATGAAGTAAGGTTGATGATACTGTACGTTATGAAATTCATGATTTTTAATATTATTTTTTATTAAAAATATGTTAATATGTTTCTGTATTTCGTAAGTTAATGGTTTCATACCTGCAATGGCAGTGCTTGTCATGTAGCTGGGGTAGTTCTATAAACATTAATCATTTTTATTGCAATAGTAAAACTTTTTAATATATTGTGAAATCTTTTAACTTTTAAAATGTCTATATGTATTACACTACCATAAAGTATATTAGGCAATATTACGTTTCTATATAATGTTATTATTCCCTTTTTGTAATTTAATCGGTTATTATTATAGCAGACCTTCCCACCGGAGGAAATATTGAAGTGGCTACATTTGCCGATGACACAATGCTAATTTCGCAAGACAAGAGGGCTGATATTGCAGTTGCTGAGCTACAGAAAAGCGCGAATACGGTTCTACAGTGGGCTCAAACGTGGAAACTCGAAGTGAACCTGGAAAAGTGTAGTCATGTATCATTTACCAAGAGAGCTGAGCACCAGCTCCACCTAACACTGGGTGGTAACACTATACCAAGAAGCAATAGTGACAGATACCTAGGAGTTCACTTAGACCGTACCTTAAGCTGGAGGACACACGTACAGAAATTAAGGAATAAGCTTGATATTAAATTAAGATCGCTATATTGGCTAATAGGATATCATTCGAACCTCTCCTTAGCCAATAGGGTCTTAATATACAATGCTATCCTTAAACCTACGTGGACTTATGCAGCACCAATTTGGGGCTGTGCAAAGAAGTCAAACAGAAATGTGATACAGCGATTCCAGAATAAAACGCTACGGTTGATATACAGAATGCCGTGGTATGTTACCAATGAGGCTATTCATCGAGACCTAAGAGTCTGTACTGTCGATGAGGCTATAAAGCAACGCGCTCGTAGTCATGCGTTACGCCTCTGTGGACATAGTAACGAGCTAGTAGCTGCCCTTCCGGACAATGCAATAACAAGAAGACTGGAAAGAACTAGGATCCGTGATCTAGTATAAGAGATGGGCTGAATACATCAATGGATGTATTCTCCACTCAACTGAATACATTGAGTCCATTCGCAGATAGCCAAATAGGCTAGGCACGAATCGGCAGAAGTAGTAAAAAAAAAAAAAAAAAAAAAAAAAAAAAATTATTATTATATAATTTGTTAAATAAGGATTAAAAACGTATTTATTTTTTTAGTGATATAGTGAAAATGATTATAAAATTTTAAGTTATTGTCTGTTATTATACCTAAGTATTTGGTTTGACTAACCATACTAATATTTAATCTGTATTGGAGCCTAAATTTAATCTTTTATCCTTTAAGTTTTTGTTAAACAACATGTAAGTTGACTTAGATTCGTTAATATTTAAATTGTATTGTTCTAACCATTTCGCGATTTCTGTATAAACCTGGTAAACTTCATTTTCCAATACATTTTCATTGTTATCGGGGCTATTACTATTGCAATATCATCTACGAGAGCGAAAATGTTTACCCATTAATAGGTAATAATCTGATGTACATTTGAGAAAAAACTATTTTCCACAAGCACAGTCCTAAAACAGACCCTTGCGGTACTCCCATAACGGTTTCTTGTTTTTTTGAATAATTACCGATTTTTAATACAGTGAAGCGATTTTCGAGATTTACAATGTTCAACATGCCATTATGTAATCCTAGTTCCTTTAGTAATGCAAGTAATCTATTTAAATCTAAACTGTGAAAGCCTTTGTTATATCAAGAGTAAGTAAGCATGTACGGTAATTTTTATTTTGGTATATTCTTATTGTTTGTAAAATATTGTGAATAGCCAATTTAGATGATCTACCTGGTAATGCGCCATACTGGTTATCATTTATTATTCCGTTATTTTCTACAAATTCTTTTAATTTATGAAGAATACATATTTCATAAATTTTACTGAAATTAGATAACAAAGTAGACGAGTTTGAATTTTTATTAATTTTAGGTATTATAACTGTTTTACTTAATTTCCATTCTTGAGGATAATAATTATATTTAAATAGTACGTTAATAACTTTCGGTATTACATCTGGTAACAAATTATGAAATCTTTTAATAAATCCATTTGATATTCCATCAAGTCCTGCTGACACTTTATTTTTAAGTTGTTTAATAATTACGTTAACTTCTTCTTTAGTAATCGATATGTTTACATAAGATTCATGTACTTCTGCTTTAAATGGTTTTACGTTAAGGTATAACTGGCCAACGATCATACTACGCTGAATACACCGGTTCTCGTCCGATCACCGAAGTTAAGCCATTAAGTGAAAATTACTCGAGTCTTTTGAGATGTACTTGCACGTCTGTCTGTCCACCTGCTCCCCTACATTATCTAATCATATACAGTACTCAACTAGAGATAATCTATTCTTTCTTACTTGCCTTTTCTCTTTACGAGGTACTATAATTAATAATAATGAAGCATGGTAGTGGGGGTAAACGTAGAATCGTTGGAAGCTTTTAGTTACATAGATTTACGTGTACGCGGTTTTTTAAAACGGCAGATTGATTAACAACAGTTGCTGCGACTGAGCAGCCCTATTTAAGGATTGCCGTGCTTGAAATGCGTTAAAGCAATGAGACCTAGAAAGGGTGTCCAAAAAAACCCTGTCCAGTTTCCCGAAATCTTTCGTAAGGATGAAAATTTAAAGACCAGTGAATACGAACGGTAAATTTTCCCAAGGAGTGATATTTGGGTTGAAGTGGGTATCACTGAGGAACATTCGTGACAGAAGTTTCAGATCCATCACTATCCTAGATTTTGAGAAACTCACTTTTTGCTGAAACAAAGTTAATTTTTTTCCCTCAAGCCCAAGTTGGCTGATTTTTAAAATTTTTTAATACGTTGTAGACACATGGCATCACACAAAAAAATTAACAATCCCCTTCCATCTTCCAAGCGACACTTTCTAACACTGTTAATGTTTTTTTATCAATGACAAAAATGAAACTGGTATTTTTAAATGTATTTTAGACCCCATAAATGATATACATTTTGGTCAAAATTAAAACGTAGGGTAACTGGAAGTTTTATTGAAGATGAACTGTTTACGATACAATATTTATATTTCACCTATATACTACTTACTGACAATGGACAAGAAGCACCGACTTTCCTGAGCACTCTTTAGGACCATTGCAGCACCCCAGATAAATTGAGTCAAAACGGGGTAATACAATAGTACTTAGGCAGACTCTCAAGTAAAAATGCAGAAAGTCTCTAATATATCGAAAGGAATTTGTTTCAATACTCAGTAAAGATAAAATCGGAAACATCAATTCTCGTCGTCGCTGTCTTCTTCGACCACCACCTCAAATTGATCGGTCTTGACTAGCCGGTTAAGAATTTCAACCGGTTTAACAATTTGTGGACCAGTAACGATATGCTAAATAATAAATTATGGCTATGCCGGAGAAAAAGTCTCGCTACTTCCTTATCCAACAAGATGAACTTGAAAGTACCATTTGTCTTTCTAAAAAAATATATTACAGATCCAACACTTTGCTTCATTTCGTCCGGAGCTCGTGATTGAAAATAAACATTACACGAAGCAATGAAAAATACCTGTAATGCCGGGTTTTTAGTAGGATCAAGAAAGAAAATTTTCCTTTCTTTCGGGGGCTTTCTTATTTAATAAGATCTACCCCGATAAGAAAAAAAGTAATAAAAAAAGGACTCAAGTACATGTTAAATAAGCGCGACGAGTTTTGTTTTCGCGTTCTATTGTTGCGAGATTTATCTCTGATTACCGATTTTATTTCGTGATTATTTTCCCGCGGCTGTTTCAATTATAGCACTGATCGTCTGAATACCGCGACAGTGGTAGTGCGATAAGTTATCTCGATGTCACAGACCGGACTCCCGCCACTGCGGCGGGGCAACCACAACGCTAGCAGCAAAGCAGTACCGCCAACTACAACCACAGGTACTAGTATGAAACTAACACAACGGGCAAGTAAACAGCCAACAACTACGACAAAGATACAACCCTCTTATCAGCGCGTTTTGCCTACAGAAGCTGGTGGTAAGATCGTTTTAAGTAATAATCAACATACCGACACAACCACACACGCACCCGCAGAAGATAACAAACAATTAACATCGCCTGATAAAAAAAATATAATGAATAATATCAATGAAACAAGCCAGTTTAATATTAAACAAAATCTAAACTGTAATCAACTTGCAAACGAACACGACTCTCAAGTAAACGAATCTAATATAAAAACGACTTTTGCGGAAAAAGCAAAATCTATCGCTAAAAATAAAATATCTCCGTTAAATGATCTGATAAATTACCCGAACGACCAGCAAGGGCTTATGTTCCCCTATATCCCACCCCTGACGATTTATGATTACTTAGAGTCTTTAAAAAATCAAGTTGGAGGGGCCCTCAATATCACTGCAGCAGGACGAATTTCCCAAAACAGATTAATAATATTTTTAAAAACACAGAGCATTACGGACAATTTCTTCGCTAATGGTGGAGAAATAAACATAGGCTCCCAAGTAATTCAAGCGAAGAGATTGCGCAATCCATCCAACAAATTAATTTTATCGAATGTGTCCGCAACCATCCCCAATAATATAATAATTTCGTACCTAAATACAGTACTACAATTGAAACTGCTCTCACCGATCTCAATACTCCGGTTAAACCCATCCAATGCCGAATTTGGGCATATAATTAGTTTTCGGCGTCAAGTCTACATAGAACAAGTAAACTGTGAAATTATTCCTGAATACGTGGACGTGAGACATGGTGACCGAGAACACCGTTTATACTTACAACTGGAGAACCATATATGTAAAAATTGCAATGGAAAATCGAAGAAGTCGAAACAAGTAACTCTCGAAAACCGACCGACGGAGCTCACAAATGAACAGACTGATAAACAAAATGAAACTACGATAAAGATTACTGCTCCTACTCTCTTAACGTGCGCATCACCTGCTGAAATAAAGACCGACCATCCATCATGTACCACAAAACGCCCTCACCCGACTACACCTGATGAGCCGAAAAATAATGACGATCATCCGTTAAGCATAAAACCTGCGACGAAGAAAATAAATTTGATCTCCCCTAGACAAGAGATCGAACAGTTATCAAATGGCCTTAAAGAAGGAAACAGTCATGATAAAAAAGATGAAGACTTTAGTCTATGTACAGACCAACCAGAACAGGCACCCCAGCCTAGGACAAAACATATGGAAGAACCTCAGGCGAGTAGTAAACCGAAGTGTAATGTGAGTAAGACAGACCAAGTCGACACAGAACATAACACCCGAACTAAAGTGAATCAGAAAAAGCAATTACAGAATGACCTTGAAAGGATATTAGAACGTGCAAAACCATTTATTATAGAGAATCAACCATCATTGATTATGGGATACGAGGAGTTTAAAAACTTTGTCAACAACATCATCAATAATACCGATTACATTAACTTTGCCTCGGATTACACAGAGAATAAAGAGGGGCTGATCCATACAATTATTACAATAAAACCATATCTAAATGGGAAAAGCATAAAAAATAGGTGTACGCGTATTATTAATAGGCTGTCAACTTCCCTAGAAGACTATTCAACCGACGAACAGAGTGAACTAAACTCAGACTAAAAGTCCATGTTACCTACACCTTGATAAAAGATTTATACGACCGCAATGATGAATAAGAGTAATATAATACAATGGAATTGCCGAAGCTACCGAAGAAACAGCGATGAGTTAGAGCAAATGATTAATACACTAAATCCTGCCATCATTTGCCTACAAGAAACCCGTCTAAGACCATCAGATTACATATCGATCAAAGATTACAACATCTTTCGACATGATCACACTCTCAATAACAGAGCGAGTGGCGGTGTAGCTACTTTGGTACACATGAACTACCCAGTGAAGAAAATAACAATATCGTCATCTTTTCAAGTAGTGACCGTGTCAGTTAAGATCCCCTCTCTGTCATCTGTTGAAATTGTAGTATGCAATTGTTATTTACTACCCAATAGCAATGTGTCAAAAACACAGTTTGACTCTCTTATAGAGCAGTTAGGACACCAACATATAATACTAGGCGACTTCAACGCTCACTGCCCAGCATGGGGATCAGCATCAGAAAACCAACATGGATCAGTAATATCAAAAAGTATGTTAGATAAGGACCTAGTATTACTTCCACTAAACGCGCCAACCCATTTCAATTTTACTTATAACACCTTTTCAACACTAGATCTATTTTTCTGTTCCAGTGTACTCGCCCCAAAATTTAATGTAACAGTGTCTGAAGACTTATGTTCTAGCGACCATTATCCAATAATAATAAATTTCCAAAAACAAGTGTATAAAAATAACGAGGAGAGGGAGTTAAAATTTCAATATCACAAAGCAGACTGGGTAACCTATTCATCAAAAATAAAAGTTCCCACCCAGATTCCCACATTTTTAGAATCCAAGATAGATACACTGATAAAAATAATCCTAGAAGCTGCCGAGACAACAATTCCAAAAGCGACTTCAAAGAAATCTAAGCTTAGGTTACCGTGGTGGTGTAAAGAGATCAGAGTTGCTATAGTGCAGAGGAAACAAGCTCTGAGAAAATATAAAATAACCAGACTTCAAGAACACCTAATTGAGTTTAAAAAATATCGTGCAGCTGCAAGAGACCTGATTCGAGCCAGAAAGCAGGAAGTATGGCAAAAATTGGTAGAGTCTATAACGCAAACGACAAATAATCACTATATGTGGAAGAAAATCAAATCTATAAATGGAACGCCAAATACCCTTAAAAATCCAACAATAAATGATAATGGAACATTAATTACCGATCACCAGCAAGTGGCCAATCAGTTTGCGAAGTTCTTCTCCACAGAATCATCTATGGACAAATATACGAAAGAGTTTCAGGAACTAAAAGCGCATATAGAGCAAAATAAGGTGGAATTCAAAACCGATGGTGATGAACCTTTCAACCGCCCGTTCACTTATGATGAACTCGAATTCCAACTTCAATTTCATACAAAAAATAGTGCACCTGGCATAGATCAAATCCACTCCTATATGATCAAATACGCGTCGCAGTCCGCTAAAGAATTACTATTAGAAATATACAATCAAATATGGGATACCGGTGATATACCAAAAAATTGGAAGGTTGCTATGATTGTCCCAGTCTTAAAACCTAATAAGGATCCGTGTTCGACACAGGGTTACAGACCAATTTCCTTAATAATAACGTTATCCAAAATACTAGAAAAAATGGTCAACAGACGCCTCCTATATTTCTTAGAATCGAACTCCATCCTATCGCCTATGCAAGCTGGAGGACGCAGGTCGAAGTCAACTATCAACCATTTGATAGGTTTACAAAGACAAATTGTATCAGCCTTTCATCGCCGATCTCACTTGTACTCAGTGTTCTTCGATATAGAGAAGGCATTCGACCGTGTTCCGAGGTTTTTATTGCTTCAGAAATTAAAAACGGTCGGAGTGGACGGTAAGCTGAGGCGATACATTCAAAGCTTTCTAACCGAACGATTAATACAAATAATAATCGGTTCAACAATCTCAGAACCCATCTCTATTGAGAATGGAATTCCGCAAGGCTCTGCTTTAAGTGCAACCCTATTTATATTATATATTAATGACATCGCTGACTGCATAAAACCTCCAGTAGTAGGTAGATTATACATTGATGATCTCAATATATCTCTTTCCTCTGATAATCCTTCTCTAGCTAAATCCATATTACAAAAAACAATTAATAAATTAAGTAAATGGTCTGAGAACAACGGATTAATGTTTTCCAGTCAAAAATCTATATGTGTTGATTTCCATCGAAAACTCCAACCTCAAAACCAAATACAACTGTTCCTAAAAGAATCGCAACTCCAGTTTAAATCATCAGCAACCTTCCTGGGAGTGTCACTAGATCCCTCGTTGACATGGAGATACCACGTAACTAATCTAAAGTCAAAATGCTATCATTCCTTGAATATAATGAAATGTTTATCCAACCGAAAATTCAATATCCACCCAAAGCTACTACTAAACATATACAAAACATTAATACTCAGTAAAATCAATTATGCATGTCAGGTGTACTCATCAGCAAAGAAATCAGTATTAAAGATACTTGATCCAATACAAAACTCTGCGCTTCGCATTATCCTGGGAGCACACTGTACTTCACCTCCATCCAGTTTGTGTTCCTTAACGGGGATATTACCCCTAAAATACAGTCGCTCGTTACATAGCTATCGTAGTTTATTAAAGTGGTCGACTGAAAACAAAATAGTTTGCCCCTTCAAACCTGCTTTCCCCAACGATTTACTACCAAAAGTAAATAAATTGCTGCGTAAACATAATGTACCCCTTCCGTGCCTGGCGGAAGCTAAGAGGTTACCACTGCTTCCACCATGGGACCAGTACCCAGTAAAAATAAATCTATCACTATTAGAGTACAATAACTCGCAAACAGCTATAGAAGATCTCAAAAAGAAGGCAATTGAGGTGATTAACAGATACGAAGATTTCACAAAGGTGTATACAGACGGATCTAAGGCATGTACAGGTATATTGTCACCAGCAGCGTGTGCCTACGAAATTGATGGAGTACTAGTAGGGGTCCGTTTAAATGATGCGTGTTCGGCACTGGATGCAGAAATGCTTGCAGTTCTGCTCTGTCTCCAGGAGTACGACAGTTCCAAAGCTCAACCGAAAAAGATTTTGATAATTACTGATTCTCTGACCACCATACAAAATCTACAAAATAATAATGCAGAAGAATCAATCGCGCAAAAAATCCAAGGGACTCTGCTATTGCTAGACCAGAAGGGCTTTCGGTTTGAGTTCCTATGGGTCCCTGCACATACTCAGATCCCGGGGAAAGAGCGCGCGAATCTAGAAGCTCGGTCTGCTATGTTATCTCCAATGCCGCGTAAATCAGGAGGCCCAACAACACTCGATATTTTCCTACGCGAAAGACTAACTGAGCAGTGGAGCAAAGAATGGATGTCAAAGACTACGTTATTGCGCCAAATTAAGCCGATGATCGATCCATGGTGGCCGCCGACTGATAGCACGCGTGTCGAATACACAACGATCAATCGGCTAAGAATAGGGCACACAGCTAAAAGTCATGACCACATACTGCAAAGAATAACTATCCCTAATACATGTCCATACTGTGGTGAATTAAAATACCCGTCAGTACAACACATCATAATTGAATGTCGCACTTTTAATGCAGTCCGTCCAAGCACTTTCACAACGTTATCAGAAATATTAAGCGACAAATCATATAACACCTTGAAGAAGTTCATTCAGGATGGCGGACTGTTGGGTGGTCTTTAGGTAGCCTGGGCAGCTCTCACCGTGATAACCTTAGTAGTTAAAAACGGTATTTCGTAAAAAAAAAAAAAAGAAAAAAAAGAAGTACAAGCGATCAATTTTTGTCGCACCTCAGAGAACTTCTCTCGAACTAGTACCGGACAGACAAGATATTTTGTTATCTGCCGTGGGGCAACAATAAAAAAAATACGTATGAAATCTCTTGGATCACTTAGTCCGCGAAATAATGAGAAAAAATACTGTGTGAAAACGTATATTATTTTTTCCGCCATCTCTAAATTCTTATGTTCCATTAGTAAGATTGTTCCTATTATTTGTTTCTTTCTCCCAACAATATCTGACCGTACCGAGATATAAATGATTCCTTCCTATTCTAATTGTTTCTGGGTAAAGGTCCCCCCGGTTGACAAGCCAACCAAAAAAAAAAAAAAAAAAATTGTAAGGCAATATAATCGGCAAACACACCGTTGAATTTTTAATATGCTTATGTAACGGGTTAGTGTAAATTAAGAAGAGAGTAGGGGCCGATACCGTACCTTGACCTACTCCAAATGGCATCTCCACAATATGAGAGATGGGTATAGGAGAAAGATGTTACTAGCGATTAATTCTTCAAAAAACATACGAGTCCTTTGATTCTCAAACTCTCGCAGCGAAACAGCAGACGATTAACGTCATTTTCGAAATCGATGTGAACATGCGGTTATTATTACACGTCGGAAAATCGGAAAAGTTCAAGGCTATGCGGGAATGCCCCATTCGCTAATAGTTCACGTGCCGGAATACTTGTAGAAGAGGAAAGATGCCAGGGCGCGGAAGAGATTAAAGGGTGAACTATAAACACCTACCGATTGTTTGTAACTTTCCGTATTCGATCCAATTAATACAAATATCGGATTTTATCTTCTGCTGTACATCGAAGAAGCGAATAAACGAAAATCCGTATTTCACTTGAAGCAGCCTCCTTAATGGCGCGGTCTGTGAATCTTTTAATACAATTCCAGTCCTCAGGGGGGATCCAACAAAAACGAATCTTCCCCACCTCTAACGATGATAACCTAATGGCGTTGATGTTTCGATTTTATGAACCAACGGACTACATTTAAAAACAAACGAACTACTATCCAAAGTCCTTAAGGCACTTTAAATGTCGCTGTAAAATGATAAACTTTCTTTAAGCATCAAATCAAATCAAAATAAAAATACCTTTATCGAGAAAATTATACATGATTAAGATATTACATAAAATTAGTTATTTATAAGTAAAATTTCCTCGGCCCATGAAGAGCAAAGGTATCCCTTAACCGTTCCCATTCTGATCTATTAACTACTATTTTTTCAAATTTATTATTATTTTAAAAAAATTGGTTCATTTCGTCTTTCCATCTACCTTTTTGATGACCTCGTTTTCGTCTGTAATGTGAAAGATACCAAAAAGTGGACTTATATGTCCAACGGTCGTCTTTTAATCTTATTACGTGGTCAGCCCATTCCCATTTTCACCTTCTAACATAGTTCACCACGTCAATATTATTACCTAAAAGAAGCCGTTTTATTTCTTTTATTCTTATTCGATCTCTTATTTTTATATTAAGCATTGATCTTTCTAGCGTGTTTTGCGTTACCCTTAGTTTATTTATAATGTTTGTATTCAATGTCCAAGTTTGGCAGCCATAAGTGTTAAGACAGGTAGTATGCACATGTTAAAAATTTGACTTTTATGATGATTACCGAAAGGTCCTTTGAATATTCTTTTTAGCGACCAATACTTATTCCACGTTTTAGTAATTCTTGTGTTTATTTCTTTTTCCATCTTATTCTCAAATGATAATTGTTGACCTAAGTATGTCGCTTCGCTCACTATTTCTATTAAATTATTATTTACCTGTATTTCTCTCTGCGTTGTAGTCTTAGTTAATATTTTAGTTGTTAGGGTGTTAATAGATAGTCCGACTTTTGATCCTTTCATGTCTAGCTCCAATAGCATTTCCCTCAGTTCTTCTAAGGAAGAGGAAAGAAGAACAATGTCATCTGCAAATCTTAAATTTGATCATTTCTTACCATATTTATATTTATTCCCTTATTTTCCCAGTTCATTTCTCTAAAAACTTCTTCTAATGTACAATTAAATAAGATTGGAGAGAGTGGGTCTCCTTGCCTAACCCCTTTATTAATGGAAAAATATTCCCCTTTAATGTCCGTTATTATTCGCGTTTTGAGTCCTTTGTACATTTCCTAAATTAATCTAATGAAATTTCCTGGGACCCCTTGTTTACGCATTGCTTTAAGTATATATTTATGTTTTAAGGAGTTGAACGCTTTTTGGTAATCAATTAAGGCTAAATATAAATTCGTCTAGTATTCATTACTTTTTTCTATTATTTGGTTTATTGTATGAAGGTGGTCAGTTGTTGAAAATGTCTTCCGGAAGCCGGCTTGTTCCGTTGGTTGCTGGGCTTCTAAAAAATGTTTTAATCTTATTTCTAATAGTTTTGTCTTTAAGCATCAGTAACGTTCAAAATAAAATCGCATGCCTTATCAGTAGCTCATAATTCCACGGTGAATACTGATGTTTCAGAGGGAAACATACACCCCCCTAACCGACATATCAGAAATAATAAAAAAGCGGAACCTATAAAATATACCGGTTTCGGAAATTTGGCACCATCAGTGAATATTTCGATATGAGTATGAATGCATATTTAGTGCTGCCAAAGCGAATTGAGAAGGCGATTACAGGCCGGGTCGAATGAGTAAAGTAATACTGATGTTAAGGTTTACGAGGTTTGTGCTTTATAGGTTTATAAAGGAAGCCGAATGAAAGAAAGGGGGGAATTAAAGCGGTATTTTTCTAGCCAGCAGCGGCATTTGGAATGGATAAGTTTCCATTCGAAGTTAATTTCATAAAGAAGGCTAGATGGAGATGTAAAGTAAAAAATGCACAGTATTTACTTAAAAATTTATCAGCCATGATGATCCTTCTTATAAACGGTGGAGGAACTCTTCTTTCTAGCTGAACGCATGTAACTGGAGACGCGTAATTAACCTCGCACTAATATTCTGAATAATGTCCAATTTGTGGATATTGAGAGGTAGAACTATAAAATATATCGCACCGTAGTTAAGTCTGCATGAAATTGCAGAACAGCGTTTCTATAACTTTGAGAAGATTTAGGATATTTTGCAATTTTTGTGATACGACCATGTGAGTTTAGAATCCCGATGTAGACCCAAATACTTAATATGGGAATTTATAGGAGGAGGTTCATGAATAATCTACGGTGGTATAATATTTTAGAGCACCGGTCGGTAGTAAATATAGAAATACACGATTCGACAGAAGAAATTTCTATGCCGATTCTAAGAAATTCTAATGGGCTAGAGCTAGTTGGGCTTGTTGACTGTAATTTACCGCATTTTTTTTGATGCTGTAAATAACGAAATCATCAGCAAATTCGGATATTGCGGGGAAACTAACTATTAAATAAAAAGTGACCCAGCGTAAAAATTAAATAATACGGAGCTTAAGACTAAACCCTGAGCCAACCGTTTACACATGTGTTGAATTATGAATTTTTTGATGAAAGAATTTTCAAAAAATAGGACTCTTTATGACAGAATAGACTACATAAAAGTCGAGCCACATGGATAGAACGTTAATTTTGGATGATAAAACGTGGGTATCTTGCTCCAAGTAGAACAAATTTAGTAACTCCTCTAAAATTGGAACACTTTGTCAGTGATGTCTTCAAAGTACCTTTTTTGTCTGAGAAGGAATAGTTTTACTTCTGAATCTTTTGTGACGAGAAATCGGATCACTGACACAGAGGTAAGTCTCTGTCGAATTAAGCGCAATAGTTTTCCCCGCGGTTCTTTTTGTCTTATTTAAGAATCTTTGTATGTCAGCAGCACAATTCTTTTAAATACAAGGTATGACACTTTATATAGTACCTTCTTGTCGAAATCTTCTTAAAGCAGTGTTCCGTTTGTTAATTTTATTCCGCCCATGCCAAGGAGATGGTTTTTGTTTTCCTCTGTAAGGAATCTCATAGAATCTAGGGCTGATCCTTGTACATCACAATAAGTTGTGTATTTGTCCAATGAAGAAGCGAATTTCTGATTAAAATGACTCAACAACCGCACTATATCGGACACTGCGATTGGAACTAATTGAAGAAAAACTCTAAATGTTGGCGTTAGAGGAATCTTTTTAAATTGACAAGGCACGATGAAAGGAAAAGCGAAAAATATAAAAAATAAGGTAATGGGTAAAAGAAAGCAAACGCGTCAGCTGGCAGGATTTTAAAAAAATAATGGGGAAAGGAATCAGAAATGCTATGATGTTGCTGTCTGCGCAGTCCAACTTGAATTCAAACCACGCAAGTGCAAAGTAAAAAAGTAGAATGTTCGATAAGCAGGGAGTTTTTAAATCCTTAACGGGTAAAATTTAATTTATGAATTTTTGATACCTATCGTGTAAAAAATTCATCGCGTTTGAGTCTCCGTATGCTATCAATTCACTTAATTAGGCATGCGATATAAAGAGAAAGCGCTGAGAAACATAGTAAAAAATTTTGCGGAAGCAAAATCGGCACTAGAGAGAGAGAGAGAATGACTCTATTAGTAGTTGTATACCGTTATTATTTCATGTAACCTATTTAAGAATCTTTATAGATAAAAATGGAATTCAAAGAAAGATGTAGAAAAGAACGAAAAAATAAAAATTACGATCATGAAAGTCCAAAACAAATAAGCAGAAAAGAAATATGTAGGCGAAATTGAGAAAATAAATAGGAAATAATAGAACAAAACGTATTAATGTAAGGAAGTATAAAAAAATCTCCGGGACTGCAGAGCCTAATATAAAGCTGATATTTAGGGATTCCGAACGTACTTCTTCTTTATAGTACCATACTTAATTCTTAAACGTCGGCAACTACCTATTCGTACATCTCAGCTATACAGATATAAGTAGTGTACTAGGCAATTGTTATATGCAGTACGAATGTGTACACACGCAAGATTTCATTCGGAACTGATTAGTAATCGTTTGATTTATTTATATACAAGTGCAGTCCCGTATATGTCTTTTATGTACTAACTAGCGCGCATATGATGTTGTACGCATGTTTGCTATTGCCTTCCACGTGATTATTAGCGAGTATTTTAATTTAATTCTTTGTAATAAGTTCTGTGGCCGCCCGGGATCGTGGGAAGTCAAGCGCTCTAGCAACTAGGCTATCGCGACGACTCCGACGGAATTAATTCCTAATTTGTTACCTATTCCGAACGTACTAAGAGTAGGTAATGAATTAGGAATTAATTCCGGAAGGTAGAAATATCGGGTCAGTAGAAACAGAATTACTGATGGTCGGGGACATGTCAATAATAATTAACTTAAAGGAAGGTGGAATTTAAGACGGAATTTTCGAATAGTCAGAAATTACTGACCGAAGACATCTACAGCCGTTATTAAAATGATTAAATTGGAGTAATATTTGTTGAAAGGATTTTGTGATTTCGGTCGGTGATGGTGTTTGTGTGAAGGCAGTTTGTGTGTACGCTGGTGAAGAGGAACTGCTGGAATAATTTCGCCGTTTCTGTTTTGTTGATGTTCTAGAGTAGAGTTGATTAGGCAGTGACGATTTGTTCAAACGGAACTGAACTCGAATTCAGCTGCCATATGTTGAACACATGAAAGAAAAAATAACCCGTTGGTGCCGAATCACAATTGGCCATCTTGAAATACGTGAGAAGTATGTATTAATATATACATATAATATTCTGACAGATAACATCGCCCCGAGGGAGATGAGTTGTCCGTAAGAGAATTAAATGTTTTTACATTTGAATAACTATCGTTTCAATAGGAAGGCTGGAGAATTCAATGAAAGTCGAAAGTGGAAAAAACAACGCTTGCACGGAGAAGAAGAGAGAGAAATATTGTAAAAAATACAAACTCTACATCGTAAATTGAAATCTTCAGCAGCGTGATGATCAAGACTGAATGACGACAGAAAAATTTCTATTCAAAATGACGATAGAATGATGAAAATTCGAGTAACGGCGATAAAGGGAAAGATGAAATAAAACATTCGAACGAATGATAAAATGAATAACTAACAAGGAGACCGTGCACGGCCTTGGGGAAGCGGATTTCAATGATTTTTGGTGTTGTGGTAAAAAAATGGACCGGAATTAAGAAAACAGAAGATCTAGTCAGAATAGCAAAAGATCGAAATCAATTCCAGCAGATAATCCAATCCATACATGATGATTAAGCAATACCCGAATCGGGTGGCACGAGAAGAAGAAGAAGGTAGTAGTGTACTATACTATGTGTAAAATATTAAGGTGCAATATTCATAATCGAGAAAAGCGAATTTAAAGTTTGCTTAACACTTTATGTATAGATTATAAGTTATAGAACATTTCGCTGGAAATTGCCGTGGCCTAAGTGGTAACGATGATGACGCGTACACTCGATACACGGGTTCAAATCTAGCTTTTTGCATTTATTTTTCTTTTCCTTTTTTTTTTTTTTTTTTATTTATATGAATACTTATAATTAATTCAATTATTAGAAAAGTAAGTAAATAATTTATTTATTTACTCATTCGATTATTTTTTTATTACTTACTGTGTTTTTTTCTGTTTTTTTATTATTTTAATTTAATTTCTACTATTCCAATAGAGAAATTCAACTTAACTAAATAGGAAAAAACGCATTGAAAAAAATCAATAAGTAATAAAAAAATAAATAAATGAGTGTAAATAAATAAATTATAAGAATTTATGTATAAATAAAAAAAAAGTGTTCGTAGCTAAATCAATCTTTAACTATCGTAAATAATTTGAGTTATAAATATTCGTATCCATTTTATGTTTTGTCACTTTATTAAATATACATATATGTATATATATATATATAAGTAAAAACACGTATTACAGAAAATTACAATTATAAAAAGGTAAAATATAAAGCCGACATGTTTCGGAGTAACATATATTATTATTGCCACGATTATGGAGTTTGTAATTGCGAAATATGGCGGCTATATTTTATATTTTTATAATTGTAATTTTCTGTAATACGTGTTTCTGTATATATATTTAACATCGTAAATAATATTTAAATTGTAATTTTTTTTTTAGTACCTTTAAATAATAATAACTTTAATAAAAAGTAAAATTATAAAAATATTAGACGTCAAATAGTAGAATGCAAATTTTGTAATAAAAAATCATTGAAAAAAAGCGGTAAGTAATGAAATTATAAATGAATGAGTAAATAAAAAAAATTACTTATTTACTTTTCTAATAAAGGAATTAATTATAAGTATTTATATAAAAAAAAATAAAAAACAAAAAAAAAACGGAAAAAATAAAATAAACGCGTACAATTAGATTTGAACTTGCGTATGGAGAGTACGCGTCACGAACGCTACTCCACTTAGTGTCTCTTTCTCTTCTATACTTTGTATAAAATGATCAAAATTTACATCGTAATTCTTACTGGCATCAACACAAAAAGAAAAATAACATAACCACAAAAGTCCTATTCTAACATTTAACTTTCATTATATAAAATTAAGACATTTTTTCGTTACATTTTTCGTTACATATTTCATTACATAAAATTGTGACATTTTTTAAATAACAATAACAAAAATCCTACAACATATAACAAACGTTACATAAAATTGAGACATTTTTTTGGGACATTTTGCGTTACATAAAATTGGGACATTTTTTCGAATGGGGGGTAGCCAAAGAATTACGTTGTAATTAATATATATATATATATATATATATATATATATATAAACTCGGCCATTTTGGCCTCGCAAGGTGCTGTGTCACTTGACCCCTCTTGCTTTCATTTCTGTCTCTTTCTCTTCTATACTTTGTATAAAATGATCAAAGTTTACAACGTAATTCTTACTGGCATCAACACACACAAAAAATAACATAACCACAAAAATCCTATTCTAACATTTAACTTCCGTTATATAAAATTAAGACATTTTTTTCGTTACATATTTCATTACATAAAATTGTGACATTTTTTAAATAACAATAACAAAAATCCTACAACATATAACAAACGTTACATAAAATTGGGACATTTTTTCGAATGGGGGGTAGCCTAAGAATTACGTTGTAATTAATATATATATATAACCATATACATTAAGTTTTAAGCAAACTTTAAATTCATTTTTCTCGATTATATTTGTGTATCGCTCCTTAGTATATTACACATTGTAGTATACCGACCCCACATGGTATACTAGCACTCCACCAGAAATCATTGAAATTCGTTTCTCCAAGGCTGTACGGTCTCCTTGTAAGAATTATATTATAATAGAGATAATAAAGTTATATACTACGTAACAAAGGTAGAATGAACATAATTGTATTTACAATTTTTCAATTAATTAACGGATAGAATTATGGATGCGAGCGACCTTTAAAAATTATTTACGAAAGCATTTTCAAGAATTTAGAACGAACCAAAAAAAAGTAACAGATATTTCGGTTGATTCTCTTGAATGCCGTGTGTAGATCATCGCAATTTTCATCCTAATAGTGAACTTCGCATTACCGGGGTGGTATCATTTAAAACGAGATCTATTTCAGATTTGTTTTCTACCTATCGGCAGTGTCTTGTTGAAATTGGTTATTATAGTTACTTGATTAAGAAGCATCTGATTTCCGTGCAATTCCGTTCCTCCAGCAAAAAAGAAAAAAAGAAAAAAAAAAGACTTCTATCCCTACCGCATTGTGCTTATACACACACGTACACACATTTCACCCATGCTCATATACACAGATACACATATAGAGAGCATCTGTGCGTTTCGTAATGAATGTCAGAATGCGATCATCTGAAGGAAATTAATTGAAAGTCTAAAAGTTAAAATTAAAAAAAGTTTGCAAACAACGAAACGGAGAAAAAAAAGGAAGTAGCAGCATCTTGAATGAGGCAGCGAGATGAGAATATTGTCTATGCGGGAAGGAGGATGGTAATAAAGTTGTTGCGGGCTACTGACAGGCAAGTGAAACAATACCATTCGGAAGAACATCATATTTGAAAAGCAGACAATGGCGAACAATACGCAGAAGCGACAGCAGCTGTACTCGCCGGTCGAAGTGTGTTCATGGACGATGCGTAGGGCAAGCACGGTTTTTGTTCGTGGCACGGCATCAGAAAATTCCTGCATGAGCTCTGCTCGTTCCATTGATAGGTCGACTTTTTAGCACACCGCACTGGAGCATCCTATCTCATTTTCATTATCTTCCTGATGTCTGCTGTCTGATGAAGAAAACACCTTTCACCGCTGCCTCATTATTTTTCATTATCTCCGCATCATTTTGTTTACCTTGTTACTACTAAAACAATTATTCCTCAGCCTCCGAAACACATTTCGTTCTGCTGCTGCTGCCGCCGTCCTGCAACCGCCTTACCATTATCAGACTCGAGTTTTAATTGGAAACTATTTTGGGCCACTAAAATCCTTTCCTACATCTGTAATGACATTTCATGAAATTGTCGGCACATCGTAATCTGAAGCTATCGGTTTTAGAGAGTAGCCTTGTCGGGCAAATATCCGTCTGCGCGTGGGATATCGTAAAAATAAGTCTGATGTGACAAATCAGCCAGCGTTACAGAATTAACATTTATGTCCTCTTACCGTGATGTGTAAAAACACTGTCCTTAAATTTAGCCAAAACACTAATAAGCCAGACTACAGTAGCTAGCAACAAGCGTTACGCTGGTCAGTCAACACGACGTACATACATACCGATCACGGTATAAATTCTTAATTGTTGGCCGGTCTAGTCAACATTTTTCTGTTGACGAAGAAATTTCCGCTGATACAAATGGAAGCCAGCTGGTTTTCGCAGGAAAACATCGAATTGAGTTAATGGCAGATTTCGTATTCAAATCGGCGGTTAGTTTTCTTCTCTTTGATTATCGAGTTTTGTTCGAATTTATTATCGATCAAAGTGTGCCTAAGTATCAGAAGCATTTGAAAATAAACAAGGTTGTTTTTTCGTTTGTTTAGAATGTTAAAAACTGGCCATCTAGGTCACTTAGGAATATATATCTAAAGAGGGTAGTGTATTAAGCATGAAGGGAGAAGTGGTACCTGCCTAATGGTTTTTTTCTTAGACAAGGTAGCGAGGTTTCTTACGCTTCAGCCGCCTCACATCGCTAACACTATGCCCAGCAGCAAGTTTATTCGGATGACTTTCCGGTCTTGCTGCGTGTGTCTTCGGGTATGAGCTTTAATAACACCAGCATATACTCTATACTTAAATCCTGATACAAGGTTAGGTCTGTTACACATACCATGACGCCTTGGTTATTGTGCGTAGTCTGGCATTATTTCCAGATTTTTTAGCACAACTCCAAAGCTGTACTCCGCGCAGGTCCAAATAGATCTTAAGATAATACTCTCGTGTATATTAGACGTTTGTTATCTATATTTAGTACGCTACTCCGATGAGCCAGTACATTTTTTAAATTCGAATACCTAATTATTTTTTCTCTTTGCCCCGTATGTGCTGCTTCTCCATGTTAATCGTTTAATTTAGGTGTAATTTGAAGTACTTGATACTCCTCATCAGTAACTCCGTGTTATTTATTCTGACAGCTGAGGTTGTGTGCAGCTTTTCTATTTGTGAATTGAACGTTTACTAATTTATTATACTAAACTCCACTAATGAGAGTAGAGGGGCCAATTCCTTTCTCTCGGCCAACTTTACTTTCCTAGATTTCTCTGGTATAACCAATTCAGTTTTAGATTGAATATACAACCTAGGGGAGATTCAGATCCGGAACGAGATAGGTCTCGATGTCCGCTGAATTAGTAGCCAAGCACCTTACACACTAGGCTACGGCACTATCTAAAGACGCAGCGGTAGGTCCTAAAATTGATCCCTGAGGTTTCCGCTAAAACTGGATTAGTTCTAAACATACGTATGTTTATAGCGCACCTGGAAATATTAAGAGCTCAACAAACAGATATAATAAGCTAGTTAGTAACGAATTTTTAAAATAATAAACCATTATGCTTAATTTTTTTATCAGAAGGCTGTGTTGGACATCGGAAAATGCCGCCGTACATACATTGCTAGTCCACCGTGTGGAATGCTGTTTTTCAAGAAACCAAACGGTTTTTTGTCCATTTTCGCAATCATAATAATTTGTGCAAACATTGTAGCGGAAAATAATGTAGGCAAAATATTGCGTTACATATAAATGCCAGCAACATTGCCGCATTTCGAGGAAGTCTATTCAGAGTTGCTTATTAAATAAAAACCGGGACTCCTTCTTTTCAGCGTTTTAAGTATGCTTTTCATCACCTTTTAAGGTGAGACGTTGCCTTGATCGGGGAACATAACTGGGACTTTTTAAAAAGTCACGTGTTGCCAAGGACGTGAAAAATAAATACGCCTTTTACTTTGGATCTTTCGTCTCAAGACTCGTTATCGCGTTTTCGTCGGAGGAGAATGTGATTTTTTGGTTGTTCAATTATTTTTTGTACATTTATGCACAGAAGAATCAACCGCCACTGATAGCGAATTGAGTAATTATTAAAAGTTTTGTTTATATACTTTCTACTGATATTTCTTAAAGTTCCTTTGTTTTATTATTAAGCTGTTTTTTTTTTCTTTGATGGATTCTCCGTTTTGAAACTATTTTTGCCTAAGCCTACTATTTTTTAAAAGAAGCTGGTGGATTTAGGGTAATTTTTTTCTTTTTTGTTTACCTCAATAGGAAGAGTGTTTAAAGTTGCTGCTGTTTGAATCTCCCTAGAATTAGATACAGCATTCTCGCCGTGTCAGTTTGGCTTTTTAATCGATTTTTTAGATGTAATTTCGAGTCTAAATATTTCCCAAAGGAATGCCTGTTTTATGATTATACAAATATACCGGCTTTTTTCTGCATAATACCGAATCGTCAAAAACAATTGTAGCGTGGTCTGAGAAAAGATTAATCGAAGAATTTATTTCTGCATAATAAAAGATAACAATGCATTTTGTAATAAAAAAAAAATCTAAACGATCCGGTAATTTACGATTATCAATTGACCAATAATACGTTGGTTCTCTTGCTGACGCGTAGTTAACATTGTGACTTTCAAACGCATGCTACAACACACGACTCCTTGTAATGTTATCCCGGAACCCCACGCTGTATGCTTGGTAGGAATTTATTTCCGAAGTTTTGTATCCGTTTACTGAAGCGGACTGTTGTTATTTTGTGCCGCGGGGATAGCATGCAGCTGACAACACAAGTTTTCGTCTGTATGTGTTAATATTCGCCCTCTGCAGGTACTCTTATTTAGTTCGTAATATGTATAATATTAGATTTTATGAATATTGGTAATTCCCCCGAAGGAGGTTAGAACAGGTATGTGATATACATAGTTAGTTGTTTTATTTTAAAGCAGGTTTTATCGGTAAAGTGAGTTTCAGCGACTAAGATTACGTCTATTAAGTTTGAAATTAAGGAATAGTTCGAGTTCGCCTTAATGATTTTTTAAACCATTTGCGTACCAGCGAGCTGTTCGTAACTAGCCGGACATTATTTAATCATTTTTTTCCCAAACATGGGGTTAGCGTGGATAGAACCACGCTGCTTTGTTCAGTTAACAGGTGAAACTCCATATGGAATTCCGCTAAGTTCAGTGAAGAAACCGGTTGTTTCTTTTCCTTAAATTTTTTCGGCGATCGATTATTGAAGACTTGACTGAAACTTCCGGAATGATTTGCGTTTATCGTGACGTCATTCTGTTGACTTATGGTGGCTGGTTTTATTACTTCCGAATAACTCTTACGGTTGGCCATAGATAGCTCTGTTCTTGTTAGATGCACTTATTCGTAACATCATTTTTACACTTTGTATTATTTCGCAACCTCCTTAAGATCTCCCGTACAAACCGTACGTAGCTGACGACAATTTTGGGTCATTTTTGCATTCGCAAGTCTTCTGAAAGTAGCACTCTTGTGCAATAGCCTCATATATTGTAGGATTGAAGGTTTTTTATTTAACGACTCGACTTTAATTACTGTACTACAGAGTGACTTTTAAGTTAAAAATTTCCCTACAATTTTTAATTGACTGAAGACCTATAAAAAATAATGGCATCGGATTTTCGGTCTGATGCTTAACGTTATGAATGTTACGGAAACTACGCGACTGTACTTCTTCTTGAATATCAGTCGGGTGTCGATAGAACGATGCAAGTATAACTTTACTTTATAAGTACGTTCCTGTTTTATTTGATAGGCGTGGAATATAACTTTTTCTTCCCTACATTCTCGTATTAGTTTGCGATATTCTTCCGGAGTAAGTACATTTATATCTTAACTACTCTATCAGCCAGCGCTTCCGCGTAATAGCCCGTTTTGTTAATTATGAGTATGTTTTTTCGCACTTTTTTTTTTTTTTAAATTTGAACCCAGTGCACGAATATAGCCGATGGCTTAGGAATAAATTGGGAGATTCTTTTTGCAGTATTAAAATAAAGTAAAGTAAGTCCCATACCCTTGATAAGGTATCATGGATTGTGAAATTAAGCTTTTCATAATGGTACTTAAGGTTCTAATGGATCCGATAAGGATACTGGGGCAAGTTCCTTTCTACTTGGGATCCGCCTTTACCTTTCCCCAGATATTTCTCCGGTACCCAATTCAATTTCAGATTAGGTATAAACTTGAGAGCGACTTCGATCCGGAACGAGACAAGTCTCGATAACCTATGACACCTCTCTGGTTTGGTAGTCAAACGCCTTAACCACTAGGCTACTACCTTTTTGCAGTATTACCTACATTATATTTTCTTCGTTAGTGTTAATTTCCTCATCTGTTGAGGCGGGCCATTTTAATGTGTTTGCTTACGCCATTATTGACAGCAATGAACTCTTCGTCCTTTTTTTAAATTTAACTTTTTGCCAATTATTCTGATCACTTGCATTCCGACACATTTGTACTTCCTCACTGCTATCACATTCATTTGTCTGCCGTACGTTTGTTTGTAGCAAGGCTGGGAAGTGTTAATTATAATTGCTGCTTTGATTTTCAGTACAAATGTCGTAAACAAGCAGTGGTTGCGAAAAGGGCATAGTTGCCGATGACACTGCTACATTGTTCGCCACTGTGAACAGTAAATCTAGCCGGTTGAATGATATATTTAGTAGTGTTCGGTAGCATCTCGTTGCGTTGCGTGTGAGCGCCACTGAAATGGTGAACTGGTTTCGCTGTATAAATTTAAGACAAGTTCAAATTTTCGGCTCTATTTGTAATGTTCACTTTTCTAGCCGAAGGGGAATTCCGTTAATATCACCAATTATTAAAAACTGACCTTTACTCCACTAGTAGAACTCTTTTCGTGTTTTTAATCAAAATTAATTTTAAAATTTAACCAAAGATTGTTTCGCAATTACTAGAATTCAATAAAAATCTGATCCGGAAATCTATTTAAAATCAGCTCAGTTTTATTATTGCCGTAACATGCACATATTCGTAAGACGCTATCGTTTGCGTACAAGGAAGGAACAAATCCGGTCCAGAAAAATCACGTACATTTCGGGTCATTTTCTGAAACATTATAAAGTAGTAGCCATCGTAATTAACTACTTGCTAACTACTCAAAATATAGCAAATAACGAGGTGTCCGCTTAAAAAAAAATTAATCGTCTGGCCCTTCTCATTTGGCTGCAATTCAGGCATTCTGGAAAATGTAATAGCCGACAGAGACAACTGATGTATCAAAACATAAACCGCGACATTTCATCTATAATGAAACATTCCCTCTACCCTGCTGTAGGTAAATTTGGTCAAAATTACTGCGGCCTCGTTTTCCTGTAATTTTGTACTTCGTATTAGGTGCACAAAATATACGCCTTCTACCTAACTTCTCCTTCAAGCACCCTTATTAAACTAGATTCTTCAGCGTGGCAGACTTAATGAATGTGAGAAGTCTGGTTATAGCAGACTGAGTTTTTGTCGGGCAATGGTATAATCTTTCCGCAACGTAAACCGACTAAAATTGTGCGTTCCAGAAGGATGTGAGAGACTGTTGGATATTCTATATTAGATCAGAAGGGGCGAGTACTTGGCCGAAGAGCTTATTTTAAGGGGAAATCATTGGAAAGGCGAGTATGTCGTAGTGATGACGTCGTCAGAGTAACACTTCTGCGTGACGTGCGCATTTTGCGAAACGACCCTCAGTCTTGTGACATATGTCAAAAGCAACTCATCGAATAGAGTTGAGTTACACAAAGTTCATTTTATATCTGAATGAAAAATTCAATATTTGTTGATAATTTAGCCGCAGTGAAAGAAAAAAGAGATAAATAAACAATATTTATTAGATGTACGATGAGACAAGAAAAAAAAATCTATTGAATATTTATATCTTATACACGCTTGGAATAAATTAGATTTTTGTAAAAAATTTGGAATCCATAAAAGTTTATTTAAATATAGGTTAAATATTAAAAACGTGTTAGTTAAACTTTAAAACGTTCCTATTAATAAGTGATAATTTAAAATTTTACACTCGTTTTAAATATTAATTAACACACTGTATAATTATAGCAATAGATTCAATTATAACCTACAATATCTCGTATTCTATCTGTTCTGATAATTACAATAACATCTTGAAAAATGATCAAAAAGGATAATTTCAATGATCAAATTTTCTAATGCAAGTGTTAACATTCTTTTTAACTGTATTGCAAAAAAAGAATATGTCACCTTTCTTCGAGTTGAAGATTCACGAAACGTATTCGAGAGTTCATTCTGAATTAAGAATAATATCAATATAATGAACAAATTCAAATACTTCATTTATAAAAATTTACATTTGATTTATGAAAGAAAAATTATTAAAACATTTAGAAATTGTAAAAATAACCACGTGATATAGCATAATTCAAACGTAAATTTCAATTAACCGAGTCATTCTTACGTAAAAGCGTAACCGATTTCGAGATGGAATATCTAAATAACCTAAAAATCATAATAAGGAACTTTTAAGAATTACATACACACATTAAAAATTATCATCGAATTCGTATCTAGACATAGCATGTTTAAAATTTATTTATATAAAATAGCAAATTCGGAAATTACGCAAAATGCAATTTTCAAGATAAACAAGAAATGTTAGTTATAATAATTGTAATTTAGAATAATTACGGTTACATACTATTTTAAAAAATTTAGTCAGTTCACTATTGAATAAATGTTATTTAATGTAAAAATAACAACGTGTGCACATTAATAAATGATTAAATAGTTAAAATTGTCAAGTTACTTCCTTTCACAAATTACTTAATTCCTTTTTTTTTTTTTTTTCTTGTTTGGGTTTTTCCCTGGGCTTGCCAATAATAGACGATTACCCATCAACACGTGTACATAGCAGCAATTAGGAGTAACAAGGAATGGAATCTGACAAAAAGGAGTGCTATACCAAGGATGGAGAAACAATAACAATCAACGTCGAAAAATGCCAAACATATGGAAAAGAAAAGGAATGACATCGCCGAAGGTAAGTTAGCTGTCCCATACCATGGCTACATCTGCAATTACAGAGCCCACAGTACAAACGGACAAAGGAATCTGGCTACAAATAATTAAGGAAGAAGAAACACGAGATGTTTAAAAACTAGTTAGAGCCACCAAGCATCACAGCTATATAAAACACAGCGCTTAGCTGCTTAATTCCTACTTTACTATCTACTCTTAGTAATGACAAAATCTTTAATTTTGGCGATAAAATATCAGGTTTATGTCAAGTTTTCCAGTCTTAAAAATTTTTTCAGTCAACATTTTCTCTAATTGGAGCACTTTTGTCTCTCCTTATATTAATATGTTTTGTTCTGCATAACAGAGTCCGACTCTTCAGTACCGAATTTTGATTCCATAAAGGTTTTTCATGTGTTTCTTAACGACTTTTCTTGGCATTGCGTGCCACTTTTAATTACACCGGTCGATAGAATACACGAACCCAGAAGAAATGAATTTTCTGAGCGACGGGTATCGTTACTTCGGATTAAATTTTATCCGTTATCGTTAGCTTTATTTTACGATTACTTTTCTGTTATTTAGTTTTTACACTTTTTATAATGCTTTCCGTTGGCGTTGCTCGCTGCCTTTCACTGAGTTGATTAATACTATACGCAAAGATTCATTTCAGTGGTAGGATATTGGATTTAAAAACTCCCTACTAATCGAACTTTCTCGTTTTTTACTTTGTCCTTCTTGGTTCGGATTCAAGTTGGACTGTGCGGAAGATTATAGTTTTGTTGGCTCTACACTTCTTTAACTCCTAATTTACAGCCATCTATTCAATAAGACATTATTTTTGAATCACTCTCCTCTGCTCCAACATATTATTCCTCTCGATTCCGACCAACTCCTCGCATAAAAAACCAGAACGTTTTACTCATTGTGATAGTACTGCAAGGTGCCCTTTAATTTAAGGATGTTTCAGTTTATAGAACTTTTCGCTCCTGTCCTTCTTTTTCCAACTTTCTGACTCATAAGAGTGCCGTTGCTACAGCCAGACTTGTTTTTCAAACGCAAAAAAAAAAAACTGATGAAAAAACTTTTGCGCCTCTTTTTCATTATCTACCCTTGTTTTTCTCACATAGAAAGTGACCGAGGCTTTTTTAAATCCTTCCCCTTCTAACTTTTTCCGTGCATAATTTTCCTCTGGAAAATCTATTTTCGTTTGATTTTATAGCTCATAGTAACGAGACTAAACTCACCATCTCACAGTTCTTCACATTTTCGTAACTCCCCCGTTACTCTTATCAGAACTCCATTCATCTTTAATCAATTTCTCTAATTCATCTTCGAACTCAGATGAGATTACGCTTTTTGATATTTTTCTGTGGATGCTTTTAAATGTATTCAATTCTATTCTTGTTTTCTTCGGCTGTAATCTTCCTTCCTGGGACACTTTCATTATTGTACCTGTTTCAAATCTTTATTCTTTATCCTTTCACCCTATTACTTTTTCTTTATGTTTCAAGAAGCTTTTCGAAAATTGAATTAACATAGGCCTCATTTAATGACTCGAGCACAGCAATCTTTCGTATTGCCGATTAATATGTTCACTTTTCGTCTCCTACAATCTGCATCAGCACGTTTCTATCGAACGTTACCATTTATGAATAAAAAAATTCTTAATTGTTGTTTGACATATTAATTACCTTCGATAATGTTTACCTTCTTACACTCTTTGATGCTCTCGCTTAACTCTGCCCATTTGGTTTCATTTATTATTAAACTGTAATTCCTTTCTCGCCTTTTCACTCTGTATTTTAAAGTTAATCTCTCGAGGTTCGTTTTAAGATGCTTGTCGTAGTAATTATGCTCTTTAATATTTCCTTTCCCAAGAATGCATCTCTTCCTTTGAACTGTCCTCGCTTTTCTTTACCTACGATATATATATATATATATATACTCATCTACCCGTCTGATTAAAATACCTCGTTACCTAACTTCCATCTTCAGAACACCCTAATGTTACCGCAATGTGATCTTTTTAATATTCATTCCTTCATTTCTCCTCCTAAATTTCCGTCTGTTATATTCACTCATTGTCCTTTTAATACTTCTTTGGTTATTCTCAGCTTAAATGGTAGCTTAATCCTCCTTGTAAACTCTTTCCGTTATTTAGGTATCTTTTTTAATTGTTGTCTCCTCTTTCACAATCATATTAATCGTCTGTATCTATTTTTTTCCAAAAAAAGTCAATTCGTTAAAGCCCTCTCTCACAGTGACTAGAAAAATGATTGCTGCATCTTATTCTTGTTCTATAAATTTTTTATTCGCTATATATCTGAGATTACTGTTGCTACATTTATGGTAATTTCTCCAACTTTCAAATTTAAATCGTTTTGAAAAAACCTGCCTTCGTCTTTTGGTATTCAAATTTACTCCGGTTTCAGTTATCCTCGCCGAATTCTGTACCCCTCCTCTTTTCATTTGTTGATCCTACTCGAATTATCACTTTCTGATTAATCTTTTTACTTCTTCATTCTTCATAAATGGCAATTTATCTCTAATAAAACTTCAATTCTATCCTTTATTTCTGTTGGTCTCCTTCAATTTTCACCATATAGAATTTTCGAATGTTTTAAGTTGTCTCTTTCTTACGTACGCCACTACACCGACAGTTCCATTATATGGGGTTGGTTCTGCTTGTTTCTGCTCCGCCTCGAATTATTCCGAATCTTCTATACCTCTCTTCTTTGGCTTAATTTTTTGCGCGGAATTCACTGCTATTCCACGCGCTCTCCGCTTTGTTTCCTCATCATTTGCCCCCCTTTTTTTTTTTTTTTTCATGACGTGCTCATAATCTTTGATCTAAAAGTGTTCCGCCAGCTATCACACATCCTTTTCTTTCTTCTTCTTCTTCTGATTAGGTAATACTTCTAACAACCTCCCATCCATGACCTTTTCCTCGTTCACTAGATCGGGTTTATTTTCTATGGATTTCTGGCGATTTAACAACCATTAAAGGCAATAAATTAGTAGATATTCATTATAGTCTGTTCTTCTGTTTCTAGTGGCAAAATTTTGTGCAAACATTTTCGGCTCATAGTATTGCTCTCCTTTCCTTAAATTACTCATTCCAAACTATGTCTTAATTTCTGTTTCACTTCGTTATTTTCTAATTACAGTTCCTTTTACAAATTATTCAATCATCGCTTGTTCCTTGGCCTTGTTTTCGAGACTTCCTGTCAAACGTTCCTTAATCTTATCTATTTGTCGTCTTCGTTTTAATCATAGTCTTCTTCCTTTATAATTTTCTCAGCGAATATTTAACTCTATTTTGTCCTTTTCATCATCCTTCCACGTGATGCTGATTTAATTTTTGTTTCACTGTTTGGCCTTTTCTGCTGATGAGCAATCGTTTTTTTTTTTACTTTTCTCTACTAAAACTCGCGCGCTACCCTTGCTCCTTAAAGTTCTGCTTATATTCTCTCATTTCCTTCTGCTCCTGTTATTCCTGCTCTCGAATTATTTTTATTCCCTATCCTTAAACGTTGAACAATGTAACTTTATTTTCTGCTTTTCCCCATTTTTTGCGTAATGTTCTAGTTGACGAATCTACAAAAAAAAATTCAAATGTGATGTTATAGATTTAAATTGATCAGTCATATTTAAAATTCTATTATTACGGTAACGTAAAGGTATCACAAAAAGGTTTTAAGAATTAAAAGAAAAAATGGAAAAATAAAAAAGGAAATAAAGGATAATTAATTTAGAAAACATATAAAATAAATTATAAAACATGCTACTCATCTGCCCCCCCCCCAAAAAAATGACTATTAGAAAATACAGTTATTTGTGAATTTCGGAAAATTGCTATTAACAACTGTTCCACTTGAATATTTTGGCTTTCTGCTCCTTATCATACAGCAGATGACAAGTAAATGAAGATTATCTAGTAAGAAAAAGTATCGCTCATTTACGATACGGTATTATTAAATTTTGTACGATAACTGTAGTTATTTCCCCGCCTTGGTTTACTTGTAAAATCCTGAAACAACCTACCACTCGTATTTTATCTTAATTCATTTATTTATTTTTGTTTATTTCGGTTTGCTTTAAATTTTACTAATAAAAACCACTGCGCAAGTAACCGAAATGTGAAAAAAAAAAAAAAAATGATTCAATCATTGTATTTTTTATATAGTTTCCCTACACAAATAATATCGAGACTTTATTATGTTCAGGCGATCGTAAAGGCCGCGATTATTTATATATTTGATAAAGTGTTTTTAGTATATATCACTCATTATTGTTTTCTTTTATGTTGTACAGTAATTAATTTGAAACACCGATTTAAAACAATTATTTAATTTATCAAATAGCCCGCCGACGCGTTTCGAAGACAAAAATTCGTAATCACGGGAGTTTCGGGGTATTTAATAAAAATTAAATAATTGTTTTAAATCGGTGTTTCAAATTAATTACTGTACAAGGTATTCGTTCGGATTTGTGTAAATTACAGGTCAAAATGGACGTGCAGGTTGAAATGGAATCGGTTAAAGGTTTTCACGCAAACGGACATTGTATCGGGACAAAGCGAGACATCGGGTAAACTGTGAATTTCTTGTAACCTTTTACCGGTTCTGTCTGAGTGGTCCGCGCGTTCTACAACACGCTTTTACTGCAGAAGCTACATTCTATTCGGGGAGCACAATGAGTGTTCAAGATTGGCCCTATATCGTTATTTTGAATTTCATCAAAGATCGCTTCAATATTGTTAGACCGATTTTTGGCTTACACATTTAAACTATCTTCGGAACGACGAAATTATTTTTAATTATCGCGTATTTAGATTAAAAGGAAACATTAAAAACAACAACAATAGAAAAAGAAAAAAAAAATTACAAATAATAAAAACAGACAGGCACACGGGAGAGCTTTTCCTACATCGCTCACAAAAGGAAAAGGCGATGTTTCTGATGTGTGTGCATAGCTTTAACTTCTCTGTTAAAGTTCTTTCGTCGTCGCCGATGGGGTAAAGAGTTTATGATGTGACGATATTTTTCAGCAGTCTGTCTTCTCGAAGACTTACTTGCGCTCAAACCTCGTTGCAGTAAAGCCGCTTTGTGCGTGTTTTTTTCGTTAACCACCCTTAAATTCGTTTATACACGTAACTGAATTTCTAGAAATTTATAATATATTTGCTTCTTCGTTGTTTACGAGATATCGTTTATTTTTTTATTATTGTTTTTTTTTTTTTCTGTAGAAAAGGGAAAATTAACTGTTTTTTTAAAAGTTTTTTGAAAATTTATTTCTGGAATTATTCAGCGTTTTTGCTTTGTTAAAATTTAATCGTTTTTCGGATAATCGGAAGCCCGCTCATCGCGATATATAATAATATCCTCAAAACAATACTGAGAATAAGAGAATTGAGTGAGTACTTTAAATATTTTAATACGATTTTTGTTTTTAATAATGTAATTATTTTATACTATTGTTCATTTTTTTTTTTCATTTTTATGTGACTAATTTACGATCGCCCGCCTTATTAAAACGATCTCCTATTTAGAGAATAAATTTTTCTATTACAAAAAAAAAGCTATCAAATTAACCGAATACACAAATATGAAAAAGCTTGAAAATTTCTTAATTTTATTAGCCGAAGGACTACTCTCCATTTAATATACACCACTTTGGTGTTATTTTTTAAAATTCAAGTATTTGAATTAAATGATTCTTTTCTGAGCATTTGTGTTGTTTTTTGTTTTTTTTCTAGTACCGAAGATGTATTTCTTTTGAATCTGTTTTAAATACGGAAAACAATAAATATATATATATATTAATGGTAGGTTATTTTAGACGCTTTCTATTTATTTGTTTTTAATTTTTTTTCTTGTGCCATCCTTTGCTGCTTATTGACTGAGTCTAATAATATGGTCATGAGGGAGGGAAGGGAATAATTAGAATGCAAAAATTATTATATAAATATGAACTTGTACGTAACACAGGAATTATATGAATTCGGTTACATGTTGAAAGGATCGTGTTCAAATCGATCGTTTTTAAAACGACCGCTCTTAAAGCAGGTAACTTATGGAAAGGTCTTCTGCGTTTCTAGAAAGAGAAAGCATCGATACTTCATAGCATTGTAACTAACGACACGGTGAAGAAACCAAAGCAGACCTATTAAATATACGCGTTAATTTTATTTTTAATTGAAAAAATTATATTTTGTTTTCAAACGAATTGTTAAAATTAAACGCGTAAAAAATGTTGCAAGAATTTTAAGCCGACGAGAGTAACCTATATCAAAAAATAAATAATTTGAAAAAAATAACAGGATACATACACTAGTGAACAAAAATCAAGTTAAATTCTTAGACGTATTGATTGTTAGAAATTTAAATTTTTATTAACTAGGTTCAATATAATATTAATAAAAAAAAAAAAAAAAAAAATTTAGGCTCTTTCCGAACATGACATCGACAGTCGCATACCTCCAAAAATGGTTATAAGTCATTTTATAATTTAGAAACTACGTTAGCCAGAAATAAATACATATTCTTAATGGTGTAGCTTCATAGAGCTAACTTATTAATTTTTTAAAATTAATGAAAATTGATTACATTAAGATTTCGAATAAACAGAATTGCTGCGAGGCAGCATAAAGTCCGAGTATTAATTTTACAAATTTAGTTTTTTAAAAAATTTTTTTGCATCATACAAGAATATCGCGTGCAGTGTAATCGGGACTGTTTTTCCTAAAGTATCAAAATTATTTCATTTAAAGGAAAATTGTACAAATACATGTTTTTATAAGACATCGTCTTTTCAGGACATCATAAAAATGTTAGCCGAATTTAGTCATTTTAAAAGCAGATCCCCCCCCCCCCGCGCCCTCCGGGCCATTATTATAGGCTGAATTATTTATTAGTGTTTGTTTTTATTTAAATCCTAACTTAAATTGCGCGAAGATATTTAAATTGTACCGCAATCGTTATGCGAATCTGGAAATATTTATAAAACTATCGTATTATATATAGTTTTGTACAACGCAGCCGGTAATTGGTGGTTTTTTTTTTCTATTTTCTTAAAAAAAGAATAACACTAAGATTTCCTTCTTCGATTTCACTAAATTGATTGTAATTATTTAGACAAGATCTCGGATCTATCGTTATCCCACATTATTAATCTGTCTATTACTATTATCACTCGGTATCATCGAACAATATGACCCCAACTTTTTTTTTCAACTGTCGGATTATGAGAGGGGAAATCAGTTAAAATTTCAATTGGCTATATTTTTTAATAAAACTCTGCAAACTATAATTATCTGAACGTCGCAACTCCTCGTTTTCTTAATAGTGATGAGAAGTTATTGCATTTGGGTAAATAAATAAAAAAAAAAAAAAAAAAGAAAGAAAGAGATTGTGATAATTTTAGGGGAAAAATTTACAAAACCGGTTCAAGCAAAAAAAATTCATCGAACAAGTGAAAAAGCTGTCGGCTTTATCTATTAAACGGTCCAAGTTTCTAATTTCGTTGTAATGCCTTAATCCGAAAAGTTCTAACAGAAATCCATCTTAATTACCAGCCTTTCCCGAATTTATTCGGTTTTTACATATAAATTTACTTCGAGGTCGTGAAAATTCGCTAAAATGAAAAGCGGCCAACATAAATGTGTTTCCTTTAATACGTTGTGTTTTATCGAGGGAAAGCGATGCGTTAATGGAACCAGATTTTTCGCATAAGGTTGAGTAATCCCAAAAAGAGACGGACAAAGGAGTAATTTCAGTTTTCCCAGCAGCTGGATTTAGGCTAAACGTTAGAGCTAACTTTCATTTCGGTAAGTTAACATTAAAATATCAAGCAAGTACAATTAAAATGTATAAAAGTGTGCATGTCAAAGTCTTCGTCGGCGGTCTTTAAGCGAAATGAAATTTATTACAGCTATCAGAAGAGGATATATTCTGAAAAGTTACCGTTGAAAAAAAACAAAACCCCGATATAAAAAAAACCACACGAAAAGGGGAGGACGAATATCGCTTCGGACAGACTAGCGACTTAATTCTATTAACAATTCATAAAAAGCTATTATGGGATGATAGAAAATGTGAAAATAGTGAAGATGTTATTTTATCAAAAATACATTTTTTGCAGCACGAGACAAAAATTAATTTACAAAAAGGGACGAGTAATTCGTTGCAAAATACGGTTTTATTTACAAATAAAAATAAATCCGATGGAGAATAAAGTTTTTTATTTTTTTTTATTTTTATTTCAAAGAAAGGGAAAAACAATTAAAGAGCTCTTTTGATTTAACGTAGCAGCGGATCTAGCATATTTCAAATAGAATATGTTTTCAATTATTCGTCAGTATTTTTTATATATATTCCTTTTTTTCTTTTTTTTTTTTTTTTTTTTTTTTGCGATAGGCTCAGTGCTTGAAGAACAATTTTTGAAAAATATCAACACGTGTTTTATTGATAAAGTTCTTATAAAGGAAGTTGTTAGAGTGCTGTGTCCTAAGATTACTGCGAATTTAGACTAGTTTTGTCCTATATAGACAATCCGCAGTTTGAAAAATACTGCATATCGCGGATAATGTAAAGAAAACTGGTGCAATTTTGTAACATACTATATATTCGGTGCATTACGAAAAATTCAATCCCACAATTCAGGCTTATCATCGAGTGGGTCACTGGAACTCGCCTTTATCCCGCAACGTTGATTTTAAATTTTTGTACGTCAATTAATAGGGACAACCCCGGGCTCTACTGAATCAGACAGTGAAGACAGTGCCTTTAGTAAGGTTGACCTAATTGCAAACTGTTGTTCCGTACTCTGGATACGTTGACTTTATTATTGAAACTCGGAATACAGACTACAGCGAGTTTAAGAAGAATTTCCCATAATAATACGTAGTGCACATGTATTTTTATTAAGTACAACACCTCTTTTGAGTAATACTAATTAAGGACATTACCGGTTTTGAGTAATACTTATTAAGGACAACGCCGGTTTTGAGTAATACTAATTAAGGACATTACCGGTTTTGAGTAATAGTTATTAACGACAACGCCGGTTTCGAGTAATACTTATTAAGAGGGCAATACCTGTTTTGCAGGCCTGGATTTAGGGGGGTAGGGGGCTGCAGTCCCGGGCCCCGCCTTATAAAGGGGCCCCCAAGAGTCTCCCACTTCTGACATGGATCGCTAAACGTGCAATGATAGATGTTTTCCCGAACATTTATATTGCATATAGAGAATATTTGTAATTATACCGATTACAAATTGTGAGGCCGAAATTTTCAGTATTAAAAAGAATAAAAAATATGTGCAGATCAAACATGCTAGATGTTAAATTATCGGCATTATCAAGATTAACAATCGAAACAGATTTTCTCCGTTCAGTAGATTTTAAAGATATTATACAAGATTTTTCGGGAGAAAAAAAAACACGATAAAATAATATATACATATATATATTATTTTTTTTTTATTTTTTTGACATCGAAAATTCTAACCATTGTCTCACATTGTCTATGTGATATTTAATTTTGTTTGCATTAATAATTATATGTTAATTCGTGAATTCAAAATAATACAATTAAATTAAATTAAAGAAAATTTAGTTATTCCGTAAAACTGATAATATTGTCACTTCCGAAAAGGGCTCCTAATATTTCCGTAGCCCCGCATCTATCATACACTTAATCCGGGCCTGTTGTTTTGAGTAATGTTCATTAAGGACAACACCTATTTTGAGTAATTTTTAACGAATTTATTTAAACCAATTTAACACTAACGAAAGACGATCTTCGTATCTGTTAATACAGCTCGAATTTTGCTGATATTCAACTTGCACGTGCTTTTTTATTTCTTTCTTCACACTATTCCGTTTATCGGACGCGTACCATTATTAATAAATATTATTTAATTATGAAGTTCAAAATTAAGCTTAAGGCCTAATTATAAATTTCGTTTAAAACTTATTTAATTTAAACAACTTTATTACAATTGTGTTATATTTAATTAATCGCGTAAAAGAAAAACGGAACGTCTGACGAAATGAGCATTCAAAAAAAAATTGTTCGCGTTTAGTATATTTGTAATTTCAGTAAAAAGAGATATGGCCGCCTTTCGTCCAACCCAAATTGCGTACGAGATTATTTACTTTTTTCTTTAAAACATAATTTTGAAAGCGGTAAAAGAAATAATTTCAGATTTTTTGAACATTTAATGCGGAAGCAAGACTCCGTAGAGAAGAAACTATCATGCAAAGTAGGTTCGAAGAAGCAGATGTAGAACGTTGACGGACAGGCAAGATCTATCAATACATAGGCCGCAAAATACAAAAAAAGTTCATAAATAATGGAGAAATATTGTGCACGCGGAATAACGAGGTATAAAATGAACTTCCATCTACTGTGGGGACAGCCGGAATAATAATCAGAGAATTTATTTACCTTTTTTTCCCTTATTGTTCGCTCAATTTGCTTTCATTCTTCATTTCCTTTTGAAGATTCGAATTAGTCTTGTTGTTGAAATTTCCTTGCTACATTTTCGGTTGTATACGTATGTAAATGGAAGTTGACGTCCGCAGATTATTAACAAGGTACCATTTCTTTCATATGCATTTAGTAGCAAGCAACATTCGTTTAGTACACAAATTTATAACGACGCATTTTGATTTTATTTATCGATATAAAAATGGAACCGAATTATTTTTGGGCGACATGATGCAAAAAAATTATATTCGTATTTAGCGAAAACTAATATACTTATTGTAAATTGAGATTTACTTTATTGGCTCGCCACGCGCAGCTTCAAATTTAGATATAGTATACATTCTACTAAACGTGTCCGCAAGCCTAGCAAGATTTTTACTATTCCCTCCTTTCATCGATTCATTCAGTGTTATGTAACATTAATATGCCGGTGTAAATGATTTTGGATAATATTTATCATTTGCGCGTAATTCACAATAAAACGAGAAATATTCGACATAATGCGATAAGTTTAAACTCGAAAATAAGACAGACAATTCCAGCTTTATATAAAATAAAGCAGGTCCTATCGAACAATACGAATGTATACTATATAATTCAATAATAATGTCTAGAATATTATATGGAATTCAAATATATTATGTGAGGCTAAGAAAACAGAAATAAATAAAATAAGTAAAATACAGAAGAGCTGTTTGAAAATTGATACTCCCCTACTGAAAGCAAAACGACTCTGAATCAATTAAGTGTGGAAGGAAAACGATAAAATGTCCCCCCTAAGATGCACTATTTCTAGATTACTAGAATTTAATGTCAATAATATAAAATTACCATTCAGGGGAAATATCGGGGTTAACGAGAAACCAAAGTAATACTTATTAAATCTATCCCCGCGGTGTAAATCTACGAATTGACAACACTGATGACTCGGTTTTAATTAATTTAAATAAGTAAAGGAAAAAAAAATTGGTGTGTGGAAAAAGGAATTAGAAAGATGAAGGAATGGTAGAAAGATTGAAAAACAAGTTACGTCATTCACCTCGCTACTCTTTAAAGATACTTTTTTGTTTACGGTTTGTTGATTGTTGATTTTGTCGTGTCCTTCCTGGATTTTAAGTTCTCTCAGAGGATCATGTTTTTTTCGACTTTAAATATTAAGCTGTCCGCATGTACTGGTGTACAGATGCATTTTTATTGGCTTACGTATATATATATATATATATATATATATATATATATGCTATCACTTCAACATAGTCGTCGCGATAGCCTAGTTGCTAGAGCGCTTAACTTCTGTTATGGAGGTTGTCACGGGTTCGATCCCGAGTGACGACAGAACTTATTACAAGAATTAAATTAAATACTCTCTACTCTAATAATCACGCGTGGAAGGCAATGGCGAACCACCGCGTAAAACATCATATGCGCGCTAGGTCAGTACACAGCAAGACACACATGAAGGACTGTGCACTTATTTTGTATATGCCGATATAAATCAAACGATTACTAATCAGTTCCGAATGTGTAGTTTTGCATGCGTACACCTGCGTTGCATATAACAATCGCTATGAACACTATGCCTGTATCTACATAGCTGAGATGTACGAGAATAGGTAGTCGCCAACGCTCAGGAATTAAGTATGGCACTATAAAGAGAGATTACTTTAATATAATGCTAGTTTTATTATTATTGTTATTTACGGAATGAGTTAAGTTAGTTTTTATTTTTGTACTATATATCGTATTTTAATAAACGTTGATGAGAGTGTGAGAGTGTTGGGCACTCACACAACGGACGTATTTGCCCTGTGAGACCTACAACTTATTTTTTAAATAATAATAAAAAAAAAAAAAGTAATCTTGACTTTTTTTTTTTTGATACGTCATTATAATAGTAAAAGTGGTGCCGATAAATACGTGAGTGAAATAATTTTCTGCTTAAAAAGTGTTAATACATATGTATGTACTGGTTTTTTTTTAAATGGACAATTTTACTATACACATACGAAATTATGTATTAATTTTTAATTATGAAATAATACACGTTCGCAGAGTTATGCGCATTTTTGACGCTTTTTTTTTTAATTTTCCGATCTTAGAAAAATTAACCTTTTTTTTTTGTCAGTTTCAAAATAGCATCTTGAGATTTCGAAAATATATTTCACCTCCTACTATCAAAATCACAACGATGCAAAATCTTTCCCAACGACGATAAACCAAGTTATTTAACGTGGGTGTGAAATCCGTGTTTTTTTTTTTTTTTTTTTTTTTTTTTGGGCGCATCAACTATGGACCATTGCTCAGACACAATGGGAAGAAGAGACAACTAACTAGAACCTAATTCGATTGGAGACAGCTGAAATAAAGGAACCAAGGACAAGAACAACAGACTGGGAAGGAAGGGACAAGATGTAAGAGGCACAGTAAGGAGTGGGAAGCCCCAGCTTTATAAGATGAAGATAGAAAAGAGAACGCTCCGCAGAAAGAGCAGAGCACTCGAAGAAAATGTGATCAGCATCACAGACAACTGCTTCATCTGGATGCAACGGACAATGAGGAGAGGGAAGCAAAGAGAAACGATAGCGTGAAGAGGGCAGCAGTGTGTGATTAAAGCGCAGGCGGACAATAGAGGAAATTATAAATCGTGGAAGAGAGGGGAACTCCGAGAACCATGGATGAGAAGGAAGTGTAGGTTGAATTGAAAGGTAGAAGGAACGATTGTTGGAAAAAGAAGAAGGGTACACAACCGACCAAAATCTGAAGTGAAGCTTCTTAATTAGGGGTAATAGATTAACAGCCGGGATTTTTTGTGTTAAACAATTTGATCTTTTAACTCTGCGTGCTTTTTCAGGAAAAGAATACCCGTCTGTCCTAGTCTATAAATTAGTACATTTCACCGGAGATTCTTGTCAACTTTTTTCTTATTTTAGGCCATCAACCAGAGAGACCTGCATTTAGAAGTGGTGCAAAAGAGCGGTCAGTTAATCGGTAAAGTGTAGACGATTCGTCAATTTTAGCTACTAACCGGGGGGGGGGGTGTTTAAGATTATTTTGTATATTATTATTATTATTATTTTTTTTTTTTTTTATGGAAGACTTATGAGCTAAGTGAAATTTTTATACCGCCGTGGTAGCTGAATATTTTCAGTAATCAAGCGAAATACTACTTATTCGGACGTTGAAGCACGCATGTTTTTAGAACCCCTCCAAATCTTCTTTCGATTTTATCGCGCGCCTAAATTAAAAGCTCTCTTCAAACCATTTCTGATGTGTTGAACGTATGACGAGTAATGAGGATAATGAAATTTGGCTAACTGATTAAAATTATTAGCGGTCCGTGCTGTGCTCGTGGATAGAGAAAAAAAGTCCGTCCCATTCAACTCCTCGCAAGCTTCGATATGTATGCAGCGCCAGTGATTTAATGAAACGCTCGATTTAAAGATATGTGTTGTAAATTTAAAATAGTAGTAATTATTCGCTAATAAGTACATTTCTACTGAAATTCGTCTGCTATATTGTGCACATTGTTTATGTTGTGATGATCGGACTTATTTAGAAACATATATGTAAGTGTAAATCTAACACATAATTGAGATTTGACGCATATTATAATAGTGAAAAGAAAAAAATTAATCTGCCGACAGAGTGGGAACAGTCGATTCGTTCCTCCTGGACCCTTTAACTGGCAGTTCATTTAAAAAATGATTGAGTGAACTGGTTTAAAATCGGTAAACGGTCTGGTGGCTAGGTCCTTTTTGTCACATTGATTAATCGTGACAAAATGGTGTAGCATCACCCTCTCTCCGTACACACATACACACACAAACAAAAAAGATACGATTCACAAACTTATTTTTTCTTTTTGGCACGGCGAACGCTGATTTTTACAAAGTTCGTTCTATAGAATGGACAGTTATTCAAATCCGCTACTAAACTCCTCGGTGACAACATTGTGATATCGTATTACCTCATATGCACGCCCGAATTTTTGCTTGGGACGCTAGCAAACTAGCAAAAGAATGTACCTATATTCAGGCGTGACATTCTCCGTAATTCACTGATTATAAAGTAACGGATGTTCAAGCAACCTCGAAATTGTTTTAATCTTCATGTACCAGCAGCGTCTTCGCACGCTTACGAAATTATTATCAAAAAACTAATGCTATAGAAGAAAATTGTAAAGAAAAAGTTAGAAATACAGGGAAAAAGAACACTGCACAGCTTGTCGAATTTCAATGGCACTTTAGCACGACGACAGACTTGATGTGATACAGACTAAAGTCAATCGTTATTTCCACTTTTAACCGTCGTTATTATATGCAATGTTATGCGAAAGGCGTCAATGAACGGTCTACGTCGATCCGAATTATTTTTGGGGTTGGATAAAAAATACAATTCACAGAGTTTCAACGTCGGTTTTTATAGATCATGTCGACCGACTTTTGCGTACAAATGTCAGACTAATGTTGTCTGTTTTCGCATTTAATTGAAAAGTTCGTGGCCGGGTTTAAATCGAACTATCTAGGTACACTCTTCATTGTACTTTTCAACGTTTTCTACGGAATTTCTTTTGTCGATACAAAAATATTCGCTATTTCTCAGTAGACCCCGCTGAAGACGATGCGCACACGTTCAGTATATTCGATAACTCTCAGTCATTTACTAACAGCGGCCGCCTCCCGTTGAAGGAAGAATTTTCCAGGTGAAAATATTCTGAAACGGTTTTGTTTTCGTAACGTTCACCGGGCGAGAAATAAAAAATAGTTATAAAAATGGTTAACAGTGACGAAGATCTAATTAAGTTATTTAAGAGCACGAAACAGATGACGTACTTTTTCAGTATTATGCGCACCGTAAGCGCAGATTTAAGGCGAAGCGCGATTGTAGGCGATTATTAAATCGAAATCTAGGCGAGATATCAGTCGATTCTCGTTTTTAACTCGTTAAGCATGATGTTTTTGGTAAAATATGTACCTTGTGTTTCTTTTTCGTAATCTCCAAAAAATAGAATAAAAAATTTCGCCGGATAATTTTTAAAATTTTCTTAAGTTCCGCCGCTGCATAAAATAAGATAAATAAGGCAATTTTAATTTCTTCATCAGTAACGGACCTAGTACGACTCGGCGAACAGGCAATCATCTAAAAATTCCGGCAGTTAGGAATAATCAAACAAGCTAGCCGCGCAGATTCCCAAATGGTAGAATACACTGCGCACAATAACACAAATCACCTCAAAAAAACTAAAAGTTTTATCATGTTTTTGTCCAAAGTTTAGAAAATACGTTTTATTTAAGAAATAGAATGAGACAAATTTAAATGTTTTTTTTTTATTTTTACAATAATGTATTACAAAAGTCAGGGGCACAAAAGAAAATTTTAGAATAGTTGAAGGAGATTGGAATCTTGGAGGAAGGAAAAGAGATTATAAATTGTTGTCGACCGTTTATCTTGCAAAAGGGATTCTGACGTAGGTGTTATAAACTGTATGCGAAGAGGATGATAGTTGAAGCAATCGACGAGAAGATGTTCTATTGTAATGGGAATAGAGCAAAGTTGACATATCGGTTGAGGGGATTTATTAAAGATGTAAGAGTGTGAGTTATTTGTGCACAAGCAATATAGGTAAACGGCAAAGTACGACTTCTTTTCTGACCGAAAAGAGCGATGCATTTGTCCAAACGGTGCTGTTGTCCTTTATGGCTCGCAGCTTGTTTGACGTTGGAACCGAGTACTTCTTTTGCGCGACAAACGATTTTACGAACGACAAAACATCCGACACCGGAACCGAAGCAAACGGTACCGGGAGACACGAAGACGCCTCCTTCGCGATCGACAAGGTCATTACGGCTAACATCTTTGTGACCAGGTACTCGTGCAAATGATAACCGACAAAATTTGAATTATTTAATACATCGATAATTTTCTTTGCTATAGGATGCCGGTGATTATCGTGGAATTTTTGTAAGGAAATTAGCGAAAATTTAAGGAATCGGTGATGATGAGACTACTTGAAAATTTGAGAGCCGCATGTTGGACCGTTAATTTTTTGTTCCGAACAACTCGGCGCAGTGGGGATATAGTGTAGAATGGAAGTAGCGCGAATAGCGAATGGTATCAAGTTGTTCATGATGCGCAAATCGCACACAAATAGTCTCTTAGTCGAGCAAAACCTGGATACTTGGCCGGGTGTTTCTGGAAAGCTCTCTTGATGATACTGACACTTGTGAGCCTAGCTCCGTAAGAGGTAAGTGTCTATGTCGATCTTGATAAGGGGGAATAATTGAAGGCGATGAAATGTAACAATTTCGAAAAATCACATCATGCGGGACGAATGAACAAGAAGCGTAATTGAAAAACCGGTAAGAGTTTGGATGATCGTTTGGTAGGAGGGTGTATGTACTGGCGCATTTGGAGAGATAGCACATGCAACAATAGTTTCGAACTCAGTAATTGTTGCCTTAAGTTCAACGGAATCTCACCGCTTTCGCACAACAGACTGTTTGACGGATAAGTTCTAAAAGCCGCCCCAATTGCGGTGATGGATTTAAGTTTGTTAATTGCTCGCTGGGTCGTAAATCGAGACACTGTAATCCATATTAGGACCGATAAAACTTCTGTATATAAAATTGTTTTGTCTGTAGAATGGTATTTCTGACGCATGCAACATTTTGAGACACATATACATAAACGAATATAACTTGTTTTTCTTTTTTTATTTTTTTTACTATTTTGATTTTTTATTTCTTTTATTTCGAATATTATTGATTAAACGAATTTCTCTTACATGGTTTTATAAAAAGAATCAGAAAAAATGAAATAAGAAGGATATTTCATTTTTTCCTTTATGTACATAAAAAAATATATATACGTACATATATATATATATTTTTCTTTACCGTTAATAAACGTTAAGTCACATTTTCAAAACCAGTACAATATCAAATTTAAATAAAGGTTTTCCAGCGGAATAGATGGATTATTAAACATATTTGTTGCCGAATTATAAATGTACGTCATAGATATTTTCTGGTTTTTCACGAGAAGAAATCGGTTCAGTCTAATCACGGATTTCAGCAAATCTGTTCAGGAATAAATATCGATTAGAATACTTTGCGACCTTCTAGAAGTAGAATTTTATTAGCTAAGAAAAACAATTCCAGCCGATATCGCTTGAACCGTGAATTTTCTCGGGGGGAAGGGGGGGGGCAAACTTACATAGTACTTTATGTCTTACATGTGTGTTGTCAATTATTGCGGTCCGCCGTTATAATATCGTTCGGAAGAGCACTTTCACGGTTAAAATCGATTAGAAACCAAGAAAGCCTGCTGGAGTCGACGTTACTGCTGCACGTGCTTCGAGATATTGGACTAGCGGCAATATTATCGTAAGTGAAAAAAAAGTTTCAGATTTATGGCAGACGCTTTTACTTGTGTCATATATTTAAATGATATTGTCTATTATCGGTCCATCGTGCGTATGTCCTATTCGTATACGGAATTATTACAGAACGCGGCGGCCGTCCTTTATAAATTTGAATATGTTTTTGTTCACTGTTTTCTGTTTTATTTTGCAACACATTCGGCGAGAAATTTCGATTTATTTTAAAATAGAGGTTTTACGAAAATGAGGGTATATTTAAAAAAAAAAAAAGAAAAGAAAAAAAAGGAATTTATATTTGCGCTAGACTACTCGCGTTAATCACGCCGTTCGTGTAATTTACATATGTAAATAACCGGGGGGATGTATTGTTTTTCTCTCCCGAAAAACAGTTCACGCACGTGTCCCGTTGTTGTTTACTACGTTAAAATACATATTATACACACTTACGGAACTAACTACGAGTGAAATTAACTTCACGATTATGTATTTTTATGCTCAAGAATGTGATTATATTAATAACAACAAATGATAATATTAATAATAATTTCAGCAATATTACAGCGATAATTGAGGGGATATAACGATGATAATTATAATAATCGCAGTAATAAAATTTAATTTTAGATACGCGATACAAATGTTTGTCAATATTCGAATTATATCTATTCGCTGATTTATATGTATGAACACACATAGATATGTGATATACGAATAAGAAAATCGATCTTTCGAATCGCGCCCAGCGGACACGACTCGCTGATGATGTAATTCTTACGGAAGTGCTGGTAGGATCAAACGATTCTCCGAAAAGTGATGAAAAGTCGTTATGAATTCGGCATTCTGAAGACTTGTCGGTTTTATACACCTCTCCATTTCTTTCGCATTATTCTGGTGTACCTTCTGTTAAAAATGTTCATTTCTAATCTGCGCGAAATCGTTATTTAAAAGCCGGCTACGACATTAGCTATCGCTTCTGTTTCATTTGCAATTTCTACTTAACATGTTAATGGATAAATTTTTCATTTCCCTAAAAATCCTTACTGACGCTTTGAAGGATGGCAAAGGGGCGAGTGTAGTGTTTTTACAGAGCAATTATCACCCAGAAGAATCTTTCAGACTCCCTAACTTTTTCTCAATATTTCCAGCTGAGGCAATCTCTATTTTCCGCGCTATCTCCTTTCTTTTCTCTACAAGAGGGATCTGCAAATTTCTCATTGTTCCCGACTCCAAATCTGTCCTTCAAGCTATTTATTCGCTTCTTTTCCATTCCTCCGATGGCATTATAGTTTTAATCCGTGTTTCCATTTCTAGCACGTTCTATCCATATTGTCTATTTATGGATTCCTGGCGGCCACTCTGGTACTGAAAAGGCAACGATGCGGCAGACTCTCCAGCTCATACGGATTCCCTTAATGGTCCACTTATCAACAATTTTCCAGTTTCAGACATCCCTTTTCTATCCTCCCCGGTAACCATTACGGACTACTTTGTTTGGACATCTATTTCTCTTCTCCAACCGTTCTTCTTTTACCTCTTTCTTCAGCCCATTCTCAATTCTCAGCCTTGGTTCCAAGCTGTTCCCTGTTCTACTATTGTTTCCTTAATATCAGACTGAGACTAAATTATTCTACCCTCCGCTTTTCTGTTTTCGATTTTCTCTTTTACTTGTTGCCTATTTTGTCTCTTTCACGTTTCTGATACTCCGATCACGTAATTTTTAAATGCTCTGTTCTCTTCTATACTCTCAACTCTTGGCGCTGAGCCTTTCTGCTCCTTTTAATGCTTTTTTTATCCCTTCTTTCTTAACTCCAATTCCGCTACTTTACTTTGTGTTTTCCATTTCTAATCTCGACTTTCCGGGCTGAATTTACTCGCCATTTCGGCGCATATTGGTACATTCACAAGTACTATACGATATATAACGAGAATAAAAATGAATTCGGAAGTGTGTGCAGACGGTTCCGCTGTCGCAGCCGCAGGACCGCTGAAATTTCTCTGATCCGTTTAAATCGTATCGCTAGATATCAGCTACCAAAATTCAATTCTGACGATCGTACCGCTGGATTCGACTTGTTTTACAAATAATTCTTCCGATTTGAATTCTTCCGATTTAATTATCATCATATGAATGCAGCTTTTTTATATCAACTTAATACGGTGTCTTTTATGTTCGAAAAAGGGTAAAAACATAAGCGATAGCGCCACGGTTGCTAACGGGTAGCCTCCTCTGCCGACAGCGACCGCAACCGGACAGCCAGAATAACAAGTATATACATATATTTTTCTATTTACACACGTACGTATAAATTACCCCAGCGACGTGGTACACCGAACATCTTATCATCTTATCATTGAGCGACGTGATTCCCCCCGGGTAATTAGTCTCTCAGACATTAGAATCATTACATCGTATAACGTTTTAACCCTTTAGGCGGTTGTTCATAAAGCCACTGGCGCTCCCGAAAAAAAAAAAATAAAAATTTATTACGAAATAATCACTGAGTATGTATTTTTTTCCCTTTACAAAAACCCACTCCAGTCAAGTTTTCTATACATGTACAAGATATATAAATAGGACATCACTTCAGCAGTTTCGGTATTACCACCGAGCGCAGGAGTATGTCACTCGATCGTCAATAATGTAATAATAATAGTAGCGGTAATAATATATTTTTTATAAAATTATTTATTTCAAAAAAAGATTTAATCAATTCTGAAAAATTTCAAATTATTTAATTTATTTTTGGGTTTCCGGTTTCACACTTACGGGTTTTATAAAACGATATCAAAAGCGTTGGTGAAAATCGCGCAGTAAACGTAATTCGCGTTTCAACGGTTTTTTCAGAGAATCGTTAACGTTTTTATCATGAAAATCCGGCAGATTGACTTGCGATTTTAAATTTTAATTACCAGTTTTATCGTCAGAAAATTCTTTAGAAACAGCAAGCTGGTTAACAACAAATTTTCATTGCACGCATCATCATAAAAATTGTACAAAAGTCTCGCTCATACGAAAGTTCGTACGTCTACAGATCCGCTGATGTAACGTTGAACTTACCAAAAACTACAAAAGAAATCCGAACGAACCTTTCGTCTTCTGCCCTCGAAAAAATATAACTATACTGATTTCGAAAGCTTTGTCTGCGCTTTGATACTTAAGTATTGCTAGAGTATGGTGGGTTTTTTCCACTTTCTAGGTCGGGAGTGCTATCGAATTTTTATTTTCTTTGACAGCGAAACGAATTGCGTCCGTACTTTTTTACTCTATAATAAATGATTTCCTTTTTCGTATCGATATTACTTTAACTGCGTGTAAAGTTGAGAAATAAATGTAAACGAAAATTAAAAACCAAATAAGCGCAAAATTAAGAATATGTTAATTTGCAAAATTAAAAGAAAATTAACCGATGGACACTCCATAAATATTACGATTATTTAATATTCATTAATTAATTTCAAATTGAAAAATCCCTGGATGGAAAAATGGCTTGCGATACCGTATTTTTAGATGTAAGCCAAGCATTCGATCGAGTTTGGCACGATGGTCTATTGCAAAAACTCCGACCTCATTTTCCCTATCAACTAGCTGAATTATTCCGGTTGTATTTTAACGAAAGATATTTCTACATTAAATATGGTGATGACAAATCAAATATATATCCGGTTCGAGCAGGAGTTCCTCAGGGGAGTGTACTTGGACCGCTTCATCTACACAGCGGATATTCCTATTACATCGCACGTTGATATAGCAACTTTCGCTGATGACACAGCGATATTGCGCGTAAAAATCTGCAGATAGCAGTCAATAAAGTAACATCTTGGTGCAAATTATGGAAGATAAAGATTAACCAAGGTAAATCATCTCGAGTAGTTTTCACTAACCGAAGAATTGATTCATCCGGAAATATAATGATGAATGGAGTGGAGATCCCTCAGAAAGAAGATGTAAAGTATCTTGTGGTATTCACCTCGACAAACGCTTGACTTGGAGGAAGCACATTACAACAAAGCGAAATGAGTTGAACATCAAGCTGCGGCAATTGTACTGGCTGTTGGATAAGAGACCAATAGAGTATCTCTTGAAAACAAGTTGCTACTTTATAAGCAAATTTTTAAACCGGTCTGGCAATACGGCTGCCAGTTATTATGGGGCTGCGCCAAAAACAGCAACATCTCAATTATGCAAAGAATACAGAATAAGATACTACGCACGATCACCTCTGCTCCATGGTACATAACCAACATCACGATCCATGAAGATCTTGGAGTTCAATTTGTAAAAAATGAAATAGAAACTGCTGCCCGACGATATGCTGCCAGATTGAAAGAACATCCTAATAGTACAGCAAAAGAACTGCTGAGCAACCCAAGCGGGGACGTAGGCTGAATAGGAAACGACCTCAAGATCTCTTATAAATTAAAAATGTATAAATAATATGTGTGTGTGTGCTGATGTGTGAGGGTGTATGTGCGTATGTGATGGTATGTATGTGTCCGTGAGAATGCAAAAATATGTGTGTATGCATTTTGTATACACATACACCCTGTCAAGAAAGTATCGGGAATTGTCAATTTAAATCTCCCGGGTAATAGCTAGGCAGATAATTTTTTTTTTCCAGGTTGGTACAACTGTTTTGTATTATGATGCCTATTTTTAGCGCGATCTGTCAACCAGTGTGTTTACAGCAGCTGTTAAAATCAGTCGACCTTGAAGGTTTTGTCGAAGTTTTACAATGAGTGAAAATATTGAACAACGTACTTGTGTTAAATTCTGTGTTTCGAACGAAATTTCTTGTGCCGATACACTGAAAATGTTACAGAAGGCTTTTGGTGAATCTGCTTTATCAAAAACGCGGGTTTACGAGTGGTACAGAGCGTTCAAGGATGGTCGGGAGACGGTCGAAGACATGCCTCGCTCTGGACGGCCTTCAACGAGTGTGACCGATGATAACGTCGATAAAATCAAGGAAATCGTTGCTGAAAATTGTCATGTGAGCTTGAGAGAGATGGCTCATGGATTGGGCATGTCACACGAGAGCGTACGTACGATTGTGCACGAAAAATTGGGTATGCAACGCGTTGCGGCTCGGCTTGTTCCGAAAGACCTGAATTTCTTTCAAAAAAAGTACCGAGAACAGGTAGCTGCAGACATGCTGGATCGAGCCAATTTGGATCCTACCTTCTTGGAAAAGATAATTACTGGTGACGAGACATGGGTGTACGAGTACGACACGCTTACGAACCAGCAATCGTCCGAATGGCGGCCAATTGGCGCGCCAAAGCCGAAAAAACCTCGCCAAAGCCGAAAAAACCTCGCCAAAGCCGATCGAAAGTGAAGATCATGTTGATTGTTTTCTTCGATATTCGAGGCGTGGTACACTATGAATATGTGCCAGCCGGACAGACAGTCACCAAAGAGTTTTACTTAAGTGTTTTGAGACGTTTGAGAGAGGCTATCCGTCGTAAACGTAACGATTTGTGGGTCGACAATTCTTGGATTCTCCATCACGATAATGCGCCGTCTCACAAAGCCATAATTGTGAATGAGTTTTTGGCCAAACACTCGGTAAATATCATCGAACAACCGCCGTATTCACCAGATTTAGCACCCTGCGACTTCTTCCTATTCTCAAAACTCAAATTTCCGCTACGGGGAATGCGCTTCGAATCGATTGATGACATCAAGACGAATGCGACGCGAGAGCTAAAGGCCATCCCGGAAACCGCCTATCAGAAGTGCTTTGCCGAGTGGAAAAAGCGTTGGCATATGTGCATCGCTTCGAATGGATGTTATTTTGAAGGTGACAAAATAAATTTGGATGAAAATTAAAAATTGTTCGTTTTATTTAACAATTCCCGATACTTTCTTGACAGGGTGTATATAAGTTAATTTTAGCACCCTTCACTGGCTGGGTTGCTTATTCATGTTATTTTAACTTATTCTATAGATTACCAAATAGTTGATAAGACTAGGTGTAAAATAGCAAGATATATATAAAAAAAAAAAAAAAAATTAATTAATTTACGGTTAATGTCGCTGTGCTTCTATTAGATATTCTCATATACGGTTTCATATTTTTTATTCGGATTCATTACAAAGCATAATATCGCAGCTTACACGGCGTATGAATTAAAAACTCGAGTTTTTTTTAAAAAAAAGTGTTTAAATACGAACAGTTTTTTATGTTTCTATCTAATGTTTAATCCCCCAACTGATACACAAAAAGCCAAAGAAGACCTCACGGAGACATGCTATCGACAAAAAAAATGGCAATGATGTGGTGGAAAAAAATTTTTTCTTATCTACCTAAAAAAAAAAACTTCGGAATTTTAATTACATGAAAAATTAAAAAAAAGAAAAAGCTATAATATGCAATTACTTCTTAATGTGGCAACTCGGGTAGTATCGCAGAGAATGAAGAACGTAGAATATTAATCTACAGCCAGAGATGTTGAAGCTGGAAAAAGTATAGGAAATGTATTTTAAAAAAATAAACAAACAAAGGAATGTGCTGCTGCATTTTTCTTTCATTCGAGGATATGAGTGCGATTACACCTAATACAGATATATTTATGTTTAACTTTAGTAAAAGTGTTCTAGGTTGTTTTTCAAATACAAAAAAAAGAAGAAAAAAATTAAAGTAAAATTTAATTTAAACCATAGCTCGCTAAATTGAAGAAAATGAAAATTTTGAAATTTTATTTTTAATTATTTTAATTACACCGGTTTCTTTCATCAATCTAAACGCTCGTCGACAAATTACCTTATATGTCTTAACACCAAACTCCTAAAATTTAAAAGAGAGATGGTGTACACAACCGGTAGGAACGAAGTTCCTTTCGCTTTTTGGTAGATATTAGCTATAGAGTCACTCGTGAAGTATGCGATGAAATAAAACAGGTTAAAAGAAAAACCATACTATACTTCTACTTCGCGAAGTTAATGAAGATGCAAAATCAAAAGGACAGAATTTTACTAACAGACAACGTCAAAAATTTAAAGTTACTTGCTTGAGAACGTATAAGATAATTTGCCGACAAGCGTTTAGCTCGATGAAAGAAATCGATGTAATTAAATAAAAATTAAAAATTTCAAGGGGCCAGTTATTTTTATTTTCTCTCCTTCACCCACTCTCTCATTCGTATACCTTCATCACCGCTGAACAGCGTGCATCTGTGTGACGTATATCTGTATACTGTTTTTCGTAACGGTCGGACATAACGCTCGATTTAACGCCGCCGGAACCTACGACAAGGAACTTCGTTCTAATATCGATGGAAATTAAATCCAAATGCTACAAAAGATCAAAAGAACGGCCTTGATGAAATCGTGTGTGCCAAATTTAGGCTGCGCAACGGAATATGATTTTTTTAAAGTTTAAAAAAAATAAAATAGTTAAAAAATAAACGTCCACCTGCAAGAATTAAACAAATATTTCCACCTGAAAGTAAAAAGTACGCCGAAAAAAACTAAATAAAAAAGACAAAAATAAAAAAAAAAAATTTTTTTTATTTCTGACAAATGTTAACGCCGTAGGAATGCAATAATTGCAATCTGTAAAGATTTGTAATTTAAATATTAGAAAAGCAAAAGGATCAGGCAAAGAGCAAGTTGTGTCATGAGTATTTTAGACGAATCTGGTTTTAGATTGCAACGATACAAAGTCGTATCTGAGAGAGGGGTTTCCGGGTTCAACATCCCCCCCCAATGTCTGCAAAATAATAACTGTTTGAATTAAACGGACTGAAATTCAGAATCAATTTATTTCTTTTCAATTGTTGACAAAAGGAAAGAAAATTAAAATTTTTATGAATTCTTGTAAACGACTATTTTTTATTTGTTTTTATTGTAGTGTTCAAATATTGCACATACAATAATTGACTACAAGGCTTTTAGTGTACCATTAATAAAGAAATATATTTCATGCCAATGCACACAGACACACACACACACATATATATATTTATATATATATATATATGTATATTTATAAAAATATTTTCGTAACCCTCCCCGAAATTTTGGTCTAGATACGGCCCGGCAACGATATCTGTGATGTTCTTTAACTTTGCTAATGATGACGAGAACAGATCAGAGCAAGTTCAAACAATTTCCTGATGCAATGGACGCAAAGGACTTTCTTTGACAACATAACCTGTTAATAACGTTGATGTAATACCATGCAATATATTACGATAATAGAAAAAAAAAAAAAAGAAAATTGTAAAACATTGACTGGTTTCGAACTACATCGTTCATGATCATTATTGTGATCATGAACAATATGGTCTTTTTTTTTTTGTTTTTTGGGCTCGCAACCAGGGACCTTATTCAGAAACAATAGGAAGAAGAGTTAACTAATAAAAACTTAATTCAATCGGAAATGGCAAAAATAAAAAAACCAATGGCAAGAACAGCAGACTGAGACGGAATGGGCAGGATTGCAGAAGCCTCAACTTTAAAAGGAGTAAATAAACGGAATAGCATTACGCAGAAAGAGCAGAACAATTAAAACCAAATGTGATTAGCATCACAAACAACTGCTTCATTAGGATACAGAGGACAATAAGGAGAGGAAACCAAAGAGAGCGAAAACGGGAAGTGGGCAATAGAATGTGATTGAAGCGTAGGCGTAGAATAGGAACAATAACAGAACGTGGAACAGAAGAGAATTCTGAGAACCAAGAATTAGTAGGAAGGTTAGGTTGAATTGAGAAGTAGAAGGAACTATCATTGATAAAAGAAGAAGGGCACATATCCGACCAAAATTTACAGTGAAATTTCTTACTTAAGGACAAAAGATTAGCACTAGGAGGGATCTTTTTAAAGTAAAAGCGGGAGCAGGCAGCAGCCTGAGCTAAAGCATCCGTCATTTCGTTACGCTCGATGCCTTTATGACACCAAGAACGCACAGCAGATCAACGCGGATAGAGTGATGAAAGGAAAGATTGTGTATGAGAGATCGTATACGAAGAATGAAGAATTCTTATGAGGGAGGGGGAAGAGGTAAACTGATAGGACACTCATGGAGTCAGATATTATCAGATAGTGAGAAAGAACGATACGGTTTAAAATTAGTCAGCGTTTTATATTTTTTATATTTGTTTTTGATTATCTTAATATATTAATGTTTTTATATCTAAATTGAGTGAATATATTATATGTTTTGTTAAAATGCTTGCGACCACAAGCTATAATAATTTTCACAGCTGGTCATCACAACAGGTCACCAGAGCAGGAAAAATTAAAAAATTATTATTGTTTTCCCAGCGGTATTATTGTGTCAGTTTTTTATACTAGTAATCCGCTGAAAAAGCATTAATAACTTTCACAGAAAATATATTAATTGTTCAATCGAGTCCCGAAGGTTTTAAGAAATTTATTTTGTTTTTTCGTTATTTCGCATTTGGCATTCCACTAAATGATTGGAAAATTTTAAAACAAAAGATACCAAGCGTAAAACAGATTATTCCAAAACATGTTGGTGTGTTATTGTTTAATAAGACATTTGTAACATTTACAGATATGACCAATAATACAATAATTTCATTTCATGAGTTTAAAGTATACTTCTAATAATATCTCCTCGCAGGAATAAAACGCATCGGTTTTCGTAATTCTAAGAGACGACTCCCTTGATAAACAAACAAATAATGATATTAACTTTAAAAAAGCTTAAGAAAATATTACAAGAGAGAAAAAAAGAAAATGGGAAAAACAAAATGAGAGTAAAATAACGAGCTGGCGGGTTTTGTTTTTGCCGGATTCAATTTGTATATATTTTGTGAAGTATACATATATATACGCTTTTTCAAGACATTGTTGTCGGAGGAATCTCGGTCATAAACTTCTCTAAAGGTTACGCCTAGTATAATTGATTAGTTCAATTTATAATCGTAACCGCCTTTATAAATATATATATATATATTTATATGTATACATTTATATGTATGTGTGTATAGATATATATATATACGTACAGGCACATATATGTTTATTGAAAGTCGCAATCTAGAGTAAATAGACTCCCTTAATGATTCACTGTCTTTCAGAGAAACTGTTTAAGGTGGAACGGCTTTTATGTTTACATAATATTCCCCACATTCTGTATAAGCGAAACTTCAATTAAGAAAGGTGATCCAAACATGGTTATCACAGTAAATAGTTTTGTAAATTAATTTATTAATCAGTATTATTTATAAATCACTTTTTCTACCGGTACAACGTTAACTTTACGATTCACACTTTATAATCTTCACGAATTGATTTTTAAATTAATATTTATTGTAATTTTATATTTTCGACCCTTTTTGTACGGTTACACATGGTTACATCGTTAAACAATAAATGATTTCTAGTCGGTATAATGGAGTTGCGTACACACTAAAAGAGCAGTGACAATTAAGCTGACGGTAATTTCATTAACCGGTCACCATAACGCTCAGTCGAAATGCTCGAAGAGATATTAATGGGGAAAGAAATAAACGAATAAAAGAAAGTCTGTCGTATACAGTATATTCAAGCGATATTTAAACGTAGAATACAACTAGTAGAAGTTTACCTCTTTAACATCCGATTTTTGATGTTATCAGTTATATTAATTATTTTGCAATGGAATAATTTTATCATCGAAGCTAAAGACTAATAATCAGCGAATGAACAAACAAGACGGAAAACTTTCAGAAACTTTGACGCAAATTTTAAACAAAAATTCATTACAAAGAGAAATCGTCGATCTTTTTCTACGAAAAAAAAGTAAAATTTTTACAGTACTATCTGTTGCTTTTGCTTACGTTATTAGCGTAACATATATAGGTTTTTAAAACCTGTAGTGTAAATTTTATTACAGAGAATTTAAAAAAAAAGAGACCAAAAATCAGAAATTACAAAAAAATTTATTTTCCGCGGTTCTTACACAATACTTTCTTCTCTTTTCTATTCATGTTCTCTGTTGATTTAGATTTATTTTTGCATCATTGTACTCACGTGTATAAAGAAAAACATGTAGTATTTGTACTTCCAAATTTAGTGAAGAAAAACACGCATGATCGTAAATAAATGATCATCTAAAATTTATGACGCAATAAAATGCTTTTTTACAAAAAATAAATACCGATACTTGAAGGTTTATTATAAAAATTTAAAAATGCACTAAAAAGTAAAAAATAATTACTCCCGATAAAAAATATATATCAGAGTGATACAACTTCAGGTGATATCGTAATTCTTATACAACATTCAGCTTTTGGAGTTGGCATCAAATTCATGTTACAATATCTAGGAACAATTTAATGAACATTTAACGCAGTTTTTAATTATTATTATAATATGAATTTGATGCCAACTCTAATTAAGGTATAAATGTTGTATAAGAATTACGAGATATCACCTTAAGTTATATCACTCTGATATATATTTTTTATCGGGAGTAATTATTTTTTACTTTTCAGTGCATTTTTAAATTTTTATAATAAATCTTCAAGTATCGGTATTTATTTTTTGTAAAATAGAATTTTATTTTTTACTTTTTAGTGCACTTTTATTCAATTAAATTAAAACATTTTAATAAGAACAGATATTTCCACGGTAAAAACATCAAAAGCTACATTTCCATGGTAATTTGGCAAATTTATAGTATTTTAAGTCAATAAATCTAACCCGACGTTGAAACCAATCTCATGAATGAAAAGCATCCAAAAAGCTTCAATCTCCCGCATTATTAAGGATAACTCAAAAACTACCGGTCAGATCTTGATCAAATTTAAATGGGACCACATGAGAAACACCACCTTTTAAATAAAAGAATAGCCATCGAAATCGGTTCACCTAGAAGAAAGTTCTGTGGTAACACACATAAAAAAAAAAAAAAAAAATACAGTCGAATTGAATACCTCCTCCTTTTTTGAAGTCGGTTAAAAAACTATTTGACGGTAGTTTTATAAACTCTGTAGTGGTAAATTTTTTTGGACCATCCCAAAAATTCTGAATACTTTCTTCGATACGAAGAAACTAATTAAAACGACGACAGATTACTTGCATCCCCTTCAAAACAACGTTATAACCGATTTTCACTGTATTGTGATTAGCTTCAAATGCTCCATAATACATGTAATTTCAACTTGTGTTTCTGATGTTAAAAATTTATTAGTCAACTTTAGTGCTCATGCATTAAATGGAGTTGCGCCACCTTCGGGGAGTATCCGAAATTCATTTAAATATCCGCATTACTGAGGATTATTTTAGTTAAAATTTAAGAAAAGTACTCTTTTACGACTATTTAGTGCAATCGACCATACTTTATTAATCGTAATAATAATTTAGTACATCATTACGAACTACTCTGGTCGGGAATTTATTGAAGGAGTCGAATTATTTCGAGATTAATCGATAATAGCGCGAATAAAAAATAACATTTTAATATTTCAATATTTGAACAATAATTTTAATCAATTAATGTGTGTGTCTTGCAGCAGAAAATTATGCATTCGCGCGAAAAATAATTCATAAACAAATGAAAAAAAGAAAAAACAAACCAACTACCCCACTAATTTCCATACCGGAAAGATTAAAACTATTATCTCATCCCGATATTTTTAAAATATTATTATATTAATCTTTAAAATATTATTGTATTAATCGTATCTGCACTGATTAATCGTAGTGAAAATTCAGTGTTCTTTTTAATTTACTTTGTTATTATTACTGATTACAATAACTTTAAAGTAATCGTTTATGAAATAGTCGCAATTGCAAGAGTGACATCATTTTTGTAATCGATTACCCAAAAAAACCTTAATAATATTGGTTAAGCTCAATTCGGATATTAAGAACTGCATGCAGTGTCGGATGTAATTATAATAATTACAAAATGCCCAACTGCGCCGTTTAAACCCGAGGTGCAAATTTATTGCCTAAATTAAATATACTCTTCGAAATATTTAGATTTTTAGACGGTTGACATTTTGAAGTTTATAATATCTTATTAAAGTAAGATACTATACTCTAGTAGCATTATGATTATTTTTAACGATGAATCTCACACACGATATAAAGTGCTCTTCATTCACGTACAAATACACTCTACTTTGCTCCACCATAAATCACTATCTATATAATGTTAAAAGACACTTTTTTCTTTTTTTTTTGTAGTCGTTTTGTGCCCCGTCTGCGACCAGGTAAGTTATTACGGTGCACGGACCCTACGTTTACTAAACCAGACTCAATGGATGTCAGAAATAACGATGTTCGATCCCAGTTTCTTTTTTTTTCTTACCCTGGGCGCGCCAGCGACCTTGACCCAAGTTATTTTTATGTACCCTTCTGCTACCGTTACAATTACCTATAACAAATACCGCCTGTTATGGCAATCTGTCCTATCGCAATTTGTTCTATTTATATTGCTGTTTAACTTAATGGAACACTATGCAACACAACTAAAAAAATTGTCACACTTTTTGAAGATAATAGAAACTATCATATTTCGATTATTCCTTTTATACGGATATATTTTTTTTTTTTTTTTATTTTTTCAGGACATCTTTTAAAGCCTGTTATTTTTATTTATGAGGGCCATTAAAATTTTTTATTTTTACTAAAATAACCTTTTCTAAAATCTAAATGGTTGTGTTTTGTTTTTTTTTGTGTCGTTTTAAGCGATCGTTAAACCAAATTTTCCTTATTCATTTTTGTTACATCGCGCGCTACAGTGAGAAATTTTTATAATGTTTTAACTTTTGTAATAACTGGAAAAGTTTTGCCTGGCAGAGGAAAGTTGCTAAAATGACTTTATGAGAATAGCACTGAACACATTTCTGCTAACGAAATCCGCTACATCCAATAATTATAATGCACCTTAAAGGACATTGGGCATTGTAGGTGTAACACATTAACGACTATAGTCGACACCTATAGTACTTTTGATAATAAATAATCATGACAGTCGTAATGACATTTATGTTATTTCTATTTTATAAACAACGACAATTCTTGGTATTGATAGAAATATAAAAGAAAAAAAACAGAAAGTGCAATGCAAGCTGACGTCATCGAGGTTTGGAATCCACATATTTAGTACTGAAATATACCTAGAAAGCGTAACGGGAACTGTAAAAGTGGGGCGAAAATTGTGAAATAATTCAACGTGCTTGGTATTTTTTTCACCAGAACCTGTTTCTGTTCTTTAACAGGCCATTGCTAGTCAGAAGTGCCTAGTCATAGCGAACAGAGTGTTTGAAAGATTTTACTGGTCAGTGATGTCATCTGTCCGTGAAGCAAACCACCGACAAGTGTGCGTTCCAGGAATACATGAGAGGGCGGCAACGGATAAAATCGTTTCTCTATAGTACAACCGATGACATGCATTCATTTTTTACCCTCGTGATTACGGTTTATGTGCTCGGAAGGTATGGTGCACTGCTATTCCTGAAATTAAATAATTTTGCCCCTTTACATTTGTTGTACGGTAGCTCGGTGCAATCGAAGTGCCAAAAAACTGGAGATCACGATTCACATCAATCAGGGGCGATGCAGAGAGAATTTTTGGGGAGGGAAATTGTATAATTACGTAATATCTTCTACGGTGAACAGTAGATATTTGGGAAATACCCCTTGTTTCATAAAGAAAATCAAATAGCGGCCTTTGTAGAAATTTACAAATGTTTTTTAAAAAAAAATATTTATTACAATTCAATTAAAATTTTGTTTTATTCTTCGATGAAAAATAAATAAAATTGTAGCTAAAATGGTAGTTTAGAATTTGAATAGTAAATTACTAGAAGGAATGGAACGATTGAATTTTGATTAGACGTTATTTATTTTTTATTTTTGTTATAACCCGATTCGAATTTTCTTTGTTCAGGAGCGATTTTAAATATATATGTATTTCTCATTGAACCATTTTTAATTAAAATTGCAAAACAAAAATTAAAAATAAATAAAAAAGACAAAAGATCGATGATAATTACATTTAAAATAAAATAAAAACGGAACATTAATAATTTTACTAGAAAACAGTATTAAATATTAATTATTAAAATCCATTTATACGAATCTTTTGTAGTATGAATTACGTTTCTCTGTTGTAACAAGTTTTTTTCGAGTTTTTGGTTCTTTGGGCGGGGGCGGGGGTGGGGGGGTGCCCTCTATTTCTCTCCCCGTGGATCCGCCACTGCATCAAAACTCGGCGCTAAGAAAGCGTGAAAAAGTAAAGACAGTTCTTCTCGAATGAAAGAACTGGCGCAATAGATTCTGTGTAGATCCACTGAGCAAACCTTAAGAATCGATGTTCTACCTAATTCTAATAGATTTTCTATCTCAATTGACTACATACAAGTGAGAATCTTATCGAAAAATGTTTACCTTAAATATAACAAAATTTTAACTGAAACCGCTTTAGAAGGTAATGTGTTTTACTTTGGATGTAGGGGTCAGCTTATGTGATCGATTGCAGCCATAAACGTAAGGGGATATGCGACAAATATGACTATTTTAATGTATTGAACATTATCATTTTAGTACTAATTTGTATTTCGTGTTTTTTGCCGCTCAATCGAGCTCCAGAATATAGTCCGTCTCAGCCTCGGTCTGGTCAGTTTTTTTCTCCTAATTATTCTATACTGCCATTCGTCGGTGATGCTAAAATATTTACATGTTTTGACACTTTTTTACTACTTTGTATGGAGTAATGTTTAACTGAATAACTCGGGTAGATGGTGTAGATCTTACCCACGCGCCAATCTTTACTGTCCCCATAATAATAAGAGTGTTTAGTTTCGTGTTTACATTAACTTGGCCAAATGGTTTCTTGCCAAGCCGAAAAAAAAAAACAAAAAACAAAAATCCCATTTTTTTAACTACCGTCGCAAAATCTGTTTTTTCTCATTACGACTGAAGGGAAGAAATGAGTAAGGAATTCCCGCTGTTCTTAAAAGAGCAAAAAATTCAACGACACAGGTATTTTTTAGAAAAACCAACGCATTTCTAAATGTTTCCAACGAAAGCCCCACTCTTTCTCGGCATTCGTTATTTCGTTATTATTTCGCTATATACTTTACTATTGCATCCTTAAAAGTCTACTTTTTAATTCGACTGCACTACTGAAACGTACTGCGTGTAGACGGAGTATAATCATTCCAACGGCGTTGTACATTTGCTATAACATTAGGTGTGCACACCTCCAGCTAAATGGTTACCAGGCGTTTGCCTAGTTACCGAGACTTAATTGTATAGAACAATTGAACAAATGGTTTTCAATTAGACACTTCCGGTTGTATCTGTTCATCCGATGCTTTTTTGACGGCAGGTCTTATTCGGCGCTTGCTGATGATTTTAGCGATCGCTTAATTATTAAGAAGTTTACCTGTGCACCCAATGGTAGTTTCTAAGATGGTCTAAATAACCCGATTCGAATAATATTGTAGAAGTGTAGGCAAAATTTTATTTATGTATCTAAAGGACAAAAATCGCGGAACTATCAAAACAGAAGGGGACCTTAACGGTACAATAAATTCATTGCTACTAAAAATTATCACGGGGGAGTGATTCCTTCTCTTTTATAAACAAAAACCTTTACTTTATGTAAACAATTAGATTTAAGAATTAATCGCCGACTCGAATGTGATCAACCCCGTAATGGTGGCGTAAATTTTACACGATGCTTTTTTTTTTTTGAACGCTTTAATTACGGACATTAACCCAACGCAAGTGAAATTTTTTGAAAGTGTCTCTACCCGAGAGGTGACCAACCCGCGGACCGCCTTGAACGATGGCCAAAGTAGCACTAGTAAAATATATATTTTTTAATGATTTCATTTTTTTAAATTTCACTTATATTTATGTATTTTTTATATTTAATTTTCAGCGTTATACCTTTCTTTGCAATGTGACTTTTAGTATCATTATTATTATATTATCTATGTTTACATGTAAGAATAATAGTAAACATTATAATAATAACTCATTATGTTTCAATTTTTCGTTATAAAAAAATGTCTATAGTGGGTCTAAATCTAATAAGGGGGGATATATGATTTTATATGCGGTCCGCGGAGTTATGATGCATTTCCAAAGTGTCCTGCAAGATCATTTGGGATGGCCAGCCCTGGTTCTAACCGAACGAAGCACAACTAACCAACTATAAGCTACAGCAGCTAGCTCCCTTCCGTGATGCTAATTCCTTGAAAAGAAGTTTCAAAGTATACGCGTGTCGATTCAATTGCATCAATGCTTATTGGAAAAATTAAAAAAATTGAAAACCTTCGTTTTTCGACTAAATTTCTAACTCTCATGAAGGATCTTTTTATTCGATAGTAGGTAGTGAAATTTAAAAAAAAAAACAACAAAAAAAACCAATACGAACAAATTAAAGACACTCTTTAATTTGTTCGTATTGTTTTTTTTTGTTGTTTTTTTTTTAAATTTCACTACCTACTATCGAATAAAAAAATTCTCCATAATCCACATAACGGACTCGAGGAAACTATAATTTTGAAAAATTCCCGCAATTTCTTTCGCTATTAAATTTTTTACGCACCTTTGTAATTTATTCGAATATATATTTTTTTTCTTCTAATTTTGGTGGTATTTGATTAATGTCCCTTTAAAGAATTTTCAAATTTCAAATTGCATATTCCATTACGTGTATACCGAAATTAAAGTATATATTAAATATTTTAATGATGGATAATTTAAAAAACTATATAACAAATTCAAATTGTTCCAATTCGCATTTTAAATCCCACGACACGAGGGAATGATTTAAATCTTAAAACTACTTTGAAACAGGCATCTATCTTTGAGGCAACCACTTCCGGTTCATATTTATTTCTCGATATTTCAATCCTCTGTGTAATATTTTAGTGCATTTTGGTTATTTAAATTTTAAATTAAATTTTGCAACGTGTATAAAAAAGTTACCCCTCATTTAGGTATTAATTTTCAGCTATACCCCCCGCATAAACTGGCCACACCTTTGGGCAATATTGAAGATCGCCTATATATTGTTACTCTTTCTTTTCAGTTAACGCGATGGATTAATAAATTTTAGGAGTTTCTTTCTTTTGTCATCCCGTTTATTTTACGTTTTGTTTTTCTTTTTGAAACGAAATAAATTTCAATCGATTTGTTACATTTTGTACGAAGTTTTCTTATTTCGATTGGCATAAAATTTTCTCTTCTCCCGAAATAAAGTGTCAGAACTTCAGGAAATTCTTTCAAAACAATTTTTGTTACTTCTTTTTTAAAAATAAAAAATAAACGAAGAGAAAAAAACAAAAATAAAACTGGAAAAAAAATTTACTTTTTTAAACGAAATTGAAATATAGCCGAAGGGGCAGCCTTAAAGAATTTTCACAATGAAAACAAAAAAAAGAGCATCAATACAGGATAATAAATCAAACGGTTTTTATTTGTTTTCGACTTATTTATAATTTTTTTCGTGTTTTGAGATGTATTCTCTATAATCGATTATTTTCATTATTTTACACAATTCACGTTTTGTTTCTCGTACCGCTTGGGCTATACTAGTATAACATTTTTCCTACATTTTTAGCATATTAAATACATTTTCAGTGTATTAAATACATTTTCAGTGTATTAAATACATTTTCAGTGTATTAAATACATTTTCAGTGTATTATTTACATTTTCAGTGTATTAAATACATTTTCAGTGTATTAAATACATTTTCAGCGTATTAAATACATTTTCAGCGTATTAAATACATTTTTAGAACTTTTTGGAACATTTCTGCTGCATTTTTCTGTTCTTTACTCAAATCAGTGGTTAAGAGGGGAGACTTTAAGTAACCAATTTAATCATTTTCCAACTGGTACTAAATTATTTACTTCGCTCATCAGTTTGCATTTTGACGATGCATTTACCATTGCGGCTAATTAATGTAATAATTTGCTAACCTGTACATAATTGTTTAACATGTTTATACATTTGCACGTGGTTTTCTCATGTTATTATTTCAACTAACTAACTTTAAATAAAATCATTGCTTTTGTATATATATATGATCTTGAAGCTGAAACGTTATAAACTAATGGCAATAACTTATACTAACACAGCATTGCTATGGTTCCCATGTTTGTTTAAGTTGATTTGTTACATCTGTTATATCTGTTTATTTTCGTATGTATGTTCCTAAGACATTTGTTTTTTTTTTTAGGTACAAAGAACTAAAACATGCGATTCGATAATGTTTCGAATTGTCGCATCTTCCTGCTTCTATTTGAATAAAATTCCCACTTCCAGCCTCTTTCCTCTATAGGTAAAATTCCATAATTAGATATTCTATTCAAATATTTACGTTCCTTCTATTTCCTGCAAATTTTTCTCCTACCTGGTCCTTTTGCATTTTAGGATTCCGTTCACATGAAATGTGTGGAATCCGAATAATAAGATGGTTCGGAAACGGCAAACATATCAAATAAAAGTAAATAATTCACGATCGGATTGACTTATTAATTCCCAAATTGGATCATAAATTACAATTAAAATTCTCTTTAAAACCATGTCTATTACTCTTCAAGCGATTACCCTGAGCGGCAAAAAATCCCCAAAAAACTGTCAGAAAATATGTATATAATCACAACCTGGTCTACTTAAAAGGACCTATCGTCCGAAAAGTCGATTTTCACTTTTTTAACGATTTTCATAAGTACTCGTACACGCTCTTTTCAATGAAACAACTACTAGCTATTTCTAGATTTAATATTTACTTTTCAAATTGATTTGAAAAAAGAACATGAAAACTTAGAAAAGCATAAAAAGACGTATTCAGTTTCTGTTCTCGTACTTGGTCGGGACAGCTCTTTTTAATTGTGGAAATCGCCAGCGAGTTACCCGTACAAAAATTAATCGACTGATTTAATTTTCTTTCTAATCCGCGATCGTAACGTAAAAAATACTCTGCTAATACCTCTAATGCGCACGAGTGACCGCTACCGATTTGTTTTGTTTAACTGTGGTTTTCTCGGTAACTTCTTTTCGCACCATACCGGGTCGTCATATATAGCATTTTAAACGACTTCAAAAATCACCCTTACAAAACTCGATAACTCATCACTAGCTTTTAAAAGTTAAATTCAAAATATGAAACAAAATGCAGAAGCTCTTTCATAAAATCAATAAATGACGGTTAAAAAATGTTTAAACTCAACTTTTTGGGCCAAAAACAGAAAAAAAAAAAGTATGTTAGCCCGAGTATGAAAGCTTAGGAAACCAAAACGTATCTCAGCATAAAGGACCGCTCTTATAGGAAAACCATAGCCGAGCTTAAAACTTTATATTTAGGCTCTCGAGGCTCTGAAAGTTCGAAATTTTTGAAAAAAAAATTTTTCCCAAGGCATGTGATGATATATACAAAACATGCATGTCGATGAAAAAATGTCGAAACGAAACCGTATATCATTCCCTTAACGAAACTTTCAAAGTTGGTACAAAAAAATTCGAAAAATAACGTGTCCTTTGCGCTCCGAGAAAACAGATTTCCTTTTTGTTTTTAATATTATGTAAATAGAAATATTTGTGTCCTTATGACCCTTCAGAGCTCAATTGTACCTGTGATGCGAATCACATTTTGTCCGAATGCCCCTTTATTTCCTCCGAACGTTCTACTCTGTATTCTAGTCTTCTGCGTCTTTTCCTACTCCTTATAGTTCCCACTCCATTCTTGCACTCCCCTCTCTCAATATAGTGTTCCTTTGTTGGCCTTCTTTATCTCCTCAATTTCTAATCTTTTCCTTATATAATGTACAATTCCTTGCGTTGGGTAAGTTTCACTGTTGACGTGCCAAAAAAAAAAAAAAAAAATACAAATATATATTATGGTTATCTTTAACTTAACATATGGAGTAAAGCCCGCGAAACATCATGCTTGACTGAACTTGTTTTATTTGTTTACACTTTAATTGCCTTTCTCATGTTTTCGTTTTCTTTTAACACCCGCTCCATACTGTCATTTTCATCCTAATCACGAAGCTCTCTATGATTTTACTTGTTTTCTTTGAATGTCCATCCTTTTCGACTGAACGTGCAATGCCTTATCCCCTAATTTGCTCTCTCTCTCTTAAACTTCCTTGTCCTTATTGTGTGCTCCGTATATTCCTTACCTGTTCATTATCCTGCGATAATAGTTTCTTCATATCAATATTTCTAAACAAATCAGTACTTAACTAACTCTTTACTTTCTTTTCCGTTCTTATCCTTTCTCTGGAGGGAGATGTGCTTTATCGAATTGCCCGAAAAAGAAAAAGAATTGTAGAAATGAGATTTTTCGTAGTTAATATTTAAAAATTGATGTAATTCTGTGGAATTTATTGTGCACGCCAAGTTTTATTATGTGCAGTAAATAAATATTTTATAAAGCTGAACTTTGGAAAGCATTTTTAATGAAATTCCGCTCCATTCTTATTTTTCATAAGCGATGATTTAATGCGTACAAGGTGAAAGTAATATTTGTATGTTCACGAAAATATTTCTCCGTACTAAAAGAGTTATTAAGGTACCGTTAAATTATAAATGCAAAGACGTTTTACGAAATTTAGGAAAAATATCGAATTAGAACAATTATTTAATTAATTCGATCCCGCTCGGTTGCGAATAGAAATACAATTCAATTTACGAATGACTGCACGAATCTAGTAGATGCTTTAACGCCCTGCTGCAGCCATTCCTGTCTGATGACGTAACGAATGTTACAATGACGAAAAGATACCTCCGATACAGACAAGGTGTGTAATATGTTGTTAACAGTGGCTGCTGGAAAGAGAGCAGAATTCAAAGTGCTGGATAACAATGTCGTAATTTTTCCGATATTTTCCTACTAGTCAACTGATGACATCGAAGTTTACGCTAGCACGCAGCTGTTGGGAGACAAATAAAAGTAACACTCAGTTTTATGAAAAAGAAGTGTAATTGCTGTTTGGCAACAATGCATCTTATCACTAGTATTAGCGTATCAATTGTTCAGCGTATTCGATAATTGAAGGGAATTGGGGTTTTGTAAAATTTAAGAATAAAATGTTGAAACTTAAGACATAACATTACGCGTGCACGTTGATTTAGTTGACGCTCATCAATTAGCAGGAATGATTATCATAACTAGTGAATTTTTTTTTTTTTAGTAGTGTTGCCGCTAGAAACATTTCATTCCAGTTGTCTCCCAAGATAGTTGTTTTGTCGGCTGTCAAAAATTGTCTCTCAAACACTCGGACTGCCGGATTTACAATTACCAGTTCGGAAGAGGTTTTTTCAACGTCACGCAAACATTTCCTTATTTGCTGACTGTCATTAATTACACTCGGCCTCTTTTACAAAATTTTGTAAATTCTCAAAAAAGAATAATTCGGCAAACGTCGAGATCCCGTGTTTTCCCAAAGTGTCTCATCATACCAAGAAGAGAATGGCTTTTTTTAATTAAGAAAAAGAAGTATACGACTGTCTAATTGAAACAAAGTGACAGAAGATGCAGATATAGCAAAACTAATACTTTTTGTATTAGCTGAGCAAGATAGGTTCCCTTATTTTTTTTTGCAGAAGAAACTGAATAGAAAACGCTCGAAGAAATATTGAACATGCACGAATATTCCTTCTTTTCATGGGTCGCTGAATTACAGGCAGCCGAATTTAATTCGCAATTATTACCTAAATTCAGTTTAAACTGCTCTATAGTTTTATACGAAGCAGAAATTCGTCGAAATCGCTCGCGAAACTGCAATTTACCAAACTATTACGGTGTGGTTCCACATGTTGCAAACTAGACCCCATTCGTTGGAATGTGAACGCAACAAAGGTGTTATAATGAGCTGTTCACGCTAAAGTACTTTTGATTCGATGTGCATCTCTAGTGCGGATGCTCTTTATTGTCTGAGTTTTTTCCGTTCTTTTGATCACTTCGTAAATTTTGCCCAGTAAATGTTACTCAACTGAAACCTATCAGCGACTTTGAATCTGAAGTTGTATACTTAAAAACTATGTTCGGAGGATTTATACAAAATACCGATTTCACTCTAATATTGGTTATCTGAAACCTGTAATCAAATTCTTAACAAAAATAGTCAGATTTGTACTTAGAAAAACCAAAAATGATAAATTTCAAAAATTTCTGACGAATGTTAATACACAAGATAAAAGTTTATGGAAAGTATGTTCGCGGTATAGTAAGAGTTATGATTCCACCGCTATTTGATACTGATCTTAACACGTATGTTTATAAGGATCAAGCAAAAGCGGAGTTGTTAGCCGAGTATTACTGAAATATTCATAAAACGAGCGCGCGTCTTGTATCTACATATCAAAATAATTTAGTCACTAATACAGTAAAACGTTTACTAACCAGTTCTGATTTCAATAACATTTCAGGTTCTCCGATTTTTCATTCTGAGTTTTGTCCTGCCTCACCTGCTGAAATATTTAGGTACCTCAAGAAATCTAAAGCAAAAAACTCTTGTGGTGATGATAATATCCCGGCAAAAATCTTAAATAAGATTCCTCGGAAGGGGGTACTAGAGTTAACGCACATAATTAATGCTACAATGTGGTTCGGCTATTTTCCAAAGTTCTGGAAAGTAGCCAAAATCATTGCGCTACCTAAACCAGGCAAAGACTCTTCCCAAGTGAATAATATACGACTCATTAGTTTACTTAGCAATTTAAGCAAAATAGCGGAAAAAGTTATGCTACATAGGCTTCGTAATTTCGCCGATAGTAATAACATACTTCTAATAGAGCAATTGCACAACTTTAATATAAACAAACACACTGGATTAATTCTATTTGGCATTGCAAAAGCATTTAACACGACCTGGCGCGACGGGCTGATTTACAAAATGTTAAAATATAATTTCCCGAAATATCTAATCAAATTGATTAGAAGTTACTTACGGAATAGAACTTTTTACGTTTCATTACAAGATGGTAAATCAATAAACTGCCGTCGCAGGAGTTCCTCAAGGTAGTGTGCTGGGGCCTTTTCTCTTTTCAGTCTACTTGTCCGATCTCCCTAAGTTGCAACGCACGAGTTTAGCTTTATATGCTGATGATACTACTATATTATATTGTAGCTCGTATAGAACGTCTACTATTTATAATCGTCTACAGCTGCATAGTTTTCGGGTTTTAAAATTTTTGGAAAAATGGAAAATTGAAATTAATCCAACTAAAACAGAAGCAATACTTTTTACTCGTAGATATCCCACCCCTCCAAGGCAATTGATTATTAATGGCACCAGGATTAAATGGGCTAATCATGTTCGATATCTTGGTGTAATTCTAGATAAAAGATTATCTTTTAAGGAACACTTAAAATACGCTGAAGCGAAAACAAATAGAACCATTGCAGCTTTGTACCCAATTATCAATCGGAAATCTTACTTAAACACCGCAAACAAGCTTATTATCTATAAAAGTATTATTAGACCAATATTGACTTATTCATCTCCAGTTTGGTGCTCGATTTCAAACTCCGATTTTAATTAATTTAAATTACTACAAAATAGGCGTTGTCGGTGTATTTTAAACGTTCCCGGCTGGACTAAAATAGATAATATGCATAATTAGTTATAGTTGCCTTTTGTAAAAGATTTTATAATTAATACAGCAAAAAAATTCTTTCATGGCTGTTCCTACCATAGCAATATGCTTATCAGGAATATAGGCGATTATAATTCCGAGCAACTAACCCGGATGTACATTTAAGCATCGTCAGATTAAACACAATTTAGTTAGTTGGTGATATCTCTAGGCTGTTAAGTAATGTTTTCAATGGTAACAATTTGTTGTAATTTTTGATTATTTTGGGTTTTTTGTTATACTTTTTTTTTTTTGCCCTTTGTATTTTTTTTGTATAGTGTTTATATTTTTGTTAACAATACGTAAATATTCTATTTTATCGCTCTAATGTAATGCGGTTAAGTCTCTTTCGAGCTGGTACGCATTTTGTTTATAAATACTGTATTACTGTACTTAGCCAAATATACGTTCTGTTCTGTTCTGAAAAAAGTAAAGTTGCATGGTGTAAAGAAAATAGCCGCATTACCGGAGAAAGTCGAACAGCTAGCAACTGGTTCTACCCTTAAAAGAGGTGAATTACTTCATCGTGTTCATTTTTTTTTTTTTTTTTATGAAACTTTTTTACTTGATGAATCCTTCTTTTCCTTTTTGAATAATCATCGATTGTGTGGACATTACATCTGCGCAAGAGACATTCTTTTATATTTCGAATGTATAGCAGTGGGATTCGAATCAGGTCTCAGCACCAGCGCCTAATAACTACGGCGGCATGATAGCTGGAATATTCAAAGTATACAGAGATTTCAGGAAAATTTCAACGAAATGAAAACTGTTTTTACCTGTAGATCGATGAAAGCGCAGTTATCGTTTTTCCGTACAGCTGCAAGAAAAATACTCCTGAAGATTTATATGTTCAATTTAAAATCGTCTCGATTCTATTTTCTCGTTAGTTATTAAATGATAGTTTTGTAAATTATTTTCTCGGTAAAAATACCATCGCAGTATAAAATAAAAATCAACAATGGAGAGTAATTAGATCTTAAAAGTAAAATCAGAAAAATAAAAAAGGGAACACTTTTGTCTATAGCACCGAAATTTCGTCAATAATATAAACGAAGTACGCTGTTGCAACTTTCAGGTAAATCTATTTTGAATCTTAATTTAACAAATTGACACACTCGTCTACTGTACAGCCAATTTTTTTCAACCGGTTTTTTCATTTGCGCGCGGGTGGTTGGTGAGGGGGGGGGGGGGTCACTTTAAAGTTAATCCCGAATCGGTTTTCAGTATTAAAGAATTACCTTTTTTTATAATTTGCAATATCAGTTTTTTTTCTTCTATTTATCCATATCAGTTCGTTCAATCACACTTTTCTAATCCCCTCACCAAACATCCTGTAGCAATTCGAACCCAGCAGGTATTATACGAACTTATTAAGAGACAGTGCTCCGTATCCTTTCTGTGGGCGCCCAGCCATGCAGGGATTCCTGGAAATGAACGCGTCGATACATCCGCCCGAGCAGAAATATATTGCCCCTCGCCTAGTAACAGCCCACCTCCACCTTATCTCTCGAACATAATCTTGAATAATCTCACGTCCTTATGGAAAACCCATTGGTCCTCGTGTCAGACTTTCTCGAGGTTAATTAAACTCTCAACGGAACCATGGTGGCCAGAAAAAAGCATCTCCCGCAGAGATTTCTGTGCACTTAGCCGCTTGCGCATAGGCCATACGGCCATGTCGCATAATTTTATTTTGCAAAGAACCCCCTCTCCTACGAATTGTCCTTTCTGTGGCCAAGATGTTGCTCCCTCAACTCCTCATATACTATGCGACTCTGTCCAGCATTATCACCTCACCGGCCCCTTTCAATTAATAACAAAACAGTCACCAACATTCTTGAGAATTCCCCCGATGCAATTTTATCCATAACACAATTTATCAGAACTAGCGGAATAATCAGATATCTATAAAAAGAAACTGCGCATCTTCGTACTGTAATAGCCACAGCAGTTAAACACGGTACAGGATGTTGCTTTCACAAAAAAAAAAAAAAAAAAAAAAAAAAAAACACACTTTTACATTTTTCTTTTTAAATTTAAAATTGCAGAAAAATTTGTCATTGTTTTAATTTTCATCAGCGGCGAATACAACTACCTAGACGTTAATAATCAGTTACATATAGTGTAAGTTGTTGTTTTTTTACACTTTTCCTTTATTTTTAAATTTCAGTTGTATTGTTTTTATTTATTTTTTTCTGTTTTTAAGAAAGACTTTTTCTTTTCTTTTTTATATCATATTTAATTTTTTCTAATTGAATTAATCCGTCGTTCGCGCAATTTTTGCGCATAGATGGAACTTGTAATAATAATAATAGTAATCAATTATTTGATATTTGATTTGATTATTACCGTTATTATTATTATTATTATTATTATTATTATTATTATTATTATTATATTTCATATGAAATATAAAACACAATAACTCGTGAGAATTTTTATTAATTCTAATCAGAGTACGTTACTTACCATTGTGTGTGTGTTTATTACTCATTGTTCCTAATTTCTTTGCGTTTATTAAATAAATTAACACACCATGAAACAATACATTATTTGGTTATGTGTATTTCACTGGAAAGAAACTGGATTCGAATTCGGCTGTCGTCATGCACTGAAAACCTAAATATTAACTTTTGTGCTCGAGTAATGAAATAAAAATGAAAATATTCTATCTGACTTGTTTTTTATTTAATCGACTAGTTTAAAAAATATGAGTTAATGCGTTTTATATTTCGTTTAATATTAATATTCACATAGGACAACAGAGTGCGGAAAATTTTGTAATTCAGTTAAAAGTTATACACCGGTTACTAGGTGATTTTATCTGAAGTTTTTGCCGGTATTATGGAAAAAAATTTTTCGGAATCATTTTTTTTTTTTTTTTTTTTTTTTTTTTAATGGCCTGGCGGCTAAGTAGCTTACCATTTGGCCACTTCCATGTCGGAATCATTAGCGCTTGAAAGTTGATAAAATAATGTACGTTTCAAATTAATCACCTAATCCACATCAGTTGTCGAGATAAGAGACTTGCCCGCGATACTCTAGCAGCGTGTTCATCGTTACTGAAATAAAAAGCAAATGAGAAAAAAAATGCCGATTTGACGCTAACTTATCAAAGGCGCTCTCATCTTACAGCTGTAAAACGTAATAAAGCCGTTGCGAGGCTGGCCGATTTCGTGCAAGTTCTAAGCCGGTTTTGTGGCATTCTTTAGAATTTCGTTTTCTGCCTTACGAAGGTCTACTTCTGATGCTTATTGTCAGGGCTCTGTGCTAGATGTTGTTTTAATTGCACACTAGCGTAACTATCTCATCATTAGACAGCATCTCTCTTAAAATGCGACTATTTCAACTTTCCGACCTGGTCAACATTTACATTTACGCACTTTTGCAATTAAAGTCGTTTTATTTTTACGCCGTTCGAAACGTTGACTTAATTTCCGGGAGTTTAAATAAGTTTTTTGACTTCCAACAAGCACACTGCCGCAGCGAGAAATGGATAATTTTCCATGACTGTTTTGGAACTGCTATTATGTTTCGCTACTAAAAACTTTCTCATTCGTAGCGCGATGATGCAACTCTTACAGTTTTCTTTCTCTGTCTTCTTCCATTCGAGAAAGACAACCTTTTAGCTTTTTTTTTTCGAGTTAAAGTTAATCATCGTCTACAAACATCGAACTTCACGAACGTTCGTTCGAGCAGAACGCGATTAATGTTTCTTACATTAGTCGGTAAAATCGACTTTTTGAATAAACCGACGCGGGCACCAGTCTAGCTCTCTAGACAAGTCAAATTTGGTTCATCGACACTTCCTTCGATGACTAATGCAAGCAGATATTTCGTGCCGCGGGTAATTATCTGGTTTCTGCATCTAACCTCGCTGCAAAAAGGTCAGTCTCAGCGAATATCATGAGATTTCGCCAGTCTGAAAGACTAAAAATCGCCTCTGATAGCGAGCCAAGGAACGGCAAAACTCAACAACGCTGATTGATTTGTCCTCTTAAAACTACGATGCGGCTACCACTGAAATCGGTGATAGAAATGAGTATTTTTCTTTTCTCTCTTTACAAACAGTTCAATTTGTTATCGTCAGATATTTTTCCGGGAAAGAGCGACTAATTTAAATTAAATAAATTGAATGAAATCGAGGTCGGTATTTCGGACTTTGAAGTAGCAAGATTCCCCTATAATCTCGGAACGCTTTTTTTTTTTTTGTTTTATGGTTGGGTTTTTAATTGGATGGTACTAACGAGGCAAGTTTATTATGTGTATCATTACAATGTAGTCAGAGCAGGCTGAACACTAGTATTGGCTGAGTCCAAGGCACCTAAATTTAACCGATATGTTGATAGGTTTGGTCGAGATGGTTGAGTAGAAGCAATAAATAGGATGCAGAAAGGTAGAAAATTGAAAGAAAATTATGACGGCTTTCCAAGAGAACAAGTATATGGAAAAAATGAAGGAGGCAAACGGAAATGAAAGTACTGCAGTTATGTTAAAACGCCAGCTATGGCGGACGAGTAGGAGTTAACGAGAATGGAAAAAGAAATAGATAGGCGTTTGATTAGAAAACAGTAGCTCAGATGAAAACCTCCAGTAAAAAGCGGAGGGGTGTCAGCGTGTAAGATACGGATTGAAGTATATTTTCTAGCTCCCAGACAAAGGCAAAGACAAATATTTTGAACGCGATCGACTTTATCTGGAGGAATTTCCATAGATAAACGAACAAGAAAAATATTTGTAAAGAGCTTTAGTAAGATGTAGGATCACCCATCAAAGAAAGACTTTATCGGGTTAAACTTTTCGAAAGAGGCTGCTATATAATTAGGAAACGACCGACCGAATAAATAACGCAATGTCATTATTTAAGATAAGATTAATTCAAAAGGGCGAATGAAGACAATAGCAGAGGATTTAGTGACTGAGATGGAAAGATGGATTAAAGAATTTTCTAATGATGTTAAAGAGTTTTGGAGCTGGGAGCTAGCGGAAGATATATTGCCATAGGAAGAGCCGTCGTCGGCACAGAAAAGGAGAATTTAGAGACAAGAAAGCATTACTGATGAAGTAGATATTGAGTAAATTTAGGTCAAGACAATTAAACAGCTGAATATTAACCTAGTGATGGTGTAAAGAGAAGAGGAATGAATAACGGTTCTGAAAGTTAAAAAGGTTATATTAACAAGGAAAGAAAAGCGGATCAGTATGTTGAGATAAGTAGCAGAGATGTAATTAAAGAAGCAATAAGAAATTTTTGACGGAGGAGTGCCCTACCAAAAAAGTTACCAATACAATCGGGTGGCCGCGTCCTGGACGGAATTCATAAATATGTTGCTGAGTAATAAATTTTCGTGTTCTAGTCTAACGGAATGTTTTTAACTAAACTTTTGAAAAGGTTTTTAACGCAATAAGCAAGAGAGATCAGGAGGAAGTGCAGAAGAATTTGGATTTAGTATTTTTGCGAATGACGAAAAAGTATTCCAAGAAGAAGCGGTGGAGCAGGAAGGAATAAAGAAATTAAGTATAGGAGCCGAAGAGAATAATCAGAGCGGTCTTTAAGATTACAGGAGAAGAGTTGAAAGAATTACGTAAGAATGCTTCTAGTTAGTTCTGTAAGGGTAAAAGAAGAAACCAAAAGATGTCGGAGGTAGAAGAAAACGACGACAAAATTCTCAGGAAAGTGTAAAATTTATAAAATTAATTAATTAATTAGGAGGGAAATTTTGATTAGAATTGACGTTAGGAAAGAGGAAATTTAAAGACTTTGTCCGTTCTCCGGATATGAGAAATAACGGTGTGGAGCTGGAAAACGAGGAAAAAATGTTTTTGCATGCGCTCTGTTGATTATGCTTTAGCGTTGCTCTTTTATGTGCGAGAAAATTGTTAAAAGTAAAGAGGAGAAGCGAAAATTTCTATATATGGATAAACTTAGGTCGAAAGCAGCTTTTGCAACATTAGAAGGAATCGATTTTGGAGTATAAGATTAAAAGGAGATATAAGGAGGAAATTTCAGTAAAACAAAAAATTTACAGAAGTGTAATCGCTTTCAAATCTACCATTTGCAATACTTTATGCGCAGTTGAGGACGTGATCAGGAGAGGTGAACAAGAAGTCAATAGAGCTGAAAGAGAAGTAACTTCGGATACTAGTGGGAAAACTGGGAAGGAACAGATTATTTTGAAAGATAAAATTCTCTAAAGTCGTGTCATTAACGTTTTGAAAGTAAACTCTCCAAAAAGAGGAATGAACATTATTTCAATCGCCGACTAGGAAAAATAAGGAAAGAAGCGAGTTAATCAATGTCTGAAGAGGAAGTAGCGCAAATGGTGATTAGGAGAAAGAGATATAAGCGGATGTAAAATTTAATGGTCTAGAAAAATGGTTAGAAATAAAAAAAATGTGAACTAAATTGGGATAAGGAGGATCAAGGGAAAAGAAGGTTTTTAGATAGCATGGGTTATGAATTTGATGTTCCTTACTTGAATAGGTGAATCACCGTAGCCGTCACTGCGGTTAGAACAAATGGTGTAAAAATCTTGTATAAGCATCCGAAGAACTTTTTATCCGGGTCTCTGAAAATAAAGCTGTGTTGTTAATAATATACTGGCTTAGAGAAGTCGTTCTGGAGTGTTCTTATTGGCTTTGATACTACGAAAATTTCGATGTAATAGTCTAAATTGACGGAACATAGTGTATTTTAAAATCAGAAGAAAAGAAATGAAAGAGAGACGAGATTGAAAATGTCACGGAGGATCAAGAAGGGCCAAAAAAAAAGTTAGCACCAAGACAAAACTATTACCAAAGTCCAATATATTAGGGGAAACACGTTGTTCAAAGAAAGAATATTAAGAAAAAGAATATTGGAGGAAAACGATGCGAAGGAAAAACTCCCATCGCTGAAATAAATCATTGCCAGAGGGTCGTCGTATGTTACCAACCCGCCTACTTAAAGGCAACAAGCAACACCGCCGAAACACTTTGGTAAGGAAGGTATAAAAATCAAAAAAAATAGCGCTCAAGTCAATCATTTCGTCTGGATCCTCTCGTATGTCATCAAATTAAAAGAGGCATGTAACGCCGGAGGAATATACTAAGTATGAAGTGGAAATATGCGATAAAGGCTCCCCCGCCGCTTAAATAAATCGCTGCGTAAGCCCCCATAAAAAAAAAAGGATAAATGAGAAATTATGAAATTTGGGTTATAACTGAGAGAACTTATAGTATAAATTAATAGTATGGAAATAGAAGTGAAAGTTGTATAATAAAGTTAAAATAGAAAAAATAGTCCTGGATAGGAGAAACTTTTATTTATTACGCAAACCATATTTTTGTATTAGTGTTAGTAAATTTTTTTCAGAAACACAACCTTATTCATAAAACGTATTTCATGTTTAAATAATTTCTCTAAAGAAAGCCGTCTTTTTAAACGTTTATTTCAGTGACTGCTCAATGTATCTATGTTTACCGAGGCTATCGATATAGTCGTACAGTACTATCACCGATCAGAACATTTTCGAACGAATAAAGAATCTCATTGAAATCCGTCTAAATATTCAAAAGTTATTCGTCAACAAACATAAAGGACACAAACAAAAAAACATGAAGTCGATAAACTGCTGAAGTCGATAAAAAAGCAAATAAAGAAAATACAATTAGTTTAAATATGAACCGGTTTTAAAAAAATTCTATTCAAATCGAAGTGGATAGAGATGTATTTTTGCTTTTTAGAAACTTATGTTAAATTTACGAAATTTCTGTATTAATACCAAACTTACTTTTTAGTAAAATCAAACTTGGCCAAACAGAGGAATAAATAGAAAGCATAAAATTGTCATCGACATTTCTTCCGAAAACTAATGTTGCGGAGATTAAAAGGCTTTGTGTGAAAGTTTTGCTAGACCGTGTTTGTGAAAAAAAAAGCCCCGTGTATTAGTCGAGCGTATTTTTTTTGTTGGAGAAAGATAAATTCAAGGACGGATTTTCAATGCTGCTGAATTTGCCAAATTATACTTAATGTTGATGCGATTGGCTGGAAATTCTTCACAGAGGAAGTCGCGAAAGACTTGTAAGAAAGAAAACGAATCTAGAACGAATAGGAGCTAAAAAGTTGTAATGTAAAATTCGCGACTATCCGTTATACTGTAGCCATATGCATGCGTATCATTAGTAAAACGATGGATTGGAATCGGTGTAGGCTTGTGGTGAATGTGCTTAAACGAGGTCTCGTGAATCAATTTTCCGCCCTTGAAACGTCAAAATATCTTTGACTAAAATACAGGTTCCACTACCTTCTCGAGATTACATCGTAGTCAAATATATTTTAATTGATGCTGTTCTTTTGACTAAATTTCAGCTTCAAGTTCTCATGGCTAAATTCTCAAATGCAGTTCCATGGAACAAACTGAAAGGATTTCATGTTAAATCAGTGTTAAATGAAATTATTTATCGGCTTTGTTAAAATAATTGTTTATTAAATATATATATATATATATATAAAACACGTATTACAGAAACTATATGACATAAGTTTTTTTTTTTTTGGCGTTATTTAAACCAGATGGAATAATTTTTGCTTTGTAAAATATTCTCCAATGATTTATTTTAGTTTTTATTTTATAACTGATCAACTGTTTTATATATATATATATTTAATAAAGTGATAAAACAGAAAATGGATTCGAACATTTATAATTCAAAAATAATTTTTATTGTTACTTACTTATTTAGTTCTTATTAATTTTTTTTCAACTATATGATATAAGTTTTTTGGTGTTATTTAAACCAGATGGAATAATTTTTCGCTTTGTAAAATATTCTCCAATGATTTATTTTTTAGTTTTTATTTTATAACTGATTAACTGAGAATAAAACATCAAATCGAAGAGATTAAAGCAATAACAGAAAGACTGATTACGCTAACATTGAGGGTAAATCAACGTCATAAAATGAAGATAATACAGGTATACATGCCGACCTCACAGGCAGATGACGACGAAGTCGAGCTAATATACGAACAGATAGAGAGAGAAATAAAACAAGGAAATGAACATTATAAATTACTAATTGGAGATTTCAATGCGAAGATAGGTAAACGACAGCCGATGGAGAAATCCATAGGACAATTTGGTACTGGAACAAGAAACGAAAGAGGCCAAATGCTCGTCAATTTTACAACGGGAAATGAACAATACATCATGAACACCTTCTTTAGAAAGAACGAGACGAGAAGATGGACCTGGCGGAGTCCAAATTGGAAAGTCAAAAATGAAATTGACTTCATAATGGGAAATAAGAAGGAAATCTTTGAAAATATAACCGTATTAAACAAATTTGATCTAGGAAGCGACCATCGAATGGTGCGAGCAAAAATATATATAGATGGAAAACTAGAAAGATTAAAAATGATAAAAAAGGTGCAAATAAATAGGGAAAAATTACAAAATGATGAAGATTTTCAAAGAAGAATAAGAGATAAAATAATAAGCAACTTGAACGACTTAGAAACCACTACACAAGAGCAGAACATAGAATCGCTGAATGAAGACATAACTCGATCGCTAACAACAAACATAAATAATAATACAATTGCGACAGAGGTAAACAAACTTTCACAAGAAACGATAAACCTCATGGCCAAAAGACGTAGCCTCAAAATACACTCCCAGCGAGACCAAACTGAATACGTTGAAATATGCAAAACAATACGGGAAAAAATGAGACAGGATATTAGGAAATACAATACAAAGAAAATAAATGAAACAATCGAGAAAAACAGAAGCATGAAAATACTATGGAATAAATTAAGAGTGGGAAAATATGAATTTATAGGGATAAAAGACGATAGCGGCGTCAGCACCAAAAACAAAAAACAAATGGTAAAAATAATATCAGACTTTTATAATAAACTGTATGATGACGCGACCGAAACAGAACAACAAGAACTACGAGTATCTCCCGATAATTCGATCCCGCCAATCACAGTACACGAAATACAAATGGCCATAAAGACCCAAAAGAACAACAAAGCCCCAGGAGAAGATGGAGTCTTAATAGAAATTATTAAATTAGGTGGGGAAAAAATAAATAAATATCTGGCTACGCTGTTTAATAGATGTTTAAATGAGGGAAAAATACCGGAAAAATGGAACAATGCGGAAATTGTACTGATATATAAAAAGGGTGATAGAGAAAATATAAAAAATTACCGTCCAATTAGCCTCCTATCGACTATGTATAAGCTATTTACAAAAATAATCACAATAAGATTAACCGAAAAACTTGATTTGAGCCAATCGGATGAACAGGCAGGGTTCAGAAAAGGAAGAAGTACGATAGACCACATACACGCGGTCCGACAACTAATCGAAAAAACAAGGGAGTACAGAACACCAATGTGCATGGCATTCATAGACTTTGAGAAGGCGTTCGACTGCCTGAAAACTAAAGCGATAATACGAGCATTGGAAAAAATAAAAATCAATAGTACATATGTAAGAATAATTAAACATATATATAAAAAAGCAACAGCTACAATCACGATTAATGAAGAAAGAGAAAAGATTCAATTGAAAAAAGGTATAAGACAGGGAGACGCGTTATCTCCAAAATTATTTACAGCTGCACTCCGAGATAATATGGAGGAAATTAACTGGAAAAACTCAGGTATTTTAATTGGAAATAAAAGGCTAACACATCTTTATACTAGTTGGAAACAGCTTAAAAGAACTACAAGAAATGATACAAACCGTCAGCGATAAATGCTCAGAAATAGGACTTAGAATAAACATAAATAAAACTAAGTTCATGAGTAACGAACTGGTAACGGACAAAAACGGTAGTATACTTATAAACACACAAGAAATAGAAAAAGTAGATAAGTTCATTTACCTAGGACAATTACTGAAAGTAAATAATGACTGGGAAGAGGAGATAACTAGAAGAATACAACTAACTTGGATGGCATTCTCGAAGCTACGAAATATACTTAAAGATACTAATACACCCTTAAATCTGAAAAAAAGAGTTTTTGACCAATGCGTTCTGCCAGTTCTAACATATGCCAGCGAAACATGGGTATTAACGAAAAAACTACAACAAAAGATAAGTACAAATCAACGCAGAATGGAACGGTCTATGTTAGGTATTACCCTGAAAGACAAATGGACAAAACAACGTATCCGACAAACCACAAAAATAAATGACGCAATAAGTATCATTAAAGCCAATAAATGGAGATGGTGCGGTCATGTGGTCAGAGCCGAGCACCGATGGATCAATCTATTGACATTCTGGAAACCTGATGGGAAACGAGCTTTGGGACGACCGAAGGGACGCTGGATGGATGAAATACGAAAATTTAGGTCGAACTGGCGGGAAGAGGCAAAGGATCGCGACGGCTGGAAGGAATTAGGGGAGGCCTTCGTCCAGCAGTGGACTGATAATGGCTAAAGAAGAAGAAGAACTGATTAACTCTGTTAGTCAAATTTTATTCCGGTTTTTTAGTTTACATTTTCGACTTTACTGCTTAATAGAATGATATTTTCGTATTATCGGCAGTATTTTTATTATTATTTTCACTATTATTATTATTAACTGTTTTTGCTATTAGTTTAAGCAATCTCTGAATTGACGAACCCATATAAAAAAAATAAAAAAATCTCTGAATGCTTCTTGATCGTTGTCAGGTAGAGTTATAGAATCGACTTTGTTTGTTGTCTCTTTAACGGTTACTTTGATCACCACAGATAACATGATTATTATTATTTCTTTCATTGTAATTCCTTTTTCCATTATCATTATCGATTAAGATTAATCCTCTTTTTATTTCGGAAGGAAAAAGAAGTGAATTAGCGTTTTTATTTTCAATTCTGACACATAAACAGCGCTTGCTTCTTACTCCTTTATTACCTCCTGATCCGGCTACTTAATCTTTTGCGTATATTTGTTATTTTATTTTGTATCGGTATCGGAATTTAAATACCGGTGCATCTTGATAATTCTCGTTCACCTGGTACAGGTGAAAATTAATTTTCATTCGAAGAGGAGAAAAGCCGTTTAATTTATTGTGCACATTTACCTTTGAGATTTTAGCTTAAACCTTACTTTGTTGAATGAATGTGAAGTTGGTCTATTCGCAGGTGAAATTTCCTTCAACGCTTCTGAAATACTTCAATTTTCAAATTTATTTCTGATCGATGCAGATCAACAATGTTGAATTTCCAAGACGGAAATTATTTCAATATTTACATTTTCGCATGTCGCGTGTATTTTCTAAGGATAAAATCAGTACGTATTTTAAATGCAATATTTATAAAAAGCCCAGAGATGTCAATAACTACGCAATTAAAAGTGTGACCAACACGATGCGCAAACTATAAGTAGTCATAAATGGTATATGTCGCAAACTTAAGAAACAGATTGTTTGAGTAAACTGCGGGATACGATAGTACAGCCCTCCCGAAGAACGATTCGGTGTTGAATGGTATTCTGGAGGTCGAGGATTTTATGCTGCTGAGCATGCATTATCCTCATACGTCAGCTGAACTTTCATATTTGTTCCTTTTCAGCTGCTGTAAATAACGTGAAACTTGCGTTCGGCTTGTTGCTGTAATTGGGCTATTTGTTATTAGAGAGGCTGTGACGATAGGCGCACTGGAGATAATTTTAAATATGTTTAGACACGCATAGACCTATATAATAGCTGCGCGCCTGGAAAAGTGCACCGCTCATTCTTAGACGAATTACATAATTTTGTCAACATCGCAGGAATAGGCGTTACTGCGACGATTTATCAACACTGTCATAGCAAACTTTGGCAAATATTACGCGGGTGTTTATTATATTGAATGAACGGGGCACATATCAATTACACTTGCTTTTTATGTCAGCCTAGGGCGGATTCGATTGTTTTGGAATAATAGGGCAACTTAGATTGTAAGAAATTTCGAAATGAAAATTATACACCATTGGTAAATGACATTCTAAGGAGTGATTGAGTGTTACCGAATAGAAATTCCGCGCGGATTAGACACAATATTTGATTAGACTTAGTAGAGACGGCTTAGATTTCGACATGTATAATGTTGTGTTATCGGTGGTGCATTAATGGCGCACACGTGAGTCACAAAAGAAAAAAGCTTAATCACCGTTTAAGGATAGATTATGTGTAAGGATTTTAAACTATATATTTACTATAACTTATTAATAGACTTGACAGCGGTTTTGCGTCGTGTTACTGCATTGTGCATTTCAAAGGTACCATTGCGTGCGCAGATAGTTTTGCAATAGCTTAATTCCAGTCACATGACACACCGTGCCAGGAAACTTTGAAGTCGAATATAGTAAACCGCTAAAAATATGACTTTAGCTTTGATAACGGCGATAAATGTAAAATGCCGAGGAATGTGCGTAATAGTTGTATGAAGATGATTTGGCGTTGAAAGCCGTTATCGTCAGACGATTAATATAACCCGGGGTCGCGGTGGTTTCCTCGCACATTTTTTTCAATGACAGCTAGGTGAAGTGAGAGATGACTTTAATGTTTAAAATACTCAAGTTTAGTTTTTAGTGGTACGCATGCTAATTTAATAGTCGGAATCGTGAGTGATTTCATTTACGGACGGGAACTGAATGATGAAAGGCCGATTAAATCCGATCGGAAAATGGATTAAAAAATATCGACAACATCGTTACGAACGAAGAGGGAGGCTTGTTTATTTTACACGGATTAAAGAAATTCGGCTGGCTTTTACTACAGACTGTGAATGTGATTCTAGTGATTATAAACTTTCGAAACCCGGTGAACGACTTTTTCGAACGGTTCTATTCGATCGCTTATCGACATGTTCGAGTGAGGATGATTTAACGGAACTACGATCGCTCGATTAATCACACAAGCTCTAGCATAATATACGGAAGTTCGGATATTCAGTGAAAAAGATTGTTTTTTTTTTTTTCATTAAATTCAAGAGAATTTTTAACGTAAACCGGATACTACCGTGTGAATTTTTTCATACCCCAAAACTGGTAGGCAATTTCTTTTCGACGTTGCATAATTATGACCCGGACGACGTGAGCCATTTTTAATCGACGCTTGCGCGGTACTGGAAAAAAAGCGTCATCGGATGATTATAATTTTCACTCGGATTTTCCGTTTACAATATTCAGACTGATTTTACTACAAGATACACGGCATTTCATAGGTAACCGGAGGGAGTAATGACTCAATTTGCATATGCATATATTTAGTGTGGAGCAAATTGTGTATACACGTTTTCATCGGAGAAAACAGCTTTCAAATTAAAAAAAGAAGGAAAAAAAAAACTTTTCCACTTCATCTGATCTTGTTTCTCCTTTATTTCTAATTTCCAACCGGAGAAGATAATTCTATCGTTAGCTTGGACAATTCTTGAATTTGATGAAAAGAAAACCTACGTAACATTTTCATCTCTAACCGTTAATAATCGCGCTGAAAAAGAAAAAAAAAAAAAGAAGAAAAACAAGGAAGCTATTGGTTAAAATTTTATACCGTATAATACGCATTTTAAAAATAAACTTCCGAATACAGTGGGAATTTTTAAGTGTACTTTGTACACTTTTATTAGTATCAAAAGCGCGTTAGATTAAGGAAAACCTCCGCAGCACAATCCATTAACATTTAAATACCTCTCGATAAAGGCGGGGGGGGAAGTAATAATTTCATTTTCTCTGCCGAAATACCGTTGGCGGTGACGTGAGCCGGGGGTCAACGAAAATGAGAAGGTTAACATCGGGCGCTGGTAGGAACTGGAAAGTGGTTAGGCGAATGGGAGATGGAAAAATTGTAACGAAAATGAATTTTTAAGTATCCGAAACGGCGGCCGTGGCCAGGGAGAGTTATTCAAATTGACAGAAGGGGAACAGCGTGTGATTTATGTGTTTCAGGCGGATAGTCTGGCAAGTGTAAATTAGAAACGGATGGTTTGTTAGATTTCGGAATCGGCACAGAAAACCTCAAAGCCGCCATAATTTCGGCCGCGTTGTCTGAGCAAAAGGCCAGGAAATATTTGCCCGCGCGGAAAGTGAACTCCCCAGCGTCGTCGTTGATGATTAGAACGAACGGCGGAGGAGGGAAATAAGGAGTAGGAGGAGGATGAGGAAGAAGCGGGCAAGACCAATATGATAATGCTTCTCGTAGGCTTAATTTGCATAAATTTACTGTATGTCACGAAACGTGCCGGCTCTCGGTTTATGTATCTGGTAAATTTTCCGAGACGAGGAAATTTACACAATTTTGTCAACTGTGCTACAAGCTCCGGTAGAGGAGCAGCCCGCGCACTGCCTCTGATGCGTCCCGCTACCGAACTAGAGCCTGCTCGTCGACACCCAATTTGAATAATATTCCGTGTAATGAGTTGCGGCGACGGCGTCACTGCACGGCGTCATTTGCCTTAAACTGTGATGCGCGCAGCGTGTAGCCCCGACGTTGTAAATTTTCAATTTACATTTCAAATTTAACAAATTACCGAGAACGGGGCTCGGCCGATTCGTACGGATATTCGCGCGAGGAAAAAACGCGAAGAACCGGAAACGGTGACAATGGCGACGGATAAAAGAACCGCATCCTCCGATCCGAAGCCGCCGGCAGCGGGCAACTGCGGGTCCTGCCAGCGAGGACGACGAAGCCGCAACCGTTTGTTAATGAGAAAGAAAAAGAATTGTCGCAAGACTGTCAACCTTCATTAGTACGTACGCGACTGACTAAGCCGGCTGCTTGAATAAAAATAGGCTTTCAGCGTCTCTGTCCAGATTTACCCATTTCAGCGACCAGCACCACCACTATGCTGCTGCCCCCGCCACCGCCGCCGTCACTGTCACCTCGAAACGCGACTCAGCGATATTTCGCCCGAGAGCACAAATGCTTGACGACCAAGAATGTATCCTGTTAATAGTGGTAAATGCTCGATAAAAATCGTAGCCAATCTCGTCCTAATGATAAATGCCGATAACTTGCATCGCGCCGTTCCGAGCCGCCCAATTAAGTTCATTAGCATTTTCGGCCTTTTTACAGGCCCCGTTGCTACGCTCCTTCGTCGTCGCGGCTAGTCCTACTTAATTTTTGCTATACGAGCCTAAAAATTAAAAGTTTCTCAGTAATTCAAATTTATTTTGCCTCCTAGTTGTTATCAGAGATCATTGCTGTGTGTCTGATATTTCACAATGAAATGAAATGGTTTATTATTAAAATGAGATATTTCACTACTATTATTACCTATTTTTGGACTACTATTAGGCGCATCATAGTTGCACGAGGCTCAACAAAAATAAAAACATTCTACTTCAAATTGAAAATCGTTTTCATGTCGTGCATACTTCACTTGCAGAAACTAGTATGTTTTATCGGCTTATCAGTCGACGCATTGTTTAAAACGAATATGAAACATTGTACGCGCGTCCGTTGCAACTAAGTTGATCTGGTGGTAGCCGATTAAATCGTATGTCTGAAGATATTCGCCCCCCTTCTGTTTTTACGGTTCAACGAGGTAGTGGTAGCTTCTTCTGTGTTAATGGACGCTTGGATAAATAGGCGATTAAATATAAATTGTACGTAATCAAATATAAATTGTACGTTATGAAATATAAATTATACGCAATCAAACATAAATTGTACGCAATCAAATATAAATATTGTACGTAATCAAATATAAATTGTACGCAATCAAATATAAATTGTACGCAATCAAATATAAATATTGTACGTAATCAAATATAAATTGTACGCAATCAAATATTAATTGCCTATCTATCTACGTGGTTCAGTCCTAAAACTGGTTTCCATCCATGATGATCCTTCTCCAGTATTCCCGGCTTTCCGCAGTCCTTTTTAAATCCGTATAGCTGTTCAGCCCTATATTCATGCACGGGTTTGGCTTGATGACGACCCAGGAAGCCCTGTTTCTTCCCTTGCCGGCCATAGTAATAGGACTTACATCGCTGTTACCGAGTTTGCCGGTACTGTATATTGTATTCGGATTTATCATGGTTTATGAGAATATTAATCGCGGTGGTTTCTCCTTGCCTTCCGCAATGGTTTAGAGTTTCCTTCTCTATTTCCGGCCGCCCCTTACATAGGAAACAGACGCTGACCAGCAAGCCGCCCCTAACATGGGGAACAGACGCTTCTGGATTTGAAATTAGTTTACCCGCGTCCACGGGGGACCAGTTATAGCGCCGGACACTCTCTTTCCTTTTAGTCGCCTTTTACGACCGGCAGGAAATTGTACTTTGTCATATATAAATTATACGCAATCAAATATAAATTGTACGTTATCAAATATAAATTTGTATGTAATCAAATATAAATTTTTATATAATCAAATATAAATTTGTATGTAATCAAATATAAATTTTTATATAATCAAATATAAATTTGAATGTAATCAAATATAAATTATACGCAATTAAATATAAATTATACGCAATCAAATATAAATTGTACGTAATCAAATATAAATTGCACGCAATCAAATAAAAGAAGTAAAAGTTTATTATTATTCAAAGTATTTTTTCCGTATTAACGTATAAAAACGAAATAGATACGTGTAGAAAAGAAAAGATTACATCAGCAGGGAAAAAAAAAACAATTCCAAACTCGATTCGGCTGGTTTCTGAAACGAGGAATTCGAGCGGAGACTCCTATTCAAATAAGAAGGAACGGAGTTCACAACGAATATGGCGGAGATCGCAACAAGTTGGCGAGCCGAATAGAAACTCGTGTGCGAAATCGTTTTCATATATGCGCCAAATTAATTACATATATATAGATGAAAAAAGTATAACTTCTATATAGATGTGAGAGGTAAAATCAAATTCGTGTATAATGCGATCGTACGTTAATCCGGCCGTTTATGCTACGGCACAGTCAATTCTAAATCAAAACACAAAAGTAAAACAGAGTTCGTTTGTGTAATCTTAATAAAAAATAATATTTTCATCGACGGGGAAGCGAAATAAGAATAAAATGAAATAAAAAATAAAACCGCGCTTTTATATATGGGTCAATTTTGAATGAAAGAGAGCTTTTTATAGGCAAAATAAGGCTGAACTTCTCTCCATATGTACGAGATAATAAAAAGAATCGAAGCTCTACGTAGAGATAAAAGCGAACAGGCCTGCGCCGCACGATTATATTCTGCGTATAGAAGACCGCCCTATGCACAATTATTCAATGGCAATTTTAAGACACAAAATTAAAGAAAACGGAAATCGTTCACGTAATTAATACGTGTAACAAAAAACCCAATTTCAGTAGGCGCAAAATCGGAAAATTAGATGTCGCGTTTATGTAGAGATTTTAAATAAAAAAACATTCTCTTAATTAGAACTGAAAATGTATGCGTAAGACAGTTGAGATAAAAAAGGTGACAAATCGGAATTTTCATCTTCACAATTTTTTTCCCGGATCATTTAAAGAAGCTCTCTCTTTTTAATATAAGTAGTAAATTTTCGGCGATATCGAAAAAGTATCTTATTCTCGCGTACGTAACTGGTCCCGGTCGTGACGGTGACCGCGATTTTCATGGACCGTTGACAGTTCATTTTTGTTGTGAACTCCGTTCCTTCTTATTTGAATAGGAATGTCCCCACTCAAATTCCTCGTTTTACAAACCAGCCGCATCGAGTTTGGAATTCTTTTTTTTCTTTCCTACCGATGTTATCCTTTTTTCTTTCTACACGTATTTATTTTGTTTTTTTTTTGATATTAATATAGAAAAAATGCTTTGAATAATATTAAACTTTTACTTCTTTTATTTGATCGCATACAATTTATATATTTAATCGTCTATTTATCTGAGCGTTGTAGAAGAAAGACAAAGAAGCGAGGGAAAAGAATTATACGCATATTCGATAACCTTCGACTTCCGAATGACAATCACTAGAGAGATATCGGCGCGCTTCATTTATAAATACTTTCATCCCTTGCCCTATGGAACTAACTTAAACTCTGCCGATGCTGACTGATAAGCTCTGTCCCCTCGGACTGATTTCTCCGGTATCGTTTTCCTCTTTTTAGGATTCCGTATACATATAATGTACGGGGAATCGTAATAAGATGGTTCGGAAATGACAAAAATATTCAATTAAAATATCCGATAACTCATGAACGATTTGACTTATTAATTCCGAAATTGGATCATAATTTTTAATTAAAATTCTCTTCAAGGCAATGTACGACTTTAAGCTAGTCGATTGCTCTGGGCGCCAAAAAATTCCGAAAAAACCGTTAAGAATATATATGCGGAATATAAAACGACCTCAAAAATTACCCTTAAAAAACTCATAACTGATCACCGGATAAACCTTTAAAAGTAAAATTCAAAATAGAAAAACAAAACGTCGTAGGAGCTCTTTCATAAAAAAAAAAAAAAAAATTACGCTTAAAAAGTTATGTAGACCCTCGCTCAAAAAAAGTATGTTCTCGAGTAAAAACCAAAACGTATCTCAAATATATGCATGAATGACTGCTCTTTAGGAAAAATATAGCCGAGCTTACAACTTCATATTTTGGCTCCTGGGGCGCCGAAAGTCCGAAAGTGTTGGAAAAAAATTTTTTGTTCCGGGCATGTGATATATCGTTGGAAAGATCGCTAGCGAAACCATGTTTTATTCCTCAACGAAACAAGTTGACGATAAGTTCAAAAAAAGAGCGAAAAATGACGCGTCCCTTCACCTTAGCGCCGTGATTATTATAGCTAAAAATTTCGAATAAGGTCAAAAATATGCGCATCCCCGTATATTTCTCTAGTTTGGAACATTTGCGTTTCCAACTTTAAAATTAGGCCCTTGGGGAACCGAAAGCTCAAAATTTAGGAAAAAAATACTTTTTTTTTTTTTCCAAGGCATGTTATATATACGCATATACATTGATTGAAAGATCGATGTTTGTCAGGAACGAAACCGTATTTTTAACTTTCTTAACTGAATTTTTGAGGTTAGTGACAATTTCAAAAAATTGTAAAAAATCATCCGTCTCTCCCTCTTTGTTCGTTTCGAATTTAGTATTATGTGAATATAAATATTAAGGTTATCGTTAACTTGGCATACGGAATCCTCAGCGCGTGAAACGTCATGCTTGACTGAATTTGTTCATCTACAAACTATCTTCTGCATTTGCGTCGGATAATAATTTTTGTATGCGCCAGAACCGTGACCAGAATTTTGAACAGGGAGGGGTTTTGAAAATTTTCATCGCATATTTATTTTATAAATAATAATACATTTTTCACTAATATCCCCATACTATTAATAATTTCCATAATTTTGATTTATATGTATTAATAATTTACATAAATGATTTACCCGGTATATGAACATTAATAAAAATTACACATATGTTATCGATTATACCGAAGGGCGTCGCCAGTCGATGATTCATGGTAGGCAACTTAAGTCGCCAGTCGATGGGCAGGGCAAGATGATAAAAAAAGGATATGAGTTATAAATAAAATGTATAATTTGTAAAGCCGTAATATTTTATTAAACAAGAATAAAATCTTAATTAAAACGGAATTTTCGCGGGTTTCTGGCAAATCGTTCTACTACTTTATTATAAAAGTCAAATGGTCCATGATTACACGGTCCTATGAATACTCATCATGGTCAGTTGATTAAAAAATTCCAAAGCTCCAGGGGGGTAGCAATTGCCCCCTGCCCCTCCATGGCGACGCCCATGATTATACCCGTGATAAAAAAAATTTACATAAAATATTAATAAACTACCTAAAAGGATATTTTTTCTTTCTTTTTTTTTTTTTTCTAATGTAAAAACACCGTAAAAAATCATCAATATTTATTTTAAATTTTTGATTTTTTTTCTCAGATTTTTGTGTATTTATAATGACTATTTCAATTCTAAAGGGGGCGTTTAACCCTCTTTCCTCCGGACACGGCCTTGGTATGCGCGCTAACCGCGTGTTTTTCAAAAGTTCCTCCCTATCTCTATGATCGATCTGCATACTTTTTATTCTAGATTTCTTCAAATCTACTGTTTATCTACTTTTTACAATATCTCAACTACGAGTATACGTACATTTTCTAACCTAGTTACATAATTCCTATAACTGCCTCGCTTTATCTACTCAATATCATCCCCCGTAGAATTAAAATGTAAAGAGTGTAATGTAAAAATTTTTCATAAAAGAATTGAAAAAAAAAAAAAAACAAATAAATAAATAAATAATCGTTTAAAATGGTGATTTTCTTTTATGTATGACAATTAAGCTCATTTTTGTTTTATTGTCAATGAGGAAAAAAATGTTTTATAACTGTAAGACGCGCGCGTGCATTAATGCGAGTCGACTGTAAAAAGAGAAAAAAATTACCGCTTGTTTTATTTTTTTATTTTTTTATCTTTTTTTTCACATCAGCAAAAATAGAAAAAGAAAAATCCGACAAAAATTAAATTTTTTCTTCAAATACAGGACTATATAAATATATCCACGCACGCACACATTTCTCGGAATGTTTATTCTTCGAAAAAGAAATTTCAGAAATAAGAAAAGTAAACCGAGGAATAAGTAGCAATTTTTTCCCTAAAATTCGGCGGTCCCCTAATCGAATTTATTTCGTAAGTCATTATTTCAGTAAAAGTTTCTGCGACAATTTAAACTCGAGTCCGAAGTGGACGCAGACGAAGTTTATATTATTATCGGGCGAAAGTGCAGCCGCTGATGGAACGGCGCCTTCGGAGAAGTCATCTGTATGAAAGCTCCTGAAAAAACGCATACTGTGCAAGACGCGCGCGAATATAATTCCCAGCGAGCGGATAGTCGGACGGTGGAAGAACAACCGCGTTATAAAATATCATTATTTTCCCGGCATGTACGTATGAATTATAATAACCGTACCGAGAGAGCGCTCCTCTGTCGATACAACTTTGCCAAGTTGCCCGGATTGCCGTCTGAAGCGGCCCTCGCCAGCATCGATTTCATACCGTTTAACTCGATACAGCTCGCTTCTCGCTCGCTGTTTAAACAAAAGAATCGAAAATCTAAACTTGAACACGACCGCGATGGAAAATTTAACTCCGTTGCCAAACAACTCAACAACCGACATAGTATGGCAAGTTTCATCTCGCGTGCACGGTAACGCGACGATGGAAAAAGTTGGCCATTTTAAGTTGGCAACTTTTAAACTTCGTCACAAGCCGAGAATAATCAGTGATCTGGGTCGGTTTCGCGGTTTTGTTTAATGATACTAGCTCGTCAAATTAATAAGACACGTACTTCCTACTGGCGGGTATATTTAAAAATGTTACCTCAAAATTAACTTCGACGCTTTCGTTAACGACCGCCAAGTGTGTCAAGACTGACTAAAACGACGATACATCGATGTCGGCTCTATTCTAACTTAGGTTTTTCATCCTCGATTGCAGCGTTCAAATCTAAATTGATCGAAATAAAAAGGGAATTACCTAGAAAATCATATATATACGTTCCGGTAAGAACATTGACGTAGAAAAATAATTTTAATAGTAAATATTGCAGTAGGCACAGGACGAGGCGCCACGTCAGCTGCGATTTAAAAATATATTAGTCGAGTGAATCTAACAAAAAGCAAAATAAAAAATAACTCGAAAATTTCAACATAGTTGACGACGTTCCCTGGTAACACACAGTAGATCTACCCGTAGACTGCCGATTAATCATTCCATCACCGGCGGTCGACAATCTACATCCGGGTTGTTAAAACGGTTCTTTTCAGAGCCATCAACGATGACTAGGACAAATACGTTCTAAATAATGTCAATAAACACGGAAGGTCTTACATCGTAGAAAACATTAATTTTATCTAGCGTAGTTGTTAAAATGCACACGGTATCGGTTCACACCGTTCAAGAAACACACACACACACACACAGGCACAGTGAAAGTTGAAAACCGATAATTAAAAGAACCGAAATTCACGAGAAATATGGCACTGTCCCGTACTAGTTACGCAAAACGTGTGGATATTAAGAACGCTCTGAAAGCAGAAGAAATTGAAATCAGGATATTAATGGTAGGAGATGTATCGTAGTAAGCCACCGAATGTAAAATTTAAATATGTGGAGAAAATCAAGTGGCAAATACTCGGCAAGTAAGAATATTAATAGATTTAAACGGTCACACCATCAACTCCGGGGTGGGTGGGGGGATGTAATGATGAAAACGGGCAGTCTGGTGGAAGAATAGGTTGAAGAACTGAATCTGTTTTTCAATGTTAAATTATTTACATCGTTTATCAGCGAACAAACGCGCGTATAACTCAGATAAGATCTTTGTATCGGAGCATATCTCTAAACTATGTCATAAACTAGTGTAGCAAATCGAATTCCTCGTATCCAACATAGACACCAATAATCTGCGAAATTAAAATGACTATCAATAAACAGTGCTGACATCGAGCCAATTTAAATAAAACGTAAAGAAATAAATGAAATAAAGTTGTGAACTGCTAAGATTCAATTTTTGAAAAGACTGACTGAAAAAAAAGTTTAAATACGCAATCTGCAAAGTCATAAGGATATTCGTGACATCTGAGAATTATAACAGCCGGTTTAATAAAGCTGTCAAGAAAATCTCTAAGGAATGCACTCCGCAAACAGCTAGCAGTATACTACTGGAATGAAGTCACACCGGTGCGCGCGATACAAAGCATATATTAAAAATCTTAATCGGAATCCCATTGACGAAGGCACTGCAGAATTAGGTGATAAAATTTGAACTTTCGTAAAGACAGTCGCAGGGTATTATTGAAGGAACTACACTCTGAAGGAGGTTGACCTTGCGACTTTACAAAGGTAACACAGCCAATCAGGTTGCCCACCAGTCAAATAGGAGAAAATAAATAGTCAAAGAGAGCTGAAAAAAAAATGATCATGCTACCACAGAAGAAATACAATAATATTTGCTCACTCAAATTAACAATGATGAAAAAACCGCTAAAATCCAAACAGCCAATAATTAGAAAGCTGCCAGTCTAGATAGATCAAAAACTTTGGCTCCAAAATAATAACTCGGATTCGAAAAATATACAATGTTCGTGTTGAAACCCTTATCCAAACTATAATAACAAGAACATGTCGCATAGCCCTGCGGGGAAGCCCGGCAAAGATTCAAATGACCCAAACAGCTATCGTTCAATCTCACTGATGTGTCATCTCTATACGATTTTTGATCTTAATCGAATAATTGACACGAGATTAATTCAGCAGCAGCATAGTTTTTTAGACCGAGAAAGTTTTATACTGGTGTCAAGACGCAACATATTGAAGATCGGTACGAAAAGAAGTCACCGATGCACCGCGTTATCTTACTGCTGCCTTCGACCACCCTGTATGTGTCGGAAGGCTACGTTATATATAATCTGACGGAAATATTAACGATATTACTGAAGCATTATTAAAAAGCAAGTAGTAACTGGAGCCGACAGAAAAATGGATTGCCCCGAGGGTAGTGTATTGACACCAATTCCTTTTTTTTTTTTTTTTTTTTTTTATATACACAAATGACCAACAGATAGGATAAACATGCCACATTCTTTGTGTATGCAAACAAACTCGCACTAACAGCTCAACATGAAACTTTTGAGAAAGGAAAAATATGCTAAATAATCAAGCGAATGAAGAACTCAATACATATTATGGGAAAAACCATCTAAAGCCAAAGCTGTCCAAAACAAAGACTTGTGATCGATGCACTTACCGTGAAGCAAAACAACAGCTAAAAATTTGCTAAAACGCACCGGACTGAAATACTTTGTAAATCCGAAAAAAACATTTTTGAGCATAATTCTGAAGAGGTTACTCCCACTTACAAGCGACCCGCGAATTAATTAAAATGAAAGTTTTCTGTCCAAAACAAACATACAGCAAATGGAACGTTGAAGTCTTGAGAAGGTTCCTACACAGATCTTATTTTACTTCACAGGAGAATGTACATGCGAATAAAGTGGATTCTAAAAGAAGCATGTCAACTCTGATAACAAGATACACTTATGCCTGATACCTGTAAACAGACTATATGAACTAAGTGGAATTGTCCCACCGGGTACAATATCAGACCACATAAGTAAAATGGTGGTAAGAAAGAAAGAAAAGGGGCGATCACCGACATTTTCTAAACGGATGTGGACAAAGAAGAAGAAAAATAGTTTCGTGTGCAGCAATTTGAAATTTTCCACTAGTATACAGATTAGTCAGATACCACTTCCGACGATAAATATAACGCTTGAAGCGGAACCGTGAGCGGACTAATATGCGATTTGTCTTCGTCCGGTGCTCTAGTGCCCTGCGTTATTAAGCAGTTTCATGTTCGTCTAAATCTGTGATAAGTGGTAGTTTAGAGGACCGGAGAAAATCCTTTATGCAGATATTGGAATAGGGATGATGTTACAAACTATTATCGATGCAAAATTCCAATAGACCATCTCCATTTTCGTTTACTTTTCGAATGCTGCTGGAGCTAATTACGCCTCTGTAAGCACTAAAAGCTGACTCTTGCCTTGAAATTTTCAGTGATAAGCAGCTATTCTCGCGAAGATGTACAGTACTGCGCGTTTTGTAATTCTTGATAAAATGAATCACCTTTTAAGTTTTCACTATGAAAAGTTGCAGCGTTTCATTTATATCCTCACTACGATGATGTAGCGCACCAACGGCATTGACAGGTCCAATCTTTATCAGTCGAAAAATGTATATCTGGGCAGGAACTACCCACGGGGGAGAAGGAAGATAGAGAACAGCCCTCCCCCAAAGAACCAAAGCCTCTATGAAAAAATTTGTTATAACAGAAAAACTTAATTTATGCTATAAAAGATTTATATAAATGTTACACCTATGGATTTAATTATATAACTAATATTTAAGTACCCGGGCGACCGAGCTTTGCTCGGTATGTTTTTTTGTAACTTCTCAAGTTTATTTTAATCTTATATATATATATATATTCACAAAACATGAAATATTTTAAAACTAATTTATGAACACATTTATAAATGTAAATCCTCTTCGCATACAACTTTGCTTTTCAATACTGAACGCAACAAAAATGTAGAGGTCCTTCGAATTCGCTTTTCAAATGGTTGGAAAATGTTATCAATGACTGCACATGTTGATTTTTATGAATATATTTCTATGCGCTTTTTATTAGAAAAATTAAATTTTAAGTATATAGGGTCGTCAGCTTTATCTATCGGTTTATTCGTTATAAAAACAAATAAAAATCATCTTGTAATTTTACCTGTGATGCTTCTGTTTTCCAAAAAATCTTAAAAAATTTCTGACTAAATCACTGCAAAATGTAATAAGGGTAGGGATTTTTAAAATGTGCACAACATATTCTCAGTAAGTCACTTTCACAAATAAATATATAAATACGAGACGTCAGTCAAAATAGATCCAGAAAAACTAGCACAAAATGCAATGCAGTACCAGAAAGATTTTCAAAATGCACTACTAAACAGTTCAACTGTATCGATATCAATTGAGGATGAAGCTAATAGCGGAAACAATGAAGAAGTGTGCGATTAAAATAGCACAGAAAGACAAAATAGTCAGCAGTCAATTAAGTGCAGAGACTAAATTGTTACTACAACAACGGCGAATGCTAAAAGTTGATAAGAATAAAAATCTAATTCAGTGGGCAGAGTTGAATAAAACATTGAGAAAGAAAATGAGGAGTGATGTTCGGAAATTTAACGCACGTCTAATACAAAAAACCATGTCGAAGACAACAGAGGTCCAAAAATATTTAGAAAAGCACTGTCGTACGGTAACAAAATATTGACAAAAATAAAGAGCGCTACTGGAAAGGTTATAATAGACAAATGTAAAATAACGGAAGAAGTGGAAAACTATTTTACAAATCTGCACAGCGTAAGAATTCATCCAAATATAAAGACCTATACACGTAAAGTCAGAATGAAAACATTGAAAATATCCAGCTAAGATATTTGAGGAAGTGAGAAATGCGCTTCGAGCATTAAAAAATAACAAAGCACCGGGACCGGACGGGATCCTGGCAGAGATGATTAAACATGGTGGAAATGCGCTGCTAAATGCTGTTTGTTAACTTTTCAATCGATATGTGGAAAGTGAAGCAAAAGTAGTGCTTATACATAAAATGGGAGATGCGCAAAGTTTGAATAATTATATAGCGCAATTAGTTTATTATCGTAAATATACAGATTATTAACAAACCGACTAACAGAACAAATTGACCTTAATCAACCGAGAGAGCAGGCTGGCTTCAGGAGAGGATTTAGTACAAATAACACCACCTATTAACAATTATAACATTGATACACAGAAGTGAATACAATACGGAATTATACATAGCCTTCATAGATTATGAGAAGGCGTTCGATTCAATAGAGGCCTGGGCAGTATTACATAAATTCGTTAAATCTCACTGGGATTAGTGACAAGTATATTAACATTATTAAGAATATTTACAGCTCACCTACAATGCGAATAAGTCTATGGAACAAAACGGAAAAAATCCCAGTAAAACAAGGAGTTAGACAATACCATTTTCCCAAAATTATTTATCTGCGCGTTGGAAGTCGTATTCAAGAATTTAAATTGGGATACGGCAGGTATTAAAGTAAACGGTGAATATCTAAATCACCTCAGATTCGCGGATGACATAGCATTAGTGAGCACAAGCGCAGAAAAATTACAGACGATGATAACAGACCTAAATCTACACTTTAACAAAATAGGATTAAAAATAAACCTAGACAAAACAAAAATAATGACAAACACCGAAAGACGAATAAAAATAGCAATAAATTCGGAAGATATAGAACAGGTGGATAGTTACACATTTATTTAGGTCAGAAAATCACGACGAATAAAAAGAACATAACGAAAGCAGAAATAACGAGGAGAATATCACTGTCGTGGGTTGCGTTTGGAAAATTAAGCGGGGTATTCCGGAATGAACAAATACCGCGATTAACTTAAAAAGGAAATTGTATAACCAATGTGTACTTCCGATATACAGTTCGGAAACGTGGCCATTCACAAAAACTGTTATAAAAAGGATTAGAAAAACCCAAACTGCACATGAAAGGAAAATGCTAAATATAAGGCAGATGGATCGTATTCGTAGTACACGAATACGCGAACAAACACGTCTAGACGACGCAATGGATCAGATGGCCAAAATGAAATGGAGTTGGCCAGGTCACGTAGCTAGAAGAAACGATAATAGATGGTCGAAGCGTGTCTTACAATGGTGGCCAATAGACAAAAAAAAAAAATCAAGGAAGACTAACGACGCGTTGGCAGAATGATATAGTAAAGGTACCCGGAAATAACTGGATGCACAGAACAGAAGTGGTTGGAAGGTTTTAGGGAAAGCCTTCATCTAGGAGTGGATCGACAAAGGCATATCGTGATCGTGATTGTAACAAGAAACCAGAGTAATACATATTACATCTATCCCCGCGGTGTAAATATACGAATTGATAAATAACTCAGTTTTAATTAATTTAAATAAGTACAATCCTTAATCATATATTAAAGGGGGGAAAAAATTGGTGTGTGGAAAAAGGAATTAGAAAGATGAAGGAATGGTAGAAAGATTGAAAAACAAGTTACGTCATTTATCTCGCTACTCTTTAACGGTACTTTTTTGTTTACGGCTTGTTGATTGTTGACTTTGTCGTGCTCTTCCTGAATTTTAAGTTCTCTCAGAGGATCATGTTTTTGTCGACTTTAAATATTAGGCTGTCCGCATGTATTGGTGTACAGATGTATATTACGCGGCATGGTATTTATTGTCTTACGTACATGTTATTACTTTAATATAATGATCGTTTTATTATTATTGTTATTTATGGAATAAGTTAAGTTAGTTTAAATTTTTATACTATATATCTATTTTAATAAACGTTGATAAGAGTGTTGGGCACTCACACAACGGGCATATTTGGAGACCCACAACTTATTTTTTAAATAAAAAAACAAAAATTTTCCTTTTTTATTCTATTTTAAATGTAATTATCATCGATCTTTTGCCGTTTTTATTTATTTTTAATTTTTATTTTGCAATTTTAATTAAAAATAGTTCAGTGAGAAATATATATATTTTTTTTTACTTCCCCATGAGGACAAAGAATTCGGATCGGATCATTAACAAAAATAAAAAAAAAGTAAAGTCTAATAAAAATACTATCTCGCTATTTCTAAACTACCATATTTAAGGTATAATTTTATAATTTCGTTTTATTGTTCACCCCTAAAAATAAACCTAAATTCAAATTAAAAATTGTAATAATTATGTATCTTTAAAACATTTTTAAATTTCTATAAACATCGCTATTTGATTTTCTTTATGAAACGGGGGGTATTTTTCAAATCTACTGTTCCTACCGTAGAAGATTTTTCGGAATTATACAATCCCCCCCCCCACCGCCAAAAAAAAACTTCCTTCTGGATCGGCTCCTGTAACGGCAGGTGTTCTATCGGTAATTGCTTAATATTGTAATGTTTACTTGTTCCGCAAAGAAACGTTCCAAATTTTATTATTACGATGCAAAATCACAAACACGTGTTTCCTCTTGAAGAGTTTCGCAGCACTCCGCAGATACGGTGAAACTCAGACAGCCTTGCAGTGCTGCAGAAGCCGCTACTTGACGAAAGAGTCTAGTGTCATTGTCCGTTGCTAATTACTTTCATTTGCGAAATTTTCACACACAGCTCTACCTGTATTACTTTGCTTAGGACAAGATATTCGAAAACTGAACTAAAGTACAGGAGCGTTAAGATTTATCACAAAAAGAAACAGTGACAAGGCAAACTAGAAATACTAGTGTTAATACTTTTAAAGTTGACACACACACATACTTATCAACAAAATGATTATAATTAAAAATTAATTAAATATTACATAGAGAAAAAGATTACAGCTGCAATCTAATGTGGAAAACAGACAGGGGACTAGGGAGCAGTTTCATAGAGGTGAGACGTTTCTGGGTTTCAGAGAATTTGGAGCACGTTTGTCTGACTGCTTTGCAGAGACCCGTTTTGGTCTTTTGTAACCCTTATGATGACTAACGCCAACGTAGCTCTCAGTTTCTTCTTGGAAATATTCAACCTCCTCCGCCGCAGCAAAGTGATGTCTCCGAAGGAAATATATATCAAAAATCCAGGCTCCGTATGTTGCTATGCATACAAAAGAGAAAGAACAAATGATGCGACGGATATCGAATCCCCATACAGCAGACTAATACAATATTTCCCCCGACCTCATGTGATCGCTTAATACCTTTTGCAACGGACTGTGCAGTATCGTCAGGTCGTTTCTTTGTAAAAAGAAGTACAATCTGCCTGATTTATTACGATTAATGTAAATTCTTCGCCATGCATTATCCGAAATTAGTCGCTGTTGCGAAACAAAATTCATGGTAGTTGCAAGGCAGTCTAATCTAAATGAAAAATTATTTTTGGATAGCGAAGAAATTGAACGAACGGAAAAATATAAATATTTAGGTAGCTGGATAACACAAAGTAATGATTCCGATATGGAAATACGTACTCGTATAGAGATGGCCAGAAACACATTTATGAAATTAAAAAACACCCTTTGCGATATCAAGCCTAAGGATCAAGAACAAGATATTGCAATGTTACGTGTGGGGTCAGTGTTACTGTATGGAAGCGAGGCATGGACCATAAAAGAAAATATGAGGAAGCGTATATCATCATTGGAAATATGGTGCTACAGAAGAATATGGAAAATACCGTGAACGAAAAAGTTTGAGAAAGTACTGGAACTAATGCGAACTGACCGAATATTAATGACAATAGTAAAAAGAAGGAAGATAACATTTTTCGGACACTTCATGAGAGGTGAAAAATACAAGTTACTGCAGACAATATGATAGAAGGAAGAAGAAATCCGGGAAGAAAAGAGGCCGCTTGGATAGATAATATAAAACAATGGACCGGAATTAAGAGAACAGAAGATCTAGTCAGAATAGCAAAAGATCGTAATCAATTTCAGCAGATAATCCAATCCATACGATGATGATTAAGCAATACCCGAATCGGGTAGCACCAGAAGAAGAAGAAGAAGAAGCGTATATTTCATTTATTTAATTGCAATTAAAGCCTACCAATGTGTATTTCGTTCATTCGTTTACATTCACTTTCTCATTTTCTTAATTTCCGATTTTATTGACTTCATGTAGCGCAACTTACAAGTTCAACCCTATTCTCGGATAGAGGTCGAAAAATTGGCGAATTGTTGTTCATAATTCTTAATTTTTTCATATATGCCAGCCGGTTTGGAAAGACAATGTGAGAGAACAAAATTCTAACAATGTAACGTAATCAATCAGTGCCGTTATTAAAGGTGAACATTTTTGTTACGATTTATCCGGGCAGGTAGATTTACGGCATTGTCGGTCAGCCCGGGTCCAGCAGACCCCTTAACTGAAATAGCTGCATATTTCAAGTCTTGAAAAGTAATGTTTATATTTTTGTTAAACTTGCGTATTAAAGATAACTCGTTTTTACTTAGTCTTTATTTTCAGGCTTTTAATTGATCGAACGGGTCCGGCAGACTCCACTTGCCCGGATAAGGGTTAAGTTGAACGCGACTAATGTTGTTCCTTTAAAATATGCTGCGTGCGAAATTGAAATTTAAAAGTAAAAAAGGATTAATAAAAAAGCCATGGTACAATTTTTGTTAAATTTCCAAAAGGGAGGCTCTAACTTGATTTTAAAATTCTTGGCGACCTTATTTCGAAACAATCGCTTATAAAATGATTTGAACATATACAATCTAAAACAATTATTCATTATAGACTTTATTTGTAAACCTAATTCACAAAAGTTTTTGTACATAAAAAAATATATTGCATTTACCGTTTTTGAAGTTTACTATATACACATTAGCAAACATTTATCTGTCGTTGAGTTAAATTTTCGTTTTTTTCTTCGGAAAAGTGAAATATTTCATGTTGCTTATAATGCGACTGTAATCGTTGCAAAAATAGAGCGTAACCAGGGTCACTTTTAAAATTTGCAAGGACGTAAATTTTATTTAAAAATAAAAAAGAACGACACACATCAAATTGATGTGAAAGCTAAAATGCTAGTTCGCTGTAAGAATTTTATTCGAGTTACTTCGAAGGTGACATCGTACACACTTACATATACTACAATTTTGTGCACCCTATCGTGTGGCCTCAGATAATTTATAACAGTTCTCGTGAAAAATGTTCAGCCTATACGCTACTGTGTGCATAAGTTATGAAAACCTAAAAAGAAATAGCGTAAAATATTAATACCGCACACATATGAGTAACTGAAATTAACTGGAAACGATGAAACATAAAAGACAAAAAGATGAAAAAAGATAAAAAAAGATAAAAAGATATTACTTCAGCATTGGAAATTTACTTCGGTATCCTAATATTTTTCGAAAGAGCACGCTACTTTTTTTTTTTCAATTCATCATTACGGAGACCGGCCAAAATTTTAAAAAAAGTTTGAAAATGGCCTGTCACCTTAAATTTTACTTCCCTTTCACAGTTCATGAGCTAACAGCCTTGTTAACGACTCCGGCACCAAAAAAACAAACAAAAAAAAAACAAAAAAAAACAACAAAAAAAACCTTACACAAGCCTACTTTATATAGCGAAAAAAAAAAAGGAAACACAAAACTGGGAAAGTGGAATCTTGGAAAATCTATAAGACAAGTGATACTACATGGGAGAATGTAAAATTACATTTCAACCGACACGATTACAATCTAATCGAGGAACGGATACGAGCTAATACGGTAGGGTAGAACTTATTAAAGATATTTAAAAAAAATAATCCGAGTATAATTTTTAGTTACAGTTAATAAGGGTTCATAAATCAAATTTTATTAGCGATAATCGGGTTCTCCGCGGAAGTATGTGTCCTTGTCGTTCGAAATGAGCGGCGGCCACTGTAGATGAGCAGCCGGTAACGGGGAATAATAAATGCAGCCGAGTGTGTAGCCGCGGGACTTGCAGTGAAATATTAATGACACAGGCAACATTGAAAGCTTGCAAGACGCAACAGATGCTGACTCGATTAAAATAAAATGCCGGAATAGAAATCAGGTATCGCGGGTATCTCGTCGACTAAGGTCGCCCCGTCAGGCAGTCCATCAACAACTTTAATTTCCCCTGAGTCATTATTCCGGAGCGCCGCTGGTAGTGTACCGTGTGTGTGTGTTAAAAATAAAAGTGTCAGTCTGGCACGTCGTCGAACTAGTTCATCTTTGGCCGCTGCATAAGAGGATCCGTTTAAAAACTGTATGACGTGACAGCCGGAAGAGCCCCGCAGGGGAATTTAAATTCGAAGCCGGGCGCCGGATACGTCGCGCTACTGCGATCAGTTTCGACATGTCGTCGCCCAGCGCGTATACAAAAAAGTGCGTTCACTAATGCGCTTTCGCTCCTTACGCATTCGTATCACTTCCATCGAACAGCGTTGCGTAGGGTAGAGTGGAATGGTAGAGTGGAACATAGAGAGACACATTTTTCAAAAATGGACATTTTAAAATCGTAGCCTTGTACTCGGACGGCTGCGAGCTCTCGTCTCGATTAAAGGCCGTCACCGATCGATAGAGGAAACAAATGAAACGCAGCCTGGCCAGCAAAAACCGAAAACTTGTTCGCCAATAGCCGAATCAGATAATTATCGTCGGCTAAGTAATAACATTACTACCAACCACTCTTGGCAAGCTCTTGCCCCGATGGAAGTCGACGATAGCGCAAACTCCACGAAAATGCATTCTGAATACTAATTTGCACCCCTGATAACCGGGGACACACACGTTGAAACAATTTTCATCGTAAAACGACCGCTTATTTTTACTAACTCCCGACAGCAAAAAAAAAAATTCTGTGCGCCATACTTTTTTAACTATCACTATCAGTTGGCGGCTAGCTCGGCCATCTAGCTTTATTACAATAGGTTAAACAATCTCGCCTAGAAGCATCATATTCGATTACTTGTTGTGTAGCCGTTGTCAGTTTATTTTTATTTTCTCCTATGATGATATCGGTTTCGACGCAAACTGTATAACGGTATTACAGAAATATGTGACAGTCTATCGGTTTCAAAGATAGCTGGAATTATTATTAGTATTAGCGATAAAGTTACAGTTTATATTCGAATAGAGAGCACAAAATTAAGAATATCGAAGAGAATAAGAAAAGGATTTTTAATGTTTAACTTACCATGTAGAAAAAGTGGAATAGAAAACAAAGTCGGCGGGAGATTTTTAAAATTTAAACAAATATTAAAAAAAAAAAAAAGAAAGAAAGAAAGAAAGAAGAAAAACCAAAAGTTTGACAGCACTTGTATCTGGAGACTTTCGAAAAGGCATTCCAGGGGTAAAAAAACATTTTTCGATTACCAGTTCCACCATAAATATCGTACAGATGAAACTGAAATAATATGCCGATTAAACCAAAAGTAACTCTGTTAGCTGAACAATTCTATATTGAATAACCGAAAACAATAGCGCTGTCTTATACGCGAATTAAGCGACCAAAAGATATGATGAAAGAAAAATTACGATTTATCACGCATTCCGTCAGTTACACATCTAAACTACGGAGTGACATGGTAACAATTATTCACAAAGTAAAAAAAAACGTTCGGTAATACTAATAAATGTTCAAAAAGAATAAGTTCCAGGGCATATATACGACGGTATATTTTAACATTCGAACTCCAATGCGATATAATTTAAGAAAATAATAAATGAAGAAATGTCGGAAAAAGGCTATAAAGGCAATACGGGGCGAGATCAAAGACTAGGGGATTAAGCATAGCAAAAAACAAAAACATTTGGACTTTTTCTGAAATATTCGATTACAAAAAACCGGAAAATTAAAAAAAAAAATGCTTTATTAATCTCTAATATTATAGAAAAATTATGTTAAAAATTAAAAAATTATCGTAATTGTACGACGAAAATAGCTTTAATAAAAAAAAGAAGAAGAATATTTAATCAAAAATTGTCCGGCAATTATTTTTATTGCAACTTTTTAACCGGTCATCGAGTAATTTTATTTAAATATATAGGAAATTACAACGGCGAACGATAAACATTACACGCATTATCATTTGAAATCGTTCGACACACACGTTGTACTCTCTTTAGGTATTTATTAATCAGCGAAGTGCACCTCTATGAGGAAAATCTTAACCGAGCCTCATTCGACCGTGCGCAGTACAAATAGCGTAAATTCTTTTATGCCGGTTCTGAAAGTCTTACGACCTAGAATATGGGAAAGAGCCTAGACACTGACCGAATGAACTTTTCAGCGGCGCCAAGCACGTGCGACCACTTCGGGTCAGTAGAAACAGACGAATTTGTTACAGTTTTACGAGATCTCGAATCACCGGACGAGCTTTGAACATAGAGCGGCCATGCTGTTTCACTAATTGTCTTCAATCTACCACGAGCACGTGAACTTATTTGTGGAACGGAGTCTGTCTGCGAGCAGGCACCGCTTTGATAATAGCAGAAGTAACTGTTTAATGTGCGACCACGGCGATAATGTGTCCAATCGTAAAAGTACCGACACCGCTAAAAGCTAATCTACATAATAACTCGACAGACGTTCCGACATGCACAACGGGACCGCTCGCCTGCTGCTGTGCCATTGGATGAGCAAACGTGACAGCCATCATCGCGTAAATTGAAAAGTATCCGTCCGGTACATGCCGGAGCACAGATCCATCCTAATTTGGCGTGAAATTCAACGGAAGGCCAACACTCGGAAATCACTGTGGCTTCTAATGACGCTGTTGTCGAGGAATAATGTTTTATTAGCGTGATTGAGAAAACGGCGAAAAAGAAATTCCTCCACGGTTTTAAAAATTTCCGAACATTCCGGTCGAGACTATGAATTGTCGACTGGTCGGAGGGTACAGTTTGGAAATTTAAGTTCAATCGGCAATGGTAAAATTGAGAACGGCTATTCAAAAGTTCACCACTGAAAACGCCAAGATGAATGTACATCGTCGCGTGCCAGAGGTAGGCTGGCGTGCTGGTCTTCCTTCTAGAGTTATTTTCCTCCGTACCGTTAGCAGCACTTGTCAGCGAAAGTCTTAATATTCTCTGATAGAGATATGTCGAGAACTTTTGTTTAGATCGTTCGAAATTAAGTGTTCAAAGTCAATAAAGTTTTCTGTAATATACCTATCGCACGGTATACTACATTTCACATTAATATTCATTAATCACCGATATTTCCCCGAGACTTACGTACAGCGAAAAAACTGATACATCTCCGTCGACTCCATCTCTTCATGTTGACGCTTCTATCTTTTCGCACGTCTTCAACAACCACCCGTGTCATGGTAATTCGTGTCAAAGCTACGCCATTTCAGATTCTGTTCTGCTAGTGTCATCTAATTTAACGTTCTAAAATGATAAAACCGAAGCGGTTTACCAGTAGTTCAAATCGAAAAACATTTTTCGGAATTGTTGCTCCCGTCATGACCTTTGTATTTTTTTTTTTTTTTTTTTTTTTTTTGTAATTAATACGCAAAACCATATTTACTTCCAATATTATTCACCTATTAATCAGTTTTTCAGCCTCTTCATTAATTAATTAATTGATTATCAGAACTGTATCATCTGCAAGTCGAAGGTGTTTAGAAATTGTTTTCCTTGCACAGACATTCCATCCAGTTCATCCCCATGTTTACAACCCTAAACGCGTTACGCGTTCACTATACATATTATGTCGCGCAATACTGAGATTTTAGATTTTTTTTCAATATTATTATGATCAGCTTGCTTTCGAATTTTTTCGCATGCTACATGAAAGTTCTTTGATTACACTTGATTTGTACTTGTCTACTTCAGAATTGTTTTTTAACTGATCTTCCATCTGTCTGCTATTAAGTTTTTGTTTTATGAATCAATTTTTTTTTTGCTATCGTACAAACCGGAGTATGTCGCGATTTTTGTTTTAGTACGAAATTCATTTACACACGACATATCAGAACAGTTTATCGCTAACTTTTTTTTTCCCCGTATCCACAGAAAACCACACGGCGGGCGTTATACGTAATAATTTAAAAAAAAAAAAAAAAAAAAAAAGAGAATTTCAATTACATTTTAGTTTTAATTTTACGTAATCAAATTACGTATATTCTCTATAATGTCGATTGCGTTTAATGATTTGTTTGAAAGTAAATCTCAGATTTTAAATGAAATTTAATGATTAAAATTTTAAAATCTGCTTCTGCAAAAATGCATGGCCAATAGCTTTTTACCGTTTAATTTTTAATTCAGTTTGTTGCACGTCACCTGACATTGCAAGTGAGTGAAAATAATTGTTTTTTTCTCCGTTGTTTTTCCTATTTTCATATCGTTACGTGTACTACTGGGGAGGAGACGCCACTAATAAAATTTTTATTAATTCCAAACTGGTTTTTAAACTAAGGATAAATGATTTATCTTCGCGATCCGTCGTATGTACCGGTAACGATTCATATTCTGCAAAGAATTACCTCGATTGAATTCTAAAAACGCGGTTTTCAGCGAAATGTTCAAAACCATTCAAAATTCCATCATAACTTAAAAACGTTAAAAATCTAGTGTAAATTTAATGTATCTAAAGTATCAAAATTTTACACGTGAAGGACACGTATGTTTTAATGAAGCACTGTTACGCGAGAGAGAATATATATTAACGAATAGTTCAAATAGAACTCATAAAAATTAAAGAATCATAAAATGCACCAACATGTTACCGAGATAAGTTGTATATAGTTGTAATCACTTTTTTGTTAATTATAATTTATTTTATAATGCATAATAATTATTTCGTACTAATAAATGATTTTCGGAAACAACTGTGTTTTAAAAGATATTTATTATGAGTAATCACTGTGAAAGCTTTAAATATTTATTTCGTACTATTTTATATTATTTCGTAATTGGTTTTATTATTTTGTATTATTTGGTATTATTTGGTATTATTCGGTATTATTTTGTATGAATTCGTATTATTTCGTATTATTTTGATAAGTTTAATTTTGATCTAGTCGCATTTAACAACTGCAGTACGCTCAATTCAGTACCACTTTAAATGCATCTAGTATCGTCAATTTCCTATTCAATCTTTTACGCAAGGGAACGTTTTTAACCAAATGAAAAAGTTAGTACTACAAACAGTAAAAAAGAAATTCTCTTTACAATTTTAATAAAATGCAGCAAACGTTATTATTTTGTATTTAAAAAAAAAAAAAAATCGACAATAACTGAACTGCGAAATCAGCTTCAAATAATTATGCGAGAAATTTTTCTAAAACTTTAAAGCAATCTCAACTCTTAGACTTTCCGAAAGTGAAATAAAGTTACGTTATGATTATTAAGTATCGAAACCATTTCTGATAATAAAATAAAAAACAATACAATTGACAAAAAATTTATTATTTATAAAATATCTCGGTTTTGTTATATTTTATAGATAATAATTCCTGTCAATTGTATTGTTTTTTTATTTCATTATACATGAACGGTGTTACACCATGATTATATATATATATATATATATATATATATATATCATAGGTGTACCCAGGCAAGTTTTTCGGGGGGAGATCGATCCGTTTTAAAAAAAAAACACTTGACAGAAAAAAGGATTTTACTTAGTAATTATATTTTATTAATAATCTCTTGTATAATAGTTCTAAATGCGTAAGACTTCTGTTCGTTTTCATTTTGAGAAAATTTACACTAATACATAGTTGTAATGTCAGAATGCCTGATACCAAGACATCTTACGACCCTAAAGCGACAATACAGTAACGTAAAAATCCATTTCGGGAGGGGTTTGAACCCCCAAATCCCCCACCCCCTGGGTACGCCTATGATATATATATATATATTAATTACAACGTAATTCTTAGGTTACCCCGCATTCGAAAAAATGTCCCAATTTTATGTAACGTTAAATGTCCCAAAAAAATGTCCCAAAAAAATGTTCCAAAAAAATGTCCAGGAAAAAGGTCCCAGAAAAATGTCCCAATTTTATGTAACGTTTGTTATATTTTGTAGGATTTTTGTTATTGTTATTTAAAAAATGTCACAATTTATGTAATGAAATATTTAACGAAAAACGTAACGAAAAAATGTCTTAATTTTATATAACGGAAGGTAAATGTTAGAATAGGATTTTTGTGGTTATGTTATTTTTTGTGTGTGTTGATGCCAGTAAGAATTACGTTGTAAATTTTGATAATTTTATACAAAGTATAGAAGAGAAAGAGACAGAAACGAAAGCAAGAGGGGTCAAGGGGCACAGCCTCTTGCGAGGCCAAAATTGCCGAGTTATATATATATATATATAATTTGTCACTGCGAAACATGTTGGTGTTATAATATTTTATAAATAATAATTTCTGTTAGTTGTATTGTTTTTTGATTACATTATATATGTAATAAAGTTGTAAAATAACGACAGGAGGAAAAATTTGCCTAAACTTTTTTGTTCTAATTACAAAACAGAAAAAGAGTCACATTTCAGAAAATCAGAATAATGCATATCCTCAACTCGATATTCTGAACACAGTACCGTTTTTTCTTTGGAGGAGAGGCGTCAACCGCCGAAACATTAACTCGGTGCAAGAGGAATTTTCGTGTATTGTTAATTTTCTGAATCGGAATTCGAACATCATCGCCTAATAAGCTACGCTAGAGGGTAGTTGGCTCACGGTACACGGTGTCTCTTATCGGCAGAAGCTTTGCACATTTTAAAAGCAAAAGCTCGGCGAATGCGATGAAAGAAGTAAGATTTTATAACCGAAAAGAACTGCGCGCAATAATTCGAAACTGTTAATTAGGTTCGGAGCCTGTAAATTTTAATTTTCCCGTCTTGAACATTTCGACTTAAACGTCTAGAAGAAAATACGTCCACGGTGTAGATTAAGCAGAGATTAAATGCGGTCTAATAGATGCCCTTAACAGGAACTAATGAAGTACGGACGGATTAGGCGGACAGGAGAGGCCTAAGAACAAAGCGGGCCAATGCGAACAAAGCGATTCTCGGAAGAATTCGACGGTCGCGGCAGCGCTAGCAACGGAAGGAGGAAGTTTTAACAGAAAAATAAACAAGTCCCAGCGGCTCGGAAGAAAGTTTTGATTTATACTTGTCTCCGAAATAAAAGCCGAATGTGCATAGTAGCAGCTGTGTTCCGTTTATTCGCTGCAATTGTTGGCCTCGTTCGGGGAAATTAGCCTTACACCTACTAGCGCGCGTCGCCTTTTTTCCTGTTCGCTTTTGTCTTTACGTTTTGTTTTGAAATTCCTCTTCCGGACGAATTAATGCGAACTTCCTAAAACCTCGTCACGATTGTTCCTTTCTCGCCCCACTACCACCCCTCCCCGCAGTGCTAACCGCCAACGGAAACCGTACGCGGGATATGAATGTTTGCAGAGAAGAAAAAACGCGAGAAACCGCGCTAATCTCGGCTCTGTCTTCCTGTCGGAGATTGCGGTCTTGTACCGGCGCACCACCGTGTTACAGATACACGCAGAAAAACAAAAAAATAGCGCAGCTGCTAAAATATGCCGCGAACAGAGAACATCTTGCAGACAAGTAGTGATAAGGAATTGCAGTTGAAGATCTGGTCGTTTTGGACGGGTGTAAACGAAGCGGTATCTAAGGCTGGTCAAGATCAAATTAGCGTACAGAAGACACACTGACATTTAATTTATTTTCAAGCGATCCCGTTTACTCGCTCAGCTTTATGCTCATAACTCTTCCATCTTTAATTAAGCTCTTTGTCAAATAAAACGATTTCACCTACTGGCCTACCAATCCTTTTCACTACTTTTTCTAAGCGTTACAATTACTCGAGATCTCGTTGTTCTTTGTCCCATCGATTACCGCTGGCCTATCGAAAATTTCTGATGCCGGTGTGACAATGTAGCGAATTTTTTTGGTTTTTTTTTTTTTTTTGCATGATAATCGAACACTGTAGTGGTGGTTTACATTACAACTGCGTACAACTTCATAGACTACATGCAGAGTATAACGAATTTCCTCATCTGAAAATACATCGTGCGTTAAATGATACTTTTTATTAGACGATATTTAAGTCTTAAATTTGTGCACGCTTTTCAGACAGACAGGAACTTCCTAAACCTTTTCACCGCTTCCGACTGTCTATTATAAGCGCTTTCAATATTACAATGTTTATATGTTTTTTCTTGTGTCACACACAGTTTTCTCAGTAAAATTTTATTGGTCATTCGTTAGCTTTTTAGTCATAAAACTATGGATATATAGTATATATATACATATATATATATATATATATATATGTATGTATATATAGCCGAGGATATAATTAGAGTATCTTCAATGAAATTACGTGACCGCAGATTCATTACACTGTTTATATATATATATATATGTATGCTCGTAAATATCTATGGTTATACGATTAGTACACTGGAGTTAATAAGTAACGCAAAAATTCTTGTACCAAAATTTTTAACGTTTTTACGTTTAAAGACGTTCATTTTATTTTACGAAGAATGATACGGTCAATTGAAAGCGACTCGTTCGTAGTAATTACGGAAGACACAGCAATATCTGGGAACCCAGAAGACCTCGGTTTGCAAGTTCACAGTAACGATTAGGTCATTCTTCCAAATCTGTTAAATTATATATTACCATCAGTGTCAGAGCCGGATCTAGAAGAGTGCTATAAGAGGGGCTATAGCCCCGAGCCCCAGCCTTGCTATTGAACTAATCTCTTCCTATCCCTCAGATAACCAAGTGATAACATCAAGCATATCAACTGATTTTAAAGCAACCTGAAAGTCGTCACATAACAATCACTATGAGTTCTGTTAAAGGGCAAATTCCGCTGGCACGCCCACAAAAAAAAAAATCACTATGAGTCACATTATGGCCACAGATAGCATTCTCATTTGCAGCGAATACAAACAAATATTCAGATACGTACTGCATATAGCTAGCTGTGGATTTTATAAAAGCGGTTTGGTTTTTCTTTTTTTTAAAAAAATCGATCCGGATAAGCAGGAGTCTACTGTATATATATATACATATATATATATATATATACAGTCCAGAGACATTTTATACAATGCGCGGGTTCTACATACATAATAGTTTCAAATAATACATGAAAAAAATCGACATTTTTCCCCTTAAGCCTGTTTAAAAGTTGTTAGATTTTTTCCTTTTTTTTTATATGTAGATACGGCTTTAACACAACTATGAGGTTATCAAGCCGAGCCTAAGATATTAATTACAAAGTAAAAAAAATAAAAAATTACAAAGTATAATATAAATTACAGTTTCTGAGGAATAGGAAAAGATTTTTTTTTGTTCCCCTACCCTGGGCACGCCGACGGCCTTGATCCAACAACAAGATAATTCAAGAAATAGAACTAAATAGTCAGGCGGGGAGAAATGGAAAAAACAAAGGACAGCAACAACGGAATAATTAAAGGCAATGGGAAGGAAAGGATATAGGTAGCGTTAAAGGGAGTAGGAAAACCCAAAGCTAAAAGTTGGGCCTATAGAGCGTTCGTTAGAGAGTGCAGAACATTCGAAAAGGATATGATTCGGATCACAAATACAAGAAGGCTCAGAAGCGTGAAGAGAGCAGAAAGGAGAAAGAGCTAAAGAAAAACGAAAGCGACAAGAGGGAAGTAGAGAGTGATTGATTCTGAGCCTAATTAAGGAAACAACAGTGGAACGACGACAGACAGAATAGGAAAAAGATCATTTATATGTGGACTATTATTACGTAGTAATTGGGATAGGTTTGAGGATAGATTAAACTTTTGGCCGGATTCGGATAAATTATTGCAACTTGTTAGGATACGTCGGAAAGAGGAAGCTGGGGGGTGTTACAGAAGGAATAAAGGCGGTGTGTTATTAAAAAGGTATGAACGAGTTGTTATTACATTAGTATGGCCGAGCCTTAATCTAGTTAAAATTATTTCTTCTTTTCACGATTTTCGATCAAATGACGCCCATTCTTCGATCTTTTCTTTTATCCCTCTGGTTTGTGCATGAGGTCGATCTCCATTCCGCATTCCGTAATCGTATAATTTTCTTTTTATAAACGGTCTTTAGATCATCTGTAGTTATTACGGTTTCAGTATTAGTGTCGAGCAAGAACATCGAATTTGATCTCCTTGTTAGTTTATCTGCAATTTCGTTGCCCTTTATTCCTTTATGACTTGGGATCCGTATGAATAGAATATCCAGTGGAATGTAATTCTCTAATGATTTCATGGATATATGGTTGGTGTTAAATATCCTTCAGATATTTTCGTGAGGGCGCTAGCCGAGTCTGTTAGTATTACAAACTGGTGTTCTATACGCGATATCTCTTTTCAATGGAATGTATACTGTGTACAGTTCAGCAGTTTTAGTTGAGCTCAATGACGGTAGTTTTGCTTATTGTATTAAGAATGAAGAAAGCCGCTCTGGCCGCTATTGCTGTTTCCATCGGTGTAACAGTGTACTCTGTTTGGACACCGCTCGAAAGTACCGTTTAGTCTTGACTGCATGTCTACGGTATTTGCGGAGTTGTTTGATAACTTCAACAGCTCGCCGATGATTTGGATTACCTGGTATTGACCATGGTGCCAAATGTACGAAGATATGGAGAAGCGACTGGTACGTTTTCGGGGTATAGGTGATTCGGATGATATTTTGTTCAAATTTTAGTGTGCTGATCACCCTTTTGGGTGGACTCGTGTTTATTCCGATAATAGTCGTTAAATAGGTTTCCCGTTGGTAAGTCTGCTCTATACCTGCGACCACGACTAGAAGGATTCGGCTACATACTATATACATTAATGTAAAATATAAACAAGTATCTGACGCTTTTTTCGACACCGTGCGACATATATTTATTTATACGGTACGTGTAGGATACTTCAATTGTATAAAATTATAATAAAACTGAAAATTTTACACATACCTGTTGCGTAACATACATCGGAATAAGAAGTGTTGTATTTTTTTCATAGATTCTAATTTCCCATATTTACCGATGATGTCACTTTCGAGCATAAGCGGACAACCTTCTGATGTATATAGTCTTTAGGGCGGCAGTTAAGGAGACATTTTGGCTGCGTTTCGCCAGCCCCGCCCATTTTGAGTTGCGAAACCAAAATAGGCTTATTCGTTTGTGCTTCGTTTGTGCTTCTTTGTGCCACTAAGTTTTTTGTTTGTGCTCTGCCCCTTCATAGTTTAATTAGAAAAGTCTTTGGGCGGGGCTGGCGAAACGCAACCCCGCCCATGTAAAATTAAGGGATGAAAATTATGTCATTCGTTTGTGCTTCGTTTGTGCTCCTTTGTGCACGACTTTTTTTGTTTGTGCTCACCCCCTTCCTGATTTGGTAAGGGTGGGACTAGCCCTTCCCATGTTGAGATGTGTTACTCATTTGTGCTTTGTTTTGTGCTTCATTAGGCACGGATTGTTTTTATTTGTAGTGAATTTGAATAGGCGAGGCTGGAGAAACAGTACCTTAAGGGTATGAAATGGGATGTTGTAAATACAAATATATACGCTTTTCACAGTATGGTGCGTGCTGTAATGAAATTTAACCATCAATCTTCTGTGTAATAGACAATTCGAAATTAGCTGAATTATTTGTTTCTTCCGCCTAGAGTTTTTAAATTCATTTCTTTCAGGGACAATACATTAAGAAAATAGTGCTACACACATACTAGGTAAAGCATTAATATACAAGAGTATAACAACGAGTCATTTTGATTCTAATTTTCAACTTCAGTTTTTCAGACTTCCTATATTTTATGTTGTTTTCTCAATTTTTCATATATCTTGTTTTAAACTGTAAACAATTTTTTTTTCGTCTATTTTAAGATAAATTTTATGTTTTGCAAATTTTTTTATTATTTCATCATTTTAAAATTTTTAGAAAATGTAAAACTTTTTAGAAACCATAAAAAATGTACCTCTATTTAAATTTTAAATTAACAAAAAAGAAAATTAATTTTACTCAATTTAATGTGTTTTAATATAATGCGATTGCCATAGTTTTGGAATTCAACTCAATTAATTTAATTAAAATTGGTTTAAACTTAATTAAAATTTTTAATAATCTTACATTTATAAACTCATTTTTTTGATTTTAATTCGATTTTATCTAACATAATACTTCAGATTTAGTCTCACTTTTAATTTGAATGCCACTGTTTTATAATATTCAGAAAAGTTAATATAGTTGCTTAAAGATTACTACACATATCTTCATTAATATGAATGTCATATATATTTCACTTTTATTTTCTTTTTATTTTCGAGTCTAGTGTTCTAATAGTATTTATCATTGAATGAATTTTTTGCATATATGAAAGTATTTAATTGTCGTTATATAAAATAAAAAAAGGAAAAAACGGGCGCTAAAAACTTTATGTAAAAATATTAGAAAGTAAAGTATAAAATCTTCTTCAACAACAATAAAATTAGTGCTAAATAATAATGATGAAATATACCAATAAAAATTATAATTTAAATAAAATAATAATATTTTAATATAAAATTTTATATTTCAAGATTAAAATTTGAAATTTCAATTAAAATATTATCACAAAAAGTAATTTGATTTATTTTTAAACATCGCATGTACGTAATGACTGTAGGTTTCAACAGTCCTCAAAAATGAGTAATTTTGCAGTCCCGACAGTTTTGACTGTGACGAGTCGTGTTTCGGAAATGTTTTTTTGTTAGTTATTATTAATATTCTTTTTGGTAAAAGTCGTTCAAATCAGTATTTAATTTCTAGCCATCGCAGTCCATCTGATTCATGTTATTTTTCTATGCTAACTGTCGCAACTGACGATGAATTGAAATTGTATTTTATTTATTCTAGTCTGGAGCCATGCCAAAGTTTTCTTCTAATCGAAATTGCTAGCGTACTTATATTTTGTTTCTTCTACGTTGAATAAACATGTAGTATTTAGTCAATAGTAAACAATTTAGCCAGTTCGTTTCCATATGTATTAACTGTTTCGTCTATTCTAATTTTTCTAAAATGGAACGGGAGGAAGAAAGAATTTTAAGATTGTTAGCCAATATTGACGAGGAACCGGAATGTATTGCAGTAATTGTTCTGATGAATCTAATATTGATGTATCGGAATGCAGTGATCATGATTCGAATTCGGAAATTTCTAACAATGAAATATGTGAAAATAATGAAGGAAATGATTTGAGTCCAAATGATGCACCGCAATTGGTGTATACTGGAAAAGTTGGCCACACTTTGTGGAATATACACTCACCTCCGAAAAATATTAAAATTCCGAAGAAAAATATTTTACGAATTCGTATACCCCGAGTAATTGATAGCGCTCAAGATATTAACACACCCACAGATATCTGGAAGTTATTTTTTACCAATGAAATTGTTGAAAATATCACAACAAACACGAATATATGGATTCAGAAAAATAAGGATAAACTCAGTAGAGAAAGTGATTGCAGCTGAAATATCGTCAGTAAAGTTTAAAGCTCTTTGTGGACTACTATATTTAGAAGGAGTTCATAAATCTTCGCACATTAATTTAAAAGACTTATGGACAACAGATGGAACCGGAATACAATTCTTTAGAATTTGCATGGCATAAAACCGGTTTAAATTTCTACTGCGAGCGATACGATTTGGTAATTTAAATTCTCAAGAAGAAAGAAAAGGAGTGGATAAACTAGCACCAATAAGAGACCTTTTTGAACCATTTGTTAAGGGAACTGTAAAAGCAATTTCAATCTTAGGGAACATGCAACGAATGATGAAATGCTACACCTTTTTGCGGTCAATGAACTGGTGTGTTTTGATTTATTTGTATAGAAATTAAAATTAATTTTTTTTATAATCGTTGAAGACATTTTTATGTTTTTACATGGTATTTTTAGAGAAACATAAGATGATGCATTAAAAAGTGTACAATATTTTTCGAAATGCTTAAAACTAATACTATCATACACATATACGCTAACATTTTTAGTTTTTCATGTAGAAAGATAACTACATAATGTATGTATGTATATTTCTATAACTTTTAAAACGTTAGTAGCGTATGTTAAAATATAGAATTTAGTGACCCAGAGAAATCCTCCGTGTGCGTCCTCTCGCGTTATTTATTCTTTGCGACCTCTCGCGGGTTAAATTGTTTTCAAGGAAGATGGAAACATAGGGATGGAAAGTTTTTTGGGAATAATTATTTATGCCTTCAAATGCTGCGGCCGAAATGCTTGCAAAAACATTAGCAGTAATATAACAACTGATAAAAATCTTATACATACATAGTCTTTATAAATGAGACTGAATTTTAAAGTGTGAAAATCATTGTTAAAACGAAATGCCAATCGTTGTGTTCGTAAAATGCATCCTGCTCGGTTGCGGATGTGAACATTTTATTTTAGTTGTCTCCGAATAGTGTCGCTTTGTCGGTTATCAAAAACTAGCTGTCTTTTAAAAGTAGACCGTCTGGATAAATAATGTTATTACAGAAATAAATTATATAATATTAACCAACATATTTTTATAACTAAAAGTAAATACTGTAAGTGAATATAAAAAATAAAATAAACATATTACTTATTTACTAAAATCAATTTCAGATATAAAAAAAAAAGCGAGTTACCAAACACGGTATTTAATTATCGAATGTTAAGAATGTGTAAAAAAGAAAAAAAAACATACCAAAAATAGAAGATCTGAATTTGATATAATCCACTGTGTATTAAGAGAACAAAAATCTAAAATTTGTAAGCACTCAGTTTAATAAAAATTAATAAATGATCATAAAAATTTACTCACAGAAGAAACACATAAACTGACAGAAATAAAGCCAAAACAGAACTAGTTATCTGGAAAAGACTGTGTTACTATTATTAGAGAGAGAAAACAATAACAGAAGAAAATGATTACAAACAAAAAGGAATTTAATATTTTGGTGCATTTCATTAGTGTAAATCGACGCGGTGTACATTTACTGTTACGAGCAATTGTTGACAAGATGGTCAGTTATAGTAATACGTGTGAATTCCTCAAAAATCAGCAAAACCAATAAGCTCAGTGGATGAAAATTATAAATATGATGCTATGGCCAGACTCGAATTGCGCACCGTCGTTTACCTGGCCGACGGCTAAAAAAGGTCTAGTAATCTAAACACTCGAATTGCGCACCGCACCTTTGCCGCTCTGAAATATAAAAAAACAAACGAAAACGGCACCAGGACCATGATATTTGTTGGACTCGGTGGTTCCAAAACTGACTGCCGCTTTATAACATTTGAGTGTTCGATGGCTTTAAACATTTTTACGCTTCATCGTATAGTTAAAAAATGGCATTTCGTCACTTAACAAAGCTCTGTCGTCCTTGCATTATTTAATTTTGATCAATATAGGACATGTAATATTAGTTCGGTTGTGTATTTGTAAATAGATGATTCTTCATAATTCTCCTACTTAATTTTACACTTCGATTAACTAATAAAATAAATTTGAATTTTGAATAACATTTAATGAAAACACATCAAATAGACATCAGTTTGATTTCATCAAACAGCATGCAATATCGAACACCATTAAGGTTACACTTTAAATTGGTCACCAGTGCTTGCGTGATTGAAATAAATTGAGAAATTCAGAGGTCAGTTAATTTATATTTAGTAGTTAATAATTTGTCGGCCACCATTACATTTTTGAACATATTCTGCATAACACTAACCTACCTAACTTAGACTTTTATAAATGTAGAATCCACACGGTAGCGAAATAATATATACATAAATATTTCAACAACTTTTTCAGTATACAGCCAACTTTTTGTAAAATACGAGCTAATTTCGAATCGTCTATTACACAGAAGATTTACGGTTAAATTTCATTAGAGCACGCACCATACTGTCAGAAGCGTATATATTTGTATTTACAACATCCCATTTCATACCCTTAAGGTACTGTTTCTCCAGCCTCGCTCATTCAAATTCACTACAAATAAAAACAATCCGTGCCTAATGAAGCACAAAACAAAGCACAAATGAGTAACACATCTCAACATGGGAAGGGCTAGTCCCACCCTTACCAAATCAGGAAGGGGGTGAGCACAAACAAAAAAAGTCGTGCACAAAGGAGCACAAACGAAGCACAAACGAATGACATAATTTTCATCCCTTAATTTTACATGGGCGGGGTTGCGTTTCGCCAGCCCCGCCCAAAGACTTTTCTAATTAAACTATGAAGGGGCAGAGCACAAACAAAAAACTTAGTGGCACAAAGAAGCACAAACGAAGCACAAACGAATAAGCCTATTTTGGTTTCGCAACTCAAAATGGGCGGGGCTGGCGAAACGCAGCCAGACATTTTAAAATCTGAATTAATGCTGTAAGGGCAAAAACAAGAAAAATTCTACAATATTTTTCAGGGAATATTGTAATATTACCAAGACACTTCCCGATAGCGTAAACGGTTTTCTAAATACGCGAATTAGATGACCTCCCGTAAGGGGGCCGCCTTCTATCTCCTATGGCGGCTTGCCTATTTCAATATTACACTCTTTCAGATATTCGGTAATTTTTGTGCAATGGAAAAAAGTAATTGTACGCGATAGTTTTAAAAATTATGCAATCCTTCCGACGAATCTACCTCACGATGGGGGGGGGGATTTCTTTTATAGACGTTCAATAGCGTATTACTCGCTTGATTTTTCTTTCGTCTTTGATTAGAGCACTAATTTATTATTAAACTTTTTTATTTTTGTACAGACGAAGTAGTTTATACGACCGGAATAAATTAGAGCCCTTACGTAGGAGACGGAGAGGCCTATTAAACGGGATGGCGGTATGTTTGCATTACGGTTAACCGAATGAAATTCTACAAAGTCCCTTTTAGAGCGTTCAACTGTCCCGTTAAAAGCCAGTAAACTTTGTATTACGTTGCGCGTAATAACTGCCAGTCTCGTATATATATATATATGATAAAGCGTATAAATTAGATGCGACAGAGAACGACCGACTTCACACTAAACATCGTGTCGTATGATAAGGAAGATTTTTAAATAATAAAAGCCGAGTTAAATAATAACGGACACTTTGATTAAATAATAAAAATAACTTTTATACACTGACCATTGGCCTTGTCTTCGGCCGTTATAATAAAAATTTATCTATCGTCTCTGTAGGCCGCGGCATAAGCTGAATGTTCTCGCATGTGCGATGAAATTTTATACGCGATTTTGACTGCCTTTAAAAGCGCTGAAACAATCGGATTTCACCATTATTGAATGAACAGAAAATTAAATGATACCAATTTCAAAGAAATCTGTACAACAATCACAGACGGAAATGCTGGAAATGCTTTTCGCTTCGCATTATTCCTGTCATTTTGTCGATACAATTTAATGTCAAAGGTCAACGCCCTAGTACTGCGTGAAAAATTGCAGTAACGCCGAATTATATGCAGAACATATTACCAAGTATTTTGGTTTTATTTTGCCACTATGAAAATCAATGACGGCATTAAAAGAGATTATCTAATATTATAGCTAAAGATCGGTACTGCCTCCCTACATTAGCGGTTCACAGACAACGGACTGATCTGGCCCCGACGGAGTTTTAAATAGAAGCAGAACGAAAAAAACTTAAGCAAGCCCGTACCGCACTTAACATCGGAATTAGCTGTTAGTTGCAATATGTCACGGTTGACAGCTACTCTCTCGAAAAAAAAAAAAAAAAAAAAAAGAAAAGAATAAAATAAAGTAAAGAAATAATAAAATTAACAAATAATAAAATAAATAAATGAAAGACCGCGAGTAGTTGGTGGGAGAGGAAATAAATTGATAACATTTATGTCTTAAACCATTTTAGTCTAGTTAAACATCGTGCTTTCGAAAATGTCATTTACAAAAAGGAATTTAGATGTTCTTTGTTGGCGCATTTTGCGGTGTAAGCTTTAGCGCGCTGCTAGCCCGACCTTCGTGACGACGTTCGACAGGTATCAAGAACTCTTAAAAACTCCTTAAACTGTCTGCACGCATCTTTAATATTGTCACTAATCGTTTATGATACGTCTGCAACGGTGTAATATCGAACTGATGACTGCAATGGCACTCCGTATTTTCGTTGCTTCACCTATACAATTCCTACACGCTGTCGATGGATTTATTTTTGTCTCTTCGCAGACATGGAGCTTTTTTTTGCATAATAGCGTTGTTATCAAAATTTAAAGGACGCCACCAATTAAGTGCAACCGAAACATAACTCTGAAAATTACTAATTCAGTATTAATTTCCCTGCATGGTGTGGAGATCTGTGTAAGAGATTACTCAAATTTCAGACTATCAAGTTTTTTCATAGTTTTTTGATAGTTTTCACTAAAATTAATCCATTGAAAAAACGGTAGTAATTTGCTTTGTCCCTTTTAAATAACTTGGTGGGAGCTTTGCGCGCCAACCGCCGGGTTGTAATAATAAACTTAAATAAAAAAAAAGGTTTATTGTAGAAAACTCTTTCAAATACAATATTACGAATTTAATTGAATCATTAAAACGAAAACGAAACCGTTGTTTCTTCTGAAAGTTGCAATTTCAGTTTTCCCATTGAATTTAAAAATTAAGTAACATTAACATAAAACTAAGTAAATCATTAAAATGGAAACAAAATGGCAGTGCAAATGTATTTCTTGTAGCCAGTTAATTACAAAATACAGCACCATCTCTCTAGGTAAAATTATACGCAATTACAAAGAATGTATTTTATTGTAAAAAATTATTTTATGTAATAGAGAGATAACAACGTTAATAACAATAACAATAATAATAATAATAATAATCAAATCAATTCAAATAAATCTTTATTATTACTATTGTTACATAAAATTTCATCTATTATACGTAAATAATCAAATCAAATTTATTGCCGTAACAAAATTAATATTATAAATTCCACAAATTCGCATAGCTGCGCGAATAGTGGCATTATTATTATAAAAAGAAAACTGATTTACAATATCGGTGTACATAAATCTTCTGAAAATGTTTTAACCTATCAGCATGTTTCAAACTAATAATACAGTACATTTAATTAAAACACACGAGCCAAACTTTGTCCATAGAAGCAGAGAAAGAAGAAAATATCTGTAATCTTAAATGTAACATAGTAATAGTAATAACAAAAGTAATAATAATAATATTAATAATAATAATAATCACAAATCAAATCAAATCAAAATTTATTATTATTATTATTATTATTATTATTACATATTTTCATCTATGCGCAAATTTGCGCGAGCGATGACGTACTGAAAAAATAGTGAATCTATAACAAGGGGAGAAAAAAACCCAGAAAGTACATGAAATGTGAAAAACAATGTGTACAACTTAAACAATAAGTACAAATCAAAATAAATACAATTACACTTCTAAATAATTGTTACATGACAAATTCGAATATTTTTGTGGAACAGTAGTTATAAATGATTACAATAATTGTAATTAAAGTGAAGAAATTTATAATTGTAAACATATGGTAAAATAACTTTAGAAAAAATCTACACCGTTATAAAACTTAAATAATATTACTAATAATAACGATAATGGTAAATGCAATTATTAAATAAATACGAAGATTACATATTTATCAGAAGAATTTTAAAGTTAAAAAGTTAAGATTATGTAATTCAAATTTGGCAATGCTTATACAGTTTGGCAAAATGTTTGTTTACTTATATTACTTTAACTTAATGTTTATTATACGATAATAATAATCATAACAATAATAAACAATAATGATAATAATAATAATAATAAAATCAAAGTTTATGGCTGCAAATACGCCGCACGAGCTGTAGCAATAATGTAATTTTAAACAGTTTACCAATAATTTTCGAAATTATCTACATGTAATATATATGTATATATATATATATATATATATTTCACATAAAAGCAATTAAAGCGTACAACATTAAAGTGCATAATAATTATTAAATTTAAAAATAAAAATATTATTTTAGAGCGAAAATAAATTCAGTCTACGGTCGTGACGATAAGTGAAAAAATTTAAAAACTATATATGTATATCCTTTATTATTTATCAAAAAAATAAAAACGCGTACTGCTTTATAACAACTGATGATGATAGAGACAAAATTGGCAGACGTGGACCATTTATCTTTCGAATGCAGCCGATACAAAAACACTCAAATAGTATTATATAATTCATATTAGTTAATCTTTTATTCATTAATTTGATGACAAATTCCAGTAACTTGATATCTAAGCTCAGCATTAATAATCAATTTAAAGCAACGTAAAATCAATTAAGTTATTTTAGAATATTATTATTAATATAAATTTTATTTTTAGTTTTGGGATTAACACTAGTTGTTACCCTAGTTTTATTTTAGTTTTACTTTACTTTAGTAAATATATTACTGATGATTATTTTATTTATTATTACAATTTGCTCTTTTCTTTTTTGTAAAAATCAGTTTTAATTATTTTTTCTTTTTTTCTCGCCGAGTATTGTTATGTAAATATTTCTCACTTTTCTTTCATAAAATGTCAACATAGAACTAACCACTACTCGCGCAACGATGCCCATAAGTGGTTTATTATGTAACAATAATAATAATAAAATAGGAAAGAGTAGACCTTCCATGTTAAACAAGTTCGCTTTTGGCTACAAATAATATCGCCCCTTATATTGGATATTACATACTTGCATTTATAATGTCATCAAAAATTATAATTTAACCTTGCTCTAATATAATGGCCGATGGAGGTTGTCTTGCATATAAGCCCCCTCCCTCCCCAAAAAAATAGCTTTAGTTGAAAAATTTCAAGTACCTAAACAATTTTTAGCAGTACTTTACAAAATGATCAACGTGATATGTACACAGAGACCTGTTCACGTACTTATTGCAAGAGATGATTTTGGAAAAAACTATTCCACATACAAGTTGCGTGTAGCATTTGAAAAGTTTTTTTTAGAATGAAAACGAAAAAAGTGGTTCATGCGAATATACAGTTTATAATCGAGTGGATAGAATTAATTTAATAAATAAATGAAATTCTAAAACGTAAAAAAATATAAAAACAAAAAAGGGATAAAACCCATACGTATTTTTTTATTTTTACCCCCCCCCCCCCCGGTTTTGCTAGCAAAGAGCATTAGCCCAGCAAAAAGGAATAGATACATTTAATGGAATAGAAATTATATTTTTATTCTATCGACAATGGAATCAAGGAACACCCCTAGGACAGGAACAACAGAGATAGTAGGTAGAGAAAGAACATAAGAGGCGTTGAAAGGAGCAGGAAGACCAAGCTTTAAAAGATGATAATAAAGTAACTCACGCTCGCGAGATAAACCGGAGCACTCGAAGAGCACGTGATTCGCATCACAAACATACACTGGGGGAACCTTCAGGATCCAATGGATAATTAGGAGGTGTAGCCAAGAAAAATCGATTTAGAAAAGAAAAAAGGAGACTATGCGAGAAACGGAGGCGAGATAATTTAGTAATTATGGACCGACGCAAACTGGGAAACTCATAGAACCAAGGACGAGGAGGAGGAACAGGATTCATCAAGAGATAAAAGGAATTAGGATTAGCGAAAAGAGAAACATAAACAGAGTGCCTAAGATGGCAGGGTTTAGTTGGAAGAAGAATATGGTGTGTTGGAACCCTCCTAATAAAATTCCCATTGGAAGAAGCAGCAGCTTTAGCAAGGAGGTCGACGGCTACATTTCCATCAATGCCTGTATGTCCCGGAATCCAAAGAAAGTCAATCTGGGTAGACGTCGATGAGGATAGATCATGAAGAAGAGAACGAATATAAAGGATAATAGCATCAGTGGAAGGAGAAAGGGAAGGTGGAGATAGCGCTAGAAGAACACTTAAAGTATCAGAAACCATACGTATAAATAGTAAAATAACATTAATCGAGAAGTAGGAAAAATTTTTATTGTCTGATACCGAGGAAATAAATCAAATCAAATCATGTATTGATTATTATTATTTAATGTGAATTAAAACGAGTAAACCCACAGAATCTAATTAGGAATCGTGGAATCGAAAAATTTTTTTAATGCATCGTGTATATGGTAAATTTGAAGATAATATTAGATTAATTCGTTTATGGTATCGCGATAACCTAGTGGTTAAGGCACTTGGCTACCAAAGTAGAGGTGTCATAGGTTTTCGAGACTTGTCTCGTTCCAGATCCAGGTCGCATATTTATCTTACCTGAAATTGAATATTGATTATACCAGAGAATTATCTGCGGGAAAGTAAAGATGACCGAGAGAATGGAACTGGCTCTAATATTCTCTTTAGTTCCCCATTAAGCTCGGTACCATTATTAAAAGCTTTACACAATCCGTTAACAAAGTTGCAGGGAAAGGACAGTGAGAGCAGCACGGTTTTGACAAATGCGCTTGACTTCAGTGAGAGTGGTTCGGCTAGATTCATATATACCGATAATTCACTTTTGGAAGGCGGCTTTTTAAGTTTTCCCGCGTTGATGTACACTAGCGGAGACTTCAGCAACGGTAAACTATTTTATAGCGAAAGAACGGAAAGTTGTTGATCTGCCGGGATAAAAAAGTCTAAGCAGCATATTACATTTGAAACGAAACAAGCCAAATTCAGCGCGTAAGTAGCCACTGACAAGGAATATGCAACATAAATATGGGTCGCGGCTAGGCAAACAAGAAGGCCCTATCGTGTCTTTCGACTGTGAAGTGCTTCGATAGCTTTTATGAAAAAATTCATTTACCGCTACCAGCCGAAGTAAATATAGAGGTATCTCGAAAGATTGTGTTAGCTTATAGGTCTCTTCTGAATTCGGACCCGGTTTATATCGCGTTCGCTTTCACTTATGTATGCGTTTCTCTTCGCTGGCTGAAGATGGGGAGGATATTTCCGAAAATGTTTTTCTGATACATATGAAATGACAATTGGCGCAGGATGTGTCGGCGGCTTGTGAAGCTAAGGCGCGCGCAATGTACTTTTCAACGGACGTGAAAAGAATATATCGGAACCGGTTCTTTTCCGTCTTTATAGATCTCTCCGATATAAATTCGAGTCTTTTATATTCAATTTAACGTGTTATTCTTAGCGATTATTCGTTACTTTATTGCGCCGGTAAATCTTCTAGAAAAACAAATTTCACGCGTTTCCTTTTAATCTTGATTTATTTCCAACACACTTCAATCTCGGAACTAGAAAATTGCTTCCGATTCACGGTCTGATTGAAGAGTAGGCATTTTTTTGATTTCTCGGTGTATTGAAGAAAAAAAAAAACAGTTAAGCACTTTTTTTATTTTTTACAATAAACTCGTTTACTAGTTTATCTTATAGTTTCGTCGATGAATGGAAAAATTTTAGCCGATTAGCAGGCCTTATCAGGTAAACATAAATATTTGAATATAGGATAAATTTGATTTTTAACGCGTATGCGTATATAGGCCCGGGGCTACGGATATATATATATATATTAGGGGACCTTTTCGGAAGTGACCAAAATTATCAGTTTTATAGAATAACTAAATTTTCTTTAATTTAATTTAATTATATTATTTTGAATTCACGAATTAACCATATAATTATTCAGGTAAACAAACCTAAATATCATATAGACAATGGGTAGTAAAATAAATATATATATAATTTTAAACAATGAATTTTTCAGCAAATTTTAACCAAAAATTTGCGTAAAAGGTTATTTTTTTTTGCGTGTGTTGCGCGTGTAATACACATTCATATAGACATTTCCTAAAAACGTAGTATCAGACTCGTTATACCTTAAAACAAATTTCTGGTATGTATTATGGAACTAGAAATTTAACTATTACGAAGTTTCCTCCTCTGGGAGGGATACAAATGGATACACAATTATTAACAAATAAATGTATTAAAAAGTGCACTTTCCACTATAAAGTTAATTTTATTTATTTAAAAAAAAAAAATTGATGTATATGACAATTAATAGATTAATTTTTTATTACATGTCGGACTTGGGGGCCCCTTTATAAGGCGGGGCCCGGGGCTGCAGCCCCCCTAGACACCCTTAAATCCAGGCCTGTGCGTATAATGTTTAATATCTATCGAATACATTTCGGTGAATGCTTAAAAATTGAGGCTAACATTTTAATTTCAATCCACATATTCCGTTACAACAAGCAAATAAGAAGAAAAAAAAAGTTGTATAATCTGCTTATGAAGGAAACTTAAAAACGATTTTTCACTCAATGCGTTTATGAACGAATGAGTTCCCCCTTGCATGGCATATGTAACATTACACAGGTGTGCCCGGTAATCAATTTGTTTTTCAACTGTTCTTCCGCTTACGTTCAATCGTCACAGCTGTTGCAGATTTCGACGGCGCAAATATTAGGGAAAAGATTCGATCGTAATTTGTGAAACGTCAAGAAGCCCGGCATTATCATCGGCTTTCGGAGATTGTCGAGTTTTTACGAAGATGACAGACAAGATTCTGGCAAATTTCGAGAGTAGCACAAGCGAAATACCTGGCGTCGTAGCCAGTTTTTGTTCTGATCGAATAAAATTCACCGAACAACGCAGGCAAATTCTGAAGATGAGTAACAACGCATCGACCGACTTTATCCGAAATTATTAGTTATTAGCGAGGATCGCGGTGCGCCGAGAGAATTTCAAATTTTGAATAAAGTTCAAAATAACGATCAACGCGTTTTCGGGCTAATTTAATCCGGCAGATTTTTCCGCGAGCCAATCAAAGTGCGCGCAGTCGCCGCGTGTCTGATTGCACTTGGAAAGGACAGCGTGCGGGCTGACGAGTCGACCTGCAAAATAAGGACATTTCGTGTTATGAATTATAAATGAGATAACATAGGCGGAAAAGGTTAAGTTCAACTGATTGCTCAGATGATGATGCAGGATTAAGAGGGATGCTTTAAGCCGACTTTCCAACTAGCCTGCTACCGACGCCCGACTAAGCAATGCCTACGCCCCTCCCCCCATAACCGGCCTCGAGCGAAATCTTATTTTTATCCGGCCCGACAAAGCTCCGTTTCATCCGTCCGAGCTTGCTGACTGCGCTTTTATTTTCCTAATTTCCTCCGATTCGCTTTGAAACTTTTTTGATACTTTCACTTTTAACTAATACGACGCGCGCTTTCCTACATCTCCGTTTTCCCCGCGCAACCAGCTTTCCCTTCGCGTGCACGATACGCGAACACTTTTCCCTACTACAATGCGCTAATTTAGTTTCATATATATATATATATATATATATATATATACGATTTCAAGGCTAAGCCGCGAAACGCAAAAAAAAACAAAAACAAAACAAAACAATGGAGATCATCATCGTGTAAAAGCGTCAGAATTCGTCGGTACGTTGAACAACGGGATTTTATCACGTTTTTAGACCCCCGGGGGGAAATATTTAATTTCCGTCATGCAAATGCCTAGACGTGTAACGTTACTGATTCAAGTGTTATTACGTGCTGCGCACATTCTGAAAAGAACAGGCGTTTCTACAGCACCAAAATGTTCCCATTTTTTTCAACGCACTTTTCCTAAAATCGCCGAAATGGTTTGGAAGAAATTGTTTTTTCAACGATTATGCTCCACATCAGTTTTCCCTGTTCGCTGTGCTATTCGGAGCTCGTTTTGTTTCCGCAATGAAATGAATCTCTCAGATTTCACTGAAAATTTGTAACGCTTTGTGTAATAATATACGACGGCTAGCCGCTGTCGGCTGAAAATGTTCCTGTGCTAGTGCACTTTCGTTGCCTGCAGTTCGTTTAAAATTGTGTCTATGCAGCGAGAATGCTGCCAATTTTCGATTCTCGTTTGACACCCTTGCTGCTCGGTAATGGACGATAATTTCTCGTCTGATTTTGATATCAGTTTATTGTCGGTTTTCCAATACTTACCGCCGGATAGATCGCCTTCGTGTCCTGAGGTCCTTTTATTTAACCCTATTATCAAACAACTCGTCTAATGCGAAAAAAGTCGGTGATAAATTTCGATAACGAATTATACGCCTTCCTTTGATCGACATTTATTGCGTTAAGGGTATTGTTGACATCGCAACTATCCCCATTGAATCAGTAGCACTAACACGCCCCCCCCCCCCCCATGATTTTCAGTTACATTTCGTTTTTCGGTTCTTGTTTTGTCTACGCTCTTCACAGTACGCTGAGAGATGTGTTACCGTTAGGCAACAACGTGTCAGAGAGCTCTTTTATTTACATGGAAAAAATCTTAGTTTTAGTCTGACACTTAAGTTGGCTTTATTTGATGACGGGGCTTATCGATAATAGCAATGGTATAATTGCAACGTGCTCCTTTCCCTCGGATAATGTGCATGCATACGCACACATATATAAGTACAGATATAAAGCTCGATATCCACCTCGCCGTGAGGATACTAGACATGCGAATATTGGTCCTTTTGTAACTCTTTTAAATGTCCTTATTTACTCTGGACTCTAGCGCCAAGTCAAATGCAATGTCCCTCGTATGTTCTTTTGTTCTTTGCATTCATTCAACCCCGTGATTTCATTTTAACACTACCGCTGGGTAAACTTGATCGCACGAAAGTAGATTGTTGTTACTCTTCCCTATCAATCCGACTTTATCGAAACCTTGACTTTTGAGATAATTAAAACCCGAGTTTTGAGGAACAAATTTGTTTAATAAAGATTTATTTAATAGAGATTTGTTTAATGGAGATTTATTTAATAGAGATTTGTTTAATGGAGATTTGTTTAATGGAGATTTGTTTAATAGAGATTTGTTTAATAGAGATTTGTTTAATAGAGATTTGTTTAATAGAGATTTGTTTAATAGAGATTTGTTTAATAGAGATTTATTTAATAGAGATTTGTTTAATAGAGATTTGTTTAATAGAGATTAATATTTTCAGTTGTTTTTTTTATTTCTTTTCTTACACCTAGTCTTATAAACTATTTGGTAATCTATGGAATAAGTTAAAATAACATGAATAAGCAACCCATCCAGTGAAGAGTGCTAAAATTAACTTATATATGTATGCACAAAAAGCATTCTCACGCATGTGTATATACCATACATACACACACCCGCACCTACGCGCGCACATACACCCTCACACATCACGCATCCACACATATTATTTATACATTTATAATTTATATGAGATCTCGAGGTCATTTTCTATTCAGCCTGCGTCCCTCGCTTGGGTTACTCAACAGTTCTTTTGTTGTACTATTAGAATGCTCTTTCAATCTGGCAGCATATCGATAAGCAGCAGTTTCTATTTCATTCCTTACAAAAATTTAACTCCAAGATCTTCATGGATTGTGATGTTGATTATGTACCATGGAGCAGAGATGATCATGCCTAGTAACTTATTCTGTGTACTGTTTGCATAATTGAAATGTTGTTGTTATTGGCGCAGCCCTTAAATTGTCAGACCGGTTTTTAAAAAATTTGTTTATAAAGTAGCAACTAATTTGTTTTCAAGAGATACTATTCTTACCCAGCAGCCAGTACAGTTGCCGCAGCTTGATGTTCAACACTTATTTCGTTCTTTGTTATAGTGCGCTTTGTCCGAGTCAAGCGTTTGTCAAAATGTATACCAGGATACTCTTTATATCTTCTTTCTAAGAAATCTCCACACCATTCAATTTTCAGTTTTTGTAATAAAAATAAAGAAACAATGATTTCCGTTTGTTTTTTATTATATTTGAAACATTTTCATTTACTACGAATTACGCGAACTAAGCGAGCAAAAGAAATTTTCAAAACAGAGTGCGAATAAAACGGTTAACGTATTATACTTTATCACATATTGTAGAAAGAGATACATAAGTATGTACGAACTGTATCTTTCGGACCTCGCTTTCGGAACATCCCCCGGACCCATGAATAATAATAGTATTCTACAGTTCATATACAGAGTCGGTCCTCGATATAAATTGGGGAAAGACATATGTTGCGAAAGTCGGATAAATCGTAATTCGTATTCCTGTCGCCAGGGAAAGCTACGTGCACCAAACACACATATACGAATTCATATTAATACTGACGAGAAAAATTTGCTAATTTTTAAGTACACCCGATTTATGTTGTTTATTAATTGTACGAACGGCCTAAAATTTTCATAAAACTGCTGCACCTTCTGACGAATCGTTGAAGGAAATGTCGATCGTTTCTCGCACGCCAGAGAGCCAGCCTGCTACTTCGAAAATCCGTTGAATTCGGGTCAGAAGAGTCGATTTCAATTTAGCATTTTACGGAAAATGGCGGTATTTTCACGATGATTAAAAAAGTTTTCAGAACCGATAAATTTTGCACTGTTTATGAGAGAATTTCTATTACAACTTCCACAGCACACTTAGAAGCACAACAACACTTCATAAAGTGAAAACGTAGCATAATTTCTTAATGCCTCGACGTAATTAATACATTAAGTTTTACTTTAGTCGTTCTTCTTTCGTCGCGGCTAATATGAAAAGAACAGTTATAAAATAACAGATTTCTCAAAGTACTTGGTATTGTTAAATGCAGGATTTTAAATTTGTGTTTTTTTTTTTTTGTCCTAAGATGAATTCGGCTCACTTTTACATATAAAAGTAGAATATACATGAGTTCATTAATAAAACGAACTACTTTTTCTCTATAATAAAATTTTCTCTTTTTTTCCTAATGATGCTACATAAAATGAATATTTACCGAAATTTTCTACGATAAATTTAATTTATTGTGTTTAAGAAAACGAATAAGTCATTTAACGTGTATACGTATTAAATAATAAGTAAACATTCGACAAATCGATTAATGAATATTCAAATATTGATAGTCATGCAATCGTCATTTTTTTTTACGCTATAAAAAGGTTTTACGATCTGAAACATTTTTAATTTTATTCTTATTGAAATACATTTTATTTAGAATTGTATAAAAATAATTTAAAATAAAAGCGAGTTTTAATCGATTGCTGATTTTATAAATATATTTTTGTATTTCGAAAAAAAAAAAATGTAATAAATCATTCATTCATTTTCACATAAACAATTATGGAATTTTAAATAAAACTTTTAATTTATAAAAGAAGAGAACGTGATATAAATATATATATATATATATTTTTTTTTTGGTGAAAACATAATGATAAAAAAAAATTACAAACATTTATATCAAATCCGTTGTTTGACGTTCAATTTATATAGTATTCAGTTTGTTATAGTAAGGAAGTTGATTTTGTAAAGAGAGCATAATGTTAATTTTATTAATCATTCATGCGTACGCCATTGGGTTCTTTTTTTGCTCGTTTGTTTCTACATATATGTAATACTGAGTTGTTTTTTTTATCATTTTTTCTTCGAACTATTAAAATCCTTAATCCGCACCTGATTCGAATACTTTCCTTGAAATATGTGTTCGTACTACATTTTCTCACTCGGATATGAAAATTACTGCGAAGACCGAAGGGCGCTTACTTTATTACGTGATGCCTAAACTTCTGTAATTAATAAGAACATTAATAAATACACCTAAATCAAACAAACTATTAATAAATATATTAGAGAAATACATCACAATATTCGTAGTCTGTTATAATTTTCTTATTATTTATGGTTCCATCAGAGTAGTCAGGTATGATTAAAATTGCTATACGCAATTTATGTAATTATTTGAAATACAAGGTGAAAAAAAACAAAAGGCGGGTTACGTCGCTCTTATTCCATAGAGTTTCGTTCGTCTTTGCTGGCTAAAACTCGGGGACAAATATGTTTAATTAGCCAATCGCTTCAATTGTTGCTATTAGTTCCATAATTTGGTACACTCGAGCTGACAGTTCAATTCGCGAGAACGGTCGGAAGAGAACGAAAGAAAGCAAAGACGAAGAGAGTTATTTGTTTATTTATTTTAAAAAGGTTTGCTGTTCTCGTACAAATGGGGGGGGGGTCTGTGTCCCGGTGGCTTCATCCGTCACGGTTTATTTATGAAATGCCCGGCGAACAATTATAGTAAAGTTACGCATTAAAACGGAGAAGAGAGCTACACTAAAAATCCATTAAATATTAAACCGATGGCCGGCGTCGTCTTCTTTCCAACTTCTTGACAGAAACGAGTTCACCAATCCGGCCAATTCTCTCTTGCTCCAATCATTCCAACCCGTTATACACATTGTACTGCACTTAATGCACCGAGTCGTCGCCCGTCCACCGTTTCCCGCGCGATGCTTTTCGGTTATCATCCCTGTATAAAGTAATTAGCGAGATAACAACGAAAACCGGTGCACCCTCTACCGCCAATCAACCGAAGAATCTACTACTTGACAGCCATCGAAGTTGTCGGAGGAACGGAATTTCTGCCAAAGCCGAATAACTGGAACCCTTCTTTCATTTATTTAATCACCCGGTCCGATCTATTTCTTCTCATACGCGTCTGCCAACGTTTTTTTTTGTTTTTTTTGTCGTTTAGCATGTTTAAAAATTCATCTCGTTCGAACAATTTACCGCGTTGTCTGGCAATATCACGCCATCCGTTTTTTTTGTATGTTAAAAGTAACCTTTGTTTTTTGGTTGTATTTGTTTTGCGTGATTTGTAGAGAAAAATCTCAAAGATTCTGCTTTCCTAAATGATGGCAAGCTTCAAGACTTTCTTCCGCGGTCTCTTTAATGAATGATTCGACTTTTTTGAATAAAGACAATTTAGCTTCTTAAATTTCTAATGCGCTTTTTGGGTATTTAACAGTTTAATGGTCGGTCTCAGCTGCGACACAGAACATCAACAAAGTTGAAGGGTTTGAAGGGATCCCGAAACGAGAGATTAGATGGCCACCGGTCGAGAAAGGCAATATTTTAAGGCGGCTTTATTACGCCTAAAGATGGGGTTTTGTTGTATATAACGAAATGCGAGAACGTTTCCGAAATCGAAAAGGTGTTCAAAGTAGTAGTTGAAAATAGCGATAGCAGCCGCAGAAAATGCTCGTTCACATTTATAGATTGTCGGGCATATAATCCTAAAAATGAATGAACGAGTCAAAAAATAATCAATTTTATGAAAATCAGAAATCGGTACTTTAAACTTAGTAATAGAACCAATATTCGATATAGAAACTTTATTTAGACAAGATATCGAAATATAGTTTTACAACTGAAATATGATAAACAGAAGTTTTATACCAAGTAAAATTATTATATTTAAGAGATTTACGAAAGTGAAAATAACATACTTATGATCCGTAACATGACTATATGTTCTCTACACATTTGAAGGTTTTTTTTTTGGTTTTTTTTTTTTTTGTTTTGGTAAAATACGAGATTTTTCCGTAAAACCATGGGGACAGGAAGATTGACTGATACACTTTTCTGCTAGAATGAGGGAGACATTTATAAAATGCCTTCTGCGATAACCTTTTTATTTAAATGGTACCGTGTTGTAAAAGACGGACGATCTTACTTAATGCTAAGATTCAGTCAATAATCATCCAGATTGTTTCATTTAAGTCTGTCTAGTCACATTGCATACTCATAAAATCTACCTTGTATCGCGCCTATCTATCCGCTACGAATACACGTGAACGGACAGAGTATTGCAAATAATCTTGTTCTTCTTTTTCTCGAGCAACAACAACTGGTTGTCACACGGAACCGATCACTATTCTATAAAGATTACCAGTTTTGAAGCTGTTACAGCTGCGGATATTGCTCGTTGAAATATGATATAGAGGATAATAATTAAACAGTTTTTTACATTGTTACCGGGAAACGGAATACGTAAATTATAACATCTAGATTCTAGCAGAAGCGCTGAGACCGTCTCGCATAGGCGACACTCGAGGAAATTCGATACGGAACATGAATAGCCACAAAAAGCGCTGCTTTGAACATTTCAATCGTCCGTTATTATCATGATGTAGAATGCACGCCTGCTGCATCGACCCGCGTTTAATGTCTTTTACCGTCGTCCAGTAAATAGTATATATCAATTCCGAAGTTTATGAAAAATCCCGAAATGGCAGTTTTAATCGTCGCAAAAGCCGAAAATTTTACGATAATTAACGAAAAAAAAGAAAATACCTCTTCTGAATAACTAGGTAGGAGAGTACGTGCGTGTACGTGTATATTGCGGATTGTAGATAGAATTTTACGACATAGCTTTGTTACAGTTCCGAAGTTAACCTGTAGTTATTGTATTCGAATACGCTGGAATTTTTAATTCATTTGAAAATATTACAAAGAAAAGTAAATTTCGTCGAAACTAAAATCATAATATAAAGCGTCGTCGACTAACTGTAATCACATAACAAATTAAGATCGAAGTACAAATGTAGCAAACTGTGTACATACCGCTTAGAGACGCTTTCTCGGACGATCATCTCTTTTCCAATCAACACAATATACATATTGTCGTATATACATTTAAATTCGTACGTCATATTTGTACTTTAATCCGAATGTATTTTTATATACCTAATAGACGGTATAATGGTTCTGTAATCAACCAACGTGTCCTAAGATGATTAGTGTATATAGTATTGAAACAAAAAAATTGGTGAATTTAAAAATGAAAAACACGTCTTAAAGTATTGTTCGCAACCATGTAACGAATGCGTATTATAAGTAGAAAATTAGTTTTGTCGGATACAGTACCGATTCGTTTCTGTTGGAATTTTAAGTGCTTTTAACTAAAAACACCTGTAATAATTATGAACATTGTTACGAAATGTCTTCTTTACCGTTCTTTATTTGCGGGCGCCAGTGGTAAATTACGGACTACCACGACCGAATTAACTCTGCCAAGCAGAGCGTCAGGCTTTTTTTTTGAAAGAAATTTGCCGACAAAGATAAAAAAAATAATAATAAGCCGTTCTCTTTTAACATAACGTGTATCTAATAACAACTATAACATAGCAAAAAAATGCAACCGCGTAACAAAAGAAAAAAAAATTCATTAGGACTAGAAAAAAACGTTGCATTCGCGGCGATGACTTCGACTAGATCTCAATATTGATCGAAACGGTAACTCGACCGCACAACAAGATTTAGCATATATCACATAAGACGAACGACTAGATAATACGCGATTTTAACAACGGTAACTCGGGTAACTGACCGCACAACAATATTTAATGCCTCAGACGAACGACTAGATAATACGCGATTTTAAAAACTAACGGTACATTACCGAATCCTTATCAATTAATCACATAGCCGCTGCAGCGCTGATCTTCACACACGGCTCACGCGGCCGACAGGCACTATCCTGTTGTCGCGGACCACACATACCAGGACACTTACACAACCCCTAACACTACCCGAAATTTGACGAGAATCGGAAATTACCTATTCGGTCGTGTAAATATCCCGGCCGTATTCTCCGCCGACAACGAACAATACGATGATGCCGAGAGATCGAAAATTAATGATTTTAATCGGAGAATAATTTCTAGCTCGACATCATCGCTAGATAGCGCCGTAAATGCCGAATCCGTATCACTACCCCACCACCATTTCCATCCAAAACGAAGGTTTTGGATGAGAACTTAGGTGCACAAGAACCAACGGATTCGGACCACCCGTTGCCGAGCAACGGAGCCCTATACAAATCTCTACCGTCTTAATCCGCCTGCACACGACACACACCACAAACATTCCATAACTGGTCACTGGGACGACCACACATACACCAGGTCTTCTATACAAGAAACCAAAACGGAAATAGTACGCCAAAATCCAAAAAATTAAATTAAATTCAAAACTTTGCAAAAGTCTCACCTAAAAAATCTCTAAACGACACGACTCGTGACTAAAAACTCGAGGACACCGAAGTCCGAGACCAAAATAATCAAACGATCTATCTATAGGCAAGCTCAGGGACACCGAAGTCCGAGACACGAGCAACCAACACAACACCAACAACACATCCTTACAACAATTTTCGAAGGCGCAAAACAGGAAAAGTGAAGGTAAGAGGAAAAGAGAGAAAAGTGTGCACGTGTTCGCCATACCAGCACACTAAACAACATTGTGGTCCCGCCACGAAAAGTTTGTGCCCACGCACCAAACCAAAACATGAGCACCAACACGCCCAGGCGCATCCAACCAACATGGGCCCCAGCACGTGCGGCCTCGACTACCAAAAAAACGACAAAACGGGCACCACAGAAACATGAAGATATGGCCGAATACGCACCCCACCAGGAAAACTAGGAAAAGGATTAGGAAAACGAAACTGGAATACAGAATGGGAAATCTAGGAAAATGCCGAAAGAAAACCATCACGATAACTGGACATCAGAAATGAGCCAGCTTTTATACTTCCGAAGGCGATAAAACTACCTTGCTTGCCTTCCCACGGCGCAAGCCACCGGTCAACTAGGAAAATAACAACAAAGAATTACTAATAAAAAATGCCTTTAGACCTGATGTAATCACATATTCCCAACGCTAACACACACAGAAATTCGCCAATCGTCTGCCGGAATACAAAACGGTTGCGCATATATTTTACTAAACGCATGCAAGATAAATAATAAAAATTATGTGCTCCGTACGGCGGCACCTAAACGAAATTTTATAAGCGAGACACTCGCCCAACCCGGCCGCTTATAAAGGAAGAATACGAAAATAAGCTTTCAAGGAGGTCGCGTTCAGCCCCATAGCCACGACTGCATGAACAGCGCCCACGGAACCGACGAACTACGAAAAACGAGCATGACCAAGTAAGGATCTACCGTCCAACACTACGGCCACGACTGCCTGAGCAGCGCCCACAGTGCCTACGGATCACGAAAGGGATTGAAGGAACGACTACGGATTACCTCCCGCAAGCCGGGTAAACAACTTCTCTTCCGGTGCCTAAAGTCGGAGAAAAAAAACATATACAATAAATAAACAAAACTAAAAAAAATAACAATATTAATCGTACGGTCAAAAATCGCACGGCAGAAAGTCGTCCGGTAGGGAACCGCACAAAGAAAAAGTCGCACAAATGACTAAAAAAACGCATGGCGATCACGAACGAAAGAATCGCACCAAACGTTCGGCGACGAAAGCCATCGCCATTACGCCATAGCAAACAAAACAAAATAACACAAGGCACACAAGCAATACAAAACAACAATAACAGATCTTGAATAAAAAAAATCGCAGCAGTCTCTCCCGACGGGAACTCGTCGTCGGAAGGGACGGAAAAACTCGCCAAGTGGCAAAACCAACGTCAACACTCGACGATATGCGCCGAAACACCTGACGCCAGAACACGAAACAAACACAAAACAAAATCTCGCTAATACTAAAAACATGAAGCATAAATATATATATACGCCGGCTATAAAATATCGCACGGCAAAAGAAAACCGCACGGCGGGAAACCGTCGGAAATTATAACATGACGCACGGACGCGTCGCACCATGACAGGAAAAACATAGAAACAGAAAAATGGCGCTAAGGCAAAATAAATATACACAAAATCCATACCAAAATAGAAAAAATAATTTGGCAGCCCGAACGAGCTGCGGAAACACCCAATCGGGTATCGACTCAAGATAACCAATGGTTAAGATAGGACACAAAGATGTTAAAACAACAAACGGGAATAAAACCCGAAGACAAATTATATATATAAAAATTCTAGACTTTATGAACACATGATAAAGCATATCCTGACAGAGGCTGGTCAGACGGCCCACAAAACGACATAAATGTCCATTCCGGTAAAATACCGGAGCATCAAGCCGGCCGCAGTTCTACTACGTTTCTGACAAGCACGTCTCTCTTGTCAGCGATATTCGCCAGACGGTAGGCATTTTTACCAACCACTTCAATCACATCGTACGGACCTACGTACAGCAGCTCTAACTTTCGCATCCTTCGCTTAGGCTTACAGGAAAGGACGTGGTTCTTGATAAATACCCGATCTCCTACCTGATATTCCCGTGTCGAGGCCGATGCGTCGTGTTTCTTTCGTCGCTTCTCATTAATCATGCGGATACGTTCCTTCACCGATTCTATCATGGCCTCGTAACTTTCCACATTAGTCGGTGCCGGAAAACCAATTGCCTCGGAAACGGGATCGGAAATACGACCCCCGAAAACAACCTCGCTTGGAACGCGACCCGTAATAGGGCTCGGAAGGCTATTCATACAGGCTTCGATTCCTCGGATGTGTGACAACCATTCCGTGTGCCGATGATGACACAAACATCTTATCATCTTACCTAATTCCAGATTTATCCTCTCGGTCGGGTTGTTCTTTGGGCAGTACGCCGAAATGTGACGTACCTCCACCTTCCTCTCTTCGAAATACCGATTCCACTTGAAACTCGTGAATACCGTCGCGTTGTCCGAGACTATCGATCGCATTAATCCTACCGACCGGATAAACTCGCTCACTTTCGCTAACAGATTAGGACTTGTCAACCGCCGCATCGGGAATAACCTAACATACTTAGAAAAAACATCCACCATCACAAATATCTGACACATTCCTTTCACCATCGGCAACGGGCCAAACGCATCTACTGTTACCACATCCAGGGGACCTTTCGGCTCGTAACAGTGCAATGGACCCACCGACGGATGCGTAAAAGGTTTCGTCATACGACACAGGTCACACCTTTTAACAACTTTATTAATATTTTTCCGCATCTGAGTAAAATGGCACGTGCGGGAAATTAACAAATGAGTACGCCACTGCCCGGGATGCGCATACCTAGTGTGAAAGTACCAGATCAATTCCTCTATATGTGCAGATGGAATGCAGAGACGCCAAACATTCCCAGCCGACGGACGAAAAAACAGGATATCCTTATATAAAGCGTAAAACCGTTGCAACTTCACAGAATGCGACAAATCATCAATAACAGCTCTCCAGGCCCTATCTCTCCTCTGATCGGCACCCAGATCGCAAAATAATTCCCTGATATAATTTTGATTATTTTTTGCCAAAAACGTAATGAGGGCGCAATCCTTACGCAGATCGTCGCACTCGCCCAGATTCCTCGTGAGCATGTCGGCAACCACATTTTCTTTCCCTGGTAAATGTTCCACCTGAAAATCGAAATTTTGCAAGTATAACATCCACCGAGTCAGACGCGAGTTTTGCCACCGGGCCTCCTGCAAAAATTTCAAACTTAAATGATCCGAAAAAATAATAACAGGCCGGCCTTCCACGAGAATTTGAAATTTCTTGAAACAAAAAACAACCGCGAGAAGTTCTTTTTCGGTGGTGAAATAGTTCCGTTCGGTGGTAGTTAGTAGTCTGCTCACGAACATAATTGGCCGAGGGTGACCCCCTTCGTCAAACTGAGATAGAGAGCCCCCAATGGCCCTGTCCGACGCATCAGAGCAGACTACCAACTCTTTCCCATACTCCGGCACCTGGAGCTTAATATGTTCGGAAAAAGCGTCTTTGAAAGCTTGAAACGCCGCATCATGCTCACTCGTCCAGACGAATGGGACTTTCTTACCGACCAGACTCGAGATAGGTTGAATAATCTCTGCATACGAGCTAACAAACTTACGATAGAAATTACACATACCGAGGAACGACATGACCTGGTCTTTATTCACCGGACGAGGAAAACTTTTAATTTTTTGAACCTTCTCGGACTGCATCGAAATTCCTGACGTCGACAGCCGATAACCAACAAAATTCAATTCCTTCCGCGCAAAACTCGACTTCTTCAGACTCACTGTCATACCAGCATCCAACAACGCGCGCAAAACAATAGACAAGTGAAGCAAATGATCTTCTTCCGACCGAGACAATATGACAATGTCATCTACGTACGCCAAAACAAAATCGGAACATTTGGGAAACAACACAAAATCCAAAGCCCTAACGAACGCACTTGTGCTAATCTTCAGTCCAAATGGCACGACATTGAACTCATAACAACGGCCCTCGAAAACGAACGCAGTGTATTTCCTGGAATCTTCGTGCAGCGGGACCTGCATGAAACTAGCGACCAAATCTAAACTCGACAAAATTTTAAAATTCGCAAAACGAAACAGGAGCTCATCAATCGGCAACGGACAATTATTCTCGGCAACAATAATTTTATTAATATCCCGAGCATCTAGACACAGACGAATACTGCCGTCCTTCTTGAAAACTGGTACCAGTGGCGATACATATGGCGACGACGAATGCCCGATGAGACCAGCTCGCAACATACGCGAAATCTCACCAGCAACCGCCTCTCTTTTCGATACCGGAATCGGATAACTTCTCATCCTACGAAAAATGTCATGCTCTTTAACGCCCATCCGATACACAAAACGATTGCAACGCCCCGGGAAATCAGCGAAAACATCAACCACACCACGCAGACAATCGTGCAACAAAGAACGCCCCGACTCAGAGAATTCGGAATTTTCGACACAGTCGAACAAACGACCCAAAATAGACTCGTCCGGTGAGGCCACCTCGTTAACAAGAAAAGCCGGAATAAGTTCGTCGTCGGAATCAATTTCCTCTACATTTGGACTACGCCAGTCCTCATATAAATCAGCGAACTTAATCATGTGAGGATCTCCCTCTCGAGTTAACATTAAAGACATAGTGTTAAAATCGAGACGAGCACTATATTGGGCCAGAAAATCTGTACCCAGAATCACCGGAACATTTAATCCCTCGACAACAATAAACCGAGCTTCATAATCGTGCTGCTCAATACCGACAGTGGCCAACACTTGGATACGCACAACCCGTTTCGCTTTCCCGCACGCGCCCAAGATTTTAATATTACACGCTGGCAGCACAGGAAGAATCTCCTGACTACCAGCACACCTGACCGCTTCCCATACATCCGCACTAATCGCAGTGATCTCGAACCCCGTGTCAACGATGGCCTTATACATACACGAACGGATACACACTACCACGTAGGGCACTATCGAGTTACGACACGCACGAGGATCACTGGAGGACTTATCCGAGGAAGAAAAAACAGAAAAAGTACCGACAGAATTGTTCGGCTCGATCGTCGATAAATCTGCGTCCGGAGCGGAAAAAGAAATCGACCGAGTTGTAGGGACGCCATTACAACTCAGCGGAAACAAAAAAACTCATTGAGCCGTGCATAAATTAACTCCGTGCCCTGCGGACTAAAACAACAAATCTCGCTGGAACTATGTTTGTCATATAGACGAGAATTACAGCGGGGAAGGGCTTCTTCGTCACCATTAGCAACGTTTTCCGCCGGAGAGACAACAAACTCGGAGAATAAATCTAAAATACGAATGCGCGCATCCCCTAATGATTTAATCTTCTCGTTTAATTGACGCACTGTACGCCAATGTTCCGAAATGTTTTGACAACACCAGATCGGCAGTACTGTACATAAAGTCACACTAGCGACGCCTTGCGTCCAAAGGAAGCTTAATAGATCCGTGATTTGCGCAAAAATGTCCTCACTCGATCTTCGCAGACGCACGTCCGTCGCGCCAATGTACAGAATTACTTTCTCACATAGCCGTGAATAGCCGGCCTCGATCGCCAACCTTAAGTTGTGGATCGTCCGCTCACGGCAACAATAACCGATAAATGATTGATTGTTCCCACGCACGGTGCACCTTAAATTACGTTGCGCTACTTGAAACAAGGGACCCTCCCCTATAACCTGATGGCCCTTGTACATCGGTACGCATTCTCGCCGGTGGTCCTGCCGATTATTTACTCCGTTCCTCTGGTCGCGTCCCCCTAGTCTACGATTCCCGTTCTCATTCCACGTCTCTACGCGGACATTATTCACGTGTGCTGGCCGTCCGCCGCTCTCTTTTTCTCGTCTTACGCATCCCTGCCGATTAATATCCCGGATGTTATCATACAATTGCTCTGCCGAGTCGCTCTTCATCACCAGCAATAATCGCTGGATCTCGACCGAGTATTTTTTTGTCATAATTTGAATAAATTCGCTATCTGGGATCGCCGGTTGGAGATATTTCACCCGGTCCATCCACCGGATCAAGTAATGCTCTATGTCTTGCTCGGATCGACACTGTTCGGTGGGCGAGTACAAGCGCTGCCGCACTTCCAACTGGTCCCTCTCGCTCCAGTAATTTCCTATCAGCTTGACTCGGACCTCATTCCAACTTGTACATCGGCTTAAAAATATCCGCGCCCACTCATATGGTGCGCCGTCCATTCTTCCTAACAAAAATACCACTTTCTCGCTAATTTCATCAATGCCCAGCACCCTAATCGCCTTTTCGATATTATCCACAAACTCTACCACATGTATATTAGGGTGCTTGCCTCCGTATCCTCGAGGGTCTACCGATGTACCCGACATCTTCAGGGGTGCCGCGATTATTCTACTATCAGCCCGGCACTGCGAATTTTCGATAGCTTCGACACGTACCCGTAGGTCGTCGACACTCGGTCTTATCGTCTCAATCACTCGTCCTTCCACGTCGCTCATTTTTTTCTCGCCCTCTTGCATCAGGTCCTGTATTTTTTTCATCGAGATTCCCAGGCCATCTTGTGCATCTTTTAATTGGTTATTTACTTTTCCCTCGAGCGCCGAGATATTACGTTCGAGAGCATCTGTCAATTCGGCTTTTAATTCTATTTTGCAGTTTTCAAAGTTATTTTCCAATTTCGTCTCCAAGACGTCAACACGTTGATTTAATTTTGTATTATTTATTTTAATTAAATCGAATTTATTATTTATCTCATCGAATTTTTTGTTTATGTGATTATTATTTTCCTCTAGTTTCTTATTCATACTATTTATGTTCTTATTATTTTCCTCTAGTTTCTTATTCATATTATTTATGTTCTTATTATTTTCTTCTAGTTTCTTATTTATGTTATTATTATTTTCTTCTAGTTTCTTACTTATGTTATTATTAAATGCCATAAGCATTTTTTCCAATCGCGAAGTGCCTTCCACAAATGATGGCCCAGGATCCTCAAACTCGTGTCTCGTTGGACTCGGAGGCACATATCCTTCCGGCCCAGTTTCGGATGAATCGTCCGCGATATCAGGCCGTGTAACACTGCCCTCATCGCTCGAATCGTCCGGGATAGGCCGTACCTCGCGATACTGTCCCCTTCTGGTCACCACTCTAGATAACTCCTCTTTCTCCATACTCAGGCCGGATTACGAGATAAACACAAAAACCGAAAATTATTACAAAATTCGACGTGGTAAAAGACTAGATAACACAAATCGCTAAATTTTGAAAGAAATAAAGGAAAAAAAACGCATAATATAAAAAAAAACGTGTCGCTTATCTGTCCTAGCTTGGCAGTTTCCTCCGCTGCTTCGATCCTTCACGTTGTACTTCAACTTCCAACTTGACGTACGGCTTGGCCCTTCCGCAACGTTTTTTCCACAACCAAGGTTGACCGCCGGTGTTGATTTCCTCGGGTCCCTCTTTCGGAGCGCCAATGTTACGAAATGTCTTCTTTACCGTTCTTTATTTGCGGGCGCCAGTGGTAAATTACGGACTACCACGACCGAATTAACTCTGCCAAGCAGAGCGTCAGGCTTTTTTTTTGAAAGAAATTTGCCGACAAAGATAAAAAAAATAATAATAAGCCGTTCTCTTTTAACATAACGTGTATCTAATAACAACTATAACATAGCAAAAAAATGCAACCGCGTAACAAAAGAAAAAAAAATTCATTAGGACTAGAAAAAAACGTTGCATTCGCGGCGATGACTTCGACTAGATCTCAATATTGATCGAAACGGTAACTCGACCGCACAACAAGATTTAGCATATATCACATAAGACGAACGACTAGATAATACGCGATTTTAACAACGGTAACTCGGGTAACTGACCGCACAACAATATTTAATGCCTCAGACGAACGACTAGATAATACGCGATTTTAAAAACTAACGGTACATTACCGAATCCTTATCAATTAATCACATAGCCGCTGCAGCGCTGATCTTCACACACGGCTCACGCGGCCGACAGGCACTATCCTGTTGTCGCGGACCACACATACCAGGACACTTACACAACCCCTAACACTACCCGAAATTTGACGAGAATCGGAAATTACCTATTCGGTCGTGTAAATATCCCGGCCGTATTCTCCGCCGACAACGAACAATACGATGATGCCGAGAGATCGAAAATTAATGATTTTAATCGGAGAATAATTTCTAGCTCGACATCATCGCTAGATAGCGCCGTAAATGCCGAATCCGTATCAACATCTTTGTTACACCACAAAAATGTCCAGAAACCACACGCGTTTTAGGCGTATAGAAATGAGCAAATTTCATTTGCTGAATAGGCCGGTTGAGCGGTAAAAAAACCCCCGCCTGATGTATCGAACGTAAAGTTCAATTTTCTTTTATTTCATATTCGATTTTTTTACAATTTATTTTCGAAATGTTTCAACGTCGAAACCTGTTGTAGCAATATCTTTTACTTAGTAATAACAAAACTTACATATATATATTTCATTATTATTTAAAAATTTAATTTGTGATGTAGACTTTATTTAAAATGAAACACTCCGGTACTTAGTCGAATTCCTAATATAGAAAAATGCGATAAACTAAATTTTTAAAAGAATTTTTCGAAATCAAAATGGGTTTTATTTTCTCATTAAAACCGATAATACTCGTATGTTTTGTTTTTTTTATTTCAACGATGTGTATTTTTTTATTGCCTTGCTAATACATACATATAAAAGCTTCTAACATTGAATCTGCTACTACTGTTGAAGAATTACTATTCTACAGTCGAAAAGAGAAAAAGGTCTGTTGAAAATGGCAGTGTCTTTCCATCTGTTCTGAAGTACTTAGTCGTAGTGGAACGGTATTGTTCGAGTTTCCGATTAACGATAAGAAGATGATTGTAAATTTGCAGTTACGTTAGAATAAATAATGATGTAACGCGATTTTAATTTTTACCTTATTAAACTTGAGCGAAACAGGCGGGAATTACAGAACTCATAGTATACATTTCTTGTAATATCCCCCCCCCCCCCCGCACATAATCTTTTATAATGTAGTCGATAGACTTTTTTTACGTAACATAATTCAATTCTTTTACTTTACTTTTCATCGAATCGATTTTTATTAATTCAGCTGAACTTCCTTGGTACTGTTGGCCAATCAAAATCTAGTTACAACGCAGCTGGTTCTAGTGGTTTTCCATAAAACACGCCTTTTATTTTCCGACTATATTAATGACTCTTAAAGGTTGAATAATGTTGACGTAATCGCTCGTACGCTAATGATATCAAATCTTATTATAGATGATTCCTGCACTAAGACACGCTATCGAAAACTCGTGCCGTTTACGTATAACACTTCAAAAATACTGCCAATTAAAGACTTATTATTTCTGCTTTGCAGTTAAATTTCAAAAAATCATAATGAAACAAAAATTAGTTATTTCGTCGTTTTCTAAATTATATTATTCAATTTTAACGCTTATTTTATTGTATTTTTTTTTTATCACTTACTTATATAGTGTATAATACGGCATACGGGGACATTTTAATATACAACACTGAAAAATTATTAATTGATAAAATAAAAAAAAATAAAAATCATTGTAGTTTTTTTTTTTTAATGTCTTTTGTACTTTGGTGATGTAATGTTGGGTAATGCCCTCGACTGGTGATTTCAAAAAAAAAGAAAAAATAATACTTTTGTGATGATTTGCGAAATCAGAAAACCTCACTTTTTTTTTTATTAAATATTAAGCTGTGTAGAATCGATTATTATTATTATTGCCTCCTGCGTAAACGTTTTCAATTGATAACACATTCCTTGGCTTACTTTCAGCGAACCCGTCACGCGGTTTTTATTACGTATATTGATACGGGCTGGACGACTAATTTCAATCCATAAAGAATCAAAAACGTGTATTAATACAATAAGAAATCTTTTTGTGTCTTTCTTTGTTTCTCTTTTGAATTCTTTTTTTTTTTTCTTGGGCTCGTCAACGAAGGACTTTCACCCAGAAACAAATAGTAAGAAAAGAAGTCGGTTATATTTTTATCTGTCAGAAATCTTCTCTAAAAAGGAACAAACAGCAGGAATAACTAGTGGGGAAGGAAAGGATATAGGAAGCACAATAAGAAGCGGGAAGTCTAAGCCTCAACAAAAAGGAATACAAAATGCTCCGCAGAAAGAGATGAACACTGGAAGAACACATGATTGGCGTCGCAAATAACTGCACCTTCCGGATGGAGGGGACAGTGTGGGGAGGAAATTAGAGAAAAGTGAAATCTGGAGGAAGGCAGCAAAGAATGGCCAAAACGCATACGAACAACGGCAACAACGTCAGAAAAGAGAGGGATGCTAAAAGAACCATCAATAGGGAGCTGAACAGACAGATGAAATTAATAATTATTAGAAAAGGAGAAAGCGTAAATATCCGATATCATGATCTGATATGGAAGCTTTCACATATCGACAGGAGGTTAATGGAACTTTTTTAAGAAAAAGGCGAGAAGAAGCAACAGCAGCCCGAGCCAAGGAATCAGCCGCTTCATTACCAAGTCGTCAAGATCCTAATAAACAACACACAATAAAAATGCTACATTTTCATTTTATGTGCTTAATTCGTAATATATTTTTTTATTCGAAGCATCATTAATGTGCCCAAAAAATAGCTGTTTATAATTCGACTCGATTTTATTAGATTATGTTTCGTGAATATGTATAGCATTAAAATAAAGATTTTCGCAATATTCAATATTATATTTGAATATTATTAATTCAAACGAAATTATTTGTCTTTGTAATGTAAAACTATGATAACACATATTTTTTTTGTTTTTTTTCTTTTGGAACTATCGATATCAAAAACGACAAACGTATTTTAAATAATACAAACATACAGATATTAATTACAACGCAATTCTTAGGTCGTCCCTCATTAGATTTTGTAACGAAAAAATGTCCCGATTTTATGTAACGAAAATTAAATGTTATGCCAGTAAGAAAGACGTTTTGTAAATTTTGATCATTTTATATAAAATATAGAAGAGAAAGAGATAGAAATGTAAGCAAGAGAGGTCAAGGGGCAGAGCCGTTTGCGAGCTCAAAACGGCCGAGTTCGTATATGTATATATCTGCCATTTGCAAGTTGTTGCAATTATTGTAATTTTTCCGTATGTAAATTTTTATCAGATACTGATTTTACATCCTGTTTCACATTGCCATTTGCGGCAGCGTGTCGTATTCTTAACATTAAAAATCATTTATGGTTAGCACTAAACTTTCATCGCAGCAACTTATTCGAATCAGATTAATTTGATTTTGGCCGAATGAAGTTCAATTAAAACAATTGTATTAATCTATGAGTAAACCGTTCACACTAAATCAATCATATGTCACGTCAGTTTTGTTTGTTAATCTCTCGGCACGTTAATTTTTAATTAGTCGAAATTAATTATTTTTCTTTCCTTTTTTTGTTATTCGTATTTGGCATGCAATGCTAAACGAATTCTGAAAAATAGATTTAATTAATTTCTCGAGTGACATTTAATGCAGAGAATAAATGGTGGTGTCGGAATGGAAGCATTAGCTGGCAGATCATCATAATTATTCTTAACGCACCATAAACTATTGAAAAGAATTTTATGTAAAGTTTATATCGCAAGGTTTTTGAAAAAATTTAAAAATACGCTAATAACTCTGTTGAGTGATTTTTAAATTTAAATAAGGGTGCGCATAATATTACCGAACACTATTTCAATAATAGGTACTTTTATAATACTTATGTTAAAACTGGAAAATATTGAAGAAGCATTTGATAAAAATAGAAATATTATAAATATCGCTATTACCACATCCTTGTCAGTGGTGGATCCACGGGGTTGGCGGATAGGCGACACAGCCTCTATGAAAAAAAAATTGTTATAATAGAGAAACTTAATTTATGCTATAATAATAATAATAATAATAATAATAATAATAATAATAATAAACCTTTATCGAGGAAATTCTTAAACTATATAACAAACATGAATAGTATAAATTTGATATAGAAAAAACTAAATATTAAATTTCCTCGGCCCATGATGAGCAAAGGTTTCCTGTAATCTCTCCCATTCAATTCTATCTATGGCTACTCTTTGAAAATTTTTGTTCAATAAAAAATTACTAAAATCGTCCCTCCACCTTGTCAACTGATGCCCCCTTCTTCTTTTATAATGTGCAAGAAACCAGAAAGTGGCTCTATACGTCCATCTGTCATCCTTCATTCTTGCTACATGACCAGCCCAAGCCCATTTTTGTCTCCTAACATATCTGATTGCATCTATATTATTTTTTAATTTTTGTTTTATCAGTTTGAGTGGTACTTTATCTTTTTTCTTAATATTTAAAATAGACCGTTGAATTGTATTTTGTGTTACCTTTATTTTATTAATAATTTTTGAAGTCAGACACCAGCTTTGACTGCCGTATGTTAAACTAGGTATAATAGTCGCGTTGAAAATTATACTCTTGTGGTAATTGTTAAAAGGGCCTTTAAAAATATATTTTAGTGCCCAATACTTGTTCCAAGCTTTCGTTATTCTAGTATTTACTTCTTTTTCAGTACGATTTTCGAAAGATAATTGCTGACCTAGGTACGTTACTTGATTTACTATTTCTATAACCATTCCGTTAACTTGTACTATTTTAGCGTTAATTTATGCTATAATAGATTTATATGAATTTTACCTACGGATTTTAATAATTAATATTTAATACTATTTTCTAATTAAACTATTAATGTTCCTTTTTTATTCTATTTTAAATGTAATTTTATCATCGATCTTTTGCTGTTTTTATTTATTTTTAATTTTTTTTTTGCAATTTTAATTAAAAATAGTTCAATGAGAAATATATATATACTTTTTTTTTTACTTCCCCATAAGTGCAAAGAATTCGGATCGGATTACTAACAAAAATAAAAAAGCAATAAAGTCTAATAAAAACATTATCTTGCTATTTCTGAACTACCATATTTAAGGTATAATTTTATAATTTCGTTTTATTTTTCACCCCTAAAAATAAACCTAAATTTAAATTTAAAATTGTAATAATTATGTATTTATAAAACATTTTTAAATTTCTATAACCTTTTTTTTTTTTTTTTTTTTTTTTTTTTTTAATAATTGGACTCGTCAACCGATGACCGTCACCCAGAAACAATTCAGGGAAAACGAAAGTGATACAGTGAGGCGATCAGCTATCGCTAATAAGAAGGAAACAATGGAGGGGATAATAAGTGTAGAAGGAAAAGACAGGATATAACGAGCACAAAAAGGAGCAGGAAGCCTCAGCCCAAGCAAGTGGGAATACAGAGCCGAACGCTCTAATGAGAGAAATGAACACTTAATAAACATATGGTCGGTGTCACAAACAACCGCATCATTTGAATGGAGAGGACAACATGAGGAAGAGGTCAACGAGAGGCGAAAGCGTGAGGAAGGTAGCACGGAATGGTTTAAGCGCAAACGCACAATGGAGACAACAACAGAGCGAGGAAATGAAGGAAACAGAAGGAGCCAAGGATTTGAAGGAAGATTAGGCTGAACGGACAGATAAAAAGAGCGACAATTAGAAAAGGAGGAAGGGTACATATTCGACCAAAATCTGAGATGGAAATATTTACACAAAGGCAAGAGATTAGAGGATGGGATTTTTTTGAAGAAAAATGTAGAAGAAGCAGCAACCCGAGCCAAAGAATCAGCCATCTCATTACCTGAGATGCCAGAATGATCAGGAACCCACAGCAAATCAATATGGATCCCATGAAGAGAAGAGAGAGTCCGAATGAAAGAACGTATGCGAAGAATAGTGGTTTTTACCTTTTTTCTTTTCCTTTTTTTTTTTTTTTTTTTTTTTGAATTGCAAATAATTAACGAACAACGATCTTCTTCTAAATACTAAGAAGTAAAAGATATGAAAATGAAATATTTTTACAATCCTCGAATGTAAAGCCAAATTTTTATACAACAAATAAAATGAAAATATTTTCTTTTATGTTCCTTCCATATGTGATATTAATTAATTTTTAACCGTAAACATCTTTTACGCTCTTCTATATTTGGGAATTTTTCCGGATTTTTCCGAATTTTTCTGAATTTTCCGATTTGGTGTAACACTGTGAAAAAATTGAAAACCGAATTTTTCGAAAAGCTTTGTGTTCTGCAAATATTATTTCATTAATAAAAAATTATATTTTCAGTAGATTTTTCAACAATAAATGGAAGTTACACTACCAAGACGTCGATAAGATTAATAAATGTATAAAACAAATGAAATAGAATTAATCTTTGTTATTATATTAATGAAAACAAATAGTTTCCGGTATTATTGAAAATGCAACGCAAAATTCCCGCTGGCTTTACAATTTTTGATAAATATCTAACGCTGTACCTATTTATAAGGGGAATTGTTTTAAAATTTTAGTCTAAAAAAATTGCTAGCGTAAATTAATAATGAAAAAAAGCTGAATTAAAACTAGATATGCACCCTTGGAAAAAAACGTTATTAAAAACAACAAATAAATTACAAACAAAATTAAAAAAGCGGCAGGAGAAATTAATGCAATACAAAAAAAGGTCGGAACTGAAAAGAAACGCATAAAAAAACATATATATATTTATTGATGTATTCGCCTGAGAATTCGCGCAGTATTCGCTAATACTTTGTGCGAAAGCCAGCATTTGTATTCATCGTGGCGAATGCGAATACGAATACCGTATCTTCGCAACTGCATGAATACTGACCAACCTGCTGGTAGATGACGTTTGTCTTCAAAACTGTCATCAAATTTCGTGTTACTCATCGCCGATTAAAAATTAAACCTGTAGACAAACTGAAAGTTTTTCAAAAAAATCAGTTTTTAATTTTGAAAAAATTCTCGAATATAGAGAAGCATAAAAGACGTTTACTGTTAAAAGTCGGTGATCGAACGTCCGAAGAAACACAGTTGAAGAAAATAATTTTATTGTATTTGTTTTATAAAAAATTTAATTTATATGTGAGAATAGTAGAAAGTATTTGATTCTCATGTGGCCCCTTTTACTTCGCAGTATTTAGAAAGAACCACCATTTGTTAATTTTCAATTTTTAAGAAAAGAGTGAAAAAATAAACATTTTTTTTTTTTTAATTAACTCGAAAAATAGTTGAGACTAAAAACGAAAATTTTAATTTGGTACCAAAATGATTTCCCAAGTGGCGATAGAAAACATCGGGGGAACAGATTCAGTATGTTTACCGGCCTAAACCCTTTACAATAAATCGAATATCATAAAAATAAGGCGCGTCTTTATTAATAAATTTTCAAATTATTTAAAAAAAAGAGTGTTAATATAATATCAGTAACTTAATTGGATGACTTAATTAACTCTATTATCGTTTTTTTTTTGTTTTTTTTAAGTCAGAACATCGACGAAAAACCTCCACTTAGAAATAATAAAAAAAGAAAAAAATGAGCTCTTAAACCTAGAGTAATCGCGCCTTTCCGTGAAACGTGAGTGATCGCGTGGGAAGCATTTTGCCGCCCATATTTAAAATGATTTTTTTTTGCTTTTGCAAATAATAGTTTTAAATAAATTTACAATGATTTTAAAAGGATAGAATAAAACATTAACTATCAGAAAAAGTAACATTTATTAAAATTTTATATTTAGTATATAGAAAAAGAAACATGCTTTGGGAAATCTTAGGTAAAATTTCTGGAACATCTTTATCTTAACCTACATAAAAAAGAGAAAAATTAAACTTAATAACAAAATTAAACGTTTTCATCATCTACCATATATATTTCAGCAATGTACAATACAATGTTCGCTGCACTGTAACTATACGCATGTATTGCATCCTTTCTTGGTACTTCTATTTTTCTTGAGCAGACATACTGCTCAGAAGACACTGCTGAATTCGAAACTTGGAAAAAAAAACGCACGAGGAACAGTGCGAAGCTAACCTTGAAGGCTCGGCAGGAAAAATGGAAGTAGTTGCCGCGACCGACATGTTTGGTCGAGCACAAGACATCAATGGCGTTAAGTACATCTACTATGTGGGAGATGGGGACAGCAAAACATTTAATTCTAGAGCAGAAAATAATCCTCACGTACAAAAGAAGCAATGAATATGTGACACCCAAAAAATGAAGATTGGGTACTCTTTTGAGGAATTTGGTGAAGAAAACAAAAGGACTGAGCAGCAAAGGAAAATTAACAAGTAAATTAATTGATCAGCTGTCGATTTATTATGGTCTCGTCATTAGAGGAAGCGTATACATTCGATACCAAAAACATAAGATGAAAACATTTGCACAGCGGAAGGAGATTCGACGATGGGATTTTTTTTAAAAAGAGCGCAAGATGATCTTCAGATATTATTTTTGTTTTTTAAGTCATTCGTTTTAAAAATATATACGACCGTAAAGGAGCGACTAATTTTTGTGATAAATTTAACTTTGCCCAGATCTTTTGAGTGTAAACGTTTCTTGTCCGTGCAAAAAGATAAAACAGAAAAGAAAAGAAAAAACTGATCTAGGCTTAAAACCTTTGTTTCCAGACTAGTTTCAACAGGTTAATTTTTATCACTTCTGTTATGAAACGAAAACATCTTTCCCTGGAAGAAAGCTACTTCATCTTTTTCCGCTTCTGCAGAGTTTTTTTTTTTTTTTTTTTAATCTTGGGCGCGTCAACTCAGGACATTTACCCAGCACAAAGGACTAACAAATAATGAAACGTAGGAATAATTTAAAAGTCATATCAGGAAGGATTAGAAACAGAAGAAATGAAGGTAGCCAATATAGGAACAACAGAAAGAGAAGGAAGAGCAAGAATGTAGTGGGCACAGTAAGGGGTCGGGAGGCGCCAAGGCCAAGCAAATTAGAATAAAGGACTGCGCGTTCTGAGGAGATAGATGAGCATTAGAATAGGAGGTGATTTACATCACAGGTCAAATTTAAAATAGGAGGATGGAAGGGACACAAGGAAGACTGAACAATATTTGTGCACGGTTTGAAAACCTTTTTTTTTTTGTCATCAGCAGAGTACGCTGCGTCATTTCTTCAGAAATATACACTTACATACATATTATAATAGATTCTAATGAAATCTTATAAACGGATAAATTACACAAAATTAGAAGTATAAAATTAGTCATAGTACACTAAAATCTTGGAAATAGAAAAACGTAATATTTTCAATTAAAAATATACTAAAAGTAGAACACATTACATATGACAAACGAGAGATTTAGAATAATGACTGTAAACATGTATAACGATGTAATAAAATTTAAACAACTTATCGATATACGTAAAATTTAAAAATGTTTAGACCAAAATGGAATAATTAACAGTTTCTTTCCGTCAAAATTATAAATTCGATAACAGATCGAATACACACTAAAAACTACTGCAACGCACAATTTGTTATCGAAATTTTAAGATTTACCTGGATAGATTTTTTATATTGCGGAGATATCCGATGTAGCGAACAGGACACGCTACATCTTGAACGATTGCGATACTAACGGAAAATTACAGAAAACACAGAGAAAACGTAAGTTTAATGAATTCGTCAAGGAGGAATCAGAGTATCGGAAAACTAATGCTATATTATATTAAGAGTAAATCGAGGTAAATATTAAAGATTGTGGAAGGAATCTAAAACTCGATGGTTTCCTCCGCACTGCGCTAATGTGAAATAGTTTAATTAAATAAATTATACCAGCTTACCCGATAGTTACATAATAATAATAATAATAATAATAATAATAATAATAGATTTTCGAATTGTTGAAAAATGATATGACAGTTTTGTGATTAATTTCTCTATTGTATTCGTATATAGAAGAGACTTTTGAAGTTTTTTCTAAAACGATTTTAAAATAACGCGATTGTAAAAAAATTCAAATAGCCGGAAATAATTAATATCATCGAATGAATTTTCGTTCTTATTTATTGGTAAATTTTTTTCGATGTTTAAATTCTCAATTTTAATTTATTTCCGCGAGCCTCAAAATTTGAAATGTATTTCCATTTCATCAGGGAACAGAATTTATTCTAAATCCCGTAATTACGAGGCTATATTCAATTTAGACGATTTATTTATCTTACATAAACAGTAGTCAGACTTGGCCAGCAAACAGCAAAGCCCCTTAATATTATTAAAGAAAACAATAGCGTAAACGCAGTTTCGAATTTCAGATAAGGAAAATGAATTTTCATAGCACGATTTGACGGCATGAAATTTGACCGAAATTTTTCCAGACACGGCCACACTGCTTTCTGACGAGTCGAATCTTCTACGTGTCTGGAATAATAAAGCAGGGATAACATTTGCCTAAAAACTATATATAAAAAAAAATTAAAAATTTAAGATTTGTAAGTAAAATAGAAAGATGCGAATCTATTAGATTTCTCGTACTTTTTTCATTTACCGCACATTCTATCGTTCCCCATACGGCCGCCATTGTTTACGGCAAACCACTGTCGGTAGAACAAGAGAAAAGAAAAAAGCTTCAGCAAAATATGTAATTAAATGAAGACAGTTAGCAGTTCTGAGACAATAGCTAAAATTATCGAATTATCGGAACTCGACTAATTGCTGCTGCGCTATTGCAAATATAAAAATATTTTAATTAAAAGCGATATCATCTTGGCCGGGGCATCGGCTTGTCGACCAAGTCTTGCGCGATATTGCGTGTTGCTTGGTAAATTTGTTTTAAATTTGTAAAATTAACAATTTCAAGATTTTCGGCGCCATGGCAACCGGACTAGTAGACGTTGCTATTGTAAAATTAGGCGTCATCGCTGATAATTCTGCGGTTATATTTTATCGACGATTTTCCTTTGAGCTTTACGTCGAAAGAATATCTCTCTGTTCGTATTAACGCCATTATTATTTTTGCACCACTAACCCCCCCCCCCACATACACCGTTCACAGGCCGGCCATTCCGATTTTAATGTCAAAACTTAATTTACTACTAATTTACTACCGATAATAATGTGTAGCGGCCGTATTTTATTACCGAATTCGAACCTAGAAAAAAATGCTAAACTCGGACGATTAAAAATAATCCGCTTGAAATTGTTTTCGATAGAGCAAGTTTTTCCAGAGTCTATATGGTACGGTGTGAACTTCTACACTACAACGACTAGTAAGATACATTCGTAACTTTAGCAGAAGTGTCTTTGTTCTATCGCAGTCGTTGTGTGCCTACTCTTTTCGAATGTTTTCACATGGCGCTCAAAGTCTAACACACATATACATAAGTATTCCGAATCCAGCTTATAAAGCTGGTCTTTTTTTCAATGCTCCCGGCATTTCTGCTTCGCTACAGATCTTTTTAGTTCCCTGTGGTCGCCGAGTTCGGTATCTTTTAATAAAGTCGTTATAAAAGAATTCCTAGCTCCTCGGTATATCCGTTTTCCTTGAATCTCAAATACATCTCAAAATGATCTGTGCAAACGATTCTTTTTTTTTGAGCAGTGTTTTTATTTTTATTCTTCTTCCCTTATAATTAAAGTTTACCGTTCTATTTCTGTTTTCGATGTTGCACCGCGTACACTGCATATTTATCATACTCGGATATTGCGATTTTAGTTGTGACGGAACAATCGGATTAATTTTCCTCGCATTTCCTTAAACTAATCGAAAACCCCTGACCGAAATTTGCTCAAAACCCACATAGGCACGGTATCCGTCGAATAAAATAAATTGAAAGTAAATACAGCGCTATTTGTTCAGACAAATTTATCGTAAAATTCTGTCTGCAGTCCACATGTTTGTACATGATCCATTTACACGCACACACACTTGGAATCTACACAGAGGTAAATTTATTTAAAAAGTATATATATATATATATATATATATATATTAATTACAACGTAATTCTTAGGCTACCCCTCATTCGAAACAATGTCCCAAAAAAATGTCCCAGAAAATGTCCCAATTTTATGTAACGTTTGTTATGTTTTATAGGATTTTGTTATTGTTATTTAAAAAATGTCACAATTTTATGTAATGAAAGTTAAATGTTAGAATAGGATTTTTGTGGTTATGTTATTTTTGTTTGTGTTAGTAAGAATTACGTTGTAAATTTTGATAATTTTATACAAAGTATAGAAGAAAACGAGACAGAAATGAAAGCAAGAGGGGTCAAGGGGCACAGCCCCTTGCGAGGCCAAAATGGCCGAGTATATATATATATATATATATTATATTGTTATTTTGTAAAATTTTAATTTTCAGGGTAATCAAAATAATTTCCACTTTCGGGATATTAAAAGAAGAAACCAAATAAATAAATATTTAAGAGGGGAAAAATGTAGGAATCGACATTTTCACAAAGTTACGTGGAACATTTCGAAAAAATGAAAATGAAGGCGTCAACTTGAGAAAATTATCAACCATCTTTTGTACCAATAGATACAATTAAATGTTGTTTTTTTTTCTTTTTTATACATTTTGCCTCTCAGGACTAGAGTGACCTTTTTAGGCTATTTACCGATAATTCCAGCGTTATACAAAAATACGTATGCCATTGTACACGGTATATGTGGAGTATTGGTCATTACCGATATTCCGAAATTTTAAGAATCAGAATACAAAGTTTTGCAAACACGGTAGAAGTCAAAATTTCGGTTTTATGTAACATGATATTTCGAAAAAATAGAAAGAATGAAAGAGGAAGTTTATTTGCATATTATTTTTTTTTCTTAATTCTCCTCCTCACCTTTTTTTATATACGCCATTTGTAACTACTAAGAATGGCAAACATGCATATGCTAACTAACTGATGTGTAAAGTAGTCAGACAGAAATAGAACTACATTTATATATGTACATATCGATAAATCAATCACAATATCAGCGTTTGCGTGTATACTCACATTGCATATAGCAAGTGCAATGAACACTATGGTACAGCTTGAATGTACGACAATAGATAGTCGCCGACGCTCAAGAACTGAGTATGGCAGTATGATGATAAATTTCAGATACTTATGAAAATGCTTAGCAGAAAAAAATGCAAAAAAAAATGCAAAACAGTTTACACCGAAATGTATGACCTTTTATAGTTGTGCTTTTGCACAGTTATATCTAAAATAGGTGCAAAGCTTTTTCCTGTATGTTAAGAATTGTAACCCTCTGATGGTCAGAAGTATTAAAATACGTCTATACTTTTTATATTGGTTTCGCATTTTTTGAGACAATCATAGTCGCCAAATTCATTTACTATTGTGCCATTTTTGATGAGCTGCATTTCCGAAATAACCCCACCACAATCACATCACCAACATCATGCATATTAGTAGTATCAGATAACGTCCTTTTCATTATAATCTCTTCGACAAGTGCAAATTGTAGTTTTTCCTTTAATGCTTGCGCAGCGTGGTTTATTTAATATTATTCTGAAGCAGACCGTTTGCATCTTTTAAATATTTATTCCGCTTATGTGAGACTAGGTCATGAAGAAAGAAACCATACGAACGGAGTAGGGAATTCTATTTTTGCGGTTTTTTAAACCGCCAAATAGAATGACAGCTTTCTGTATACCTGTTTAAACAATGATCGCGGGTTTTTTACACGAATGGATCAAGCCACACAGGTGAAATATGTTTACAAACGTATAATGAATCTTTTTCGAATGTGAAATAGCCTACGGACGGCGACTAGTATGAAACGTGTTTTCTGATTCGTTTTAAATCTTAGTGAAAATGTTTTTGGGCTAGGTTTTTTAAAATACTATTATTCGCTTTAAAGAATGCGGTAATTCAAAGGGTAGGTTTGGCTCAAACTTCTTTTGTCCTTCCTTAAATTATTCTGAAACCTTCAAACTTCTTTCCTTCTGTTCAGTTGTCTCTGCCGAGTCTACTGCTATCCTTCGTGCCGTCCTTTTTGTTGCTTCTTTCCTAGTTTCTCGATGAAGTCCTTACTATATTAGGTTTCCTACAAGCTATCTCCTCTTCTTTTCCTTCTCCCTCTGCTGATTACGTAAACCTTCTCATACGCTCTCTTATCCGTACCATTTTCCTTTCTCACTCCATCGAAATTGACCTACTGTGGATTCCTGGGCACTCTAGAATCGAAGGTAACGGACTCGACCGATACACTAGCTCGTTCAACCTCTTCTACCGGTGAATTTCTCGGTGTTTTTTCATCTCACGATATTGATCTCCTCTCCACTTCAGCTCATTCCGAATTATCGCTAAACTCGTATTCCTCCTCATTCTCAAATCCGGATTCCTTTTATCTCTTTATCCAGCTACCGTCTTATCTCTCTGGTTTTTCAATTTTCCCTCCATGCGACGTTTAACTCTCTCTGCAATCTGTCGCCTACGTTTTTGGATACAGTTTGCTTCCTGCTTCCTTATTTCGCTTCTCTCTAGTAGTCCCCTCTGTCCCCATCACCATTCCTCTCACAACTTTATAGGTGAAGCTAATCACATTTTGTTTGAGTGCATTTGTATCGCTTCTGAACGTTCTTCCTTTTACTCTTCCCTTCTGTCAGTTGATCTTCCAACTCCGTATTGTGCATCTTTTGTTCTCTCCTTGCCATCACCTTCGCGATCGTTCCGGCCCTTGAGTATTTTCTATTTTCCATATCTGATTGCTAAATATTTGATTCCGCTTCTCGTTCTTTTTCCTCTTCTTTAGCCACTGTCTTTTTTGACGAATCCAACATTTTTTAAGAAAAAAAAAATACAGTGATTGAACTGTTTTAACCGGTCTTGCTCTAGCAGGGGTGCCCTATGGTGTAAGATTTTTTCTAAGAGCGTAAGAATTTTTTTTTTTTTCGGTCAGGAGTTACGTTTCGTGATACAAAATTCTTGTAGAAGGTAAGCTCAGTTTAAAATGTAAGTTAAAAATATTCTTCTTTATCGTAACCATATGTGTGAAAGTGCAACAGCATTCACGATCTTAAATAGGAAGAAAAGTTGCGCCGAAAATATATGTACAGTTACAAATGTTGCTTTTCAGACTATGTCATTAATGTAATAAAGGTTATATTTCTTTAAAATAAAACCATCTATTAGCAAAACTAAAAAAAAAACAAAAAAACATACATTATCGAGCATACGTTTTTAATTTTATATAAAGGGAATTTTATTAATTAGGATAAATGTACCAAATGCGATGTAATTTTACGAAATAGTTGTAATTTTAACCAAACTATAGCGGATACAAATATTTAGTTTTAATGTTTAAAGCGAAATTTTATAACTACAAAGGTGTGTAATGTTTTTGCGCGTTGTCTATTACACTCGAAAGTAACCAGTTTTATATTATTATTTTCATATTTACATCTCTACCTACATTAAACTTGTAAATATTTTTACGTGTTAAAAATCTCTCATATAAAAGCGGACCTTTTTAATGACACAATGTACATGACTAGAGACAGACATATCTCAGCATTAGCAGACTAAACGAGCATTTCTGATCTGTAATATCCTGCTGTTCAAGATTACTTGATCGTAGAACGCAGAAAACCTTACGAATGCGTAAAATTGGAAAAGTGTAAAGTTTGTGGCAATGTTACGTTTTTCGGAAAAAGTTTTTTTTCTTTTAATTCTAATAGCGGATTAATAATTAACGTTCAACCTTAACTGAAAAAGTCTCTTTAATAATTGTACTAAATTTCGATTTTTTGTTTTCTGTTTTCTTTTATTGGGGTAATTTCAGAATATGATGTATGTCGCGGTACTAATTAATATAACTAACGAGTCTATGAAAAGCGTGATTTTATATGAAGTGTGTAGAAAAACCCGATCGGAACTTTACAAAATAGTATAGAATTTTTTTGGTTCTTTTGAAAACTTCTGAATATCTGTAAGAATGTCCGTTACAGAAAACGGAGAGGCTACGTTTACAGTTAACATTATTACTAAAATTACGCATAAAGCCTTTGCGTTTCTTAGTTTAAATGAAGAAATACAGCATGCGGGGTTCTTAAGTGCAAGCTTCTTCTGCCGTTGTTGAACAACTCTTCCGATTGGTTAGTATGCAGGTCGCTCATGCCGTCGGTAACTGTGGTATTTCATTCCAGTCGAAAAAACGCGTAGTTTTTACCTGCGCCTGCAGTCTATCACTCTGAAAGGGCACAAATCAATTATCAGTCGGCTAGATGGTTCGGTTCGAAAGGTGCGAGGTGCGGGAAAATAACAGCAGTTATTTAATTAAAAGGAGATCCGGGCCGGCGATAAGATGGCCAGATTGCTTTTATTTAAAACGGAAAACGGGTTTAATAAAAAAAAATATACCACACGGACACGGAGAGTAGTATTAGCAGCGCTGACGATCCTAGAGGGAAGCACGCTGCCGACACTATTATAAGATCCAAAAAATAACCCTCGCTCGCCGTAGATTTACTAGATGGTAGATAAGAAAACAGCCATAATTTTTTTTAACGCTTTAAGTATCCCCCCCTCTCACACCACCCTTTTTTTTCACGAATTCAACTAAACAATAACAGTGTTTGAAGTACTTTTTATTGCGGAATAATAAATTCCCCCAAAAAAAGAGAAAAAGGAAAAAGAAAAAAACAGTAATAATAGAATTATGGGTAACACTCGAAAAGCTAAATGAAAGGTAAAGCCGATTTAATGACCGATTTCAGGTAGCAGAGCACGCTCGATGCGAACGGTAGATAAAAGTGAGTTTTTTTTTCTTTTTTCCTTTCCAGGGTTATCCGTTATTCATTCTTCTCTCTGGAAAATACGGCCGAAAAAAAAATTGTTCAATCAGAACGCTTATAATAATTCGGATCGAAAGGATTACCCTGTGCGTTTCACTGGCTCGTCACATTCAGCGTTGAGTTACACTGACGCGGGGCTGACAACACCGGTTGCCAGTATTTTCTCACGCCTAAAAAATTTCAAATTTGGAACCACGTTTTACAATGACATTTTCTGTTCCAAATTTAACCCATCCCTTTTTTTTTTTTACATTTTCTTTCTTTTCTTTTGTTTTTATTCAAGTGCAGCCCCCCCCCCCCCCTTGTATCTATTTAGTCGTATTTTGTCCATTTTCAAATAGACCAGTCTGGTATATTGCATTTTCTTCGATTATTATCTGATCGTTAGTGAAATATCGGAAGAAATTTCAAACAGCTGAAAATGTCATACAGAGTGCTCGGAATAAATGAACCAACTAGTTTCGTTAAATAAATCGAAAAGCTATTCGAATCATCGAACGAACTTTATTCGAAGATATGAACTGGAAATTAAGTGTAATAACATCGTTCAAATGGCAACCATTTTAGAACGCACCGTTTTCAAGCTTTAGTTTTTTCTCGAATAGGAGTTTCTAAATCCTGCAAGTCACATTGACAAGTAAACACGCCGCTCTTCAGGCAGTCCTGTAGGAGAAAAAAATTTGGTAACGATCGTATCCGAGGATAGCGTGAAATCACAGCGCTACGACAAGAAACGTCCGTGGAACGCGATTTTCAATACGACAAGTGTTTTAGTCACAGTGTGAGATAAGTTGCTCCATCTTGTTGAAACCGGGTGAAATTCAGTCTACGTCATAAAATTCTGCTGCGGAAACGAATTTATCACCACCTCAAAGTAACACGGTTCCCGTTGACGGTTCTCCTAGAAAGACCGAAAAATCCCTCCCTACTCCGTCGGCCCGAACGATAATTCCGTTGACCACATGGTGATTTTCGTTCGATTGCATTTGGAATATAACGCCAGTTCCGTTTGTTCGTAGAAGCAAAAAACTCAAAATGTACTTCATTAACCCGATTCTTTACCTCAGTTTCCTCATCTTCCACTTTTCGAAGCATCTCCTCTTGGCGAAGCTTATCATTTGCTCGTAGTCTCGTTCATTTCTTAGATTATCAGTAGTTTCTTCGGGTGATAACAACATCCGTCGAATATTCCTTCGAAAGTTGTAAAGCAGCTTTACAGCGATTGTCTCCGACTGTTTTTAAGCGCAACCAAAACTCGTTTGACGTTTTTAGCCGAATTTTTCTTAATTTTTGGAACTGAATATTTTTCATCAGTAGCCATAATGCAAATGCGTGAACCGGCCTTTTTTTCATTATTTTCGAAGTTGATTAACGTGGGGAAACTTTCAATTTGTTATCTTTACTCTAAAGTGACCGCAGTTACTCGAAAAAAATTTGGGTGCGCCTGTGCTTGGGCACAGAGCCGCTGATTTAACGTGAAACGCCTATATCGGTTTAAGTATTTATATATATATATATATATATATATATATATATATATATATATATATATATATATATAAATATATGTCGTTGCGTTGCGCGATTTCGTTTCACGAGCGATTTTCAAGACGTTTCACGTCAAAAATTGTTCATACAAAATGCCATTTATTTGGTAGAATAATAATATCCTTCATGATTACTAGTGTTAAACGGTAACAAAATATCCTCTCCACACACAATACGTAAAGCGCACGTTCATCGCTCTAACAGTGTTATCAACCGAACTATTTAAGGAACGAACTAGAGTTCATATGTTCTGGGCACAAACGTACTTTAAATAAACGGTATACTCGCGTTCATACACATGATGGTACATTTTTCTTTAAAACAGTCTGGTGGGGACTACTAATGCAATGTTAAAGATGGTATATGTACACTGTAATAAGTAAAAGTAAGTCCCATAACCTTTTTAGCAGGAAGTTAAGGTTTACAGTGTACTAAGCCCAATGATACTAATGGTAGTAGGGGGGCCAGTTCCTTTCTCTCGACCGCCTTTACTTTCCCAGATTTCTCTGGTGCCCAATTATTTCGAGAATGAACAAGTTTTTAATAAAACAACCGCAATACAAGAATTAAATAATTCGATACGACATAAGAAAAACGCGACCGTTGGAGTAGATGGTATTCCGTACGAGGCTTTGAGACTTCCGCCAACAGAAGGCAGTTATTGTTAGAAATTTTTAATTTGTCGCTACTAGAAGGTGTCTGTCCGCCTTCTCGGAAAGAATATTTCGCATGTCCTATAATTAAAGCGAAAAAACAACCGGGGAAATATCATTCATATAGGCCAACATCGTTTCTTTCGTGTGTCGGGTAAGACATTAGAAATTATATTAAAAGAAAGAATTTCATGGTGGATTTTTAAAAGAAATAAATTTCCAAAAATACAGTGTGAATTTAGGAATGATTCAGGAACTAGGGAAGAATTAACTAAATTCACAATGGAAGGGTCGAACGTAGAGTATTTTTGCTCTTTTGTTAGTCGTAGGAATAAAATTTAAAAAAAAATTGAAATAATACAAAGTAAAACGGTGAGGATATGTTTGGGTGGATTCTGTTCCAACACATTGTGTACTGGTAGAAATGGCGGAGGTTCCGATAGGTCTTTGAATGAAATATATGTCAGATAAATTCTTTATAAAAATCAGGGAACAGAGGCAGGAAAAAATACACGGTATTAGCAGTGTTATGCATCACAGGTATTGGAATAATAGGCCGATCATCCCTCTTGTTAACAGTTACAGGGAATTGTGTCATTTAAATATACTACGCAATCCAAATTCCCAATGGGTATAGTAATGGGAGAAGATTTGAGCTTCCTTGAAGGTTGATATAGAGAGAAGGTTGGGGAGCAACAGTGCACAGTTTAACGATAAGGTATATGAGAACTACAGGAACTATGAGATAATTTTTACCGATGAGTCGGTGGACAGAAAAGTAGGGCGTTATACTTCAGCTTTTTATTACTCGGGAAGGAATGTATTAAGGGTGTGCCGATTTTAATATGTTGGATCGTCATTTATGGTAGAACTATACGAAAATTCGTATGGCTCTTGAATACGCAAAGAAGGATAGAGATAAAAAAATTTTGATAGTTTCAGTCTCGTTAGCGGTATTAACAAAATTAGGGAACCTGAATCCGAAGAAGATGTATAACCCAGAGGTCAGAATTAGCTGATTAGTATATAAATTACGTTCTCAAAATGTTATCAAATGGGTACCATGCGGGCATTCGAGGTAATGAGGTGGCTGATTTACTTACTAGATCAGGCATTGTTAGAACGCGACACATTATATTGAATTGGGAAGAATACATTAAAAAATAAAGAATAAGATGTATGAAAGATGGGAGATGGAATATAAAGAAGCCAGTAAATAAAAAGGAAGAAGATACTATACAGTAAACAACGACAAGCGTGGTTCTCTGACGATCGGATAGAGAGAGATTACATGTAGATTAAGGGTGGAAAATTGTCGGACCCCGGATAAACTATGTCAATTAGGTATATTAAATAAAGAAAACTGTAATAACTGCGGGGGGAAATTGGAAGACTGGAGCATTTTGTGTGGCGGTGTATAGAGTATGAGCGGGAAAGGAGGAAGTTCATTAAACTTATATTACCGAAGCTATATATACCGTGCCTCGGACAGTTCTGGAAATTGTAGATCAAACGAATTCGTATGAATGTAAATGCTTATATCATTAAGGCCGCGAAAACAGGAATTTAAAGTCAATTAGAGAAAAATAGCCAAATAGCGAGAGCTGGGCCAGGGAAAAAAAATATATATATACTACCTTAAAATATTGACAAAACTATTATACAATAAAAGCGGTTGACATTACACTCAATCTAATGAATTAAATCATTCGGAATGTTTTCCGTAAAAAGTTAAGGAAATCGGCAAGCAACGCGTTCGTCTCAAAGATGTTAAAGAAACGTGGAATAATTGAAATTCTAACAGAAAAACAAACATCTCACTCAGATGAAATATTCAAAAGAACCCTCATTTTCGAAAGGAGAATAATGCAAGAACTATAACAATTATTTTATACCCAGTTTCAAATAATTAAAGAGAACAATTTGCAATTGGAGAGCAGCGGGCGACAAAATGCAACGAGAAAATGGGACAGTAAAGGGGTGTAACGCAGAAACAAATTACTATAGAAATCCCTCTCCAAGAGTAAAAAGAGTGTAAGGATAAAGTTTGCGTCCCTAAAAACCAAAGCAACGGACATATTAAAATAAAATGCTTTTTGGAAAAAAGTACCGACATTGGAATTGAATAAAAATGCACTAAACAGTAAAAAATAATCACTCCCGGATTATAAAATTTAATAAAAACGCGCTAAAAATTAATTAAATAATTACTTCCGATAAAAAATGTACATTTTAGAGCGATAAACCCCTTGAGGGGTGACATTATGTGATAATTCTTATACAACATTAATATCTTAATTAGAGTAGGTATGGAAATCATAAATTGCGATAATTAATGAATATTTAATGCAGTTATTAATTGTTATTGTAATTTGAATTTGGCGAAACTGTAATTAAGCTATTAATGGTGTATAAGAATTACCATAATGTCATGTTAAGATATATTTCTTATCGGGTATAATTATTTCTTATTTTTCAGTGCATTTTTATTAAATTTCTGTAGCAAATTTTCAAGTTTGTATACTTCTTTTTAAAACAAACGTTTCATTCATAGTTTTTAGCGTAATGTTTAAATTTTTGGTCTTGTCTCAAATAAACTTTTTTAAAAGTGACAAGTAATTTACGCCAAGACGGTTGAAAACTCGTTCTTTTTATTCGAATCTATATTTATCCCTATTAATTAACATCGATCATTCTATAATTTTTTAAAATTACATTTCCACAATTAATATTGATAATATTTGAAGTGTCATTAACATCCTTCCTTTTCCGTCTCCCTCGGTTATTCCTTTATTAGCTTCATTCATATGTTCCATTTCTAATAGTTTTCCTTTATAATCATTAATACTGTCATACTTTTGGATTGGGTAACGTCCTTAGCCGACATGCTCAAAAAAAAAAAAAAAAAAAACATTTCTTACATTAATAAAAAGATTACCAAAAACGGTCCCCCTTTTTTCAATGCTAATTCGAATGACCACTCAGTTTATGTTCACCGATTTTCATTAACATTCATATGGTATCACCGCTGCCTGATACACTTTCGAATAAACAAAAAATCATTAAAGTCGGTCCAAAAAGAAACACACACTTTTTTGAAGTCGGTAGAAAATAAATGTATACACACACACACACACACACACATATATATATATATATATATATATATTAAACCCATTAAAAAAGTATACTGAACTATTCACAACAATAATGACAAAATTCAATAATCATATTTTTCTTTAAAAAACCTAGCTACCCAATTAACTGGAAGCAGCATTGAGACCAATATTTAAAAAAAAATGGAATTCCCAAAATAAATTATAAAGATCCCTACAATAATCAGTTGAACAGCAGACAAATATCTCGTGAAAAATATGACTCAGTATATGATGCGCGATCAATAATACAATAATGTGAACCAGTAGGGTGCAAAACAAATCAAAAATACCTAGGATATCGTGATAGATATTGCAGATTATTTAAATGCCAGTAGGAAAAGAAGTGTGTGATTTTAGCATTTTCGAAGGCCTCTGGTATACTCTTTCGTTAAAATAAATGTTGTAAAAAATTAAAAATAAGTAAACCAAAAACCATCATCATCAGTGTGTCAACCTTGCGCCTGGCGGTTTGCACTATGCACCAATCGCGTTCAGGCCAGCCTGTCCATTACCCTCTTCTTTACCTCGCAATATGGTGACATTCCAGCTTCCTCAGTACAACATCCATGAAGGTTATTCGAGGTCGTCCACGCGTCTTTTTCCCCGTTATTTTTCCTTCTATTATATTTTTTAATATATTCTGGTCTTGCCGGAAAACATGTCCTAGCCATTGAAGCCGCGTTTTGCGAATCCGCTGCGAAAAATTTCTTTCTTCCCCAATTCTTTCCAGTACTTCCTTGTTGCTCACCTTGTCCGTCCATCTGATTTTCTGCAACCTTCTCCAGCACCACATTTCGAATGTCTCGAATCTTGTCCTGCTCTGCTTGTTTCAACGTCCATGTTTCCGTATCGTATAAAGCAATCGACCATACAAATATTTTCACCCAATTTTTACGCAAATCTATGGAGACGGATTTTTGTGTGAGTAAGGCCTGCTTGTTTTTAAATGCCGTTTTACCCATGGTAATACGCTTGCCAATTTCCTGCGCTCAGTTCATGTTATCTGTTAAAATGCTGATAGCTGTTCGATGGCTTTGTCTTCCGATATTTTTACTGAACACCGCGATCTTAGTCTTTGAGGTGTTAATGAATTCCGTGTTTATTCATATTTTCATTTAATCTTCGAATCATTGTAGATAATGTTTTGGCGCTACGAGCTAACAAAGCTTGGTTGTCAGCAAATTTAACTATGTGATATCTTCTACCACCAACCTCTAATTCCATATTTAAATTCATTAAACATTCTCTTTTAAGTATCATTTCCGCGAACACGTTAAAAAAATTTGGCGAGAGTAAACACAACTTTGTCTTACTCTTTTCATTACTTTAGCCTTTTCCGTGATTTGACACTATTGAATTTAACAGTAACTTCTTGCCTACCATATAAGTTGGAGACAATTCTAATCAACATTTTTGAGCATCCTATTCGACATAAGAACGGAAACAGATGTTGTCAAGGCACCTTGCCAAAGGCCTTTTCTAACGAACTTAAATATAGAACGTAAAATAATGAATTATGCGGACGATGTAGTAAAAATTATAAAAGTACTTTATGATAACAACTGAAATAGCAGGAAACCCGCAAATATAATATGCAAACGGCTTTTTTAAAAGTAAATAGTGAACAGCAAAAAACCCGAAAGGCGATAATTAAATAAGCTTTAGTAAATGAAACTAATATCGTTACTTATCAAAGACGAATAAAAATGTCGCTACTTACCAAATACTAACGAACAAGGGAACAACAATCGCACATACAAAAGCGTAAAATGTGTGAAGGAATAGAAATATTTACACTTATATGCATCGATGCAAAATTTTGTTGGAAAGTTATTGATCGTATATTACGATCATATTAAAAATCGAATAGCACACAGTAGAGAAAAATAATTATTTATTATGTAAAAGATGTCGGAGGTACACACTGAGTTTTGGTTGGGGCTTTTGTTTTCCTTTGAGAATATCAACCAGGATAACCAGACCAAAAAAAAAAAAAAAAGAGGGAAGAGTGTTTAGTTAAATTTTGATATTCACTTACATAATGACACTATAAAGGAACAAATGACATAATGAATAGAAAAATGAAAGGCTAACCGTCGTATTTCCTTACACATTCTCTGACGCTTGATGCGGCACCTTTGAAGTAGTTACAAATATATATACATATTCCGAGAAAGTGTGGCTTAATTTTAGTGATGGCTGCGTACGTTTAGGACGATGTCGATTGTTTAGTCTTTCCGTACTAATTTTTTCCGGATCAGTGTGGGCTTCGCTTAATTATTGTTACGGCTATGTTGCTCCAATATAGCGTTTTTTTTTTCTTCGCAGATCTATACTCATACGGTTTAGGGCGGCGTGGACTCTACTCCCTATGATCATATGATTTTAGTAATCGGTCACTAATTACGTCGCAGGAAGTGTATGTTAATTGCGAATGTATTACTAATTTGGTTTTCAGCTTCTTCCTTAATTCCGATAGTCCGTCTGGGATTTTATTTTTTTAACTGGCATATGTGCTACTTTTGATAATTTTTCACCTGCTCCAACTGATTACTGTTCTTAAAGCATTAACAGTGTTCTAAATTTTGCCTTCCCTCTTTGAACCGTTGTGTTTTTTTATTATGGCTATAACCTCGGCTACTCTTCCTTACACAACCTTCTAGCACCAGGATTATAATAATTTCAGTAATTATCCCCCTTAAACATTCCCCTATTTTCTTGACGTATTAGAATAGCCATCGAAACCGAATCACCACACTTTCAACCAAATGTTTTCAATATTTTTCTAGTTAATATACCACCATAGAAAGAGAAAGAGAGAGAGAGAGAGAGAGAGAGAGAGAGAAATTAAATCGCTAGTAGCACATTATCTACCGGTAATCATGATTGTTCGTAATTATCCGTGTCAACGAAACTTTTAGTAGCCTAGTTCTTTGTTACCTATTCTACCCTCCATCGCACCGATAACAGCTCTTCGGCGACTATTTTTTAAGTGCCTCTTGCATGGATATTTTCACACGCGGTTCTGTCTCGTTTGTTTCTTTTACGCGTATTATGCCTGTGTAATCCTTCGCTTTTTATTTATTTAATTTTTTTTTTTTCTCTCGGTAAATCAAAAGACTTACGAACGCGATGTCACTGCTTTTTAGCATAAACTTTTTCTCCCACTTTGAACGAAGTTTCCTGCATCGATTTCCGGTCTGTTCGTTTCCGGGTCCTTTACACGTACAATTTCTGTTTTATTTCACCTCCGCTTGACAAGAGTGTTGCGGAATCTCTACTATATAATATCATGGGCCTCGTTAACTACAAGCTGTCAACTTGTTCATTTGCAAAAACTGCATACGCTAACTAAAACTGATGAAACTGTACACCTTTTTTGTTTTATAAAGGAAGAATTTCTGTTATTAAAAATTTAGTCACAGACAAGTTAATAAAATAATAACGTTTTATTTATTTCAACTATTTTTGTATACACATTAGTTAGTTTCATTGTTACGTGACTGTAGGTTCTAGAAATTTAATCCTGTATAAATTTGTTTTTTCGCTTGAAAGAAGAGTAAATAGGATACGCATTTTATTAACGATCCCCTACAGTTTGTCCCCCAATAGAGTTTTGGGTAATACTTGAATTTTTGACTGAGGCCTTAATTAATGATTTTCAGATGTAAACTACTCGGCGCTCAAAAATAGTTGCATTGTTTCGCCAGCACACAACGACCTCTAAAATAAGTTAATTATTTACTAATTTAATTTAGCGTTTTCCGTACACTTTGTCTTGGCAAGTACGTTTCCATTTTTTTATTAACGTTTAAACTACCAACTAAACGTATTCATTTATTTAATATATTTTCATTGGCGCTATTTTGTACTTTGTAAGATAGACTGAAATAATTAAATAAATAAATAAATAAATAAAACATACAAAACGGAAAATTTGCAATTTTCTCTATTTGTTGACATGACTCGATTATTTAAAAATGCAAAACTGATTATTCGTCTGAACCCGGGCTAGCAGTTAATGCGTTTGAACTGTGATCAAGGCGCAATATCGTGTATAAACCTGCAGTTGCCGCTGTCTCGCTTGAAGGGAAAAATAAAACAAAATTTAATGGCAAATTCTTATCTGCGGCGCCGAGTTGTCTCGCGCCCGACCGTCTCGCATTAAAACGTTCTCGTACGCCAGTGTTGTTCAGCATCGCCGTAACGAAGATACCTTTTTTTTATCGAATATTTTAATCGATACCGCATTTTGCTGGTCGGTGAACATTAAAACACTCTTGACTCAAACGGCTCCGCGAATTATTATAATTGCAAAGATTACATAAAAAATGGCAATTTATAAATAGAATATTTTCATGCATAACACCATCCGGGAGGAAAATAAAAATCACAAACGTATTTGCTGCACTCGTTCTAATAAACAGGATGGGGAATATTTTTGTAGGTCAGAGAAATTACTGCATTTTAATTTATAAAATAATCCTTTAAACTTATTTAACAAACACATACGTATATGTATATAAACATATACACGTGCGAAATTGTGAAAATTATAAAGACTATTTTATTTTATTTTATTTTACTTTTTAACGATATAATGACGCAAAGTAAAAAACTTGTAATTTCTTGAAAAACAGTAACGGATACGTGTCCGCATTTAAACAAAAAAAAAAAAAAAACAACAAAAAAACATCAGTATTAAAAAATTACATTAATTAAAATGTTTGTTTTTGTCCTCTTTTTTTTTTCGAATTAAATATATGTGCATCGATTTAAGCGCTGCAAAATTTTGTCCATTGGACGAGTATAGCAAAAAAAAACAAATGTAAATTCAATTCGGGATGCAGTTTAAGATTCGATTATTACGTGTATAAGGAAGCGCTACTAACGTATCGATTAAGAATAGATAATTTTTACTCTTTTTTTAAATTTTGCATCCAATGAAAATACTAAAAGTTTTAGGCAATTTTAGCGCGACAGGGGTTGCGAACTTCAGTTTTATTTTATAAATTTCGCGGTAAAAATTTTAAATTTCTAATCGAGACCGACTCTAATGAATTTCATTATTACGTGACCAAGATGGAAAATTCGAATAGCGATAAAAACCGTATTTTTTTTAATTTTATTATTTATTTTTTTTTTTTGTCGGCTTTTAATAATAAATGCGGAATTCGTAATTTTTCGCTATTATGGAGAAATTTTCTATCGTAATTTGTCGGTTCGCAACATGTAAATATCAAACGTGCGCGCACTTTCCCAGAAGATTAGTCTCTGAATAAAAAAATTCACCGACTTAACGATCTGGACACGGTTGTAAATATTTGTAAAATTAAAAAAAAAAAAAAGTATCCTGCTTGAACCGAGTTCTTTTTTTTTTTTTTTAATTTGCCGCCATGTTGCAAGCTAGCACGAAAATTACCTACACGATTGTGATCGAGTAAAAAATAAAAATAAAAGTCGTTTAAATTTTCTAGGTCAAACTTGTTCTAAAACGAAATTATGAAAATAATTGCGCACGATAGGTTAAATTTTTTTAAGCGCCGAAAGAACGAACCATTCGAAAACGGACTGTATGTAAAAATCGTAGACGATAACTTTAAGAGAAAACTTTTATTATTTAAATGTTGAATATAACGATCACCTAATGATATCCCACCTTCGCGGTGTAATGCACACTTCTATTAAATGTACCGTTCTGTTGACGTGTCTGGAAATGCACACTTATTTCTCCGCTTATACACTTTGTCGTATGCAATCAATACTTTTGCATAATTTGATTATATAAGCAACTATCTTTATCTCGAGCGCAACATCTTTATGCTCACACGGTCTTACTGTCTAAAACATCTCAGCGGACAGTTTTAACGCGACTTGAACGCTATCTTGTGTCGACCGTATCGATTTTAAATATTTTTATTTGGTGTAAATTTTAATTTTTAATTTTTTATTCCAAACACGACGCGAAACGTCAAGTACTAAACCGATTGTTTTCTATTCTTCGGCCGCAGCTAACAACCAATCACACGGCAGAGCGCCCTAGCAACTGCTACATATACACCTGGATTTTCATCCCTCGATACATTTTCAACTTTTCAATTTGGCACGCATCAGTCGCGTCCTTAACGCGACACCAATCGGCGGGTCTTCAGAGTTCCAGAGCTCCTGTTTAGAGCTAAGCGTCACCAAGGTGCGCCACAGTGTTCGTGGCCATCAGCGACAGTCTGGTCACTGCTTCGATATTACGAATTGATTATTCTAGTCAGTCGTTTGGTTTCCGATTCCTGTTGGGCAGCATTAATTTTTGAGAAGAAATCGGAGGAGGCTTAAAGAAGAAGAAGAAGAAGAAGAAGGAAAATCTTCTGTTGAAATTCCAGAGAATGAGATACTTCAGAGATCTATTGCTAAAATGTCGGGATTGGATTCACTTAATTTCAATTATTCGAATTTATCTACCCCGTATTTCAGCAAAAGAGGTTTGTCTGGTACAATCTCTGTGAGATATTTTGTTTTCATATCGTTTTATTTATCGATTTCAGTCGCAACCACATTGTAAATCGTTAAAAATGTGAACGTTTTCTTTAGATATTCTTTTAGAAATTTTCGCTACTTTTCTGAATACCGAAAACCATGATCCCAACGAAATAAAACAGTGTGCGAGCATTAGGCTTTTAGTTTTAATCGAAAAAACCGAGCCTACTCTAGTCTGTCATAAACCACCTGATGGTATTGTTTGTGCTTTAACATTTTAGCGAAACTATTTTCCCACCTGTTTTCCGGTCTTCCTCTTTTTCTCTTCGCGTATATTGTCCAATCTGTTATTTCTTTAGTCCATCTTGTGAAATCCATTCTTTCAATATTTCTTGCACAATCCCATATTTTCCTTCTTATTGCCCATGTAAAATTGTCTTTAACTTTTAATTTGTTTTTGATTTTTTTTGAGTTTATTTTGTCTCTTAATTTAACTCCAATCCTAGATCTCTCCAATGCGTTTTGACATATCTCAATTTTATTCATGATATTATTTGTTATTGTCCATGTCTGACATCCATATGTTAAGGTAGGTAGGACGCACGCAATTTAGAATTTCCCTTTTTAGTTCATTTCTGTAAGGTCCCTTATACTCGTAAATATGTTTCAGCGACCAGTATTTTTTCCAAGTGAGTGCGATTCTACGCTCTACTTCTTTTTTTGTTTTTTTTTTTAGAGATATTAATTGTCCTAAATAAATTATACTCTCTGCCTTTTCGATTTCTGTGTTGTCTATTGTAATTCTTGTTCTATTTTCGTCTGTATATAGTATTTTTGTCTTATCTAAATTTATAATTAAACCAGCCTTCTTTCCCGCCATGTTTAAATCATTTAGCATGTTCTGCAGTTCGTTTATGTCGTCGGACATATACGTTGTCTGCGAATCTAAGATTATTTAACCTTTCTCCTCCCAGTCCAACTCTCGAAAAACTTCCTCTAAAGCAGTGTTAAATAATAAAGGAGATAATGGGTCTCCCTGTTTTACCCCTTTTCCTATATTAAAATATTCGCTTTTTATGTCTGTTACTATTCTTGCCTTCGTATCCGTGTACATATCCCTTTTAAGTTCCCTGTAATTTCCGAACACTCCTTGATTTTTTAATGCTCTGTCTAAATATTTGTGCTTTAACGAGTCGAACGCTTTTTTATAGTCTATGAATGCTAAATTTATCCCTATTTTATATTCCTTACATTTCTCTAAAAGTTGATTTATCACATGTAAGGGGGATCGATGGTTGAGAATCCAATTCGAAACCCAGCCTGTTCTATAGATTGTTCAAAATTTAGTATTTGTTTCAACCTATTAACTACAACCTTAGAAAATATTTTAGACACCGTGGAGCTTAAACTTATTGGGCGATAGTTTTCTATTTTATCTTTTTTTCCTTTCTTGTATATTAAGATAATTTCTGCTTGTTTCCATGATTTAGGGATTTTTCTATTCTTTAAAACCAAATTAAACAGAACATTAAGTAATTCTATCATTCTTTTACCCGCTAATTTAATATGTTCGTTCGTTATTCCATCCGGACCAGGTGTTCTGTTCATTTTTAAGCCCTTGATCACTTCCTCTATTTCTATTTCTAAAAAAGTAGGTTCCTCTAATATACTTTGTTTTGCATAATCATTAATATTAACTCGAATATAAGACACCATAAATATATATATATCAATAGCTACAATGACAAGAAGCAGGACAACGAGGAATAATAGGGAGGTATATTTTATTCGACCGAAAGGCATAAATAGTATACGATTGTTTATTGTTAATACGGATGAAATAGTTTTAATTAAGCTGCTAGAACGAATCCCAGAAGATATAATGCAAAAAGAAATTGGAACTTGGAAATTATTAATTAAGCAATGTTGGTTGATAACCTTTGAGGAGTGACATTAGGTTAGATAAATTGGAAACTGGCTGTGGCAGAAAATTGACCATGCGTAGCCATAAATCGTATAAATAAGTAGTTCTTTGTTTTTATCTTTTTTATTTATTATTATTATTTTATTTTTAATTTATTTTTTCTCACTATTTATAAGTATGAAAATTAATAGCATTATTGTAACATATTTTTTGAATAAACGATGATAAGCGCGTTCCGCAGCCGTATGCATTGCGGGACCCACAACTTATTTTTAATAATAAAAAAAACCCCAAAAAAAAAAAAAAAAAAAAAAAAAAATACCGATTTGCAATAATGAACCATTATTAAATGAGATCGAGACTCTCTTACATCGACAGAATACATTATTTTTACAACGATTTTGGATTTCGAAAAATCAAGCTACAGGTGTTTTATTTGTGTACTAATTTACTTCGTTGTTTTTAAAACACCAGTTGGGGGACGGGGAGTCAGTGAATGAGTACGTCCCCTTCTTTTTCTTCTATTAGTGATGCATTAATCCGAACGGCTTTTTTTTCTTTTCTCCAATTTTTAAAATGCAGGAAAGTTTTTCCAGTCGATTTTGCAGTGATCGATTACGCAGTGTAACTTTTCGATTGAGATTGTGGTCGCTGGATCTGGACCGGATGTTTGCTAATTTCGCCGTAATTTTAGGCGGTTAGTTTTTCTTAAACGTATCGTCGCGACATTTTTAAAAATATTCACAGCGCGATAAACCTGTGTATGTTTGGTATGATGTCGAAAAATATTTCTTTACGCTCACTTCAAATGCCGTTCCCTCTATTAAATGAAAGCTTACACATTAAACAGATGTTACCAGTTATCAATACGATGATGTATGACCGATAGATGAATATCTAATTTTACTAACGATATTCGTTTAAAAGTACTGAATATCCCGCTTCGAGATGTCATGTATCTCTACATTAAAAGAATGACGTATTTTCTTCTTGCACTATCCTGATTTTAAGTTGTCGGAAATTGAAATTAGCTAATAATCGTAACTTATTACACGCAAGCTAATGGGACTTTTCTGTACTCAATTTGAGCGCGTACCCGGTGCTGCGTTAATACTAGAAAGTAAAACGAATGTGGCGATTAAATGCCGGCTGCGCTGTAATGGGTACAAAATTTGCTCGCTGTCACGCTCACGAGAAAATATGAACTAACGAAAAAAGAAGACTGTTTGCCGCGTGGGCGGGCGGGGGAAGTGATTATTTTGTTGTGAACATTTTCAAGCAATATTTGCCGACACACAGAGATTTGTACGAGGAACCACGTAAAATTTTTCAGTCGCATTTTATTAACAGCGCCTTTTCATAATGCGTTTTCTTTTCTTTTAATATTGCACGAATTTTTAAAAGTCGCTAATGGCCTTTAAAAAAGCACGGCGATAATAGACTTTTTACCTCATCCTAGTTTGCCCTTATCGTAAGGAAGTTTGAACGAGTCGAAGAAAGAAAACGGATTTGTACAGAAAAAGGAAATAAGCCAAGTGTTAGCAGATAAACGCCGTACGATTTACAAGTGATTGTCCTCCCCTATCCGCCCCAAAAAATTGTACAACTAAAGTACCCTATTAGCATTTTGCGAGCGCTCTTCTCGAACGTCTGTTCTTTGCTAAATCTCTATATTTTATTTTATTTCATTATTACTATTATTATTACTATTATTATTATTATTATTATTATTATTATTATTATTATTATTATTATTATTATTATTATTATATGTTTTTTCAGCGCGTACTACTGGTTTCTTCGAATCTTTCTCACGCAACAGAAATTATTATTCAAGGAAACGCAAAATAATAATAAACAGGAAAACGACGAATTTTTTTGTGTTGTCACGAACGGTTTTAATTAAAAAGTTCACTCCAAATCTTTGACAGGGACCAAAAAAAAAAAACGGGTAATTCAATCGCTTGAAATTCACAATTAAATGGTAGGGAGGATAATACAACGAAACAACTATTTAAGACTAGGCTCAAGAATGTGTACATTCTTTTACCATTACGATTAACGAATTTTAGGCTAGCCCAAGGTAAATAATGGAACTGATTTTATCACTTTTTCTATAAATTAATACTTGGTTAGATAATAGAAAATGCGTATCATGAGGGGAATTGTAGGGAACTTTCTGTGTTGCGACCGAAATGCGAATGCGAATACGAATGCGAATAAATAAACGCGTGTAATTATAATTAAATTCGCAATTTCCGACGCCCTGTAACTTACTTTACTTTTTTTTGTAAGCAGCTGATGTAAATTTGAGCTTTGTTGGTGCGCAAAGAGCAGCCCCCCACAGCTCAATAATGCCGCAAAAGTAACAAATTCGAATAATTTCTTTGGTTTAAATTAAATCGATTTTTTTTTTTGTTTTCCTTGGCGTATTTAAAAATTTCCAGTAAATTAAAAAACATATTGTCAATTTTACGTTCAAACAGGCCGACTTTTTCGAAAAAATTAATATTCATTTTATCGACAACAAGTAAATGAATTCACCGATGCGTGCTACGAGTGGAAAATCAATTTTGAGGGGTTTTTTTTTTTTATTTTTACCGATACGTTAAAATTTTGTAAAAATCGGATTATTTCGAACAATGGCTAGCAGCGTTAAAATAGTTTTCTCTAATCGGGCGGTACACTTTTTTGTTTTCGAATTTAGCGAACAGTGAAATGTGTGACCTTTTCTTTCTTCGACTATAGAGAAATGTGCTAACTTGCGTTGCAGCTCTAACAACGCGGCCCCTTACTTGCACAATTGTTTTACCTTCATTGCGATACATATTCGGGTAATTTTAAATTTTCATTTTGAATTGATATAAAACAAACGAGTAAATTGTAAAGATGAGAACAACGCAAATGAAATTGGTTAAAAAAGACAAAAACATAAAAGCGTGTTTTACGAATAAATAATACATTTTACACATTTAAGCCCGATCTGGTCGATTAATAATTACGTTTACATCGTAATCGAATAACTTTACTTACAACACTGTAAATAAAAAAATTGCTTAGGAATTACTCCCCCCCCCTCTCTTGGGCACGTCTACAGCGAGAGGGAGAGGAATCAATTATAGATTCGGTCGGATACTGATAGAATAAAAGAACTACGGAACAATGGAGATCGACAAGGGAATGATAAGATATACTTAGGCACTATAAGAATTGAAAAGCTTAAGTGATAATAGATACCAGAATATAGAAAGGCGATTTAAATGGGCATTCTAAGGAGGTACAGTTAGGATCGTAGATGGCTTATTAATCGGAGAGGACAATTAGTACATCATAACAGAGGATAAACTATCTCGTAACGCACGATTATTCCAGATTTTAATGGAAAAAAGTTTTCAGTACATGAGGAATATGTAACAACATAATGTTAATTTGTACTACTTCTGAAATACATATATATTTAGCATCCAAAAGTGTTTTTTTTTTTTTTTTTTGTTTTTATTATTATATCAAGGTAAGAAAAAATATTACATATATAACAACCCTCTAGCTGTGTACACAATCATCGATCGTATTCGGTTTGCATTGACTTCTGATGTGTGCTGGTGACTCGGAAATTACACCTTTATTCCAACTATCATCTTTATTTTCTCTATTTCGGTAAATTTACCATTAGCGTACCCAAACTGATTTACATTTTAATATCGATTTTGCCCGAATTTTCTAATTGTATACGCGATTTTCCCCTCATATTTCTCTAATCAATCTTTCATTGTGTTTGAACTTATTAATTTCTCGGATATGTTCTTGAAAATTTTCATATCCTCGGTAATATCTTTTTGCTGATTATTTTGATACAACCATTTTCGTTTTTAAATATCGAGCTGTTATTGATTTTTGTCTTTTCAAATAAAGACACACGTGTTTTTGGATTTTATAATACTACATAGCTTTTGCAAGCACTACATTAGCGAACATTCAGGGATTGGGCGATCTAATTTAATATTACTTCGCATTATTAGTTAACTCGGTATTTTCTTTGTACGGTATATTATTTTCGTTGAAAGCTGGAAATTAGCGGGAATAATTAAGACGTTTTACAAACTAACTCGATGATATACTCTCCATTCTTGATGATTTGTAATGTTACTTTTTAGATATATGTTTTAGCGTAAAATTTACAGAATTACTTTACCCTCTCCACCGTTAATACCTTTACAGAAGATGCATTTGTAGACTCCGCTATAGATTTGCTTATTTAATGTTTCCTTTTTTTTTCGTTTTAATTTGCTTGAAAATGAAATTTAAAAAATTACAAAAACAGAATGTTTCGTGATGTAATTCTTGTTCTAAGCCTTCTTCGGCATTCTGTCGAATCAGTTGTTTTGCTTAAATTTTCCTTTACTCATTAAAGAGAATGTACAAGAGCTATTTGTTTGAAATTTTTTTGGCGTTGCAGTGTCTGGACAGGGGGCCGGGAGTTGCAAAGAACCACTTACTTAATAATATGATAAAGAGAAGGGGAATCACTATAAGGTTAAGCGAACAATTCCGTTCATACTTGTGCGCGCTTCGTTAATTACACCTTCCCCCTGATTGTTTTCCATCGGAAATTTAATTAATTCGTACGATATTTATGTAAGAGGTTCTCCGAGCGGTATTTCAAAAGAGGAGAAAAAAAACACAAAAATGTCATACAAAAATTAGGTACTGATTTTTCAGCGAATTTTTTTTTTTTTTTTTTGGAAAAATAAAAACTTCAGTGAATTTTTTACGATACAATATTATGCATTATTATTAATTTTTATTTAAATCGTTCTCAAATGTAGCTTATTTTTAATAATACGCAAGGCTTATATACTAAAGCTTTTTTGTATTTCTTTTTATTTGCTTTCATACTGAAAATACTGCTTACAAGGTGATTCCCGGAAATGTGAGCAAAGTGTTTTTTTTAAAAATCGGGTAATGTTTATTTGAAATTTCGGTACGTACAGCGTATATCATGATTAAGCATATATAAAATAAAACAAAATAAAGTTGATAATTATAAGGCACGGTGAGAGAGCAGGTGCGAGAGTGAATGAAAATTCCTTTACTATGGTAGGTAGTGCCTAATGATGGGAAGTTTTCCCAATCGGGGAAAGGCGACTGATGGAAAAGGAAGATGAAATAAATTTTAAAAATTCTTTTAAAAAATCACCTTTTTATTTGACATTTACCTTATTTATTTACTTGCAGAAAAACAATTCGCAGTTTTCAATAACTTTCTAGTCCTTTTTTTTTTTTTTTTTTGGGAGGAGAGACGGAGATTACACCATGTATCGCCTGTGACTACTCAGGCTATCTCGGTACATAGACCCTAAACAAATTAATGATTTAATGTTATATATTTCGTTACGTGAAAGTTCACGATTCACACCTATCGCTTTAATTAAGTTATAAATTTCTAAAAATCATTAAAAAAAAATCAAATATTTATTAAACTCTTGAGCCCGACAAACTGAATGAGTGCCGCGAAAGTTTCGCCAAAGCGGGTGGACGTTTGAAGGATGTTGGCAGTATGGTTTTCTATCCGCGACGTAAACCCAGCGAAACGTATACATTCTAAGAGGATATGATTGATAGGATAATGTTAGAGCAACACGACCATACAGGGGCGGATCCACTTAAAGGCTTTTTGGGCTGCAGCCCACGACCCCGTGGCTACAAAGGGCCCCCGGCCGCCATCGAAAACAAAAGACGATCGATATTGTGAAGAAAAAAAAAAATATTATCTAAAATTAAAATTCAGATATATATTTAACTCTAATTTTTCCTTTTTGACGTAATATATATCATCCTACTTCAGAATCCACTACTAAAACAAAAAAATAAATCCGCGGATTATGCGCCGTGAGCTACGCATTCCCTTTACCTAGTTAGTGAAGAATCTGTTAAAGTTGCAACCGAAATTGCGATCTTTTTTGGAGTTACTAAAAAATATACGTTTTCTTTTCTGCTTCGACCCATAGGTGGGAACTGTTAAATTGTGAAACAAAACTAAAATTTACGTTAAAAAGTTTAAGCCAAACCGGGGATGGTCTTATCACTATGATGCTGTCAAAGTTTGGAAAAATAATTATGATGACATTCTGAAAATTTTCAAAAATTTCAGCGAAAATGAGGATGAGAAAGTTGATTCCCGAAGAGAGGCAGGAATTTATTTAATAAACTGGCGAAAATCGATACCGCAATTTTGATTATTTTTTGGAAAGAAATTTTTGAGAGATTTAATTTAGTTAATAAAAAAATGCAGACCCTGATTTAGACATTTGTGAAGGCAACAAGTTAATTGTGTCATTAAAAGAGTTCATGAACAACGTACGGCACCAACCGGATCAGAAGCTAAAGGAATACAAAGAGAAGGCTTTTAATGGATTTGCAAGATAAAAATATGGAAAACATAAATCTAGAAAGTGTACGTAATGTTATTGATTATTATCCAGATGACGTAGACGAACACTTAGCGAATGAGTGCATTCAGTTAAAATCGTATTTACTACAGTCTAAGCCAGATTCTTACACCTCTTGTAGTGAAATTTTTATGCTAATTTATGAAAAGAAACTTGTTGATATTTTCCCAAATTGCTATACCATCTTAAAGATTTTTTTAACGTTACCAATTATTAGCTATGAAGCGGAGCACTCTTTCTCCAGCATGTCGTATATAGAAGACAAATATAGGACAACAATGTCGAACTATCGACTAAATCATTTATCAGTTCTTTTTATAAATTGTGATTTAACAAAGGACTTACAATGTGATGAGCAAATAAAGGAATTTGCAGTACAAAAATGCAGAAAGGTTGCTATATAATTTATATAACATAACTACACATAACCTGCCAATTTCTTTTGCAATAATGTCGTACAGCTACTGTTTAAATAAACACTAAGTCATATTCAAATCAAATAAAATATTTTATTATCCTACTTGTTTCCTATACCGTTTACATCACTATAGAAAACAGCTTTTTTGATAAAATAGCAATTAGTTGAGTAATTAGGTAGGATCCTAAGTAGCATTAGCCCAGGGCCCCACAAATTCACGATCCGCCCGTGCGAGAAAGTAGTTGGCCGTGAAACTTGCTTAACGTGATTATCGTGGGAAAGGTATATCCTGCTCTAGGTCGGCTGATTGCCAAGAAATATTGCATTCCGTACTATTTGGGAGGCACCACGTTTATATGATTTATGTTTCAACGATATGTAGTCTGACAATGTGATTCCGTTTTGAAAACCACGTGACCGATAACAATTTAATTAAGAACAGCAGGCCAAATGATATAGCATTGGACACATCATGGTGTTTACTAGGTCTGTGCGTTCATTTTTCGAAAACGGCCGGGAAGTCGAAAAAGCCATACTTTTCTTTTTCACAAAGTTGAATTAAAAAGGAAAATATTGCGACTATCACAAGAGGCATTGGGTCAATCAAGTTCGTGTGCGGCTGGAATTTTGATTTTAAATAAGCTCGTAAACAGAAACTGTATACAAATGTTGGTTACCGGAACAACGACGACATCGTTCAATCGCATTGGCTTTGGGTTACGTCTATCTTTAACGAACATGCAGCCGATATTTGAAATCATATGATATTAAAATAGCTAGGATAGCTCGGGCGGCAATGGTACTTTTTTCGTAAAGAATCATTTAAAATAAGGCAGTGCGGTAGCCTAGTGGTTAAGGTGCTTGGCTACCAAATCAGAGATCACGAGCTTGAGACTTGTCTTATTGCCAGGTTTAGCCAGCCTGAAATATAATTGGGTACCACCGGAGAAATTTGGAAAAGTAAACCGAGAGAAAGGAACTGAACCCCTTCCCCCCACATCTCATTAGTGTTGTTCAGCTTAGTACATTGTGTATCTTAACGTCACAATTTCCGACGGCCAGGGTACACTTACTTTATTTTACATTTAAAATAAATTATAACTGAATTATACAAATCGAATGAGAATTTCAAAAGATTGCTAAAACGCAATATGGAAGTTTCAGGGCGCTTTATACTTCCACGTTTAGAGTGCCCCATTCTTGTTTATTATATATTAGCAACTTTTTATTTTAAATTTGAATAAATCCATAACCTGTTTGTTAATATATTTATAAAAATATTCGATAAAAATAAATTTCTTAATAACGAAAAAATAAGTGTAAAATAATTTACTTTAATTAAAATTAAAATAAACACCTCAGTTTAAAGAAACGTTTTCAGGCATAGCCCATCATCAACCAACAACACAGAGTACACTCAAATCTGAGGTACATCTTTTTTTAAACATTTCACCTGTTTGTTTATAATTTACTATTAAAAACTACGATTTATCTTTGTCGTGAATGAATAAATATTCTAAATGTTTAATAAAAGCGTTTGTTAACGAAAAAAAACAAAATATTTTCTACTTTTTAGTGTTATTATTGGAAAAGGTTAATCTTTCCCGCTTATATATATATATATATAAATGTATGTGTGTCTTTTTTTTCTTGTAAAAATATTACGACACTATTCCTAGCGTACAGACGACATAAAGTCATTTTTATCGAACGCTTTCCATAAACAGTGATTGTGACATACAGAATCAATATGCAAAAAAAAAAAAAAAAAAAAAAAAAAAAAAAAAAAAAAAAACGGTAATAAAGCGTAAAATATTTATTTACTGTAAAGAACTAATTACATTTTCTTGTTTCTAAAAATATTAAGCCTTATATCTCACGAAGAAGTAGCTGAAAAGTTAATATGCCGCGGGGAGTTATGAAAGCGTGTTTAAAAATTGGTGAATCATGCGAAGGATAATGTAGAAGTGAGCAAAGGTAGAAAAAGAAGAAGTATCGTTAAAGATACAACTATTCAAATAACAATAAGGCGTGTGCGGTCATGGGACCCCAGTCAGAAACGAAATTCCTTACGCTGTTTCTTGTTTTTGTGCCAGAAACAATTATTTTATTATCACTATCAAACATTAATATAATATCCTTAGTTCTTTGATCTTATCAATAGCTGACCGAATCTACATTTAATTGATCCTTCTCCCTCGTTTCGTTTCTGGGCGAAGATCCTTTGTTGACATGCCGAAAGGGGGGTTAAAAAAATAATAATATTATTTTATTTAATTATTTCTAGGATTTACAATTTCTCTTTAAGATTAAGTTTTTAAGTGATACTTATTGAATAGAGTAAGTTCTAGTTGTAAGTAAAGAAACGAATAAAATCAATCATCAATGGACAGAATGTATACGTAAATAAATATTAAACATTATCATCATCATATTGTATCTTAGAAATTATTGGCTTATGGTAACTATAATAAGATACATATATATGTATGAGATTCAACTTTGTCCAAGTATCTTGAAAAAACAGCATCGACTTTAGTACAGTATTTTGTTGTGTATTGCGCTGGGTGATTATTAATACTTAAATCAAATGCATCTAATAATATAAATCCCGTATAAATTAAAACAAAAACATAAAATAAGTTAAAATAAAATGTACACGTGTTTAGAATTGAGGTTATGCTTGCTGCTCGAATCTCGATACACGCACGCACGCACGCACGCACACACACACAACCGTATATAAAAGGAGACGGAGAGAAAGAGAAAGAGAGCGAAGGTCGCCTGGAGGACGCATAACGCTTTTTCCTTACGTGACGATTTCTGTCAGTTTACTTCTACCAAGACTCAAAAGGGTAAAACCTTTTGAGCTCATATGAATGTGTCTGTGATTACATGGGTGTATCGGTATGTATATTTGTGTGTATGTATGCGTGCATATGAGTGTCTGTAAAGTAAATTCGTTATATACATAAGGTATTATGCCTATGCATAAGTGCGTGCCTATGCAATTATTGTATCTATTATATATGTATGTACGTTAAAAATAACTAAGTCATACAAATGTGTAGAAGAGTCTTAGTATGTGTAATATATTTAATAAGTTAAGTCAGTAATACACTGCTCATTAGTCCGTTTAGACTAGATTGTAGTTTTTAAATAATAAAGAAATTTATTATTATCTAAAAAAAAAAAAAAAGTTTACTTCTACCGTGAGAATTCGCGGCTGCAATAGAAGGCGATTCCCAGGAATTTTCTAATGTCGAAGAGTCATTCGTCGGGGGAAAAAATTAGAAAAGCGAGAAATGACCTCCCCGCTCTTCCGAAATGTGATAAAAATTAAACAAGAACCTCGTACATTAGGGTAATAGAGTAATTCTACCGATGATGAGGATCCATACAGTTTTATTTATACGCCGTATTTTAATGTTTTGCTGATAATTATACACGTTTCAATGTTCTGACCTTTGATATTTTAACGATCCGCCTAAAGAAAAATAACAAAGATCCCCGTAATCGTAAATTATTTCCACCTAAATATATTATCCCGATTGAATCTCGGAGGGACGGGCACAGATAATTAAGTAAGCATTAATAAAACCGCTTCATATATCATCACTGGTGGGAAGACAAATCGTTAAATAAACCTTTCAAAATTGTGGTAAGAATTCGCCGGTGTTTATTAGAATCTTTTATAGTATTCCGCTGCTTTAAATCAATCAGCGATATTTCATTTTGCAACTAAAGAAAGAGGAAAAAATTGAACGTAGCTAATAAGAAAATGTTTGCAACGTACGATGAGAGTAAAATGCGCGAATGAAAGCAGCAACCTAGGTAAAATGTTAAAGCTGGTAAGTGAGGCAAGCGGGAAAAACGCTTCGGCAGGAAATATTACTTAAAAATTTCTCTTTTTTCGAACTCGGCGTTTCCATATATGCTAGCGGAAGGAGGTAGGACTTTGCTGTCTCGCGCCGAATCGCGGCTAACTGCAGTCTGAGGATCAGAGTTAGCGACGTACCCTTTCATCCGTTGCGCGCCGCGAAGTATATTCTAAATTTACCCAGAACTGCTCAAGTCAGCGGACGAAATTTGAATTCCTTTCGGCATTTTTATTTTATAATTCGCTCCCGAACGGAACTTAAAAGTAAACTCGTGTGTGTATCACTTTAGTCGGCCCTACGTCTTTTTCCACTTTCTTTTGGCCCGCTTCTTTAACTTTTTTTTCATCCTGTCCTGCTCCATCGTTAACGATCGTCATAAATCTTTTTGAAATTTTGGGCGCACTCGTAACAGAAAGAAATTTCGAAATTCCGAAATTTCAAATTCATGTTCACGATTGAAAAACGGGAAAAGCCGCAGTAGAAAAACAGCGAAAAGATATATTGTAATCACTCGCGGGAACCCGATAAATTTTTAATGTATACAGAGACGCCTGTTCATTACGATAATGTAAATGTGCAAAACTTTTTTTGAGGAATTAGTTTGAAAAACGCATTAATTTCGAAACAGACGTAAAATTATATTACAGCGACGCTCTGCGCAAAAACTTATTACTCTGCTGACAATCTGGGCTAAGAAGCAATTTTGACGATTAATGAAGGATCGTCTGATTACCTCCTGTTTTCAACATTTTACATTTGTTTTTTGAGGCGGCTTGTTTTTTTTTTCAATTAGCTTTGCACATTAACTTCAACGTATTCCCTGTGCAAGGCTCGACAGCGGCTGCTCATGTTCCCACGAGCGACTTGCACACAAGCAGTGTGATAGCAATGTGGCCGGCCCGTCTCTAACGGTAATAAATACGTCCCGCAGTTAGACGGATATGAAGAGGATTTGGGTTCAAGCTTTACTTCAGTTCTAAAACGTAAATGTGTGACAAAGAATCCGGGGCCTGACACATAGGCGTACCCAGGTAAGTTTTTCGGCGGGGGATCGATCCATTTTAAAAAAAAAAAAACACTTGACAGAAAAAAGGATTTTACTTAGTAATTATATTTTATTAATAATCTAAATGCGTAAAACTTCTGTTCGTTTTCATTTTGAGAATAATTTACACTAATACATAGTTAGTTGTACTGTCAGAATTCCTGGTACCAAGACATCTTACGACCCTAAAGTGAGACAGTACAGCAACGTAAAAATCCATTTCGGGAGGGGTTTGAACCGCCCCCCCCCCCCGTGGGTACGCCTATGGGCTGATAAGAGCCAGCTAATATTCACATCTAATCGCTACAGTCCACTACAAGTAGATGAAGATGCGATAAAGCATGCGTTCTTTAATGATGTACCAGCTGCGAAATATCCTCCGATAACTATATTACACCTTGATAGTTCGATAAATCTCAAACATCTCTAGTTAATTCGGAATTTAAAATGAAATATTATAATAATAAAACTTTAATTTACGTCTACACTAATGCACATTACGATACAGTTATTTCCGCTGTTAAAACTAATAATGTCCACACTTCTATACACATCTACCAACAGAAAACGGCTTCCGTCTACATTTACAAGAGAGTATATCGAAGTTCAACTTAAATCATGTTGCACGATTTTACAACTTACAAAAAAAAATATGAGAATACTGGTGAGCAACTTCCAGTTTTCATCGTTCTCTTCCCTCCTGCGACGATAAATAGTAAAGACATTTTCAATATTAAACATGTAAACTACCGTTTCGTTCGATGTGGGAGAAATACGCGCGAATAAGTCTCCAATAATTCGATGCCATAAGTGTGTCAACGTTTTGTACATGTGTCACTTAATTGCAACCTACCTGATAATTGTGTGTTCGCTGTTCACGTACCCATTCTCTTGGTGCTTGTATCAGCTCCGATTCGATCAAATGCGCCGTTTGCAATGACCCTCGTGCTGCAAACTCCAGCGGATGTACTCATTTTGTGCGTATTATTCGTGCTAGGGAGGAAAAGAGGTGGGTTTCCTACGGTACAGGAATTAAAGACTTGTCGTTCCGGTATTGTTAAATATCCACAAAAAGATCTTATGGTGACTAGATCAAATAGTCCGGCTAACGCTGAACCCGATAATTTTTAAAATTTTTTCTTTTTCACAGGTAAATCAGATTAGTGATTTACCTCTAATCTGATATTAAATCGCGCAAAGTGCACCACATAGTTACTATTGACAAAGCGCGGAAATTACCTATACGATATTTACGTCGAAAAAGACGAAAACAACATATCTGGGAGCGCAGCACATCACTAATAACGGAAATGATGAATGTGAAATTAAACGGCGAATTGGAATGACCAAAAGCGCTCTAGCAAGATTAACAGAGAAATGAAAAGATCATTCCGCAAAAATAACAGCGAAAAAAGCGATTATATTCTCGATAGCGTATTACGGTTCAGAGTCGTGAACATTGAACGAAACGTTGTACCGAAAGCTAGAGAAGCCTTTGAAATGTGCTGCTATAGCCGTATGGAACGTCGGACTAATGTGTCAATTCGGAAGCAGCTCGGAATAGAGCAAAAAGGTAAATCAGTTCCAGCAATAAAAAGAAGATGTCTCAACAGTTCTTTGGCCATGTCGTACGGTGAGATGGACTGGAAAAGCTGATAATACAGGGATTGATACACCAGGAAAAAGAGGACGTTCACCGACTCGTTTTGTGGATTACATCGAAGACATGACGCGGTTGTTGGAGCGGGGATGCTAATGGATACCGCGCAGGATAGAGATAAATGGCGGAAATTAACCGAAAAAACTACATGACCGGTCACGACGTTTGAAAGCAAACAGCGAAGAAGAAGAGAAGAGAAAGATAGGTAAATTGCGAGTAAACTTTTGCGTGTAATTAAACGGGACGTCCGCCGAAAATGCTAAGCTTGATACAACACCTGCATGATGGAATGGAAGCTGCAGTTATTCATGATGCTGGAATTACGGAGCCATTCGAGGTCGGCACGGGAATTAGACAAAGATATGTACCTGCCCCATTACTCTTCAATTTCTATATGTGTATGGTCTACTATGTCCTCAAACAAAATACCCAAAATATGGGCCTTAAAATTAATTAAAATTAAATGAATTCAATGGCATGCATCAAAAGAATATCATTAGGGTGTAAGGTTGCCGAAATTATAAGTAAGAATTATTTTTAACTGAGACTAATGATTATCAACAATAACGGGATATGACTAGTTGCTCGGAATTATAACTCAGTCGCTCATAAGTATCAAGAATTGTATGAATTTATCCGTAATAACCAGATTCGTTTAATTTTCCGAAACCAAATTGCTCTCTTCATATAACAATTATACAGAGAAGATGTGAATCGTGAAAGTGATGGAGTAGCATTAATTATAAACAGTAATATTGCACATACTGCACTTTCCTCGTTTCTTATTCTATGGTCAACTTCATTATCCGATGTAGCGTCTTTACTGATAATTTAAATAAATCCGTGTTCCGTTACTTTTTCCCGCCTAAATACAGAAATCGGTTCCATCTGCATGATTTTTGTTTTATCACTAACTCAAACGCCTGATACACTTTCTGCAAACACACGAGTGCATTCTATAGATCCTCTTTCCTCTCGGATACTAATGCGCAGTCATCAGCATATTGCAAACTTGTCATCTTAAAGAATTTAATTGCTCGTTTCGCTTTGTATTTTTTTTTTTTTTTTTTTGCGACTATACAACCCTCCATCAACGCGAATATTAATTTTTACCCCCCTTATCTTGGGTATTTTGTTTGAGGAGATAGTAGACCATACTCATATAGAAATTGAAGAGTAATGGGGCAGATACACATATTCGTCTAACTTCCGTGCCGACCACGAATGGATCCGTGATTCCAGCATCATAAATAACTGCCGCTTCCGTTCCATCATGCAGGTGTTGTATCAAGCTTAGCATTTTCGGTGGATGTCCGATATCGTCAGACATATCCATAACTCGTCTTGGTTTACCGAGTCGAAGTCTTTTTTCACATCAATAAACGCGATGTGTTCTGTTCCCTTGCTTTTTCGGTTAATTGTCGCATGGAACAGATCATGTCTACTTCTTTATTGCCGGAACCACCCGGCCTGCTCCTCTGGCACGTACTTATCGAGTAAAGGTTGCAATCGCCGTTGTAGTATCTTCCTAAAGATTTTTCCAGCCAAGCATAAAAGCGCGATTATAGTTGTCGCAATCTGCCTTGTTACCCTTATTCTTGTAAATTCTGAATAATGCTACGTTTTTGAAATCTGCTGGAACTATTCCCTCCCGCGAAAATGTGAAAATGTTATCTAGAGCTTATATTTATATTTACTATAATAATCATTTTATTCAAAAATGTTTGCGTTTAATTCACCGTGGTGTGATCATTTTATTTAAAATTTTATTTTATCGAGTGTATTTTACCTTTCTCCTCCCTCTCCTCTTGTTGATAAAAAACTGTTGGTCGACTAAATCGCACCGATAACTTATAAAAATTATGCACTAAAATTCAGTGATGAAAATTCGTACAAAATCGGTTCAGTAGTTCGTAAGTTTGCAAAGAGAGAGAGAGAGAGACAAATTTTTTGACTTTCATTTTATACATAATTGTTCTTTGTTAGTTTTTACAGGGAATTCTGCAACAATATTTTTTTGTATTTGCTACCGGAAATATTATTTATATTCACATTTTAAATCCTCGCCAACTATGGTGGTTGCCGTAATAAATTAATTTTTATAAATGCTTAACGGAGAGGTCAGCGGGGAGGAGAAGAAATTAGGTGCGCGGCTGAATAACATGTACCCTTAAACAATATAACCCTGGAAGATCAGCATGTAACTCACAACCGATTATAAAAGTATGTGCTTACGGTGAAAAAGAGTGTGTGTCAGATGTTTATTTTATATATTTTTAAAACGATGGCTGTATATGATCTTTAGACGAGCGAAACATCTTTTTAGATCGCAACAGACGAAGATTATTTCCTTTTATTTATGTTTATATACGGTCAGCAGTCGGTTGTTGTGAAAATCCGATAAACCGATATCACCGGGAGTACAACAGCGTCCGTATTTCTGTCACCCGTAAGCTGCGTACATTAAACACGTATAAATTCGTATTAATGCTGGCGGGAAAAATTTTCTAATTTTTGAGTACACCAGATGTTTATTAATTTTAAGTTCTTTGAACGGCCTAAAATTTTCAAAAACTTCTGCACCTTCTGACGAATCGTTGAAAATTCGTCAATCTTTTCTCGCACGCTAGAGAGCTAGTCCGCTATTTCGAAAGTCCATTGATCGAGGACCGACTGTTTATACATAAACATATATATTGTATATTTTGGCCTCGCAAGGGGCTGTGCCCCTTGACCCCTCTTGCTTTCATTTCTGTCTCTTTCTCTTCTATACTTTTGTATAAAATAATCAAAATTTACAACGTAATTCTTACTGGCATTAACACAAAAAAAAAAAAAAAGATAACATAACCACAAAAGTCCTATTCTAATATTTAACTTTCATTATATAAAATTAAGACATTTTTTCGTTACATTTTTCGTCACATATTTCATTACATAAAATTGTGACATTTTTTAAATAACAATAACAAAAATCCTATAAAATATAACAAACGTTACATAAAATTGGGATATTTTTTTGGGACATTTTGCGTTACATAAAATTGGGACATTTTTCTAGGACATTTTTTGGGACATTTTTTCGAATGGGGGGTAGCCTCAGAATTACGTTGTAATTAATATATATATGTTTATGTATATACACACACACAGGTATATATTGTTAGTCATTGACATTTCAATAATATTGGATCGTAGGGAATATTTCTTTCAGCGTTCACCTTAGTTAATATGAAGTCAAATTATCAACATGAATAAGTGTCGGGTTAAGGCAATATGAAAGTAGGATCGAAAATGCGCTGTGCAGTCATCGGTTGAATTCTGTTCGCCCGAATTAGATTTCGATGTTTCTGGAATGGAACGCTGTCGAAGAAAGTCAGCAACGATAGTGACTTAGAATTGAACGAACGGGCATGGCGAGGTGAACGGAGTAATAAATCGTTTCGCAGCGTAACCAGTTGCGAGGAAAGATATGGGAGCGCAGGTGTTTCGGAATAGCGCTGAATGATGTGCAAATCGCTGAATGTAAAATAAGAGGAATAAATCGCATTAATGGGGCTCGGTGTGGGAATATTTGCGAAGGAGAACATTAGCGAGAGGTGCGAAAGGAGCCGAGTCGCGTGCAAATCGAATTGCTGCAATGGGAAATAAATCACGGAAATTGTAGTTAAACAGAAACATTGACATTGTGGCACGCGTAGAAATAATCTTTACGGCGATGATAAAAAAGGAATAATAAAACAAAAAAAGTTCAGCCAGGCAGCGGCGCGAAATTACACGGGTGAAATAAATAAAAGCCGCGTTAAAGTAAATCGGTGAACCTTTTGGAAAGGGCGGCTGGCCTAATCCGAGCTGGAAAGGCTGATCCACGTTCGTTCTATATTTAATAAATCCGCCTTAATACTCGAACGGATCCAATTTCATGGCAGCTCACAAGTAGTCTCAGTCATGCACTAGTAGCGCGTCCTCGATTCAATATTGTCCCGCGGCTGCGACCATTCTTCAATATTTCTCAAGTTCAGTCGGTTCGACGACTTTTTCTGAAATTTCATTTCTTTCTCCGCATATTCGACTGTTTGATATTTTTCTCCAGCGCGACGGCCGGCTTTGCTTTGTTCGCTGTATTTTTATTAAAGCGACAGAAAAAATTAGACCCATATCCCCGCAGTCGGCAGCGGAAAGGGAAACCGACAGTAGTGCACACAATAAGACTCGAGCGAGACTATCCGGATAATCGAATGAGTGTTGCAGGCGGCATTCACAGTGGTGCTTGTGTAATTGCGCAGGGCCGCTACCAGGCCGGCGAATCGAATTTTTTATTCTAGGCACTCTGTTAAATAAGTTTATACTGCGAAGGCTTAGTATACTTGGCCGCGGCCTGGTCGTCTTACCTATCTGTCCGTATACACAAATTTTGACGGAGAAATGTGCGCATAGAAGTCAAAGAGGACACCGGGTCCCACTTGAAGAACCGACCGCTGCGGAAAAATAGGAACACTAATAATTTTTTGCCTCTCTAAATGAGGAAAATTCTCTTCTGGTTTCAGTGGAGCGAAAACTGGCGAAAAAAAAATACATCTTATAACTAACTTTTTCCGATTCAAATGTTTTTTTTCCCGATGAAAAATGTTTACAACTTTACTTATAAAAGAAACGAATTCCTAAGCACGCTTCAGACGAATACTTAGCATTCTATTACGCCCCGGAGAAAACGTAAAATATCAGTTTTTTTTTCTTATTTTCTAATTAATTTTCAGAGTTAATTCAGAAAAGTTTATCAGTGTGAATTTTCTCACGATCAGAAAGTGTGCAATCGTGCGTACTTAACATTTCTCGTAAATTTCAGTTTCAAAAATAATGTTTAGGCAACATTTTTTTTTTGTTTTTTGTTTTTTTCATTTATTGCCCCCCCCTGAAAGAGGGGAATTAAAAATAAGATCAAATCGATAAATCAATATTTTTTATTTTAAAATTCCACACGTACGCGAAATGGCGTGAGCAATGGAGTAAGATGCGTGCGAGAAGAGAATATTATAAAAAGTAAAAAGAAGGTTTCACATAAAAACTTTTAAGCACTTTTAATTATAATATTCTTCGGTACACATTTACATGAAATTGAAAAGAAACAGATTATACATAAACAAATGAAAATAACTGTAAAAATAATAAGCACGCACATTGAATCCTCACATTTTACATTTCGTACATACATTCAGCCACCCTTAATATCCCATATCATATGTGTACATTCATACCAATAATCGCGAAGGTATTTTAAGCACACACATATCCACACATACTGCAACAAGTATAAATCTTTCCTATTTTTACTTTTTTTTCATCTATTTATAAATCTATTTATTTTTCTTTCAATTTACTTATAAGTACTAGACCATAAGTACTAGAATCAATAATTTACGCCTGTGTTTGGGATTTTATTTAGTAAAGTTTTTACATCTGCCGCCGTTAAAGAGTTATTATACACGTAACAGCTATAGTACATACTGTATTTGAATTCTTGTATAGAATTTATAATATCCGAGAAACTGGGCATAATAATCTTTAATTTAAAACTTAAATTTGCAATCACGGATATAGGTAATTGTAATTTACATATGTGTATCACTTAACTTCGGTAACGGAATAAGTGAAGTATTTTTCATTATTAAAAACATTACACTTTTGAAGTTAAGATTACGGTACAAGAAAAAAAAGTTACCGATATTGTCCGAGTCCTTTCTTAAATGGCACGGACCAGCTCTTTGAAAAACCTTTTTTTTATATCTTACTGCCCGTTTAAAGCAAAATCGAGCTTATAGAATAAAATTATTTATCCACGCAAACAAGATAATTTATGATTCATAATAAAGTACTAATTTAAATAATTAAGAGAACATATAATACGCTTCTCCCTTTTGCCCTCTGATCCTCCCTTTATATGCGACCCCAACCATATCCTTTTCGAATGTCCTGCTCTTTTTCCCGAGTACTCTCATCTATACGCCGAACTCCTGGCGTTGGATCTTCCTACCCCGTTCAATGCTTTCTTTAACCGTTCCTTCCCATCTCTAGCCGTTATTCCCTTCTTTCCTTCATTCTATCTCCGATCGCCTCAGAATCTGAGTAGGTGATCTAAGCTCATGTAGTTGGGTCAGTGTGCTGACATCGAGCCCATTAAAGAAAGAAAGAAAAAATACGTTAATGTTGAGGAAATGTTCAATTTTAACGTTCTTGTTGTTTTGGAATTTCTTTTTAAGGTTGAAATGGTATTATTGAGTAAAGCGAGCGAGTTGATTTAATGAATCAATCTGTAAACGGGTCGGCGATTTTACAGAAAAATCTCCACTTCGCTCTCAAACAAAATCCCACTCAAGCTCGTGGAATGGTATTTAACTTGTATAGTTTTCAGTCGTTTTAACCGCCAGTGTAACCACATTTTTTTCTCTCCACTAATGATACATTCCCACCACATCCTTGACATTTTACCATTTCCACCATTTGTCGTCTTCGCTTCGATCAAAACGAAATTTAGATTACCGCACTTGTATATTTTTTCTCCTTTGGTTTTCACGCACCGATAATTCAATTCAGTTCGTGACGCTAATGATATACTCTTTTGATATTCTCCTTCCGTGTACTTCCTTCTGTCTCTTTCTTTTTTTCTTTTTGAGAGGAGGAGATCATTTAGCCCAAAAACTAGAAAAGGGAAAAAAAGTATAATTAAATCTTTACGGGGTTTAGCAGACAGAAAGGATACAAAAGTCGTTATTTTGCTCTGTTCCGAAAGATAAAGTTTACTAAAATTAAAATTTATCTCTATTATCCGCTTTTATTTTTAATTTTTTTGTTGTATTTTATTTCTTTCATTCTTGTCGGTTTCATTGCTAGTTCCGTCGTTACTTTAAATTCTATCACGGCAAAGGCAAATTTTCCCCTAATCCTGCACTGTTGTTAATAGCGCCACTAACCGCTTCACACAGGTCAAAACGACAAACAAAACGAATGAAAGTACTCAACAATTACCTTCTCCATTCTCGACTAATTTAACAGGATATAAGAACGTCGACACGGGTATTTCTATCAACTTCGATAATTCTTCCAAAGCTAATTCCTCGGATTTAGTTAATAAACCTATATCTCTTCTACCGCAAGTAAAATGTTGGGAAAATCGTCGTTTTAGTCAAAAATTTCGGAAAAAATATAGCCTCTCTTCATCCGATAGCTTTAGCCGGAAAGTTCCATAATAAAATTAACGTTGTCTCTCTAATCTCCGGCTGTGGTAAATAAAGTGAGTCCCATACCCTTAGCAGGGCGTCGGGGATTGTGAAGTTAAGGTTCACCAACGGCACTAATGAGAATAGGAGAGCCAATTCCTTTCCCAGATTTTTCTGGTACCCAATTATTTCAGGCTGAGTAAACCTGGGAGCAATTCGGATCTGGAACGAGACAAAGTGTCGAACCCGTGTCCTCTGATTTAGTAGCCAAATTTAATTTTATATCAACGGCAGCCATTAAAGCACCCAGGATTTGCCCTAGTGAAGGAGCATATGGGAAAATGTAAAGGCGGAGGTCGAACATGTTTTTTGATATATCTCTCTTCTCTCATTTATATATTAATTTTTGTGTGAAATGTATTATTTAAAAGCACACGTTATATTTTTATCAAATATTCATTTTTACTGTCAAAAATTTTGCCGATAACAAATTTGGCCATTATTAACAGTGTCCGTTTATTCTTCCTGGGGGGAGCTGCAGCCCTCTTAGCACCACCCCCTTGTGTGCGCCAATGGCGGCAGCTGCTAATACATTTTTGCTCTCCGACGACATCCATAAAGAACTCGGTAATCGATATATTCCTCGATATTTCTCATTCCGATTTGGTACAGTCCATGTGATATTCCAATCGATGTTACTGCTGAAGAATTTTAAAAGGTGTACATCCGATACACCGATCTCCAATATTTGCCGACTGCAAAAAATCGGAAAACACTAATAATTCTCACATTCCTCGAACTCTATTCTCCTATCCTTCATTTATTTTTATAACTCTACCGAGTAAGGTCGAACCAATGTGAGCCGTACACCTAAATTCTGTATCAACTGTCTCCGTTTTGACCTCTTTAACGTGTTTCATGCCGAAGCAAAAGTACTTGTCATCTATGCGCTGGGAGTCACTTCTCCACGAAATGTTCGTTTTGTCGACAAAACGGTCCTTCTATTTACGCTTTACGACCACTGAGACGGTAATCATTCGACACTAAATCCCTCTTGTCGGATTCTTAAAAATCAAATAAAGATTCACAAAATCATTAATCTCCAAATCGTTTCTTATTCGAGATCAAAAATATTAGCAAAGCCATGAATTTTGAACCATACTAAATTTCCTGCCCTACTTAAATCATCCCCCCCCCCCTACAAAGAAGAAACGACAATGCTATTTTAGCAGTTCATTTTTCTCTTACATCGGGATTCGGCATTAAAAGCACTATTCTAATTCGAAATCTCCAAATCCTCTCAATTTTTCTTATTCCATACTCAAAACACTGGCACTTAACGCTACCGCTCCACCTCATCACATACCAAATTCTTGTGCAGTTCCATCTTCCTTTGACGTCGCTAAAATCTACTTCAGGTATCGATAATGTTTCCTTTGAAACTTCTTCTCTTTCTTTTAAAAATGTCTTGGCCTCTATGTTGCTATTCGCTCTCATTAAGTTTGGTATCCCCAATTTGGAAAATAAAATCTCGTCCATTTGTTCTACCGTTTTAAATATGGTGCAAATCATAGTTTCATCTATTCTAAGTTTTTATTTTGACTACTCTTCTTTTCATTAGCCTCCTCTCATCATTTTCGTTTGTGTACTATTGTGTCCCATTCGCATTATGCTCTATCGCTATTTGTCTGCTTAGCAGATCCTTTACATATGTGTATCATACTGCCGCTTTCGCCATTTTACAGCGCGTTCCTTCGGTACTGCTTACCTTGAGAGCTGTGTAAGTTCCTTGGTGTGTGTGGTCTACGACAACAGGGTAGCGTCTGTCCACAGCGTGCGCACATTGGTAGTTACTGCCGGCAGCGTGAGCCGCGAGAAAAGAATAATCAGATATTGTAGCGTGAGCGTGATCGATTGATCAGGACATATTAGCCTTTTTCTTAATTTAAGTTTTACCGTTAATTTTAGAGAGTTTCTCTCTTTCCGATCTTGTGTGATGAGTTAGTCACCGATTAATCTGTTATTTTGGTGGTCTACGCTAGTCGATATAACCGTTTTCCTGAATTTTTATGTTTTTTTGTTTTGTATTTATTGTCGATCTGAATGTGAATGTTTTTTCCACTAATTCGTGAATAAAAAAAAAAAAAAAAAAGAAATAAACGAGTCATAAAAAACAGTACGGGTGTTATCACCTTTAGTTCCGTTCTTTTGGTTGTAATAAACATAGGATTCCTGCGTTTTGCGGGTTGTGTGTGTGTGTTTTTTTATATGAGAAAACGTCAAATAGGGGGAAAAAAAACCAAAGGCACAAACAATTCGGATTCTTTTAGGTCACCCAGAAAATCAGGGATTCCGAATTTAGCGGGTCCCAGATTAAAGACGTAAAACAGGGGAAACCGTCCCGACTGAAGCCTGATGAAAGGGAGAAATCCCGAGAGAAAAAAAAGATACCACTTCGTCTGCTTAAAAGGAAGATTTTTTGGAACGAAGTTCTTATACGCAGCTTGTCGCGGTAGGAGTAAACTGGCAGAAAAGGCGAGATAACGAAAATCGCGTTATGCGTCGTCCGGCAGGCGATCTTCACTCTCGTTCTCTTTCTCTCCATCTCTTTCTATTATATACGGGTGAGTGTTTTAGGTGTATGCGTTCGTGCACGTATCGAGATTCGAGCAGCAAGCATTGTGCGCGGTAGGCTGTATAATCTCAATTCTAAACACGTGTGTACATTTTATTGAATTTGACTAGTGGCGCGGCCTTTTTTGTGCGAATGATTTATTTACTGTTTTTGTTTTAATTAATTCACAGGGGATTCGTATTTTTTGTTTTTCTTGTTTTTCTTTTAATTCATACGGAGGATTTATACTATATCGTGTGCCATTTTTTTATCGTATACTTTATGAATGACACTTTATACTTGTATATCTACCAAAAAGTGAAAAGAACTTCGGTCCTACCGGGCGTCTAGACACCATTTCTCTTTTTTTTCTCTTTACAATAGGTTCAGTAAGTATTATTGTTGTATTTTTAAACGTTTACGAAACTCGTAAATATATTTTGATTGATCTGCAAGTTCGATTTTTTATTTATTTTTTTTTGGGCTCGTCAACTAAGGACCTTTACCCAAAAACAAATAGCAGGAATAATTAATGGGGAAAAGAAAGACATGATACAAGAAGCACAATAAGAAGTAGGAAGCTCAAGGCCCGACAAATGGGAATACAAAATGCTCCATAGAAAGAGATAAGCACTGGAAGATGTTGGCGTCGCAAGTAACGGCATCATCAGGATGGAGAGAACAGTGTGAGGATAAAATCAGGGAAGAGTGAAATCTGGAGAAAGACAGCAGAGAATGGTCAAAACGATACGAACAACGGAAACATCAGAACGGCGAAGTGAAGGATACAAACGACACCATGAATAGGGAGGATTTTTCAATTTTGAAAATGCATTTTAGTTTACGTAATATATTTACATATACATATATTAGTGGCTACGCCATTTTTACGCCAGGGGTCATCACGAAAAGTGTCCTGTCACGAAATTTGTCTCATAAGAATGTCACAATTTTATGTAACGAAAATATAACGAAGAAAGGTAACGAAAAAATGTTCTCGACCGGCGTAACCAATGAAGAAGTTTACTCTTCTATAAGAATTATAGAAGAACTAGACCTGGCGGTGAAGGGGGCTTGCCCCGTTCCGAGTCCCAAAAGGCAGAGTTTTATATATATTAATGGCTATGCCATTTCTACGCCAGGGGACATCAAGAAAAGTGTCCTGTCACGAAATTTGTCCTGTCATAGAAATTGTCCTGTCACGAAATTTGTCCTGTCATAGAAATTGTCCTGTCACGAAATTTGTCCTCTCATAGAAATTATCCTGTCACGAAATTTGTCCCATATATAAAACTTTAATGCGATATTAGCGCTCCTACATCCCCTAGTGGTGAAAATTGGAACTGAAAGATTGTTTTCTGTCGAACGGTGTAGCTAATGAAAAAGTTTACTCCTCTGTAAGAATTATAGAAGAACTATACCTGTGGGCGAGGGGGGGTTGCCCCATTCCGAGGCCCGAAGGGGCGAGTTTATATATATATATAGATAGATAGATAGATATATGTAATCACCATGTAAATAACGCAAATAAATTTATTTCGTCGCGAAATTTCAATTTTCTATTTAACATGGTAAATAAGCGAATTATTCCACGATCACATTAAGCGCGGAAAAAAAAATCAAAATTCATAAGCCAAAAATATTATGACCAATCAGCATGACCTATGTATTTTCATTAAATTTTATTTTTTTCCTAAAAATTTGCAAGGAGCGATTACCTCGAAAATTATGGCAATTTGTAATAATATTTCTGGCTTATGAATTTTAAATTTGTGTTTAATCACTAAAATAAACATTGGTCGTCTCCCCTTCACTATTGTTCGTTGCGTAGAATTTTCTTGAAGTTAAATCGATTCCTAGACCCTAAAAAAATCCCTAATTCGTGAATTCCATCAAAATCGTTAGAGCTGTATTCGAAAATCTAATTACAATATATATATATATATTTTTTTTTTTGGTAAATTTGTAGATCAGTCTCCACCATTCGTATTAGCTGTTTTAGTTCATATCCATACGTATAATGTTGTCATTGTTTATAGTTCATTGCTAGTTTAATCGCTGTACGACGTACTATCGATAAAATCTTACTGGAAATTTTTAAAAAACACAAATTTCTACTTTTTTGTTTTGAAATATTTCAAATTTATTATTCTAAATAATTTAGTAAATAAAATAATACGCAAATTTTAAAAAAATTTCCGCTTTTTTGTAATATTTATGTTTCAAAAGCAATTACAAAAATTTCGATTCAACTTTAAAGTGTGAGGCACACTACTTACACCAGTTCATTTTGCACTTTTACAATTCATATTAATATGTACGGCGTTGCTACTTTAAGGTAACCAGAAATAAATTTATTTTATATTTTACTGAAAATTAAATAAAAATGTGAAATTTCTAATTTATATATTTTTTTTTATTTTTAGGTAAAATCACGTGTAGTAAATTCGTTTTTTGTTGGTTTTTTTTTTCGTTTTATTTAAAGTTACGTAATTATTTAAACTGGATATCCGTGTCAATGTTTTGATTTACCGGCCGCTAGTTTAATTTAAAAAAAGAGAAGAAATTCCTAGTTGCTACCTGTTACTGTCGCGCAACTGTTATTATATTCCACTAATTTGCATTCCAGTTGGATAGATAAATTTTTCAACGGCACCACAGAAATCTATCCCCGGCTTATTAGGGAGCTTGTAAATTCGGTCGATTTAATATTTTTAAAATCACTACACTTCTCACTTATCCTATATTATTTTAACGTTAAATTTTTGTAATTTTCGTTTGTCTTCGCTTTTTTTCACGCCATTTTCAGTACGTTCGCTATCTTTAAACATTACTTCACTTCTTTTTCGCATCAGTTTCACCTTATTCGTGGTTTGTTTTAGTTCACTCGTTACGGATAGGACTAAAAATAACGAACTTTACTTCGACCAAAAATGAACGGGACAAACTGAGATCTGCTTGCTTACATTTTTTTTTCCTTTTACTATTAAAAATATGTAGTTGAATTTTCATCGTATAAACGTTATACCGTGAAAACCGTTTTGATCTCTGCTATGTCGATACTTTTCTAAGTGAACGGTTTATTTATTTGCCATAAGAAATACCGAATGTTTTTGATTAATATTCCGAACACTTCGTGTAGTAACAACATTTTATTCCCCTATGGTGTGAATTAATTTTTATGCTAACCGTCAACTGACAAGAGCAAACCGGCTATTCCCAAAAAGAGGCAAGATGTTAGCTGCAACACTGTTTCAATTATTGCAATCAAGCAGTAAGCGAAGTTTTCAGACGACATTAAACTTTCAGAAATATAGACGGCTCGTACGAGATTATGTTGCACTGTTTTCCATACTCTCGCACGGAATTAGGAAATTCTCATGTTCCGAAGTGGCAAAGTCAAGCAGAAAAAATTAGAAAATTGTAAAATTCTCGGAACGTCGTAAAGAGAGCAATTTACCGTCCAATACGATATTAAACTTTGTAGCAAGACACGTGGCTTGTTTTAAAGTGATTTCTCATAAAATCCGTTGTAAAAGCCATCCGAAATGGATTCGGCCGATTCGTTCATTAAGCAGTTCGCAAGGAACTGTTGCGAAACTTTGAAAAGTGTCGCAGTTAATACACTAAAATAGCGGCTAATTCGATTAGCGAATGTGCTATTCTAGAATTTGATTATAATTGCCTTCAATATTTGTCGCAGTAACGGTGAACATGAACATGAACGTCATTATTAATTAAAAATTCCCGCCGTTTCACAATCATTTCCTCCATCTGATAAATTAATCGCAATAATGAAAAATCGTCATTAGCCACGCTCTGAACATTTCTCTTCGTCTGCCAGTCGTAAAATTAAAAAACTTCCAAGCGAAAATTTATTTTTAGATTTTGAACAGGTGTGTTTCCCTTCGTTCTGCACCCCAAATAAATTATTAGAAATCACACTATCTCTCTTCCTAACAACAGCTTATTACTGCACACGAACGGCACATGAACGGAAATTATTACACGTTTTCCTCCAGGTAATTGTTGAACATATAGCTAGTGCACAGGTGAAATGTATATCAGAAACGCTATTAAGTGTCTCAAGACTGTTGCTTAACTTTCAGAGTGGGTATTTTATTGTTTTATAAAGGGACTAACATTTTTGATGAGTAATCGATTTGTGTCCTAGATTTTACGAAATTCTAAGATTTAGAAAGCTTCCCCCGGTTTTGCAGTAACATTATTAGAGCTACGGATTTTATAATAGTTTACCTACACCTGATAATTGGCTAATTGTTGAAAATTCCATCGTAATAGTTTATTTATCTTCTTTTTTTTTTATATATATATATATATATATATACTGTCATCGTCTAGTGATTAAGTGACTACCAGATCAGAGGTCACGCGGGTGACTTGTCTCGTTCCGGATCCAGGTCGCTCCCAGATATTTATCTAACCTAAAATTGAATTGGTTATACCAAAGAATTATCTGGGGGAAAGTAAAGGCGGATCCCAAGTAGAAAGGAACTCTACTGGTCCTAATATTCTCTTTAGTTCCATTAGGCTTAGTACCACTACGAAAAGCTTAACTTTACAATCCACGATACCTTATCAAGGGGATATGTACGGGACTTACTTCCCTTTTTTAATACGGACCGAATCGTGCAACAAACGAAAAAAATAAACATCTTGTCATCTTGTCAGAGATAACACGCTAACGAAACTAACTGCGTAGACAGAACCACACTGAAATTATGAAAAGTGTACTTCATTTTCAACCCCTTAGATTACCGGGTAAAAAAAAATAGTCAAGTATCTACTATATAAAATGAATTTTTTAAGTTTAATTCCGGGACTGAATTATGATGACACATTTGCGCTTTTCAGCCAGTTAGGATGAAATTACGACAACATGTTTTATTTTATTTTATTTATTTACTTTTTCTTTTTTTTTTTAAAGTAGATATTTACATCATATAAAGAACTTATTATCTACAAGATTCCAAATTATTGAGTCAGAGATTAGTTTCATATATATATATATATATATATATATATATATATATATATATATATATATATATATAGACAACCAAAAGTCTAAGACGCCCGTAAACTTCTACTTTTACGTCTTCCACTATCCATCGACCTAAACTATTGAAGTACCCGGATATGATCTGCACATGTACAATAGCCGTAGAAAATAGAAGACAAGCACTGTACAAAATGTATTCTACTATACGGTATCAGATGGAACATGTTACGAATCAAAGTGTCAAGTATTTTTCCTCAACAAAACAATGAAGCAGTCACCGAGGAGAAATTTTAACCCTAAATTACTTCGAAAATACCAGGCGTCTTTAAATAAAGACCTTCAAATAATGATAAACTGTTCAATGCTCTGGAATAGTGATGGGCAATATAGTTCTTTTTGAGGAACTAGTTCTTTGAAGAGAACTAGTGTACTAGGAACCAGTTCCTGGAACTAGATTCTGGAACTAGACAAGTAAATGTAGTGTGGGTGGTCCGTGAACGAACTATTAAGTGGAACGTATTTTCAAAGTTGTGTAGTGGTCCCGGATGAATACGCGAGCACCAATCAATCCCTTTTCGGATGAAAAATAAACCAAAAACGTTCTGATTCGATTTCGCATTTATTTTACAAAAAAAAAAAAAAACACAAGCGAAAGTGGTGATCGAATTACGCCGTAATAACAGATATAGAGATGAAGATTTTCGTTAGCCTGCGAAGACACGATTAGCGCTACGAACGGCGAAAACTAATCGGAGAAAATTGAAGAAATTCTGTTCTTCAATTATAATTTGTAGTTTTCTTTTAACGCATAATATCTTTACATAATATTTTTTACGCCCTTATAAGTTTATTTTTCTGTTTAGCATATGTATATTTTTATAAATTAATTTCATTATTTTATGTAGTTTTAAAATCGTATAACGTTTCATTAACTGTAAATTGTAATGAATGGGATAGAGATCTGTTTGCTTCATAGTCGCGATACGCAATGATTACACACATCGAATTAATTATAATCACGCTGCTTTGGATCGAAAGTCCTTAGATTGTGGAATCGTTCGGTCGGTCAGATAAAATGATTTAAAGGGGAACGATAAATACAGCTTAGTTCCTTCGGACCTATATTATAGTGTATCTTCTAACACTAACAGCATATGATATGAATTGAAGAATAGCAGGTGATGTGCGTGAGTAAATAACAATGGTAGTAAAGTATCGGAAGAGTAGAACGCGCTAATACAATAATCGAAACAATACGATTTTGTTTTCAATGATCAGAGTTCACGAAGTGCGCATAATCTGATTCCAGCGCGTGTGTAACTGTTCCTACACCAAATAGTTCGTTGCGGAAAGTTTAAATAAGTTTAGTTCCACCGGAACTATTTAGTTCCGTTGTCAGGAACTAGTTCTTATAGTTCCTTCAAAAGAATCGTTCATTTTAATAGTTCGTTTGCGAACTACACATCTCTACTCTAGAACAAATTACGTCTTATATAACGGTATCCCTTTCGCGATCTTGATTGAAACCACCATTTGATATCCAGCAAACCCAAACTCATCGTAATGCAAACGACTGTGTACGGTCGAGAAGTTAAATTACACGAACAACACTATCCATTTGACTAGACAAAGTGCAGTACAATCGAACAGTTCCTACGTGCAAGTGTTAAATAACGCTACCGATGAAAAATGATCTTCGCACAATCTATTAGACATTTTCAAGATATAACGGTGAACATATCTTTACTTGCACTTACGATTTTATGCGCTTCCCTGCCGCTGCTCGACGCAATCGAACAGCCGATAGAGTCAAAATGTGCGACGAGAACTCATTACTGCAAAACAATTTTCCGGCGAAAAAGGCAGCCCTGTAAAACAGCTGTCATGTTAAAATTTGAAAATGTCCTCTCGGTCAATATTTAACTAACGTTAGTTTTCAGACATGACTTGATACACATGCATACACACGTACACGCACACATTTGTTGAAAAGAAAACATGTAATGGCAGCGGCATTAACGATGGCGGTCATACACATTAAAGAAATGTGCTTATTATAAGTCGGTCTAAACGATTACACAATGTTGCCTCGTCGGTTGCACGATACATTTATCGGACAACACAAAAAAAAACCAAAAAAAAACCGGTGAACGTGAATGAATTAGAAATGAACTAAACGCTTGATCTAAGTAGCCGAGATTTATTTTACTGTTTTTCCTCCAATAGTAAACAATCGCGCCTAAACTTGTTGTAAGATTTTTATGTAACACAGACTTAGCAATTAGAATAAAGATAATGAACTTGAAATCCCCGAGTGCAATTTACGAAGTCATCACTGAATTTGAACGTAAAAGGCTGATGATATTCTAACATTTTTTTTTTTATTTTAGGTCAACCGCGCGTTAGAGATTCTTTACTATAGGAAAATTTTCTTACCGGATGAGGATCAAATCGAGAACAAAATCATAAAAGTTAAATAGCGTAAGTTTTCAACGTTTTCATTTTCTTTTTCTTTCATATCTACACACCGCCAAATAGTTAATAACGTAATGACTTTTCGCCTTGGTCGAGCTCTTGCGCTTTAACCAGTCTTTACAATCCTAGAGAATTCATTTTTCGTTATCATAATTTAACATTGACACATTTGACATATTTTCAATGTTTACATATATATATATATATATATATATGCAATTTTTACTTATAATTTCGAATCCATGTATAAGACTTAAAATTCAGAGTTGCCAAATAGCGCAGGAAGAGTACATTTCGCCCGGGAAGAAACCTTGAAACAGAATGAGTGTGGCAGAGAGAATAAAGAAGATGGGAAAAAAGACACTGCATAAATGAAAAGGAATGTGTGTATAAAACTGCTGGGAACCGCGCAATTTTGAAGAGAAATAAGTGAAAGGAGCAAAGTCGCACTCTATCATCGTGTCGACTCTTGTTGAACTGAATCGGTAAGTTTTTAGTGATCAATAGACCGGTCTCTACGTTCAGAAATGCCGTTGGCGCTGAGAGCGATCTTTTTGAATGGATCTCGCGAATTTAAGGCGAACGTGTTCAATCGTCAAAAGTTGCTACGCAACTAGATGCGACTGTGGAAAAGAGACGTTAATTAATGGTACTACCCGCGCAGCAGAGATATGTGTGCATTCGAAGGGGAGGTATTTTGTTTCGTTCATTTGCTTTATTAACGAGCTGTAGCGAGAGTTGCGGACAGTATCGGCGCAGACAGAGTCTCTAATCGATTTACACGCAGCACACTTCCTACGGGGCAAGTTCATTTATTGCCGTGTACCGGTGTGTATGTAGACGATTGAAAAAGTGGAACGACGATTATGAGAAGATGGAGGAGAGATTCGGCGGAAAAAGAGAGGAACCGAAATCGGTTTCGGCGATATTAAGGATATTGGCAAATGTTACGATGTTATCATTAACGCGTTATCAGTAAATTGGCGCCATTCCAGCGGACTGTTAAAAGATAGAACGAACGACATAAATAAAAGTGTGTAAGAACTGCGCGGGGATCAGATTCTGGCAGCGCCGTTGGAGTGCTAACAGGGCAAATCGGCTTGCTTTCGCGAAACAGTTCGGGCTATTGATTTAGAGAGAGTTTAACTCCTCGAGGAGTAGTCGAGCCGCCGAAAAGGAAGCGACAGAGCGGAAAAAGGCTAAAAGGAAAAAAGAAAAACACAAACTCTCGCTTCCATCAAAAACCGAGCTGCTATCTTTTTAGGTGACGATGGAAGTTTGGTCGAGTTTGGTCACGACTCCACTACGCTGGTCATCCTTGCCCTGAAATGCAAATATCACTTCAATCGACTGACCGGGGTCAACCAGCGCCAAGAGGAAGCGAGGCGCTCTTTGTTCAAAATTGGACTCTTATTACGGCCACGATGCAGCCTAACCAAGGGCGACCATAAATAATTCAAATCCTCGAAACTCGTTTGTCGACCCTCTTTATTGGTATCCGTTACCGGAAAGAAAATAAAAACGAACTGTAAACAATATCTTTCTTTTACAAGTTATAGAGGTTTTTGTTTTTTATTGTTTGTTTTTGTTCTGCTTTTTTTTTTGACACATTAACCGGTGTGTCTGCGCGACGATGATCCTTCGGATCTGTACCGAATTCTCAGCATATTATTAGACTGCGGTTATGGAAACTAGCCGCCAAAAAAGTGGGTACGGAATGGAATACACGTTACATATTCTGTACCGAATTTTCAACGCCTGCTATTCTCTCCATTTCGATTACGTTAATTTTTCCAACATCCGTTCCTTTTACTCGGTAGTTTTTCCTTGCTGATCAGGTTCCTTTTTACACTTTTCCGTTTTTTTACGTTGCGCAAATGACGGTCAAGGACATTAGAAATCTTTCTACAAACCGTCGGAATGACTGTTGCATTCGAAATTAGCTGAAAGTGTATGTTGCGCACCATTTGCAATTTTTATTTCACTACAGAAAAAAACACGTGATTAATACTCGGGTCTGGATGGTGTTATTTATTCCGTTATAAATAGCGCTAAAAAAAAATAATATATATATATATATATATATATATAACGATTTATTAACTTCCGTCCGCTCGGAAGAGATTCTTATATTCGGTAAATCTCGCAACCAGGTATCATCATTATGACCCATTTCTTTGGCGTCCTGGTTTAGGAAATTTTCCGAGGCTGTAATTAAAAACATGCTGATGTGGTGCATTGAAGACATATAGCATACTTCCGGCGGGAATAATTAGGTTCCGGTCACATTTATTCGGGATAGTATAGCATCGTGTTCTTAGGGGATGTTTATTTTACTTTCTAAGATAAGGGGGTTTTTTGGTGACAAAAACGTTCCTTGATATTCAGGGGGCATTTGATAGTGTTTCTATTCTCATTCTCTTCAATCAATTAATAACAATTAACATTCCCTTCCCCATGTTTGTGCAGTTTATTTTTTTATGCAGATCATTTCACATTCTAAACCCCGTTTCCAAGCAGATTGAAGTTCGCGTGGCTTATAAAGGTCTTGCACAAGGTTCCGTTCCGAGTCCGCTTCTTTTTAATCTAGAAATTTAATCAACCTTTAACATTCAATTACACCGACTTTTTCTCGAATTTTGTTATAAGCAGATGTCTTCTTAATATATACCAAACATAATTGTCTCTCTCAATGTCTCCAAGAGAATCACGCATCTCTATTTATATGCGTTACAATTCATTTGTGAAAATGAATTTTGAAGTATCCCATACCTAACGTCACCATATGGTATCTCTTATTTAAAATTAAATTAAACGAGCCGCACCGCTTTAACGGAAGACTGATTAATTTTAAACAATTTTGGCGCGAATTAAAAATATATTAATATATAACCAATTTTTGCGTTAACATCGGTTAAAAATAAAAAAGCAAATATATCAATTCGGTAAATAAAATTAAAAACTAACCGACATTCATCGCAGTTACGTATTGCACAATCTCGTGGTTATTAATAGTATAATGTGTTAAAGTAGAATTACTGAACGATACGCAAATACAAAAACATCGATCATTTAAGTGACAATTAGATATGTTTCTTTATATCATTTCCAGAATATTTAACACTATCATTAATAACCCATCAGAATTACGCAGCATATAACTGCCGCTTGATTTTCATTTAAATATTTTTTTCGAATTCCGTGTTTATTAAAAATTAATGTTTAATTAAAAGCGCATGCTCGAGGGGAAGGATTTGTATATCAAATACGAGAAAAAACAGCAGGATTCGAGAATAAACATAAATATGCATGGTCAACATGACATCGGGCAGCACTGAAAGTAAGAGCAGCCGTATACGTGAATCGTGCATTAGTGTGGATTTTAAAAGCCATGAAAAAGTTTCGGAAACTTAAGGCTTCAGAACTAAAAATCGGCGCGGTGCTAGTTATGCCGCAAAATAGGCCAACTCAAAACCGGTACACTTCGGTGTCTTTAATCCGCAACAAAACAAACATTTCTACATCCTTCGTTTAATAGATAAGCTTCGTATTCTTTTTCTTCTTCACCTCATCAACCGAGAATGTCGCTGAATAATTACACTGGTATTTAAACATATCCTGAGTTTCCGTAGACAAGTTTATGTAACATCTGATAAGATAAACCAATTTCTTATACCAGAATCAATGATCATCAAATATGAAGATGAACAATTTCGTATATTTATAACAACAGAAGAAAAGTGGTGTAAAGCTTGTAAAACTCACTCACACAACGAAACTACTTGTCCAAAAATAGAACAGGCAAAACTTACAAACCAGAAAAATGATCAGACTGGCAACCCGGCTACTAGCCAACAAAATGAGAAAGAGAACAAAATGGTAGAGGACGAACCGGCGATACAAAATCCTAGCAAACTGATTAAACCTCATGTTAAATTAAATACTTTCAAAACTCCTGTATCAAAGGAAAAAAGTGAGCAGCAACAAACAGTCGCTAAACGAGTACATCCCGTAACACCAGAACGACAAACTACAATGGAGTTTACTTTCACAGACATGCAAAATAAACCTTCTGAGCAACAAAGTAATACCGAAACTAGTTTATCAAACACCAACAAAACAAACACGAATAAGGAAAAAGAATCACATAAAATTCAAAAAAAAATTAAACTGTCAACAAAAGAGATGTTAACACCAATAGCTGAAAATATAACAGAACAAAAAAGTTACCCATTATCCTTCACTAATTTCACTATTCTAATGGATATGGTTAAAGGCCGACATGAACCATTAGATATCATGCAAACTTTCACAGGTGACATCGAAGGATTAAAAAGAATGTTAGCGGAAAACTACGGATTGTTGCAGAATAGAGAAATGAAAGGTCGATTTAAAAGACTACTAAAAAACCTCAATAAATCAACTGACGAGTCACATGACAGTGATTCTGAAACTGAAGAATAAATTTCTATATACGAAATTAAGAAATATATATTATTAATAATACCAGTATTTCCATATATTTTTATAATAAATGTACTCCCTAATTAGACCTCATATGGTCAAGATCTTACAGTACAATGAAAATCACTCTAGCGTAGCTAGAAATATTTTACTAACAAAAGTGATAACTAAAAATATAGATATTATATTTATTTGTGATAAGTGTAAAAGTAATTATGTACCCACAAATTTTAAGAACATAGCACACAACAAGCTTATGATAATCTATCGCTTAGGAATACCTTTAAAAACTAAATTTATACATAACAATTTTAACATTATTATTGTTGAAATTGAGGATATTACTTTTATTTTAACGTACATACCGCCAAATGGCGTATCTACTTAATATTTTCAGTTTATCGATATGTATTTAAAGAATAATAAATTCTCGAAATTTACTATGGGATACAGTGAATAATACGAGAGGAAAGAAATTATTAAATATAATAGAATTACATGACTTAAATATTTTAAATATCAAAAACAAATATACTTTTAAGAGAAGCAAGCAAAAAAGTGTAATAGACTTAACTTTGGTAACTAGAAATTTAATAAATCGAGTTCAAAATTGGGAAGTTAGTCACGAATTAAATGCCAGTGATCATTTTTATATTACTTTAAACGTAATTTCGGCGACGAGCAAGACAGAAGAAAGTGTTATTAAAGTTATTAACTACAATAAGTTAGCAGTTAACTTAAGAAAATACAGTTATATGATTGATGTACATGTTATCTGCAATGATATACAACAAATTAAAAGTTGGTTGAATAGTTTTCAAGACTATGTCAACACAGTTCTAAATAGTTCATATTCCACCATCCGGTCAACTGTCTATTGGTGGAATACTGAATTACAAATAAAGAAATTACTGGTAAATAATTTATACAAAAAGTATCGAAACTGTAAAAACATACATGTAAAACATAACCATTACAATAATTATAAAGTAAATTTTAAAGAATATAAGTTTATGATTAAAAACGCTAAGTTGAAAGCCTGGAAAAAATTACTGGAAGACAAAAATGTCTTTGGATTAAAATACAGAACATTAACTAATAAAAAAAAAAGTATTAATATACCAACATTAGATAATTATGCATGTACAGAAAAGGATGAAGTCGACTTATTGATGTCAAAGTTATACCTTAACGTAAAACCATTTAAAGCAGAAGTACATGAACCTAACGTAACCATATCGATTACTAAAGAAAAAGTTAACGTAATTATTAAACAACTTAAAAATAAAGTGTCAGCAGGACTTGATGGAATATCAAATGGATTTATTAAAAGATTTCATAATTTGTTACCAGATGTAATACCGAAAGTTATTAACGTACTATTTAAATATAGTTATTATCCTCAAGAATGGAAATTAAGTAAAACAGTTATAATACCTAAAATTAATAAAAATCCAAACTCGTCTACTTCATATAGAGCTATATCTTTGTTATCTAATTTCAGTAAAATTTATGAAAAATGTATTCTTCATAAATTAAAAGAATTTGTAGAAAATAACGGAATAATAAATGATAACCAGTATGGCGCATTACCAGGTAGATCATCTGAATTGGCTATTCACAATATTTTACAAACAATAAGAATATACAAAAATAAAAATTACCGTACATGCTTACTTACTCTTGATATAACAAAGGCTTTCGACAGTTTAGATTTAAATAGATTACTTGCATTACTAAAGGAACTAGGATTACATAATGGCATGTTGAACATTGTAAATCTCGAAAATCGCTTCACTGTATTAAAAATCGGTAATTATTCAAAAAAACAAGAAACCGTTATGGGAGTACCGCAAGGGTCTGTTTTAGGACCGTACTTGTGGAACATAATTTTCTCTCAAATGTATAACATTAAATTACCCACTAATGTAAACATTTTCACTTTCGTAGATGATATTGCAACAGTAATAGCCGATAAGAATGAAAATGTATTGGAAAATAAAGTTTACCAGGTTTATACAGAAATCGCGAAATGGTTAGAACAATACAATTTAAATATTAACGAATCTAAGTCAACTTACATGTTGTTTAACAAAAACTTAAAGGATAAAAGATTAAATTTAGGCTCCAATACGGATTAAATATTAGCATGGTTAGTCAAACCAAATACTTAGGCATAATAATAGACAATAACTTAAAATTTTATAATCATTTTCACTATATCACTAAAAAAATAAATACATTTTTAATTATATTTAACAAATTATATAATAATAATAACCGATTAAATTACAAAAAGGGAATAATAACATTATATAAAAGCGTAATATTGCCTAACATACTTTATGGTAGTGTAATATATATAGACATTTTAAAAGTTAAACGATTTCAAAATATATTAAATAGTTTTCAGAGAACTATTGCAATAAAAATGATTAAAGCTTATAGAACTACCAGCTACATGGCAAGCGCTGTCATTGCAGGTATTAAACCCCATTAACTTACGAAATACAGAAACATATTAACATATTTTTAATAAAAAATAATATTAAAAATCATGAATTTCATAACGTACAGTATCGTCAACCTTTATACACGAACAAACCTCGTTAACGCTTAAACAATTTAAACACTTATGTATTAGATAAGTATTATAATAATAAATTTCAGGCGCACTGGGACCAATATAATAACGGTATAGCTAAAAAAATTTTTCCAGCCATCGATGATAGACTCTACATAATAAAGTTTTTACGCCAAATTTTTTTAATGTACAATTTCTTACTGGACACGGTCTATTTAAAGATTATTTACATAAACATAAAATTGCACACTCAAATAACTGTGTAGCGACGTGTAACTTTCCCGATAACATTAAGCATATCTTTACCGGCTGTTAGTAATACAGATTTTAGCAATATTAGCCCTGATCAGTTAGTAACTAAGCTATTTACAATATGTTCAGTAGTTTTACGATAGCCGAAATAAATCACCGTAAAGTACATGTACACCTGTGTTAATATTAAATTTAAGTATACTAATTATTATTAACATTGTAAAACAGTCTGTCAGGGTTCCATAAACTTAAATGGAAGGGCTCAGGACAGACCTGTTACTTATATAAATTTTCTAAATATATTTACCCCATCGTATTACGAATTGGGGACAAAAAAAAAAAAAAAAAAAAAAAAAATAATTACACTGGTACATTTTTATTGTACAAGTGTAGCAGCACGTTCATGACAATATGACAATATTCTATATGCTATAAGTAAAACTTCACTTAAAATTAACCATAATCAAATTTGTTCAGTCGTTATATAACCATTGTCCATACCTGAACAACGGTATTATCCATTACGATGGTTTGGCATATTGACTTAACGCGTCAAAATATTAAACGATTATTTTCTTTTTCCATAATTTTTTATTTGTAGCCACCGGTTTTCAGCTCAGGGGGCACTCAGCTATGGGGAGATGAGTTTTGTTACGAACGAATTATTCGGTTTTGAGCATTATTGACTTGAAATTTTGGAAAACTTGCAAGCAAGTTTAACATGTTGAAATAAAATTTTCTAAATCAATTCGGTGAAGAACAATCAGAAGCGTGTTCGTAAATGCGCACGAACACACACATACCGTCTGAAAAAGCATTCCTGGTTTAGCCGTACATGCATCGGTTTAAAAAATCGGTAAGAAATTGGTCGCGCAGCAAAATGCTCTGTGCTACGAGAATTCAATCTATCGAAGTGGCAATGAAATTATCCCGAGCGGAACACACAGCCGGAAGGAAGGCGCAGTCTGTTTTGTTTTTTTTTTGCTTTTCTTTTTAGAAAGTGATTTACATTAATTAATAAAAAAAAATAGAAGCGATATAATTCAGAACATGCAATAAAATCCGGACAACTATCTGGCAGAAACGGAAATCGAACAGAAACGGATTTCCAAAAAAAAACACAATTTCCAACTTCTAGATTTACTATGAGCCAAATATTGAAAAGATGAAGAATTTTTTTTAATGCGGTTTCTTATGTCTTCTTGCTATTTCGGAGAACGAACACACACTAATAAGTAGGTATGTTGTTTAAGAATAATCGCAATATTTCCTTTTAAAGGTATATTTTATTGTAAATTATCTTTTATCGATTAATTATTATTTGCTTTTTAGCGAATTTTTATCAACATTTTTTGGCGAAAATCTCCGGTACTATTTCTTATTAAAACTGTTTCACATGTACAATTTTTAGTGTATTCTAAATACTTTTCAGTGATTCGAAGCGTTTCAAAATGGCTACCTTTATATCAATATACATTTAAAATTAATGCGGTGACACAGTTTTCCTGTTAATTTTAAAATTTAAGACAGTTTTCTCTGTATTCTAATGAAAATTTGTTGTCTAAATTTTAACTGGTTATATTAAATAAAGAAAATATTTTTTTAAGGGGATTCGTTTTTTTTTTTTTTTTATATATATACTTTTATTTTAACGATTACTAAATATACTTGTTCCGTTTTAATCATATGAGACCACCACTGATCGATAAACAAAGCGTATCATTATGCGGAATAATGTTAACATTTTAGTCAGCGATGGCGCGCTATAGAGTTTCAGTTTTCTTAATACGAATTTGTATTTATCCGCCGTGATCAACATTGATAATATTTTAATTATCTATCTTATTAGAAATTAATTTTTACCGACTTCAGACAAGAGCTCGTTTGATCTCGTATTTTTCTTTATCTTCGTTTGCGCATCATACTGACCGATATCGATAATTCTTCGTTCATTCGAAAGTCTATCCCGGTTAGTTTGAATACGGATAGTCAGCGGTCACTAAAATAAACGCTAAAATAAGCGGTTCTCTTAGAAAGAAGTTTTTGTAATAACTGCACCAGAAATAATCGTGAACCCGATGCAGATAATAAACACCTCTCACCATAATGATACCCGATAAAACGCTCCTAGTGGTCCCACGGTACGTCTTCAGATTTCTGTAGCTATTATTTCAATAAATAAAAATGTCTCTTGCGAATAAAGGAGTTGTTATGAAACTGTCAAAGTTTCGCAGGCCACGGGACCGAACTAGAGCAGCTAATAGTCAAGATCTTCCCTCTAATATAATGTCTGCAAGAAACCAGACTTGACCCGGATGCAAGTACGTCCATCGAGAACTACAATATATATTTCGGTATGATAACCGAAATGGAAAGGCGATATTGTGGCGACGTTAGCGCATACGTTCTTACCAGTACAACAGCTAGCAGTCATTACGCCTCTTCAAGCTGTGGCTGTACCAGTTATCATTCTCCCTCCCTTTCCTCGTCAGCAAAAAAAATTTTAATTGCTACTTATCTCCTGGAAGCAAGATGGATGCCCTCTCATTAAATTTGGTCGGAGAGTAATGCAATGCTTCACCGTTGCAGTATTCGTTATTCTCAAACCAACATGGTGTCAAGTATTATCCGATATTGGAAGTTGATAGCGATCCGGTGTTATTTACCACGCCCGCGCTTACTCTCTTTCAACAACAGACTTAGTCTTGTGCTCAAGCATTTTGGCCCCTAAATTCACCCTGCACGTTACGGATGACTTATGCTGGAGCGACACCACTTTTCCGTAATAATAGACTTTGAAACGAGGCTAACACCGCACCAGCCTGACCGTTTCATGTCGCATTTCGCCTTTCATACAGCAGATTGAGAAGCATATTCGACGAGAGTAACAACTCCTCCCCAACTAACAATGATTTTGCAGAGGCAGCCAACGCAACAGTTCCGAAATCATCGCAGCGAAGACATTAACACAGCGATAAACGGGGGCTCCAGAAAATATTAGTCAACAGGCATTCTAATCACTTCTAAGAAGTGTAGAGCAACTGCTCGAGTCTCATCCGCAGTAAAAAATAAGAATGGTGCAATTCATTTGCCGCATCAATCCCGCAAACAACTAATACCCACGTTATAAGGCAAAAATCAGATCCACTAGTGTAACAACGGTACCCCTACGCGTTCAATAATAAAGAATCAACGAAATACTAGCGACAGAGACTAAAGCTATTGTAGAAACCTTTGCGATTTTTTTTTTTTTTTTTGTACGGAATTATTTGCACTTAAGTATTCCAGCCAGTTTCAAAAGCAAGAAACACTTTACCAGGAACAGTCTGTCGACTTCAATTGCACCGCTGGCGATCCTTCGTCTCTTTTCCATAGGTAAACTGGAATTTCAACTTAGTATCACACCGGGAAAACACCGGGAACAGTGTACTCTTGGTAAAGACTCGATGTGTACATGGTAAAATATCTCCTTAGTTAGGCCAAAAAATTGCACCTGAATATATATATATATATATATAACCAAATATGGTCAACTGGAACCATTGATGCCTGGAAAGTTGCAACCGTTATTCTTATCTTAAAGATAAATGAAAATCCGTTCCAAGTTAAAAGTTCTGCCTTATCTAAGACAATGGAGAAAAACCCCTGACTTCCTCCTCGGGCAAGCCCCAAAGCCAAGTACTTGCTCACTCTGTTCTACCGATAAATACCCATATATCAGTCTAGTATATCTCAATGTGCTTGATGGGTTGCGGTGCGGCCAGATTACATCACCAGCAGATATCCTCTTTCAAATACACCTGCCGCCATGATCAGAATGTACTACGATGGCCTCGGTAGTTACAGGCAGTGCACGAATTACCTTTCCTTCACAAAATAGATAAATAAAAAAATAATATAACGAACCTTAAAGGTATTGCCAATTTGCCACGGAAATATAGGTCTGATATAAACTAGCATTAATAATGTTTTAATTTTTCGTCTTATTAAACAAAAACCGGGAAAAATATTAACCATTGTTAGTTTCCATTAAAAATATACATTTGAATAAAGAAAAAAAAATTGTGACCGCTGTGGCGCCATTAACACGCTCGTAACTGACGAAAATTATTCCAACATCGCTGCCCACCTGCTACCACGTTGACTGATTCCAATTATATCCTCTGTTTATTAATAAAATTGTACCGGTCAGTGGTAATCTCCTACGATTACCGATGGGTAGCTGTGATTATTTACCGGGTCCTCTGAAGAAAAGTGTCTTCTTCATTTAATATAACTAGATTAAATATTAACCGAAAAAAATTAAAGGAACGATGAACGGTTTATCACTAAAGTTAATTCCTACGGAAACGTAGATTCGAATAAGGATAATGATTTTGGAACCTTAAAAACACCCTATTTACAAGCTCATCACTGATAGAATTTGAACATTGCCGTTGTTGCTCAGATATATGTACAGTACCGACGTAAATTCGTCTAAACACATTATCGTTCAAAAATATTTGCACCAGGAATTTGAAAAGTATAATTTTTTTTTTTTTTTTTTTTTTTTTTTTTATTCTAAACATTTCAAAAAAGAAATGCACTAACAATATTCGATAAAACATAAAACATTTTGCAGTAAAATACATTGGAAATTATTATGATAATTCTTAAACATTATTAACTTTTAGAAGTCAGCACCTAATTCAAACTGTAAAAAGAGTTAAAAAGCCGCCTTAAATATGTTTTCAGTACTCGGCTACGAATACAAAAACATTATGGTTAACATTAGTTGCATAGATTTACGCGTAGTTAAGATTCGAGTAGGTTGTTTTATGTGGAAGCATGGTAATTCGTGCGAGCGTTTACATTGTTATTACCACACGGTGAGAGGATGCTGCACGTTGTTTTCTTAGAATTCGTGCGTAAATACGCGCTAAACGCTGGTAAGTTTAGCAGTTAAAAGATAATTTTCATGATGCGTAGGAACCTGGAATTTTTGAACGAGAAATCAGAAGAAGGTGGGATAAAATTAAACGAAACGATGTATTTTTATCGTGACACTGATGAAAATCAGTTACTGTATCGTACAGCGGCCATTTTCTCTGACTTTCTACCCGAACATTACGTTAATTGTGAAACATTCCAGCTAATGAAATGCACTGTTTGTTTTGTGTTTATTTATTTACTTTTTTTTTTTTTCATTTCAATAAATGCTTTTTACGCGGAAGTAGCTTCGAAATGAACATTAACGTGATTAGCTTAAGACTGAATCTGAAGTGAGAAAGTCAGACACGCGTAAAAACTTCCAAAATAATTTTGTCAATTGTCCAAACAGGAACATTTTTTTTTTTTTCACTTTATTTCGCCTAATGTTTGCGAAAATTCTACGTATAAATTCCACGCTTTACGCTAGTTAGACTATTCTTGACATTTCTTATAAATTATACTGCTGTCACTTGAAATCCAACTAGCATAGACAGTCTAAATGTTTAATCATGTCGCAGTGACAATCATCTTGAAAGGGGGGGGGGGGGATTTTCAGTGTTTAAATTTAAAAATTATTTTTCTCACTCCTAATCCGCATCAACTTATCAGCAAGAAATCGTAATCGCGAGTAGTAAAAGAATCGTCAGTGTTGTGTTGCGTGTATGTTAAAGTGATACAGCCAAACGAAACGATGGGAATAAATTTATATTCGTAATTTTGAAATTTTTTATTTCCAATAAGTTTATCTAATTAAATCATATAAATTTCAAACCCGAAAAGGTAAAATGTGAAAGATTGTAAGAAGTGCCCCCGTGATTACGGATGGTTAATATTGGGAATTGGTCGGCAGATTAATACGTCAAAATTTATTAAAGTGTTTATTTAGTTACATATAGAGTATGTCCCTATTTTTATTTGTTTCTTTTTAATTGCACGAGCATTAGATTTGAGGATCCTGGCAAGCTCAGTAGCTTGTCGGCCGGCTCCTAGAAATGAATGCACGCCATCATTCGATATTTTATTAATATAATACAATTGTTATTTATGCTTACGGTGAGTTCGGAGACATGTTTACTGCTGGTGATTAGTTTCGTTTAATAATTTTATCTAAATATTTTCTTAAAATTACGAATATTTTAATATTACTATTATTATTATAGAAAACATTACCTATATTGTTAACCTGAACGTTCTTTTATAAATAAATGTTCTAATAATGTAGATTGCGTAACCGACATACTTAATATAAATATAAACATACACATGCACAATACAAATATAATATATATAGTACGGCCATAAGTTCTGTCAGTAAAATTTGAACGCGTGGAAAAAAGTAGTTAATGGTAACACTGTCTAAATGTAGTGTATACGATTAGTATTCAGTAACCACGACAAAGGGTCTGCAGACTGCTTGTATGAAGGCAGTATGTCACAGTAGGGCATTTATGAAAAAAGTGTTGCGGTAATCGCATTATTTCAGTATGGCGTGCAGCCAACGAAGATTCATATAGCCTTGGTATCAATGAAAGGTTTGTGTTTCGTACAATTGCAAGATGGAAAGAAACTAACATGCTCAATGATCGGGTCAGATCAAGCCGTTCGCGTTCTGTACGAACGAAACAAGCAATGGACGCTGTTCGTACAAGGATCAATCCCGTGCGGAAGCAAACAATCCTATCTGGACAGATGAATCTCGCTCCTCACACTGTATCGTGCATTCTGAACGAAGATTTAGGTCTTTGCGCATATAAGCGATACGCTCGGCACCTAAATTAAAAGAAATTAAACGTGTCCAAGCTCGGAATTTGTACGGTAGCGGCACTTATCGCGATATTCTGTTCACAGATGAAAAAATATTTACTGTGCAAGAGTCGTTTAATAAACAAAATGACACCGTATAGATGCTAAGTCATCTATCGAAGCACCGGATTAAAAGGGTACCTTACGTTCAACGCGGGCATCATCCGGCTCAAGTGTATGGTTGGATGTCAATTGGAAGAAAGGTTTCACAGACGTTCCCTTTTGCGAGGCTGACGTACAAAACCTCCGCGCTTGTGTACCAAAAAATGTTGAACGCGGTGGTTAAACCTTTGAATAGGAAGATATTTGAGGCATGCGCCACTGGATTTTTCAGAAAGATACAAAGCGAAGACGACCCAAACCAGGCTTCAGCATAATCTTCTCGATTTTATCAAAGCAGGAGACTGGCCTAGTGGTAGCCTCGACTTAAATCCGTTGGATTACTCTCTCTCTCTCTCTGGAAAAAGATAGAAGCGGTAGCATGCGCGAACAGTCACCGAAATGTCGACGCATTCAAAAAATCTATATCAGGAAAACTATAAAGAATTTTCCATTGGACACAATTCGTAATTCCGTAGACGAATTGGGGTCTTCGTAAATATGTCGCTGCTGAAGGGGCGAACATTTTGAATAATTTATATGTAGTTTTGTAACTTTTTTCATCTACTTTTCAAAAATATAATTTTTATCGGGTCTCCGTTACTCTGTTATGTCGTAATTCGCGTTTAAAGTACTGACAGAACTTCTGGCCGTACTATGTATATACTCGTACACGAGGGTCATGCGGAAATCTGCATTAAGTTTTGTCGACAAATCACGAATTGGAGCTGCCTTATCTTCTTTCTCGCGATGATTGTATTACCGTCATCAAATTTTAAAAATCGAATAACGCTGTGGAATCTATTGAGCCCACTCAAACTTGTTTCTGCTGTCCTTTTCATTGGTACAGTAATTTTATTTTCCTAAAATCGCTCGGATACTCAATAACGATATTTATGTCTGAAACTAAATAAAAAGGAAACGCTTTTTACCACTGAAATATCGAAAATTAGAAATGTAACAGTACGCGGGTACTAGTGCCCCCCGGGTGATAAACAACGTTGGTAAGATTTGGATATTAACATACGAATTAAACGAAATAACAGTATACAATCAAGTTTTTCAGCGCCAATTTATTCCCTCATTGTTGGCATATCAAATTTCACTCAACTTTTTTTGCTCATGTACAAGGGGAACTGCACTTACATGCTTAAAATAGTTTCAGGAGTTAAATCGAAAAACAAATTATTTTTGAATATAATATAATGAATTAAAAAAAAAAAAAAAATCAAAGATTCTTTGTCGAACGATAGTTTTAACAGAAAATTTTCCGTTGTAGATTGCTTTGTATTTCAATAATGGTATTGTGGACACATTTTTATTTTCAATTGTATTGTAAATATATAGAATTCGTATGTAATCTATTTAGAATATTTCTCTTTTGCTAATATGATTTTTATCACTATAATAACCGAATCATTAAATTGCCAATTGTACTTGTAGCAGTGAAAATTTTTCTATTCGATTACCAATGCAGTAAAACGTTATACTCAAAATAATCTGGGTTAAACATTTTCCGGCGTTGTTAAGAGAGTCTATTCGAATTTTTATACATACATGATTGCTGCTCGAATTCACTTTACGTATCTATGTATTTTATTTCCTGTATCGGTTTTCATCGTTTTATTTTCTTATTATTTCGTTTTCGCTTTTTATTCCCTTCTATTCTATTCGTCTCTCTCCTAGTACCTATTGTTTAGTGTACTTTTCGTCTCCTCTCTCGTTTGATTACTACTCCGATCGCATTTTCTAAGTAGCCCTCTTTTAAGGGCTTCGAATTTACTTGTTTTCTCTTTCGTTAATGGTTTCAATGAAATACTCCGACAAAAGAACCGGTGACTTTTCGCGTTCTTTTTTTCGTTTAGACAGCGTATGTAAACTATTTGCCATTCGGCGAGTAATAACGTAACACGAAGTCTATTTTAGATGGGTTTTTTTTTGTTTTTTGGTAGCTTAATATATTTCGGTAATATGTTTAATAGTTTGCGTAGTAAATTTATTATTATTATCTTCTTGTTTCTTTAAGTTTCCTAATTTCCCGATATTATAAACTGGTGCATTCCTTTTTTCTCTTATTTAACAATTCCATTATAATAACTAAATAGTATATGATTTTTGACGTCCCGAATATCGTAATCTTTTAATAGGTTCCCATCTACATGTAAATATATTCAGTATTACTTTTTTTAATTTTAGTTGTTAAGCATTTTTTTTTTCTTAATATAGTTGATTTCGTATATTTCCGTTGGCTCTTGCCCAAGCTATCGATGCGTAGTTTGAATGAGACTGGGGCATAGTGCATGTTGTGATATTAACGTTTTTTTCGATGATGCGTACTTTTTAAGTTTACATAAGACCGAAGTAAATTATTAAATTGAAAACTTGATTTAGATGAAATATAACAGGAAAGTTATATAATTGTAAAAAATTTCCCAAATTCCTATTGTGTTCTTTTTAAAAGATAAAACCAAAGTAGTAAACACATAGGCCGTGTGACACTGCTGTGTACAATACTAACTACAGGTTAGAAAAGATTTTTTTTTTTTTTCTTTTTTGCTGCAATTTTATCAAAAAAAAAAAAAACAATTCGCGTTGAACGGCGCTGTTTAACTGTCGGGGGACTGTTCATCGAAGGAGAATTGTTAGAAAAGATTTCAGCTAGTGAACTGGATGAACGGAGAAAATGAAAGCTTTTCCCTTTTCAGGTATGGGGAGAAGCACTGTGTGTGGTGGAGAACAAGAGTCAGCTAGGTAGAGGAGAGAAAGAGGATTGATAATATAAAAAAAATGGTGACGCTGATAGTTGGAGAGACTTTGTAAAAATATTTTGGACGTTGTCGTCAGCTGACTATTTCAACCACTTTTAAGAAGACGGTAAGAAAAAAATAAAGAAGGACGAAAATTGTACGCGTTGCGAAATCCACGTTAGGCATTTCACTCGAGCCCTGACTGATGACTGATCGGTGCAATCTCCTTAACCGTTTTGAATGATTTTATCCGAACAACTCGCCAGACTGCTCAATCGATAGCGTGCCACATATTTTCTTGTAACTTCAGCTATTTGCCGAGACTTACTAAATTACAATATTACAAGTTTCTCCTTTTCAGCGAATTACGCCATTCACCTGATACCAATTTGTCGCAAAAGTTTTCGCCCGTGAAAGCGACACTAGAGAACCTCTCGAAATATTCGTTATGCTTTTTCAAAACTGATACGACAGCTTCATTACACCTGACCTTTTTAACCGCGTATTTCGCCTAGCAGCGAAAAAATTATATTATTAAATATACTTCAAGCGTGAAATTAATTTTACCAGAATAAAATTGTTTAAAATTTTACCAGAATGAAATTGTTTAAAATTTTACCAAAATGAAATTGTTTAAAATTTTACCAGAATAAAATTGTTTAAAATTTTACCAAAATGAAATTGTTTAAAATTTTACCAAAATGAAATTGTTTAAAATTTTACCAGAACAAAATTGTTTAATTTCACCTTTTTTCGTCAAAAAACAAAATATTACTTTTAATAAAGGATATTTATTAGACTTTAAGATCCTCAGCCGACTGCGAATCGAGCATATCGCTATTTCCCACAAACACATAATCGATAAAACCCCGCCTCCGACTATGTGTCCCCCAGTGCGGCCAGATAACCATAGCAACAGTCTCTCATATACTGCTCACCTGCCAAAAGATGAAGGTATTACAAAAACAACTGGACTTGCTGGGAAACATAGAGTGCATACTCTCTAACGAATAAATAAACATCACTCGAATTATAGCCTTCATTAGAATGAGTGGCCTGACACAACAAAAATCTAAATAACCTCCCCTTGTGTGTGCTGTAATAACCACAGTAGTTACAAACAGCACACACAATTTAAAAAAGGAAAAAAAAAATACTTGTATTCATTTTTTGCCGTAATCAAAAAAAAAAAAAGAAAAAAAAATAGTTCCGTCTTTCGCAACAAGGAGCCGGTTTGCCTAACTATTAAACGAATTTTCTATTTTTACTTATCATAAACAATCTTCGGCTTGTTAGAAATTATTATATATTAAACATATTTAAATTCTTCTCTTTTCATTTAGGAGTTATTCCTTACTAAAATGTTTCATTTCCCTATAATTTTAATCTTAATTCTATTCGGCGTGTGAATAAGTTCTCGGCGTTTTTTTTTTTTTTATTAAATCCTTCATTTTAAAAAAGTACTAAAAAAGCAAGCCAATTCACTTATTCCCATCTTTCTGGCAGCATTTTAATTTCACATCGGAAAATCTCTTGAGGCTATTAACAAACCGACCCATTTTTTGAGATCTTCATAAGAAATAAAGTGCCGCTAAAACAGGCCATGAGCTATCGATCGGAGTAAGTAGTAATCAGAAGGAGCGATGAAAGTACGACAGGTAGGATAGGACTTCCCATTTTACCATTTCCAGGCAGAGGTTTTGACACGTAACACAAACGTCATCATGCTGTAAATACACCTTGCCGTGTAGCTCGTTGTATTGCGGCCGCCGTTTTTCATTCAGTGTTCAGCGTACATCAGCTGCAGCGATAGCAACTCATCAAGAACATTACAGTATGGATTTTAAACTGACCTAAATAATCACACTTAAAAATTCATCAATGATTAGCCGAAAAGGATTGTATGTACAGAGAGTTACTCCTCATGTATCAATAAGTATTTTAGTATTTTTCGAAAATGCCTATTACGAGAGCAAGCCCTTCGAAGTTACATTAACCTTCTTCGGGCTGCACAGGTATAATTGTAACTTTTGAGTTTTTGAATTTCCCTTAGAAAAGGGTTAACACTTTTTTTTTTGAAGATTTGACGCGCATAATCTAATGGATAAATGTAGAGATGTCACAAAAATTCAGGTTCCTAAGTCATAAAAAAAATTAAAACATCAAGGATAGAAGAATAATAAAAGAACTATACAAAACACAAAAATTAATGATCAAAGGAAGAAACTCAAACGAAGAGGCAAGAATCCGGATAAGAGTAAGGCAGGGATGCAGTTTATCACCGTTGTTATTCAATATATATATATATATATATATAGAGCAAGCGTTCAGACAATGGAAGGAAATTAGTAACAGTGGAATTAATATTGGCGGAATGAAAATAAAATCATTTAGATTTGTCGACGACATAGCGGTAGTAGTGGAAAATGAAGATGCGTTGGCTAAGCCAAATTCAGTTAAAGAGTATAATATGACAATAGATAAAAAGAAAACGGTTGTTATGAGATGTAGTAAAACGCAGAATAATAAGGAATTAGAAATAAAATTAGATAATGAAATAATACAATATATAAAAAACCACAGATACCTAGGCTCAATAATATCAGAGGATGGAAGATGTGACCAGGAAATAAGGTCCAGAATAGCCGAAAGCCGCGTTCATCAGAAAGAACTCATTACTAACGTCCAAAGCAGTAAGTGTAGAACTGCGGAAAAAATTAATAAAGACATACGTATGGAGCGTGCTCACGGAGCAGAGACGTGGACAATAAATAAGAGGGAAAGCAAAAACAACTGGAGGCTTTCGAATTATGGCGTGTTGGAGGAAAATGCAGAAAATTAAATGGCTAGATAAAATTAGAAATACAGAAGTGCTCGAACGCCTTTATTGAAGAAAGATGCTCAATGAAGACCATAAGAGAAAAAAGATACAATTGGATTATGTTATAAGAAATAATAGATACCATAGAACGACAATAGAAGGGGATTAATAAACGGAAAAAGATCAAGGGGAAGACCGAGAATTCATTAAGTAAATATTGGAAGACACCAAAGAGGCTAATTACCAGTTAATGAAAATTATAGCGCAAGCTAGAGATTTAAAAGCATCGTGATTCTAAGCATAGTACTTCCAAAAAGATTGACCACCAATCGACAGATTGAGGAATAGAAGAAGAAAAAAAAAAGTTATGGCAATTAAAAAACTGAAAAGTTAAAGTTGTACCCGTGCGGCCCAACGAAGTAACATTAATCGACTATCGAAAATGTTACTCAAAAGATAAGCGCTGTTTGATGTTTGTTACGGGTATAATTTTTCGGATTGCAGCTTTGTCATCGGCTTACGGATTTTCGAGTGTAATTTCTTCCCGGTTGCATTCCACATTCCGCGTTGTCCCCGAGCACGACGCATTTTTCGAAAAGACGTTTTAATTTACACGCCGCATTATTTCATATTTATATGTTGTACCTGCAATTATTCAAAGTTATATTTACTTCTTATCACCGAAAGATTCTATGCATAGATCAGATATTGTTTTTCCTTTTTTTCTTTTTGTAATTTCTTTACTGGTACTATATAGCAACGACACACCTGCTCAGACTAAACGTCACACTCTGTGTTACTGCGTTGGCTAAGCCTGAAAATGATCTAAGCTATTCCTTTATAAAGTCTGGCAATCTTGACAACACTCTGCCTCTTTTTCTACCACCTACGGGAACCTTTTCCAATATCGTTTTCTTCAACATCGCATTCAGGCGTATTTCCTACAGCCGGATTATTTTACATTTCTGGTTTCGGTTGAATTGAAATATTCGTATACCACGCGCTATCTGAGGAATTCTAAGCATCCGTCTCTCCAGATCCACATTTCAGTCTCCCCTCATCGTTCGTTTTTATTGTACAAAATGATAGAAAAAACTAGCGTTTCCCCCAGCTTACAAAAAAAAAACATTTCATTTTCTTCTTGGGAATGTATCTCGATAGACGCATGAAATGAAAAGTTCACTTGAAGAAAAAGTGCGAGGAGCTGAACATCAAATTACGTGAACTATATTGGCTAATAGGGTATTGTAATAGCAAACGTTTCATCTACAAAGTGATCCTTAAGCCTTTATGGACCTAAAGCCTACAGATATCTTCTTCTTCATCCGCCGTCTCCAAATTGAAGGTTGGCGATCTACGATTGAAAATTTTCTTTTACAATGGCCGATGATCGGAGGAGTTGTATAGAAGGGCACTCGAACCAGTTGATAAGATTATTCATGAATTTTGACGTTTTCCTCTCGATCTCTTCCCATTTATCTTTCTTTCCAAAATGATTTTGAGAATTTCGTATTTGCTCGTATGATGTGTCCACTGCAGCTTCCGTTTCTTGATGGTTTGCATTACTTCAAAGGTCTTTCCCATTCTTTCAAGTACCTCGATATTAGTGACATTTTTCACCCATGAGAATGCGCCGATAAACATTTCAAATGCGTTAATCTTTTTTTCCAATGATGCATTTCCAGCTCTCGCAACCATAAAGCAAAATAGAGAAGATGCGTAACACCTTAGCAGCCTGATTTGAAATTCGAGCCTCATGTCTTGATGGGTGAATAAGCTTTTCTCATTTTGGTGAGAGCTCTTCTAGCTTGCTCAATCCTGCTGCGTATTTCCGAAGATGATGTACAACAGTTTTCCTCTAGTATACTTCCTAGGTATTTAATGCACTGAACTTGCTCAATCGTCTCTCCCTTTATCTTGATTTTGCATTTGATTTGGTTTTTTGATTTTTTCAAAAAACAATCACCTTTGTTTTGGAGATGTTCACTTTTAATCCGTAACTTTGGCTTTTATCAACAATTTTATTCAGCGTCCGTTGTAGTTCTTTCTCACTAGAGGCAAGAATTAAACTGCCACCTGCATAGCGTAGATCATTTAGCGTGACTCCATTTACTTTAAGATTTCTCATATTATCGTTTAGTGCTTCTTGAAATATTGCTTCCGCATATACGTTGAAAAGCAAGCCTGCAGATATGGGGTACAACAAAAAATCGAATCGACTCGTCATTCAGCGGTTTCAGAATAAGGTCTCTAAAAACTAATGCGTCACATAGTACGTAACGAACACTCTTCTTCATCGAGATCAGCAAGTTCCGGAGATTGACCATCGAAACCTGCGTGTAAAGGCACGAACACAGACTCCACAACCACCCGAACATCACTGCGATCGAGTTCCTCAACATCGGGAACGATATTATGGTTTAAGAGAATAAGGCCACACGCACTTATGTGCCTAAACAATCTATTGTAACTATGTGCAATTACCAAAACTCTCATAAACTTAGCCAATGGCCAAAGTCATTTAAGAATGCTACTTTTTTCGTTTTATTTTTCGTTTTTTGTTTAGTTTTATTTTTACTTTTACTATTAACAGTATCTGTGTATGCCCTCGGATAGTTCAATAATAAATAGAAAGTTAAAAAAAAAAAAATCTTCTTCTTACGGAGCGGCACTGTACCAGATGCTTTACACGCATTTCCCCATGACTATAAAACGTGTCCCCGCCATTATATAAACGTGTCTTTTGAAAATCAGTATAGTTTTCTATAATCCGACGGATATTAAAACTAGTAGTTTACTTGGCGGTAGCTGTCTTGCTGAGAAAATTTTAAATACGATTATATAAACCATTGTCAATAGTATTTTTAACCCACCTGTGAGATATTGCACGATAACCGGGGAGTGATTTCGTGTTTCTCGCTCCCTGTGTACAGAGGTCATAATTGATTAGAATCGTAGCCACTCCCCGCTTTTCCGCGTGATTTGAGGTTTACCCCCTCGGCCGAAAGGTTCGTAAAGATATTGTCTTACCAGAGGCTTAATGAAAATTCCGATTTTTGGGACTTCTGTTATGTGTTGTTTTCAACTTGCAACGCTCTTTCACTATTTTCAACGTCTGAGGAGTTTACACTAACAAGATTACCATCCCTCTTAAGCAACTTGCTGGCACTTTCATTTCTCCACAGGGGAGATAAGCATCATGTGCAGCGTCAAGTGCTAGTCCAGAGAAGGTAACTTTAGCAGGTGAACAACCTGTGCTCACGTGGGACGCATTGTAAATGTAAGTTAGAAAGGAAGGCGAGATAATCTTGCATTAAGAGTAATTAAATGAGGAAATTACTTACAAACTGCATTTATTCCTTCACTGATTCAATCAAATTAGGCCATTTTTTTCTGAAGAATCACGCTTAACTCTCGCTAGATGGAATATTCTAGCGAGTGGTATTTATTTTTCTCTGGGTTTTGACTTGTTCGTAATTAAAGCCTCGCCGTCTTTCCTTCCTCGCTCTTACTAGGCCGCTTCCTAGCAAATTTAAGGTTTCTTATTTAAATATTTCATTGCAAAAATCAAAAAAAAAAAAAAAAAAAAAAAAAAAATGTATCTAAAATATTATTACTACGTTACCGAAACTGCTCGAAAACCACTGCCGTAATTTTACCGATTTGGATAGTAACTTTTTTTCGATCTTCTTCAAATCGTCCGATATTATCGCGTTAAAAAAATAATCAATCAAAATTAGAGCGTATCTGTGTGTCTTTTTGTCGTTTGTATAATTATGTCGTATTTCAGCATATAATGAAGCAACATTTCATTAAATAACGAATCTTTCAACATCCTGTTTGTTAATTATAAAATATAGTAATTTATAACAACTATCAAAATATAATAAACAAATTTAAGAATAAAATGAAGGCTTCTTACAGCCTACCCAAAATCCGACTACACACCTTTCATAATTAAAAATCACTTCATTGATCAATTATGGAGATACAGTGGCCATATACACTGCTTCACAGACGGCTCAAAAAGAAAAACGCACCACTTAGGATACGCCTATAGAGCAATCATCATTTCACTTCTCTCTTCCCTCGTTCTCTTCAAACAACACGGCGCAATTAATGGCCGTCTACCATTGTATATTCCATATCAGCGAAACTTATCAGTCTGGCAACGATTTTTAATTATCACCGATTCCTTAAGTTCCTTAGTTTCTTTCCAAAACACTTCTAAAAACACAATCCTCTTATTCAGAAAATACTCAACTTATACAACATCTTATTCCAATCACAAATAAAAATCAGCTTCATGTATATCCCGAGTCACCATTGGCATCTCCGGTAACGAAAATGTTGATAATCTTGCAAAATCCGCACACCGTTCTTCTCCGCTCCTTCTCTTTATACCACAAGACCTCTAGTCATATATATATGTGTACAAACTCAAAACAAATGGCAATTAGAATGGTCCCAACAACACACCAACAAACTTCATACTTTCAAAAAATCAATTGTCCCTTGGAAACATTTATCAAGCCTCAATAGGACCGATGAAATTATTATTACTAGAATTCGTATTGGTCACACCAAAATTACCCACGGTCACCTATGACAAGGAATTCGACAACACTTGTACCTAATGCTCCTCAGATATCATGACAATAAAACACCTTCTTTTCTCCGGTCCTTTCTTCTCTGCCCAACGATTACAACATAAAATAACCCCTCAGTCAATATCTGATGACCCAGAACAATTAAATTCATTGATCACCTTTCTCAAAAAAACCCACCTTTACTCCCTAATCTAAAACCTATCCGATGGGCGCGATAATCCTGGCAATTAAAAGCGTCCAAAAAAAGAAAGAAAAAAAAAAAGCTTACTTAGAAACGTTTTCGGATGTAACCAGCTAAGAACACTACTCACTATTTGTGATCTGAAATAAATTCTAAATCACATATATATTGTGTTTTTAGCTGATGATGATGGGTTATACCCGTTAAAAGGTTTCTAAGTAAGCCACCATTTTATTCTTAAATTTGTTTGTTATATTTTGATAGTTGTTATAAATTACATATATTTTAATATTTCGTTTGTCCATTAATAATCGCCTTAACAGCTGCTATTTGCTCATGAGACCTATACTCTGCACCTCAGAAGAGACTTGTAGCAATTTTTTCGATCTTCCCTTCTTTCGGACGGTGATAGCCTACAGGCAGAAGTGCGTGCCAATATATGTGGACTATCCGCCCGCAACGTTTGTTTTTCAGTCGACATTTTTAGGACATTTTAATTTATTTTGGATCGGTTTGAGTTTTAGTTCTTCTGACTCTCGCCGAAATTTCGGCCAAAAGATTAATTTCGAGTTCGATTGAAACACAGAACTAATTTAAGTTATAATACCGACTGACTCTCGGTAAATTTAAGAAAAATCAATTAATCGGCATTCATAAAGTTCATAGCCCTTCGCGAAAAAAACGTATAAATCCCTCCTCGAACGCTTCCGCGTATGATTTTAATTATTTCAAAAAATTATTAACGGAAGAAAAAGGTGTAGTAACCTTTTACGTTAAAGAGATCAATTGGATTTTATTCGGGGATTTTACCGTTGTAATTATTTAAAAAATTATCGAAATTCCAACATTGATTACTATCAAAAAGTCGTAAAAATTTATAATTTCACGCGGAACATTGCAAATTCGCAGAGGAGTCGCTCTATTGAAAAGAATTTTCTAAGATTTTCAGTCACCTCATTGTATTCAACATGGGCTGTTATTATGGATAATTTCTACTTTAACTGTATTCTATTCTATTTAAATTACCTATTTATTTTTCCAGTGTGTATACATCATTGTAAATAGAATTACAAAGAATCAATAGGAGGAAAACAGAATGCACGATAGACAGTGACATAAAAATATAACGAAACTCTTAGCCGGGAAACGAAATCTGCGCGCACGCATTTATCCCGTTATATTTACATTTATTTAGAAATCGAATTAATCCGCTAGTAGTACTGAATTTAGAGCGTCGGCGCATAAACCGACACTAACTGTTAATAATTATTACGTAATTATAATAAGCCTAGTAATCGAAACGCTATCGATATACGACTCGGGAAGAAGAAAAGCTCGAAATAAAATCGTAACTATATATAAATTATATTAATTTATTCCGACTGAGAAAAATAATTTTCAGAATTTTTACGGAATGCAAAAGAAGAAAAATAGAATGATGTCGAAATAATTTAAATTTCGTTTATTTTCATTTTATTTCTCTTTTCATTTTCAGTAAGCCGTATAAAAAATGCAAATTAGCAATCGTCGTTCGTTAAACCCTCGGGAACATGAAAGGGGTATGAGAGTCCCAGATAGAAAACTTTAAAATGGATTTTAGGTAGATTACCCGTTACGTAAACTTTTATTTTTTCACCGGTACACGATTAAATTTTTTTTCGCTAAACCAAATTAGTTAAAAACAAAAAAAAACCTTAACAGTAAAATACTTTCGACAAATTTGGAAAAAAAAAATGAATAAAACATTTAAAAATTCTCAAATTCTTACTTAATTAACGTGCCGCCGCCACGACTGCAATACAAACCAGCCGAGCGAAATAATTACGAATTCAAATTTGCAAAAGAAGGTTGGCGAAATTAAGACAGAAATAACGACTGGAACGAAAAGTTGTTTTTTTTCATTCGAGTATTTTCTCAAAACAGATCGAACTAAATTTGTTTTTTTTTTTTCCTAGCGCAGAATTAAGAACAATGTCAACAAAAAAAATTAAACTGAAATCGTACGAGTTTATTCACAAAACAAAAAAAGGTTGAAGTTTGTGATTCGATCGCAAATAGAATGGACAAAGATAAGAAGATGGAAACAGAAGCATTCCGAAGAAAGAGAACATTGAAAAAATACGTGAACGACATCGTAACGGAATATCTTCCCTGTGGGATGAAGAAAATCACAACAGAGTAAAAATCAAAGAAAATGTGTCGCGATCGAAAAAAATTATAGAATCGAGGAAAATTAAATGTCATTGAACAAAAAAAAAAAAAAATAGGAGTTTAGGTAAATGAGGATATAAACTCTCGAAACTTCCATAAAAATTAATTATACCTCGGCAAAAATTGTAAAACACTTACGCGCATCTAATAAAATGAGTATAAATTCGCCAACTAGTTTCGGGGATATGTTAAAATCCCCATAATAATAATTACGACGCTATTACATACACATATCGGAAACTAGGCGTCGGAATTTATGCTTATTTTATTCAATGTATTTAAAAGACGATTTGTTGAAGTATTACCTATTACACGCAAAAATCAATTATTCAAGATCGAATTGTTTTTAAGAAATCACGTAAATATTCACGTTTAGTTTTAGGATACTGTACTCGAAACACTGCCGCTGTATTAAAAATCTGATTCATGAATTCTCATGCTCGTATCCGAACCATTATGAATCAAAATTCACGTATTATTACCTTGCGATAAACTAAATAAAATAACCTACAATTCTGTAGAACTTGTTTCACCGTTTGTTTAGCCTCTTAATATATTGAAATATCCATTCGCAATCAATCTTTTTTTTCCGTTATTCATTCCAGTTCAACAATATATGTAATGCATAACCCATTTCGGTAGGCATCAACATAGCCTGAAATAACATCTTAAGTATATGTATATTTTATAGTAAGTTATAACAAATACAAATATAGCAAACAAATTTAAGTATAAAATGATTTCGATGATTGCTTACTTAGAAACGTTTTCGGGTATAACCCCTAACTAGTCCACAGCCACGACAACCCCCTAAATATGAGAAGGTAGTGGATTTTTGAAAATGTTTTAAAAACACATCGGCATGTTTTAAAGTTTCCATATGTCCTATTTTCCTTTTACATGTGATAGGTGAAGGGAAGAAATGGAAAATTAAACGTTACCAAATAGTTACGGGATATTGCTGTGTGCCCTATGCGCGGGAAGTGTGGTCTGGGTTGCAAACTCTCTGCGAACATGGATGTCACGGTGCAGTACTCATCTTGACGGATCGCAGCCACAACGTTGGAGCCGAACACATAGTTTCTTATGTCTCTGCCTTACTATAGTCATTTGTCTAATTTTTTTTCGGTAACAACCACGTCGCAGTTTATTTTAAACTCTTTATACCTATATTTTACCGAAAAAAATTAGACAAATAGTTAATAAAAAAAGCGACGCAAATTTAAAATCATTTTTGTCTCAATCTTATGTTGCTGAATCAAGGGTGGCCCTAGCTGAGGAAGAGGGCCGTCTTCGGGTATCGGACTATACGTTGCTGTCTTAGTAGCCAAATTCGTCTGCCGGAACGCTGCCATAACCTAGGGAGGAGACCCACAAGGACGTTACTAGTGAGCTAGCCCGAGAAAGCAGATTAATGAGGCGCTTTATTTCTCGAGACGGTGTTTTTGAAATTTTTTGCTTCTGGAGTGTGACATACTTTTGATCGCGTTTATGAAAGTCTCAAGAAGTGTATTAAATGACAACGAAGTGTTTCCGAGCAGAACGAATAGTTTAAAGATGAAACATTTTAAAAAATTGACCACTATTAAACTATAAAGCGTTTGTTGCACCTGTTTTAATTAATGTATTCTATTTCGCCGATGTTGTGTCATTTACATATCAATTCAATTCGGGCTACTACAGGAGCCAGTCTGATATCTTATTGCATTAAGATTGAGATGGCCTTATGATAAATTCGCTTCGAATAATAATCAAAAAGCCATTATAATTCGGTAAATGATTTGCAATCCAGCGGCAATCATTAGGGAAATAGCCTGAATAAACTAGAGTCTTATGGGTCTTTCCGCAGTCTAAAATACAATCAGTAATTATAGTCTCGTGCAGCATTGTCAGAAATGTGTTAATACATCAGTGTAAGCGATATAGCGTATCAGTATTACCAACAGTTCCTTTTCCTCTAATACCGCTATACTTAATTATAAGTCAAATTGCATAATTCGATTTGGACCAAGCCGTAATGAAAAGTAGCGCAGAAAAACAATAAAAATATCTCTGTAAGATCAATCGAATTTCTGATCTAATGTCCCGGCTAAACAGGTATATACTGAATACTTTACAGTTTATGGAAAATTGTAAAAAAAAAAACAACTTATGAACGGAAGGTTCTCAGGTTATTAAAGAAATTAAGGATTTACGCAAAAACTAATTGCCGGATTGAAAGACGGATGGAAAAATTACTACAGTACGTCGATAGGTGCTCAAAATTTCATTAAATATAATAAAAAAATATATTTTTTTTTTTTTTTTTTTTTGTGTGTAAACGCAATACCCTATACCGTGTTTAACTGCTGTGGCTATTACAGTACGAGGATGCGCGGTTTGTTCTTATGGATATAGTTAGTCTGCCGTCTGGTCTGAATCCGACTGCCTAGCAAGTTTGTTGATCAGCTGAGTGAATTGTGCCTTCATTGATCGATTTCGAAATAAGGAACAGTTATCTGAAAGCGTATAGATAAAAATCCATCTATGTCTTCGGTGAAGGTGACTACTATACTCATCGGATCGTGTTGTCCTTGAATACTATCCATTAAGGTTACGAAGTCAGTAAAACACAATGGATATTCTTGATCGGTGATGTTGCTATCTGCGGGCTTTAGAAGTTCAACAGTGGGCAAAAAAATATTTAACCTGTAGAGGTCACACCGGTCTTTTTGTTTCCAGCTCACAGCATGGATTTTACGAATGGCTCAAAATCTGCTTCAGGTATCGGAGCTGCTTTTATTATAGTTTGTAGTATTTTATAAAAAATAGCTTAATTCTCAACATATACAAAAAAAAATCCAAAAAGAAGTAATAAAATACGGTAATCGAATTGTTAACACTCACCACTAGACTTTTCTTTGTTTTCCTCTTTCACATTTAAAAGATGCTGGAACTGGTGTCCTCTTTAAATAATTGCAGCTGTTACACGGTGTTTTAGTTTTTTGTATTTTTGCGCCAATCACAAAAATGTGACATCGCCCGGGAATATTTCGTTGATTTTTTTTAAATTGTTTTCTTCAACATTAATATTTAACTCTGTTCTTTATTCTGCCTTTCGTGTAAAATACTACGAATCCGAACTTTCGAGTTTCCTGGATAACCTTTCCTTGAGACACTAAGTATGTATTTTTCAACTCATCTACACAGTATCTAAGTTACAAAATGTTAGCATCTCTGGTTTATTAGCTGCACCTGATTCTTCGGAAATTTTCATAGAGTAATGATAACAAGAGAACCACAATCTATATTAGGAACGTAAAACACAAAAGAGAATCAAACTGAAATAAATCGAAACGATATCGGTCGCGCCGGTCGAATATACCCATATGTGTAAACTGAAAAAAAAAAAAAAACAAAAACAAAAAAAAATGATACTCTAATCGCTGGTTAAGTACAATGGTTTTTATTCTAGTTCAAACTGATTAGTCCTCATGCGTATCTGTTATTCTACGAATAGCTGAGTTATTTTCGTTAAGGTAACAGCACAGTTAAAATAACAAAATAAAACAATAAAGAAAACCGTCTTTTAGGCCGGGCACGACCTCATCGGTTAAACCCAATTTGAATTTAAATATAAATCTTTTCAAAAAATATCAAGCAGAGCAAACTGAAAAAAAGTTACACGTGTTTTCCGGCCCATAAGCGAAAACACTCAGATTATCCGAAAAAAGTCGAATAGAAAGTTTGAAATTATGTAAAAATTGTAATTGCCTAGCAAAAACTATTAACGCACTAGGCAGTATTCTCTGTTTTTGAATTGATTTTAAGCATCTAGTCGGTTAAAATAGGAAAAAAATGCAAACCGATCCTCATAAGAAATATCCTCCTCTTAAAAGAAAAAATATCGTTTCAAAAAGTTTTAAATCCCCTACGGACCACTACATTTATGCGAATTTTTGCTTTTTTAACGCTTCAAAGAGAGAAAAATATATATTATTTTTACCCCTTTTTTTTTAAAGTTTATTCGCTCATTTGATTATTTAGACTGATTTTAATAATTATTTGTGTACCGGTCAGTTTCGGTGAAATACTCATTAAAATAAACACTAAAAAAAAAAAAAAAAAGTCGGTTTGGAGAAGAAGTTCTAAAATGAAAGTTTGAAAAGTTTACTAATTCTATATTCACTATGAATTGCATTGTGGAGGCTATAACAGCGTCACATAAGATGTTGCTGTGAATGGCTCGAGAACTATCGGTAGTTGTTCTCATACGACTGCAATTATATATAACTTTTCCGAAGGAAGAGATTATAAAACTGAGTCAAATTTTCGAAAAAAATTTAGGAACAACTGTAATTTAGACTAATCTTCCGTGGATTACCACAGGATTCCTGCCTCAGCCTAACTTTGTTTTACATCTATTTTATCGAAATTGCTTCGTTGCCTCTGAATTCATCTTCTCTCTTTTTTTACGGACCACATACTCATTTATTCCTCTCACTGCAGTATCTCGCTGACTAACTCTCAACTTAGAACTCCTTAAATTTATTGGAAAACGCTTTATCCAACGTTTCTACCGTCGTTTTTCTCTGCGCTCTTTTAATGCTCCCCCTTAATTGATCTCGTCTTAAACAATGGCCTAATTTCTCTCATTTACTATTTTCGTTATTTGGGTGTTCTTTTCGGGGTAGTGTTGTCTTTCATTTTAAAACCAAATCAACTATCTATACTTGTCCTTCTTGCAAAGGCTCCACCTCATTAAAATCCTTTTTCACACCAATTGAAATCCCGCGATCTTGTTTATATTTTTCAAATCTTTTCTCCGTTCTTGATTACTGCTGTTGTATTTATATAGACATTTTTCTAGATCGCTTCTATGTAAGCTCGATCGTGTCCAAAAAACACGTTTCTACCTCTGCCATGGAACCCGAAAACCTACTATCCCGGCTCTGTATGCTGAACTCAGATCCCTTCTCTTTTTCTTCGACGTTCCTACTTAGGTTATCGTTTCCTCATCAAACGTTTGCCAATTTTCTCTCCCTCCATTATTTCTTCCTATTCTACCATCCTACGTAACTGGCGTTTTTCTACCAACAAAACTCCAATTCTTTTTCTTATCGCTGCTCGCCTTGTTCAGTTTTCTCGGTATATCTACCACTCACGATAAACTCCTCATGCTTCACCTTCAATGTTTCCTCTTTTCTTCATCCAATTAACTGTTTTTATTCTCCTATTTTCCTAATATTCTACATCATGTTGTTAGGTATCGAAATTTCTACAGAGTCCAAGCTCTTCTCTCCCTAACCATTTTACGTTCTTCACTAATTTCCGATCAGCTATTGATAGAAAGAAATTCAAATTGTGGATCGCCAACCTTCAAAATGGAGACGACGGATGAAGAAGAGGATAGTGGTTTTCTAAGGGACCCAACGAAGTTGGTGCAACTTGTTTTTGTCCTTCTTTAAATTACTTCGGATCCGTTAAACTTTCCTCCTTTTGCTCTATCCTTTGCTCTGAGGCCACTGCTATTCTAAGTGCTCTTCTTTTTATCAGATCTTTATATCTCTCTAGCAATAGCACTTATTCCGCCGGATGTCCAAAGCGTGCTGCAGCTATCACATCTCTTCTTAATTCTCACTCAACCGACTACGTTATCCAACTTATTTGCTCCCATGATCTCTTCCTTTCTCGTTTAATCCAAACTGATCTCTTTTGGATTTCTGGCCTGTCATTCTCTAACCCGAATTTTTTTTCTCGTCTTTTCAACTTTCCATTCCTCGCTTCCCCCCAGGTTTCTTGACTTTCCTACTATGCGTCGTTCCAATCTCTCTGCAATTTTCCGGCTGCGTTTTGAACACTGTGTTTATTCTCTTCTTCGCGTTTCCGTTTTTCCCTCGTGCCATTTCCTTATTGTCCATCGCACCCCTTCAACATTCATTTTATTTGTGACCCCAATCATATAATGTTCGATTGCTGGTCACTTTCAACTGAACAAACTTCTTTTTACTCCTCTCGTGCACATAATCTTTCGTTCATTCTCTCCCTTTCTTCTCCTTGTGTTATCCAAGCTATTGATTATTTTTTGTCAGCTATCTCTAGTTGAGTAAATATCTGGGTCACCTTCCCCTCTTTTTCTCTGTTCTTGGGCCAATGTCTATATAGCCGAACCAATTAAGAAAAAAAAAAAAAAACATAAAGAATGCTCGTATAACTTCTTATATGAAACTGAAAAATCTGAAAATATATACATTTGTATCATTTTGACTTACCTTTAATTTTTTAAAGAACTATTAAAATCGGTTTAAAAGTGGTTGAGATATCTTCGTAAACATCGAAAAACCTCATGAAAAGATCTCTATTGTTGAGCTAAAAAGTTGAATTTTTTAAAAAAGGATTTCTTTTATAATACTCTGTAAGAAATATTTGTTTAATCGATTTGTGCACTTTTTCCGATTTTAATCAGCTAAACATTATCAAATCATCATAAATAATTTTCGGACGCATTCTGGTGATGGTTGGTATAATACTTCCGAAACGTCAAGTAAATATAACTTCTTTAACACACAACTGGGTCTGAAAATGACTTACGATAAATAACGCTGTGAAAGTTTAAACATTTAATTATCAAATTAGTTTAATTTTAATTTGATTAGCCAATTTGAAGCAGTATTTAACAAATATCGCGTAAAGGGGCGGCTACAAAATCATAACATTAATGTATAAATTAAAATTTTAACCGATGACGCAATTATGTAAATTCATACTGCGAACAATTCGTAATGTTTTTATTCATTTATGACTATTTATAAATTTGGGATTATTTATTATACTTAATTGGTACATATAATTTACACGATATAATTACTACTCCAATTAATTTTTTTTTTTTCTTCCCACTGTACCGGCTTATGACACCATAAACAGCGCCAGTAGTGACTTCTCTAATTAATTAAAGTATAATTGTCGCCTTAACATATGTAGTAATTATCGGCACCTACTGCCAACGTCGAGCAATTTAGATTTACTCCTTGTATCAGAAAACATCTGTCTATTGTTCCAGTTTCTAACCTTAATCAATGGCCAATGCAATCAGAAACCACTTAAAATTTTAACATTATTTTAAAATATATTAATTATAATTAGTAATTTGTTAGAAGTAATTATAAAATTAATATTTCGAACTCATTTAAACATTTTTTTTAATACGTCTTCCGCATTTAAATTTCCCTATTTAGTTAATTAATCCTTTTCTTAATTTCTTTCATTCATCCTACAGGTAAAACTAATTTACAATTGTTTAATTGTATTTCAAAAAAGAATGAAGTTCGTTTAGAAGTTGGTAATGTTTTTGGTTAGTATTTTTATTAACGCGTTGCTATTAGAAAATTTTTCGATTCATATTATTCTACTAGCCACTTAGTTATTGAACAAAACTCTTTAATTATGCTACCGTCCAAGAATTTTGTGTGCACAAATATTTCTTGTTTTACAATTTTACACACATGCATATGTCATATATTAATTACAACGTAATTCTTAGGCTACTCCCCATTAGAAAAAATGTCCTAATTTGATGTAACGAAAAATGTTCCAATTTTATATCATGTTTGTTATATTTTATAGGATTTCTGTGATTATGTTATTATATTCATATGGACCGATTTAGAATTACGTTGTAAATTTTGATCATTTTATACAAAGTATAAAAAAAAAGAGACAGAAATGTAAGCAAGAGGGGCCAAGGAGCCCAGCCCCTTGCAAGGCCAAAATGGCCCAGTATGTATATTTATATGTATATATTTATATATATATATATATATATATATATATATATATATATATATATATATATGTATATGCATATATATAAAAAAAATAAATAGAGATTAGATTTATTGCATTTTTAATTCATCCTTTTTTTCTTTCTTTATGTATTTGCTTGTTTATTATATTTGCTCGTAGTTCAATTGATCTCGCGTCTGATTGCGTGACCAGATTACATGTTACAAGAAGGATGACTGCATATTAGACACTTAATAAATATTATCGAAGACTCGGTGATTGTCTGACGGTAAGCAGTACATGTGGGCAGGCCTTTGGCGACGACTTTTTCCAACTTTAAAATATAAATGCGATAGCAGCTAACTGTTCCATAATAAAAAGGCGTTGTACTAAACATGGAGAGGCGACCCTCTTGATAGGACTCACGCGACGAACAAGTGTTCTTTGCATGTAAACGATTGAAAACGGTACGCATAGTCTTATTTGCGGGCAATGTGCCGCTCCGAACACGAAAGTGCTTTAACTATAAACCGTTTTGTTACTGATTTCGACATTTTCATATAATAAAACGCGCGAGATAAAATTTCAAAAAATCAAATAACATTTTCTTGAAATTCCTTGCGCTATTGTAATATTGCGAGGCTTTTGTTATTTTAATTTACGTAAATGCCTTTCCAGTTTCGGTAACGCAGATGGCGGCAGATCCGACGTCGAATTTAGCTGCATTAGTTTATAAATTTATAAAATACCACAAGATAGAAATATAGAAATATCGAAATAAGATAAAAGGTTAAGTGAAAGAAACAACTGGCTAAATGGCGAAGGCTAAGGCAAAAAAGCAAAAAAAAAGAAAAGCACTTCCGTTTTTCGGAATTGTTAGCTTAAAAACGAAATGATATTACAAACGAATCAAACAAAGAAGTACCATTTTAATTTTCTTTTTCAACGACACCATCTTGCGTTTATTCGCGCTAATTTAAATAACTTCTTTAACATTCTCTCGCTGGTAGCATTAATCGATCTTGATTTACCATCACTGAAAGCAACTTAATAAGTTATCCGTATTTTCAATAAATAAAACTAATCAATTTATCCGTATTCTTTTTTTTTGTTCTGCAATAACCGCGATAAATCTAGTGTCTCGGAGGATTGGTTATTTTGCGCGCATGTTGATTTTTAAGCTTTTCATCTTTTTGAAAGTAAATTAAAAAAAAGAAGCAAGCGTACTCCATGCACAGAAACCTGAATATGTCACGTTAAACAGATATACATATAAATTTTTGGTGGTTCATCGATGCGGACATTAGCCTACCTAGTAATGGAGAGAAATGGAAATATAAGGCTGGAGAATAACAGAAGGAGAAGAAAAGGAAAGTGTGGAAGATATACTACTACAGGGAATAGGAATGCCAATCATTTACGTATAAAGTGAGAAGTCAAAGTATGCAGAGAACGCAATGGAGAAGATACAAATAGAAAAAATGGATGTAAGATGCAGAGCTGTGTGCAACGTTGAAACGGCAGATCATGAAGAAAGTTGGAAAAGAAAGATTTAGCAATAGAAACGAATAATAGTTACGCCCCGTAATTCCGCGGAGAAAAATAATACTGTACGATAAAAAGAGCCCGGGTATCGAAGTATCCAAGAAGAGGTCGATTTGAAAGAGGTCGTGAATACGCGTGAAAAAGATTATTTGTTAGGGCGGAAAGGAATAACGCAATCTGCTGAAATTCGGCTAATATCTAGTCGTCATTCTATCTCTACTTATTAAAAGACGTATTGAACAGTTGTGAATGAACTTCGCAGATAACTGTCTTAACAAAACGAAAAACCACCGCAGATATAATTCAGTAATCATCACCGAGCGAAACATAATTTCGTGTCTACCGCAACCTGCGTTCCGAGTTTGCTGTTATCGTGTGCTCACTCTTAATAGTTCATGAGTATAAAGCTGTTGAAGCCAAAGTATAGCTATCTCACGGCGGACCAGGCCGCCGTGTCCTCTCCAATTATCAGCCTCACCTGGAGGCTCGCGTAGTTGATACAAATAAGATTCGATTATTAATCAAATAAAATGTACATATATATATATATATATATTTTTTTTTTTTTTTTTCATAAATCTACAACACTTAATGTCCTCGATGACTAAAAGGAATTTGCAACTATGATTATATTATCGCAACATAAAAAAACAAAATATACACGACGAACAAAAAAAATAATAAATATACACAAAAATTTCTTCCACTCGTAATAATGATTTTGACAACGGAGTTTATCTTTAAAGTTAATGCGAGTCCGTCGATCACACGATCGCTTCGACAACGGCAACTCTTTTAGAGCAGAACGGATACTCAACTCATTAAATCACCGAACAACCGAAAGACTTTCTAAAACCGCGGTAGTCGATCAGCTGTCGATACTGCCCGACCGGTCGTACCGACACATCGTTCTTATCACTTACGTAATTTTGGCAAAATTACTTCGCTTTAGTCGGGCAGTACGTCTAACCTTTGTTAATGCGGCATCGGAATTAGATTCCAACTTCCCAACCGTTCGAACCATTTAATCAACTACATTACTTTATCCGATTCGAAGAAATATATACATATACGAAATACTATGCTGTGTGTTGATCTATAAGAAATAAAATAAAAATATAAAATTTAATTCACGTTTTTCATTTTCCACGGCATAAGAATTCCAATCACAAAATCAGTATTTTATTTACGTTGCTCAATGGTAGGCTCATGACACTGTTAATTAAACCTTATTTGAAAAAAGCGAAAAAAGAAAATTACCATTGTAAAAGAATGTAATAAAAGCAATCTCAACGATGTATTCTCTATTCGAGCGTTTCGCTTTAAGCAGCGTATTCGTATTTAACACGCGATCCTAAACGATTTTAACCGTCTTCAGCTAGATGAAACTGCAGCTAATTCACCTGCAGTAAGATGCATTTTTTCTTAATTAATATTCGAATTACCTTTGATATTTTAGAAAACCAGAAAACGGACTAAAGCATTGTATTTATTACATTGTTTTCAATTAAACCAAATTATCTGAGAGATTCTAAGCTGTTGAAGGTAATGTGACGAACTTAATAGCGAATAGAGAAGTCAGATGCTGGCAGCAGAGGTGTGGCACGGCTCAGCCATTAATAACCTGTGGAGTTCTTTTTAGGCTTCGTTCTATGCTACAACTTTTCCTATATAGGTTCGTTTCATTTTACCGCTATGAAAATTAACTTTAGTTAGCTTTCCATTTTTGCCGAAATGATAAAAAAAAAATATACTTATAAAATGCAATACTGTCGTCAGCACTATAGATCTTGTATATTTTACGAAATAATCAATTCGTGCCGAACATAAATAAAAAAATCATCATTAAATATTACACAAAAACAATACAAATCACATTAAAAAAATCATAATAATATGATTTGTATGTTTTTTGCATAATTTTTTATGATGTTTTTTTTTTGTTTATTTTTATTATTTTTATGTTTGTTTTTTTTTCTTTCAAATTTATTTCATGAATTCAATTCGATTAAATTTCAATTTCAATTTATTATTATACATGAATGAAAATATAAAATTGTAAACAAGTTAATTCGATCCGCGAATACACAAAAAGATGCGTGAGCTACGGAACACACAATAAAGTGACACCGGTCAAACTTGCACCTATGTTTTACAGGAAATATTTTGTTAAGCTCAGTTTACAGTACATTCGCTTAACCAGTGTTTACATAATTGACTAACCAGTACACATATAAACGAAAATTCATCACAAGCGGACTTACATGCTTTTCCAATCATTTACACTAACTTAAACCACATACAATCAAAGATTCATCCGTTATCACAGACAGACTTACACTTCCAATCCTTAAACGGTAAACTGAAGCTGTTACAGTTGATCTAAACCCAATCACCATAGTACTCTAACAATAAAAAGACAACAATACTGGAATACAATAATGGGTTAGAAATAGAAATGTGGTAATATTGATTTAGGAAGTAATGTTAATGCTAAACTGATAACAATAAGTTTCCTATACAATGGTAAACTAAAATTAATATACTTCAGCACAAAACGGAAATAAATCTAAACAATTGAGCATAGTAAACGTAATCATAATACTACCTTTATATACATGAGCGTTTGTATTACCTTACCAAGATATAAAATTTAGAAGTAAAAAGTCACAAATTGTGTGTTTTAAGGCTAAGAGTAGCCCACGCTTACATTATATTATATAGATTGCATTAAATAGACTAAAATTGATCAATTGCCCGCTCTAAATCTCCATAAAAAGAAGTTATCTAGACCTTAACAATATTACAGTGTGATAAATTTATAGCTAAAATATTATTAAATTATTGGCAAATGTTACGAAATAATACAATTTACTAAAATTAGCGTTTACCTGGGAACTAAGCCGGCACACACGAGAAAAATTATAAGACAAACTGCTCAACAGACTGCTGTACTGAAAATTGTTCATCCGCGTAATTAATCTGTAGAATATCGTACGCCCCACTAATTACTCTCTTATCATCTATAGACTCGCTTGATCTTCCCAAAATTCATTTCCCCTTTCATCATTTAATAATACTTCAGTACGCATTTAAAATCGGGGACCGTTAATGAAATGATGGACATCACTATCTACTATTACCCAGAAGAAAGATTTTGAGCAATTATTCGCCTCACAGGTTTCGAGATATCGCCGTTTTATAATAAACTCAAAGTCAAAAATAACATATCTCCTTTCGCCAAAATTGTTTTTTGTTCTCTATTTCTTTTTCAATTTCAACATTTTCATTGTGTTAATTCTAAAGTTTCATTTGAACATGAAACGAGCGATAGTAAAAATGACGCCCCCAACCTCCGGGGAAAAAAAAAACAAAACAGTTTACAGAGTTTGTCGGCGCGGTGAAGAAGCAATAAGCAGTGAGGATAAAATCTGCGGACTGCTAACTGGGCACAGTCTGGAGAAGGCAAAGACATTGGACGGATGTTGCTGTAATACATTTAAATTTCCAGGGATGCACGCATAAGAAGGCTGGATATAAAAATGGAACAGAGTACCGGAAACTCTTCGAACCGAGCCGATTTCGGTGTACGGCCGGCTCCGGAACGGATTTTGGTTTTGTTTGCTTTCGCTACCTCATGACAAGAATCCGTAAAATCTGTCCACACCTACTCGCCGCAATACCGCTACAAAGCAATTACATTATACCGTTCTGCTTCGTTCCTCCGGGCCGAGCACTTTCCAGCGAAATCCGCATCCTCCAGCATACGCAGCCCGTCTTCAGTCGTACCGGTCCTGATAAAACTCTTTTCCCGGGTAAAAATGCCGGCCTATTTGCGCAATCTTCGTCCGCAACACCACGCATGCACACATACAAACCGATGCGTGCGTTTATTTCATTATGTAAATCCATAAAATACCTTTCGCTACGCGAATATTTATTCTACACTCCCCGTACGTATAAATGCGTATAAATACCGTTGACAGTAGATTTTCAACTAGACACGATGATTTCCCATTCCGTTGTTTCTTATCTGCGAGGCTATAATCTGCACTCTAGCCGAGTAGAGTTTTATATTTGGCCGATTTTACCAAATTTAAAATGAATGGAGTATAACTGTTAGCACATTGCTGACGTTTGCAGTGTATCGTAATAGCGTAATCCATGTTCGTTACAAGTAATAACGGATTTCTTTTACAGAAAAATAAGAAGAGGTTAATGAAAAAATAATAACCCGGATAATCGCTACATACCATTATGGGCTAAAAAAGTGGTCAGACAATCGCACTGTTTCAGATGGTGGATGTTAATGCATCTTTTTCTCTTCGCGAACTTCACCAATTACGTACATAAATGTTCAGTTTTCACCTGTTCCAGGTTGATCTGTTAAAAATATCGAAGTAATGTTGTTCACAGGATTTCCTCACTGAACGCGGGGTAAAATTATTCGGACCAATGACAAACTATGAACGAGAGCGAATATTTTAGAAACCAACCGTTGACGATAACGAAAAATAAAGTATAGAAGATAGTAGATCGCGGATTTATTTTTAACGTCCGCATCTCTAGATACGGATATGGGCAAAAAATAAACAACGATAGATTATTAACGTGAAAAATTTCATTTATTTTCAGCGTCCTTGAAAATTCAAATTCAAAATTGGTAAATTATAACGAATAGAGTATCGTTGCGGCATTTTCAGCATCAAGGTCATTTCGCACAAAGCTCCTATCTTAAAATCGAAGTTTCTCGATGATTTTCCATTGAACCGCCCACATATGCAAATTGCAAAAATAATACCTCCGCCATCGGTCCGAATGCAAACTTTGGGCTACATTACTGCTTCCGATTGGGCCGACAGTAGGGGTAGCCTATGATCATAGTGAACCATCGGCAGAACGGCAGTGGCTAATCTGTAGCTCGAAGACCAGCAATACCTAATTTTCTGCCACGGATAGCGCTCACTAAACCACCGGAAATGACTGGATCTGCGATTACCGAAGCTACAACAAGTGTTTGCCCTATACTGGATAGCAACTATGATGGTCTTCAGCTCGAGGCCGTTATGCTGACAAGTAGTCTCGACCTCTAGTGTCACGTTGGTCACCAAAGCAAATGGAACTAGGCTACCGTTACGCGCTCTTGAATGACGTCAAGTTACCAATGACGCGGGATAGCAGGAATGGAGCTGCCTAATTGCAGCCGGCAAAGCATTAGGGGGCGATAACTTTCGTCAGCTGTTGCCGTTACTAATAGAAATAATCGCCCTGTTTACTCACAGACATTTCAAAAAATCCCCCGCGTTCGTATAATTTCAAACAGTTTTGCCGATTGAAATTAATCGAATTATGGAAGTGCTTTCGCGCTGATTTATACTAAAGAAATAGATTTTAATTTTTGAAGACTTGTATCTAAAGTACGGGAAAACGGGACAATTTCATTTCGATCAGATATTAGACAATTAAAAAGAAAATACTATAACGCTTGTTAAATATTTTGAGTTGATATTAATCTAAAATTAAAGATGACGTATCCTTAATTCTGTCGTCTGTGTTTTAATTTTAATAAACGCATCAATGTACTTACTGTAATACTAGCATTATGCGAGCATTTCAGTTTTTGTATTACTTACCAACGGAGATAAGAATGTAGCGCTTCGCGTTTGAAAATACTAGCTAAAGCGAAAGCTCAAAAATCTTACTAGTTGCGTTACTGGATCAGATGACCCAATCGACCATTGGTTTCGCATATTTATTGCTGGAACAAAGAGATTGGCAGAGTGCTAAAATTAACCGCAACCTCGATGACGTATAGTTGATTATACCAAGTGCCTATTGATCCCACTTTTCTTTTTAATCATTGCGGACTGGCACGCGTACTTCATAGCAATAAGTAGTGCTTTCTGTATTGACATTTCAAATGGGTTTGCGAAACGACTGATGAAATCCAATTTGGGCTGAAAAAATTCGTAGCGAATAAACTTGCTGCTGGACTGCTACATACTGCTAATGATAGGAGGCGGCTGAAGCGTAAGAAACCTCATGACCTTGTTTAAGGTAAAATTTATCGGGTAAGTACTATTGGGTACTTCTCCCTTCATGCTTAATATTTCCCTGTTAAGAATATTTGCTAAATGGCCTAGATGGCCAGTTTGTAATAAAATAAAAAAAAATAAAAAAAATTTTGTTAAATTCAGAACAAATAAGTTTAAAAGCAAAGGAAACGAATGAAATAATATTCGTTTATTTTTTTAATTCTCATTAATGCCGAATGTCGTAAAATGGTGACTTTGTTTCACAGAACTTTCAGAATGAAAACCGATCGCCGTATTTTACAAGATACGACCTGAACACACACACCGTGACAATATAGACGCAGAAACAATGGGCTACGAAAGACAGATTTTACTGGCTTTGAATATCGCCGTGTTGGTAAGTCTTTTATGAAATATTCACTTAGTAGACATTTAATTAACGCAACAGCCGATGAATTTCTTATGTTTAGCGTAATAAATATGAGATATCTGGAGTGCAAATCTTTAAACGGAAAGCTCATTCGGGTAGAACCGGTCCAGATTTACATAGAAATCAAACACCGCGCCAAATTTTAAAAAAATATCGTATGCCTATTGTCCGCGACGACGCTTAAACAAATGTTGCATAATTAAGCATAGCTCTACTGATATCGGAATTTCATGAAATTCCAATATTGTTTTAGATTCACTAAAGCAATTTCATATAGCTGAGAGGAAAAATTGGGAAATACCTTCATTTTATTTTCTTTTTTTTTTCTTTTTACCTTCATTAATAAATGATAACGGTATTTCATTTTCTGACAATCAGGAGATATGTGTACACTATCGTTTGCTATTCTCCAACATTTTACAGATATACTAAAGCAGTAAAGTAAGAAAAAACAATGTGCTGACCTTAAAGTGGAGCAAACTGATGTCGAAGATGAACGAGAAAAGTTAAAAAGAAACGAGTATTCAAAGGAAAGTGAATGGAAAGATTAATAAAAAGAAATGGGTAAATATGTCTACGAGATTCAGTAGGGTAGAAAGAAGAAGCGAAGGTTAAAAAGGGAGTAAAAAATTGACATCTATCGTTCGCTAGACAGAGAATGAACGAGATACTAGAGAAAGATTACTGCAACAATGCTTACACCTAAGGTTTAGTAAGTAGTTGAACTTAAAACTTCTATGTTTTATATGATTTCATCGAAATATTTCTCGTGTCCGCCTTCACTGCTAACATTAAAAGAAAATGTATTATTAACTGTTTCGTCCATTTATTCGGAAATTGTTTTTTTTCTCTCTCTCTTTTTTATGGGCATGTCATCGGAGGAAGACCTTCACCCATCAGCGATAGGAAAAGAGAGGGTCAACTAAATAATAATTCGGTCAGAAATAGCCAGAATGAGGGAACCAAGAACAGGGATAATGGACTGTCAGGAAAGTGACAGGATGTACGAAGCGCAATAAGGACCAAGAAATCCAAGAGACAACGAGCTAGAAAAGAGAATGGCACGCTCAGACGAGAGAGAAGAACACTCGAATAAGATATGGATCACAGATAGCTTCAAGATTAGGATGAAGATGACAGTTAGAAGAAGGAGAAGACGAAAACGCGAGGAAAGTAGCAAAATATCATTAAGGCGCAGACGAATAATGGAAACGACAACAGAACGCTGCAAGGAAGGAAAGGCGTGGGTGTCGGAAGATTCGGCTGGATGGACAGATAAAAGGAATGACTGTTTGAGAAGGAAGAAGGATAAATAATCCGACCAGAATCTAGTATGATATTTGAACCAAAGGGGTGGAAGCCGGAATTTTATTGAAATAGAGGCAGGAGGAGGAAGTAACTGTAGAAAAGGAATCCGCCATCTCATTACCCCTAATGATCACGTAACTATGGACCCAGATTAAATCAACGCGGATAGAATGGAGAGTACAAAGATTGTATATAAGTGAGCGAATACGAAGGGAGACAAAATCAATGAGGGGAGATAGCTTGCAGGCCACCCATGGAGTCGGAGACAATGAGAAAGCTGGAAAAGGAGGGATGAGAAAATTTAGAGACGATAGTGCGTAATATGACGATAAGTTCAGCGGTAAGGATAAAGCAGAACGAAAGAAGTCGAAAAGACTCAACGTGATTAATGTTAGGAAAAACGAATGAAGCCCCAACTCCACCAGAGCCCCTCGAACCATCCGTTAATATAGACATATGGAAAGGAAACAAGGACCTGATAAACCAGAGGAACTCTTACGTGATTACGGCCTTTCGTATAGATTTGGCAGAAAGAGGAAAGAAAGTTACATTGGGAGGGTGGAAGAAAACCGCGTAGTAAAATGAGAAGTAAGGAAGACTATCGGTCGAGATAGCATAGGGTAAGAAAGAACTAAGACGCAAAGTGACATGAGACAGGATAGGAATTTTCTTAGGAGTAAAGTGCCAATTCTGTAAAATGGAGAGCTAAGTAGCAATAAATCTAGAGGATGTCAACGCTAAACGCTGTGAAAGAAAACGATAGCCCAAGTAGACCTGCGAATAAAAAGAGGAGGCGGTTTAGACTCAGCAAGGACTACAGGTATTGGGGAAGATTTGAAGCCACCAAAACAGAGACAAAGGCAACAATTCTGGATCATGGCTAACTTAAAAAGAAGAGATTTAGAGGCACTGCCATAGATAAACAAGCAATAATCCAGTTTAGAGCGAACAATGGATTTATAAAGGGAGGTAAGGAGGAGAGGATCGATTCCCCCTTCTAGTAAGATAAAGGGCTTTTAATAGGGTCAGTCTCTTGAGAGCAGAGGAGGAAAGAAAATAAATGTGCGTCGAGAAGGACTAATGACTATCAAGGAAAACGCCGAGATAGCAGTAACAATCTTTAAAAGGGATGAGTGTGAAATTTAAGGAAACAAAGACACTTGCAGAATTGTAAGGACGAAGAGAAAAAACAACGCAGGTAGACTCGGAAAGAGCGATAGAAAGATATAACGTAGAAAGAGATTGTTCCAACTGAAACGGAAATTAATTAACTTTCTCATTCGCGTCTTCAATAGCGTGGGAGGAGAAGAAGAGAAAAATGCCATCAGAAGAAAACAAAGAACAGGAGTCCATAGGAAGTGAAGCAGTAGAAAGAGTGTAAATATTGAAGAGCGTAGGGCTGAGGCAGGAACACTGAGGAATATCGCGAGAGACAATTCTAGTAGTCTGGAGAAGAGCAGACAAGAAATGGATGTGACGGTTCTGCATGAAGTTGACAACGAGAGAAATTAATCGCATAAGAATAGTGCAAGCTAGCATACTATCCCGAAGAGGAGGAAGGTGCACATTATCAAAGGCGCAGGAAACATCAATAAAAAAGGCAATGATTGCTTATTAATAAAAGATGTATAAATATGAGAGACAAAGAGACTAACACAATCAGCAGGCTCTAAACCAGGACGGAAGCCAAAAATATTCGTAGGGAACTAGCCGCCAAACAAGGCGCTTGTTAAGCATATCTTCAAACAATTTTCTAAAACAAGAAGCCAAGGAAATAGAACGAAAAGAGGAATCTTTCTTTGGGATAGAGGCAACAACAAAAGGAAGAAGGGGTAACCCAAATGGAAAGAAAAGAGTTAAATATACTAAGAAGGGATTGGACAGAAAAATCAGATAAATTCTTAAGAACTAGAAAGGATATGCCATCAAGACCCGGAGTGGGGCTAGATGATATTTCAAGGGCGGATTTTAATTCATTAAGATGGAAGAGGTAAAACAGGCCCGACACGAGGTCTAACACTGGACTCCACAGGGCAGCGAAAATGAAAGAAATAGACGTAATCAGGAATTTTTTTATGGGATAGTAAACTTGCCTAAGGGAATGGGGCGAAGTTCTTCACTGCGTCTCTCTTTAAACCTGCCGGACGGAAATAACGGGAATCGGAAAGGATACATCGTTGAGCAGATCATTTTCGGAGATCTCGATCGAAATATCGCAAACAATACCACACGAAAACAAGAGAGTGCTGGGAATAAATGTTTTAAATTTGTGCTTATGTAAAAAACTAGCGTCAAGAGGGAAATTATGGCCTAAGAAATATCCGTGAAAAACAAGCGCAACTGATAGCAGTGGTCTTGCGGAACAGAAATTTCACGGCCGAGAAAGGGTGAAGATATTCTTATCGAAGGGAGATTACAACGAAATCCGAATGGAACCGGAGAAACTGCTGGGGAAAAGATCACGCGCAGCTGAAGTGCTATTGTTAGAAATGATATTACTAGGATTGGCAATTTTGCTAGAATTATTGTTATCATTATTCGTATTAGTATTGATAGAATTCGTCACTGATACTGTCTACTTTTGTGCCGAATGAATTATCTTTAGTGTCATCCTTAATCCTACGTAGAGCGCGGTCTAGGATTCTCAAGATCGGAGCGCGGTGAGCCTGATAGGCTCTCACTTTACAAAAAAGCTCCATAAAATGCCGTATTAAATTAAACCAAAACTTGGTAAAGCTTCTTTAGGATGTTGAAAATAAGAAAAAAATAATAAAAAAAAGATTTTAAAAATGTGTCTAAAAGTATTTCAATTGCGGAAATTTTAAAACATAATTTTGAAAAAAATCAAAAATCGCTCTTTAAAATTTGAAAAAATTGGAAAAACTACTTGGCGCGATGTAGTTTGAGTCTTTGTTCAGTGAAATCACTCGGAGTGGTCTTCTTTCAGTTCCGTGGCAGGTCCGCACGAGCACGCTGAATAGCTTGCCGCACAGAGCGATTTTACGTAACTGAGGCGCATTTTCCACAGGAATAGTTCGTCAGTCGACGTTTACCCGTTTCCATCGTGCAACCACAGCATCTAAACCTTTTGCAAGGGTGATTTTGAACGATGATCAAATGGCAGCAATCCGTCGAATAAAGAACGTGAAGAAAAAAATTTCTGTTACAAGGGCGCGGTGAGCCTGACGATCTTCCTTGGTAATACTCTACCTAAGCATAATAGACCCTTTCTAAGGAATTATATAATACACAAATAAAACAGATTTTGTTGCTAAAAGTAAAAAATACTGATCTGAGTTTTGTAACGTATTAGGGCGCGGTGAGCCTGCCAGATCAGATGGCGAATTCCTCATCCTCTTCTTAATGACCGATAACGTACTGACCGGGTAGGCTGGAATCATCTCCCAAAGTTAGGTGACTACCGGGATGGAAAGACTCCGCTCGGGACACGAAAAAACCCGACGCCTGAACAGATCGGCCGCGCCTTACACAGGGTTCATGTTGAAATTCTCGATGGCGTTGTTAATAATCAGGGAATTAGCGAAGCTCGCCGAATCAGACACTGCGAGAGCCGAAACTGTTTAGCAGGCAGATCCGATTTGTAGGGCTGGAGGGCTTCCGTTTATTGGAAAAATCCACCTCCATCGTATTGAGCGATAAGCTCGGTTTTTAGATGAACTCATCGGCAACTAAAACAATTAACTACGTGTCGGGACAACGAAATATGAAATGTAAAATAAAAATACAAATTAAATAAAATATCTTAAACCAAAGTATAAACAACGAGAAAACGGGGAGGTCTATAGCAGTAATAACCCGATGAGACAAAGAATCGGAACCTAATAATGAAATTCGATAACAAAAAAGGTCGATCTCACCGATCTGCTGATAAGCCAAATACGAACGCGAACAAACAAACGAGTCGAGTCGACGCAGAAATTGTTAATCTTCTGCTGCTATGATATACGTAGCTGCCTCTACGAATTTGCAACTCTCCGAATGTACTAACAAAATAAAACGAAAAGTTGTATTAGTAACGTCATTCTTGTGCAATAAATGAACTTTACTGAAAAGATAATCTACTTGTAATTTAACAAATTTGAAATGTGTTTTCAAACTAAAATACGGCTGCTCAAATTTAGTTGCGAACTTATTCAACGCCACTCGCAAGAACAATTAACCTATCAGCGCAGCGTCGTCAGTTGTCGGAATTTCGTTCAAGTTTGGGTCGTTTTTGTACACTGAAAATGTACACAAAAAACCTTACTGTTCATCGAGTCTAACTAGTCGAAATTACCAATAACAAAAGAGAAAAAACGATTTTTTGCAAACACGTTTCCAACTTTTACCATTAAATGAGAATCACACAAACATCATAGAAACAATTACATATATTACAATTAGTTATACCGACATGTTTCGGAGATAAACGACACTAGTCTTCCGTAACTGTTTCCCCATTGATGTAGAAATACAAAAATTCAGGAAAGATATGATTTCGACTATAAATCTTTAGGGGCCTAGCATTTATTGGATAAAATTCGCCATGTTAGCCAAAAAAGAAATGAAGATGATAAAAAAGAAAATTTTTAAAATTGACCGTAATGATGGCGGTCAAACACTGATAACAATTCAGCGGCATCGCATTATACTGCACAACTCCGTTTTATCGTCTGGTTCACAAATAAATGAATTACGCAACGCGAAATTTACGAAACTTATTGGCATAAACGATAACCGATTGTCTTATATTGTTCATATTGCGAATGCAAGGCGAAACGAAAATTATCAATTTAAAATCAATTATTTATTACTGGAATTTTGGCAACAAAAATGTTTTGTTTTTTTGTTTTTTTTTGGGGCTTGGCCGACTAAAGGCAGCTACCCAGGACAATTGGACTAGATTAGAGATTAAATTTTAATCCGGTCAGAAATCGATGAGAGAAAAGAGACAAGAATAGGAACCACCTTTGAAGACGGAGCAAAGCTAAGATATAGGAAACACTATATGAAGTAGGAAAATTCAGCTTTAATAATTAAACGTACAGGATATTACGTTCGGAGGAAAGACTGGAACATTCAAACAGCACGTGGTCAGGATCACAAACGAAGGAACAGTCTCACCAGAGTGCAAAGGACAATAAGGGGATGGGAAAAGAGCAAAACGTATATATCCATGAGGATGGAAGCAAAGTATGATTGAACCGCAGACGGCAGATGGCAATGATGAAAAAACGTTTAAGAGTAGAAAAATGATAGAACCAAGAACAAGAAGGGCGTCTAGGCTGAATAGTAAAATGAGTTAGGATTGGAAAAGGAGCGAGGATAAACATTCGACACCAAAGTCTGACATGCATTCTTTTGGAGAGGGGAAATATGTTGTGACCAGGAATCTTTTTAACAAAATGTGGAGAGTGTAACGCTAAGCGTGCTAAGGAGTCCACCGTCTCGTTACCATCAATACCCGCATGACTTGGAACCCAAAGCAGGTCGATGGAAATGGAATGGGAAAGGGAAAGACTATAGATGAGAGAACGTATACAGAAAACAATAAAATCGAGGGAATGTAGCCTGAAGAAAGTTACTTGCAACGGTATTTCTTTCGCCCTTTAACTCAAACATGCGATAACATGTAACATCATGTAGAATAACATAAATACAAAATGCAGAAATCGTTAATTCGCAAGATTAAAATATAATCACCGTGACTTCGGCATGGGTTGTTTTTTTTGAAATATAAAATTTTTATTTTGGATTTATATCAATTAAAAAAATCTAGTTTCCCTTTACCAGAAATTTTCGCAGCAATTGTCAAACTCCTTAAGACGCTAAATATGATCTTTCGATGTCGATTATAATATGGCATTAACAAACGTCATATAGAAGTTTGCTTTTTTTTTTTTTTTTGAGTAAAGTGTAATAGGGTCACCATAACCGCTATAATTAATTTTTTGCAAACTTTTCGAGATGTTGGTTTTTGCTGGATTCCGACTACTCAAAATTTATTTTACGATGAAAGTTTCCACCTACGAGCGAGGTAATTAATACAATTTTATCATTCAATATAATTCTTAATAAAGCGAGAATTCTAGGTTCGAAACTAGCCGCTCTTCTGATTGCGCTCATGGATACAATTTGTTTACTCTTTTTGGGGGGGGGTGCACAAATAAATACGTTTTTCAGTGTTCCCACTTTTAAGTATAGAACGTAACATTTTATATAAAAGAAATCTTTCGAATTTGTTTTACAAACGTTAGGCGATTGTGTCCTTTATTTAACATATTCAGACGTCATCTGCCGAAAACCTGTGGCTATTTCTATCCAGCGAATAATAAAATCGCCAAGTTCGACAGCGATTCGTCGATAATATTAATCGACTAATTCGAAGGCCTCATGATAAAAATCGATTTATTTATGTATCTTTTTTATTTCTCTTTCTACATTTTTAAATGGATATTAGTTTTACATAAATTCTACAAAGTGGCAAGCTTTTCATTTCTGTAGTGATATGCGATTCAAATTTTGACTAAACGAACACTTTATTAAAAGGAAATCATCATTCGACAGTCGTCTTGCTCTGTGTAATTCCCGGATTAATTTGGAACAGCTTAATTTCAGTAATTTACCGGCCAGATGCTTGATATTATTATGCATAAGCGCAACGGCACTGATGACACTGAAGGGGCAGTTCCCTTTCTCATGGCTGCCTTTACTTTTTCAGGTTTTTCTGGTATCCAATTACTTCCCGTAGCTCTGCTTTTATTACAAAATTAATTGCGCTTACACATATTATTATATGAAAGTGGCAAACCAAACGAATAGTATTATATTTTCACCTAACGTGGTCGAGCGTATAACATATAGGATTATTAAATAATTAATAATGGCTGGTAGTAAAGAAATTTTTAAGAGTTAAAAAAATTTCGAAAAATTGCCTAAAAATTCAAAAACACAAAATGTTTTTGTACAAAAACCGAAAGACTTTTCTCTCCCGAATGAACATTAAAAAACTCCGAGTATAAAAATCGCAAAACGAAGCCACTAAAACAGAAAAATTAAACATTTATCATTTTACGAATGAGAACTTCAATATATGGAATTACATTAAATCGGATTAATCTCTTAGAACTAAAAATACGTAATGTATATATCACGGCGTCTATTATTGCGTAATAAGAAACTTTTCTATTACGAACATGGTAAAATAGTAAAGTAAGTCCCATATAACTTTGATAAGGTATCGTGGATTGTGATGTTAAGCTTTCCATAATATAAGCCCAACAACACTAATAAGAGTAGGATAGTGCATTAGGGAATTTTTTTCTTTTTGGGTTAATAAACGATAGCACAATAGATTCACCATTGTTCTCACAGTTGGGCAACTACTTGCGTGAATCTAACTGCCCGTGACCACACTTGAAAAACAAGCTGAAGTATACCTAAATACAATGCACATAAGAAAATCGAATCTATAGATAAGACGTGAATCTATTTTAGGGTTCACAATTATTCTATAGAGCACATTTACGGCCATGTTTGCTTGACCCTGTTTTACTTTGTAAAGAGTAATATTAATTTTAATTGAATAACTTGGATAGATGGTGTGACGAAAGGAGTTTAGTAATCTTTACTATCTCCGTAATAATAAGAGTAATTTAGTTTTGTCTTTATATTAACTTAATAATGGTCAAATGGTTTCTTACTAGGCCAAAAATAAACAAATAAATAAATAAATAAATAAATAAATAAAGGTTCACGAAATTTAGTTTCTCAAGTTCTTCTTCCCATATATTATTATGAGATCAAAAACATAGAGCCCTTGATCAGGAACCAGAGCGCAATCAATAAAATAGTTTAAAAAATCATTTCCTAGCTGTGACCCCCCTTTTAACAAATTTTCTCTTTCTGTACGTGTCCGAGTAAATAGAGTAAAGAAAATAGTTCAACGGTTTTATAGGGAATTTTGAACTTAGGTGTTTAACTAGAGGATATTAAAAATGATTCTTTCTCTTACAGACATTTTCTCCTAGATCTCTCCCGGACCCAGCTTGATTTTCGACCATTTTTTATCGGTAATTCGAGACAACCCGTTTCGGAATTCAGAACAAACTGAAAAAAAAAAAAAAAAAATGAAACTGAATAAAGGTGAAAATCAACTGTGTAACCTTTAATTTATATGATGTGGGTGATCGGAGGATAACTGGAAAGTCGGTCAAAAGTTCCAGAAAATAGTTAATAATTAGCTAATAGTCGGCTAAAGGTTAGTTTATGGAATGCAGCGATTTCGAAAAGGATTATGTCTGAGCAACATTTTCGGGTATATAAGTAAGGAAAATTATATGCGATAAAATAATATATAGAACAGTGTAGATGATTACGCATAAATGACGCTTTTATCTTAATTGTAAATAATGCAGGGAACAGACTTTCTCTTTCGAATTAATTCGCTTCCAATTTTAAAGCGAATAAAGGCGTTTAAAGTAAATTTTAACGAGGAAAACTAATTACACAATTGTACGAGCGGTGAAAAACTCTATGTGAAGAAAAACATCACTATACCCGCTTACGCTGAAATGACTAACGGTGGATCAATCGAAAAAGTTGCAGATCTGAAAACATAATACAGCGCTTCTATTGGAAATGATTATAGTTTCTGTTAATGTAACAGTCAGTTGAGAGAAGCATTCCTTAATTTTTTTTTTTTTTGTAAAAGGCCTGTTGAATTAATATGAAATGTAAAGAGTAAAATATATCAGTTTAAACATGTAAAGTGAAATATATCAAACCCATCACAGCGAGTCGAAGGTGAGATTATATGAATTCCTGAAAGCCGTTAGCATCGGCTGCCAAACCAGGCAATAAATCATCCACGAAGCTATGTTCTGCAGAGGAAAAAGGTACCAGAAAAAATATTGGACATGACGAGAATAACAAAAAGTCAAAAAAGAATAAAACAGCAACCTCACTTGCTTTGGATTAAATGGATGAAAATTAAAAGTTACCTACTTTCCCATCGAATACCTTAAATTTTGTATTACAGTTGAGAGTTATTTTCGGACTTGATGACATATTTATTTATTCTCTGCTTGATTAATGGTTGGACGAACGAGGTGAACTTACTGAAAATAATAATATAATAATAGGTACCGAATTGATGGAATTTTTTTCATCTTCGAAATGTTCACTTTGCCTATAACTTCAATTGTCGCAGTTTTTAATTTAATTTTTTCTCAAATTATTATTTTAAATCTGCTACATCCTCCCGATCGTGTCTTATTTTTTTTTTTTTTGAAAATATCGATATTTATCAATATTTACACATTTTCTCGTCATTTTACATATAATGATTTCTACACTATACTACTTGTATACTATATACACATTTATCGCCGCGCAAATCATTTTAACTTATCCTATTTTTCCTTATTTCTAACTTAACCTATTATTTATTTTTTTTTTGTTTTATTTTATTTATTTATTTTATTCCGTCCCTTTCCCTTTCACTTTTTTCACTTTTGTTTATTACTATTTCCGTACCCCCTTTTCTTATTTCATGCTTATTATTAATAGTTTCTATATTTCCCTCTTTCTGTAACCATTCCTTTATTTTCTTTCCAATTTTTTCCTCCTCTATTATTTCTTTAGACATTTTATTTAACAACTGCGTTATATTTGTCTGTTTGCTCCCCCATCTTTGTTTTAGTTAACGGCAAGTTGTACAGAAATAGTTTTCCCTCAGCCCGTATTCTATTTTTCTTCTGTTCTCTCCAATTTTATTTCTCCTTATCTGCCATTATATATTCCCACATCTTTATGAATAAATACATTCCTCTAATAATCAGTACGTCTTCTTTCTGTATTATTTCACTTTCGGTCTAGTATTTATAATCTGATATTAATTTCATTTTCTTATTTATTTTCTGTGTTAATAGTTGAAAGCGTGAGACCTCAGAACCTGGCAGACATTATTTCAGCCTATTAAAATATGACGAACACATTATTTCAATTATTTATTAAATGAATCATTGATATACATTTTTATAAAATAATTATATATTAAAATTAGGAGCTGAATCGAAGTTAATAACTTCGTATTTATTTTAGCTTCGAATTCAGTATTTAATTTTAATCTAGACACGCGCAGCGTGTCAAGTCAAGTTCAAGCCAAAAAAAAAGAAACTGGCGACGACGCAGTAGCCGTGTGCATATATTTATACGAACCATTTGATGTTAACCCCTTAATAACTTAATATTTAATTAAACATAAACACATGAAACTTGGTGTATTTATTAAAACCCCCCTTAGATTAACTAGAACCCCAAATTTCATACATGCAACTCAAACAGTTATTGAAATATTAACGTCGAAAAATCGGCATTTTTATCACTGACTGACAGGTAGATCAAAAACCTAACCCACTTCCAGGTGACCTAGAAAGTTGAAATTTGCCGTCCAGCCGGGTAATTGTGTGTGTATACAAAGGAAAAAATCAGAAAACAGTGAATTTTTACGATTTGAAATATTTTCAAAGCAAGCGATTTCTATTAACAGCTCTAGCGCACTTTAAGGCTACAAGTGTGCGTTTTTATAATAAAATTCCAATCAAGATACTTGTGACCTGCCGGAATGTTAAAGTATAAATTTCCGAATTATTTAATTAGAGTTATTCAAAGCTATCTCCGCAATAGAACCTTTTATGTATCTTTACAGGACGCGAAGTCATTGCCCAGAACTGTCCTTGCGGGGTACCGCAAGGTAGTGTTCTAGGCCCCTATCTCTTTACAATTTATTTTTCCGATCTTCCGAAACTGCAGCATACCAATTTGGCTTTGTATGCCGATGACACTACTTTGTACTGCAGTTCATACAGAACATCTACTGTTTATAATCGACTACAGCTGCACAGCTTGCGACTTTTAAAATATTTAGAAAAATGGAAATGTGTAATTAACACGTCCAAAACAGAAGCGATACTTTTTACTCGCAGATACCCCACTCCACCAAGGCAAGTGTGTATTAAAGGGACTAGTATTAAGTGGGCAGAGCATATTCGATACCTTGGGGTAATCCTAGATAGAAGATTAACTTTTAAAGAGCACGTAAAGCACGCGGAAGTGAAGACTAATAGAGTTATCGCAGCCTTGTATCCGATTATAAATCGTAGATCATACTTGAGTAATGCTAATAAACTAATTATCTATAAAAGCGTCATCAGACCTGTATTGACGTATTCAGCTCCAGTTTGGTGCTCAATTTCAGACTCTAATTTTAATCAACTTCAGTTGCTTCAAAATAGGTGTTGCCGGTGCATTTTAAAAGTCCCCCGTTGGACTAGAATTGATAGTTTGCATATCTCGCTACAACTGCCCTACTTAAAAGAATTCGTAATCAGCTTGGCTAAAAAATTTTTCCAGCAGTGTCCCGATCATAGAAATGTACTTATCAGAAATATTAGAGATTATAATTCTGAGCAACTAGCCCGAATGTATGTTAGATATAAGCATCGCCGGATTAAGCATAATTTAATCAACCAGTGAGTCCACTTAGTTAATGGGCATGGTTTATTTATAATATTGGCGGTATATTTATATAGCTAGGGTTTTTATTTTCTTTTGTTTTGTTTTCCCTTTGTAATTTTTATTATGATTTTTATTATGTTTATATTGTATTTATGAATATCTATGCATACTATATTATAGCATTATGACATTGCAGTTAAGTCTCGCTGAGCCGGTACGCAATTTTTCGTTATCACTTTTATGGTTGTTTAATTTAATTTTGTCAAAATATATGGCTTTCTTCTTCTTCTTCTTCTACCGGAAAATAAATTTAAAATTGCTGTGAAGCATACTTGACAAAGCTTATTCTAAAATATATGACTATCTCAATAATAAACTATATGTTACGGAGTAAGGCGATTATTCAAGAACAGCACAGGAAATGAACATGATATCTTGTACACCGATTTCGACATACTTGTAAAAAAAGAGTTGAAAATAACATGACATATTTTTAGAAGGGTCCTATGTGCTGCAGTAAGGATTTCTTGCCACTTCTTCCCTTCAACCATACAGGTCCGAAGTGGTGATAGTTTTGGAGTTGCCGGCTCGATAACTTGACTTTCAAAAAGTGTTCACTTCGTAAGCCTATTTTGAAGAATAACCGATTTGAACTTGAATTCGAATGAATAATAATAATAATTTCTTTACAAAAATGGCGTCCATCTAGATTTCAATTCTTTTTTCGGCGAAGTCGACAACCACGCATATTCTAAATATTGAACTTGGCTCACATTTTTACATTTATCTGTTTGATGGGATATATTAAAAATGTGTATGAATGACTTTCATTTAATTATTTCAGCCTATCAATTTATACTCTACCAAGAAACCGTGATAATATTTTTTCGATAGTGAGCGAAGTATTCAATATTTCGCAGGTTATTTTCTGCGGATTTAGCGATGGTGCACGCCTGCTAGCAATATGGGGTTACCAGATTAAAACAGAATTGCAAGTAATATTGTATTTAAACTGTCGGGAGGAGTTGACAATTATTACCTATCACAGCTATGGCTAAACGTACACTGAAATGGTTCTTGATTTTTATCGTACATGACAACTGAAGTCTCCGGCAGTGCGGTAATTATGTAAATAATTAGTACCTTTTCGAGAAAAAAATTTGATTTTGACGCTAACGTACAATACACAAACAAGAATAAGTGAAAAAGCGATTGCTTTCCTATTAAACAGAAATTTTTTTGTTTTTTTGCAACTTCCCCTCCGTATTCCTACTAAGGCATCAACCACAAAGGGCATCCAAAAGACTGGTTTTTTCATCCACCTTCGTACTAAATAAATCTAACAACGAATATTTTCTTTAGACACGTATCAGTTTTTAGTATATCTTCGCCGTTGATTCCAATTAATATGTATCAAACACAAAGTATAATGTACCCTCGAAAACTCTCCTCTCCATATAAAAATCCTTAGTCATTTCCAGAATAAACTACGGGTCCCAGGCGTATTCGTCAGCCAGTCCTTCTTTACTTAAATCCCTTGATTCAATACACCACACGGCGCTCCGCGCGATACTTGGCGCACATAGAACTTCCCCGTCTGTAAGTTTGTGTGCCTTGTTAGGCACTCCCCCACCAAAGTATTTCCGAACCTTTTATTACCACCGTGAGACCATCGCTTTTTTCTCTAGTAAACGTGCCTGTCCTATTAACACAGATTACCTCCCCAGCACCTCAGAGAGTTCCCTAATGACCCTCTCCCAGAAATCGTGGCCCTCCTATCGCAACACAACGTGAGCGTAATCTCTTTCCCTAACCTAGCTCCTAACACCGTGATTCCGCCGTGGGCCCCTTTAAACATTGATGTTAATTTTTCCCTGACGAAGTATAATAAACCCGTGCACCCGAATATCGTTCAGTTAACGGCAGCAGCAATACAAAAATACCCCGATCACCTCATTTGCTACACGGATGCTGCCAAGGCTACCCCAGAGGCTACTTCATCCCCAACCGCCTGTTCCTTTGAAGTCGCGACGTGATTCGAAGCATTCGACTGAATGACAATTGCTCGGTACTGGATGCTGAAATATATATGGAGTATTTTTCGGTTTGGAATATTTTCTTTCTACAGAGCCTACATCACAGAAAGCCCTTCTGGTATCTGATTCATCCGCGACTTTATTGACAATCTCTAATCCCCTCACCAAACATCCTGTAGCAATTCGACCCAGCAGGTAGCATACGAACTTATTAAGAGACACTACTCAATGTCCTTTCTGTGGGCGCTTAGCCATGTTGGGATTCCTGGAAATGAACGCGTCGATACATCCGCCCGAGCAGAAATATATTGCCTCTTGCCTAGTAACAGCCCTCCTCCATCTTATCTCTTGAACATAATCTTCAATAATCTCACGTCCTCGTGGAAAGCCCAATGGTCCTCGTGTCAGACTTTCTCAAGGTTAATTAAACCCTCAACCGAACCACGGTGGCCAGAAAAAAGCATTTCCCGCAGAGATTTCTGTGCACTTAGCCGCTTGCGCACAGGCCACACGGCCATGTCGCATAATTTTATTTTGCAAAGAACCCCCCTCCTATGAATTGTCCTTTCTGTGGCCAAGATGTTGTTCCCTCAACTTCTCACATACTGTGCGCCTGTCCAGCACTATCACCCCACCGACCCCCTTCAATTAATGACAAAACAGTCATCAACATTCTTGAGAATTCCTCCAATGCAATTTTATTTGTAACGCAATTTATCAGAACTAGCGGAATAATCAGATATCTATAAAAACAAACTGCGCATCTTCGTACTGTAATAGCCACAGCAGTTAAACACGGTACAGGATGTTGCTTTCACAAAAAAAAAAAAAAATATCGCATTTTTTAGCAAAAAATTTGACAATTTGTTATATTTCTTGGACACTTTTTAAATAGTATAGATACATTGGTTAAAAAAAAAAAAAAAAGAAACCGCTATGAAAAAAAAAGTTTTTTGTTCAATGTGTCTAATTAGATTTATTACTTTTTCTCTCGAGAAACATCAAGCGAAATTCAAACTTTTTAATACGCTATCACATTGCTTCGACGCTTCAATTTATGTCGTTAATTTTTTATTTTTAATATCTTTTAAAATCCCGTTTCTTATATTATTAATTAAATACGACAAAGATACAGGGAGAGAAAGAAAAAAAAGGAGAAAAAACCACGAAGTAATCAACAAAATTTTACAGTTCGCTTTTGAAGGTTCTCCAAATCGGGCCAATCATGTCTCGTCAATGTTTAAAAATCAGAAATATTGAAAAATTTATTAAACTAAATCTTAGCTAAGCTCGGTCCTTTATAAAGATATTAAATTGCGGCTTAGCCCGTTACATGTAAATAATGCGAGTCCCATTGTCCGGACACTGCGTTGGAAATTCTAGAAACGAAGTCTTTTCGTCGTGTAGACCTCGAAATTTTTAACCTGCCTTCACCTTTTCAGAGTTCGAGAGTACCGATTTCAGCGAAGGTGTAAACCAGGACGTAATTTTTGGAACAAGGCAAGTTTCGAGCCCGCAATCAACGGTTTAATAGGAATTATCAAAAAAAAAAAAAACAGAATATGCGGGGAACTTCCTTTAAAAATGCGAAATAATAATAATAATATTAATAAATAAAGTCATATATACAATTCCAATTAACAACAAAAATGATGAACAATACTGACTATTTTAACTTGTAGATTTCCTATTTCATTTCACTTTTCCTATACAAATCTTCGTGCATGTTTATTAATACTGTAAACTATTATATAGAGAGAAATACTTTGTAAAGGATTCAAAAAAAAAAAAAAAATCATACATTTTACCTTATAGCAGCGATGTATGTAGGGAACAAATAGGAAATTTTGTTTTGAGAAAGAATTCGAATGAAACATATTTCATATATGTATCGTCGTATGGTAGTATTCGTAACAACCGAATTAATCAAAGTAATATTCGACAATGATAATGATAACTTCCAAAATTCGGGGATCAAAAAACAGTTTTAAAAATATGTTTTCGACATGTGCAACGGTTTGTCTTTTCGCGGGCGATACCGGTGTATGATAGATTTGAATGCGATCGCTGAGATAAAGTTAAAATCGCTATGATGGTGCGTAAGACTAGGGCTACTGTAATACGCTCGGGGTGTCCCCAAATAAGTGCAACACCTCAAAATAGCGTATCACTAACGTAGAGTTACGTAACAAAGTTTCCGTTCGATATTTACATTCTTACCTGTAAAATTCTTCTTCAAAGTTACGTGTTGTTTTTAATCTTGCGATAAATTTTTGTAGTAACACGAAAATAAAATAGATAAAAATAAAATAAATAAAAAAAACCGTGCGACGGCCCTATTGGCCAAAATCAAATTGTAACGAAACCCCAAAGAGCATTAGATCCGTCTTGATATGTGTACCCGTTAACGCAGTAAACAAAGATACAGCCGGAGTAGGAAAATGGATCGATTAGCTTCTTGAAAAACAGATATCCAAACCATTCGGTCCCAAGAAAATAATTGATATGTAGTGAAAAAAACAGTTTGGCTTTGTTAAAGGTTACACACACGATACGAACACTCAATATCTCACCGTTGCAAGAAAAAGCCAGAGAACTATATCATCCGAAAGTCTTCAACCATGTTATATAAAAAAAATAAAAGCTTTACGGTTTTTAATGGGAACTTTCAAACACTTTTGGTAGTCTTATTTCTTTGTTTTTGGAGGGAGGGGGGTCGCCAGCCGAAAACATTACGCAGCATTAGATTACATATTAGTGAGAGAAAGAGGGAGAAACAAATTAGAATTGAATACTACTAGAGATAGAAAAAATGAAAGACTCTATATAATAGGAATGATCGCCGGGGGGGGGGGGATGAAAGAGAAAGAATAAACGAAGCGTTATATGCAGTAGGCAAACCAAGATTCAGGAGTTGTCTGTTAAATTGAGAGCGTTCCATGGATATAGACGTATATTCAAAGAAGATGTGATTTGTATCGCAGAGTAATCAGAATCATCCGGACGCAAAGAACAAAAGAACAAAAAGGAGAAGAGGACATAAAAAACGGGTAAAAAAAAACCCTATACGAAAATAATATAAATTTATTAACGTAGATGTAGAAATGAAATAATTTCGGGCGGAAACGGGACTTCAAACAGGACTGTGTCGCCGTATTATTAAACTATAGTGAATATCTTAATTCGAACAAAGTAGAACCTACAGAGCTACCAACGAAGAAGTAAACAGTTTCACAGATGGATGGCAAGCAGCGAAAGCGAAATAAATCAGTTGCTAGAAAAATTGGGTAACGAATCGATCCTAAAACGAAATAAACGAAGAAGTTAAATTGTAGAGAATACCGATGTTAAGCTAAGAACAAAAACGAATGTAGCGTAGAGAAACAGTGAGTTTTATCTACTTTCTCATCGAAAATAAGGCAGGCCCACGAAACGGAACAATAAAAAAGAAGCGAATAAAAATACATTTAGCTCGTATACGACGCAATGGGGAAACTGAATTGGCACGAGACGTTAAATTTTCAAAATGCGTTCAGTTCGATACACCAAATGGATCTCGGAGACTTCGGTAAAAATGGCTTAATCGGTGGTACTGCATTGTAGAATCCATCCCACTTTCGAGAAAAGAAAAAAAACTAAACTTTACAAAAGTTAAAACATGTGCTGATAGTTTCAATGGACGAATGCTCAAAATAAAACGACTGAAATACTGTTAAAATAAAAGACAAATCCGTTTTTAGAAAAGTTAATATCGCGAGCAAAGAAATTACAACCGAAATAATTAAGTAGCCAAAAAGACACCTTAAACATCGTGCGAGGAAAACCAGAAATAAAAATAGACACCAGCGTTCATTGAAGAATATAGTTGGACGTACGATTGCTACAGAAAATTCTTAACTCGCGCTAAACGCCGCCAGGAAGTCACAATCGATGGGGAACGTTAGAAAATAAAGGCTGATGCAATAAGGTCAACAGCTATTGAAGATGAAGATAGATGCTCATATTGAAATTATTGTTTATTATTACGCGCTCGAGGTTTGTCGAATTAGCTCCTCAACGATTCGTTACCTTCCATCTAGACCTGAGATGATTTGATGTTACACACATTGCAATCGAGAGTGATAGTGGTAGAACATTTCTCTTCAGGTGTCAGCGCACAAAGTAAATTACGCGCATAGACACCACCACCGCCGCCACTGGAACAATTTCATTTTTCGAATTTCGTGAATTTTTCTAAAACTGTGAAGTCTCAGAAATCATTAAAGGACACCACCGAGGTCGTACGGAGGGCGGGAGCTAGTGTAAGAAAACCAGTCAGCGCGAAGTTTTGAACGGCAGAGTTTACTTCGAGAGCTACAGAGTCACTAAACTGCACGTACACAGCTGCACGCCGCAATATGGATGGATGGCCGAAGAGATATCAGATTCGGGAGAAATCGTTTACTATATTTCGCATTAGCGCGGAGCCACTATAAAGTTATCTTGAAATATCTCAAGCAGACGACAGCGGAATCCGGACTGCAATACAGATATATTTCGTTGTCAGAGATTGGCAGCGAAAAAATTTATGGACAGCTGCTGCTAAGTGGACAAACCAAGGTGTAAATCGGTAGGGAAATTGTCGACAATGGTTATTTGATAACATTTCCAGCGTGTCTTCCTGTCGGACATCGCTGGAATACAAATTTCCAGTTTTCCAGTGGAAAGGTTTTACTTCTCGCGCTACACAGTCTCTCTTCGCTTTATCTTTAATCCGTTGTCCCGCGCGACCACACACACCGTCTGTTTCTTTTTTCTTTCTTTTCTTTCTTTCCTTTTTTTTTTCTTCGCTGTTTCCGATTCCACTAAAACGAATAATGTGCACACGTACATTTGGTTTTTCTATTTCCTTCTTTTTTCTCTACCCAGGTGCTGTACACACACACACACGCATATAATATAAACATATATAAATATACGTTTATGTATAAATATAAAAACCAAAGTCGGGAAAAAAATAAAATACGAATAAAAAGAGCAGCGAAATAGAAAAGAATAAAAAATAAAAAGGCACATTTATAAAAATAAACACTCGCGAAAATAGGGACATTCGGGGATAAAATGGTACGTGTGCTGGTTCGTAGAAAATTTAATATCGAAACGCGCCAATGATGACGAGCCGAATATTAAATCGTGTCTAAAAAGTTTCAAAAAAATCTCTTTTTCTTTCCGCTGTTTATTATTGCGAGCTGGACTTGCAAAATTTACTGAAAAATTACGAAAAAATCTCTTTCATTTTTCATATTTTCAAAAAAAAACAAAAAACTATCCATTTAAAGAAAACGGGAAACTGAATAGAAAGTAAAAGAGAATAACAAAAAAGAGAACGATATATATATATATGTATATATATAAATAGGCACAACAAATTTCGCAAAGTTGCGATGCGCTTACTTAACATCTTATTTTTAATCCTCGCTTCTTATCATTACGGATATAGTGCCGACGAGACGATGCTATTTTTGTTGATTTCATCGATGTTCTTTGCCGTAAAGTACTCCGCGAAAACGTTATTATCAGTTTTTACCGCGCGCTAATTTCAGCCAAGCGGTTTAATAAACCGAAAAAAAGGGATATGCTGAAAATGGTATCCTAAACTGCAGACAAGTGTGAACCGAGAAAGTAAAACTGTAAAATTTGTATTTACCTTTTTTTTTTTTTAATTCGCAATACTCGATTAAAAATTGAAAATATCGATTAATTTAAATATATCGAAATAAATTGTTGTCCTTAGCGACATAAAACGTTCTCGACATTGCTCTATTAGAAACAGATCAGCTTCGGTCGTATGTTGCACATTAGCTCAAAGCCTGTACGGCTTTGAAAGTAGCGTAAATTAGAGATGTCTGGTTCGCGAACGAACTATTAAAATGAACGATTCTTTTGAAGGAACTATAAGAACTAGTTCCCGACAATAGTTCCAGTGGAACTAAACTTATTTAAACCTTCCGCAACGAACTATTTGGTGTAGGAACGGTTACACACGCGCTGGAATCAGATTATGCGCACTTCGCACATACACAGAGTGTGAACTCTGATAATTGAAAACAAAACCATATTGTTTCGATTATTGTATTAGCGCGTTCTACTCTTCCGATACTTTACTACCATTGTTATTTACTCACGCACGTCACCTACTATTCTTTAATTCATATCATATACTGTTAGTGTTAGAAGATACACTATAATATAGGTCCGAAGGAACTAAGCTGTATTTATCGTTCCCCTTTAAATCATTTTATCTGACCGACCGAACTATTTGGTCGGAACGATTCCACAATCTAAGGACTTTCGATCCACAGCAGCGTGATTATAATTAATTCGATGTGTGTAATCATTGCGTATCGCGACTATGAAGCAAACAGATCTCTATCCCATTCATTACAATTTACAGTTAATGAAACGTTATACGATTTTAAAACGATATAAAACTAAAATAATGAAATTAATTTATAAAAATATACATATGCTAAACAGAAAAATAAACTTATAAGGGCGTAAAAAATATTATGTAAAGATATTATGCGTTAAAAGAAAACTACAAATTATAATTGAAGAACAGAATTTCTTCAATTTTCTCCGATTAGTTTTCGCCGTTCGTAGCGCTAATCGTGTCTTCGCAGGCTAACGAAAATCTTCATCTCTATATCTGTTATTACGGCGTAATTCGATCACCACTTTCGCTTGTGTTTTTTTTTTTTTTGTAAAATAAATGCGAAATCGAATCAGAACGTTTTTGGTTTATTTTTCATCCGAAAAGGGATTGATTGGTGCTCGCGTATTCATCCGGAACCACTACACAACTTTGAAAATACGTTCCACTTAATAGTTCGTTCACGGACCACCCACACTACATTTACTTGTCTAGTTCCAGAATCTAGTTCTAGAATCTAGTTCTAGAATCTAGTTCCAGAATCTAGTTCCAGAATCTAATTACTGGTACTAGTTCCCTTTGGAGAACCAGACCGAAAGAACTAGTTCCTCAAAAAGAACTATATTGCCCATCACTAGCGTGGATTATCCGGGGAGACCCGGAAAACGTGAATTTATAGCGCAGTATTAAAAGACTTTCTCGTATAATTGGAAAATATGATTTCCGATATAATAAAACGCGCTGGCCAAATTATTAAAACGTCATAGAGTATGATTATTTTTGCATTATTTTTCACTGTCCATGACAAGCATTTAACGCTTCGATATAACATTATATAAAACACACGATCAGCTGTGGCCTAGTAGCACTGCCCCCTGACGTGTAAACTGGTTACTCCAAAGTGATAGATAATTATATTTTCCAACACGCAACGGCAGAAGTTTTATGGAAAACACAAAATAAACCCTCAGAATAAATCAAATTTATGAGCATTTCTTAATGACTCATAATTATAACCTTCCTGGTATTTAATTAAGCAGTTTTGAAGAATCTTTATTCCCAAATCGCTTTTCACAGTACCGTCTTATTCAACCGGTTTTTCCTGCCTTGGTTTCAATCTATTCCTACCTGTCGTCGTTCCACTGTTGTTTCCTTAATTAGGCTTAGAATCAATCATTCTCTACTCCTCTCTTTTTTTCTTTAGCTCTTTCTCCTTTCTGCTCTTTTCACGCTTCTGAGCCTTCTTGTATTTGTGACTCAAATCACATCCTAATCGAATGTTCTGCACTCTCGAACGAACGCTCCTTTCTTTACGCCCAACTTCTAGTTTTGGGTCTTCCTAGTCCCTTTAACGCTACCTATATTCTTTCCTTCCCATTGCCTTCAGTTATTCCATTGCTGCTGTTCTTTGTCTTTTCCATTTCTGACCGCTTGGCTATTTAGTTATAACTCTTAATTTTTCATGTTGTTGGGTCAAGACCGCTGGCGTGCCCAGGGTAGGAAAAAAAAAAGAAATAATTATAAGAAATAAAGTTATTTAAAGCAAAACCATATTTGACACGTTTAATTTTAAAAAGTCGGAATAGTGCACACTCGAATATGGCAATAAGTATGGGGGGGGGAGGATTTGAGTAAAAAATTAAAAGTACCAACGGAAGTCTCCTCAGTAGTCTATAATACATGTGTTGCGACCTGCACCGAAAATACTCGTTATCATCGAGCTTCGGTCGATTATCGAAAGCTTTTGAAGAATAAAATACGCTGTATAATTTTCGGCTACATTCTCAGCTATATTAATTATCTTCCGAGCAAAGCAGATTATTTCACCGAGCTTATTCATCTCGTGCGAATATTATCATTAATACTATTATTCAATTCCATTTCGGCATCGACACCCCGGTGTGTGCGACTCTGCTTGGCTAATGGACACATTTTCATCCAAAAACTAACAAAGATCGCCGGGCGAAAGCTTTAACTCTACTATTATTTATTTTTTATAACACCCGTGTATTGACTGGGGCAATTCTAACTTACCTCCGAAAATTTTTGAAATTCGCTCAATATTGCTGCAAGAGCTCCACAGCGCGCATCTCTTGATATTATTAGCCTTTCCTTCTCTGTCGGCATTGTAACATTTCTTTCTCGTCAGTTACACTGCTACTTCGGGAATGGTTATGACACCGGAATATTTTTATTACAATTTCTCTATCCAGACGTAATATCTCGACCGCATTATTTTCGATTACCTATTCGATGTTTCCGAGAGTTTTCGCCGTTTATTGGTGTTAGTATTACTTTCCGAGCTTCATTAAGCGTTCATCTCTTTCGGTGGAGCAGCGAGCTGCTTTCTATTCCAATTTTCCGCGAGCTGTGGTATTTTTACCACTCCGTATTGTGCCATTTACTTCTCCACATATCGTTCCCATTGTTTGCTTCTTGCTACTAGCAATGTTTAACCGCATTAAAATGTCTTAACTGATTCATTTCCGTTTCTGATTGTTTCTGCATACCAGGTCTTCCTGAATAAACAAAAAAACACGCAAGTACCAAAAAGCAATCGGAGTATTTTTTTTTTTCTTATTTTTTTACTTACTTTTTCTTTTTTCAATGATACATCATCTTACCGTTTTAGTTTTAAATCTGTTTCTATTTTTTTTTTTTTTGGTTAATTTTTAACATCCCCCCCCCCCGTGAAAATTTAAAAAAATTGAACGGTTCTTTAATTGAATTGTTCTTTTTCGAGTGTAAATATTGACCCCGCACACCGCATTTATTGAGCGAGAAACTTTCACTCGATTCTTCTCGAGCAAAGTTTGTTCAACAAATCATCGTAAAAAGCTTCCAAGATTAGCCCTGTCCAATTCTCCGATTTTCTTCAATTACTCGATAGGCAGAGCTCTGCGAGATATCGCGTAATTCAGCCATGATCAGCCACAGTAGAGTGCTCAAATATTCGGTAAACATCTGCGCGAACAAACCAACAACGTTTTTAAACAACCTTACGGCAGTAGCCTCTATCGCGCGCTTTGTGTAATTTCTCGTCTACCGCAAATATGCAAATATGTCTTTCATCCGCGCTGTTCATCGTCTGAAGGGAATTTTTCGAAGACGTTCATTTAAATGATTTTACGACTCTCTGAATATTCTACATATCTCTTACATCCCCACTGATAACAGAAATTTACTACTACTACACTTTATGATAAGCTAAAATTTAATAGAACTCACGAGCGCCGATAACATTGACAAATTGTCTAAAAAATTTTACAAATTTTCATCGTTTCTTCTCCCACAGCCTGCGATTATCGGGCTATAAATTTCCAAGTAATGAAACCGAATTTTTCGAAGCTAAGAAAATTTATCTCTTTCATTTTCCACGTTTGAGATTGTCCATTTTTTTTTTCTAGTTCAGTCTGCAAGAATGCCTACAAAAAAATTCAAAAAAAAACAAAAAAACAAAAAAAAGAAAACAAAAAGGGATAGACCGGCAATTACAAAACGAAATATGAAATTTTGTGCAACTGTCTAGAAAGAATAAAAGCACCGCCTTGCGCGGTTTTGAACCATAAATTTACTCCGTTTACAAGAAGGCTGTTAAATTTTCTTGAAAAAACTTTCGAGAAAAGCCAAAAAATTCCTCTTTTTCCGCCTCACGTTTCTACACAAATAATCAATCTGCGATACATACGTATATTTCATACATTTAATATATATATAGATATAGATATATACAAATATGTACCAAAATCGCGCGTGTTTTCTTGCGTAGAGAATGTTGCAAAGTAATGTATCTCTATATTTATTTATTGCGCTCCTTTATTTAGAGACAACTGCGACTTTAAATTCGAAGCGGCAAATGAAAACAAATAATCGTTTAAAATCTGTGTTTTTTTGTTTTTTTTTTTTCTTTTAAATTGTTCGGTTTTATTATTAATTTACATCTTACCCGGCGGTACCTCGAGAACGCTCTCCGAATTGTCGGAATTTTATTTTCTCTATATTTCATTAAGATAAGAAAAACTTCCGGAATTTGTAATTTACAACGAATTCATTCGGGACTTTCCCCGAATGAAAGAGCGAAAAAAAATAAAATAAAGATCTCTTCTGTCAGATTCGCCGAAGCTTTCACTCGAGGACAAAATTAAATATAAACAACGTCTGCTCTGTTTATTTAAGCACCGAGAGGACTGGAAAGAAATTTTTAATATTATTACCGTTGAAAATTCGTAATTTTCTGCCAGTGGCTAAATTAAACAGAGCCCGCTACCATAATTTCCTTATCGGCCAATTTAAAAATCGTCTAATACTTTCTTACATTACTGCGTATTTTGACAATATTTCATTGCTCAAAATTTCTTCTCCCCTTCTTTCCGCGAATTCTCTACGTGCATCGTAATGTAAATTTAATTACATACTTTTTTATTTGTTTATTTTATTTTATTTTATTTTATTTTATTTTATTTTTCTCCGTATTGATTTTGTCTCGTTCATATCCTTTCTCAGGCGCCACTCGACAACCTTATAAACCAGCCTCTGTGTATGATGGTGCATATCCGGTTAGCGTTCGGTAATACTCTACTACTGAAATTTAAATCGGCTAAAATCTAGTCATTTCGATTTGACCTAAAACTAAAAGTGAGAGTATAGAGAAAAACAAACAAGGAACTATTAATAATGCGACAGATCAGGGGTGGGAGAGTTTTAAAAAAAAAAAAAAAAAAAAAGAAAGAAAAAAAAGCAATTTATTTGCAAAACGAAAGAGAAATTAATAAACAAGCCCGAGAATTATTATTTATTATTTATTTATTTAAGGTCGCCTTGCAACTATAAGGTTATTGACGACCACAATTAACAGTTACATAAATATGCAGTTTAACATTTACTGACACAATTTAACATAATATAATTTCAAATTTCATTGATTAACTTGGCTTCTTTGAGGAACATTAAGGTCTTGTAGCATCCGCTGGTTGAATTGAGACAGTCCTTGAGGTTGTTCGGTAGCTGGCTTTTGTTACTGATGGCGACGAGACTTGGGCATTCAATTAGTATGTGCTTAACAGATAGTTCCAAATTACAGAAGTCGCAGCTATTTTTTGGTTCTCTGCTAATTAGGTATGAGTGGGTTAGCTTGGTATGCCCAATTCGAAACCTTGAGAGCGTAACCTGGTCTCTTCTGCAGAACGAGTCCACTAGATTGGAAGCCCGAGAATGTACGATAGAAAGGGGAAAAAAATGGTTTCCAATTCGGCGGAGAATTAAATATTTTTTACTGGTCCGTCCGGGTATCTAGTGTTCTTTTCATCATTATTTCCTGGCCATGCCGGAATCGAGGGAAACGAGTTAGTCTGATTCGCTCGATTATCTTCCTCTTCTGGTAGGTTTCTTCCTGCCTTCTCAGCTTCCAATATTACTCTTCTGTCTGCAGCTCAACATATACTGGGGATGACTGTAATGAATTTGCACCCTCACATTTAACGTTAGAGGACATAAATGAAATAAAAGACGGAACCATAGACTGGTTAATTGAAATTATAATTATAATTAAGTATTATGTATTACTATTTACCACATTTCTTATATAACCGACGAGATTATACGATAAGAAGAAGAAGATCAATAGTAATACGGAAGAAACGTTAATGGAGAAACGAGAGAAAAAAGTAAAACTCGAATTTTGATGCGGAAGAAGACACTTCTGATTGGATATAAATTTACAGTCGTTTACGTTTGCCGCTTTCGTATCCAGCTCAAGTCAGTACTGTGTGATCCCAACACAAATTAGCACAGGAGAAAGCAAGACCCTATTATTATACCTCTTTCGAATACGAAGAATGACACAGATAAGCAAGGCTCAGAACGGACAACGGTGGAAAATTTTTGGGAGGTCTACACATCATCAAATATTGGCCTGTCAGAAGGTTGCTTGAAGAAGAAGAAGAAATATTATATCTAATTGAACGCGGCGTTTAGTTTAGGCGCAATATTTCCCGTCACATATTTTGTGTCAAGTCCGATATAATGCTGAACAGCGATTCTTTTATCACCGTTGCAAATTGACTGTAACTGAGGACTAATTCCTCGGTGCTATTTCTATATTGTCAATTTATTTTTTACACTAGTTTGAAATGTCTGCTTGAAGTCCTACAAAAAAAAAACAAAAAAAACCAGTAAATCTTGCACACTGATCCCTCTTTGTAATTAACAAAATTGTCATTAAGGAATTTGTCTACAGGTGATTCGTTAGTCGTAATAATAATAATAATAATATCTTCGGAATGTAGAATACTTATTTTAAGTAAGAAAAAATTACTTTATTTTGGTACATTTTGAACCTTAATTTCACAATTCCCGACGCCTGTTAATGGGGCTTACTTTACTTTACTTCACTTTTTAAAATAAATTTCCAATACTTGACAGTTAAGTAATATAATTTATTTTCCTTTTCCGATTGAAAACGTTTAATTTCACACTTATTTACAACATTAATAAATACGCGAATACACTGAAAAGCAATTTTAACTTTTTCTGAATAATAAACCCCCAATTTATCCTTTTTTTTTTATTGTAAATACAAACAAATAAATCCGTTTTTAGCAATTATTACTCTGTCCAGTTTCAACGGGACTTTCACAGCTAGTTATGTCTTAACTTTGTACCACGGACTACTATCGGATTTTTGTATATTCACAGTTGTCTGTTTATATATTTATTCGTGTAAAAAGCTTCAGCGAAAATGAACGTATTACGATCATTGATTTTTCTTTATAAGTTATTCTTTATATTTACCATGTTGTTGCGGGTAAAATAAACTATTCGTCAACGTATCTAATTCATATTATATACCGAATCTCTATGGCTCACGTAAACCTGCTTCGAAACTTTATTACAAATAGAACTAATTACTTTTTTATATTCCGATCTATTGCACATGCGCCCTTATTACCATACCATTCACCATTTTGTTGAATTAATTATTAGTTTTGTGTAAGATTGTGCACATTTATCTGAAAAGTTTTGTCTCATACTTATTTGTATTTTTTCTGTTATGTACGGGTTTTTTTTTTTGTTTTTATTCAAAATACTAACCGGGCCAACCACGCCTCGCTGTTGCATAATCTGGCGATAAAGAAAACAAAGGGAATAAAATAAGCGACATATATGTTATATTTGCTCATTAAGTTATGTTGGCCAATCATACGATGCGACGGCACAAAAACTTTAAAATGAATATCAATACATACTAATAACATTTTTTTTTTTTTTTTTTTTTTTTTTATATATACAAATTACAACTGGCCAGAAGGCCATCCAGCAATTGGACTGTAACGCGAAAATAACTTGTTAGGGGTTAGCATCTAGCGATGGACCCCACTGAAATTTTAGTAACATAAAACTAGGCCAGATCAAACGGTCGACTACGTTTTAACCTTCGAACATGAAGACTATTATCAAGAAGATTGATCGCCAAAACGTTTGTGTGAGACTCCAAGCGGCCTATGTATCGCTTAGCAGCTCGCTTGATCTCGTCTTTCACATATGGGATATTTAAGTCTTGATGTAGAGTGTGGTTAGATACGTACCAGGGCGGTGAGACTATCAGCCTTATAGCCTTGTTCTGGAACCGTTGTATCTTGTTTATGTGTGTATCCTTTGCACAACCCCACAACATTAAACCGTATGTCCAAACGGGCTTTATAATTATTTTGTACACTAAGAATTTATTTTCCAATGATAAACTAGAGTACTTGCCAAGAAGCCAATTTAATTCTTGCAATCTTATATCTAGATGTTTTCTTTTTTGTGTAATATGCTTTTGCCATGTTAATTTGCGGTCCAAATGAATGCCTAAGTATTTTACATCTTTATCCTGGTTGATAACCACCCCATTTATTTCTAACGGCTGATACGTAAAATTTCGCAACGTGAAATCTACTTGCGTACATTTACTTTCGTTTACTCTAATACGCCAACGACTCAGCCAGTTTTCCACTTCCGATAAAGTTTTTTTCAATTTATTCGAAGTTTCACTATTGTCTTTACCGGTAGCTAATAGTGCTGTATCGTCTGCAAACGTAGCTGTTATCACGCTATTATCAACTGGAAAATCGGCAGAGTAGATTAAGTAAAGCACCGGGCCCAAGACACTTCCTTGTGGCACGCCAGCAGATACAGGATAAATTTCAGAATATTGATTTAGAATTTTAACCTGGCATGTGCGATCTTCAAGGTAGGATTTTAAAAGAAGGTACAAAGGATGCGGCACTATTTTTTTAAGTTTATAAAGCAGACCATGATGCCATACCTTATCAAAGGCTTGTTTGACATCTAGGAACACACCCGTGCATATTTGCTTACGCCAATTTTTGTTCAACAACCGAAAGAGATTTTCCGGCCTCGACAAATGATCTCAAATTGGCAATACTGTTCTCTCGATAGATCTCTATCGCTAATATCAAAAGCAGGTTACTCTGGCACAAATAAGTTGCGGAAGTGATTTATCATTAATAGAGCTCTGCACTCATCTTCTATTTTGATCAGTACTTCGTTAAAAATATTTAGCGGAAACGATGTAGGCAGGTCATCACTAATGGTGCGAACTTGTTCCAAAATGTCTTCACTGTCTTTCAATTTGTGCCATTGATCTTTATTCGATGGTGAACACCTTGTTAAAATGATGATGAATAATATTTGTATTTGTTGCGGATGAGAATTAACGCTTGCATCCGTCAACGCTGTTTCTCAATGTTGATCATTTTCGAGTAAGTGAAGTTTTCGGCAAGCTTCTCGTATATTTGGCATTCCGTGCCACTGAGCGTTTTTAAATGCGCAAATGAAGTTGGGCCTTTGACAGTAATTAACAGCATCTGAGGTAACAGTATTCCGCATTATTGGGATGCACTCTCTAATGTATCCGATGCGTGCACATTTCCATGACCTTCAACTCGAGTACTTGCAAACAATATGTAATATTTCGGTACTTTTGCGTACAACAATGTGATGGTAGCATATGCATCTTGTTAACAAAATCAAAAAAAAAAAAAAAATCGCTGTTAATGTTGTGCCCGGTGGTGCAGTAGCAATTTGACTTGTGTTGGCCTCTGTGAAATAAACTCTTTGCCCATTTTCTAAATGAACACTTCAATGCACAATGTTGGGACGCCGATTGTAAATCGGGAAACTCAAAATTTGCCACACGGCTTCGTTGCTACTTATATAACGTTCCATTTAAAATTGAGCTACTTTATCCAATTTCACATTATTATACTGCCATGTCACTGCATTTGTTGATATATTTACATATATATATATATATATATATATATATATATATATATATATATATATATATATATATATATATATATGATTGTTTGATGGAATTGCAATACTTCAAGTTTATATTGGCTTGGAATGCCATAGATAGCAAATTTGGCGTTGGATCTTCCTACCCCTTTCAGTGCTTCCTTTATCCTTTCCTTCTCATCTCCAGCCGGTATTCCCCTCCTTCTTTCCTTTATACTTTCTATCTCCGATCACCTCAGAATCTGAGTAGGTGATCTAAGTCCATGTAGTTGGGTCAGTGTTAACACCGAGCCCATTTAAAAAAAAAAAAAAAAAAAAAGACGAATATGGCACAATCCATCTGATTTCGATTTCAATATTGACATTCCTTTTCATGATTGTAATTGTATAGCCGCCATCGTCTGGTTTACAACGTCGGTATTGTGAATAGCTATTATTATTACCAGTGCGAGTCTTGTATAATCATATCTCCGGGATACTATTTTATACATTTGCCTTCTTTCATAGATTGAGACTACCGCGTGCCGCCCCATGCACCATATGTTTTACTACAATATCGTGCAAAAGTGGATCTTCTTGACCATTGGGAATCTCTGCAAAAAAATAACATTATCAATTTGATTAGAATGTATCTTTGTTTTAAGCCAAATTAGAACATAAGCATAAGGAAGCCCTCTCTTTTGTCATTCAACGGTACACATCCAGCAGCGAATTTCACCATATATTTCGTGTCTTACAATCAAGTTAATCAATTTGATAAGTTTTTTGCTGAAAAACTCGTGCAGTCAAATCATGTTGGTCGGTGTGAGCCTGTCCAAAGTTCGGTTATTTTGCTCCACTTAGGGTTGCATGAAAATATTATGAATAAATCTGCACGACGACGTGAGAACGCACATATTGAGTCTTGTGCATATTCATGCATATAGCGTGGACTGCCAGTGATCGTTATTGGAAGAATGACCATTTTACCAATGACAGTAACATTCCCATCATTGGCAATAGCGTCTTCTCATCCGAACGCAGCCATCTTTGTCGTTCTGATTCAATTTTATCATACATGTCAATTATTATATATTGGGATGGAATAATTGGCGGCTTTGCAGAATATGGTTAGTTTCATTTTGCCGACGATATCCGTAGTAATTTATTACTGTGAAACTTTTCTATTTAGTTGTAAGAAGGAATAAGATGAGGAAAAAGTCGTAATTATAAAACAATTTTTTGTTACTTATCATTTATCATTTTCTGACAGACAATATGTTTACGAGATAATATTAACGCCGCTTTTTTCTGTATTCATTTATTATGATATAAATGTGATTTCCGAATATTTTGAAAAGTATAGAACAGTGTATCTGTCTGTATTTGGATTATAATATTGAAATGGTATCGATCCTCTTCTCCCCAAACGATCACCGGATACTGTAACGCATCATAAGATCTGTTTCACGTTGAATTGTGTCATTCCGTCGATGAAGTATTATATCTCGCGTATTGAACTCGTCCATCGTTGGTGCATTAAAACGCCCGGCACGATCTGGAGTCTTATCAGCTCTTATTAGAATTTTCCAGTCATAAATGCCATTTTTGAAGTCGGTTAAAAATAGGTCTTCTTTATAAATAACCGTATCAGTACATTGTTTCGGTACAAAAATTATTGCAAAGTTAATGTAATCCTTTCAAATCGGGTAATGACCAATGAAATATATTTAGAGAAATTTATGTTCTGCATGTGGAAGCGGCAAAAGCGAACTAATTGAATGGTATATTTCACCTTAGTCGGCGTAATAAAAGAGTCTTGAACGACTTTTGTAACTCTGAAAGAAGTCATTTGGAACGCAGAATTGTATTTTCCCATGTTCATCAGAAAATGCCGAGAATCGGATGACGCACCTGAAAACAATGACAACAGTGGTCCTGTTGGTATTGGCAATTTAACCATTTTGGCGGCACATTCCGTTTTTGAATTTTAGCGCACCGCAGTAAATGCACACCTTTTCCATTTTTCCAATCAACAAACTTGGGTCTAAACTTTATTCGCACGCAGAATTGTAGTTAAATGCAGCAAGTTTTAAGTTAGCATAAATTGTTTGCCTTTTTCAGAAAAGCATTTCGCATTCGTTGTGTTTCGTTTCTTTGAGAGATCACACTGTTCGTCAGACAGAGTTGTGCCGGATTATGCTCTTTGCATTCCATCTGCTCCGCGCTTCCCTTCACGTTGATCTTCAGATTCAGCCGCACAGGACTGAGCTATATTCGATTCGCGTTATTTCTTCTTAAGCGTTGCTCATCTGATAGAGGCGTACCGGATTGTGCTCTTTACACTAGATCTGCTTCATGTCTTGCTTCTCGTTCCGCCTCAAACAAAATTTTCGATACGGACTACTTCAATGCTTGGCTGCCTTTCCCCATTGGAGTTTGGGAAGCTCGTAATCGTGTTCTGCGCGGTTCATTGGAAGATCTACCAATATTACCAGGTTTGGGAGACATAACTGATTTTTAGCAAAATAAGGAACATAAAGGAATGTGTACAATTTAAACGAATAAAAAAATGTTCTTTCTTGAGCCGGAAATTAATAATTGTCTACAGTCCATATTTATATTTATCGAAATAATTATTTAAATTTTTACATTTAATTTATACTTATTATGGTAACGATTTTATTTCAGATATTTTCATTTTTATCGAATAAGCGCTGTTTTCTCATGCATAAAAAACATACAATAACAGACGAACAGACAAACATTCTGTTTTATATATATTATAATTTCAGCGTTTATGTGCTATAGCGCTTTTTAGTATTCGGTGATTATATAAATAAGCAAACGTAATGTTCCGTTGATTAATTCGTTAGAACAATTCAGCGGATCTCTTAATTTCAGCAATATAACCGGACGATAGAGTAAAATTTCTAGAGAAGCAACGTTAGAACATTACCAGAAAGAGTTACTGAAATTCATTAAACGAGAAAAGAACTGACATTAAATTTTGATCTCCTCTTATTGCACTCATTGTCATCCATCGTTTTTTAGATGTTCAGTTTCTAAAGAAATTAAGCAACTTTTGTGATTAACAGCAACCAGCGATAATTGCGGAGTAATCTTATCGTTCTGCTCTGATGAAATTAGATAGAGAAGTCTGCTTTTACTTTTTAACGTAATTCTTCCAGTCCTTTCTGGGAGTTGTATCGGTGGAAAGAATTTTAAAACTGCTCGATAGCTTTCGACGATTAGCTCGAACAACAAACACCCGATTAATCTCGTCAGTGGGATCACGAGTTTAAAAGTTTCGATAAATTTTAAAACTCTACTCAGGGCGAAGGAAAAGCATTAAAAAACCAAAAAATAAAAATAAAATAAAATACAACGACGATTTTATATTTTGTAGCGGCTGCTGGTTGCGTTTTTGGTGCTTACTGTAGGCCACACTTAGTTAGTGTGGCTAAGGTTCGAAGCCTTGACGTCAAAGATATCTTTATCGATATATAGGGGAGTTTCATAATTAAAGCACAAAGTTTTCATCGTGGTACGTCGGTGAAGTGGTGAAAAAGAACATACATATCTAAAACATTATTACGACGGAAGAATCATTCATGGTAGTTCCGATAGCAGTCGGGTGGTGTCTCGCTGCCAGATCCTTAAGAATAGCGCGGATGTCGGTCTGTGTAGATTTTAATTTTCATCCAGGGGACGCGGAGGCTGCGAGCAACGAGGTCAGCGGAAAAAGAAATCGAGCGACTTCTCCGTACGGAAGACGGAACAGGGAGCTGTGTCGTGCCAGTGGCTCGGAGGTTGCCGTTGGAGATGATGTCGTCTGGTTCGCTAATGGACTGTGAAAGAACCGCAGCAACATCGCTATCGTCGACGATATCGTGCAGAAGGCAAATTAGCCGAGACCGGTGACAGGCTGCGATGCAATTCCCGGAGCTGTCGATGGTCGCGCACACATTCGATTATCGGATTTATAAACGTCAGCAGATGAAAAGAAATATCGCGAGTAAATTGACAGCGAAATCCCGGTCCGCGCCCGTCCTTCTTCGCTGCTCCAACTTGCAGTCGAATTCGAACGAGCTCCACGCGACAATGCTATTCTATTCTCTTACAAAGCGGCACCGGCTTAGGAAAAGCGCGCTTTTTCCACTGGCACGCTAAACTTGTCCCTTTTCCAGCTCCTCGCCATTTACGCACTTCCTATTTCGCCTTTATATCGCATTCTCGATTACGATTACCGAGATTTATCACGATCGCGCGGCCTCGTTTTATTTATGCGTTTTTCTTTTTCGTCTCCTTTTCTCGCGATTTTCCACAATAAACAATCGAAACATTTCAATGTCACATTTCCAGTACAACTGCAGGAAATGGCTACCTTCTTTTGTCGTTATGACACACTGGAAACCGCTGAAGTTCACCCTACTCTAGTCGCAATACTATCTCTTTTAGTCCATTCAACTTTTTTTTTGTTTTTTTGTTTTGTTTTTTAAAATTAAAACTGACATGATATTCTAAATAAGTTTACTTTTTTGTGATTGTTTCATAAAACCGCTTAATTGAATATGAAAATAGGTCGCGTTATTGATTTTCTTTTACGAGTAAAAATAATTGACAAGTTCTAGACACGCGGAAGCGTGTCAAGCCAAGTTCAAGCCGAGAAAAAGGAACTGGCGACGACGCGGTAGCCGTGTGCATATATTTATACGAACCATTTGATGTTAACCACTTAATAACTTAATATTTAATTAAACATAAACACATGAAATTTGGTTTATGTATTAAAACCCCCCTTTAGATTAACTAGAATCCCAAATGTCATAAATACAACTCAAACGGTTATTGAGATATTAACGTCTGAAAATCGTAATTTTTATCACTGACTGACATATAGATCAAAAACCTAACCCACTTCCAGGTAACCTAGACTGTTGAAATTTGATGTCCAGCTGGGTAGTTGTGTGCATACAAAGGGGAAAAAAATCTCAGAAAACCGTGAAATTTTCATATTTTTTTATTTAATTTCGTTCGTTCATTACTTAATTTAGTTTAAATTTAAGAAAGGCCGGAAATTGACAAGTTTCACTGCTTTAGAAAAATAACTGGCTCGCTGATCAACCGTCAACACGTTGTTGTTGTTTAACTTCGTTCGTTTCGTATGTCACTTCGAAAACCCTGTTTTGCCTCTCGTCATTTCGTATCTTTTTCAGTCTTTTTGGCAGTTTATTTCGTAATTCGCCCCTTTTAATCGTTTCGGAAACAGTCGACCTTTAAGACTTTTAATCAATATCGAGTATTTCATCATATTTCACTGATAAACAATTTATTAATTGACCCCGGTGGTACATTGTGTTAAACATCGTTCGAAAACATTTTGGTCCTTCGGAACATTAAACGAATAGTGGCGGTAGTTTTAAAGTTAGAAGATAGACGGACTCGATAATTTGATTTTCAAAAAATTCTCACTTTGTAAGCCTATTTTGAACAATAAGCAATTTGAATTTGAATGAATAATAATAATAATTTCTTTACAAAAATTAATGATATCCTATCAAAAACATAAATGTAAAAATGGGAGCCAAGTTCAATATTAAGAATATTCGTAGTTATCGGCTTCGTCGATAAAAGAATTGATATCTAAATGGGTGCCAAGTTCTGTAGATAATCCTGAAATTTATTTATAAGAATATACAACGTTCTAAAATAAATTTAAAACACAGTTTCTTTTTTTTTTCATAGACAACAATGTGTTCGCCATTTAAAAATATAACTTCTTAAAATTGAACAGTCGAATTATTAACATAAAGCAGATATTTAGGATAAATTCTAACGATTTGACTTGGCTAGTTTTTACCGGTAAACCAAATTTTTAGAAGAGTAAGATATGTTGAGACATTCGTGGGTAATGTTAAATATTTACGGCCGTGGTTGTCTGTAACCTTTTCCCTAATTAATTATTATATATCTTTCATTAGTTGAGATTATTCCTATATCAACTGGTTAGTGGCCAAATGGCTTGATAGTGAATCGAAGCCGGGCCAAAAAGTGAAAAAAAAATTGTGTATAACATAAAGAAGCTAAGTTGATTAGCCAAATATAAGATAACTTGTATGTGAAAACTTAGCCAAGTCAAATCGTGAGCTTTAATTTATCTTAAATATCTGCTTTAAATAATTCGACTGTTCAAATTTAAGAAGTTATATATTTTTAAATAGCAAACATTGTTGTAGTAGAAAAAAAATAAGAAACTGTGTTTTAAATTTATTTTAGAATGTTGTATATTCTTAAAAATAAATTCCAGGATCATCTATAGAACTTGGCACCCATTCAGATATCAATTATTTTGTCAGCGAAGCCGATAACTACGAATATTCTTAATATTGAACTTGGCTCCCATTTTTACATATATGTTTTTGATAGGATATAATATTTACTAAATGTCACTTATTCCGAACGATATTTTTTGCAAAACATGTACGCAATCCAAATGAACGGCTAACCAAAAAAAAAAAAAAAAAACAAATATATTCAATATCTCTCACTAGCCGGTGTTACCATCAGTGTACGTCAGGGAGCGGAGTTGACTGGTGTAATGATCGTGATATGCAGAGTTAATCATTTCTTATTGGAATAACGAATAATCGGAATATCGAATAAATTGTCCGAATAACGCAATTTGACATTATATAAATAGTATAATGTAGGCATATTCAGATGTAAGAAAACTCGTCGACAAACGTATAGCTTGACGAGGAAATGTATAAATATTAATAAATATATATATATTTTCGGAAAAAAAAAAAAAAAAATCATTATTCGTCAATCACTAGTCATTTTTGTCAATCATTCGTTAACCATTATTTGCCGATCATAATCGTTATCTATTATTCGTTATGAATTAATTGTGCATAGAATATCCGACTATTGTCGCCGGATTTGTAAACTGGCGTTACTCCAGATACATTCCAATTATCTGGAAATGAAGTTTATTTATTGCTAAATTATATATATATATATATATTAATTACAACGTAATTCTTAAGCTACCCCCATTAGAAAAAGTGTCCCAAAAAATGTCCGAATTTTATGTAACGAAAAATGTCCCAATTTTATGTAGCGTTTGTTATATTTTATAGGATTTTTGTGAATTTCACAATTTTATGTAACGAAATATATAACGAAAAATGTAACGAAAAAATGTCTTAATTTTATGTAATGAAAGTTAAATGTTAGTACAGGATTTTTGTGATTATGTTTTGTTTTTTATGTTGATGTCAGTAAGAATTACGTTGTAAATTGTGATCATTTTATACAAAGTATAGAAAGAGAAAGAGATAGAAATGTAAGCAAGAGGGGTCAAGGATTGTGCTGCATTTATTCTTTCCCTTCCTTCTCCTTCTGTCATCCAGGCGCTTGACACATTCTTGTTGAATTTTTCACACCACATAAAAATCTGATTTTTTCTTTATTCCTATTTCTTGGGCTAATGTCCTCGCTAACGAACCCATAATAAATATTAAAAAAAAAAAAAAAAAAAGGGGGGGGGCTGGTGTAGCAGAAAAATATTCAGCCGGCAAAGAACGTGAGTAGGTTACAGTCATTCTGGTTCTCCTCGCCATTGATATCCTTTTGAGGTTGGTCGGCAGCACGGAAACTAGGTTGCACTCTGGTTTACGTACTTCTGAAATGAGCCGCTAATTTATCCTCTAATTCTCTTAGGTATTAGAAGATAATCTCATACGTGTGATCAAGTGAGAATAGAAGATGTAGTATATATGTATATCATTATCACGTTATGCCTATGTCAATCCAGTGCTGGACTTGTGGAATAAATTTACTTAATCTCCCGTGGTAACCGGACAAATATTGGGGAATGCATGTTATACCCAGTATACTTCCATCATACTTACGCTGCGTAGGTGGGAATCCTACAAAATAAACTGATTGTAAGACGCCCTCGACGCAATACAAATACAATCTGCTACATATCCGTACCAACTTACGCACACGGTTTGTGTTATTCGTATTCTATTAAGGGTTATTATTTCTAATAATAATTTCTGGTCGTCCCAGAGGATTGATCCCAGACCACCGATCTGATAGTCGAGTAGCAACTAGACTATTGTGTCGATAATATGTATATACACACGTACTCAATCGTTTGGGCCTTGTAATGCAGACACCCCCAAACGAAAGTTCTTCTATAATTCTAAAATAATTGCAGATGACTTCAATTGACTAAGTCATTCTCACAAAAAAATTAATTTATCCTTGCGATTACAACTTTAGTTACATAATTCACAACGCTTTTTCATAAAAATGGCATTTTGTCACTAGCATGCGCATATTATACTCTTTATATCAGACAGAATGTATCATTGAATATTCCCTTCCGCGAACCTCTAGCCAGACGATTAATGTTCCGTTGTTTTTTGTGCGTTCACACATATCGTACTTAAAAGGCTCACGAAGGTATGCAGGACTAGAGAATAGGAAAAATAGCCGCTCTAACTCTTTCGATAATAAGGGAAATTTCTGCTCGCAGAAACACAAAAAACAAAGAAAAGAAAAATCGTTTGACAGAACTGAAAATTATTCAAGATTTAATATTGGCTTTGACTATACATTTACTTATAAAAATATGTGCAGCATACTATTATTATTATTATTATTATTATTACGTATTCATCTTCTCGTATGTTACTCCGGCGATAGAAAAATTGTTGCCACTCTGTGTTTTTACAAGTTTGATAACATCATCAGTCTTTCCGCTTCTCCAAGTATTTTTCCCTACACGGTCAATTTGAAGAGATCATCATTTTCACACATCCAATATTTCTTTCTCCTATCCACGATTCTCTTAAAAAGAGTACATTTCTTCCATATTTAATCTGCTCATCACATCCCGATCTGTAATTTTATCCTGAGTTTCCATCCTACGATAGCGTCACATTAAAATAAGTAATTTATTCTATTTTTGATTATTTTTCTTACAGTCCATATTTCCGAGGCATACCTAATTATTTCCCACACATAGCACTTCAGTATTTTCAGTCTTGCATTTCTCTTAGTTCTTGTATTGTTTGGTATACATTAAAAATTATTGAAATAATTTCTTACTTACCCAATTCGTATTTTGATCTCTTCTTCGTCCCGGCCATCATTTGTAATTGCTCCTCCCAAGTATGTATATTTTTTAACCTGTTCGAAACATTTATCGCCAACTGTAATGTATAGCGAACTCATTTTGTCATTATTCTGCCTAAATTCTCATTCCGATTTTCGACTCTCCGTGTATCTGTCATTTCATATCGTTCGAATACTTTTTATGTTTCTCATACTCATTCGCCATGTACCGTGAATCTATTTCTAGTCAAAAACGGGATGTTACGTTATCTCCTATGCGTAAATATTAAACAATCGAGGTGACAGAGGACATGTCTTATTCCTTATTTTATTGTCGTTGTATCTTTAGTAACTTTGTTTTTAGCTGTAACAATGTTAGCCGTCTGTTGCCGATAGAGTTTGTATATTAGCCGTACATTTCCTTTGTCTATTCGGCATTTTTGTACTATCTTTAAACCAACTTTTCGTATTTTATCTTGTCGAATTCCTTTTCATAATTAACATATATATTTCGGGTAACTGTTGACGCTCTTTGAGTTATTATTTTAAAGAGCGCCCCCCTACATTTCTTGTTCCACGATTATTCACAAATCCATATTGTGTTTCCCTCAAATATATCTATATATATCTATATCTATCTATCTATCTCTATATATATATATATATATATATATATATATATATGTATATGTATAAGTATATATATATACGTATATGTATATGTATATGTATATAATCAAGTTTCGACTCGATTGTTTTATTAACAATTGGCGGTAATAATTTAAGTGTATGACTCGTAGATTTGTTATTTTGTGTTGTTTTGCTTGTCCTTTCTTCAGTATGGGAAGGAATGTTTTGATATTTTGAAGTCCGCTGGAAACCTTATCGGTCGTACACAATTTTGTTCATTATTTCAACAGTGTTTGTTTATTTTTTTCAGACACTTTTAGTGTATTTACAGGTATCAGTTCTAATGCGTTTTGTGTTTCTTTGCCTTCCTTAGCGCAGTATTTCTGGAGCCCTTTCCGATTTTTCTATTTACAATGACAGCCGACGAACTAATAAGCGCAATATTTACACGCATTATTTAATGACCAATCTAAAAGCTATAAAACGTCTAGAAACGAAATATGAAGATGGTCAGTTAGTAAAAAATAAAATATAATGCCGACTTCTTACGACGAACAGAGAAACACCGGTTAATATTACATCACTGTCCAATTTTCTTTGCTTCTTGCAGGTTGTTCGTTAATACGATATTTTTCCCTTGTTGCGACAATGAAGAGTAGTTAAAAATGGTATTGCCGCACAGGATAATAAAGTACTTTTCATTTAACGACAAGCATTTTGCCTTGCAGAGGAAACAGAATCAGCTTGAAGTAAAGAATTCAGATATTAAGCCGAAATATGTTTAGCGTTTGGGTTCAAACGGTTTATCAAGCCATAGAAAATAGGCAAACTACAATTTTACCCGCTTTAACCTTTTCCATGTGTAAGTAATTGAAATACTTACGTTTAGGCGTCTACGGTATGCAGTCGAGCGACAGCAGACGAAGCAATTTTAATAGCGTTTTCATTCGCTTTGTTGAATTTTCACAGATTACGTTTATGCATCAAAAGGCCATGCTTGCTGATAATTGTCGACAGAGCCTGTACGAGAGCAGCTTTAATTTTGCGTTTCTGCCGTTTCAGTTGCTCCGAAGTTAACAATTTTCTTCCCGATCAAATGGTGGCGCATAAATAGCTAAACGACTTGAGCTGAGTGCGATGGGGATGAAACGTGTGTGCTAATCCGGTTTATTTTAGATCAGATTAATTTTCATTTCCAAATTTAACCTTTAAACTGAAGAGACGTGACTCAAAATGAACTTCTTGCAAAGAAGTTGGTAGCAGCGCACAAAATCAGTCATGTATATTAGAATCTTCAATGGATCTTGCGAGAAAAACTTTATGAATCATCCGGCTATTTTTCCATCCTATCGCTTTTTTTTTTTTTTTTTACTTTTTTATTGGGCTTATCAGCTACGGACGATTACCCATCAAGAAGGAAGAACGTAGGACAAAAGGAAACTGAGGACACTAAGAAAGTTATTCGGGGAAGGTGGAGGCGGCCAGAACTACTATGGAGAGACAGCAAGGGAGTCAAAAAAGATCGGTACTAGAACTCGTGCAATTAGCAGTCCGAAAGGAAATAAATTTGTAGACGAAAACGCTTTAAACAGTGTACGAGTATTGGCAACTATTATAAAAAAAACATAAAGCAGGGGTGGCCAACCCAAATGATGTTGCGGGCCACTGTGGAAATGCATCGCAACTCCGCAGGTCGCATGTAAAATCATATATCTCCATACTAGGTTTAGACTCAGAATAGACACATTCTTTACAGTGAAAAATTGAAACATAATGAATTATTATCCATTATTGTGTTTACTATTATTCTTACGTGTAAACATAGATTGTTTTATTAAATGTTCTAACATGCGCGTGCATTATGAGTTCGCAGAACATAATTTTTTACTACTTTGGCCATCTCAAGACGGGCCGCGGGTTGGCCAACCCTAACATAAAGTATCGTAAAGTTACCCTTGTTCATGATTTCTTTCGTTTATTTTCGCTTTTCTTATATTCCTCCATTCTTTAAGGTTATCTTTCACAAATGCTAAAAAAAACCACTACCACTGCCGATGAAGTAGCAATACAATGAATCTCCGACCATCAGTCGACACCGAAAGCATCAATTTAAATTTCTTTAAAAACTTACGCTGATAAAGCAGTTTTTCAATTTCACGTTAGTAGCTAATAAATAGCGGACCTGGCGACTCTGACGTCACAAACCCCAATTTGTGTCCAGGTGCTCAAAACTCACCCCAATTTCTGTCTTGGAGCCCAAAGTTACCCCAAGTTTCCCCCCGATTTTCCCCGGGGGTAGGTACCCCGAGTGTCCAGGTTTCCCCCGATTTTTCCGGGCAGCTGCTGAAATTTCACTCCAAATTCTCATCCAGGTGCTCAAACTTAACCCCAATTTCTCTTTTAAAGCCCAAAGTTACCCCAAGTTCCCCCTGATTTCACGGATTTCCTCCAAGTTTTCCCTGTTTACCCCTGATTCCCCTGGACAGTTCCGCTAATCCGAACCATAATTCCCATCAAGGTATTCAAAATTCACCCCAATTAGCGTACAGGTGCTGAAAGTTCACTCCAATTTGTATCCATATGGTCAAAATTCACCCAAGTTTCCCCAAAATTTCTTCAAATTTTTCCGATTCCCCGTTCATACTGTTATCTGTAAATGCGCTCGCACCGTTTCCACGCATATATTCAACATAGCCTTAGCCGCCATGAAAGTGTACTCGCTTTCCCATACCCGCGCCTTCTATCATCATGTGTATGTATTATACATGACTCTGCGTGTAATATATGTAGCATACTTTTTAATTTTCATTTTTCGAGGTTGGGAGGGGTAAAATTTTGCCGGAGTGATAAAAACGTTTGAATCTCAACACTTAGAACCCAAAATTTAAAGGAATTTTCCGAGTCGTGCTCCGTTCCGGCATTTTTTTTTAAAAATTTTATTTTTAAAGAAAATATTTGAACGTTCTATCAGTCGAATGAGAGTGGGCGAGTGTGCTGCTACGAGATGTATTATGTGAGCGCGACCGCGGCTGTAATGGAAATATTTAAATGTTCCAGCAACTAGTTGATACTGTCACCAGGTGAGGTGAATTCCAGTCGTTCGTTTTGAAATTAACTAGCCGATCATCTATGCACACTCTCACACGCCACCGATAGAAACCTGTTCACGATCGCTACACGTTCACACACGCACACATATACATTGCCACCTGATATATATTTTTCGTCTTTTTCCGCTTCCGATCTTATACTTAATCCGTTGATATTTTTTTATTTTTATTTTTACGTATTCTCCGTTCATTGCAAAAGCACACCGTCCATTCCTGCACACATATCAAGCATTGAGTTAACCTGTACAAAGGTACACTGTACTATTTCACACACGCTCCGGTCGCCGCCGAAATAAACGCCGCGATATCACTCCCCCCCCCCACACACACACCAACACTTCGTACATATTTTATTTTCGTGTCAAAATATTATAGAATTAGCCTAAGTATATTTTTCTTTTACGCTTCTGTTTATTTCTTCCGAACGTTCATAATTTTTATATTTTTTTGTTTCTCCGATTCTAAAAATTAATCTGTCAATGAATTAGCCACTCTTTCATTCGCACATAATGTTCCCTCGCACTCATCTGCTACCGGTAGTTCTCTTATCGTTCATAATAACTTTTTCAAGTCTAATATTATAGAATCAGCCTAATTATATTTTTTTTCGCTTCCAATCATTTCCTCCGTCCGTTGATAATTTTCTTATTTTATTTTTTTCTCAGGTTCTAAAAATAAATCCATTGATATCTTCACTAGTATGATTGCGTAAACATCTTCTAACAGTATTCCTCATATTGTTGATAATAATTTTTCATGTCTATGTATTATGGAATTAGTCTAAAATATATTTTTTCCTCTCTAAAGTCTTTTTCCAAACGTAAGTATTCAAAAATTAATTGGATATTCGGGAAACAATACAAATATCTAAAAGGATGAAAAAGGATTCTGATGGAATAAGTAATATGGCAATGGTAAAACGTCACAAACTTTCTAGTGTCAGTACGAAAGATGGTTGTGAAAATAATGATGAAAATTAAGAAGATTATGAAAATAGTGATAATAAGTCTGTATATAAGTCTATTAATATATGTGAAATTGATCTATTTCAAATATCTGGTGATGAATCTGTATAAATGATCAAGTATATTGAATATCATATAATGCTAATACTCATGAGTATATGATGGGATCAGCACCACTTTCTATGGAATCGTGAATGTGATGAAATTTATTTAGGAAAAGGAAGAACCCTAACCAAATTTCCTTACACACAAGGTTTGATTCATTTACAGATGGAAATGAATGTTGATAAGAATAAATATACAAATAATGATTTAGCTCTATATAAAGAAATACTGGAATTTACTGGATCTCATGTATGTGTTACTAGTGTATTAAAGGGAACTCCATTTCCTAAATACAGAAAAAAAAAAAAAAAACGATCTCCGTTTCAATCTAACATACATAGTATAAAAGTTTATCCTGGTGAAACAAAAAAGAAATGTACATATAGCACATGCCGCAAAGTAAATCTTGAAGATCCTTTTATCAATTTATTCTGACGAACCTAATGAAGCGGTTGAATGATTATTGATACTACACACATCTAAACAACTGGAAAATACTGATGTAGATGCTGAAAATTGTATGATAGAAGAAAAGTTGGTAGAAGAAGGATATAATCAGTTAAATTAATCTTTTTATGCTGTATATTATGAACAGTTATTAATGATCTGATATAATTTAGCATTGAAGCAATGATTATTTTTATTGATTATGATGAATGTCATAAAAATTATTGAATAAATTTTAAACAAAATTGAATTAGATCTTTCGTTATTTATGTCGAATTATAAAATGTACTTAAAAGGATAGTTAATCGTCACATTCGGACATATAATGTATGAGATAAATGAAAAAAATCTTCAAAGATGGCGAAAAATTGAGTAAAATTGTGTGAAAGGTAGTAAAACACTAGAAAAACGATGTGAAATAACATAAATTGATGAAAAAATAGTGCAAAAAGGTCCTAAAACAGAAGAACATGTTAAGAAATAGTCTAAAATAATTAGTAAAATTGTGTGAAAGGCACTAAAGCACCAGAAAAACGAAGTGAAATAACATAAATTGATGAAAAAATTTCACAAAAAGGTCCTAAAACAGAAGAACATGTTAAGAAATAGTGGAAAACTGGTTACAATTAGTTAGAAATGTGGAAAAATGATGTAATAATGTTAAAGCATAAGAAAATTGTAAAAGAAGAAAATGTTTATTACATGTCTGTGCAATGGCGAGTGAAACCAGGGCGATGAATTATGAAGTGCTGATTGACAAACGTTTATAGGAGTTCCTTGCTCCCGTCAGCTTAAAAGCAATGGTTATAGAGATGTTTAAAGATTCCCTTAGTGTACAGGGCAGGTCTGTGAATGTGTTGGGAAAACGATAAGTAAATGTCTCGGCTCTTACGGATTCTCTTATTAAACGACTGTATGATAGTCTGTTGAAGATATTAAGTGGAACCTTCAGCAGCGGGTGGGAGAATACAAAGATCATGTTGATGCATTAGATCAAGCGTTCAAAGATGTGACTTTTAAATCCCAATAATCAAATGGGAATCATGATTGGGGTCCTACAACGATCAACGTCTGCGGCAATTACTAAGCTGTATGTGTGCATAGATGAAGCGGAAGGATTGAAAGCATAAATAATGATGGATATCACTAACGACAATCGAAATGATAAAGAGTTGTAAGAAAAAACCTAACAAAGATCATGAAAGAATGATGAAAATTGCGAGAAAGGTGGTAAAGCCACTGGAAAAATGGCATTAAATAGCAAAAATTGACTAAAACGGTGTAAAAGTATTAAAATGTAGGAAAAAAACGAAAAATGTTGGAAAATTGGTTATAATGAGTCAAAAATGATGAAAACGTTTACTACATGTCAATGTCACTGCTTTCACATCTAAAATATTGCAAAGGTATAACTCAATGTCTAAGTTGTGAGGGTAATGTGATTATTCTTTGTTAACCTCTTTATCATACACATATCAAACATAACAAAATATATATTTTTATCTCTCTCATTCTATAACTCTATCTGTAGCTGTGTTCATGCTTGAACGGATGTTTTCTACTAACACACTCATATATTTTACATGCATGCATACTCACCCACAATCACACATCATCCCGCATATACAATGACAATACAATTTCAGCATGCGTCTCTTTCTTCATAATCATGAATTCTAATGATAGGCATCATCCTACATTTCAAAAATAATAGTATGAGGGAAATTTAAAGAAAAAATGTAAAATAAATCACCTTGGAACAATGCAAAGTGTGAGATAATAACTTTGCTAGCATGAATGTACATTTAGACTAATTTCATAACATTGAATTGAATGATAATGGTATATAGCATGAACGGAATGGAATGAAGGATTCATTATGATTAGAAATATGATGTTGTTTTGTATGACTTTACAATAATGACTATACAGAAAAAAAAAATTATGTATGATTGGAAAAAACTGTATGAGAGAATAATTGATTTTAGGTAATTAAATAGTATACTTCGATTAATTTTAAAACATGTTGTAGGATTTTTTTCAGAAATGTACAAAAAGGAATATAAAGATTAACTGATATATTAATTTTAATAGCATGAACATATATTTAGAATAATTTCGTGTTATATTATTAAATTTTGAAGCTTGTTAGCATGAGGGAAAAGGAGTGATTGCTATGGTATGAGTAAAACGAACGAAGTGTTTTCATAGATTAGTGATTATATAGAAGAAAAAATGATGTATGAGGCTTTGTTATTAAAAAAGTAGTATGCTTGGACTGATTTAAAAAAAAATGCATGATAGGTTATTGGAAGCGTACGGTGTATACATTCATAGATGCCGTGATTCTATTACTTTTGTCATGTATGGAAAATAAAAAAATTAAAAATGCTACTACAATTTCATGATGGTAAAAAAAAATGAAGAAAAAATTAATTCATGATGTCATTATGAGGAGTGAGTTCGACATGTATGTTTACAACAATATGTTTTCTATAGGTTAGCTATTTGTGAATTGAGAAAAAAATTTAAATGATAAAAAATAATATGTACGGTAGATTAAAAAAAAAATAATATGTTTGATGTGAAAATAAGTTAATGTCTTGTACAGAGATGATTGATTTTTTGGAAATGATAAAATATACTTAATTTGATTCTAAAATAATTATGCGTGATTTGAAATTTGAAAATAAATCACCCTGGAAGAATGGGGCGAAGAAAATTTTTCTACAATTTCAGGAAAAACTATGTTATGATAAGTAACAATGAAAGAGGTGTATTCGTGGTAATGAAGCGAGTAGTGTCTGCGGGCTATAAATGTGTGCACGACATATTACGAAAGTTTTGAACAAATGTTTGCGTAACAATTGAATAAAAATATACTCGGGTTAATTTAATAACACAGAGAAAAAATATTATATTATCGGCGAGGTTAGTAATGTATGTTCAGAGGTCTTGACAGTGGGGTGCAAGTGGTAATAGTGGCGAGAATGAAGGAGAAAAGAAAATAATAATCTTTTAGTCAACCTTTTTATGTTTGGTGTGATAATTGTTCACTGATAGATGCATGTATCTTCGACGTTTTTTATAATCAAGCTGTTCTCGAGAATATATCTCTCATTCGCACGTTGCAACTCTGATCTGCTTGTGCTAGCTCGTTTTTTTCTTTGAACATGCTGTGTCTCGTAAGCTAGTAGGTTTTCTACCTGTTGCTCTATTGATCAACACACCTCATAGACAAAATATTTGTGAAATAAAAAAATATTAAATAACATGTGAACTTAATACATATTTTTATAAAAATGTGATTATGAAAGATTTTAAAAAATTTGAGAGAACTCTCCAGGTCTTAGGTTGTGACTTACAAATTAATGAAAACTCACACAGCTGTGGAAAATACTTGATATACGTGATGTACATGGAAATGTTGACCAGTTAGATTCGTTTGCTATAGAAAAAATAAAAAATAAAATTTTTTAATCTAAAAAGATATGAACAAATTATGTAGTATTATATTCGAAAATTAGACAATAATTATATGTACACTTTACACAACTGGTTCAGATTTTTGTAATATTCATCATTACCAGTACTTTAAGTTAAGAAGGGGGGGGGGGGAGATAGAGAAATAATCAAGGATTTTTCAAGTAATGACTCATCGAAGAACATTGTGAATGTAGCATTTTTGATGCATGCCATGCTCTGCTTGTCTTATACAGTGTATGCAAACACTTTCCGCCAGACATATCAATCATTGCTAGTTCAGTTACTCGAAAACCATAATCACAATCTATATGGATGCTGATATCTACAAAATATTCCGCTATATCTGCTTGTTCTGATAATAATACAGGACCAATGATATTATGTACAGAAGATGTTGATCCTTCTGCTGTATACCATCATCTGATTGCTGTGATGGAGGTGATGAAGTTGTATGCGAGACACTATCACTCGAAAATGAATTCTGAATAAATTCGTCGACTTTAATATCAGTCGAATCGGTATTGTTATTCATGATTGAATAATATTTTTAACTTTTTACTAAGAATGTAGAAAATTATTACTTATAACGTTAGAGCAAACTTTTATTAATGCGTGAAGAACACAGCTTCAACAAATTCTACACGTTTAATGTAACACTAATACTGACTGCCTGAACAGATCCTTTCGAGATTCTAGCTCGATGCATGTCTTTGAAGAGGGCGGGTTGCACCAGAAAAACCACATTCCTTTAGTGAAAGCTGGTTACATACGCAGATGAACGAAATTTACAGGTGATCTTTGGGTTATGGGGGTTTGTGTGTAGGTGTGTACATGTCAACCGGTTTTTCTACAAAAGATATGAAGGAGAAGATCCGGGCAGACTCGATGACCTTGACACATGATCGAAATCAACGGCATAGCAACATTCATGCAAGGAAATAAGCAGAGTACCTTTGCATAGATATATTGGGGGAAAATATGGAGGATATTGAAAAAAAAATATATTTAGAGTTTGAAAAAAATGAAATAATCTTAAACTAACAGATTCGAAAAAAATTATTATGAATGACGAGAAAATCATTGTTAGCAGATGGGTGCGTGGGAATGAATGGTATGGTTTCACTGTAGTTTCAGGGGGATGTACTCATGAAAAATAATAGAAAAGAATTGAAATTTGTGTAGGGTGGATAGGGGAGAGGGAAAATATGAAACAGCGTTAAATAAAAATATACTCGAATTAATTTTTGAATACTTACGTTTGGAAAAAGACTTTAGAGAGGAAAAAATATATTTTAGACTAATTCCATAATACATAGACATGAAAAATTATTATCAACAATATGAGGAATACTGTTAGAAGATGTTTACGCAATCATACTAGTGAAGATATCAATGGATTTATTTTTAGAACCTGAGAAAAAAATAAAATAAGAAAATTATCAACGGACGGAGGAAATGATTGGAAGCGAAAAAAAATATAATTAGGCTGATTCTATAATATTAGACTTGAAAAAGTTATTATGAACGATAAGAGAACTACCGGTAGCAGATGAGTGCGAGGGAACATTATGTGCGAATGAAAGAGTGGCTAATTCATTGACAGATTAATTTTTAGAATCGGAGAAACAAAAAAATATAAAAATTATGAACGTTCGGAAGAAATAAACAGAAGCGTAAAAGAAAAATATACTTAGGCTAATTCTATAATATTTTGACACGAAAATAAAATATGTACGAAGTGTTGGTGTGTGTGTGGGGGGGGGGAGTGATATCGCGGCGTTTATTTCGGCGGCGACCGGAGCGTGTGTGAAATAGTACAGTGTACCTTTGTACAGGTTAACTCAATGCTTGATATGTGTGCAGGAATGGACGGTGTGCTTTTGCAATGAACGGAGAATACGTAAAAATAAAAATAAAAAAATATCAACGGATTAAGTATAAGATCGGAAGCGGAAAAAGACGAAAAATATATATCAGGTGGCAATGTATATGTGTGCGTGTGTGAACGTGTAGCGATCGTGAACAGGTTTCTATCGGTGGCGTGTGAGAGTGTGCATAGATGATCGGCTAGTTAATTTCAAAACGAACGACTGGAATTCACCTCACCTGGTGACAGTATCAACTAGTTGCTGGAACATTTAAATATTTCCATTACAGCCGCGGTCGCGCTCACATAATACATCTCGTAGCAGCACACTCGCCCACTCTCATTCGACTGATGGAACGTTCAAATATTTTCTTTAAAAATAAAATTTTTAAAAAAAAATGCCGGAACGGAGCACGACTCGGAAAATTCCTTTAAATTTTGGGTTCTAAGTGTTGAGATTCAAACGTTTTTATCACTCCGGCAAAATTTTACCCCTCCCAACCTCGAAAAATGAAAATTAAAAAGTATGCTACATATATTACACGCAGAGTCATGTATAATACATACACATGATGATAGAAGGCGCGGGTATGGGAAAGCGAGTACACTTTCATGGCGGCTAAGGCTATGTTGAATATATGCGTGGAAACGGTGCGAGCGCATTTACAGATAACAGTATGAACGGGGAATCGGAAAAATTTGAAGAAATTTTGGGGAAACTTGGGTGAATTTTGACCATATGGATACAAATTGGAGTGAACTTTCAGCACCTGTACGCTAATTGGGGTGAATTTTGAATACCTTGATGGGAATTATGGTTCGGATTAGCGGAACTGTCCAGGGGAATCAGGGGTAAACAGGGAAAACTTGGAGGAAATCCGTGAAATCAGGGGGAACTTGGGGTAACTTTGGGCTTTAAAAGAGAAATTGGGGTTAAGTTTGAGCACCTGGATGAGAATTTGGAGTGAAATTTCAGCAGCTGCCCGGAAAAATCGGGGGAAACCTGGACACTCGGGGTACCTACCCCCGGGGAAAATCGGGGGGAAACTTGGGGTAACTTTGGGCTCCAAGACAGAAATTGGGGTGAGTTTTGAGCACCTGGACACAAATTGGGGTTTGTGACGTCAGAGTCGCCAGGTCCGCCATTTATTAGCTACTCACGTTTTAATCGAGTTGATTATTTCCGTTTCAATTATTAACTTTTTTATTCATGTACGAATATCGGTTATTTTCTTTAGATTCTTGAATCTGAAATATAATTAAACATTTTATTCGGGGGGGAAAATTCATCTTTTAATATAGGAAAAAACTCTTGCAAATGTGTTTATACAGTAATCCCCCTTATTATTTTTTTTTTTTAATAAGTTGTGGGTCTCACTGGGCAAGTATGCCCGTTGCGTGAGTGCCCAACACTCCTATTATCGTTTATTCTAGTAAACAAAATTGCAGTTAATTATTCTTACTACCTACATCGAACGTATTAAACCAAAAAAATAAAAATAAAATATATCAATCGACGCAAATATATATATATATATGTGAATTACATAATAATACACCCATACACGGGAGCCGCTTATATATTAGACATTGCATACATTAATGTACAGGAAAGAAAAAAGTAAAGGAAACTGGTAAATAGATGGTCTAGAAGAGCCCTAAAAAATGCAGCAATAATAATAAAGGCAAAGGAGGATGCAGCAAAATTCCTTAATCTTTGCACCATTCTTTCAACCACTTCCTCACTTCCCTCTTCCATACACCAATTTGTTTTTCGTTTATTAACTGACTGGGCATAGTACTCATTAATTTAATTAAAACTGAATCATCTGTATTGTCGATTCGTAGATTTACCCCTCTAGGATGAATGTAATAATTACTTTGATTTCTTGTTAGCGAAGTTTTTGGTCTGGAAGGTAACTTTACGTTATTGCGTTTAAATTCAAGTAGTCTGTAATAATTAATAATAGTGCATCTTGGGAGATATTTCATTATTTTCCTTCCACCAGGTTGATGTAGTATCACTCCGCTTCCGATGTGGTAGTGTAAGTTTCAAACACCTTTTCTAAAGTTTACCTATTTTATTGATTTCCGTTTTTTTTTTAATCTCATCCCATATTTGGATCCCATATAAAATTCTAGACATTATTAATTGCATTAAAGTATATCCGTAATGCCCCATATGAAAGAACCGTCTTCAGTTTATCTTAACAAAAATAGTCAGATTTGTACTTAGAAAAACCAAAAATGATAAATTTCAAAAATTTCTGACGAATGTTAATACACAAGATAAAAGTTTATGGAAAGTATGTTCGCGGTATAGTAAGAGCTATGGGGTGATTCCACCGCTATTTGATTCTGATCTTAACACGTATGTTTATAAGGATCAAGCAAAAGCGGAGTTGTTAGCCGAGTATTACTGAAATATTCATAAAACGAGCACGCGTCTTGCGTCTACATATCAAAATAATTTAGTCACTAATACAGTAAAACGTTTACTAACTGGTTCTGATTTCAATAACATTACAGGTTCTCCTATTTTTCATTCTGAGTTTTGTCCTGCCTCACCTGCTGAAATATTTAGGTACCTGAAGAAATCTAAAGTAAAAAACTCTTGTGGTGATGATAATATTCCGGCAAAAATCTTAAATAAGATTCCTCGGAAGGGGGTACTAGAGTTAACGCACATAATTAATGCTACAATGCGGTTCGGCTATTTTCCAAATTTCTGGAAAGTAGCCAAAATCATTGCGCTACCTAAACCAGGCAAAGACTCTTCCCAAGTGAATAATATACGACCCATTAGTTTACTTAGCAATTTAAGCAAAATAGCGGAAAAAGTTATGCTACATAGGCTTCGTAATTTCGCCGATAGTAATAACATACTTCTAATAGAGCAATTTGGTTTCAGACCAGGTTATTCTACTACGCATCAAGTTGCTAGGATTACTGATCATGTGACGCACAACTTTAATATAAACAAACACACTGGATTAATTCTATTTGACATTGCAAAAGCATTTAACACGACCTGGCACGACGGGCTGATTTACAAAATGTTAAAATATAATTTCCCGAAATATCTAATCAAATTGATTAGAAGTTACTTACGGAATAGAACTTTTTACGTTTCATTACAAGACAGTAAGTCAATGACCAAAACTGCCGTCGCAGGAGTTCCTCAAGGTAGTGTGCTGGGGCCTTTTCTCTTTTCAGTCTATTTTTCTGATTTCCCTAAGTTGCAACACACGAGTTTAGCTTTATATGCTGATGATACGGCTATATACTGTAGCTCGTATAGAACGTCTACTATTTATAATCGTCTACAGCTGCATAGTTTTCGGGTTTTAAAATTTTTGGAAAAATGGAAAATTGAAATTAATCCAACTAAAACAGAAGCAATACTTTTTACTCGTAGATATCCCACCCCTCCAAGGCAATTGATTATTAATGGCACCAGGATTAAATGGGCTAATCATGTTCGATATCTTGGGGTAATTCTAGATAAAAGATTATCTTTTAAGGAACACTTAAAATACGCTGAAGCGAAAACAAATAGAACCATTGCAGCTTTGTACCCAATTATCAATCGGAGATCTTACTTAAACACCGCAAACAAGCTTATTATCTGTAAAAGTATTATTAGACCAATATTGACTTATTCAGCTCCAGTTTGGTGCTCGATTTCGAACTCCGATTTTAATCAACTTCAGTTGCTGCAGAATAGATGTTGTCGGTGTATTTTAAACGTTCCCCGCTGGACTAAAATAGATAATATGCATGACTGGTTACAATTGCCTTATGTAAAAGATTTTATAATTAATACAGCAAATAAATTTTTTCATGGCTGTTCCTACCATAGCAATATGTTTATCAGGAATACAGGCGATTATAATTCCGAGCAACTAACCCGGATGTACGTTAAATATAAGCATCGTCGGATTAAACACAATTTAGTTAGTTAGTGATAGCTCTAGGCTGTTGAGTAATGTTTTCAATGGTAACAATTGGTTGTAATTTTTGATTATTTTGGGTTTTTTGTTATACTTTTTTTTTTGCCCTTTGTATTTTTTTGTATAGTGTTTATATTTTTGTTAACAATACGTAAATATTCTATTTTATCACTCTAATGTAATGCGGTTAAGTCTCTTTCGAGCTGGTACGCATTTTGTTTATAAATACTGTATTACTGTACTTAGCCAAATATACGTTCTGTTCTGTTCAGTTTATATAATGCTGGAATAACTGTATCTTACTTTCGAATTTAAGTTTTGTAAGTGATTTTTCCAGTTTAATGATTTAGTCCATGTGCCCGAATAGAATAGGTGAGTATAATTTGGGGGGGCAAATTTTCCTTCAAACCCCAGTTAGAGGGGCACATGTAGATGGTAAAAAAGTATGATGACCATTTGGAAGCGGTAGCTTTTCAAAATGGCGGCCAATTAAAGATGGCGGCCAATTAAAGATGGCGGCCATCCCGATTCATATATTAGATCATAACTGGGCTCCTAATCATCTGATTTTAATTTTCTTTTTTTCAAACGAAAGCTTGTTATATTTCCAACAACTTTAGTTCAGTACACTTTTTTTTATCTCCAATAGCTTTTGTGAAATAATGGAAAAAAGAATATTTTGTTTCTCAAAAATGTCTTTAGCCCGAATTATTCGAGTGATAATTAATTTTTACGGGAAAATGCTTCAAATAAAACATGAAAATAATTTTATAAGCTTTACAATGAAATTTTCATGAAAGTTGTATCTGTGATACAAAGCGAGATATGCTATTTTTAGTACCGAAAAACAGTCGTGGAAAGTACGTCATCGCATATGTACATATAAACATATAAAGACGCGTGACTCATTCTCTTCAATCATAACTTCGAACACAATCGATTGACCCAAAGTTAAAACTGTAAACATTCATCTGATTTTCGATATATTCCGAATACATTTGTGAGTGATTCATTACTTTTGAGAATCAGTTTAAGCGTAAATATTTGAAGATCAGTTCTCGACCGAATGCGTTATACGTTGATTCGATAAATTCGATTTTACGATGTGGTCGGGGGATAATGAATCTGAATCTAAAAGAAAAAAACTAGAACAAACGAAGTGCATAATTTGTGATGGTTCGCGTGAAAAAAGTGCAGTGCTCTCGCCGCGAGATTTACCTTCTTGGTCAGTTTTACGTGATGCCGCTGAAAAACGAAAATTTACTCCTATTTTGAATGTTTCAATTTTAACTGAAAGTGACCTTTTAAAAGTAAAATATCACAGAGAGTGTCGCGCTAGGTTTACTCATCCAAAAAATTTAAAATTACTGGTTGAATCCAGCACACCTTCCGATACTTTTGACAAACCAGGACCTTCTTCACAATGTATTAATCCGCCTCCGGTAAGTAGAATTTCCTTATCACGTGACACTTCACGCAATGTTGTTTATAAGAAAATTTGCATTTTTTGCGACAAAGATAGCAAGTATGTAAAAGATAGTAAAACTCGTGAAAGTTTAACACAAGCAGTGACCTTACGATCGGACGAGTTACTGAGAAACCTTGCCACAGAACGACAAGACACGAAAATTTTGGCTGTAACTTCCAGGGATTTTGTGGCAGCTGAAGCCCATTTCCATAGGTCATGTTATAGAAGTTACACTAGAAAACGGCCATTAAAACCAAAAACTATAGATCGTTATCTCGAAAATGACAAATTAGCATATCCGTTACTGTTTGATTTCATTGGAAGTGACATGTTCGAAAAGAAAAATGTTTACAAGCGTAGTGAACTTATTTCAGAACTGATTTCTTACTTTCCCGCCGATAAAAAAGATGACGTAGAAAAGTCAACAAAATGCAATTTTACTTTTAATCTTGCAAAAGAGTTTGGAAGTTCACTACATTTTAAATCTATAAACCGTACTGTTTACGTCATACCTGATAACTTATCGTACGATGAGCTTTTTGAGAAATATGTTTTAACGAAAAATCAGCTCGATAAAGCTACTGCTGATGTTCATAACAGTGAGATTTTCCGAGTAGCTAAAAAAATAAGAGAAGATGTGAAAGAAATTGACGGTGATCAAATTGGTTGGCCTCCATCTCCTTCTAAATTACATTCCGAAAGTATTGAAATACCACACTCATTGAATTATTTTCTCGGATGATTGCTTGAAGGAACATACCCCCAAGTATATTTTACAAGATATTATTTATGCTATTTCGCATGGAAAAATCTCAACTGCGAAACATATCTTACTTGCGATGGTTGTAAAATCATTAACAGGGAATGTCGAGCTTATTTCAATGCTAAATCGAATGGGTCACAGCTGCAGTTATACTAAATTGTTTGAAATAGAGGCGTCATTATGCCTTCAGAAAATTACTTCTGTTAAAGATGGCCACATTCCTTTGCCTTATATATCCATTTGGGTGTTCCAACAATTGTTGCATTTGACAATATTGATCGAAATGAAGAGACTCTCAGCGGAGCGGGAACATCGCATCGAGTTAATGGAATCATAATTCAGAGTACGTCAAATTCTTGTCAACCTCCGCGACTGACAATTCACGATAAAGATAGAAAAAAAATAAATACAATAAATGCCATTAGTTCATCTATTCCCAATTATATCGCAGGCAAAAGATACGATCCTCCTAGAATTTTGACTGCTAAGCTTCCTCCAGAATGTCTCAATTTTTTTACACAGTCGAGACGCAAAAATATTTTTTGGATTTTAAGCAGGCAGTGTAACGCTAATAATCAAATTGTTAGTTCTTGGACAGGATTCAATATAATGACAAGAAACAATTTAACTGTTTCACGTGATACTGTTGCTTATTTACCATCAATAAATAAACCTGCAACTGACATGTCCACAATCTACGAAATTTTACGTCAAAGTAATCAAATAAAATCGAACTTGAATTTAGATAACATCGTCGTTGTTTTAGATCAGGCTATTTTTTCAAAGGCAATAGAAATCAAATGGGTCCGGCTACAAGAATTTGAGAATATATTTCTAATGATGTGCAGTTTTCATATAATTTGTGATCTATTATCGATAATTGGAAAATTATTCGGTAACGCGGGACTTAAGAATTATCCGTTGAATCAGCTACTATTTCAGAAGGATCCATTTCTCAAGTGTTGGATGGAAAACAGTACAATCGCGCCGTTAGATTACATAAATACATGTATGAAGCTTTCATAAGAATTATTTGGAACAACTTTTTGGATGACATCTGCGCTAAAAACATCCAACTTCCTTCAACACCTGAAGAAATGAACGATTTATTTGCTTCATTTTCTAAAAATATTTCTCAAGATAGTTTTGAAACACTTCTTAAGAAGAAAGAATTGAATACCGATGTAAGCTTATTTGAGGAATATTTGAATAAATTGAGAAACGATAATGGCTCACTTTCATCATTTTGGATGTTTTATGTCGACTTGGTAGAGATTTTGTTAGGCTTAATTCGAGCTCATAGAGAAGGTAACTGGATGCTCTACCTTTATTGTTTAGAACAAATGATACCGTGGTGTTTCACTTTGGGTAAGATTAACTACGCTCGATACTTGTGAATCCATTTTGCCGAACTGTCTTGCCTAGAAAATAAAGATCCTGGGTTTCTTGAGTTATTTAAATCTGGACAATTTTCTGTCCAGCTCAGATCAAAAAATCCATTTGCAAGAATACCCGTTGATCAAGCGCTAGAAGAAACGGTGAATAAAGATGCACAAACAGCAGGCGGAACAAAAGGTTTTAGTTTGAAGCCTGGAGCAATATCTAAATATTACTTAACAGCAGAGTTTCGAGCGTCAGCTTTAGGTAAAATGAAAGAGATTATACAATTTAATCAAAATAAAAATGTCGACCATCCTGATCTTCATAAAACATGAATTTTTAAAGACGAGAAGCAAATCTCTTCTCTAATTTAATTATTAGAAAATGAATGGACGAATCCTTTTGAGAACAAAATTACTCTTGGTGACCAATTATTTGGTGAATAAGCAACAATAATTGATGCCACGGAACTCGTTCAAAAGTTATATGCAGAAAACCACACTTTTGAAGAAATTTCGGATCTAGTTTTATTTGAAGTGTTAAAAATGGGAGCCGGTAGCAAAGAATAGATGTCATTTTTGATACCTACGAAGATAGATCTATTAAAGATGCCGAAAGATTGTATAGAGGTGCTGATGAAGGAATTTCATTTCGTTCTTTAAAGAGTGGACATAAAATCCAAAATTGGAGAGGAATTTTAAAAAGCAGTCAAAGCAAGAATAAATTGGCAAAATTTTTGGCGGAAAGTTAACAAGATGTTAATAAAAGGAAACATTTTAAAGAAATCTTATTTATTACATCTGAAGAGAAATGCTTCAAAATAAATGCTAATGTGGTGGAAGAAGTGCCAGAACTTTAATTTATATAAAATTATATCACTAATTTCGATGTTATCAAACTATAAAAGATTCTACAACATTTACTCGCGGGTTCAATATAACGATAGAGGCAGAATGAGTTACGCGTCGTAGTTAAAACGTAATGACGTACTTTCCACGACTGTTTTTCGGTACTAAAAATAGCATATCTCGCTTTGTATCACAGATACAACTTTCATGAAAATTTCATTGTAAAGCTTATAAAATTATTTTCATGTTTTATTTGAAGCATTTTCCCGTAAAAATTAATTATCACTCGAGTAATTCGGGCTAAAGACATTTTTGAGAAACAAAATATTCTTTTTTCCATTATTTCACAAAAGCTATTGGAGATAAAAAAAAAGTGTACTGAACTAAAGTTGTTGGAAATATAACAAGCTTTCGTTTGAAAAAAAGAAAATTAAAATCAGATGATTAGGAGCCCAGTTATGATCTAATATATGAATCGGGATGGCCGCCATCTTTAATTGGCCGCTATTTTGAAAAGCTACCGCTTTCAAATGGCCATCATACTTTTTTACCATCTACATGTGCCCCTCTAACTGGGGTTTGAAGGAAAATTTGTCCCCCCCCCAAATTATACTCAAAAATTGTCTGGCACATGGACTAATTTATCGATATATATATTCCTAGATATATAAAATCTATTACATTCTTTAGAGGTGGACATGAACATGGGTGAGTTATTTTATTCCCGCAGCGTTCGTGTAAGCATTCATTATTATGTATGCTGATTCGCGGGTGATGACTCTTATGTTTAGAGATATTACGAATATGGAGTAGTTTTGATTAATTTACATTTATGCATAACCTCCAGTTGTCATGCGCCCATTTACTGAGATTATCGACATCCTGCTGCAGTAATTTTTCTGCCATCTCTAGATTTTTATGTTCCATTAATATATTTCCCTGTATCTTTTCCCCATAAAATTATTTCGTGGAATAACATCATTTCGGAATTTTTAATTCCCTATTATTGTCAATTCACCATGCTACCGAATTAAATTATCAGCTCGAATACACCAAACAGCGTACCCAGATCCGATTCTGTTCATCATTTTAATGTTTAAATATCCCCCCCCCCCCCGGAGAATATTCTTCATTTACCTATCTACAATTCAAGCCTAGTATTCCGGTCTCATTCCAAAGCCATGGAAATTAGCGGCGCGATTATTCCTATCTTCAAACAAAATAATTTCCTAAAAAAAAATTATAAATCCATATGCGTCCTAAATGTCTTTACGAAAATGCTAGAACAAACGGTCAATCGGCGCCTCCTCTTTTTCCTTGAACCGAACAATCTTCTATCCTCGTCACAAGCCGGACGTAAGATGCGCATCACAGCTAATCAGCTGCCGAACCTACAGAAGCAAATATTAACAGCATATAGCCGAGGTCAACATGTTAATTCTACCGTTTTCGATATATAAAAAAGGCGTTTGATACAATACGGGGCGGTATGGTCGCTTTTTTAAACTGATGTCAGCTGGCATAGGTAGTGGTCAATTTTCTGAATAATTTTTTAACAAATAGGAGACTTTCACGTGTCAAGATACTGATTTGATAACATTGATAACGATTCTGAAACTGAGAATAGCGTGCAACAAGGCTTTTGATAATCTCTTGCAAAAACCGCACACCGTTCTTCTCCGCTCCTTCCCTTTATACCACAAGACCTCCAGTCATATATAAGTGTACAAACTCAAAACAAATGGCAATTAGAATGGTCCCAACAACACACCAACAAACTTCATACTTTCAAAAAATCAATTGTCCTATGGAAACATTTATCAAGCCTCAATAGGACTGACGAAATTATTATTACTAGAATTCGTATTGGTCACATCAAAATTACCCACGGTCACCTATATCAAGGAATTCGACAAAATCCCACTTGTACCTACTGCTCCTCAGATATCATGACAATAAAACACCTTCTTTTCTCCTGTCCTTCCGTCTCTGCCCAATCAATCAATATCTGATGACCCAGAACAACTAAATTCATTGACCACCTTTCTCAAAAAAACCCACCTTTACTCCCTAATCTAAACGCTATCCGATAGGGGCAATTAAAATCGTCCCAAAAAAAAAAAAGGCTTTGTCTTTAGTGCAACCTTGTTTAATTTCTATGTCGACGTCACCACTTAACTATAAGAAATGTTCTCGAATGTTATTTAACGGTCGAGTGAATGCAGTTACAATTACACTATGGATGGTATTGTAGGATCCGCTGTGGACTGTTTGCGTGATCTGGGAGTTTACATTATCAGTCAACTCAAATTTTTAATTATACGGCTCAGCAGGTTTATCGAACATTGGACTTTATTATAAGACAATCCGAAAACTTTTTTCATAATACTTTAGTGCGGTCCCAGATGGAACAGTTGTCTGTCATATGGGATCCGTATCATGATAAATATACTAAGATAATTGAGAAAAACCTAGAGTTTCTAAGGTACTTAACGTATTACTTGGCTGGAAATTATCCTAAATATGAAAATTATCTCATACTGCGCAGTCATTTCAATTTTAAAGCTCGCTATATGCGCGTAGGAAAGTATGTAAGCTAAATTTTTTCCATCATATACGTACTGGGCATATAGATAATGATTATTGTCTGGCAACCGTTTACTACTTTTCTTTTCATGCTGGTCACATCGCGCATTTAGTTTAAATAGATATACTATATTATAATCAGGTATAACGGCTAACACGACACGAGAGCTTTCCTTTCCTTTAAGGTATCCTTTATATTTTTTCGTCTACACGTTTATTTCGCTTCGGACTGCTAATTGCACGGGTTCTAGTATCGATCTTTTTTGACTCCCTTGCTATCTCTCCATATTAGTTCTGGCCGTCTTCATCTTCCCCGAATAACTTTCTTAGTGTCCTCAGTTTCCTTTTGTCCTACGTTTCTCCTTCTTGATGGGTAAACGCCCGTAGCTGACAAGCCCAATAAAAAAGTAAAAAAAAAAAAAAAGATATGGTAGTAGCTGTTGACGTTGTTTTTATAAATCCATTAATCTCAACTTTTAGGCTATACAATTCCTTATTAGGTCGTTATTCCCCAGTTTAGTAATTCATGTAAGTATTAAAAATATCTATCGTAATTTAATTCAACTTTAATTCACGTAATCACTCCGTTATGCACTTACGCATGTGAATATTGTAGCAGGAAATACCGTGCGATTTGTTGTTTCGCAATTTTAAATAATCATTCATTCACCCAATAAATTTGACCTTTCAACGTGAGCGTGATACTATGTTTGTTTTTCTTTTTTTTGACATTTTTATGTCTTTGCTTTGGCACATAAACTTGAAAAGCGTTACCAAATAAGCGTCACGAAATTGAGCGTCACGAAATGGACCGTCACGAAATGGACCGTCACGGAAAATCGTTACGAACACTTCATGTCATTACTTGGATGCGACTGATTACTAATATTTTCATGTCTCTTTACTTTGTCACATAAACTCGAAAAGCGTCACAAAATGGAGAAGTGTTTTCTATAACGGAATTTTTATGAAAACCATAGGGCTGTGTATTTCACACGTCATTTCCTTGTTTACATTTTCTGAGCGCACAAAACAATTACCATAGTAATTATAAATTAAATGTAACTTTAGTCTCGTGTACACCGTTACTTTCCCATGAAAAGTGTTATTACGAGACGCACATCGCGGACGACGTGTACGCCGGTGCGCGCACGAGAGACCAACTCGCGTCGGCTCGCACCAAGGTGCACAAGATGAAGCTCGATGAGACGGGTGGTCTACCATACAAGATCGAACTCCTTATTGACAAGCCGCACATGGTGCGAGTAAACATCGATGTCACCGATGGTCTCGTGAACGGCGTGATAGGCCTGCTGCAGTACATCGAACGCTCTCGCGAAACCGACAAGATAATTCGACTTTGGCTAAAATTCGACAACGTTAAAATCGGTAAATTACCACGATCGGAAGTTCGGATAGACACGATGTAGCGTATCCGTGTATCTACGAGCATTGGATGCCGATCGGCTTACGTTCGTCAATGGTGACGCTTCCTAGTAACATGGTTACCTGTAAACGATCGACATTTCCACTCACACCTGCTAGCGGGATATCGATTCACAAATCGCAAGGCAGTACATACCCGGCGGTGGTATACGAATACTCAAAATCGCACGACCAGCAACTCGTGTACTTCACTCTGTCTCGATGTTCTTTGTAAGAAGGGTTGTTCCTAACGAGTAGGAATGGGGACCACTGATTTTATCACGGACGCGAAAAACAGTTGAAAAACATTAGAACTGAGTTTGAACGTCTTACGCGTCACCGTTTGCGGACGCACGCTTCCCACAGTCGAGATTTTGTGGATCGTTCACGTACTCGGACTGTCGATGCTCTCACACTATGTTCACTCAACGTGCAGTCGTTGCGCTCACACTCGCTCGATATAACGTGTGACTTTGTTATACCTTCGTGCAGTTTACTCGTACTCTCTGAAACGTGGTTATCAAACGCCGATTGCGATAAATTTGAACTTGAAAGTTACTCGCTCGTAAATCGGCACAAACGCGACAACGGCAAGATGGCTGGTGGTATAGCGATTTACGAAAGGAAATTGGATTCGGACGCTCTGAAGAGCCGCAGTCGGCCGCTGATTCGTATTAATCAGGAAAAAAATGGTCTCGAAGAATATAACGTGATATCGATGGACGTCGGTGATATATGCAAATCCAAAACGACGATCGATGGAGAGCGTCTGTTACTCGTAGCGACGTACCTCTCAAACGGGACAACGTTGAACGATAAGATCAATTTCTTCGAGCGTTATCTACTACCGTACTCGATCAAGCTAAAAGGTCTGTTTCTCTTTATCGATGAAATAAAGCTGTACGATTTACCGATCATAGTCTGTGGTGATTTCAACATCGATTTCCGCTTGGACGATGGATTGCGATTCCGTCAATTCATGAGTGAAACGTTCGGTTGTGAGATGAATAATTCGGTGGACCTTTCGACAATGCGAAATATGACGTGCATCGACGGAATCTTTACTCGAAACGTATCGAACGTACAAACGTTAGCTTATGTGTCGTCTTTTCTCACCATCGGCCATTGCTCACTATTACTACCCCTAACGATAATGATGTAAATAAGGAACCTTGTACCATCGGTAGTAGTTGTTAAATATATATTTTTGCAAATACATTGAAATATAATATGTACAAATCATTTAGAGGTACAGTAGGTAGGTTCAATCTCGAAATAATACGTTGCGATATAATATGTACAAGGCATTTAGAGGTTACACGGCGACATTCTCATATCGACGGAGGCCGCGAAGCGAACGACGTTTTAATGTCGGCGGATGCCTGAATGGCTGTACAAAACCTACTTTTACGGGAAAACATGAAAATGTGTCACTGTGTTGCGGACTTGTACGCAAGCTGTTTAAATACGTTATGTCCGCAAACATAAGGGAAAGATAAATGAAATAGGAAGGTGCATATAAAACCGTGAAATTTTTACTTAATTTAGATACATTTCAGCTATTACGGACACCGAAAAAAAAAAAAATAAATAAATAAAAATAAATAAATAAATAAAAATAAATAAATAAAACTCTACTGGAAAGATGTTAAGGAAGGAAGAAGGAAAAGATGTAAAATGAAAACTTAGTTTTTAATTTAATTCACCAATAAGATACCGGGGACGGGTGAGTTACTAAATATGGTGTCAAATCGAAACTACAACATTGTAAATATAAAAAAAATTAGGAATGAAAAAATAAATGTTGAGTAAAAATAGGATAACGTCCAAAAAACCAATTCAATTCAGTAATTCAGACGCTTCTTCGTATTGTATTCATTTGGAATTTTTCTTTTTGTTTTTTCCTTGTATTCATAATTACAGTTGTCATTATTTTTCTTTTTACGGAGATGGTACTTTTTTTTTAAAATTTTGTATATCACGTTTTATTGCTATTTAATGTAATTGCATTGCGAATGACGTGATTTGAATAATAAGGCTAATGCGAAACATATTTGAATTATTGCAAATAAATAAATATACTTCGCCTGTTATTACCCGGCTTTACTTTGACGACTTAAATGTTTCACTATCTTCTTGTTTTTTGGCAAAGAGTGTTCCTTGAAGAAATACAATAAACTGCTACATCCGAATATTGCCCGGTTAATAACAGCGGCAACAATTCAAAAATACTCCGATCATTTTATTTTCTTCGCAGACGTCGCCATAGGCACCTCACAGACTGACTTGTTTAGAACTGCCTGTTCCTTCGAACCTGGTTATTAACACAAAATATACGACTCAAATAGAATTTCGCTGAATCTACTGAGTATTTTTCTGTTTTTCAAATATATTCTTGCTCTAGAGTCTCCATCTTAGAGCGGCTTTAATCCGCGACTTTATCGATAGTCTCTAATCCTTTCATCGAACAATCTTTAGCAATCCCAGCTGATAATGCATTAATACGTAATGCCGAATTTCCGGATATGAAAGCGCCGATGCGCCGACTGATCAACAGTTGTCCCCTGCTTAATAATCCCGCTCTTCCGGCATCAAGCATAATTTTCAGTAACTTCACGTGGAACGACGCGTTGGTCATCGCGACACACTTTTTTGAGTCTAACTAAAAAGGCATTTTCGGCAGATATTTCTGCACCCTTAGCCACCTGCGCACAGGACGCAGCCTTGTCGCGTAATTTTATTTTTCAAAGAGCTCTCTCTTAGCGCAGTGTTACTCCATTTACATTGTCCACATACTTTGTGACTGTCAACACTCTCATTCCATCGACCACCTCTTTGTTAAAACAGTACAGTTGTTAGCATCCTTGAGAATTTCCTGACTACGGTTGCATCCGTTATACGTTTCGCAAAAAATAGCAGAATAGTAGTCAACTACCTATGAGAACGAATCCACCTATCCGCACACTGTAATAGACGTTGTATTTAGTGCAAGGGTGTTAAGTTATAATTTCCAAAAAAAAAAAAAAAGAAGATAATCGCGATGACTGTTTGAGACAGAGAAGACACTAATTAATTGTCGCCAACAAATAACATGTAGAGTTCGAATCAGATTTAAAAAGGTCAGTTGAAAAGAGGAAATAAAAACTGTTAAACTGATGATTTTTTTGAATAAACGAAATTCGCGAACATAATGTAATTCGCAATATTGAAGTAGAATTATGATTTTCGTTTTAATCCGACACTTTTAAATTTTTTTAATCCCGCTCTATTCAGAGACTTTCGCTCTTCTTTTCTTTAAAATTTCGTAGGCTTTTAGCGGAGCTTTTAAAGCTATATTTCTTTTCCAGCAAATGGGAAACAAATGCGTTTACGTTTCCGAGCGAAATCCCTTAACTATTCAACAAAAATGAAGTACCGAGGGAAATGGTTTCTGTTGCAGGTCACATGCGTGTATTCTCGCGCAATTGTGGTCTCAACACACACACACACACACACACACACAGACAGAGTTTTAGGTAAACTGGTCGAGCAGTTTGTCAAATCGTTTGCAAAAAATTCCACTAACAAACTTCGACGGCTAACGGATCGATAAATCGCATTTACGATTTGCGAAAACCCGAATGACCGAGGAGCAGAATATTAGGCAGTTTAAAGTGGTATTGCACACAAGGAAAATGTCTAGGCATTATGCAGATTTCACGTATGAAATAAACAGAAAGTTGCTGTCGTAAGATCCTTCTGACCGTTCCTGTTCCATTTTATGTGCTGATTTAATCAATACGAAACGTCACACTCTGGTGAGGACACGAACAAAAGTCTGATTGCTAGTATTCACCAAAATGCGTTTCGGAACTGAAAATTATTACAGGGAGTTCCGAAACGCATTTTGGTGAATATTAGCAAAGAGTTAATTAGACTTTTGGTGAGTGACGTCTCGTATTGACTAAATTAAGTAGAAGCTGTGTTTCAATTCCTTACCTGTAGACTGTGACCAAAACGCTTATCGTTTTTACAAATATATTTCGTCAGAAACACTGAAATTTCCCGCCTGAACTTTAACACAGCATGAACGATTAAATTTGCAATTTTATTTGCTTTTTCTATTTAGACCTCTTTGTAAATTTTACCATAAAAAAATCTTTCAGTTCTGTGAAGTAGTTTGCACTCAAGTTCCTAAACTACAATGTCGAAAGTCATTTTCACATTTAACTAAAAAAAATTCACTAATCGCAACTTTTTTTTTTTTTTAAATAATTGTGAAGGGTCCCACGAGGCCAATGCCTATATTGTGGGTGCCCAAACACTTATTATCGTTTATTTATAAATATAACGTACAATATAATATTAACGTCCGACTATGAGCTAAGCTATTACTATTATTATACGTATCGGCATATCTACTAGCCACAAAAACACGAATGCGTGAAATAAAACAACAATCTTCGTAAATGAAGCTAATATCTTATCCTATTAACAAAACGTATACACTTCCGACCTGGAAATTTATAACTAATAATATTATTATACAGTATCACCGCAAATATATTCTAAGTCATACAAGCAACCAGACAGTACAATCAGGCAGAACAAATACAACACAGATGAAATAGTCATATCCTATACATTAACGCTATTAATGTTAAAAACAGAACAATATATCCGAATAACGGCTACGGCCAGCGCAACATAGTTAATTATAATAAATACTCTGTAGAAATATCAAATAGGTAATTATGCTCTATTATGCCACAATGCACGCAAACCCGAATACCCTTTTATATTGTATTTGGAGAGTGACCAAGAAACCTGCAAATTATTACTCCTATCCCTATGCAATTAACCAAATATTTATTTTTTCCTTCCAAACTGCTAAATGCTGTTCTGTCCAGATTTCCTTCGGTACTCTTAACAATAAATTCATTAATACATTTTCTTCGACATTATCTATTTTATTATTTACTCCCCGCCTGAATTGAAAGCACAATTCTTTAGGTACCCTGGTACTTTGCTTCTAATCTATTAATGACAGTTGCACGTCATGCAACTTATCTTTTAGCAGCTTGTGATAACAATAGATCGCTTTTGGAGTAGTTCCTTATTTTCTTTTTTTTTAATAAATGGGTTCGGTGTCAGCACTGACGCAACTATATGAGCTTAGATCACCTACTCCAGTTCTGAAGCGATCGGAGATAGAGAGTATAAAGAAGAGTAGGAGGGGAATAACGGTTAAAGATGGGAAGGGATAAAGGAAGCATTGAAAGGGGTAGGAAAATCCAATGCCAAGAGTTCGGCGTATGTATGGAGAGCACTCGGGAAAAAGAGCAGGACATTCAAAAAGGATATGGTTGGGGTCGCATATAAAGGGAGGATCAGTAGAGTGGAGAGGGCAAAAGGGAGAAGGTGAAATATAAAAAGAAAAACGTGAAGAGGGGAGAAGGGAATGACCAAGTCTTAGTCTGATTAAAGAAACAATAGCCGAGCGCCGATAAAAGGGAAGAAATTGGAACCAGAGCTGTGAATTGGGAATAAGCTGTAGGAGGAGGTAGAAGGAGGAACGATTGGCGAAAAAAAGAAGGATAGATGTTAATCCATAGTGTGGCATGGAGACTCGAGGAAAGAAAAATGATGTCTGAGGCAGGAAAATGAAGGAGGAGTAGATCATTGAGAGACGCCGAGCGAGCTAGGAAGTCAGCTGCTTCTTTGCCCTCAACGCCGGATTGGCCAGGAACCCATAAAAAGTCAATAAGGATAAAACGTGCTAAGCGTAAGTTGGAAATAAAAGCACGAACAGAAAAATATCTGTAGGTGAATGCATACCTGTTTGTTAAAACTGTATAATAAAAACAAACTTTAATAACAAACACATATATGAGGGTAAAAATAATTTATAACAATAAATTAGATAAATACCTTATTTAGGAACGTTTTCGGGTATAACCCATCAGTTACCCTTATATTGTTTGTTATTAAAATTTGTTTTTATTATAAGAATAATATCATTAGACGAGTGGGAAGGAGGAGAAGAAATAGCATACAGACCAGATTTGGAATCAACAACAATGAGAAATTTACAGATCCCTCTCGAAGAAGAAATAAAAGAGACAGCACGGAGAATGGAGACTGTTTCAGCAGAAAAAATGGAACAAACGGAAGGAAGTTTGAAGGATTCTGAGTGATTAAGCGAGGGGGCTGTAAAAGCACCGACCACCCCGTTATCATTTTTGGAACCATCAGTGAAAATTTTTACATGGCGAAGAAGTGAAGAATTTAAGATGTGGACATATTTACTAACCACTGTACTCTGGGGAGTGGAGTTAGCGCGAAGAGGAAGAGAGGAGAATGAGATGGGGAAACATATACTATTGAAATCAAAAGAAAAATAAGGAAGCTTATTTGCGGGAAAAAACATAAGGAGAAAACTTAGAGACCAGCTATGAGCGTAAGAACCGGGATTTTGTGAGGAACGAAGCGCCATTGGTCATTGATATACAGATAGGAAGAAATAAGTTTAGATGAAGAGATCGGGAGGCGTTTAATCAGAAAACGGTAACCAAGTAGCAGATCTGCGAATAAACAGTGGTTTAATATTCGATTCGGACAAAATAACAGACGAGACTTTAGGGCCCCAATGCAGAGCCGAAGACAGGAGTTTTGGATTCTATCAAGTTGGCGAAGTTGGAACGAATGATGGATTTGTAGAGAATTAGGAGAATATATGGATCACCGCCCCACTTAAGAGAACATAATGCTTTCAGGAGATTCAGTCTTTTAAGACAAGAGATATAAAGGCACTCGATATGTTCTTGGAAAGAGAATCGACTATTTAGGAAAAGAGCAAGGTAGCATATTGAATTAACAATGGGAATAGGATAGTTGGAGGAAGTAATGTTTACCAGAGCATGATTATATGGGCGGAGGGAGAAAATAATAGAAGAAGACTTGGAAGGAGAAAGAGAGAGAAAAATACTACAGAGGGAACTATTGAGGACTGATGGAGAGTTATTTATCTCCTCGTTGGCCCTAGCTAGCTCGTTGGATATCATCCGCAAAAAGGAGAGAAGAAGAAGGAATACGAAGAATAGCGATATCAAGGAGATGAATATTGAAAAGAGAAAGACTAAGACAGGAACCCTGAGGCAGGCCGCTATAACAACATCTGATTGTTGAAACCGAAGGAACAGAAAGAAAAAGTAATCTATTTTGGAACAGATTAAGAATAATGTTAACGAGAATAGAAGGAATATTGAGGGAAATGAGCTTAGAAGCCAGTGAAGGAAGATGAACATTATCAAACGTAGATGCGACGTCGACTAAAGTGGCAATAGTAAACTTTCTATCTAGAAATGATTTCTAGATGTCCGAGAGAAAGGTGCTAATGCAGTCGATTGGGTCAAGACCAGGGCGAAAACCAAACATATTGGGAAGGAGGAGATTATTATGCTCCAGCCGCCAGACTAAACGATTGTTGACGAAGCCTTCGAAAACTTTTCGAAGACAAGAGGCGAGGGAGATGGGTCGGAAAGAAGACTGGTTTCTTTTAGGAATAGGAATGATAATAAAGTCATTCCAGGATTTAGGAGTGCGACCAGAGATTAGAAAGGAGTTATAAATGGCTAAGAGAAAATGCAACGAGGAAGATGAGAGATTTTTAAGGATTAAGTAAGAGAGGTCATCTAGTCCGGGGGTGGAGTTGGTGGATTTGTTAAGAACGGATAGGATCTCATTGTAACGAAAAGGAGAGGAAAGAAAATGGTCTCCAGAGGTAGAGTAGTAAGAGGGAGAACTAATTTCTTCAAGAGAAGGAACATAGGCGAGCGAGGTAGTGTCCAAAAAGGAATGAATATGTGGTAACGCAGGAGTAAAATGAAGGGGGCGCTCGGAGGAGGGAAGTCTAAGGGTCTTAGCTAATTTCAAAATCTGAGAGAAAGGTGTATCTCTGGAAAATGAGGAACAGAATGCTCTCCAAGAATTCCTCTTGGCAGCCTTTAGAATGCTACAAGCTCTGGCGTTAGCTTCTTTGTGAACTACGAAGTTAGACATGGAAGAGCGAGAGCGAAAGGTTCTAAAAGTATCGATACTCTTCCTGAAGGCTGCTCTACACTCTTCATTCCACCAGAGTGAGAAAGCAGCAGAAATTCTACGATAGTCATTAGAAGGGAAGGGAAGGGATGAGAGGGAAAGAGCAGAATAGAGAGACTGGATGAAAAGGTTGTATTGAGATAGAGGATCGGAATTAGCTTGAATGGGAGTGAGAGAGAAAGGAATCAGCTAAAGAACCAAATTTGCCCCAATCAGTTTTGGAAAGAAGCCAATGAGGAGAATGAAGAGGTTTGAAGCATGAAGGATGTAGGACATCATTAAGAGTTGGAACAATAGGGGAGTGATCACTGCCAAAAATGCCATCAAGAGTTCTGCAAGAGCATTTTAGACCCAAATTAGGAGACGAGAAAGAAAGATCAACTGCACTAGGAGATGAAGGACTTTTGAAGCAGGTGGGAGGACAATCATTAAGGAAGAAGAGATTATGATTTAGGATGAAGTGTTCAAGGATAGAGCCATTGCTGTCGTGACCAGGGCAGCCCCAGAGTGGCGAATGGGCATTCCATCACCCCCAATAATGAATGAACTTATTTTCTATCCACCATACTGATTCAGAAATATTCCTGTTTCCCAGATTTCCGGAGGGAGCTATTAATTTCAGACATCTCGCTAGTAAATTACTGATTTTGCTCATTTCCGATTTTTTTGCCTCACCCCATACTTGAACAGCATTATAATACATCCTTACTACATCGTCGGGAATCAGAAATTTTAATCTATATAATGCTGGCATGGATTGCCTTATTTTTAGAGTGAGGTTATTTATATGCATTTTCCATGTCAATGCGTTGTCAATCACTAACCCCAGATATTTGTAGCTCTTAACAACTTTAAGTAGCACACAATCGGAGGAGCAATTATCACAATGATCAGCATTCCTGTGCAACCAACCTGGACAACGTAATGTTATTTTCGGTATAATTTTTCTATGACGACTGGGGGGTCCTTATGTACATTATTTGAGGAGTTTTTGACACTTATTAATAACTACACATCTATCATGAGCCCACCTGGTTACATTATCCAAATCTTCTGGCAGTAATTTTCCAGCAATATGTATATTTTTGTGCTTTATCACAATGGCGAAGTCATCTGAATAAGCAAATATGATAGAATTTTTTACGGCAGCAAAAACCGAGTTCGTGTAGATAAGACAATGGCGCTAAGACTGTTCCTTGTCCCAAACCCGTAGTAAGGACTTCTTCTGCGCTTTGTATATTTTTGATTTTCACTATAATCTTCCGATTTGTCACGTAATTGTGGAACCATTCTTTTTGTTTACCTAATATTCCTATGTTTCTTAAATCTCGCATAAGTAGGATTCACTGAATCAAAGGCTTTGTTTAAGTCTAAAAAGGCTACTAGAAATATACTAGCTTCAGCCATACCGCAGTGAACTTGATTTACAAACGATTGCACTAACATTGTAGTCGACTTTCCCTGCCGAAATCCAAACTGATTATCTGCAATAGGATAATTTCGTTCGAGGCAAATGCGACGCGACATAATGTTCCAGAATCTTTGCAAATACAGAAGTGAACTTTATTGGCCTATAGTTTACAGTTTTGGAGCGATCCCCTCGTTTATACATGTCGGTTTAACGCGATACCTAGTTTTAAACCTTCGTGGTATACAACCAGTTTTTATTGTGTAATTAATAATTTTGACGAGGAGCGGTATAAAACTCCTATTTTATCCCATCCTGGCGCTTTATTTTTGTTTAATTTCCTCAGTACCATTTCTACAAAAACTGATTCTCAGAGTAACCCGGAATCGGTCTTCCCAGATTACAAGCACTGCCGTTTATACTGGTTTTTTTTTGGGGCTTATCAACCGGAGACCTTTATCCAAAAACAATTAGAATAGGAAGGAATCACTTATATCTTGATACGGTCAGATATTGTTAGGAGAAAGGAACAAATAATAGGAACAATCTGTGGAGAGAGGGAAAAGATAGGACATAAGAGACACAATATGGAGTAGGAAGACCGAGTATCAATAAAATGGAATAGAAAGCAAAGCACTCAGCAGAAAGAGATAAACACTTAATAAACACACGATCCGTATCGCAAACACGCTCTTCGTTTGAGTGGAGAGGACAATATGGGAAGGCAACCGACGAAAAACGAAAACGGGAGGAAGATAATAAAGTATGGTTTAAGAGCGCAAATGAATAACAAAGACAACAGAATGACGAAGTGAAGGAAACAAAGAGAACCATAGGTTAACAGAAAGACTAGGTTGAACAGACAGAAAAAAAAAGAACAATTGTTAGAGAAAGAGGAAACATATACATCTGATAGAAAAGTCTGAGATGAAAACCTTTGCACAGCGGAAGCAGATTGGCCGATGGGACTTTTTTAAAGAAGAAGTGAGAAGAGGCAGCAACCCGAGCCAAGGACTTCATTACCGGAGATGCCCGAATGATTAGGAACCCGTAGTAAATATCAATATAAATGAAAAGGAGGGAAGAAAGAAAGTGGATAAGTGAGCATATGCGGAGTATGATAAAATCACAGGAATGATCAGGTAGGGGAGAATGAATTGAAGGGCGGCCATGGAGTCAGATATAATCAAGAATTTAGAGGTGATTGGAAGAAATGAAAATAATGGTAGGTAGGATAGTGTCATTAAATCGTCAATGGATATCGAACAGAAAGGAGGCAGACGAAAAGATTCAGAAAAGCCAAAATCCGGGAGGATAAAAGAGGTGCCGTTATTATCCGGCCTCTGCAGACTATCTATAAGCACGGTTGCATACGAAGGAAATTGAGAATTGATAAAACTGTGAAATTCCTGTCTGATTAGGGCGTATAGAAGAAATTTAGAGAGCGTAGGAACAGTAAAAACATATTTGGAGGATGGCAGAGATCGGCAAAATCGGAAGTGAAATAAGAGAGATTGACAAAGGACATTACGTAAGGACAAAACGAACTGAGCCGTAGAGCAATGAGAGATAGAATCGGAATTTTCGTAGGTACGAAACGCCAGTTCCTAGAAATGGAAAGATAGGAATGGATAAAAGTAGAGGACGTGAGTGGGAGACGCTTAATAAGAAAACGATAGCTCAAATAAGTTCTGCGAATAGAAAGGGGTGGTGTATTAGATTCGGCAAGGACTGCTGGAACTGGAGAGGATTTAACAACACCAAAACAGAGACGAAGGCAAGAGTTTTGGATTACATCCAATTTAGAGAGTCGGGACTTAGAGGCACAACCATAGAGAAATGAACAGAAATCAAATTTTGAGCAGATGATAGATTTATATAGAGAAATAAGGACATAGGGATCACCATTTGGTTAGAGATAAGGCCTTCAGCAGGTTTAGTCTTCTGGTTACTGGAGAGGAAAGATACTTGATGTGTTTGGAGAAGGATAACCGACTGTCAAGGAAGATACCAAGATAGCCGTTTATACTGTTCAGAGACATTTCAGAGGCATTAATTATAAACTATTCAGCCATTTAATTTATCGACATTTTTAACAAGAAGAAAATCCGTACAATTTATAGTTGTTCTCCTTTTTTTCGGTCGTAAATAGGCAATTAATCTTTTTTCGAATCGGTAATTTTAGACAGTTCATCTTTATCATAGTAAAATTTTACACGCACCCTGAAAAAATCAAATATATTTCTTTCAATGCAACAAGTGCGCTCGTTAAGCCGTATGATACAATTTAAGTTTAGCATATTTCCCTGTTGTTTGTAAAACCGCTCGATTGAAAAGCTAGCGACATCCTGACGATCAAATAATCGATCGTATTAGATACCGTTCGGTCCCAATATCGATATATCGCTTGCGCGCTGAGATGAAAAAGGAAATCTAATCGACTGGTCTCTCGCAGGATGAAGAGAAAAAGCGGTGGTGTCGTACAAATTATCCATTTCGGAAGAATTAGGAAACTGATGATGATAATAATAATAAAGATAAAAAAAATGATAAAGACACAATTTTGGAGGGGAAATTTTTCTCGGGAAATTGCGTTCGGAACTGACGCTAGCCTGCTTCGTCGATTAAACGCTTCACATTCTGCGTACATTAGGCAGCGGCGCAGGTGAACGTGGGCAAATGTATTTGGGAAATATTTCGCGTGCCGAAGCGGCCTATTTCTTCCGTGCAGACGGCAGAAAAGCCTCTGACAACGCGTAATCGGCCGACGCTGTCGAAGTAAATCTTCGATTTCGATTATCAATCAACGTCCTTCGAACGGATTGCCATTGCAATGACGGCCCCGCCAGGACGAGAGGCAAAGCGCCCGGCTGAATTTATATTTATGAGGGCACTTAATAAGCCCGGAGCCGGCGAAAACCATTTCGGAATTTGACGCGCCGTTCCAGACCAAATCCGCTGTTCGTTCGCCGTGTCCCGATCCGAACATGTATAATATTTCTTAAATAAACCAATATCGCAACTGTTCCGCCGCCGATCTTTATCAAATAATAAGCAACGAACGCGATCGCATTGTTATCTTCAGCTTGGACAGACTCATTAGGCCGCGCGATATTGACGTGCTCGCTTTCCTCGTTTCCTAAATGATAAATCTACCAATAACAAGTGAAAGAAACATTCGAAATGAAATATTTCTCCCAGAAAGTTTCGCGCTAGTGCCTCAAGGTCGCTCGCCCATTAAAATATTTTTCGACATGACGGTTTGATTGCTGTTTTTCATTTCTTTTCCTCGCGAAATAAGTAAATACGAAATTCGCAGATGCTCCCGGCGTGCTCGACCGTTCTGTCGCGATTGTATTTCAGAAAAAATCGATATCCGTATAAATATCGGGCGAACGTCATGCCGGCACAAGGTGCAACAGGTGTGAGTGTGAGCAAATATGTGTCAATAACGTTTACGTACATTCAACCCTAGCGTGCTCGCGCTATGGGTATTTAGCCGCCCGCGGCAAAAAATTCGTGTTTTTTCATACACGAGATGCATTTGTCAAGGCGTCCTAGTAGCTGTCCCCCCACCGTACTTCGTCCCCTTGTTTTAGAAATTTGAAGAAATTCAATGATGACCGCAAGAGACAATGGTTGTTGTTGGTGCGTCGCGTTTGGCGGCATACAGTGCGCGACTACTCACGTAAGTAGAACTTGTGTGTGTCTGGTTTTTTACTATAATTGAAATATTACTCATTGTGTATAATGTTGTTTTGATGTAAATATCGTAATAATATTGATATTTAGTTTTGATTAATTATTGGGAGTTTTTTTTTTTTTTTATTTCTGTTTTCCATAGTTTATTTTATACCTTTTTAGGTAAGTGACGCGTGACGAAAAAACAAAAAACAAATCCCACCTTGCTTTCTAGCTACCAAAAATAGAGTTAGGCCGAGTACAATGTTCGGATTTGGTGAGAAGAAGGTTCACTAATGTGCCTAATAAAAAGCAAAAAAAAGTGGTTCTACTATTTTCAACTTTACACGATGATAATAAGATCGATAAAACTATACCGGTGCTGCTGAGAAATCAGAAATCATAATTACAATAGGACTGAAGACGGAGCTAATGTAGTCGACGATCAAATGAAAGAAGAATATTCCGTGGGTAGAATGACTCGCAGATGGCCGATGGGATTATTTTTCTCAATTCCGAATATTGCCGGCATAAATAGTCAAATAATATACAAAGAAAATACTGACCACTTATTATTACGACGAATGTTTTTGAAAGAAATTGCTCTGGCTATAGACCACATATAATCAAAAGATCAGTGTGGACATCTGTTCTCTGCTTTTCTCCATCAGTTGTCTCAGAGAGAAGATCATATCTATAACACTTCGGTTTTCGCGAAAATCGCATCGCTCTTCAGGTAAGTGCAGGTGCAGCAGTGTTTTCAGCCCTTCCTGCACTATTTTACCGAATATCTTATTTGTGCTACGTAGTATCGCTATACCCCAATAATTAGCACAGTAAGCTCTATCTCCTTTATTTCTATATATGGATAGTGTAGCGGCTTCTTTGAAATCCTCGGGCACAATTTTCCGTTTCCACACACTGTGAAACAATATGTGCAGGCATCCAACCATATCACCGTCCATTTTTTGAACATCGGATGGGATGCCATCTAGGCCCGGTGGCTTGTTGTTTTTTAAACTTTTTATCGCTATATTCTTTTGTCGGCGGTTCATCTAGGCTTGTGTCAACTTTTCTTTTTTTTTTATGGTATTTAGTACGCTTTTATTGATTTTTGAATCATTATTGAGCAGATCCCTATAATAATCTTCCCACCTGCATTTTACTTCCTGTCTATCGCGTAAGAGTTTACCTGATTGATCCTTGATAGCGATTTTTTGCTGATACTTTGGACCATAAATTGCTCTTATTGCACTATAAAAACCCCTGGAATCATTTGAATCGGTCAGCTTTTTTGTATTTCACGTGATTTATTCTTCTACCACTCATTTTTCAATTTTCTTGTTTTTCTCTGAGCTTCTAGCCCTCTTGTACGCGGCCAAGTTGTTCTTATCTGTTCTGTTAGCTAGCCATTTTATGAGCTTCTGCTTTTTAGCATCCAGCAGTTTTTTTTTTTTTGATTTCTACAGCCTTGTTCGAAAACCAATCTGGCTGTTTCATATTTTTAAAACCGAGAACTTTCTTACAAGTATCGTGTATTTTCTGCTTTAGTACGCATCAGTATTTTACGGCCGACATGAATTCTTTTTGACTAATTTCGCCTAAGGAAGCAGTTATTTCTGTTTTAAAACTATCTGCGATTTCCTTGTTCTTTAAGCTATGGATATTATATCTGCAAGGTTGTCTTCCGTTTGTTTTCTCAGAGAAGCGACACCAAGTTTTCCTAAAGCGAAAGCGTGAACGGACCAGTATATGGTCTGTGTCTCCATCAGCTGCTCTCGTAGCGTGTGTTATCAGGCATTCAGTTTTGTTTTCCTGCCTCGTAATTACGTAGTCGATCATATGGGGGGTGCTTTACGTTGAATGGTAATAAAAAGACAATTTTTTTGCGCAAAACTACAGTAGTCGATCTTCATTTTCATTTATATTACCAATACTATGTTTGTCGATTATGCCGTCCCATATTTCAGAGTTCCGGCCAACTCTAGCGTTAAAGTCGCCTGAGATGATGATGTTTTCTTTTGAGCGAGCGGTATCCGATGATTTTTGTAGGTCCTCATAAAACAATTTTTTTCCCATCTTCTGTACATAATACGCTCATTTAGAGCTATCGGCTCTTATGTTATGGCCATTTTAGTGTCCATTGCGAGTCCAACTCCGGGTATTCACTTTTTACCCTCAAGCAAACTCTTTCAATACAATTTATACCCCGCGATATTTTCTACGATTGCTCCTTCATCTGCTAATCTAGTCTCACTTAATGCTGCGATGATTATACTTTCTTAGTTCCTACAGCACAACCGCCGTTCTCCTGATTGGATCGTTTTTATTGTCTAGTAATATTCGTACGATCCAGGTTCCAAAGTTCCATATTTTTGCTCTTGAGTATTCGTTTTTGTTTTTGTTGGCTGTACGGAAACGTGCCCCCCCCCTGGATAGTTCCGTACCTAGCAGGCACGTAGGGACTTGAATCAGACTGAGTTACCACAGGTGATCGTCCACTACCTTGCGAGCTTGTTACAGCTCGCCTCGTGGATCCAGCAATTAACTTAATTTGCGTTTGTTTCATGTATACAACATGTGTGTGTGTGTGACAATAGGGAAGGATAGTGTTAGAATAATAGTAAAGGATGGAGTTAGAATAATAGGATAGGATAGTTAGAATAATAGAGGAAAGATAGAATTAAAACAGAAATAGACACAAAGACAGAGACGACCTAGCGACGCTAAAGGGAACATAGAAGCTGTAGCGCTTCAATCTCTTATGCTGCTCATTCAGTCTAATTAGGTACTCCAGTGGCAAGGCAAACCGAGACGATTGATTAAACCTGGACTGATACAATGACTTGTGGGCTAGGAAAAGTAGAATAGGTAGATGATATAAGATATGAAGGAAAAGGACAGGACAATATAAGAGAGGGAGAGACTGCCACTATTTTGGGATGACATCCTAGCCTTTGGATAAAAACCCTGACCGACTGAAGAGGTATCAGTGGTAAGCTTTGACAGTGACCAAAACTCGCTGAGGATGAGACAGTCGTAGGACTTTTTTAGTAGATAGCTCCTTAAGTTGTCCATCTGCATCCTCATGTCGCATTGTTCTGTCACTACTGGAATCGCTTGCCAGAGGCTTTCCATCACTAGCCGTTCTTGGTTTTTTGCGATAGCTTATTTAATATATGCAGCTAACTAGTATATCTACTGGTCACTCCACTATAAATCACCTGTGGACGCACCCCATTCCGGTTAGAGCTCCGGATCCCAAAAAGGTACAAAAGTGTCCCCTTGGGGGATATATATATATATATATATACATAGTGCCGACAGTAGAGACGATGAGTACTGGAAAAATTAAGGAGCAATAATAAGTATACGAAATAATAGAAAAGGTCAGTGACACATTTAGGAAAAGAAGAATCGCCTTTTATGGTCACATCAAAAGAATGGATAATGAACGCCTTACCAAAAGAATCTTTGACTACTTCGACAACAATCCGAAATGTAGGATACTGTGGATAGTACAAGTAAAAAGAGATTTGGAACAGATGGGGATCAGCGAAAGTGAAATTGAAGACAGAAACAAGTTCAGTCGGACGGTTCAGACTTTTCAAGGATTCCGGAAAGACACAGTGAAGAAAACAGGGCGAAACTGGACAGAAGAAATGAAGAAAGCGCACTCGGAAAAAATGAAAGAATATTGGGCAAACAAACGAAAGAAAATGGGGAGGAACGAAATGTAGCTGGCGTTGTTCGTGTAATATTTCCGTGGTCCTCAGATGGCCAAAGTCGAAAATAAAAAAAAAATAGTGCCGACAGTGTTGCATTTAACTTTAGTATCGTTTATGCTGATTCAGATCGCATATGAGTGTCCTGTTTCGATGTTGTTTAATTCGTTACGTCATACGTTTTTTTTTTCCGTTTATTATTATTACATATTATTAATTATTAATTATCGTGCGGGCTAACTCTTTCCACGCCTTTAATTCGCAGTTGCACTCAAACTGCCTAACCCCTATTACGCGAATTTCTTTTTTTTTTTTTTATTGAGGCTGTGGTGTTGTTTTAGATGGTTCAAAATTACCTTTCGTATCATCACTCACGCCGACTTAATAGCTGGAAACGAGCCCGGAATTAATACACTCCGTCGAATAGTAATTAATAAATTTAATTTAATGCCGAAATTTACAATTAGTCGAAATTTTTATCGGCTTTGTCAAATGCGGCCGATATATGCGAAGAAGAAGACATTATTACTATTTCTCGGGGGGAAACCGACAAGTTTTGGGCGGAATCGATTTCGAATCCGGTGCGGAATTTTACGTAGACGAGCAGAGATTCATCATACGCGCGTTCTACAGTCCAGCAGCTCTCCAGAGCATTTTTCGTCTCTCTTTATACTGGATTTCCAGTCGACTTTAAAAACCGCACACTGTCAATGTCGATCCTTATTCAGTTACTGTCGCGCGGCGGGCTTCATTAAAGTCTTATTTAAATTTACGCTAATATAAAACTGTTTATCCGATCGAATCGATGACCCGCTTTCTGTTCCGCAGACTCTGGCACATACGCACACATACGGTGTCTTAGTCTTTCCTAAAACAATTCCAGCCTCGTTTCAAATGGCGCTCCGATGGCTATTTCAAAGAACTCGGTACGCTGTCTTTCGGGGGACAACACGACTTCTCTCGTTATGTCTGCGAAACTGCTCGGCAATACGTAATTGTACTTGTTCACCACCAACCAAAACCGCTCAAACGACCCTCGATAATTCCGCGCGGACCGCTCTACATTATATATCGACTTGGACGGGAAATTGTCAAACTCCGCTACTACTATCCTATCCTTTTTTTTTTCCCGATGAAACGGACTTGGCGCAATACGCCTGGTGGCAACCTCATCGTTACACAGTTATCATCGGTCGCAAGCAGCATCGTCTTTCAGTCGCCTCTTTTTCCGGTAATCCGACGTGCGCGAGACAATTCCGCGGTGCCCGATTACTGAACGTGTTTAGAAATCAGACTAGCTAAATTAATAATAATAATTTTAACAGCTCCAGTGCTTGTTAACACTTTCTATCAATCAGCGTGTGTGTGTGTGTGTGTCCATATCTTATATTAGAAAATACGTAGCGACGGAAACAAAAACCAAACTGAGCGAAGCGTAGAAAAAAATAGTTACGATAGCTTTTACAAAGGCTTTTTGTCGAACACAGGTGTCTTTTAGCTTAATTTAAGAAACTATTGAATTTAATTACTTACATTAATTAATCAATAATACCGATTATTTTCCAAATACATATTGCTTGTCGAGTCATCGGAACATCTGATTATGCATCAGGCCTCTTTGTTAATTGTTAAAATTAGTTTCTTTCTGTTTTTGTTTTTTTTGTTTTGTTTTTTTTATCGATTAGGTTAAAATCTGTGAAGAATGATTACGAACATTACAAGAAGCTGTCTGCAGAAAATCGTGACTACCTATGCACAAGTACCTTATCTATAAATAGCTCCCTAAAACTCGTGAAATGCATTTGTACCAATCGCCAGGATGTATTTTCTGGAGCTTGCAAATTTAATTCTAAGTTTTCACAAAAGGCTAGATGATTTATTACGAATTATCAGTTGATTATATTTAAAGGTAAACGAAAGGGGTCTTTTATCGAGCACTGCCAACATATAAAGTCTGCCAAACGAAAAAAATCCGTTCGTAAAACAATCAAAATGACGACACGAAATCAGGGAACCGCTCATCACATTAACCTTCAGAGAGTAGTCCATCTAAATGCAAAAATTAAAAAAAAACAACGGATAAACGTGTAAACGTGTACGGAGATGAAACAAAAACTAGGTTACTGGTTACGCGAATGGCAGGAATAGCAAGAATATGGCAATGTGTGATTTTTTTTTTTTTCTTTGCCGGGTCATACGCGTCAAATGTTAATAGGCGCCCTGCAGCTTAGTACACTACTTTGAGCAACACTCAGGCTCAATTCGAACGGACCACCTGTTTCGCTAGAAAAACTCTATATGTGACGACGTGGTTGGCTGAAACGCACACATCGTTAAGCAGTTACACTGATACAAGATAAATGGTTTGTTTACAATTACAAAAGGCATACTTTTTTGTATATAATTACATATATATATATAGTATCAAGGATAGGCACACAATTGGCTGATTAGCTTTCGAAAGTATTGCTCATTAACGGAGACTTTCAACTGGGACGGACTGGTAGATTTTCAAACGAAGCGAGCTTTTTTCAGCGTTATTATACTTTCATCAGATTCATTGGAAAAATTTTATCAAAGGATTTTTTTAATGACTATTTTCATTAGCACTTACCCGATTTAACGGTTTTTTTGCGTGAATCTAAACTAACTTGTTTTTAATGGTAAAATGCTTAATGCGCCGAAAACGTTGGTTTCCTGTTAACGCTTTAAATAATGGCCATTTTAATTACAGTTAACATTCTCTTTACAAGTTATGAAAAGAAATTAATTAAAAATGGTCGAATTGTACACATTTCTACGACAACTTCGTGTACCAGAGAAAAGGTTGATCTATTTCCTTACGAGTGCTTTAACGAAGTCGTCATGAAAAAACACGTGTGAAGCAGAACTCGGGATAGATGATAACAATCTAATCGACTTGAATATTTAAACACGCTACATCATTCTTCCCGAATTATAATGAAGTAAAACAATTTTGGTACATTTTAAAACTGCTACAATTTTTTCATTTTTCCATTCGTATTCTCGATAATTTTGAAGCATTTATTATAATACAATAAATATGTGTGTCTATTTATTTACTTTATTCGCTGTACGACGCTAGTCTCTTGTAAACTTCGATTCAATTCTCTTTCTAATGGAGTTGCATCGCACGTAAGAGCCCGTAACTTACACACGACCGTAAAAATATAAATTTATATATCTACTATCGGGAATTCCTATTGATAGCAAATTCACTCGGGCTCCCGGCAATAGTAAAACGAATTAACTTGATCTTTGTTGTTCCGACAGCCGATGATACAAATTAATCAGTTAGAATTTTATTATAGGTTCCGAATTTTCGGTAGTAGGCTCGGAAATCTCCGTCATCGCGAGAATTGACTAATTTCGAAACGAGATCATCAAAAACGAAAACGTACACGACGGGATAAAAACACAAAACCCGAGCACACTTCCGTCGCGTGGGTAAATGCGAGCTTCCCGTCGCCAGCAGCGAAAAAAACAAGAAATAATACTCGTAATAAGAAAATTACGATTTTTTTATCGGATACGATATGCTTTCAGCTCGGCTCAAAATCACGGTCACTGCGAGGATAACGAGATGTCAAAAAAAAAAAAAAATACACCTAAACATAGCGGTGCGACTACATTTATAAATTTGTAACGAGAGACAACGTGGCTCGTGATACTAGGTAATGTTCTTCTCATCCACTCCTTCGAAACTCTGTCGAAGATAATGCGACCATTTTAATATTTATCGGCGACGGAAACAATTAAAAACTATCTCATTCAGTTAACTATAAATGAAATATCGCACGATGCTTGTTACCTGTGCAGCACCGGCAAACGTGCATTTTTCCTAATTAACACACAGACACACCTGCACATCTGTCGTCCGCGAATACCGGAAATTTATCGACTTCTACCGATCATCTACTCCATTGTAATAATTCGCACACGACACACGCGGTGAACATCAGTTGCCTCATCTTTTAATTACCCGACAGATAACGGTAAATATATGTGTATTACCAGGGGCGGATCTAGAAGGACATTTTATGGGGGGGGGGATTATATAATTACGTAAAATCTTCTACGGTAGGTCGTAGATTTGAGAAATACCCCTCGTTTCATAAAGAAAATCAAATAGCTTTACAGAAATTTAAAAGTGTTTTAAAAATACGCAATTATTACAATACTGAACTTTTGTCTTATATTTAGGGGTGAAAAGAAAACGAAATTATAAAATTCTAGCAGCTAAAATGTTCTTTGTCAATCTCTCTTGTTTTTACTGTTCCTACGCTCTCTAAATTTCTTCTATACGCCCTAATCAGACAGGAATTCCACAGTTTTATCAATTCTCAATTTCCTTCGTATGCAGCCGCGCTTACAGATGATCCGAAGAGGCCGGATAATGTCGGTACCTCTTTTATTCTTCCGGATTTTGGCTTTTCTGAATCTTTTCGTCTGCCTCCTTTCTGTTCGATATCCATTAACGATTTAATGACACTATCCTACCTACCATTATTTTCATTTCTTCCAATCACCTCTAAATTCTTGATTATATCTGACTCCATGGCCGCACTTCAATTCATTCTCCCCTACCTGATCATTCCTGTGATTTTATCATACTCCGCATATGCTCACTTATCCACGTTCTTTCTTCCCTCCTTTTCATTTATATTGATATTTACTACGGGTTCCTAATCATTCGGACATCTCCGGTAATGAAGTCCTTGGCTCGGGTTGCTGCCTCTTCTCACTTCTTCTTTAAAAAAGTCCCATCGGCCAATCTACTTCCGCTGTGCAAAGGTTTTCATCTCAGACTTTTCTATCAGATGTATACGTTTCCTCTTTCTCTAACAATTGTTCTTTTTTTTTCTGTCTGTTCAACCTAGTCTTTCTGTTAACCTATGGTTCTCTTTGTTTCCTTCACTTCGTCGTTCTGTTGTCTTTGTTATTCGTCTGCGCTCTTAAGCCGTTCTTTATTATCTTCCTCCTTGCCTTTCCATATTGTCCTCTCCACTCAAACAAAGAGCGTGTTTGTGATGCGGATCGTGTGTTTATTAATTGTTTATCTCTTTCTGCTGAGTGCTCTGCTTTCTATTCAATTTTATTGATACTCGGTCTTCCTACTCCATATTGCGCCTCTTATGTCCTATCTTTTCCCTCTCTCCACAGATTATTCTTATTATTTGTTCCTTTCTTCTAACAATGTATCTAACCGTTTCAAGATATAATTGACTCCTTCCGATTCTAATTGTTTCTGGTTGACGAGTCCAAAAAAAAAAAAAAAAAAAAAAAAAAAAATAAGAATGATGGTATTTATTAGACTTTGCATCTTTTTTTGATTTTTGTTAGTAATTCGATCCGAATTGTTTGTTCGTAAGCAAGTACATATATTTCTCATTGAACTCTATTTTAAATTAAAATTACAAAATAAAAATTAAAAATAAATAAAAACGGCAAAAAATCGATGATAATTACATTTAAAATAGAATAAAAAAGGAACATTAATAGTTTTACTAGAAAATAGTATTAAATATTAATTATTAAAAACCATATAGGTAAAAAATTTATGCAAATCTTTTATGGCATAAATTAAGTTTCTCTGTTATAACAAATTTTTTCATAGAGGCTTTTGTTCTTTGGGGGAGGAAATGTTCCCTATTCCCCCCGTGGTTCCGCCATTAGTATTCTCTGCATAAACGGCTAATAATAATTTTTAATTTCGACTAACAAACCGCACCAATACGTTTCAATATAGTAATTAGTGCAATTATCGAAGGAGTATGTATTACATTAAAAACTTATTTAAAATTCTGTAGTAGGAATTATAAATACAATAACAGTGCAAACAAAACGGTGATAGACCAAAAACGTGATTCTTACATCGGAATACGCGTAAAAAACTAAAAAAACCCGCAAATATGTAAATAAGCTATTCAATACTGAAGAAAACAATAAAAATGAATTATTGTAATCGTAAAATAGCATTGCATAAAAAGGCAATCTCGAGAAGGCAACTAATAATTAAACGAACGCCGATGTTAGTCGATTTTTGCCGATATTAGTCGATGTTTACGTATTGTTTCATCCGCGTATATAGCTCGGAATGATAATAATTTATGTTTATCAACCGGATGTTGATTAAATGATCGGGGGTATGTAAGCCTTTGTCAGTTTTTGCAGCTCATTCGTTCTTTGAATATAAACTTCCTGAAACGCTGGAAAAAAATATTATCTCGGGTTAATAACCGCTCTTTTGAATTGGGGTTAATATTTGCGGAATTTGTTGGCATTGTATGAAGCGCAGCGCCGCGGATTATTAATGAAAAAAGCTTTATCAGCGGATATTCTCACTGATTAATCTTCTTCTTATTCGCCGTTGAGTACGAAGCGGCGAAGCTTAGTTGTCTTACTCTTTTGACCAGATCATTTTTTTTCATTTTATCCTTTTGTCATCAGCAGAAACTTCTCTTTCATTCTTCTTTCTCGTTTCCCTTATTTTCTCAACTATCTTCCTTTTATTTTATTTTTTTTGTGTTTTTTTTTTTTTTAGGGACTTTTTTCCTACTGGAACTGTGTTATTCTCCGTTGTTTTTTTTTCTTTTTTCGACAAATTTAATTTTTAAATGTTGTCGCGCGCATCTGGCTAAATTTTTCTTATGGAATTAGGAAATTGCGAAATTCAAAGTTTCGTTTGTGTATCGGGATTTTAATTAAGTCAAGTAGTTTACACATTATACTCCTCCGTAAAAGTCCACACCCGTCACCGTTCGATCGCTACTGAATATTTAAGTTTCTTAAAATTTTACAGCTTTTGTTTCGTCATGAATTCTATCGCGTTCATTTAGCGTGCGCGTTCGATTTTTGTTTCTAAAATGCCACGTTTACATACGAGATAAATGTAACGATTTTTTTGAGCGAATTTTGAGTTCTAGTGCTATAACACTTACCACTAAATGTATATTGTGTAGGAAAATATCAAAAAAAAAAACCCGCCGCTCCGCCCCAAAATTTCCAGAAAAATTTTGAAAATTATCAAGAATAAATTAAAAAGAGAAAAAAATAGTTTACAGTTCGTCAAACAGCTCTCGTAGCGTAGTTGGATAATAATAACGAGGTGGTATTCGTAGAAGCGGGACTCATATACATTGAAAATTGAAAAAATTTTCATTGCGCCGAATTTTATTTTCTATTTTTTGAGCAGTAGACAGATCAATTGGAAAACAACCGACTTAATTTGGAGGCGGGTTAAAGAGGAACGACATAATATAAGAGAATATCGGAGTAGCCAAGTAGATCAGCGCATTTAACTATTAAAAATAACCGCATAGGTTAGATTTTAATATATGCGAAATGGAGGATCTAAAGAGGAAAGTAAAAATATGTACTATGCAAGTACAAAGCGAAATCATTACTCGAATCTTAGAATCTTGAATGGTTGGGGAGTTTTTAGCGAGAAAAAAAAAAAAAGTATTATAACGATTTAAATTTTAAAATCTGATAAATAATCAAAAAATAACGATGACCAAAAATGTATTATTTAAATACCAAAAAAAAAAAAAAATTGCTTTCATATTTAAATAATACATTTTTCATTATTGTTATTCGGTCTCATTATTATAGAACATAATATGTAGAAATGTGCAATCGTGTTTACAACTCGATAAATAACCATTACACAACTTCGTATCGACGATGCCTTTTGAAGAGACATTTTATATGAAAACTTTTGAAAAAAAAAAAGAAAGCGTTTGATGTAAATAAATATACTCCCGCATTAAAACTTATTTCGTAAGATTCGCGCTGATTTTCGGGAAGACAAAAAAAATCGATTTCAATAAAATACTCTCAGAACCTGCAACGAGTTTGTCGACGACACGCCTGCAGCGATTCGGGGTTACTTGAATTTTCATAAAAATATCGCGTTGGTAAAGAAATAGTGTCTCTTAAAAATTATTCGAAAGCATTTTTTGAAGATGATGTCGTTATTTTAAAATGCTACGGTAAATGTTCCCGGAGATAAAAATCGTCAGGGCAGAACGCTCCTAGAAATCTTGCTACGGAAGTCGTAGATGATATTAACAAATTCGTGGAAAGTAAACAGCGCCAAATATCACGCGGTGATAACTGCGATTAAATTCAAAAAAATCCACCGAGCTACCGATTTTATTACGGTAATTTTTTTCTTTCTGCGCGATTATTCCGCATTTTTGCCGCTGAAAATAATTTTCTCTATGTAAATTTTTGATAGTAATTTTTACTCGGGTGTTTTAACTTTTGCCGATAATCCTTTCGGTAGCTCCCTTAAGTATTATGTAAAAGCTTTTTCGCATCTCGTAAAAAGTTTAACATCTTCACAATCACAAATAACCCCACTGACGAGTTCTTATTAAAATTCTATTTTACCTACAGACTTCTTGAGAAAAAGTCCGCGAATGTGCCAAAAACAAAAAACCACTAGTATTTACTTTTTGTTCACGGAAGAAGACCTAACCCCTCCCCTTCAAGTCCCATTAATCGTATCTTCATCTACATGTATGTTCGTTAACCATTCATCAGATGGAACACCATTTTTTTTTTTTTTTTTTTTTAAATAATTTGCGGGTCCCACAAGGCACTAGCCCGTCTGTGGGTTCCCAACATAATTATATCATTTATTTGTACAATACAACATCATCTATAATAATAATATTTCCTATTACAATACCTTAATATGATAACACTTATATATTTCAACAAATACAATATAATTTTTATACAACTACCAAGTCTCCCATTAGCAGCTTAAAACTAATATCCTCCGTACAGATTTCGTACGACTTTTAACGAAACCATTATAAATTACCGAAATGCAGCAAATGAAACATTTTTAAATAATATTTTTTTCTAAAATAATTACCCGCAACTTTCATTTGATAATACTGTTAGCGATTTATATTAATTTCGAAAAATATTAATGTACAAAAATTTAAAAAACGAGAAAGCGTGCTTGTATTAATTATTTTAACTAATAAACCGACTTGTATTAATTATTTTAACTAATAAACCGACTTGTTTCGCGTAATTATTATTCAAAAAGAGATTTCTACCGAAATATATCCGCTTTAGTGTAAATATTAGTTATCAGGACGGCACTCGTGTTTCGACCGACGAATTCGATAGCGGAAGTGAGCACCTTCGTATAATCAAAAGTGCCAAATGCTTTTTCTCGCGAATTTCGGACGTTGTTAAAAAATGTTCAGAAACATTACCAAATGTTGAAAAACAGTACACTACTTTTTCTAAAAAGACCCTTTTCTTTTTGGGAAACAAAAATTCCTCAAAAACGTAATTGTTCTCGACGCAGCTATTAAAAAAAAAAAAAAAACGGAAGTGTTGTCGAAAGAATTGTTATTGCAAAATAGTCGAGGAAAATATTATTCGAATTCAAAAAAGACCTAGAACGTCGGTTAAGTTTTTTTTTTTTTTTCTGATCGCGCCAATTTGTACAGGGGCATACCGAACCATAGCGATGTAATAATTCTAATTTAATTAACGTGTCTAATGCAACTAGACACTGAAGACAATAACGTAAGAAGAAGCAGTACAGAGGACAGAATGTTAAATCCATAAAGAGAAGGATACTCAAAAAACACATGATCAGCATTACAGACAAAATTGGTATTTGGATAGATGATGACGGGAGGAAGGGAGCAAAGGAAAATCATAAAATCGTGGCTTCTGGCGAAGGGGGGAGTTGAACAGTAAAACAGAACTACGAACTACGGTTAAAAGAGGTATGAGTGTCTGACCAAGGCTTAGGCACTAAGTAATATTTGAAAGTTTTAAATAAAAATATTGTTCTTCACGATGCGACACTTTTTTATTTTCTTTTTGCATATTTTGAATGTACCGGTTTTTCAGACACATCGCAAGACGAAGAAAATCCATGGAAGACACTACCGCTAGGAAAGGTACCCCCCCGGTGCCTGGGAAGAAGAGGCAGAGTATGTACGCGTTAGACTGACAGACTAGGGCACAGATTTGAATCGGTCACCAGAGCGTGATCATAGGTGACCCAGAATTGACTGAAAAACAGGTGATGATGATGTTGATCTCAGGAAGAAAATGAGGAATGCGCCTATTCATATTACTGGTTTCGAGAGAATAACGTTTTAAGCAAACTATAAAAACAAAAAATTTAATATTTGAGTTGTAAATAGTAATGTCCGTTTTCTGTTATTACTTTATTAAAAATATTATAAAAACGTGTAGTACGGAAAATTATATTTAAAAAAATATATATAGGTAACTCCGAAACATGATAGCTATTTTTAATATTTTTTAAAATATAATTTTCTGTAGTACACGTTTTTATAATATTTATAATAAAAAATTTAATTATTCACAAAATACCTGAAAACCGACATGTTTCAGAGTCACGCATAATCGTGATAATCGTGAGATTAAAGTTAACGCAAATTAACTTTAATCATTATTACCATAATTATGCGCGACTCCGAAACGTTTTTACGTATTTTATGAATAATTAAATTTTCCGTCTTCATAGTTTATTTTTATAATTTATTTTAATAATGGACTATTTCAATTTTAATAATAGCGTTTTTGTGTAATAGTTTTAAAACGGCCACAGTAAAAAAAAAAACACACACATTTTCTTTCCTATACCCGTATGCTGCACCATGCTGTATTTAACTGTTGCCAGGTATCACCCTGTATATGTAGCGGGGTTTGCGGCTACATTGTCTATTTTGTTAATTTTTAGAATATTGATGACTGAGTTTATTGCCGTCTGGGAGTTTAATAGCATATTTGGAGGAGTGTTTCATATGGCAGCAGCGACCCTGTGTTGATGTGTATGCTGCGCATTGTACCAGTATATGCTGAACGGATGGGATACAGAAAGGGCACTATGTTGGAGAAGATGACCAATTTAGAAGATAGTTGTGCGAGACTGTATGACCTGTCTGCAGACTACTGATTAGTCCGAAATCTCTCTGCGGGGACAATTCACTGGGGGGCCACCATGGCTCGGTGGTCGACTTTACTTGGGACAGAAAAGTTTGACGCGCGGTCTATTGTTCTCTCCATTCTTGTTTGCTTTTCGCTAAAAAGAACTGCGCCATAGATGAAGGCGAAAGTGAATATCTGTTCTGATCAGCTCGTGGAGCGGACTGTAATATTCACCTGTTCATTCCCTGATACTCCCACATGATATTATTCATTCCCTGATATTCCCGCATGATATTGTTCATTTCCTGATGCTCCCACATGATATTATTCATTCCCTGATATTCCCGCATGATATTGTTCATTCCCTGATACTCCCACATGATATTATTCATTCCCTGATATTCCCGCATGATACTGTTCATTCCCTGATATTCCCGCATGATATTGTTCATTCCCTGATACTCCTACATGATATTATTTATTCCCTGATACTCCCGCATGATCGGGGACCCACATGAACGTTATCGAGCCTTCTGTCTTCTCTATATCGATGATACTATGAAAGATTTGAGTAGTTATTATATTATTTGTTTTAGGGATGAATATAGAGCTTCTAGTGCAGCCAGAAAGTCTGTAATTATTAATGCCTTTTTATTGTTAGATTGACAGGAAAAGAGTAATATTGCAGACCATATGGCATGGTACACATTTCTGCATCCAGCACTATGCAGCCATCATTGAGTCGCAGAGAGTACGTTTTAGCTGTTGTCGATGTGATTGTAGTGGGACTATTTCTAGATCTGTGTAGATTATAACGTGATCGGTGTATTTATTTATTGTGTTTTTAGCTATTGGTCGTTAAAAAAAGAAAAAAAAAAAAACATTAATCGAGCGTAAATGCCAACATAGACTGAGCTGATGGCTTTTTTATATCTATTCGGTGAAGAAGATCTTTAGACGAAATAGCGGTATAGAAGCAATGTAAACGAATCGGGTTTTCCTCTGGACATTTTTCTTTCTTGTGCATGTATATAACTCTTTTTTTTCGATAGTTTCCGTGTTTTGCAAGGATATATAAACGTCATTAAACCATCTAAATACTTTCGATGGATTTCCTGATTTGTTGATGTGAATTTCCTTTGCCGCTTTTTTTAAACAAGATGTTACAATTTCAGAACTGCGAACTGCCTATTTATATGGAAATCAACTCTATACGTGATGTTTCGTTAATCTAAACTTGGTTTTACTGATTTTAACGATGTAAGGAAGGCCGTATTAAACGATCCTGAGGGGGGGGGGCTTCGTTGCATTTTTAATTTTTCGGCGCCTCTTAAATTCCTCCCTGAAGACGACTGATTTTGAATGAAAACGCGAATACTTGCGTTCTCGGCTAGCTTACTGGTTTTATTCCGCCATATTTGTTTTTTTTCACGCATAATTTCTTTTTCAGGTAGCCTTACTCTGGCTTCGTGATCAGCTTTCGCTGAACCATGGGAATTTTTCCGCATGCGAGTTTTCACGGAATGGAAAATTTAAGCGTTTTCTCTAAACGAGGACACGTAATCATCCCCAGAAATCGAAAAATCCTTCTAGCCAGACTTTGCAAATGTATTGTCCACGTAACGTTTTAGCTACCAGTTCTTCAGTTGATACATAAAAAGGGGATATCAGTCATGGAAAAGTTTTATCGTGAAATTGCGAATGTTTTCCCACCGTCGAATATTTAAGGGATTTTCTCGCCATTTTTAAACGCACCGTGATACTCGGTTTTCCCAGTTAAGTCTCGACACATGCGCGCCTAATAAAGTTTATTTCGGTTTTCTGTTATAACTCGGGCTGTATTTATTGCAATTTTATCGAGAAACGGGCAAAAGGAGCCGTTAATTTTTACCGGGGCCAAATTTTACAATTTTCGTTTACAGATATTTTTTAATTCGCACCTTTTCCCATTTTTATTTATCGCGGTTATTGCCGCGTTATTTTCACGTTTGTACCTTGTCGAATCCATCTGTGCTTTTGTACCTCGGAATTTTTTGGAATAAGTTTAACTTTTCGGCCGCCGTTTAAAGTTTTCAAATTTGAATCCGGGCCGAAGGAGACTTGCGCAAATTCCACCGTAATAACGAGAAAAGTTGTCCATTTTGGTCGATTTAAATTTTAAACTTTTTATCCTAAGAGAGTATAATTTGTCCGAACATTTCTTCATCCTTTTTTCCTTCCCAACAGCTTTTCTTCTCTCTCTCGTTTCCCTCCGATACCCTGAGGAAACACCATCGTTTCTTGATTCAACTTTTTATTCTTTATTTTTCCAAACTTCGTTTTAGTTAAGATTGGGGCCAACTTTCGTGATTCGTTTTTACGCCACCCACCTTTATTAAGTCTCTGAAGCCCATTCTTCTCGTTCGATATCGACGAATTAAATTATTATCACGTCCCGATAACGTCGAAAACTGCCGAAGCTAACACCCGTGATAATAAATTACGTGGCGCGCGCGATATGAAACTATTTTAACCGATCGAACTATTCTAATGATAAGAAAATATATACACTGTTCGTTATAGTACACCGTCGAAATAAATTTTGTAATCGTCGCTGTTTGCCCTCCACGGAAGCAGTCGGAAAAAGGTGACATAAGCGAAATTGAAAATATCTGCTACGGCAATCCTTTGTTAATTGAGCGATTTCAACATTTCCTTATAGGAAGATATCGTCGACAATTCTACATTCGAATTTTATTAATGAATCGTCGATTGCCTAACCAGTTGATAGTGTTAAACGTAAAAAAGCTCAATCGATCTTATCATAGTTCGGAATTCAATGGCGACCGGAAGATCATGACATCATTAAAGTTTTCATATCGGTACCGGAAAAAACATGCGAATATAGGTATCATTTTTGGAAGTATCTGACGGCGAATAATTTAACGATGAGCTCAATATGCGAATTTAAACAGATTATACACGTTGCCGATATCGGTATACCAAATTGTAAATGAGCCTTTGGAATGTAACAACACGTTGTATCTGAAAACCGCTAGTGTCGAAATATAAGAAGAGACCCAAGTAAATCTTTAGATCTCGGTAAACCGGTCAAAGAGCAATAGGTGTAGCAAAAAAAAAACGCAAAAAAACAATCAAAGACTGGGTAAGCTAATATTAATAAAAGTGTTTCTTCGGCTAAATTTAAGATAATGTTTTTTTTCGTTTTTTTCGGGCCTGGCAATAAGCTCACTATCAAGTCGATGTAAGAATGATGCCGACTCAAATGGGAAATACGTAATGTTCAGAATGAAACAATAAATAATGCGGACAAACATGACCGTAAATGTATATACCATATGATACTTATTATCACCTCCATTGTTTCCTTCTTATTAACGATAGCTGATCGTCTCACTATATAACTTTCGTTTTCCTTTAATTGTTTCTGGGTGAGAAGGTCCTTAGTTGACGAGCCCAATTAAAAAAAGAAAGAGAAAAAAAAAGAGAAAAAAAACCACGAATGCCTGTCCAGAATTATTACGAAAAGTGGACTCTGCCCAAACCAAACACAAGATGCATTGGGCGCTAGAACTCAGCTGAACAACGAACACTGGAAAAGTAAATGGCACGTCACGTAAAATAAATGTAGCAAACAAACATGGCGTAAATGATTTAACAAGACACGTGGAGCAGCCGAACACGACTGAGCAGTGAAACTTAGGATAGGAAATAACGTATGGCTAGAAGAGTTGTTCAGGATAATAAATTAATCGTAGAAAATCAATTTAAATAGTTACATTAGGATGCCGTTCAATAAAGTGAATCTGAACACAACACTTATCCGGTCGCTGTGATACACTACGAATAGCGTAGGCGGAAAATATCTTAAACGACATTAATTGTTCAAAAAAGCGGACTTCGGTAATGTTCATATTTATTACAGTTAAACGGTAAATGATTAATGGCTTCGAAGAAGTTTGAAAAATAATGATCAACGCAATTTACTCCCCGTAACTCTGGCTAGAAAAATTCAGACCTACCCGAGAATGATTCATACGTAACCGACAAATTATTTACGGATGAGTCGGTCAGGGACCGATTCTGGAATGAAAAAGTACCAAAGTACATATAAGGGAAGCTCTGACTAAATCATACGGTAATATTTTCCTTGATTCTGACTATTTTTAAAATTTGTCCACTCTGCCGTCAGCTTTAACCTCAGAATAGAGGTCTGATGAAGGAATAAACGCTGACAATTCACAAAATTACGCAGTAAAATTAATAAAACAGTGCAATATCGCACAAGGTAAAAAAAAAAAAAAAAATATCAAGATGTAGAAATAAGACGGAAAAAAGATATGTTTGTGGAGAAAACTATTGCGGGGGTACAAAGGGACGTCGGGAAAACATGGTTAAATATAAATAAAATTGTAGGAAAAGAAAGGAATCTAGGAGTAGATGAGATGATCGAGAAACACTTTTCGAACGGGCAAGGAGGAACTGAAATTGCGAACAAGTTCAGCGGAGAATTCAAAAATGGTATAAAAAACTAGAACACAAATGTAACAATTATTAGGGGAAAGAAAAGAGAATGCACCGAAAGTAAATTACATACCTAAAGCAATAGCAACAATTACAGCACATAAAGATATTAAGAAGGCAGAAATGAAAATGCAAAAAGATCTTTTTTTTTTTTTTTTTTTTTAATTATGGGTACGCCAACGAAGAGCAACAGCCCAATCAGCCAAGGAATCTAAGTAATAGTTCAAAAGGAGAATAACACATATTAGATTTCAATCTGATGCGAGATTGAATGAATGAAAGAAGTTAGAATAGGAACAACTGACAAAGAAGGAAATGAGAGAACATAAGAGTCATTGTATGGAGTAGGAAGACGAAGATCCAAAAGCCGAGAATAAAACAGAGAACGTTCTGAAGAGAGTGAGGAACATTCGAAGAAGACGTGATTGATATCACACAGACGAAAAAGAAAACCCTCTGGGTGAAGAGGGCACCGCGGAGAAGAGACGAGGGAAAAACGATAAAATGACGAAGGGAGAAAGGTATGACCGAAACGAAGACGACATATAGCGGTGATCAGGGGACGACAAAGGGAAGGAAACATGTCGAACCATCTGGTGTCAGGGAAGGTAAGGGCTGAACGGAAAGCTAAAAAAGGAATTCGGATTTGAGAAAAGAGAAGAATAAATATCCTTCCATAATGTAATATGGAACTGTTTGGAAATATGATTAATATTGTGAGCGGAAAATTTATGAAGAGGATGTCCAATGGATGCTCCTGAGCGAGCCAAGGAATCAGCCACCTCATTACCCTCAATTCCAGCATGGCTAGGAATCCACAATAAATCAATTTGGATCGAACGGAACAGGAATAATTCGTGAATTAGATTGTGAATAAGGAGAATGAAAGGATCAAAAGCGGGCATCGGTAAGGGAGAAGAGACCGCCTGCAAGACATCTAATCACAATAAGTAAATAAGCACATGATAAAAATCTAAGTATTAATGTATCAAAAATAAAGCAATGCTACTACGAATGAAACGGAATAGGTATGATGTATACTGTCCAAATTTAATAATGCACTAAAACGAATGTGTACATGAGTGGGGCGAAAGAAATAAATGTAAAAAGATAAACTTCCGGAAGATGGAAGAAGTGACCCAATATAAATATTTGGGGGTAATGAGATGGTTGGTCCATCATTTAAGGTGGGACGTACATAATTGCAAAGAAAATTAGAACAACATTACCAACATTATACACATTAAAGAAATATGCGACAAATAAAACATTAAAAATTATGTATCATGCGCTAATCGAGAATCAGATATTGAATTCAGGCATGTGGAATGACTAGGAAAACACACGTGGGGAAAATAAGTAAACTGCAAATACGAATGCTTGAAATTAATATCAGATCATAAATACGAGACCGAAAGTGAAATAATTCAAAAAAAAAGACGTACTGAGGCTTAAAGGAATGTACTTATTTATAAAGAGATATGGAAATACATAATGACAGATAAGGCTGAGGGAAAACTATTTGTACAAACTGCCGTGTTAGCTAAAACAAAGATGGGGGAGCAAATTGATAAATACGTGATAACTCAGTTGTTAAATAAAATGCTGCTTAAAGAAATAATAGAGGAGGAACAAATTGGAGTGAAAAAAAAGAAAATAAGGGAATGGTCGCAGAAATAGGGAAATACAGGAATAATAATAAGCATTAGAGAAAAGGGTACGGACATAGTAACAAACAAAACTGAAAACGAAGGAAACGGAAAAGAGAAGGAAAAAAAAATAATAGATTAAGTTAGAAATAAGGAAAAATAGGATAAGTTTGTAATAAAATATTTGCGCGGCGGTAAGTATGTATAGTGTATATGTAGTATAGTGTAGAACTCATTAGATGTAAGAAAACTCGTCGATAATAGCTTGACAAGGAAATGTGTAAATAATAATAAATATAAGTATATTTCGGAAAAACTGAAAATTTAAACAAAAATTTTACAAATTAAATAAATATACAAACAGGAAAGGAGAGGATAAAGGAGGAGTTATAGGGAGTAGCGAGACCTAATGACAGGAGCTGACCGTATACAAAAGGGTGAGCGTTCGTTACGAAGTGCAGGACACTCGAAGAAAATGTGATCAGCATCACATGTACACGAGGAGGATCACAATCGTGAAGAGAACAATCAGGAGAAGGCGATAGAGCAAATCGAAAACGAGAGGAGGGGAGTAGACAATGATTTGAAGACGAATTAAATAGAAGAGCGACAACCGAAAGGAATAGAATGGAACCAAGACAGGGAACGGGGAATTGCCTGAATGAAACGGTAATGAGAATGACGATTAGAAAATAGGGAGGGATAAATATCCTGCCAAAGTCTGGCGTGATTAGAGGTGGATAAGGAAAGGATATCTGAAGAAGGGAAATGATTGAGGAATGAATCAAGGCGACCAGCAGAACAAGTCAAAGAATCGGCTGCATCATTGCCATCAATTCCGGAATGACTGGGGGGGACCCATAAAAAATCAATGAGAATAGAACGGGATGTCTGCAGAGTGGAGCTAAGATAAAATCTAGAATCTGAGTAGGTGATCTAAGTCCATGTAGTTGGGTCAGTGTTTACACCAGGCCCATTAAAAAAAAAAAAAAAAAAAAAAAAATCAAAATTTTTCGCAATACTTAGACTTTTTCGATCTTTTTCATTGAATTTTGTTTCTAATTTAATTTTTTGGCTAAAAATATCGAAGCATCAATTAGTATTATCGATACTTATCAATTTGATATGGCCTAGTAGGGCGAGTGATAAATTTATCTCTGAATTCCACGGTCAGCAAGATGGAAGAAACCGAAAAAGAAGTAGAACGAAGTTTTTTGTTTTTTGTTTTTTTTTTCGGATAAATTCAAGTAAAACGGTAATTTTCGAAGCATCGCACACGTTCTTCTTTTAATTATTAAAACTTCGTTTTACTTAAAGTAAAGTTATAATGTGTTTGGCCAACGCGTACGATCAATTTTTCATCGTCGCAACGAAAATGTTTACTTTTCTCGCCAGTCATTAAATTAATTACTTCTTTTCGTCATCTAAATGGTGATTTGGGCAGGATTAATTGTTGTCGACTCGGGGTGCTATTTACACGCTACCATCCGTAATCGCCATTGACGAGGCCGGCGATGTAGAATTTTCCTATAGGAGGCAGATGTTTATCATCCGACGGCTAAATTATATCGAATTAATTTTGCACTCCGACTGTGGACTGTCCGTTACGCGTAAGCTAAATACTACCGATGCGATAAAAACATTTTCGATACTAGAGGCAGTTTTATTTACTTTCGTCATCGTTCGTTGCTCGGTAAGTTTTCGCATGCATAATCGACTAACGATATACGTATGTAGCAAAACATTTATCCAGGAGGCATGGAATCGGCGTAGTTTCCATTGTCATTGCGGGAAACGCAGAAAAGGATTTTAACAGAACATGAAGTAATATTTAAACATGGCGACTTGCCCGTTAGAAAATTACAGGGAACTTTTGAGAACTGTTTAACTACAGTTTTAGATCAGCCTTTCGCGACCCGAAAATCTCCGGAACCATGGTAAAATAGTGAATATCAAAATTGAAGAACGGATCAAAGCTCTTCCGAGATTATATGGTACTATCGAATTGTAGCTTAATCAATGAAAAAATATCCGCTGTAGACTGCTTAACGAAACGAAGAGGAATTCTTGGAGAAAGTTTTGTAACTCGATCGTAATATATCTCTTCTTTAGAGAAATTAAATCCTTTAGCTAGGCATTTTAAAAATGAAAACAGAAACATCCTTCGATAATGATAACAATCAATTCGATAAATTCACAAATTCGGTTTCCCCTCCTTATGTGGTGCCGCCTTCTTTTGGCGAAAACTGGGAAAATAATTGACCGAAGCAATAATCGACAAACTTATTTTTTAGTTAATCTCACGTTGGTAGATCAACTGTTCTTACCTACGAAAAACAAGAGAAATTATTCTTCCTCGAGTTTGGAATTACGTGCGAAGTTTTAAGTGTAATTTAGGCGATATTGCCAAAAGAAGCTCTAATTAACATTTTAAACGAACTGTTGATTAATTTGCCGGTTTTTTAAAATCTGGTAAGCCATTATGCAGGCCGCATCTTGCAGACATCTGTATCGCTGATATCATGCTTAAGAAGGCCTTTGATGACAATTGGTAATTAAAAAAAGACTTCTCTGGTGAATGGAAAAGTTGAATAGTGTCGCAAACTCCATATCTGGTTTTAATCCAGGAGTAGAGATGTCTCCTCAACTGCATTTAATAAATGACACCTACGATTCCTTTCTAAATAAGTGTACCTTTGCAGATATTAAAGAGGCTTTCGATATCGTAAAAATCTATATATATATATATATATATATATATATATATATATATATATATATATATATATATATATATATTATGTTAACAATTTATTACCGTTGAAATTCTAATCCGCTGATAATTAATTTGCTGCTCGATGTAGGGTTCATTTTCGAGTCCAAATAATTTTCTAAACAACTTCGAAAACACATCTGAAAAAAGAGATGGTTCTTGCATAAAATCTAAAAAGTTACTCCACCCCCAACATCGGCAGCGAATCGCTACTACCACATGTTGGCCGCAAACTGATACTCCAAACTGATACTCCAAACTGATACTCCAAACTGATACTCCAAACTGATACTCCAAACTAATACTCCAAACTAATACTCCAAACTGATACTCCAAACTAATACTCCAAACTGATACTCAAAACTGATACTCCAAACTGATACTTGTCGCTGTAATGAAATATTGAACAGGTACATTTCCAGTTGAAAGCCTTGCATTGTGTTTTAAGAATTCCACAGGTCTAATGCGAATTAGTCTTGCCAGAAGGCTATAAGCAGTGTGTGAAAACATCTCATTTATACCTCGCTTTGAACTGCTGAAAACAGATGATCTTTAGATCGAAACAACTATTTATGCGTGATACAAACCACTGTTTCGAACGTTTTTTCCATATTTACAAAATTGCAGAAAAACTTGGCCAGGGCAAAAGAAAGCGAAACATCCCGCTACGCAACTAGCGTTATCATTCACGAATAGGACTACTTCTAGTAAACTAAATTTTAAGGCCACAGAGCAGGAATAAAGAAATGAATAAACAAAAGAAAACAAAAAAAACAAAAAAAAAAACGTGAGAGGGGAACAAAAGGTCTATTATAATAACGCTTCAGATCCGAATAGCATAGTTATTTTTCAACTAGAGAAAGAGGGAACAATGCAGAGAAGGAAGAAGCATCGGTCGATTTTAAGTAAATGTTTTATTAGCGATTACGACAACTATTACCGGCGGGAAAAAAAGTAAATTTAGCGCTTTTAGTTTACACGATCGAAATTCATTATTTCCGTCGAATTCAAAAAAATAATCGAAAATTTTGAAAATGTAAGAGAATTTAAATTAATTTTTAATTCATTACGGAAGGGCAAAACAAATTAAAAAAGAAAGGCAAAAAAAAAGGGCCGGATATAGATGGCAGGTGGTGAAAACGATGAAGGTAAATAAAAATAAATTGTCAAAAGAAAATTAAAAATAACAGTGAAAATGGAATGAAATGTAAACAGAGTTAAGGGAAAAGAAAATGAGTAGCAACTGACGACGGGGTCGGATGAAATATTTTTATTGCTCGATCGGGGTCGCGGCTCGAGCAGAGTGATGTGGAAAATGACGTGTTTGCTATCCGAAACTTATAACGACATCGGGATGGCTGAAAATTCCGTCGAACCGAAAATGGAAAGCCGCGTTCGTGGCGACGATAGGCCGGCGGAGGGAAACTTTTTTTCGGGAAATCCGAATGCCGATATATATGTCAAGCTCGGTAAGCGCGGTAAATGTTCCAGCAGTGTGTCTAGCTATAAAATCATCGCTTCACCTCGACCAAAGTCCTCTCTTTTATTTCACTTCGTTTTTTGTATCGCTCCAGTATTTGTAATCATCGCGCAACTGAAACCCGCTTCTGATCATTTTGAATGCCCGTCGAATAATAAATCCCCTATCGCACGCGTCAAAATCGGAATCGATCTTATCGTAAGACGGCTCGAAAGAAACTTTGGGAACAAAAGACTTACTTCGTCTGACTTAAAATACTGAGCATGAGTAGAATTAGTAATACCGAATGATAGACTAGAAGCGATCAAAGTGAAAAGATTTTCGATTGCGGTGAAGTTTATGAGCTGGTCTGATGATAAGTTTGAAAAATCCAGAGAAGCCTCAACGAGATATCAGTTCAATACGTACCGAAAAGAGAAAAAAAAAACTAGCGAGCAATGTGATAAGGCAAAAGATGAAAATCCGGCGGAACGAAGAAAACGAAGAACAATCGGGAGAAGGTCTGTCAGTTAAAATAGAAGACGATCCATTGCTCAAAGGAGGTGATATTTTTGCGAATAGTGATAATGCAATTGATCTGATTGAAATACGCTTTATACACGGACGAAAATTGTAATTTATCGTAAGCCGAATTGTCTCGAATTGTGTAAAAACAGGGGAAAAAAGCTTGGTTTTTACAAATATACGTAATAGGAGACTACTGAGCACGTTAGAAACTTCCGGATTTTTAATTGTAGTCCCCTCCCCCCCTCCAGTAATGCTTATTTTTAAAAAAATAATAATTACGAATACGTCGATTAAAAAAATAAAGTTCGGATTGAAATAAAATATACTTTCTTCTTGGAGTTTACGTTTCAAACTAATCCCGACAATAACTTTAAATTCGTATTCTTTCTTGGAATAAAACACGGATAATAAATTCATTTTTTGGAGCACAAAGTTAATTGTAGAGGAATGACATTGTGATTTGTATGCTCCTAATTTAAAAATGAATATCTACAATTAATATTAATTACCCCCCCCCCCCTCTAAATGTCTGCAAAATAATAACTGCTTGAATTAAATGGACCGAAATTCAGAATAAATTTATTTCTTTTCAATTTTTGACAAAAGGGAAAAGAAAATTGAAACTTTTATGAATACTATGGAGCGACTATTTTTTTATTTGTTTTTATTGTAGTGTTCAAATATTGCATATACAATAATTACTTTAATGTACTATTTATAAATAAATATATGTCACAATAATACACGCACACACACACATACATAATATATATACTTATTTATAAACATCTATTCGTAACCCCCCCCCCGAAATTTTGGTCTAGATACAACCCCGCATGCAAGCGTGTTAGTTAAACAAGTAGTAAACTAACATTACACATCTGTTGTTTCCTGATTTGATCTCTTAAATTTAAAATTCTCGACCATTTCGAATCTTTCCTGTATTGTTTTGACAAAAATGCATACGTCGCTTAAAATAATAAATACTGTAGCTTTTTAGAGAACGGGCTATGGAATTTTTTTCAAATTCTTTCGTTTTCCCGTGTAAGAATTTTTCGAAATTCAGCCTTTTGAATTCATTAAAATTTCGAGGTTTCATAGTTTTCCGCTGTATTATTGATGCGGAAAATGCACGAAATAAAGCGACTCTCTAACTGGCATGGACTTTTTTGACCATTTTTTTTTTTTTTTTGTCTTACAGCTTTATAAAAGAGATCGATTTTTGGAATAAAAATAAAGATGTCATCGATTTCGCGTAAACCGGATTTTTAACGAAATGTAACTTTTTAATGTTCCGTAGACATTCTCGCTTTTCCTGGAAATTCCCGATCAGCAGAATTGTTTATTAAATAAAGCGAAGACAAATAAGATATCAGCGAAAAGAAAAGTATTATAAAAATGGTTTTTGTTCATCGCAAGTTGTTCCATTCGCACGTATCATCAACTGCTCGTGTGATGTTTTAATAGTGCCCACTAAATTCGAGCGACATGTTAATATCGCAAAAATTATTCGTGAAAATCGATCACTGAATTACACAAATCGAATATTTACGCTTTTTTAATCACGGGCACATCAACGACTTTAAGAAACTTATTCAAAACGCCCACTTACTCAGAGGGGGATTAGTCTTCCCGATTAACTGAAATGCGGAATAACAAAATTATTATATATATTTATGTGTCGCGTCAAAATGTTTACTACTTACTTACTTTTACTACCTGCGTCAAAAATATTCGAACCGATTTTCATTCAGTTTCTTTTTTTTTTTTTTTTTGGCGCGCATTTCCTACATTCGCAAGAAACCCGTAGCGAATGTTGCAATATGAAAACAGCCCCGCTTGCTTTGAAAATCATTCATTTTAATGGAAATAATATAAATTCAATTTAAAATTCATAACCGAACTTGCAACGTAGAGCAGTATAATTCTCAGATTCGCCATCGGCAATATTTCTCATAAGCCTGTTAGACTTTCATAGATATTTTATTTACAGCGGTAGATATAAAAATCACGTGATTCTTTTTTTTCTTCTCATAACGAAAATGAGATAGGTAAAATTTACTTACAAGTGCATATACTGAATTAAGTATAGACTTTTTCAAAAAGTATCAATGAAAATATAGTACTAAAAAAAGGCTTTAATTGTTCACTTCAAAAACATTTAGGAAAGTAGTTTTTAGTTATTTCTTACTTACTTTTGCCGACAATTTTATGACAAAAAATTCCCCTTCTTGTTTTTTGTTTTTCTTTTCGGCCCGGCATCTAAACCATTTGGCCACACTTTCAACACAAATTTACTCTAAACAGAAACTAACCTTCTTATTTCAAATATATGAATAAAATACAAAGAGAAAATTAAATAAATAGACTGAAATGAAATAGAATAAAATAGAATAAATAGACTGAAATAGAAAATAAATAACTCCGAACAACTGGCCATCTAAACCGTAATGTTGCAATCGATTATGGACCAGAATAAGGCGACCAAAGCCTGGTCCCCGCGACAAAGCATATCTCTTCGTTCGTTAGCTCGATTACGAGCATCGAGACTACACCTATCTGTACAATCTAGCTGTACAGAACAGGTAGCGTTCTTGGCAATTAATATATGCAACGCTAGTAGTGTACGCGCGCAAGATTGTTTTTATTTATTTTTTTTTGGGAACGCCAACCAAGGGAAATGACCCATCATCAAAGAATTACGAAAACAGGATTAAATTTTGATATATAAAGAAATAGAGGAAATGAACTCCGCTAAGATTGGAACAACATCTGGTGAAGGAAAGGAAAGTATGTAGGAAGCACAAAAAGGAGTAGGTAGTTTTAGGTGGAGAAGCTTAGTGTAGAGGAGGGAACGCTCCCAAGATTACACTCGGAACTGACTAGTAATCGTTTGATTTTTACCGATTTATACAAATGCAGTCCCCCGTGTATGTCTGCTGTGTACTGACTAGCGCGCATATGAGATGGTATGCATGTTTACCATCATTACCTACCACGTGATTATTAGCGAGTATTTTAAATTCTTTTGAAATAAGTTCTGTCGTCGCCCGGGATCGAAACCACCGTATCGGAAGTCAAGCGCTCTAGCAACTAGGCTATCGCGACAACAACAATGCATGTTATAAGGAGGAAAAACCGACAAGGCAATTAAGTGCCTGAAAAATGTATCTCTACGTATGGTCAAATAATCTGCGAGAAAATAACAGATGCGTAATGGCCAATTCCCCTTTAAATGCTGCTCTGCTACGGTATCGTTAATAATGAAGTAAATATTTTTATTTTCTTTCGGTCCAAAAAGAAATATTCACCTGGCCAATTCCAACCTTCGTATTATACGTGTCATTACATACACGGAGAGGTGCTTTAAATGGCAACAACGGTCCGTCTGATGCGCGCAGTTTCCAAGGAAGATCCGTGTCGAGCAGTACAGATATCGAATGTTGCACGTTTATTACCCGTTTAAAGTGAAGACCCCAAAAACCGAAGTATGAAAAGGGGTAAAACGGAACCAACGCAAAATTGCATGGAGGGGGGCGCGGCACTTTTTTACGTTTTTTAAATAAGCGAAAAACCGCCAAACTGCGACTGAAATGTTTGTTCGGCGAGAGATGGTGTTAGGTTGGAGCGGGGGCGTTTGCGGGGGCGATAGAAGAAGATTATTTGGATTTTCGACGCGCTTCTGCTAGGCTGCGTTTATAGTCGTCGAAAAGTTGAGTACTCGAAGCAGCATTGTATTCGGAGCAGAATAGGTTCAAGTGCTTTTGACAGTTGCAAACAATGCCTGCCTCTAGATTACACAAAGTTAATTCCATTTTGTTTCTTCGATTGCTCCACTCTCTGCACATATCTCTATACAAGCGCACCTTCCATAGCCGACATTACCTAATAGCAGGCCCGTTTCGTATTTATTGTGTACTCGAACATTCTAGTTGGCCCCGGTTGCGAATAGAAATTTTATTGATATATCGCTCAGCGTTGCTGCTCTAAATATGATAACTTCATATAGCATAGGCATGGCAAAAATACACGCATAATATCATGTTTGCCTTCAAGCGTATCTGTACGCCCGTTCAACTGAAATGCATCATCATCAGCGACGCTGCCTGTCGCTGAATTCATTTCGGTTAGGCAACATTTTTCTTCACCAATTCCACCAGCCACGGCCGCGCTCATATTGCTAAACACACATCGCACGAAACCGCCAAAACTTCTCGGCACACTCATCACATTGTGCACAAATGAAAATCGTCCAACACGCTGCTCTAGGGCCATTTTCCATGTCGTAAATGTTCCAACTTCTTTCCTTGCAATCGGTTTCGCGAATATGTTAAAATGTCTCGCTTCACAGTCGGCTCGATAGCGCGAACAAATTACATTATTCCATTTGATCTTCACAACAGTGAAAGCTTTTTTTTTAAGCCTCCGCTGCTAACCGAATTATCGCACACGCCGTTCACGTGCGTTTGTCGCTGAAGCCCCAGCCGCCGAGGTCTATAATTACGCGTTACTCGCCAACTGAGATATTCTCATGCTTGACGAATCTCTCTCTCTCTCTCTAGTCATGACTGACTTCACTAGAAGCTAAAACTTCCTTCGTCCGCACCATCTTTGACTCGGATCCAACCCTCTATCTGATAAACTTAGTGTAGCCCCACCAGCAGAGGCACGCGTGCCACATTCATTATTCAATTTTCCGTTGAAGGACACTTTTGTTATTCCCCAAAAGATATTCATATCACCGATAACTTACGATATTCGGCTATAGTGTAAGGCCACGGTGTTGGATCAGAATTCGTACGAAAAGTTAAAAATCGTACGAATTCTTACGACTTGGTCCGAAAGGATCAAACGGGTAGAAAATTATGCGCCCGGTCACATTGCTTGCACTTTTTTTCTTACGAATTTGTACGACCCCAGTTTCATATGACCGATAAATTTTGTTTTTTTCGTCGGAATTCGTGCGAAGTGTATGCTATACAGTGTTTGTTTATTGCGCGATATGGATTGTGAAAAAATAATCAGTCTAGTTGAAGAAAATGTCATATTCGGCAAATTTTTGATCGCTTCCTTTTTTAAGCTCTTCGTAAGATCTTTCGAATTGTCCGTTTACAACTCTTGATGAAAAATAATCATGAACCCGTACAGTTTCAGTTTTCCATTGCAAAATATCATCGAATTGCAGCGGTATCCGGTAAATAATCAATTTCGGTTAATGGATTCATTTTACTAAATTGTCGAAAAAATTATTAAAAAAAAAGAACGCCCGATGCAACTACTGCTTCCCCCGTAAATTCAGTACGTTCGTACGAACAACAACCGCAAATAATGTAACCATCTTATTCGTACGAATTCGTACCATTTCGTACAAATACTATTTTTCGTACGAAACAGTTACCCGTTTAACTAACTAGTTTTTCTCACACTGTAATTACTAATAAATTTAAAAGCCTATAACGAGTGCCATGTTTTATGGGAGAGTGTACTAATCGATTTAATTTTTTTTTTTTTTGTTACGCCAGATTATATATTTTAAATATAGAAGTGACGGAAAAATTACTGCAAGAGGATATAAATAATTTCAGTAAATGGGCACATGATAGGAGGTTATGTGTAAATACAAATAAATCTAAATTGTTACATATCCGAAACAGTACTAAACGCAAGAGTCGCGATAATCATTCTTCATAATAACGAATGCTTACACGAACTCCATGAAACGAATATTTCACCTACATGTTTTTATGTCCACCTCTTGAAAACGTAAAAGATTTTAAATATTTAGGAATACATATATCGATAGATCCTTGAGCTGGAAAAAGCACGTTCAAGTCTTAAATTTGAAAATAAGACAGTCAATTCGTATTTAATACAAACTAAAGCAGGTACTTTCATATAAAACACTACGTATATACTACAATGCAATAATTATGGCTAGAATTCTATATGGAATCCAAATATGGGGAGAGGCTAAGAAAACTGAAATCAACAAAATAGATAAAAATCAAAAAAGTTGTCTTAAACTTATACTACCACATTGGAAACGAAGTGACTCGAGATCAATTATGTATAGAAGGAAAATGATGAAATGTCTCCAAAGATGTGTACTACTACTATTACAGGTTACTCGAATATAATAGCAATAATATAAGGTTACCAACTAGGCCAAAAACTAGAATAACAAGAAATCAAAGTATAATATATATTACATATACCCTAGAGGGGCAAATCTACGAGTTGATAGCGCAGGTGATATTCGGTTTTAATTAAATTAATGAGAATTATCCCCAATCATATTACAAACAAAAATAGCATATTAGCGTGTGGAAAAAAGATGAAATGGCTGAAGGAATGGCGCAAAGAATAAAAAATAAAATGCGTCCGAATTCCTCACTCCTAGATAGTTTTCAATCATGTAGTTACGAATATAACACATGACTTTTAGAATGAATGCAGGTATGTGTATGGTTTTTCTTTTTTCTTTTCACCTATATATAAGTTATATATATATATATATATTTACTAAGCAACATATTAATTAAGGTATATATAATTTCGATGTTATAATAAGTATGTATAAGTTTGTACCGAAATCGAATAAACGATAATAAGAGTGTCGGGCACTCACACAACGGGCACACTTGCCCAGTGAGACCTACAAACTTATTTTAAAATTAAAAAAAAACTTAACAAATTTCTTAACATTAACGCTAATGACATTAACATTCAATAATAATGTAATTTTCAATGTAATTGTCCATTTAATCTGTTCGATTAATTTCTTCTTTGATCCCCGTAAATTCAGCCGCTCAACTTGGACACTTGATATTCGATCTTGGATGCATGACGTGTTATCATATGAAATACATTTTGAGCCAGCTGCCGCGACGTAATTTGTTAGGCACAGCGATGTTTCGTTCGAGCAGAATATATTCTCTACTGTCGCGACACTTTCAAAAATTTCACTTTCGCTCCGGGTTAACGTCCGTAGTTGACGCGCCCAAAAATAAAATAAATATAAAAAAAAATGCATTTTGACGTTTGAAGTGTGTAACGACTTAAAAATGTGACATAAAGTGTAACGATCGTGACTATTTCGCCGGAAATAAGGGGAATAAATAGTAACTAAACAGTGTGACGAAAAATAAACAGTAACAAAAAAGAAAAAATACCCCGTTGCCATAGTAATCATTACTTTTACATATATCTCACGCCGACAATAACGCGAGAACGAGTAATTTTATATACTTTAGCACACTGCCTACAAATTGTCACGTTGAAAATCGTATATTTAAAATTACAAAATCTAACTCGATAAAAATTATATATACGAGGATATATATATATATATATATATATATATATATATATATATATATATATATATATATATATATATATATATATATATATATATATATATATATATATATATATAAAGGGAAACAAAAAAAAAAACGATTGCGAAAGTTTAAAAAAAATTGGAAACGTTCGATTTATTATTATTGCTAGAAAGTTCCAGCTCGATTAAAAATTACGAAAAAGAGTTTGAAAATCGTTTATTCAGAATCTAAAAATTCTGCAGAATTACGCCGAGCGAGTAAAAATGTTTTAAATCAAAAAGTTAAATCGAAACGATTAGAAATAAGGAAAAATTGTTTCATATTGTATTGATTTTTCTATCCAAACAATTTTTAAACGTGTGTTTGATCTTTTTTTTTTTTTCGCGAACGACGATTTCAACACCACTGTCTTAAGGTAATTCGAAGGGGTACGATTAAAAAAATATTTGCAGCAGCTGGATATCGGCTGCTTGTTTAATAATGAGCGAAGGCCGATTCCAAGCTCATTGCGAACAGTGAGACGGAACGTAGTCTCAGGCATCTCCGTAATTCTATATATTTAATAAATTCACAGTATTATGCCGAAAATAAATAATAAAAGTATCATAAAAATTATAATATAAAAATCGCACAAAATTTTATTTAAAAAATAATAAAAAAAAACATCATCGACTGGTTTCGACGAATTACCGTCATTATTAGAATGTTAGTTAATTGGGAATGTTGGTTTTTTCTCTCTGTGAGATCTGGCGAGCGTCGACTGTCAAGCGTAGATTTTAAAATAACGATTCGGAGCGGATCCGGCCTTCCTGTCTGTACTCTGAGTTAATTTATCGAAATTCCGCCGACAATTGACGAATGACGTCACTTAATTGCAATTCGGAGACTAAAATCAACCTATTTGTAGGAAGAATTGGGGGGGGGGAGTAGTTCAGTTGCGCAAATTCACCGCGGTGATCGATAGAAATTAAACTGGTATACTTTCTCATTTCGACCGCGTCAAAACTCGGAACGTCTCTAGTTCAAATAAAATTTATTTCGTCAGCTCGTCGATAGACAAACATTTCTTCTCTGCAATCGCGAAAACGAATTTATCGCTTTATTAAACACATTCCAGCAACGTCGAATTACTCCTGCGACCAGCAAAACAAACAAGGCCTTTATTTACCTTTCCGCGTTCGTTTTTTATCCGTCGCTCGTCGCCTTTTATAGAGAGCCGACCGAGTAGTAGGCGACCCTCCCGCGAACGTGTCTTCTCGCGCCAACCGAACTGATCAACAGCAGATCCGCCCGGCGACACACGTATTCTCGGCTGCTTGTCTTTCGCAAGAAACACACATTCGTCGTTCGTGAATTACTTTTTAAAGTCGCGCTGCAATAATAATGGACCCGGGCATCGTAAAAAATACTGCGACCAAGATGATGGTTCGCAAGTGCCATTTGACGTTAGTTTAACAAGTTCAACCGTTGCTGGCCAAACACTTCTCACCGGGAAATACTCGAAGCTCTGTTTGAGCTGCTCTCCAAGTTACTTCATAAACCACGCGCCAACACACCTCTTTTCACTCGCCGTTTCGTTGCCACTTTCGCATCCCTTCCAATCAACCATCAGATAATACTGAAATATCTTTATAACACGTATATATTTTGTTGTACTTGACCGGTTTTTCAATTTAAAACCGGTTAAATCTAATGTTTTTTTGTTGTTTTTTTTTTCTCCCCCTAAATCTAGAAATTGCTACTAATGTTACAAGAATTATGCTGAATTTCAGAATATTTCCCCGTCAGGTAGATTCGTAAAAGGCTATTTCAACGGCAAAAGTGCAGCTAATTATTCGTATGCTATATTTTTGGTCTCTGCACAAGGATAAATAAATTTAAAATTTTCACGCAGCTTCGCTTGGATCTATTTAAAATTAGTAAATCAACCTGCACGTAAATTATTACCCTCTTTACTTCGTCACAAGCATAAGCGCCAAATAAGGCACTGGAGGTAAAAGTTAAATAACCTCTAGATATGTAGGTTATTTGCTGATAAGTTCCATTCGAAACAAATCAGCTACGAACGGCTACTAGAGGAAAATCTCATGCAGGCGGTTTCAGTAGTAGCAGAGTAATGACAATTGGAGTTCGGAAAATCAGTATACATTTTTTTTTATAGACTATTACAAAGCTTTTGATACGGCACACGGAATTAATAAAAACATTAAAAGATATATAGGTATCTCTACCAGTAGTCGGATATTAAGATTATACAAACGATTTATGAAAAACAACATGCAAGAATATTAATAGATGAGCAATTAACAGGGCAGATACCAATAAAACGAGGGGTTAGACAAGGATGCGTATTGTCGCCGGTACTATTCAATCTGTATTCTGAGGCAATTTTTGCCCAAGCTTTAGATGAACGTAGTGAAGGGATAAAAATTGCAGGCGAAAGAATTTCAGTGATTCGCTTTGCTGACGATACTGCACTACTGGCGGAAAATGTAACAGACCTACAAAGACTAATAGACATAGTTGCAGTAGAAAGCAAGAAGAAAGAAGTCAGTATAAATACTAAAAAAGCAAAATTCATGGTAATTGCAAGACAGCCTAATCTAAATGAAAAATTATTTTTAGATAGCGAAGAAATTGAACGAACGGAAAAATATAAATATTTAGGTAGCTGGATAACACAAAGTAATGATTCTGATATGGAAATACGTACTCGCATAGAGAGGGCCAGAAACACATTTATGAAATTAAAAAACACCCTTTGCGATATCAAGCCTAAGGATCAAGAACAAGATATTGCAATGTTACGTGTGGGGTCAGTGCTACTGTATGGAAGCGAGACATGGACCATAAAGGAAAATATGAGGAAGCGTATATCATCATTCGAGATGTGGTGCGACAGAAGAATGTGGAAAATACCGTGGACAAAAAAGTTTGAGAAAGTACTGGAATTAATGGGAACTGACCGAATATTAATGACAATAGTAAAAATAAGGAAGACGAAATTTTTTGGACACTTCATGAGAGGTGAAAAATACAAATTACTACAGACAATGATAATGGGCATGATAGAAGGAAGAAGAAATCCGGGAAGAAGAAAGACCGCTTGGATAGATAATACAAAAAAAATGGACCGGAATTAAGAGAACAGACGATCTAGTCAGAATAGCAAAAGATCGTAATCAATTTCAGCAGATAATCCAATCCATACATGATGATTAAGCAATACCCGCAATGGTAAATTAATGTCTCCCTCTTTCCATTATAGCCTTTATCTCTCATCAACATGTCCTACACTATCCTGCTTACGAGAAATTGCCACGAACGGTCTCAGCTGCAATTCCTGAAATAGGCATGGCGAAAACGTAATCCATACATCGTAATGTTCCATTTTTTCGCATTGTTTCGTTGCTTCTTCGTTTCGTATCGATTTTTAAATTCCCTTTTCTTCCCGTCAGTTTAACATATTTACATATCTACACGCAATTATTGCAAAATTAAAAAAAAAAAAAAAAAATGTTATATCTACGGCTATACACCGTGACAAGTGGCAGACAATAAGTCAACATTGTACAAGCTTGGGTCACCATCACTCTGCAGGTGGGAATAAATTCTAGTGAAACAACTCGAAAATGTCGAAATAACGTTAAAAAGAAAACTTTCTAGACTTTCACCGCATGCAATAGTGAAAACTTACGAACACAGATTGTAGGAGCCGGAAAGAGGTGAATGGATGCAAGATGGATGTGGGGATCGGCGCTGTCAGGAATTATCGGGCGAAGATAAACGCAAGCATTTCTCTCAGCGGGTTTCGAGAGATTAAAAGAATGAAAATGCGTTTTCCGTAAAACAAAGGAATAACTGGGCACCAACTAAGAAATAAATCACTGTATTTGTTGTTTATACACATTGTTAACATTATAATTATGACAAAAAATAAATTTCAACACTTTTTTAACAATTATATATATATATATATAATTGTTAAAAAAGTGTTGAAATTTATTTTTATCATAAAGAATAGTTCATAAAGAACGTCTCGTCATATTCGGTAACTTCAATGTAATAGTGAACTCTTGCAGTGCTATTATTAAACCATATAATATTAGTTTAGTTTAAAAATGGCTTTTCACCAACGCGAAATTTTGCACATCCATCTGAGATCTTCTTCTTTGTAGTGCCATATACTCCAGTTTCTCAACATAGGCGACTACCTATTTGTACATTTTACCTGCATAGACATCAACATATATAGTGTTCATAGTAACTATTATAATGTGCAATATGAGTATACACGCAAAAGACTACACTTTGATATTGTGAATGTTTGCTTTATATAAATACAGTTCCCTGTTTATGTCTACCGACTGCACATCAATTAGCGTTCCACATGATAATAATTTTTTATTTTTTATTTATATATATTTATTTAAAGACGCTCGACTTCTAGGTCATTTGCGTCTACCGTACATTACAATTTATAGATAATAATTACAAATAATTCTGCCATACGTAAACTAAATCATATCTTCCGAAATAGGTTGACAGCTTCTAGGAATCTAAAAGTACTTTGGACTGCAGCTTCATCATTTCCAAGCGCCTCTTTGACAGTAATTCTTCTTGTACATGCGAATGAAAAAGCTTCCTCGCGCTCCTTTTGGAGTTTTGGACATACGGAGATGACATGTTCGATGGACAGACTTTGAGTGTTACAAAGTGCACATGATGGTGGAGGTTCATTTTGTAGCAAGGATCCGTGTGTTAGTTTTGTGTGGCCGATGCGGATTCTGCTTAACACAATCTCTTCTCGCCTGTTTGCCCGGTGTGATGTTTCCCGATGTTCCAGTTCAACTTTTATTTGCCGTAACTTGTTATTCAATTGCCTATCCCATATGTTTTGGACATTATCCTGCTCTTACGTTTATACGGAACTCATGTCAGATCAATAATGGACTACGGTGCGATAGCATACACCACAGCAGCGGAAAGTACGCTTAAGAAGCTGAATACAGTTCAGAATAACGCACTCAGAATAAGCAGCGGGGCGTTTTACACGAGTCCAATTATTAGTTTGCACATAGAAACAAACATGATGTCACTAAAACACCGTCGAATGTTATTGGCACTGAAATATTATGTGAAAATCAGCGGCAATAGGAGCCATATAAATTACTACAAAACGTTCCATCCGAATCTACTTAAGATCTATCGCGACAGAAACAAACCGTTCGGAGTTAGGTGTACTGACTACCTCAGTTACCTACATATCAATCGACTTACTGCCACTCCATCCGAACCTATAAATCCGCCCTGGGATAATACAATACGGTCCGTAACAACACATGAAAAAGACTTACTAAAGGCAAAAAAACAGATAACGGTCGCAATGATAATAATTATCTGTTAATTTAATTATATCCTATTTTAATTTCTATCGAACTCGAGACCTCTGTAAGTCGAGTGCTCTAACAGCTAATCGCGACGACTCCATTTAAGATAAGTAAAATTAATGATATACTCTGCAACATTGGAAGAAAGTAGTCGCCGGTTGTTGGCATGGCCCCTTTGTATTATTACAGGTAAACAAATCAACTGATATACTAAATGTTAGAAGAGCATCTCTAGCTTTCTACGATATATTTATAAACGGAAAAAAATAAAAAAGATCAATTTTTACGTCGCAAAGAACGTTTGCACTACCGGCCAGAACTTATTCCGATAACATCGCATTTTAATCCGCTTAAAAATGATTTCGGAGTTAATACCCAGGTGGAGCAGCATTCATAATAGGATTAGTCGAAAGAAACTTGTAACTTTAGCGAAAAAAATCAATCGAAATATAACACGTCAACGTGGTTTTAAAAAACTATTCTTACATCTGCTACTGGTAAATTATGCGCAATAGAAGAAAACAAAAATTTCAAAAGACATTTAAGAGGCCTTTTGTGTACAAAATCAGGAAATCATTTAATAACTGTAAATTTAACAGCTGTAAATTTAACAACAGTAAAAGAAACCGTTTAAAAAAAAAGAGTAATTTCGAACAGTTCGATTGGATGGTAAATCCGTTTATCTTTTTCATCTTCTCTCTGATTTCAGAACGTCGCTGTCCGCACGGATCGTGGAACTAAAAGTTCATTTTACAGTGTGTAATGGTTTCGCAACCATAAAGCTTCATAAAAACGCGTCGGAATTATATAATTAGTATATTATTATTTTAAAAAGAAAAAAATTCATATTAAATATATTGAAATTCACTGAAGTAACTCTTGAAGAATTCTGGATCTCTGTTAACGGTGAATATCCAGATCTATCGAAAAAACACTAATTACATAATTATTAATTATTTCCCGCGTCACGTCTTCATTGAAGCAAAGAAACGCGAGAGCCTGGGAAATTTAGAAAAAGAGGTGCGAGGAGTCGTTTCATCATTTATTCATTCCATAAATTATAGAAATAAATATACATTTATATTTATATTCGCGATAGCGCCTAGTTACTAGAGCGCTTGACTTCCGTTACGGAGGTCACGGGTTCCATCCCAAGCGACGACGAACTTATTACAAGAATTAAATAAATAAATAAATACTCGCTAATAATCACGTGGAAGGCAATGGCAAACATGCATACCATCATATGCGCGCTAGTTCAGTACACACAGCAGACACACGCGGGATTGCACTTGTATATGCCGATATAAATTAAACGACTATTATCAGTTCCGGGTATGATCTTGCGTGCGTACACATTCGTACTGGATATAAACAATTGCCATGAGCGATGCCTATTCTGTACTGCTAGTGTGTACAAATAGGCAGTCACGATGCTCGAAATCGAGCGATACGACTCAGATGATGATATAGATCTATATAGAAGCTCAATTACAACTCAATTCGTGCTAGCCGGCAATTTTTAATTGCCATAATTTCGCCTCAAGCGATCGTCAAAATGACTTACTTGCCTTCGATTAATACAATCGCAACTCTTTAGCTCGCTCAGCCGCCCGCAATGGTTCTTTCCTCGACTCTTTCCCTTCTCTCAAACATTCTCTTTCCCTTTCACGCTCTAATCATTGCAGACTTTGGTTGGACATGTATATCCATCTTTATTCTCTAATCATTATTCATACTACCGTCTTATTCAACCGGTAACTCGTTTCCTGTCTTGGTTTCCCTGTCTGTCGTCGTTCCACTGCTGTTTCCTTAATTAGACTCACAATCAATCATTCTCTACTCCCTTCTTCTCGCTTTCGATTCGTTTTGTCTTCTTCTCCTTTCTGCAATCTTCACGCTTCTGAGCCTCCTTGTATTTGTGACTCAACTCATATCCTTTTCGAATGTTCGACACTCCTCAACGAACGCTCTATACGGCCAACGTTTATCTTCGGTTCTTCCTATAACGCTACCTATATCCTTTCCATTCCATTGCCTTCAGTTGTTCCGCTGCTGCTGTCCTTTGTGAGATTTCTGACCGCCTGGCTATTTAGCTCTATCTCTTGATTTATCACGTTGTTGAGGCCGTGGGGTAGTGAATAAAAAATTTCCTATTACGTATATTTCTAGCCTTTAATTTTGATCGAAATCTGAATAGTTTAAATTTATTTTTATACAGTCGGGCTTTGTTACCTTTACTCTGTATACTTAAAGATAAAAAAAAAAAAAAAAAAAAAAAGAAAAAAAAAAAAGAGCTGGTTACATACAGATACCCATCGTCGATATTTATACATTTGCTCGTTTCATTCGACAACACCCCCCGCGCCACACCAACGCTCGTTCTAAAGGTGCGAGAACATTTTCTATTACGAAACTACCCCGCTATAATTAGTCCCTTCACCGGAATATATAAAAGCTTAAAATTTCTTCCCTGCGGATCGCATTTCGGCCAGCTACGCCAGCCGGCTTAGTTGTCAAGGCAGAATTATTATTGAACTCGGATGATAAGTTGACAAGCTGAAATAAATAAATAAACAGAAAAAATCCTCGGAGTAATTTAAGCGTTTTATTAATTTAGCCGCGGAACAAAAATGTATTTCGGATTAAAAGCGGTTTTGGCATTTCAAATTTTTAAAATATTTTTTGTCTTTTCCAAAAACACAAAAAAGGGGTATGTATATAAAAGTAGATTTTGTTCGAACGAAATAACCGGAGCGGGGACTGTTTGAAATGACGCTGTTACGCGTGAAAGAGAAAACCTGATAAAGCTCGAATGAGGTGTTCCCATCGTATCACGACCGAAAAAACACTAAGCATATAGAGAAAGGAAAGAATAAGCCATACAGATTACCGACGCACACTGTTACACGTTGCTTCGTACACACGCTTTCTTTGTCCGTTACCTTTGGAATTTGAAGAAAGTGCTCTTGATATCTGTATAAAAGTCCGTTAACTGGATTAGAGGACGTGCTCGAAATCGTCGCGTATTTTTAAAACATTTTGCGAAGACCCGTTCGGAAACTAACAGTTCGTTTCGCTTTTGCACATCGAAGTGCGCTAGCTCTCAGGGGGGCAATTTTTAACGCGCTTTTCTGAACGCTGTCGGAAGAAATTGAAGTATTTCTAGCAGCGCGACACCGAATGATGTGATTTATTGGTTTAGTTGCAGTCGTAGGATATGGAAATGTTGCGGGGTTTTTTCGCGCATGAACGAATCAAATGTACACGACTCAGATCTATTTATATCATAAGAAAAGTTCAAAGATTGGAACTTGTCGGACCATTGAACGATTCTACGGAATCTCATTTGCCGGACGAACTTATTAATAAAATCGCTGCAACTCGTGTGTGAAATAAATTACTCATTATTCAAAAATTACGTCGTCGAAAAAGATATTTGACGGATATTTTGGCGCGCAGGTTAACACACATCGCAATTTCACGAGATGATCACCATCGTTCGAAAAGGGAAAATTAATTACACTTACGAGGCGAGAAAACCCGAAGACTTCGCGCTTACTGCAATTATCGATCGAGTAAATCACTGAAAGCAAAACGTAAGAATATCCGCGAATAACACACACACTTTGATAAGTTAATCAAAATGCGGGTTATATTAACGTCGTTATTATTTTAATTTTTTTTTTTTTTTTCAGCTGTCTTATAAAACATCGACAAGAATTAAAAAATCCAGGCTATCCAATTTCCAACGTATATTATAGCTGTACGAAATCAAAATCAGCACATTGTCTGCCCGACTGTAATACAATTAATCAATTTTCTTCACTAAGCGGAACTTTCTCGCAGAACCTCGTTGGGTTGCTGGCCGCGAAGTTCCACCCGTAATCCGGGACGCTTGCACAGCCGAGAAGGTTATTTCCGATTTTTGGATTTCCGGCACGTGTGAAGTTGAGGCCTGTGTAAGGTTTAGGGGTGTGTGCGTGTCCGGCGACAATAAGGTAGCGTCTGTCGGCAGCGTGAGCCGCATGATTATAAGAAAATAGTGTATAGGTTGACTGATAGGCATATAGCCTGATGTAATAACTAATTTCGGCAGTTTACCGTTAGTTTCGTGAAAATTAATCTCAAACCGATCTTGCTGGATAGGTGAGTGGCTGATGATCGTCGGGTCAGTTACCGTTTCATTAACCAGTCAACGCAACGCTGTGTGTCGCAATTCGTTTATCTAGTCACCGTATTATTGTAGGAAAATTTGTCGATACGTCACATAACGTTTACCAAGACGTTGGTCTTCCTTTTCATTTCTGTAAATAAAATTATTTACTTTGGAACTTTTTTTTTTATTTTTAAGCTCTATAAATTACGTTGAACGGTGCGAGGTCTATGTTGTCGTATTTTTCATAATAGTAGGTACGCGAAATTGTCAAAACACTCGGTAGAAAAATCTTCTAAAACCGCGATTGGTTCGGATTCCACTGGTGCCCCCGCTGGTATAAAAAAATACATAGAAAATCGGTACAGGGACGAAGTGGCAGAATCCGTAGCATTGGTTTTCCGGAAGAAGAACCCGATCAAGTGTGTATCTCACAGGTGGCTCCCAAAACGGGAAAATCGTAACATTCGTAACAATATATAAATATGCGCAGTCGGGTTCTTGCTGTGACGATTTTTTGGCACGGATGTGTGTCATATGTAGTTTCGTAAAATCCATACGTTATGCAAAATCATACCTTTATGCCCTACACTATGGTAAACATTTTATTCAATTTTTGATCAATAGTTTGAGCTCATGTTTTTTATTGAAACGAAGATTTACATACTATCCGAAAAACATAAACATATTTAATTTTTATTTTGAACATATTGTGTGTAAATAGACAGAATATGTGTTGTGTGTTCTCGGAAACAGCTCTAACGATTTTGATGAAATTCACGAATTACGTTTTTTTTTTTTTTTTTTGGATAAATCGATTGGATCTTATCATCGAGAAAATTCTATTGTGAAACGAACAACTTTAAAAAAGGTTTGGTATTCTTAGGGTTTATTAAAAAGTTAATAATTCGCTTATTAACACCATAATGTAAAAAATAATAAATATATTTATCATTGCTAATTAAAAATAAATAAAGGCGTAATTTGCTTCGTGGTGGCATCTACGTGGTTTGTCCGAAAAGTAATTGGGTCTGGCAAAAAGAATTTATTGATCAGATCGTACCTAATTGTTAAAATTCTTCGAAATATTCCCCTTGGTTGTACCGCTGTCAACGCGATTAACACACTGCAAAAGCTCCTTGGAAGACAGCTGTTGTAACCTCTTTCAGATACTGTGTGACAGCCCGTTGAATGCCGGGAACATCTTCGAAACGGCGATTCTCTCAAGCTTTGAAAACAGGAAAAAGTCTGTCGAGCAGACATCGGGGCTGTACGGAGTGGCTGTGGCAGGATTTCAACCCCTATCTGGGAGTCAGGTAGGCGGTCAGAACGAAGGCAGTCTGAGCTGGAGGGTTGTCATGATGAAGTGTCCAGCGACCGGCAATCTCTGGCCGTTTCCGCCTAACGGCTAGACGCGCAAGGACTTCTTTGTAAAAGACGGTGTTGATGGTTCGTCCCCGAGGTATAAATCTTTGTGGACCATCTCGCGCTTATAAAAAAAGGACAATGAACAACATTATCTTTAACTTAGACTTCGACATTATCGCTTTTTCGGAACGCGGGAAGTTTAAAGTGGCCACTCCGAACTTTTGTTTTCAGGGTGGTCGTACTGGAATTCATCGTGTGTTATTACGTTGTCTAAAAAATTCGGTTTACTTTTTAATTTTTCCAACATCTTAAAGGAAAAAACTCGTCGTTGTGATTGTCCACCATTCAACACTTTCCAGTTTCGCCGCACAAATCTTCGGCATAATTTTCAAGAATTCCTTGTCGCAGGTTGCGGCGACCGGGGAACTAGGCAAAAAGAAATAGAAATCGAGCGTTAAATCGAGCCTTATGTCCGACTACGTCATAAGAGATATAGGTATGCGAATCAGAGAGTGGGTGAAGGAGAAAAATTAAAAATAACCTTGAAATTTTTAATTCTTATTTAATTACATCAGTTTCGTTCATCGAGCTGAATACTTGTCGAAAAATTATACGTTCTAACATCAAACGGGTAAGTTTTAATTTTTGTTATTTTCTGTTAGAAAAATTCGGTTCTTTTGATTTTACCTCTTCTTTAACAAGTATAGTGTGGTTTTTCTTTTAACCTGTTTTATTTTATCTTATATTTCACGAGTGACTTAATATGGCTAATATCTACCAAAAAGCGAAAGGAACTTCGTTCCTACTGGCTATGTCCTTAGACACCGCCTCTAACTTTTTTTACGCACCTTGAGACCTTCAGCGATTAATGTAACACTCAAACGCCGGTCGGAGTCCGTGAGATATTTTACTTTGGCAACATTTTCGTCCGAACCTGGTCGTTGAAGAGCGCCCAGAACACTTCATGTGTCTTCTCAATGCTCTCCCGTCCGTTCTTGAACTCATTGAACCACCCGAATACCTGTGCCCGTGACAGGGCTTCGTCTTTGGAAGCCTCTTTAACCAAAACAAGCTTCTCTCAGATTTTGCTCAGGTGAAAGTAAACCATTTTTGACGTCTTCTGTCGTGAAAAAAACTAAGAAACAAACTTTTACACCACAAATATAATGTTCACTGCGTCAGAGCTCGGACACGACTGCCGCTCGGTGCGTTGCTTAGCCTAGACTTAGACACTACAAATCCCGTCGCCGGGGAACACGCTGCAGGCGACTAGAGCGCGCCCCACGGCGGCCAGTCTCATTACTTTACGAACAACGAATCTTATACGACGAATTTAATTATGTCAATTTAAATATACCAAACGTCGTTATACAGACTTACAAGAAGGATATTTCTGAATATTTGTTTTCATACTACGAAGCAGTAGCCTCCGAAACATGTCGGCGTATTATAATACATCTGTTTTCCATTTGTCATTGCATTTTTGACACGTAATTTTATAACAAAAACGGATAGCGCAGTGTGCACGAAAAGAGGGTTAGCTTTCTGATTTGCAGATAACTTGTCTGCTGGTGGCACTCACGAATACACTTTAATTGACCAGCAAGTTCGGAATAAATGCGAGCTAAGCTCGGCCAGCAGGTACTTCATGTTGTTTGTCGGCAAACAGATTAAAAAGAATCGCGAAATATCGTTTAATAGTCGTGACGCATCTTCGAAATGGTATACGACGGCGCGATTGAGCGGCGACCGGGTTTATGATGTAACAGCCGCTAGATGCGGTTTTCGTGCGGGAAAATGTGACCGACTTTTATGACAAAACGATGATCGCAGACTGAGATCACAGTGCGAGCGACTGCGGGTCCTGCTGTCGAGCGATTTATTAGTTTTCCGAAAACTTTCAGAACTTTGCACAATAAACAGCGCGCAGCCAGAGATAAGAAAGTTGCTGTAACTTGATGTAACATTTATAAAAGGTCAGTAGTTCCGCGGAATCACAGCCAACAGCGAAATATATTCAACTTGCATTTGCTAGTGCTCACTTTTAATCTGTCTTTCCGCGTTCGCGCTGTTAAAACTCCGCGCCCACATCGAAATAGACTGAAAAAGTTCGTTCGATTGGCATTCAGTTGCTGCTGACATGTACGTCGACTATATAACGGGAAATAGGGTGGGGGGGGGGACTTCGTTTAATGTAATTAAAAAAATTTTGCTTGCTCTGTGAGCCGGAAAGCAGATGCTAAATAGGCAAAACGGGTTATTTAAAGTGTGCGCTATTTCCGAAGTAAACAAACGTAATTTCTTAATGGATTTTGCATTTTAAAGGAAGCAGGCTGAAAAAGAGTCAGCCGGAAATTCGGGAAAAATTAAAATACTCGCAGAAAATTATCGCCTCCGTTGATATTGCCGTTGAAAATATTTCGCATTAAAATGTTTAAAATCCGTACATCATTCGAAAAGAAGGAAAATCGCGAAAATTTCACTCGTCCGGTTTGATTTTCATAAACGTATTTACGAAAGAGAAATAACAACAACAAAGAACAATACACACACACACACACACGTATATATATTAATGTAATTCTGTGGGTAATAAAAAAATCCCGCAATAAAAAAAAGTGTTGCCTGGCGCTTGTAAGACATTTCAGCTTGCTGCAAATGTGACCTTAGTCAATTAAACCGACTTCCTCCGTTGGAATTATAGGAGACTACGGAGGAGGAAGTTTGCTAATCAAAAGTCCTATATGTTTATTTAGAAAGGCACAGAGATCAGACAAAAAAAATTTGGACGAAACTGACGTCGATTTCTATTAAGCAACTTCTTATTGCTGTTCTTTGGTTCAACTAGAAATTAACCAAACTTCAACGCTTTTTCTTGTGTATATAATTTTCGGCATTGTAAAGCGATTATAAATATCGATATACCGTTATGTTCCAGTGTACGTCGGTGCCTATACCTTTTGGCTTACGAGTAAATATTACTTTAGAACGTTTGTTGGGCATGAATGTATTTGTTTTAAAAATGAGATGTAATTCAGTGAAAATAAAAGCTAAAATATAATTAATAATGTGTTAGCATTAAGATGTATTATATTTGTGAATAAACGATATAATTATCTTGGGAACCCAAAGATGGGCATTTGCCTTGTGGGACCCACTAATTATTTAAATAAAAAAAAAAAAAAAAAAAAATTATTAACATCATTTGAATTTTTTTAAATTTGTGTTCCACGTAATGCATTTTTAATCAATTGCTTGCAGAACTACGCCCCTTCATGGCCTCTAACTGCTAGGTTACCACGCCATTTTTCTTCGATATTTGATGACTAAAATTCAAGAAGCCGGACGACACTAATATTTGTACTGCAAAAGGCAATGATTAAATTTTTATTTTTTTTTTCAATGAATTATCCGAAAAGTATTCATCGAAATTTTAATGTTGCTTGAGGCACGAATTTTATGTATCTTTGTATTAGACGAAGTTTGGAGTCTCAATCATAAATATAAAAAAAAAAAATCAGTCAAATTTGAAACGTATGAACAAGGTCAGAATGTAAAGATCACGAGCTTTTACAGCAAGTTTAACCTTCTAAGATGCGGGTGAGAAGAAATATTCAACGTGTTCAGAAAATGCCCTGTTAAGGATAACTTTAAAAAAACATTTCCCAAATAAATTCACTCCTCCCTTATAACAATATACCGTAATATTATAAGTTTAACCTCCTTCTTCCTATCGATAAAAACAGAATTTTCAAAACAAAAAAGAAAAAAAAAAAATAGATTATGCTAAAAAAAAGTATATTTTTATTAAAGTGCGATTCGGTGGGAGATGATCTATTTTTTCGTTTTTTTTAATTCTATAATACGATATTTAAACTGGTTTCTTCGATATTCTGCCTGTCGCGTTCCAATTTGAAATTTTTAGAATGAACTAAAATCCGACGATGGAAGCTTCGATAAACCACTAGCGTCGGTAATACTCGTCAAGGACATAGCCAGTACGGTCACCCAGCTGGGGATTTATGTGAAAACTTTTCACCATATTATAAACAGCTATTCTGGAAAACTAAACAGCAAGCTAGCTGATTACAATATATAACTTTGTTTAGACAAATGATGGAAAAATTTTTGTAAAAAGAAATCCAGATGAGCGGATAATTAGAATAAGAGTGTATAAAGAGTGTAGTTAAGAAGTGTCTTTCTGTGTTCTCTTTCTTCATACAATTAGAGTTGAAATTTAACGTAATCACATTAATTCCGGCCTCTCTCCCTTCATCGAGGAAGATGCACAGCATCAACGATGAAGATAACGACTACAACCATCGACGAACGGAACAAACGTCGCACCTAATCAAACCAGATGAATTTCCGCCGTTATCTATCGTCGTCACAAAAGGCTTATCTTCATTATCAAGAAATTTCAATTTTAAAAACAAGTGACAATACAACAGTCGCTGCAGGTCATGATTTTCTTTAATTTCTAACGCGAATCACGCCGTACTAAATAATTTTTTCGCTGGCGTTATAAAAACAATATTACAAGATCATTCCGCTAACAAATTTCGATTGCCCAATCCGATGAACGAGGAATAATTTTTTCTTACATTCCGGACACCTCCATAAAAGACTATTATACCGCTTTAAAACATAAAATAGGAATTGCATCGAACATTATAGCCGCCGGATCATGCATCAGTCAAAACCGTGTCTTAAACTTTCTCCGAAATGTACAAATTGTAGAGATAGCTTTATGTCAATCAATGCGTCCATTTTTTACTAAACTATCGTGACCATGATCACAGGATTTTTATAAATACAGCTGACCCCATATGCTTTTTATATGTAAAGCAAAACATCACAAAGCCGAAAACCAAAACAGTCAAAAAAGAAACGAAAAAAGACAACTACAACTCCATCCCAACCATACGTCGTCCACTATGCTTGATCAAAGTAAAGAAAAAATGGAAACAGATGACCTATGAAGCTCCTCGTCAGATTCAGAATCAGAAATGAATCACTTTAAAACATCGCCATTGTCTCACTCGAATATAAAAACCGCTGACATCTCAGAAACCACGTCAACAATACATCCATCAGCAATTTTCTTCGCTGCAAAAATGCTTCTCTACAACTTCTGACGGAAACGTCATTTAATAAGATTCATTCAGTTTCTCGAAGGAACGAAACAATTAAGTGGCACAAATGCTGGACATAAATGTGTTCGAATTAGTTATACCATACTACAGTAAACCGTCACTTGAACAAAAATATATGAAAGCGAGATTTAGAAAAATAATCAAAAAATTACAAAAATGTAATAACACGGACAAAGAAATTCCTGACTATCCTTCCTCCCAACAAGAAGATTAACCGGAATAATGAATTTTAGTCAACGGGATACAAAAATAATAAGCTTGTAATGGGGTTTTCAGCCATCTCGAAGAACTCCAGTTATTAATAGCTACATATAATCCATTTATTATATGTATACGAGAAACACATGTTCAGCCACATCAAACATTACCTTCGTATCATATAATATGTAAAAGTTTAAATTCTCAACCAAAATCACATGGCGGCATCTTTATAGACATACGAAAAGATATTACCTACACAGAAATGTCAACATTGATCACAATCAAACGCTAGCAGTATACATTAATATAACACCTCCCGTCCCAATATGTACCATCTACATTCCACAGTACACGAAGAAAGTACCTACACATCAATAATAAATATTCTCCCTACACCGTTCATATTCATTGGTGACTTCAATTGGCATAATGATATTCCAGGTAGCAACAAAACTGATAGTGGAAGGAAATTATTAACTCGCATAATGGAGAACTTTTCCGTTCGTAATACGAGCGAACCTACGCATGACAGTACCACGTACAGAACGTAGAGCACAAATGATTTTACATTAAGCTCTAGTCAGATTGTTCATCTAATTGAGGTTCATCATTATGAAGACATGGGCGGCAGTGATCACTTTTCACAGATTATGAAAGCGAACATGACCTCACACATATGTAAGACGGCCAGCCCTGAATTTCAAAAAAGCAAATTGGGAAATGTTCCAGCAATTATGTCAGACCGAGGTCGACATTGATGACGGTAACACGGATACAACGGTTCGCTCATTTCCTAACGGAATCCTAAAATGTTCCGAAAAATCAATCCCGAGAAACAGGCCGTTATCCACAAACAAAGTCCTAGTACCGTGGTGGTTAGAAAAGTGCTCGTGAACAATGATAAAACAAGAGATTAACCATTTTCTCCATTACCTTCGATAAAGTACTAATTAGTAAAATCAGATAGAAAAAAAGGGATTAACCTTCAGGATCGGAACTACAACTGTGGTTTTCCAAGCTAGTGGCAGGTCACCGGTTGACCATATTTGATTATAGATGTGAAGGAGGAATACTTTAGCTGGGTTGGGGAGATGTTTGATCATAAAACGATGGATGGGATCGGCGCCAGATACACCATACTTCGTTTTATAGGTTAATTGATAGTTTCAAAAAGTGTAAACGGAAGATTAAAATTGTTATCGCGTTTATCATTGTAATTTTAAACTACTATGCGCATAGTTGCGCGAGACATATTCACTATTACTAAACAATTTCCTAAATATAATACAAGATCCATCTGACATATAATTAAGAAAAAAAATTTATTCCGTTTATAAATATTTACATTTTTTAAATTTATTTGTGGGTGTAGATGTTTTTTTTTCGGCATAATATTGCATTGTCCTCGGATTCTGATAATTAGTAAAAATTTCGAATCGTTCGAACATTGGGAAATGGTTAAAAAATTGATTCCGAAATTTCATTAGAAACATACAAAGTTACCAGTGAAACTAATATAAAGCACACAAAGAAGAAAAAAAAGAAAATTGCTGGTCTTAAAAAGTAGCGGTATTATATAACCTTTCCGAAAATTACAAAAATAAAATTACTCGACCACATCGAAATTAATAATCACAAAATTCGCGACGGCTAAGTATACAATTTGAAAATTGAAAAATTAGGAATAGACTAATTTCAAAAGAGCTGCACCGGAGAAAAGTGGAAATACCTTTTTTTTCAATCGCTTTTTAAAAAAAAAAAAAAAAAAAAGGAAATCATTAATATTAAAGTACGAAATGTTTGCAAATAGCCAAATCGTCAAAGCAGGCGGCTGCAAAATAGGCTGCATTTTTTTTTAAAGGTTAAATTTTTAATTTTTCGACTGAATTTTACTTTTCCCAAAATCCGACCAATTTTTTCTACGATTCCCCCTTTGATGTAAGAAAATGTAACGTGACTTCAAAATTCCTCCTCACTTTCACTCCATTTAATCTTTTACTTTTCAAATTCTTTTTTTTTCTTTTAGGCAAGTTAAATCAGCTGCTTTTTCCCGATATTTGCACTAACCGTATATCACTTTTTTCTCTGTTCATCAGTTCCATTTTATTTTTTCCCTTTTCGCATGCTTCCGTCGCGCTTTTTATTAATGTTCTCCAAAAATAGCGCATCTCATTAAATTTTCTACAATTTTCCAAATAATAGTGGACTTACTCTGGCTTGTAATTGTTCAGTTCACATTTTGCTCCATTATAGAAAATTTTCGACACCTGATGTCATTAACGGCGAAAAAAATTTAAAAAACGAAATCGACCGTTTTTTTTTTGTTTTTTTTTCCGGTAATTAAAAATTAAAAATAAATAAAAAACCGCAAAGTCCTAAATTAGAAAGAACTTCAACTCAAAAAAAATATGTTTGTCTCAACGCATCGCCGCTATAAATTTTTTTTTTTTTTTTTGTTTATTTGCTATATTGAACTGCCCTAGGGCATACACACAATAATTTTAATAATCAAGAATAACTAGCGTAGGTGAAGATTCGGCCACTGCCTTATCTCAGAGCTATAACTGTATGCGCTTAAGTTTAGATAAGTCTATTTATACATAAGAATATATACGATAAAAGTATAACGGTTTATAGGATCTCGTGCGGTTTGATCCGCCTTAATCTACGAGTATCTCCTTTTGTATTGAGGAGCGCAGCTACGATTGGGTTTGAATGACCGCAAAGTTTTGTCACGTGCTTCCCGGCGTGGAGACTGGCAATTCCATCAACGTCCAGGATTTTTAAGTCGCGATGTAGTACAGTATTAGGAATATACCAAGGGGCTTTGGTTATCAGGCGAAGTACTTTATTCTGAAATCTTTGGATTATGAGCTTGTTCGACCTTTTCGTAGTACCCCAGAGTTGAATACCGTAACTCCAGATAGGCATTAGGATCGATAGGTATATCAGCCGTTTGTTAGTTAAGCTAACGGAAGAGTGATATCCGAGCAGCCAGTATAATTCGCGTAATCGAATGCAAAGTTCCTGGCGTTTGATTTTGACATGATGCTTCCAGTTTAGCCGACGATCAAGGTGCATCCCCAAATATTTCGCCGAATCGCTATTCAAAATGAGCTTCCCATTCACAGTTGACGGGATATACTGGGCGGAGCGCAAGGAAAAATCCACTCTAATAGATTTGTGCTCATTCAACTGAATCTTCCAATTTTTTGCCCAAGCGCAAATTTCGTCGATAGCTAGCTGCAGATCTTTGACTGCAGTTTCATAGGAACTGCTAACTGATAGCAGAGCAGTATCATCTGCAAACATGGAGACTGTAACTGAAGGAACCGTAGGAGTGTCAGCAGAGTAAACCAGGTATAGAATCGGACCCAGTACGCTTCCTTGTGGGACTCCTGCCTGTATCATATGACGATTTGATATGGATCCTTTGAATTCAACTTTGAAGCTTCTTTTGTATAAGTATGATTTCAGGATTTCGCAATAATTGTGAGGTAAAATACTGCTCAATTTGTGTATGAGGCCTTCGTGCCAAACTCGATCGAAAGCTTTCTCAACGTCTAGGAATATCGCTGAACAAAATTTTTTGTCTTCGAAGGACCGCTCTATTATTTGAGTAACCCTATGGATTTGCTGTATGGTCGAGTGCTGGCTCCGAAATCCAAACTGCCAGTTTGGGATAATTGCAGCGCGATCAATAATAGTTTTAAGTCGAAGAAAAAAAAGTTTTTCGAAGATTTTGGCTACAACTGGCAGGAGAGAGATTGGTCTGTAGGATTGCATTAGCTCTTGAGGTTTCCCAGGTTTAGGGATAACGATGACTTTGGCTATCTTCCACTGCTCAGGAAAATGGAGAATTCTTAGTATGCCATTGTAAATATAAGTTAGATATGTGATGGCTTTTTTAGGAAGCTCTTGAAGAATTTTTACTGAGATGTTATCCATGCCCGGAGATTTCCTGATTTTTAATTTGTTGATGGCTTTAGCCACTTCCTTAGGTGTGATGTGTGCAATTTTCTCCGGCTCAATTGATCTGATGTTAATCTCAACATTGGAGTTTATACTGTTAGGCTTAAATACATCTTCGAAATATAAAGCGAAGGCTCCGGCTTTCTCACTATTTCCACTAATCCAGTCTCCGTTACTGCTATGAATGGGCATATTGGTATCATGCGGATGTTTGATTCTACGCGTAGCTTTCCACAATGAGTAATTTTTCTCTTCATTCGGAGAAAGATGAAGTAAGTACTCATCAAGCGACTTGAAATTAATTTTTCGAATTAATTCCGAAGTTTCCTTGCTCAATTTGTTGAAGATGGTTTTATCTGCAGGATTACGAGTACGTTGCCACCGCTTACGCGCTCTTCGCCTTCTCAGAACTAGGTCCCGTACCATCCTAGGGTACAATAATTCCTTGTTAGAAGCAGCCTTTTGTTCAGGTGTAGCTGCTATAGCAGAATTGGTGACAATTGATGTAAAATTGTGTACCGCTAAATCTAGTTCATCCGGAGATTTAATTCTTACTTTGAGATTTATGGAGTTTTCAATAGTGACTCGCATTTTGTCCCAGTTGGTATGTTTGTTAGTTAGTCCTGCGCGCTCTCCTTGTTTAAACAATACAGTACTACTTAAGGATAAGATTACAGGAGAATGATCGGAAGAAAGGTCCGCAATATTTCTAAGATCCATGTAGTTAGTAGACACGTTTCGTACAATAAAGAAGTCTAATATATCCGGAGTTCTGTTGGGGTCTGAAGGCCAGTAGGTAGGTTGCTGCGGAGGTAAGAACGTTCCGTTGATTTTGCGCACTGATTTGAGCAATTCTCTTCCTCTTTGATTTGTGGCTCTGGATCCCCAATGCTCATTTTTTGCGTTGAAGTCTCCTCCGACAATCCATTTTGCACCCAATTTAGCAAATAATCCGCTAAAATCGGCAGCGTCAATTGCTTGATTGGGCGAGCAGTAGATTGAAGCGACTAAAGTTTTCGTGTGATGTAATTGAATGCTGAGGCAAGTCGCCTGAAAGAGATTGGAGCATATGTTTGTTTCTTCAGCAAACACAATTGAGTTTTTAACAAAAATAGCACTGCCACCACGAGCTTTGCCACTCGGATGATTGCAATGATGGGTCGAGTACCCCTTGATTTTCTTCAAGTGAACTTTGTTAGTAAAGTGTGTTTCAGAGACTAGTGCAACATCAATATTCTCGTGATGTAGAAAATTTTCAAATTCATTTATCTTCGAAAGAAGACCATTAGCATTCCAGATCATGATTTGAATAGAATCTGTCATTTTCGTTTTTGCTGTTTTCGCTTAGGTGAGAGGTTGGTTGAATTTTCTAAAGAGTTAACTCTAGCAATTAATTTTTCTAGCATTTTTTCAAGTGTATTGTTAGAATCAAGAAGGCTCTGCACTAAAGCTACTAATTCGGGGTGAGCGTTTTTTTCCTGGTTCCTCGGTGGAGCTATTGTGTTTTTGTTAACGTCAGGCGTAGGGGTGACTGTCTGTGAGGCCACAGCGGAATAGGAGATCCCTTCTCTTGTGAACGATGGGGAACTGATGGCCAACGAGGATTTTGATGTATGCTGAGTAGGTTCGGGCGCCACAAATCTCGCGAGTTGCAGTTTGTTTTTAAAGGTTGGACAGCCTCTGTAATTTGCCGTGTGTTCACCGCCACAGTTGGCGCATTTGCACTTGGACGATTTAGGTTTCACGCATGCGGAAGTTAAGTGTTCTTCGGCGCATTTGACGCACTTCGGAGGCTTAGAACAGTAGTTTTTAGAATGGCCGATGGCCTGGCAGCGCTTGCATTGGGGGACGTCGTTTATCTTCCTGGGAAGTTCGGTCTTAATTTTAACGTACAGCATATGAGTGATGTCTAGTGCCTCGCTGTTGTTTTCGCGCGGCTCGAGTTCCACCCGAAATAACGGAAGGTTAATCAATGAATATAAGTCTCCGTCTTTTTTCTTAATTTGAATGTTAGTTATACGTCTGGCTTCATGCCCAACTTTCGATAATTCAGAAGCAATGTCGTCGACGTTTGTTGTTGGGTGTAAATATCGAATGAAGAACACGAATGGTTTTTCTTCCTTTAGCTGGTAAGTATGATAGGAAATTTTTCCTACTTGAACGTGAGAGTCAGAGTTGGATAACTCGTCAAGTAATTTTCTGAGCTTACGATACTCATCAGGAGTTTTGGGTTGAATTTTTAACACGTTATTTGCAAGTGCTTTTCGTTCGCATACTAGGCGGTTTTCTTTCAAAAGGCTGTCGAATGCAGAGATATTTTGAATACCGCTAGTAAAAATAGGTGGAGGTTTGAAGGACAGAGATTGTCCTTCCTTTCCATTTTTGGGTTTGATTTTTTTATCTGCCTTGGTCAGATTAGAATCAGGAGTTTGATTTAATTTACAGCTTCTTCGAAGTAAAGAGTTTTCTTCTCTTAGCAGAGCAACTTCTGCTAACAGTTCCTCAACTTTCTTTGATAACTCTTCAACCGTATTCATGACGCATGATTGGATTGTAATACGCAAGAAAGGTACGAAACGAAATTTTAACGATGGTTATGTGGTAACACCGTTGGAACCGATCGAAATAGGTTTACGCTATAATTGCCGAGAAAGCGACAATATTTAGCTGATAGTCGATAAGATAAATAAAATTAATTAAATACAATGAAATACGAATAGATAAGAGAAATAAATAAAACGGTCTCACTGATTATTCGATGGTTGAGCGCAACACATATAAATAGACTTTATCACACGCGAACAAAACCGTTTCTGCCGCTATAAATAAAAACAAATTTTTCAAAATCTCTCTCTCTCTCTCTCTCTTTCTCACTTTTTTAACGGTAGTATTTAAATTATTTTTTTTCTCTTTTTTTTTGTTTTTGCCACACCGGTCAAACCATTGGCACTGCTGAAACGCAAGGAAGAATAACAGAAAAAAAGAATAATAGCAAAACGAAATTAAAATTAAATATTGTCTCTTTTCCTGGTGGATCGGAAACAACCAACAACATACCATTTAGTTTATACCTTAATCGAAGACGGTGATCAGCAGATACGTATATGCGAAAGTAAAAAGGAAGTTAACGATCACGATGGGCATCTCTTCTTCAGACGACAACACTTAAATATAACCTAAGTGTTTTTTTCTATTGAAATAACTGCTTTCTTAATAAAAGATTAACAGCGTAGATATTGATATCTTCGTTATTCCTGGGAACCGACTTCACGCTACACTGATAGCTTGTGGAGAACCACTTCGGGTGGGTTTCGTTGATTTAATTTGATGTTTACTTCTTACTTTCGCGATATTCTACCTCACTACTCGTGAGCGTAATATAACGGAGGCTGTAAAGGAAAACACTTAACGATCATACGACCAGAACACTGTTTACTTGGCGATGAAAACACTCCCGTTATGTGCTTGTCACTAATTTAATCAGAGATGTATGAAAATATATGTGCTGCCGTGTAATCCTCCGAAATATCTCTACACCGTCTCCTTCTTAATCTTCGATGTGAACATCGCGCAAAACGTATTTGATTTTCATACGAGCAGGGAGTGTGTCGTAGAACTTTCTGCACCGAGTTTTATGGACTACTTCATTAACGTATGGATTGTTTAATTCGACACATAAAAGAGGACGTTGATGCCTTAAGATTCTTGAAGTTACCGCATGCATTTGATAGTGTTCGCTGAAAACGTGTTCCATACACCTCGAGTCCATATCTCCAAATAAATGATCGTCGCGTATTTACAGTGTTTTTTGGGATAACTTCGGATTTTCTGTTGAAGATACAGTCTAATGTCTTGGTTCTGGAAATAATTTTTTGCCTACAATGAGACACGTGAGCTCTCCAAGTGAGACAACACAATCGGGAACTACACCTAGGCATCTAACTGATTTTTAGCAAACATTCTCGCCCACACGAAAAAATTTTAAAAACCAACCCAAAATATCGCACTGGATTTCTAAACAAGGTGTTTAATGCTTTATCTGTGGAAAAAAATTAATTTCATAAGCGAGTTAAACAGTTCCCCACGAATAATAATATTCTTCTTAAATCTAAACGTGTTTCTAAAGAATTACAAAAGTTGATACGAGCTACGAAAAAAGAGAGTATTACACAAGGCGCAATTGGGAAATAATATTGACAACCCTCAAAAATGTACCGGGCGCTAATTAAGAACGTAATTGGCGAACAATAAATCTACGTTAAAAGAGATAAAAATTAATGATGAGCTTTTAACAGTCAGTGAAAATGGTCGTAGCAAAACGCTTTAATAATTATTTTGTAGATGCGGTAAAAACAGTACTCGTAGAAAATAATTTAATTTCGGACACAAAAGTTTTGCAAACAGCGATGATTACATTAGCAATTCATTCGGATTGGTTGACTTCACTTTTGAACATGTCAGAAATTGCGCTATTCTATCTCTACCAAATAAACACTCGTATGGTTCCCCGATAGAATACCAATTATAAAAGAAAACATAGAATTCTTCATTTAATGATTCTATCAAATCAGGTATTTTGCCGACTGCTTTAAAACTCGGTATTATTACTCCGGTATTTAAAAATAGTTCAGCGTATCAAATTACAGACCAATTTGTTTTTACTTTTCTCATTTTCAACAATTTTTGAAAAATGTCTAAAAATAAAATTCTTAAACTACTTAAATAAAAAATTACTTTTTTTTAAGCAAAAACCAATTTGGTTTCTTAAAGGACAAGTGCACAGATGATGCTGTTCAACCTTATCGCGGCAATTACTGAAAAATTAGAGTTCGGCAGTTCTGTTACCGCGCTTCGATTTTTGCGAGGCGTTTGATATTGTAAACTGTAATATTCTTTAAAGTCAATTATATGCCTGTGGCTTTTGGGGGGATTTTTATCTATAATTCGATACAATCTTACTTAACAGGTAGAAAAATTATTACAAAAATAAATAGTACTTTAAGTGATTGTTTGCTGATCCCGGCGTTCCATAGGGCAGTATTTTGTGGGACCTTTATTATTTTTGATTTACATCAATAATAAATCTATGTAACCTAAAAAAGTTTCTAGTAAAATATTTAGCTACGTAGAGCGATACGGTTCTTATTGTAAGCTTCCCGTTTTTCTAATTTACTTCGAGAGTTAGCTCAGTGTGATGCTAACAAAATACGAAACTGGATGTCGTTAAATCACACGCAATTAACCATTAAAAAAACAAAATATATTTCATATTTAGCCATCTCCCTTAACGTAGCTGGGACCAGTTAAAAATACACTGTCTAAAAATAATACTTTTCTAGATAGAGGTTACGAAGTTAAATACTTAGGGGAGTATATTTCGATTGCAAAATAGTTCTCCGTTGAAGATCGTGACCATACGGGAACAGCTGATTTTCACGGCGTCCTCGGCCGATGATTGAGTCTCGCAGGGTAGTAATGAACTGATTTCGCGGGTGCATACACCATACAGCAACTGCACTGTACTATTTTCTTTTTTTTTACTCCCCTTGGGTTTGCTACCAAAGAGCATTAGCCCAGCAAAAAGGAATGGATACACGGAATAGATTAGAAATTATATTTTTATTCTGTCGGCAATGGAATCAAGGAACACCCCTAGGACAGGAACAACAGAGAGAATAGGCAGAGAAAGAACATAAGAGACGTTGCGAAAGGAGCAGGAAGACCAAGCTTTAAAAGATGATAATAAAGTAACTCACACTCGCGAGATAAACCGGAGCACTCGAAGAGCACGTGATTCGCATCACAAACATACACTGGGAGAACCTTCAGGATCCAATGGATAATTAGGAGATGTAGCCCCAAGGAAAAGCGATTTAGAAAAGAAAAAAGGAGACTATGCGAGAAACGGAGGCGAGATACCGTACTAGGATATTGGTTGTCAGATTAAACTAGTCTCACTTGTGGCGGTTTGCTTTCTGTCTCGATAGAAACGTAAATTTGCTAACCCCTTATAATTTTTTTTTTTTTTAGCCCAGCTTTCGCCTTTTGGCCAGTCTATACTCAGATCTAAATACCTAACTATTTCCTTCTTATATTTTTACATTAGCAGTTTTTAAAAATATATATAACGCCTTACATTCTAAGGACAATGGCTCCTTTACAATTTGGTATAGAGATATCGGTAATGTGTAATATTTATTTAGAATTTCTTTCATCAATTTCTGCCTTTCCTTTTTATATTTCTCACATTGCCAGACCATATGTTCCATTGACCCCTTTAATCCGCATTCATTACAATTATTTGTTATTCCTAATTATTGTAATGTGTAATCCGATGATGGCCTAATCTTATACGACATATTGCACAGATGTATGTTCTAAACCTTTTAAACCAATTCTCTATTCTGTTCTTAATGGCGTAATATATTTTTCCTTTTATTTCACTCTTGTTTTTTTATACTCTGCGTTCCATCTTCGAACTATATCATCTCTTATGTAAGGAACGAATTCCTCCCAGTTTAACTTAATTTGCCTGTTTTTATATTTTCTCCTTTTACATAAATTGTCTATTATTTCATTTCCTTCGATTCCTCTGTGTGCAGGAATCCATTTAAATTTGACTATGTTGTTTTGTTTGTATAGTCTCATTATCTAATCTTTATTTCAATATTATACGCTTTATTCGGATTTGTATTTTTTTTTAATTTAGCTAAGTTGGCCTGCGAATCTGATAGTATTAGAATTTTCTTATTTTGTCGGTTTCTCAGAAATTCCAGTACCAGGAATATTGCATAGAGTTCCATCATAAACGAGGTCCCAGCGTATGTGAGCCGATAAACCCTGTTAATCTGTAGGTTACTGTAATAAAAACCGGCCGAATATATGCCTCTTGTCCTGTCCACTGATCCATCAGTGTATAAGTGTATTCGTACTCTAAATAATTTCTTAACATTTCTTTAAATTGCGTATTATTTATTTGACCATTTATATAATTAAATGAAGCGGCCAAAATATATTATATCGCCCTATGAGAAAAGTCATACAAAAAAACCAGTAGCGAAACTATACATCATCGCGCTAGTTTGCATTTCACTAAAAATTGTTTCCGTTCGATGCGGGTGACGCGTCGAGAAATATAAAACTTTTTTTGAGAAAAAAAAAAAAACGATAAATAGAATTAGGCGAATTAAAAATCGATCGAGTAGACTTCGACCAATTAAAAGAGCGGTTGATGAACTAAGGTGAACCGATATGCAACTAGGATAATTTTTGGCAGTGTATTGAGTGAATTTGTGAAAAACGAACGAAGCGCATTCCGACGGCAAAGTGTTAACAAGAAATATTTATTTGCAGCGTCCAAGTTTGCACTTGTGAACTTTTGAAATAATTATTCGACTCGAAGGAAGCAATTAAAATTTCGCTTTTGTCGGCATGTTTTACGGTTGCTTTCGGCAAAACAATAAAACAGGGACGAGCCGTCGGTGAAAAAGTTTCTTTATATCATTAAAAAACTCCGAACAAAAGTTAATTAGTAAACTTTCGGCCAAGCTCCTTGCAAGAGAAACTGTTGAGAATGTAAATCAGAGAATTAGAGGACTCGGCCGATGTTACTAGCAACAAAAGGAAGCCGGCTCCTGCGAAATAAATCCAATTATGCAAAAGATACTACCGATAGCGCGCGAACTTTCCAGCGAATAAAAAAGCGCACACAAAAAACCCTCAAATTACAGCGATTTCCATTTGCCGACCGCCGCTCATCTAGCCGCTGCTCAGTGTGAAAGAATTCTCCTGTCTGGTCCGTTAACTAGCGCCATCTATTTTATTCGATAAAACTGACAAACAAACGTGAAAATTACGAATAACTTTCCCTAAACACGACGCAAGTTTTCCCCTAAACTGCCAAATTAAACTTTTCACTTTTAGTCAGATTAACTCCTTCCCCTCTCTTTTTCGTTCCGTTGAATTTTCTTCATTTCTTCGTTGACGTCGAAAGTATATTGTTTCCAACGATCTCACGCTAATTAGCGCGTAACATAAACGTCTAGGAGATCTCATCAGTTGGGTTAATTTAATTTTTTTTTTGTTCGACCTCACGAACCCTATAATTCTCATTAGCAAGAAGGTGAATACCGCGAGTACTATTCGCATCATTTTGAACTTCTCGCTAAATGGAATCCGAATTGGCCAGCAAGGAAAGGTAAGGAAATAAAGATGATCGAAAGAAATAAAATAAATCGCTTTATATGGTACTTATTTATTACACTAATTCTCGAAGCCCCCGTTTAAATGGCCAGAAATAAAACTAATAATGGTAATATTCAATCACCGATGATACTGGCTTTTAGACTTCACTTTCTTGATGTGCCCTTCCCAGAGCGTTGGCGATCAGATGGCAGCTAGAACTTGCGTTCTCTTGCTCCTTGGATGAGATCATGGATTGAGCTGATGCCCCCAGTTCTTAATGTTTTCTATCCAGTCTGTTCTCCGTATTCTTGCACTTCCCTCCATTTTCCCTTGGCTAATAAGCTGTAGGATCTCAAATTTTTGTCCTCTAATGATGCGGCCAAAATATTTAACTTTTCTATCTATTATCCATTTAACCAACATTCTTTCGGCCTTTGCCCCATATCTAATATTCTTTTATTGGATGTTTTGGTTATCCACGAAATCTTTAACATTCTCCTATCTCTACTGCTTTTAGTCGACCAATTTGTCTTTTATTAATCGTCGCTGATTCTATACCGTACAACGAAATTGGAAAAGTGTAAGATCGCACAATGTACCGTCTCATACCTAGGCATAAGGATCTATCGCAGAGTAGATTTTTCATGTTATTGAAAGCTGTCCTAGCATAGTTACATCTCCTTTTTATTTCGATATCCAAATATAGGTTTTCTGTGATGTAACATCGCAGATATTTGAACTTATCAACCTCTATCAACAAAATTTCATTATTAACAGTGATTGTAGCCTGACTGAACTGTTTCTTGCTAACCAGCATCCATTTTGTTTTCTGAACATTGATGTTCAGATTGTACGTCTGCCCCACCAGCTTAAGTCTGTTAATAAGATGTTGGAGATCTTGAATGTCATCCGACAAAGTTATTAATTATTTTTCCGTTTATCCGGATTCCGTATGGTAAATCTAAAATAGACTTCTTGAAAATTTGTTCAGCATAGAGATTGAATGGAAGAATGCAGCCTTGCCTGACACCCGGTCGGACTTCGATTTTTATCTTATCTCGGCGTGGTACTAATATTAATTCCGCTTCCTGATTCCAATATAAATTCTTAATGATTTTTATATCACTTTTATCAATTCCAGTACCTTCGAGTATCGCAATTAATTTATCATGTTGGACATTGTCAAATGCCCTTTCGTAATCTATAAAGCAGATAAATCTTTATTCATTTCTCTACTTTTTTGCAGTTGCATTACTATTAATACTTCTTTAGTTCCAACACAACGGCGAAATCCAAATTGCGTGTCTGAAAAATCGATCTCACATTTAGATCGGATTCGTTGGCGAATAATCCTTAAAAAGGTTTTTACTAGGTGGCTTATAAAGCTGATAGTACGATAGTACCCACATTCCTTTGGATATTGTTTCTTTGGTATCAGCACAAATGAAGATTTGAGCCAATTAGTCGGAATCTTTTCAGAGCTATACATCTGATTGAAGAGTACAGAGTTAGTTTCTTAATATTGTCGTCGTTTACAAATTGAATTATGCCTCCCGGAACTTTATCCGGTCCAGAATTGCCTTCTTTGTTTGTATCAGTTTAATTGCGTGTCTTACTTCAGATTTTAAGATCGGAAAGTTTCTTTCTCTATTGCTGTTGAAATTGTTAGTATCAAAAAAAAATTTTTTTTTTTAGATAGAGCTTGCAGGTTTCCTCCTTGTCCCTTTTTTTCAATAACTGGCGCGCCGTTTTTATCTACTAGCCTAGTAGACTTATGTCGAAAACCTTTACCGGTCACTGTTTTAATTAGTTTATGCATCTTTTTTTTTTTTTTTGGGCGCGCCAGCGGCATTGACCCAACAACAAGAAAACTAAGCTAAGAAATTAAATAACTAAGCGGTCCGAAATGGACGCAACAAAGGACAGCAGTGCGGACACCACAGAAGATGAAGGAAAGGAGAGGATAAAGGAAGAGTTTCTTAAAAGCATCGTGTTTTTCGGCTAATGCTTCAATTTCTTTACACTGTTCTTCCATCCAGTTATTTTTAGCTTTAGTTCTCTTTTTTACTTTCTTATTTAGCCTATTATACTCAATTAGATTCGCGTTTTTGTAATTTCTCCTTTCAAGTCCATAATTTCGTCGGTGTCATCCACTTCTTTTTCTTCTTGACCCCCTAACCTTTCTTCAGATATTTTTGACAGGTAGCTAAAACTGCTTTATTCGATCTTTCTACTGTTAATTCCGTGTTTATTTGTTTAAGATTGGCATTTAATTCTTCAGCTATCTTAGCTTTCACATCTGCTGATCCATATTCCGGAATCTATTGTTCACTATGATGTAATCAATTTGATTTCTGATAACGACTTCATTGCCATCTCCAGGAGCTTTCCATGTATAAAGACGTCGCTTTGGTAACTTAAACCAGGTGTTTGTTATGATCAAGCCGTTTTATTCACAGAATTCTACTAATTTGTCTCCCCGCATATTGCTGGTGCCAAAACCAAATGATTCAACAGAGTTTCCACGTTTACCATTTCCTACTTTCGCATTATAGTCGCCCACTATTGTTAAAATATCGTGACAATTTAGTTTGTCTATTGCTTTCTGAATGGACTCATACAGTTCTTCGGTTAATTGGTCATATTTAGGATCAGATGTTGGGGCATAAACTTAAATTATATTTATTAGGCACTGGCCACCTTCGATCTGTAACCAGCATAATTCGATCTGTAATTGGTGTATACCCCAGTACATGTTGCGCCACCTTTTGTGATATCCCTACACCGTTTTTGCTGCAGTTGTCTTCTTCTTCATATCCGGAATAAGAAAATATTCCCTCATCCTGCCGGTGGACTCCGGTACCTGGCCACCTCGGCTCGCATATTCCCGTAACATTGAGATTTAAGCGTTTCATCTTTAACAGCGCATTTTGCAATCTTCTAGCTTGGTAAAACGTTCTTACATTCCGAGTACCGATGTTGTAAAATTGTTTTTTTATTGATATTAACTATGGGGTTATTCCATATCTTATTTCAATTTAAAAGTTGCTTCTCTGCCATCGCGCGATAACCCGGGGATTGAAATCTCAATTCTTCAACGTATTTGTCCTCGTCTATAGAGTGCTGTACCAACAAGGGCACAAGAGGACTCGAGCCAACCTGTATTGCTACAGGAGGCCGCCTATTGTCTGGCATACTCTTATATAAGTGTGCCCCATAGGTACAGCATTTATGTTATTTTCTTGACACGTCATAATTATCGAGAAAGGTACAATGGTGGTTTCCCGTTTCTTTTCACTGGATTTTCTGTTAGGGTTTACTCCCTAACCGAAAGGATCCGGTTTTAAAGATACCCGCCTACTCACTCTAAATTGGTATTCGCCAATCTGACTGAGCACATATATCACCAATGAGTTGCTGATAGTCTACTGTTGTTAGAGCAATAAAAAGTTTAACGGTATTTATTAGTAGGGGACACTCGAATTCCGCACAAAGCACTAACACAGTGACAAGTCACACACGAATTCCGCACCAGACCCGAAATAGCCCACCCGCTGACAACTCGAATTGCGCACAGCCTTTAAAAAAAAATACTCTGATTTTATAAAATCGATGAAGGAATAAAATGAGTAAAAGTCGCTCTTTCAGTGACTTCCAAAATGTGTTATCGTAATGAAACGCGTTTACTATTTGGAATAATAAGCGAACAACATTTCAGTCGATTAAAAAAGACTTTAACGTTTGCGAAAAATAGGCTACTATCCCGTTAGCAGTACGATTGTTATTCGAAATAATTTTTAACAACCTCTAGGGAACGTACTCATATTTAAAGAAATGTTGCATAAAATAGAATAATTTTTGCACGAATATGATATAAAATAACGTAAATTACGATAATTTCTAACTGAATATGTAGAATTTTCAGCGCACGGCATATTATGTTTCATGAAGCTTCTATTTCACATTAATACAAAATACTTTCATATCAACTGATTAATGTACATAAAATATAAATGTGACTATGTAAAATTTTCGAGTTTGACAAATTAAATATGTTATTATAATATAGAGTTACTTAGAGTTTGAGGGAACCGAGTTTCGGGAAAGTTTCAATTCAGATTTTATTTTATCCATTAATCAGTGTTCAATCTCAGTTATAAATTGTTATTTGAATTAAAACCAAATTTGTTAAAAATCGTAATTTTTTCATTTAGTGTACCATCAAAAAATAAAATCCTATTTAAAACAATTTAATGATAAAACTTACAATGATAATAATTACGTAAATAAATAGTGTTAGTACTACTACCTTTTTTCTTTAAATGTTGGTTGGATTTAACAAGATAATTTTCCTTCGTCAAGTTTTTATAATTTGTAGTTTATTGTAAACTAGCTGACCCGGCGAACTTCGTACCGCCCCAGAACCAATAAATATTGTGTTAACTTATAAGCAATCAATACTCAAAAAAAATTAAGTTCAATAAATGTACAAAAATCAAAATGAAAAGTATTTTAATTACATTGAAATAAATGTAATTCACGTGGCAGCAAGGCATTATCCTCCTTAATAACAAAAATCAGTATAAATTTACTTTGAAAAATTAAAGTAAACTACTTTTTGGAAACATGCTTTTTCGGGCTATATCATCAGCTAACAACACATAGTACACACTCAATTTATATACTTTTTAATAAAGTGTGTACTCTGTGCACTTAGCTGATGATGGGCTGTAAACGAAAAAACGTGTTTCTAAAGTAATTTAATTTCTTAAAGTAAATTTATACCGATTTTTACGATTTCGTACACATATAATGTACGGAATAATCCGAATAAGATGGTTCAGAAACGACAAAAATATTCAATTATACAATAGGCTCGGAAACGGTTTGACTTATCGGAATCAGATCATAAATTACAATCAAACTTCTCTATCTATGACAATTTACAACTTTAAGCTGATCGATTATCCTGGTCGGCAAGAAACCGTCTAGAATATATAATATAGAATTTAGAACGACCTCAAAAATCACCCTTAAAAAATTCATAACTCATCATCAGATAACCGTTTAAAATCGAAATTAAAAATATAAAACAAAACACAACAGCCCTTTCATAAAATTTAAAAATTACGATTAAAAAATTATTCGAACTCCCCTTTTGAGCCAAAAATAGCAAAAAAAATGAATTTTCTTCATAATTTTTTTTTTAAATTTTGTATTCTGCTATTCGGGACAGACACAAATTCAACAAATCAAAGATCATAAAAATCGGTCCAGCCGTTGATTTAACTAACCCGACTTTGTTTTATATACAATGCCTGTCCCACAGGAAGTAAGAGTAACTTTGGTCTAAGTAGGCACCTACTCACAGCGCGTTCGCTCCGGGTACATCTTAAAGCCCATTTAATTATCTATCGAATGCAACAAAACTAATTCACAAAATAAAATCAAAATCAAAATATATACAAAAATTAAGAGTCAATAATGCTACTAACAATAAAGGATGGATAACATTCACATTTATAAACAATAACATATACAAATTAACCAATTTATTCAAAAAACAAGGTTTAAATGTAGCATTCAAAACTAAAAATAATTTAAAATATAAAATAAACACCTTAAATTTAAAAAATAATAATATTTATGAAAATAGTGGTATATATAAAATAAATTGTACTGATTGTGAGAAATCATACATTGGTCAAACAGGGCGAAAAATCAATTGCAGATATAAAGAACATATAAAAGCATTTAATAATAATGAAATAGAAAAATCAACCTATGCAGAACATCTAATTAAAAATAAACATAAACCTAATTCAATAGAAAATACTGTAACCATCCTGGCCACTTATCACAAAGGTAATAATATGAACATTGCAGAAAATTATTATATAAATAAATATAAAAATAATATTTTAAATGACCAAACACCTAATAATAATAATCCACTGTTTAATATAAAAATTTAACTTTTTGTCTTCTTGTTTTATTTTATATTTTATATTAGTTATTAGCATTTTCAACATATAGATTTTTATACCTGCCATGTTTATTCCTCTTTACATCTACTATATATACCCATGTATTCCCTATATTCACTTCAGTATGTTTTAAGTTTCCTTTAAGTTAGTGTTAGCTGATGATGGGTTATGCCCGAAAACGTTTCTAAATAGGTATTTATCTAATTTATTGATCTATATTGTTTGTTATTAAAGTTTATTTTATTATATGAATGCAACAAACCTCGAGTTTCAACCTCCCGGGGGTTCGCCCTGCAGCATCGATTTAAAAAAAAGTGTTTCGTCGACCGCCACCGTTTTTTTGGACAAAAAAATTACAACATTTTGGAAGAAACTGTATTTCAAAGTTTTTACATAAATTATTACCCATCTTCATTATTCATATTAATCTTCTCGAAATAGGCACCTCTCGCTTGTAAAGGTCGCTTTAAACTCGCCGACAGGTGTTCTGTTTAAAATGGTCTGTACCGCATTCACGACTTCTTGATCGGTGTCGAATATTTTTCGAAATCGCGCTATGCTATCGAAATATTGTTGAATTACCGAGTCGAATATCATCAGGATACGCTTCTTTTTTTAATAAATCTAACGTCTCTTTAGCCGTTTTTTGCAACCAACAATAATAACGAATCGCATACCGCTGTTCTTGCTCGATACCTTTCTTATCCATGTTGACAACACAAAACTGCACGTGGTTTTCACAATTTGCGCCTTACTCTTTCGACTATAAAACACGTAATAATGCTCGTAGAAACGTTCGGTTTGTTGCATTTGACAGCTGATGGAATGCCCTTTAGGATTATCTGAGTGCGAGATCCGTTACGATGCGTTTTCAACCTGCCCACTCCGCTTGAAAAAAATTGTAAAGGTTGACAAAACACTTTTTTTTCAAATCGATGCTGTGGGTGTAGAGGCGAGGTATGAACTTCCGGTTTGTTGCATTCGATAGCTAATTAAATGGGCTTTAAACACGCTGTGAGTGGTTGCCTACTCACACCAAAGTTACTCTCACTTCCCGTGGGACAGCCATTGTATATAGATAGTAGACCCGGCCACGCGTTGCTATGGCTCAGTTGTAATACGTTGAATTAATATTATAAAACTAATGCTTACTGATAAAGATAAAAACGATTTAGCCAATCTAAAAACACACAGGATTGAGCCTTCGAATTCACTTTCCGGATGGTTGGAAAATGTTTTCAATGACTGCACATGTTGATTTTTATAAAAATATTTCTATATGTTTTTTACGGGCATTTAGCAGTTAAAGTGATAGACGTCTTTTTATATGTAGCTTTTTTAGAACATCTTAAAATTTTTTTTCTTGCTGAGATAAATAATAAATCACAATATTTATACGACTGAAATATGAAATTGGCACTCACCGCACAAATGTGAATATATTCATACAATATTACTGAAAGTTGCGAAAATACCGAACACATTTTAAAAACGAATACACATGGATAATATGCGAGTATCGGACGGGCAGATGAAGCACATTTACCGAAACGAAAACACAAATAGATCTGAATAACTCGGAACACGAAATACATGCAAAAAATGGTCGATGCGCTTATTGTAATGTTTCCGGTCAATCTTTCGATTTCCCGTCGGTAATTAATTTTTCGGATCAAAGACCTTTCAGTTGTATAAATGTCTCATTATTGGGAAAATCTCTTTGTGCTTCTCAAATTTCTTTCGTTACCTGATTGCCGGACATGTGTTTCATTTTTTTTTGTCATTCTCGCGGTACTTGTGAAGTCGGGTCGTTTATTATTTTCTTTTCTTTTTCCCGATTTAGGGTATACCATGTTTAAGAGAAATGCAGACCGGTTTGCACTGTACTCGCTAAACGACCATTCGCCTACATTGTTCTGCTACATCTTTTGATTATATTTTTAGTTTATCGTTGCGACCATTTAATGACGGAAAATTTAGTCCGCTACAACTCACAAATGTTAGATGCAAGCACGTCTGTGATCCAACCAATTTGAAAAAATTTCCGACTAAATTACTGCAAAATGTAATAAGAATATACCGCACATAAGGGGAGTTTTAAAATGTGCACAACACATTCTCAGTAATTCACTTTCACAAACAAATATATAAATACTCAAAACATTTAATATCTGCATATAAATAGGCAAAGCCTTTTTTCGTTTATTAACCGATTTTCTTTTTCATTTTTTGTTTGGTAGCTATTAAAAAGCAGTTTGCTTTCTTATTTTAATATAAAATTTGTACAAAAAAAAAATAAAAAAAGAACTGCTTGTTACGATATTTTTGATTCAATTATGTTTTTTTTTTTAACTGCATGCGTAGCGCATGATTTCCGTGCCGTCATTAAGCGACCGCCCGCTGATCGGCTGAGAGTCAAAAACCGACACCTTTTTTTGCTTATTCGTTCCTCGCCGTTTCCAGGTATCTGAAATTACCCGCTCGCCTGTTTGGCCTACAGCATGTTTTATTGCTTCACGTATTCTAGGCGAATTTTGTAATTTCCGTGCAGCTTTTTAAAATTTTTTTTTCTAGGAACCTAATTTAAATTTTAGCCAATATTTTAGAAAAAAAAATCAGCTAAATCGGTCGAGCCGTTCTTGAGTTACACTTTTTTGCGAATTGTGCAATTTCGGTGCTATTTTTTTAATTTTTTTTTTTTTTGCAAACCTTCTCCTAAGAACTACGAATACAACAAAAAAAAAATTATTCAAATCGGTTCAGCCGTTTTGGAGGAGAAGCGAAACCCACATAAGGCAACTCATTTTATATATAAGATATTGTATCGTATACAATAATAATCACGGAAAAATTAATTTAAATGAATAAATAAATAAATGCATAATTGTTATTACCAAATTAAACGAATGATGAATGACTATGGAAAAACTTTGAAAAATTTTTAAAATCACTTTAAATAATTTAAATACGCTGAAAATGTTTACTTCAACGTTTACAGAATGAAGACACAAATTCAAATGATCGAGGAATTTGAATTTTCTATACCTAACCACCCTCAAATTTAACAGGTTTCTTCGATGCATATACCTACAGAAGTCGCTTTCGCAAATTTCGTAGAAGATCGGCATTGTAGCGGTACATTTACAACGATTAGCCTTACAATGTGACCGGACGGAAAAGATACTTCCGAAAAATGGCTCTTTATGACCCTTGAAGGTTGCGGTATAATATTCGTTCTTTTGTATCGGTGACAATCGTTAACCGCTTTGTGCAAACGATGATGTCGGCAAGGGACAATGAAGAAAAAAGGATCTGGTCTTTTAGAGGACAGTCTTTTTTTGTTCACTTTGTTAATTGTTCAACGATAGTCAGACCCATCTTCGTTATTTTTTACGATGACACTGATGCGACCGAGAATATATCCTTCTTTCTTACACATATACATATACATACTCTCTCACTCACTTTTCATATTATGAGACTTTAAAGCTTTTACAGTGAACTTTCCCAAAATTTTCTTTCACACAAACCTTCTTCTGGCAATAACGAATACAATAAAAAAAAAAAAAAACCAATTCGGTGCAGTCGTTCGCAAGTTATGGGCGTTCATACTAATCGACGATTCATTTTTATATATATATAGATTAAATAGTTTCTTATCTAGATAATAGATATTTTTGCGCACATTTGGTCGGTATTAATGTGTTCTGATAAATGATAAAGAAGCGGAAGTTTAAACTCAAATTTAGGTTATCAGAATAAAAAAGTAATTCTTAGAAGCAACACTGAAATATGGTTTCATTACTTCCGTGTAATGTTTCCCATTAATACAGAACATGCCCGGGAAAACATTTTTTTTTTGAACTTTTAAGTTTCCAGCACCCTCCGGTAATTTAAATTTAAAGATAAAATATCGTTATATTTTTCTTTCCAAAGTATCCGTTTATATATTTTCGAAAACTACATTCGTTTGCCGTTTTTAGATGCAAATGGGGTTTAAATTAAGTGCTTATTGGAAATGTTTATTGCGATGCAAAGTTTTTGTTGTTTATTGTATATTTTAAATTTCAGGAATAATATCGGTCGGTGATTTATGCATTTTGAAGTAATTTTTAGGTAATTTTAAATTTGTCATATTACATATTCTTAACTCGTTGAGCGACTTTTAGCGCTCAGAGGTCAGAAGAGTTGTTCAAACGTTAGCATTTTCTGAAAGAGCATTTAATACTATTTTTGTATATAGCTTTACATTTTAACGTGTAAGCGTCATAATTTTTCCTCATCAAAAAACATCAAAAATTATCATCCGGCTTATAATAAGTACATGACAGCAATTCGACACTGTTTAAATTATTGCTCTATTTTTAATCATAGAAATAAAATGATATTTCAAAATTGTTATTTTACAGGCGCTTTGTAGAATTCAAACTGTTCTAAAAATATTTATCCCCACGATAAAACTGTTAACACTGATAATTTCTTAACATTAATGGTAACACGAAATTAACATTAACGTATATATGAAAGTGAAATATTTTATTAAAAATAATAACTTACAAATAAGGAAAAATTTTAGCTGCCGCTATGTCAAAAGGTAGTAGTATACACGTGTAATCATAAATATAATTCTTTTGAAACTAGAAAGATAAAAGAACACAAATGTAGACAATTAGGAGTAAGCTAAATTACTGAAAGTTGAGCTAACTGGTAAATTGCAAAAGCCGGAATCAATTTTTAATGATTAAAACATAAATATATCACAGTTATTTATCGAAACTACTTGTTTTAAAAAAAAAATGGAATTAGAAGTTTAAACAATTACGTATATTTAAAATTAATCTGGCGTATTCTCAAATATTTTTTAATAAACCGTTATACAGGAATGATTTTTAATACATAGACAGGTGTAGAGTATTTTTCATTAGTAGATTAAAAATTAATTGTCAAAAATAGGATACATAAAAATGTTGAAAGTTATCGAACATTAAAAATGTAGTACGATCAAGCGCCATCAGTTTTGGAAACCCTTAGTCCAGCGAACAGCGATTATGGTCCGAGCGTCGTTTTCGTTTGTTTTTTTATATTTCATACCTGCAAACTTCCGGTGCGCAATTCGTGTGTGGAGATTAGAGACCTTTTTTTAACCTTCGACTCAGGTAAATAACTGTGCGCAATTGGAGTGTGGCCTTATTAGTAAGATCACCTTCTTCGGCAAGTGATCCTCCCTCCGTTTTCCTATCAGCTATTTGTTGTGAGTTCCGATTTAGCTTTCCTAATCAACGCTAAGCCCGGCGAAATAGGAAATTACCACCCTGCACGACGTGGACGTGCGGTCTCACGTGGTTGTTGTTCGTTTCTCCACCGGTAAGACTAGCACCATATGACGGCCGAATGACTACTTATTAGAGATAGTTACAACAACCCGTGCCCCGCAGGGCGGCTTTTAGACTAAATTTCATAATGAAATTTTACGCTTTCAGAAACAAACTTCCTCTAAGATTTGGAACCATTCTTGTTTTTTTTTTTTAGATAGTTTCTTAAAGGTTTTCACCAAAATCCGTTGTTTTATCAAATTCATTAAAACCATCACGTAAAACCATATATACATCTATCTATCTGCATGGTTCAGTCCTTTCATGATGATCCTTCGCCAGTATTCCCGGCTTTCCTCAGCCCTCTTTAAATCCGTGTAACTGTTCAGCCCTGTGTCTTTTAGTAACGCCGCGACAAACGAATTTAGTGGCCTTCCGCATCCTCGTTTACCAGGTATTTTGGCTTCCAGTACAACTCGAAGTAATTCGTCGTGCCGTAAGACATGACTCGTCCAATTTAGCCGTGTCTTGCGACCCGGTCAAGTAATGACTTCTTTTCAGATATTCTATATTTAATAAATCTTGATTTTTTACTTTGTCCATCCAACACTTATTTTTTCCATCCTTCGCTAGCACCACATTTCAAAAGCTTGCAGTACATATGTATACATTTATAACACATGTATATGTAACATATATGTATGTATATATATTCGTAGTATTGGCCAGATAAGATGAATAACCTTTAATTAGAATTAGATGGTTGGCAAATACTTAACGTATGTATATAGCTCTTTTTATTCCAAAAACACGATAGGAATGTGGAGAACAATTATCTTTTCACTTTTTTCGGCATTAAACACCTTCTGTTCACTAATTAAATAATTCGTCAATTTATCGAAATTAGGAAAATAGCCGAACACCCACATCACTGGACTACCGCAAAGGCTAAAGCACTTACCTCTAAAGAGGACCTTTATCGTTGAATGCAATAAAAACTTTATGCCGAGGGACTTCTTAGGCTCCCTATCTCTCTTTCCTCTTCGTCCCAGCTTTACCTTTCAAGATGTATTCAATTTACATGATCTTGTCGAAAATGCCGTCGAGAAACGGCAGAGGTATGTTCAAACGTTTCTTTTTTCCCGTCGGGAAAAACACTTTCAAAAACGTAAGGAAAAATAAAGTGCATGTAATAACTTCGAATAAAGAGCGTTAACTACACACGTGGAGTACACGTGAATCGTTGTGACGTCACCGAACACCACTAAAGCACCATATGTCTCTGCTAGCCGTTGTTGCATTACTTTTTATTGCGAACTATTTCACCTTTTTTCAGTGATACAGATTAGACGCGTTTCACGCTTGATATTTGAAAAAACGTTCGTTCTATAAAATCTCATAAAAAAAATGAAAAAAAAAACAAAAATTGTAACAGTTCTAGATGTTACTTGCTCGCAGAAAATTTAATACAGTCGGAAAATTTTTTTATTGCCGAAAAACAAAAGCCAAAAGCGTAACACTGCTCTTAGCTAAACACACGAATATTTACTACATGCTAGTGTGTATTTACACAGATTGCATCGGAATTCGCCACACACACACTGATCTTAGCGAGTATTATAATTATAGCACTCGCATCCATGAGCGCCGGAGGAACTTAATACGATTAGCATTCTCACTAAAATCCTTTTACATATTTAATACCGAATAATGTTCTATGGTTTTCAATATGGTCGCGTAGGAAAGACTAAATAATGCAATGTACGCATGAAATGTGCATATCGAGAGAGAAATTTTTCAGATAATCGATGCGTGAAAATATTACTGCGGTCTTCAATCAGCTATCGAGACGTAGTTGGTTAAATATAATGGTATTTTCTTCAGGTAGGACCTCTATCAAAAATGGAAAACTTCGTTACGCCCGATGAAGGCAGCAACAATATAGCCGTAACGAGATATATCGACTGTCCAAAAACGGTTGAATGGTTTTCAGCTGAACCGTTAAAAAGTTCATTCGAAGTCTGTAGAGTGGTAGAAGGAATAGACCGGGGGGGGAACTTCTCCTGCGGAATATTACAATATTGCAAATCGGACGCAAATCAAGAAACGCCACCATCTTGAAAATAGCATCGGGGAAAACGGCTGCTGTACGTACACTTTCAAGAGTACAGAGCGGGACGCGTTACAGTTAAAAAAATCTCTGCACGCTGAAATGTTAAAAACCGCGCGGAATCGGAAAATAACGTAAAACCGATAGCACTGCGCTGAGCTACATTTGTGCTGGCGAATGCGGCGGCTTGATTGATGATATCATTAAAAGGTCGTAAAAAGTTGAATGGGAGAATTTTAATTAAGAAGATTTTATTAAATGATTAAAGCAACAGAGGTGGCGAGCAGGTGATTACAGAGGAAAGGAGCACCGAGCGAAGTCTGTTTATTCCGGAATAGCCCCGGATACGGTACTCTTATGCTTGCTTCATTAATGTAATCTGCGCCCGAAGAACTAGAAGGGCAACGAGGAGAAGAAGAAGAAGAATAGAAGGCAGCCGAGCATGTCAGATGTTTTGGTGTCTATAGGCCTAAGATAAGGAAACGGTGTGCAAAAGGTTTTTTCCCGTCGTTAATTGGTTCGTTTGCATCGGTTCTTTTTGTCTACCGAAATCAGCGCCTCGATAGTGTTGCAGTGGCCAACTACTAACGACCTCGTCGCTATCCAAATGCTCGTTAGTTCTCGCTTAAACACTTACAACAACCGAAAACCGAAACTCCATCCAGTGCCGCATTAATACTTCTCCGACCGCTATCGTTCCGGCTTAGTACCGTGTAAACTAGGCGAACGAAATGCTAACTTTGCGCAGCCTCTCCTTATTAACCGTACGTAAGACTAAAACGGTTCGTGTAAAATTTTAAAACATTTCATCATCAGCTCCCGGCAAATACCCTGCCGCCTCTTACATGTAATTAGAACGGGCCGCGGTAAACTGTTTAAAACTATGCCGTACACGGCGGGGTCTGAACTAAGTGCGTACAGCGGCAGTCGAATGTCAAATGTCGAATGTCAAATGTCGAATGTCAAATGTCGAATGTCGAATGTCGAATGTCGAATGTCGAATGTCGAATGTCGAATGTCGAATGTCGAATGTCGAATGTCGAATGTCGAATGTCGAATGTCGAATGTCGAATGTCGAATGTCGAATGTCGAATGTCGAATGTCGAATGTCGAATGTCGAATGTCGAATGTCGAATGTCGAATGTCGAATGTCGAAAGTAGAAAGTGAACACATTTAAAATGAGATTCGACATTTTTAGGAACGAATCGAGCCATATATTAAAAACATGATGAGGGCAATTAAATCCAGCTCTCGTGTAAGAATTATAGAAGACCAGCTCATCTACGGGGGGGCGGACGGAGGGGGGGCTTCCTTGAAATCTCAGACGATATCTTTTTTGCTGTTCGTAATTTTTACATAAAATCAATTGCATCTTAAACCTCTTCAATCTCCTCGCTGACTTTTCTACAAAACTGACTGGGGCTAATCTCTCCAGTTCAGGTTGACCCTGATCCCACTATAGCCATTTCACTGAGTCTCTTTATTCGGTTCTTTCTCTATTTGCTCCGTCTTTCCCTTCTATTCATCGTCGCAAAACTTCTGTTATCTCCTCACTCTGATGGAATGAAGAGTGAAAAACAGCCTTTAGAATGACAAGAAAAATTCATGGAAAGCTGCCTCCGTTTTCTAGAGATACGCCCTTCTCTCAGATTTTGAAATTGGCTAGGGAGTTTAGATTTCCCTTTTCCGAGCGCTCCCCCTCCCATTAAAATTCTTCGTTACCGCATTTTCATTCCTTCTTGAACTCTATCGCTTCCACTTACGTTCCTTTCCTTGAAGAAACAAATTTTCCCCCTCTCCACTCTACCACTGAGAACCTATTTCTGTACTTTCCTTTCCATTACAATGAACTGTTCTTCTTCTTGTTGTATACGCTTCTCCATTACTGAAGGTTAGCGATCCATCTGGCAGACTGTTCCCTTAATATGGCCCCTCGAAATAGATCCACCGTCCTATTTCCGAACCATCTTCGCAAAGATCTTTATCCATGAATTATATGATCTTCCTACTGATCTTTTTCCATCAATTCTTCCTTCTTTAATAATAATTCGTACTTATCTCCACGCATCACATGTCCAAAATATAGCACTTTCCTTCTTTTAATAGTTGATAAAAGTTCGGCATTCTTTTTCATCTTATTTAGCACTTCTTCGTTCTTCACTTTTCGAATCTTCTTTTCTGTGCTAGGAAGTCCATAACTCACATCCGTACATTAATACTGAGAATACGTAACTTCGCAACATTCTCATTCGAGTGTTCATAGTTAAGCTTGATCTTGTAAACAAATTTTTCATTTCCAAAAAGACACGTCTAGCTTGCTTGATCCTTCCGCGGATTTCTTCCTTATTACTGATACGATCGTTTAATAATGTGCCCAAATATCTGATCGAGCTGACTTGTTCAATTTCATTGCCAGCAATTACCAACCGCAAATTGTTTTGTTTTTTAAAAAAAAACATTGTCTTCTTATTATTCACAGGATAACCCGTAATCGCGGTTGTATTTGACTAATTTATCCACCAAATGCTGTAACTCTACTTGACTGCTTGCTATTATTACGGTATCATCGGCATATCGTAAATTATTTATAATTCTCCCATTTACCTTTATTCCACCATAATTCTCAACTATAGCTTTTTTGAATACATATTCTGAATATAAATTAAACAATAGGGGGGAAAGAATGCATCCCTGTCGCACTCTTCTTCATAGCCAATGCATCTGAAATTACATTATCTATTCAAATTACAGCTGTTTGATTCCAGTATAGCTCTTTAATAATACGGATATCCTCATTAATGGATTTCAAAATTTCAATTATTTTGTTACGTTTTACCATATCAAATGCTTTACAATAGAAGTAAAATCAACTTATTCTGCTCTTGTATTGGATGATCTATCATTTCTAATCCTCAAAAATCTCTCTTCCTCCTCGTTTTATACACTTCTGGACATTTTTATCTCCTTCGAACTTTGCGGTTGTACTCCAAAATTCTGAAACAACTTCATAATCATTCCTATTTCCGAAAGAAACCAATCCTTTTTCCGAATATCTTCCTTACACCTCTTGCCTTCGAAAACTCTTTACGAGCTTCATCAACAACAGTCTCGCCTGATCGCTGAAACACCGTAATCTCTTTCCTCCTAATATGTTTAATTTTCGTCCTGATCTTGGCCCGCTCTTTCCTTTCTGACATTTACTAATCCTTCTTAGATAATAAGTTTGCCACCTTTATCGACGTCACATGTTCGTTCAATAATGTTCACCTCCCTTCACTGGGTCATCTTCCTCGTCGTCGTTACTTGGTTCCGAGTGTCGAAATCTATCATTTGATTTTATATATGATCTGTATCCTGACTTCTCGATTTTCCGCCGACCGCATCAGATTCTCGATTCCCGTCCATTCCTTTATCCGGTTTACACATAACAGTTTGGAGCACATCCTTTTCTCCTTTTCCCGTCCATTTTTGCTTGTATTAACAATTTTTTTATAAAGTCCCTTCTGATAACATGTCCGAAGAACCGTGCCATCTGTCTACGGGGATTGGTGGTAGTAAGCGTTTCTGTTCTCTAATATCAAATTCATTTAGTACAAATGTGTTGGTTCTAATGCATGCCGATAGCGTGTCATTTCGAAGCCTTTAATTCGTTTCTAGAAAGTGACGTTAATGGTCCATGACGCGGACTCGTAGATGGCAACTGGAAATACCAATGTCCAGATCAAATGCAGTCTTGTATGCTTACTTATTCCATAATCCTTCCGCAACTTTTCTAAATTAGCTGGAACATTCTTAGCTATTCCTGTTCTTCCTTTTATTTCGGTTTCACATTGGCCCCTTTTAGATATTTGAACTCTGAGATAGAGTACATTATCCGTTATTGTAATATCTGTTAAGTATTGCAGTGGTTGGAAAATTTTATTTTGCCCATTGATCGCCATCAAACAACACTTGGATTGATTCAGTTTTAATCTTGATTCCTTGCTGCAATCTTCGGCCCCACTAAGAACTTCGGCCATCTCTGTTTCCGGCGTCGCTAAAAGCACCGTCTCGTCGGCATATCGGAGATTCGAGATCTTCCTTTTTTCTATCATGACACCGCGTCTTCCAATTCGCCATAGCCTTTTTGATTATCCATTCTCTGTAAACATTGAAGAGGAGTAGTGGCGACAAGACCACATCCATGCCTAACACCTTTTCTCACTTGAAAAGGCTTTGAAATAACTCCATCAGTTCTTATGTATGCCTTGTTGTTTGCGCATAAAGCTGTCATTATTTTTATAAGATGACTTGGCAATGCTATATTCTGAAATATCTTTCATAGTTTCAAAAGTTTTGGTATAATCGAGGAAGTATATAACTGTGGGTACGTTATATTCATAGCATTTTTCTATTATTTGTCTCATGTTCAAGATCTGATTTATTATTCCTCGGCCTGGCGTAAAGCCCGCTTCTTCTTTGGCTCTATATACGGAAGTATATATGACTTCAACTGCTCTTGTATTACATACAGCATTATCTTGCTGCCGTGGTTTATCATTGAGATTTTCTGTAGTTTGCACACATATGTTTATCTCTTTTTTTGTATAAAGGAATATATAGCGATTTTTTACCGTATCTATGTATTCCATATTTTTTCTCAATATCAATTCCTGGGTCTCCTATAGCTTTTTCCATTTCTGCCACTATGCTGTTAGTTTCTACCGACTTGTTATTAAAAAGTTTCTGTATAGCTATTATAACTTCACTTCTTTTTTTTTCCCCCTTAAATTGTATGTGCTGTGTGTAACTTCTATAGTCATTACAGCACACACAAGGGAGGGGGGATAATTTAAATGTGGTGAGTTAAGCCACTCATTTTAATGAAGGCAATAATCCTGTTGATGGAGATTACCTCGTTTGAGAGGGTCTGCCCTATATCTATGGGTAGGCCAAGTTGCCTCCGCAACATAGTAAACTTGTGGCAAGTAAGTATTATGTGGGGAACTGTCGGTGCGGTTGTCTGGCTGCACAAGGGGCATGTAGCCGGAGGCGGTGTTTTATCAATTATATGTTTGTGCAAAATAGCGATGTGGCCAATTCGCAGCCGGCTGAGGATCTTAAAATCGTATCGGGATGTTCCTTCCGGCGGCCACCATGATTCAACTGTGGGCTTGATGGTTCTTAAGGATGTTGTTGCAGTTGCCCATTCAGTTTTCCACTGGTTTTCGCACACCTTTAGGAATGTATATGTGATTGATGAAAGTAGCTCCGCGTTCTGTGGCATTGGCGAGAGCAAGGCAGAACGTGCTGCTCTGTCGACACTCTCATTACCAGGCACTACAATGTGCCCAGGAACCCACAGCATCGACACATGACTAGCCATTAGCTGCAATTCACATAAGTAGTGATATATTTTTAGAATTGGCGGGTTGTTGAATTTTTGACTCGTGATCATGTTCAAAGACTATAGGGAATCAGTAACCAGGAGGAAATCACTGGCTCTGGTGTGAGTTGTAACGATGTGGTGGAAGCAGTGTGCAATTGCGTACAATTCTGCATCCAATGCGGAACAGGCATCATTGAGTCGAGTTCCGCATGAGATGTAGTAACCTTCGACTGCACAGGCTGCGGGCAATGGACCTGCCTTGCCAACTGCCTTGGCTCCATCAGTGTAGTAAATTAGGTGATCCGGGTACTTATTAACTGCCCTAACTGCCGCTTCCACTGTGAAGAAAGAACTTGTTGTGTTTGGATGGTGTTTCAGCGACACATCAATATTTATCTGGAAAGTGATCCAAGGGGGAATAAGGGTATTGAGGCTGGGTGTTGACCTCTGTACAGACGTGATACCACATCTTCGCAGGTCGGCCAGTAATTCTGGTAGTGGGTCGCCGCGAAAGTTTGGTTCAAAAAGATAATGTTCCAACTTTAGGGGGAGACTTCGTGTATGGTTGAAATGGTGGTACGAAGTATTTTCAGAAGTAGGAAAGCGGCGGGCACCCAGCTAGAACGCACATGCTGGCAGCTGAAGAAGTTCGATGCACTCCCAAAATGGTTCTCAGTGCGAAGTGATGTATAGGATCAAGAGATTTCAATATATGATAGATTTGCTGGCTGAGGAGTACACCTGGCACCCGTAGTAGATTTTCAATAAAATCAGCGATCTGTAGATGTTGAAAAGGTTTAGGCTTAATATTACATCTGGAGCTAGCCAGATATTTCAATATAGGGATAGAATTGGTGCAGCTATGTTTTAAGTTGGCAATATGAGATTTCCAAGTAAAGCTAGAATCAAAGATTAATCCGAGGAATTTGACAGTGGCTTTCTGGGGAAGAGAAAGATTGTTTAGATTTAGGGATACACTTGGAGAGGAACGGCGCCCCCTGCAAAAATCAACATATACGGATTTACTCGCCGAGATGGCTAGGCCGTTGTTATCAGACCAACTCTGTATTTTATCGATAGTTTTCTGGAGTATTTTTTGAGCGATAGGAGGGAAATTTGACGATAAGGAGATGTTAAGATCATCGATAAACAGCCGGGCGGTTATAAACGGCGAGATGCATTCAGCTACGTCATTGACGTAAATTATGAATAAGGTTGCACTCAGAGCAGAGCCTTGTGGCATGCCATTCTCCGTTGGAATGGGTGCTGATAATGATGTTCACTTCTTAAAATCGATGGTTCATTTAATTGATTAAATTTTTCGTGCTCCTGAATATTCCCGTCATTGTCACTATGCATGAGAGCTTGTCGCAGTATTTGCTCCACCTATTTAGTCCTTTGCTTTTTTCAGTAGATCTCCTGCCTCATCCTTAATTGGAGAGTAACGTAGTTTGAATTATCCCATTACCAGTTTCATCTTTCGAAATAAATCTTTTGGACGATTTTGGTTTTTATAATTCTCTATCTCTCCATATATCAATGTGATGTATCTGTTTTTATCTTTCTTTAAGGCGCTTTTTATTTCCACCGTTAATATTTTCCATTTTTCAGCATTTTGAGTGTTGTTCAATTCCTTTGCTTTTATCTCCTGTCGCTTGTTTAATAGTGCCCACGTATGTTGTGATATCGACGGTTCTCGTCCATCTTTTTGTTTTTTGATTTGCAGGCTGTTGCAGTTCTCTCTATTTTCGATTTCATATTATTCCATAGTTCCTCCGCTGATAACTTCTGTATTCCTTCTTTTGTAGTTGATTTCAGGGATTTCGCCACCCAGTCCAGGTATTGCTTATTGGTACCGAGCTCTCATCGATTCGCCGTATGTAATTTTTGTATCCGGCATATTTAGCTTTAATTTTATCTTAACTACCGAGGCATTATGATCGCTTCCTCAGTCCATTCCGAGTCTAGTTTTAACACCTTTTATAAACGTCTTTCTCCTAAATTTAATAATCTGTCTTGTTTTGAATCCGTCGGCCGCCATGTGTATAATCTCTGTGGGGGGTAATGATGAAAGTGAGTGTTGGTAATATAATCGAACTAGTTCAGTTGTTTTTAGGAATTTTAATTTTTAATAATTTTACATCAATGATAATTCTGCTAAAATAGTTTATCCTTTAACTTTAAGTTTATTTATTTTTTTAAATTCGCGATTATTAAGAGAGAAAAAAATAGTAAATTTACATTAATGCGGAAAAATATCTAAAATTATTTTGAAAAATCATGACTTTTTTTTAAAAAATTCTTACACTGCTCTTTTTTTTAAAATTTATTGGGCATTAGTGGGGTAAAGATGTGCCCAGCAATCGCCCGGAGCGGTTCTTCAAAATGAGCATTAATTTTTTGCTGCTCCGCCGAAGCAATTACTCCGAAACAAAATTATTATTTTTACCCTCACAACAAAATTTTGATTAATCGATAATAAAGATTGATATTTTTGTACAAAATTAAAAATATTGTTTTACTATAGAAACTTAAATTCGCGACTACGTAAAAATTGAAAAATTTAATCACTTATTTTAACTGCACCCTAGATTGTCCATTAGAAAAAACTATGTTTTACTATGGAAGCTAATTTCTCTCAATGTTCCTTCTGTCCTTATTATCGTTATTGTTAAACTTTTCCAAAATAGGTGACTTTTTCTTTCTGTTCCTTCGCTTTCGATAGTCAGATGCAGTTATCGCGGATTCTCCCAGGGCTCCTGTTTTAGCCCTACTCGTTTTAATATTTATTCCTCTTTGATATCGCTGCTCTCCCAGTATGATCTCCCTCTCTCCTTTTTGCAGATGATATTCTTATTTATTCCATCTCAGACGATCTATCTTCTGCCAACGAAGAACTCCCCGTCTGGTACTTTCCATTTCCCCTTCCAAGTCTTCATCTATCGTTTTCAACCTCCGCCGGCCATAATCACACTTTGGTGAAATATTATTTCCTTCAACAATCCTACTCCTTTTGTTAATTCCGTCTGCTACCTTGGTCTCTTTTTAAACAGTCCGAGAACATATTAATTATCTTTACACGAACGAATAAATAGAAGCAATGCCTTAATGGTATCACTCTTGAGCACTATTAATCAATCGCTGATATTTTTAACCATTAGTTGATTTTTTTGGAAGTCGTCATTACGAGAATGCCTATGCAATATGTTTTTCATCCATGTTTACGTTGAAAACCACGGCGTGTATTAGGCGCTAATTTCACGGCTGATTCGAGAATTTCAGAAACTGTTCTGGAAGAGGAAGCGAGGACTGAAGAATTAGCAAAACATCGATCGAACCAAATATGTCGTCGTTTAATATGATACGTTATCTGAAATGAAATATAAATTAAAGTGTATAGTATTTTTCCGATTTTTTCACTTTATATAACGTACTATTATTAAAGAGAACGTTTTTAGTCTTACTAATGTATGCTTTTCACTGCTTTTTAATAAGAACAATTTTCCGCTTTCAGATCGGTTGGTCCGGCGTTAATAACGAAGTCAATCATTACAACAGTCAAGTAAGTCGTTGATTTTAACTACTTCCTTTTTTTTCTTAAATCAAATTTAAATAACACCTTTTTTATCGCGAGTTTGCAAAAATGCATTTTAATTATAAGTGACTAATACAAAATTGTTTGCGCGCCGACAATGACCTTTTTAAAACGATCCGTTAAAATATAAAATTTTACAGTCTTTTCAATTCGATAGCAGTTGATTTGTAAAATGTAAAATAAACAAGAAAACGTATACGGCTTAATTTTTCGCTTTCTTAATTGTAAGAGAATGCGCTTGAGAAAATTTTAATTTATATCGGTTATTTCCAAAGTAATTCAGTCGAAACTGTATGGTATCGAGAATTCAATATACTGTCTTAGAAAAATCGGGAAAGTCAATTTTTAACCGTACATAATATGTTAGTCCACGGAATGCGCTATTTAAAAATACCGATAAGCAAATTCTTAACCAGCTACCGAGCGTGGCATAATCAAGTGGTGTTTCGTTCGGGTGGGACCTGATGATATTCCGTTGCCGCATGCTGAAACTTTGAAAAAAATAATTTTACTTGCGTCATCAGGTTATAATGCCCGCAGTTGAAGAACCAAAAAAAAAAAGGAAAATACAAAAAAAAGTTTGAAATCTGTATGAATTCGATGGTTAATCAGAACTGAATAGAAAAAAAAATGCTCGTTGCAAAAGCTTTTAATAATTCTTCAACTCCATCACAATAAAAAGAATTTTTGCTACTCACTCATTATACCATAGGTTGTCCAAAAAATGTTGAGACTGAGCCGATATTTCTGAAACCACGCACGCTATCCACGAGCCGTAAAATACGTCGAGTAGCCAAACATGAGTAGGACAGCATATTCACAAATCAAACCTCTAGGTGCAACGAAACGCGTAACGTATGTACAAGTCCTACCAACATATTTGGTTGGAGTTCTGGAACAACCGCGCATTCTGGCGGCAGGCGAAAAAAAACTCGTCTAGCCCCACCCGGAAGCAATAACATATCCGAAAATCACCGTTGTAGGTGCAATAGAACACGCAGTAGAGAAAAACGTGTAGAATCGGAACATTGTATCGATTGTGTCGTCATTCGTGAGTTGTAACGAAAATGGATTCCGATATTTCTGTGCGACGTCATAGGCAAAGAGCGGTGGTACATTTTTGTTATTTATTGGTCTATACGCCTACGCGTACTCTTCAATTAATGAGCCAAGCCTATGGTGATCACACGCTTTCTCGGCCGACAATTTTTCGTTGGCATCAGAGTTCGGCAGGCAAAGTCTGTTGCGCCAAAGTGATGGTCATCACGTTTCTTTTACTGGAAAAGACTGATTTATCAGCACCGCGTTCCTGCAGCCCAAACAATCGCTGCACAGTACTACCGCTCAGTCCTTGTAATTCTGCAACGACACGTTTCTCGAAAGTGTCCTGAAATCAGAAAATCTTGGTGTTTGCATCAAGACAATCCGCACACCGCCCATGCGGCTATCGACTTCCTCACGAAGCGGAACGTTGAAATCCTGCCCCATCCGCCATACAGTCCAGATCTCGCTCCATACGATTTCTGGCTGTTTCCCCTCTTGAAAAGCCGCCTACGGGGACTCAAGTTCGACAGCAATGAAGATGTGACCACTGCTTGTCAAACCGTCTTCAAGGCGATCCCTCCGGCCGAATTTGCCAAAACTATTACTGAAAAACTGCGCGAAAGGTGGGGCAGATGTCTCGAAAACGAGAGACGTTATTTCAAAAAAAAAAAAAAAAAAAAATGATTGTTTTATACCCTATATAAATAAATTTTTTTTTCTCTTTTTTCTTGTGTCTTTTTTCCTCTTGAAAAATTGGTAGGGTCACTTATTCGACAGTTGCGCGCTACTGCAGCTAGAGGTTTGATTTTTGAATATGTTGTCGTACACACGTTTTGACGTATTTTACCGCGTGTCGCTAGCGTGCGTGGTTCCAGAAATATCCGCTCAGTCTCAAAATTTTTTGGACAACCTATGTACGATATGTTAGGATTGTTTTAGTTCTTTTTTTCTTTACAAGCTCGTCAATTTCCCGTTTAGCATCCCCGCGTTATTTTATATCTTTATTCATTTTTGGAATACTTATCGTATGCTCAATTCTGATGTCACGTCACTCTGGCTTCTCCAAACTCCTTCAGTTTCACGATTAGATGAATAAAAGGACGGAGAAACCACCCAAGCTAAACCAATAGCTATCGCACAGCGGCTCGGGTTGCCGTGTCCTCCGAACTATCAACCAAGCCTGGAGGCTCGTGTTACGTGTCACGTAATAGACGCGAATAAATTCAAATTATTGATAAAAAAGATATATTCATACACAATTAGACCACGCGTCGGTGACTAGAGTACTTCGGAACAAAGCAGGTGATCGACACATTTAACAGATAAACAACGCGAATATGAAAATATTAAAAATTCTTCACACGTATTAATTATTATGTCGACGGACAAATAATTTAATTTAAAAATTGATGCGGGTCCGCTGACCACGCAACGCTTCAAATTACGAGAACTCTTTTTAGAGCAAAACGGATACTAACTAATTGACGAACGAACGAAAGACTCGCGAAAACCCAGGTAGTCGATCAGCTGTCGGTACTGCCCGACCAGTCGCAACGACACATCATGCTTATCAAACGCGTAATTTTTGGCAAAATTACGTCGCTTTAGTCGGGCAGTGTATCCGCGTCTAGCCTTAGTTAATTCTACGTTATTATAGTTGTGTTGGTACGGCATCGGAATTATATTCCAACTTCCCAACCGTTCGAACCATTTAATCAGCTACTTTACTTTACTCGGTTCGAACATTACGAGAGAATTATATACGAAATACTATGCTGTGTTGATCGATAATAAATAAAATAAGGAATATAAAATTTAATCTATGTTTTTCATTTCCCACAGCATAGTAAAGCCAGAATTCCAAACACAAAATCAATATTTTATTTACGTTACTCACTGTAGGCTCATGACAATACTTAATAGGAATTATATTATTACATAATTTTTTTGTATTAAGGAATGCGTGATAACTACATCTGTACTACGCAATTTATCGAATATTTTTATACAAAATTTTTCAAGTCTGTATAAATGTGTATATAATATAAAAATAAGTTCGTACCTGTTTGTTGGTATATTTAATCAAATAAATACCCTTTATTAACAAACATAATTAGTATAAAATAATTTTCTATTAAATAAATTAAAATAAACACCTCAATTTAAGAAAACGTTTCAGTATAGAGTGCACTCAGATAAATTTGATTTTAGTTTTATCCTTAGTTGTTAGCTGATGGTGTAGCCCAAAAACGTTTTCTTAAATTGAGGTATTTATTTTTAAATTTATTCAGCGTCGCGTATACCTTGACAGTCAGCTTATTCTACATGTAGGATCCGCTAAATACCTTGGTATGCGCTTGGATAAGCGTTTGACATGAGAAGTGCATGTGGGAACGAAGATTAAACAAATAAAGATAAAAACAAACGAACTCTATTGGATTATCGGTCGCGGTTCACCGCTCAGCATCATCCGTAAGCGACTATTATATCAACAAATCATTGAAACCAATATGGACCTATGGCCTCCGATTACGGGCATGTGCCAGCAAATCCAATATTAACAAGATACGAGCAAAAGACAAAACGTGATCTTGAGAGCAATAGTTGATGAATAATTCTCGCAATGATGATGTACGTAGAGATCTCGAGTACCCCTCTCGTTATGGAAATTATTAAGGATCTCGCATTAATTCACGAACGGCGTCTACAACATCATGTACATGCCGAAGTTGTTAAGCTGTTGGATACCAACAATGACATCAGACGATTAAAACACGCCGATATCCGCAGGATCAAATAAATTAAAACTAAAGTTTTTCCGAATGTGTGACCATTGGGCTACATTTAGTATATAAGAGATATGTTTTGTGTGTACTAAATGAGCATTTTGTAAAATACCTACTAGTATTTAATCCGTACGATTAAGATTGTATTGTACATTGAAATTTCAGAAAACATTTAATTTCCATTAAAGTGTAAATTATCGAATGATAATTTTGTTCACTAATAAGGGGTATTTATTTACTTAATTTTATAGATGTGTATATACTTTAAAAATACCACGACCCGAATACAGGTTGAAAAAGTTGGTGAAAATCTTTTCGTTACTTCATCTATTTGGAAGACACGGTTTCATTAGACCGTTCGAATTATTTTACATACCATTCGACATTTACACTTCCATATTCATTATATGTAGTACTCGAAATTGTATGTCTTTTAACCGCTTTATTTTCACCATTGTAAAAAGTGACATTCTCCATAGTCCTTACATTGAATTATTGATGGTATTTTTAATTAATATTCATATTGGTTTTCGTAATTCATAATTACGTTTACAACTGCGGACTAGCGCCGTATATGAGATTGGGTTTTACTTGTGAATTTAAAACACTTTTTGTCCTGCTTTTAATTAAAAAATTAAGTGTAATTTTCTTTTTAAAAAATAACGATTTTAATAATTTCGTAATGCTTTTATCGAACATTACTGCGACAGTGACAGCAGTGAAGTTGCCGCTTTTCAAATCTAAAAAAAGAATGAATTTTTCCTATTTAAAAAAATTGAAAAGTAATTTTTAGCACTATATTATCGAAAACGACCATTTACAATTCTAGTTAGATAACGTTGCGTCTTATTACGTCACTTTTTCAGCGATCAAACGGCTGGACGGAATGGTCCAAATGGTCCGACTGTTCGAGGACCTGCGATGGCGGAGTGTCGTTCCAGAGACGAGAGTGCACTTCCGAGCCGTGTCATGGCGAATCGATCCGCTACAAGATCTGCAATATGCAAGTACGTATACATCAATGCAAATTAGGCGATTTTCATCCTCGTCGCTTGTCGGAATTTTCTTTTCGTGTCTCGTGCAATTCGAGCACGTTCGAATTATAATATCGGACGACAACGACGACGACAACCACGTCTCGTTAAATCAGTTCGGGAAAAAAGTTAACCAATTGTTCTCCTCTCCAGTTACACACATTTTTCATCCTCTTTTTTATGCAAATGCCAGTCCGGCAACTTTGAAGTTTTTCTCGGCGAAAAATTTTGCATTTATTCAGACGAGAGGAGTTATTTGCGGGCGGCGAATAGGAAGCCAGCGAACTTTATTGCGCTTTCAGTGACAACCTAATTAGAATTATAATACAAATTCGTAAGTACCGCTAACTGAAATAACCCATCTTTGATTTTTCTTTTTGTTGTGTTGTTTTTTCTTTTTTTTTTTTTAATGGAAATTTGCTTTTCCGTTTTTATTCCAGCCAAACGGATAATGAAAAGAGTCGAACAACACAAGTGCGCAATATTCATTAATTTTTATAACAAAAAAATCCGATCCCACCGTACGTTTAAATCTATACAATGTATATATATATATATATATATAAAAAGTAAAAGTAAAGTAAGCCCCATACCCTTGATAAGGTATCATGGATTGTGTTGTTGAGCTTTTCATTAATGTACTTAAGGTTCTAATGGATCTAAGGAGAATACTGGGCCCAGCTTCTTTCTCTCGGCCGCCTTTACTTTCCACCACATAATTTTTTCTCTGGTATATTCAATTTCAGATTAGGTATAGAGACCTGGCAGCAACTTCGATCCGGAACGGGGCAAGTCTCAAACCTATTCTAGTTTGGTAGCTAAACGCCTTAACTTATTGAACATTACTTTCGTTCTGCTTATCGTTCGAAAACGGTTTAAAAAACAATTTCACGATTCACCAGTGCCTAACAAAAGTACAATTAAGCGGCTGATCGATCATTTTCACTCAGAGTCCTCAGTAGAGCCGAAAACTGAAAAATTTATTCCGCAACCTGTGCCGAGAGGAGAGTGGCGGATATTTTCAACATATGTTATAAGTCACAAGTATTACAAGTAGTAATGTTCACTTTTTTTCATTTTATGTATGTTTTTATCCTTGTTGTTTCCTTTTTTTTTGGATTGCAAAATATATTAATTACAATGTAATTCTTAGGCTACCCCCCTTTAGAAAAAATATCCGAATTTTATGTAACGTTTGTTATATTTTATAGGATTTCCATGATTATTTTAATTATATTCATATGGGCCAATTTAGAATTACGTTGTAAATTTTGATCACTTTATACAAAGTATAGAAGAGAAAGAAATAGAAATGTAAGCAAGAGGGGTCAAGGAGCACAGCCCCTTGCAAGGCCAAAATGACCGAGTTATATATTTATATATATATATATATATATACTATTAGTTGAAAACTTGTTTTTTTTCATTTAAAAAATCTAATTCTCACCATGAAATTTTTGAGATAGATTAAAAAAGGCCGGAAGAAGCATCGACTTCGTATAAAAAATTTATTGAAGACACGAAAATAATTTACAAAAATATCGGTCGGTTAATTGAATTATTGTTAAATCGATGAAATTAAATAAATTTTGCAAATTACCTTTTTCGACGACCTTAGCTAACAGTCCATTATTGATGCTGTCAATTTTCACAGAGTCTTATCTATAATTAAATGCTTTCTGTCGGATTTGAAATACCCCTTCTGTTTAATCCGAATTTTTTGTACATACATATTTGTATTCGAATATGTATTATGTATGTGTTACAGTCAGTTGCAATACTAACTCAGCCTATAATTCAGCAGGTTATTTATCGAACCTTTTATGGTTTTTCTCCAAAATTACTCATCTATAAAAAAAAGTGTGGAGGGGGGGTGCGCGAGTGGGTGGAGGAGAGTGTTAGCTAGGGGAAAAAATATTTTGCAAATACTTATAAAAGTCCGTCGGAAGCGGAAAATTTTAATGCGGAACAATAAAACCGTGCACACCGGAAAAGCGTGTAGGAGCGGAGGAAGCGACAAGAAGTGCGAGTGAAGAAGTTAAACACGGCGACGAGAGAGCGGTCGGAGGGGGAAGGAGGTAAAGGGAAAGCGAAAATGAAACAGGTGAGCGGCGTCGTGCGGTGCAGCCAGTTCGGCGTTTTGCTAATTAGATAGGTAGGCAAGGAAGAAATCGGAAGAAGTAGCGGCCTCGGACCCGGCTGAACGTGATTAAGTGGCAGCCAAAAGTGCTGGAGTGACACTAGCGCGAGCTGCAGATTATGTGTCCCGCGCCAGCTGCGAAATAATCAGTCTAGATGTGTAAAGAGCGCGCAGCTTTTAACTTTTATTATTAGACGACGCCGCAATCAAAGCTCCACTCCCGCGCCGAACAGTACCTCTGTGCCGGCAAGCCAGCGCATAAATCGCCCCCCTCCCCTAGCCGCCGCCCGCCGTCTAATAATAATTATGCCCGCAGAAGGAATATCTCGCCGCTAACTCGCTATTCGTCTCCTGCACGCGTCGCCGCTATTCCCAATATTCCCATTAATACCAACTTTTACCGAATAAATTCTCGCCGCCAAACAAACAGACACTAAAAACCAATTGAACATGCCGAAATTTCCGCTCGCTGCGCCCTTGCTCCTTCTGATGAATTTATTCTTCCGAAAATCAATTCTCAGCCGAAGAAACGTTCGAAAAATGCACATTACTACTCCCGTCCAAATTAGCAACCAGTGTTGCCGAGCGCGACTGCGAAATAAGTCGTCGGGAAAAATCGGTGAACAGATGCAGGGGAGAGCAAATGAAATTCGAAGGAAGCTCTGCCCTGCAGATCTGCAAGTAACATTTTCAGTGTGACCGACCGTGCGCGCCGATGAATTTGCAAATGGAAAAGATGAAAATCGGTAAGTGACGGACTTCAAGAGAGAAGCTTTCTAAGTAAATAGCCCGAACATGTACGGCAATAGTTGAGACGGTTATCACGGTAAAAGACGGAAAACCCCGAACGCAGTTGCACTTTTGAACCGTCAATGCAACTTTTGTTCGCAAACTTTCTCCCGATGCGCATAACATTAAAACATTTATCGAGAACAAATTTGAAATATGCAGACATACCAGTAGAGCGCTATGAGTGATCTCCTTCCGATTTTTCTGCGAAACTTTTGACGCTAAGAAATGTACTAATAAATTAACGGCACCACATTGATTTATCTACCGGTTATGTTGCACTTGCGGAAAATTACACAAACCTCCAGTCGGAATTTTGGCAAAGTTTTCTTTCTTCCACAATAAATCATTATCATCGTCATTATCATCATTATCATTATTATTATTATTATTATTATTATTATTTTTTGTCCTCTTCTCCGCTTTCCGCAGGTTTAAGTTGTAGCTTCTCGGGTATGAACCAAGGAGAAGTACATTACGCTTCTTTAAACATTCCGCATATATGAGTGGAGGAATCTATGATGACTGATTTCTGAATAAATTCAGATGTAATTCAACGGCACTTTTCCTTAAAACGTTACTGGTACGACCGCCATTGTTGAAATAACGAATATGGTATTAACCTAACCCTATTCATAGCCCAAAGTCTTTTTTAACCTCCATGGCTAATATTATTAATTTTCATTGAGTATCTAAATTTAAAGGTTTTCGTTGTTCACAACTGTAATATCAGTGTAAGAGCCACACGTTTATTCTACTTATCGACTAATGTTATGTATCAGGTCGGTTCGCAGCGACCGTTTTATCTGTTCTTATTTGCATGTTCCGGTATATCTTATGCGTTTCATTTTCAGCGATATCGGGTGGGGTTTACACTTGTAATACGGTTCATTGTTAATTATTGTTGTAACCCTTCCTTTAACTGGAATTTTGTTTCCAACAACCCTGTTCCTCTGTACTATTCAGGTGTTTTAATTTCGGGCGCCAGAGCCGTCAAAACGACTCAATAACAAAAAAATACACTTTCCAAAAACACGTAAGAGTTCGATTAAACAACGATGATATATCTCAAACAGCGAATCTCTGCTCACGGCGAATAAACAACGATCACACCGTCCGACAGCACATAGACAACACAAACTAAAAGCAGACAGATTTACCCCGGTCGATGCATGTGATCTTGCCGCTGTTCAACCCCGAACCCCGCTAGTGTAGTTATTTAATCGCAGATAACATTTTAATAATAATAATAATAATAATAGATTTCTATTACTTTAATTTCCGAAAGTGTTTAGTTCAAAATTTCCGTCTCATCTGCGGGCAACAAGTGCGGAATTCCTTAATTATTGATTTTACGTTAACCTGTTCTCTGTTTTCATTGTTATTTACTTTAAATTTACGTTACTTTCCCGCATGAATGCACTATTAAGAATTAAATTATAATTGAAAAGATAACACAGAGAACATACCTAGACAGATTTTACGTTAATTTTTCTTATTTGTTTTTAATTATAATAAATCGCTCTTAAATAACCACACTAGCATTCGTGGTTTCACAACATTATCATATCTCTTTATACATAATCTTAGCAACATTATTATGTCTGTGTGTGTATGGCGTTTGTGCGAGCATGGGGCATCCTGCGAGTATATGACCTATGGTCTCCAGGTTTCCGTTACACTTTATTATTATTATTATTAAGAAGTTTAATCCACGTGAACTACCATCGACCCCGCTACTCACGCAACCATTGCGCATATGCGGCCTAAAATTATAATAATAATCTACTCGTAGTTTTAGCGTTGAACGTTGTATTCTATATTCTTGTCTGCTGAAACTCAACCTACTCCTGATTGTGCATCTTATATTTTGTCCGTCTCCTCGCCATCCATTATTTCATTCGTTACCTTCTTTATATTGTCCATATCTGACTGAATCAAAATTTAACTGACGGCTCTTTTCTTCCTTGTTGTTTTTGGGTGTAGGTCCTTAGCTGACGTGCCCAAAAGGGGGGTATCTAAAAAAAAAATTAAACAAATTTTTGTTTTAATGGTATATCTTTTAATACGGTAAATAAGTTGAAATTGAAATTATTATTACTATTATTATTTTTTTTTGGATATCGGGAATTCCACCCATCGTCAAATAAAATATTTTTCAACGTTATACCACCATCGTCTCTGAATACTTTTTTTTCTTTTTTTTTTTTCGGGTACCGTATACCAACGGTTAAACGTGTTCATATGACTTTTAAATAAAAAGTTCAAGTCGCTATTGCAACTGATGCAGGGAGAAGTAAGCGGTTTTCGTAATCAACAGAGAAAGAAGGATAAGAAGAGATGGCTTGAAGGACACTGTGGGAATTTGATATAATAAGGACTTCATGCGAATCTCTTATTCATAACATTTTCCTTTCTCGCTCCGTCCAAATTTACCACCTGTGGATTCCTGGGCACTCTGGAATCGAAGGTAACGACTAGGCCGATATACTATAACTCGTTCATCCTCTTCTACCGGTGAATTTCTCAGCGTTTTTTCATCTCATAATATTAATCTCCTCCCCACTTCAGCTCATTCCAAACTATGGCTAAACTCGTATTCCTCCTCATTCTCAAATCCGGATTCCTTTTATCTTTTTTTTTTTTTTTAAATGGGCCGGTATCTCTTTATTCAGCCTAATCTACCGTCGTATCCCAGGGGTTTCCCGATTTTCCCTTCATACGACGTTCAACTCTCTCTACAATCTGTCGCTTATGTTTTTGGATACAGTTTACTTCCTTATTTCGCTCCTCTCTCGCTAGTAGTCCCCTCTCCTCTCGGTCCCCTTCACCTTTCCTCCCACAACTTTATAGGTGAAGCTAATCACATTATGTTTGATTGCACCCGTATCGCTTCCGAACGTTCATCCTTTTACTCGTCTGTCAATTGGTCTTCCAACTCCGTATTGTGCATCTTTTGTTCTTTCCTTGCCAGCGCCCTCGGTCATCCCAGCACTAAAGTCTTTTCTATTCTCCATATCTAATCGCATAAATATCGCTTCGCATCCTTAATGCTTTTTTTTGACAAACCCAACTTAATAAACTATAAGCGTGATAAACACGTTTGCCAGAGGAACGAGGAATGTGAAGAAATAACAACATTTTGAATAGATGACTTTCTAATATCTTTTCTTTTTTTTTTTAAACATTCGATAGAAAAGTTCTAGAAGTTACAGAAAAAGTAAGTTCCGATCGCACGGTTACAAGATTAATTAAAAACACAATAAAATATTGTTGGCACCGCTTAGTACAAAAACTATGTGATTCAGTTGTACTGTTTATCGTAACATGGACAAACATGTTCACTTCTTATATTTCTTAATGAGACGAAAGTCGTCACATGACGCTGATCCACAATGATCAGTAGTGAACTTGTTAAAACTGTTAATCATTATCAAAAAATAAAAAATACGAGAAAAAATTGTAAATTAAGGGAATAAATAGAAATCGATTTGTTACTTCTAGCACAAATTCGTGGCTAAGTCTTCGAAATAAAAGTTACCTTTCTTTAATAATAATAATTGTAATTTTGATATATTTCCATAGTTTTTTTGTTTTTGTTTTTTTTTTTTTTTTTTGCACGTTTTACACTAATTAACAAAAGTAAAAAAAAGTAGGAAAAAAATCTAACGATAGTTCCTGCTGCGCGTAATTGAAATAAATAGCGCCACAGAAACTTATCGGAGTCCTTGAACGATTTTAAATAACTTCATCCGTTCATTCTTCTCATTAAACGGCTAATTCCCTTTTAAATTAAACTTTCATCGAAGATAAATCTAAACCAGCTGTTGCTTACTATTGTGTCCCACTATCGAAAAATTAACGTAGCCAACCTAAATTAATTCATTTAAAAAAAACAAACAAAACAGAAAGTAGTATTCTCCTTAGCAAAGTACAACTGCAGTCTTTTACCAGTTTGCGCGATAAGTTGCACTATGCCATTCTTGATCATTGTACACCCTATACGTATATATATACATATATATATATATATATATATATATATTAGTAGGTCTTTTAATCCTTTTTACAATGAAACGGCATTATTATTACGCAGTTCATAATTTATCGTAAAACTATCAGAGCGTATATTCAAAAACCGAACTATCTGACTAGTTTTGGGGAACGCTTTTACGATACTAAACATACAGTTTAATCAAAAGAGCAAACTCGGTGTATCTTAAACCTTTCGAATTACACTAAGAAACAATTCGAACGCGGTAGTCAACCAGGGGCTCTGCCCATCGACATTTACCGAATTTTTGAGGACGAAGTGATTCCTAAAACCGGGCGATAAAAATTAAACTTATCGCGTGTTCGATTTCGTAATAAATAATAGAAAAAGTAAGAAAAAAAGTACACGAAACAACAAAAATAATAATAATTCAGAGCAAAAGAAAGCAAAAAAAAAAAAAAAACCAGCGAAACAGAGTCAAAATTTCGGCGTAGACTTATGTTGGCGACATCTGGGTAAATTTCCAGGCCATTAATCACGGAGTCGTATTTTAGGTCTTTGCAGCACTTTATCCGCCGGTACGCACACGTTCGGTTCGAACAAGTCATAGCGGAATTTTCTCGAGAACTACCAGGTCGTATATTTCTCCAGCGATCTTCTAGCAAGTTAAAAACAAGCTGTGTATTCCGATTGTACAATGTATGTTTTAACATAACCAAATGGTACACAATTTCCAGAATGATAATAAATTCTAGCGCAACGCTTTATCCACACTACAGCCCGTGTGAAACACCCATTTTTCCTTTACACGTACACCTCTACCCGCATGACCGTTGAACAAAGGTGAATAACGTTATACCTCCCTCTGGAAAAAAAACGAGAGAATTTTAATAAACTATTAGGTCAACTTTCTTAGAAAATTCTTCTCCGTTCTTTAGCAGAATTCCGAGAAAGAAGAATAAAGAAAAACGACAAACCATTAAAAATACAAAGTACCACTCCCCCCATACCTTTATTACGTAGAGTTCATCCAAAATCTTATAATTTTCGAAAATGATATAACTGTTCCGAAATATTATCATGCCCGGTAGTGACTGTTCAACACACTCACACTTACTTTGCAACCTAATCAATATCCCGCTTAAATACAATTACAATCACGGAGCCGGGACCTGAAATATAAATAAGTATTACTCTAAAAAAAGAGGATTCCCCTGGCAGATCAATGAATTGGGTATACTTAATCGGTAAAATGACTGAAAAAGTCATGTTTAAAATAACAGTATATTATCATCGACGTGTACACTGTGGCACGACGGGCATGTCTTTTAAGGTAGACTCGTTTCGTTTTTGGTAAAAACACGATGACGTCATCAGGAAAAACTTTTGAATTACGAACGGATGTTGCGAAACGACCTCTAGCCTTAAGACACATCCACGTTAAAATAATGGATGATTATAAATAGCGTACATCTTAAGATTGTATAAATGAAATATTCGCTAGCAACGTCTTTTCAAGACAATATCCTATTTTCAGTTAAAATCGATAAATAGAGAATTAATATTACAGGAATAATCAACTGAAAGTAGCACTGCGATTTTTCTTCGAAAGGATTAAAATTAAATTGTTACTTTAAAAACGAAAAATTCTTAACTCCATCGGTCGTCACCTATAAAAACGACTAATATTAGACGATTCTGAAAGTGAATAACATTTATCATTAGCCGATTTTTGTGTAAGTTGCTTTCGTAATTTTTATTTTGAAATTTTGCAACATTTGAAATTTGTTCAAGTTGGTATATATGCTGTTTAAATTAACTTTGCTGCCGGATTATCTTTGTAGATTTCTATTGTAGAAAAATGGGCGATTCAAGACAGTGGACGGGACAATGTCAGGGGGGAGAGAACTAACAAGCACCTAGCCACTTTTGCGTTAGTTTTTAAAACGTACATTTCAATACAAAAATAATCCGTTGTTTTACGGGTTTTTTTTTTTTTTGCGCTATCCAGTGTATATTTCGATAGAATAATCAGTTAATTTACGTTAATAGTACATATTAATAGTAACTTACAATATTAGATTTAGCAACACAATTTACGGCACGCACCATGTTTAAAAAACTTGATCTTCAACTACGATAAAATTTTGTTCTTAATTACGTTCACCATAGAACTTTTAAATCGGAATTGTGAGAAGTTTTGTACGTTAAAGAACAGGAGCGAAAAGCTAAAACATAATTCATGACAGTAAATTGTGATGAAAAAAATAAACAAATATTTATATATTTCACGCAAAAGTAAAAATCTTAAGATTAAATGGATACAAAAAAGGGTACATAATAGAAAAAAGTATACAAAAAAAGAAAACAATACAAAAACAAAGCTGTAAATGTTTTAAACAAAAAATACAACGTGAAATAATAATACTGTTCTACTTTATTACGGGAAAAAATCAAGTTTATCCCTAATACATAAAATACATCAAGGATAAATTGTTTTTTCGTTACTTATTCTAAATTTTACATCAAGGATAAATTGTTCTTTCGTTACTTATTCCACAAATTTAACATCAAGGATAAATTGTTCTTTCGTTACTTATTCCACAAATTTTACATCAAGGATAAATTGTTCTTTCATTACTTATTCCACAAATTTTACATCAAGTATAAATTGTTCTTTCATTACTTATTCCACAAATGTTACATCAAGGATAAATTGTTCTTTCATTACTTATTCCACAAATGTTACATCAAGGATAAATTGTTCTTTCATTACTTATTCCACAAATTTTACATCAAGGATAAATTGTTCTTCCATTACTTATTCCACAAATTTTACATCAAGGATAAATTGTTCTTCCGTTACTTATTCCACAAATTTTACATTTTTTGCTTTTATATTTGATAATGTTTTTTTTGTTTTTTTTTATTTACAAAATTTTGTTTTACCGCTTCAACATTAAGTAATGTACACCCAATTTAACTTATTGATCGATTCTAAGTCGTCTTAAGAACATATAAAATTGATTACTTCATTTAGAGAGATCTTTTTTATAAACTTGCGAGGAATAGATCCGGGGAATAATTATATTTAAAGTGGCAGTTACGCTCTAACCCCATTTAATAACGGCTATAACAAGAGAACGCAACGTTTCCGGTACATTAACATTTCATTACTACGAAAAAAGCAAGTTTACCATCAATGTTCGCTTGGAAAATTTCATTAAAAAACCCTATCGGATTTTTGTGTATTTATAATAACTATTTTAGTTCTAATGGAAGTAGTTTACGGCCTTGGCTAAACTTATATCACCTCATCTGCTCAAAAATTAATACCAGCACATAATCGGTAGGATCATGTGGTCAGCACATTTACCAGTTCTATTCATGCGCATGAACTCACATTTGGTAAACATGCAATTTACGTTGTCGTAAAAACTTCAGCGAACTATCTTTCTCGTAATCCTTTGTTCAATCAATAAATTCTAAAGTCCCGATAAAAAAGTAAAATTATGTACGTAGCTCCCATACTATGCGTGCCGTCCGGTGTAGTGTTCCATCTTAAACGCTAGTTATGAAAAATTACAATTGAAAATTTCTATCTAATCAAGACCGTAAACTTTGCACCAAACGTACGTTAAAAAAAAAAAAAAATTATTTTTTAATTATTCTAAATGACGATAATTTATCCACTGATAAGTGGCAATTTTCAGCAGTTCCCCAAAAATATTGTACACGTACGATTTATCGCTACTGCTACTTGCATTATTATATCAATACCAGAATAATAAATTTAGTCCCACCACTTGTTTATTTAAAATTCTTTTTTTGTTTCAGTGATTTTTTTTTTCAATTTTTTTTCGGTTCACAGCCCTATAGTCTCATAGTTCCCAATTTCCTGATATACACATAGCTTTCGTTTAAATTAGTTTCAATTTATTTGTGAATTTGATTGTCCGATGACGCCCCTTCGATTCTACTCGGAATATCATATTTCCTTCGTGAGTCTGCTTCAAACATATATCGGAGGGGGGTTTGTGCGATATAACACACCTATTCGTATACGAGCTGCAACGATTTGATGTTTTGTTTGACACCGTTTTGTGCTATCGGTATAGAGTCGTTCTTCTTTTCGATCTCTTCCATGCTCTCTTATTGTTCATGAGCTAGTTTGTATCTCTAACAAGGAGAGGTCTGCGGGTCACCGATTTTGATGAAATTTTGCAGATCGATAGAAAACCACGACTATTATATGAACTGTGTAAAATATTCAACCTTTTTGATTTACGCGAGAAATTAAAATTTTTAGAAGCAGCATTTAACAAATAATATATAATATATATATAGCCGCTTTTTAGACAAAAATATGCGATAAATTCAAGATTATGTTTATATTTACTTTATACAGATGGTTCGGAAGACTGATTATTCCAAAATGAAGTACATTAATCAAAAAACAATAAAATAATTTAAAAAACATCAAGTTTTAATTTGATAAAAATTTAAATATGTCGTTTATTATATTGATATAGTATATGTAAGTTATAACGAACTTGTTTTTCGGTGTAGTGGTAAAATAAGTTGAAAATAAGGTTTGGGTTTGAATCCTCCGATGTCGCATAAAATTAATATTTGATCTTATATTTTTAATTATTAATTCTTATTATCTAGCTGCTTCTAAAAATGTTAATTTCTCGCGTAAATCAAAAAGTTGCATTCTAATAGTATTTTACACAGTTCATATAATAGTCATGGTCTTCTATCAATCTGCAAAATTTCATCGAAATCGGTGACCCGCAGACCTCTCCTTGTAAAATGCTGTTAACTAAATTCGGGTTCTTTAGCAAGTGTGACTAGTTTGACGTTTCCATTTATTTTCGAACAACTCCGCAGCCAAAGGAACATTATGTGAATATTGTATATTGTTAATTACACGAGTGTTCATGGACAGTATGAATGTTGTGAATTTACTGAATAAAGGAAATCGCGCTAGCCATTACTGTATTGAAAGTTTATAGGAGTAGATTTTAGACAAAGTAGAATTAACATGAATTCAACATTACCGGTTAGATTAGACGAAAGAAGGAGAAATGAAAAGGTTTATCACCTGTTATGCATGCTTCGCCGGAGTGTTTTTATTTTTTTTTTTTTTTTTTTTTTGGAGAGAAGTGAATACATCGACATGAGGACTTCCGCTTAGAAACGATTAGAAAGACGTTATTTTGGTTGAAATCATGGAACCCGCGAAACCACTGTCAATGGAAAAAAGTATATCGTTGGACATTAACCAACCTTCGTGGGGAAATCCGAAATAAAAGACGTGAAAGATCGACCCAAGGCATCGAGTTACTCCGTAACAACGCTCGCCGTCACGCTGCTCGAGAAACCTGTGACCTCATTGCTCAGTTTGGCTGGAATACCTTATAACCCATCTGGCATACAGTCCAGATCTAGCACCTAGCGATTACCATTTATTTCCAAAGCTCAAAAAAGACATCGCAGGGAAAAAATTCGAGACCGACGAGGAGTTGAAAAATTTCGTTCTTACCTGGTAGCTACAAAATTTGACGGCAAGTTTTTACGAGGAAGGTATGTTAATTTTTCGACACTCAACAAATGCTTAAATTTGAAAAGTGAATATGTGGAAAAGAAAAATAAAAGTATGCTGAATTCAGTGCCGATGTCCGCTTTTTTTGTAGCTTTATTAGTTTCAAAAATAAAAATTAGGGAACCTTGCTTTTTGAACTTACCTCTCTCGTATTCTCTTCATTTTCCAATTCTGGCTACATTTAATCCCTCTATTCAGCCATTTTTTTCAATAATATCACATTTATTTAGGGCAAGTTGAGTTTGGATTTCATTTGAAATAACGTGCATTCTATATATTTCTACGAATATCTTCACGTCAAGAATATCTGTTGCTCATTTGTGTGTATCGCTTATGTTTTATTATTTTGAAATAGATTACCATAATAAGGTTTTAATATTGTACACTATAATTAGCAAAAATGTGTATATAACAGATGGATTTTTAGCTCCAATCCTCTGCACAGGTATGTCAAGAAAATTTCCGAGATGCTCTTCTATGTGAGAAAGCTTTTTCTTTATTCCGCGGCTCATAAGAAAACCAATCACTGCTTCATGAATCGTGTCTTAAAATATTTTAATACGTGATAAATTTAGTGACGTCGAAATTCTAAGATAATTTTTGTAGACGACCAATCAGCAATTTAATACTTATTAATGTGTAATGTAATTAAGCCGTACATACAAGTATACATTCTTTAGGTTGATAATTAGTTAACCTCCAGTCAACCGTGCTCACGATAATTACTTATTTATGTGACCAATAATTAATGCCAATAAACTGCAATTAATATATATAAAATCGTTGCATTACTTTTTTAAGTTCCCGTTCGATTCGCAATGCGTAGACTGTCAAACATGTCTTTAATTAAACATTATGCGAAAACCGTTTATTCCGTCTAAAACAAACTCGTCAAATTCCCTTAAAAAAACTACTCCCGATATATTTTCATACATGCAAGCGCTGTGTGGGACACAGAAACAGAATACTCCAAGTTGATCATCGATGATATTAGCGGTGCCTATATATAATGTTCCACTGCTTACTGAACTTTCACGATTTCACTAATCGACATGCGCGCCTTAATTTACACTGCCATATTTAACTGGTTTTGTCAAAATTGTCGCCTAATTAGGCTCCTAACATTTGCAAGCTTTTTTTATTGTAAAACTTTTTCCCATCCTATAGTTTCCTATATTCAGTTACCGTGTTTTATCCGGTCATTTAGTTTGCTATAATTGTCATTTCATTGCTAACCTACTAGCACGCTGCTCTTATTAATAGTCGGTATTGTTAACGAGCGCCATGAACTTTAATTGACAGACTACGGACCGAGAGTAAAGATTATGAGTGAAGTATATTTAAACATATTTGATCATCCGTACCGGTTTTTTATATAAATTATATAGCGGCACTTCAAACATCTCGCTAAGATTCATGCGTAATACGAAAGTTCACAACAATTGCAATAATCGAAAAACTGGTGAATTTCTTTTAGCACTTCTACCAATTAATTTACCAATTAAATCGTTTATAACGGTTAAAATAATTAAAAAACAATAACAAAAAACACTTCAAAAAAGTTCCGGCTTCTGTTGTAATTTAATTATACAAAAAGTTCTAGGAAAATTACTGGAAAAAAAAAAGAGCTAATCTTTTTAGCAATATTATTTAATGATATATTATTGGCAATGCAACGTTATTAGCTACAGTTTCAAACATTTGTGCCAGAAGCCTCCACCCAAGCACACCCCCACCATTTTTCGGCTTATGAATACCTTAATTCGCTAACCGTCTGCTTCACTACATAGCTTCTAAAACGATGCTTCAGCATGCGGTCACGCGTTTGCGTATTTCTAGCCCCGTATAAGAGATGAACCCAGCTTTTCGGGTAATCGTCGGTACGTCCGTTCGTCCCGCAGCCAATTTTCGTTCGTTCGCACTATGTCTTCCTCAGCCATTGCCAACCGAATACTCTAGACGAGACATCTAAAGAACGATCGTGTACAGTTAGGGGTTATTCCGCCATGAACTGTTGAAGTCTTATCAAAGCGGAATGCAAGAAGCTAGCTCCCGAACGGCTCAGTGGCCAAACAGGTAAGTTGTTTGGTCGGCACCAACCACTTTTTGGTCATTCGGGCCGAAACGTCCGAAATATACCGATATATATATATATATATATATATATATATATATATTGTCCTTTGACGCACGTCACTCATCGTTTCGCTCCTTCGATATCACCCCGTTTCCAGACCGCCTAAATGTATAATGCCATCGAGCAAAAAATGGTATTTCCCATATAACGCACATCCTTCTTCAATCAGTATCACCCGTTCCCGTACTAGGTAGTCTAGCAGAAGCACTCCTGCGATGGCAAGCGAGCTCTCGATCGATATCGATCGGTAACCTCTGTTGCAACAACGTATTTGTACATATATTTTTACCAAAAGCGTAATTACGTGTAATTAATTAATTTATAATGTTGTTTTCGATTTTTAAATACCAGTATGAGTAGGATTATTGGTGATCATCGGTGTATAATGTAATTTATTTACCTCTGTTTTTTTTTTACGTAGTAGAAGTCGGTTAACTTTTATATTTGTTTCGGCACACGAAAAACTCGGTGAGGGCAGCTATCGTACAAAATTGTAAAATAAACTATTAAATTAATAGAGAGAAAGAAAAAGAGTATCATAGATACGAATGAAAGACATGCTGATGGAATGAAGGGAGAAAAGGCAGACGAGGAACCATCCGATAGACGTAAACTACGAGAAGGGAAGAAGGGTAAATGTTCATTATCTGAAGCATAGATATATCTTCAGCTCGGATGTAGTAGCCAGCCAACGTCCCCCAGTTTTGATATTTTTAGGCCGATACATTCCATATACTCTACGGTTTCGTCAAGGCCATCGGCGACAGAGCACCACTCTAAACGTTTAACCAAACAGGCAGCGAAAAACACCAGTTAAAAGTTGGGAAAGAAAAAATATTTTTGACTATTTGGCGAAATAATAAAACTTGCGAAAGTCGGAGGGGAGCTGGAAGCTTGGAATCGAATTGCAGTTAGTTCTTAGGAAGAAATTGCGAAGCAATATAGAGTAACAAGGCAGCGATTTCTGTTCGAAAAGGGAATACACGGGAGCGTATTCTTCGAGCGGATAATGTGATTGTTTTAAAAAGAAAGAAATCGGAAGATAAAATAATTTTTTAATCTAAAAATTTTAATAAACAAGGCGAATGAAATATCCAGCGGATGTAAGTGAAATGAGAAATCGCAAAAATACGTACACGCGTATGTGCAGATAGCGCGCTAAATGGTAGTGGTATTTTTGAACATTGTAGAAATTTTCGAACTAAACTTTTGCGCTTATAAAGCGTTTGCTTTGACAGAAATTTTAAAGATATTCCCTGCTCTGCCAGTTCTTATTTGGAGGAAAGTTTCCGCACTATATTCTTTTTCTCCGAAGAGGAAACGATATCATGACCGCTTTTTGCGACATTGTTCTGCGACTACTGGCCCGCAGTTAGTCCTTTACTAGAACCATTCTCGCATCGGTATTTGCGTATATCCACCGACTAAGATACTTTTCCCATGTTAGCGTTCTTCCATCAGCTCGAACAAAGTCTCTCCGCGATGTTTCCACTCGGTACAATAATATGAGTAAATTATTGTAAAAACGCTTAATTCAAGTTGTAAAATAAGGATTTCCAGCGCCAACGCGAGATTACAGCGCGGCGATTAAAATAAATTCCCTGTTTAATAATGTTCGATCATTGGTCAACTATTCCAGGAAAAATTTTCTGCTGTTTTTGAAAAATTTTCCGTTGATTTTTCGCAGTTATCCAAATGGTACGCTATCGAGAAACATACGCCAAATAATAGCCGGTACTTTTGCTTTCGAATTTATTCTGACAACTTGTATAAACAGGTTCTTCAAACTAGTGAAGGTATTAAATAAATCGCTATAAAACCACACTGTACCGAAAATTCCTGTTTTCATAGAAACACTTTGTCCTTAGTTTACTTTAACAATTTTCCCAGCATATCAAAAAGCAACTTCACCGAATATTAACAATGAAAATTTCTCTATGTCATCAAACGTTCTGTGCAGTGTTTGATCCTATAACAAACGCCAAATTAGATGCATGCTCTAGAAATACTTTTTTTTTCGTTTTTTTTTAAGATACTTATTCGATTTTCGAAAAAGGTTGGTTCTTGGTCTTATAACAAACTCCGAATTACATACACGCTCTGGAAATACTTTTTTTCTTTTTTTTTTTTTGTTAAGATACTTATTCGATTTTCAAAAAAGGAGGGACGGTCTAGTTCAATTTCTACACAAAAAAGTGTTAAGAAAATAACACTGTTTCGACATAGTCCCGGAGACTAGCGAACATTCAGATAGGATCGGTGCAAGCGATTCAACATTTTTGAGCACATTTTCACCCCATAATATTGTGCTCTTCTTTCTTCAGTCACTCATTCCAAACAATGGCCCAACTCCTATTCTTCTTCATAATCCTGCCTCCTTTTATCTCTCTATTCAGCCATCTCTTCAACCCTATCCATGATTTTCTTGATACTTGCCCCCTCTTAAACGCTCGACAATCTCCGCTATTTTCATTTTAATTCCTACAGCATTTTCTCGCTTTTCATCTGCATCAACCCCATTTTTCATTCCCTTTCTATATGCTTTCCTTGTGATGCAGATCACATTTTATACTTGAATGTGCGACCTTTTCTGCTGAGCAATCGTCCTTCTATTCTTCGCTGTTAAAACTGCCGGATATTCCTACTATGCTTAAGAGTGCTGCTTTTATTCTGATTTCCTTCTGTTTCGGTTATTCCTGCCTTTGAAGTATTTTTATCCTCTGCCCTTAAACGCGTAAGAATATCAATTTATTGCTCCTCCTTCCCATTTCTTGGGCTAATGTTCTTGCTGACAAACCCACTAAAAAAAAATTAAAATGCTTTTTTGTTCTGACCTGGATAAAAAAATGTTTTTGCCGGGCAGCACTCTTTTACATCTCTTTTGCCGATTTTCTTTCGGTTTTTGTATTTCTAATTTTTGTAAAAAGTTGTAGAACGGATTTCTTTTATTGTTATTCGCACCATTAATACATTAAAGTCGATGCCCGTCTATAACACGGGCATCTTGATTTAGCTTGCACAATGGTACTTTTAAAAATGTTTTGTCCTACGTGACGATACCATGATTTTTTTTTTTTTTTTTTTTTTTTTTTAAATAAGAAAGTTGTGGGTCTCACAAGGCAATTTTGCCCGTTTCGTGAGTTCCCGTCACCCTCATTATCGTTTATTTGACATAAATTTACAATTAACTAATAACATTTCAATACATCTAAAATAGTATTTCTTATCACTATAGTAATTTGATTAATTTAGTACAGTAACTTCTTATAACTACACACTTAGCACTTATACATCACCAACCAGTCACACTCAGAGTAATCATACCCACTAATGTACAAGAAAGAAGATCTTTTCCGCTACATTATTGAAAATTGTCTACATGCACCTGTTGTAGTTCCTGTGCTGAGCAATGAGAATTTTAGGAACCTAATTTGCGAAATAAAGAAGTCACCGACATGGTAGTACAAATAGAAGAATCCTCGAAAATTTCTTAATCTGCACACCAATCTATCAGCCATTTTTTTACGTCTTCCTTCCACACACCTAATCTTTTCTCCTTTAATATATTACTTGGAATTTCCCGTAATAATTTAATTAGAACTGTCTGCTGTATATTATCAATCCTTAAATTGGTCCCCCTTGGTTGAATAAAGTATTTTTTATTTCGATCTCTCGTCACTCTAATTTTAGGTCTTGAAGGTATTCTGATATTATTGGTTTTGAGCTCCAATAATCTATAATAATAATAATACATTTTTGGCGACATCTCATTGTTTACCTTCCACCATGATGATGTTGAATTATAATGCCCCCCATGAGGAAGCAGTAATTTTAAGCATCTTTTCTGCAATTTCGTTATCTTGTTAAGTTGTGATTTCTTCGCTTCTCCCCATATTTGAATACCATATAATATCCTAGACATTATCATTGCGTTAAAAAAAATTTTTAGTGTTTCATATGGAAGTACTTGTTTCATCTTATATAATGCTGGAATGGTCTGTCTGATTTTTACACTTAAATTTTGTATATGTTTTTTCCAATTCATATTGCTATCTATAAAAACCCCTAAATATTTAAAATCCTGGACCTTTTGTAATGGTTTACATGCACAAACTGGACTGTTGTTCCTTAAATATAAATCATGGACACATTCGTTACTGTGGATGATAATCCTCGGTTCATGAGTAGCAAGTTTGGATATGTTTCGAATATGCATTATCTTTGATTTATTTATGTTCACTGCTAACCTCCTGTCATGCGCCCATTTACTAAGATTATCAACGTCCTCCTGAAGTAACTTCTCCGCCATTTGTATATTATTGTGTTCTATTAATAGCGCAATGTCATCCGCAAACACAAACACCTTTGCATTTCTAATATATTTGTGAAGCGAGTCAGTATATATCAAGAAAAGAATGGGAGCCAGTATGGTTCCTTGTCCGACACCGTATTGTAACCACCTATCCCTACTTACATTTTTTGCAATTTTTACACAATTCTTCCTATTTTTAATATAGTTTGTAAACCATTGGAGCTGTCTGTTAGTAATACCAATCTTTTCTAAATCCTTTATTAATAAATCATGATCTACTAAGTCAAACGCCTTGGATAGGTCAATGAAAGTAATTATAAATTGATTCCCTATCGATAGTCCCATATTTATTTCATTTCCCAATTTACTTAATAGCGTTAAGGTGGATCTTTTTCCTCTAAATCCGTGTTGATTTTCGTAAAGGAGATTATTTGTTTCTAGGTAACTCTTTAAATGACAGTTTACGTAATGTTCTAAAATTTTCGCCATTACCGAAATTATTGTTATAGGGCGGTAATTTTCCAGCTTATTTTGAGCTCCTTTTTTGTAAATTGGTTTAATAATTCCTTTTTTTAGCCCCTGTGGGATGATACCACTCTTTATAGAATAATTAATCATATTTGTTAGTATAGGAACGAATCTCTCTAAATTTCGCTTAATGTCCATAGTCCTAATACCATCCCAACCTGGTGCTTTGAAATTTTTTAGGCTATTTATTATTGCTTCAATTTGTATATTATCAGCTGGAGGAATGAAAAAAGAACACATCAACCTGTTTTCATCATTTGAATTCAATAACTGGACATCACACTTATGTTTATATTGTTCTACTGATTTTGCAAAGTATTCATTGAATTTCTCCACTAATAATGAGTCGGTTCCAAAATGCCTGCAAATGCAATCATCAATTGATACTTTATTCCTTTTATTTACAATACTATTAATTATTCTCCATATATTTTTACTCGAATTATTTGCTCTATCAATTTGACTTAAGTAAAACACCTGTTTTGCCTTCCTTATTTCTGTTTTGACATTATTTCGATATTTTTTATAGAGTCCCTTATATCGAGTACTGGTTCTATTCCCTTTACTAAGTTTATAGTATTGATCTCTAATTTTCATAAAATTAAGTATCTTCTGATTCATCCATTCTTTTTTTGGATGATATTTGTTTACATTCCTACCTTCACTCACACCCAGTTCACATTTCTTGTAAATGATTTTGAATGCGGCGTTTATATAATCATATATGTTTTCTGCCGTGCTAAATCCCTTTATTTGGTTCCAGTTATAGTTGTATATTTCACTACGTATTTTCTTTTCATCGAAAACGAGTTTGCGATTTATGTTACTTTTCTGCCATTTGCTTTTCAAGGTACTAAACGCAACACCTATTAAATAGTGATCGGATATTTTCGCGTTAATGATTCCAGAAGTGACTTTACAGGCAGCATATTTCATGAATATGTTATCAATACAAGATTGGGTGCATCTATCTACTCGTTCTTCCTCTCTCGTTATTCCCTGGATTAACTGAACTGCTCCTATCCCGTACAATATATTCAAAAAGTTTTCAGCCTGTACATTTTGATGTAATAGGTCTATGTTAAAATCCCCGCAAATTAAAACGTTATCGTTATCTTTTTCATTTTTCAATAACATTGCGAGGTCTTTAATAAATTCACCTACATTTTTACTCGGAGATCTATATATGGCAATTACTCGTAATGGCGTTTTTTCGTATGTGAATATGTCAACCATCAGCATGTCCATACTTGGAGTATTTACGGCTTCCTGAATTATGCATCGAAATTTATTATTAACAGACATCAATATTCCTCCATTATATCCCGAAGGTTTTTGAATAGCAAATCTCTCGAACCCCTCTACCTCATATAATTTTAACTCGTATTCAGCTATGTTAATTTCAGTCAGAATGATAACACTTACGGGAGTATTTATAATATAAGCTAAAAATTCATCCCAATTTCGTCGTACACTTCTTATATTTAAATGCAGTACATGAAATATGTCTTCGTTAACTACATGATTTTTATTATAATTTAATTCAGATGTAATATTGTCAGTCCAATTTTTGATATGGGAATAGTTCTTACAGCTGTTTTTACTACGGTAATTTATTAAGTAGGACATTTTCTCACCGAAGCAGAATTGGTTTTCTGCATAAGAAGGGGATAAGCTCAACAGCAACTAAACAATCATGATGCATGCGAAAAACAGTTTTCAATTTGTTTAACATCTAATCGATTTCGCAACGGCGCTGATTTTAGATTAATACCTTGCTTATATAAAATAGAATCGATCGAATTTTGATTAATCGTTAAACGTAAATGTAATCTACATGTTAAACTAATCATAGATTCCGCCACATGATTACATACACGCCATTTGCAACCTATAACAGACAAAATAGATAATCGCACACATGCATCACTCACGCACATTTGTACCCCTTTTAATATTAGTTTACGCAGACGGTGAAGCCGGCCCGTAAACTTAACACCACGAGCCAACACTCTCAGTCCACTTACTATTCCGCAAAACGGACTATTCACAACACTATCAATTACAGAAACACCACCCGACCTCTCTACACCGCCTAACGCTATAAACATACTGACATTACTCTCGACAACTGTCACAATTACCTCTCCACACTTCTTAACCCTGTTAATTCTTTTAAGAACCATGCCCGACGTTATCGAAGTTTTTACAACTAATAATACTTTTAACAAATACCTATTCAATCTCGTCCTCTGTACAACACTACTTTCCATCTTCTCTCCGCTTTACCGCCTGCGTACTTGCACCTAACCGCCACATTCATACTGCCACACACACATCCGTTTATCTCATACATATTCCACTAATAAAGACTTTCCGTTTATCTCCAAGTAATCTTATTATAGTAATTTGTTCAAATCGTCTTCATTTCTAATATGCAAAATGCGTTCTTGCTCGTTTTTCCTGGCAAATATCTTCCCTCGTTTTGTCCATATGAACTTATAATTAAGTACTCTTCCCTTCTCCTTCGTCTGCCACAGTAAATGTTTATAATATTTAGTTAAGTTTTCATTAACATAAATCTGCAATGGGCTTTCGTCGTTGCCCGATATTTCTTTATCGAAAATTTTTGTTTGTCTTTTTTTGTCAAAAAATAAATCCGCTATTCTTCTGCCCGTTTTCGCGATGATTGGTTTAGGAAGTTTCAAGTTCCTGCTCGGAACCCTGTGGCTAGCTAAGATATCTTCCTTTTTCACTTCGATATTCATTTTCTCTGCTATTTTAATAACTATTTCTGCGGTGATTTCTCCCGGTGTTTCTGTGACTCCATGTATTTCGATGTTTTCACGTCTACCGTATTGCTGCAGCTCATTAACTGACGTTTTTAATTCGGCGATTTGGCTGTCTTTGTTCTTAATTTCCGTCGTTAGAACTTGCACCTGATCCCTTAACGCCTTAACTTCGTTTACCAGTGATCCTTGCATTTGTACTAATTCATCGTACTTTGCTGAAATGAACTCCATACACCTCTTTATTTCCATAAATTCACTCTTGATTTCTTGGATGGAACATTGCTGTGCCGCTGCATTAAGAACTACTTTCTCCTCTTCGCACATCATTGATTTAGCGATTTTTTTGGTAATGGGTTCGTTCGCAGTAGCGCTGTTGTCACTCAGCTGTCTTTTAAAGTCTAGGTTCGAATTACTCGTTACTTTTGATGATTTTGCTTTCGGCATAGTGAATTAATATTTTATCACTGATAACGGTTAAATAGATAATGAAACAATCTTACTTGAATAATCTCTGCTTCTTGTCAAATAAACGCGTTAACACTCAACCGTTCAAACTAATCGCAAAACAAATGCTTCACACGAAAAAGCGAGTTCCGCGTAGTGTTTTTGTTTGTTTTTTTTTGGTAAGTTAGGGGGATCGCCAGCTGAGGGCATTTCTCAGCATTAGATTATATCAGTGAGAGTGAGGAAGAAACGAATTAGAATTGAATACTACTAGAGATAGAAGAAATATAATCACTTCGACGGTACATGAAAATTGCAACGATACAGAGAAGATTAGCGTTGCCCCTGCACAGGATGACACGTGAAATCGTGAAACGTTCCACATTTTTTAACATGGTGCAGCGGAACACAACAAAATCTTACCACGGAGGAGATCTTTGATACCGGGCTTGACACTATGCACACTGCGTAGCTCAGCTACTAAATGATATTTATTACGCATTTATCAAGAAAGAATTCTTAATCGGAACTTCTCTGCATATAAAGGGGGGGGACTTTGATCATTTTTGCAAGCGAATGCAAGATATCGAATAATAATTTACAGTACAAAAGACTACGTGTATCGAACAATTTTGAAGAATACAGGTCATATTATTGTAGGTGTGACATTAAAAGCTGTAGTCCAAAAGCTTTCAATAATAATCATAAGCCCCGTATGAGAGCGCCCAGTGAGTATTCCATATTTATACTATTTAAATTTTACAATCATTCATTTATTTATTATTAACGAGGTACATATTGCCTGAGGCTATCACTTCGGATGAGGTTATTTACATTTTAAGGTTTTTAGTGTTAATGAATTTAATGAAACTGTGTAAACTATTTACATTTAAATTCGCAGAGTGATCGTCTGTAAGTGTGGACTGTTGACGTTCGGCACTGTAGATCGGACATTCAGTGATGATGTGTTTGACTGTGATTTGGCAGTTGCATTAGCTATTCTCGGTATCGATAAAAAAAGAGTATATAAAAAAATGTCGCAGTTGAAAATCTGATACCTCTCCTGTTGTCGTACATCACAGAACTGGACTTGAGCTAGAACACGCAAAACAGCAAGTTTAACAGTAGCAGAAAATGTAACGACAACAGAAAGGCTAATACCTGGGTTTGCCGTACCGGTTAATAATAATCTCGAACAGTCGTACTTGGTATTATTTTTTTATACATCGACGATGTTATCGGTATTTAACAAACCATCTCACATGCGACCCCAACCATATCCGTTTTGAATGCCCTGCTCTTTTTCCTGAGTGCTCTCATCTATACGCCGAACTTTTGGCGTTGGATCTTACTACCCCTTTCAATGCTTCCTTTATATCCTTTCCTTCCCATCTCCAACCGTTATTCCCCTCCTTCTTTTCTTTATACTTTCTATCTCCGATCGCCGCAGAATCTGAGTAGGTGATCTAAATCCATGTAATTGGGTCAGTGTTAACACCGAGCCCATTTAAATAAAAAAAAATAGTATGCAGCAGAATATTATAAAGATTCGTTGTTTAAAACATGTTGTTTCGCTACAGGACTGTCCGGATAACGCAGACTATCGAGATGCGCAGTGTGTCGAATTCAATTCTGTACCGTACGAAGGATACACTTCGATTAGCTGGAAGTCGTACTACCACCCGGATCAACTGTGCGCTTTGTTTTGCGTCAATCAGGACAACATTATCGATATGCTGGCGTCAAAAGTTAAAGATGGCACCAGATGCCGACCGGGATCGTTGGACATGTGCATCGACGGCGAATGTAAAGTAAGCGGCGATTTTCTTTCGAATCGATGGCGAATTTTATTTTCGACAAATGCACAATCAGGGGGGCCTGCACTAACTACGCTCAAGAACCCCCCCCCTCCCCCGAGGAGCGCGGAAGAGAAAAAAATCCCATAAATAGCCCATCCGCCCAGAATTTTTTTTTTTTTTTTGTAAAAAATGGTCGTCCAAATTCTACAAAATCGACGCAGAAATTCAAAGTGTATAGAATTCGATCACACCCAACTTATCGCTAATTACACCTAAATATACGATTATGTCCCGCTTTCCTTTCTAGAAGCGCAGAAGATAAAATTCCCCCTTAGCATCATTAAAAAAAAAAAAAAAAAAAAAAAAAAAGCGAACTACTTTCAATAAAATTTTAATATGAAATATTTAATTTTTTTTTTTTTTTTTTTAAATTTTAAAATAAGTTTGTGGGTCTCACTGGGCAAGTACACCCGTTGTGTGAGTGCCCGGCACTCTTATTATCGTTTATTCGATTTCGATACAAACTTATACATACTTATTATAACATCGAAATTATATATACCTTAATTAATATGTTGCTTAGTAAATATATATATATATATATATATATATATATATAACTTATATATAGGTGAAAAGAAAAAAGAAAAACCATACACATAGCTGCATTCACTCTAAAAGTCATATATACATAAGAGGAGAGACACAAAAACAACAACATAGAATACATGTTATATCCGTAACTACATGATTGAAAACTATCTAGGAGTGAGGAATTCGGACGCATTTTATTTTTTATTCTTTGCGCCATTCCTTCAGCCATTTCACTACCTCCTTTTTCCACACGCTAATATGCTATTTTCGTTTTAATATGATTGGGGATAATGCTCATTAATTTAATTAAGACCGAATATCATCGTATGTTATCAATTCGTAGATTTGCCCATTCTAGGGTATATGTAATATTTATTATACTTTGATTTCTTGTTATTCGAGTAGTTTTTGGCCTAGTTGGTAACTTTATATTCTTGATATTATATTCGAGTAACCTGTAATAGTAGTAGTACATCTTAAACAGATGTTCTTACGGCATTCCATTTACGTATTATATAAATAATGAGCATCTTTACACATATTTTTCGTTACTGCTTTTCAGTCGTCCATACATATAACGCATATACAAATAACAAGAAGACGGTTCGAAAATCACAAAAAAAGAATTGAATAAAACCGGATTAATATATTTACATGGAATTGAGCGCCTAAGTTGCCTAAAAGCGTTCTCCTTTAGCATAAACGTTCCACCGAAAAGCGTAAAAACCATTACAAATAATAATATAATGTGAAATTTAAAAGTGTAAAAAGTTTCATGTTAGATTTCGGTCAGATTTTTATTCCTTTTCTAATCAAACTTCCTCTCAAATTTTTTCATCCAACCTAATCTTCCTACTTGGTTTTGGTTTTACGATTTTCCTTCGCTTCGCCGCTCCGTTATTGTCCCTATTATCCGTTTACGTCTCAATATCATACTCTTCTTCCTTCCTCACGTTTTCGTTTTCATCTGGCACTCTTTCCCTTAATTATCCTCTTCAATTAATGACGAAGCCATCTGTGATCCTGACCATATCCTCTTTGAATGTCCATCCTTCGTGAACGAACGCACTTCTTTGTACTCCAATCTGCTATCACTCAAACTCCCTACTCCTTATTGTGCTTATCGTTTCCGTCGATCTCCGTTGTTCCTATCCTCGGTTCTTTTATCTTATCAATATTTAACACCGACTTTACATCTAACTGATATCCTTTCTCCTCGTGTCGTTTCTGGGCGAAGATCCTTTGTTGACATGCCCAAAGGGGGGTTAAAAAGAAAAGAAAATTTAAAACGACCTGAAAATTTAAAATATATAAAATCAAAACAAAAACCAGAAAAAAACATACGCTTCCGATAATTAAATAAATAACCCATCAACACATACCCCGCCCACATAGACACACATATTTGAGTGAGAAACAGAAACCGATCGACCGACCTTGAAAATATTTTCGTGTCAACTGATGTCTTTTTTTTTGTTTTTTTTTTGTTTCTTTGTTTTTTTTTGGTCGTTTAAACGCTTAATATTAACGTAACAAATTACAGCTTGAAAGAACCAACTTCAGGAAAAATTCCACGCTAGCATTTAACCACGGTTATGAAAAAAAAAAAGAAAAAATATCTCGATTATAAATTATTTAAATTTGAAAAACAAATTTTATAAAACACCGTAGTTTTTTTCGTTCAACGCACTCTCTCTGTCACTCAATATCATGCTGCTTAAATTTTAAATAACAACGTATGAAATAAAATTTCAAAGTTAATGCAAATTTAATAATTTTTAATGAAGTTACAGAAAATGTATATAAACATTTTTAATCGAATTTTAAAATTATTTAATTTTTTCGTATATTACTTTAAACCAATAAAAGAGTTCGCGTTATAAACAATTATTCATTGTAATAGTTCACCTTTCTTCATCGCTGTAATTGCGTTCCTCTTTTTCGCGATATCCGTAATTCACCACCATTGCGGTAAATTAAACGCTGCGATTTTATTTTTTAAAAATAACGATCATTTTAAAGATAATTTAACAGATAATTTTCGTTACTAGATCGGAAATACAACGTTTTCGAAAATCCGATTTCCATAAATTATTATAAAAACGCGTGTGACTTTGCACATCGCGTTGGACATTTAGAAAAATGTTAGGCAGTGAAATAGTTCTGAAGGCGCACTAGCAACCCGAAAAAGTTTTCTACATAATTAATGCTGCGAAATTAACACACATTTTTCCATCGCTCGGTCCGAGTAAATAAATGAGCGCAATTAATGCTTTCCCTTTTAAAAATTCATTGTTTTTTGGTTTTTTTTCGTTTTTCTTTTCCAAATGTCCCGTTTTGGTACTTTGGCGACGACGCTATATAAATCAAAATAGCGGGAGGGAGACCTACCGCCGAAAAGATGCAGAAGGATTAAACAAAGTTTACAATTATAAATTAGGCCTTTTTCAGATTAATGATAATCGAGTAAAAATTCACCACCGAATCTGCCAATTATGAACGAAACCAACTGTGTTAACCATGACTGAACAGAAATACACTTATAATTTAGACACTATAACTTGGGGTAGGGCAGGAGAAATGTAAAAAAACCGGACATATTTCGTTCTGCCTATTATTAATCAAGCCCCCCCCCCACCCACCCGTTAGAATCAACAACCAAAAGGATTCAAATGAGTGAAGAGTGATCGACACTATTTGGTGATTCGGAATTGGATGCCGCTGGATTTTGATAACTATAAATTTCATAGCGAGGTCACCGTTTTTGAAAATGTAATTTTTGAAGAAAAACGAATTTAACGCGCCCAATTAATATACGTATCAATAGAATTTAGCAGATTGCTTACATAAATTCAATTCCGGGGACACGAAATATCTGCCGATACGGACGCTTCCAAAACATCAACATTTCATGTTACCAAAATAAAAAAGGAAAACTTCAATCGACTTGTCTAGTATAGTTCGACTCGTGCAGAAATTGGAACTTATTTTAAGAAAGGGTGTACACTCTCATTCATTACTTATTGCCAATGTATTAAAAATGAATTATAATGTTCACCCGTACAACGTATGCCTATTAACGTTAGACATAACTAAAGCTTTTGATAGTATACATTTTAATAAATTAATTGTATTGCTATCCGACATTAGACGATAACTTATTAAATCTATATTAAATAATTACTTTCATAATAGATGCACTTTTATTAATATCGGATCGTGTACCCAGAAATATCCTATTGTGACGGGAGTGTTACAAGGATCTGTACTGGGACCGTATTTGTGGAATATAGTTTTTTCTAGACTTTATCATCTTACCTCGATACTGTAAACTAGTAACGTTCGCGGATGATATTGCAGTTGTTATAGGAGATAAGTCTGAACATACTACTCTAGGTAATAAAGTATATAATATATGTAGTAATATTGAAAAAAAATTTTTAATTGAATATGGACTAAAAATTAACGTATCAAAAACAAACTACATGTGCTATTTTATTCTAGAATCCGTAATAGACAATTAAATTTAACACAGCATGGGTTAAATATAAATGAAGTATCAAATACTAATTACTTTAAAGTGATATTAATTGATAATGACTTGAAATTTTACAATTACTTTAATAGCATTATAAAATAAGTTAACTAAATTTTTGTTTATCTCTAATAAACTTTATAATAATAATAATAGCGAAGTTATGATAAAGGGATTATTTTATATAAGGCAGTCATTTTACCAAACTTACTTTTTATAGTAGCATAATTTACGCAGATATGATTAAACTTAAAAGATTTCGAAAAATGTTAGCAAGTTATCAAAGAGAATACTAGAGCCATTGAATTAATTAAATCATATAAAACGGTAATTTATTTAGCGTCAGCGGTTGCAGCTTTGAAATTGCGCCACTGCAGTTAGAAATTAGTAAACACATAAATTTATTTTGCATTAAAAATAATATTACTCAATAATGCCTATTACGAAAATGGTAAATTTACTAATGAGAATAAAACTACTTTTGACGTAAAGCAGTTTAAAAGATTTTTTACCTGATCATTACCTAACACGCAATATCAGACCATGTGGGATGATTGTAATAACTTACACTTTCTCTTCCTTAACATAATCAAATAGAACGAACAATATTAATTACATGCCAAATATTTTTAACGTACAATTCCTCACTGCTCACGGAAATTTATAAGGACTATCTGCACCGATTGCAAATTGCCGATTCGCCTAATTGTATTGAATGATTAATTTTCCCGATACGATTGCTCTCATATCTTAGCTAGATATGTAATAGCACACTAATTTCCATTTTCAGTGCTCAGCAGAAAACTTAGTGTAACTAAAAATTTTCAATTGTTTAACGATTTTACCGTTACAGAAATTAATTTCCGCAAGCAACATATATAATACACTGGTATTAATTTACCGTAATCAATGTAAGTCTGACACCAAAAACTTCACATTGAATTGGTCGCTTCAACCTCACCATCATAAAATTTGTACCACACTAATGCATAATACATTTGCCTCATCGGTGAAGTGGAAACCCCCCCCAAAAAAAATTCACCGATGACACGCTGAAATGAAACTAACAAAGACGCTAAAGAAAATCCTCTCGACATGTAACGTAGAAAGCATCAAATTGACACTATTTTTGAAGCTTTCACGTCATTGAAACATGACCCACAAATAGATAACTCTCTGTAAATAATTTGATGAGTCAGCTATCGTGGTGACGTAGTTGACTAGTTAATTGTGTTTCGTTCGAGTAGAACCAGGTTCGATTCCCGCTGCCACACACTGACACTTCACAAAAATTTCATTTACGCCGGGTTAGTGTCTCTGCGCGCCCAAAAATAAAAATAAAAACAAAAATAAAAACAAAAACAAAAATAAAAACAAAAACAAAAATAAAAATTAAAAAAAGTGTAAAGAAAAAATACTTCGACCAATTCTTTTTCTGTATATGCAATTTTAAACTATATCGATTGTGGTTGATCGATACAACCCCGTGTTAATATTTTTGGTAAAACCCACGTCAGACATATTGCGTGTTTTCCGAACGGACGAGCACTGTGTCTGTGTCTTCATTGTTGTTCTGAAGATGGACATTACCTATTCGAAAACACGTAATATGTCCGACATGGGTTTCATTGATACGGTTGTATTAAAATTGAAAATGAAAAATATGTCTCCCTGAAACTGCATTTTGACCACGCTATTTCAGAAACCACACTACGATATATTTGAATCAAATTTATTCGTCATATTCCAAACGTTAAAAAGCCACTATCCGATCGAATGATTTTGTTTTTTTTCTTTTTTTTTATTGATATATATTTTTTTTTTCTCACTCAAATTCATTAATTTACTTTAAATGTCGCTATTTTGTTTGGTTCGAAAGCGAAAAAAAAGAAAAAAAAACCTTCAATCCGGGCATCGGATAAATGATTAAACTAGAAAAAATTTTTCTTACTTTACTGATTTTAGATAAACCATTAAAAAATTCTGATGCAAAGCACTGTTTTTGCAAAAGAGCTGCCAATAATTCAACAGATAATTCGATCTAGGATTAATATTTGGTTTTGAAATTTTTATACGCGTAGCGTAAGTAACCGGGCAAGCAATATCTAAAAGAAAACAAATTATACAACGGTCAAAAATAAATTGATTTATATGCTTACTTTTTTGCACCCCCAACCACTAACAACCTTTTAACCGAAATAGTGACACTCTTGTAAGAATCATTTCCGTAACCAAACTTAACCAGTCATAATACTGTTCACTTTTTATTTGCCCATGGTAATCGAAGGTGATGGGGCTTCTGGCTTCTTTAACTACGAACCTGGACGGAAAAGTACGCAGATGAGCAGAAAAGAATACTTTTATAAATCAACACAAGTTATCGGAACGATGCACCAACGGCGGCTGCAATCTCGGTTTCAAATTCTTAAAGTGGCGGTTTTTGAAAATTCACATAAAGTGTATAATCTGAGACTTATTTAATTTTTCAGTGACTAACTAAGAAAATGGCAAGAGACGAGCCACAAAATAAACTGCAAAAAGTTTTAAAAAAAGGTGCGAGTTGTTTGCAAGAATATCCGAAAAAGTATTCCCTAACGAAAATCGGCGATTCACATGACACTTAGACACAGCTGCCCTGAAAATCTCCTCAAAGGGAAGTGCAGCCAACCACACAGATCTCCCATCCATGAGTTCCGTCTCCTCCCACCTAGGGAGAGCGCTTCCCCACAAATTTGAACTAATTTCAGTAGTCCCCCGCATCTCATGGCATGTCCACCAGATAGCTCATCTTGCGCTCCTTGATTGTCGCCAGCAGCACTTTTCTTTTCCTTACGCAATATGTCTGACGTGGGTTTTACTACAAAATATTTAATCACGGGGTTGTATCGATAGAGTTTAAAATTGCATATACAGAAAAAGAATTCATCGAAGTACTTTTTTTATTTTTATTTTCGGGCGCGTAGACACTAACCCAAGGCAAGTGAAATTTTTGTGAAGTGTCAGTGTGTGGCAGCGGGAATCGAACCTGGGGTTCTACTCGAACGAAACACAATTCACTAATCAACTACGCCACGATGGAAATAAATTACACCTCTCTTAGTTTTACCGAGCTATATAGATCATCAACCTGTAATGATAACGGAGTAGAATCGAAAAAATTAAAATAGAATCAGATCCGTTAGGAGACAGGAAAGAAGGGGTGTGTCATAATAGAAAAGTTTATAAGGTTTTTTTTACCTCTAAGGGAGAGCGCCCATCTAAGCGATACGATCCCGATACGACAGCGATTTTAAATCGTAAGCGATAGCAACACGATTCCGATACCACTGAAGCAACGCGATTTATCCGCTGGAGAAGCAACTTAATTTATGATGTGGTGTGATAGTGCAAAAAATGTCATATTTTTCTTCGTTTTCCTGTTCTTTTTTTAGTGAAGAAGCAATGTATCGTTAGTAAATCTTAACAATTTAAATCAAAAAAGAAAACAACGTTATTGTGTACATCCATTTTTTCAAAAGAGTAACAAAATAAACGCTTTAATTTTTATAAAAAACTGAATATATACTCGGAAAAGTTCTAAAGTTTTTATGGAATGAATAAGGAAACGTTTAATTGGTTAGTAGAGAAAATTGGCCCAAAAATTGTAAAAAAGAACACCCATTTTAGAACATTTATACACTGCAGAAACGTATTTTAATCACATTATGGGAAATACATTTGTTAATTATGTATATCTAAATGTTTAGAAACATTTTCTATACCATATACATATATATTGCTGTTAATTTATATTACATAACAAAATAAGAAAATGTAAATATTAATATTTATTTCATAAATATGAATTGTTTTTAAAAATATTCTGAAATAAATTTAAAACACCGATTTTAAATTGTTATTTTTGCCGATTATTCATATTACGCATAAAAATTCAGAATGTAAACAAACAATCGCTTGCTCAAGCAACTAAATATAAAACATGTAGCACTCGAGCGACGGCGACACGATAGTTGCTTATCGGTTGCTTGTCGCATCGCGTCAGTGGGCGCTAACTCATATAATAACGTGGGTTATATTCTGAACTACATTTAGTTGCTATCGTATCGGAATCGTATCGCTTCGGTGGGCGCTCTCCCTAATACCACGCGGATTACAAACTTCTTTTTAACTACTATTTACAGGGACAGTAGAATTTAATAATCCCTATTGTTTCTCGTTGATTATTGTTCTTTAGCTAATGCCCCTACCGGGAAAAAAAAAAAAATAATAACAAAAAAACAAAAAATGTCTAACTTAAATCAAATATTAAAAAAATAGATGAAATAAAAGGTTTAGCTAAATTTTGATTTATTAATTTCTTATATTACCCGATCGGACTTTTGGGTACGACTACCACGCACCCGCAAACACCAAAAATGTAACATCTCTTCGAAGTTTATGCGAAGACATTTTCAAATTACGATTTACTTTCAAGTGGCAAGAGAGAAAAACATTTTTCCGGTAATACACATCATCCTGAGGCAAAAGGTCCCGCTTGGCTAATTTCTATTGAGCGAAGTAAAGTTAGGGTAAATAAACAAGTATCGCTTTAGAGGGGGGAAAAAATTAAAAACAAGTCTAATTTTAAAAGTTAATTATCTCGGCTTCGAATTGACGTTTTTCTATTCTTCGGTGGTGTACAACATCACAGTGTACGTAGCTATAAATTACAGCAAAAGCAAAGTCCACCCGCACGTATAATTGCTACCGTTCGTAATTACTTCTCCGGTGAACAAATAACTGTCACCGATTTCGGAACACTCGTCTAGTCAGCAAACGTTGCTTTGTTTACATAACCGCATTACAAGATTTACGTTCGAACAGTGAACATAAAAAGAAATAAACGTAAGCGCACGCATAAGTTGTACATTTTTATTTCAGCGGAAAAAAAGGTCATCCTGATATCTTTTAAATTATTGAAGAAAGAACTGGACATAAAATTTAAAATTTTATACTGGTACCGATTTTTATTAATAATGATGACGATAGGTAACTGAAAGAAATATTCTGATAAAACTAATAAAGACAGGTGGTAATTTCTTAAAAAGATACGACAAAACACTTTGCTTTCTAATATATTGATTTGCATTTAACACATTTAACACAGCGATAAATTGCAAAAAAACCCGTTAAGGTTTTCTAAACAGAACCGCAATCCATGACGGGGAATTTACCAAAACCGACAGTTAAAAGGCATCTTGATTAAATTTATCATTGTATTTGTTGAATTATTTTTTGGATACACTTTCGTCGGGTTTCGCTGAATACCGATGCAAAAGCAAATATTACTAAAAATATTTCTGGACAATGCTCACACGTGTGAAAATGAACTATAAATGTAAGATCACCAACGCGTATTACTGAACATAACTGTGTAGCGATGAATACAAAATAAAAGTCCCGTATGTTATAAATCTTTTTGAGAAGATGACAAAAAAAAAATTATATCAAAAAGAAAGCGTATTTATTTATTTTGTATATGCGTGTAAATTATTTTTAACTTAAAAAAAAAAAAAAACGCAAAAATTATTCAAGAATCAGATGGAAAATTACCTGTTGTTTCGAAAAATGATTAATAAAATTAACGAGTTTTTGCATCATTAAAATGTACTTAATATTTGATAGATAGAAGTTTAAACAAAATTCTTCTACTTTTACTCAAATAATAAAATCGTTTAGATTAATATGTTATTAATGTCGAACAAATTACTAAATTCCATACCTCAGAAAAGTTATTCGTGTTAAAAGTCATACATTTAATTTTACCCTTTAAAAAAAAAAAAGAATAAAAAAAAACAGTACATTTTCATTAAATTATATTTGTACGTTTAACTTTAACTTTAAGTTATAAAATTTATATATGCGGATCCACGGGAAGGGAAATAGGGGACACCCCCCGCCAAAGAACCAAATTCTCGATGAATAAATCTGTTACAACAGAGAAACGTAATTTATACCATAAAAGATTTGTATAAATGTTATACCTATGGATTTAATTATATAACTATATTAATGTTCGGTTTTTATTCTGTTTTAAACGCACCTGTCATTGATCTTTTGTCTTTTTTATGTATTTTTAATTTTTATTTCGTAATGTAAATGAAAATAGTAGTTCAATGAGAAATATATGTATTTTTTTTTACTTGCTCACAGACAAAAAATTCGGAAAAATAAAAAAGAAAGCCTAATCAAACTTTCTATTCTTTATAGTAATTTACCATTCAAATTCTAAGCTTTAATTTTTTTTTTTTTTTATCATATCAAATATCAAATGTGCATTGGATCGAAATAAGATACCGCAAATGGTCTTAGGCAGCGCGAGTAGCGGAAGTAAAACTAAATTTACATTGACTATCAATAATATGTTCGCATTATCACACCTTTTTTGAATGTCCATTCCTTCCTATTGAACGTTGTATTCTATATTCTTGTCTGCTGAAACTCAACCTACTCCTGATTGTGCATCTTATATTTTGTCCTTCTCCTCGCCATCCATTATTTCATTCGTTACCTTCTTTATATTGTCCATATCTGACCGAATCAAAATTTAACTGACGGCTCTTTTCTTTCTTGTTGTTTCTGGGTGTAGGCCCTTAGCTGATGTGCCCAAAGGGGGAATCTAAAAAAAAAAAAAAATGTTCGCATTAAAACGCGATATAATTGAAAGATACTACTCTGAATGCCCCCATGTTTACATTTGTGTTCTCATAAGGCAGTAAGATAGTTATATAAAAGAAATCCTTAAAACCAACGAAAGTGTTACAATAAATTTTAAAATATAATTTTATAACATTAATTGTACAAAGTAATAATAATAACTAAAATTTAAACGCACATATCTCCATTTTAGCTACAATTTTATAATTTCGTTTTATTTTCATCTAAAAATAAAACAAAATTTTAATTAAATTGTATTTAAAACATTTGTAAATTTCTATAAAGGTCGCTATTTGATTTTCTTTATGAAACAAGGGGTATTTTCCAAATATCTACTGTTTACCGTAGAAGATATTACGTAATTATACAATTTCCCTCCCCAAAATGTCTCTCTGGATCCGCCCCTGGTGTGTCTGCTGTGTACTGCCTAGCGCGCATTACGATGTACGTGGTAGGTTCCCCATATGATTCTATCAGCGAGTATTTTCAGTTTAAATTTTCGTAATAATTTCTGTCGTCGCCCGAGTTCGAACCCGTGACTTCTGTAACGAAAGAAAAAAACGTTCTAGTAACTAATTTCGACGACCAATATTGCATAATGCGCTCAAAAAAGCAAAATAAGTTGGACAGATTTGTAATAAATTTGATACCAAATATGACTAAACATTAAACCTGACTTTTGAAGTAACAAACAAATAATGATCATTAAGAAAGATGCATGGAAAAACCGACACAAAAACCACCAATACAGAGAAACACAGTACGCACATTATGGAATTTTATTATTATGTTTTGATTAGTTTAGATAGTAATTTCTGTTCGTTTTCTATGAAAGGAACAAAAATGATAAGCAATTAGTAATCAAAAAGAGAAAAAAAAAAACAGTATTAGTTGGACGGAAGTCTGAAGAAAAAAAATTCGATATTTATTTACTTTTAAAAATTTTTCTGAAATAAAATTATAATTGTCCCCTCACGTACCGCGCACTTTTGGTTTGATAGTTAAGTACCTTAAATACTAGGCTACCTCACATATATATATATATAACATATATAAACGTGACGGTCGCTGAGAAAAGGTACATAGTATGTCAAAAATGCGGTTTTTTTCGGAGACTTGAAAGCATGCTCTATAACGTAAAATAGGTCAAACTGATGAAAGCAAATTTTTTCCTGTTATAAATCGTAATTGTATAATTAAAATTTTACTTTAAAAAGTGTATTATATTGAGAAACTTTAAACGCGTTTTTCTCGATTAATTGTTTTCTGACACACTATGTGTACCTTTTCTTAGCGACCGTCACATATATATTATATTCATGTGTATATAATTCCATTTAATAGTAAAATATAATTTAACATAACAGTTATAATTTCTCGAAATATTTTTGACGGTTAATGCAAATAATTCAAATCAGCGGACTAAGCGATAACAGCTTCTTTTTAATGGTCTTCCGATGCTCTTAAACTAATCATGATCACTGATGTAAATGACAGCGCTTAGCTAAATCATCGGCAAAATCATACCAGTATACCACTTTTTTTTTATACAAATGATTTTAACATTGTTATTCACCGGACCGATATTGAAAAATTATGTGTTCATTTTGTTAAATCGATGTAACTCCAATTCCGTTTTGTCCTTCGCCGAAATATTTAAATCAAACGTTTCATGGCAATCACTAAGCCAATGTAACAGTTTTTTTACATTCTCACCGTGCGATGTGTCTAATCATTACAACAATGTGACCGCTAGCGCAATCATCACGTGTAAATTTCTTTAAACTAACGTTCTCTCTGCACACCATTTTTTTCTTTTTTTCTTTAATTAGAAATTTTATTACTCACTCACTGCTGGTCTCAAATATGGTTTTACGCAACGCCTAAGAAAAGAAAAAAAAACCAGTAATCCCCGTCTTGTTATATTCTTTAGTCATTACTGTTAATTGAAAAATTTGATTTTCTACTTATTATTTTTTTAAGTATATATTATTCTGAGTATTCAAATATAACGAATATCACGCAGATCAGAGAAATAATAAATCAAAGAGTTTTTACGTCTAAATTCAATGCATCGTACTCATTTCCGCAATCCTCATTATATGTATATAGTCGGTTGATTGTTTTTTAGTCCCATCAATTTTTAATATCATTTGCATTTTTTACTAATCTTCTATTATCATCACGCACGGAACTAGGCGGTAGGATGTGACTTAGAAATAGGATCAAGCAAAGCCACAGACGAATGCGGAGTCTGCGGTGGAGATGGTAAATCATGTTCGGATTCGCTGTACCAGTGGAACGAAAAGGTCAACACCAGTTGCTCGAAGAAATGCGGCGGAGGTAATTTTTTCAACGTTTTTAACAGTTAGTCAATTTAATTATCGAAAAAAGGACGAAAACAAATTTTGTAGATTTTTTTCAGGTCACGCTGACCAAACTTTCTAGCATTCTCAACGGCTTTTTAGTTTTTTGTTTTGGTCTGAGACTATCGTGAACCGTTAGACGATAAAAGCGGCCATAATTTTATCAAATACCTAACAAAAATCGGCTTCTAAAGAATTATTTTAGTCGATCGAAGAGTTTTTTTTTCTGTTCGAATTCGTAGCTGCATCACCCACATTAATCGTATTTTTTGGCCTACATGCCGCCTCGTAATACGCTATTTATGGAAATCAGAAATTTTATATAAACAAATGAGATCATGGAAAAAGGGTAGAGATAATTTCCGACATTTAATTCGACGAATCTCGAAGTTACGTTTAAGGAACGAGCAATTCACATTCTCTTACTAATCGTTAGGATTGATAATTTCTTTGACTTCAGTCGATGTTTGTTTAGAAAAACTTATTTAACTCGTTTCTTCGCTTTACTCCTTTATCTCATAAAATACCTCCATAGTTATCCGTAAATCCAACTCTTTCCCATTTCGTCCAATTCCTCTTGCTTCCTGCGTTCGGTAGCTTTTCGAAAACTTAATCAACAGACGCCTCGTTTGCTAGCTCGAACATTATAGCTTGTTATCTAATAACATGTTCGGTTTCTAGTCACGGACCTTCTCCGACTATATGACCTTTACATGTCTTTCATTGACGAAAAATTCCCTATTGCTTCCTTTCTTGACACATCTCTGCAGCCTTCGATAATGTCCATCATTCTTTCTGATTTAATGTTTTCTTTTAACATCCCAGCTAATTTTTCTTCTCTTGCTAACGATCTTTCCCGTGCTTCGTGGATTACCGCAAGGTCCTTGAGTCCAACTTTGTTCAACATCTGCTTTATCAAAATTGCTTCTTTATCTCTGAAATTCTCTTCCCCTTTTTTTTACAGACGACATCCCCTCATTTATTTCTCCCATCGTAATACCTCACTGACTGACTCTCAACTTTAAAACTCCTTAATTTCGTTGGAAAACGCTTTAGCCGGCATTCATCTTTTCATTTCTCCTAATAAATCTACTAATGTCGCTTTTACACTGTACCCTTTTAATCCTTTCTTAATTGGTCCAGTCTTAAATAATGGCTCAATCTCTCTTACTTCTTCCTTTCGCAATTTAGGTGTTTTTCCGAATAATCGTCTTTCATTCCGCGACCAAATAATCTATACTTTTCCTCCTCCTGCAAAAGGCTCAATTTCATTAAATCCTATTCTCACACTGATTGTCCTGTGATCTTGCTTATGTTTTACAAATCTTTTATCCATTCTATTCTTGATTATTGTTGCTATATTTATGGAAATTCTCCTGGATTCCTTATGCCCGTAGCTCGATCATGCCTTGGAGCCCGAAAATACCATCCCAGCTATACATGCTGAACTCACTCCTCTTTTTCCTCGACGTTCTTACTTAGACTATCATTTTCTCATCGAACGGTTGCCAATTTTCTCATTCCCCTCTTGTTTTTTTCTTATTCCTCCATCCCGTTTTTCTGCCAACAAAACTCCAAATCTTTACCCGTATCGTTTAGAGTTTTCTCCGTACATCTACAATCACGAAAAACTTCGATACTTCTTCAATTTTTCTTCCTTTCTTCATCCAGTTAACTGTTTTTATTCTCCTGTTCCTCTTAATATTCTACATCATGTCGTTAGATCGGAATTTCTATAGATAAGCTCTTCTTTCCCTAACCACTTTATGGAGTTGGCGTTTTGCCCTTCTTTAAATCACTTCCTTTAAACTTCCCTCCTTTCGCTCCATCTTTAGCACATTCTGCGTGTCCTCCTCTTTATCAAATCCTCATTTTGTCTCTCGCAATATCCTTATTCTTTTGGATGCTAAAATTGTACATTGCAGCCTATCGCACCTCCTCTTCCTTCTTACTCAACCGACTACATTATCCTTCTTATTCGCTCCTTGATTCATGATCTATTCCTATATTAATCTAAACTGATCTCTCTTGGATTCCTGGTCATGCCGGAATCGAGAGAAATTAATTGATTCATCTTCCCCTTCAATTAGGTTTCTTCCTGGTTTTTTCATTCTCTTATCTTCTATCTACTGAAGCTCATTTCAAACTTTTATTTAACCTTCTTACGCCTCTTCATTTTCCAACCCGAATTACTTTTTCTTGTCTATTCAACCTTTTCTCATCATTTTCGAAAAAATTGCGTGAAAGGGCTATGAGCAGGTAAATGCTAAAGTGCGAGAAAAACGGTTATTATTTAACTTACCTTGTTGCAGCTCTTTCAATAATCAAAAATATCGCACCCACTTTCTAGGCATTATTTCATATAATATATGTATAGTTCCTAAAATTCTGTAAATATATCTGTTACATGTTACTGTATAAAGAAATACAGTACACGCGAGTTCGGGCGTATTGTGAAGAATCAGGATGATTGCTCCCGCTAGGTGGCGTTTAATAGACAATCCAAAACAGTATATGCGTGATTGTCATCAGTATAATGGGCTTTTTAAGGTCTCTGGCACTTGAGAGTAAAAATTGGAAACTTCTGACTTATTTTCGATATGTTACACAATCCATAATGCTTCCAAAGTAAATTTTCTGCCTAAAATTATTGCATACGAAAGTGTTGGATGCAAGGAAGAGGGCGTATATAGGCGAAAATTCGAAAAAAACGGTTTTTATTTTTTTGACCTCGTTCCACCACTTTTAAAAATCTGAAAAAATTCATACATATTTTTGGCGCTAATTTACACAACATATATTTTTTTCGGAGTGTCGTCTATCTTTGTTTTAAAAATATTTTAAAATGGAATTTTCGAACGCGCCTAAAAATTTGAATTTCGCGCAAAAAAAATCGGCCTTGACCACTTTTTAGGGCTTAAAAAAACCTACATTTAAAAAAAAAAAAGAGTGTTCTAGGTCAAAAATTGACGAAGCTAGACGTAAAAATCCCCAAAATGGAAAACATTTTTTTTTGAGGGTAGGTTTAGGTTTAGGGGACTGAAAATTTGCACAGAGGTATATACTTTTTCATATACAAAATGATGGCACCATCACTTTTTCGATATGCTTCGAGGGCCGATTCGCCTATCTTACCCGGCTAGACCCTTTAATGATAAACGGATAACATTTTCATCATGATAAATGGAAATATTTAAATGTCTTAAATAGTAACGGTAATAATTTCATTAAAAATATGCTAACTAAATTTAAAAATTTAAACAAATTCGAGTAACTAAATTTCCAATTCAACCGTAGCAAACTGCCAGGCTTTACAGTTTATTTAATTTCGCGTTAATTCGGTAAATCAATATGTACGTGTGTGTAACGCGCAACTGAAAACTTTCGTAATAAATTTTTGTCTAAAGATACGCGACTCCTCGAGTGCTTTCGCTCGCAAGGCGGGAAATATGTGTAAATTATTTTTGTCGGTATGTTTCGGTTCTTAAAGAAATTTGAAACGAGTTCATGCTGAAGGAGTTATTATTTTAAAAAATTCTAAATAGTCCGCTAACGAGAAATCACATTGTATCCAGCATGTCGAATTAAATAGAGACGCCATTACCAGCGAGTACTGCTCATCGCAGATTCAATGGCCTCTTTGCATCCAGTATGCCGCCGAGATAGTAAAAGCCCAGTACTTGCAGGCATCCACTCGATGTATATAAGCTGCACAGGAGGGGAAATACGAAGCGTCTTTCCCATGGATTCTGAGTCGTATCGGAGTACGTAAGAACGACGAAGTTGACCTGCAGCACGCTTTGCAATATACACGCACCAATGCCAAAGAATCCATCGACACTATCCCGTATATATGTATATTTAAGAGGAAATACAAACAGAAGTGGAGTTCTGAGTGGATGACACAAAAAACTTTTCTGAGAAACATTAAACCATCCCCACTGACTCCTGATGGAATAAGCAGGAAAGAGTGTTCAATCCTCAATCGTCTCCGAACGGGACACACACAACTATCTACGAGTATATAAGCCGCACACCAACGAGCTGTTCCGTATGTAGTCCTCCAAACGAACCAACTGTGGCGCATAATACGGAGGGCCCTGTGTACAAGTTTCCAACACTCCTGGCGTCATAGTCAAAATTCTGGCTTTTTCCGAGGACTACATTTGCACGTGTAGATTTCATACAGAGCTCTCTCTACGACGTTCTTTTGTAATAGCCTGGGCCGTTAAAATGGAAATGTAATAAAATTTATAAAAAAAGAAAAGAAAAAAAGAGACGATAGACATTAGCGTAAGCCATTTTTCAAAAGGAGAGAATATTATTTGGAAATTACCCTGTAGGTAAATAAAATGTGGTGGAAACAACGGAAAGGACGGCGATGACGCGGAAAGATAAAAAATTACCAACGCAATAATGTCTAACGATCGTTTCGGAATCGTTTGCTTGAAATGCTTTCTGCTGATGGTGATCGACATGCAGCATGTTACGTTTGTCGTATGGTAGAGCTTTACATAAAACGCGCTAAGAAAATTTAAAGCGGTGAAAATGTGTTAGTATTATGACGGCCAAATGAAAAGGCGGTTGCCGAAGCGGCGTTATAATTGTTTCGCAGCCGAACGGCAAATCCATACGGCAGCGAAGGGCAGAAGGAATGTAAAAGTTGCCGCCGATTTTCAAGGGCTCTCTACGCGTAATAAAGTAATAAGCGGTGACAGGAAGGGCTGGAAAAGAAGACGAAGACGATTAAACGGATGATGACAATTGGTGTAAGTAAACTTTCTAAAGTTTAGCGCATCAGTTAAGTTCGGCTGCCGAAGTAAGTTGCGCATAACGAGCAAACAGTCCAATTGCGAATAATTCCATTGGTCGCGCCGGCCTTCGCTGCAACAAAAGATTTGCGCTTTTGCAGTGCCAGCAGAAGTCCTAATGGCGCCCTACATCTCCATTTGTTTATAGGCTGTGTAGCATGCGTGTCCGCAGAGGCAAATGTCGCTGCTCCACAATATCTCTCTATATAAGGACACATTGTCTCTGTACGGTTGAAGCGGCGGTGGAGTCCGAGAGCGAGGCTAGAATTTCTCGGTAACGCCGCCCCGGGTAATAACTGTCATCTTCTCGGAAGAACGAAATACGACTTTCCCTCGTCCGTCTGCGAACCGAGTTAATCTTTCATATTCGTTCATTTTCATACGCGGAACATGCAGATCGGTCGCAGCGCGATCCGTGCGCTCGCACTGCTAGCGGCCAGAGCCATTAAAAACTGAATAATTTATATTACAAAACGGGCCAGCGGAGGGCTAATGTCAAAGAATAACTCTCTTAATAGGGCTATTAGTTAGGAAATTACTTTCGAAATGCCCCAGATATATATCTGCAGAACGAGCGGCGACCAACGGCACAGACAGCGCGCTACTGGAATTTTACGCCAAATTTTACAAACTAGCGAAAACGAATAAGATTTACTGTATCGACGTCTGCGTTCGGCCGACATAGCCTGGCCCCCAGATAAAATAGATTTACTACCGGCGAAACTTTAAAACAAAAACATGGCCGGTCCATTAAATTTTTAAGGCCCTGCCGCAACCCGTAGCCCCAGATATGGTACACACATCAGTATGCACATTCCGAACCAAATGAATACACGCGAAATCGCCTTCGTCCGAATTAACAGCAAATTGTCTGTTAGCACGAGCAAGGCAGCCGGCCCTTCTCCTTATACATAAATGAACCATCCAGTGCGACCAACTAACAACGTAAAGTTCCCCGCTCAGTTCGCCAGAGTACGCTGTAAAATTTGCCGAGACGGAACAATAGCTTCTGCCGAAATGCCCCCTATACGTTCTTGAAAATCTGTACTATGCAAGTTGCCGATGCATAGTACCAGATGACGTATTATCACGCGTCTTTAGCACTACGATTCTTCTTCAGCTGAATGTGAAAATAAAGTTGAAACACTTTCTGCACGTTACTTCATGTACCATATATATACATATATACATATATACATATATACATATATACATATATACATATATACATATATACATATATACATATATGCATGCATACATGCATACATGCATACATATATACATATATATACTATATATGTATCATTGCGAACGAGCGTGTAAAAGTGAACGAAAAAAATTGACTCGCATCGTCGTTAGAATGCGAACGAAGAATCTCGTGTAGATTCAACGGGCGTATATACAATGTCGTGACGAATTTCGAAATAAACGATGATTACTTAACTAGCGAACTGGCAATTTTTAGCCACATCGATTTCGGCAACAGATTACTTCCTTCGTAGAATGGATAACGAGGACTAGCGAGAAGGCAAGCTCGCTATATTTCACTATATACGACTACTTCGCAAAATTCTGCTAAACTGAAGCGGGGACGAACCTCAACTCGCTATATATAGTATCCTAAAAAGAATACTTCGTGGCCCGTTGACATAAATTGACTGGATCCACGCCAGCAACCACTATTCCGCGAACACCGTGTTTTAGTTTACCACTCCGTTAAAACTCTTATTAACATTTTTCGAATACTTTTTCCTCTTTTGAAACATCTATATCGTTAATGTGTATAGCAAAAAAAAGTCCCATATATCCTTGACATAAGGGGTATCATGGATTGTGAAGTTAAGCTTTTCATAATGGTACTAAGCCTAATATATCTGACGAGAATAGCGGGTAGCCAGTAGTTCCGTTCTGTCGGTTGTCTTTACTTTCCCTGGATTTCTTCGGTAGCCAAGTATTTCAGACTGGGTAAACCTGGGAGCGACTTGGATCCGGGGCAAGTCTCAATAATCTATGACACCTCTGATTTCATAGCTAAATACATTAACCATTAGACTACACTATAGCGTAATGAAATAATGTTAAAGTGAGTTTTGATGGACACGGCGCGATCAATAATTCTCCTTCTTCGTAATGCCCGACGTACGTAGAAAAAACTGATGAACTTTTACAAAATAACTAGAAAGAACGTCCGAAACCCCGGCTGTGTAAGAGGCATTATTACTAATAGCGGTTAGACAATTTGAATTAATGGTGAAAGATTTCGGTGAAAATGTTATATAATCATTAATCGCTCTCTCGTTACAACAGAAACTGTCGAAAGACTTTAGTCGTTTTTGGTTCACTAACGGCTCTTTTAATTTTGTTGCCGTTGTAGATGTTGTTTGCGCAGTGATTCTCCTTTTTTTTGTCTTGGATCAGTGCTGATTTTAGTTTATTTTATTGGTACCGGTCTCAGAATATTAAGCTGGAGTCTAAAACGCGTCCAATTATTATAATTATTACAATTAATCTTTTAAAATAATTACAGGATATAAAGTAACACAGCCGGTGTGTCAGAACACGAGAACCGGCCTAATTGTCGATCAAAGCCTTTGCGATATAGGCCAAATGCCGCAAAGCAGAGTGATGGAGTGCCACGTGGAACCATGTCCGCCTCAGTTAGTATTTTACGCGATCGTTCTACGATTTTAATAAACGATTTGTTAATTTCCACGCAGGCGTTTTTAATGTATTCTTCGTAATTAAACAGGAAACACGCGTTTGAATTTCTATCGTTACACTTTTTATACATAATACTACGGTACGCCTTTCACAGTGCAAGCTCCTTTCTCGGCACTTTCATATTGGGTCAAATATTTTATTAATACGTATGCATGCATGCGCACATAAAACATTAATAACAATTTCTTGCACCGGGACAAAGTTACGAAACATTTTATTACGTTTTTCTAATACACACAACCGCACATTAATTTTTTTTTTTTTTAAGAATGAAGGAGCCAATTAAAATCTATTCTTTGATAAGTATTAAGAGGAACTATCATTTCCAGAGGATGTAATCCGGAGCATCAATCACATACATATATATATGAGTGCAATGTATACGTATATATAAACAATTAATTGCTGAAATTTATTTGATATATTGAAAGTCTGTAAATGAACCAACGAGGAGACCTGCACATAACCTAATTTAATCTTAGCCAGCTACCGTGGTGTAGAGTTGGTTGGACAGTTCAGTTAAAGCCTTAATGAACTAAAAGACGGAGCCAAAGACTGGTTAACAAAACCTGAACTAGAATTATAATTAAGAATTATATATTATTATTTACCATATTTCTTATATAGCTGACGATTAAACGATAAGAAGAAGTTAAAGCCTTGTTCGAATCTCACTGCCGCACATTGAAACTTCCAAAAATTTCACTTCCGCTGTATTAATTTCTGTAGCATAAATATATATATATATATATATGCATATATTTTCAAATTAAAAAAAGGAATTACGAAATATTTTAACTTTTTTTACTTAAGGGGGGGTATGGGATAACGGGTCTAAAAAAAGCTCTTTTTCGAGAGTAATTTTTAAAGAGACTATTAAAGTTATTTCATTAAAGTTTTTTGCGCATAGTTATATGACATTTCAAGAACATTCAGTAATTTTTTCGTCAAAAAATATTCATAAACAAGCCAGTGAGAGCGAATTGACGGTGGTCATTTCAAAAAAATACGTTTTGCGGTGTCCACGATAACTCGTTACGAAATCATCCGAAACACGAATAGTTGAAAAAAATGGTTAATTTAGAAGTAAATCTAGGTCGCGACGTTGTCCTTTTATTTTTAAAAATTTTTTTCAATTTTTGGCGGTCGGATGAAGTCAAAACCACGATATTTACCCTAAAAATGGCGCCATTTTGTAGCTGTAAAATCGGTTTCAAGGGGGAAAAAAAAAAAGAAGAACGTTGCGACCTAGTAAAATATGTATTAAAAAACTGCGTTCAACATGAACCGGATCGGTACAGAAGTTTTTGAGATATCGTGTCCACCGACTTCGAAAAAGTAATTTCGAGAAAAACGCGTTTAAAGTTTTAAACCATGAAAATTGGAAGAAAATTTCTTTTTTTCTCACTTAAACTGAATCGTCGATGCCAGCACCATAAAGCAAGGTGCCTGCTACACTTGCAATATCCAAGGCTTCCTTTTGCTCCATTCTTTCCATTATTCTAGTCTCTTTTGTTTGAAGCGCAGCTTTTTGTTGGGTTCTTTGAATTCGCGTTTCATCGGCTGTTTGAATGTACTGATGAGCACCTGGACCGACGCTGATTTTCATCTCTTGTAGGAAGGTTAGTAAAGCAAAATTGCCTTCATTGGAAAACATCTGTTGCAATTTCTACTAAAATAGGGCTACGGGATAAAATTTTTGGAGTAATCTTCCAAATAAGTTGATTTAGGCTTTCGTTATTGTTTTGAGTAAATCCACCAACACATCGCTCTAAAAGCTCGTCCTTGCTTAAATCTTCATAAATTAGCTCAATTGCTTTTGTTACATCATCCGGAAAAGGTTCATAATCGTGCTGGAAATTATCTATTCCGGTGGCGGTCAAAGATTTTTGATAAGCGCACCACAAGTCAGCGCCGGCCAGACACTTATGATGCTGTGGATTGTTGTTCGTTGATTTATAATGGAAAAAGGTCGCTGAAATCGCATCTTTAATTTTTTGCACCGAATCACAATTTCTTCTGATTGCTAATCCATAATACAGCGTTAATTTCTCAATTGTTTTACCGGTGAGTTTTTTCTTTTCCAGAGAGACTTCTGCTTCTTCTAACGTAGTTTGTCCAGCCTTTTTTTCCGGTTTTTATTTCTGTCTCTCCTGCTGTGTTTTTTACAAGATCACGTAGCCGTTTGCCGATCCTTTTTTGAACGTGACCGACGCATTCTTATTTATTTATTACAAAGTCTTCGTCATATGGATGGCATTGAATTACATCGGTGAACCTTTTTAACTATCACCGTCGCCGATGTAATTTTTATACTTGACGTCGTACTTTTCCCCCGATCGTTAAAACATTTCTTTTATTACTGATACGTCCATGTTTCCTGCAGGTCCAATGTGATTTACTTCACATTCACCATGTTCCACGTGCTTGGTATGCCATTCTTCAAATTCTATTATATTTAATTTTTTCTCCCAAGTTTTATACCTTTAACCGTGCCCACTTTTAAAGTAAATATCTATAACTTTTCCAGTGTAATATCCTATTAATGAAGAAACACCATGTAACGAAAAGAAACCTCGTTTTTTCCAGGTACCATCACCGGCTAGGCCCTTTGAAAGAGAAGGAAGCAGCTACTCCGGTTAACTGCCTGCCAGGGGCGCAGTGCACAGTTTACTATCTTAATAAGTTTTACTCTAAATGACCTGAGGTTTTGAGAAAATATTTCTAAAAATTTGTACTTTTATATGAAAATTTTTCAGAAAAACGGATTTTTCAAAGTGGTTATCCCATACCCCCCTCCCCTCTTAAGATAATTATGTAGTAGCGGATGAATAAAATGTAACAAATGTGAAAATCAGACGCAAAAAAACTAACAAAATGAAAATAAAATCGTTTAAAGTATTTAAGCAAATTTGCCATACTCTGTGAGAACTTCCTATATCTAATAAGGAAATTAACAAAAATATGCATATAAAGAAATATTATGAAATCGGAAGAGTTATTCCGTCATTAGTTTATTGTTAAAATACGAAAAGTGGATATTTAAACATGTAAGTTTTTTTCAAATGACATTCGCGACTAAGATCACCGACCAAGCACTGAAAACAAGAGAAAAAAAAGAACGCAAAGCGTAAGAAAAGTTATTTATTCAGAAACAAATACAAATTTTCCTAATTTAAGACGAAACTCCGTTGCAAGAGTATCTGCGAAAGTATGTATTAAACGGCGCATCGATAAACTAACAGCTAACTTCACGGAACTTTCATACTTTCAAGAGGGAAGCGCAAAACTGTTTGCAGAGTGTGTATATCTATGCTAGAAAGTAGCTCACTGCCGGAACCCCGAGTTCGTGTAACTTCTGTCTGCGGTCACGATTTAACCGACCGTAAAGAGAGACTTTTTTGTAAATAAATAAAATAAAATTGTAAACTATTCGCCTTATTTTACATGCAATAGTAAAATATTACACGTTTTTATCACTAATTTTAGCTTATATTTACACACGTTTCTATTTTAGTTTTTTTCCTCTCTAGGTGGGAAGCTGGGGAGTGGAGCGCTTGTTCTCAGAGTTGTGGCAGCGGCATAAGGACTAGAAAGGTGTACTGTGTAGAAGAACAAAATAAAACTAAAATTACGGTAAGCTTCTCATTTAAAAATTGAACTGAAATCGAACATTTTGCCTGACGTTGGCGTACTCCGCAAACAATGATAACTTTCGACAAAGAATTATACATTTAACATTCCTTAGAAAGTCTCTAAATATTTTATAAAATACCGCTAAAATTTTCATTAGAATATATGGCGGATATATTATTGCTGTCTATGTTTCTTCGTGTTAATTCATAGAACCCAGCTGGCTAAAGCCTATCAACCTACTTAAGGTTAAAACATTTACTTCATTTTCTTGTCCAAGTGTGTCCTTCGAAGTGCGCGTGTATAAGTGAATCTTTCAGCTATAACACTTTTATAGTGCAGCTCACACTCGTGCGTCTATATTATATCGTGAAAATCACGTTCTTATCACTATAACGAATCAGTCTGCAGCTCAACAGAACCGCTCTAATAAAATTAAAATCGTTCACCGACTAATTAACTAAATACCAATACCTGAAGTTCATCCGTAAGAAATACCACCACCACCATCGCAACTCTACTGTCATTTCGGTTACTACACTAACACTAGCGATAAATACTACTTCTACTAATAACAACGCTGCCGCTTACCACTGCTAATACTGTCAGGGCAGTTCCACTAACACACTTTCGACAGAAAAATACAGATAATAACAGCGTTCCTCCGATACACAAATCAGCAGAAGTGATCATCAGTGGAATATTGTTCCTCCGAAACGTAGCTAGCCGCCGAATAATAAGTTGACTAGTTCTTCCGATACCGTCGGTCGTAAAACGCAACACCTGTGGAGCTTCTTGTGATGAAAGATAACAACGAACACCGTAATTATGCAATAATAACACCGATAAGAAAACGATGCAGTTAGAGATTACTTTTAACAATTATTCCGAAGCAGTAAATAATAATGTAAAAAAAAATTAAACAACGATAAACGAAATAAACCTTTTACTTTAGACCTCTGTACCGATTGCGCTCAAAAATATAATTAACTTCAACGTATTTAGGAAGTTATTATTAAGCGTTCCCCCCACGCTGATTTCTCCTTCAAATTACAACCTCGCAGGTATTAATCCGGCTAATTCATCCAGCTATCGAAATATCTTTAGGTCGTCGATAAGAAATAAATATTTTCTCTATACTTATTCGTTAAAGATTAGCCTTTTCAGGTAATGAGCTAAAGGATCTTCATAACGGCATAGAAAAAAAAAAAAAAAAAAAAAAGAATTCCGAAGTTATTATTACTGTTATTATTACTATGCCATATTTAATTCGTAAGCGTCGGCGACTACCTATTCGTACATTTCAGCTGAACAGACATAAGTATAGTGTCCCATATGCAGTACGAATGTGTACACACGCAAAACTACAATTTCCAACTGATATTGTGATTGATTTATCGATATACAAATGCAGTCCCCCGTTTGTATCTGCTGTGTACTAACTAGTGCGCATGTAATGTGGTATGCATGTTTGCCGTTGCCTACCTTCACGCGTGAAATAGCGAGTATTTAATTTAATTTAACGTAATAATAATTTCTGCCGTCACCCGGGATCCCGAGACTAACGGAAAGCCAAGTGGCAACTAGGCTATCGCGACGACCAAAAGCTATTGATGCTTCTTTTTTTTTCGTCGATTTATAATCTTCGTATAAAAATGAATATGCATCGTTGATGAAATAAGTAAACTTTTAAGTGATCACTTCTGCGAGAAATGATTTTTGTTTAATCCGACCTGAGCACTGCTATCTTACAGCAAATTACTGTAACTTACCAAATCGATATGCCAAATAGGCAAGAAAACGATGCGAATAATCTAAAATGCAGAAACTCTCGCTAAATGCGCTTTATATGTAATTACTCTGCGAATTATAAAAGATGTCCCGTCTGTAAACCATTAAGACAAGCAAAAAAGTATTAACGGAATTAACTAGCCATGTTCTACCGCAATAACCTAGAGAAGATTTCCTACCTTAGCATAAAACCGAAACGTATCTATAAAATTAAATTTTACCCGCTCGGAACAAATAATTCTAATAACAAAATAATATGTTGCACAATAGCAATTCGCATGCAAAATGCTGGACTACTGCGACGCTTCTCCAACGACGGTGGTGCTTCCACTGGGCAGATTATAGAGATAACAGAATCCCTGGACCAGCGAACTGTAAGATTGGATTGTTCAGTCGTGTCATACTGAGTTTGGAGGATCGTACAGTATTGTTTCGTAACCCAATAATGAGAATTTAAAACAGTCTAAACAATGAAGCAAGGAATTCTAGGGTTTAGTTGTTAATGCAGTAAAGTTGAGTGGTGTACCTGGAGGAGGATTAATCGGGATTAGCATCAATCATAGCCTCCTTCCTTCATCACGCCATCGTTTTTCATTGCCCTCTGCATCATCTCAGTGATAATCAAGAATGTAATTCCGATCGCATCCGTCTCAAATGTTCCGCTTTGCAAGCATCTCATTCTTTACTCTCAGCTACTAAACTTAATATTCCTACTCCCTTTATAGTGCTGCATCAGTACTTCCATTTTCACCGCCTTCTATTGTTCCTCTTCTTGCTTTGTTCACTGTCGCTATAGCTAATCGAATGCAAATTTTAATTAATAATATAATATAGTGTCTTTTTTGTCGAACATGAGTACATGCCCCTTATTGACGAGCTCAAAAATAGGTTTTAACGATAAAAAAATTGCGTTTAAACAAAATTAATACATATACATATATATATGTATGTATGATAACCGTATTTATAAAAGTTTCAGCATCACAGCACTAAGGCACCCGATCATTATATGTTTTAACTAAAATTATAAAAAAAAAACATATATTACTATATACATATAGTTTAATTAATAACATATATATATAAATTAACATAATTACAATTAATCAATTAATACATAAACTTGCTGATTAGTTTCGGCTAATAAAAAACCATAAGGTTCGTGTATTAATTGTAATTATATGATTTTTATATATTTTATTAATTCAACTATATGTAATGAAAACATATACAATTTGTTTCGAATATGAAACAACTTACAGTTACATATTATTTTTAAATACTTAAATATACCATAAAACCAATTTAAAAGAAAGAAAAAAAAAAAACGGAAAATTTTTAATTCTAATAACCCTCTTAGTAACTTACTAAATGATCAATTTTATTATATTCTAAAATCGTGTACGAACTTCGTGTTATTAATTAATTACCCAATTTTTAGATAGTCAGCAATTCAATTCAGATTAAATTTGCATTTAGTTCACTGTTAGTCGATATTTCAATTAATTTTTTATCAAGTGTATATATATTTATAGCTCTTTCTTTTTAATTTATATAATGAACACATTATGCGTGAAATTCAACGAAGCAGCTGGACGGGAAGAAGGAATCTCAATCAGTGAACTCTACTCGTGAAAACCTATGCAACACCAATAATATCAGCTTAACGGAAACGGATTTAGATAGAATATCTTCTTCTTACATCATCTTAAAGATATAAGCGCAAAATATTCTCTGCATACTAATATATTAATAAGTCCAAAACAAAAATAATAACAATCAACCAACTAGAAAATAACTTCCCTGAAATATCGGAAAAATCGAAATAGTTGATTACTTTTCACATGTTGGCTCCATTGTAGCGAGACCATTGGTAATCGTGCAATAAACATCCAACACATTTGGGGGGGGGGGACCAATTAGTGAGAAGTGTCACTAGCTGCTTACAAAAAATCTAGGATGACCCCACAGTTAATAACATCAAAAGGATTTGTTTGGTTAACTCACTAGTCTTATCAATCTTCTTATTGAACACTGAAATCCAAACCCTTTGAAGTAAAGTGTCTAATAAGAAATCCTATCTTCCTTAATATTTCTAAACTACCATTTTAGCTAGAATTTTATAATTTCGTTTTATTTTTCACCCCTAAAAGTAAAACAAAAGTTAAATTAAAAATTGTAATAATTATGTATTTTTAAAATATTTTTAAATTTCTAGAGAATTTGATTTTCTTTATGAAACAACGTATTTCTTAAATCTACTGCCTACCACAGAAGATATTACGTAATTGTATAACTTCCTTCCCCGAATTTGCTCTGAAAATGTCAAACCATGGAGCTTAAACTACAAATTAACATTTCTAAAATCAAACAATATTCCACTTCTCACAAAAAATAACGGCGATAAAATCACCAATAAAACAGAGAATCTAAACTACTCCATGTCCTCTCTTTTTCCGTTAGACAGCAACAAACAGGAAATACTAAGAGAAAACTTTAAACTTCCCATACAGGAAACGTTGCTCACTCGCAACGGACTCCTCTTAATACTTCCACACTAAATAGCATTATAAAAAATTTTAAAAACAATAAAGCTGCTGGACCTGATAATATTACAAATAAGACACTAAAATTAATCTAAAAGGTCTATTCAAAACTCCTTCCACTCCTATACAGAAAAAATTCTTCTCCTTAAACTATTTCCCTAAACCCTGGCGCGAAGCAAATGTAATCCTACTTCATAAATCAAAGATACAAATCTCATAAGTTCCTATCGCCCAGTATGTCTTTTAAATACCGTAAGCAAAATTTACGAAAAACTATTAAAAAATAGGATAACTCACCATCTGAACTCGACAAACTTTTTAGATAAAAGACAATTTGGATTCACACAAGGTCTGTCCACAGAACATGCTGCAAATTATGCGATCAACAAGATTAGCAGCAGCCTTAAGAAAAAGTCAAACGTTCTCGTCATGGGGTGGATATCAAAGGAGCCTTTGATAACTGCTGGCACCCTGCTTTGTTTGACATTTTAAAATATATTCTGATCAAAGACATACCATTGCTAAGTATACTGCTACTTTAAAAACAGACGTGTAACTCTTCAAAATATGTAATCATAGTGCAAACACAGAAACCAATAAAGGCTGCCCACGGGGCAGTGTTTTAGGTCCACTTTTCTGGAATATATTATTCAACCAAGTTCTACCATACGACAAGAACGTTGACCTATGCGCATATGCAAATGATTTACTATTCGTAATAACGGACGATACAAAAGTCAATTCCGAAAGAACAGCTAACAAAACGCTTAAGTTACTGGGAGCGTGGCTAAATCACGTAAAACTTAATCTGTCAGTTGAAAAATGCTTTGTGTCCCTTTTCACAAATTCCCTGAAACTAAAAAGGAAAAATATTAAAGTACTTTACAGGGGGATCACTTTAAAAATAGTCGAACATTTTAAATACCTAGAAGTTATATTAAACAATAAACCTCCTTTTAAATAACACACAGACTACACCACATCTAAGTTGGACGCTAAATACTATCAATTAATAAAAGTGTGCAGAAATACATGGGGCTCTCATTATACAGACTTGTACTGTACAAGTCACTTGTTGAGAATACACAGTGTATTATTGTAGCTCTGTGTTTTTCCAACACCTAAAAAAGAAAACCCTAAAGCAAAAAATCTACTCTACACAACGTAAATACTTAATAAACACCTGCAGAGCTTATAGAACAATTTCTCACAGCGCCGCTGTTACTCTTACCGGAGTTTTTCCACTAGACCTAGAAATTAACTATAGATCAATCATTTTTATCATAAAAAACCATAAAAAATTTTGAATATATTAACGATATTATCTCTATCAAATAATGAACTTTCTACCTCCAATAAATCCTCTTCGGAACAGTTCCTACATGCTAATCCACCATGACTTACATATAAAAATGTCATTAAAACAACTCAGAAGACGCATTAAAAACTATTTCATGCCCATATGGCAAAACTCCTGAGAAAGAGATACAGCAGGTCGGCATACCCACAGGATAATCCCAAATATTGGAACAGGCTTACAGTTAACACCTCACTTTTATACTATACCCAACTCCTCACTGATCACGGGCACTTCGGAGCCTACTTAAAAAAAATACAGAACTACCGAAGACGACAAATGTAACTGTGGGGAAATTGAAAACGCTAATCATGTAATTTTTCACAGCAGTAAGTATAACGACATCAGAAAACCTCAATTTGAGCAATTCAACATCGGCAACTAAATTTCAAAAATTCGCGTTCTTAGTTTTAAAATTTACTGACAAAAATAACAACTTACAGTGATATTTACATTACTCAATTAAATAAAAAACGTTACACTTAAAATCTACTCATTAAGACATATGTAACTTTCAATATTAATACCCGGATAAGACAATCTAGCTTAAATGGTAAATCAAACCGAAATCAATCACACTTGCGTCTTTCGGGAAAAAATAAATAAATAAATAAATAAAAACATTATTGTCTATTAAATAATTACACAGTGCATAATGCACCAGATTATGTAGCATTAAGTTTCTTAAATCCCGATATAAAAAAACCAAAAATATTTATAGTTTATAACTTAAGTTTTATTGTAAGAAGGTTCTAGTTCAAGATTAAGCTTAACGGCGGTGTTTGGCTCGGCGCCTTTGTACGCAAACTCGTATTGTAAAAAAAAAAAAACCCTATTGAAATACAGTTCTTAATCAAAAAAAAAAAAACTCCCCTCCCGAAAAAAATGTCTCTCTGGATCCGCCCCTGATATATATATGTATATACGTGTAAACTCGGCCATTTTGGTCTCACAAGGGGCTGTATGACCCCTCTTGTTTACATTCTCTTCTATACTTTGTATAAAATGATCAAAATTTACAACGTAATTCTAAATCAGTCCATATGAATATAATAACATAATCACAGAAATCCTATAATATATAACAAACGTTACATAAAATTAGGGCATTTTGCGTTACATAAAATTGGGACATTTCCTCGTTACATAATATTGGGACATTTTTTCTAATTGGGGGTAGCCTAAGAATTACGTTGTAATTAATAAATATATGGCGCCGAAATAACATCGTTAATATAATATGCGTTACTTTTTGAAGTAAGTTAAGTTCAGTTGTACAATAATATATTCATACATGTACAAATTCAGCACGCAAGGAGCCTCTCATCTTTACTTTTCATTAGAGACCCCCCCCCGTTGGTCGATTCTGTCTACATTGACGGCGAAATTCGATGCTGTCGATTGTTGCCGTCTGCCGATTTGTATTCTGTAGTGCGTGCGGTGAAAGATTAAAAGAGCACTTTGAGGCATTGTAAAATTGTGCTGGTGCAATTATTACATTCCGTAACATGAAGCGCACTTCTCGATTAAGAATTCAAGACGATTTTAATTTCATATATGGGAACTCTACTGCAGACAGACAGATAGCGCTAGTGGCAAGACAAACGGCAACTGTATTATTTAACGTAGAAGAACGAATAACCGAAGATAACAATGCAGTGGTGCTGGAGTCGTAACCGCGCAAGTCGCTTATTGGATTTATAGCACACTTCGGCCCAGACGGAGAAGTTGCCAAAGAGCTACTCGCTTTTATTAATTAAAATAACCGCTTTTAAGCCCTCCAGACCTACTTAAACAAAGCTCCTGCTGATGATATTTAACTGTTCCCGTGTACAGTTCTACTGTTCCTTTGTTAACTGTGTCGTATAGTGTGCAATCTTTTTTTCTTTTTGTTCTGTAATTTGAAGTAAATGTTTATTAAAAGCCAACCGATAAAGACATCTTCTATAGGCATTTTAACAAATTCTCCATCTGCTTTTAACTTTTCCTCTAATTAAATAACCGAGCTTCAATAATGAACTCCATTATTGCAATCAAATTCAAGTGCATAAATTCTGTTCAAAAAAGGAAAGAAATTTTTTCATCTGCCACTGCGAATATAAAACATATTATAGTTATTTTAAAATTCATGATGAAACTATCAGCGGCTTTCGATTGGTATAAATTCCGTTACTGCATGCGCATTTTAGACAATTTTAGAATTATAACGCTGCATATTACTTTCTATTTGTAAAATAAATTGATGGTCTTCGATAGAGCTATTTCGTCGTTATCAGTAAATAACTGGGAAACATTGAAACAATAATTTACATTACGTATTTCCCCCATTTGAAATGATAATACCTAATGTTATTTGTAAACTCATGACTGTTCACCAATTTGTAAAGACTACAACGGTTTGAAAGGTGGTCGAATCGAACGAAGGTTTATTTTTTCCTGTTGACAACATATATCCTAGATTTACTTTTCCACTTCAGAGCAAAACAACATCGACGTTTTTCTTTTAATGGAATGTTACTGAAGGATCTCAGTAAGATACTAGATATCTGATTCAAGCTGGCAATCTTGCTCTTTGATTATCCGTATGGGTCTATTTCTGGTTCACCTAAATTTCTGTTATCAGTACTAATATTGTCACTACTCTTACTTTTCCTAGAAATATCGAATCTTTCGTTATTTAATTTACTTAACTGCGTGTTTTCCAGCTGTTTATTCATGTTCATCATCACTGGTTACAATAATGTTCGTAAAAAAAGTATATGCCTTTAAGTTACATTTACGATTTCTGTTCTAAGTACCTATTTTATTACGGACAAACAGAATTATGTTTATAAATAAAAGCTATTTTAAAAAATGAATGTGTACGATTTAACATATATTTAATGTAATTTAATAAACAACAATAACTCTATTAGAAAAAATTAAGCTTTCTCTTACTATAAAAATACTATCTCCACGAAAAGTCAATAAAATTTTATCCATAAACAGCAGTAAATTGAATAAATCAAAACCATGACAAAAATAATGTACCTTATTTTTTTTCTGCAGTGTGACTTTATTTTTATTTCAGTACACTTTGTACCGTTTGCTGACGATGGACCACGCTCGAAAACGCTTCCTTAAATTAAGGTTTTTGTAAAATTTAAATTGATTAAAATATAAATTAATTTATACGTATTTTCGTTTGTTAACGTTGTAGAATTATTTATTTTATATTTATAAACGTGAACGAAGAGGTATAGATTTATTTACATTTAATACATTAATTGTTTAAACAGTTCTGTTCTTACATATTTATACAATCTCGAACGCATTTAAAAATAAAATTTTCACAATCATTGTTGAATGTTTTACTTTTTCTTTTTGTAACAATACAAATATCGAATTACAACGAAATTAAGTAATTTGTTTAAATATTGGCGTTGGCCATTTTAAAATATTCAGAATATGGAATAAATTCTGAAAAATGAAAGTAAAACGTTTTTGTATGCTTAAACTACCACATTGTATTCAACTTTTTTGTTTTAAGAATTATTTTTAAAGCGTCATATTCCGCAATACACCACTTAATAAATTATGTTATAAAGCACACATACAATTACTTGAACCGATATTTCGCAAAAGTGATTACAGAACGACCAAAAACGAAATATATGAAAGAAATTATCACTCTACTTCATCACTATTATTTCATACAATAATTTGTATATTATTCTCCGGTTGTGCATACATATATGGTTCGTCTGTTTATTGGTTTACCGGTAGTAACGGTACTACATTAAAATCGAATATACGATGAATCGATATCGAAAACTAGATAAAAAAAATTACACATCGATTTCGTTTACTCATTGTTAAGGACAGCTTATTATTTAATTGTCTTTTCTTCCTTTTTCTGATACATTGTTCTACAGATTATTAGTATATTGTGTCTATATTTCTAAACATCACTAAACTGACATATAAATTCTTGTTAACGAAATAAAAATGATTTAGTAATAAATTGTACCAGTATTCTTTGTATAAAAATCTAATTGGTAATTTTTAACGACTTAAAAACAAAATTAAAAATACTTGAATACCAAATTTACTACTTGTCAGCGTAGAAACACGCCCGGCAAACAATTTTCTGCTATCGGTATTATTACAAAATCATAACTGTTACGATTTTATTTTGTCTGGAGCTGATTGACGTAACTGAGTAATCAATTGCAATAACGTTGAATCAAGAGTGGGGTATAGTATAGTTCATTATTAACCGTTATTTACGGGATATAATAGAAACAGATATGCCCACATTACCGTCAAGACAATGGTTTGGATTATGCATGGTTTTTCCCATTTTTATTTTTAGATATCCCTAATTTATAATTATAGAATTACAAAATTAATGAACACTCATATAGAAATCTTCCAAAGAGGCTTTAAGTACATATATGGCACAGGCGATGTCAGAAAATTAAACGGTTATATTCGAAATTAATTTTTATTAGAATCCTTTTGTGATTTAGATTGTAACAGTTAAGAAAGAAAATGTGACGCGATACAATTAAAATTAAGATTTTTAGGGAAAGTAGATTTTTTTTTTTTTTTATTTATTGTTGAGATAATTACTTAATATCCGCTATTGCTTTTAATAATCTATTGAACGTATTAATCATTTGATTTGTCTCGATACATGCCTCATTAACTCTTCTACGAAATATAATATTTTTAAATAATTTAGTTAATCATCTGAAAATAAATACTAATTATGCGAATACAGAATTCATCCTTTTTCCAACTACATACATCATCACCACTGTATTACAACGAAAAACAAGCATAATTGTACATCATTTATATCTAGCGCTATCTTCAGAGAATTACATAAACTAACTGTGTAATTTTACGAAAACCGGATAAACAGCTTGAAAAATTGTACAAATTCACTTTGGAATCCCATATCATTCATCGAACACTTCTTAAAATCATTTTAAATCACTAATTACAGAGCAATCTTTACATTTTAAAACTGCTGCGTCATTTAAAAGTTTACAAAATTTTTTAAGAATCTAGATTACCACGAAATTCATTCAATCTGTAAATTAAAGCAAGTATTTTCGCATCTACTTGAACTCGGAGCGTAAATGTGTGTACCAACGTACGGATTTAAAATAACGATTAGGTCAGCAATTTTTTAAAACATAAATAACAAAAAACCATTTAGAGACATATAATTGCATAAGAAATATCTGATGATAAACTGTAAAGTTAAGTAAACTTTTATAAACTGTTCCGAACGCGTTTCTTTTTTTTGCAGGTTTTCAATTATATGTGTAAAGGTCACAAGCCGCAAACGCAAAAATCATGTAATATGCAACCATGTCCTCCTGAGTGGGTAGCTGGTCCGTGGACGCCGGTACGTTTTATTTCATTACAGTATTATATGATGAATTATTCGTTTGAAATTATTTAAAATAATCTAATGGCAGTGGAGCTTGATTGGTGTTTTGTTCGCTTACAGAAATAACTAAATTGTTCAATTGACTGATCAATAAATTATTCGCTAACTTCAGTTTGAACGAAAACTATTTCTGAACACTAATTATACATTGTTATTATTAGTTTTTAACATTAATATGAACAACGCAGCCACATTGAACCCATTACAGTATACACTAAAATAAAACAAAATTGAATTAAGTAACTAGAAAAAATAAAGCAGAACAAAAATAAAATTACAAGAAAAATTTAAAAAAAAGGTACCGCTGGTAATATAAACACAAAAATACTCTCATATCCACGTCCAAATCTAAACACCGTGTACATTCATAGCCGAAATACAGGTGTATCTCAGTTCACGAAAATAAATCAACGCTTCAGCGCAGCCTGTAGTCCAAATGCACTACAATTTTTCCTCCTATAAAAATACCTTAACAATTCAAGCCAGGAACATTCCAATTCTGTAAACGTTTATTATATGTATAGAATTCATTTTGTTTTAAATACAGCTGTCGTCGTTGTTCTTTTGTCTTTTTTATTTAATTTTAATTTTTACTTTGCAATTTTAATTAAAAATAGAGTTCAATGAGAAATATACATATATATTTAAACTTGTTCCTGAACAAAGAAAATTAGGATCGGATTAATAACAAAAATAATAAAAAAGAAATAAAATCTAATCAAAATACTATCGTTCTATTCTTTCTAATAATTTACTATTCAAATTCTAAACTACCATATTTAAGGTATAGTTTTATAATTTCGTTTCATTTTTCACCCCTAAAAGTAAAACAAAAGTTAAATTAAAAATTGTAATAATTATGAATTTTTAAAACACTTTGAAATTTCTAAAAGGTGGTCGTTATTTGATTTTCTTTATGAAACAAAGGGGGTATTTTCCAAATATCTACTGTTTACCGTAGAAGATATTATTACGTAATTATACAATTTCCCTCCCCAGAATGTATCTCTGGATCCGCTCCTGTACCACCATATCTCAAAAATATGTCACAGTTATAATAACTTAAAAATTTATTGCAACTTAACATATAAATTATACCGATAGTTCTTGTTATGAGAAATATATTTTATTATTTCACGAATAAATTGTTCAAAATAAACTGAGCACTTCACTTTATTTTCTAATTTAAACAAAAATCAAAAAATAATAAATTACTATTAACATTGTCATGTCAGCTTCTAGACTGAACATGCGCGCATATTTTTTCTCCACTCTCGATACACATCACTCTGGAATCGCACGGATAAAAATTCGCGTAAATTACATGATCTTGAAGCGTCACAACCTGGCGTGAATATGCGTGCACAACCTTTTTCTATCATCGGTACACAGCAGATCGTTCGGAGACAACTCCAGGCAGTAGTAACATGAAATACTCGTAGTAAGCGTGTAGTGATTTATGTCACTTGCTCCTGCAGGTGCTCTTTCATTTAGTGCTTCTTTTATTTTTTTTTTTGTAATTTTAAATGTTGGCACTTAAGTTCAACAAGTTACTTCGCTTTCTCTGTAAGGCTCGTAGTCTTTTCGAAAATACTAAAAAACAATTTCGTACTAATTTTTTAGGGGAAGCGGCGCTTCCATCGCTTCCATTGACGCTACACCACTGGTATATATATATATATATATATATATATGCTATTGATCACATTTATTTGCAGTTATTATTTAGTCCCTATTGAGATTATCAAATCCCGTAAACCAGAGGATTCTTGTGACAGATTTGTATATTACACGGTAATTTTTTCTCTTATTGCAACCGAATTAACGGAATTTCTCACTCTAATCTGTGAAAATCTAATAACAAGTAGCATAGAATCTTTCCAGTTTTGCTTCATTAATCATCTAATTTTTTTTTTTTGGTTTTTACAGTATTATTCCCACTAGTTAATTTTTCACAGTGTCACAATGATATGGAATCCATAGTTTAGGACACAATTTTTGTAAATAACATTTCATATAATATCCAATCAAATCCCAAGCTCCAAATCTCCTTCCCTTTTTAGACCAGCCATTTGATGAGATTAAATGTAAGCGACAATGGAAAAATTTTTTCAAATTCTTCATAAAGAATCTCATTGTAATTAAACATCGTGATACCTGCAAATTTTTTGTATTAATCACTAATTTTATTTACAATAGCTAAGCTTGTAATTTTAACTGATTTCCTTCAAAAAATAACTTTTTAGTGCTCAGCATCTTGCGGTCAAGGAATTCAGACTAGAAATGTTACATGTAAAACGGCGCAAGAACTGATGAAATGCGATTCTTCTAAAAAGTTAACTACCGAACAAAAATGTATAAGTTCATTTTGTAAAGGTAAATATATTAAATAATTTAATTTTATACTTGCGTATCGAATAAATAGAAATACTTATACATTTACGAAGATTCCAGCGGTAAAGACTGACTTTTGTTGCTACGTTTGGGCTTCAGTAAAGTAATACCATACGGAAAAATGAAAAAACTTTCTTTACCACTAAAACCAGACCGCTCAAGAATGACGATGCAAAGAAAGTGTTAACCAGCTTTAGAAAAAACACTTATTAAAAAGTATAATAACGTATCGGACTCGGATAAATATATCCTTAAAAAGTGTACTAGTACAGGTCGTTTAAATATTAGAATTATTTTTAAAATAAAGTTATACGATTGAGATAGCAAAAGCTGCATAGTTCCAAAGGAATATAAACTTGCACGGAGATTTAAATCTGAAGAATACAGATTAGGTCATTCCAGAGATCGTAAGTGCGTTCTACAAACGGCTCCGGGATCATAGGAATCCAGTAATCCAACAGTTGCTGACGGAGGAACTCAAATCGTGTAGGCTCAAACGTTGTAAACCTGCAGATATCGTGTAAACTGTACATGTGTACATTGCTATATCGCTAAAAACTAGTCCCCGGGCTAATTTTTTATTCCACGTTCCTTTCCCAATTATTATATTTATTACTTATTTAAGACTTATTCTAAGATTGTAATAACTGCTTAAAAATAAAAAAAAAAAATAAATAAAAAAAACATGATTTAACTAACTTTTTTTTTTCTGAATAGAAGACAGATACATGTCGTATGAAACGGATAATTCCAGATTTTCATCTATTGCATTTAGAGATAGTCCGTTTTTACCAGATAAATTTATCGCGAAACAGAATATTTCCCCACACGCTGTGTAAGTACAAGTATAATTTTAACTTTAAGTTATAAAATTTCTATACTCCTACATACTTATTTAAATTTTTGAAATACGAAAATGTTCAAATCCATTTTCTGTTTTATCACTTTCTTAAATATACATAAAACACACGTATTACAGAAAATAATAATTGTTATAAAAAATATAAAATACAGACGACGTGTTTCGGAGTTACACATACTCCAGTGTTACATACTCCGAAACATGTCGCCTGTATTTTATATTTTTTATGACAATTATTATTTTCTGTAATTGTTTTATGTATATTTAATAAACAAATGTAACTGTTTAAAATTTTAATTGTTCATTTAAATTTAACAGGCAAGTTATATAAAACTGCTTTACCTGTTACTGAAAAAAGTAAAGCATACTAAGGATAAAAAATTTAGGTTTTTCTTTCCAATTTATTTGTATGATTAGCTTCCTCCGATAGCAGAGATATTCTTTTTTTGCAGATTTATTTACTACCGCCTTAAGGAACAAAGTGTGATCGCTCCATCTCTTGATAAAACGTTTCCTCTTCTAGCAAAATCCAATTAAACAGGAAAAGAATCGAATAATTTAACTTTTTTCAACGATGTCTCTGTTAATTTTCGCAACGAAAAACTTTATTACAAAGATTCGTTAGTACGTAATTTAAGAGCGTGTCAGTCTTGCTTTTGCAAATTAACAAAAAAAAAAAAAAAAAAAAAAACAATTATATTATAGAATAAAGAGACTTAAATTAGAACCATGGGACTGATAAGAAAAATACATTTGGATAAAGCAAATAAATTTAAAATTAATAGTGAATTATAAAAAAGTAAGGATGGAAAGTGCAATTATGAAGAAAAAAAAACGACGTACAAGACGATCTTCAAAGACGTTTCGAAAAAAAAAAAAGGTTACATAGCTTCTGCAGCTGTATAAAGCTTGTTGTAGCCAAAGTGCTATGCGGCATTGCTGTAAAGCAATAAACTATTTAAAGATTATTACAAATTTTGTCTGGTCGGCAATTTTTACTTGGCGATTTTTGCTAAACCTTGTCAACAGATTCGTCTCGGAAGAATGGGGTCCGTGTAGCGCAACATGCGGCGAAGGTTTCCGAAGAAGAAAGGTTTATTGTAAAGCCCATCTGGATTACATGAAGATTACCACGAAATTCGAGGATGATACTTGTACCGGTGAAAAGCCAGCAGATACCGAGCCCTGCTTTGAAAAAGACTGTGAATTCCGGTAAGCTAAAATTAATTCTGTATAACCGACACTTCTTCCTTAAATACTTTTCAATTCTCGTTCATTTCGATTTCCCGCCGAAGCTCAAAATTAATTACCCTGTCCAAATGTTCGTTGTTAGATACCCGATTAAACAAGTTCAAACGAAATGCGATATTTCTCGATTCAAATTTTCCAATCAGCGATATGTGTTTTTTTGTTCTTTTCGAAAACATTTAATAATTACTTAAAAAGGCAGCGAGCGAAGCTGTGTAAAAGAGAATAAAGAAGCCAAGTTTTTTTAAAAGAAATGGCATTCTGTATGAAAAAAATTCAACTAGTTAACTTAATAGTCTGCTGTCGTAGAGTGCTTAGGTAACGGTGTTTCATTTAAGGTATAATGAATTCGAACCCCGTAATCGCACGTGAAAAATGGGAAAATCAACTATTGCATTACGTTAATATACGGAGTTAACGAGCCCAGAAAAATAACTTGATGAACATCAGAAGAAAAAAAAAAAAAGAGCCTAACTATTAGTTTAAATTTATTTTTAATTCAATAGTACATCAGTATTATCAAAAAAAATTTGTTTAGGCAAAAACGAAAATTATATTTATCATTTTGGAAACTTCTGTATAGAGGTGGTAGATGAGAAAAAGTTTTAGAATTTTAAAGAAAGTAGAATTCTTTTAAGAAATGTTAGCGTTAAATTAATAACAAAAGTAATAATAATAAGAGGAAGAAAAATCGACTTCGATAAACATGAATAGCAACGTATTTTATCAATAAGCAAATAATTTAAAAAAAGAAATTTACGAGATTAAAAGCGGTACATGCTAAATTTCTACAAAAGCTACCGTATAAATCTAATAAGTGTATAATAAAAGGTGGCTTACTCCGAGAAACAAAAGGTTTTTGATAGCTATTCAAAATTCAAACAATAGCAACGAAAAATTATAGAAAATGTAAAAGAAACAAATTTTCAGTATAAATGTAGAAGGTGTGATAAGAAAAAGGCATATATGTATTGGGTGAATACGACGTACGACTTTACTAAAAACATAACTACGTAGCTGACTAAGTTCAAGAAATTAACATAACAAACGAGTCAATTAAGCGCATACATAACCATATATCATAAATATGTTCCGGAAAAGATTTTATGTTGAACATTGACAGAATATTTTTAATGAAAACAGAATACAGTAGGCGGCGGGTTGTAATATCAATAGAAAATAAAAAGGAATTAAAAACTTCAACAAATACCGATATATACTAGACAGTAAGAATATGAATAAACTCTGTGGTGAAAAAAATATATATATACAAAATTAAAAGAACAAGTAAGACGCACGTAGAAAAATGAATATAATTCCCAGTTAATTATGAAAACACTGGTATTACATTTAAAAAATCTAGTCAGAAACTTAAATAATCCAGATTTACATATAAAAAATAAAATAAAAAAACAAAATGAAAAAATAAAACAAAAAAAATAAAATAATAAAAATAAAACAGTATTAATAAATACCACTACAAATATTTGAAATTAAGTGAGGTCCCTGATTGACAAGCCCAAAAAAAAAATTTGAAATGTTACTGTTTAAATTTATATTCTCACTAGGGATGTTAAATGTACCGGTATATGTTTTAGTACTATGTCCTCAGAAATCCCCGGTTTCAACTTATCATAAACGTAAAAAGTTATTATTTTTTATTTCTTTTTTATTTTGGTTATTAATTTTATAATTATTATTATTCTTATTTTATGATAAAATGATAGCCAATTATGTTTTTTAAATTTTCCATAATAAAGTTACCTGTATAAATTTTTCTTGATCAACCGGCTACCGGAAGTATACAGTTAGCACAATATATTTAAATATACAAATTCGGACGATTAGAATAATAAATTAAGTTCTATGTATCATCTGGTCGATGGTGATCCGTTATCTGCTTCGCTGTCGGTCTGCAAATTGTTGGACTTCGGTGATTCGGATCGGCGGGGGTTGGGGTGGATAATTTCTTTCATCAAGAATCTTGAAATAATACTTTCCCGGACTTCACGAAAAAGCAATTTAAAAACTGAACGAGTAATCAAAAACAGTGACCTGAAAATAGGTAAAACTCCGACCCCGGTCAAAAATCCTTCAGTTCTCTTTTCTCCGGTCCTTTGTTTCCCCAACTCTATCACTGATCATTAGCCATTTCCAAAAAGAAGATACACATTTCGCTCAGCACCGATTCGCGAAGCAGTACATTCACCTATGACCGACCACAGGATCTCACACACTCTCGCATCCTTGCTCTTACCATGTTTTCCGCTATTTACTACTTTATTTCATGTATTCTATCTGTACAACGTAATGACACACATTGCAATATAATAAAAGTAATAAAATCAAAAAAGAAACGTATTAAACTATAACCAAAAAGGTAATAAAATAATTGTAAAAATAAATAATAAATGATAAATTAACAGTAAAATAACAAAAGGCAATGAAATTTTTAAAAAGTTAACCTAACTAAAAATAATAATAAAATAATCCAAGAAATTTTAATTAAAATCCAATAATAAACCGAATAACGAAGTTTAAAATTTAAATTGAAAATCTAAATTTGAAATAAGGTCTTTTTTATTGAGATATAAACTTGGCGGAATTAACAAAAATATCCATCAGTTTGTTTACAAGCGATTAACAAGTATGAAGAAAATATATTACGAAAAAAATCAGCAACACTTCTGTATAAAAACGAACTAAAAAAACCAAATAATAATTTTTAATTCGTTCTAAATGAAATACTTGGTGCACTTTTGTGCAGTAACTAGGGTACGTCTGTGCAATGGGATTACAGATCAAAAAAGTGTAGGCAGTCCTACTGTTCTAAGAATAATTTTCGACCATTGCCCCATAGTGCTCTCACCGTTCGTGTAAGGTACGTCTATTTTTATTTTCGTTTCATTTTTTAAAAAACCTTATCCTCCAATCCCATGTTCCTGCGTAAACAATTCTATCAAGATATTTTGACATTCTCATTTCCTAATGACATTTTGTTATCGATCTGTTCAACCTAATCTTCCTTTTTAATTTTCCTGGTTTCTGAACCTTTCTTCACTTTCAAATTCTGTTATAATTTCTATTATTCGCTTACGTTTTAACCATTCTTTTTTCTGCAGTTTTCCCTAGTTTCCTTTCCAAATTGACCTTCCACTTGATTGAAGCAGTGCCGCCCGTGTAATGCTAATCACATCGTCTTTGAAAGTTGATTCCTTTCTGTCCAGCGTTGTGTTCTACATTCTCGTTTATTAAGCTCCCTACTCTTTTATATTCTGCCTTTCCCCTCTCCATACATCGTTGTGGCTATTAGTTTTTTCATTTTTATTCAATAGTCTTCCTTGCGAGATAAACTTAATGAATTTAAAAAAAAAAGGCACCTCATCAGTTATGTTGAAACAACCATCACATTATGAAATTCTCAATACAAAACTATCAATAAAATTCAATTTAACGTAAGAATACTATCAATATGAACTATAGTTTATCCGGGACACTACAATTACTGTGGGCGGCTAAATATGGACATACGACCGAGTGGTTTACGTAAATTGCATATCTTAGTAAACCCGGGAAAAAAGGGTAAGAGGAGCGGGAAATGAAGAGAGAAACCTTTAAATCTGGTTATTATAACTACCATCAAAATGTCCATCATCATCCGCGGTAATAATATTATAGCAATGTTTAAATTTATTGTAAACAATAGTGTTATATTATTAATTGAAGGAGCAGGTGGAATAAGGGCCGTTTGTACAAATTACCCTTTTTACGGAGAATCGATTTTCTGAATCGCCCATTCCTACTTTATCATCCTACCAGTCTTCAGTATCGAATGTATTGAGCGCGCTAGTGCAATTTTTATACACGGAGTATTGCTATTTTCACAAAACGTACGTTGCCACCTACAGAAGAATTTCGAGTACATTTGAAGCAGTATGATTATTATAAAACCCTGAAGAGAAATTATTTAGAAGATCCACATGACGACGTGTTGTGTGTAGAATTTTATTACCCACAGAATGTTCCACTACCTCGCCTCAATGTATGTGAGCAGTTTTATAAATGCTTGGTTTAACTTTGTATTTTCAACGTCGTCCATTTTTACAACTCACCAAAATCAGATATGTATGCATTTGCAGAAGGAGAAGTTTGCAAAAGTCCAGCACCCTTAATTTTATTTTTAAATGAAAGTATACAAACAATGTTAAAGAGTATGGAAAAATCGTATTATTTTCGGATGCTTGCGAAGCATAAAATAAGAATAAGTATATGGTTATGTATTGCTTATGGTTATCAAAAATATCTCGTGTAGAAGTTGAGCATATTTATCCTGTCTGTGGCCATAGTTTTAATCAATGTGGCCGCAATTTTGCCCTTTTCCGAAAAAAAAGCTAAAAAAGTATCTCGCGTGGTTGATGAACGGACATAATGGGAATACCTGGTTGCAGCCCGAAAAACCCCATGTCCATTCAATGTGGTTTTCGATAGTTCCATATTGAAATCATGGAACACAACACTTCCGGATATTTTTTTAAATAATCCGAAAAATCCTGCAACTGCTTTTAAAATTCAACAATATTGTCGTTTAAAGTACTATAGAGAATTCGTATACACCTCAACATCTTACAACGAAGACGTATGGATCGAATTCGAATTTTGGATACCGAATATTACATTTAACGCTAAATCCTGCACCTTCTCCCCGGATATCGATAGTAAAAAAAAAAAGAAAGATGTAGAATATTTATTCAAGTACCTAACCGAAGAAGAATTTTTTAAATTTAAAGAATTTGTTAAATTTATTTGATTAGTTATGCTTAGAAAAGAAACTTTGAGAATATTTTTTTTTGCAAAATTTATTACTTCTAACATTTGATTACCTCAACAAAAAACATGAAGAAACACAAAAAAGTTGTTTCCTGAAGAAAGTGTAACTTTACAACCAATATAGAACCCCAAAAATAGCAGCAGAAGGTCAGAAAAATGTTCTTTCGAAGAAAGGATTGTTGGAGCTATTTTAAACGTTCATAGCAGCGCTCTCTGTGGGAATTTTTGAAAACTTTTTGAACGAAAATGAAAGTGGCGTGGCAATAACGTACTAAAATTTCATAGCTCTACCTTTACTAGTCTACTAATGAGATAAAAGTGAAACTTTAAAACACGTTTTTTCTCAAATCAAAGTTTTTTCAAAATGGCCCTTATTCCATCTAACGCTTCAATTGGTCTTGTTACAGTAAATATTTATATCATTATTACTATTATAATTATTACCATGTTTACTATTACAGTCATTATTATTATTATTTGAGAGATGTGTTAAGAAAAATGAGCTTCTTATTTAATAAAACATTTTTCAGTAGCAACCAGTATGGATTATTAAAAAATAGCTTCTTTCCCATTAATATTTTCATGGGAGTTAATAATGCTTTAAATGAATACTCCCTTTTTTTAACGTTTACATAATGACTCTCCTTAGTATCTGTATTTACCGGTACTTATCCATATACACTTATACAGTACCACTACTGACCGCTATACTTCCCAATAAACGTAATCATTAAAGTTTGTCTACACGAGAACAAGGTATGTGAGAATAAACATAAAAAAAAAAAACACACGCCGCGAACACATAATGTATTTTTGAAGTCGATAAAAAACGCCATATTATGAACTCTCTGTTTATCCTACCTTTACCCCCGTGCTTACTCTTTGATCGGATTGAAATCAAGTGAGACTATCGGGATCGTAGTCTTCGCAATTCCTTATTTAAACACTCGTTTTGAGCGGCTTCCACTGGCTTCTTTTCGCATTCTTTCAGTTCTTCCCTTACTTTTCGTTTCTCTCCTCATTATGCTTTGTCAACTTAAAATATTTCTTTAGCACTACCGCAGCCTTAAGACCAACAAAAAGTCTCTTGAAGGCACAAGAACCAGCGTAATATGAATATTTTGCTACTCTTGGCTGTGCTCACGTGCGCACACGTTTTGGTATATTATATGTAAATGAGGTAGTGGTCTTATGTAAGTACGCCATTCTTAGCCATCTTGTACAAAAAAATCATTATAATTCATTTACATTTTACATGTGTATACAACATTATTATTTACATTTGTTTTCATCGTCGCCTATTTATGGGTAAGTTGCAAACTATTTAAGTATTCTTCGTTTTTTGCGCAATTTCATGACCAGGTTTAAATGAATCGGAAATTTAGCTGGTTTACTTAACTGGGACGTTGTGTATCCTTTATGCATTATGACGAGCATTGTAATGGGACATTCTTCTTTGGAATGTACTCCGGGCTAAGAATGACCATTATACGTAAAGGATGTTACGTCGAGTCATCCCTAGCTCATAAAATTAACTTCCTGGTGGTACATATTGAGCTTGAATACTTTTTAGCTTGATATTAAAGAAATTGAAAACATATAAAAATTTTCAAAAAATAACCAGTATTTGTTCTCCCAATTATTTCTTTTAGGCATGACTAAAACTGTCGTTTTATCCTAAAAAAATTATTATCTATTTATTCCAGTAATATAAGCGAAATATTTATTATGCTGAAAAATGTAATTAATGTTTACATTTTCTCAAAAATTAAAAAAAGTAATGGAATTATTGTACGAACTTATTCAAATTTCCCCGAAAATGAAATGTCCAGCGACTAGTAATTATTTTCCAATTGACTACGTGTATAATTGTTTTCAGAAGACAAAACCGTTTCACTGTAATACGACGGATTTCGATCGTTGAATAAAAAATTACAAAACTTTTGAGCAAATTGAGATTTTAGATTAACTTTTTTATTCGCTAAATTATTTTTCTTCGCTCATTTATGAAATAATGTGAGAATTGTCATACACGCAGCTTGCGCGCCGAACTATTATCTCTGCTTGCAATGAAAAATTCATTCTTGTTCCTAGTGCAATGCTCGTTTTCAATCGCTAATGAATATGCTCGCTCATATCACCGCATTATTACCCATAAACAATCTATTAAGAGGCCCAGCTAATTACTTATCGTTTTTTACAGCTCCGATCCGCCAATGCAAGACTACTTAAATACCGATGACTCTTTGACACCAAAGGTAGCTCCTGGAACTTACGGAAAAACGTACAGTTGGAAGAAAAACGGCTTTACACCTTGTAGCGCTACCTGCCTAGGAGGTAACTAGCGTCATATTTTGCTTTACATGTCAAGTTCGCCGGCCTCATATACCAGTAATAAATTCGTTTAAATTTCTGTATGTAACTTTAATAATACAGCGAAACTGCTTCTAACACGCGTATTTCCTTTATAACGAATAGCTCAGAAAAGTTATATAGATAATGGTGTCGTGTCCTGAATGCTTCTGTCGCACACTTTCTATATAATAGTGATGAGTAAGTTTGTTATTTCTTCGGATACGGATCCGGAACTGCATCCCGAATATATATCCATATCGGACTATTATGGATTATCCGATGTTTATGTGCATGGTACACTCAACACTATAGTTTTCGACGTAACGTCCTAATGATACCCCAGTGTGTTAACCCAGATTAGGTCATGTCAGCTGCTTAAACAAGTTTGGAGAGCTGCATAGATTGCTCATGTTGTAGTAAATTACTTAATAATGCTTGCGTTTGCTGTTAGTATGCTCAGTTATTTTTGCGTTAAATCAATTAATCAAATATTTCTTTATCACTATTCGTTCAGGAGGAGGTATGTTTTTTTTCGCTTTTTTTTTGCAAGTGTTCGATGAAGGAACTTCAGTCAGCCAATCTCCCGCGCTGAACAAAATAAAAGAAAATAAATAAAATGCAATCAAGCTACAAGAGTTATATATTTTAAAATCCAAGTAAACTTAATCTCTTATTAGCTTTTTAAAATATATATAGCGAGCCCAAAAAAAAAAATATTAAGCCGGCTACCTATTTTTTTTTTTTTTTTTTTGTGGGCGCGCCAGCGGCATTGACCCAACAACAAGAAAACTAAGCTAAAAAACTAAATAACTAGGCGGTCCGAAATGGACGCAACAAAGGACAGCAGTGCGGACACCACAGAAGATGAAGGAAAGAAGAAGATAAAGGAAGAGTTATAGGGAGTAGGGAGACCTAATGACAAGAGTTGACTGTATAAAAGGGAACGTTCGTTACGAAGAGCAGGACACTCGAAGAAAATGTGATCAGCATCACATGTACGAGGAGGATCACAATGGTGACGAGAACAATCAGGAGAAGGCGACACAGCAAATCGAAAGCGAGAGGAGGGGAGGAGAGAATGATTAATCCGGAGACGAATTAGAGAGACAATAGAAGAGCGACGACCAAGAGGAATAGAATGGAATCTAGACAGGGAACGAGGATCGGCTGAATAAAACGGTAATGCGAATGACGATTAGAAAATAGGGAGGGATAAATATCCCGCCAAAGTCTGGCGTGATTGGAGGTGGATAAGGAAAGGATATCTGAATAAGGGAGATGGTTAAGGAATGAATCAAGGCGACCAGCAGAACCAGCCAAAGAATCGGCTGCGTCATTGCCATCAATTCCGGAATGACTGGGGGCCCATAAAAAATCAATAAGAATAGAACGGGATGACTGCAGAGTGGAGGTAAGAGAACGAATTGAGAGAATATATTATAATAAAGTATCTGATAAATGAAAATAATTACTATCGAGCAAAAAAATTACTTATTATAAAAAAAATATATAAGCCAATCTCGTTTTTTTTTTGTCCGAAATTTTCGATCGGGAAAAAATAGTTGAAAAAGATAGGAAAAATTACGCAGAATTTTTTGATCTGTTCGAAGACAATATTTTAGCGTCTGCAATCGTGTGAATCTTGTCCAAATCGGAGTTGCGGATATATCATCAACTCCACTGTGGAATACGGATCCACGGATAAGTATCGTTCCGGACTTATTCATCACTATAATGTAACAATAAGCGTTCGTAGGTGTCAGTTTGATTCCGGTGAACAGACTAAGATTGTTTTTCATAGTAGACATATTGCTCTTCTTACATACGTGATTACGGACGGACCGCAGCATACCGTTTACCCACTGCTATGCAAGAATCTTTGTCTTTTTTTTTTCTTGTCAACAGTGGACGTTTAATCAACGCATAAGATTAGAGGGGACGGAAGTTGTACCGGAAAAAGTTTAGAAATTACGGAAATGAAAAAAGGTAATAAAGGAATAACCAAAAAAAAAAAAAAAAAAAAGGAGAGAAAAGTGAAGATGCAATGAGCACTATAGGGAGCAGTGAGATCAAAATTCAGAGGATTAAAGTAAAGAATCCGGCAATTTGAGGAAATAAAATTCAAATACAAAGCAATTTTGCTCCGCAAATGAAATTAAAAGTCTGGAAGATTACACGGAGGTGAGTCAATACGAGAAAAACGGAAAAACGAAACAGAAAACAAACTATGATTAAGCCGGAAAGTGAACACTATTGAGAAAAAAATAGAATGGCTAACGTTAGGGAAATACTTGATGTAAAGAAAAAAAGAAGAAGAAGATTGTAAGACAAATGCTCGGATTGGAAAAAAACGAAGGATAGATATCATACCAAAACTCGTAATGGAAATGAGAAAGAAAATTTTTGGATGTAATCTACTTATGAAGTAATCATTGATTGCAGCCGTAAGTGAAAATGAGTGTGCATATTAGGACAAACGAAGAGATCCTTCACAATCAGATATAAGGAACATATATGTACGCTTTAAAATATGACTATATTGAAAAATCCACCTTTGCTAAACACTTAATCTTAGAAAAACATACAATAAATAATAGTATAGAGGAAGACGTGACCTACTTTAAAAATGATCAAAAACATTAAGTTCTTGGAATTCGGCTGAAACGGTGAAATTATTTTATGTTGACGGATCTATTTATTTGTTGTTTTTAATTTTAGTTGTTTTTATATATCACTATGAAGATAATACGATTATCCCCGAAACTAGTCAGTATTTTTATTTTATTAAATTAATAATAATAGCATTGTGTATTAAAGTGTGTTAGATTTATTTCAAAAGGTTCATAAAACACAACAACGGTACGGAAGAAACAGCCCGTATCTGGGGAGGGGGTTCAACCCCCCCTCGAAAAGTTTGCGAAATAATAACTGCTTGAATTTAATGGACCGAAATTCAGAATAAATTTATTTCTTTTCAATTTTTCACAAAAGAAAAAAAAATTAAAATTTTTATGAATTCTACGGAAACGACTGCTTTTTATTTGTTTTTACTGTAGTGTTCAAATGTTGCATATACAATTGACTACACGGCTTTAGTGTACCATTTATAAATAAATATATTTCGTAATAATACACACATATATATATACATATATTTATAAAAATATTTTCGTAACCCCCCCCCCCCCCCCGAAATTTTTGTCTAGGTACGGCCCTGGGAAGAAAATCACATTAGATAGTAAATGTTACATATCCGCGCGCAGAAAATATCCACGCTCGCCACTGTCTTCTACGCGACTATTAATGTGATTATTTACGGCTCCAGCAATTATTTATCGCTACTTAAATTATCCTAACCATTTGGCTATAGCGCATATAAGAAAAATAAATAAATAAAGTAGCAAAAACAAGCTATAACTAAAATTGCATAAACATACATTTGGTATTTAATAATTAACACGTGCAATCGCCACAATAGGGGTGCAGGAATTAATAGTGAACTGCGTTCGAGACGAAGACCAGAAGGTCGTATCACCGTACCTGTGTTCGAGGACCACGCAACCGGAAGTAGTAACACAGACGTGCAACGATCATCCTTGTCCGCCCAGATGGAACGTCAGCGAGTATCAAGCATGCAGCAAAAAATGCGGAATGGGCATAGAGACCAGAGAAGTGAACTGTATACACGAAGTGACCATCAGCAATACCGTCCTGGTACCGGCGCACATGTGCGAGCAACCGCAGCCAACTGACAGGCAATACTGCAATTTCATCGACTGTCCGGTGGAATGGCACATTGGCAATTGGACAAAGGTAAACCAAATAATAGTTTACGCGCTTCTTGTTTTTTTACCCATGCCGGCATGTCAGATAAATTTGTTAGCAACCTCTGAGCCGGTCAGAGCGCGAGCATGTTGGGAAGCCATTCTGTTGTTCGGCTTTAAAAACAAAGTCTCTTTATGAAAGCAAACGCTTCATTTTATGTACGATCGCACATCGCAGTGAAAGTTTCAAAAATTCGAGATTTACCACGTCATTTGTAAAACCAGTCACGGTTCTGTGTACAGTAAAACATTGCACGGTATAGTGCGAAGGCCGAAATTCAGTCGAAATTACAACATTGAATAGGTGAACACTATTTTATTTTCCACCCGTGTATGGTATCGGAATTTCTTTAATTAGTACAGTCGGAAGAATGAACTAGTTCATTTCAGCATCACATTACCAGAGGGGTAGCGTGCTTCTTTGGCTAATTCTTCCAATTCTAACCTCGGATTAGACGGCATTTCATACCTTGCTCCTAGAATTCCTTCAAACTCTGCACTTAATACTCTTCCGTTAATCTATAATCGTTTCCTATATACTGGTTCAACCCCGCCTCTCTGGAATTATCGCGATTCCAAAGGAAAATCCTAATTCCTTCCGTCTAATATCCTTGGCTTCTTGCTTAAGGAAATTTTTCGAATACATGATCAATAAACGTCTGGTCTGGTGGCTAGAACATCGTAATATACTCGCTGACAATATTTTTAGGTTTTCGTCCGGGCCTGGGCTCCATGGACTGTTTATCTTTATTCCTTTCTGATATTTATAAATCTCTTATCCTCAAAAAATTCACCGCTGCTGCGTTCGTTGATGCCACCTCTGCCTTTGATAATGTTCATTTACCTTCCTCGCATAATAAAATTCTTTTTATTAATATTCCTCTCTACTTCACCTTTCTAGTTATTAATCTTTTCCGTAACAGGATAGTGTTCACCTTTCTACTTTCTTTTTCGATGATTCCAAGGTGGTCTACCGAGACCTACCGCAGGGATCATGTCTTAGCCCTACTCTTTTCAATATATACTTTCACAATCTCGCTATCCTCCGAATTTCCTCCACGTCGATTTTCTTTGCTGATGATATTCTTATCTACTCCTCGTCGGATAGTATCTCACCGGTGAACGCGGAGCTTAATAATTATCTTGCCCCATTTTGGAAAATACGTTATCCTCTCTTCGTATATCTATCCCACCTGAAAAATCTGCCTCTATGATTTTCATATTCCGTTCTTATAACCGTTCTTTAGTTACTCTTCCCTTGTGCTACCTTCCGATACCTTTAGTCAATTCCTTCTCTTACCTCGGCATCATACTTAATAGCACTTTATCCTTTCGGGAGCATATCAGTTATCTGTGTCGGTCCTCTCTCAAAAGGCTCAATATACTAAAAGCTCTTTCGCCCCCTAAATGGAGCGGGGATCCTTACATTTTACTTGCGTTATATAGAATCATTTCCTAATTTGACTACGGCGGATTCCTGTACGCAAGTGCTTCCAAAACAATTTCTTCGTAAACTTGATCGTATCCAAAACTCATGTCTTCGTCTCTGCTATATCGGAGCATTTAATTCCTTTCTAATTCCAGCCATTCCGGCAGAGACTAGATTCCTTCTTTTCATTCAAAGACTCTTATTAGGTAAAAGATTTCTGATTAAACGTCTCCCTATTACTAATTCTAAACTCCTAAGTTCTCTCATCAATTCATTTTCAATAACTGGCGTTTCTCTCCTCGCAATATATTATCCTCGATCTCCTCGCCTTTTACCCTCCCACTTACCTAACCAGCTTACTTCACTTATAATTTCTTTAAATTCATGCACTCTCCAAAGTTATTTGTCCTGCCCTCGGACATTAAACCTCTTCCTCATTCTGCCGTTCAGAATGAATTCAATCACATATTATCCTTATACTTCCCTTTCCATACAATTATCTATACGGATGGTTCGAAGTCTGATGCTGGCCTTGGGGCTGCGTTCATTATCCTCGCGCTTACCTTTTCCGAATCCTTTCGGTTGCCCTCCTTTTCCTCTATTTTCCTTGCCGAATCCATGGCTACGTTGCAGGCAGTCCTTCTCATATCCTCGACAAACAAAATGTCTAGATTCTTCCTACCCTCGGACTCGAAACGTGTTTTATTGGCTAGATTCTCTCCCTTTTCTACTCATGTCACTGATCCCATTATTCTCCAAATTCGCTCCTTAATTTCTAATTTATTTGCATCCCGTTCTATCGTAATCGATCTATTATGGATTCCCGGTCATTTCGGCATTCCTGGCAACGAGATCTGAAGAAACTAAAATCTCATAATAGTTATGCGAATCATTTAGAACAAATGAAACGGGCAGCGCAGATAGTCTACTTCGAAACTGATGATTTTTCAACAAAAATAGCATCAGCAAATGTACAAACTCGTGTTCCGGCAATTCAACTGATGACCAAATTCGGTGTACAACTATGAATTAAAATCTTTTCGCCTGACTCTTTTCTGTTCACCACATTCATAGACGAATTAATGGATTATCTTAGGTTCCATGATTTTTATTTCCTCTCATTACCTTTCTTCTAAACTCTTGATTATATAATGTTCGCCCTTCAGGCCATCAGTTCTCCCCTACCGGATCATTCCTGCGATTTTATTATTCTCCGTATACGCTCACTTACCCACGTTCTTTCTTCCCTCCACTCCAGTTATTTATTGATATTTACTGCAAGTTCCGAGTCATTCGGGAACTTTTGGTAGTGAACGGCCAACTCCTTTGGGTCGAGTCGCTACTTCTTCCCACCTAAATCCAATTTTCTAATTTCCTTCCGCTGTGTAAAAGATTTCATCTTAGACTATGAAATCAAATACTTCTTCCTCTTTTTCTAACAATTGTTTTCTTTATCTGTCTGTTCAACCTAGTTTTCCTGTCAAACCGTCGTTCCAGCTTTTCTTCACTTCATCATGCCGTTGTTGTCTCCATTATTCCTCTTAAGCCATACTTTATTCCTTCCGTTTTCGAGTTTCATTAGTGGCCTCTCCGTATAATGCTCTCTACTCAAACGAAGCGCTTGTTTGCGATGCTGATCATGTGTTTATTGTTCAGTTGAGCGTTCTAACTTGTAATATTCCAATTTGCTGCGACTTGGTTTTCCTGTTCCATATCGCGTCTCTTATCTTTTCCTTCTCCACGCATCATTCACATTGTTTGTCCGTTCCTACTAACAACATTTGACACCGTATAAAGATATAACTGATTTATTTCCCTTTCTAATTGTTTCTCGGTAAAGCTGGTTGACGGGCCCAAAAAAGAAAAAAAAAATTCGTGGTACCACGTGTTTATGTTTGTTTAAACCCTAATACTAAATTCGACTATAGCAGAATTTTGTTTTTCGCAAATCTCTTTCCAACACAAAGATTTCCGCTTAAATGTTTTAGGTGATCTTTTTTTTTTTTTTTATTTTTAAATAAGAAAGTTGTGGGTCTCACAAGGCAATTTTGCCCGTTTCGTGAGTTCCCGTCACTTTCATTATCGTTTATTTGACATAAATTTACAATTTGCTAATAACATTTCAATACATCTAAAATAATATTTCTTATCACTATAGTAATTTAATTAATTTAGTACAGTAACTTCTTATGACTATACACTTAGCACCTAAACATCACCAACCAGTCACACTCAGAATAATCATTCCCACTAATGTAAAAGAAAGAAGATCTTTTCTACATAAGACAACTCGGCAAAAACATTGTGACTCGTGGATATTTTGCATCGCAACACAACGCTTCTTAGCATACATCACTTTAATTCGAGAAATTTGCCCGGTAAAAAATCGAATCGCTGTGACCCTGTAACCATATCTTATTCTAGAACAACTTTCTCCGTAACTTTTTACCGTCTGCCTAACCGCTTGGGGGGGGGGCTCTAGAACGGTGCTTTACAGTGAAATAAATAACGGAAAAACATGACCCGTGGCGATGCTCTTACAAAGGCAGCTACTATTACAGACAGCACATTATTGGTCGGGGGGGGGAGTAGAAAATTTCGGAAAAGGGACAAAAGAAAAAATTGAGGGCTGAATAAACGTGCTTTTAATTTCTTCATTGCCATCTTAGCAAAGCTCGCCTCAGAACAATCGGATGTTGCATAGTAAAAATTGACAAATTCGTTTATGATCAGTTTCTTTTTCGATTAAAATTTTTCAGTGCAGTAAAGCATGCGGTGGTGGCGAAAAGAAACGGGAAGTGCAATGTCGTCAGATCACGGCGCAAAACCACATCGTCCCGAAACCAGAACATTTGTGCCCAGCGCCAAAACCGGCAACAAGTCGGCCGTGCAACAGTAAACCATGCAGCAATCAAAGCAAACAGCCAACCATCGTATTCGACGATGAACAGGATTACAATCAAGAAAAAGACGCCAGGAATTTAGACGTATCGTTAAAAATAGGCGGCAAGGCAGCGATATTTTTCGGTACGACGGTGATTATTAAATGCCCGGTAAAAAAATTCAACAAGTAAGTTCATTCTGGAATTTATTGAAATCCGAAGAAGAACATTTTACCTATTGTTAAAGTACAAAAATGCCATACAGGGCGCTGCAAGACCGTTGTCGATTTTAATTAATTTCAATTCGCTCAGCATTTAGACTTAAGAGGAAGGCGTGAAATTATTCAGGAAACACGCATATATTCGGAAAGCTGAGGAACGCTTTCAAGAGGTGTTCGGTGCACATAGATATCGATAAAGGGAAAGAAATGAAAAACAGCCTACACTGCAAAACACTGAACAGTTACGAGCGCCAAAATTATTTTTAAAATACAGAAAATACCGAACATACGCATAAATAAGCTCAAAAACTAAAAATATCAAATGAATAAAAAAGTATGAAATAAAAAAAATTTTAAATGAAAAATAAAACTTGTACAAATATTTTTATTTTAAGAAGGCGAGAAAGATTATTACTTTTGGAAAATCGGTGCAGTTAAGAAACTTTACCCTATGCATAATAGCAGACCCGTGCTCAGAATTTTGAAGAAGGAGTATTTTGAAAATTTTCTTAGCATATTTATTTTATAAATATTCATACTATTAATAATTTCCATCATTTTGATTTATATATTAATAATATAGACGAATTACCCCGTATATGAACATTAATAAAAATTACATACGTTATCGATTATACTCGTAATAAAAATTTTTTCATAAAATATTAATGAAGTACCTAAAAATATGGAGCATATTTTTTCATTTTCTTTTAAAGGTAAAAGAACACCCTAAAAAATCATCAATATTTATTTTAAATTTTTGATTTTTTTTTTTTTCGATTTCGGTGTATTTATAATAACTATTTCAGTTCTCGTGGACACTTGCCTAATAGAATCATCCGAACATTTTGCACTATTTTAGCTGCTGGCACGATTATTTTTCGGCTTTTCATTAAAGAAAATTTTTGGAAAATCTATTCAAACTGTACAAACTAAATAATTTTTAGATTTATTTATTCCTATTCGACAACGCTATTTCATCTTTGAAACTTCTTTAATGGTTTTTAAAAGAACTTCCGCAATGTTTTGGATATTCGGCGGTGTTTCAGTATGCTCGTGTGACAGCGTAATATTTCTTTTTCTAATTCGTTTTCAAAACAAGCGAACTTATTTCTTCGTAAATTACTCAGGTTACTTCTTTTTTTTTCCCCCTATTCCCGGTAACTTTGGGTAAGGCCGTTTATTTGTTTAATTTACAATTTTTACTATAATGGTCATTACAGGCGCCATCCAATTAATTTTTTACCTGTAATCCCAAATTAAACGATCATATATTAAATCAATATTTTCATAAACTTAAATACACTAGTATTTTAACCTTAATTATCTCATATTGTTATATAATTAAATTTTTCTTACGATATATAATTCCACGACAAATTCATCAAACTGTTTAAACAGAATTGTAACTAATTCTATGTAGCGTATAAATTATTCGATTAATATATGATGCCTAATATCATCTAAAAAGTTACATCTTTTGCAATTTTTTCATTATCTATAATTTTAAACTTATATAAATATACTCTATATATACCATTAGAAAAATTGGGCACGAAATCTTTATTATTTATTCGTTCTATGATATTTGGAAAATATTGTTTCGCTAGCCCATTGTAACTGTCTAATATACATTTTGATATTTGTTCGTATAATATTCGTTTAAAATTACTTTAAACTGTTTCACATTAAACGCTTTATTTTCACAAATGTAACAAGGGGATGTCTATAAATTACGTTACTGAAATTGTGATTGATTTCAACTTTATTTTTAATTAAAACCGTATATTTATGAGTTTTGGAAATTCCTATTCAATGGGCATAAACCTATCGCAACCATATATGTAACTTATCGTTCTATATAGTGTTAAATAAGCTTAATAGCTACGGTTCTTTTTTAAACATTTAAGTATATTCTGAAATCTCTTTGTCGTTAACATATTAACATAAATAATACCGGCATAGGTATATATTATAATATCGGGTAACTTGTAACCGCTGATTAAATATCAAATTTCGACGAACATTGTCCTAAAATATTTTTGCTACTTTCTTCTTCGTGATAGTTTTAACATTTTCAAATATTTTATCAGAAATTATGTTTGATTCTCTTTTTTGTTTTTCATTATAAATCGTACGTTACCTTTTTACTTCACCTTTTCTAAAACGTTAGTAAACCGAAATAAATTGAGCCCGCATATCTGAGGTGGTTTCCTTCCTTCCATCTATCGTAACTTTTGACAACTAGCATCCCGAGATGAGATTTTTTAAATTTCGGCGTAATAAAATATTTTAAAGAATCGTACTTAGCTAACTATCTTGCATCAGACCGACAAATTTCAAAAAAAAAAAAAAAGGTCTCCCATTAAACACCTCGTGAATGTACTTTTTTTTCCGTTTCAGAATTATTTTATTTAATTAAGTGCCTCTTAATATACAAAAGATAACGAACAACTGTATATCATTTTTATACAAACCCAAAAAATAATGATAACTCTATAAAATTATCGATTTCGCTTCGGTCATACTCTGCAGTAACATTGAGAACGAAAAATTTTAATATTTAGATCGCAATCTTATGCAAGTACACCGCGCAATCTGCCGAGCTAAATTATTTACTACTTTGTAGCTTTTTAGAGGGGACACTTTTATAAATCGTTCCGATACTTCAGAAGAGAAGTTTGCAAGTTTACACACATATCTGATTTTATAAAACAACGTGATGAAAATTAGCGCAGCGAAATCAATCAGAATTCTGAAATATTTCGATTCTCTTATTTTTTTTTAAATAAAAATCATGGCCTCCTAGAAGGAGCAGAAAACTGTAATAGTCTTAAATATTTTTCTTTTAGATTGATCGGAGAAATTTTATTAAAAAAAAAAAAAAAAAAGTAAATTTTTAGACGAAAAAAAATTAATTTATAATGTACACACTTGAAGATAACAATGTGAATATATATATATATATATGTAAAAACATCTGACAATGGTTGACTTCACCTTCGGCCGCTGGATTTTTCCTAACAAGAATGGGGGAGATTGAAAAAGATATTTCGGCTACAGAAAACAACTTTAAAACTGTGGAATCAGTTTATTAACCGATTTAGAATTAATTTTTAAAAATTCATAATAAAAACGTTAAAACTACGCATTAATGGTGTTGAAATTCGCGCGAAATTACAAATAATTTTTTTCCCACCGGAAATCAACGTTCGAGTATTTTTTTTATTTTATCAAAAAATTAACAAAAAATGAAAAGCGTATTTTTTCAAATTTCTACGTAGTGTGCTGATTTCATTAATGGGGAACCAACCTTATTTTTTTTTTTTTTTTTTTTTTTTTTTTTTTTTTAGCCTGGCTGTGAATACCATTTGGCCAAACCGATCTTATTTTTCCACGGTTTTTTGATATTTCAGATTCCGTACATATAATGTACGGAATCCTAATAAGATGGTTCAGAAACGACAAAAATATCAAAAAAAAATCAATAACTCACGATCGGACTGATTTTTTAATTCCGAAATTGGATCATAATTAAAATTCTCTTTAAAACAATTTCTGTAATTTCAAGCTAACCGATTACCCTGGTTGGCAAAAAAAAACGCAAAAAACGGTCAAGATTGGATAATATGGAATGTAAAACGACCTCAAAAGTCACCATTAAAAAATTCATAACTCATCACCAAATAGTAATAACTCTTTAAAAGTGAAATTCAAAATATAAAATAAAATGCAAAAGTTCTTTCAAAAAAGCAAAAAATTACGGTTAAAAAATTATACACAGCCCCCTTGCGACCAAAAACAGCGAAAAAAAAAATGTTCACGTAAACAATAGTTTGAGTAAAAAAGTAGAGAACTTACCTCAAACTTATGCACAAAAGACCGCTTTATAGGAAAATTATAGCCGAGCTTATAACTTTACATTCGGACCCTCGGAGCGAGCTCGGAATTTTAAAAAAAATATTTTTTTTCCGGGTATGTGATATATTATTGAAAAGAGTGCTATTTGTCGGGAACGGGGACCACTTGTATTTCATTTTCTTAACGAAACTATCGATATTTACCAAAAGTTCAAAAAAGCGCGAGAAGTGATATATAGTATATCGTATCCTCCCATTATGGCGCGAGTATTATAGTTAAAAATTTTGAACAAGTTTAAAAATATGCGTATCTCCGTATATTTCTCTTGTTTGGAACATCTGGGTTTCCAACTTTAAAATCAGTTGCTTGGCGCGACGCCAAAAGCTCAAAATTTTTTTTAAAAAATTGTTTTTTTCTCGGTCATATGATATATTATTAGCAAGAAAGACGAAACCGTATTTAATTTCTTTAACAAAACGTTCGATGTTGGCGAATAGTTCAAAAAAACGCGAAAAATGACGTATCTCTCCTTCTTCATGGCGCGCAAAAAATCAGATTTCTTTGTTTTGAATTTAGTATTACATAAACGTAAATTATAGTGAATCCTCGACGTATGAAACATCATGCTTGATTGAACTTGTTCTTTTTTTTCGAATTCAGGTGGGGGGGGGGCAACGATCGCTATTGATCTCTCCTTCCATGTTTGATTTTACATTTAAATTAAATATTTGAATTTATAATTTATACCAAGTTTTTCACGCTTCTTAAAATTTTGAAATTCTCAAAAATATGTATTTTTCACGTACATCGGGAAGTTTCCTGAGATCGAAATCCATTCGAGACATATACCTAGCTTAATTCTGCCTTTAGAAGCGATGTTTTAGAAATCAACAAATTTCCATACCGAGTTTCATCGTAGAATACATTATGTTATTACGAACTTAGATAATTTTAGGTTATTATCCCGGGAGTAAAAGTGAATACAATTTTGGGTTAACTGATGCGCCGTAGTCTTTGTGGACAAAAATTATGTTACTTTTAAATTTTTGGAAATTCTCGAATTAACGATTTATACGTTTTTCTTTTTAATTCAATCATCGCTCGCTTTACAACATAAAAATTGATAACTCGGTTTAACAGATTCTCACTTATATTTTTCTAAACAACGATTTTAATCAAATCTCGTAAGATGCACGAGCGTCAAACATTTAAATCGGCTTAATAATAAAATAATAATAATAATAATAATAATATTATTATTATTATTATTATTTAAAGGGAATAATTACAATTAAAAAATGTTACTTAGAAAATAACTTTTTGCAGAACTATATTATAAACGAGTTTTGTTCAATTTTGTTCAACAGAGCGAAAATAAAATGGTTAAAAGACGGGCAACAGCTAAGCAACTCGGAAAAATATCGAATAAATCGCAAAGGAAAATTAAAGATATCGGATATCACTTATGATGACAGCGCGGTATTTTCTTGCTCAGGTAAAAATTAATTCATTAATTGTTTACGCGACCAGTTACAATCGTCGTGCAACTTCAATATTAAATCTAGCTAAATGTTAAAAAAAAAAAAACAAGCCTACAAATAATCGCTGAAACGTTCATTACCGCTATCAGATAAACCAACTCGTGGATTCGTTAACCCTTCTTGTAAATGAATATGTCTGAAATAACGAACACCTACTAAACTAACGGATACGGAGTATAAAACAGTATCCTAAAATGACATCACTCCTAAAGTACCTGCTAAAAAATGAACAATCTGTCTTCATTATCATTTCGAGAAACAGACAATTTTAAAGCGAAAGGTAAACAGCAAGATACTGGCGATTAAAATGACCAACTTTTTGATAGGAAATCTACAACGTCTTACAGAATGCGACAACTGCAAGCAAGAACTCCTCTCTTGGACTCCGCGAAAAGAATTTACATTCGAAAAACGGAGACGTTGCAGTGAACTATCGCAAGTTCACTACAGTACCTGACTTGAGAACATAGTTCAACAGTGATTTTCGACCTCCGTTACAGAGTTGTAGGGCCGTATCTGCGGGAGGGTTTTCCGGGTTCGCCCCCCTCCCCCTAAATGTCTGCAAAATAATAACCGCACGAATTAAATGGATCGAAATTCAGAATAAATTTATTTCTCTTCAATTTTTGACAAAAGAAAAGAAAATTGAAATTTTTATGAATTCCATTGAAATGGCTATTTTTTATTTGTTTTTATTATAGTGTTCAAATATTGCATATACAATAATTGACTACAAGGCTTTAGTGTACTAGTTATAAATAAATATATTTCATGATAATACACACACACACACACACACACATATATATATTTATAAAAATATTTTCGTAACCCCTCCCGAAATTATGGTCTAGATACGGCCTTGCACAGTTGTACGCTAACTGTTTATGTAAATCTATCTATATACTATAAAAATTGGTTATTACGGTCAAAGTTTTCGTACGCAGATAAAATATTGTCACTTATGACGGTAGCAAAATTAACTTCAAGCAGGTGCATATAATAAAAAAAAAGGAAAAAAATCGTTTTAGAAAATTTTTACAAACAGAATAATTTTTCTTTGTTCTACTAGTGCTGCTGCTAATTTTTATGTTAAATGCGTGTGTTGTGAACTTGACGAAATAGATGAAAACTTGTTATTACAAAAAAGTATTATTAAAAGACTAGGCAGTCTTCTGGTTATAATGGAAAATCAAAAATTACAAATTTTTTCAAAAGTAGGAAGAAACTGTGAACTACTGCCGCTTTTACGTAGAAATTTCTTTCGCGCTTTTAAATTTTGTCTCATATTGGACTTTCATGCGTGAAGGAAAAAATTCACTATTTGAAGTTTTGAACTTGTGGAAAACATATGCGTAGCTACGACTGTAAATAAATGATTGTTTGTGTAATTAGTAAAAAGTATTTCGTAAAATATTTTATAACAGTTCGGTAATCGCAACATTATAATAATACTTCGATATCAGATATAACGACGAAATAACGACCAGTGATTATCTAATCCCTTCAATGTCGTTATAAACCGATTTTCACTGTACATTCATTTAATGAAAAACCGTTTTCAAATCATGGATTCAGATGAAATATCGACGTTCCCACGAATTATTTCCAGTACTTAACGATTTTAGTAGAATCGTTTAAAATAGATTTAAAAACATTTTAGTGTTTAAAATTAAAAACATTCGTTAGTTTTTTATTTAAATAAATTAAAGGCGCCAACCTCGCTTGCTATTAAATATCAGATCAGCAAAATTAATCTAGAGAATTCTGTAGAGTCCTTATGCCCCCCATTTAGGAGTCCTCTGAAAAATACAAATATACCTGTACACATACTCGGACATCTGTTAAAATAGTAGTATTTCTGTAGAGTCCCATGCTCGGAGAAACGTGTGTAAATACATTATCGAAAAATTTTAATTTCAGGTTTTTGGAATATGATTGCAAATAACTTTTTTGCCGTCGACTAGGGGAGGGGAGAGTGTTTAATATGTTATAGCGAAATTGTCATTAAAACATAAAAAATCATTTCGTTAATAAAACGAGTTCTATAAAATTAAATGCAACACTGTCGGCACTGTATATATATATATTTACGAGTATATATTTAGTAATCAATTCACAATATATCAAAAAACATTTTTAAAAAAAACATCGACTAGTTTCGATGAACTATCGCCATTATCAAGACGGTATTAGTCGATGTTTTTTAATGTTTTTTAATAATATGTTTTGTGAATTTTTCGTACGATAATTTTATTATTTATGTTCAGCATAATAATATAATGTGAATTAGTTACTTTTTAAAATACATATATAAAACGAGTTCTGTTACATAAATTATATAGTGACATATTTTTTACATTATGCTTTTTAGCGGGACAATCAACCGGAAACATTCGAATCACGGTGAAAGCGAGGCCGAATGAATTCCCTCCAAGCTCGGAAGAAATCGAAAAACGACCATCAGCTTTGGATCCAGGTAGTGCATAATATTAATTTTATCATCCACGTCTGTTATAACTGCGAAGATGATGTATCATCGGTCTAGAATTAGGAATTATATATTTTGCTTTACTCCGGCATGAAATAGACACTATTTTACAAGTGAAGAAAAACAAATGTGACACGATTAAAGTATGGATATTTAAATTGTCGAATAAAGCCACTAACGGAATTTCACACTGACGCGCAAACTATAAATGCATTTTATTGGGGAATCTCTCGCCTATTGGTTTATTTAAAAATCAGCTGAAAGATTGCCATACAAACTGTTTAAATATCTGAATGTATTTTACGACGGAATAAATATGTTCCTTATGTTACCTACCGATGCTTGTGGCACTCACGCGAGTCGTAAATCTATCGAAATTCCGAATTATTACTTTTTATATTCTCTGTGGGCAACTTTAGCGCGATCTTTTGGCTGATTTTGGAGTATTTTCCCCGCTTATTTGCCGCTGCGTTAATCGCATTTAATTTTACGAATACATGTACCTTTCCGCGAACATAACTGTCACTGGTTTATCGATAAATTTTTCTGACATCCGAAAACGAAATTTATACGTGAATAAGTGTGGACACCTATACTATACTACCGCGATATACGTGCAACCGAACACTGGAGTTTTGGAATAGGCCAATGCATGTACTTGCACAATGCACACACGAAGTTGATAATAGTCACGAATAATGAGCGGCTGATTAATGAGGGAAATTGTGATTTTTCCCCGGAATGTTGCCGAATTGCCTAATACTTCGTAGGAAATTGCTATCTAGTCGTCGTTGAAATGTTGTATTTTAATTTTTTTCTCGTCCAAAATTTATTATGTAACGTGCAACTAATAATTTACTACATTTATTCCGTTCGTTTCGCCGCGTTGCGCACATTCCGTATACAAAATGTACACCGATTGTTCAGTATATAATGAAATTTCCGAAAATTACCCCATAAGATACTATGGCCGATTGCACAATGCCTAATATAAAAATTGTCTTTTTTTATCAATTTTCAAACTACGCGTAAAACGCCTAATGTTCTACAAAATGGAAAAGAAAAATTATTTGTTTTTTTTTTTTTTTTTTGGAAAAAATATAAACTTCTATCAACAATTTTCAAGGAATCTATCTCTATCCGCATGGTTCAGTCCTAAAACTGGTTTCCATCCATGATGATCCGTCTCCAGTATTTCCGACTTTCCGCAGCGCTCTTTAAATCCGTGTAACTGTTCAGCCCTGTATCTTTTAGTAACGTCGCGACAAACGAATTTCGTGGCCTTTCGCGTCCTCGTCTACCGGGTATTTTGCCTTCCAGTACAACTCGAAGTAATCCGTCATGCCGTAAGACATAACCGATCCAATTTAGCCGTGTCTTGCGTACCCGGTTAAGTAATGACTTCTTTTCAGATATTCTATATTTAATAAATCTTGATTTTTTACTTTGTCCATCCAACACTTATTTTTTCCATCCTTCGCCAGCGCCGAATTTTAAAAGCTTGCAGTTTATCTTCGCTTGTTCATGGTCCAAGTTTCTGCGCCATATTATGGACCATACATAGACCATCATTAATCGTTTTTCCTTAAACTCAGTGCCAGTGACTTTCAACGTAAAAAATATTTCGTTTCTTTCTGAAAGCAAGTTTTGCAAATGCAATACGAGCACTGATTTCCTGGTCGCAATACAAATCTTCCATTATTATTTGCCCCCGAAGTATTCGAATTGTATTCGAATTTATCACGGTTTATGAGAATATTAATTGCGGTGGTATCGCTGTCCGCAATGGTTTAGAGTTTCCTTCTCTATTTCCGGCCGCCCCTTACATGGGAAACAGACGCCGACCAGCAAGCCGTCCCTAACATGGGGAACCGACGCTTCTGGGTTTGAAAGTATTTTACCCGCCTCCACGGCGGACCGGTTATAGCGCCGGTCACTCGCTCTCCTTTTAGTCGCCTTTTACGACCGGCAGGAAATACCCAGGGGGTATTCTGACCCGCCACCACACGGGGGGAACAAGGAATATAGTTTAATCATTTTTAATAATTCCTTACAACATATATGATATCAATAATATACATATGATGTTGCCGGTGGCACATATTATTACTGGTTTTACCCACTTTTTTCTCAAACAGTGAACTCACTACTACAATGCTTTGCGATCACTAGATCTTTATTTGCTCCGTTCACTCAGTTTTCCTTTCGTTTTTGATATAACGATTAAAACGAATTTTAAATCAGCCTAAATTGGTTAGCAAAGATTGAAGATTTAAAAGTAAATATTTCCGTATAGAAAACATTGAAACAGCCACGATTCTTAATAATTTTTCTGTAATTTACATTTCTAAAATATTCTAACGAAATGTATTTTTTTATGCAACACTGTAATTACTAAATCGCGTAGAAATGCATTTTAAATTATTTACAACAGTTTTTTATCGTGCAATTAAATACTTCTTCTTCTTGCTGTCTCGACCGATCTCGATCATGGGTGGCTATCTAGTGAAGTCTTAATGATATTCTGGTACCGCTCTCTATTGTACGCGGAGTGTACCAACCACTCTGTATTTAATCCTGTCCACATCTTGATATCACAGAACCAGGTACGTTTCCTCCGACCAACTCTTCTTTTACCTTCAATTTTCCCCATCAAAATACGTCTATGTTATTATATTTCGAACGGCGATTATTTCTTTACTTTTAAATTGGTAACTTAGCAGTTAAGGTACTTGGCTACCAAACCAAAGGTGTCATAGGTTTCCGAGAGTTGTCTCACATCCAAATCGCTCTCAGGTATATATATATATATATATATATATATATATATATATATATAATCTGAAATTGAATATTGGTTACACCAGAGAAATCTTGGAAAATAAAGACGACTGGGAGAAATAAACTCTGGCTTCCATTTTTTGCTTCGGATCTATTAAGCTTAGTACCGTTCTATCAAAAATATATGGGACTTACTTTACTTTACATTATTCTTAAATAATTCATCTTTTTTCTGTGTTCGTGTTTTTTTTTTTTATATATTTTAGATTCGGTTTTTTGGGGTTTTTTTTTTTTTTGAAGGAGTTTAGGGTGAAGAAGAATTTCTCGTTTAATGATATCAGATAAAACTTATAATATGTATAGTGCGTCTTGCAGAGTATTTTACAAATAATAAATTATGTACACTACCGAAAATAGAAACGATGAAATATTCCGGGAATTACGGTATTATTGAACATTCTGAATCGGACATAAGTCACGAACGAATTCCAGCGAACGAAAGAAGTTCCAAGAGTCACGCATCATATAAGCAGAACGTCGGAACCTCCACAGAACGCTCTCAATCGAATTCAAAGGCTAGTACGGAGAAAAATCAGGTATGCGAAATACATTCTGGAAAACTGAGCTTACTACTTGAGGAAATAGATATTAATAATATTATTGCTGTAAAAGAAAAAAAAAAAATGCACGATGGAAGTTGTTAAGGTTTATTAAAGTACAATGAATCTAAAATATCACGCTGCATATTTAATTCCATTAGCGAATGGAATATAAATATAGAACAGGAAATAAGGAGCGGTGAAAATGTTTAAAACGAATTCCTCTTAAGAAAATATCCATTACTTAACTAAATTAACGAGCTTACAGATTTAAAGAATATTTCGATCAAATTTCAAATAGCAAAACCTACTCAGTAACTATTACCGCAATATGCTCATAAGTTGATCGGTGAGAAAGAAAAAAGTCTAGTTTATCGAAAAAATGAAAAACGTTTGTAACTTTTCTTTAAAAAAAGGCTTCAGTAATTCTAGTTGAAAGATTACCGTACGAAAGTTTAAAAATACATACGTTTGACAAATCTGAACAGTAAGTAGAGAAATAAGCAGAAACATAGCAAACATGACAAATTCTATAGTCATTTTGTTTGCATCATCACGTATGACTAAACAAAAACGATGGCAAACAATTGTTTTAGCGAGCATTTCTCGAAAACCATGGTTCACCAAAAATTATTAATTTCTTTTTTAAGGAATTTGTAAAAATATTCTTTCAAACGATCAGGCACTCACTCCAACAATACGTTTATTCGTTTTTAAAATGTCAAATTTGAAATGAAATATTTGGTCGCTATAACCAATGTAAAACGAAATTCGCTACATTCGTAGAGAAAACAGGGAAAAAAAATAAAATTTTACTAGATAAAATAAAAATAAAAAAAGAAATCTTAGTCCAGCATACTAAAAAGCGCCGATTCGTTCTAGTGAAATTGGGACTAATGAAAAAATATTGAAAATTATCATTAGCGCTGCTGGGTTTATGTGTATAGTAGACGAGTCCGAATCGACAATTTCGGATAGTACTATTTAATTGCAAAAGAGTATTTGGTAGTAAAAAAATATCAGATCACAGCATTTTACTGCGAAATATCGCGGAGTAGAGAAATTGTATGACACATTATTAAATGTCGCTGGTCACCTAAAAAACAATTGCCACGGAGCCGGTTAACATCTGTATAACATATAGTTGTACGATTTTACATTGTCCCGATACAAAAGAAAATCGTGAATTTCTATGTTAGAAATACGAGAAAATTATTAAATTTAATTTGTTATAGTCTTCTGTACTTATATTTTCTTCTTCACTTATAAAGTAGCAAAACCATGTTTTTATGTTAAAGGAGTTTAAAACTATCATTGAACTACTGGTCGCGATTTTTTTAGATTATATTATCTCCTTATAGAGATATTACTGTTAAATTAATGCTGTTTAAATAACATGCTCAAATAAGTTCGAGGCGGATAAGTTGTACTCTGTTATTTTTATAAGCACACTGTGAAAAAAGGTCGTTCACAAAGTTTTTCTTCTGAACGTTCAATTATGAAACGCTGTATTGTTTCAATGTTTTTGGAAATGCGAGTTTGAAATGAAAATGTTTCATTTTTAAATTTGAATTGAAGCGTAATTGAATGTATAATATACTTTAAATACGCACTATTTACATTGGTAAACAAAGTATCGTGCACAATGTATCGCTTTGTACGTAAATGCACGAAATCTATTCAGCGTCGCAGAATTTTAATTTAAAAATATCTGTTACTAAAGGTTTTTCGCATCAGTCTAGAAATATTACGTTAATTATTCTAGCGGAAAGGACACAATGTCTCAAAAGAAGATTTATTAATTTTAAACTGAAACTAAATTTCGATGTAGGATCAACCATATTTTTCGACCATTTTAATTACTACGTTTTTCTTTCGAAAGGTGCAAACTTTTATACCGAATCAAGCTTTAAATAACGTAAATTATCGCAAATTATTTAATTTATGCTTCACAGTTTCAAAACTGATTAAATATATATATTATATATATATATATATATATATATATATATATATATATATATATATATATATATATATATATAATATAAAATAACAAATTTTATTGTTTATACATAACTGCAAAATGGCTTTTATTTTTTAGTATTATACATTTATATTACATTATTCAAGTTTATTTTTCCGTTAACAAGCATCAATCTATATAGACTATGTCGTAGAGTATTGAATTTTTTTTTTGGAAAGAAAAATATTTCGCATACCTATATTATAATATAATTGTACTAAAATGAGTAACAACAAACAATCGCATTTTTCAACAACGGTACTTATAACACTTCTAAAAGTTGTTAAATAATATTTTATTATAAAACTTCCTCTATTTGAACTGCTTCCGTAATTATAAAATGTACAATTTTAACAAAGTATCAATTCTTTTACTGGATTAAATGCGCTATATAGCTGATGTAGATAGGTAACGTGAACAGCTAACACTCGTTTAAGTACCCTTTTGCCAATCTACATAAATGAAAAATTAGATAGACCAATACCGCTCCGCAATATTTACAGCCCCGGATCTAGGGAACAAACCGGGGCACCGATCCCGGGCGGCAGTTTACGGGGGGCGCCAAAATCATAATATAATATGTTTGGAAAAAAATGCGAGTGCGTGTATCAGTGTGTACACGCGCAAGAAGTGAGACTTCTACAGGTTATACACACTTTTTTATGTACTTTATTCGATGCTTGAAATAAATCGGATAAGAGAGACGCATCGACAAAAGAAAATTTTTATTCATTTTTAATGGAATCGATTTTATTATTTAGATATTTATAAATGGTATTTTTAATTTATATACGCTCTCATACCGCGCTTAAAGAAGTTTCACTTTAAAAAAAACTCGGCTCTTAAAGCGCCTAGCATCCAGCGCGACGTTGTTCTATCGATTATTCATTTGATTTTAAAATGATGCCCAGATGGTTTTCGAGTACATCCTAAGTTGATTTATGAACGTATCTTAAGCCGATTTTTGAACGCGTGCATATAGTGTACGTGATGTCTCTTCCATGGGAATCCCCGTCATATCTAGAACTAGGGGATACACGAGCTGAGCCGAATAAACCCGAACGGTCGAACGTCAAGCGACGATTATTGTTTGTTTATGTGATTGATTGCGTCGGCAAGTAAAATTAATAGAGTGAACGTTGAAATATAAAAAAAAAAAAAGGATATTATCATTTCGCGTTCTGTGGCGATAATGCAAGGTCTTGTTAAGATCTTGCAAGGAATGAGAGAAAACCCAATAGAACATTGGAACAAAGAAGTTGCACCTGTATCAGAAAATAGTGGGAAAGCGAGCCAGTCCTTACAAACAAACGAATTTCCAAAACGAAAAGGCAACACGACGAAATCTGCGAAGACGAATCTAGAACGCTGGATCTGACTGGGCTATTTTCGAAAGATACGGAATTAGTGTTTGAAAAAATTTTAACAGAAATAGAAACAAGGGTAGAGAGCGCAAAGAGTCTACGTGAAAATTTCGCCTTGCTCAGTGGCCACGCGTTTTTAAATATGTCGGCTGTGGATCTGCAGAAAAATGGAGCCGGTTTAGCACGAAAATATTCAAAAGACTTAGATGCAGTTGATTTTTGCGAAGAACTTGCCATATTCAAAGATCTAGTAACCGAAATTAATGAAAAATCAAGTGCATTCGACTTGTTACAACATCTGTGTAAGCATGACTTGCAAGAAGCGTTTCCTAATGTTAGTATAGCTTTAAGGATATACTGCACATTACCGACGACATCTATAAGCTGTGATCGAAGCTTCAGCAGACTGAAAATAATTAAAACCTATCTACGTTCAACAATGAGTCAGGAACGTCTATCTCGCGATCCTAGCCATTGAAAATAAAACTACCTTTGAGACGGACTTTGATGAGCTAAAAGATTCTTTCGCAGAAAAGAAAGTACGCCGTGTACAGCTGTAGCAAGATTAGAGGGAAAAAATGCTTGGACCTAAAGATGTCTTGATTGTCCGTTGTCTTTCCTAGTTATATGTTTTCTATATTTAATTTTATGTCACACGAATGAAATAGTTATTAGCTGATAGATAATAAAAAGTACAAATTTATTAAAGGGTACTTATTCTCCCGATCACAAAAAATGCCACACCCATTATATATTTGTGAGTTTTTTTTAACAATTTATCTCAAACGCTGCTGAGAGGAGGCGCCACCATCAAATGTTCTTGCCCCGGTTCGAAAAAATCGTAGATCCGGGGCTGAATATTTATAATTATTAATTATCCGGACTAAATAAATAAAATCTCAGTTTATCAGTGGCAAAAACGCTCAAAACACACGCAACTAATCCGTCGCATGTTATTAACTTATAAACAGCGTTTACCTTAAATTTACTATTAATCGGCGGCGAATCAGCTAGTCAGAAAAATACTAGACGCAGGCTGTATTATAAAATTCGTTAATTTTTATGAAAATAGGAAAGCAAGCAGCCGGAGGTGGCGGATTCTATTCTTCCTCCTACTTCAGCAGCATCTAGATCGATGCCGAGTTTTTTTAACTTCTTTACTAACATAAAGGTGAGCTGCGGTTATCGCACAGAAATTTACTAAGCTGCTTAAACAGAACACGCGTGCATGGTACGAAGTAGAAAGCCGTCCCGCCACTCGAATAATTCAATAATAATAATAATACGTACGACGCGATGTTTTTTGATTTAATCCGGTACACTAGAACCGGTGTAAGCTTTATTTTGCACGTAGAAAATTGATTTTGACGCAAATAAATTCTAATTGAATAACCCCCGACTAGTTGCTTACTTTTTGTTTTTTAACGCAAGTTGAAGAATGATGGAACAAAAAGACTTCAGCGGCGTCCGAAGTAGCGCGGTAGTATCGTGTGATCGCTTCAATTATGCTTTTTAGAAATTACCAAATACGTAAAGTATCTCTGTCTTATTAATGAAAGAAGCAGAACTCATGGTTGTTTCAGAGCTCACACAGAAGACAAAGAAATGACCGTTCACCTATAGACGACAGTGAATTACAGAACGAAGAAGGTTTGGTTCTCCAATCATCTACCGAAATCGATTCTAGGACTACAACCGCGGCCACCGAAGGTACTGACAATAAACAAAGAAGTAAACATTCAAAGAAATACATAATGCATGGCAAGAGTTTTGTACGGGAACGGCTAAAAGTTTAATACGGCCAGAAACGATGACTTCGTTTTTATTAGCCTTCTTAGAAACGCTAAATAATTTACGAACCATTACAATAAAGTATAAACATTAAACATCTCATCACTTTAATGACGGTACCAAAAAAAAACAAAACATTGGCGCAGCCAAAGGGCAATTCCGAGAATTATTTTCTCGCCATTACGATACATTTTTATAACGTAATATTAAAAAGCGACAATGTTATTTTTAATATTTTTTAATCAATATAAAATATCACTACCATGTTTGTATACGACACTTCGATAGGCATGTTAAATACGTGTACGTATCTTTATATTTTATCATGATTGATTATATATCGAGAAAACTACTGCAAATGTATTTTAAAATTAAATTATGTGTTGAAAAAAAATGAAAGAAAATTTGACTTTTACCTCGTCTAAAATTTTTACATAAACCAACGTCTGTTTTTTCATTTTTAATATTTTACTGATGTACGAAATTATACATACTTATATTGTATGTGTGCGTGCGTGTATGCGTGTGGGAGGTATATAAAGCTCCCTTGACCCTCAATCTTTTTTTCTTCTAAAATTCTTTTAGAAAAATCGTTTTCAGTTGACTACATCATTCTTCTACGTCTTTTATTCAAGAAAAATCTTAAACATCATTTAACTTTTGTTATCTTATATAAAGACATAATCACGGGGCAAAAAGTGTAGTGAACCCCAGACTGAAAATGATTTAGTCATTAATATATGTGGACGTGTGTGTGTGTAGATTATATATACATATATACATATATATATCTAACTCGGCCATTTTGGCTTCGCAAGGGGCCCTGCCCCTTGACCCTTCTTGCTTTCATTTCTGTTTCTTTCTCTTCTATACTTTGTATAAAATTATCAAAATTTACAACGTAATTCTTACTGGCATCAACACACAAAAAAAAATAACATAATCGCAAAAATCCTATCCTAACATTTAACTTTCATTATATAAAATTAACACATTTTTTCGTTACATATTTCGTTACATATTTCATTACATAAAATTGTGACATTTTTTAAATAACAATAACAAAAGTCCTATAAAATATAACAAACGTTGCGTAAAATTGGGAAATTTTGCGTTACATAAAATTGGAACATTTTGCGTTACATAAAATTGGAAAATTTTTCCTTATATTTTTTCTAAGGGGGTAGCCTAAAAATTACGTTATAATTAATATATATTAGAGATATTTTATATTTTTAATTATTATTTCATGCTACATTAATTGAAGTACGGTTAAGGAACAATATTTCCAAATTAGCTATAAATTTCTGTTTACATAAATAGAGTGTTCGTTTATAATGCGAATTTAAATTTTTTTTAAATTCTTTCTCATTTTCGCCCACAAATAAACAACACGTACAAATAATGGGATTTTACATATAAATAATAATTATATTAATCAGAGTACCTACTACCAGAACTGTGAAACAGTAAAATAGAATAACTGTTCAGGAGGTAATGATTAATTAAAGAAGAACGCAAATAGAAGCTTATTATAAGATAAAATAAATCGACAACTTTATTATTCATATAAAGACGCATTCTAATACAAAGACGTATATTCGAATCACGAGCGTCTACAGCCCCATACTTTCAATTCCCTCATTGTGAGTCGCATAGCTATTTCCATTAAGTAGAGATGATGACGTCATATTTACTCGATGAAATATGAGTTTACATTTAAATTGTTCGATTTTAATACTTCATATTTTGAAACAACTATTTAAATAATAATAATAAAAAATATACGTTTTATTATTTTAATTATATTTAAATTAAAATTTACTGCTTGAAAAATAGGTAATAAATATGTGTACATTAAAAATTCGATATTTCTAGATTTAAAGGGATGGGTTAGGGTATAAAATGATTGATTAGCGAGTGAACAGATCAGAAGCCGGGGGTAAGAGATAAGGCTGGAGAAAAGAAAAACTAAAAGAACCATCGATAGTATCAAAAACTATATCAGTAAATGCACGTGAATTTTCGGAAACAAATTTGGCTCGTGCATAAGCCGAAAGCATCGAAAAGACCACTTCGTGAGTAAATCGTCGTCCGCAGTAAAATACGAAACGGGAACGTTCGTTAAAAAACTCGAATTCAAAGTCACGTAAATTAATCGGAATTCGGATTAGAGACACGAGCATACACTCGTCCGCTTACACGAAGGTCACCCGAGCAGTAAAAGATTTTTCTTTGTATAATTTAATTTTACGTATTCGTTTATAGGGTATTGTGAGTACCCTTAACGATCAGCTAGCAGCGAAAGATATATGTGTATAGTTTCTCGCTAATGCAAATTTAAAATAATTACTTAATATACTAATTTCGTGATGATAACAGTAAAAAAAATTGGCGTAATATAAACAGACTAAAAATTATAATTTACTGAAAATACATTTTACGCGAAGAGCATTTTATGAATATTAGAAGTGAAATGACACGGGGGGAATTAGCCGAGTAAATTACTACTACATTTAAGGATATGGCGGAAAAAGCAAAAATAAGATGATAGGAAAATATTCGATATTTACGATCGCTTCGCGTATCTTTAGGAGTATCAAGGAGTATAGAATGCAACGGTGAGTATCGGAAATGAGATATGGCATAAGCTTGGAAATGATTGCACATTCCACAGCTTACAATAAAGATTATTTCTGGGGGAAATGCCGATTTTCATTAGTCAGTAATATTTCAAACGCTCCCATATTCTTGTCCGTATTTTCCAGTCGCTGTATTTTTAGAGTACCTTTCTTGAATCTAGCTATTTTTCACTTTTCCATCTATACTACTTTTATTTCCAGTTTTTTCTAACAATTTCACTTCGAGTAAAAACACAGTTATGTATAGGTCCACACTGTTTCCAACCGCTAGCTAGAGTTATATATATATATATATATATATATATATATATATATAGAATTGTACGGATTTTTATTCCCACGCTAAATAATAAACGTACGCATTTTCTTTCGCGTTTAGGAGTTACAAATGGTACCAAATACGAATGGCTGATATCAGACTGGTCGAATTGCTCGCCCGCCTGCGGAGGACCGGGATTCCAGGTAGGTGAATTGTATAAGTGAACATTATATATGTGTCTGTGTGTGCGTGTGTGTCGTTGGTATAGGCAATAATACTGAAAATGTTAGTGTTTCCAAAATTGTAAAAATTTTTTTATTCGGATGGTTAAAAACAAAACTTGGCTTGTGTCTATCTGAAAATGCTTTCGCTGATCGTGCTATCTTAGAAGCGAGTTTAAATTTATAATCTGTTTTATCTATTCTGTATTATCTATTCTATTACAAATACAATTTGAGTTGAATTTGAGTTGAATTTGATTTGAAAATGATTAGCTAAAAATTAATAATTAATAAAAATTACTCGTAGACCGATTTCAATTGAACAATTTTTCCGCCGTATTATTATTAAGAGCTACCCGTTTTTTGTTGTAGGTCAGATCGGCACACTGTATGGCCAAGCAAGAGAATGCAACGCACCACGTAAATTCCTCTTTCTGTTTGAACATCGGGCTGGCATCACCGCTAACGATTCAAGAATGCGAGACTGAAGAGTGTCCACAGTGGGTGACCAGTGAGTGGCAATCATGCCAAGAAGCCAGATGTTTTGCCTGGAATACCGGTACTATTTTCTATTCATTTTAATTGATTGAAAATTCGCCAGAGGGCATTTAGATTGTTTTTTTTACAAAATGATAAAATTTTTCAATAAAAACAACGAGAAACGATGATAAATTTGCATTTAATTAAAAATTACGTATTTTCAACGAGCGGGGGGGGGGTTGCGTTTTTTCACATATATAAATCACAACTGATTCTTGTTAGAATTCAAAGCTAAAACTTTCGATTTCAGCAATGCAAAGAAGAGACGTCTACTGTAAAGCGCCAAACGGTACCGTGATAGAGGACAAGTTCTGCGAAGAATCCGAAAAGCCGACTAATAAGCAAGAATGCTACAACGATATCTGCAAAGGAACGTGGAAGGTTGGAGAGTGGTCGCAGGTATAAATATTTTAACATTTTCTTCCTTTTATCGTATAAAGTAACTGCAGGGATTCCAGGGAAAATCGTAGATTGTTTATTATATCATTCGTTCCGGGATAATAAATAGTAATATGGAAAATTTCCAGAGTCAAATATAGTTAGCGATCATCCGCTTTAACGCTCCTTTCGATGAAATAAAATCTAAATATTTTCGACGAGAATAACTCGACGTTTTGAATTTAATTTTTCCACACCCAATCTCCGCCGACGCGCACATTATAAAAAACTAATTCGTCGAATGTAAGGTAATCGACCGAACACCGCTTATCATTTCCAACTTTGACGGTTGCATAAAAAAAAAATTAACAATTCCGATTGAGGGGAAGACCAATTTTTTTGATAATATGATTCATCGTGTCTCACCTATTAAAACTCGGATAGTCGTGAGAGATGGTTGCCGATTATCCGAATTCTTTAATTAGATATCAATAGTGCGAACGGACGACATTGAGATATCGCACGCTATTACCAAATGACCTCGACTGGAATCATGATTGTTCAGGGGGTAACAATGAGAAACATGTACAATTGTAGCGAAGGGTACGGTGTTTACAGGGCACCCCACCCGGTAAATTTAATCATCAGCGCGTATAATACGCGTATTTATTTTTGATGAAAATAAAAAGGCTAACTCAAACGGAACATTGTATTTTTAAATTATATAAATAATTCGCTCTTCACAAGTAAAACTCCTATATACACCCTGTCAAGAAAGTATCGGGAATTGTTAAATAAAACGAACAATTTTTAATTTTCATCCAAATTTATTTTGTCACCTTCAAAATAACATCCATTCGAAGCGATGCACATATGCCAACGCTTTTTCCACTCGGCAAAGCACTTCTGATAGGCGGTTTCCGGGATGGCCTTTAGCTCTCGCGTCGCATTCGTCTTAATGTCATCAATCGATTCGAAGCGCATTCCCCGTAGCGGAAATTTGAGTTTTGAGAATAGGAAGAAGTCGCAGGGTGCTAAATCTGGTGAATACGGCGGTTGTTCGATGATATTTACCGAGTGTTTGGCCAAAAACTCATTCACAGTTATGGCTTTGTGAGACGGCGCATTATCGTGATGGAGAATCCAAGAATTGTCGACCCACAAATCGTTACGTTTACGACGGATAGCCTCTCTCAAACGTCTCAAAACACTTAAGTAAAACTCTTTGGTGACTGTCTGTCCGGCTGGCACATATTCATAGTGTACCACGCCTCGAATATCGAAGAAAACAATCAACATGATCTTCACTTTCGATCGGCTTTGGCGAGGTTTTTTCGGCTTTGGCGCGCCAATTGGCCGCCATTCGGACGATTGCTGGTTCGTAAGCGTGTCGTACTCGTACACCCATGTCTCGTCACCAGTAATTATCTTTTCCAAGAAGGTAGGATCCAAATTGGCTCGATCCAGCATGTCTGCAGCTACCTGTTCTCGGTACTTTTTTTGAAAGAAATTCATGTCTTTCGGAACAAGCCGAGCCGCAACGCGTTGCATACCCAATTTTTCGTGCACAATCGTACGTACGCTCTCGTGTGACATGCCCAATCCATGAGCCATCTCTCTCAAGCTCACATGACAATTTTCAGCAACGATTTCCTTGATTTTATCGACGTTATCATCGGTCACACTCGTTGAAGGCCGTCCAGAGCGAGGCATGTCTTCGACCGTCTCCCGACCATCCTTGAACGCTCTGTACCACTCGTAAACCCGCGTTTTTGATAAAGCAGATTCACCAAAAGCCTTCTGTAACATTTTCAGTGTATCGGCACAAGAAATTTCGTTCGAAACACAGAATTTAACACAAGTACGTTGTTCAATATTTTCACTCATTGTAAAACTTCGACAAAACCTTCAAGGTCGACTGATTTTAACAGCTGCTGTAAACACACTGGTTGACAGATCGCGCTAAAAATAGGCATCATAATACAAAACAGTTGTACCAACCTGGAAAAAAAAAATTATCTGCCTAGCTATTACCCGGGAGATTTAAATTGACAATTCCCGATACTTTCTTGACAGGGTGTATGTTAGATTTAAGGTATAACACACCTTGAACGTACAATACTCGCAGTTTATATGAATATGTATTATCCGATGATCTTTTGTCGAGTTTCACGTCATTTAATGAATAAAAGTATTCTCGCTATTCCTGTGTTTTTTTTTTAATAATATTAACATTACAACGAATTTTTGAAAAATGAAACGTTCTTTAAAAACTCGTTAGGTGAGCAATTTTTATAAACTTACACCTACGCGCTTCTTCTTATTAGGACAGTGTGTTTTTAAAGTTATCATATCAAAAAAAGTTGACAATCATGGGCGTTGCCCCCTCCCACCCACCCTCTCCCCCTCCCCCGGAGCCCCGAAATTTTTTAATCAACTATGATGAGTATTCATAGGCGCGTAATCAAGGATAATTTGGAAGACTTTTATAATAAAGTAGTAAAATAATTTGCCAGTAACTCACGAAAATTATGTTTTAATTAAAATTTTTTTTCTTGTTTAATAAAATATTAAGCCTTTACAAATTATACATTTTATTTTTCCTATAACTCGTGTCCTCTTTCCATCATCTTGCCCCTCTGCTGGCTCACCGGCTGGCGACGCCCTTCAGTACAACAATGCTGTTCGAATTGAGATTGTAACATAAAATAAACGAACTAATGCAATCGCACTTGTTATTTTCTTTTATAATTAAATTTCGTTTAATTTGCGCGCAGTTTAGAATTTTTATTTTACGTTACAGTGCAAACGCACGCTGCGTTCTTTATAACTTTAATATAAACTTGATTCGTTTTGCGAGTTTTGGCGCCCTTTTGTCCTTCAAAAAAAAAAAAAAAAAAAGAACTAAAAAAAAATGTAAAAAACATAAAAAATGAAAGAAAAAATCTATAAATTCCCACGACATTTAAGAATTTTCGACATCCGCGCAACACGTTGTCAACCGACAATCAGTATATGGATTCGCAATGTTGTCCGACTGTAATAAGAAAATGTGTAAGGAAAATGCGACAGAATTTAAAAAAACTAGTGTTACCTTTATGCACAGAACGTTCGCGGTTTTAAGTACTAAAATCGCTACTGTTAAATTTTTCGTTTTTTCGATTTAAAATGTGAACCAATAGCTTACTTTTTAATTTAGATTTTGACTTTTCTGATGATGCGAAACCGTAAGTTAGTGTGTACATCAAACGCACTTCGAAATATCGTGAACCAGTTTCGAGGAACATTTTGTAACAATTTCTCCTACCTTCTTGTTTTATTTTTTTTAAACGATTACTCGAAATGTTATTTTTTTTAAATTTACCGCAAATTTACCGCAAATATACCGAGATGAAAAGAAATATAGCATTTGCGTTGCACAGAGATTATGATAGAATGCGAGAATTTTGAACGATTCCGGAAATTTACGGGATAGTTTTTGCTCATTTTATGTAAAAACTAGAGCGCCACACTCGTGTTTTTCGATGGTAAAAAAGTTTTTCCAGTCGAAAAATGTTTACCACAAAAATTTCACGAAATATTTCAAACGCATTATACGTTTTCTAAGTTAAAATTCCAAAAAAATAAAATTAAACTTCGAGTTGTTCGGAAATTTTTTGTTTTATGCATGTATCAGTTCTGATCATTCGTTATTGTTATATCTGGTAATAATAAAATCGGACTAGTAATTTTACACTTGTATTTTATCGGTAGTTAGGTGACATGAAATGTTCTCAATCGATCGCTCATTTTGTAAATTGGGCAATTTCATTATATAGGCGAATTATTCTAGTACAGGACGCTGTCGTAGAAAGATGGCGTATCGCTTTATTTATTCGAAGGAAAATACCTGACAAAGTTGTATTTATGTGTTCGCAGTGTATGGTAGAGTGCGAAAAAGAAGGTCTGAAGTATCGTATACTGCAGTGCGTTTGGTACGGAACGAAAAAGCCTGCCGGTACCGCTTGCAGGGATCAGCCGCGACCGCCAGTAATGCGACCGTGCAAAGGTGCTCCTTGCAACGACTGTAAGTACATTTGCACGATAATCTAAGCGCGTATATCTTTTTCGCTAGTTCTTTCTACTGTTTGAGTACGAATATTTCAGTTATCGAAGAAACGTTCGCTGATGCCGATCGCTACACTACTAAGTGGAAATTAGCCAGTAGTCTACCCGAATGAAGCCGACGAAAAGAATCAACGCACTAGCCGTTTAGAGCAAGTCAGAAACTTTCACTGCTACTTTTCCTATTACTAGTTACTGCATTTAGTGCTTTACACCATATTTTAATCACGCTAAAAACGCGGCACGCGTTGTGTTGTTATATTGTTACTTTTTTTTAGTTTTTCGTCTTTTAATCGTATCCGAATAAGACCGTTTTTCTTATTTATTCGATAAAGCCTTTCCGGTGTATAAAACTTTCTTTCTAACGTAATACTTCTGGCGGTTGAAAATGGTTAATGTTTTGTTTTTTTTTCTTTTTATTATTATTAAATAATAATATAATAATCGCGCGAGAAATAACACTCGTTCCTTTCCGAAGGAAGCCGTTAAGATGTCGCGCTTTTATCACGTATAGAAAGAGGAACATCATAAACGGGAGTAACAAGTTGTAAGAATGTACTACGGAGATTTTTCGACAGGTTTCTAATTTATAATATCACGAAAGACGAGGTAGGAAGAAAATAGGAGTAAAACTCTCCCGCCGAGAGGGACTGTGCATTTTATAGATTCAAAAATGAGCGCTGAGAAAAAAAGCTAGCGGCGTATTATAGATTAGAAAATAAATCGAATTTTAATCGCCGATAATGAAATCAGAAGAATAAACGGCGCATGGAAATAATGGAGGATTGAACAAGCGCATGAGACAAAGCTATTGTTTATAACTTCGGAAAAAGAAATAAATAAATTCGTTGAGAGGCGTAGGAAAAAACTTTAATAATTAATGTGCGAGATTGTGCCGAGAAGATGTGTCAGAAATACGAAGCAAAACTGTTCGATTTGCTATCTTCGAAAACGAAGATAAGCGGAGGCTAAGAATTTTAAATAGTGAATTTAGAAACTTTCGGGAAAATTTTCGAAAGGGTAAATTAAGGGGACGACGGTTGTTTTATTATGACTCTGATGAAATGCGTGTGTCGCTGCACTGCTGTGCTCCAGATAGATGCGAGGGAAGGGAACGAGGAAAAAAGAAAATTGTGTCTCAGAATCTCGGCGTAATCCCCACGAAGTAGTAAGTTTAACTTCCCGACATAACTTCAGAATGTGTAATTGTACAAATCGGAGACGCGGATTAGGGCTCCTTGAGTTTTTTTATTTTTTTTTTATAGGAGAGGACTCTGCAAAAATAAAATTTGAAATGAAACAAAAAAAAAAAAGGCAAATAAAGCGATAAAAATGAAAACTAAAGTAAACAAAACGAAAAATTAAAATACTCTGATAATAATTAGAAGTAAGAAAATTTGAAGATAAACCTATTGAATTGAAAAGGGTACCAACACAGTAATGCCAATGTTGATAAACTATCCGTTTTCATCCGCTTATTTTAGTTGACATTTTCAGAACCCAAAAAAAGTATAACATAATTTAAAAGTTTGCGAAAAATTACCCTTCGCCATGCGAAAAAAGTTCAGAGTTGAAAATAATAAAATCAGCCCGAATAAAATTTTGACTATTATTTTCCTTACAATTATTTCTTTCATTCTAATATGCTCGCCGTTTCCTTACTTCGTCCTTATCATTAAATATTCGATGGCAAACGGAAAAATGGCCGCAAGTTTTATAGGCCGTTTGCGTGTGTTTTTTTAAAAAAAAAAAAAGAACAAACACGCATAAGTAGTGTACTTAATAAATGTTTTAACTGACAAATTTTGCTGTACTGATAAATTTTAATCCTGGCTACTTTGCGTAGCGATGATAGTGTGAAATTCGATTTATTAATTTTTAAATGTTTCAAGGCGACCGCTGATGTTAAAAAATTCCGACAGTTAAGGTCTGTTATTCTTCAAGTCTGGCTACTACGCTTTTTTAAAGATAGACTTTAGGGACCAGTGTTCTCGTCAACTACGGATAATTTTTCTGATCTACTATTTATAGTAATATCCTAAATTTGCGACTTTTTTTCTATTTTTTTTTTTTTTTAAATTTCTTATACATATTTTTTTTTTTTTTTTTTTTCGTTCCACTTAAAAACCTGCCTCTGCAACATTTAATTCATTTGGAATCTACATTTCCTGATAACATTTACAACATTATCCGCAAATCTCTAAGATTATTAAGAAACTTTACACGTTTACAATTCATTCCAGTTCAATTTTTCTAAATGTTTCCTCTAGCGATACCTTAAATAGTATCGAAGTGTAAATCTCCATCGATTTATACCAATGCAAAGAGAAAAATCCTCCGCGAATTTCGATATTACAGAAACAGTCAGAAAATCGAAAAATAGCGTCCCATCAAAAGAATTTTCCAAAATGACAGAAAATATATTGAAACATTGCACCGAATAATCCGCAGTAAAAACGGCGTTTTTGTGTTAGATAAATTTAACTATTGAACATGTTTACATGTTATTAACCAGCTAATGTAATTATAAATATCAAGTCTAATATTCACGGATTAGACCGAGGATTTTTTGAAAAAATCACCTGTTCCCAAAAATTATAATGCACTTTTCATGAAAGCGTGTGATAAATTACTTCGATGTTGAAAAAGTTACGAATCCATTTGTTAAAATACGCATTTAAACCGGTTGTTGCAGATCCCCTAGCCGTATACTTGTTAAAACTTCTCCGCTGGCTCAATGACTTCTTACAATGCACCGCGAAATTCTTTATGATCATTTTAATACCGTTCGGGGGACTGACTTTCATCGAGCCTCTCCGCACTCTGAATTTAAATTACGGCATAAAAATGCCGCTTGCGATGGTCAATTTACAAAAACAAAATAGTGGCACCAGCACGGTCGCAACCACTGACGATTAATTAGACTCGGTGAAAAAATGTAACCGTTTATAGTAAAAATTTTGTTGCCCAAAAATGTATTTATCGATAATGAATTTATTTATCGATAGTGAATTTAGTGACGCTTGTTGCCAATCTTCACCCTTTTGTCGACTATATTCTCTTTAAACGATTTTTCTAATGAACAAACACTTTTATCATAAGGATTAAGAAACCATTAATCGCAATTTCATGAACTGCATAGTAATACCATTCTAAATTCTCGGCCTATATAACATAAGGGATTGTTAGAAAACAGTTTTGTTTTTGCTCGCAAAAAATAACGTAGTATTAAAAAAAATATTTCCAAAAAAAAAAAAGAAAAAAAAAAGAAAAAAGAAATTGTTTATTTTTTCCGGGGGCTTTTTTGTTCGTTTGTTTCCGGTAAATTTATTTCTCAATGTTGAAAACGGTTTCTAGATAAAAATAAAGGAAAAAAGAATTTTTAAATGTTTTCAATAGTACATAATAATTAAGCAATGTATTTTTTCTATACGATTAAAAAGTCGAACTTCTATTTTGTTACCGGTAGCTGCTGTGTGTAAAGATCGAAGCAAATACTGTCAAAATGTTAAATCACTAAACATGTGCAAGTCCGGAAGATATAAACTGCAGTGCTGTCAAACGTGTAAGTCCGAGTAAGGATGGCGGAAATTTAAAAATTCCCATTCGTACATGGTCAAGGTAGCGTGCTGGGAATACTTCGTTGTTTGTACATTTTGCACATCGCCTATGCGCGGTATATACATATACTAACGTATGCGTTATGTATCAACGGTAACCACGGATAAATTTAAGTTTAAATTTAAATTTACATTTTCATTTAAATTTAAATCAATTAGTTAATTCACCACCGAATAATACGTAGTAAGATGTTCTTTTTTTTTTTTTTTTTTTTGTTTCTTTCTTTAAGAATTAGCCAAATTTTTGTACCCGTTTCGTTACTCTTTTATTTTTTATCCTTTCTATTTTATAAACACGACTACGAATGTTATTTTATAATAATACGTCGTCCTCAGTACAAATAAATAGATTTTAGGTATATTATATAAAATATTTTTATATCCTAGTTCTCCCTCCGACTTTTTACCCACCTCCCCCACCCTTTTTTTTTCCTCGTGTAAATACGTTATAGAATAATATCTTACGCATTCCTCCCCTTCTCGTTCGAAATATAATAAATCCTAAAACAACTAAAAATAACTAATAAGGTTTTCCATTAAAAATCCGACATCTAATAAAAATTTTATAATATTTAAAAAAAAAAGAAAATACTTAAACTCATACACGATAAAAATGAATTTTAAACTTCAAAAATTCGTACGCATTTTATATGTTTTCCATGGGTGCTGGTAAAATTATATTTGGAAGATAAGACTGAGAAACGCAACCGTGAAGGATTAATCCATTGCTCCCGGATCGAAAACAACGATATTTCTATTTAAATATTCTAATTCGATATTTTAATGTTCGCGAATCTTTTTTTTTTTTTTTTTTTCGATCGGAACGAGTTATTATAAACTTTTCTTGCACAGAGAATTTCTCGTTTTTGTTTGTTTGTTTTTTTTTAATTAATTAATTTAAAAAAAACACATATTCATCACTTATTCGAGCGAGAATTAAAAACCACGATTATTCCGTAAGTATAGACAATTTTTTGTTGGACACATCATTGCATTACGATCTAAAATTTTATATTATTAAATTTTTTTCTTCATTCCCCATACTCATTATTGTGCGTATATATTAACACTTATATTTCATCAAATTGACGCCGCAAAAAATCAATAACAAAATCGTTCAATGTTAAAAGTATATCCTACACCTAGGTATTAATGATAATATTAGAAAACAAGCCGTATAATAATAATCGCTAACTTAAAAAGTACCCCGAGATAATTTTATAAACTCAAAAGCCAATTGACTTAAAATAATACGTTTTCCGAAACTTTTATTCTGCTTACAATATTCATAAATATATTCATATATGCATAATTCGTCGCATATAATACATAATTAAAAATATCATGCACGTATACTTCTTTCTTTCCATCTGGATCGTGAGATTCTTGGCGACACATAGTAGCGACTAAATCTCAACTCCGCTGCTTACGTCATTCGCCTGTTTCAGTACGAAGTTATTGTTTTTTTTTTTATTGACAATGAATTTTATTTTATAATTTAAACGAATTAATTAATCGATAAAAGTTTATATTTTATTATATATTATAAAAAACGAGTTCAATTTATGGAATATGTGTAGTAACTAGTAAGCTATTTATACTAGATGTATAATTTCAATCACCACTTTGGAGTTATTCATCGGAGTTCAGCACAAGTTTTTCAAATGCAATATTCCGTATGGTTATATCCATTATACTTGTAGGATAATTTCACATATCGTATTTTTTTCGCTGCATCAGAAATATACAGAAATCGTTAGATAAAAATGTAAAATCCTACTCATATGGGAATTATGAAATTTTGGAATAGTATTCGTTCACGTTAAAAATAAATGAAAATTCATTTGATCAAAAAACCGTGTTTCGGTGTAAAAAAATGTTATAGAGAACGTTATTTAGTTCGTTCTAATCGTTTATCGCGTTGCTGTGTTTAATATCTTTCGTTTCTCGATTAAAATTGATTTTAATTTTTCGGAATTTTTAAAATCCACCTATTTTATATTATATCGTTCTTAGTTGAAAACTAAACAATTTTCTTCAATAGCGTGTGTCTATTACTTCATAACAGTTTCGTAAAAATCTTTTCTCAACCCGGTAATTATACCGAAAGGATATATTTCAGCGTTTCCAAAACCACTAATTATTAAAAATCGCACCTGGATAAATTTTAAATTTTTCAGGAATTAGCGATTAAAATTATACTTCGGAATGACCTCATTTATATTAAAAAGAAAAATAAGTCCCGCATATCCTTGATCCGGGGTATCATGGATTGTAAAGTTAAGCTTTTCATACTGGTACTGAACCTAATGGAACTAAAGTGAATGTTAGAGCCAGTTCCTTTCTACTTGGGATCCGCCTTTACTTTCCCGGATTTCTCCGGTATAACCAATTCAGTTTCAGATTAGGTATACACTAGGGAGCGATTCGGATCTAGAACGAAACAAGTCTCGATAACCTATGACACCTCTGATTTAGTAACCAAGTACCTTAACCACTAGGCCACCATTTATATTGCGTAGGTAAATTTAACAAATCAAACTCATTAATTATGACGTATAATAAAATAAAAACTGTTATTATAGATCAATTCGGTTCGCACTAACATTAAATTCACAACCAAAAAAGCAATGAAAACATACTTAAATAGAAACTATGAAGTATTATGCACCGAAAATGTCAGTAAACTCGGCGATTCTAACATCACTAGTTGAATAACGTAAAGGCGCAGTTCGAATTTAGCCCCTGCTTAATTCTTTACCAGAAGAATATCGTGACAACGGAGACTACGAATATCTATTTTCAGGACCGACAATTTACTAGTGTTCTCTATTCTATTATATACTTTACTGAACGCGCATAAATTACTGCACATGCTAGATAGATGAAGTTAAAATTTCAGCTACTTCATGGTTTTTTTTGTTGTTTTTTTTTTTTATTATTATTATTTTAAATCGGTAACAATAAACCAAAACTATAGTAGTATTTCTTGCAATAATCAACATTTAAAATTAGAAAAATACGGTTTTGAGAATCCATCATAAACCAAAACACATATCCTATACGTTTAATTAATTTAAATGCGACCATACAAAAAAGAAAAAAAAAAGAAATATATATATATATATATATTTGCCGTTTATTAAACACCGGTACAATTAAATGTCTCTAAATGATTTGTTTTTTCATTTTTGTTTATTAATCGGATTGAAATCATCTTGATACAGATTTAAGAAGGAAATCGCTTGTTCATAGAATTGGTCACGATAATAATAAACAATCTATGTAGGCTATGTAAAACGTTGATTTATTCATGTCCTTATCCGATAGCATGTTTTTTGACATACGTAAAATATGTACCACTTTAAATAGTCGCTCGTACTACCTTATTTTTTGTAATTCGTTAAATTCTTGGGAAATATATCAATAATTTAAGTATCCGATAATAATTACGACGGCCAGTCAAATTACTTTTAACATACTTAAGTAATATTGCCACCTAGTAAATACTGCACTGATGACGTCGCACCGATATCTGTACTATAGTTTTCTTACTTTTGGGTGCTACTGAAACCGAAATATCTACCGTGGAATATTTCTTCTATAATTGATAAAAATGTTGTAAACATCGTAACTAGTATATATATATAAGTATTAATAGAAAATATCTATAGTTTCATAAATAATTCGTAGTTTTTAAAAGCAATCTACACTTCTTTTTCTACCATCTCGTTTGTGAAATATTAAATGATTTTTTCCGGCGTTTTCGCGTTTATATTTTAAACATAATGTACGTCTATGTATGTGTAAACGTGTATGCTCAAGAGATTTATATCATAAAATAACGATTTAATTTATGCCAGTTTAAGTATATGTATTGTAATTAAAATTAGCATTACGTTACTCCATAGTTTTGTATACCTTAATAAGTAGTTCCTTTTAAAAGTTAATGTATTCTTATTTAAATGTTTAAATCTTTAAGTTACTATCTTACGAACGTTTAAATAAACACACTGTACTCACTTAATTTTTGATAATTTACTGATTAGTTCAGAAGTGAACGTGTATTTTTTTCGTGCTATATCCATTTTTTTCCTTTCTTTCGGAAAACTTCAATCTTTAGAGATGCAAAAGTTTGAACAAAAAAACCGTATGTCTCTTAATGATCCGCTTATAACCTGTATTATTCGTCTTTTTTACACGCAATCACCTCTGACACATACGAATCTAGAATATTATGAATATTACGACAAACTGAAATTAAAAACACATTTCTGAAGTTTTCTATAAATTTCGAACCTGTAAAGTTTTTTTAAACTCAATTAACGATTTATGAAATGGGTGATTTTATAAGTTTTGCATTCCTCTTCTATAACTTCAAGTTTCGCCATACACTGCTACGTTATCATTCCCCTCAATTTTCAAAAATCCTAAAAACCTTTATTTTAGAAAACTATGCTTAATTTTCAAGTAATTCATCAGTAAGCTTTATGGATCATCAATTTAAATCATTTTTTCAAATCGAACAAACCACTTCCAACACTCGGGGAAATGTACATGTGTAGGATGAGAACATAGATACTTAGAATGTGGTGCCTCTCCTTATAGATTTTCTCATTTTATAACGCAAACGGCTTTTAACTTAATTTTTCCTAAAATGTTTTTTTTTCTCTTTTTTTTCTGTTTCGGCTGGTAATACTAGAACTTTTAAACTTATACAGCTAATATGTACATATATACAGAATGCCCTGACATGTTCAGACTAGCGATTCTCAACGTTTTATTTTGTTTGTGACCGCCTCCTACATCAAAGGCAGAATTGTAATTTTTTAGTTATATTTATTAGCAAAATTTTCAATCTTTGCGTCATAAATAAAACCCAACTTTTATTCTCAAAATATTACAAATATAGTGTGTTACGCAAATACAACTTGAAATTATGCAATTTTAAAGCCAAGAAGAAAACACGTTTAAGGAATAAATAGAAATAGAATTTTCAATGTGAACCGTGAAGCTGAAGAAATTTAGTGACTTCTTTAATGTTAGGTTTAAATCAAGTTTTAGTATCAATCTCAAATCTCTTTATTAACAGTGTATTTTTTTTGTTTTTTTTTTTTCGTTTTCATTAAAAATAAAAGAACTTTATTAAAACAAAAATACGATGTTGGAAATGCTGTAAAACAAATAGTTGAGTTTGTTTACAAAGTTTTGAATATTATAAGTTTAGAATTGATCTAGAAATTATTTTTATTGTTTTTTTAAATATAACTCGAACACCGAACTATTCTGTTTTAACTCGATAATTTCTTCTTGAAATTTAACATTAGCGTTAAAAATGCATCTACTACACGAACAGAGGTCTCTCTTTATTTCCAAAAAAGGAAACTAGTTTTTCATTTTATTATATTGCGGTTATTTTCTTTTTCTTCCTTTTTAGTTTTAAGCAGATGTATTCTAATTATGTATCTGTGTTCAAACACAACTGAATAAAATGCCCCATTCGCTAAGAAATATTTTCCTCTCTTTCACTTAACATTACCACTGATTATAATCGGTGAAAATTATTTCAGTTTCTTCAAATTCGCATTTAAATTTGTTTCTTGAAGATAAAAACGAAAAAATCTGAAATTTTTTATGTTACGATGATTTAATTATTAACAACAAACGGTATTACCCGCTGATTTTCGGATGTTCTTTTTTTTTTTTTTTTTTGTAATATATTTTACGTGCCCTTCTACTACCTTCATAGCTACCAGTTTTAATTTTTATTTTTTTACAGCTTTTTTTTTCAAAATGCTAACGGTCCCTAGGAGATCATTTCACTTTCGTTCGGAATCATCGCTCTGTGCGAATTGTACATACTACGATTACAATTTACAACACCGCAACTCCTAAATGATTTGACAAATTTGAGTACTGCAATTTTTGGAAGTCCTCGTGTAAATAATAAAAAAAAAAAAAAAAAGAAAAGAATAGATTCATAGAATAAGAATAAATTCAGAAAAAAATAAATAAAAAAGAAACATAAACACTGTCAACGCCATAGCAACATTTACTAATGCAAATGAAAGGATTATTTAATTTTTACCGCTCGAATTATGATTACAGCAGTTAAAAAATAACCGAGTCTCTTTTGAATAGATGATTATCGTATTGTCACCGAAATCGAAGGCGGATGATCCAACTAATTAATGTCATAATAAAATATATAAACGAAAATAATCATTCACACACTTCTTATAAAAATATTACTGAAGATTTAATTATAGAATCTTTTTTTCCCCCCATTAAGTAATAAAACGTTTTTAATTTAAACCTTTATCAAGTTGATATTGTGATACGTTCAAAAAATCGTCGAATTCCAAACATCAAATAAAACGATTCATGCCGGCAGACGCGTTGTGTAGCGTTATAAAAAGTAAATAAACGTTTAATCACGCAACCGAAGTAGCTAAAAGATATTTCATTTACTCGTATCGGAGTAGAAAAATTGCAAAACCTTTTCTTCCGAAAAGATATGAAACTAACATTTCTTCCGCAATTAATAAATATATTTGTACGTGAATAGGACCTGCATAAAAATGTTGCACGTTTGATCTCTGGCGTATAAACATTGAAAGTTATTCGTTTATTCGCGCTGTAATAACTTTTAATGTTTATATCTGGTGAAGGGAACAAATTAACATATCAAGAACTATTATATAAACTTCGTTGCTATATACAATGACAGTCTGTCTACAGTGGAATGTAAACGGTTACTTTCAAAGAGTAGCTGAACTCAAACAATTAATCTATAAACATAAACCATACATAATTGCAATCCAAGAGACACACCTTAAACCACAATCCCAAGTAAACCTACCAAACTATACCGTTTTTAGACACGATAATCCTACCAGTTCCTATGCTAAGGGCGGAACTGCGTTATTTACATCAAATTCATTCCAAGCGACTAGCATACAAACACCAACAGAAATCCAAAACATTGCTGTCTCTATCTCTATCCCACAGATATCCCAAAAACCAATTACAGTTTGCTCGGTTTACATTCCACCAACTCAAAATATATCTACTAGGTCTCTAACAGAACTTCTAGCCTACCTCCCAGAACCGCTCATTCTGTATGGTGATTTCAATGCCCACAATTCACTTTGGGGCAGTAAATTCTCTAACACTAAAGGCAATATAGTTGAGCATGTGCTGGCTAATTATTCGAAACTAATCCTCTTAAATAACAAACACTCCCCAACCCACATAAATTCAAGTTACGGATGTTTTTCATCTATTGATCTAACAATATGCTCAAACTTTCTAGCACCTAAACTCCAATGGGCCGCATACACAGATCCTTGTGATAGTGACCATTATCCCATAGTGGTCTCTTTAGAACACCACAAACCATGTCAAGTAGGATCTATACCAAAATGGAACATTCCCAAAGCAAATTGGTCTTCGTTTTATGATGTTACAGCCAACATAGATCAACTTCCGTGTCCTACAATCATTGCAGATTCGGTTGATGCTTTCACTAATCTATTGATTCGTGTAGCTGAGAACTCCATACCCAAATCTTTTAACTCAATTAAATCTCGAAAAGTACCTTGGTGGTCCGAAGAAATAAAATTGGCCATAAAAAATTGCAACAAAGCCCTGCGTAAATTTCGAAATAGCATGTGTCAACAAGACTTAACACAATACAAAAAACTTAGAGCAAAAGCCCGAATACTCATCCGCTACTCCAAAAAGCAGAGTTGGATAAATTTTGTATCTAGTATAAACCAGCCTGTATCTTCTGCAGCCATGTGGAATAGTATAAAAAGATTAACAGGCAATAAAACAACTTTTGCTATCACCCAACTCCAACACAACAACCAAATCTATGTAGACCCCCTTAATATTGCTAATACTCTAGCGAATCATTTTTCATCTGTGTCATCAGATAAAAATTATGATAAATCGTTTATCACTATTAAAGAGAAAGCTGAATTAATACCCATAAATTTCCACTATCACTCTGGTAATTATTACTACAACCAACCTATATCAAGCCAAGAAGTAAATTACATTATCCATAAATTCAAAAATACGGCTCCATGCCCAGATCAAATTCATCCTGCTATGCTAAAAAATCTTCACCCTAAAGCTATATCATATCTCACTCAAGTGTTTAACGAAATTTTTACAACAGGCCAGTATCCACCTCAATGGAAAACAGCTACTGTCATCCCAATTTTAAAACCCAACTCAAACCCATCTAACCCACAATCATATCGCCCTATATCTTTAACCAGCTTTATTGGGAAAACTCTGGAAAAAATAGTCAACAAACGCTTAGTATGGTACCTTGAATCTAATAATATTATCACTAACTATCAATATGGCTTCAGGAAAAATCGATCTCCAATTCAAGCGGTTTGTGACCTCGAAAGTGAAATACAAAAGGCCTTCACCAATAAATCCTGTTTATATGGACTATTTTTTGATATTGAAAAAGCATATGATCGGATATGGAGATATTACCTATGTCAACTATTACACCAATGTGGCCTTCGTGGTCACCTTCCTATTCTACTCCAAAGTTTTTTAAATAACCGTTCCCTTACTGTCAGGATAAATGGTGTTTTATCTACGCCATATGAAGTCCAAAACGGAGTCCCCCAAGGCTCAGTTCTAAGTGTAACACTTTTTCTACTTGTCATAAACAATATTGTGACTAATGTTCACCTCCCACTTACACAACGGTTATTTGCTGATGACTACAGTATTAGTATCATAAGTTCAAACCCTCAAAGAGCGCATAGACTATTACAAGAAACCCTAAACCGCCTATCTCAGTGGACACATAATCTTGGATTCCGATTTTCTAGCACAAAAACACATTTAGTAATCTTTCAAAAAAGAAAGCCAGCGCCCAAGTTCCATACCCTGCTTTTATATGGAAAACCAATATTAATTCAAGATAATACAAAATTTTTAGGTATACACTTTGATCAGAAATTAACCTGGCTTCCACACATAAAAAATTTGAAAGCAAAATGCCAACGGGCAATTAATGTGATGAAATATTTAGCTAACCCAATAACTGGCTACAATAGAGGTAGACTACTACAACTAAATATATCTCTTGTGCTAGCCAGAATCGATTATGGAGCACCTATATATGGCCAAGCTAATAAGTCAGCATTAAAACTTTTAGACACAATCCAGACAACAGCTCTCCGAATCGCTACAGCAGCGTTCCGCACTACTCCAATAGACAGTCTATGTGCGGAAACAGCTATTCCCCCACTCCACTACCGTCGATTACTCTCTACCTCTAATTTTATTATCTCAGCTGCCCAAAACCCCAGTATACCTATATATGACTATCTCTTTAACCCAAACAATTCACCAAATCATATAATGATCAGGCACCAAAAATTGACCTGTCAAAAGTACAACACCCACCCTCTCTTAACCATATTTTCTGAACCTCCATCGTGGGTCTCTCAAATCCCTGAGATCCGATTGGATTTATCAAAACTTCTTAGACCAGCTGATAAAAATATAATCTTGGGAAAATTACAACTAATCCTCCAAGAATACCCTAACCACATCCAATGCTACACCGATGGCTCTAAAACCCAAAAAAGAGTGGCTTGTGCGTACTCTGTAAATAAAAAAATATTCTCACATCGCTTAAGCAACCGTCTATCTATCCTATCTGCAGAACTAACAGCTATCTTATTATGTCTCCAATATTTCGTATGCCACTTTCAACAAAACCTGATAATCCTGTCTGATTCTCTTACGTCACTCCAACTACTACATGATCCATTTCCATCAAACCCAATTGCTCAGCGCATTAAAGTGATTCTAAACACTATGCATCTACAGTCTATTTCAACAAAATTCATCTGGATCCCAGGCCATGTAGGAATTCCTGGACATGATATGGTGGATTTGGCTGCCAAATCTGCCAAACTCAACAGTTAAATTTCTATGCTTATTCGTCCTACTGCCGAAGACCTCAAACAACATCATAAAGAGCTAATACTCTCTATGTGGAAGCAGTATTGGCATAACATAGAAAGTAATAGGCTTCGAGACCTCAAAGAAAAGCCGATACCGTGGAACTCCTCAAACCGAAAGTCACGTCAAGAAGAGATAGTGATTACTCGGCTACGTACTGGACACACCCGACTTACTCACTCCCATCTCTTATCAAATCTTTTCCCTCCCGACTGTCCTCATTGTGGCAAAGAGGGCTTAACGGTTGATCATATTTTCACATGCTTAAAGACAGCTCCTCTCCGACTCTCTCTCCATGTTCCTTCAAGCCGTGTTCTAGCTCTTAATGATTCCTCCAACTCCATAGATAAAACAATAAATTTCATTAAACAAGTCAAACTTTTCCATCTCATCTAATCTCATTCCCTTCCTAATTGAGCCGTGAAGCCCTCTGTGTAGCTATGCGGCTCATTAATTGAATAATAAAAAAAAAAAAAAAAAAAAAAAGAACTATTATATACTAAAGTGGTAATTAAATGTACTTTTTTTTGTGTTGTCTTTATTTTAAGCTTTTATATTTTGAACATTTTAAAAAAGGAAGAAATAAAACACATATATAATTGCAATTTAACTTTTAAACATCAATTATCACATAATAAATTTTATACGCACACTAAAAATAAAAATATTTTAACGAAATAATATTAGAAACAATAAATAAAAATTTAAAATTTTATTGCTGAATTGAAAAAATACTTGTGTATTCAATTATTTAGCAATTAAAACGCTGCATCAGATTAACACGGCAGATTGTAAACACCAAAGAAATATCTAGGTTTTAATAAGAGCAACCAAAATCTTTTTTAGCTGCAAAGTTGAGCGAAGGGATATAACTATTTTTACTTAAAATGATCTCACTTATAAAATAAAATACTGCTCTTAATTAATAATCGCAGTGCACAACATTTTTTTGAACTGTATAAATTTGTTCAAATTTTACATAAATATGTTAGATGAGTTAGTAAAAATATTATTTTTATTAAAATAAAACATTATTCGTATAAAAAAATATATAAATTTTAAACATTTTGGAATTTGTTTAGATAATTTTGAAAAACTCATCTCCGAAACAAAATTGTAGCAATATTAACAACACAGTTTTAATTTCTCATTCCACAAGAAAATAGATGTAAGTACTATTTGTTTCGATTACTTTTAGAAATTTTAAATTTACTTTCGAATTATTTCAACATATATATATGTGTGTGTGTGTGTGTGTGTGTGTGTGAATGGGTGCGTATGTATATATATGTACGTGTATGCGTGCGTGTGTCCACTTCTTCTTCTTTCTTTGCCATGTCAACTTAGCGGACGTCGGCGACCAAACGGTTATACATGTCTCGATATGTATGTCCGCTAGTTTTCTCATTTCATTAATTCCCGTCCAGCATTTTATATTCTGTATCCATGATGTCCTTGGTCTACCGGCATCTCCGTTTGGCCTCTATTTTTTCTTGAAGTACCAGCTGGAGTATTTCATAATTATTTCACCTCGTAATATGTCCCAGGTGCATTCTGCAAGCGCTGCAGTATCTTCCTGTTGCTTATTTTGTCCGTCCAACTGGCCTTCAACGATCGTCTATACACCGACATTTTGAACGCTGCAATTTTCTTTAATGCGGCTGCTGTGAGGGTCCATATTTCCACTCTATATAGCAGTGTTGCTCAGATATAACATCTAACTAGTCGCAGTATTAACTTCATGCCGATATCATCACAACATAGTACACTCTTAAGTTGTTGAAATGCTCTACGTGCTATTTCTATCCTATCTCTTTGTCTGAGTTTCCCTTTTCTGTTAGCCAGCTTCCTAGATATTTGAAGGAAGGAACTCTTTATGTCTTTCCCGTCTATTGTTACTATTTTGTCCGTATTATTGTTTTCTCTTCTAGATATTTCCATATTGACCTTGTTCTTTCAACGTTAATTTTAATTTCCATTATTTTAGCGCTGCTGTGTACACACTTTGAATCAATCCTTCGAGTCCTTTCCGAGACCCAGCTATAGGAGCAGTGTCATCAGCGAATCTGATGTTGTTTATCAGTACTCCATTGACACGTATGCCTTCTTTGGATTCCGCTGCGGCCTGTTGAAATATTTGTTCGGAATAGATATTGTACAGCATTGCTGATAGGATGCATCCTTGTTTTACGCCACACTCAATCTCTATGTCCTCGGTTTTGTTTGCTCCTAGCCGAACCTTGGCTTTTTGATGTCAATATAGGTTTCTGATACATCTCAAGTGCTTTTCATCTACCGATGTACTTTCTAATATTTCTAGCATCTTATCGCGCTTAACCTTATCAAATGCTTTTTCAAAGTCTATAAAACATATGTATATGTCTTGACCTTGGTCATAGCACTTTTCTACCAGGATCTGAGTGCAGAAGATTGCTTCACGTGTGCTCATATCGCTTCTGAATCCAAATTGTGTTTCCCCCGTATGCACTTCCAGTTTCCTATAAATTCGTTTTTGAATAATTCGCAAGAATATTTTCAACGCATTATTCATTACGCTTATCAGTCTGAAATCATTACACTTCCTCGCTACATATATATTTTCTATCTACCATTTACCCAAGATGATACGTAACGTGTATTTAAAAGAATTTCATTTATATTTTCTTTAAATATTTTGTAAAAATGTAAAAAAGCATTTTAAAAATTGAACGATTAAAAAATAAATATGATTTCGTACACCAAATCATTTACTTTGATCAAATATTACCGTACAAGGGGATTATCAGTGATTATCAGTGATTATCAGTGATTAAGATTTTTATGTGAAAGTTATGATTTTCGATAAAAGGAACAACAGCCACCGGCGGACAGCGGCATGGAAAATGCGCAGGTGATTAATAAGTCGTGTGCTGTGCATCAAAAATAAAAATGCTATTTGTAGTTTAAAACAGAAAAAGAAGACACGCATATGATAAGGCGAACATGTAGTAGGCGGACGTAGTAGCGCACAAAATAGATAAACTGGGAAAAGATAACAAGCAAAACAAAGCGCATTAGTAAATGACATTGTAAACATAAAAATATTTACAGGTGCACGCAAAGCGAAAACCTGCTAGGTAACAACGATGTCATGTGCTGACAAACTCACACATAAAATAAAAGAGACAAATAATAACCGTCGATAAAAAAACATCGTACTTGGAAATGTAAGAAGGTTTTAGAGGAAAATAACTAAATTGCAGAAAACATGATGCATCTATAAAGTAAAATAAAAATAAGTATATGTTGCAAAATAAAATCGCATCTGTAATAATTATAAAATTAAGCGTATTTCAGTGAACTATACATAATTATTGTTTATGCAGGGCACTTTTTAATTATGATTTGAAATACAACTGGTAATTCTACAACATTATTCTTTATACTCTCCTAAATTAATGTTTTACTGCGATTTTTCTCGATGTTGAGAAAGCTTTTGACAAGGTTTGGCATACCGGATTACTATATAAGCTGAAACATCAACTGCCTCATCCCTATTACCTGTTAATAAAGTCCTACCTAGCAGAAAGACACTTTTGTGTTAATGTAAATGTTGATTGTTCATGAATGTACCCTATAATGTCAAGAGTACCCCACAAGGAGTGTACTGGAACCCGTATTGTATCAAATTTATACACACGACTTCCCAGAAAAGAATGATACAACCACAGCTATATTTGCTGTTGACACGGCTATTTTATCAACTCACCGAGATAACATCACAGCCACTGAACAGCTCCAAAATCATCTGCTATGTGTGGAGAAATGGCTTAAACAACGGAGAGTTTCAGTTAACGAATCAAAGTCAAAACAGATTTTGTTTACCTTAAACAAAGGGCAAAATTTGCTGATCCTGCTGAATGGGCAGACAATAACTCATGTGCTGAGAAATATTTCGGGTTACATCTTGACCAACACGGCTCACCTTCAAGAATCATATTATTACAAAACGAAAGCAACTAGGTATTAAATACCGCAGCCTGCGTTGGTTAATAAACAAAAATTCATCTTTATCGGTTGAAAATAAAGTGCTACTATACAGGGCAATCTTAGAACCTGTGTGGACATACCGTATTCAAATCTGGGCAACGACGAGCATTTCAAAGCTTAACATTATACAAAGATTTCAGTGTCCTACGAGATATTTTGGCGGCACCATGGTTTGTCCGTTATGATGATATACACAAAGACCTCCGCATCCCAACGGTGTTAAAGAAGTAATTACGACCTTTGCTAGAAGGTACTTTCATCGACTTGGAAACCACATCAATCCGCTAGCAGCTAATCTTTCGCAGAATAACTTACGATTCAGACGATTGAAACGACACAGTCAAATGGAATTTCGTCCGTAGACATTAATTTGTATAGCTCAACATATAATCCAATAAATAACGTACATACAAATAAGGAATATAAGGAATAGCGACCACCACCACGGGGGGGAAGCGTTCCGCCATGGTTTACATAAAATAACATCGCTACTTATTGTTCAACTGAACAGATTGTATGCAAATAAAAAAAAAAGGGGGGGGGGGGGGGGGGGGGAGAAAAATATTTCTTCTTATTTTGTATTTTATTGACGAAACTTGAAGTATTAAAATTGAAATGTTCGCAGCTTAGAATAAAGTTCAACAAATTACGAATTACACAGAATGTATAAATTATATAATTTCCGGATATGGAAATGAAAGGTAATGATAGGCCGAAAAAATACGAGTAACCTATCTTAAATAATTGTTGTGAACACTGGAATATTACCATTTCTACGTAGGCTGAATTTAAGAGAAACGAGCATTCGTTAATTTTAAATTATTAAATACGCGTTAAGTTAATTAAATAAAAAGAAATACATGTGAATCAGCAGGAGTATTTTTTATTTCACTTCATTATGTATATTGTAGCATGCCAGTGGCTTTTCTAAACATGGTAAAATGTTCTAAATATTGTTGCATTGTATCAATCGGTTGATAAATATCATTCATTCGTGTCTGAAAAAAAAAAAAAAGCAAAACAAAAAACGTATAAAATTATATATAAAAAATATTTTAATTATAAAAATAACAAAAACTAAATTTTAAATTTTCAGCACTAAGTGCAACTATTTTCAAGTATATCAGTAAATAACGACTAAAAAACAGAAGTATAATAAACTCGCAAAATTTACAATTTACAAGAAATAAAAATTTTTGTGAATTTATTAAAATTGCTGCTTTTTGGTGTTTCTTTACTCACAATTTAATCGTAAACCAAAATGATGGAGTACTGTAATACTAATTTTAATTTAGAAACATTATTATTGTAAGAAATTAACCGAATAATCGTATTACTGATTTATTTCAAAATGAAACACCGTTGTTATATTTGTAACAAATATATTCGCGAAGAAATTGTTAGATTGTAGCCTTTCAGAACGTACCAATCAGGGGAAAAGAAAAAAAAATTTAAATCTATTTTATGAGCAAAAGACAACTAAGGAAAATATATTCACAATAAGTGCATACAAAAAAAAAAAATGAAAACCCAATTACATAATAGAAAGAAATAAGGATTCGTTAATATCACGACCAGACTAAATTTTTAAAACATTAGTGGAATTTTCTGTTCTCCTGTCGCAATCGAAAAGATGTTGGCTAATTTATTTATTATTCAAACTTCGTTTTTCGTTTATTTATTTAGTATTATTACCGCGTCACATATAGTATAGCAGTCCCCACCAAGTAGCATTGTTGTAGTGCACAATGTACATAATTTAATTATAATAAAATTGAAATAAAATGATTAAAATAAAACGTAAAAGAAAGAAGAGATTAAATTAAACGTTTGCTTCATTGGAAACTCTAACTTATAACGGCATGCTTTCCCATTATGTTGAACATTTGTTTACCCTTTTATTCCTACTGATTATTTAAATTTTCATTTGATAATATCCTTTCGCAGAACTCCTTGCAAATACAATTTTTCCTTTCGTCTTTTATTCATTATGTGCGGTATTCTTCCCAAATTCCTAATTATTATTCCATATTTTACTCTCAAAACTACGTCCGATTTGCTAAATCTGACAAGTATTTGTATATACATACATACCAGGCCCGTGTCCAGAATTTTTAATAGGGTAGGGGCTACGAAAATTTTCATTCACATATTTATTTTATAAATAACAATAAATTTTTCATTAATATTTATACTATTAATAATTTCCACCATTTCGATTTATATATTAATAATTTACATAAATGAATTACCCCGTATATGAACATTAATAAAAATTACATATGTTATTGATTATACTCGTAATAAAAAATTTTGCAAATAAAATACCTAAATGTAGCATATTTTTTCTTTTTTCTTTTAAAGGTAAGAACACCCTAAAAAATCATTAATATTTAATTTAAATTTTTGATTTTTTTCAGATTTTTGTGTATTTATAATAACTATTTCAGTTCTAAAGAGGGGGAGGGTTAACTCGCAAGCCCCCCCCCCCCGTGGACACGGCCTTGATACATGCTATGCTTATTTAATTAATGATTATAATTTTTAAACATTAAAACTAAATTATTTTCCCTTCTGTTTATTTATTCTAAAAAGTTTATTAACAAACTATCCCTCAAATCTGTTTCGTACCCTTACGTTGTTAATTAAATATCATAGCGTATTATTAAAAGACACTTTTCTTTTTAAAGAATTCAGAAAATAAAAAAATTAATTTAAGAAAAAACAAATATTTAAATTTAGATAAAGAAAATTAACAAATCTACTATAAATAATTTTTGTGAACAATAAAAAGAAATAATGAAAAAATTAATTTTAAAAAAAGGTAAATAAAAATGACTATCAAATAACATAACTGTAAAACCCTGACAAAAAATCAGCGGAAGGCAAAGGGAAACTACCGCTATACAAATCCCTAGTAAAACCTTATGAATAGACAAAGACAAAGTAAAACAAGCAGTCATGAAGCCGCTCAACAGAAAATGGAACTAATAGGCATCATAAAAGACAGGGAGAGGAAATACTTTGGCCATTTTATGCGTCGATCAAAATACTCACTGTTGCAGATTGTTAGAATTATTTTATTTCAGTATAATTCTTCGTGCTAACCTAACTGTATCTATTAGTTTTTTGTAATAGTTTAATTTAGATTTAACTTTGCATATTGTGATTGGAGTTCCCATGTTGAGTGTATAGTGTATTAGAGGTAGGGGTATAAATGTGATAGTAGTCGCTAAGTTCAAATATTTAATGCATCAAAGATAGAAGTTTTTATTTTAATTTTTATTTTTATGTGTTTGTATCTTTAATTTGTAATATGTAATAACACGTTTGTGTACACAATAAGTTTGTAAGCATGGGCTAAGTTACTGTTTCAAAAATGGAGTTTCATTTCATTTAATTAATTATCCGTATTTACACTGATTTAAAAAAAAAAAAAAAAGGGGGAAACAAACTAGGCCTATGCACATTAGTTTATATTTCGCTACTCGCGCGCCACTAGCGCATAAGCGATTATTCAATTAACTTTACGAGTATTCTATTTTATACAATTTTGTAAATATACTTTGAAATATTATTAGGAAAAATATCGGGCAAGAGGAAGGTCGGACGAAAAAGGCACTCATGGATGTGCGACATCGAGGCATGGTCGGGGATGAATACCGAACAATTAGTCCACCTCGCATACAAAAGATTTTTCTCTTAGTCATCTAGCGAGCAGATCATTAAATCGAAATTCAACCGCATTAAGTATTCTTCTCTGCATCCTTAAATCGTGGCTTTTTAGATTAAAAATTGTCTTCCACCTTTAAAATCTCTGCGACCGGAAAAGTACTGTGGCAGCTATCTTTCATTTTTAATTTGCTTTGGTACTTCACCACGTGATTAGAAGTACCAAAGGATTCGCCGTTGATTTTTCCAACAATCTTCATTTATATTTTGTATTATTAATTGGAACGATTTTTTTTTTAAAACTCTTTTCACGCAAAATTACCCTCAGAATTAACTTTTTACCAACGTTTAAACTTAAAAAATTGAATCACGTTAACAACTGAATAAGCTCACATCGAAAAAAATGTGTCTTGTTGCATACAAACGGAATTTTGTGGGCTTGTATTTTCGATCAATACCGATTAATATTTATTTCCGGATTTTTGCCACGAGGTCACTTCCTAAGCGTTCTCCTCAATAAGCATAATTCGACTTTGATACGAAAGTTTCCTGATAATACCATTATACGATTAAGTACAGAATTTAGATAACATTGTACTCTATTAATAAGTTAGAATTACTTATTTCATCTCGAATTTTTTATGCAGTGTACTCCTTTCTTTGTAAATAACATTAAAAGGGCATTGCGCAACTTTGTTAAACTATATTTTTCCCTAATAATTGTAATAATTACAAATTACCTATTCTACTGAATAATCAAGAAACAGAACTAAATAGTTTTACACTTATTAACCATATTAAAATTTAAACATAGCATTAGAAGTTAACTGTATCATGCGCAATTTGTAGCGGCGAAAGAAATTTAACTTGCTAATTTTATATTTGCATGACTTTTTTTTTTATAAGTGCAATAAAATTAAAATCACACCTCTAATATATTTAAAAATAATGACCATAACCTAATACTAGCTAACAAAAAAAAAAAAAAATCAACGGCTAACAGACGAAAATCAGATCTGATCAATATTAAAAACAGATGCTATGTATTAAAATTATATAAAAAGTAAAAAATTATGTTAGCATATGATTATGCTACTGTATCAAAAAAGTAGTTTGCTATCATAAACATTTTTATACGGATCAAAAAATAATAATAATACATAATAATCTTAATGTATTGCGATACACGCTATTTTTATTTATAATTTAAATGTGTTCATAAGAATAAACTTGTACCTATAAAAGGAAAAATTAAAACCTACGGAAGAAGCAACGGGTGCTTATTTTACGAAACACAAATATGAAATCGCACGCACATTCGAACAAGAAATACGCGATAAAAAATATTATCGGAAGATTTATTCGTGGCTTTATAATTGGATATCTGTTCTTCCATATCTCTGTAAATATTTTTATTGCCGAGTTGCTGAAACGATCGACTATCAGATCAGAGTTCTCAGTTCAAGATCAGGTAGAGTGGTAAATAAAAATGATTAAAATAAATAATCGACTCTATAGCCACTTGGAAGGCAATGAAAAACCAGTACGCATATCATCAGACGCAAGCAAATATCTATGTATGGACATAAATACTTTTACTGTGCTTGTACAACGATAAAATAGAAATATTTTCCATCAGTTTCGAATGTGGTTTTAAATCCATACATAAAAACTTGTAAAAGTACTGGCAAATTTAATAGTTTAAAAAAATATCTGTCACACGTAAACATATAAATATATACATATATCTATAATTTAATTGCCGAGCTTGTATCCTTAACATGTTCACATTAATTCCCAATTTCCTTCATTCATTTTTTCAAACACATCTTCCTTTTTCACTTCATTATTCAGTTAATGATAAAATAAAAGAGTATGATAATAATTTATTTAAGTAAACACCCTCACTTTGTTACTCAATTATGATTCGGTGATGTTAATTTAAATTTTTTCATTTATTGTAAAAGTTTTGAAAGGTCCGAGTAATGATAGTAATCAAAATTTAACTTTACCAAATAACAATTGAGTAACAAAGTGTGAGTTTGCTTTTACGCGTTATTATTCTTTAATTTATGGTTGACTAAGTATACATATAAAGAAATACAAATGGAAGACGTGATTGAAAAAAAAAAAAATAAAGGAAATTAAGAATTAATACGAACACGATGAAGAACATAACTTGACAGTTAAATTATATGTATAATAATTTTTTAGGCCACTGAACTAGGATGTACTTTTTACAGGTTTTTGTTTTTGCACGGATATCATTGTTTTTTTGATCATTTCTAAAATAATACATAAAAATTTTGATCTCTGAAGCTCATTTAAGTTTTGTTTTCTGAACGATAATTTCATATTACCTGAATATATACATATGTATATATAAACTCGGCCATTTTGGCCTCGCAAGGGCTTTCATTTCTGTCTCTTTCTCTTCTATACTATGTATAAAATGATCAAAATTTACAACGTAATTCTTACTGGCGTCAACACAAACAAAAAAATAACATAACCACAAAAATCCAATTCTAACATTTAACTTTCATTATATAAAATTAGGACATTTTTTCGTTATATTTTTCGTTACATATTTCATTACATAAAATTGTGACATTTTTTAAATAACAATAACAAAAATCCTATAAAATATAACAAACGTTACATAAAATTGGGACAATTTTTTGGGACAATTTTTTGGGACATTTTTTCGAATGGGGGGTAGCCTAATAATTACGTTGTAATTAATATATATATATGTACATATAATATATTTATCAGTGAACTTTTTGCTTAAAATAGGGCCTCCGATTCCGAGTATGGTTAACTGTAAAAAAGCTGAAATTTTGGTAGTTTGTTGAATTTTTAAATTTTACGATAGCTTTTTAGAATGATGTTTTTTCTACATTAAGACCAGAGGTACAGCACCTTCAAAAGTCCACTTGAGCGTTTCAATAGAATCTGAACATATACACGACAGTGTCAGCCAATTCGTCTAACTTGGCTGTATGTGCTACCGCCTATGTTGACACATTCATATTGTAACCAAGAGTACCGCTTATAATTTACAACAAGAATGTGCGGACAGTTAGCCACGGCACTCGATATTGCATCTGAGAAAGAGAGAAAGGAGAGAGATGATTTCATTAATAAACAATTGCTATAAACAAAGAACGAGAAATAAAGAATAAAATAACAATGAAATATAGCTCAACATTAATGACTGGTATCAGTACGTGATATTATGCGGTTAAACGATGATTAACGATTACAAGGTGATGAAGTGAAATAAGAACTTCTTTGTACCAAAAAGTTCGTAAAACATTTCGATATTACTGAAACATTGATAGTGACTCAGTTCAAAACAAAGGAATTTCATTTGAAGCGATACACAACAAAGTAACAAACGACACGTCATAGTAAACCTACACGTACCGAACCAGCGATACTCACACCGGTACGTCGCAAGAACTAAAGCAACAATTTTACATCGTTATCAGGAAAATACAGCATAAATTTACAAGGAAATTAAGTAAAAATCTGCAACTCAATCAAATTTAAAGTTAAACAGATGAGTTTCGTACTAGTGAGAATGCACTGATAAGCAAAATCGAATTTCACTACGTCATGTCGCAACTATGGCGCAGCCTGCGTCACTACATGTTCATGTTACGATCATTCAGACATCGCAACGAAGACGTAACTCCGATGTCATAGTGCACACAATTTTAAATCAGTCAGTGTGTACGTGCCATTTTCCGCCTGTTCCGATGAATGAATTAAATTTCACGGTAGATATCGCGAGTTAATCAAGGATTTTTTTGTACACATCCATCTTCTGCAATAACTAAAGAGCACTATACTTTGTCGACCGGTTTTCCCAAGCACTCTCATCAAGCAATGATATTTTATTTTAATCGCGTCACCGCACGTTAAAAAACTGCATGCGCTAACCCTAATTACGCCGTTTTCGTGTTATCATACTTTGAAAAATGGAATGTTTGCATCAAGCCATAAATTTATCAATGAGAGTGTTTCCTTTTTTAATTTTGTGAAAATTTTTTTAAATGAAGTGCCACGAGTTAGTGGAAAGCGATTTAAAAAAAAAAAAGTAATTTCAACAGTTCATTTAGAAATTTTACAATCTAGAATTCTGATAGTAGCCCCTTTTAAAAAGTTCTCGGATACGCCACTGTTTATGTTATGTTGTTGCAATTAAGTACTGAAAGAAATTAAATAACTCGAAATATTTTATTTATCAGGGCAAAATTTAATATATCGTGAATATTTATTAATGATAAATGTGCTGAATTTTCCTGCATTATCTATATATATATACATATATACACACACACACACACATATATATATATATATATATATATATATGTGTATATAAAAAAATGCATGCCGTTCTGTATGTCCTCGATAAACTTCGAAACTATCCATCCGATTGTTATGAAATTTGGACAGTTTATTTATGGGGTCAGGATGAACAATATAGGCTTATTTAAAAGTCAAAAAAAAAAAAAAAAGAAGAATTATAAAATAAATAAAAATTGATCGAAAGTGTGGCCACCCGCGTCGAAGAGTACACTCTAGCCAAAACTCCGATTACCAACACAATTGGTTATTGATGGATGGGGAAAAAAGAGGTGAAGAGAAATGGGTAATGTTTAAAAATGATATATACTCGTATACATTTTTTTTTTGTTTTCTTTTGTTTAATTGCGAAGATTTTTCGTAAGTTTTATTTTTAATTATTTTAATTTTTCTGATTATGTAAAATGTTTTACTTTGTAATTTTTTATATTTATTTAACAAGAAGACTATGTTTTTTTTGTTATTTAAAACTGAAGGTTTTCGTTCAGTGTTTTGTTTTTCTGTTTTTGTTCAAAAATTGTGTTTCTTTTGTGTAAAGTTAAACGACGAAATTTATTCAGTTTAATTAAAACTGAAGGTTATTGTTTAACGTGAGTATTTTTTTTCTACTTTTTTGTTTAAAAATTGTATCTTGTAGGTAAACGACGAAATTTATTTAGTCCAGTTCGGACTGATTGGCGAACCTATTAATAGATAAATTTAATTTTAGTATTACATCGCACTCATTCACATTCTAGCTGTGTAGGCCCTCATTGTACGATTTCATTAAAGTTTTTGAAACAATTTTAAGTTGAACGGCGCGGGATAACGAGAAATTGCACTTATTTTGCTTTGGGCGACAGTAGAAAATTAGAATATCGAAAAAACGTTTCCTCAATCATCCGTTAATAGCAGACAAGCCAACGTTAAGACAGGACAACGCCTGCCGGGTCCGCTGGTTTAAAAATAAAACTTTCTCGCAAAATACTCCGTTGCTAATATTAAGCAGTTTTTCTTGACGCGCAGAACTTCCTTTTGTTCTCTAGAAGAACTGAATTTAGTACTGCTATGTGTTTAATGAAAATTTAAATTTTAGTCGTTGAACTTCTGAGAGCACAAATAAAAAAAAAACATTCCAAGACCGAACAAAAATCTTCAGAAGGCAGTACTCGCTGTAAAACACGGAATTTTAAGTTGTTTTTAAAATTTTCTGATGCTTAAACCTGACTGAAACTATATATCCGTAAAACAAAAAGACTTTAAAAACTACGATGCTACGAAAAAATCGGAAAAACTTTTTTACATATTTCTTACTTTTTTTAGAAATACTACTGTTTCATAAAAGAAGTAAAAAATTTTCATTTTACATATTCACCCCTTCACAATATCCGCCTTATTAAATTCTATTAAAAACAAAAAATTAAATAAATTCTTCGACTGAACACAAATTTGGGGAAGGCATGTAGACCTACAATATTTCTAAATAAATTTATCTGGAGCGCTATAGAAGTGTCGTTATTACGGGCTAACTGCATTATTGTTTCAATTTAATATAAAACGAAATTTTTTCCCAAAATTTACTGAACTGGCCTAAATGAGGGGTATTATAGCTCTGCATGACTTGGTCTGGATTACAATTCGGAACCTGTGCTGTAGCAGGTTGGTGATTTGTTTCGGAAAGTTGAAATGAATTTAGTTCTAATAGTTTCGCTGTAAATTATTATGCAGTTAATAGCTGACTTATTGAAGAGATTGAAAAATGATCTGTTATAGAATTCTTGTGTGTGTGTGTGTGTGTGTGTGTGTGTAACCAATTCTGCCTAATAGTAAAACTTAAGTGCAGCAGAAAATGCCCGTCTCATAAAGCAGGTAAGTGCTACTCGCTAATTAAATTGCATATTGTACTCATTATAGAAAAGATTGTAGTTTAAACTATCAAAATTAGTTCTCATAAACTACTAAAGATAATAAACATATATTGTTCGTCAATATCATTTTCTGAATGTAAGTTTTAAATTAACACGTACTAAACAATAGCATAAAACAAAACGTGTGCCAGCTTGACAATTTAGTATAACTATTGTGTCGCTAAAGTGGGAAATGTGCAATGTGTACGTGCAAACGTATTATTATATAAATCATGTTGTAGAATTGGATACGGTTAAAGGGGTGGGTTGTCTCAGCTGATTATACATCAGTTATGTGCAAATGTAGAGAAAGAGTTAAAAAGCAATGTGTATATATTGTGGTGTGCGGCTTAGTTCCAAAATTAGGTGATATTTGCTTATCATACAATATAATAGATTTACACAAGCATAACAAATGAAATCATAGGGATTAGCATGTTATCAGTATCGGTTAAATATGTAATAAAATGCATCTTAAACGTGCATACAAGTACCAATACATATTAGTATAGGTTAGCCAAAATATTACATCATTTAGTCAATAACAAATGCATTACGTGTTGCAGTCCAAGGGGGAGTAGTTTGCAGTATTTTCGGGCAGCCTTAGTTCTCTCTTGTCGCTTCAGAGAAGTAACTTTGAATGTAATTGCCATCCAATTATTTATGAAATTGAGGAAAAGTATTTTAATATTTCCGAACTTGGAGGAGTCATTAAATTCTGTTGGATTCCAGGTCACTCTGGTGGAGTACTACTTGGTGACCGAGTTGATTCAATTGCAAAAGAAGGTGTTAGAGCGGGTATTAAGTATTCACAACCCATCCTTCGATCTCCTAAACAAATCTAAAAGAGATAATCATACGGATTGGGTGAGTCTTATATTTAGTGAACAAGGGCCTGGTAAATATTTTCATATGGTCCAACCATCTCTGCCGTCCACACCTTGGTTTTATCGCATTAGTGTCCCAATTAGTTTGACCCGTAGGTTTGTGACCGTTGTGTGTAGGCTCCGCTCCGGCCATTGCCGTTTGGGTTTAAATTTTTCAAACACCGGACACTGCACGGGTTGTAATATCTATTGTTGACAAAATTCTAGAGAAGACATTATCCACTTGTTATTTAATTGCACCCAGTTCGATAACACGAGACTTGCGTTTTCTAAAGACCTCATGTCCTGCGGTGTTTATCCTCCATTGTGTACTTTTTATCTTCTCTGTTCCAGTGATAAAATTTTATTTGTTTTCTTTTTAGGTTTATTGAAAGAAACAGGATTGTTATTTGATCCCCCCCCCCATTATTTTTACTTATTTTTTCTTACATTGTAGTCTTTGTCCAGTGTGGCCGTGACTACTTCCTTTTTCTCATAATGCATTGTGAGCATTGCCGGGCAACTGTGGTCATAATGTGAGATAGAAATATTTATCTATTTATCTAGACCTCTTCATCACTAAAAACTTTAGTATTCTGTAACTTCTATTACACCACACCATTCGATTTGGGGATACACATGGTAATGCTTTGAGAATAAAAACATTTTTTGGATATGAAACGTTTTTGAAAACCTAAAGGTCGAAATATAAAGTAAACACCTGTCCTGCAGGAAACATTTATAGTTATTTCTATTTTTTTTTTAAATATCAGGTGTTTCAGAAAAAAAGCATACGATATTTGTTATATGAATTTTAAATGATTCGTCTCGTTTTACCTGCATAATTACCGTAAAAATACCCTTCAAAATCACATTTTATCTAAACGAATTAAAGGTCGAATTTTCAAATAAGATTAACCAAGGAATTTTTTCGAAAAAGAACATATAATTAGCAAGCTTTCAGCGATTAACTGCAAAATTATTCAAAAAGCACGGAGGTAATGTAAATCGATGGGGAAGGAATTTTTGAGAACCCCGGTATCGCACTAAACATATTAACACGGTCGAGCGCCAAACGATCGCGGCCGCAGCCAAACGAACAGAGTCCTCCATGGCGCGCCGTATGTAAACAGAACGAAATTTCGAAAAATTTGTTAAATGATAACATAAATATTTATAATTTATATATTTATGATGAATAAATTGTTTTGTAAAGTTTAAAAACTTTTGTTATTTAATATAAAAAATATTAATTATTTTATAAATGACTTGTAAAATATTTTTGAATAAATATTTCCTTATTTGTAATGTAATTTGAATTTAATTAAAATGTCACGACTGAAAATTTAATAGTACCATTTTTATTTCGAAAAAACTGCGCTTCTCAGTTTCATATGGTGTACAGAGAACAACTATTTTCTGATGCGAATCCGTAATTCGTTAGTAAACGACGATTGTTTAAATGCATTTTATATGATTGCACGGTATTTCGCAAATATATTTTCATAAGAATTCTAATTCTAATTTTAATACTAAACAATTTTGCGCATTCATTACACTCGAATTATGTGTATATTTCATCCAAAAGCTTACTATAGTAGGCGCACGTTGCATTTTTAAATTTTGACTATATATTAAATATTAACAAGCACAAACATTTTAATAAAGAAGTTAAAAACCAAAATGGAACAAGACAAACATTAAATCGAAATCCAATAAAAAAAAAAAAAAAAAAAGGCCTAATTTAGTACATAATACATAAAACAAACTATACATTTTAAACCATTATTCGCTTACTACAACGGTTTTGCCCGTGCTAAACTTTCGTGACATAAAATTGGGACATTTTTTCTAAAGGGGGTCGGCCTAAGAATTACGTTGTAATTAATATATATATATATACATATATATGTTTGTATATATATACATTAAGAACTCGCCTCCTGCGACCCATGCTTCTCTCACGTTCTTTTTCATTTGTATATGGTAATTTGAAATGATATAATGATTTTTCTTGTTCGGTTATATTTTTAAAAAATAATTGGTGAGTTCTGAAATGAAAAATAAAACAAAGTAATTAGAAGAAAAAATTCAAAAATTGAATTTCATCGTATCTATTTAACACAAGATTGATTATTGATTATGTGATTTTAAACTGACTAGGCGTCTTGGACTATTTTCGGTATTATATAGTTTAGAAGTAATGTTAATAAAATAATACCGTGTTCAGACCCCTGTCATCACGATGTGCAAACTTTAAAAATATAAACAATCCAAAAAGCAATAATTTAAAATATTAAATACGCTTTATATCAATTAATAAATATTAATAATAACTCTGAGGTATTATGAATATAATAACTAGCGCGCAATATAATCTAAACTGAACAATTGTATTTTGTGAGTAAAGTACATACGGTAGCAAAGATTTGTTACATAATAACTGGTTAATAAATTAAAGTAATTCTCGAAAACTTTTTTAAATATTTTTAAATGAGATTTGAGCGTCAGAAACACCTATAAGTGCTGGTAATTAAAATAAAAATTATCATTTCTTTAAATTTATATAACGTGTTTTCAATTTTAAAGAAAAGAATATGACGCATACAACCTGAACAGACAAATAAACAATTCTTTAACCAATTACACTAAACTGAAATTAAACGATTCACCTGTAAATACTGCGGCGGGACCGTGATCGGAGATAACTTCAATAAACCCTGCACGAATTCCTTTAAGAGTTCCCAACAATTCCCGGCGACCATACACGATTTGTATTCAATCTAAAAACAAAAAAAAAAAAAAAGCTAACAAAAAACACTCTTGTAGCATCTTTAGGGCTAGAAAAACATACTTTCTCGTTTCCAGCGTACGGTGTAACAAAAAGTTTTAACCGTTTCAAGACTAAAATTAAGACACGTTTTATCATAAATTCGTTTCATTCAACTGCGCAATTCTTTTTACATAGCAAAAAGAATACCTATTAAGTAACAAATATACGTGTGTACTCACCTCTAAGAGGACACCTTTGAAATTTTGACCCATTGCGACAGAACCAATTTTAATACAAAAATCGCACAGCTCGAACCGAGGTCCTTTAATTTCGATTTTCGTCTGCTTTTTCGATGTGTAAACCGAGGCCATTTTCACTAGAAGCAGATCGAATAAATTGTCCGCAACAACCGGAATAGTTTTCGTACCAGTCTCTAAGACAGCAAACACGGAAGCCGGATACTCGGAATTGTGCATTACGTGAACTGTACGTTGTGAACCTGTAGCAAAAGACCGAAAATTATTTCGTTACCAAACGGGCGAACAATGAAGAAAAATACATAATCCGGGTCTTCTACAGACAGTTGAAAAAAAATTAGTATCTTTCCCCTCAAAACTAGTCAAACGCTCGATGAAAAAAAATCAGCGGCCTAGTTGACCAGGCAGAGGTATTTTTTTCAAGTAAAACCTGGCTCGAATCCCGCTGTCACGCACTGAAAATGTACAAAAATCTCACTTCCGTTACGCTAATATTCATTGTTGATGAGTGTCTGAAATAATAATCAAAAAACAAAAAAAAAAATGTTGCAATATTCATGTTTTTTTATCTTTTTAGACACTATTTTCGAAATTCTTGCTGGTTTTAGGAAGAAAGAAAGAAAAATTCCTCGCTTAAAGCTTAAAGTTTAAAACTGTCTATGGCTAGAAAGTGACATGTACTCGCAAACAAGTTTTATTACAGACATTCAGAGTGATAGATACGGTATTCCTTCATTTAGCAAGAGAATGTCGGTTTTTAATTTATGACGATGATAAAGTTGCATGTATTTCATAACTGTATAAATAAAAACGAATGTAGAGACGTTTGCCGAACAAGCAAAATATAATCAAAACCACCATTAGCGCCATCATGAAGAGCACCTGCAACATTATCAGCATTTACTGGCTGTCCAATTTTCTTTAATTACAAGTCAGTTCAATTGCCCTCTCTCTGCTTATAAAAAATGTATATAGTTTCTCGGTAGGTGCGGTAGGAAATTTTTGATTGGCGATGCATCATTTCTGGTGCACAGTGCAGAATTAATTTTTTTTATATGCTAAAAACTTGTCTAAGAACTAGCTCGACTGATTCTTAAATTGATTAAATTACTTTCACAGAATTTTTCAAGGACTTTCTTCCAGTCACAGTTCGCATTATCGGATTATTTTATTTGTCAGCCACCTATCGCGGAAAAAAAAAAAGGATATAATGAAGTATACTTTGAAAAACATGTAACATACATTACCGCATACATCAAAATTACTGCTTATTAGTCTCGTCAACCAAAATAAACAGACCTTCTTCCTCTATGGTATACTCTCGGCTAGTAAACAACTTAAATCAGGCACGGAGGAAATAATTTATCAAAAATTAGCCCTTCGAAAAATTCCGCTCGATTTGCATCATCGTGAGGGTAGGAAAGCATTACAATTATTATGCCGGTAGGTCTCAAAAAACTTGTAACGTCTGTTTTTCAGAGTGACAATAATTGGTCATAAGATTCTGCAACCAGGACATGATGATTACAGAAAAGCGTTTCTAGTACGATACTTTTAACAATCGTAATAGCAATTCTACTAATTTTCCCGCGAAACCTATGTGTTATGGCCGTGTTAGCTTTCCTTTTTTACTTTATGAGGTCAGCATATGGCTTACATCAGACAATTCCGATTCTGTTTTCATATTATCGGTAGAAAGTCTTGAACGAAAGAAAAAAAAGGATAAAAATAGCCTTTATTTATGCAGCGCACCGTCTTTAATTAAGAACAGATTTTATTTTAAATAGATAATTGCATCGAAGTAGGAATCATTACATGTACGGGTCAGGATTTTTTTTCTTCCTTTTTTAAAATAAGTTATGGGTCCTACAAGGCATACTCCTCGTCTGTGGGTGTCTAACACTCTTATCATCGTTTACTCATAAATAAAGCTATAATACGTCTTAATACATGATTTACCATCATAAACAGGATACATATAATATTAATACACTTTTGACGGATATCCGTCTTAATTATATACACGCGATCGATTCTCCACTATTTGTCCATGTACAATTAAGAGCTAACTTACTGTCACTCATTCGTGTTATCAACCCCAGCCACTGCTTAATTACGTAGTATTAGTTTTCACAGTCCTATCTCTGTATTTTCGTTAAATCTTCTGCAATTCGTACCAGAAATTTAATTAATTCTGCCTCCTTAATTTTTGTTTAATACCTTTCGGTCGAGTATAGTACACCTCCCCGTGATTCGTAGTTGTTCTAGCTTTATTCGTCGAAAATGATGGAACATTTTTAGTCTTATGCTCAAGCAGCCGGTGATAATAACATAACATCTTTCGAGATATTTCTTTTTTCTCTTTCCATCAGCTTATGTTACTACTAACCTGATCTTCTTTAGGGAATATTATCTTTCCTTTTGCTGATGAGTATCTTTTTGATTATCGTACTTTGATTCCCTCCATATTGATATATTTCATACAAGATTCGTGACAATAGCGTTAAAGTATACACGAAGACCAACTTATGATATTTATTAAGCTAGTCAATTTCTTACGTAGCTTATTCTAACTATATCATTATTTTTGTTATTATTAATTATTAATTTTATGCTGTAATAAGAAAGATAAAAAATCATTGTTATAACTTTGAAACACTCCTTCGTACAACCAGTTAATTAGGCAATATTATTAGTTGATTACTGTTGGAAGATTTAACTCTCCTGCAAACAGTTTCTAATTAGCTTACCATAGGATTGCACAGAAAATGTTCTTTAATGTTGTAATATTATTAATTTACCCGTTGTAAGCACACAGGCAATATAAAATACAATTAATATTGTACCAACACACGCGATCACTTACATAATATAACAAAAAAAAAATAAACCTAAAGCGCAACAAACAGAGTGCGAAAAAATGTTTTTTTTCAACTACATCAGAAATAACTATTTCCAAACGAATGATAGAAAGAAAATAAGTATATTTTCCTGCTTAAAAAAAATGAGTAAGCTTATGAGACTTGTGTGACTACCGGCAATTCGAATAACCTGAAAATGTACGGAAGAATTTATAATTTCTTACATTTTTTTTTCTTTTTTTAATCGACCACAGAATGTTTAAGTTAAACTTAAACAAATAAAAAAAATAGCCAGAAACAAAACAAAAAAGCCCGGGCAAACTACCAATAAACCCGAAAAAAGTGCAGCGGAAAATAAGCAATTACCATCGGTAAAAATAAAAACAACAATACCAATTTAAAAAGTAAACAAATTACAATGCAATAGATTTCATATATGTATTAATTACAACGTAATTCTTAGACTACCCTCCATTAGAAAAAATGTCCCCATTTTATGTAACGTTTGTTACATTTTATAGGATTTTTGTGATTATGTTATTATATTCATATGGATCTATTTAGAATTACGTTGTAAATTTTGATCATTTTATACAAAGTAAAGAAGAGAAAGACACAGAAATGTAAGCAGGAGGAGTCATACAGCCCCTTGCGAGACCATAATGACTGAGTTTATATATATATATATATATATATATATGTGTGTGTGTGTGTGTGTGTGTGTGTGTGTGTGTGTGTGTGTGTGTTTATGTATGTATTTACAAATGAAAGGTAGTCAAAAATCCCAAGGGATCAGTGAAGTAAAAGATCGGAATTTCGAAGTCTCGTTTCGCGGAAACTGGATAAGCGAGAAATACTCGCAAAAAGCAATGGCTCAATTTTGACTGAAGACATTTTCTTCCCAAATGCTGATGACGTGCGGTAAAGTCTTTTAATTAAAGCTAATGTTACAGCGTATACTTTTTTTTCTGTTTTTTTTTTTTTTTTTTTTTATTATTATTATTAATGGAAAAGCCCGATATATGTACGTAATACCACATTTTCGATTTTCGATAATTCATGAAAGGCGCCCGAAGTTAAAATATGCTAATTACCAAAGTTATAAAATCATCAGGATTTTGTATCAAAACACTGAAATCATTTTTTTTTTTTTTTACCCCCCTTGGGTTTGCTACCAAAGAGCATTAGCCCAGCAAAAAGGAATAGATACATGGAATAGAATAGAAATTGTATTTTTATTCTGTCGACAATGGAATCAAGGAACACCCCTAGGACAGGAACAACAGAGAGAATAGGTAGAGAAAGAACATACGAGGCGTTGAAAGGAGCAGGAAAACCAAGCTTTAAAAGATGATAATAAAGTAACTCACGCTCGCGAGATAAACCGGAGCACTCGAAGAGCACGTGATTCGCATTACAAACATACACTGGGGGAACCTTCAGTATCCAATGGATAATTATGAGATGCAGCCAAAGAAAAGCGATTTAGTGAAGAAGGAAGGAGACTATGCGAGTTCGTTTTTAGACATTGATCTTCGAAAGAAAAAATGAAATCTGTTATACGCACTTTTTTTTATTACAAAAATTTTTAAACGTAAACAAATCGTGAAATCGCACATTTAAGTAAAAAACTTCGAACGAACGTGCAACTGAACGTGAAAAAAGCATGTTTGCAGGTATGCCAAATTTTAATACCAGTTTACATAACGATTAGATGTAGTTCATAACGCCGCCACTTTCGTGGGAGGAAAATCGAAAGTTCAAAACTAAGCCTCTTGGACGTATATAGTAGCTCTACTTTACAACCTTCCAAAAGATGGCGCCAAAATCGTCAGCATAAAACGACGAAAACGTGATTAATTCAAACGTTTAAAAGCTGTCACTACAGATATAATTCGTAATATGAAAAAGGATAAAGTACACGTTTTCAGTTTGCGATTTTAGCACCACGTTGCAGCAATGAAATTAATAAAATTTATTCTAATTCTAGTTTGAGTACAAATGATACATTTTTTAATCTAAAAATAGTCAAGTACACAGCATAAGCACTCAGAAATCTGAGTAGTTGATTCATTTGTCGTAAAAACTAAACAATTTGAGATTTCAGAAGTCATTTTTCAAATTTCAAATCAAAATAGAGAAAAAATAAGCTGACAGCGGCACTCCGAGAAAAAGTTTTTCGAGGGTAATGCCGTTGTCAGAATTAAAATCGGATCAGAAACGGGAATTGATAGGAAAATTTCGACATAATTAAATCGTAGACTAGTAATGAATTACTAATAATAACCGACTAGTTCGAAAAGATTCCCTTCCGACCACAAACGGCAAAGAGTTATACACTTTTTTACTTGTTGCATTCACAGATTTAAATACACATTCGGTGCGCATATAATTAACACGTATTACGTTCTGTGAACTTACACCCTGCACATCAAAATTAATTTTTGCTTTAAAAGAAAAATTCTTGCAAAACAATACAAAAAGAAATAATAAAACATATTTACTTTTAGTTGAAATATTTATAATAAATTTTTCTATTATATAAATTTACATATTTTATAATCGAAAATTTATTTTAAAAAAAAAAAAAAAAAAAACAACAACAAATATAAGGTTTAATGTCGTACAAAAAGTAAGTTTTCTTCTTATGTTTCTTTTTTTCGAACCGGGCAACAGTACGAGACGAAATTTATAGAAGAGAAAAGGAGGATTTTCAAACCGCATTGTGTATTGATTATGCTGTGATACCGTCAACAGTCGTAGTGCATTCATAAAGAACAGTTCCACATAATGCATTCGATTATGAAGTATTTTTAAAAATTGATAAATTTTGAAGATCATAAAGTAACGCGGATGCTTTAACATATAGGAACTCCTATGGATGCAGTGTGGAATTGCCCGATGACATCGTACGATACAGCTTATTATCCTTTCACACAGCTGATCCCTTTACGCAATACAATTTTACCTACTAATATATTGCGATCTCTTCCGAGTCCCACGTTCAGGGCCGATATACATATATTCCGATTCCTATAACTCTAAATGTATCATCCTATATCATTTTATCTTATTTATATTTTTGATATTCATCATATAAAAATTATATATAAATAGCATGTAGTATTTGGATTCTTTAACGGGCTTTCTTATGCTACGTTATAATTGTTACCACTGCTATTTTTAATTAACGTTACGTTTCCTGTACCCTTACAATATAAATTTTTTGTTTCAAAATGACCGTTATTTAGATTTCATTAAACAACCGATCTGAAATTTTCAAAAGTATATGTATCTATAAAAAAATAACATTAAACCCCTTAAAATCATCGCCGTGGTTACTTCACCGCCAATCAATTTTTCGGACGCAACCCCATTGTCAATTATTAATAACTCTTCTGTGAATGCAATAAAAAAATTCATCTAATTTTACGAATGAGCAGAGTGAATCGTTATATAATTCTGTGACAGTACAACTTTGCGCAATTTAAAATTTTAAACCTAGTTTGTAGGTAAAAAATAAGAAACTGGCAAATGATTGTGACTATTCAGCGGATTAATTAATGAAAGTCATTCGAATTTTATTTGGTAAAATGAAACGTTAAACGTTAAAACCTAATTAGCACACACGTGATCGTCTATAAACTGATCAAATCGACTGATCTAACATTTAATCGTCGTGCCTTAATTAACTTTTCTGAATTATCAAGGCGAAATTACTTTTAAACCCGCCGAAAAACTTGTTGGTTAAAACCCATCAAAATTTATTTTCACTTTTTACCTTACCTGTTCTAGTTAATGCGTCTTTACTGACGAACCCGGCAATCGGTATAATTCAACTTATCTCACCTATTTTAAGTCCATGAAAAATCGACAATTTAGTTACGAAGCAAAAAAAATTGAAATAAAGTAAAAAATAAATGCTAAACGAAAAATAGCGAAAAGTTTAGTGACCTATGCATTATTGACCGCGGCAACAAAAGGCAATACCGAACACCGTTTAAGTACATCTAATTATCTGCTAATAGCCCGCAAAACCGAGACTACTTTTAATTTCCGCAATTTCTAACGCGACGGTTCGATTCAACCGATTTTTTAATTTATAAAGCGCCACTGTCCTCTGGAAACTTTTCACCGCAGTGCTTTAAGTGTATTTTTTCTCTGTTACGATTAGAAATTCAGAAAGTGACTCAGAAACCTCCGTGATTTTAATTTTTATGACGGGCGAATCAATTCCCCTCCTCGAATTCCGTATTTATATTGAAGACATTACCTCGTTTTCGGTACGGATAAAACAAAATCTAATAGCCCGAGAGCTCATCAACATTTTTGGGTACGTATTTGAGGCACTTCGAAAACTTGCTCAATACGTCCTTCAGTAATACCTAAATGCGAAAAGACAGAACTGGCTGAAGGGTTAGGGGGCTTAAGCGACCCTTAAATGTGTAAAGATGGGAACATTTTTTTGCAAAAAATGTATTTGAGGCACGATGAAATTTTAACATGTTAAAATTTAGTATTTGAAAAGTTAAAAAAATCAAAAAGCCAGATCATTTACCCAGGGCAAAAGTGTTGCCAGGTGCTTGCAAAATTATGTTTTAAAAAATCGAAAAAGTGTATTTGAGGCACGATGAAATTTATACAGGAATTCGTGGTTAAAAATAAATATTTACAAAAAAACAAGTCGTTTCGGTGGGAGATTTTACCTGCCGGGCGATTGAGAATGTTCAACGTGAGTGTGAGTGAGTAGCGCTATGGGTAGGTTAAAGTGAAAGAGGGAGCGTATATCGGCAACTGTCTCAGTTGAAGGACGACGCTGCGATGCCATTGGCTCTCGCGTAACAACGTGACTTACAGCACGCTAGAGGTTTTTCCTAGTATTTTGAAGTATTCTCAATCCCATAATACAACGTATTTCTTTATCACATGTTATTATTCCATAGTTTTGTTATTAATTTCGTTGCCATTCGTTAATTTGCTTAAAAGACAATAAAAAAATTATTGTGTTTAACGAAAAAACTTTTAAAAAATTCTTGAAGTGTTAGAAATCAGGAAACTACATAGGTTAATACATTACGAGAGTTAGACGAAAAACTGGAAACTAATCACCACAAAAATTTACAATTCCATAAAGAAGCATTTGATGAAATTTGTAGTTTTATTGATCAAAGTATTTTGGAACAGAAAACATTCCACTCTTAGTTATGTAGATATAATAACGAACATAGCAATAACAAACGGTGATAATTATGACGTCTTCGGTAAAATTCACTTTGAGATGAAATTGAAAAAAAAAAATATATAAAGATGAGTTACAAAAATATATTAATGACAATAAAAAAATTGTGGGACCAAAAGGTTATTTAGTCAATGATGACTTGTTTTCACTCTTATAGAAGAAAAAGATATCCAAAATTCTGCTCTTATTTTACGACAAACAATTTTAAACGTGGAAAAAACAGCATTACCCGAAAATTTGCACACCTCAGGTTTCTTGGAGGGAGAAATCAAAAGACCGCAAATAATAAAAGATTTTTATTCGGCTGTGTTGTATGTGTATCGCTACAAAAGTATAAAATTCACGGAACATGAACGAAAATGTTTCTCATTGGCTGACGATTTAATTTTTAATGTTACACATGGAAAAATAAAAACCAGTAAACATATTACACTTGGTATGACATTAAAAAGTATAACGAGTTCCCGAAAAGTTGTTGAGATCATAAATAGGTATAGCCATTGCCATGGGCGTCGCCAGCAGGGGGCAGGGAGGGGCAGCTGCCCCCCCCCCGGAGCCTTGAAACTTTCTAATCAACTGGCATTGATGAATATTCATAGGCACGTAATAATGGACAATTTGGAAAATTTATGTTTTAATTAAGATTTTATTCTTGTTTAATAAAATATTAAGCCTTTACAACTTATAAATTTCATTTTTCCTATAACTCATATCCTCTTTCTATCATCTTGCCCCCCCCCCTGTCGACTGGCAACTCATCTTGCCTCTCCCTGGCTCATCGGCTGGCGACGCCCTTGGCCATTGCTGCAGCTACCATACGATTGAAGAATTAGAAACAGAGGCTACATTTTCGTCAACCAGCCGATCCATGCTGTGTCTTGAAGGTTTTGTTACTGAAAATGATGTAATGGAGTAGCGTTTGACAACTTAGGTAAAGGTACATTACACGACACTGTTGGTATGGTTTATCAAAATATATCTCCGGTAAACAATTTAGAAGACGATGTTTTTGTAGAAGTGCAATAAGAATCAACTTTAACCTACCCATAGCGCTACTCGCTCACACTCACGCTGAACATTCTCAATCGCCTGGCAGGTAAAATGTCCCACCGAAACGACCTGTTTTTATGTAAATATTTATTTTTAGCCACGAATATTATCCTGTATAAATTTCATCGTGCCTCAAGAACATTTTTTCAAATACTAAATTTTAACATGTTAAAATTTCATCGTGCCTCAAGAACATTTTTTCAAATACTAAATTTTAACATGTTAAAATTTCATCGTGCCTCAAATACATTTTTGCAAAAAAATTTTCCCGTCTTTAAACATTTAAGGGTCGCTTAAGCCCCCTAACCCTTCAGCCAGGTCTATATTTTCGCATTTAGGTATTACTAAAGGACGTATTGAGCAAATTTTCGAAGTGCCTCAAATACCTACCCAAAAATGTTGGTGAGCTCTCGGACTATAAATGTGTTATATTACTATATAGAAGTGAATAAATATACGGTTGTTTATGTTTTTACCGTTTTCAGATTTAAAATTGGATCAGTTACGCTCAAACTAGAACTAGACTAAACCACATGGTTACACAGAGATATAATACAAAATAAATTCAGCTCTCTTTTTTTTTTTTCTATAATTATAAATTTAGATCAGGTTGAAAATAGGTACGTAATTATTTTAATAATAATAGTAATAACAATGTCCTAGAAACATAATTAGATGAAAAAAACAAAATAATTATCATAAATGAAAAACAACACCGCCACTTTTTTCCGTTATTTCATGTACGGACATATTAAAATAAAATAAAATATACATAAACGGATTTTTAATGATTGCTTTAGTCCATTCTTCTTTAATTATTTTTTCAGTTAATTCCCATTATAGTTTTCGGATGTATTTTTCAGTCGAAATGATGCCAAACATGTTCGATAAAATTAACATCAGTGCTTTACGGATGCACGTCAAGCACTTTTGAACAGTTATACAACAACTACAATCGTGTATTATACGCTTTATGCTTAGCACATCATTAACTTGATGAAACGTGTGGAAAAATGTTTAACTCTAATTTTTTAGCACTTTTGAACAAACGCTGTGCTTAAGCACATTGTTGCAATTATTAAAATTAATTTTTTCATCAATCAAGACCAGTTTCCCAACTCCAGAAATTACCAAATGTTCTCAGACCTTAACATAATCGCCGCCTCGCCTTTAAAATTATCAACTTTCACCAGTAAAAATGTCACTGTTCCGGTAATTTGTGTTATTTTCAATAAACTACTCAACAAGCTTTAAAGGTTTTTTTTCGACCAATGTGATTTATTTACGACTTTTCCCGAGCGAGATCCATCTTCCCGAATTATTCATCGCACTAATATTGTTCTCAACCTGTCCCTCATTACCAAGGTAGCGATTCTCGTCGCACTGATATCCTTTTTGACGCATATTCCGTAAGTAAATCAATTACCTTGTTTGGTCCCCATTCCGCTAAATTGATTTAACCGTGTTTTCGTATTTACAATGCCTTCTTATAACATCAGCAACGGTGCCTTCTCTTAATTGTAATGACTTTGCGAATTTCCGATATGACAAATCCTTCGCATGATAAAAAGTTATGAACCGACGTAAATTAAAAGTAGTATTTTTATTTTTTCAAAGCACATTTTTAAACGCCTTTAATTGAAACAACTTTTAACCAATGTAAATGCTGTACAATATACATAAATGTATCATCGCCTAGTAAAATGTGCATCAAAGTGCACCCTGATCATAGAAATTCAAACGAAAATTTTTTTACCGATTCCTTCTTGCGCTGTTTAAATATTAAAGTAAAGTGTTTTTTTTGGGTTTTTTTTTTTTTAATTGGCTCACACCTCTTATGGTGCTGACCGAACTTCTCTATTACGAATCTATCGATATTTGATCCGGTCTAAAAGCGAGCACGGAACTACATTATATTCCACAGTGAGCTCTTCTGCTCTCAACTCTATAAACGTTGTTCAGAATTCAGCTTTCCGCTTGGCTACTGGAATATTTCGCACTACGCCGATTGACAGTTTGCACTCTGAATCATCAGAATGGCCTTTAGGGCTCGCTATCGATTTTCTCGTGAAATCTAATTCACACCAACCGTTCGTAGTGTGTTCATGTTCTCTCTCAGCACTCAACGCTTTGTCCAACGAGTTCAGCCACGATCAATATCCGGTAGCCATACGATTATACACTTTCTACTATACAACCCGAAAATAATCTGAAAACTTTTTCTAGCGACTGCACATTCCGATAAAAATTAGATATTACTTCATCTCTTGCTAGTTCACTTTTACCGAAGAAAGTATTACGTTTATTGGAAAAAGCAATTTGCTCGCCTTTAATCGATAAATGAATAAACATTATAATGACAACTCGCAACTATTACGGAACGCGCATCTGTTTAATAAATGTAGCCTTGCAACAACATAAAACGGAAATATTTAAATTCTCAGAAGTCGGTTTAATAAATACTTACAAGTACATGCACTTTTCATGCCACGAAGGCAAAGTAGTGTGCTAAAAACAACAATTTATATTTAGCAGTCCAAGCAAGGTTGTTCAGTTTACACTGCGATCATATTTATTTTATAATACTTATCTATGTGTATATCTATGTATAAATAAGCCAAGACAAAACAGTTCAGTACTTTTTTCCCCTCGGTTTATTAACCGATTTTCTTTTTCTTTTCTTTTTTTTCGTTTAGTAGCTATTGACAATCTTTAGTGTTATCAGTATAAAAATGTTGGAATCAGTTATTATTTTTTCTCTTATTTAAATAAAAAATTAATACAAAAAATGAAAAAGAAATCGCAAAAGCCAATAAATCTGTTCTTATTAAAATGTTTTAATTTTTCTTAATAATCATCATTATTTTACCGTTTACTAAATCTTAAGGTGTCACTTAATATCAATAAACGAGGGTTTTGTGATTTACTGTTATTTTATTGAATTTATTTTTTATTCAATTGTTCTGTATTGTAAATATATATAAAAGAGTGTGTTCTCAAATATACAATGAACGAATGTATAAGAGTGGGAAAAAAATTTTGGAAATATGCAATATGTTTTCCCCAAATTTTTGATAATAATTATGATCGAATTTCGCCCAATGGACGAACACTGGTATAAATAAATAATATATACGGGGTGTGGCAGCATAAATTCCTTTTTTAAAATGCGTCACTTTTTTTCCACTAAATTTTTTAAAGAAATAATAATAGAAAATCAAATAACATACTTTAGATCCCATTGGCAATATGTATGCTTCTTCCCTTGCAGTTTTATTTCGATTTTATGATGTAGTAGAAAAAAAGTGGCGCATTTTAAAAAAGGAAGTTATGCTGCCGCACCCTGTATATATACATATATAAACTCGACCATTAGGCCTCGCAAGGGGCTGTGCCCCTTGACCCCTATTGCTTATATGTCTGTCTTTTTCTCTTCTATACTTTGTATAAAATGATCAAAATTTACAACGTAATTCTAAATCGGTCTATATGAATATAATAACATAATCACAAAAATCCTATAAAATATAACAAACGTTACATAAAATTGGGACATTTTTCGTTACATGAAATTTGGACATTTTTTTTAATGGTGGTAGCCTAAGAATTACGTTGTAATTAATCTTATATATATATATATATATATATATAAAAATCCCATGTCACAAATGTTTGGTCGCGGTAATCTCCGAAACTACACAGAAATTTTCACACTGTGTGTGATTTGGTTTAACTTAAAAGATAAGATAGTGTTTATTTCGATTAATGACCTCAATATTTTTTTATTGCAAATTAAATGGTTCATTAGGATAAAAAGTTGTAATTAGTTATAATGAAATTTGCATACTAGGGGTATTTTGAGCCAATAGATCGATCTGTCAAGGTCTAATCCATGGAAAAATTCGGTTTCATGAGTTTTAAATAGGTTTTAATGGTTTCAGTATCATACGAATCGGGGTTGGTGGCGCAATCTTTCGACGACGATCTAATAGAAAATTTGTTCTGCCTTTAGTATTACTTTTTTTGATTTTCGAACGTCGTCGATTATCAGCTCTGGTAGTGTCTTTACCTGGAAACGGCGAGGAACGAATAGGCAAAAAAAAGGCATCGATCTTGGCTCTCAGCCGATCAGCGGGCGGTCACATAATGGCGGTTCGAAAATCATGCGCTACGCATGCAGTAATAATATATGCATACATGTATATAACAAAAAAAAAAAAAAAAAAAAACATAAACGAATCGAAATTATCATAACAAACAATTGGTTTTTTTTTTGTATTAATTTTATATTTAAATAAGAAAAAAAAAAACAACTGCTTTTTAACAGCTACTAAACAAAAAAAGAAAAAGAAAATCGGTTAATAAACAAAGGGTTTTGCCTATTTATATGCAGATATTAAATGTTTTGTGTATTTATATGTTTGTTTGTGAAAGTGAATTACTGCGAATATGTTGTGCACATTTTTAAAAAACCCTTATGTGTAGTATACCGTTATTATTATATTTCGCAGTGATTAAGTCGGAAATTTTTTTCAAATTGGTTGGGAAACAGTTGATCACCGGTAAAATTACAAGACGCTTTTTATTTATTTCTATAACGAATAAACATGGTATAGATAAAGCTGACGACCCTATATACCTAAAATATAATTTTTCTAATAAAAAACGTATAGAAATATATTCATAACAATCAACGTGTGCAGTCATTGAAAACATTTTCCAACCATCCGGAAAGCGAAATGGAAGGACCTCTAAATTTTTGTTGCGATCAATATTGAAAAGCAAAGTTGTATGGAAAAAGTCTTTAAATTCATAAATTAGTTATAAAATATTTCATGTTTTGTGAATATGATATGGATGAAATGTTCGACTGCGAACATTATAATAAGTGTATCAATCATTTTTTGTATGCTTTTCGTGCTCCGAGTTAATTTAGACCTATTAGTATTTTCGTCTCGGTAAATTTGCTTCAGACCGTCCGCTACTCGCATATTATCCATGTGTATTCGTTTTTAAAGTGTGTTCGGCATTTTCGTAACTTTTGGTATTATTGTATGAATATATTCACATTTGTGCGGTGAGTGTTTTTTTTTTTTTATATTTCAGTCGTAACAAATATTGTGATTTATTATTTATCTTAGCGAGAAAAAAAATTTAAAAATGTTATAAAAGACTATATATAAAAAGGCGTCTATCACTTCGACTGCTAAATTCCCGTAAAAAGCACATAAAAATATATTCATAAAAATCAACGTGTGCAGTCATTGAAAACATTTTCAACCATCCGGAAAGTGAATTCGAAGGTTCAATCCTGTGTGTTTTTAGATTGGCTAAAACGTTTTTATCTTTATTAGTAAACATTAGTTTGACTGTATTGAATGGATTAGTGTAATATTAATTCAACGTATTACAATGAGCAACAGCAACGCGCGGCCTGGTCTGCTATCTATAAATATATAAAACAAAGTCTGGTTAGTTACACCATTTATAACTCAAGAACGGCTGGACCGATTTTTACGATCTTTGATTTGTTGGATTTGTCGCCGCCCCGAATAGCAGAATACGAAATTAACAAAAAAGAAAAAAAAAACGATGAAGAAAATTCAATTTTTTTTGCTGTTTTTGGTCCAAAAGAGGGGTTTAAATAATTTTTTAACCGTAATTTTTGAATTTTTACGAAAGGGATGCTGTGTTTCGTTTTACATTTTGAATTTCGCTTTTAAAGGTTTATTTGGTGATGAGTTATGAATTTTTTAAGAGCGATTTTTGAGGTCGTTCTAAATAGAATATTATATATTCTAGATAGTTTCTTGTCGCCCAGCGAATCGCTCAACTTAAAATTGTAAATTGTCGTAGATCGAAGTTTAATTGTAATTTATGATTCAATTCTGATAAGTCAGACCGTTTCCGAGCTCTATTGTATAATTGAATATTTTTGTCGTTTCTGAGCCATCTTATTCGGATTATTCCGTACATTATATGTGTACGAAATCGTAAAAATCGGTATAAATTTACTTTAAGAAATTAAATTACTTTAGAAACACGTTTTTTCGTTTATAGCCCATCATCAGCTAAGTGCACAGAGTACACACTTTATTAAAAAGTATATAAATTGAGTGTGTACTCTGTGTTGTTAGCTAATGATATAGCCCGAAAAAGCATGTTTCCAAAAAGTAGTTTACTTTAATTTTTCAAAGTAAATTTATACTGATTTTCGTTATTAAGGGGAATCTTGCTGCCACGTGAATTACATTTATTTCAATGTAATTAAAATACTTTTCATTTTGATTTTTGTACATTTATTGAACTTAATTCATTTTGAGTATTAATTGTTGATAAGTTAACGCAACATTTATTGGTTCTGGGGCGGTACGAAGTTCGCCGGGTCAGCTAGTATATATATATACATATATATTTAGCTGTAGACAAGTCCGTTTCTGGAAAGCAATCATTCACGCTGTGAGAACCGTCCAAACGTTGTGAAACTTGAAATAGGTTCCCGGTTTTTGACCATCTTTTCATGATGTACAGATTACCATGTGTTTTTTGGAAAACTTTTGGTCTCACAATGACTATATACTTCCATGTATGTATATACAGATTTAGTTCGGAAGTTTTTAAGCAGAGAGCGTTTTACAGATTGTATAAATGCTTTGTGATTTAGCATAAACAGACTCAAAGTTTTATAACGTTTACGCGAGACCGAGCAAGTACAACATTTCCACGTCGTTTTAAAAATACATCATTATAAAGATGACTAAAGAATGTTGCGGGACCCAACGAGTGATCATTTAAACATGTGACATCGGTATCTCTCTCTTTCTCTCTCTCTCTTCAGTCGTATTATCCATTTGTGGACTTGTGACCAACCATCATAAACCAGTGGATCGAGTGCCCACTTGTCGCCATTTTTCTCTGTTGTTGCTAATTTTTACTAGTTCTGACAGAGACAATACTTGATTAATATTACATAAAATACATTGTAAAGTTTTAAATTATTTTACTATTTTAAAGAATCATAACGGTTTAAAAGACTGAAAATTCAATTATAATAATATTTACTATAAAAGATAATATTTTTAAAATATACCAGTGGGCGGTTAAATGCTGTTTAATTTTCATAAATTATTCTGGTTTAGATCTAAGTAACTATGACCAAAATACTTATAATTAATCAAAGCTGAAACTTCATTTGCAAATTAATCAACAATAATATCTTATTCCTCTGTCATATTTAATAATAAGATATATTTCTGTTAATGTAATAGAAGTTAAAGAAATAATGCTAAACATTGAATATATAAAAACTCTCATGCACAAATCAAATTTGGACTGGATTAAATTTTATATTTACACTGTTTTTGTCCCGGAATTCATCCATTTAGCCAGTATTGTCAATTACTTGGTTTCACTTACATGTATCTAAACTTTATATTCATTTTCTATACTTTTTATTTGGTCCTGTTTTTTTCATTATTGAACTTGTTAGAAAGGACATTAACCCAACAAAGTATGAAAATTAGGATTAGTATAAGTAAAACTTAAAGTGGTTTTCATTTTCCTCTAAATCATCAGTTACTTTAATTTCATCAAATTTTTTCCTCTATATTGTTCCCCTTTCCCGGAGAGGACTTTGATCACCTCAGACGTTTGATAAATATCTCGATTTAACCTGAAAAGTGTATACAAAATTAGTTACTTAAAATGGTTAGTGATACTCCGTCATTCTTTTTTAACAGAACGGGCAATGTGCATTTTAAATAAATATAATATGAAATAAGGAACAAAATCAAAGGTTCTCTCATTTCTTTTCTTCTAAATTTTGTGAACAGAGAGCATTGGTCCAACAACGTGTATGAAGCAGATGAAACAAGTTGTAATAAATTTTTTTTATTTGATGAAAACTTCTAAAAAAGGAACAACTGAAATGATAAGTAAAGAAAGAACATGAAAGGCATTATATAGAAAATCAAGTCTTAAGAGTTGAAAACTAAATAAATCACGTTCAAGAGATAAATTGGAACGTTCAAAAAGTATGTGATCTTTGTCACAAACATAATAGAAATTATTAGGGTACACTAGATTTAGTCAAGACAAAATAGACTAGAAATAAATGAAGAAGATTGATTAGGGAAATGACGGCAAGCTAGTTTAATAGCTAAGGATCGACAGACGGGAGAAATTGCAAAATCAAGTGCCCAGCGGCCTTGTGGGTAACCAATAAAGTTCACCTGAGGTGCGGCGATAATTGTTAATTGAAATGAGTTCGGAAATTTATTTTTTTTCGATTAATAAAGTGTGTGATAATTTAAAATGAAATTTAAGAATTTTAATTACATTTAAAAATTTCTGCATATCCAAAAATATTTTGAATAATCGATTTAATATACATGTATATTTTGATAAATGTTTCAATCCTACACAGAAAATTTAGCTAAACGAAATGTTGAATAAAGTGTCATATTTCCATTTATATACTCGTATTTTTATAAAAATTATGCTAATTAGAATCCGATATTAAATTTAACCGGGAAATTATTGAAATTAATACGTGGTTAATATTTATTCAATGAACTGTTAATTTACAAAGTCATCAGTTTAAAGCTTAATAACAAAAGCTCGTTATTAGTTTTAACAGTAAACGAAATACCGTGACTCGTCGTCCTAATGCGAAATGAATAATTTTGTTTTAAAAATCTTCAAAATCAATGAACTTTTTGGACGTTTTTTTTCCTTTTCTAATAGAAAAATTAAATTTATTATTGTTGACAAGTAAACACTTTAACCAATGTCTCATTAACGTCTCAGCAAATTTTTCAATCTTTCTTTGATTTAACCACATAACCACAAAGACAATGAAGTATAAAAATTTAAATATATAATAAATGGATGAAGCACAAAAAAAAACAATATTTAGAAAAATTATGATGAAAATCATTCTAGGACGAAGTTGTTGAAAAAAAGAAAATTATTAAAAATTTAATTTTATGTATTACGTTAAAGTTCATTTCTTTTCAAGAATCTTACACGCGGTGTTTGCTAAATGGGATCAAAATTTATAGATCCGCCACTTATAAAAACATACATGTAACTTTAAATATGTATGAATAATAAACTTCCCAGTTTTTACTAAACTTAAAAATAAAGTTCGGCTTTTCATAGCAAGCAACACAAAAAATCCTGGATATAAAAAATCTAAATTGTTTAAATATATTTTAATATTGTTTATTTACTGCTTCAGTGCGATGGGTGACGGACAGGCACTTATGGTGTCCCTGCTGTATTACCAGTGGAGAAGAAGAAATAATAGGAGGATATGGGTTCACCCGATCATTGAAAGAAGACAGAAAAAAGGACACTTCACTAATTTGTACTTCGAACTGAGGAATCATCCAGATAAATTTTTCAATTTCACTCGAATGTCAATAAGCTCTTCTGATAAATTACTTGACATAATCAAAGACCACATCACGAAGAAAAACTCTATGACGAGAAAATCGTTAAAGAAATTAAATACGGTTTCGTTTCCAGCAAATAGCGATCTTTCCATCGATATATCACTTGTCGGGGGGAAAAAAAAAATTTCAAAAATTTTACCTATAAAGTGGTTTTATTATGCATATGTTTGAGATAAACTTTGCTACTCGGGCTATTGATTACGTGAATATCCTCTTTTTTTAGCTGTTTTTGGCCCCGAAGGGGAGTCTATAATTTTTTATTCGTAATTATTTGATTTTATGAAAGAAACTCTGCGATTTAATATTTTGAATTTCACTTTTAAAGGATCATTATGAATTTTTAAAAGTGATTTTTGGGGTCGTTTTATATTCCATATTAAATATACATATATATATTCTTGACGTTTTTTTGTTGTTTTAGCCGCCCAGAGTAATCAGTTGGCTTGAAGTTATAAATTGTCTTAAAGAGAATTTTAATTGTAATTTCTGATCCAATTTTGAAGTTTATAAGTCAAACCGTCGTTCGTGAGTTATTGCATATTTTAATTGCATATTTTAATTGAATATTTTTGTCGCTTCTGAACCACCTTATTAGGATTCCGTACATTTCATGTATACCGAATCCTAAAAATCGAAACAGCACACAAACACGTAAAATTTAAAATTTCTTAAACTAAATTTATTGCGCTATTTTCATCAAAGGCATTATCAGTAATGAAGATATTAGAAAATTCAAATAATGCCATCAATTCTGTTGCTCGGGTAGATTCCGCTTGAAGATTTTACGTATTAATTTACATGATTTTTTAGCGTTCACGAATTAATTTTTTCTCGTTAATTGTTTCCATTTTGGTAAAAAAACAACAACGAAAACGTCACACGAAACGCTTTAAAAACAGCTACGTTTGGTACGACACATTCGAATCAACACAACCACACCACGATTGGGGCGGTCTGAAAACCGACGCGTTAGATCGTCACGATCAGCCACCGATTCGGTTCCAAAACCGCCAGGCGGCGCGCGCAACTCCGTCTATCATCACCTAGTCACCACAAACGAACGAACCACCGACCCGTTTTTACTCGCGGTAAACGCTTCGGTCACAGCCGCTCTGTGTATTGTAACTCTTATTTCTTGAAACCAACCGCCTCGGTTTACTGTTCTCACGCGTTTGTTTTGTTAATGTAGACCTGTTAAAACAGACATAGCGCGATTTTAGAAGCGGTTTTAACAGCGTTTTCAGTTGTTGTTTTTTTTTGTTGTTATTTCTTATAACCGAATTAAAATGGAAAACATTAATACGGAGAAATTAATTATGGAAATAGAAAAACGACCTCCATTATGGGATATGAGGCGAAAAGATTATGCGGACAGAATTGTACGAAAGCAGTGTTGGGAGGAAATTACAAAAATGTTTGCAGACGATGATATGACGGTAGAGGAAAAAGGGAAATTGGGTAAGTAATAAACTGTTTAAAAATGTCTCACATGCCTCCCCCAAATTTTAAACAATTGCACATTTTATAATTATTTCGAGACCAATATTTTTGATTTTTATACAGATCAAAAATAAACGCATGAAATTTGTTTTGCTAAAGAACTTAAAAATCGAAATAAATGCAACATAAAAGTAATATTTAAAATGCAGGATTTTTTTCAAGTTTCTTAAAGAAAATGACTTTCATTTTTTCTAAACCACTTCATTTTTATAACTATAATATGATTATTAAAACAGTGTTATTATGTAAGTATGACAATAATTGCGATATATTTATAACTTAGTTTTGAATACAATTGCTAAATAGCATGTATATTTTATAGGGTGTTTTAAACTTCATAGTAAAAATTCTTAATCGTATGCTTTAACAAAAAGAAAACAATAAATTCTTACGCCTAGATGCATAGACTGCTCCTTTAAAGTTGCGTCCCACAATTTAGTTATTTTTAAAAATTTTTTAAATGTTCTACTCGTAGTACAATGAGAAAATCAGGACCCGTCAAAATTAATAGATCCTATTGCTTAGTAAGCGGTTTAACTAAATTACATTTTTTACCATACACAACGGATATTTTTATTATTTCACGTATAAATATGTAAATTTTAATATTTTCATTTTTAATGAATTAACAATACTATCCAGTGTTTATTTATTACTTACGCGAATGAAAAAATGAATTAAACATTTAGTCGAATTATTTTCCATAAAATATTGAGTAAATCTGTCTCTGCTGGACACAGCGCTCTTACGTTAGCTCTATAAATTGCATCTTGTGATAATTTTTATAAATCGTGTTTCTCGAAGCCGTCATCTTCGAATCGTATGACATCACGAAGTCTTACATGTAAGTATGTAAACACACGCAGCTTTTATAATACTTTCTGTTAGATATTAATGTCTACATCAGTTGGTCGGTGAAATTTATTTACTAGGATTCCAAACGAACATTCAATATAACACATCTTCGTGCTCTTGATAACACCTATGATTAAATGTTGATTTAATATCGTTTTGATGTTTTCCTCCGTAAGGTTTAAGCAGGTTTTCTAGTAAAGGAAATGCGTCATCACCAATCATTACGAAGGGATTTCGAAAACAAGCATGATTCAGGAATTTGTAATTGATTTTCACACATCATTTCAAAAAGTGTTGGATTTTTAAATATTCCCCAATCACTGGATTTTCCATAAAATCCTACCTCTACATAAGTGAAACAAAAATTTCTCCATCACACATTACAAATAATACCGGCGAAAAATAATTTTTATAATTGTAATACATTGAGCCACTCTTAGGAGGCTGTACAGCTTTTATGTTTCCCATCTAATGCTCCAATGCAATTGGGAAAATTTGCGCATTTTCGAAATGCGCCGGCAATTCTCTGCCTTTAGAAAATGGCGGCATAATAGTATCAGCTAGACAAACCCATATTGCATACATCTTTGACAATAGCAGCAGCGATGGATCTTTTCACGCGAAAATTATAATGCAGTTCAGCTAAAGAACATTCTCGGCAGCCAAATAGCTAAAGTAATTAATTATGATACTTACAAACTGTAATGTATCTATAATGTTATTTAATCTACATTTTCGTTTATAGGTGAAGTGCTTCATAAAAAGTGGAAAAACATAAGAGATAATTTTTCACGAGATTTACAACGTAGAAAAGGAAAATCTGGAAATGCGGGTTCGAAAAAAGTACCTTATATGTATACACGGCAGTTGCAGTTCCTTAAAGATACACTGATTCCGAAAGATACCACTAATTCGTTGCAACCATCAAGTTCAAAGGCGGTAACTAATGAAGACGATAACGAATGTCAACCTTCCACATCTAAGCTTCATCAATTTCCAGCGGCTAAGAAAAGATTACATCCCGTAGAAGAAAAGATTCTCAGTTCCGTAGAGAGGCAGGAAAAAATAGCAAATATGGAAACGCTGGAGGATGATAATCGGTACTTTCTTCTTTCGTTACTTCCAACTCTAGCATCACTGCCCAGAAGATTAAATTCTACTTGTCGATTAGAAATTATGCAAATTCTTCATAAATTCGAAGGTTACGCAGAAGCGCAAAATTCGGTAACGTCTATTTCAAACGGCTACCAGAGTTCACATTTACCACAGCCGCAACAAATTCACCTTCAAAACCAACACACCTTGCATGAAAATTCTGTATCCCGAGATCATCATTTAAACGGCGTGTCTGAACAATTATCAGCTGCCCCTTCGCCAACAGAAACACGCGAATAAAATTTATCGAATTTTTCAGAAGAATCTGATTTTTTTTGTTTTTTTTATAAATGAAGAATTATTTTTCTGTATTTTATTTGTTTAAATGTTTTTCTTTTTTTTTTTTGTTTTTTTTGTTTTTTATTCGCACGTTTTCTCATTTTTTTAGTTATTGCAATTGACGAATCGAGTACGTTTTTCCTTGTCACCTTTATTATTTGTTTAAAACAATGTTTCCAAAAATGAATATTATTAATATCATTACCTATATTTCTATATTACTGGATAATGATCAGTTCTAACAAATAGTATACATTAAATATTTAGTTGTTAATTGAAGACTTGCATTTAAATGTATTTTCAGTTCCTAAAAATTTTACCATATTACTTAAAATAAAATTGAATGACACTCTATATTTTACCGTCTGATTCGTAACTTTTTGAAACTGAAACGGCTTTCAGTCGCCATGCGCGAAATTATAAGTTGAATTGTAAATTCGGTTTAATGAATCACGGAAATGTAAAAGTTTTTGTAAATCCTATTAAAAATATTCTTGTAAATTGAATAAAAAAAAAGGTAATTTACTTTATACGTACCTAAGAGTTGTGACCGCAGTTTTCCTTCCGGTGATATACGAGTTATTAAACGAGTATTCGTTCCGGTTATTTTTCTTTTTATTGCGCTCAGAATTTCGTCAAAGGGGAAACCTTTGACATCCGCATAAAATTAAAAAATTTTTCATCATCATTTCTTATTGCACCATATACAACAAATTAAACTGCCATTTTATAACCTACCTTTTCCCGCACGGATATAATAAAGTTGTAAGAATTACAACGTCCATTGCACTAGACGTACTTAAAACATAATGAACTCGATCTATTTTTATTGAGCAAAGTAAGAAACGCATCGGTTAACCGCTGAGTGTGTCATACTCACTTATTAACACGAAGCGTTTAACGCCTCAATTTTACAACCGCTGTGTGTGTGCCACTACCCTTAATATAATAATTTGAAATAACCTCAATTCTGCGAGCTTTTTAAACACTCGGATCGCTGTTTAAAATTAGGCCATTCTGAAAATGTGCTAATATATTTATTTTTTTAAACTGACTTCTGTACATAATTTTATTCGTAATTTAAATTCGGTGTTACGTCATTTCTCGAGTAATAAAGGTACGCCATAAATCATGATGCGAAAAAATGCCATCATGATGTACTGGAGCACAGAATCTCGTGCCTTTGTTCCCGAAAACGTTTAGAAGAACAGTTTTTATAATGAAAATTTATTCGCAATTTTACGCACTACTACGATTTTCTTCGATTTGTCCTATTTTACGGAACAAATGACTAAATTATTCTTCAGGTGGACAATGATCGTAAAGTGATAGTTGTGTTCCTCGTATGTTATGAAAAAGAACTCAAACTACCGACTAAGTAAATATAGAAAAATCGATCATACCATTTGCTAACAAAAATGAATGTAGTTACATGTGTACAATAAAATATAAAACGATATACTCAGAAATGTTTTCGGATCCAGTCCGCCATCAGCTAAGATTAAAGAACCCGGCAAAAGCACCTTGATAGCAACAAACCTATAAAACTTAGTTGATGATGGACTGGACTAGGAAACGAAGCCGCCAAGAATAATTATACCGTTTTATATCTTATTGTTTGCTATGCTTGTTTTATTTTCGTATAGTAAAGTAAAGTAAAGTAAAGTAAAGAAAGTCCCATGCCCTTAGCAGGGTGCCGGGGATTGTGGAATTAAGCTTTTCATAATGTACTAAGCCTAATGGATCTAGAATACTGGGGTCAGTTCCTTTCTACTTGGGATCCTCCTTTAGTTTCCAGATTTCTCTGGTACCCAATTATTTCAGGCTGGGTAAGGCCGGGGGGCAATTCGAATTCAGAACCAGGCAAGTCTTGTGACCTCTGATTTCGTAGGCAAACAGCTTAACCACTAGGCGGCTACCGTGCCAGCACTATTTTTGTACGGTTTATCGATTAAGTGTTCGTTTGAAAAGGTTTTTACGGCATCCGATATAGCCTTTCGTTCTCACGGTGGTCCATAAATGCATTATATTGCACGACCGATGATGGTTTATTAGATTGCTTTTTGGTTTTGTAGTTTCAGTTACTATTTCGGTTTGACGTTGAAGACGTTTACCTTTCCGCTTATATGTCGCAACCGCATCCACGTATCGAGCAATCGTTTGTTCCTTAGAAAGGTTCTTACATTTTCCAGACTATACTTTCGGTCGATGCGTATCTCATTGCCGCACCTTAATAATCCGGCAGCGAGTCGAAAATTATTATAATAAAATTATAGTTCAAAAAAAAAACTAAAAACAGATCCTCTATATGCAAGATGCGCTAAAAAGCATAAAATTAAAAATTCTTCTACAATACTGAAGAGTGAAGAGATGGACATTAATAGTTAATTTTAATCTACAATAAAAAATTAAGTTCTTTTACCATATTAACCTTAGTGCAGAGTTAGATATAAATAATTAATTTCAATTCAAAATAAAGCATGGGGTGACCATTTTATCAGTAGTCACGCAGTCCCTCGATAAATGTAAATGATATAAAACCACCCCGTATACTTTATTTTGAATTGAAATTAATTATTTATATCTAACTCTGCACTAAGGTTAATATGGTAAAAGAACTTAATTTTTTATTGTAGATTAAAATTAACTATTAATGTCCACCACTTCACTCTTCAGTATTGTAGAAGAATTTTTAATTTTATGCTTTTTAGCGCATCTTGCATATAGAGGATCTGTTTTTAGTTTTTTTGAACCGTAATTTTATTTTTAAATTTTTAGTCTTGAAGGGGAAATGTAACAGAAGAAGATCATATTTGATTATAATAATTTTCTACGTTCGACTAAAGCTTAATTTCGTTGCATCTACAGTTTACGCTTTCGGTAAATTCAACAATACAATACAGCAATCTAAGTCCATTTTTCATCTGCTTCCTGACGTCCGAAGATTTTAAATTTTTACCAATTGTCAGAACCCGATGATTATGCAGAAAAATAGCCCTACACCCGCAAATAAATTTAAAAAATGTATATATTATTACAAACGGAATAATTTTTATTTCCAGCGAAAACACGGCGGCTTGAAACTCAGCCGGTCTCATTATGTTGTTTCCCGCCACGATGGCTTGCAGAAAAAGACCGACTACAGATTCGTTGCTTTCCTTGAGCCGCCACATTGTGGCGGAAAGCATAACGAGACCGGCTGAAGATGCTTCCGTCAAGTCGCCGAGTTTTCGCTGGAAATTTTTTTTTTTTTTTTTTTCATATCTTTACATCAGGACTGGCCTTATTAGGCCATTAACCGATTATTCTAACATTATCAACACAATGGCGAATACAATGCAAACGCTACTGTACACAGTATATGTAGATTATTGACCACTGCCAATATTCTATCTTATTCTAACTTAGTGATACTATATGTTAATTTAAAATGATATATTTAAATTAAGTCGGGTGGCTTTTGGCGTTTAAGTCGCCTACTGCCAGATAATGCGTCTACCAATTCCAACATCTCCAGATTCTCATGATGACGTAAGCGGTCCTGGTGTTTTAAAGCAAATCGGGCAATGGCTTCATTGATTGTTTCAATCCGCAAATCGTTGTGCAAGGTATCATTTCTTACATACCACGGTGCGTTGGCGATGGAACGTAACAATTTATTCTGCACCGTTTGGATTACCTTTCTGTTTGTCGGCTTTGTGCATCCCCATAATTGGACACCATATGTCCAGATAGGTTTGATTACTGCCACATACAGGAGCTTCTTATTTGCAAGGCTAAGCTGAGATTTAAATCCCAGCAGCCAATACAATTTATTAATACGAATTTTCATTTCTTTAGCTTTCATTTTTACATGAGGCTTCCATGTAAGTTTCGCATCAAGATGAATTCCCAAATATTTCGTTGAGCTGGAATGTAATATCGCTTGTCCGTTTACCGTCACCGGAATACAGGTCGTTCTGCGAAGTGCAAAGACTACATGAGTAGATTTGTTCTCATTTAGTTTTATTTTCCAGCGAGACGTCCAAGCAGTTAGCTTATCTATAGCCTCTTGTAGCTTATGAGTAGCCTCTATCTGAGTTTTATCTTTAAATAAGATGGCAGTGTCATCTGCAAACATTGCTACTAATGCATTTGGTACAGTTGGTACATCCGACGTATAAAGCAAGTATAATACAGGCCCTAGGACACTGCCCTGAGGAACGCCAGCATTTATAGCGTACTTATCTGATTTAGCTTCGTTATAGTACACCTGAAAAAACCTGTTTTTCAAGTATGATTTTATTAGCTCACAGTAGTTGCCAGGTAGCAGCAGGTTTAGCTTGTGCAGTAGGCCTTCATGCCAAACTTTATCAAAGGCCTGCGCTATATCTAGAAATACTGCAGGGCAAAACTGTTTTTGCTCAAAGGCACTTTCAACATAGTCGGTCACTCTATGAACCTGATCAATTGTCGAGTGACTATGCCTGAATCCAAATTGAAAATTAGGAATGATATTATTCTCATTGATTACAGAATTTAAGCGCTTCAAAAATAATTTTTCAAAAACTTTGGACATTATCGGCAATATAGATATTGGCCGATAGGATGATGACAATTCCGGCTGCTTTCCAGGTTTTAATATCATTATTATCTTCGCTATTTTCCACTGTAAAGGTACATATTGTAACCGCAATACCGCATTACATATATACGTGAGCAGAATTAATCCTTTACGCGGTAGCTCCTTAATAATTCTTGCTGTGATGCGATCAATTCCAGGGGCTTTTTGGGGATTTAAAGCCTTATCTATAACTGTAGCGACTTCTAAAGGTGAAAAATGAGTAACCGTATGTCGTTTGCTAAATATTAAATTTAGGTTAGCATCTGAGGTAATATTGTTGGGCGTAAAGACAGCGGCCAGATGTTCAGCGAAGACTTTAGCTTTGTCTTCGTTACTTTTAGCCCAGGTACCAAACTCAGTCCTAATTGGTGGTTGATAAGATACCGGCTTCTTCAGGTAACGAGTAACTTTCCAAAGTGAATAATTTGTGTCAATATTTGGTGATAAAGTTTGAACATAGTTATTAAACGATTCTGATTTGGTCCTCTGAATCAGTCTTTTCAATTTCTTACTAATGTGGTTGAAAGTATTTTTATCGTTAACATTCCGGGAAGTCTGCCAGCGCTTCCTAGCTATTCTCCTTTGCCTAACCATAATTCTTACTTCAGCTGCATATGGTATTTCTTTTTCAACGGTTTTTATTTCGGGTGTGGCTTGCACTGCTGACTCCCGAATTTGTTCAGTAAGATTATTTACCGCCAAATCAATATCTCTCGAATTTTTTAACTTAACTTTTAAGTCAATCCTATTTGCAAGAAGTTCTCTAAATAGGTTCCAGTCCGTTTTCATATTGGTTAATCCATCCTTCTTTTTCCTGGCTACTAAGCTAGTTATTGCTAATTGTACTGGTACATGATCAGAACTTAAATCAGTACAGTTCCTAATTGTCATATATTTTTCGGATATACCTTTATAAATAAAAAAATCTATTACATCGGGGATTTTACATATATCTGCAGGCCAATAAGTTGGTTGTCCGGATGAGATCCAATGACAGTGAGTATTCTGCAGAGCTTTCAACAATTCTCTTCCTTTACTGGTGACTAAGCGAGAACCCCATTGGGTATGCTTAGAATTGAAGTCACCACCTAAGATAAATCGATGTCCTAGCTTTGAAATGAGATCTACAAACATCTCTTCTTTTATTTTATGCCTAGGCGGACAATAGATCGCTGCTACATTAGTTATTACATTACCAATTTTCCCAGTAATAATTGCAGTTTGAATGTGTTCTGTGCAATATTTACTATTTTCCCAATGAGTGACATTTTCTTTTATCAAAACAGCTGAACCGCCATGCGCTTTGCCGTCTGGATGATCACATCTATATATAGTATATCCTTTAACTTTAATGTAAGATTTGGGTGTTAAATGAGTTTCAGAGATCAGTGCAATATCGACATAATTTTCATGAAGGAAAAACTCCAACTCCTCTTTTTTAGGGAGCAATCCATTTGCATTCCAAGTTATGATATTAGTGTACGTATTCATTTTGCCTTTTTACGCTTGGGGCTCACAGGAGGAGATTTTGACTCAAGTTTTAGCAGCCGATTACCAATTACCTGTAGTTCATCTGTAATAGTAGCAATCATTGCTAATATGTTACCTAGCTGATTTCTAATTTTATCGTTCTCAGAGAGATCAGTTAATTTTTCCTGCGGCTTAGGCAATGCCTGAGTTTGCGCTTTAACATCAGATTCTGATTTGGCCACCTGCGAATATGATAGTTCTGGAACAGTATGACAGCTTTTGCTCGCATTGGATATATCTTTGCCAGATTTTATCCTATTAACAGCAGAGCTTTTTGCACCATTCTTTCGGTTTAATATTTCTTGATAGACTGAGCACCCTTTCCAGTTAGCTGTGTGTTCACCACCGCAGTTCGCACATACAGGTTTGCTTTTTTTAGGTTTTTTGCAGTTTTCAGTGATGTAGTTACCTGCACACTTGACACACTTAGGCTCCCTTCCGCAGAAGTTCCTTGAGTGTGAGAACTTCTGGCATCTTTTGCATTGAATCACTTCTAAAGATTTGGTACGTGGCGATTCAATTTTCACTTGACAATGAAGTATATGCGTAATTTCAAAAACATTTACATTATTTTCTTTTATTTCAAGTTCCACTCTATGTAGTGGCAGGCTAATAACAGATTTCTTGTCGTTAATCTTCTTTACAATTTTAATATTGGTGACACGTCTTACTACATGCCCCAAGTTTTGGAGCTCCTCTTTAATCTCCTCAGGATCAGTAGAATGGTGTAAGTGTCTTATTATAAATACATAGGGCTTGAGAGATTTCAGTTGGTAAGTATGAAAGCCAACATTACCAATAGTATCAACTAGGGTAGGGTCTAGCTTAATTTGGTTTAATAGGTTTATATATGTTCGGTATGTTTGCTCATCTGCACATTGTATTTTCACCTCGTCATTACTAAGATTCTTCATCACTGAACTTTCTAGGCATTTACCTTTTGAAAGATAATCCATGAATTTAGTAATTTCTTTTATGCCATTGATAAATATTGGCGGAATTTTTAATTTGTACTCAACTTTTGCAGCCAAATTTGCTGCGTTATTTAAATTAGTATTATTTGATTCAAGTCTTACGCCCGATTTCACATTAGCAGATTTAGTGCTGACAGTATTATCGGATTCACCAGTTAGATCAGAGATCCGTTGTTGCAGCGAACCGATCGTATTTTGCAACGTCTTTATTTGCTGCTGCTGTAACAAATACATCTGATTCAACTGCTCGTAGGTAGGCGTAGACTCCGAAACCGGCATTTCGCCATCGGTAGTGTCTCCGCTGCCTGAACTCATAATTCAGTACGCGAGTGTGTTTACATCATCGATGAAACGCCGCTGTAGTAAATATTACGCGAGATAACTATTTACTGATAAGAGAACAATTGGAAATAATAATCGGAACAGACTCACCGATGTATCTCCGAAGAAAACAAAAGTAAACGGAACGCACAACAAACAACTGTTACATAAACTGATAACAGACCAACATACAAAAACATGTGGAAAATAGTTTTCGCTGGAAATAAAAATTATTCCTGTATTTATTATTTATACACACATTGCTAACAATATAGTTATGACAAAAAAAATTATTCCGTTTATAAATATTTACATTTTTTAAATTTGTTTTGGGGGGGTGTAGGTGATTTTTTTTTTTTTTTTGTATCATAATATTGCAATGTCACCGGGTTCTGAAAATTAGTAAAAATTTCAAATCATTCGGACAGCGGAAAGTGGGTGAAAAATGTATTTCAAAATTTCGTTACAAACATACAAAATTACCAGTGAAGCTAATAATATAAAGCATACAAAAAAAATTGTCATGACTTTCCACCAATCTGAGAACCACTTTGCTTTTCTCGCATAAACCAAATATTTTATAATAAAGACGTACGCTGATGACGACGTTCCGCTTTTTATAAATCAGCGAATCAGTAAACAGCATCATCGCAAGTTCCCTTTGCGGCTTACGGAATGGTAGCGTGCGGTTAAAGCGATAATCAGTCTCACTTTAGACAATTAATTTTCATTATCATAAACCAGTCGCGGCTCTTTTTCCGTTAAAAGAAGTAGACTGAATAATCCGTTTGTTTCCTAATAATCTCGAATTCGATTGAACGTGTATGTAAAAGCAATCAAAGAAATACGTTTAATCAGTCCGAGCAAATGTTTATGACTTTCAACAAAAAATGTCATCAATCAAAACGCATCGGGTTCAGCCGTAGGAAGCAATTCAAAAAAAGATTTTTCTGGATAATTTTCGTTTGGTTCTCTGGCATACCGTATTTTTTTCAAACCGGAACAATTATCCAATTTCATTTTCAACTCTATCGGAATATTTTTCAGGAAAACTGTAATTGTCGATCTGATCTCATGAATCATTTTCAAGGTATTCGTTATCAGCCAAATCCTTAAAATGATAGAATTATCAGCGAGTACATAAATATACAAAAGAACAATACGAAAAAAACTTTGGTACGCGAAATCGGAACACTCTAGAACACGCGATAAACCCGCAGATTTGACAAAAAATTTGAAAAACACTCGCTAATTACTGGCAGAAAGCAGGAATTCATACACAGAAAGTAACAATGACCAGATAGAATGTCGAGTTTCGCTACGCAAGTTCATCATTATGCAATAGAAAAAAGGAAAAAAAAGAAAAAAAGGTTTCTAGGGAATGTTAACGAGACGATCAAAAATTTCTAGATACGTATATTTACTGGCCATTAAATTATTTTGCGCAATTAGCCATATATAGCAAGCATGCCTGTACCAGTGTTCTATTCCGTCCCAGTGACACCTAACGTGTTGACCTATTGCATCATTTTACGTTTTTTCAACGGCTGACAAGTTTCTTTTTTTTCCCCTTAATTTTAAGGCTATTAGCAGTCTGACGTAATTATCAATTCTTGTTTTCGGATTTTGGCAGTGGGATTCTCGAGTTCTATACAGCTGCCTCCAACGCTACGGCAACACTGTATTTAATTCCGCTTATTAACAGGGAGGGAAACTAACCGATTCGCATAAATTGAATACGTTTTTGATCGACGTGTGCGAATAAAAATAAAAAATAAATAAAAGCAATTAAACAAATAGATGGATTTAAAACAAAAAAAAAAAAAAAAAAAAAAAAAAACGACAAACACAGCAGCTGCCTTATTACAGATAACAAAATAAATCTAATTATCTATGCAATTGCAATTAAGTAAAATAATTTTTTACCGGTGATTGTGGTTAGTATGTAACAGTATTAAACCACCGTCGCATACACTGTGTTTTTTTATAAAGATATTATTTTGTGCAATCATAATTGTGTGTTTTTCCCTATTATATCTTACACAACTTCAAATGAAAATCCACCGTTCGTTTAATTTCTAAATTAATACAAATTTTAAATCCTACTTTAAATTAATGTAAAATCGATTTGTATTACCACCCTAAGGAAACAGTATATAATACAAACGTCATACTATGATTGTGAATATAATTATTCGAAATTCTTAATTAGTTCAAGAAAAGTTTTTGTACATATATATTTTTGTTTTTTAATATATTGCGGATCTATAAAAAAGTGTTCCATTTAATAGTGTTTCATCGTGTCAAGCCAGTTAATGTTATTATTAAAAAAGAAACATTCTGCGTGGGTTAAGTAGCTTCGTTAGGAAGAACTCGGTTCGAATCTGAGCATCTTGGCCTGTGCTAACGAGTCGATCAACCCAAAATATAACAAAAAAGAAGAAGAAAAAAATGCTTTAGAAAATATTTAGTGGAACTATACGAAATTCCTCCAGATATTAAAAAAGGTATTTCTGTCGGTCCAAAAGTTTTTCCTTTTAGGATCGCTAGATCCGTAACATATTTTATGCGGGCGCACCGGAATTATGAATTTTCGTTTACCCGGTAAAAAAAAAAAAAAAATCCACTAATCTCCGCAGCGGAATCGCCTGGAACACATTTTTTACAAGCATATGAAAAAAAAAAAAAAAAACTCAAAAATAGTACTCGAACCGTGGTGATAGTCATTGGATGCACCGGAAACCGACGGCCTTTTTTTATGTCACATTTTCAATGTAGCTTTTAAGATTTTTAAGTACCGCATATTTAAAAAAGATTTTTAATCTGATAATGAAAAATTATTAATATAGCTACGAATACTCGATATTATATTATGATAAATTAAAAACGTATATAAAAAATATAAAAGCAGCGTTTTTATATTTTTCAAATGCGTTTTTAATTTGTCATCATATTAAGTGTTCGTATTTATGTAATCAATTTAATATATTACATGAATTTCAAAATGCTTACGATTAATGAAAAATTATACCTGTTTATATTGAAAATATTCTATTTAACCTTTCTAGTACCCGGTGGGGAATCAGCTAGCCAATCCCATCGGGTACTAGAAAGGTTAAAAATATTTGAGAATCGAAATTAAAATTTTCCCGGAAACTCCCCTCGGTTCTTTTAAACTCTAATTTCTGATTTTGTATGGTTAGGCTCGCATTCGTATGTAAATTAATTAGTTACCGGGAATTATTTCACTTTTTTAATACGAAACAAGCATCCTGAAGCGTAATGAACGGCACCACGCTGATGATTTTGCCTATTCGGTTATATCGTAATTTACAATATTTTACGTAATATTTGCGCAAAAAATAATTGTATTTATACAGCATTTCTGTAAATGTATATTCTCAGATTGTTAAAAATATTTTAACTGTAGGTGATACCTTATTTTCGGCAAACTTTAAGTTTTTTTAATGAATTAAAGTATAGTGCCCGCATTACTCTGATTGTAAGTAGCAAACGTTGCATCGAAATTGCGATATAAAAAAAAAAAAAAATTTTCCAGGTTTCGGAGTTTACAGTGTATGCTGAAGACTGAAATTTAATATAATATTAGCTACATATTTATTTTATTTAAAACTTCCTTTCATGTATATAATTAGGATGTGTTTTTTATTTTTTCAAGTTCGATAACTGAGCTCTATGGCTTACGAAAACATACATTATTTGTTGTTCTCGACTAATGGTAATTAAATTAATCGATCATTATCAGTGATTTTATATTGTGAAAAACTTTTTGACTTTTATTATATATATATATATATATATATATATATATATATATATGCACGGTGTGTCGAAAAAGTTCCCGAACTTTTCAAATAAATGAAGTACATTTGAATGTAAAGTAATTTGTTAGAATTAATTTTCAACGTGGTCACCTTCCCGAAGTATAGACGTATTTGAGTGCTTGTACAGCGATTCGAAGCTTCTCTGGTACTCCTCTAAAGTAATGGCTCTGAGAGACGCTCGGTGCAAGAAAGTTTCAATGGCAAGTACGTCTTTAAATAATCTCGTCCTTTCAGGTGCATTTTTAACTTCGGGAGTAGGAAAAAGTCAGTAGTTGCCAAATCAGGCGAATAGGGGGCGCGATTGATCCGTGGGGTTTGTTTTTTAGCGAGATAACGCTTGACAATGTTCAATGCGTGGGCGCATTGTCACATCCAACAGACTCCACGATCCGGGCTCCTTGTACCCGGGCCGTACGCGCTGAATCGGACGCTTGAAACGTTTCAGGACCTCGACGTATTAGGCAGCGTTCACTGTTTGATTTGGAGGCAGGTATTCGTGATGAATTCGCATCAAAATAAGCGATGAGCGTGGTTTTCACCTTGGATTTTTCTTGGCGTACTTTCTGAGCCGTCCTTGAACCGCTTCGTATACCATATGTAAACAGTCGTACGTAATACTTCACCGAACCATCATCGATCAATTTTTTCGTTCCCGAAAACATATTCTGAAAAGTCTAACACGGAATTTAATCGCGGAACGAATTTCTCACTTTTCATCCATTTTCAGATTTGCACATGCGACCCAAACATACCTTCACTAAAATACGTCTAACTCGCGAACCAGTCACCGGGAACTGCTGAAATTTCATACACACACTCCAGAATAGTCTAGAAGGATGTAGCAATAGAGTATGGGTGTTATTTAATAGATCGCGTCATTTGTATGCGTGTTAGGAAAGAAGTTCGGGAACTTTTCTGACACACCGTGTATGTTACAAAATTTCACGTTAATCTGTTATACCGAGTGGAGGAGCGAGTTGTGGATTTTTTTTAGGTAATTTTAAACTGCATATTATTCGATACATACTTGATGGGTTTCTTTCGGTTGTTTTAGCGCGCGGGCTAATCAGTTGTTACCGTGTGATGGTCGCAAGGTATGTTTTTATTTAATACTTATTTTCAAATTTATGTACATGTTAAATTGTTCGTGTTTTATTTAATTTTTATGCGACTTCTAAAATCATCTTAGTAGAATTATTCGGTACATTGTGCACATAACATAGCCTAGAAAAAATTACTTACAATGGAAGCAATTAGTGATAAATTCGGAAATTACTTTTAGAAGAGCGCCTTTCATTCATTCTTAATTAATTTCACAGACTTCATAAAATTCGACAATTCCTTTTAAAGGTTGTTTGCAATTGCGCAGCGTAGATAACTTATTTCGATTCTTGCGCACATATACTTCCCGTTGTGTTAAGCATAATTTTAGTATTCCTACTTGGTAACCTTTTGAAAGGGAAAAAAATCTGTAATTATCTAATTTCCGTGTACAATGACTTTAAATAGATCTAATTTAAGCCGAGCATTAACGTAAAGAATATTAAGATCGTTAAGATGGCCGCTGAAAAATATACATTTGAAGTAGCAAAAAAAGCAGTAGTTTCATTTTAATTATTTGTACAAAACATAACCTCTAAAAATAGCATAGAAGCGATAATCCTTTAATTTTAACCGCAAATAATCATCAGTTAAAAGTTATTTTACTTGTTTAATTTCAGTTCCATAGATAACTGGATTTTTATTTTAATATACCAACTACGTCAAATAGTAACCACTTCTGAACATTCGGCTTAGTCGACGACAGCGTATATTTTGTCGAATGCCTAATATTTTATGAAACATTACTTTTTTCATCGATTTAAAATAATTTGCAAAAAAGTTAAAATAAACAAGTAACTTATAAACAGTTTTTAAAACTGCAAGTCTCCGTAACCGACTATATATAATTACAATTAAAAGGAAAATACTGTAACAGTTTTTCGAATCATAAAACACTCGATAAGAGAATATTTATCAAATTTAAAAAAAAATGCTTTTTTACAAAAAATAAATACCGACTTCAAGGTTTATTATAAAAATTTAAAAATGCACTAAAAAGTAAAAAATAATTACTCCCGATAAGAAATATATATATCAGAGTGATATAACACTTAAGTGGTGATATCGTAATTCTTATACAACATTAATTCTTTGGAGTTGGAATTAAATTCATGTTAGGAACAATTTAATCAACATTTAATGCAGTTTTTAATTATTCTTTTAATATGAATTTGATGCCAACTCCAAAAAATTAATGTTGTATAAGAATTACGATATCACCACTTAAGTGTTATATCACTCTGATATATATATTTTATCGGGAGTAATTATTTTTTACTTTTTAGTGCATTTTTAAATTTTTATAATAAACCTTGAAGTCGGTATTTATTTTTTGTAAAAAAGCATTTTATTTTTTACTTTTTAGTGCATTTTTATTCAATTAAATTAAAACATTTATTTCCACGGTAAAAACACCAAAAGCTACATTTCCATGGTAATTTGGCAAATTTATAGTATTTTAAGTCAAAAATCTAATCCGACGGTGAAAACAATCATGAATGAAAAGCATCCAAAAAGCTTCAATCTCCCGCATTATTAAGGATAACTCAAAAACTATCGGTCGGACCTTGATCAAATTTAAATGGGACCACATGACAAACGCCACCTTTCAAATAAAAGAAGAATCATCAAAATCGGTTCATCTAGAAGAAAGTTCTGTGGTAACACACATAAAAAAAAAAAAAAAAAAAAAAATAAAAATAAAATACAGTCGAATTGAATACCTCCTCCTTTTTTGAAGTCGGTTAAGTAAATAAAAAAAAAGAAAAAAAAAGAAAAAAAAAGTTTATTTACATCATACAAAAAGCGCATTTATATATATATATATATATATATATATATATATATATATATTCATACAGCTATATAATTTAGTTAAGAAATTGAGGTATAAAATTATTAATCTTATATGTAAGTACAATAAATTGTGGTATAGAACTTTAGTATAATTTCGAATAATTTAATCGTTATTCAATTCAAACGGATTTATAAAAAGACAATAATTCCAACTATTTTTCCGCGAATTAAATATATTATTTTTATATTTTTGTCTGGAATTCTGTGATTTCCTGAGATCCGGTCCGACTAAAATCCGTTACGCTGCCTACATTCTCGATCAAGATGTCACGCACGCAATTGCACCGTACAAAAATGAGAATTTATATTACATACCTATAGAAATGCTGTTGATATTACAATAAGGTTAAATATTTTACGAAGAAATAATTTGGAAAAACATTATTTTATCGATTTTATCTATAAGTATTATTTTTCTGTACAGGTAGTCAAACTAGCGTTATTTATAAGAATTAGTATATTTCTAATGAATGTGTAGAAAAGGAAATGTAAATATACAGTTATTTCAAATTCGGTAGCGATGGTTAAAACTGATATTAATAGATGCGATTAAAAAGAAATTTGAATAAATAAGTTTACATCTATTTATTAAAAAGTAATCGCGTGCGAAAGCGGCGTAATTTCCATCTTTGATCCGGTTTTTATAAAATAATCGGTTCGATATTATTCCGTGTATTCTGCGCAATTATAATCGGTTCGATATTAATAATTTTACGTTTTGTTCCTTTCCCGTCATCTCGAATATTTTAGAAATATCTTCATCCCTCAATCATCATTCCGCCCGAATGAATTACGTTCATTTAGTAAACTCTAATTATTTAGATAGCTGTAAAATAAATGTACGCGTTAAGTTAATATGTAAAGGTTCAAATTCAATATGGTGAACTAATAGTTTTGTGTAATTTTTCTAGATTTCTTCCATCATTTTTCGAAGTACATATTAACTGTACTAACTCCATACGAAGAGTTCACATCACATTATATTTGTGTACAACAATATTACTCTAATTTGAGGTGGTACATTTTAAAGGAAATTTAAGACGTCCAAACAATCGAAAAAACAAAATTACATAATTAAAAATATGCAATTCTATAAAATGACTTCTCGTATAAAACTTTAGACTAGCGCCTGAAATAAAATAGTTTCTAATCACCGGCGAAAATAAATTTTGGAATGTAACCAATAAGGCCCTGGAAAAGCAAGACTTAAAACGCTAGTTCTGAGCACCTTGCGCGAAAAGTCTTGATATTCGAATAGAAAAATTTAAGTTCTGAACCATTTTCGGAAAAAGAAGCTTCCAAAGCATTCGAAATTCGAAATTCGACGCACCCGATTGCTTTATGCAAGTAATATCGAAATAAAAATTAATGTGCAATTGGCCGCCGTTGACCAGCTGAGTTGTTATCATCACGAAGAACGGTAGAAGAACACAATATCTAAAATATCTGCATAAAATTCATTAACGCGAAGTTGAATTTTTTCTCGCAAAAATGATTTAATTTTAATTTCACTTTCGCACTTTTTACTTTATCTCGCGTCGCAAACTTTTTTTTTTTTTTTTTTTTTTTTTTTTTTTTTTTTTATTTGGCACATATTTCTATTTCATTCCATATTTACGAGAGAGTATATTTCTTAAATATCCATCAAATTTCAGAAATATTTTTAATCAAAATCAGAGTTTTTGATCTAAATTTTGCAATGAAATAACTAAAATGATGTGTACAAAAGAGAAAACGGAGATCAACATGCAACATAAAAGCGATGATCGGATCAAAGTCTTTTCTGAAACTGTTATTTTGCATGGCCGCGCTGCTATTGCGTAAACATCAAAGTGTTCAATTTTATGCACTCTCTTGTTGAAAGTGAATAGTTGAAGCGACTCTGCTATATTGCTCCTGGTGTAAAATTAATCTGCTGCTAACTGTTGAAAATGATTTTTTTAAATTTAATTATATGCCGCGTACCTTTTATAATTGCAGATTACGTTACGCTGAACAAATGAAACATTATAACCTGCTTGATTAACACTGGGCAAATTCAAGACCGAGCTAACGTGATCCGAGTGATTAAATACGAGATCCAGGGATTCATTCTTCATTCTCCTAAGTTGGTTGCAGTGTTTAATAATGTGATCCGCAATAGGCGCAACTGTCGCACTTTTAAAATATATGCACGTGGAGCGAAGAAAGATGGCAGAGAACTCTTTTCTTGTCAGGTCAAACAGGTGGCCCCACCAAGGTGGATTAGTAGCCTGGCTTTATCTACACACATTTTAAACTCAATTAAGTCTGAAAACATCTTAATTTATCTTTTTAAAGCGCCCATTTCCGTTTAGAAATAATTATTTTGATTTCTGGACATTGCCGTGGGGGACTCGCTGCCTCATTCATCGCGTTAATAAGTGTTACGTTAATTATTAGCCGGTTGCTAAATAAATAATATGAGTAATTGTAGCGAAAAGAACGCGAAAAACACTGGGGTTTCGAGCCTAAAGTAGCTGTTATTGCAAAAAGTGTAACGCGAACGAAGAAAGCGAATATCGGCGAAGACCTCAGAAATTCAAAAGTGCAATTAGAATAGGAATAAACAAAAGGGAGACGAAAAAGGAAAACTACAACACGGAACAGACATTACGAATGAGGGGAAAATGAAGAGGAAGACAAAAAACGGAGATGAAAGCAAAAGGAATTAAAAAACGATAAATACCGAAGCGAAAGAAATTACGTATGCGTAAACCGAAGAAATAGCGAACAAAACAATATGCCGACATTTTTAACAGTCGCTTTGCAACGTTAAATATAACGGTCGCCACAGATAGCATTGATAAAGAATAGTAAATGTTTTGTTTGTTAGGTTAAACCAGATAAATAAAATTAATAGTATTCAACGCTATGCTAATATTTATTAACAATAAGAATAATTAGGTTTTCCTCTGCGAAGCCGGACTGGAATTTTGACTTTATAGGCGTAATCTGCTTTACGAAATACGATTTTTTTGAACGTACGCGGGATACTTGTAATCGTGGAGAGAAATGAATGAAAATGGGCAAGTAGCTTTGATGTACTGACTTAAATAGGGGAAACTAGATGTGAACGCTAAATTTATTGTAGAAAAGATGCTACGAATCGAGTTGAAATGAGTTAAATGGGAGAGAAGGAGCACACTAACAATAAGTCACCAGGAATGGTTCCTCGTCTGTTTGACTGCGTTGAACTCCATTTTGCTGAGTGGCCGTTGAAGTCTCCTAGAAATTAACTGAAATGATAATGATCCAAATTGATCTATGATAATACCCGTAGTAGGAGGAAAGTAGTATGTAATTGAAAATTGTAAGAAACGAGAACGGAGGAATGGATCGTATTTTAGCAGCGACAATTACAGTCTGAAGTAAAGTATTTATAATTAATAACTGCGACGAAATCCATACACCAATATAGCACCTCCATCGCATGCTGCTAACCCATGTGTAAAAAGTCATAAGTTCCGTAGCTTTTAATAAGCGGTGGTGAATGGGAGGGCATTAAGTAGGTTTCTTGCAGGTAAAAATAATCGATCGTTTGTAATTATTAAGCAGTTTAAGTCCGCCTAAATGTTTATAAAAATATAATAGATTACTATTGTTAGCCGTCATCTTAATTAACTGATGCTGAAGTATTGCAAGGGACTCTAAATATCAATGTCGCCATCAGATCTGTGCCGGATAGGGACTTTGATTTATTAATTATGCGGGTACGGTAGAGTTCTTTAGTTTTGGCACTCGGGGGGGGGGAGAGCATGCGAGTTGACTATGTAATCTGCAGCTGTCAGCGCATAGTTCACGAAATCATGATTTAGCTAAATATGCCCTATGAATCCCTGGAATTTATACTAATTTAAAAAGAACAAAGTCGGACTGCTAGAGTAAATGTTTTGTTCCTTCAGCTAAAATGTTAATACCGATTATTTCATTTAATTCTTCAGTTGCTTTTTTCGGAAAGATTCGCTGTAGGATTAATCTCTCGGGGTTTCTCGCGTGCTAAGATAATTCCCATCAAGATCGTCTAGCGGCTATAGTTTCCAAAAGTAAAGGTTAAGCGAGATTGAAAGTTGCTTCAGAGGAGGAAATGTCCATTTCGTCGAAATTTTCCGTAGCAGAAGAAAAACTGTCTATCGCTATTCAATCGTCGTTGAAATTAAGTGTGTTCCCTCTGGTTTAGTGGTAAAACTACGTCCCGCTTGTAGCTCCTGATGGAAGTATTTTATATTGATGAATAACAAACACACTGTTTCTAGGAACGAGGAAATGGATCACTTAAATATTATCACTATTATAAAGAAGTATTTTAGTTTTCTTCGTTTCACACACGTGACACGACTGAATGGTTCTTAAATTGACCTTTCTCTCAGCTGTTAAAAAAAAAAAATGATTTCGCCTCTCAAATTGGAACTGGTTGATCGAACTGTGTTAAATTAATTTCCAAGTTTCAGTATTATCTTCAAAATCCATCCGATAGGCGTGCATACATATTAAAATATGCACGTACGTTAATATATTATATTATGTCGTTTGAAGATGACTACTTAAAATTAGTTCTTTTAAATCTTTGGAATTAGTTAAGTTGAAATTTTCAGAACAATCTTAAAACTCGTTTATTCCTAGCTAAGTGCATTGTTCTATGACGTTCGTACCTGAATGAAGCACGCTGCAGATCAGTCGGTTCACTAAAACTACTCAACTGCAGTCAGTGGATAATAATCGTCCGATCGATAGCGAAAATTCTACGGTAAAGATAAAAAACCTGCTGCTGCAAATACAGTCTTCATTTCATCAGCCGTTCGATGTGTTACAAAAGTATCTTAAAGCACGTTTTATAATTTTTCGTAATTCGTCCCCGATCCTGTAATTACCGGAAGAATTACGGACTACTTGTGCGCTATATAATTAGTATTTACCGAATGATGCAAGAACATAGCAAAGTTCATCAGACATAAGCTAACGCAATAATAATAATAATAATAATAATAATAATAATAATATGATGATGATGATGATGATCGCAATTACTTTGAACTCGCTCAATCGGAACAAAATCGTTACCCTTGTTATTTACAGCGACACGCCTATTTTCTACCAGAACAATGTATTGATTGTCTTTTTCATTGGTGTTTAATCACAGCTTTTTAGTCTCTGGTTGTTTCCTGGGGGGGGGGGGGGGGCATACATTTTTGACTAATATTATATACATAGTTACTCCACTCAACAGAATATAAGGAGCAAAGAAATCTTGAGGAATTTTACTTCGAAACATTTCTCAAGTAATTATCATAACATTCCAAATAATCGATATAATACTTTTATTTTTCAAAAGCTCCGAAATCAATATCTTTCATTAAAATTAAGCTCTTATGCACAATTTCATTCGTATTCTCCATAGTTTTCTCGTGTGATTTTTTCAAGTTTTCATAGTTCCGTGTAAATCCTTTTACTTTCATTATACTTTTATTTTTTTTTCATGATGAACCTGCGTATCTCTTAGGTGCCCTATATTTATCTAGTCAACTCCACAATTGTCATTTCCGGTTTCATCAGTCTATTCGTCAAGAGTGCATGCTGTTTCAACAGTATTCACGCCGTCGTCAATGAATATCATAATGTCCGTGATACCTCGCCACATAAATACTCCAGTATGTCATACAAAATTTTAGTCTGGCATTAGAAGTCGTGAAAGCTGCTAAGATTATATATCAGTTAATGGCATCAGCAAAATGCTCTGCGTATCTATAGTTTATTTGAACGGCGTTTCCATCTAACCTATTCGTTTTTTGTGTTTAACTTTGTCTTTATTCAAATTTCCGTCGCAAGGAATTTAAGTAAATTTTAGCTACATCGGTGTTATATGATGATCTTTTATTACCTTTTTACATTTGATCAGTTATTTTGAGATCACTTTCTCCTCACGGGTTGGCTTCCAGTTTTATTTTCATGAAGTTTTTAACATAGTTCTTAATTGTGTTACTTTTCCCCTTCAAATGCCAAACTTCGTAGACGTCTAAAATCTTACATTGTTTGTTGTTTTTTTTATCGATTTTTTTCTCTTTGTCCGTTGTTCAAGTACCCATTAGAGGCAACCTTCTTCGTCGGTTGAGTACATTTAGAACATTACTCTTCAACGTATTGCTTCTCACACAAAGTGAATATTAATTTTCCTTTTTTAATAGATGATGCAAACTGTAATAGAATTTTCTGCATAGCAATACATTCGCATGATATTAGTTTATACGAATTTTTAAGAAAATTTTCCGATTCCATTAATTTCTACTGAATATTATCATATAAACCGGTAAGAGTTAAAAACTACAAACACCTGCGCATCGCATTGTTTTGCTTGAACACTTTTAACTTTCTAGCTTTTGTTCTTTCTTTCTATATTCTTTACTATTTATAAATTCCATACTATAAAACATACTCGTATTTTAAACATTTTTCAATTTCATTCATTCACATTCCCCTATTACGGCCAACTCGTAACTCACGCTTTTTATATTTTTATTTCTTCGATATCCTTTACTTTCGTCATTCGCTAATACTATTAGAATTTGGTTTATGTATTAACTTATAATGCATATGCTATTTGCGCTTGAAGTTATTTAGCTAACCTATCTCACAGCTTCGTTAAATATCTCTCTTTTTTTTACTACAAATATCTTATTATAGATATTTAGATACCTACACGTACACTGGCAATGATAAATTAAAATGAATCTATGTTAGCTATTTCCAGAGATTGTTTCCTAAACTGCAAACATTCTTTTCGTTAAATATCTCTACATCTGAATTACAATATCCGAAAATTTCTTTCTGAAAAATTGAATACATAATTTTCCTTGAATCATTCAAAAAACCATTCTTCTACTCTTCTCTACCTTTACCCTTCACTGTATTTACATCAAGAATTTCGGTTCAAGAATAGCCTCGTATATAATTTTGACATTCTTTAATACCAAAAAAAAAAAAAAAATGGAAAATACCCTTTTTTCATCTACTTCAGACTAAAATGTTTTTGAGAAAAATCGAGACTACGGGAACTACAAAACCATAACGATCAATAAAACTCGTACGAAAACAATATAATTTTAAAGCCGTTATAAATTGCGTAAAATTTCAGTGTATTTTCAAAGCAATATTTCAGTTCTTTTGTATTGTACGCTATAACTGTATAACTTTGATACGTTTTTTAGAAATCAACCAGTTATAGAATTCTTCGTTTCCATCCGTATACTAAGCATTTGTTCAGATTAGCTTAGTGAACATCATAACCTCTCACAACCAGACCGGATATACTTTTCTGTATAATATATGAAAGTTTTACATTTTTAACTGAATTTTCCGTTAAAAATTAACATTTTTTATAATAAGCGCTCCTTTTTTGCATTTCCCGTTATACATATGGCCACTTTATCTTACATTTTCTATAAAGAGAATAACTGCAGGCGTGTTTATTAGCTGTACTACCAATACCGCATACCTTTCTACGGCAAACAAAATATTCCTCGTTGAAGCAATATCGTCACTGTAATCCTTACTATATTCTATATTTTTTTCGAATTCACAATGTTATTTTATCCTACAAAAATCAAAAAATTTCTTCCTACCTTTATATTTACGTTATCCTTATTCTAATAGGTCCAATCTATTTGTAATGGTAAAAAAAGTTGATTAAAAAATCTGTCATGATTATGTCAAAGAAGTTTCTCTATTATATTGTAAAGATAAATCTTAAATATGTATAACAGTATTGAAGTTTTCCGCGCAGATTACTTTTATGTGAGAACACCCAATAACGGCTCAACATTCTTCATATCTTCTAGCGTGTATCCATCTTCCCCGTAAAATTCTGGTCTCTTACGAAGTTTTTTCGCTAAATTAGTTTAATTTTCTTACACTTCTAGACACTTACGGTTTCTAAATTTTCTGCCAAAATTAACGGTGTCAGTGTAATAAGTCAAAACTGTCACTTGGCTCTAAAACAACACAAATTATCTATATTATTTATACATGTTGGCATTTTTTTTGCGCTTTTATCCTCAGTAAAGTTAACCGTTTTTTCCCGACTTTACCAGTTTTCCCTGCGGCGAATACTGATTACTTCGAAATTAAAATTGCCCCATTTATATCTGCTTTCTCGACTGATATCAATTTCTGTTTTATCTACGATATTTTAAATTCTTCATTTAAAGAGCCTATATATTATGTTTATTAAGTCACCGACAATAGTGTAAACATATGCTCTCTTCTAGTTCCTTAAAATAATCATCCCTAATTGGTTTAGGTCATTGAATTTCAAGGATACTCATTTTCACAGAGAAACCTGTTGTCAAAATCAAACATACTCTATTATGAGTATTCCTCTTTAAATGTTTCGGCTAATTATATGAACACTATTTGTACTATAATAATTACACTATATTGTGATTTATTCCCTCTATTTTAATATCTAAATGTTGTTCAGAATTTTTAAATGTCCGGCCCAATCAGCGTATGAAATACATTTTCAAAAGAATTTTTCAAATTCAGTTTATTTCTCCATTCTTTTAGTACTAAATGTAGCTTCGGCTTTAAGAGTCGAGTAAAATTACCGAGCGAAATAATTTTACCACACTTTTTACAGAGTATTCACATGCGGCTGTCTCAGAACTGCTGTTGAGGAGGTTAATTATATTTACATTAGGCATCGCTTTCGTCGAAAAGATTTCTTTAATTTAAGACGTTATTTTTAGATTCGGAAACAAATAATAACTTATCCTGTACGATGTCACAAGGTCAATGTTTTTCATTTGACTGATAGTAGTATAGACACTATTTCCCGCCATCGTCATGCCGCAATGTTTTAACTGATCACAAAATGTTTTTTATCATTTAAACGTTTCATCACCCATAATTTAATTGCAGGGAGTTCCCCATTGCAATTAAATGTAACAAAAAACGCATTGCGTATGTGTTTATTAGTTAAGTATTTTTTTAATCTGTACCTCATTCGGTTTAGCATTCAGACAGGCGTATAATTCATAGGGCGAACAACCTCCCCTCGTGTAAAATAAATGAATAATACGTTGTAATTATTCGATGGTTGAGATATGGATAAAAATTGCATATGTAAAAACAAGAGGAATGAATATTAACGAAAAATAAAAAAAATGCTTGATATGTTCAAATTTCAATTCCGGTATTCTTTTTTTCTCCGATATTCGTCGGAAGAAACAGTTCAATTCAAATTTTCTTGAAATTTAAAACGTATGTACAACTTTGGATAACGGAAGATCGTGTGATTTAATTTAAACGTGTTTGAACAATTTATCGAGATTTCCTTCGGTAGAAAAAGTTTATTCTTTATTTTTAGTTTCGGTTAATTTCATACGTAACTTTGTATTACAAAAAGATTTGTAAATTGCTTTTTATTTTTATTTTTTCCAGCGATTTTGGCCGTCTTTGGACCACGTATTATAAAGCATCATGTCATTCCTTCTCGGATCCTTCCAGTACACCTTCATCAGCTCCCCGTGCCGGATTTTATTATTATTATTATTATTATTATTATTATTATTATTATTATTATTATTATTATTATTATTATTATTATATTGTTATTATTATTATTATTATTATTATTATTATTATTATTATTATTATTATTATTATTATTATTATTATTATTATTATTATTATTAATGTATAATTTTAATTATATAATCTTAAATGTATAATTTTAACTGTGTAATCTTAAATTTGCACTTTTATTTTATTTCATTTTATGTGCACCAGTATTCTTCTTATTATCATATTGTTATACTGTTTGCTGTTATAATTATTAATTTTTATTATTATCAATTTTATTACTGTAAGTATCTAATTCGTTTCGTTATGGGGTAACAGAGCCAAATGTAGCAACTCATAATAGTTTAAGCAGTTCATCAAACTTATATTTTCGTGTTTCTTTTCTTATTTTTATCTTTTATTTTATTTATTTATTTTATCTTATATTACATTATTTGTTAGTTTATTTCATTTATAGTTTCTGCTATATCTATCGCCATTATATTTATTTATTTTATCTACGGCATTAAGTATTTTGTTTTCTCATTCTTTTGAAGGATTTGTCAGAATTAAGGAATATATTTCGTTATGTATAATTATGCGAGGGAGTTTGAACCGTGTAGACGTAGTTTATTTTTCATTTTATATATAATATTTAATTAGCTCCAAATAAACTGTAAACATGGGTTAAACAAAATCTGCATAAATGGAAATGTGATCTACTACATTGCATGCAGAAGTTTAATCAATGTAAACTAACATCGAAAACTGTGTTATTAGATAAAAGGAACAGAGAAAAGGGGTCGATTTGTTGTAGAAGATAAGAATAGGTAAAGTTTGTGTGGGGAATTCTAAATCTGGTAAGTATAACATTCTTTTCCTCGATCCGAACGAAAAAGAAAACCGAGATAGAAGATTCGGTTTAACGGGGAGAAGGTGGTTTCGTTATTTAGACCTTCATACTCGGCTTCAGGATTTAATTATAAGAGATTTCAAGAATGCTTTTATATCGTTAGAAGAGGAGAAGCGAAAAGGTATGAATGGAAGCAGGCTCGCTAGCAACTGTGTCGATGACGTCGATACCGAGAGATATGGCTAGGGATTCAAGTAAAAACTGAAAAACTTTCGGATCGAGTAAGGAAATCATGGAGAAAAAGGATGTATTATATAATTGCATTATCTGTATAAAAGTTGTGAAGAGACTTTAGAACACCAACTGAATCGGTAAGGATAAGGTATTTAGAAAAAGACGGAGCAGAAGAAAGGAATTCAAGACACTTGAAGATAGTAAAGGATTCAGCTGAGAACACCGAATAAGGCTTAGAAAGCCGAAATCAGTGAGTGGTAGGGGTTTTGTTTTGTTCGCAATTTAAAATTATTTCTCAGAACTTTCCATAGTTCATTTCCTTCTATCAATATAGCTTCCTCAGTTACAGACTTACGAACACAATTTCACATAATTGTTTTTCATTTTTCGTGTACTCGTTCAAAAAATGTTTTCCTTCATGTTTTCATAGACTTTTTTACTTTCCTGTTTCTCCTGGCATGTGCCGTTTTGTGTAACTACTATAATCATTACAACACATACACAGGAGTAATTTAAATATGCTCAGTTAAACTGCTCGTTCTAACGAAGGCAATAAAGCCCCCGGATGATGGAAGTTGCAGCATGTGAAAGGATCTCCTCTATGTTTCTTGCTAGGTCAAGTTGTTTTCATAACGTAGTGAACTTTGGTCAGATAAAGAGTATGATAGCCGGAGGTGGGGTTTGGTCGATTATATGTTTATGGGAGATAGCAACGTGGCCGATTCGCAGCAGCCGGCTAAGAATCCTAAAGTCGTAACGGGATATTCTTTCCGGTGCCGCCATGGCTTAACTATGTACTTAATGATTTTTTAGAAAGCCGTAGCAGTTGCTCATTCAGTTTTCCACTGGTTTTCACACGCCTTTAAGAATACATATGACATTGATGGCAGTACTTCCGCGCCCTCTGGCATATTGGCCAGAACAAGGTAGAACGTACTGCTCTATCGACCCTCCCATTACCAAGCACTGCGACGTGCTCAGAAACCCACAGACACGTAATTGATCATTTGATACAGTTGATATAAATAATAGTATATATTTTTAATATGTATTTTTGGTTTTTAATCATATTTAAAGATTGCAAGGAATCCAGTGTAACTAGGAGGAAATTATTAGTTTTAGTGTAAGTTATGACGATGTGATAGTGGCAACGTGTAATTGCATGTAATTCTGCATCCAATATAGAACATGCATCGTTGATTCTGACTTCTAGCGAAACGTCGTGACCTTCGAATGCGCAGACTGCCAACAGTGGCCCTGCTTCGCCAATGCCTTAGCTCCATCAGTGTATTAGGTGGTCCGAATATTTGTTAATTGTCCTAACTGTCACCTCCACTGCGCAGAGAGAACTTACTATGTCTGAATTTTATTTCAGAAATAGGTTTACATTAATCTGGAAAGTGATCCAAGGAGTAATAAGGATATTAGGGCTCGGTATTGGCCTTAGACGTCATGTCAAATCTTCGTAGGGCAATCATTAGTTCCGGTAGTGGATCGCTTGAGAAAGCTGGTTCAAGAGTTCAGTGATCAAACAGTGTAGTGGAAAGTTTTGTGTGTAGCCGAAGTGGTGACACGTATTTCACAGTATGAAATATTTTCGGAAGTAAGAAAGTGGAAGGCAGCTGGACAGAACGCATATGCTGGCAGCTGTAGAGGTTCGATGCGCTCCCAGAACGATTTTCAATACGGAGTGGTGTACAGGATCACGGGATTTCAAGTGATCTGACAGTGGCTTTTTATGGAAGAAGAAGGTTGTTTAGATTTAAGGACAGACTAGAAGAGAAACGGAGTCCCTTGCAAAAGTCAACGTATACAGATTTACTCGCCCAGATGGTTAGTCCGTTGTTTTCGAATCAACTCTGTATTTTGTCAATAATTATCTGGGTTAGCAGGAAAGTTGGACAATAAGGAGATGTTAAGATCATCGATAAGCAGCCGGGCGATTATGGGCGGGGAGATGCAGTCGGCTACGTCAATGACGCATGTATTATGAATACTTGTGGAACGTCGTTTTCAGTTGGAGTGGGTGCTGATAATGATGAAAAATATTTAACTATGCACTTGGATAGTTGACTGACAGTGAGGAAATATTCTGATAAAGAAAAACAACTGTATATTCGAATTAAGAAAATGAACTGGATTATAGGCAGATATAGCGTGTTATCACTGGATAAATAAATGCTTACTATATAAATGGATTTATGCAGCTTTAAGACTACGCTAAATTAACAAAAATATAAAGACAATCCAAACATCTAGAAAAAATGTTGACGATGTTAACAAGCTCATCTTAATATCTAACCAATGATGACTCGCGTAAAAATTTGAGCGTACCATATGTAGCCGATACTGTAATGTAACGTACCTATATACAGAGACTAGGTCATTCGAGAACAATTCAACTCCACAATTGTTGGACACCAACTTAAACGTGCGGATATTAAAGCGCAGTAACCCCTAGACCTTTTGTAAGATCAGCAAAATATGGTGTGAGTAACTCCTTTTCTGATAGTTCCTAATTGAAAATTTCGCTGAATGGCTTTGTTGGTCAGATTGTGATATAAAGTAGAATTAAAAAAAAAAAAAAAAAAACCCAACTTATAAACCAAAACAAGAAAAAAAAAATCCGATAACGGTTATCAAGCTATCTCCTATTATTGATTAGAAACATATTTCTCCGGCAAAAGTTAGTTATTTTAGTGAGATGTACACATCACCACATAATACACATGTCCCAAGCGAGGATATACTTGAAATTGTATATTTGAATAATCGACCAACAACAAAGTAAAAAAATGATCTAGTTTGATATCGAAATCATTCACATTAGCACACTCATCCGAGCAAACACAAAAAAAAAAAACAGCGATATATCGCATTAGTAAAAACATCGGTTAGTTTTTCAATATAAAACACATCCTCGAAAGCGAAGATAAACAAAGGCTGTAACACAAGTTAGAAAACCGTTAAAATTACTCAATCATACAGCAAAAGCATACTAAAAACATCTATATATAAACATGAAAAATCTTAATACGGCTAGAGAATCATTAAAATTAGTTATAGTCTGCTTAAGTTCAGCTGCGGTCTTTGCTTAATTGACTAAGGGCATACATAAAAACATGTCTACAAAGAAACCAAGTAACCACAAGAATGTCTTATCGACCACTGATGCAAGATTGGTTTTGATTCATAACGCTGACAGGTATCAGGCGAAGGACAGTGTATTAGATCTTTGCTAGTGGTCAATAGTAAAGGGGACACGGTCACGTGACTAAATACTCGCTTTTGTTTGACCGGTGTCCAAGAACCGACATCTCTCTGGTAATATCTGTCTGGCCTTTTTGAAAACAATTTGTTAATGTTAACACTTTTTACATTTTCCAGAGGTTCCGTACATATTTTGTTTAATGATAACTTTAAAATATACTCGGGAAGAAGAACAATTTTTGACGACTTTTCTATCACCATAATATGTCCGTGTGTAAGTCGTTGTGCGCGCCTCTGTGTAATAATGACGACATAATTTTTACGCTGGAGATGAAAATTCTGTAACATTTAATCCGTAATGTTTTCGTACGAATATCTTGTAACAAAATCGGTAACGCTTTATAACCTTCTTTTTTCTTTTTTTTTAATACGCTTAAATCAGGAAGAAAAAATATGCTATTTACAAATTATTGTTAATCGAACGCAAAACATTTGCGGAATTTCAATTGGTGTATGTTTATTTTTTTTTTTTTTTTTTTTTTTTTTTTTTTTACACTTCGCCTTAGAATCAGCCAGATGCCGACGTGTATATAGTGTCGTCATGTGCAACCTCCCGAATGGGAGATGCTACCTTTATGATGATGAATATTGTAAAGCATTCGGAATATCGATAATGGCCAACAGTCAAGGAATTTCCGAAATGCGAAAAACAAATATGACGAGGCTGTAAACTGATTTTTAGTTAACTTTCTCACTCGTGTCAATGTATATAAACCTATAGACAGTAGAAAAAATAAAAAAACACAAAAATTCCGTTGTTAATAACTAGCGGCGAAACGTTGATTCTTAATTTTTTCTATATAATTTTACTCGATTTATTATTATTATTATTATTATTATTATTATTATTATTATTTTTAATTTATACTCTGAAATTTCCAGCCTTCTTCCATACCGTAATTCGTTTTACCGACCGTTCAGCTATTGTGCTACATTTTAATTGTCTACGCTGTCGGACAATCTTCTCCGTTGTCAAATAACAGCAGCAACAAAGGTGGGGAAGGGTGATAGTTGTCTTGTCGCACAATCTTCTTCGTCTACGTGGGGCATAGAAAAACACATATTTCGCTAAATTTATTAGCACACGCATTCATTTCGGCTAAGCGCATAAACTAGTTCTGGTTTTACATTCTAGTGGCTACTGTCGACTGCCTGTATATTTCTACGTCGAGCGCAATGTTCATTTTAAAATAAAACCGTGTCGAGCTTAATTCTGATGACGACGACACAACCTTTCGCAGTACTTCGCAATCGTCGAGCGTATGAATGCAATGTACCTGTCAGAAAATGGTCCCGAGAACGGAACAAAAAGGTAACGCGCTTCATACGCAGCTAAACAAATTCTATAATAACACACACTGGTGTGCTGCGTCGCCATACTAAGAGTTCCATTGTTACTTTGTTAACATATTCGCAATTGCAATGAATTTTTTCAAAAATTTTCCTCGTCAGTTTCTGCATCGCCCCAAAAAGGAAAATTCATAGATTAACCGCTGTTCTTTTTTCTTCTTTTCATTCTCAATTATTTTAAAGGAGATTTAGGACGGAAAATGTAAATCGCGTCGTGACGACAGGTTATGTTCGCCGAAACATATTATAGTGTTCGAAGAAGACACGTTTTTCTTATACTTAATAATTTATGGAAAGCGCGATGATAGCGTAAAAATTCAGGAAAAGCCGAAGGAAATTGATGAACAACCCCATTTGCTCTTTCTGAAAACATCAAAGGATAAACATTCGCTAAGGTCGAACTAAACTTTGCTTTACACATAGTCACTTTATTATTGTTATATCTACCCGGTGTATGTTGCCGCAGTCTCGTTCCACATTCAGCCAAAACAGAAGCACTGTTTCTTCATCGTTATTCTCTAATTTACATGTAATTTTAACTAACATATATATGTTTGCGAACAGAGAAACATACTGATCTATCGTTCAACACGGAGGAGTGTATATGGAGAGTTGGGGTCAAGAGAGAGTGTAGGAAAAAAGTGAATTGAAGAAAACGAAAAATGCTACATTAATATTTCAGTAAGAAAGGAAAAAAAGTAGCATTTGAGATATTCAAAGAACAAGAGACATATTAAACGAACTTTATAACTTTAAAAATCTACGAGAACATCTGAAAACATGCGAATTTTAAAGCGAATAGGAGAAAAATGCATTAAATTAAGGTACGCTGCACGTTAAGATGGCTATTGTGAGATCAGACATCGGTAATTGAAAATAAATAGAATGCTCATTTAAACGCCAAGTAGTCGGTAATATGCCGAAAAAAGCTGAAACATGTCTTAGTATCTAATAGTATCTAACAGAAATTCATTTTACAGTCAGAATATCATCATCACTTTTGTGCCTGCTGCTCTCGAATATTATCTGAGAATACAAAAAGCCGGTCAAAAAGTTGCCAAACGTAAATTGCAATTTCATTTTCGTAATTTCTTTTAATTGAAGAAATTGTATAAAATTACACTGCTTTTTGAAGTTTTTAAGGCAAGCGACATCATTTTCTCGGCCTAATTTGATGCGCTCTTGATGGCATAAGTGGGAACAGTGTGAATAACATTGTAAACGAGGTACTACTAATTCGACAGAGAAGTAAATACACCGGAATTGAACAGTAAAAGTCGGGAAATAAATAATTTCTGTGAAATAACGAATATAGAAATTACAGATTCTTGCGCAAGACCAAAAGTGCGATGTTACATATGTTTTGCGGAAGTTTTAACGTTTTATAAGTACATTTCGGCAGAATCTAAAACGGTAGCGCACACACAATTGTTATTATAATCAATAAGTGTAAATTCGACATAATATATTGAATTATAAAAAAAAGAATATACTAGTAGATCGATTTTAATAAAGAAAGAAAGAAAGAAAGAGGAAAAACAAAAAAAAGCAAGGAATATTCAGATTTTTTTAATCAATTACTGCGAGCAAATATTGCTTTGCTTGCCTCAACTGAGTAATTAACTATAATTGAACTTATTTTTTTTCATCGGTGTATTTCAATATTCATATATATATATAAAACTCAATCCTTTGGACCACGATGCCGTGGAAAAATTCCCTGGCGACTTCCAGATTCTACTATAATTCTCTTTTTTAGAAAAATCAATTTCACTGCGTATTCCGTGCAAAATGTGAAAAAATAACACAAACCTTATAAATTTCTTTGCAAGATTTAGATTTTCCTACTACCTCCAGCAGCTTAAAAATGACGCATAGTGATTAATATATTGTATGTTTATATACCTACCAGTTTTGTTTTTTTTTGTTTTTTTTTTTTTTTATTTATTTAATTTTTGGAAAAACGCAAAAAGGGGAAAGAAGAAAAATAATTATGTGATCACTGGTCTTAAATGAGGCCTGCGCAACGTTGTAAGATAACAGAGGGGGCATTTTTAATAAAAATTTGTTAATGAAATCGGGGAAAAAAAAGTATGCACCATCCGCGAAGAATATTGAAACGATCTGATCAAACACCAAAACCAAAATATACATCGGTGGTAAAATTTTAACAAGAATCCTTTTTTCTAGTTATTTTCTTATTTTTCATTACCATTTCCGGCTAATTTTATTTACGTATTATTTTTGATTTTATACTGTTCCCTTTTTGAGTTTTAATCGTTTATGTTTACAATTATAGTAAGAAAACTTCTCAGGTGAAACCTGAGGCATAGACTCGTGAAGTATAATAGAAGCGAAGGTTCACAATTAAATATTTTTTAAGTGTCGTAACATAAATATTTGCCGAATTACTAAAACCTACGACACGCAAATGTTATGTACAGTCGCGTAATATTAATTCTTAATTAACGGGTATTACAAATTTAGCCTTTTGTCTGTCTTTTTTTACTCAAACTAATCAAGTGTTCGTACAACTTTCGTGCAAGTTGGAAACTTTGAACATCGGTTTCTCGATCGGTTAAAGCATTTTGTCTTCTCAGTTGTCGTGCTACGTGAAAACGTTTTAATTCGTTTTTTACCGATTACTCATCAAGAAGGAAGAACGTAGGACAAAAGGAAACTGAGGAGGACACTAAGAAAGTTATTCGGGGAAGGTGGAGACGGCCAGAACTACTATGGAGAAACAGCAAGGGAGTCAAAAAAGATCGGTACTAGAACTCGTGCAATTAGCAGTCCGAAGGGAAATAAATTTGTAGACGATATAAAATATACAGGATACGTTAAAGGAAAGGAAAGCTCTAATGTCTTGTTAGCCGTTATACCTGATTATAATATATTATATCTATTTAAACTAAATGCGCGCGATGAGACCAGCATAAAAAGAAAAGTATTTTTATCCATGTCTGCGATTGTTAGGCAGCGCCCACAAAAAGATCCTCATCAACAATATGGCTGCAACTGCAATGCAGTACCCACAGTGCCCGATGAGGCAAGAAAAAAGCAGTTCGTTTTAGTGCCGAAAAACATAATATTTCACCTATTGTACCCGGTGGTATAAGATAATAAGCAATTTATAGGTTTCTGAAAACATCACACTGATTAGAAAAAAAAAACACTGAAGCAGATGTAAAACATCATTTTGAAATCTCTGAAATCTTCTTCGTGAATTCTCCCCAATTCAATTATTAGGCAATCTCCGATTAAATTATAATCAATGATTGTGTTATCTACGATTAGTAGAAAACTCAGTTTTTCCATAATGGTTAAATTGCGCAATTGAGAAATACCTCTCGTTTATTTCATTGCAATAGCATTTTCGTTTGCTATTATATTCAATTTACATACCTTTTACTTCCCTGGTAATCGACCTTCGCGCATTTCGTATTAGTTAAAGCCATTCTTTCCCAATTGAACACTGGAAAATCCTTTCTTTAACACGTAGCATCAATTTATTCGGTTCACAGTTGAACTCCATCAAGCCAATACATTAATAGCATGTTCACTTTCGTCAATTCCTCGAAATTTAAATTTTTCGCTCGCTGCAAATACTGTTTTCGCATTAGGAGAATTTTAGGCGATTTTTAAAATTTTTCGAAATACATAAAATTGATTCAAAACATTGGTTTCTCCTAATAATATCGGTATGTAAATACAAATATATACGAATAAAAACACCGCATTTGATTTTCGTAAGTTCAAGCTAGAGTGTTAAGGCGCGAAAATTCCGAAAGAAAATCTTAATAGTACAACAACCCGCCGCTTTTAAATAATTACTGCTCTGTATATTCTCTTGCGACGAGGTACTTTTAAGAGAAAATATTATTACTACGCCACTAGTAGAGTAACATGCGGTAAAATCATCATATTTAGGTTAACAACTTTTGGTCTTAGTCAGAAAACCTGTTATTTTTTCTATTTTTTCAAAATAAATTTCCGCGACTTTTTCCGGTTTTCTAGATTTTTATTAAACCCCATTCCATCGTTATGGAAAAAAAGGAGCAACCACACAGAAAAAATTTTCAAATATGTCCTAGAATATGTTTTTTATTATGCTCCGATACAGTTTAATTCCGATGATAAAATCTCAAATCACCTAAAAAAATTTTTACTTTTCGTTAAAGAATGAATGAAATTCTTAGTTTTATTATCTATACGGAAAAAATTTTGGAACCATTTCTAATACTTTCAAGTTCCCCCACACACATTTCAAATCCCTTACTACTATCAAGAAATTTTCTTCCCTGCTTTTTCCTGATTAATGAAATTCCCCGACTTTTCCGGGAAAAAAAATTAGTCACATTAATATTTTCCCCTTCTTTTTGTCCAATAAACGATTTTTAACTATTTTATTTTTAACACGGAGTGACACGAACAAATTTACACGGAACAAACTGCAACCGTAAACCACGTGATGGCTGTTCACCACCGGAACGCAGTCCAAAATTCCGGAACAACCTATAGGATTTTTAAAATCACATAACATCACACCTGCCTGATAACCCCCTCCCGGAAAAAAAAAAAAAAACCTGCAAGTCGTTCTCTTTCGCGCACATCTTAAAAAACGGAGGAAATAATCCTTCTTCATCTTGTACGCGATCGGCCCGGCCGTCTCATCGCTACACATTTCGACGTTTCATTTAATTTAATTATTCTTCGCCAGCCGGCCAGAGGCAGGAAGTGGAAGGAAAATGCAACTGGAAAAGGAAAAATGGAAAATGATTATAGGACGAAGAAAAGAACGACGGAGAAAAGCGTCGGTGAAAATTCAAAATAACGGATACGAAGAAATGGGCCAGATGGCCGACTGGCTAAGTTCCAAAAGAGCATCGGCAACTGTCGAGAGAGGTTCGAACCGGAACGGGAAAGCGGCGCAGAAGATAGACGGGCGAGAAAGGCAGAGATGTGGGTAAAAGGCAAACAAAGGAAAATAGAGAGAGGACAACAGTCGGGAAATGTGGGTGAAATTGGGTCGGGAAATTTTCGGCGAATGCATCAAATTGAACAAAGTTGGGTTAAATGGTAGCGCGACTGTCGGATGCGGGTCGGACCGGAGGGATTAGCGATTCACGTGAGATTGTCTGGGACATAGACGGCGGACGCGGCAAAGGGGGCCAGTTCGGCTTGTCTAATGTCTTTCTCATCCGCTGCTATTATCAGTATACCAACAGAAGTCGGATGAGGAGTGTGTTGATATACGGCTTTCTTTCTTACGGCCATCTTTAATTAACGTAATTTTTCGACGGCTGCGCGCAAATATGAATGTCTCTATTCGAATAAATTTCGATTTATTCCGATAAAAAATTCTCTGTTTTTTTTTTCTTTTTCGCTTTTCAGCTTTTTCTTCGAGGACGCGCGCTGTTCAATTAATTTATCCGAAAATGATTAAAAAATAATGTATACTGTGCGGGAATTTGAAAAGATCTTTCTTTTTCTTTTTTTTCGTTTTTTAAAAAAAAAAAAGTGCACGCTACATAATAAATAAGTGTAAAGTTTTTTGTTTTTTTTTTTTTTTGAGATACCTACAGAAAAAAAAAAAAAAAATCTAAAGATGCAAGATTCGTCGAATTTTTACCCGGTAAGTATTGATAAATTTTAATTTTTAGTCAGGTTAATGTTCCAGATTTTTTCGACAAGAGGTGCGCAAAAAATTTAAAATTTTTACATTTACCACCGTTCAAGTTTTTTCGCATTTATTTCTTGGCTTCGTTTTGTCGAACGGGTTAAAATTTCATCGAACGCGTTAAAATTTCATCGAACGATGTAAAATTTCCTCTTCCGATCGATCTTTTGTTGCTTTTTTTACCCCATACGCGAAAGTTACCGAAAAGCACCAATTATCCTCTTCGCTGTCCAATTTGTATACTTTATATATTAAGTAAATTAAACACACCGATAAAATAATTATTTAATTTTCATTATGTACCCGACGCGTTTCGAAAACCTCCCGTGATCATGAAGCTTTGTCTTCGAAACGTGTCGGGTACATAATAAAAATTAAATAATTATTTTATCGGTATGTTTAATTTACTTAATATATAATAAACGTAAACAATAAGTATACATTAAATAGATATATTGTATATATTTTAGTTTTATTGAAAAATATCGTCTCCAGATCCAAACATGGTGGATGGTTTAGGGGTAAAAATCATCGCGTCGTTAATAATTTTGATGATTTTTTTTGTTTTTTTTGTTTGTTTGTTTTGCTTTTTTTTTGTTTTTTTTTTTTTTTTTTTTATCTCTAATTCGAAAACCGATAAAATTGTAATTCAAGTAAAAAAGTTTGAGCAATAGATACGAGACGGCCAATTTTATTATAATTCAACTGTCAACGCGACCGATTCTAAATTCAATCGCGAAGAAAATTTATAAAAGTTTTACAATTTTCAAAAATTTTCCGTTTACCCATTACGTCATAATATGGTAAAGTAAGCTAACAGAGTGGTTTTCAAAACGGAAGTAATATAATTTCAAAATCAATTTAAGTGAATTTCGTCTAAAAAATAAATACCGCGTTGTTCTCATATGTGTGTGCGGCGAAGCTTATTTTGAAATATAAATGAATTTATTTGCTTTTAAAACAGAACGCGCCGCCGTTGATTATTATTTTTCCTATCTTCCAATTTTTAATTCTCTTGCAAAAAAGTAATTATTGACAGACATAATACACACACATATACACACACAAAAGCAAACATGTTTTGTGCGGATCATTGGCGTAATGTGTATGCAACGTAGTTGCTGAGGATAACAGACAGCAGGAGACACGCTAAAAAAAATCATTAAACTTCATAGTGACAATATCGTTACAGCTTTTTCAGTATATTTGAGTTTTCACAACATGACGCGTTTAAAACCATGAAGTATTTCGAAAGAATATTTAAAATATGCAACCGGTCTCTTTCTATATAATTAAGTGTAATATTTATTAATTTTTAAAAACATCCGCTAATGATAACTTACAAAGCGCGATGGTTCGCTTAAAAATATTTCATTTGACTTCAGCTTTAGCGTTTGATTAGATTTCTATCGTCGTCGCATAAATTATATTACCAAACTACGTTATAAAAAAAAAACAACAACCGAATAAATACTAATAGCGTAGTGTGTAATGAAATGGAAAGGTACGGTTTATTTAAAAACATAGATTATACCGAAATTTTAGTGTACTTAAAAAATTAAAAAATATCCGTGTAAGATATTTTTCGGAGCAGCGATCTGTACTATCGCGTTTAATCCCCTTAAGTAGGCTCCATGTGCTGTAATAGCCCCAGTAGTTAAACACGGCACATGGAAACCCTCATATACAATCTTAGGGGAAAAAAAAAAAAAAAAAAAAAGATGATATTAAGTTTTAAATTCATTCATAACTAGTCCTTTTAATGCAACTCGTACTAAATGTTCGTATAGAAATTTTTAACAATCTTTTTTTCAACAACATTTCAATATGTTACTTTTTTCTCGGCGAAATCGATCGAGAAAATTGTATATCGATAAAACTAAATTTGCTTAACTAAATCGTGACAAAGTTGCTAACCTTCGAATTCAAATGAAATAGCGTGCGAGAATACCAGCTTCCCTACATTTAACGCGGAAGTCCAGCAATTAATTAGTCCCGCATTTTTGAGATTACACGCTCTATGGAAACGCCGAGTTTTTTAAAAAATATTTTAATTATAACGTAAATAAACCTTATTAGCTAATTTCGCTTTATGAGGATTTTAAAGACAATTTTTAAGCCCATACTAAAGAAACCTCATTATGAAATTTATACGATAAGTAGGAAAAATATTCGTTATTTTTTGGAGTCGAGATTATAATATATAGACAAGGTTCTTCCAGTAGAATAAAAATGAAAAAAATATATTTCATCGTTTGAAGTTTTTTCCCGAAACCATAAACCAAATTTAATTATTAGGTTATAAAAAACTCTCAATTATAACTTTATTTAAAATCGTAAATATTTAAAACAATTCAATATAGATATACTGTAATAATCTTGTTCAGTGGATAAATTTAAAATTTTTTATTTCTTAAATAAAAGTAATAAAAATTACAGATTGCTACTAAAAAAATACTCTTGTAATCATACTGACATAAAGAAATAGATTATTTTTACATTATGAATTAATTAATTGACGGTTAATTAATTTATTTATTTATAACTCATCATTCTTTCCAGCAACGAAATTAATTCGGGAGAATTTCAGCATTTTTTTTACTCGTTTTCAATTCTAGACAAATTAATAGAGTAGTGCCGGCGGATAATTTACCATATTTTTAAAATATTTCTTGTTCCTTTTTTCACATCAGAAATTATTATTTAACAATTCCGCGTTAAAAAAAAAAAAAAAAAAAAAAAACTACAAGGTATCCGGGGAAGTGGCGGTGTTCCCTCTGGAACGACCCCGCTGATTCTTTCCATTCTTAAAGCTTAAAATTTATCGATAAATAAGAGTAACAACAACATTTCTCACACATTAAAATTAATAAAGTTTAAAGTTTTAAAATTTTTTTCTTAAAACGAAAAAATAAAACAACAGCCAACTTTTTGACCGTTAAATATCTCTTTAAAGCTGATTAAAAGTAATTTTTTTCCAAAAAAAAAAAAAAAAAAAATAAGGTGATAAAACGAAATAATTACGGATGCCTTTGCGAGTTTTTGGGAAAAGTAAATACTTCAGCAAACAAACATTCGTGCCTTATCAGAAGAGCGTCTCGTATTTATTAAATAACGTTGGCACTAACTGCGCATGCAGACAGGCAACTAGAAACACAATATGTACACACAATGATGGTTGCCTTTGTCCTCCGTTATTCGCGCCTTGTTCGTGAGTTTACACCAAATAAGTACAGTAAAATCCACGACCGGTGGTACGTTCCAGGATTTCTTCGGAAATCGTACACGTGTTCTTCTCCGTAGGAATCAATTATAAAAGATTGTTACCCCGGCAAAAAAAAAAAAAAAAAAAAAAAAAAAGCACACAAAAACTACTCCAAATGAGTGTGTTTAATTAAGGTAAAGAATATTAATTGGGATTCCTTATAATACGAACGGTATAAGAATTAACTGAAAGAATGCGTGAAGGTGAATTTGAAAAACATATTTAGAAAACTATAGACGGCTCCAATTTTTAAGGCTGTCGATATAATAAAAAACTTGACTTGCACCTTGATTAATTTTACTTTAAGACCGATTTTTTCGTTTGCGAATATAACATTTTCGAACGCTTAGTAAAAGTAATTTACTAAATAGAATAACAGAATAACACAAACGTGCGCGGAATTTACATGTATAATGTTTTTCGATTTTTTAAATTTGTTCAATAAATAAAGTTTAATTCGATTACAATTTTAATAATACACCGGTACGAGTTAGTTTATATTCGGATAATACCGGAAATGGACAGAGATTGTTTTGTAAAAATGCTTTTTTACAAAAAATAAATACCGACTTCAAGGTTTATTATAAAAATTTAAAAATGCACTAAAAAGTAAAAAATAATTACTCCCGATAAAATATATATATCAGAGTGATATAAATATTTTATCAGGAGTAATTATTTTTTACTTTTTAGTGCATTTTTAAATTTTTATAATAAACCTTGAAGTCGGTATTTATTTTTTACTTTTTAGTGCATTTTTATTCAATTAAATTTAAACATTTATTTCCACGGTAAAAACACCAAAAGCTACATTTCTATGGTAATTTGGCAAATTTATAGCATTTTAAGTCAATAAATCTAATCCGACGGTGAAAACAATCGTGAATGAAAAGCATCCAAAAAGCTTCAATCTCCCGCATTATTAAGGATAACTCAAAAACTATCTGTCAGACCTTGATCAAATTTAAATGGGATCGCATGACAAACACCACCTTTCAAATAAAAGAAGAATCATCAAAATCGGTTCATCTAGAAGAAAGTTCTGTGGTAACACACATAAAAAAAAAAAAAAAAAAAATACAGTCGAATTGAATACCTCCTTCTTTTTTGAAGTCGGTTAAAAACGATTAGACAGTTTTCGTAAAACTGAATTGATCAGTCATATTAATAAGCGAAGACGGCAAGGTTCTTCGATCCTACGTGGGACAGATGAAAAAAAAATTTTCCAACAAATTCAACAAAAATCCGGTTAATGAATAATAAACCGAGTTTATCAATAATAAAAAGAAAAAACAAAAAACAAAAACTCTAACTTTAATCCGAAATGAAATTGAAAAAAAAAGGCAGAAGGAAGCGAACATGTTTCATTGTATAGGCTGATTTACGTACATACGCGCATATGCGCATATTGTGCGCGCGCTCGATTTTGCGAGCCTCTTCTTGGCTCTGCCTTGCAATCATCAAACAATGGTTGCATGCGCGCAACGTTCGTAGAAATTCCGTTTTAGATGACAAACGGATTGTGATGTGTTAGATGCGTGCCAACTAAAATAATAATTTGTTGGAAATGAAATTTATTAAATAAGAACAGATGAATCGAACAAACTCTACTCTAAAGGAAGGGTACAATTAAAAAAACTTTCTCAGGCCTTAATTTATTCGACTATATTCCTGGTTACTCGGTAAAAGTCGCTTTGAAATCAGTTTACGACCGAATGAAATTTCTATGTACACATATCTTTTATCCGCTTACCTACATTAATCTTCCTACTTTTTAATATCGCCGAAAGAAATGTTCAATGCAATGAACACCGATTCTATGAAAAATGTTCTCGCGTCGCTAGATTGTATATACTGCTAATGTCTGAAATTAGACAATATTATTTCTGTGTGGCCCGCATCAGTCAGCTGCTGAGCATAGAAAGAAAAATAGTAGGTAAAGCCGGAGAAAAATGCTGTTATTAACGCTCGGTTCTTGATATTTATTCGATAATTCGACAGCTCCCTGGCAACGTTTAAGTTTCCACCGCCATCTGTTAATCGTCTTTAAAAAAGCGATCCAGTAGCCACCATTATCGCAATATTTCGCTATTAATTGTGTCCGCGTTTATCGAGTTGCCTGCTGCTAGTACTTATTAACAGGCGTAGGCGAATTAGTGTAACGGTTCCTTATTTCATTTTCTCATTCATTTATTAACAACGTAATAGTCCTTTAAAAGGATTATTTAACACTGCTTAAAGTTAAGAAATAAATAAAAATTCGAAGTGAAACAAATTAACCAGTTTAATTATATAAGTTAATTTTACCTCAAAAAACTAAATAAGCGATGAAAGTTGCAGTTATAAATTTTTATTGTTTTCCAAATGAATATTATTTCCATACGGCTTAATATTTTAATAATAAGCTCGAGGAAAAGGTAATTTTTAACACTCCTTCACTTAATGACACAAGTCTTGTTACCTTTTTTACGTTATCACTTGTTGCGTTATGGAAGTTCCGTTACGTTTTTGAATTATAGAGAAGTGCGACTACTCTAAGAAAATGACGTAGTCAACTGAACCGACATTTTATGAGGTTTATAGTAGACTCGTATCATCTAGTGTGCCGGCGGCGGTATTCTCAAGGGGTGAGGTCTGTAATTTTATTAACGACTACATCACGTATGTATGCTGAGAGAATAGTAAGTTAATCCCGTTTTCTTTTATTGTCTTCGATCGTTCTGAAGCATAGACTCCATCAGAAATGTACCCGAAAAATACAAAAGTACATTTCGAAAACAATAAAATGTTTTTTTGTTTTGTTTTTTTTTGTTCTATTCAGAATGGTACGCTGAAGTCGGTTCTTCTGTGAACCTAATCCTTGCCGGGATTCAGCGGATCGAATTTTATATATACGTATTCTCGGTTTCACCTGTAATAAATTGTACAATGAACGCAAAAATGTTTTCTTTTAAAAAATAAAGTGTTTGAAAGAACTAAACAAAAATATCGGGAGGGGGGGGTCAACATTACGATAACCGGTGTGCAGGTGACCATCTAGCTGCAGCGGTAGTATCCGGACCAGAAAAGAAATTTAAAACAACCAGTACCGATAATTTTTTATCCATTCCCTACAGTCGGCGTAAAATTTTGAAGCAAATTCTTTTTCAAATGTTAAATTGTGCGGAATGTCGTTATACCGCATTTGACTGCCGCTATTTCAGAAGAAAACGACTAGTCGCTTTGGCAAACATTTCTCCTCAAAACTAATCTCGTAAAGCTTCGCTTTCTTGGCCGAAGAAATTTACCTATAGGAGGAAAATCTTCTCGCTATTTTGTATATTGCTTTATAGAAAGAAAAATAAAAATAAAAAAAATCAGATAAATGGCAGTAATAATAAAATTATTTAGTCAGTTTTCCGTGAAAAAAATTTCTCGAATCGGTCAATAAAAATGTACCGCAAGAGAAAATAATAATAATAATAATAATAATAATAATAATAATAATAATAATAGTACTAAGAGAGGAGGAAGAAGAAAAAAATCTATAGATTTTACATCGATTTAATTCACATATAAAGAAGAGACAATTCGGTCGATTTCGTCGAAGATCCACTTCCCGCAGCGCACTCCGGAAATGTCAGTCAATGCTATAAAACAGGAAAAATTAATTCGCCGACCTAGAACAACTTCGAAAAAAGATAGACATTATGACGCCGATTCGTTTTTGTTAGTTGAATGAACAGAATTTTCCGAAATAGGAAAAAATACATGGTAAAACTCGAGCACGAAATGAAGTAAGAGATGAAAACGTGTACGTAGATCATGACAATAGGAAACAGGAAAATAATAGTCGGGCGAGACGTAGCCCGGACAAAGCTGCGAGTACTGCAATAAACATGTACACATGTAACACAATAAAAAGCGGGGGATAATACATATGGGGGGGGGGGCTACACACCGAGGAGATGGACCAAAAGCAAACACTATTGATAATAATAAAGATTTAGAACAAGACGGTTGGGAAAACTGGCGACAGCAGCAGGGGTAGGATTGATGCGCGGCGTCTACTAGACTGTAAAAAATCAAAAAGGTAAAGAGAATTCAAAAGCCGGCCTTTATATAAATTAAAGGTAGCTGGCGAAAGAGCAGCGAGTGGCAGTAGAGGAAAAAAAGGTCGAATCGGGCGGCCAGAAGTTCCCCATGCAGCTTCCTTCATTACGAAGAAGATGTAAACGCGAGGAGAAAAAGAGATATTTATAGAATATATAAAATTTGTAGGACGCGAAGCAGTACTTCATTGAGGAGGCCTTTGCATACGATATTAACTTCAAAGGCTGTCCCTCTAAAACGATAATGGCACAGAAATAATAATACATATTTACAACATCGAAATGTATTATCTTGTTTGTTTTATCTGGCTCTCAACATGCCCAGTAAGTTCGTCGCTGCGACAACGCCATGTCGAGTTTACTCGACTTACGCCCGAACAAAAGTTAAAAAAATACGTACAGATCGCAAAGAAGCGCGATCCACTTAAACTGTAAAAAACTTTCTGTTTTCTTCCTCTTTCAGATTTATTTTTATAATTATTATTGTTGTTGTTGTTGTTTTTTGAATTTCTGCGTGTGGGGCTTCGGCCAATTTAGGCGAGTATTAAAATTAACCGGCTTCATTATCCTCTTTATATAACTTTTACTTTGTGACAATTTAAATTGTAACCCGACATCTCTATCGCAGCGTTTCACACGGATCTGCTACTCGCGTCGTCGTAGAATCGCCTTGTCAATCCGCCGTGTGACAGCGCAGGTTATTGCAGGAACCGTCTTTGAATCTTTTAATCCTGGCAGGCGGAGTATATCCTCCCTGAATTAAACATATATATTTTGTTTTGTTTTGTTTTTTTATTCGATCAAGGAATGTTGGATTATCGTTTCTTCGTCTGCGAATTACAGCTATACGATCTTCGAGCGATGTCGGCACTCTACTGTAGCAAGTTTCTGAATGTTTTTCCTTGCCCTCCTACTTTCATCCCTAAACTCGCGACACGTCAAACCTGTCTTATTCGGAATCCAGTTTCTTTTCTTGGATTTTCTAGTTGCTCCGATACCTCTCCATCGAAGAAGATGACAGTACTAAGATATGGCCCGGATAAGTTTCTTCTACAGTTCCCCTTTTATAATATTTCCGTCTCATCGCTTTATTATTCCAGTATCTCCGCGTTTTGCTTCCAAGTCTCTTAAATTCTCCGTGATTATTTACCCTAAACCGCAGAGAATGTGCTCCATCTAAACGCGTTCGTATTAATGTCTCTTCTTAATTCTAGTTTTCGTTTGTTTATTCACAAACGCTGTCTGTTACTAGACTAGAGCCGATAAAATTAAAAATAAAAATCAATAACGGCAATCTTGAACTAAAGCGGCGATACGACCGTGTATGATGTTGCCTTTACGGTGACAGATTGCGACGAATTAGAGCGAAGCTGGAAATAACCAAATATGTATAACCGGGAAAATTTACCCGCCATCGAAGAAAAATCCTTAAGATCGTCTTCGTGCTGTTGTGATCCTCACCTGGTACTACTATTATATATATATATATATATATATATATATATATATATATATATAGGTAGAGACCAAAGTAAACAATAAATACGACGAGTTTTATTACACGCAGAAAATAATTGTCAAGTGCGCGCGCATCAGCGCTGTTAACGTTAACACCTACGCGTCCGTATTCCGATTTAAAAGTGTGCCACATTTTTTATCTCTGCTATTTCAAAATTCATCCATTTCCAACGAAATATTCTGCCATTGGAATAATTCCTTTTCGTTTTTTTTTCTCCATTCGAAACAGTGCCGTTAAATATTAAACTAAGGCTTTTCGGGTTTTTACAACACTCGCTACTACCGGGCGTCTTCCTTTGTTCTCAATATCGTTTTAGAATTTTCGGACTGCACTCTTTAGAGCAATAAAGTGTACAATTATGAAGAGGAGTTAATTTCGATGGGAAAAAAAAAGTAAAATAAGTTTCATACTTTTGACAGGGAGTCGGGGATTGCGAGTTAAGGTTTAGGCTTATTTTAATTAGTATGCTCCATTAATTATGTAGTGAAGTTTTTCGAGCTTAACGTAAATAAAGAATTTCCAAAACTACAAAAGAAAGTTATGTCAGTGCGCTGATATCTATCCACCGTTTTCAAAAATAGAAGTCGACTGATAAAGAAAAAAATAAGTATTAATTTAAAAAAAAAAAACCGGACATCAAGTTACAAATTTAATAAAAATAGACTAAACGTATATGTGATGCTGATCACAATTTCTTCGAGTGTCCTGCTCTTCGTAATGAATGTTCATCTCTTTTATACGGCCAGCTCTTATCATTAGGTCTCCCTACTACGTCCTATAACGCTTCGTGTTTATCCTCTCCTATTCTTTATCTTCTGTGGTGCCTGCACTACTGTCCTTTGTTGCGTCCATTTCGGACCGCCTAGCTATTTACTTTTTTAGCTTAGCCTTTCCTGTTGTTGAGTAAAACATACATTAAGGGAATGATATCATTGAGCAACGTTAATACTTATTAGAGTCTCGATACACCAAATTCAAATTCAAATTAAAAAAACATAACGCAATCAGTTCTTTTCTACAAGTCAATATAAGTCAACCGCTGAAATGTTTAACATATGGGCTTTTAGTTGCCGCAGTTAAAATTTCGTGCGCCGACTCTAATAAGTAATTAAATTATTCTCTTTCCGTATATTTTACTGTAAAAAATACATTACCTTCGTATTGCGAGTAATTATTTTTTACTTCTTGGTGCATTTTTATTAAATTCTTTACAGTAAATCTTCAAGCATCGATATATATATATATATGTATATATTAATTACAACGTAATTCTTAGGCTACCCCCCATTCGAAAAAATGTCCCAATTTTATGTAACGCTAAATGTCCCAGAAAAATGTCCCAATTTTATGTAACGTTTGTTATATTTTGTAGGATTTTTGTTATTGTTATTTAAAAAATGTCACAATTTTATGTAATGAAATATGTAACGAAAAATGTAACGAAAAATGTAACGAAAAAATGTCTTAATTTTATATAACGGAAGGTAAATGTTGGAATAGGATTTTTGTGGTTATGTTATTTTTTGTGTGTGTTGATGCCAGTAAGAATTACGTTGTAAATTTTGATCATTTTATAAAAAGTATAGAAGAGAAAGAGACAGAAATTAAAGCAAGAGGGGTCAAGGGGCATAGCCCCTTGCGAGGCCAAAATGGCCGAGTTTATATATATATATATATATATATATACATATGTATGTATTAGTTAAGTGTTCAAATTCAGTTAGTGATGAGATTGTAAATTGCACTTTGGAATTTCAAATCCGTTATTTTTATTCGAACCTACATTTCCACATGGTAAATCTCGTCCATTTGATTTTAACATTTCGGCCGTTCATATTTTTTGCCTACATTCTAATAAAAATATTTTGGCACATTTCAATATAGTTATTTCACTTGGGAGGGGTAGGGGGGGGGGCATTAAACCATTTGACGAACTTGGTTATATTAAACGAAAAGAAAATGTATTTCCATGGGGGGATCCCTTCGTTCGATGTTTTCTCCTACTCACCGATACTAATCTATATTTATATGAGATCACTACTGACCGGTACAGCTTCTAATAAAGGATAAATATTATTAAAGTCGGGGCATTTATTTTTCTTTTTTTTTCGAGCTCGTCAGCCAGGAGCCCCTTACACGAGTAATATTAAACCTCATAATATTTTTGTCGGTGACCTGTATATTTCAATTTTCTTTATTCAAATCTACGTCTATGCGCGGCAATTAACACTGTATTAAGAGTTTGTTTTTTTTACGATTTTCGTTTCTACGGTAAATCGGTAATATATCAAGTCGATCGCGTCTGTTATATTAATAAAAAGTTATCTATAGCGAACTCGTTTTTTGAACGCTTATTTCGATTACTATTAAGTGTATCTCTATGCTCGCCGACATTCAACGGTGTACTTATATAGTAGCACCGCCGGCCGGTATATTTCCGAATAAACGAGAATCATTAAAATCGGTCTAAATAATCAAAAGTTATGTGTTTAAAAAAAAGAAAAAACAAAAAAACATACGCGAAAAACGCCTAAACTCCTTTCTTTAAAGTCGGTAAAAAATGGAAAACAATCGCCTCCGGAAACTCTTTCCAAGTAAAATCATCTCGAGAACGATTTGTGAGGAATCGCGCACAAACGTTTCTTCAACAGACACACAATTGCCCGTCGGCTATTTTAACAGTTTGAACCGTAGCAAGGTTTAAAAAATCTATTACGTTAAATGCTTGGGTCAAAAGGGGATTTTTTAAATTCATTCAAAGCAGATTTTGCTCCGCTGTGATTTCTTCAATAAATTCTATACTACAAATAATAAGTTTTGACAAGAAAAATTCCGCAGAATAATATGGCGCGTTTTCAGAAAGTGACTGTAAAAAAGGATAATGCAAAAACAATCGTCATTCCAGTGATTGTTTTGGCGTTTTCTAATTTTCTTTTTCTCCCCGTTCCACTAAATATGTAAACGGTGAAATCCGGTAATCATCGAGTAAAATTTAACTCGATAACTGTCATTTCCGGAAATATTTACCTTAAAAGTAATTTTCGGCTAGGCCGTATGACAGCGCCCTTTCTATGACAAATAAGATAAGCAGGTCTTCAATAAAATACACCCACTTTCGACTGACAATTAATGTATTTTATAAAGCGTAAACTAGTTTTTTTATATACAACATACATCTTATATATATATATATACATATATATATATACATGTATACATATACATACATACATACATACATATATATATATACGTGCACACGCACACACATAAGAGCACATGGCTCCATTTCTTTCTAACCGATTGCGGACTGCTAATTCCGGTAGATCCTGTTTGTCAGCCGGCAATACGCATTAAAACTTTATAAACTCAAGGGCATGTCTAAAATTTTTATACGCTAAGTGTTTCGGATTACTCATATTTCTTTCAGAGTTAAATTCTAGACTCCAAAAACAAAAATTAATTTAAAAAAAAAAAATTAATTAAAAAAAAACAATAAGTAAATGTAAACTTACTGATAAACAATTTTAGCGACAACGGCTCTTTGTGTTAATTCAATTAGTGAAAACTTTTTTGTGCTCGTGTGTATATATTGACTGTCATTCTTACGCCCGGGAGAAATATGGAAAGTTCTTGCGTTACGCAAGGTGACGAATGCATGTTTTTTTTTTTTTTTTTTTTTTTTTTTTTATCATGTTCAAAATAAATGGTCTAAACCCGCAACGAAACGTGTGCGCAAATGCAGATTATGTGTAGCTTATTCGTACATGTTGTATGTATATAAATGATCTAATTAACTGAAATACTCTCCCATAAGTATTATATAAAAAATATCATCTGGAGGTGGTCCGAGATTGCATCGAGGATATATGTATACAAAAGAAACAATTCGTACCCTCTTGAAATTCACAGCGATCTAAAAGTTAACTAAACATTTCAGCTAAGGACAAAAATTCATTTAACGCAATTAACAACCGCTGTTATATCTATAACAATAATCAAACCTCAATAAATGTACATTCTATTTCCATTTCCATTTATCCTTTTATAATACATATCAATGAGATTACCGTTTACATCCAACTTTTTTTCTACCAGATTCGGTAAATTGTAATAAACGTGACTTTGCTAGCAGCATTCGCCTATTGTGTACAAAGGCTAAGCGTACATGAATTTAACACATTTTATACACGCTGTGGGTGCGATCAGAACGCATATACAATGTTGAAATTTTTTTCTTTTTCTAATGGCCGCGGATGTGGTATACCGGCGTATTTAAAGACAAACACGTGGACTTCATTTTTTGCACTTGCATCATAAATTAGGAATATCTATTTCATTCTAAATGTATAAAATGTAACTTTCTAGTTTTTAAGTAATTCTAAAAATAAAAAAATTTAAAAAAAAAATAATTTTTTTTTGTTGCTTTTTTACTTTTTTTTATTTAACGGAAAGAAAATTAATGGGAAAACAATTTATATTTATGAGTAAATTCAATTACCGATATTTTTGCTTTAATAAAAGTAAATAATATTACTTGCTAAGTAAATGACTCTCCTAACAGCGCCCCCATAAATAGTTTGTAAAGTAGCAAAAAAAAAAAAAAAAAAAAAACAACGACAAAAGACAATTGAAGTGATACAATTCTTCATCCTATTGCAGTTCTAGAACACGTCTTGGTTGACTGTTGCTTGAAAACAAGTGACGGAATTTGCTGATTAGTACGGCCAGTAGTCAGTTCTATGAGTACAGTTGACCGATACATAGTAAAGCAGGAAAAATCGAGATTAGAAATGAACGTTGTAGAGGAAGCAGTGTAGATAGGTCACGAGACATAATAGATCCCAGTGTATCGGTCAACGAAAAGACCTAAGTATGGATTTGTTTATTTTTGAAGAAGGACGAGAGCGAGGACTTTGATTGGGCACAAGGAAATAGTAGTTCAAATAATTTCTTCGAGCGAAAGTTCTTTAATTACATAAGGAAAGAGTTGTGTTTAACGAGCAAGTTGTTAATTACTTTTGTAATACAAATACGACGGCATGTAATGAAAAAAACTCTGTGTTTATTTCATTTAGCTAAATTCTGGTTGATTTAATAATTGATGCGGTAGTTCATTCGGTATATTTTTTTTACATTATTACAAAAAAATGTTACAAAAAACATTTTTTTCGCGTTTGCACCCCTACAGCTGCGGCTCCGAAAAATATTTTCACTTTTGCTTAAAATTTCCTGCCAGTTTTTCCACAGTTTGAACTTCATGTCCTCAAATTTTTTTATGTACATGGCCAGGTTACGTTTTTTTAAATAGATAAAATCAAGTTTAGAACGAAGAGAAACAAAATTAGACCTTCTTTGCTAGAAGCGTAGAAAACACGATGATGATTGTTGGTTGTTGCTAAGTTATTACTGACGTAATCAACAGTGACCGAAATACACGAAAAAATAGATAAAGAACGATTAAAGGCCTAAAGAAAGGTAAAAAAGCTGTGTCACCGGTGCAGTGCCTTCCGAAAGATCGTTATTTTCCGAGAACAAAACCATATTTTATTTCTTTAATGAAAAGTTTACGAAAAGTTCAAAAAAACGCGAGATCTAATTCCTCTTTGCGACGCGAGTATTATAGCTAAAAATTTTGAACAAGATTGAAAATATGCACATGCACGTGTATTTCTTTGGTTTGGAACGTTTAGGATTCCAACTTTAAAATTAGCCTCCCGGGACTACGAAAGCTCGAACTTTTGGAAGAAAATATTGTTTTTCCGGGCATATGACATACCCTGTTGGAAAGAGCGCTATTTGTCGGGAGCAAACTCGTGTTTCATTTTCTTAACGAAACATTGGAAGTTTACTAAAAGTTTAAAAAAGCACAAAAAACGACATGTAGCCACCGCTTGTGGCTCAGCTTTATAGCTAAAAATTTTAAACAAGGTGAAAAAAATGTACATTCTTATGTATTTCTTTCCTTTGGAACATTTGGGTTTCCAACTTTAAAACCAAACCGTTTGTTCGCCGAAAGCTCGAAAGTTTCAAAAAAATATACTTTTTTTTCGGTCATGTGATATACTTCAGTGGAAAGATTAGTCAAACATTGTGTTTCATGTGCTGAGGGTTCCGTATTTATTGTGTGAAAAAAACAAAAGACAATATAACTGAAAGAATGCGATCCATTATTTTACAATAAAATGTAACACAAATTTCTGTTAATGTCCTACTATCAAGATATTGAATAAAATAAAGCAAAATAAAATAGAATTCTAATTTTATTGTTTTTTATCGAAATACATAGTATAAAGTCCAGACTAAAAAAATAAATACCGATACTTGAAGATTTATTATAAAAATTTAAAAATGCACTAAAAAGTAAAAAATAATTACTTCCGATTAGAAAATATATATCAGAGTGATATACCCTTAAAGGTGATATCGTAATTCTTATACAACATTAGTATCTTAATTAGAGTTGGCATCAAATTCATGTTACAATATCTAGGAACAATTTAATGAACATTTAATGCAGTTTTTAATTATTATTTTAATATGTCATATGAATCCCTACTCTAATTAAGGTATTATTGTTGTATAAGAATTACGATATCGCCTTTAAGGATATATAACTCTGATATATATTTTTTTTTATCGGGAGTAATTATTTTTCACTTTTTAGTGCACTTTTATTCAATTAAATTAAAACATTTTAATAAGCACAGATATTTCCACGATGGAAACATCAAAAGCTACATTTCCATGGTAATTTGGCAAATTTATAGTATTTTAAGTCAATAAATCTAACCCGACGGTGAAAAAAACAATCATGAATGAAAAGCATCTAAAAAGCTTCAATCTCCCGCATTATAAAGGATAACTCAAAAACTACCGTTCAGATCTTGATCAAATTTAAATGGGACCACATGAGAAACACCAACTTTCAAATAAAAGAAGAATCATCAAAATCGGTTCACTTAGAAGAAAGTTCTGAGGTAACACACATAAAAAAAATAAAATAAAAATACAGTCGAATTGAATACCTCCTCCTTTTTTGAAGTCGGTTAAAAAATGATGGAATACGTATAATAATAATAATAATAATAATAAAACTTGATTTGATTATTATTTTTATTTTTATTATTATCGTTATTATTATCATTATATTTAGGCCAACCGGTTAAGCGGCGAAAGTGATGATAATTAATGTTTTCAATAGTGGCATTCGAATATTGCAGTCGGGCGTTTCTCTAAACAACTGCGCTCTCCGGGAAAAAGGTGGTGAGATGCATGAAAATTAACGGAAAAAAATTATTTTAGCGCATACTGTACGGAAAATTATAAACCACGACAGGAGAGTTTATCGAACACGTGTTAAAATAAATTCCTAACATCACAAATGCCAAAAAAAGTGCCCGATATAAATCTTTCAACGGCATTACTTTCGTCCGTTCTCAGAACTAAATCATTCCGTTGATCTCGGTTCTTCTACTGTCTAGTGTAACTTTTCCGCTCAATTCATACGTCGGAACTTATCCGTTTCAGAGAACAAGCTAAAATATCGGGCACCGCGTAATAGCAGGCGTTTCCAATGCGAATCGTCGTCTGTAGATAAAGGAAGATAAAATGAATTTTCGATATTAGACAGGCGCATTCAAGAGTGACGCTGGAAGTACTTACAATTAGTTGCCTATCAAGAACAAATCTCACGGTACTTTAGCCGCCAAATGGCTTCTAAAACAAGAAGCACGACGGCCAATTGAAACAGCATTCGTGCACGGTGCTTGGTTTGTCCGACGAATTAGACGCTTCGCTGTACTTTTGCGACGGACAGTTGCTGCTCTATCGCTGTCATCGGAATTCCAGCGAGTTATTCGATTGGACCACTATGAAGGCGGCATCGGCATCGGCTTCGAACGCAGGCAGCCAAAAATATACCGCCCGAAACAGGAAACACTTTCGTAATAACACGTAAACTTTTCTGCGGCATCCCGAGAGCGCACGGCTACGCAGTGCAAGTTTTATTACGGTCGTGTGCATATGCGAAAGAGAAGGCGATTGCAGTTGAATGTACGGCTCTTGGCATTTAGAAATAGACCGTTATCATTTCTCATACATCATCCAGTTGGACGTGGGCCAGCAGATGCGTCGTCTCCGATCGCCTCTGCTAATAAACGCCAGTGCACGTTTCAAAGCGACGGCTCGACATCAAAATGCCGTGCTCGCTCACTCGCACGCACGCTGAAATAATATGCCCGATATAAAATTCGATACAATTTATATGTAAACAGAAATCGCATCGGTCGAGTACGCGTGAGACGCCTATTGCCCCTTGTCTGCGGCTTGTTCCGTCCGACCATCGTTAATAAACGATGACGGAAGACAACTGTCCAGATTCATCGCCTAGATTTTCATCCTACCGAAAATGCGTAATATCTTCTTTCTGCGCTTCTTGACTACTGTTGCAATAAAACGTGTTCGAGCCCGCTTAATTTTTATTCCCGCAAACGTGTAACAGCTGCTATTTTTCACAGTTATTTACGCGGCGGTGAAATTCCGAGGCAGACAACAGGTCTCGACATTTGCAGACGAATCGCTATCGTACATAGAAGGGTCGGAAAATGAGGGGGAACCGCGAAAGAACGGTCCAGGTGACGTTAAATAAAGTCGCGGATGAAGCTAGTAGAGTGCCGTTCGGTTTACTCGATCAGCAGATAAGATCCATAAAAACTCTTACAGTAGCTGTGATGTTAAATGCATTTTTCGAATTACAAAATTATTTTCAATCGGTAAATTAAGATTAGTAACGCCATTATTCCGTCCTTAATTCCGGCAGCCTCTTTTTAGTTCTACCTAATTCGCAGATCCCAGCAGCAGCAGCAGCAGCAGCAGCTCTTTTATGATCTGCGTACCGTGTGTTTTTATCGTTGCTCTATACAGGTATCATCGGGCTTTTTTTTTTTTCTCCGCTGCTCCTAGACATATTTTTTTATCTGCAAAACAGCCCGCCTCCCTATATGGAACCGCATTACTAATATTTCTAAACAGGTAATATATTTATATGTGCGATTACATTGGCGTCCTAAGTCAAAAAATACAACAGGCTTTGAATCGCTCTCCGAGACTCGATAAGCATCTAGTGTCAACCCACTTGATTCTTAAATCAGTATGTAATGATACATTAACCATCAAGCGCTGGCTATCACACGGGGAGGATCTTGTTTCGAACTGTCTGAATTTTTCCGCTTAATACAATTATCATATCCATGTATGCCTCCAAATTGGTCTTACGATTGTGTTTGATAGGCGAGTTTTTCGAGCTTTATTTTGGAGAATGTTGCCTGACTGGCCGATACATTTCACCCGTTATTTCTGGAATTTATGAGTTTTTGATTAATTTTTTTTTCATTTATTACTTTTTTTTTTTTTTTTTTTTTTTTGGTTCGGAACCGGCAGTGCCCAATGCGATCGTAGAAAAAACAGTCGCCACTAACTCCGTAAAGTCGTTTCTAAGTATTCTGAATTAATTAACGATTCTCGCTAATTAATCAGTCCTGCAGATGGCCAGATAATAAAAGATCGCAAAAAAATTAAAAAAAATCCGGATAAACCAAAATTTGTAAAATGTTATCGATCAGACTAGCATATTCGGATATTCGCAGTTATTGAATATTGATTAATAACGCAGTGTCTTCGTGTCAGACTGGGAAAACGAAATTGTCTCCTTTAATTAATGCAGGTGCGAAATATAAATTCCGCTTATAAAACTACGCAATTCTCGCGAAGCATCGGGAAAATGAAACAATTTTTTTTTATAATACAAATACTATCGATCTCCAAAATCACGTATAATGATAAAAATTAAATCAATCGAAATACTTTTTTTTGAAAACTCCGATCTCTAAACATTACACTAGTGAAATTTTTATCTGTACTTCAAACACATTTGGTGGGGCACTTTGCGTTTCCTCGACGTTATTGCAATACTTTGCCCAATTTCTGCGTTTTATTTAACTTTTAATTGCTGTAAATTTTTTCGAATTGAAAATTGCTAAATTACAGGATACTTTAATAATGAAATGAGAGTACATTTTCTTCTATTTTCAATTATCCTTTGTAGTAACGAGTAAAAATATGTAATAAATTATATAAATTTTTGAACATAATTTACATTAGGAAAAGTAAGCTGCGCATAAATAACGTAAATCATTTAAATAAACTGTAAAACGCTTATTTTCTGAATCAAAATTATACATCTATAATTCAGTAAAAGTTACGGATATATTTCTCAAATTGCACAACTCCGTCCACAAATAAAAGTAATTCGGTGATTACGTGGGGGAGAATTATACAAAACTATCAATATTAACGGAGAAATGGATTCCTTTCATTATTTAAAAGTAATCTAATATGATATATATATATATATATATATATATATATATATATATATATTAATTACAACGTAATTCTTAGCCTACCCCCATTAGAAAAAATGTCACAATTTTATGTATCGAAATATGTAACGAAACAATGTCTTAATTTTTATAATGAAAGTTAAATGTTAGGATAGGATTTTTTGCTATTTTTTTTTGTGTTGAAACCAGTAAGAATTACGTTGTAAATTTTGATAATTTTATACAAAGCATAAAAAAGAAAGAGGCAGAAATGAAAGCAAGAAGGGTCAAGGGGCACAACCCTTTGCGAGGAAGAAATAGCCAAGTTATATATATATATATATATATATATATATATATATAATAGAAAACTCGGTCGCTGAAGCCCCGCGGTGGAGCAAGTCCCCTTAACCGTCAAATTTTTTCTCCTAAACTGCTTTTGGAAGTATCGTTTTCAAGTGACAACGTCATTCTTAACCGTCTTGTACAAAAAAATCTTTATTGTTCAAACAGACTTTACATGTATATCCAACATTATTATTTACATTTGTTTTGTGACGGACATTGTAATGAGATATTTTTTGTAGTGTACCCCGGGGGCTAAAAATGACATAGTCATTAATACAATTAATTTGGAGTATTACTGAATGTTCGAGTACTGACCAGATTGTAATAAAAACCACTTAGGTGCCCCCCCCCAAAAAAAATGTAAAAATATTATGTAATTGATTAATTTTAAAATGAAAAAAATGACAGCAACTAAAAATCGTATAAAACAGCATAGAAAAATCACAAAGTATCAAAATTACGTCATCGTTTTGTGAGATCAAGGAACCATAAAAAATCTTTTAACAACAGAAACTCCTAGAATTTCCTACCTCCTCACTTACCACTTCAACTGAAATTTACCTACGTCCAGACTTCGGGAACAATTTAAATTCACCGCGAGCAATTTTTTTCCATTTTTCTTTCCTCCCTGCATTCAGCGAGGTCTCTAGCAGCGATGGCAATAATAAGAGTAGAACACGCATTCGTAACTATCGCATCTCCCGTTGCGGACAAAGCCCCGTGTATATAAACACGTTTAATAATGTGGTCGGCTTTTCAGAGTTTCTAAATGTAGAATTAGAAGAGATTGGCTATTTCTCACGACCCAGAATCGCGAATGGGCCGGGAGAACAGTTTAAATTAAACGCATCGCAGTGTAGAGCAACAGGTTTTTATGTCATCACAGTTCGATATCAATCACATTTAATTAAATTACAGACACGACACAGATGACTCTAGTGTCTGGCTATTACAATAAAAGCAGTAAGCGACGCAAATCATCATCATCGCCATGTAAACGATAATTAGGTCGTCATCGAAACGACGATGATTGCGCGTTGACGATTAAAGCTGATTTAGTAACGAAAAGGATTAGCGGAAAAGTCAGTAAATCGGGGACAATGTTGAGTAACCGTATTCTCTGTGCAGTACTTGAAGCAATTTTCGAAAAAAAAGTAAATAAAACAAATAGCGAATTGAAAAAAAAACAACTTACGCCTGCATTCTCCATTTTTAATTAATTTAAAGCAACTTTCTTCGCAATAAATCCTTTAAAAAATACGGGTACAAGCCTATTAATTGAAAAAATCTACAGGACCTAAACTGTCAGCAGATTTTTTTTTCCTAGCACCATAAATTCCCACAATTTTTTCAAAAAAAAAAAAACAACAAAAAAAACAAATAAAAATACCATTTCGACAAGTCTCAAAGATAATATTTAAATTTTTCAAAAACAGGAACAACAACCGCTGAGAATTCATTTTTCACTGAAAATTTCAGCTAAAACCTGACATCTCAGTTTTATATAGCTCGATTCCACCTAATTATTCGTACTACGCGAGTTGCATTCTTTACACGTTAAACTGAAAATAACCGCGTGTTTTGTGCGTGCATCCGTAGTTACATATGTAAATAAATTGTTTTTCTCAAGAACTGGAATTCTCTAGCCAGTTGACCGCCATAACGGGTTTAAAGGGGGTATATGTACGTACGTATATATAACACATTGCTCGTATTACAGCCACATGAATATATTTACATCTAGAGAATTTAAACCACTGATAATGCGCAAAATATTGTTTCATAAACTTAAAAAATTTCAGATACGTTCATATTCGACCTTGCTAATATAATATTTTACAATATTTTTCCCACATTGGAATTCATAGCCGCACTAAAAACGAAAAAACACCAGGAAAGGCAAATTTCGAGAATACTGTACATATCCGAAAAGAAAAATACATTTTTCACTTTATGTTTCTTGCTTCAACTATAATTACTAAGGATCACCCGTGGGTGGGTGGGGGGGACTTGTCGAAACTGACTTTAGTTTTGAGGTTAAACTGTGAAGAAAATTAACTGGAACAGAATTCTCTTCTAAAACTAATCCAGTAATAAAACGAAGACCTTTTTAAAATTAAATTATATTTTAAAAAAAAGGGGGGGGCGAATTTTCACCATACAAAATCTCTGCAATATTTAAAAAGACGTTTAAACAAATTCTATATCGTACACAAGTAAGTATTAGGAACAAAAAAAAAAAAGAGAATAAAAGTGTATTTTTTAAATATAAAATGTGATAAGGGAGCCTGAAAAAAAGAAAAAATAGTTCTGAAGGTAGTTGTAATAAATTTAAAAACTTCCACGTATTTGCAACAACGAGAAGTAAATTAAAGATAAAAATACAATTTTGATTAGGAGGACACCATTAATACATTACACACAACGATTTATTCTACTTTATCGCAATCATATAATTATTTACATGTATACTTTTTTTCCCAATTAATAAGGCGTAATTTTCTTTCCCCCTTTTTTTTCTTCTTTTGTTTTCCCTTCTTATGGGGCATAAAATAATGTAAACATCAACATGGTTCAAATTTTGCTTTGAATACAATAAATTTAATGAAACTTGGATAAATGCAATGACTTCAACAAAATTAAAAAAAAGAAAGTATAAGAATAAATTCTCTGAAAAAATGGAACTTCTCTAAAAGCTTAAATGCGCATTCATGTAAATTAGGCGCGGTTACATTTTTTTTATTTTGAATACTAGGATATTAATAAATAAATATACCGTACGGAGGAAAAAAGATTTAAAAGCTGCAAGGCACCTCTATGATTATCGCTGCATTTTTATCTATGCACTCTGTGTGACATCGGGATTGATTAATAGCGCAATAGCGACAAGTTAACGAACAGAAATTTCGGAAAATAGAACAATGACCGAACAGAAAAAACAAAAGACCCTCCCTCCCCCGGGCGGGGGGTAAATACGGCGGGGAGGAACAGGTGTCACGAAAGGAAATTAGCCGGAAGAGATATTAAGTCCTATTCAGAATTTCCATCTGGAAACGAGACGCGTCGAGAAAAGTCATACGTGCCCCGCGTAATAACGTTAAAATTATGATAATTAGCCTCTCTGACAATATCTCGCTTCATGAATGTTAATGAAGGTATACCGCCTACACAAACACTGGGCCAAGAAATAGCGTCCTCCCTGTACAGGATAAGCGAGGTTTTTCCGAATATCGCAAACGTAAGCGAACACCTAATTTTTCTACACGCCATTTATTTATATATGCATATATATATATATATACATATATATATATATCCCCTACGCTATTTTCTCGTCGTTAATTAAAAGTTCCAATTCAGCGGAATTTCCGCGATTAAAGGCGAATCCACGGATTCTTCCGTTAATTATCGATTTTAGTTAGACGCGAAATATATTCCACTTCGACACCGTGCTACTCGCTTAATAAACGCGTGCCGGTGTATATCAACTTTGAAGTTCTATCACCTATAGACACACACGCTGGTCCACTAGCAGTCGCTCGAATACCTCAGCAAACATGACACGTGCAACTAGCTTGCTTCGTACTAAGAGAAGACACACACGGGCTTTTGAGTTAAACATGCTAGTGGATAATGAGACAAGACATTTTCCAAGAGAAGAAAGCAACTTTCTCGTCGCAATGATAGGTGGCCAGTTCTTTGCCTTCCCCGGATTTACGTAGCAAAAAAACAAAAAAAAAAACAGCGCATTTTCTTTTTGACCTTGTTATACCGGTATTTAAGAGTAACTTACAAATATCATCGGTTAAGCCCCGATAATTTAATTACGCCATCGGCGAGCTGATTAGATTTAAAAATATTTACAGAAAGTCACGTTAAGGATTTTATCTCTAAAAGAATCCCGAACTGAGTATTCACCTTAGAAAAAAACGGCAGCTCCACTAGCAGGAACAACTTACGGGTCTGTGTAAATACGGAAAGACCTCGAGCTTTCTTAGCCCGTACCTGTAACGCACCAAAGATATCGATTTTTTTTTTTTTTAAGATCCCCCCTTTGGGCACGTCAGCTAAGGACCTACACCCAGAAACAACAAAAAAGAGAAGAGCCGTCAGTTAAATTTTGATTCGGTCAGATATGGACAATATAAAGGAACTAACGGATGAGATAATGGATGGTGAAGAGAAGGACAGAATATATGATGCACAATAAGGAGCGGGGAGCTTGAGTTTCAGTAAACAAGAATATAGGATACCGCGTTCAACAGAAAGAGATGGACATTCAAAAAAGATGTGATTGGCGTCGCAATTCGCCGCCTCATTAGGGTGAAGAGGACAATTTGGAGAAGAAACAAGGGAAAAACGAAAACGAGAGAGGAAGGAAGAGCAGAATGGCCAAAACGCAAGCGAATCATAGAAATGACAACGGAACGGGGAAGTGAAGGAAACTCAAAGAACACCAGATACTAGAAGGAAGACTAGGTTGTACAGACAGATAAAAGGATTGTTCGTTACGGAAGGAGCAAGGGTAAATATCTGACCAAAATTTAAGATGAAATTTGGAACATAGGGAATTCAAGTTGGAAGATGGAATTTTTTTAAAGAAGGAACGAGAAGAAGCAGCAACTGGAGCCAAGGAATCGGCCGTCTCATTACCTTTAATGCCGATATGGCTGGGAATCCACAAAATTGTAAATATTCAAATTAATAAGGAAGAATGTCACATTAAGAATATACATTTTTATATAAAGGCTAAAGCGATATCATCCAATTATATCATACGAAATCTGAACAACTGTGATTCCTGGAAATTCGCAACTATTCCTTATAAACCTTAATAGAGAGTAACTAGGGGAACATATAAAATAACATAAAACCAACGCGTCATGTTGAATGGAGTTTCAGACAATCGTTGCACAGTCCACAGGCTAAGTTAGCCTGGGAATAATTTCCTAAAAATGGATGCGCCGTGTTCATATTATCGGAGAGATTAAATTCCTGATGTAATAATTATCGGATAAAAATTAAATGACCCATAAAATAATAATAATGATAATAATAATAATTTGAAAAAATCAACTTGGCAACACGGTCACGTTTGGTAGGCAGAGAAAAAGATTATTCTGGCGCAGCGGGGATCCCTCGATTTTTTAACCGAGAAAGCGTCTTTGACAAACAATGGCGCGTTTGCCCGCTGTCGAGATCGCCCGAGAAATTGAATGATACTCTAATTTTATTATATTTCTAGCTCGGACAGCGGCCATTAAAGGTCGTAAGAAATGCCGAATCCGTCTCAATATGCGGAAAATCACCGCATACTGACTGCTTTACGCTATGAAATCGTAATTTGTTCTGGCTTGGGTCTTATGCGTATTCTGAAGGAAACTCTATTCTTCTATCTTGAATATTATAAGTTGTCGCTTGTGAATAAAACAACAATTTTGAGTCAGTCTAATATAATAATGGATGTATCATTTATAAAAACAAATCGAGCAGGTAAATAATATTTTGAAATATTTATCGCAAATTACGCTTTAAATGAAATGGTATTCAATTGGATTTCGGCAACAGAGAATAACAGAAATTGTCATCCACTAAAAAAAGTTATTTTCTCTTAATTGCTATAAATTTTTGTTTTGTACGTCAAAAGTACATTATAAAATATTTGGTTAATTGAATAGCGCTTTTGTATAATATTCTCTTTCTTTTTCCGTTTTTTTGTAATGTTAAATCGTAATCTTTCGGTAATTTATTGAATTAAGACATTTTAAATGGTAAAATAGAAGGTTTTTGTTCCTTTATCTTCTTTTGGATTTGCCCTAAAAATGGCGTCTGAACCAGTAAAATCGTCTATCCACACGAATATGAGTTATGCGCGAAGAAACATAAAAAAAAAGAAAAACATACGCGACGAACATTTAAACCTCTTTCTTTTTGCAAGTCGGAAAAAATTAAAAATTAAAGACAAGTAATAAACTTTATACAAAATATAAAGTATACTATTAGATTAATAAGTAATTTTTGCTTAACATGTAACAATTTACTTTTCGTTTATTAACTTTTTAAATCTAGTTTCTTTTTGATCAGTAATCGTCCGCTGCTGACAAGTCCAACACAATAAGGAAAAAACAAATAAACAAATAAATACACTTTCTGATTTTAGAAACAAAATTCTGTCCAAAACGAAAAAATTAAGAAAAAGAAAAAAATGATTCTGTTTGTTTTTTAACCGGGAACTTGGATAAAACTGTAGCATAAATGTGCATTGTTTTCAATTTGTAATAAAAGCATTTATCAGCTTACGACTATTTATACTGGAGTATTTTTCTTTCCTTTTTTTCTGCAACTCCGAAAACCTTAATTTTTCATATCACACTAAATATCTATAAGGGACTTCCTATATAGTGACTGATAAGGTGGGATTTATAGAGCACTCTGGCCTTGGAATGGAATAACTCGCAAACATTCATCGGAGTCGTCGTTTCCTGTATATTTACATTAAACACTTTTAGCGGTATTTTTTCACTTCTGATTTTCATATGAACCTTTTTTGGTTGTTTTTCGGAAAGAAAAATAAACTTTAACAGCGGAATCAAATAGTAAAAAAAAATGATGCGTTTAGTCTGTTTAAAATTCGACAATGACGGGGCATCACGAAATCATCCGTATGTTTGTCTGATTTTTTTTTTTTATTCGCAGAGTAACCTTAAGTTTAGGCGAAATGGGAATTAGGCGAATTGAGAATTAGGCGAAATGGGAGGTGACCGTAATTATCGCGATTGGATTTGCGACAACAAAACAGATTTACGGCAGCATATTTCGTACCGACCGAAAGTCATCCGGAACCGGCTATTTTACGTATGCTGAGTCTTCGTTCGCAGTGAAATTACTCGCCCGTTTAGAAAAAACTTTCCGGAAAAACAATTTAAATTACGACACAAGTAAAAAATGTAACATAGAGAATGCTCGATAACAAGATGAGAATATTCTCAAACAACACCAGTCAGCCGGAACGGGTGCTGCTACGCCACTGCAATCGAAAGAGAACGTACGAAGAATCGAAATAAACGCAGACCAATCAATCTGAAGCTGCAGAGATCTTGTTTTCCCCGGCTGTTCGATGTCGAGAAAGTCTTTAGAAAAAAGAATGGCGAATTTCAAGCCCGAGTTGTCCATAATAGTGTGACTGTAGTTGAGAATGATAGCGGATCTCCCAGGCTCACTTTACGAAAATCAGCGTTGTATATGAAAAAAGCTTTTCAAATATTGAGAGAGCGCGACTGGATCAATTATAATGGACCGCGATGTAAACATCGTTCGAACAAAGCAAAAACGAAAGAACTGTAAATCGGACATGATGGTGTAAACATAACATCTCATTCGTCTTACTTATCACATAAATTTAACAGAATAAAATTGTAACACAAAAATACCGAACTAATTACATGAAACAACGTTCCTCCGTTCCATCATAATACTAGCACACCCGCATACTAAGGTGCAAGACGCGATTAACAATATAGTACCGGTAAACATTAAATTATGCGTCGTTGTAAACAACACTTTTCATATCGGCAGGATGAAGGGGGTGTGTGGTAAACGGGCCGTTACATTTACAGATAAATTATTTTAATTATAAGTTCGCAATAACTCTAGAGGAAGCTATTAACGCTACTCTAATACGTTGCATTTGGAAATCATTTAGACGCGACGGTCGCAGATAAGACTGCAAGCGTCGAGCAGCACTCCTAACATTGAATTTATCGACGAACGTCAGTTTCTGCATATTCACCGGCGCCCCTCGATATTTCCTTTCACAATTAACCGCAGTGGTGAATTCTTCTCTCACATTCCGAACAGCTCTTTTCGAATATTCAAGCGAGCTACGAATCCTATATATTAGAGGAAAAAAAAAGAAACTCACATAGCAACTGATTTAAATGAACCTATGAATTTGCAATAATATTTCATGTTCAATTTTAAGACAATCGCTCTAGGGATTTTGTAGAGCCCGTTTGCGGTTCCAATCTATACCCGGCAATCAGTTTTGTTATTTCGCGAACACAGTCGAAGCCACGGAGTATTCGACATTTGATCCACCGGTGATTTTGTGATTTTCCGCCATTTGTCACGATCCTCTAATTGCGATGTACGCATTGTGACGACAATGGCAATCCTGTTATATGCAGTACAATATTTGTCCATCTCATATAGGTGTTGGTCGTTTTCCATTAATTTTCCCCATGACCAACGTAATCCTGCTTTCTTATTATACATATGAAGAACTTCAGCACTCCCTCTGCGACAATCATATTGACACAACCTTTGCGTGATACCGACGATTCATTTGCACGTTTTGCTGTCCATGGAATTATAAGAAGTCGTCTATAGACCCTAGAACACCATACTTCAAAACTGTCGATCCTTTTTCTGTCCATATTTTTTATAGTTCACGGAGCATAATGACTTTCTTCGTTCTGCAATTAAAAATCGATCCCGATTGCAATTGGCTGCGCTGCGTGCGCGGACAATGATAAATATTGGAAAAGTACCGCGATTAACTTTCCTACTCCTTTTATTCGTTATAAACGAAACTGTATGTCAAAAATCTTCACTCTCTTCATGTCGTCAGCCGACATCGGAAATTTCTTTCACACTGGTTACCCTTGTGCATTTGTCGCCGGCAAAATTTCAACTTATAATTAATAGAAAAAAGTCTCCTCCCCTTTTGTATTTATCTCTAAGATCCGAGTTTTACCGGCCGAGACTTCTTCGTTTTGGTCAGCAATCACACGTGGCCCCACACGCCCTAGACACCATCTCTGCCGTACGGCGGATTTAAGTGTACATACGAAGTCTGTGAAAAGAGATTTCTAATTGCTAGATAGAGATTAGAATAGTTCATCTGCGTCGGAATCTTCGCATGATCAAAGGAGTACTTAATCGCGATACCTTTTCAAATTTTATTATCATCCGCATACGACCAATTACCAGTCAGCAAATTTTAAATTATGGAAAGAGAAAAAAAAAAAACATATTTCCGGGTAAAGCTTTTTAAACGGCGTTTCATTCCCCGGATTTTTCACATTTACGCGGCATTCGGCTCTTCTCCCGCCATCTGCCATTTATTTGAACACAGTTACGACGCTTTTCTCTCTGCGTTCCCGCATGCCCCCTTCCTCTCGCAACTTCGAAAAGGTAGATCACATTTTATCCGAATGCACGTGGTGTATCGCTTTCGAACGCTTCTCTCATTCTACTACCGCTTTTATCAGTCTTGCCGTTCCATCTCCTTGTTGCGCGTCTTTTATTTTCCCTCCTTCGGTTATCACACACTCGAGACCGCTTCGACATCTGATCGTGCAAACATCTGATAACACAACCCTCTAAAAACCACCCTCTGCAAAGTCCCCGTATCGTGGGATTATAAATATTTCAGCGTTTTCAAATGATTATTAAACGGTGCAGTAATAACCAAGAAGGAGAGACTTTCGCAAAAGGTAAAATAACAAGTCTACCGGAGTAGCCTAATAAACCCCGGTCGTCTCGAAACATTGACGGAAAACTTACGTCAACATAATAATAAATTTCGAGTAAAATAAAGTACGGTAATTCGGATACTTTTGGAGGAAACGATCAATTGCCAGAGAGCCGGAAACGAAATTCGGTCTAAATACACAGAGAAATATTCTCAAAGATGCGTTTTAAAAAAGAGGAATGAGGACGAATGATGACAAAATGAAAAAGTACGAGATAAAATTATTTTTTTTACCGCTTTTCCTCTTTTAAATTAACAAATTAAAACAAGTTTAATCAAAAAGATAACGGTAATATTTATATTTACATAATACTAAATGCGGAAAACAAAGAAGCCTGTTTTTTCGCGCCTTTTTGAAGTTTTCGTCGACTTTGAAAATTTCGTTAAAGAAATAATGTGAAGTTCTCGACAAATAACGCAATCTTTCCACCGATGTGATATGTCAACGACATGCCCGAAAATTTTTTTTTTCTTGTTTTCCAAACTTCCAGGCCTAAATATAAAGTTGTAAATTCGCCTATAATAATTTTCCTATAAAGCGGTCCTTCTTTATGCGTATGCTTGAGATACGTTTCGGTTTCTTCGACATTTTTATTACTCGGGCTATTGCTTACGTGAACAACATCCGTTTTTTTTTCTGGCTCTTTTTAGCCCTAAAGATCCCACCGGGGGAATTAAATCATTTTTAACAACCGTAATTTTTTGATTTTTTTTTTTTTTTAAAGGGGGCTTCTGCGTTTTGTTTCATATTTTGAAATTCATACTTTTAAACGGTTTTCTTCTGGCCATGTAAATTCCATATTATATATTCTCGACGGTTTTGCTGGTGTTTTTTTTTTCTTTTTCTTTTTGGTGGAGGGTCACCACTAGGGTAATCGATTATCTCGAAATGTTTTTGCCACCACGAAGAGAAATTTTTTTATTGTGATTTACGATCTAATTTTGAAGTTCATAAGTCGAACCGTTCGTAATTTCAGTTTGATATTTTTGTCGTTTCCGAACCACCCCATCTTCCCGAAAAATATACATCTAGTCTCTGGCTGTTCTCATTTTTTTAATTTTCGCCATTCATCCTAACACTTCCTTTCAGGAGCCTCTGAACAGTTCTTACACATTACAGTGAAGAAGCATCGTCAACGGCTAAGACAGCCATTCTCAGCTCTTTTACGAACCGACTGGAAATATCAATAAAACGCTTTTATGTGCACCGTTTTGAAATAGTTTCCATATTTTTGCAATATTTACAAACAGCTTCACCATCTTTCATCGTTGCATTTTACAAATTTTCATTTAATATTACCTAGTTTAGTGTGTAATAACATTAATCTTTCACACGGTTTTGAATTACAATCGAACATTTTCCGCCCAAATCGCCGTCGTCACTACTCGAAATGTTACTCTTAACGTATATAAAGTTTAATTAAGCCGCTTTCGTCGGTTTGTTAAATTACGACAGTACTTTTTTTTATCTCGCCGCGTTGGACGTAAGCGGCTTAACGTTATCGGTCAAGCTGTTAATTATACAGATTGTTTTCTTATCTACCTGCCATGTTTCAGTGAACTGATAACCGGTTCCCGAGACGAACTTAATAATTAAGTATTGTACGTCGTCTTCTCCTCTTCTTTGACCGTGTTGAAATCACTGTTTCATTTCCGATTTCAATAACCCGAGTCGGTGTCTATTTTTTTGAAATGATCGCATCTCTACGTCCCCCGTTAAAATTCGAGTTTTTTTTTCAAAAACACACGCAGCACCGTTTCACGTGCGCTAAACCTGTCCTCCTCCGATCGCAATCATATGCTCTCTATAAATGTCCCTCATTTGCTTGATAAATATGTACAACGGTTACCATATATATTTTATTTTCACACGCCTCTACGTTAGTCTTACGTCATTTTCCGTAAAGTTTCCCCCTAGTCCGTCCGCCGACTTTCCATTTTCGTTTTTCGTACGATCAGCAAATGGAATGATAAATTTGTTTTACTGCGATTATTATTATTTTCCCTTTTTCTCTTTTAGAAAACCTTTTAGTGTCTTTTTTTATTATTAATTTCTCCGGTTCCATTGGAGAAGTCGATACTCTAAATTAAAGTTCATATTTCGATGATGGATAAATTTCGAACAATGACGACATAAAGAGTTCGTAGTGAATAATTTGAATTTTTTAATATTACTATTTAGTCTTTGTTTAATTCTGGGCATATTTCGTTAAAAGTATTTTTGTTTTTTCCGTACATCTAATCGCTCTTGTGTCAATATGTATGCAGCGGAGATAGTTCAGCAAAAAAAAAAAAAAATAAAAAAAAAAAGCTGTCCGCGCAAGCACAAAACATTTGAATAATCCGTCGTAAACAATGCTTCAAACCAATCTCACTTTCCGATACACCCATTTTCGTAAACTTCAAATAAGAAACAAAAAAACATCAACTTTTCAGTCACTTCGCATTTCAGCGAAAACTAAAATACCATTCTTGCCGATATACGTAATCCCATCCGACCGGCTTTACACGATCACACTGACTTTTTTTCTAGTGAAATATAAAAAAGCGCGTTTACGGTATTTAAACAATGAAGTCTGGAAAACAAATGTGCAGCTTTTAATGAGGTTAGTATGTTTATATCGCGTGTTTATACCTGATACGTATATATTCGTTGGTTGGAATTTTACTCTATAAATTAAATTTTTAATATTTTACTTCTCATTTTTTACTAACTACGAAACAAGGAAGTTATAAATTCGTCTCTCGCATGTTTTGTTTTTTTTTTCTTCTTTTTTACGGTTGTTCACGCATAGCTTTTGTGACATTTAGGCTGATTTTAACGATTCTTTGCTCATTCGAAAGTGTCAGATGGTTAATAGAGTGGTGCTAATGTCGGTAAAAACGGATACTTAAAATTTACCTAAAATTAATGAAAAAAAATAGAAGGTCTCTATTTAGAAAAGTTTTTAGTAATATAATAACTGCAGTTGATACTGAAAATGTTACATCAGTGATGCTCATCGTGAAAAATTACAGGAGGAAAAAAAAAACAAAAAAAGGTGGACAAAAAAAGTAAAATATCAATTACTGCGCTAATAAATAAATATAGATTCAAATAAATAAATCTAAAGATACCGTAAATTAAAAACCTCCCCACCGACAAAAATAGTAGGTATCTTAACAATACTGCTGTCCTTTCGACCGTCTGAATTAATTCCCGCTGGTGATAGAAGCAACATCCCGGTAACGGTAGTCTCCTATAAATAAGCAGCCGCTGATCCAGGAAATGGGGGGGGGGTTATATAATTACGTAAAATCTCCTACGGTAAGCAATAGATTTAAGAGATACCCCTTTCTTTCATAAAGAAAATAAAATAACGACCACCTTTTTAGAAATTTAAAAATGTTTTAAAAATACATCACATTATTACAATTTTTAATTTAAATTTATTTTTATTTTTTAGAAAGTAAAAAATAAAACGAAATTGTAAAATTATACTTTAAATATGGTAGTTTAAAAATAGTGAAAGATAATATTTCTTTATTAGATTTTACTTCTTGCTTATTTTTGTTAGCGATCCGAATTCTTTTTATTCATGAGCAAGTTTTTAAATACATATATATATTTCTCATTGAACTCGTATTTTTAATTAAAATTGCAAAATAAAAATTAAAAATAAATAAAAACGGCAAAAGATCGATGATAATTATACATTTAAAATAGAATAAAAAAGGAACAATAATAGTTTTACTAGAAAATAGTATTAAATATTAATTATTAAAATCCATATGTTGTAACATTTATACAAATCTTTTATAGTGTATAGATTAAGTTTCTCTGTTGTAACAAATTTTTTCATAGAGGCTTTGATTCTTTGGCTGGGGGATCCCCTATCCCCCCAACCGTGGATCCGCCACTGATATAAGTGTATATTATCGATAAGTAATGAACCCCGAAAATTTTTAAATTAAAGATAAATGCGAGTGATTTAATGTTTTATTAATATTATTTACGATGTGGAAACGTCGATTCGAATAGAGAGATAATTAAAACCGGCCTCAGCGCGATTCCTCATCAGCGACAAAATTTAAACGTTGTAATCTTTAACCAATGCTCATTACAGAAAGTAGAGTAGTATTTTAGGATGATCTAGCCGTACTGAAAAATATTTACATTAAAAATTGTGAAATAATATTTTTAAAAAAGCACCGACTCGGAGATTTACTCTAAAAATATAATAAGAACGCAGTAAAAAATAAAAAATATTCGTATAATTACGCGATAAGAGATAATAACGATCAAAGGGGCGTGGTAAATTATTCTTAAGCTGCATTCATATCTTAATTAAAGTCTGGGTTCACAAAATTCACAATTGAAAAACCACGTCAAATATTTCTGATGTTTTCAATAGCTGACTTATAATAGTAGAAAAGAACCGTAATGATTTAATATGTTTTTTTTAATTGTTGCAATTTGAATTTGCCGAACTGCGAAACTCTGATTAAGGTATATAAATGTTGTCTCTTAAAGTTTACTGTAAAATATATTCACTTTTTAGTGCGTTTTTATTAAATTTTTTGGAGAAAATCTCGATTTCTTCCTTTTTTTCTGAAAAACAATTCTATATTTTAATTGAACGCCTCATGTAGTTCAGACATTAGAAAACTTCGAGAAAACCACCGTGCGTATTTCTTATAGAAGAATTTTTACTTTTCATAACGTGCTTTAAATGTCGAATTACACCGGCGATGAAATTAACCGAATTTTTAAAGTTCAGAGCATTCGGAATTAGTAAACAACTTAAACGAGAAACAGTCGAGACAACACAGATATCAGACGATAACGAAAAAGAAAACAAATAAAGCGATGGGGTGATCGCGTCCCGCTCCCGCCACGCGCAACATTGGATAGCGGTTCGTGTCCAACATTGAGCCTACGTAGCGTACGTCGGTAAAGAATTACTAAACGCGACCAGTCCAAGCATCCTTATACGCCTATTTTAGGCAAACGCTTCATCAGCATAGCAGTCAAGAGCAAAGCGGGTTAACATTACAGTCGGAGCGATCTCGTTTGAATTGGTCTGTCAACAAAGCTTTGCGTTTGTTTCGCACTAAGGGAGTCGTCATCGGTTGCTACTTTTCTGTAGCGAAGAACTTGCTAATAGCGTAGGGGAAGTGTCCGTTTCGTAGACGAACGAAAACTTGGCGGCAGGCAAGAAAATTGCAAAAAAATCCGTTCGCCTTTCGTGAATTTTCCCGCCATTTCAACACGGAGCTACCGATTCTGATTTTAACGGTGAAACATCTTCGAGGAGGCCTACACTAGTCCCGAGGTCTATCTTGAACTTAAAATAAGAACCGGCTAATGTTTACGTTAGTAGAAACCGCCACGGCCGGTTCTAGACTTGTTCAAGCGGACACGATTCAGGGCTGCTGGACCGGCGAAATTAATGGTCGGCCTCCACGATGAAAGGTCGAAACGGCATGCTGAACATGACTGAACATCGAACAGTCGGATTATCAGTCAGACACGGCCAGTAGTTGCTGACATGACCAGAGAGCCGCATGGCCATCGTGTGCCTGTTTCGGAGCCGCCATCTCATCATCAGCGCGCTGCGCAGAGCGACAACAACAGAACCGACCATGTAAAGGCTAAAGGTCTGCAGATGAAAATTCTTTCGTTCCGTCTCTTCTGTTGCGACGGTCATCCGGCTACCTGATAATTAATGATTTAAAAAAGAATAAACGTAATTTCCGTAACGGGAGAATCGCGACCAACCTTGGCCTGAAGAATAATCGGAAAACACGAGAAAACGCCTTTCAATCCCCGGGCGGAGGGGGAAATTTTAAAGTCGATTTATTTTTGTCAACGCGAGGCCTACTTCGAATTTGCATGTCGCGAGTTAAACTTTTTCTGCAAAGCGCGCGCGTATCCACCCGTTCGCGTGTCATCAATCAAAAGTCGCGACTATATTATACCATTATTCCGTGTCTACAAGATTACAATCGCTTTAAATTATTACCGCAAAATGCCGTATACGTAACTTTTTCCATTCTAACATATCTTAAAATCCCACAGAGTGCTACTAGTCATTTGATTCCGAATTTATTTCGTATTAACGATTCGCCGCAGAGGTATTCCAAATTACTGCTATGAAGTAACTAACAAAAGTTTCAGATAGTCGCATCGTATTTTTTTTCATATTACACGTATTTTGTTAACGAAATTTCAAAAAAAAAAAAAAAAAAAAAAAAAGCTCAAAAGAACTGTGAACAGGCCCGCCATGCCGAAAGTGATATAAAATATCATCCCCTAAAAGTACACCTTAAGTTATCCATTTATCAACGCTACGTATTTTTCGTTAGGAAAAATTTTTTTATATATGCCGCTTGAAGCACATTTGATGTGAAAAGGTATTTGCTTTTCTGTTCTCATCCTGTTAACATCGGAGGCAAAGGAATAAATTTTGATCAGGTCCAACGATTTATCTCTCTCCAACAAATGATATTTCGTTCATGATTCAAATTTGTCGCAGGCAACGACTTCCTCGGAAAAGTCAACATCAGAATCTAGTCTCAACTTCATAATTAAATATTTATAAAATTCTCGTTGTTCGTTGCGAAGAATAATAAATAATTATTAAGTAAAGAATTTATAAAACATTTTAGAATAACTGTTTACAATGCAATTTTAATTTAACTAAAACGTTACAAATAAGAAATATAATTTTTAAAGTATACAATTTTCACAATTCCCCATCTTTAAATGGGCATTATTTTTTACTGGCAGAATTTAGTAAATGTCTATTATTGTATAAACACTGCAATACGAACTTTTGACAAGCTTATATATATATATATATTAATTACAACGTAATTCTTAGGCTACCCCCCATTAAAAAAAATGTCCCAATTTTATGTAACGTTTGTTATATTTTATAAGATTTCTATTCATATGGACCGATTTAGAATTACGTTATAAATTTAGATCATTTTATACAAAGTATAGAAGAGAAGGAGACAGAAATGAAAGTAAGAGGGGTCAATGGGCACAGCCCCTTGCGAAGCCAAATGGCTAAGTTTATATATATATATATATATATGGGGTTTTATTTTATTTTATTTCATTATAGTTAAATTTCTTCGGACATTGTGGACACTATTCAGTAGATGCGGCCATATTGTTAGGGGAAATTTCCTCTCCTCGAGTTTTATGCAGTTCCTCATCTCTCCAACAATTGTTATGTTGATTATTTAACTTGATTACAATGTTAGTTTGCTGGCTAAAGGAACAGTTTTCGTTCAGGCCATAAAGAAAAAAAAAAAAGAAAAAAAAAGAAAAAGCTACAAGAAAAAAAATCGTATATAGATATATATACACACACACGCATATATATATTAATTACAACGTAATTTTTAGGCTACCCCCCATTCGAAAAAGTGTCCCAAAAAAATGTCCCAATTTTATGTAACGTTTGTTATATTTTATAGGATTTTTGTTATTGTTATTTAAAAAATGTCACAATTTTATGTAATAAAATATGTAACGAAAAATGTAACGAAAAACTGTCTTAATTTTATATAATGAAAGTTAAATGTTATAGTAGGATTTTTTGGTTATGTTATATTTCTTTTTTTGTGTTGATGCCAGTAAGAATTACGTTGTAAATTTTGATCATTTTATACAAGGTATAGAAGAGAAAGAGACAGAAATTAAAGCAAGAGGGGTCAAGGGGCACAGCCCCTTGCGAGGCCAAAATGGCCGAGTTATATATTCATTTTTCTGCATCTTATTTTTCGGATTTTATTTTATAACATAGTAACTATAATATAATTTAGTATTAATCAAACATAGCCAGAAATAATTAAAATGCGATTACTCGAATAGCATTTTTGAGAGTTTAACACACAAGTAGTGAGTGCGATTAAAGCAAGCGGAGAAACCACCTTGGTGATGGGCGAGCGAAGCACGCTAGCAGCTGAACCCCTACTGCGTTTGTATATAATAATCGCAATTCTTCTTTTTCTAATATTAGAACAATTCTTTTCATGCGAAAATCTTGACACGGCGCGCGCCTATATTAGAGTAATTTTTTTTTGATTCGTGTAAACAGATATTTCAGTATATGAATTAAAAATCAAAAGGAAGCAAAAAAAAAACAAAACGAACAAAAAACACTGAGAATCAATATATTATGTAGAAGCGGAATTTAAAACACAATTAAAAAACACGGAATCAGTGAAAGTGAAAATATGCAACTATTTACAATTAAACCGTATTATGGTTTGTTGTAATGGGTGTTTTTTTCAAATTATCGCCGTTCTGAACAGGGATGGTGCGGATGATACCTCGTAATCCGTACAATGCATCTGTTTGTTGGTAAAATTATATTCTGTTTATAACGCCGTGAGCCTTATCTCTATTATTTTCCTGAACGAGGAAGAAATCTTAGTCCCTCCGCACTGTATTATGCAATAGTTCAGCAGTTCTTGCATTTCCAAGCCAGCGACATTTCGTATCGTCTGCGTTTTTCAGATATTTTTCCACAACCGCTTGTAAAAAGAAAACGAAAAATAAAAATAAAAAGAGGTTAAAAATTCTCGCTTAACATTTGGAAGACCCGATACGAAAAGAGTAATCCCATCGTTCCTTTAAAATACTGTGCGCCATCGACTAGGTCTGACGGAGAATAGAACGGAAGACTAAATTGTCTGAAAAAGAGAGACGCCGATTATTTTTAAACGTGACCGAAAACGAATATTCCAGGAAGATCGAGGTCAGTTTAAGAGAAACCCTGATAATATTAAGACACGGGGCACAAATGAGAAGTAAAACGGACGACTGCTGTTAAGGAGAGTTCTTTTCAACGAGTACAAATCGTTAGTTCTATCGAAAATAAATTATGCATGTCAAGTTTACTCCTTAGACATTAAAATCCCTCAATCCCGTCCACCATTCAGTCCTCCGGATGATATCCTCACTAACCTTCAATAAGTACGCTTTAATAGGATGTCCTCCTCTCTTACCACTACAGAAAATACTCTATATATATATCCAACGAGACTTGTACAACCCTCTGCAGCCGAATCATTTATTACCGCTGTTTGTGAAACATGCATCCTTCCTTTCAAGGCATATTCTTATTTATAAAACACTCTAAAACTCCATCTGTCTGTACACTTCTATGGGCTACTCTTATATTCTCTTCGGTGCCTCTTTATATTGCCAATATCTGACGAGCGGATCATAAATATGCAACTGATATTTCTCTTCTTTCGGTTTCTCGGCGTCTTGGTTGACGCGTCCAAGAAAGAAGAAATCTATCAGCGACAATCAAAAATAAAAGTATAATGATCTAGTCATGACCGGACCGCATAGAATGTATCTTCCGCAGCGAGCTGAGCCCCATTCTCTAATATGGACGGGAGATGCACTGCGAAATACGGTATCTGACGGTTACGCATTTACGTGTTTAGGCAGCCTTTCGACGACGTAGCGCTCTTAGAAATAATTTCTCATTACAACGAAATGCAAAAAAAACAAAAAAGAAACGAAAAACGAAAAACGAAAAAAAAAAAAAACAAAAACCCCGTCGTCTCAAGCAGCGATTTTTTTGTTTAAAAACAATTCAATTATTTCACTTTTTCTTCTCTGCAACGCGCTAGAAAGACAAGTAGCGCCAAGGTCGTACTGCAATCTCGCCCATTTCCCAAATTTTATCGGTAGCGCGGCAATTTCCATGTTAAATTTAGGCACGCGTCCGGTGCATGTGAGGAGGCTATAAATTAGGCCGCTCGACTAGAACAGTTTTCCTCTTTGTCATGCGGCATGACGCGCTCCTGTGCTCCGTATTATTAGCGTCGCTGCTCTTACTTTGTAAAATTTTATTACAACGCGCAGAAGACTCTCTGAGTCTCTAACTGGAGAGAGCGGAATTCGCCTTTATCAGACCGACGTTCGAAATCTCATCTGGCTACAGCTGAAAAATAATAGCCGTCCTGTTGTATCAACGAGTCTAAATTGTCTCGGTAGCAGCATCCGCTGACTGACCCGGAGAAGAACGTGTTCGCCGCCCTCATTAGGCACCGAAAGGAAGAAGGCATTCCTGCCCTCTACCTAGAGAGGAGGCTCCAAAAGAACATTCTGACGTGTTTGCAAGAAGATTTCGCGCCAGCCGGTACAACAACTTGGTCGACTTAAACTTAGTGAATTAGCGTCATATAAGCGTTAACAGGCACGCAAAAAAATGTTACGGCCGCAGCCTATGCTGGCAGCGAACTGCAGCGCAGGCGGTACGAGGAAGCGAAGGAAGGCGTGCAGTTAGCAGCTGAGCGACAGATTTTAGCAAATGAAGAGTTGCTTCAGACGTGAAAATTTGCCTCCTTAAACGTAATTAATCATCCGGCGTTGCGATTTTGTTGTCGTTTTTGTAATTTTTTCGCTTTAATATAAAGTTTATCAGCAATTTCTCCCTACACGCCGCATTGATTACTTTTCCGTGTTAAACATCGACCCTTCACCTCCTTCTTCTTTGCGCCAAAAATTCGCTTCTCACATTATTTCCATGTCCCTCGCGCCAGACGCACGCACACACAGGCAAAATTAATTCGTTGGGGAAAAAATAAAACTGACCACTAATATTTAACTTATTCGCTGTGTCCTGCCTGGTTTTGTATCTTAAAGCTTAAAAAATAGTGTTTAATGAACCTACTCGCACGCTGTTAAATATAAGAGAAAAAAATAATTTTTACGTTTAAAAAAAAATATTGCACCACTTAATTGTTAGGGTTTTGCAAGTTTTAAAAAAAACGTTTTTTTTTTTTATTATTTTTATTTTTATTATTATTATTATTATTAGACCGTAAACAATTTGGTTTGTACTATTTTTTAAATGATCAAACTTTTAAGCTGCAGTGGTATATTATTTTCTTTTTTTTTTTTTTTTTTTATTATTAAAATAAGTTGTGGGTCTCACAGGGCAAATATGCCCGTTGTGTGAGTGCCCGACACTCTTATAGGTCAGTTGCGCTTTTTGCTTCCTTCATCTCGCTATCTTGCTACCATAACTAGCCGCATACGAATCTAAATAATTAATTCAGTGTTACTTTTCTCTCTTGACGAACATGGGTCAATGCTCTTTGTTGGCGAGCCAAAAAAATTTTAATTCTAATTAATATTCCGCACTTTTCAATTACAATACTGGAATTTTTTAAATATAAAATAAATAATTCATGCGCCCTTTCATTTTTCTCGATAACGACTAATCCATTGAATAGAAATATTATACAAATCAAACATATATACATATGTATATATATATATATATATAAAAAAACATGTCCCGTTTAATACTGAACATAACTTAATCCGGTTGTACAACACTTTTCTCTTGCCCATATACAGCGAAAAAAGGTTACAACGGTTATAGAGACGTTACCGAGACGAATATTGATGGAACTGGCAGGATTCCATAAAACTATAAATCTCTTTCGATTATAACGATGTCGGATACAACGACTAATCGATTATTACGACCAAAATTTTTAGTATACGGATGAAAAACTACCTCTTATAGCGACATGTCGGGGCAAAATTTAACTTTCAACGGTTTTTGAAGATGAATTCAATGGAGAAAAAAAAAATTGTCCTTTGATATTTTTCTACGAAAAAATAAAATTTGTCGAAGGGCGCAGATATATATTTGTTGTTTAGCTTGTGTGCTACTATTAGCTAACATATAAAATGATTAATTGAACGAAATGATTAAAAATCTCTGCAATACAGGTCATTAAAAAATATATATAGAAAAGCACTATAGTATACTTATCCCGTTTTTAATAAAAAATTACATATTCTTTCATAATGAATAAAAAACTGAATCCCTTTTATATTTTTCATTTGTATTAAAATATAGGTTTTAATTTTTCGTCGAACTTTCCGGTACAAAAAAAAAAAAAAAAAGAATCATTCGCATTCTTATAGAAAATATTTTTGGCTATTATTATAAAAAAATAATAATTTTTTTAATCAGTAAAAAATTTTTCCGCAAAATATTTATTTTGTGGAAGTTTTATAATAAAATGACTCTGTTCACTAACAGTAAATGCTGGACATTAAAAAATAATAAGAATTTTATTTAGACGTAATCGAACCGGTTGTAGATTATACAGCCACGCTTCAATATCGCTATGACCAACTTCGACTGCGTATTTATACTTTAACAAATAAAAATAATTGTAAAACAATTTACTTTCATAAATTACAAATTGAGGTATTTATTTTAATTCATTAAAAATCATTTTATACTTATTTCTGTTTGTTACTGAGTATTTAATTTATATTTATGCACATATTAACAAACAGTTATGGGAATCTAACCGCATATAATCTTTAACATTATAACCCGTAAATATTTTCACTCTAGAATCACTTATTATTTACGCTAATACTGAAGTAAACGCTATTCAAAACTTAATGATCACGGAACATTTTAACATTTTCAGTATTATTTATTGATATAATTATTTCTCATATTCTTCCTCTCATTATTTAAATATTTTCCCTCGCAATTTATTTTCGATCGAGTTCTCGACATTTGCTAATTTCAGTGGATTTTTTTGTTCACATTATCTCGTAGAACGGTATATGAATCATTTACGGCACAAACAACAAATTGGTTTCTCGAGAAATTCCTTGTATGTTTATCTCAGTTTACGGTTATGTTCATCTTTCTTTCTTCTTCTTCTTCTTCTTCTTCTTCACTACGAAATGTAAATGCGCATCTTCTCGCTGCAAATTATGTAAATACGAAGGCCGTAAACTGAATGATTTTTTTTTGTTGCTTCTTCCCGAAAAAATCAATATTAAAAATAACCGATGCACGAATATAAAATGAATATTTTTTGTCGGTATTTTTATCGAATTAATTTATTAAAACATGTGTTATCATCGAGAGATCTCCACGCTTTATATTCATAGCGATAAGAAACAATCAAGCCCGTATTCGACGGAAAAGAGGAGTATTGATAACTAACTACTTCCACTTCATCGTCATCACCCGAATCTTTGGCGATCAGCGCCTCTCGCAGGTAAGTAATTTGAGATTATTTTTCACAGGAAGTGTCCTTGGTTCGTGGAATATACGATGTACCGACTTTATAGAATTGTTTTCATAAAGTGAAACAAAATGCTGCAAGACGTGCAGCACCTGTTGTCGGTAACTTAAAGAACAGTAAAACTACCGGTAAAATTTAAACGAAATCAGTATTGTTTCAGAAACAAGGTTTATTACGTAAAGTTTTAAATAAAAGTTTGAATCGACAAACCTGAATGCGCGAGCGTCTTAATAATTAAAAGTACGATCGTATCGATATTTTTAAAAGTTCTGCTCAAAGGCAGTGTGCAAAAGCCGCCTCTTCAACACCTCGTTCCATTCCTATCACCTCCGTAAACTCTATAATTCGTTATAAACGAGAAACGAATCGAACCACCTTTTTTTCTTTTTTCTCTATGTAGTCTTCTACAACTTTTTTCCTTCCCAATTACCTAGCACCATTTTCCGTCTTCTTTCCTATAAACCCTATTTCAAAAGCGCTAAATGCTCTTTTTTCTCTCATTTTTTTATATCCTCTTCCCTCTCAACTTCCATTTCTGTATAGCTTTTCACTTTAACCTTTTTTGTCATCTAACTAATTAAAATTATATATACCACATACATACATACACGTATATATATACATATATATATATTAATTACAACGTAATTCTTAGGCTACCCCCATTAGAAAAAAATGTTCCAATTTTATGTAACGTTTGTTATATTTTATAGGATTTTTGTTATTATGTTATTATATTCATATGGACCGACTTAGAATTACGTTGTAAATTTTGATCATTTGGTACAAAGTATAGCAGAGAAAGAGACAGAAATATAAGCAAGAGGGGTCAAGGAGCATAACACCTTGCGAGGCTAAAATGGCGGAGTTTTATATTAATGGCCACGCTATTTTTTGCCACGGATCATCGGGAAAAGTGTCCCGTCACGAAATTTGTCCCAAAAAAATGTCAAAATTTTATGTAACGAAATAAGTAACGAAAATGTAACGAAAAAGGGTAACAAAAACATGTCTTAATGATCAGGAAAAGTGTCCTGTCACGAAATTTATTCCAAAAAATGTCACAATTTTATGTAACGAAAAAATTTTGTCGAACGGCGTAGCCAATGAAAAAGTTTGATCTTCCATAAGAATTATAGAAAAACTAGACCTGGCGGTGAAGGGAGCTTGCCCCCTTCCGAGTCCGGAAGGGCCAAGTTTATATATATATAAATATAACTCGGCCATTTTGGCCTCGCAAGGGACTGTGCACCTTGACCCCTCTTGCTTACATTTCTACCACCTTCTCTTCTATGCTTTGTATAAAATAATTAAAATTTACAACGTACCTCTAAGTCGGTCCATATGAATATAATAACATAATTAGAAAAATCCTATAAAATATAACAAACGTTACATAAAATTGGGACATTTTTTGAGACATATTTTTGGAACATCGTTGCTAATGGAAGGGTAATTAATATATATATATATATATAAACCTGTCCTTAGAACTTCACCACAAGGAGGTTACCACGCGAAATCCCAGATGATGTGTATAATTCTTATAGAACAGTCAGTTATAATTGATTACGTTTACGGTTTGCGCAGAAATTTTTCCAGCTGCTGTCTCCTATCGCCGACACTTTATTCTAAATTCACGGAGTTCATCAACGACGAAACATTTCTGTTACATAAAACGTTACATCTAATTGATACAAAACCGTCAAATGATTTTTCATATTACCCCAGAGTAAAAATGACATCAATATATGCATATGTAAATTAGAAATCATTTTTTCTGCCGAAGGGGTGTGAAAAATCATGAAACATTTTACATAGATTATATGCAACATTTAAAAAGACACAGTCAATTAAAACCAACATTTCTATAAGAATTACATAGGAGACTATCATCTCTGGGGTATCCCCGTATTCACAGTGAAATTCGAACGTGTGAGCTTGTATTAATGACGTGTCATTTTTGTACCGCAAGTTGTACGTAAGAATCGTTAGAAAAAAACGTCATTTTTAAAATGAATTCTGCAAGGACCGTAAATTATTATCATTTTTTGAGAGTAACATAAAAAATTGAAATTTATACTCTTGTGAGTACGTTTATTATAATAGATGAACTATAGGGATTCAGAAGGTGATCCGATAGCGGGCTCCCACGGATCTCTAGTATTAATGTAAAAAAAAAGTGAACCCTAGTTGTATAGATGTAGAGATATAGAGGCAGTGTTCGTAGTAATTTTATACGTAGCGCGAGTGTGCTCAAGACTTGAAACTGATGGTAATTCACGCGCGTATAATGATTGATGATTTAGCCTTCCACGTATCAATTAACAGTTATTTATTGGTTTTGAACTCGCCGCCGCTAGTTCTTGAACTGATAACTGCCCATATGGTAGTTCAATTCTAGCCATTCGGCTATCACGAATACAAACACACCCGATGGGACACTTGTTATTTTCAAATATAAAAGAAAAAATAAGTCTCTTTACAAAAAAAACAACAAAAACTTAAGATTAACTTTTGTAAAATTCCGGTTACAGAAACGTAGCTATAAACAAAAAAAAATCTTTATAATTGGCCAACCAGAAGTAGAATAGTACCATTGAAACAGAAACCTTTGTAGTGCACGATATTAGTAAAAAATGTTTATCCTACGAGCTGAGCAGGAATCGTAAACTTAAGTTTGCCACTTTCACCCGATAAAGCTGACCTATATGGAAAATTTCGGCCATTTTTGAGGGATTTTTGGGACGCGTAGACCGCGAGGTAATTTTTTTTCTTTCCCCTCTGTGAAAGTGATTTATTAAGGAATTTCTTGGAATAGGCCTGTAGATACGAATTTTCATAAAGTGCAACACCGATTGACGGAAGTTAAGTGGTAAGCGGGTTTTTAAATTTCGCGAAAATATTCATCGCCATTATGCAATAGTGTGGTAGCGCGGCGCTAAATCAAATTGATGAATCTGTTTTTAGTTGAAAGTCGAGACCGCGGCAAAAAATTTCGTAACAGCTTTATCCCACTTCGCGAATATACACGCCGTCTCGGAAGCTCTTAAAATGCGATTTACGATCGTTTTGTTGGCAGCAGAAAAATACTCTCGCGTGTCAGGCAGTCCATTATTCATATCCGCTTGTTGTAATAATAATAATAATTTTTATTTCATTCTATTTTTTTTGATTTTTTTTTTTTCATCAGTTGCAATCTACAGTTTCTCCAGTTGACCTTATTTCGTTTATATTTTTGTCAAAATTCTCCAAGCCAAAAAAAAGAAAAAAGTAATAATAATAATAATAATAATCAAAAAAACACAAACTCCGCACACATATACCGACACTGCTAAGGAATTTTCGAAAAATATTTGATTAATGCAGTCGAAGTGAGTAAAAATGGCGCGTCCGAGAGAAGTGTCGTTTTTTGTCTGCAGCAATTTCCGGATAATAGCGTTTTTTCGAAACAAAGAAAATATGTATAAAAATAACTGTCATCAAATTTCATTTCGAATGAAACAAAAATCAGTGGTCAAATCACAAAAAATACATAAATAAAAGTATAATTCCCTCCTTCTAATAACATTAGTCTTTTATTTTATTTATTTTTTCAAGGAGGAAGAGGGGACTCATCGAATATGAACATTAACCAAACACCAGTGAAATTTTTGTGTATTTTTCAATGTGCGACGGCAGGATTTACTTGAACGCAACACCACTGCTTAACCAACTAGGCCATTGAACGGTAACTGGCTAATGTTAGTCTTTTACAGCTAATTTCTTTTAAACTTTCTTCCTTGTTTTTTTTTTTTTCAATTATCAACATGAGTGATAGCGTTAAATTAGACGATGTGTTCGCGTATGTTGTCGAATTCGTTTATTTGGAACGTCAGCTGTTATCTCAGGTACAGAAAATTTTGGCAAGTTACCTTTGTTATCTGCTGTATTGTTATCTATAATCGATTCGTACCACTTTTATTTATTACCGATTTTATTTATTACCAGCTCTACTGATGATAAACAGATGGCATTGCATCAACAAACTAATATTAAAAATGATAATTCTCTGTTCCAAGAGAAATTTAAAAGATCGCAAAATGAACAAACTTTATACACGGCTTGGAAAAATTCTGTTAATGAGAATAAACAATTAAATATGCAAATAAGTCAGTTGCAAGAAGCTATTAAAAACTTACAAAATGAGATTTCAAATATAAAAAATAAATCTGTGCCAGTTCAGGTTAGTCAGGAGAACCAAACATATCATACCGATGAAGAAGATTTGGCAAAAGAAACCGAATGGATTAGAGTTAAAAATAAAACTAATAGAAAAAAAAGAAAGCTAGACATGTCACTTTCTCCTCTTCAGACACAAAGTACTAACACTAATAACCAGCAAGAGAAAGGGAAAAAAGTGTTTGTCCCTCCTCCAATTATTGTTCAAGGGATCAAAGATTATGATGAATATCATAAACTGTTGAAAAATTACCTACCTAATGCCCAATATAGTGTGAAATTATTAGGCAATGAAAGCATTAAATTAAATACACCAGATAGTGACGCATATAGAAGTTTGACGAAATTTCTTGAGGAAAAAGAATACTTATGGCATTCTTACGAAAACAAACAGGATAGACCAATTAGAGTTATGGCTAAGAACCTACATTACACATGCACAGGGGAAAGCATTGTGGCCGATTTAAAAAGCCAGGGATATAAAATCATCCAAGCGGTAAATAAATTAAAATGGAGAACCAAACGGCCATTAAATATGTTTATGTTAGCATTTGATCCTCAAGAAAATGTTGATAAAACATTTAAAATTTCGTATATATTAAGATGCAGGGTAGAAATCCATCCATTAATAGTTTCAAAACTAATACCACAATGCAAAAAGTGTCAAAGTTTTAATCATACTCAGAAACACTGCCATAGGGACCCAAGATGTGTTAAGTGTGCTGGGCATCATTTAACAGTAGATTGTAAGAAAACAATCAGTGAAACACCTAAATGCGTGCATTGTGGAGGGGATCATCCAGCAAATTATCGCGGTTGTACAATAGCAAAAGAAATACAAAAATTAAAAGACAACAAAATGAATAAAACTAAAATGCAACAAAAGTCGAAGACGATTACTGAAAAACAACAAGAAACCTTATCAAAAAAAACACGTGTCTGCATTATCACAGCAAATTAGAGAAGAGCAAAGTTTTGCTCAAGTAGTAAGTAAAAACACAAGTAATGCTATTGTAGTACAACAAGAGAATGAAATTGGGCAAAGTTTACAATTAATAATAGAAAAATTAAACAAACAAGAAGCCTTTATAAACTCATTTGAGCAGAGATTAAAGAATATAGAAATTAGCGTTAAGGGAGCTGCACCCGGAAGTAAAAGGAAAACATGAACAGGGAATTAAAAATTCTTACGTGGAACGCTAATGAGCTATTGCAACATCAACATGAATTGCAAATAGTGCTACACAAAGAAAAGATAGATATTTGCCTTATCTCCGAAACGCACTTCACAAAACAATCTTATATTAAATTTTCAGGATATAAAGTGTACCACACTCCACATCCTGAAAATTCAGCAAAAGGTGGCAGTGCAGTCATTATAAAAGAAACGATCAAGCATTATGAAGAAATTAAATACCAAACAGATGAAATACAAGGCACAGTAATTAGCATACAAACTATAAAATACCAAATTAAGATAGCAGCGATATATAGTCCACCGAAACATACGATTAAAAAGGAACAATATATTGAACTGTTTAATCGAGTTGGAGGTAGGTTTATCATTGGAGGTGACTTTAATGCTAAAAATACTTATTGGGGTTCTCGTCTAACTACAAGTAAAGGTAAAGAGCTGCTGAATGCAGTTAATGAATATGGTTGCGAAGTGGCATCAACAGGAAAACCCACATATTGGCCTACAGATCCAAGTAAAATCCCAGACTTAATTGATTTTTATATCCTCAAAAGTATCACTTCAAATTATATTCATGTAACGGAAGGATTAGATCTATGTTCAGACCATTCTCCAGTTTTATTAATAATAAGCGATAAGGTAATAAACAAACCTGAAAACCCAGCTTTAGTTAATCAACATACAGACTGGGAAAGCTTCAAAATTAAATTAGAAGAAAAAATTAATTTAAGGGTATCATTACGATGCCCAGAAGAGTTAGACATTGATCTAGAAAAATTTGTTAAAGACATACAATATGCAGCTTGGGAATGTACTCCTGTGATTAAGAAAAGAAATAACGATAATGAATACCCAAAAGAGATAGTGAAACGTTTGGCTGAAAAAAGAAAGCAAAGAAACAAATGGCATATGACGAGAGACCCAAGAGATAAAAATAAATTAAATAGATTAAGTCAACAACTAAAAAGAGAAATCAAAGTAATTAAGAATCAGACTATCAAAACATATCTACGCGGATTAACTAATGATGGTGGAACTAACTACTCACTTTGGAAAACTACTAAAAGGATTAAAAGACCGATTATACAGAATTCACCTATAAAGGACATAGATGGCAAATGGGCTAGAAGTAGTGAGCAAAAAGCATTACAATTTGTTCGGTATTTAGAAGGTATTTTTCAACTTAATACGGAACAAAGTGATGAAACGCTTCGTGAAGTAAAGCCAAAAATAGAAAGTGAACAATCTTCCAACGAAATTAAACACAAAGAGGAAATAATAAAACTAACAACACCAGCAGAAGTAATGCTTGAAATCAAGAATAATATTAACTCCAGAAAAGCACCCGGATATGACCTTATTACGGGTGAAGTATCAAAGCAGCTACCAAAGAAAGCTATAGTTAAGTTAACAAATATTATCAACGCAACATTTAAATTAGGATATGTACCCAGTCTGTGGAAGGTAGCTGAGGTAATAATGATACCAAAACCAGGGAAATCACCATATGAAGTGACATCCTACAGGCCAATTTCATTATTACCCGTTATGTCAAAGTTGTTTGAAAAATTGTTATTGAAAAGGCTGCAACCAATAATAGAAGCGAACAATTTGATACCACAACATCAATTTGGTTTCAGGAAAAAACATTCTACTATCGACCAGTTACATAGAGTAACCGATGTGATAGAAAAAACGCTTGAAGAAAAGAAGATATGTTCCGCAATATTTTTAGATGTTGCACAAGCGTTTGATAAAGTGTGGCATGATGGGCTCATTTGGAAGCTTAAAACAATGTTGCCTTGCCAATTCACTAACATTATCGAATCATATATATCAAATAGATACTTTCGAGTCAAACAAGAAGGCATATATACTGAAATACGAGAAATAAAAGCTGGCGTGCCGCAGGGAAGTGTACTGGGGCCAATACTGTACCTTCTGTACAATTCTGACTTACCGATAGCTGAAAGTAATGCAGTCGCAGCTACGTTTGCTGATGACACGGCGATCCTAGCAGTAGGCAATAATAATGAAGAAGCAACATTTAAGCTACAAGTAGCCATCGACAAAGTACAAAACTGGACAAAAAAATGGAAAATTAAACTCAATGAAAGCAAGTCAATTCATGTTGTTTTTACAAACAGAAAAATTACTCCGATCCCAGTATTTATAAACGGTCAGGTAGTGCAATTGAACAACTCAGCTAAGTATTTAGGAATGACATTGGATGCAAAATTAAGATGGAAAACGCATGTTAAAAAAAAGAGGGAAGAACTAGGCATCAGATATAAAGACATGTGTATTGGTTATTAGGAAGGAATTCCGAATTAACAGTACAAAATAAATTATTACTTTATAATCAAGTGCTAAAACCTGTATGGAGCTATGGAATCCAATTATGGGCGTGTACCAAAAATTCCAACATTCAGATTATACAACGGTTCCAAAATAAAGTACTTAGAAATATTGTTAATGCTCCATGGTACATCAGGAATAACAACCTCCACAGGGATTTAAATATTGAGCCAGTAAAAGATGTCGTTAAAAAGTTTGCAAAAAAACACGAAGAAAGATTAAGTAAGCACATTAATGCTGAAGCAGCGCAGCTCTTGGATCACTCGGATGCGGTTAGAAGACTGAAAAGGACGAAACCATTTGAGCTTGTATAATAAAGAAATTTGTACCATATATAATTCATATTAATTAACGTAAACTAAGCGACCGCAGTGGGTATATGCTTAGTAGTATAATAGTATAAATATTAAGTTAAGTTAGCATTAAATTACTGATTAGTCTATAGACTAGATTGTAATGTTAATACATACCCGTTAGGGGCTGTAAAAATAAAAAAAAAAAAAAAAAAAAAAATTATCAACATAAACTGGGGAAATCTTTGTTATTCAAAAACAAAAATATAACGAATTCGCCATGATTATAAGTATTCATAACCGAAGCTAATCGACACTTTATCTATCTTTGAATTAAAGTTCAGCGACAGCTTTTATGTTTCATCAGAAATATCCGAAATAATTATATGTTTTAACGCACAGCTATTTCCCAGATGTAAACGACAATTAAATAATAATCAGAGATGGGGCGATACATTCAAAACTTTCTAACTGAACGATTAATACAAGTAGGAATTGGTTCAGCAATCTCAGAACCCATCACTGTCGAGAATGGAATTTCACAGGGCTCTGCATTAAGGGCAACCCTATTTATATTATACATTAATCATATCGCTGACTGCTTAAAACCTCCAGTAGTGGGCAAATTATACATTAATGATCTTAATTTATCTCTATCTTTCGATAATCCTTCTCCAGCTAAATCCTTATCGCAAAAAACAATTAATAAACTAAATAAATGGTCCAACGGATTAGTGTTTCCCAGTCAAAAATCTATATGTGTTGATTTCCATCGAAAACGCCAACCTCAAAACCAAATACAACTATTCCTAAAAGTAACTCCAGTTTAAATCATCAGCAACATTCCTGGGTGTGTGGCTAGATTCCTCATTGACATGGAGATACCATGTAACCAACCTAAAGTCAAAATGCTATCATTCCTTAAATACAATGAAATGTTTATCCAACCGCAATTTCACAATATCCGTCCAAAACTACTACTAGACATATACAAAACATTAATACTCGACAAAATAAATTAATTATGCATGTCATTTATCCAATACAAAACTCTGCGCTTCGCATTACCATCGGAGCACACATCGGGAGGAAAAAACACAGAAAAATTTCTTACATATTTGTAAAAATAAGCGGAAAAAATTGGATCTTAAACATTAAAAATTTCAGCAAATATTATTTTCATCTCGAAGGATGATATTATTTCTTTTGGTGCTTTAAACGAATTTTTATACGCATAAATATATATATATATATGTATATATAATTAAAAAATGGATATAAATGTATCTATATCAAGGATTGCAACTGTTGCAAAAATTCATCTATTGTTTTCGCTTATCGGACAATATCTTCTGGATAATCGAGGTTCCGGCTAGGGCAGCGGAAGGTTCTTAGGGGAAAACCTTTGTGTTCGATCCGATTGAACAGAGCGCCATTTCGAAATTCCATTTACCATCGAGGAATTTTTCTTTTTGCTCATTTCTTGGAATTATTCGCTGAATATCTTTGATAAAAGTTTTCCATTGTCGTTCTATAGTTGTGAGTATTATAATAAGTTTCGACGCTTAAACTATGAAACTAGGCCATCAACAATGCCCCACTAGAACCAGCCGCAAATACTCCATTCATTCATTAGCATGGTGGTTCGCGTGTTTCTTCTACGTCTAGCGATTTCTTCTTCGCTGTTTTATAAATGTATATTCTGGTCCCTCGATTAATTTGCATATTTCGTACCCCGTTGTCCGATTTTTCATAATCAAATTTTCCGCCACCCCCGCTACATAACATTTATATATATATATATATATATATGTATATATATATATGTATGTATCTATGTATTATTTTTATTATTTCATTAAAGAGTTTTATAAAATACGTCGAATAAAACCATCGTTGTTTTTTATAGCGCAGCGAGGAACAAAAAAAAAAAATAAAATAAAGCCACACCACTTTAAAGAAATTCTGGAACATCGAAATTTAAAAAAGAAAAAAAAGAAGTGTAAAAGGAAGAATCCAAACGTCAGAGAAAAATAAAAGAACGTGGGAAAGAAAATTATTAAAACTGCCATTGGAATTGTAGAAAAATTTACAGCATTGAAACGACAAAAAACTGCAACAATGAAAGAAAGGGATATCCTCTGGAGAAAGAAGTTTATTTGTTACGAGATTCGATAAAAATTACTTTTAAAAGAAAGGATACAATCCATTTGGCTAAGATCATCAGAAAGATCTGGCGATCGGATTGATCGCACTGCGCAGAGAGATCAAAGAGTTGCTGTTACAAGATTAATTTCGTTGTAATTCCCATTCGCTAATTAACCGTAGCGTTTTAGACGTGGTAAACTCAAGCACAGCTGAGCAATAAGCATTTTGTCGGGATAACGGATTAGAAAACCGTGTACATTCTCACCGCACAGCGCGCAACGAGGAAGGTGAGAATTTAAAAGTTTCCAGCCGCGGTCGTTCGGAAACGTTTTGACACTTTCGCCGGATAAGAAAACGATGCGACAAAAGTTATTTATCTCTACTTTTGTATACCATTCCAGCTCGTTTCGAGGAAAACTGAAAAGTCGAGCTCCCTGCCCACCGTCGGTCAAACAAAAGCCTCACTGCGGGCATAGCACTCCGATAAAAGACGTAGCCGGTCTGGCTCGCTAGCGATCGACGTGCGTTACGTAATAAATCAATTCGCGCGGAAATTTGTTTCCCCCTATGTGTAAATTTAACTACATATATATATATATATATATATATACTTTCAGCTACAAAATGTGAAAAAAGCAAAAGAGCCGAATCGTCATCGGAAGCAACCGAGGAGAATGTATACTATTTTTGATAACGGACGGGGAACGGTTTTAATGGAGTTTCAAATTCGGCCGGAGAGATATGAGGATTAAGATAATTACGGTGAACAAGGGTTCTTGAGTTCAAGAAAAAAATTAGGGAAAAAATTGAGAAATACGGCGAGAGAAAAGGGGAAAGAAAATAAATGCTGGTTCGGAAAGGAAATTTTCGAAAAAAAAAATCATGTACAACGCGTTTTTCGCGAACCGTGTCCATAAAACGATCAGATTCCAAAAAAATTATTATTCTCTCGCATTTCAAATTTTTTCCTCGATTTAAATTTATTTCAATTTACTCGGGCTTGTCTGGCAAAAGGGAGGGGTCAGAATTTAACCGCGTTGAAGCAAATAATCGTGAAAGACCTAAAATTGTGCGCAGGATGATTCGGTTTTTTCTGTTATTTGTAATTTTTTATTTTTAATATTGCAACGAAATGAAACGGAACAACGCTTATACTAGTCGCATCTAAATTACTGATGATGAGTAAAACGATTAAATTATTTACATGTATAAGAAAAAGAAAAAAAAATACAAGTCGCCATGGACAAAATCTCTCAGCAACAAATTCAATATTAGACGCCGGTAAAAAAGCGAATTTCGGTAAAGTATGATAATGTAGAATTAAGTTCTCTTCATAAAGTACTCTTCATAACGTACTCTTCATAAAGTTCTCTTCATAAAGTACTCTTAAAGGGATCATCTGAAGAGAATCGATGCTAGTTTCACTTTTGCTCTTTCAGATGATTCGTTTTTACCTTTCTCCCAGATATGTTCCACACGGCGATTTGAGTCCGGAACGAAACAAATTCCGAAATTCATCCGATTTTTGAGCCACCACTGCGCTATCTAATAGAAGCATCGAGTAGAAATATAACATTTTTGAACATTGAGATAGATCCCGTGATCTTAAACGAATTAATTAAGAAATGTTCGCATGAGGAAGGGGGGAAGAGAGAAAATCCTACATACTAATTTTAGTACATCAGAAAACGAGTTATAGCACTCTCGCTTGCAAAGTTTGCGCTCTACATCGAGAAAAAAGCGAAAAAAGACATTGTCAGACTATAGAACTTTAGCAGAAATGGGACTGTGCGATCGCTAACCGTTTGCACACAAACGATAAAGAAACGGCCTCCTGGGCCTGGAGCCGGTGCGACGAACTTTCTATTTTCAAAGCCTTTCAACGCTCGCCAATCAGTGAAACAAGTCGAAAAATACATCTAAAAATACGAAAAAGAATACATTTCGCCGAAGGAAATGCAGCAGCTGGCGAACACTATTATAATCGAAAAAGACGGAAATTTAAGAGTGGGCCGCTGCGCTGGCGGCTGACGGGTAAATGCGGAAGCGAGCGAGTATGGGTGCATTTTATTTTGAGTCTCTGTTTCTTCTTTCCGGGCGATGGAATTATCGCAAACATCTTCCGCGAATCGTTCGTGCGCAATATAATTCCGTCGCTTCCGAGAGTTACGCAGAATTCCTCAGTCGTTCCAGAACATTCGCTTATCAGCAGCGCCAAAACCAAATGGCCCGTTCTCACCTTTTACATTTCTGCATTACTCCTTTTTTTTTCTTTTTAATTTTTACGCGAAAAATATTTTAAAATTTTTCGATGACAGAAAACCACCGATAAGAGGGGGTCGTTGACCGCCGATATTTTTAAAATAACGTTCCGTAGAAAAGCCGCATTTTTTTGTCCGCAAATAAATATTACGCAAATTTCGTCTATCATTGTTTCGTTTGAAGTTAAATACTAACAATGAAATATTAAACTCATTTCTCCGCTATGCGTTAGATCATTTTTTTTTCTTTTTTCTTTTTTCAAAATACAAAATCTCCATTGAATGACGTAATAATTTTGCTGTCTGTGATTTTAAATAAGGGTACGTTCCGATACAAACAAACGATATTATCGATAATGTCAAATCGATAAATTTTTAAATAGATAGAATTATTACTCATCGGTCCCGTCTCTGTAACAACCCCATTTTCTTCCTTAATTTTTTTTTTTTTTTCCGTTGGCCTTTAATGATTGCAAGGAATTTCATGTTTGTTTTAATATCTTCCGCGGTCACGGGCAAAATTCAAAATTTAAAAAAAAAAAACTGGATTAAAATGAACCAATTGCAAAATTATTAGAATCTTTCTAGGACTAAAGAGACAAAATATGCGGATTATCGCGAAAAGTTGTAAATAAAAGGAAAAAATCTGATGTGGGCATCTCATATGACTTCCCCTTGTAAAACTCACTAAAACGAGTGAAATGTTAGAATAACAATACCGAGAATAGAATTTCGATTTTCTGCGGCTACCCGCTTTTGAGTTATAAGAAAAGGCCCTCAAAGCCCCCCAAGAAAAGAAGTGCCTCCGCCTGTTTGGCCGAACCGATTGCAAATCAAAGAGGTGGTGCACAACTAAATGTTAAAAAAGTCCACTAAATTCAAAATTTCAACTTTCTACGATTATATAATAAAAACCAACTTTAATAATAAATTATTGTTACCCTTTATATTTGTTTGTTATTAAAGTTGGTTCTTATTATACAGTTTATAACAAACAGGCATGTATTCACCTACATTTCTACGACTAGCCCCGTTTTGGAGTTATGCGTGATACAATTCATATATACCTACATAAAATACACGCCTGTCACGAGACAAATGACTTAAAAGGGATGCAAAATTTTCGTTGAAATGTGACATTCAAAATACACAACACTTCCCCTTTCATCATCCGTATAAGAGAGGAAGTAATCAGGGATGATGGTCGAAATATCCGTTGAAATATGGCACTAAAAAAAAAAAAAAAAAAAACATTTTTCATGGTTACAAGGAAGTAAAGAAAGAGCGACATAAAAACAAATACGAGCCAACAATAGGATGTGTGATCTTCTTTCCTTAAAGTGTAAGATGAAGATGTAAAAAGTTGTAAAATATATACGAAAAGCGCCAAAAATGTTCGTTATCAATTCCCGAAATTCTCGCCTGGTTTTGTAATCGTTTTTGTAAAGCGCAAAAACGGATCGGAGAATCCTTTATGGCACATGTCGACGTTACGATAATCGTCGCCATAGAATCGTCCTTTCCAGTACAACAGATTCTCCGGTGAATCTTTCGACACCTGCATACCATCGTGTTAAAGCGGAGAACCAACTGATTATGTTAGCGGTACCCAAACAGTGACTTCGATTACGATTATGATGCGAATTAGAAATTAATCCACGTTACAAATAAGTCAGTGAACAGCATAAGCAACACTTGTCCCGCTATATTCTTCGATTTTAATGCTTGTTTACTATCCGATAAATTCTGAATGGACATAAGCATTTACGATTATCGTGTATTTTGTGCTTATGTACAACTTGGAAATCGTAAGGAATCCAATCGTTCCGGTGATGAGTGGACTGTAATGAAAACCTCTGCACGTCTCGTACATCGCATCGCACGGCTTTCCCTATACTAACATAAACTTCTCTGGATGGTTTTTATGAGGATTTTTTTTTGTAACGACAGACATTTAAAATGGCCACACCTCCCGCTGTTTTTCCCTAAATTTGTTACGGTCCGATTTTATTTCTCACGTTAAACACGGTTCACGGCGAAAAACTTGCATTCTAATTACGTTGCTAACAGCAAACAGAGGTATGCGGCAAAAGCGAGTCTGTAACTGGTCTTTAAGTTTTCCTCACATTTCTGCCGTAAGCGCGCAATTTCATTCGGGTCAGCGTGGTTAGACGCGAACAACTTCTCACTCGATGGTCAGATCTGTCATCGATGTTGTTACATAAGCGATTTCCCGCGAACGGCCAATGGTTTGTAAAATGATGAAAGACCATCCGTCAAGTTCATTACTCCGACTCTAATTGTGATTGTACGCGATGTTTGCTCTACCATCGACGTGCTCCCGCGCATGTCCATCAACAGAACACCGTGATCGTTACGATTCTCACTACAGCGCCCATACCAACAGAAATATTTATACGCATCGCGCAACCCCACTTTACTGTCACTTCTCTTTATTTTTTTAAATTTCATTACGCTATTGTCAGGCGCGATTAAACAAACACTAATATAGTACCAACCGTCCGACGAATGCCAAAAAAAAAAAGAGAAACAACTCTTTTGTACCGAACAGAAGGTAGTTTTCATCGGCGGTTCTAGATTTCATGCTAGACATCTGCGAACATGTGTGTAAATATAAAAACTGAAATGCGTCATCGCGCGATGCGAACTAATTCTAAAATTTCACTCGCGCGCCCAGGCTGTTTCACGTGAAACCGTCATTGTAACAAAATTATAAAACGCGCGGATGCGATACATGAAAAACTTTTTTTTCTACTTTCCTTTCCGACACATCTATAGATTAGTGTGTACCTCGAGGATATGTCACACGTTAAGAAAATCTCCAGAGTCTCGAGGACACCTTGGATAGATGTAGAATTATAAAAGTGAAGTAAAAAAAAAACAGAGAAATTGAAAAAACGTTGAAATTCCGGTCCGCAGAAGATGTTTCGCGCTGTCTCTGTAATGACAGAGCCATACCGGAGAGTTTCGATTTTGTACAGTCTCGTTAAGTTCCCTAAATTATCAGCCTTCTTTTATCGGTTCCAGCGAAAAAAGTTATCATCCTGTCAATGAATTTTATTTTTTTTCCAGAAACAACGAAGGCACTTTTCCTAATCAGTGCGCCATTTTTTTACTTCTCGGCGGTCCGATTCAAAAACTGATACGCTTCCATCTGCATCACGCTCAACGTCGCTTTACTATTTCAATATGTGTGGGTGTACGCGTATATATATATACATATATACTTACATACACACTCTCTATTATTTGTAACCAAATTTTAATTTCTATCTTCCCCGTCACTACGAATTACCGAAATCGCATTAGTCGAGTAGGGTCATACTATAAAATTGCTTCGATTAGAATTTATTCGAGAATGGAAAAAATGCTCGACGAAACCGGAATAAAAAGGGAAAATAGAATGTCTCGTGAAAAGTAAATTATCTTTCTTCGACGGAAGAAATTTTGCGATTTATAAAAATAACATGGTGGCCATTCGAATGTAATTTTTATACTCCCGGGTTTTCCCCCCGGTTGTCCTGATCCAAATCCTCCTGATTTCCTGATTACTAGAATTGTACAAAAAGATTGGAACTTTTTTTGTTACTATTGATATTCCACCGCCGGAGCGAATTTTATACAAATCGAACAGAACTTCGTAATTTATTTTCAGTAAATTCATTTTTCGCTTCAAATGATTTTTTGTTATTAAAAATATCATTTTTGGCTATTTTCACGGCAAAATTCCCGGCTTATTCCCGGTTTTACGACAAAATTCCCGGCTTATTCCCAGTTTTATGACAAAATTTCCTGCTTATTCCCGGTTTGGTGACCAGCCCGAATACGCTTAGCGCCGAATTCGCAGCTATTCTGCGTGCTCTTTTATAGCTCCTATTCCAATTATTCCAATTATTCCAATTATTCCAATTATTCCAATTATTCCAATTATTCCAATTATTCTAATTATTCAAATTATTCCAATTATTCTAATTATTCCAATAATTTTGTTGTTGTTTCTGAAGCTGAAGGTGTGCTCCCTCAGCCGTTGCCTCTTTCTCCTGCCTCGGTAGACTTAATTATTCTTTTTATTCGATTCCAAATCTTTAAGTTGTCTATTCGTGTCGTTATTGATTTCCTGCAGTCCTTGATCATGCAAGGATTGCGGACAATGAGCAAGCTGATTTGTTGGATCTATCTACATCGGTCGATTTATCGCCAAATTTCCTGCTTCTAATATTATTCTGAATAATATAACTATCACCACCCTAAATCATGCCGATGTATTTATTCTAATCCTCAACATTTTTAACTCTTCCTTCAATCCTCCTCCGTATTTTTCTGACCATGGTGCATCATCTCAACCGTTTTTTCATTCCATTCGTCTGTTTTGGCCATAATTTGCTCGCCCCGTCTCCAACATTGTCAACCCGCCCTGATGACAGCAATTTCATTTGAATGTTCCGCTCTTTCCGCTGATCGTTCGTGTTTCTAGCTCCTAAGCTTGTCCTACACTTCCTATTATTTCCTCCTTTCTTTCCTCAATTTGTAACCGAATTAAGATCTTGTTTGCTTTCTTTCTCTTCTAGATACCTTTGGCACTGGATTCAAAGGCCCTTCTCAGTCGGTATTAAATAAATGAAAAAGAAAAAAAAAACAAGCTAGATTTGATCGACACGCTTCGGCAATGCCCATTAATCGCTATTCTATCTTTTTTCTCGCCGTTTAACGAGATTATTAAAATTCCCGCCAAATTCTGCGCTGAATAATTTCCAAAACGCTATATGTTTTTTCCGCGACAAGAATGACATACTGTTTGTCAGTCTGCAACCTTAATGTATTTATACCGCTAATAGGCGGCGGGGGCGCAAACTAGCATTGAAAAAAGGATAAACAATTTAGAGCGAAATCGAATACACTCTGATTTTCCCATATTTTTGAATGTGAAAATCCGTCTGTATAACGAATTTCTCTTTATGCTCGTGGTAGAAGAAAGGGGAAGTACACACGTATACATATTAAAAAAAAAAAAAACAGAAAAAAAAAACTTACGAGAAATAGCGACGAAACCTTCATTTAAACTGGAAATCGAAATGGAAAGAATTTTTCCATCTCGTAATGTTCGGAGAAATATTTTAAACTCCGGAAACAATTTAATGCAAACTTTCTCAGCAGTGCTTCTCGGCTAATGTAGAGTGTACTTTAATAACGGACAACATATAGAGGATTTAAAGAACAAATAAAAGCGTAATTTTATTTCCATGTCCGTTAAAAGTTAAACACTAACGCTTACAGACTTGTTCACCGGTAGCGTCTGCGCAATGTGTAATTTTAATTGCAATACTACAGTCTTGCCGGTGACAAAATTACCTTTCTCCTCTTCTTCTGCTAGTCGTAGTTAGTGAGAGGTCGCGAAGAAGGCCGTAAAATTCTATTCACATCGATAACATTTATCACCCCTATTCCCTCCAAAATCAGTGTTTTCCACGTACCATCTTATTCCGTCTTGACGACTACTGGAAAAATTACGACGATTCGATATTGTTCGATCGAACATGTCCAGTTCGGCGAGCTGTGAGCGAAACCCTTAATTTTTCTCTCCGATGATCTCTAGTAATGGCCGGGTAATGCCCTCGGCTGACGATCTCAAAAAAAAAAAAAAAAAAAAGAAAAAAAAAGAAAAAAAAAGCGATGCACAAGTTGACCCGTGGATAAAAATCAGTACCGCTTTCGTTATGTATATTTTTCTTATCCGTAATGGCCAATCACCGGTTTCTATTTTAAGCACGCATCTCCTCGTGAACAACAGCGACCACTGATAAATCTCAAAACTGCTCTATTATTATCGAATTTGGTATACACGATTTACAATCATCGAAAAATTCTTTTTAACAAAACCGGTTATCCTTAATGGAATACTGAAGAGGACAAATTAGATGGCTGGAGAAAAATCAAATAAATCCGCTAAGAAACCTTAAACTTCTGGCACAAAGTAATCCGGCATACATTAAAATAATTATTCAAGAGTTGCTGCTGTGATAATTCTTCGCTTTTTGCAATGCAAGCGTAAGAGCGTCTGTTCTTTATCCAGCACTGTAGCAATATCATAGAGTGAACAATAGACCGGGAGGAATAAACTAACGCCGCCACATCACAGTAAACATGATTTTTTTATCTTTTGCTCAAATACAAGTACACACATACTCATGGTAGTATTACAGAAATCTATTCATATTTTGATCCGATTGGAAATGAAAATAATAAAAGAACTACCAAGAAAAGGTGGAAACGAGGGGACAGACAAAAGCAGGATTGTACAGGATGGGGCAATATTGCGATTCGGGAGTATAGAGAACACACGGTAGAGGAAACGTTCAGCAGACAGAGCGGGGCATTCAAAAAGGATATGGTTAGAGGTTCATGGTTGAGATTATCATTAGGAGAGTGCAGAGAGCAACGTGGGGAATTTACAGGTAATTAAAATAAACTATTAGAAGAACTGGCAGAAAATTAGCTAAACCGAGAATGATATGCTCGTTAGTGAAACGCGGTCGCTCCTTCTTTATAATTTTTCCAAAATAAACGCGACATAGGGATTATAGTCGTCATTAGTACGTTTTGATAAGCATGTCGGTTTGAATTTCATCCGGTAAAAGCTTAGACGATACAAAATGCAAGGAAACCGTCACTTGATCATATCGTAGGCATTGCGATTTTATGTGAAAAAAATTGAATTTTTGTTTTTCATCCATCTTTATAACCTCTTTTCTTACAATTAGTCGATAGTACTCATGAAAATTATTCGAATTTACTAAAAGTTCTACAGAGATTTTGACATAAAAATTTAAATGTAAAATTTAAAAAATACACGAGACCACCTCCGAAAACATTCATTATCGCGGCGTACAATAATAACGTATAGGTAAATAAAAAGTAATAATACCAATAAAAGTCTCGATATTACGACCAACACACGGTGAAGAAAATATTTAAAAAATGTTACCAATGTAAAACGAATATTAAAACTAATTATGGTATTTTTCATATTTTATCCGCGATTGATTCTTCATATTTTTATACATAAATATTTTCAGCAAAACTAAGGAAATATTTAAAAAATTTGTTAAAATTTTCAACGTGTACACGTGTAATGTTGGAAGCAAATTATTTACAGGATAAATGTTTGAAACTCTGTCTAGGAAAAAAATATGAAACTCTGTCAAATATAAGTTCTTCAAATATTAGGAAAAGACATTTAATACTTACCCCAAAAATGATACTTAAATAAAATATACTAATTAAATATATAGAAAAAGAAATCAGTGTAACACCAAGAAATAAATGTAATTACAGATTGCGTAACGTTAGACAATACGAATATCAATATAGAGAAGACACGCTAATAAACATGAAGACAAATTACAACAATTGGTTTTAACAAAGTTACACTTAATAATATACCGGTATAAATAATATTATAAAAGAAAACAAAAATAAAATAAGTAAAACTAAATTAAGGGAAATGCTGCTAGGAAATAGTGAATAACAACAAACACGAGCATAATACCAAACTATATAAAACATTTAGGTGTGTGGATGCACGTGTGTGTGCGTGTCATTGTGCATATTTGTAGATGTAGGTGTACATATGCGTGTATGTTATATATACATATGCGTAATTTGTGAGAAATAGATATTTAAATGATTTATAAAGTAGTTATAGATGAATAATGATAAGTTATAGAAACTAAGCATGTAATCTAAATTTATTAAATAAATTTACTCGTGTGTATCTATTTTGGGAACCCGCCGACAAGTCAACTGACTTGGTGGCGACTAAGGTATCGCACATGAATTAATAAAAAAAAAAAAAAAAAAATTCCAATTACTAGGTGTGCCGTCGTCGAGCAAATGTAAAGTGGTCAATCTAAATTTTTTAAATTTTAAAATCTATTCGATTATATCCACGAAGAAGAAGAAGAAATAACCGAAATAAGAAATGGTACGATAACGAGACGAAAAAAAGCGACACTGTCCCACCACAAATTCCGCCAAATTATCAATCTACCCCGGAAGTCGCTAATTTTTTTTTCATTTGGTTTATAAATTGGAAAAAATTGGTTGTTTTTTTTTTTATTCTGCTTTCAACCGGGAGAAACCGCATCTGTCGTTAAAATTTGACAAAAACATAAATTTATGCCCGAATGTAATTTAACGAAATTTGGGGAGAAAAAAGTCATATATGCGACATAACAGAAAGTGTCACCGCAGTCCCTAGCGATTCATTTGCTCTTTTCACAGAATCGTTGTGGTTAGTATCCAAACGACGCGAAATAACGAAGGATACACCCGCTTCACTTTACTTACACATGCATAAAACCCGGGAGAGGGGGGGGGGCGAGTACAAGAATTGTAGCACATCGTTGCGAGTCACAGTGAGACTGTTCATTAAGCGCAAGCATCCCCCGTTTAATAAGTTACAGTATATAATTTTTGAATTTTCCGAAAATATTTTTAACGCCTATCTCGCTGAGCAGCTTCGAAAGCAAAATACGTGAATTATACGAGATTAGCTGCTTATCACTCGCAACAGAGAACCAATCTCCTCCCGTTCTGTCGTCCAGGTTATTATGATTCATCGCGAAAAGTTACATAGCGCAAATCATTTTTAATTTGCGTCGAAAAATTATCATTTTTATCTTCTCTTTTTTTTTCTTCGATCTATCAAATCGCCCGATTTTATAATGTTTTTCACAGTTCACCTCGCAAGCGTTTGCCCGGCATTTTTTTCTGAACTGTGTTTAAACAAAGAAAAACCACACCTTTCTTTTCGTTATTTTGTAGCATTCGACATTTTTCCGTAATCTCGTTGCACGATTTTCTATAAATATGCAAGGGTTTTTTTTTATTTCAAAAAAAAAAAAAAAAAAATAATCCCGAACCAAACGAATTTCCTAAAAAGGAAAAAATGTATGTACTCACATGCGAACACGCATAATACGTGTACCAATGTTGTAAAAAAGATTTCGTTTTGAAATAGATTTTCAAATTGAAACACGATTTTTTTTTTTTTTTTTTTTTTATATATATATAAACAATGAAGTTTTTACATCGCAAAAATGTTTAAACTTAATTACTATTACGACAGCCACCTTAATAGTGTAACTTTTTGCATTCCCAAAGAAAGAAAGAAAAAAATAGGGGAAATGAATAAAACGTTATTATATTCCTCGCAAAAATAATAGGTTGCAGAAATATTAAAGTTCCATCAAAATTGTTTATTTTAATCAACGGCGCATCGTGAAATTTTCCCTGATTTTTAATTTATTTGAAATCATCTTATCGTCGAAGCGCGAACAATTTCAAAAAGCTTCTATTATAAAAATTAATTTATAAAAAAAAAATATCAAAAACATCTTTCTATTAACATAATGTAATAATTAAAAATACTTGGAACTTTTGCGGTTAGTATTACTGATTATTAAAATTAAAATTTTCAGTAAAATATCACACCGTTCGAAATATTAGCTTTAACGTTTTTGACAGACGGTCCATATCATCATCATCAAAGTGCTACCCGTTGCTCATATATGTCAGATGACAACATCTATACACCGTGTCAGAGTGATTACTTAATTAATTTTAGGACAATGTTTTTCAAAAAGTGACGTGCGGTTTCCATTAAATATTAATATATATATATATATCAAATTGCTGATTAAACTTAGTGAAAAAATTATAGTTGAGCCACAAACAGGATATTGTCGATGCGCTTTTTACGGAAGCCGTTTAAACTTTGAGAAACAAAAAAATTATGAAATAAATTTAGATGGAAAAGATAATTTAGAGGAAAAACGCGATTTCATTAGAGCATATTGCATTCGGCAGTGCGTACAATAAGAGGGACTCTTATCAGAAGCAGGCAGCGTGGTAGCCTCTAGTGGTTAAAGGTGCTTGGCTACCAAATCAGAGGTTACGGGTTCGAGACTTGTCTCGTTCCGAATCGAAGTCGTTCCCAAGTTGATACCTAATCCGAAATTGAATACCAGCTGGGAAGGTAAAGATAATCCAAAAGTAGAAAGGAACTGGCCCCAGTATTCTCCTTAGATCCATTAGAATCTTAAGTACCATTATGAAAAGCTTCACAATCCATGATACCTTATCAAGGATATATTACTTTACTTTACTTATCAGAAGTACATGTGTAAATGTGCATTGTGTTACTGTAAATGTTTAAGAGTGCTCTTCTTTCGACGCCGAGAAGCTTTTACTAACCAGTTTGAAAAACTATTTGTATTATTCGATTTCGTAATTTCCCTTTTTTTTATCGAAAATAAATGCACAACTGAGAGATGGAGGGAGAAGAAGAAGACTAACGTAGAAGAAAAATGAAACGCATTTCAAGAAATAAACCAGTCAAATAGCGGGCGTTGAAATGACATATTTTCATCTTTTAAATTCAAGAAAGAAAAAAAAAACCTATCACTTAATTTTTTGAAAGAACTCGATATTCTCGCCCACTACTGCAACTGGCGCTATAATTGCAGACTCACTAAAATCACCTGTCCTAGTATTACGCCAACGAAATCAGCCGAATTTCCAGCCCCCACGAAGCACGAATTGAGAATTGCCGCAGTAGCGCTGACACGACGATCATAATGATATCCAAAAAGTTCCTTTGCCGGCATGTCTTTTTAGCTTTCTAGATTATTCTCCGTTCCGCATTCGGGTCAATTATATTTTTTTTAAGGACAAGTTGAGTATACAAAACGGTGTCTGACTTTCGAGCTTTCATGTCGGCAGTAAAGTTCAAAACTAAAACTTTATCGAAAAGGCCTCGTGTGTTTACGCCGATGAATATTTTGTTGCAGATTTACGACGGGTTTAATAATAATCGGAAGTCGAATACATTATCGAGAATAGAGAGTCTACTCGGCGGAATTACTTTGAAAAATTTACAGCGAACTGAACCCGTTATCAGAGAAGCAGGTCACGAAGTAGGCGATATATCGTATTTCTTTATCGGCGACCTTCGAAAAACATCTCAACAGGTGTAACACAATTTCTGAACTTTCATAAACAAGACACGCTGAGAGCGAACAACGAAAAATAAGCACCACTTGACTAATGCGGATGACGAACATGTTTTTTCTACGAAGACGTTACTGGTGTTTTTGGCGGGAAATATTGTCCGAAGTAGAAATCGTCGGAGAAAAATGCTAATAAGGTCCCGTGCGTCGACTTAACAATCGCGCCGATAATTAATGGCGGGAAGCCAGCGGGAAACAATCAAACAGGTCCGCAGAAAAACCCAGAGCCACATGTTTCGTCGAAAGACAAAAAATAGCTAAGGCGATAATTAAAATATTAACAAAGCGTATATATACTTTTATCAAGTACCTCTCCTCATCAATCAGCACACGCTTGTTATTATGCCACTTCCGTTGCGCCGCCACTAGCCGTCGACGCTTGCTAATTCGGCCATTCGTCCTGATCAAAATTCCTTACAGTCGCTTATACCGAGAAATTGAAATTGTATGACCAACCGGTTTTATCGCATTTAAAATACCAGCTGACATCATCGTGTAGCGCCTTTGTCATAATGATCAGAGAAATAAGACGATCCCGTCCGTTTCGGAAAATTAAGAAATTATCAACGAGATCGGAACTAGCTAATTTCATATTTAATTTTCGCTCTGTTTTTTCTCCTTTTTTTACATTAACTCAAAGCGAGAGGAAGTTAAGGCAAGAGGGAATTAATCAAAATTCTTAATTGGCAGAACTGGGGCTATCGGGTCCTCGTAGCAGAATTTCTTACTAACCCCAACGTAAGAATAACCTAATTAACCGGGGCAACGCAATCCATTTTGTCGATTTCTTCTTATATACAAAATATATGTAACGTTTTGGGGCAAAAAAAGTGATGGGGGTCCGACTAAGAATGTCGCTGTCATTAATATATGTTTATTATTTTCGGCTAGTTTTAATCCTTTTCTCTAACGAAGATTCGCAAAATCAATCGCTCTACGATGATCAAAAGCTTTTTTTTTTTCTTCCGAACGCACTAATCTTATCGAGGAAATCTATAAAACAAACTAAAGTCTCCGTTGTATCTTGTCGCGTTTATATTCATGCAGTATCCTGCTTACGAACTGTAAACTCACGTACAATGAACGAAAGAGTTGTTATCATTTTACCACCGGTGCTTTAAATGTTTGTTTATTTCTCCGTAAAATATGTATATCGCAATTCTTTACCTACGTAGCCGAGTTTCGTCGCATCTTTAAGAGATCGTGCGTGCCTTTCAACGAATAAAAGTTTCCCCGTTCATAGTGCTGCACTATTTTTTCCTTGCAGGGACCAATCTCGATTAAGTGCACTTTTCTTCTCAGACTAGTGTGAGTAGGACGAGGAAAATAACGTGACTTTATTATGTATACTCGACTTTTTCCCCCACCCCAATACGGTTACACATTACATTGAATACGTATATATGTATAATATTAAATAAAATTAGAGCATGATGGGAGTATGAGTGCGCGTGGATAAGGGAGCCAATTGCCGGCTAGGGGTTTTCACTTTTAAAGATGCGCGCGATTGCGGATTAGGACAGAGAAAAGAAATCGGTCGATCCCGGGGAAGTAAGATAGAGCGCGGTAAGAGAAATAGATGAAAAATGGCACAGTTGAATACGCTATGAAAATGTTTATGCTTTCCAGAATGAAACTTTTTGGTTAACGGCCTCGGATGCTGAATAGCGGACGCCCCATTCGCCGGACTACTTTATTCTATTGGCACGGTATTTACCTAAATTAACGCGAATATACGGCAAAAAGTATCATTGAACTTGGATTCGTCATAATTCTCTTAAATTACCAATGTTTGAATTTCGCCGTTCTCAAAATGCGACATCAGCCAACTCATTATTCAACTATACGGACACCCCGGAGTACCCTTATCATTTTCAATAATAATAATTAGTGTAATTTATCGCAAACATTGTTTTTTCAGTAGTCGACCGACATGGAAACATTTATGTAGATTGGATTAAGAAATCCACGAAAAAGCTACTTGGCTCTCTCATTTTCAATCAATCAATAAATCAATGTTTTTTATTATCATTATTGTTACACAAGATCTACAGCTAAGAGCTTGAATAGTGGAAAGTAGTACAGTTAAATAAATATATAAATAAACATGAATAGGTACGTACTGAAGAAAAAAAATAAGATAAATTAACAAAATAAATTAGCGGAAAATAAACCGCAGCCTGTGATTCTAAAAGGAAAAAAAAAAGAAGAAAAAAATAAATAAAACAGATGAATAAATAAATAAATAAGAGTGAATAAAAGGTAAAATTGCAAATTCACAATTAATTTTATCTTTTATTTACTCTTATTTATTTATTTATTTATTTATTCATCTATCTTATTTATTTATTTACATGTTAATAATAATAATAATAATAATAATGACTGTAATCCACAAATTTAAAGAGCTGCAGTGGCATCCCTGCGGACAAGTAACCGCTTTTATCTAATCTTTTTATACAGCTCCTGGTGTACATCTTATACTGAGTGACAGTAGACATTTTTATCGATTTTTCCAAAAATTCCTCTTTCAAGCTGCAGTTTATTACGCTGTCAAAATAGTATTACGTATGTTTTTAATCCGTCGAGCAATCCTGAATACAAATTTCAATACTAAATGCGGACCCATATGGGAGAAGAAAAAAAAAAATGCGACAAAATGTTATGTTGGAAGGAAATTATTTCGCGGCAGAGGTATACACGGTTTTAAAATTCCTATTCATTTTATTCATTCGACTTATCGAATTAGAGACAATTCGAAGCAAGAGTGCACCTGCTACTATCTTTTACGTCGATTGTGAAACCACCATGATTTCCAGAACCGCAATTAAACCGAGCCAAGGGTTTTTTTTTACCTGCGGCGTAGCTTTGCACGCCGAACAACAGTTGAAGAAGTCCGGATGACCGAAGCTTCGGAGACGGAATATATCGGTCGATCCAATAAAATCGAAACTACCAGATATGAACAGAAATTGCAACACTCATGGTCAACTTGCTGGCCGACCGAGTAAATCTAATCACTAACGGACCGCAACCGCAGAGAAAAATCGACAAGAAGCAACTGTCGCCAAATTACTGTTCGTTCTATAGTCCGTTACCTGTAGGGGGATGGGTGGGGGGGCGACCTTTTTTTTACCTAATAATTTTAATTACGTCTACAATTATATCAAGGGCAGATTAAAAAGGACATTTGGGGGGGGGGGGTATTATATAATTACGTAAAATCTTCTACGGTAGGCAGTAGATTTGAGAAACAGCCCTTGTTTCGTAAAGAAAATCAAATAACGACCACCTTCATAGAAATTTAAAAATGTTTTAAAAATACATCATTATTACAATTTTTAATTTAAATTTAGGTTTATTTTTAGGGGTAAAAAATAAAACGAAATTAAAAAATTATATACCTTAAATATGGTACATAGTTTCGAAATAGTAAGAAAGATAAGGAATTATTAGACATACCTGAGAGGATTCGGTTCGCACTCCGGCATTTTTATTACGATTCATCCTTTTCAAATCCTCACTTGCACTATATTCATCTATCCAACCTCATCCACCACGTGATTTTCGAACTTTTCACATCTTTGCCACGATAACTCTACTCCGCGCGCAGTATAGCTCATTTTTTAATTTTCTCCCGGAAAACAAATTCCCTACTCAGAACTCATCTCCGTCACACATTTCCGCTGCTTATTCGATCTTCCATGCTTTCATCTCCTCCTCTCTCTCAGTTATTCGCGTTATTGCTTCGTTTATTTCTTCATTAAAAATTTGGTTTCGCTCTCCTTTAAGACTCGTAACAATCTTTTGATTCCTTTAATGATTTTTGTTCAGCTCGTGTACCTCTTTCTTCTCTTAATAGCCATGGTTGCACTAAATTAAGAATCGCAACCCCGTAACAGCCATCTCCTCATCGTAAATTATTATTATTAAATCCCCGATATTATTAAATTGTTAACGCATTTCAGAGGCTTAGTCCCTAGTGACACCTCCCCACAGTGATGCGTCTTATAAGTTGTCTTCAAAAAAACGATAATAATTTTACTTTTTGTCTCACTCGAATATTCTCACACAATCCGTTATATTAAATTTATCATTCCCCGTTGTTGTCATTCCGCATTTCCTTTTCTCACCGATTTGCGCTACCACATCAGTATGTTTTTACCGCTTTCATTAGTTCGGTTTTCGTTTTTTCTTTCAGATCTCTACTATTTTTGAAAATTATCATATCATTGCCACCACCGTCTCGGCAACATTCCATTCGACTTTACTCAGAATCACTTGCTTCCCTCTTTTCCATCTTCCTCTATTCTTTCCGTCCTATTTTCATGTTATTCCTACGCGCGCAGGAATCCGACGCTTACATAACAAAGCGGAGAAAGAAAAGAAAAAATAGTTGCACTTGGGCAACAACTGATGGCATGCGCCCGAGCTAAATTTTTAAAATGAAATATTGAAACACAATTATAAAAATACACGTTGTCGCCTGCGGGAGATACTGAGGTTCGTTTTAAGTGTTGCGATGAGACATTTCCGCGTTGACGATATTTTGTCGATTTATTTCGTTTACGTGGAAATATTCACAATGCGGCAAACTTATTCCTCACATGAAAAGGGAGGAAAAGCTAATGTTGAAAAGACTCGCGCATTTAACATAATCTCGCGAAGACCGCGCACGTCCGTCTGCTTACGACCGTCTTCTTTCAAGACAAACTTTAACAGTTTAACAGTTACATAACGCTGAAATTCGACAGCGTCTTTTTATCATCTCGCCGCATCGGCCGCTGAATACACAGTGTGTAAAGCGAGCATATGCACTGTCGCCTATTGGCACTACTCGCCTATTGGCACTACTCGCCTTTGACCCTCTAGCATCGTAGAAATAAATCACCAAGAACCGATATGTAAATGAAATTACCAACATAATATGTCAATCGACAAAGTAAATTACGAATACGCACGGATAAAATATTTAGGTCATCGGGCGCTGGTCGCGGGTGACCTACGCATTGCCGGTATTAAAATGGATTTCTTTACTACGATTATTCGAAGAATTGCAGTCTGATTTATATATTAAAACGACAAACTACGCAATTAACCGAAATTATGATTTATAAAAATGTTAAAATATTATAGCGGCAATAGTAATAAAGTACATGTTCACGGTGTAACAATAAACAACTTAAAACGTCAAATAAAAATGTACTTTATTGCTAGGAAAAACACGTTGCCGCTGTAATATTTTAACATTTTAACATTTTTATAAATAATAATTTCGGTTAATTGCGTTGTTATTCGTGTTTGATTTTACATGAATGCGAAAAACTTAATAACTTAAAAAAAGTCCAATTTATGAAAAAAATCCGATTTAAAAAGAAGAAGAAACTTCGTATCTCCTAGAATATATATGCACGCCGCGCGGAAATTAATAAATAACAGGATTTACATTGAAGAAACGCCTTTTAAATCGGAAAGCCTAATATATTAAACAGCCCGTTGCTATACTCAGCGGTCATTTATTTATTTTCATTTTTTAACCGACTTCAAAAAAGGAGGAGGTATTCAATTCGACTGTATTTTTTTTTTTTTTTTTTATGTGTGTTACCACAGAACTTTCTTCTAGATGAACCGATTTTGATGATTCTTCTTTTATTTGAAAGGTGGTGTTTGTCATGTGGTCCCATTTAAATTTGATCAAGGTCTGACCGATAGTTTTTGAGTTATCCTTAATAATGCGGGAGATTGAAGCTTTTTGGATGCTTTTCATTCATGATTGTTTTCACCGTCGGATTAGATTTTTGACTTAAAATACTATAAATTTGCCAAATTACCATGGAAACGTAGCTTTTCATGTTTTCACACCGTCGTGGAAATATCTGTTCTTATTAAAATGTTTTAATTTAATTGAATAAAAATGCACTAAAAAGTAAAAAATAAAATGCTTTTTTACAAAAAATAAATACCGATACTTGAAGATTTATTATAAAAATTTAAAAATGCACTAAAAAGTAAAAAATAATTACTCCCGATAAAATATATATATCAGAGTGATATAACACTTAAGTGGTGATATCGTAATTCTTATACAACATTAACTTTTTTGGAGTTGGAATTAAATTCATGTTAGGAACAATTTAATCAACATTTAATGCAGTTTTTAATTATTCTTTTAATATGAAGTTGATGCCGACTCTAATAAGTATTAATGTTGTATAAGAATTACGATATCACCTTTAAGATCACTGTGATATATATATATTTTATCGGGAGTAATTATTTTTTACTTTTTAGTGCATTTTTAAATTTTTATAATAAACCTTCAAGTATCGATATTTACTTTTTGTAAAAAAGCATTTTTTTTTTTTTTCTCTAAATTTTCCCATAACAATATATGTATCTTTAAAAAAGCATATTTTCTTTTTACGTTGAAAATGTTAATAAACAAATCTATATTATTTCCCCTTCACCACGTGTAGAAATTAATCTTTTCCTATTTTTAATTCATTATTATTTGTATACAGAGCGAGAGAAGAACAATTTCGCAACATATTTTTATTTCTACGTTTTTCAAAAATATTCCATTAATAATTTACATGTACTCAAAATTATTAGAAAAAAATAATAAAAAGTTAACGAAACACTTTGAATGATTCTGCTAAAAATGATATAACTGCTCAGTCACCAGATAGTGAGATAATCGCAATCGTGTATATCTTCATAACTTCCAATTAAAAATTTAAAAAAAAAAAAAAAACAATACTTAAAAAATCAAAAAATCACGTACCGAATAAAATTTTTATAAAATGCGGCGTTGCCGCTAATATCCGTAACATGTAATAAAAGTGTGAATTGCGCAGATGTACATTACCGTAACGATACCAGCACATCGAGCAGTTTACTTGCCTAATGCGTATGCTTCTTTATTTGTATTTCCGCGGAATAAGAAATCCGTAGACAATTTTGTCCTATAACAAAAAAAAAGTACACTGGAAAGGAAAATATATATATGACGTGTGCTTTTCGGACGTCATAACGATGCCGGACAGGAGATTAGTTCAACTTAGTAAATAAGAAGGAGGGGCAGCAACGATGGCCATAAATATGTCGCTGCTCACAAAGGATGAAGTAAAAATTAAAACGGCTTCCGAAGAATTAGATTGAACTAACAGAAGCGTGTTAAATGCATCGAAATAACAGTTGTTATTCATTCTGCCAGGACAGTAAGTTCAGGCGCGCAATACTATCATCATTTGTGGTTCCCTAAAAATACCGCGCATACCCAGACGATAAAAAAAGATAATATAAAACGACCGACTGGAAATTCAAATAACACATGGGCAGAACACGGAACTTCAAATTTGCACCGACTAATTTAAGAAAGATTTTCTTTTTTTTTTTTTTTCGTATTTTTATGCTATCTAATGAAGAAGAAAAAAGATGAGAAGAGATACTTTCTAAAAAATCGAAGTAATCAGCCGAAAAAATATGCCGCGTGTACCTTACTTTAAAATATGTAAATCACAAAAAAATTACTTATCATGTGTAAACATTCTGAAATAAAAATTGCAAACAAATTGGATAAAAAAAACATGCATCATTATTTTTTAGACGTTATTATAAAACGTACAAAAAGTGAAATGACAGAAAAATATTATCAGCAAACGCGGCATTATTGTAAATTAGTCATTTACTTATGATGACCAATATTTCGTTTACCCCCCTAATAAGCCTAATGAAGTATGCTGAATTTTTTTTAAAAACTGTCATGAAAATATCAAAAATGTATATTAATTCGCTATAACAAAAAAAAAAAAAATAATATATATATATATATATATATATATATATATATATATACGTATATATATACGTAACAATTTTAAAAAATTGTATAAAATATAGTGTATACGGAGGAACATCAATTGTCTTGAAATGGTTGATAGCAGTGATACGGAACGCGATGGCGACGTATGTTCGAAAGATATTTGCAAAATTATATTTTTGCTCGCTAGAAAAGCGCACTTAAACAGAATTGCCGCATTAGCGGTTATATTAATGTGACAACTTTTCGATTTAATTGTCGAAGGATAAGGCCGTTAAATCCGGGTGTTTTTTTCGAATTTTAGTCTCGGTATGTTTAACAATTTTAATCAAACGTTTAGTATAGTTTTAGGGTCAAGTTGGAAATTTAGTTTAATATCAGAAATGGCACGGTCGTCTCGTACGGATAGAATAAAAATGAAATTATTTTCTTGATAGTTGCGCGCTAAACTTCTTGTGGAACTATAAAACGATTTCAATTTAAACGCGACCGAACAGTTTTTCCTTTCGGGGGATTTTTAACTTCGGTAGTAGGTCAACTTAACTAGACCTACTCATTTTCGCCAATGCAGTGCATTGCTGAATTTCAAATGAGGCTAGTAAAAAGCGTTAACTTCGCAGCTTTATTATCGAGCTTGTTATCACACATATCGGAGAAAAAGCTAGATTTCCGAATTATCCTTTAAAGAATTAGATCTAAGCTAACACGTGAATCGATTACAGACCGATAATTTATTTTTCGGTATATATTCTTAAACGATAAAGAAAATTTATTTCTATGCTCGTATTTTATTTCGTGATAACGAAGAATGCGCAAAATTAACATTCTTTATAAACCATAATTTCTTCAGTTTGATAATTAAATTAATAATGCGGCGGAATGGCCCTAGATAATTAAGAAACGCTGTTTCAACCGTAAAATAGCAATCGCTTTTTGATTATTATTAAACTAATATAAACACAAATTATAATGATCAAAATAACCAATTGAAAATGCTACGTAAAAGAGAGAAACAGAAATTTCAGATACAATTAATAAGGTAAATTAGCGGTGGCTACCCACAATATCGATAAAAAAAAAAAGTCCAATTATTAAAAAAAGTCCAATTATTAAAAAAAGTCCAATTATTAAAAAAAGTCCAATTATTAAAAAAAGTCCAATTATTAAAAAAAGGCCGATTATTCTTCTTACGCGATCTGCCGGAATTTTCAGCTACGAGGAAATTTCAAAACAAAAGCCAACTTCGGTGTCGAAATATGACCGTGAACATTAGAGTACGTCTTGGGTAGAAAAAACATAATTGGGGTCAATCTAGCGAAGGAAAGAAATATTCGAACACAATTGAAACATAAAAACTGACAACGCCTATAGTTTAACACGTGGAAAAGATAATCATTTAAATAAGTACACACGTTCTTATGAAATGATCGACGCTACACAGTCAGTTTAAACCGGTCATTAAAAAAAAGGAAATGTTCCTGGAATAATAGGAAACGAAAAACAGAATGAGAATAAAAGCAGTCTAGAAAAGGAAAAGTGGAGAAAAAGAGTAGCGGTCCTGTCTCGGTAACGGACACAGAAAGTTGGTCTAAAAATATGCCATGTATAATGTCGAAATGTTAGACCATCTTCCACCATAACTGGATTGGCCAGTTGTTGCTGGCACGCACAATTATATACATACACGAGTTCGTGTATGCGCAGGAAAATAGTTAATTGCATTTCAAATGTACAGGTCAAGGAAGGGAAAAAAAGCCGTTAAATGCTTAAGAAAATGACACCGGTCGAATGTGAGAAGAAAAAGTCTGTAAAGTCAAACGCGCGATGAACATTATCGCCGCCAATTCCGTTATAGACACGTCGCATCGCATAAACACACGCGCGGGCGACAAGATTATCCCGACAATTTAATCGCGGAAAAATTCTTCGTCCTAACCGAAGAAATTCCATCCGGATTAAATACAAAAAATCACTCCTTCCTGTCATCTTTGATCCGCTCCTCCTCCTCGCCTCCTCGTTGTCGAGATTATTCGTTAACTATCGAATTTATCTGCGTAATTTTCTGCCAATAATCTCGAACCGACGGCAAAACAATTACATTTTTCAATTAGGCAGCGTCCGTAAAGAAAGTCTGACGTTCGATCGAGACATCGAAATTAAAAATACGCCAAAAATTGGCAAAAATTTTTCGATTTCGCCTAAGCTATTAAATATTTTAATTTTAATCATTCGGCGCAACAAACAAGCCAACATTTAAACCAGCCACGCTATATAAATGCACGTGTTGTAATGGTCACGGATTACAACATGGGGCTTAAATTTATTCAACCAGACTATTCAGCCTGATCGATCGAATAAACCACAGCAAGCGAAACGTTTAAAAAAAAATGTCGCCTAATGATTCTATGCGCGAGACGTAAGCCATCGAAACGAGAAGTACATTGCAACATTACCGGAGAGGGAACCAGATGGATATTTCACGTCAGATCAAAAACGGCATAATACTTGATCGCGGAACTTTACTTAAACTCGCTCAAAAATCGCTTAAACTCGCTTAATCTCGCTCACGTATGTTGTGTTTTAAAGCAACTGACTACTTCCGAGATATATGTATTAATGCATTCTGCTTCGTCCGGGAGCCGAGATACAGTTATTCCCTCTGAAAAATCGAGCAACCCGGTCTGTGATGGACCAAAGAAACTTTTCATACTTTCAATAAGGTAGGAAAACCGCTGGAATGCGGCTGACGACGAGATTGCGTGGTATCATGTAAGAAATCGGTAATAAATAAAATGCAGCGGGTCTAGAGGGTTTCGATTTTAAATAAGAACAGAATTACGCGCATTTCGATAGCTAAAACGGAGAATTTATTTTCTACCGTAACCACTTACTCTCATTATTACCGCCCAACTAGTACGCGTAATAATATTTCATAACAATCGTAATCGGCCAGATCGCGTAACGTTTACATCAAAATCAATCTTGATTACTCACACACAGATTGATTTGAACATTTTTATATTTTAGTTTTATTCTCACTTCTTACGTACGAAGTCGTACTGTAATCGTCAAACGGTCACCGTGTCAATGCGATTTTGTTATTGAATGATTACATTCAAAAGTATGTTGATGGAAGTCCATCGTTAAAAAATTAATTTATGCGCGATGTAGCAGTTCCGCTAAATACACACTTCCAGATTCGCATAATTATTCTTTTTTCTTTTTTTTTTTCGTTCAAATAACTCCAAAACACTGTATCTATAAAAAAAAATTAAAATTCCAACACAATGACAAATTTTATACATTTTTTCAAATACTTTTTCAAAACATAACGGATTTTTAAGTTTACGGAAATTCCTCCGCGCAAGTCTTTGCAAGTATCCACACGGCAAGAGATCCGATGAAAATTCAAAGATGGAAAAACGGGTGGCGGCGCACGGTCGAAAATACACTCACCCAGTCCAACATTCCACCGGTCCGTAGTCTGAGAGAAATAAGCAGGGAAGGCGGAGCAGGGAATTATCTTGGCATTATCAAAAAGATGGAAAAAAAAAAAAAAACGTTTTCAATCACAACCAGTCGTTACACATTTTATCTGTAATAGAATAGTGCTAATGATTGATTTTTTTTCTTTCGCATTTCAGGCCAAAATCTACGTCAAAAATGGAGCCGCTTCGAATGATATTCCGAGAGACACGATTGTTCAAATTCCAGCAACAGCATCAGTTATCCGGTCCAAGTATTTATCGCAGGTAAATTACAATACTGTTCTTAGTTCTCGATCACGAACGATCTTTGACGCGCAAATATAACGCAATGAAACGGTCTCGTTAATTGTCCTTTTGAGTACAGCGTAATGAGCCGCAGCGGTACTAGCGTTAAAATGAGAAACGCCGAAAGCGGAAATTCGTCTAAAAGAAAGTGCTCGCTAAGCGTCTCTAGCGCTTGCTGAATGTATATATTCTCCTCTCTTATATTGTTTCAAGAACGTTCGAAAAGGAAATGAGAAAAAAATTAGAATTGGATTTGGAATTGGGACTGGTCGTTGAATATAGAGCAGTGGAGCAAAATGCGAAATAGACATCTTACACCGTTCCCTGTTCGGCGGCGGCGGCGGCGGGAAAGGGCTTTTGAGTGCGCAAAGCAACGTTCGACATAGCTGTAAAGGTTGAATTTTCCTAGAAATTCCGGTAAAAGCAGAATTATTCTTTGTTTCCGTTCTCGGCGATATTTTCATTTTGCTTTCGTCGTTTATCGCGTTCTCTCTACTTCTTTCATCATTTCGCTTGCATCTTCACGTCATCGATGACGAAGCAAGTAAAAATAAATATCCGGTTAGCGCTTAGAAGAAGCGTGCCGCCGCGCAGCATCGCGAAAAAGAAGAAAAATTACAATTTTTCTGAAAATTTAATACCGCCCGAGCGACAGAACGGAAAAATTAAATTACTTTGCCGTCAATTCGCAGTCAGCATCCAGATGAACACTGTCAATTGTCATCCGTCATTACGTCATCGCGTCATCACGGCTCGGCTGACTCTTATTCATTACGACATGTCCGGAATGAAATTTTTCCGCGTCACACTCCCCGCGCCAATTTTTTAGCGCACGGCAAACGTTAGCATGAAATAAGGGCAATTTGAACGTTTATTAAATTCGAAAAAACAAGACAGGTCATTTTAAACGAAACTGTAACAACCGCGCTCGTACATATAGACATTTATATATTTATCAGGGACCAATTCCTTTCACCGGATCCTAGTATGCGAAATAATTTACCGTGCAGGCTGTAAAAAGTTTAAACATTCCCCCAACCCCCTTTTTTTAATAATCACTGAAAACGGGATCTTTATAGCTTCAAAATCACGACATTTTTTAAATTTAGTTTTGAATCTAGGAAAAAACCATCAAGTCACCATGAAGGTCACACAGTATTCTGTACATCGCCATATTTATAAGCGTAATTAAAAGTAGATTTGATTTATTGAACATCTAATGAAAATAGATCATCTGCCCTCTAAACACCGCTTTCACCCGATGATTACTAGTCGATATCATCCTTTAAACAATTTTTGATCCGCCGATTTCTTCAATAAGTTTAATATTACTCTTGCTTAGCATCTTTTTATCATTTTTCCTACGCTCCAACTTCTCCCTGCTGTATTATTTATAACTTCACATTCTCGCAGTTTGAAGTTTGTTTTTTTTTAATCTTTGCTCAGAGTTTGTTTCGAGAGTGATAAAATGCAAGAAAAGAAATGACTGGCAAAAAAAAAAAAAAAAAAAAAGGAAATAGAAATAATATGTAGGAGGCTTAAATACCAGCGTATAAGAGAAAAAAATAGAGAACATTTGGTTGAAAGAGAGAGGGGCATTCACAGAGGACATAGATCATAGAAAACTTCATCGTCCTTGCAAGGAAGGTTCAAACCGGGGGGATTTTAGAAGAAAAAAAAAGGGGGGTTGCGAAATGGATATTTCATTACAGTGATTCCTGTAAGACTAGGAACCCGTAACATATCGATATTATTTGAAAACAAAGAAGATAGAATGTTACACACCACGAAGAACAATAAATTCGAATGGGAAAGTGGAAAGAGGAGAACGCCTCGTGGTCAGCTATAAATAGTAAGCAAAGGGCGGTGGGAAAGTCTCGGAGAATGAAAGAAGCTCCAAATGCACCGGAACTTCTGGAACTGTAACGCATAGGCGAAGAAAAATAAATAAGAAATTAGTAGTCTTATGAAATTTCTGCATTAATTTGAGAAATTTGAAAAATAAGTTTACTTCAAGAGACGATACGTGTGAGGTTTCGAAAGTTAAAAGCTTATAGAAAGCAGTTAAAACAAACAGAAACCGAGACAGACGCAAGGAGATAGATGTGGACATAGCACAATTTTCTTTGAAGTAAAAGGCTAAGTAGTTTTCCTTAATAGAAAAATGAAGGAGAATGAGGGGAAATTTAAAAGACCTTTTTAAAGGGGGCGGGGGAAAAACAATATCCTAAATAGGATCCACGGGGCTAAGTAAACAGGATTCGGCAAATAATGCTGAAATTGAAGAAGACTTAAGAGCACACCGAGGCGCAGAAGTCATGAATGTTGGATTATATCGAAAGAAACTGGTTTATTACCGCTAAAATAAAGGAACAGTAATCAAACTATAGGAGAACAGATTCGCGCATAGGGAAATACGGGGATGATCACGTCTCTCTTCGTAATTTCTAATTTTTTCATTCGACACTTTCGGCAAACTCAAAAAAAAAAAAAAAAAAAAAAAGACGGAATTATATTCTTACTCTATGTAGTATTCTACAGCGATAGACAGTTCGAATTAAAAAAAAAAAAACAAAAAAAACACTACAAATTCGTCAGTTCTCATTAAAAAATCGATGGTGGAAAAGTGTTCTTCAGAAGCTAGAGCTGACGTAAATAGGTCTTTCAAAGAAATCGTCGTATCGCTGAAAAATACTTATAGCCTATAATCTGTTTGAGTGCGGATTAAACGAAAATGCATAAACGGCGAACGAGTGGTGTCCCGCATAAATATGGATACAGTGTGAAATGGGCAAAAACGACAAGCTTCTGCTCGGTGGTGGTGGTGGTGGTGGTGTTAGGGCGAACGATCGGGATAATTAAATGCTTCTGCCATCGAGAGCTGCTCCATTTTGGAGAAACCGCAAAACGGTAATATAAACTTGTTAAAATAAAAGCCGGCTCCTCGTTGCATTTGCGGCCTCCTCTTCTGCTTCTACCGACTTTATCGTTTATCTGTTTTGTTCCATCTAATTTAATGCCGCGGACTAATCGGCTTTTCAAACGGCTACAAAGGCCAATAGCCAACATTAGCGTGATATATGTTTATCGCGCGGAACTTAATGTCTTTATTGCGAACTAGTTCATAATTTTAATATTGACCCGGTGCTGTAATATTGACGCGGTCGATAGATAGGTCGTTTAAAACTAGAAAAAAAAGTGTAAAATTTAATGTTCTTGTACGATTTTCTTTTTTTTTTTTTTTTTGAACCCCTTGGGTTATTTCGCTGCTGTTAATTTATGAATAGATCGCGATTCCCAAAAGTGAACTGTTTATCGTGCCATCGAGCTGAACAAAAATTTTTAACGGATGCAAGTAGTTCGATATCTCATAGTCGAACTCGAACTCGCAATTGCTGCAATACACTAAAATCTCTATTGCAATTTTTGTTTCAAATCTAGTTCAAAAATCTCCGTTGTCCGCGTATTCGTATTTTCATTTTATTTTCACAAACAGTAGTCGAGACATCTAACATCCGAAAAAAAAATTCGATCAACTTCGTGAAACCTTTTAATTTTGTTAGCAAACTCTCGCGATGTTCACTAATGCAAGGACAGTAATTTCCTTGCTCCTTATAGGTATTAATTTCTCAAAAATTTTACTAACATTAATTCATCTCACACTGTTTGCGCTGACCAACAAAAGGTTTCCATTGAGACTTGGCGCAGAAGAGCGCAATAACATTTTCTTAAATATATTATAGTAAAAAGACTAATTTTTAAATATACTATTATCTATCTTGGGCTAGATTCTTATTCGTGACTCATTCGGTTGTTATTTATTTATTGTTTTACTTACTCCGGATCTGTATAGGTTTTATTAACTCACTCGGGAGGATTTCTAAATATATGTATATATATATATTTACTGTACTTCTAACAGAGCAGACATGATTATGGATATACATATATATTTTTTAAAGAATGTTAACATACAACTCTGTATCGTGATGATAAAAGCGTACAAAAGAAAATATTATTCTGCATCTACCGTGCGACGTGTCGTTACAATACTGCCCAGTAAAATTCTAATTGTTACCCCCTTATGATTTATCTGAAAAAGACTATATGTATATTTTAATAATTGCGTAAATTTAAATGGTTCACTATCGTATCAGCATATAGGAGAGAAAGCCGAGAAGTATCGGAACGCGTTCAAGTAAACCCTTAGCATATTGCGATCATACACACGTTTGCTGTCTGAAATTGGCTTTGGGGACACACATGGAACCAACAATGTCCGTTCCATTTACAAATAAACTCTATCCGAATTAAACAGCATATCCGGCAATGAAAGGCACGCACCTAAATTGACGGATAGGTGATGCAATCATCACCAGACTCCCTGGCTAGGACACACGCAACTCACACACGACTACCTACTGCTGATTGGCTCTCCGTTGTGTAGCATGTACCAATATTTCCGTTCACCATATCATTACAGAATATCCACAGTTCGAATGTCCAACTTATCAATTTCCTATACCGCATAAAGCTATGTATAACTTAGTACAAATACTGTAACGCTCACCAATTTTTATATATATATATGCTTGTATTTATTCGCGCTTCCAGCCAAAGAAGCAGCTGCTGAGACATAAATTTAAAAGAAAAAGAAAAAAAAACTTCAAATTTTCTCTTCTTTTTTTTCTTTTTTTTTAAATTTAATATTCAACCTGAAAAAGCACAACTTCCGGATTTTGGACAAATACGACTTATCTGTTTCTAATATAAAACGTACAACTTTGAATCTGAAATTCATTTAATTTTTTTCTTTTTCCGAACACCGGCGATTTAAATAACAGCGAACCTTTTCCATGTAAAATACGTGTACGAAGTTAATATTTGCGAATGCTGAACTATCGTTCACTTCGTCATACTTCATTAAATCTCGCAATGGTATGTGATTTCAGTTTGAATTTAAACATACAAATTCGCTCATAGAATTATTTATATGCTTCTAAAAAATCGAGTATCACAAAATAGTCGAATAAAATGCGAAAATTTGTTTTACCCATTTACATCAACGTGATTATTTTTGATAAATACTATTTTAAACATCATAAATAAATAAATAAGTAAGTAAGTAAGTAAGTAAGTAAGTAAGTAAGTAAGTAAGTAAGTAAGTAAGTAAGTAAGTAAGTAAGTAAGTAAGTAAGTAAGTAAGTAAGTAAGTAAGTAAGTAAGTAAGTAAGTAAGTAAGTAAGTAAGTAAGTAAGTAAGTAAGTAAGTAAGTAAGTAAGTAAGTAAGTAAGTAAGTAAGTAAGTAAGTAAGTAAGTAAGTAAGTAAGTAAGTAAGTAAGTAAGTAAGTAAGTAAGTAAGTAAGTAAGTAAGTAAGAAATAAAAAAAAAGTAAAAAAAAAAGTAAAAAAAAAAGTAAATTAAGCGACAAAATTGAAATCGATGTAAATCACGCTGTTGGCGAGACACGCACGAAACTAGCTTATAATATTTATACATAAATTTTCATATAAATTCATTCGACATATTGAAGCATTTCCGGTTAATAATAAATTCATTCGACATATTGAAGCATTTCCGGTTAATAATTTATTCACTCTACCTTCGAAAAAGTCTAAATAGCATCAGAACCTGTTAATTAACTCGGCAATTATTAATTAATAAATCGATTGCTGGAAAATAATTTTTAGAATTTCGAACAACAATACGGAAGCATATTTTCTGTTCGCAAAAGGTGTTTTATCCGATTTACAATGAAAACCGCCTTATCTGTTCTAGCATTAACGCATGCTCATTCTGAAAAATTAGGCCTAATTAAAAGTTCGAAATTCGCGCTAATTAGAACATCGTCAGATGAGTTCGTCATGAAGTCATTGCGAACACTACGACAAGGCTAACCGAATTAGAAGCGATATTTGAAACCGAACTGCGCAGATCATTAAGACTGCGGCCACAACTGGCCTGACCGCAAGTTTAACGGATTCTCGACAGTTGCGCTCGGCAACGTCCCTCGAATTCATCGTCACTAACCCCGGACAGATGTCTGCATGGAATTTACAGGGCGATTCAAATTTAGTACATTTTCCGAAATTTAATAATACGTTAAAACCCGCTGCCTCCACCATCAAACTATTTCGTCAAATGCTCTGTACACATACGTAACATGCATATTGCATATATACACATATGTGTGTGTGTGTGTGTGTGTGTTTGGAAAATGGCGTATATCGTATGTCAATTTTTTAAATATTAATAAAAACGCGTTGAATATTAAATAATTTTAGTATATCATATAAAATGGTTCATCACTACTCGGTTGAGTAGTAGACATTAAACTTTTTCAACTTTTTATTTCTTCCAAACGGATTACTTTCTCCTAAATCCATGGACACTGGTGCGGAATTTGTAATGTGGTGTGGTTTTTTTTGGGGGGGGGGGGAAATCCTTTCGCCGCGTGTTCTTATTTCATAAACATACTGCGGACAGAGGCTCATACTGCTTCGAGCCGTAATCACATATATTTATCCAACCAATTAAATTCTTTATTAGCCATCCGGTCAATCTATTCCGTACATGCTGATAAAGAGTACTCAAAAACTTCGGCCCTGAATAGCGACGTGCAGAAATCATTTGAAACATCATTCCGTCTCCGCGAAGTGTTTCGAAAAAACGAAGAATTCTGATGTTGAAAATATAGCGTTTTCGTTTTACTTTCACTTCGAAACCGACCGTGATTTTGTTCAAATCATTTTTTTCCTTTAATCATTTTGTGTTTCTTCTCGTACAAACAGGCTTTAAAAAGTTATACGGAAATCACCTTTTTTCCTCAAAGCGATATTTCGAGGAATCGACAAAGCGAAAGTACTTGCTAAAAATCAAAAAAAAAAAAAAAAAAAAATTCAATCTTGAAAAATCATTAATAGGTTCGACGAGCTGGTTTAGTTTGAAATCGCTCGATATAATCAAGAGTTCGCGTAACTACTACAGCGGCAAACAGTCTTTCATTAAAAACGCACTGGGATTTTTTTTTTTTTTTTTTTTTGATTTTTTTTTACTCGTATTATGGAGTTGTACGTTTTCGAATTTCAAGCTCCTGACGGAAAAAATACTGCATAGTCTCGCGATCGCTTTTTAAAAAAACAGTATTAGACGGCATAATTTGAAAAATTTAAACACTTTCCGATATTCTTTTAGACGTTTAAGCTCGTTATTTGTTATTATTATTATTATTATTATTATTATTATTATTATTATTATTATTATTATTATTATTATTATTGTTTTCGAATTTCCTTCATTTATTCGAATGAATGAATGAATGAATAAAAAGTATTTGGGTTCTTCGTCAACACTACTAAGCACGCACATGTTCTACATTTTCAATGTACCGACTCGGCTTCGAACCAAGTTCCCTGCTCCAATAAAATACCGTTGTTCCCAATCAACTTACCAGTATTAATCCGAGTTTTAAAGGCCGCTATTTTTACCCACTTCCAAAACTGGAAATTACTGTACGTTCGCGGCGAATTTTTTTTAATGATTCTGTTCATTCGAAAATGTTCCGGCGCCAGTGTACCTTCTTAAAAGTATATCGGCGGGGTTATCCGTGTGAACATGCTTAGTAGTCATTAAAATACAAGATTAAGAGGATCTCTTTGGAAAATTTTCAATAATAAACTAATCGCGGCCGACTTCAAATATCGTCAATTTTAAGCATGGAAACCTAAATCGAACAAAAAACTACTTTTTTTAATAAGACAAAAAATTGAAATATTTTCAACGTTAATTGCCACGGATTAAAAAATAAAACGAATTTTGAAACCCTGCCCCCAAGCGTCATATTTTAACTTTCGGCCTTGCGAACTGACCCTGATGATTTTGTCGGAAACTATTAAATAAAATCCCCCCATCAGTACCGGCTGAGTAGTCATTGAAATTTCGAAAAAGTAATCGTTTCCGTATATAAGCTTTCTTTGCTTAATACATACAACCGGGCAAAAATTAGTCAAAAACTTTTCATTAAAACATCGGGAAAATATGAGTAGCTGAAATTTTAAAATGAAAGTGGCACTGGACGTAACTGAACGTATTACCAGCGTACAGAAATGTGGATTCGAAGAAAGATAATGAAACCGAACCCACCGAAGCGCGATTTACAAGTACATCTCACTGACGCAATTTGAACGTTATAACCGACATCTCTCTATAAGGTGCACAGAGCAGCGGCATTTCAAGTTGGCCTATTATCGCTCGAAAATATTTACGCTAAAATTCAGGAAATACCGACTTTAAGATTTACTCTAAAAACTTAATTAAAACTGAATTAAAAAGTAAAAAATGAAAATCGATAATACGTTTTACAGCGAAATATACATAAAGGGAACATTAGGTTTACTCTAGAGATTATCCCAACACCTAATTGAAGTCGAGACAAAATTCAAATTGTAACAATTAAAAACCATATTAAATTAGTATAACGACAAAAAAATCACTCGTTTTCTGGAAATCGAGTACTGCAAACACCGTGTAAATAGATTAATTATTGTTGCAATCTGATTTGGTGCATCGAGCTTCTTATAGGTATTTAAGGTTATTTAAAAATAATCGGTGGTGATAGACCTCCTTAGTTTTCACTGTAACATATATATATCGTCTTCTTATCGACCGTAATTCTTTTTTTTTTTTTTAAATTTCTAGTCCGTTTTTAATTAAATTTTTTAGAATAAATCTTAAAGTCGGTATTTTTTTTGAATATTTTTTTACTTTGTTTCCTAGGCCGTAAAAGTCGAAAAGAAACAAGGTGGTTATTCTCGTTCGCTTCTTTTTGTTTTTTCATTTTTAATCCTAGCAACCGGTATTTTACGTAGGCGCTTTAAAAAGCCACACATAAATACTATATGTTGGTCAATTTGTATATTTTGGCAACGTATATATATATATATGTATATATATTATTAATTACAACGTAATTCTTAGGCTACCCCCCCTTCGAAAAAATGTCCCAATTTTATGTAACGTTTGTTAAATTTTATAGGATTTTTGTTATTGTTATTTAAAAAATGTCACAATTTTATGTAATGAAATATGTAATGAAATATGTAATGAAAAATGTAACGAAAAAATGTCTTAATTTTATATAACGCGGAAGTTAAATGTTAGAATAGGATTTTTGTGGTTATGTTATTTTTTGTGTGCGTTGATGCCAGTAAGAATTACGTTGTAAATTTTGATAATTTTATACAAAGTATAGAAGAGAAAGAGACAGAAATGAAAGCAAGAGGGGTCGTCAAGGGGCACAGCCCCTTCCGAGGCCAAAATGGCCGAGTTTATATATATATATATATATATATATATATATATATATATATATATATATATGTATATATGTATGTATATATATGTATGTATGTATATATATATGTGTGTGTGTGTGTGTGTGTATGATATAGTGTTCTCAAATTTATACTGTACGTTGGAATTTTTGAAATTCAACGCTATATACGAGTGAAAATTTTACCATTGACCACGTTAAATCTGTAAATTAAAATTTAATAACAGGGTCTATCAATTATTTTTTCTAGTCTTAAAAAAGACGCCCATATTTCGATATACAATTTTAGTAATTTTGCTTAACTACCTGTAGAAGGGAAACTAAATGTCTCCTTGTTGCATTTCACTTCATTTACCAAAAAACTTCAAGATACGATTCGAATCTTCATTAACAATAAATAATGAAAATGTTACACCAGGATTCAAGTCGTCTGTAAAAGTCCTTGTCGGAAATTTGGCCTGCTGCTAACGTAAACCGTGAAAACTTTCAACTGTCTGCAGAATTCTGATCTAGGCAAACGCCGTGCCGGAGATTAAGAATTCTCTGTTTCCGGACACCTGGCTACAGCAGTGAAAAATGCCTCGCGCAATATTCACGCTGCATCCCCGTTTTATATTAATAAAAAAATCAACAATTCCATTAGAGAAAACTTAAACGAACTCGTTTGAAAGTGCTGAAGCTTTTTAATCGGCATATTATAATTGCTAGCTGTCTTTCGAAAATTACCAATGCAATATATACACTTCGAGAGATATGCGCGTTCCTTACGCGCAAAACACATACGGTAGCGTGAGTGAAAGGAACTTTCTTTCGAAACATCCAAAATCTGGTTAGGCAACCGACAGAAAAGTTGTCACGGTTCTCTTAAAATAAATAATAAAAAATAAATAAAAAATTATAGGTTCAAAACAGAAGTCAGCGAAAAGATGGGCGCGTAATGAAGCAATTAATTTCAGAAATGCATAGAGGGAAAATGGGCGTTTCACCATACAGTTGAAGATGGTTATGGGCAAAGGCTGATTAAGAGAACCAACGTCAGAAAAATGGAACGTAATGGTATTACTTCTGAAATCAACGATTGTACTTAAAATAGATGTCGGACAGAAGAAGAGATGTTTATTTACACTTGGAAATGTTCAGATGCGGAATTTATTAACCCCACTAGTGTAAACTACGAGGAATGTCCCTATGCCAACGCCGAGTTTTGTTTCAAATTTATCCTCGCCTTTCCCATTTTACAGACACGCTTTACACACGTGTTTTCAGAAAACCGGCCATCTAAGCGACATTGTAAAAACATTCCAGTTCCCCCGGCTAACCGACTGTCTGACGAGGAGTGGTACAAAAAATTAAAAAACATCATCTGTTGCAGTACAAAAAAAAAAAACAAAAAACACAACAAAGCAACAAAAAAAAAAAAAACAACAAAAAAAACGTGACAAAAACATAAACATATAAAAAAGAATCTTTTCAGACGGATCTTTAACAGCGGAATGTACTAATATCGTAAATATTAAAGAGAATCAACTAAGCTCCTCCGCAAACACTCCTACAACAGATTTTTTCGACAAAAATTAACGATAAATATACACTGAAACAGTAATTTCGAGTAAATTACGTGTGGCAGAATTTATTATAACATCAACTATGAGAAGAGAGTCAAATTTCACAAAAAAAAAAGATCGTTTGTGTGTCGTAAATCAGATTTAATACAAATAAATGTTCTGAAATACAGTAAAGAATCCTTTACCATCCTGTTTGTTAATTATGGAGAATATAGTAAGTTATAACAAATAGAAATATAACAAACAAATCCAAAAGTATAAAATAATTGCTTAGCTAAGTAAGCGATCGTGTTATACTTAAATTTGTTTCTGTTATAACTTACTATATTCTGAAAAATCTTTTGCTAAAAAAGTTTCAACTCGGACCTCAAAGCGACTCATTACACTCTAGACATGTCCATTCAAAAAAAATTTCATTTTAATTTTTTCCTTCTTCCATAAAATTTTCCTTATCCATTTTTCGAACTTTTCAATAAATTTTATTAAATCGTGTAATAAATAAAAATAAATTATTATACTGGTAAAAAAAAAAAAAAAAGAAAAAGAAAAAAGAAGAAAAAAAAAAAAGTTTACAAAGCGAAGATTCGAACGGCTAACTCCGCAAGATTTATACGTTATCTCGCTAACTTTGGACGCACTTTTCTCGAGTTTTACAGACTTATGCAAAAAACACGGTGAAATTAATTTTCGTTTTTTACCGAACATCTGGAAAAGGTTGGACCAAATCGGTGACCCATACTCCCGATGCCCCCCCCCTCCCCTTGCTAGAACATTTGCCAATAACTTTCGAAAGTTTCGTTGCACATGCTGCAACATTGCTAGCTGCCATTAGCGAAAGCATTTCAAGGTTGTGCCGTTTTTCTTACTATTCTGAACCTCTGGCAACTAGTAATATTCTGCCGTTAGCACTTTTACACAGAAAACTTCGGATAAGGTGCATTCTCGGTTGTTCAATCTTTTTCCAAAATCTTACAGCGGGCCAACTGAACCGAAATGTTCGAATATTGCTTATTAATCGATTACCACCGCTCTTATTAGCGTTCATTTCGTAATTTTTAATTTAGCTTTCGAAATAAATGCGGATACAACTGTCCGTTTTACTTTCTGTCAGTCCACAGCATCCTACCTACTTACCTCCTTCGTACCAGGTATAATTTCTCTTTTTTTTTGAATGTTCGTCATTCACCGGCCAATCAGAAGCAGAAGAAGTAGGTTATAAATTTTAACACGAAGGAACCGATAACAGGATATAATGGGCGAGCGGGCAATTATGTTTGTAACAAATGATAATGCGAACAACAGGAAGAGAAGAACACTCGGCAAGCTATTAACGTCACAGAAACTGTATCGTTCGAATAAGTAGTATGAAAAGAAACTCGGGGTAAAAGGAAAGTCAGAGAAAGTGAAATAGTAGGGATGATAAGAGAAAGATGAAGATAAAACTGAAGGAAAATTAAGGGCTAGAAGGGAAGACTTGGTTAAATAGAAAGACGTAATGAATTATTACCAGAAAGCAAGATCGATAATAGCAAAATAGAAAAAAAAATGAAAGAGATTTTAATGCGCGCTTGCGCAAAATTGTAGGATTCTCTTAAGAAGGAAGAAACGGTAAAGTAAAAAAGTCGTCCGTTTCGTCGAATGATCAGGAAGCCGCAGAACGCCGCATCAATACAAACGGAACTGGATGAGCGAACAGTCGTACAAAAAATGATAAAAGGTCGAACGAATGATGCTGAACGGAAAAACAAATTAAAGGAAGCTCGCCGGGTAAAAAATAATCAAATAATCGAATGAAAGCTGATTGGAGTAAATGAAATTTCTCACAATTCGATTCCCATCGTTTCCACTCTCATTCCTGAAAATTTCTTTTTCTTCATTTATCTGCTTCCTTACTATTACTATTATTATTCTTTCATCTCATCTTCAACTGTTTCTTGTTTTGTTTTGTTGTTTTTCTCCATCCAAAAAGCCAAGCATCCTCCAAATATCCTAACAACATATATAATATAATATTCTGAGCACTTTTGTAACACTGTAGTGTTTAAGTAAAGGAAATTTTATTTGCGATTTTTTTCTTTTTTTTTTATATTTTTAATTATATCGCACAAAGCCAAAATGGTTATTCAAAGAGCGCTCTAGCACTAAGACTATCGTCGCATGTTTTGTCGACTATTCGGTAGAGAACTACACGAGAAAATGGTCTGCTTTTGTCAGATACAATGTCGACAAAAAGGATGTACATAGAAAACTTATATATTGGCGACGAAAAACGAATTTAGCAATAATCCGCAACAAAAGAAATCTGCAAAAGATATAACGAGGTGTGGGACAGGGATGCCTCCTTTAGCGAACAGATTATTCAGCCTCTATGCTGAGGAGGTAGTAAAATACCGCACTTTAACAAAAACATAGGTTTCAAAGGAATAGCAAGAAAATTGGCAGTAATGGTTACGCAGACGATGAGATGTGCAGAGACGCCGAAACAGTTACGAAGAACGGTGCACAGGCTAGCGACAAAGGACGTCAAATGCCGGACGACGAAGAGATAAACGCGACTAAAATAAAAGTTATGCAAATAGTTAAATCAAACAGATCATTACGTATTTTCGTGGAGGGAACACAGCTTGAAGAAGTGTCTATAAATACAGGTAGCCGGGAATTATCATGGAAAAGACGACAAAGAAATACAATACATGGACAGACAATAGATGATGCCCTTAATAATCTGAAGCGCACACTTAGAAACGAGAAAAGGAACATAAATCTCCTGTGACAAATTCCTCGGAAACATACGATAATGACAAAAGCAGTACGAAACTAAATAAAGGCATTCGAAATGTGATGTTATCGTCGTTTACAGCGAGTATGTTATTTCGGCGGCCTGAGCTCTGGAAAAAAATTCCTCGGTCGTCGATATTGAAAGGAAAAAAGTTAAATTCCCTATATACCAAGTTCCATTTCAAACTTTGGTCAGATATTTACCCCTCCTCCTTTCGTCACGATCAATCCTTTTATCTATATCTACAACCTAATCTTCCTTCTAGTACCCAGTGTCCTTGAAGTTACACTTTAATTACCCCGTTCTGTTGCCATTTCTATGATTCGCTTTTGGGCCATTCTGCTCTCCCTTCCTCTCGTTTTCGCTATTCAACCACTCCACCGTAACGAAGCGGTGGTTTGTAACGGCAATCACATCTTTTTTGAATGTCCAATCCTTTCTGTCGAACGTTGTATTCTATATTCTTGTCTGCTGAAACTCAACCTACTCCTGATTGCGTGCATCTTATATTTTGTCCTTCCCCTCGCCATCCATAATTTCATCCATTAGTAGAGTTCCTTTATACCCCGTCTATATCTGACCGTATCAAAATCTAACTGACGGCTCTTTTCTTTCTTGATAGTTCTGGGGATGCCCATGCCCAAGGGGAAAAAAAAAAAAAAAAAAAAAAGATATTTTTCCAAAACAAAATGGAACACGAGACAGGCTGTTGTGCAGGGAAGAGGATTAGCTGGAAAGGCCCCACCAAGAGGACGGCGCACACTGACAATGATTAATATTTAATTATTTAGCGTTAATATGATTTGAAGTAATCACAATAACTATAGTAACAACGCGCTGTCAAACCTGTAATGTATACGGAAGCTAATAAATGATGATGATGATGATCGTATCGAGACGCTCTTAAGACTATCGAAATGAAATCGTTCCGCGACCGATTTATTTCCATTGCAGATTACCTCAAGCTCCCATTGGACGTTTTCCATCTGCCAAAATTGCAACATCTGCAATCCGCATTTGTTTCTCTGTTCGATTCTGCCGGCTACGTAGCGACGACCCTAAATGTTTATCAGATTGCAGCCTGGAAATCGTATGATACTTTCGCTCCATTATTTCCGATTACTTTTTCTATTCGATGTTCCCAAAGATCTTCCGGCACTGTAGGAGTACGTTATAGCTTTTACATAACAATTAGTACGTGTGTTCATTTTACAATCTTATCGCGCCTAATTGTATAATGCTGCTGTGCAATTGCACTCACATGTAAGCACGCGATGGTTTTAGCAAAGTCTACATTTTAACCAGTTTTTTTCTATCGCCACCTACGCCTGTGAAACGTGGTCCCTTACCGCTGAATGCATCAGCAGAATTAACGGGTTTGAAACCTGGGCATATAGAAGACTATTAGGAATATCGTGGCTAGACCGAAAAACCAACGAATATGTCCTCAATAAATTGAATGTACAAATGCGTCTATCCAGCAGGATTAGGAAAAGATTTTTGGTTTTTTTTTATGGACATGTGACGCGAGATACAAATTCATTACAAGGTAATAACCGGAAAAGTCAATGGTAGAAGGAAAAAAGGAAAACCCAGAACGCGTTGGACTGATCAACTAAAATCGTTATTGGCTTAAGACTGCATGAGGCGTTGATGACGGCTCAAGATAGGTGAGCATGGAGGATGGTGACGAACGCGGCTGTTTCATAACATCGCTACGCCCTTTCGGCGGTTTAAGGAAGAAGAAGAAGACATTTCAATCGGTCCTCGCTGATTTTATGGATATTTGATTTTGTGACGTTACTTAACAACAGTTGATCGCGCAAATAGTAAACTTTCGGTACCTTTCTGAAGACTATTTCTACTTTAAGCCACTCCAACGAAAGCCGCTATCGTATTTATCTTTTATGATTTCCAGAAATTTTAAAGGTGTTCTCATGGGAACACAGTTTATCAAACTGATATTTCTAATTCCGGCTGTCTTTAAATCTTTCTTCGATTTAACCGCTTTTAGTAACTTTTTTTAGGACTTCTGGTTAAAGTATGTTTTTCTTTTACTAAATGTTTCTTCCACCGTCTCCCAAATACGAAGTAAACCTTTACCTCCGATTTTCCGGGCAGATATAATCATCGACACATTTAACATTATAATACGAGGTTTTCTATCTTTCTTAGACCCCATTAACTGTGGTCCAATCAATTATTTCGGTTAATAATAATTATTATTGTCTTATAGCCCTTTCTTTTTTTCCACCCCGTTTTCTATAACCGTCCATTCTGTTCACTTTTGCCCATTCAATTTCCATCTCGTCAATAGTCAATTCCAAATTCAATTCCCAACGCCTCCTGAATTTCTTCATCTTCTCTACCATCTCGTAAGTCTCGATTAGAAAAAAGAAAAAGAGAAATATTTTCCCGCAAAACCCCGAAAATAAAACAACCTATCGATAAAATATATAAAGTAAAGGCGACGTTACTTGTTCTTCTTTTCAACTTCAACGCGAATAAGAACAAAAATTATATACCCCGTACCGTCAGGAGCCGAACACTTCTCTTCACGTGTTTCAAAGAAAAAGCAAGTGTCTATTTATATGTACTTACGTATGCGGAGGGGATAAACTGCGGCGAGCCTTTGGCACCGCATGGAAAATTACGCAAAAGCTTCGCTGAGCTCAAGAATAGTATAATATTAGACAAGTATTACTAATTGCGTTTTTCTTTATTTTTAATTTTGTAGACCCATAAATTGCGGATCGGCGCGAGAGGATTTTTTACACATTTTCACTCGACTTTCCCAACATTTTCTTTCTCTAAAATTAGTTTTCCTTAACTTGATTATAGAAACTACCTTTTTCAGGGCCGCTACTTTTCGCTATTTTATTCGGTTTTTTGTAATTTTCGGTGTGTTTAATGTACATTTTTGGCTCTCAGAATTACAATTTTTGCTTATTGATCCTTCCGTTGTTTTCATAACAGAGTTTTCTTCTACGCTTGAAGCGCCATCGAAGGTCTCCTCGCCTAGTGTCAAAGAGTAATGCATCTGCATTTTGCCCGAACAGTTTTCTCGTGTTTTTATGCGAAGATGCAAGCGATTTTTTGAATGGATTTGATTTTTAGATCTAAATTATTCAAATTTTCGTGAATCGGCCATTTTCTTTTTTTTTTTAAAAATTCTCTTGTTCTTTTCCCTTTTACAGCAGTGTGTGTGTATTTTATACTTCTATTTTACTTTCATCGCAAAAAGAAAAAGAAAAAAGCCACTTCACGAATAATAGCCCGTCACAATATCGGCTTCAAAACTACTGTAACATAATTAGAACTGGTTCTAGAGTCTTGCAAACTTTAGACATATCGTGTACTGAACACGTCTTTCTACTATGTATATTTTTTTCGATATTTCAAGCCATTTCGAATTCCAAGAGGAAAAATACCTTCAGATTTAGCATCATTTATCGCGTTGCGAATATCATTTCATCGACGACGGTCCGCTTGCCAACTTGCCGTACCAGTTTTTTTAAACGCGTTTTTTTTATTCAACCCTAGTGTTTACTGCTATTTTTAACTTCGCACATAGGCGACTGCGAATACCAATTTTTCATTTTTCAACTTGGTTTTTTTATAAATAAAAAAATTAACTCTCTACCTGATAGAAACTGAATTTAACACGACATTTTTACAGTAAATATCTTGCACTACACCAATTTTATACGGGTTTTTAACTGTTAAAATCATTAGAACAAATATTTTTATTCGGCTCATCGACATCGTATTTTTCAAACTAAATTATTTGAATTTATTTAACATTAACGGTATATTTAATTTTACATTACGAACACATCCATAAAAATTGAAATGACGATTTATTATTTAAAACTTATATTCATATTATAAATGTTTGATATAGCCTATTATTATTATGACGGACGAAATGTAATGAAAGATTTAAGCATTTACAAAACATTAAACTCCCGTTATTAACCGTAATAGCAAACACTCCGACAACAAAATTTTAAATAAACAAGAAACATCTACATATTAATACTTACGAGTACACATATACCGGAATCTAAATAATAACAAAATATCCAAAAAATAAAATAATTATTTTTTTTTTTTTTTTTGGTGGGTGGGTGGGATTTAAAAACAAATTTTAACCACCGTCTAAATAATTCTCGAGCGAACGAAAAAATACAACCTAAAAAAGTATTTATGAAATTTTTATTCCGTTCACGTTAGGATGAAAATCATTCCTTAAATTACGATCTCAATATAAAAAAAAAAGTAGGGAGTTAAAGCTTGGAATATAAATATTCCGGGCATTATAAAATTTTTGTCATACATACAGCGTTATACTAGAGTAAACGTATAGGTTGTGCAAGTAAATAGGACGATCATTGAAAGAAGAATTATAAAAATGAACTATTTGAATTTTGTTTTTTTTATTAAATAATTCCAATTAAAATATTTCTTAAACATCTGAAATGAAACTGAGAATATCTGTTAAAATAATAACGATCGATGTGCAAATTTTAACTGTGGAATTTATTCTAGATTTCAAACAAAAGTGTATAAGCAAATAAACATCAGTGTTGCAAAATTGTCCACGGGAATACTAGCAGACTAATCCCCAGTCCGGTTACCCAATTTAAAAAAAAGAAAGAAAAAAAAGAAAAGATTTCAACGTTACCGAAGAAAATTAAAGTAGACACAGCTGATTTCTACAATTTCCATTATATACAATTTCCATTATAATAAAAGCGGCTAATTAGTAGTGTTTAACTTGGTGATACAAAATCCACGCTGGTTACCTATCCGTGACTTTAAATAAACAGTCCACCTGGATAGCTCTGTTTTCTAACCGACAGATGATGTAGTCGTGGGTTCTGTTGCCAGCGACAGCTAAAGAAAATTTTTTTTCAATAACAAATTGTACAAATAATTTAATAATTAAATAGCAGCCAAACAGTAAGAATACAAAGATTCACGCTTTTATCTGACATCTATTTACAATTTTGAAGAATCTGAAAAAATTCGGGAAAAAAAAAACCAAAAAAAAAAAACTTATTTTACGATAAAGTATATACCGATTATTTTTTTTTCTTCCGATTTCTACGACAATGTGTGTGCAATTATTACGCACATACTCGGACGCTTACTGCACACAATTACAAATTTCTAAATATTATTCGCGCGCGTTCATATTTGGTCGCGACGATGGTGATAATTTTGTTTTTCCAGATAGTTTCGCAAACAGACAGATAAAAATGATAAAAAGTAAAATGCGGCACGCGGTAACGTATAGGTTAGAAAAAAAGTCCTGTTATCGTCATCGGGAGGAAACTCTACACACCCGCATTTACATAAAAATCCGGTCCTCAAACATTTTCATCATGGTTCGCAACATAATTATTTTACGCCGCGTTGTTACAACTTGTTCTTGATGCGCGCGTCTATCGAGAAAGAAATCGAATACATTTTTAACCGGCTGGAAACTGTATAGCTTGTGTATTTCGAGTTTAAATATGTTCTAATTACCCATCATATTAACTTCGCCTGTTTCGAATTTCTTGCCCGAACTGGAGAAATTTTCAGTTTTGTCATTAGACAAAAGAACGGGTCAAATAATTTTTTATCCATGTGCAACGGAAATTTCAATCATTTTTGCTACTTCTTCCGTGTTGAAAAACCTTACACACGCACATATGCATTAGTAATAAATTAATTTCCTGAAAAAATAATCTAATATTAAACCGATTCGTCGCAACAGCGAATGAAACTACAGCAAGCATCAAAAATGACGGAGGTCGGTGTTTCTTTCTCGTCCATAGTACATCCTTATATTAACAAATGAGACGCGACATTTTATAAAAATGCTCCCAGATTATAATAATTAATCAGTCTAAAAATGTAGATATGAAAAAGGATAATGGCAAAAGCACATAAAGTAGGAATTAACGGAAAAAATTATTCTTCCAGTACGGAAAAGGCAAAGCATTGAATAACTCCTGAGATATCCGTAGACACTATAAAAAATAAAAATAAATAAAACATAATAAAACAAATTTCGGGGCCTTCAATGAATCGTCCGGATATAGGTTACGAACATTCGCAGCAATCAATCAACTTTTAAAAACAAACTGAAGAAAATAAGCAAACACTCCCCGAAACCCCGCTCTCTTTATTTCCATGCGGAATAGTTAATTAAAAAGAAGAAGAAGAAGAAGAAGAAGAAACGTATATTTGCGCTTAATTTTTTAACAAATAACAATACATAACTTAAGCGGGTAATCTGTACCGGAAAAACATGATTTCCTTATCAGATAACTTAATATATATATATATCAGAACACGAAAATGATAAACAAGAAAAAGAATCTATAATTATAGACAGGAAAAGTTTAAAAAAACCTGACACATTAGCTTATTAAATAGTTTAAGTTTTAATGACTCAGCATAAAATTAGCATAATCTCGCAATTTAGATGAAATTCTAAGAGTTCATGAAAAGAAATTAACAATGTAAAACCAATTCATATGCCATCCTTTGGTGACCAAAAAGATTAGATTAAAAGTAAACAACTCGAATAATTATAGGCAGACAATTAAAAAGAAAAAGACATAATTTACAGTGTCGGATCCACGGGAAAATAAATGCCCCCCCCCCCCAAGATCCAAAGCCTCTATGAAAAAATTTTCTATAGCAGAGAAACTTAATTTATGATATAAAAAAATTGTATGAATTTTACCTACGCATTTTAATAATTAATATTTAATACTATTATTTATTTTATTTATTATATTTACAAGTCGCTTTTGGACTACAAGGTCATTAGCGACTACGGTTTTACAGATAATTATAAAATTTTATATTGAATATTTGAAAATGAGCGGAACAAAAAAAAAAAAAATCAAAAAATTAGCTGAAGGCTGGGGAAGTTAGATCAGTTGGAATACAGAGATGTCTTTGAGGAAGGCTACGATTTTTTTACACTTCTCGGCGTCCGAAAACATCTCTGGAAGGCCGTTGGTAATACCCGCTTGTTGTCTGGCCTGCTGGTAGTGATTATACTCGATCAAAAGATGCCTCACCGAGATATAGGCATGTTGCAGCGTTGACACAGGTTGGGCGGTTTTTTAGATATGAGGAACGAATGGGTCAAGTTTGTGTGTCCAATGCGGATACGAGTTAGGGCACACTGCTCGTGTCTACTGAGAGTTGGCATGTTTTCGTAGGTATCTTTTCTAAACTCGTGGAGTTTGCTCGGCGTTTGGAGCCAAAGGGTGTTCCAATTTTCTAGTAAAACTATTAATGTTCCTTTTTTATTCTATTTTAAATGTAATTATCATCGATCTTTGCCGTTTTTATTTATTTTTAATTTTTATTTTGCAATTTTAATTAAAAATAGTTCAATGAGAAATATATATATATGTATATACTTTTTTTACTTCCCCATGGGGGTGGGACAAAGAATTCGGATCGGATTACTAACAAAAATAAAAAAACAATGAAGTCTAATAAAAACACTACCTCTTTCTTACTATTTCTAAACTACCATTTTAGTTAGAATTTTATAATTTCGTTTTATTTTTCAACCCTAAAAATAAACCTAAATTTAAATTAAAAATTGCAATAACTATATGTATTTTTAAAACATTTTTAAATTTCTAAAAAGATGTGGTCGTTATTTGATTTTCTTTATGAAATAAGGGGTATTTCTCAAATCTATCGCTTACCGTAGAAGATTTTACGTAATTATATAATCCTCCCAACCCCAAATGTCTTTCTGGATCCGCCCCTGTAATTTATCGTACATACCAAATAAAAGAAGATCGAGCCTATTATATAGCGATTAAAAATATTCATTATATAACAACGCGCTCAATGAAGAAATTGAAAAGACTCTAAAGAAATGTTATCAACGTAAGAAAACCGAAAACCACACAGTCACTACCAACCTTTTTTTACAGATTTGGGAACTCCTACAGGTACAGGGGTGTAGCGTCAATGGAAGCGCTGGAAGCGCCGCTTCCTCTAACAAATCAGTACGAAATTTTTTTTTTGAGAATATCCGCGAAAAGAATACGAGCCTTCGAAAGAAAATGAAGTAACTTGTTGAATTTAAGCGCCAAAAGGTTAAAAATTACTAGAAAAAAAGGAGCACTAGATGAAAGATACAAGAGCGAGTGACAGAAACAATACATATTCACTATTTCACGTTACTATTGCCTAGAGTTGTTTCCGAACGATCTGCTGCGTACCGACGAAAGAGAAAGGTTGCGCACGCATATTCGAATGCGCCAGGTTGTGTCACTTCAAGATCACATCATTTTCGCGAATTTTTATCCGTGCGATTCCGGAGTAATTTGTGTCGAGAGTGAAGAAAAAATGCGCGCGTATGTTCAGTCTGGAAGCGCTGAGTCAAATCGCTTTACCAGCACATACAACGATCAACAGCGCGATTTTTATGCATGTCAGTGTACGTATGAGCATAGGGTAGTGCGGTATTTGCAGTACATTATCTTTGGATCGTTTTTTATATGCCTTCCTTTACTAACAGCGGAACTGGAAGCGATGGTCATCGGTAGCGCTTTTGCCGCTTTTCAGTCCGCAATATTACTACAGTGCAAGCTATAACTTCTCTATGTATGTAAAGTATTTAACCGCCATTTTCAAACAAATTTATGCGCAACAATGCCGAATGATTATTGTGAGAAGATAAAAAATTGTTCTGTTGGGCTTGCCTTTTATTTAAGCAGGAAAAAAAAAATGTATGGAATGCAAATGGCTTTGACTTGGATCAGCTTTTGGGGAATACAGAAAGCTATCACGAAAAAGCGAACAAATATGTCTCATAGTAGTGGTTTAATGATGTAACAAAAATTAAAATTTTTAAATTTCTTAAATACAAACAATATTTTAAATTCTCAATAAAATTTTCTGAAAGAAGACTTTTTTAAAACAGAATTACGGAAACTTTTTCGATCCTGCAAGTTTGAAAAGTGTACTTTCAAGATTCTAACATATATATGTATGTGTGTATATATATATATCATCATCATCTAGCTCACTCGAAATTCCGAGTATGAGTTATCTTCTAATTCGGAGGAGAATTAGAGGATAAGATAGCCGCGCAATGGATAAGCACGTAAGCAGGAGTGCAACCTGGCTTCCGTGCTGCCGACAACGTGAGAAAGGTACCAATGGCGAGGCGAACCAAGACGACTGGCCTTTACTCATATATAAAGACACTGCGGTCAGATGTTTTTCCAAAAGTGTGTACAAGCTTTCTCATTTGATAACCACAATTCCGACAACCACTTCACCACCTGCAGAAAGATTGTTCTCAGAAGTGAAACGAATAAAAACGTTTTTAAGAAATACACAAGGTCGTCGGGAGTGACTATCTCCATTAGCTTTCTTTAGTATTGAAAAAGAATTATTGTCAAACCTTAGGGAAACCACCATCTTTTTGTGATAATGTAACAGACACTTTCGCAAACAAGAACCGGAAAATTGAATTAATTTACAAAAAAATGAGACATTTCATTGCTCTTAATTAATTTGTATTTCTGTTCCGTATTTAACCGAATTTTACGCCTGTTTACTTTTATATAAAAAAGATATTTGATTAGGGCGCTTTCTCAGTTCTGAAATTCACTGTACAGGTAACAATAAAGAAATTTATAATGCGGAGTATTTACTAAATTATAAATAAAAATCGAACCCCTATAAGAAGAATAATGGAATAAAGTGAAAAATGTTAATATAATCTTTTGCTAGAGAACCTCATGAAACTAAAAGTTGTCGGAAACCAATTGATGCACTATCAAAGCGCATCTACGGCGACGAGGATAGTCATCCGGTAACTTAAAAATGAAAAAAAAAAAAAAAATGCACCATATTTAAAGAATTTCTAAGAATAAGAAATAAACTCGTGACAATAATTGATAATTTAACGAATAAAAACGCACTGAGCCGACACAGATTTTCCCGTATGCGTTAATTAACTGAAACTAACGCAATCTAATGCCGCAAATAACTCACTCTAATTTACTACAAAAAGAAAACATACTCGAAACAGTGTAATATTAATAATAGTAGTAATGAAAGTATCAATAATGTTAACAGCGAATTTTCATTCGAATTCAAAAATACGTTTAATCAAATGATACAGCGAAACAGCATATCGATATGTGTTACCGACCGTACGGAAAATAAGTTACTTCTTAAATAAACTCATTTCGAAAAATACGAGTAACTTTACTAAACTAAACTATTCTTTACAAACAACGAAAGTGGGCATTATTGTTGTCAGAAAACCACTTCAAAATAACGATAATTATATTAAAATACCACGCTATGTTATTTATACACTACTTCACACCTGAATGGAAAAAAAACAGCAGTGATTTTTAAAGCAACAATAAAACATTACAAGATGTGAACATTTTCTAAGCAATAGTTTTACGGACTACTAGAGTAAAGAAACGAAAACTTCAATTGGAGCGCTATCATCGGTTAGCCACCGAAACGCAGTATAAAGCAAGAATACATCAAAAATTTTAATAGTAAATTTATATCTAATGGCGACTTCGATGTTAAACATGCATCGTTTGGACCTAGTCTTATAACTCCGAGAGGAAGACAATTATAACAAGTATGACTTCAAAAGAATAAATAACTTATCCGATGGACAGATAAACAGAAATGTCCGCTGATTTACCAGATTTTTTTTGTTATTAATAAGGTTAACACTGATCACACTTTAGTTAAGTTTTCCAACCGCAAATCACTCGCTAAAATACCATCAGTACCCCTGTAATTTTTAGAAGATCTGTATTTCAAGGGGGGGGGGGGGGGGGTCGAAATTAGTATCCTTTGAAAATCGCGCTAAAAATGAAAAAAACACCGAAGCTAAGAAAATCTTACAAAATGTAATCAATTATTTAACAACCTTAAAAAAACGTTCGGGAAAAAAATAAATAATCAGCCAAAAGTACTAAGAAATATGGCACGGAAAAAGAAAAAAAAACGATTAAGTAAACTTTGAGCAATTAAGCATCGATAAACAAGACCATTTTAAATCGAATATCTGAAAAGCTTTAAATAAAAGAAAAAACGCAAGTTTCTAAGATTGTATGGTCCACTTGACATTATACAGATTATTGCCTACGGTAAAAACACTCTAACGAGATTACGTCCCTCATCATACATCTCTGCGAATGGGAAACAAACAATCGGGGGCCAGTAACGATGATGAAATATGTTAGCTAAATAGTATCTTTATCGGTAATTTTTCAACGGGATATTGCGCCAAAGAATAAAGAAGAAGACTTTTATAACCAGTTACAAACACCGTTCGAAATGTCCCTCCCGCTTACTATGAAAGCAAATACATATATACAAAAACGCCTTTATCCGAAAAAATCACATGATTTAATCGCGATAAACATATTTAAAAAACTGCCGAAAAAAACAATGGAGGAGGTTTGCATCGATAACAACGGTACAAAAACCAGGAAAACCGCAGAAAGACGTATACAGGCACTCGCATAAGTTAATTGCAATTTTGTCGAAATTGTTTTCAAAAAGCTTTTCTTAAAAAGACTAAAACCTGTTCCGGATGAATATAAAATAATTCTCGATTGACAGTTCGGCTTTGGTGCTACTTCAACTTCAAAATTGGAATTGCACCACGGTATTTCTAGACAAAGCGTTCGATAAGGCATGACATACAGAGCCACTCCATAAACTGAAACAAAGATTACCTCATTAATATTGTACGCTGCCAGGCTGCCTCATAACTGGCAAATAATGGACCACGTGTGGAAATATACACTCGCATGTATGGTATGTACGAAGACGTTCAGTATACTAGACCCGCACTTATATCAGGTATGTCCAATTTCCGCAATAACATCAATAGAAAAACAGCCACGTTCATGCGTGATACAGCTGTATTATCGATTTATCTTGAGCATCGTTAGGATCATTAGGAGTGAAATAAGTTAAAATCAGTTCAAATTTCGTTTACACCGAATAAAGGAGCCAACAAACGAACATGCCTCAATGCATTTCTGCCACAAGGTAAAATATCTAGGGTTACATTTAGACAAATTTGGAAGGATCGTATAAAAAAAAGGAAGCGACTTGATACTAAACAACTTTGAAAAATGAACTGACTGTTGAACAAATATTCAACGGTATCAATGGAAAATAAAAGACTATGACATAACGCAATATTAAAACCTAAATGAATCGTACAGTATCCAGATCTGGGGAACATCTATCGACTCCGATATTAAAATTATCCATAGATTCTAGGCAAAGGTCTTGCGAAATTATCAGAACACCTTAGTATAATCACGACATACCAGTAAAGACCTTTAAACACCTAGGATAAAAAAAAAAAGGTATCAGATACTCTATTGTAAAACATAATAAAACAAGAAAAAGAAACAATCTAAGAACATGTTCGATAGGGACGCTGAAAAGATATTGCCAAATCGAATTGCATCGTATTCTTTATAAAAATACAACAGCTACGGAGTAGCCCCCTTCTATAACACATACATGCGAGCAGTGCTGCTTATATTGTCTCATTAAGACAGATTCCCAGCAGAAAAAGAAGAAGCAAAACATGGTAGCCACTTAAATACTCAAATATAATTTTTAAATTCCCGGTTTACTCCCTCGGCTTTCCCGGTTCAAATCTCCTCCCAATTTCCTGATTACTAGAATTGAACAAAAAGAAGAGTGAAATTTGTCTGCTACTATTGGTAATATTTGACAGCCGCGGCACATTTGATGTGAATAAAACAGAACTTCGTAATTTAGAGTAAAGCATATTAAAAAGATGCATATTATTCACTTTTCACTTTAAATGATTTTTTCTTTCTAAAAAAATCGTTGTTTTTGGCTATTTTTACTTTTTATTTCCGGTTTTCCCAATTTCCCGATTAAGTGGCCAGCCTGGAAAAATTAGATTCGGGACACCACGTTATTAGGATATCACCGTCGACAAGCGCCTTGATGAAGTGGATAATTCTACAGGTATCGTGTTTGTTAGCTAGCACCTAATAATGTTTTTCCTGGTTATATTAATTACAACGTAATTCTTAGGCTACCCCCCATCAGAAAAAATGTCCCAATTTTATGTAACGTTTGTTATATTTTATAGAATTTTTGTTATTATTATTTTAAAAATGTCACAATTTTATGTAACAAAATATGTAACGAAAAATGTAACGAAAAAATGTCTTAATTATATATAATGAAAGTTAAATGTTTTAGGATAGGACTTTTGTGGTTATGTTATTTTTTTTTTTTTTGTGTTGATGCCAGTAAGGATTACGTTGTAAATTTTGATCATTTTATACAAAGTATAGAAGAGAAAGAGACAGAGAAATGAAAGCAAGAGGGGTCAAGGGGCACAGCCTCTTGCGAAGCCAAAATGGCCGAGTTATATATATACATATATATAAAAATCATTTAACCAGCGTTGACTTGCTGCGGCAGCCGTATAATGAAATGGATGATTCTATAGGTCCAATTGCCGCTTCCTGTCGTTTTTTTTTTTTCAAACATATTCGAATCTCATGTCTCTGTGAAAAAAATTTCATCTTAAATTTTGGTATCAGGTATACTACATATTTTATCTATCTCTTCAAAAGCTTTCTATTTAATTTACCCCTAAGTTTCTGTTGTAATTTCGATTATTCTTCTGGTTTTAACCACTTTTTTGTTATCTCTCTCTCTCTCTCGTATTTCCTGCCCTCGTTTCCTCTACAAATTGTCCTAGCAGCGGTATCTGCAATGCTGATTATATCATCTTCGAACATTCATCACTATTCCCTCGTGCGTTGAGTTCTATATTCTCATGCGCTAAAACGTAAGCTCCTCAATTCTTATTGCACATCTTATATTCTCTCTTTCTTCATTGTTCTAGCCATTTGTGCCATTTGTTTCTCCTTTGTATATTGCCAATATCTAACACCGAATCAAAATATAACTGCCGGCTCTTTCTCTTCTTTTTACTTCTGGGTGCAGCTGTCTTACTAACTTGTCCAAAACGTGTAGAGTTTTATCCTTTATAAAGATATTATCAAAGGTAACCGAATTAGCCAGAGACTTTAATTTACTAAAAGTAACCATCAAAATTAGACGAAAAAGTCCAACAAATAAAGCGAAGCCGCAAGCATTTTTTTTCAGGATTGCATCATACACAAAAAAGGGAACTGCTAAGGACGCCTATGTCTTCGAGGCAGTAAGTCCCGACTAATAGTAGAGCAATCGTTTAACAACTAATAATTAGAAACAGGTAAAAAATAGCGTTGGCTATCAGCGAGTTTCATCTGAAATAATTATCGCACTGATAATAGCTAAAAAAAAAATACACACAGAAGCTGCATGAAAAAAGTGATGTTTATCAAAATTCCCAAGGTTAATTCCATGTGCATTCCTAATTCTAAGCAACTTAGACGGACCGTGTTATAAATTCTTTTTTTTTTCCCCAATAAACAACATGTAAAAATGATAACATACATACATTGTTCTATATTTGATCAAAGTCAAGATTTGTTTTTGAACTGTGTAAAAAGCATCCGCTCAAACGTTATACTGGTAAAATTGTAAAAATTCAACGTAGAGCTTCTATGTCGCAATTCCATTAACCGTAGCCAAGAGCCCCCGCGTTTTCCTTTGCAGTCAGCACAACGTGAAATGTGTTTTTTCAACTTCGCAGCGAGCTCGCTGGGCAAGAAACGTAATATTTCTGATATTCGATAATGTGATGGTCAACTATGATTACTTTTTGTTTACAAAAATTACAAAAACTTGTAATATGGGGGGACTATCTTAATTTCTCACACATTTTTAAAAGGAGTAAATTAAAAAAAGAAATGAATTCCTCGAGTTCATGCGTGATACTAATAACTTTGATCACGATTTCGATTATATCGGAAACAATTACACGTCAGCATCGATGATTTTTAAAATAAAAATTACTTCCGTGCTTCTCGCAACGTTTAAGAGTAACCAATCCTTCGATTTCTATACAATAGCGTTTTTCTAACATACATTTCTCGATGATGAAAATTCTCACAATTTCACCCTTTTTAATTGAGGGAAATCTCGTGTGAATTTGAGGTCACAAATTAAGTTCAACGCATATCCACGATTTTCAATTGTTCCTAGTACGAAAAAACTTTCTAGCGCAACTGTGTTTTTGTTTTTTTTAAAAAAATTACAATACACGTCATTATTAATTAACTAACACTCGCTGCTTTTTTACGTATTGTTTTTTAAAATAAAGTACAACCTCCGCTTGTTTCGGTATCGTATAAAATCTAGGTAAAGTAAATGTAGGTCGATTTGAATAAATCGATTGCACGAGCTTACATACACTTTTAAGTCGCACACAGTCGCCATGCCGAATTATTAATCTCATATAGACAACGCAAGACTGGAACAGAAGAGGTCTGACGGTTTTCAGTAATGAAGGAAACAGATTTAATCTGTAGCGCGAAACGTTTTTCGAAGATTATCGACACCGCATTAAGCAAAGTTCGTTCTGGAATTGGAATTTCCACTACCGTTTGCAGATGAAATCGTTTCGCGAGTAGGCAAGTTCGCTTTTCACTTGAGTGCGCTGACACGTAAGTTCCGCCTCGAAACACATTTCAAAGTAAATTCTGAGATTCGGCCTATTTTTCCCCCTTCTTTATTAAAAAATCTCGAAAACATTCTCGATTTTTATTAAAACGAAATAATTTCGATATTTCCTCAATTGAAAATAGAGTTACTTTCACACTCGCCAGAGTTTTTAAATGTTTTTAATCATCTTCGTCCGATCTCAGCATACCAAGGCATATAAAATACATACGTATAACGATGTATTGGCCGAAATAAAAACTGTTAATTCTCATCTGGTCACATTGTTAACAGCAAGAGTTAGTCTAGCAAAAAGTTAACGCCCGAAAGTAGTTTAACATCGGAAGACAATTTACCGCGAAACTCTGCTAATAATACCATTGCAGCGACCTTGGTCTCTCGATCTATACAATTTGCTAGTTGGAATTATGGTCAATCGGCGGAGGCCTCCCTAAAATTTTCTCTCATGGCATCGAAATCTCCTTCGGAGGTCGTCAGACGATTAAAAAGCGCCTATGCAATAATTAATTCGTATACATATATATATATATATACATATGTTATAAAAACAGTGTGTGGGGCTAGCGGGATTCGGACGATGAGACCAAGCACGCGTTATTAACAAAATCTCAAATTACACGCACACATGTGTCCAATTGTGAAAAAAAATTCTCTACCGAATAAGGTCGTTTGTTTCTGTTTTTTCCCTGACTTGCTTTTATCGCGACTAACTGTCGAAGATAGCCTGAAGTAACACATCGAAGTTAGACTCCAGAGGACGTCATAGGCTTGAAGAAAAAGCCCTAAACTATAGTAATTTACCGCTGGAAAAAAGCATAATATTTCCTCGAAAAAAAAAAAACAAACAGCAAGACAGAAAACAGGCAGTGTGCTTAAAGATTCCGTGAAGATTTTTTGTTAGAACATTTAGTGCACTCGTAGGACCTGTTTTATACCCAAAAAAGAATGAAGGCTAACTTAATGCTATGGTACAGCATCTTAGCCTAACTCTCAACTAAGCTAACGCACCCTTCGTTAACCGTGAAAAACCTCGAAATACCGTAAATTAGGCACGAGCATGTGATCGACAGTAGACCTCATTTCTTTCTCACTGTTTTAATAGATAACGCAGCACCCGCATAATGCAATCTTGCGCGGACCTCTCTTCAGCTAACGCAACGTTAATCGTTAATAACGCAAAGTTCTACAAAAAAAAAATACAAAACGTAAGGATAGTAGTCTGCAATTTATTGCGGGTTAGTGTAAAAATCTAAAAACACACATTATTTTCCCATTTGTTAAATAAAGTTCAATAATTATTATTCGCTCTATGAAAGCTTCATTTAGACGTCCCCGTGATTCGCGGAAGCTATGGAAACGCGGCGTCGAAGCATGTAATAATTTGGTATTATTTTATAGAAAATATTTTTTCGATGTGAATTTTACACTTGCTATCGTATAACTGGCGCTACCGTCAACTAGGCTCTTGTACGCTTTATCAGTGGTCCCGCGCATAAACAGTCGAAAACTGCTTTCATTCCCATCTACCCCTGATTGAAATCGGGATGTAATATCAATGATGAAAAATGGCATAGACAAGGGCGTCGCCAGCCGATGAGGCAGGTGCGGGGGCAATATGATAGAAAGAGGATATGAGTTATAGGGAAAATAAAATGTATAATTTGTAAAAACTTAATATTTTATTAAATAAGAATTAATTACAACATAATTGTCGTGGGTTTCCGGCAAATTATTCTACTACTTTATTATCAAAAGTCTTCCAAATTGTCGAATGATTTCGCGCCTATACTAAAGTTTCGAGACTCCAGTGGGGAAGCTGCCCACCTCCGCCCGCCCCTCCTTAGCGGCATCCACGGACATAGATGACGCTTTAGATGATCTCATTCATTAATGATTTCATTGTTAGCGCGTATTATGGATGTCACATTTTTATTTTGCTCGTAATTAATCCAGAATTTAGTACCGGTTGGCAATATTATAAAGTTTTGTATACATATGTGTGTCTATTTACCTTCAGCAGTGTCGTAAAATAGATTTTTATGTTGTTACGGCTGCAGTCAAATTTAAAATTAGTACACGAAATATCTAGGGATAGTATGTTGTAAGACGCTAATGCTTGCATAGGGGAGGTTAAACGTGCGTATAATAGAAATGAAATGAAAATATTTCTCGCTTAGAAAGTAAATAAAAAACATATTCGTACAAGTTCAGCTCGCACAATTTAAAGCAGCTAGTATTTACAAAATCCAGAGGACGACCTAAAATTTAAATCGATGTTTAATTACCCCGACAAAATTAGTGCAAGTCTAAACGATATTTTTTTATGAAATAAAATAAGGAAAACATTTTAAACGGGTGCTCATGTATTTAAAGTACCTTTTTTTCTTTTTTTTTTTTTTTTTTTTTTTTACATAAAATAATAAGGACGCAAATTTTTTTGTATTAAACGAAGAAGCTACTTTTGGCGTTCTATTGGAATTATTCCAGCACATCCGTGTGTCTAATGCTTTGAACTCGATGCTACAAAGTGTCCCGAAATTTTCTCGCCTCTCAACATAGAATGGTTCTCCCCTTGTACGTATAAATATTTAATAATACTATCAAGGATGGTAATAATTTTCAATTATAAAGACTTACTCTATACCGCGATTGGTTCAATGAAAAGGGTGATTTTCTTTAAATTATTAATGTTTTCAAGATTGCAGCGCCATAAACACGGTAATTTTAATCTTTCTCCTCCTCTGTTAAGATTAGTGAATAATTTCCGCAGCCCTGTCCTACTGCTATTATTTTCGATAATTGTTCATCGTATTTATATAACTATGAAGGAATTCTCATACTTCTGACGGTATCATTCTCTCTATTCGATCTCTTGACTCTCCTTTGTTCTCGTCCCGTTCCATTCTCATAGACTTTCTACGTGTTCCTAGTCATTCCAATATTGAGGGCAATCACTCAGCTGACTCTCTGGCTCGCTTAGTCGCCCGCATTGGTCCTTTCTCGACTCTTTCCCTTCCTCAGACATTATTTCTCTATCACGCTTTAATCATTCCAGACTTTGGTCTGACATGTATTCATCTTTATTCTCTAATCATCATTCATACTCCGGTTTTTCCTACCTTGGTTTCATTCTATTCCTGTCTGTCGTCGTTCCACGGTTATTTCCTTAATTAGGCTTAGAATCAATCATTCTCTATTCTCTTCTTCTCGCTTTCGTTTTTCTTTAGCTCTTTCTCCTTTCTGCTCTCTTCACGCTTCTGAGCCTTCTTGTATTTGTGATCCAAATCAGCATCCTATTCGAATGTTCTGCACTCCTTAACGCTCCCTTCTTTATGCCCAACTTTTAGTTTTGGGTCTTCCTACTCCCTTTAACGCGCTACCTATATCCTATTCCGTTGCTGCTGTCCTTTGTCTTTTCCATTTCTGACCGCCTGGCTATTTAGTTCTATCTCTTAATTTTGCATGTTGTTGGGTTAAGGCCGCTGGCGCGCCCATGGTATAGGAAAAAGAAAAAAAAAAAAACTATGAAGGAATTGTGTGCCATTTATGCGGATGACTAAATCACCGACAGCATCAAAAACTTTACCACCTCAGTCGGATAAATGAAAATAAAAGCCGAATTCCGTTAGCTACTTTGATACTTATGAAACACAAATGCTACAAATACACGGGCACGTTGAGCTAGTTACTAAAAATGGGGCTGCAATAAATTGCAAATCGGTATTACTATTTACGGTGCCAATCTCGCGCCTAATGTACATCGTAAGTACTTGGCGATTTTGACCGGTAACGATGCGCTAGCTCAGTTAGGGGTTGCGCTAAGATAAGTACTGCGTGGATGCTTCGCTAGTAAATCTACCACAAAAATTGATTTCTAGGTATTGGCAAGTTTTATGGGTACGCGCTAGGTTTCGTAATGGTTGCACAACGCTAGATTACGCTAGATCCTAGTTATGGGTTTAAAAAAAAAAAAAATGGAGCTACAGCTTGACAGAGCCTCAGTCACGGTATAATAAAAAAAAAAAAAAAAATGTCACTAACGTAGTTGGTTTAGAGTTCGTTTCAGCGGGATTCGGAATAATCCTGCCTGGTGAAAATATCGAAAATGACCCTGTGTGTCCATAACGATAACGTATTATTATGTCCGTAGTAAACGATTTAAAAAAACAACGAACGGAATTTTGGGAAAAAAATAAAAATAAGTAATAAAAAACAAAAACAACCAGCGGAAGAGAGGGAAAAAAAAGCGACAAGTATAAACAATCGGATATTGTTGTCGAATGCGTGACATTATTATACTGACATAGAGTGGATGAAAATAATGCATACGCCGAAAAGTTGATGACGCGCACCTTCCAGTAAGCTTCACTAGGATTTTTTCCCTTTTGCGGCGTTGCCGCCTGCCACGGCAGTGAAATATTTCAACTGCTATTTTAATCGGTCTTTATCGAATTTATTACATACGCGATTAGAGACTTTCGGCATTCTCTCTCTCTATTTATTATCAGCCTGACCTAGTTTCAGATAGGCATCGGTCTTCCGTCAGACGAACACGGCGAACTGTGTTTATTTTTCCGTACCAACTGCGGACGATGATCGGGGGGAGCTGCGGAATTTCGGGAAAACGGATTTTTAAATGAAAAGCCGGCAAAATGTAAATAATGATTAAAATTTTCATTTAGAGCGACTAAAAGGTGATTTCGTCAATGCTGCAGCAGCGCAGAGGGTGTACACTATTTCCAGTGTTTATTAGACCGTGAAATGTTGCCGTAAAGTCACTTTGTATAATGGGCTGCTTTTTGTTTGAATCGTATCATTGCTCACACTTTAAGTAACAGTTGATCTGCCCGCATACCTGGCCAACCTCACGACGACCAATATTTCCATCTTTACCGACACGCAATCGACTATAAAATAAAAAAGGCCTATTTCTTTTTCTTTTTCTTTTTCTTTTTTTTTTTTTTTTTTTTTTTGTAGCACACCGTAATGCGGTGCAATTATATTTCTGAAAAAGTTACAAATCAAATTATTTCCAAATTAGCAAAAAAAAAAAACCCTGTTCAAATGGCGGCCCAATCCAACCGCTCGGATTAGCAAATTCTAAAGCTTGACTCTGAATTTCCCTGATGATTTCGACAGAAACGAAAATGAAATAACTTCGTAATTAAGTTCATTTTAATTATAATCACCATCGATTAAAATACGTAACGGTGAACGCCAAAGAAATCGGTGACAGAGTAATTGCCCAATTAACCCCGTAAACAGAAGCGATTCGATTATTATAAATATATAAAAAACCGATTGAACGCTAAAAATGAACGCTAAAAACGAACTCTAAAAAAAAAGGGACGCCATTTTCATCTTTTAAAATGTTTAACACAAAGAACGCATTTTAAAATGCTGACGCTAGGAGCTTTTCCGCGATTTTCAATTTTTTCCGGCAATTGACACGCGTTCTTTTTCTAATTTCCAAGTTAAAATTCCGAAAAATATTTTAATAATTTCATCTTAATCCCTGCGTAACAACTCCTAATACACACACTTCGTAAATATTAAAGATCCCAAATGAAAACGACGCAAAAAATTTACAACCAATCGTTCTACTGAATTTTTTTTTACCTACTATATAAAAGTACCTCGGAAACAACTGCACTTAATCCTCTTAAATAGCACAACACTAGCTAATAATTTTTTTCGCATATAAATCACAATAAGAATTTTCGTTTATCACGATTACCACCCGAAAGCCGGTCGAAAACTTATAAAAGTAGTTTCAAATAGTTCGAAGTAGGGGCGACGACAACGAAATTGAAAAAGTTCAAGGCGATATATTTTTCTGCCATAAATGCCGGTCACTTGCGATTTAAAGACAATTAATCAATGGGTACATAAAAATAAATAAAAATGTATACGAATAAAAATCCTTTTTTTTTTTTTTTTTTTGGAATGATTGTAGAATCTGAAGCAATTACCTAATCATTTTAATATATATATGCATGTGTATATGTATATATTTTTTTCCACTCCAAATGAATTCTAACTAATGAGGGAAAATTAAGAAACCTCTTATCAGCGAACGAACAAAATTTACATTTTCACCGGATAGTAACAAAGAAAAAAAAAGAAAACAGGAAGTAATTCCATTAATAAAGCAAGCAACTGTAGTAATATCACGCTTCTGTATATATATATATAGCTTCTTCTTCCTCCGTTTTAACTATATTAATTTATAAATAGATGATGTATTGTTTTTATATTGATATTGTATCAGTATTTTTGAATTTTTATTCTTAATTCTACTTTGTAATTTGTTCATGTCTAGTCTTGAAATATTCAGCACATTATAAGCACGTGATTAATACGACAATGAAAACTATATTACTTTCGACTACAATATGGAACAGTTAAAACTAATATCGACACATCGATGCCGCATTTATTTCATATTATTTCCCTTCGGATGTGATATTTTTAGTAAACCTTACATGTGGAGCAATTAAAAATGAAGACAGAATCAGCGTACGGAAATAGTCAGTGCGTAAAGTCAGAAGAAAGAAAAAAACCAATAGATCGGTGAGAAGGTTCCTCCTCGATGATGTGATGGAAAATAAAAAATCACTTGCGCGTCGTAGTAAAGGTTAAATGTCTCCCTTGGCAGGGGGAGAAAAATTGTACCTTGTGGGGATGAAAGTTCAATATAAATCTGTCACCACACTCGAATAATGAGTAACTTTTATCGTGGATATAATAATGTTTCACGCTTTTATACTTTCAGCAGAATTATCAAAGTCCCGAGGTATTCTCGTTTATAGTAAAGATTTTCGCGTCCGACTGACGGTAACGAAATATGGAGCTTAATCATTTTAATTAATAAAGCAGCACTATATTAATTGAAGTAACAAAGCGTATACTTACGAATATGTAATTTCGTTTATTACGATTTCACAATAATTTTCAATGGAAAATGCGCAGAGCCCGCCAAGAAGCAGCACACTGGGAATCGACACATTCGTGTTCACTACTTGTCGAGACATTCATTCTCTGACCACATTAAAAAGGTTTTTACATCTCGGTACTGACTTTATTTTAGGTTATGTACGACACAAATTTCTCTTTTTCTTCTTCTTCTTCGGGTGCCGTACGCTACATAGCGCGTTGGCGATCACTATCCCATTTGTCCACGTAGTTCGCCGGTCACCGCCAGTCGGAAAATGGTCTCCGCGTCTTCAATTCCATATTCCATTGACGCAGATTTCGGAGCCATGAGTGCCGCTTCCGCCCAATTCCCCGGTTTCCTTCCATTCTGCCAGTTATCACTAGTTTTGGAATTACATATTTCTGTCCTCGCAAAATGTGTCCCAGATAGGCAGCTTTCCTGGCTTTAATGGTCTCCATGATTTCTCTTTCTACTGCGGCGGCACGTTTCATTACTTCCGCGTTCGAGACCTTTTCTATCCATGGTATACGCAGCATTCTCCGCAGTAACCATATTTCGCAGGCCTCCAGACGATTCATAGACCTGACTTTCAATGACCAAGTCTCCTCAGCCCCATATAGCAATACCGGCCAGATGTAGCATTTGACTATTTTCATTTTCAGATTGAATGGTACGTCTCTACATGCTAAATACGCGCGCAATTTTCCGTATGTGCTTTTTACCTGCCCTTCACATCACGTAAATGTTTTTGTTAAGCAATAATATGTATCATTCCATTGTTGCATACAGTGTTATCATCTTATTTTAATTAATTAAGACAATTTAATAATTGATTTAATCACGTTTAATCCACGTCATTTCATATTTTCATGCAAAAAGAAAAAAAGCGTTGACTGGGACATAAAACACGTGTCAATAAAATTTTCCATTTGATATTTATTTACACATATTTCCCCTTTTTCATTAGAAATTTCCGGGAACATTCTGATCATAATTACTCCGTATCGTTTTTAGACGAGAATAATCTCAGCGAAACTCTGTACGGTTTCCGATTAAGTTCTAACAACGGGTAGGGAGTTCGATTTTTAGTCCAACTTTGAGTAAGCTCTTGTGTCTCATTAAGAGGCACGAAAAAAACATCGAAATACGATAGGACCTCGCGGACATAAAAATGTCGCGGGAGTGAAAAGTCCCACATAATATATAAACGTAATATCATATCCAAATTTCAAGATCTGCCTAATTTTCGAGGCCTTAAAAAGATCGAACCGGAACCCGGAGAATTTTGGAAACTGAAAACGACCGTAACGAGGCCGTCTGTTTGCTCTATTTCCATCGGCTAAAATCCCCTCCCGTTTTACTTTCACTCAGTCATGGTGAGGAAAAGTAAAAAAAGGAAAAAAAAGAAAAGCCTTAATTGTACTTTTGTAAAAAAAAATGTTATAACTCGTAATAAATATTTGAAAAATTGAACATTCAACTACCGACCCCCGGTCGATTTAGTTACTAGCGACAGATGATAAAATATTAATATAATTAAAAAAAGAACTTTTAATAATTAGCCTGCCGGGGCTAATAAGGGAAAAAGAAGAACAAAATAATTTTCCGAAACAGTAGTTCGGCAACATTAATTTTTATGCTACCGTCGTCGTAACTCATCTTCGACGCAATTCGATGCAACATTGCAGTTCAACTTTTTTATGGCACTACACACATTCTGCTAAGAATTGACGCCCGTTAATGCGGCCCGTGTCTGTGTACCTAGGCGTATTTTCAAGGTTACTTTGAAATTTTACAAATATCATCCGCAAAATTTCAATTCGCTGTTTCTGATTCGGCGCACCTGTTACGACACCATAACGTGTCTATATTAAAATGATTCCAATATATGAAAATATTTCGAAAACACACGAATAATATAACAATAGGTTGTTTTTATTTTTCGGCTGTTTTTGTATTTTTCCCCTTTTCATCAGAACTGCGTTGCTGGTGATTTTCGCGACGAATGCAATAAGACAAAAAACGATAAAAACAAGCTCAGTCAAGTACGATATCTCATGCGCTGAGTATTTTCCGTCAAATTAAAGATAAAACTATAATTTACATATTTACACAATAGCTTAATTCAAAACGAAGAAATCGAACTTTCAAGAATTTTCCAATAAGAATACCGATAATATAAATTAGAATACATACACAGCGCCATAGATATTACCATACTGGTAATATACGCACCCCAATGGCCCACATCCTCATCAGAGTGTTCCATTATCGCCCTATCTGTATATTTTACAATCGTCATTAACATTTACTGAAAATTACATACCGCAATTAAAAGTTATACACATTTCTCGGTTGATATTCAAACATAATATTTTATAGAAAATGCGCCAACAATGTGAAATAACGATTATTTATTTAGTAAGGACATTTGTTTAAATAAATTTCCATTTTCAATTTTATTAATATTCTCTTTTTCTACGATGTTTTTTTCAATCATAATTTTAAAAACGATAAAATACTCCTTTGGAAGAATGTAATACGTTTAACGAAAAATAAACGCGCAACCTTTCACTAACTCGAAGCGGACGTCTGTACTAATTTCAAGCTCGCTTGTTAGGAGGAATAAAAAAATATGGAATATTTAGTTAAATCCTTTTCTTACCCCTTTTATTAGTTCTTTTTTTTTTTTTTTTTTTTAAATTTTGGTTTCGTTCTATAATAATGCTAGAGCGTTAACGTTACACTTGGTTAATAATTATTTCCTTTCCTATTGTTTGAATATTTAAATGTGTATATCACGGCCTTTCAGACAAAAAAACGTCTACAGCCTTTACGTGAGAAACGCTGTTGACCATTCCGTTGGCCAACTAAAAACCAAACGTTATTTCATTTCTTACGCAATCATGCGATGGAGAACCGTGCCGATAACTACGATTGACAGCGCCCTTGGGTTTAGTGTCTGACCGAATATCAACCGAACCTTCAACTTTAACCGAAACTTTGGTCGTAATGCTTTCTTTTACACCATTTCGTGCTTTTTAAAGATGGAACGCTATTACATATTTGAATTCATTAAACAATGACCACCCGTTACTCTTAAAGACAGATACAATACATATTGAAACGAAATGGTTTCTCCTCAGGGATATAGACAAACGATGGAACCCGCTCAATTTACCTGATCCTTTATACACTACCATTCGGTTTAAATTTCAAAAATTCCTTTCAACAGAAACAAGAAACACGTTTCCGGCAAAACAGTGAAAATGGAAGACCTTCTCTTAAAATATTTGCTTTTTGAAGTTTACGTTATTTCATAAAAACCGATTCGTTTTTAACAGACAATAAATAGAGAAATGACCGTTGTTTTTGAATTATAATATTAGACTGTTTAATTACGATGACTATTACTTGGGTAAATTTTTATTTTTTTTCGAAAAAAAAAATTATTATACAATAGGCGTATTTGAATGTCCAACTTTTCCGTATTCGCTAGTATCTTTTACATATTAGCGTCAAGTAAAAAACCGAAGTCAGACCGAGCAACAAGACAGTTAAGAAACGAAGTCGAAATAGAATGAGAAAAAAGTAAGTCGCGGTTGTTAAAGTACAGAAAAGAAACAGAGAAGCGAGTACCAGTAGCGGATCAAGCTCATTCAGACTAATCGGTATATAATGGAACGGCGCTGAAGATGTTTCACTGAAATCATTTGGGCAGAGAACGGTGACATTCGATGACGGCTTTTTTTTCTCCGACTCATCAACAGAGCAGATTTGCCAAAAAACAATTAGCGGACAAGAAAGAGTCGGGGTTATACAATCCGATCTTAGATATCGTTAATATAATGAATTTAGTAGCAGAGATAACGAACGGAAGAAGAGAAATATAAGAATATAAGGAAAGATGAGAGAGATCGGAGGAATAGTAGAGGAAATTATTATTGAAGGAAATTCTGTACGACCAAAATGTGAACCGTGACGAAGAGAGAAATAAAGGGAAGAATAGGAATTTTACTAGGAATACAGAGGCCGGTTTTCAAAAATCAACAGGTAGAGGAATGAGTGAGAGAACGCGAGATTCGCGAGATTTGAAAAATATTCGATTTCACGGATTATAAACTTTTACAATTTCTAATGTGGTTTTTCACCCGAAATTCGGCGCATTTAAAATGTTAAAAATGCTGCAAGTGTATTCGCCAGCATCAGAGCTGTTTTAATTCGATAAACAGAATAAAAAAAAAAAAAAAAAAAAACAAACAAAATTAGTCTACGACATTTAAAATTCTCTACATGCCGATCAACCGAGGCTATCTGACGAAACGAAAGTCCGATAAAAAATCACAAATCCCACCCCACCCCCCCAATACAGGCACTTAATAGACGCCCCAATGTTTAACGATCTGTAGATACACGAAACATTTTTCTTTAACAGATTCATTTTTTATTTATTTACTTTAGTTTTTTTCTTTTTTTTTTTTTTTTTTGCTTTCAAATGTTGGACAAAAAATAGAAAGTAATATAATGATTTTGAAATAATTTTCTAGTTTATTAGTACAAATTGGAACTGGTACGACATAATGCAGGAGTCTCACGTGTTAATACGCACAAGCTAATGATCAAGCACCGGCTTATCTGTTACACGGTTAATGTAGAAAATACAAGCGTCCAACGCGATTATCACGTAAAGAAAACGTGATTTTTTTATTTGTCAAATGGATGAGAGAGAATCTCCATTGTGGCAGGCTAACAATAAGGCGCAGATTACCTTTTTTTTTTGCGATCCACGCGCAAATGAAGAAGTGATAATAATTAACCGAACACGCTGATTTTAATTGGAGGCTGTGTTATATATTATAATCTGAATGTGCATTAAAGCGGTACGCTACCTCATTTCCTCCTTTGCAATCTCAGAGACGCCTTTAAAAGAATTAAATTTCATCCAGTACAACTCATTTATGCCATCTCCGTTAACATATTTACGCTACACTTGGCGCATAGCTGAGAGTAAACACAAATAAACAAATGACGTGTATTTAACAAACTGTTACAATCTCTACGAATATGTATATCGTAAGAATCGCGCATCTGGGTAGGCCTGCAGGAAACAGAAATAAAAAAAAAAAAAAACGATGCAAATTAAATTACCAGAAAAAAAAATAAAACACCGTCAAAATGCGACCGAAGAAAAGTGATAAAAGCAAAAAATAAAGCATAAATTGATAAATGAATGAAAAAGAAAATACTGATAGAAATGCATCACATTTCATCCTTCCACGTCCATGTACCTTTTATATTTCCATTGAGTTTTTTTTTTTTTTTTTGGTTTTTTTCACTTGACAAAAGGAAGGCTAGTGCATTTTTTTTATTTTTAAGGTATTAAGAAATAGCGAGCACCGAGAATTATTCGGCAACAACCATTTCACGTCACGTGTAATTTTTGGATGTTACGATTATTCGAATATATACGAAACTAGAGTCTGAGACGTGGATCAGTCTGCTCAAATCTTATTATTTCCTTTATTGAAAACAGCATACACAAGCACGGACCGCATTTGTGATCAAGGCCGTGTCCACGGGGTGTTTTTTGGGGGTTAACCTCCCCCCGCCCCATAAGAACTGAAATAGTTATTATGAATACACAAAAATCTGAAAAAAATCAAAAATTTAAATATTGATTTTTTAGGGTGTTCTTACCTACTTTAAAAGAAAAAAAGAAAAAATATCCTCCATATTATTTTTAGGTACTTCATTAATATCTTAAGAAAAAAACTTTTTATTACGAATATAATCAATAACATATGTGTAATTTTTATTAATATTCATATACGGGGTAATTCATTTATGTAAATTATTAATATATAAATCAAAATGATGGAAATTATTAATAGTATGAATATTAGTGAAAAATGTATTGTTATTTATAAATCATGCGTAGAAAATTTTCAAACCCCGCGTTCAAAATTCTGGGCACGGGCCTGTTTATGATATATTAAATATGTTTATCCCGGGAAAGCGTGTCAAGCGATTCTTCTTTAAAAATTCATGCAACGATCACTGGTACACGAAAAGGTTGGTTACTAGTAGTCGGGCGTCTTTTGAATGACTTCGGTTTTATCGGGATTAATTTTAATTTTGTCACTTTTTTTTTTTAAAAACGATTCAATTTTATCGTAGCTTTTGTTTTAATTTTTAATAGCATCGATTCCGTGTGATGAGCAAAATATTACGCGGGATCCGACAAGGCTATCTGAACCACTTTTAGAGAAGGTGTACTTAAGTATAACACAGTTAAATAGGTAAATGATATTTAAATGTCACGTGGTGTCTAAAGCCTTTCCAATGGAAGAGGAAAGCATACTGCGAAATATTACAGGATTAAAAAATCTTTTTAAACTTGAGCGCAGGAAATCTAATTTGTAGAGGTAGCTAGTAGAAATGAAATTAAGAAGATCGAAGTTGGCGAGTGGAGTCAGTAACCGAGAATGGTTTGTACAAAACAGGCATTTAGCTTTTACGGTAGATCGGATCAATTAGCCACGACAACAGCTTTATATTCCATTAAAAGCGCGCTCCATTACTTTTATTTATTTTAGAACTCATCAACCATGGGCATTAACCGAACCCGCTGTTAATTCTCCTCCCAATAATATTCAAACCGAGAGTTCTACTCGAACCGTACGTAAGAGGCCACGGTTGCTGGCCAGAGGAGTTACAAACGATAATTCCGATTTTGTAATCGAATCAGTTAACTCCGATAAAATATGTGCGATGCACTTAAAGTAGACAGATTCGTAATAGGAACAGAATTCAAAAGAAAAACACAGAGGTTTAAGTGCAAAACAGTGATTACGTCGGAACGCCGTTGTTCCCGGAACTAATCGAGAGAATTGTGAATTTTAAATTTAAATAATTTCTAAAGCGTCACTAAAGGCAGCATTTATCCATTTAGGGTCTAACGAAACGATCTGGTCGTCAAGCAATCGATTAAAATTACTCTCATATGCGCAGGAGCATACTTTCCGGTTTTAGCATCCGATTAAAGCCTCGCGCATACTTTCAACGCACCTTTCTCACCTTTACTTCCAGACGAGCTAGGCGACAAATGGTATAATACTTGTTGATCGGTAAGCTAATCCGGCGAATTCCTCGTATTCGAAGATAAGGCTTACTGGTAAAAAGATGATAAAACAGGACCCTTTATTTTTCCTCATTATTTATGATGCTCTTACACACTTACATTCTACGAATATTCATTCAAAGGTACAGACAGGCAGCATAAAAGGAAAACTTAAGAAGCCCGATGACGATGGCTGACCATTAAAAATACGTTTCCTCCCGTACAAAAACACCGCGTCCGACAAGTTTATCTAGCTGCACGAATACGACATTCGGGTTTTCATTATCGAAATTTTATATATTACATACACATCCTCACTCTCACACACACGCACACACGCGTATATGTAGAAACATGTATAGTGTATACACAATAAAGCTGGAAGATTTTCAGAGTCCAAGACACATTCGGTGATTTAAGTTAAGCCAAGCGGAAGATGAGAAAAAAAGGAAATTATCTTTAGAGTAAAGTAGTTTCAGCAGACATAGCTAATTAACTACTCTATTTGCAACAGCGTAATTCCTGGCACGGAAATAAAAACACACCATCTGTGGCAGAGCATAGTTGGAAAGGATTTTTAACGACTTTAAACGCCTTCCGATATAGCACCCTTCACAGTACTACGATAATTAAATCGATTCCACCGGCATCACACAAAGAGAAGTGTCTTATCCCCCCCCCCGACATGTAATTCTTTTGTTTTTGGTTTTTCTTTTTTCAAAATGCAAAAACAGAGATGAGCGCTAAGTAATTCTTTTTCGGTGCGTCATTAATCTAACATTCGACAATTCATTTTTAAATAATTTTTTTGATTTCCAAGACTTTTAATGGTTTTTTTTAAAAAAAAAAAAAAAAAAAAAAGGAAAAAAACAGTTTATATTTATCGACCGCAATTGTTTATTGAAAACGGCTAACGATTATTTTTCAACTGTCGTTCTGATAAGTCATCTCGAAAATAAATAAATACGAGTAAATAAACAAGTTCAGTCAGGCATGATGTTTCATGCGCTGAGGATTCCGTATGTCAAGTTAACGATTACTATCATATTTATATTTACATAATACTAAATTTGAAACAGCGAAATCTGATTTTTCGCACCGCAAAGAGAGAGAGAGAAAGAGAGAGAGAGACGTACTTTTTAGCACTTTTTTGCAATTGTCGCTATCTTCAAAAATTTCGTTAAGAAAATGAAATGCGTTTTTATTTATTTTTTTGCCGCCCAGGGTAATCGATTAGAATGAATTTATATCTATTGTTTTATTTAGAATTTCAATTGTAATTTATGATCCAATTTTGAAGTTTATAAGTCAGACCGTTCGTGAGTTATCGGATATTTTAATTGAATATTTTTTCGGTCCTTTCATTAGGATTCCGTAAGTCACATGTTACTTCGTCCTATATGATTACATTAAAAACAGCAAAGAACGATCGGATAATTTTACAGCTTTGCAGTGCCATATAGCTGCAAAGCAGGTAAGGAAAACAGGAAAATTAATTAAAAACTTCACTCGGGACGAAATTCGAGACTAGTCTGTGAGAAACAGCTCTAGGTTCCGAAGCAATTTTCGGAATTTACGCGACTTACAAATGCTACTTCGCTGGCTAATAAATGCCTACATGCCGACATATATTTCGGTAGTTGGTAGTAGAAATTTGATCGACAAAAATATCGATATTTAAAATGTTTATTTCGGTTTTAATCGATGGCGACACGGATGCGGAAGAAGATTAGACTGGACATAACACAATATCTATACTAAGTCTATAACATTAATCGTCTGTTGCGGTCTTTTTTTAAGAATATAAATAAATTCCTCTTGCGCTGCGTTAAGGTCCGTAATTGACACCCACTCCCTCAAAAAAAAAAAAAAAAAAAGAAAATATCTTTTTGGGATCTATCCGATATTCACTAAGTAAAAATAGAAATTTTCTCTCGATTTTCTATCGGTGTGTCCTTTCGATTTGGTATTTCTTATTTTTAACAGTTGTGCTATGTATTTCCCAAGCATGCTTGTAAAAAGGCAGTATCGATAATTTTTTTTTAAAATAAATGAATATAAAAGCAGAGAACTGAAAACCGCCAAGGTTTTTACAATGCATAAAAACATTCGTTTCAATAAAAGTTACAACCGCGTTAATACATACACCCTGTCAAGAAAGTATCGGGAATTGTCAATTTAAATCTCCCGGGTAATAGCTAGGCAGATAATTTTTTTTTTCCAGGTTGGTACAACTGTTTTGTATTATGATGCCTATTTTTAGCGCGATCTGTCAACCAGTGTGTTTACAGCAGCTGTTAAAATCAGTCGACCTTGAAGGTTTTGTCGAAGTTTTACAATGAGTGAAAATATTGAACAACGTACTTGTGTTAAATTCTGTGTTTCGAACGAAATTTCTTGTGCCGATACACTGAAAATGTTACAGAAGGCTTTTGGTGAATCTGCTTTATCAAAAACGCGGGTTTACGAGTGGTACAGAGCGTTCAAGGATGGTCGGGAGACGGTCGAAGACATGCCTCGCTCTGGACGGCCTTCAACGAGTGTGACCGATGATAACGTCGATAAAATCAAGGAAATCGTTGCTGAAAATTGTCATGTGAGCTTGAGAGAGATGGCTCATGGATTGGGCATGTCACACGAGAGCGTACGTACGATTGTGCACGAAAAATTGGGTATGCAACGCGTTGCGGCTCGGCTTGTTCCGAAAGACCTGAATTTCTTTCAAAAAAAGTACCGAGAACAGGTAGCTGCAGACATGCTGGATCGAGCCAATTTGGATCCTACCTTCTTGGAAAAGATAATTACTGGTGACGAGACATGGGTGTACGAGTACGACACGCTTACGAACCAGCAATCGTCCGAATGGCGGCCAATTGGCGCGCCAAAGCCGAAAAAACCTCGCCAAAGCCGATCGAAAGTGAAGATCATGTTGATTGTTTTCTTCGATATTCGAGGCGTGGTACACTATGAATATGTGCCAGCTGGACAGACAGTCACCAAAGAGTTTTACTTAAGTGTTTTGAGACGTTTGAGAGAGGCTATCCGTCGTAAACGTAACGATTTGTGGGTCGACAATTCTTGGATTCTCCATCACGATAATGCGCCGTCTCACAAAGCCATAATTGTGAATGAGTTTTTGGCCAAACACTCGGTAAATATCATCGAACAACCGCCGTATTCACCAGATTTAGCACCCTGCGACTTCTTCCTATTCTCAAAACTCAAATTTCCGCTACGGGGAATGCGCTTCGAATCGATTGATGACATCAAGACGAATGCGACGCGAGAGCTAAAGGCCATCCCGGAAACCGCCTATCAGAAGTGCTTTGCCGAGTGGAAAAAGCGTTGGCATATGTGCATCGCTTCGAATGGATGTTATTTTGAAGGTGACAAAATAAATTTGGATGAAAATTAAAAATTGTTCGTTTTATTTAACAATTCCCGATACTTTCTTGACAGGGTGTATTTCCCGGTAAAACCCACACGAAACACATTACGCGTTAACGTTTCGAACGGACAAATACTGTACCCGTCTTCAAAACAATGAAACGGAAGATAATTTGAGATCGCACAGCGCCAAGAAAACACGAATCATATAATTAATTTCGAGAACGCGGTTATTTTAACGAAATCGCATAAGTTGGCAGTTAGATTAGTTAAATGATCGAAATTGAAAAACATAAAAATTTTATCCGCGACGACGGCTACAAAAATAAATGTGACTGCGGACCGTTATTAAGGCAGTTGGTAACCAACCATAGGCGAGCGAACTGCCTGAGAAAATTTCATATATGTTATATGTATATATGTGTGTGTGTATGTGTAAGTGTGTACCATTTCCAATCACCCTTCGTTTCATTGATGTTCTGAAGATGAACAGTGATTATCTATTTGAAACGTTAACACGTAATATGTCTAATGTAGATTTTACTAAAAATATTAATACGGTTGTATTGATAAACCATGAAAGTTTAAATTATGTTTCCAAAAGAGTATACCCCCCACTGACATTTAAAAATAAATAATAATTTATCGAATTCGGTATTAGTACGAAGTTGTAAATAAAAAATTAAAGAACAAAATGAGAATTCTCCGAGAAATTAACATTTTTCTGCCCTATACGAGAAACAACCTGATTTCATCGAAAAAAGTTCAACTACTTAAATCGCGAGGGGAACAAAGTATACACACGCAGACAAATGAAAATCAAAAATGTGATTTTTTTTTTTTTTTTTTTTTTTTTGAGCATGTCGGCTAAGGACGTTACTCACTTCAACGGTATGATGGTATTAATAATTATAAAGGAAAAATATTACAAATGGAACATACGAAAGAAGCTAACAAAGGAATAACCAAAGGAGACGGAAAAGAAAGGATGCTGTGAGCGCTGTAGGGCGTAGGGAGGCCAAGACGCAAAAGACCGGAATACAGTATCGCGCGTTCTGAAGAAATGGAAGGACATTCAAGGAAAATGTGGTTCGCATCACAAACGAAGTTTGCTTCTAACGGATCAAATGGACAAAGAGGAGACTGAGTAATGGAGAAACGAAAGAGCGAAGCAGGAAGCAAGCTGTGGTTTAACCGAAGTCTAATTATGGATGAAATAGTTGACCGCCTCATGTTGGGGAAATCAACAAACCACGGAAAAAGAGGAGGAGTGGGTTGTATGGATAAGTAAAAGGAAGCAGGATTGGAAAAAGAAGAAGGATAGAGATCAGACCAACAGTCACGATGGCATCGCGAGGAAAGAGTAAGAAGACTTTGAGCTGGGAAATGCCTAATAAAGCGACCGTTTAAAGCAGCCGAACGTGCCAACGAGTCGACTAACTCGTTGCCCGAAATTCCACAATGACTAGGAATCCACAATAGATCAATACGGACAGAACGGGAATGAAATAGATGTGAAATTAAGGAACGTATGTGAAGCACGATAGGATCAGCGGATGGTTTAGGAAAGGGAGTAGCAATGGCTTGTAAAACGCCTTTTGAATCAGAAGATAAGAGAACCTTGGATATGTTGTTAGAGGAGGCTATAAAAAGGATTGCCTGTAAGATCGCAATAGATTCGGCTAGGAATATGGAGGAGAACGAGGGGAGTTTGAACGACTCAGAATAGCCGAAATCCGGCAAAGTAAAAGCCGCTCCAACCCCCAAAGCTGACTTTGAGCCATCTGTAAAAATTAAGGTATACGAAGGAAAGAGCGAGGATAAAACATAGTTAAATTCGTTATGAGCAGCGGGAGAGGGAAGAGACTTGACATACGAAGGAAGAAAAAGTAAACTGGGTGAGTAAATAAAATCTAGGAAATTATAGGTAAAATAAGGGCATTTGTTGTAGGATAGAACAAAAGGAGAGAAGGCCCTGAGTCGTGAAGAAATCAAGGAAAGGATTGGGGTTTTACGAGGAGAGAAACGCCAGTTGTTGAATATAAACCAGTAGGAATTAAGTAAGTAGGAATTGGAAATATGAAGACGTTTAATCAGAAATCGTTCACCTAGATAAAGTCTTCGGATGAATAAAGGACAGGAACCAGTTTCTGCCAAAATGGCTGCAATAGGAGAGGAGTTCAAGGCACCGATACAAAGACGAAGACACATATTATGGATTTTATCAAGTTTAAGGAGAAGATATTTAGGAGCACTGGCGTAAAGGAACGAGCAATAATCGAATTTAGAAAGGATAGTGGCCCTGTATAGCATCAGAAGGATATAAGGATCCCCACCCCAATTACGGGAGGAGAGAGCCTTCAACCAATTAATCCTCTTGAGAGCCGACGTATAGAGATAATTTATGTGATGATGAAAGGACAAGTTACTGCTAAGAACAATGCCAAGGTAGGAGACAGAACTAACTAAAGGAATAGGAAGATGGCACACGGATAGATTGACTGAGGAACGACTATAAGGACGATAAGTGAAAACCATAGCTGCTGATTTCTCAGGAGAAGTAAAAAGGTGAAGATCGGATAACACATTATCCAGAGAGAAAAGAGAGTTGTTAAGCTCCATGACGGCGGAAGAAAGATTAACTGAGGAAGAGTAGATGAGTATATCATCGGCAAAGAATAAGGAAGTAGATGATATCCGAAGAGTAGCTAGGCTATGGAAATAGATGTTAAAGAGAGTAGGGCTAAGACATGATCCTTGCGGAAGACCCCGAAAGACCACTCTAGACTCCGAGAAGAAGGGAGTGGAGAGCTGAATTGATCTGTGAAATTACAATGTATATATATATATATATATATAAAAGTCGTATTTTCAGACTACTCCATGGGGAGTCGTTGCCTTATCTTAGCCTATAATTCTTATAGAAGAACCGGTGTCGATTGACTACGTCACACTCTTCTTTGCAAAATAAATTATTATATATATTTTATAAATTAAGTACACAGCTTTCAAAAATTAATTTAATTTAAATGCGACGGACGCTAAAATATATATATATATATATATATATATATATATTTCCAATTTAAGATTTGCGGATGACGTGGTTCTCTTGTCAAATTCCTTGGAAGAACTAAAAACTATGATAACAGAATTAGACAATGTGGGGAAAAAAGCTGGGCTTTCCATAAATATCGGAAAAACGAAAATATTTACAGAAAACCGAAACGCTAAAATAGTACAAGTTAATGGAATGGTTATAGAAATAGTAAATCAAGTAACGTACCTAGGTCAGCAATTATCTTTTGAAAATCGTACTGAAACGGAAGTAAATACTAGAATAACGAAAGCTTGGAACAAGTATTGGGCACTAAAATATATTTTTAAAGGCCCTTTTAACAATTACCACAAAAGTATAATTTTCAACGCGACTATTATACCTAGTTTAACATACGGCAGTCAAAGCTGGTGTCTGACTTCAAAAATTATTAATAAAATAAAGGTAACACAAAATACAATTGAACGGTCTATTTTAAATATTAAGAAAAAAGATAAAGTACCACTCAAACTGATAAAACAAAAATTAAAAAATAATATAGATGCAATCAGATATGTTAGAAGACAAAAATGGGCTTGGGCTGGTCATGTAGCAAGAATGAAGGATGACAGATGGACGTATAGAGCCACTTTCTGGTTTCTTGCACATTATAAAAGAAGAAGGGGGCATCAGTTGACAAGGTGGAGGGACGATTTTAGTAATTTTTTATTGAACAAAAATTTTCAAAGAGTAGCCATAGATAGAATTGAATGGGAGAGATTACAGGAAACCTTTGCTCATCATGGGCCGAGGAAATTTAATATTTAGTTTTTTCTATATCAAATTTATACTATTCATGTTTGTTATATAGTTTAAGAATTTCCTCAATAAAGGTTTATTATTATTATTATTATTATTATTATTATATATATATATAAGAACAACACTGGAAAATACCAATAAACTATGTTGTAGACAAGCTGGTTAAAACTTTTAGAACGACATTAAAATTTAATGTAGCAAATTTTAAGCGTACGATGTATATATTTAGCATAGCAAGACGACGTAATTAATCGGAACCGAACCCTTCGACGTTATTAATTCTTTCTTGTTTTCAAAACTGCGATGAAACACTTTTCAGCCATATATAAGACATTCAAATAATAGTACGAATGCGGAGAACTCCGTGCTTAAATATTAATCTGCTGGTACACACATTGAAAACGTATCGGTGATATTATACTTTCGTCGGGTTATTGGACTGCGCAAAGAATAATTGCACTTACACAGACCTCGTTAAGGACTGCGAGAGGGTGTTACGATTTTAAATATCGGCTAAAACACACTAAGAGATCGCTTTGTTCTTACCTATAATTATTACGATCGATTTAGATATCGGTTGAATTATTAATGCCGACAAAGAAAGAAAAAAAGTAACGATAATTTCCGGATAAATACCATTGCATTCAAGGAAAGAACTGGAGATTAAACAGGATTTATTTTGTAAATCATCATTGAAGTGTGGTTTCTTTCTTCCCACTTTTTTTTTTCAACACACCCAAAAAATTCCTCCAACTTCTTGCTGAAATGAGCATAGGTTTCGGAGAACCATCATTCGTATTACGAATTACGATACGATTTCAATTATTTCGCTTTTTCTTTATCACGGTAAACAGAATTAGCAAACACGATGACTTAAACAGATGCCAAACTTGTCCTCCGCTTTTTAATCGCATTTTCCAATTTATGCCGTATTCCAGAATGAATTCCAAAATCAGATCTCTAATATATACTACGTGTCACAACATTATTTATCATCTTCATGATAACCGACTATCCTGCAATACACAACTACCAAGAATAAAAGAACAAGTTTTTATTTATTCCGTATGTTATATTTCGATTAAATCAAAAGTACGGTAGACACAGCAGTATTTAATATGTAGACCACCAGCTCGATCATTACCTCAGAGAGTAGAGAACTTACCACGCATACTCTGATGATCGTAACTCCTGCGGCGTCTACAGTTACCATATCTAAAGTCACCACTAACGCCACTTTTTTAATTACTACGCGTAACAGAACTGTCATTGAACCAAGTCGGAAGTTAATCGATATTTGACGTCTACTATGTATAATTATTCGCTTAGATAGTTTCGAAAAAGGGGGGGGGGGGAAGAGGGGAAAACGAATTTACTCGATTTTCATATTTCAAAAAAAAATACCTTAAACAAGCTCGATAAATAAGTTTTTCTATTTATTCGAGACTAGACGGTTAACTGCGGTAAAGATTAATCGGTTGCGTGCGAATATTATTTTCCCGGTAAACATAGAAAGACGGGAATGTAGGCGCAGCGGTAATTAAAATTTCCAAACGCTATTATTGGTCGAGCAGAGCTCAGTGAAATATGTTCATTAGCGATGTTGACAGCAACTATCGGGACAGAATTTTCAGAAAAGTGGCACCGTGAACTGATAAAAGGGGATAGGATAGCGGAGTAATTTAAACGGCTGAAGCGATATCGCTACTTCGTTCGCCGAGGAAATTGCCTTCAGACAAACCGGGCAGCGTGGAAAAAGCCATTTCGAAATAATCGCCTCTATTTTGCTCCATTTAGCAGATATCGGCTCGACAACTCCGAAGTGAAAACGCATTTCAATAATCGGCCACCAAAGTTTTTTGCGAACGTTCTTTGCTTTTTCTTTTTTCTTTTTTTTTTTGTCTTTGTCGAAATTTTAATTGCACATATGTCGGAAAAATAATTACGTCTTCAATTTCAATTTATAAGCGAAATTTCAATTTCAAATAGGCGAAGCAGAAAACGTGCATATAAACAATAATACTATCTCTTTCGCCTATCAAAAACCGTTGCCCTAATCGAAAAGGCCAGAGCGAGAAAAATTCCCTTTGCTCGGCACATTTACCGCGAATTTAAATTCGGCCAATTACCTAGACCTTTTTTCCTCTTCTTCCTCACCCACTCCGTCATCGGCGAAAGAATAAAAAACTCCGGGGAATGGATTATGAATTGGTACAAAATCATTCGAAAGGGCTGTCCGAAAATTTAGAAAAAAAAAAAAAATCGCTTCTTTCTAAAGTGTTTAACGAAATCCTTAAATTTTTAGCTTTTCATGAAAACGGGGGAGAGGGAAGATATCTTTAAAACTGCTTTTACCGAAATACGCTGTAATTTCACGTGTGTAAAGTGTCCCCCACCTCATTCCGAGCAACTAGGAAATGCGAAGAACCTTTATCAGTTTATCATGCCGCCGCCAAGTGTGTTGCTGCAGGTGCGGAAGAGATTTTAACAAAGTGCAAATGTACAAAAAGCGAAGAAAAAAGAGAAACGTTAAACATAAAATATATTTCAGATATTCCACCACGCTCTAAGAAAATGTGTAGTCTCGAAGCCATCGAAAAAAAGAATATGTAAAAAAAAAAAAAACGGATAGTAGATAAGAGTTAGCGAAATGACCAAGTCTGAGTAAAAACTGGAAGCCGGTACACAAAGAGGCCCCCGTTGGATTCGTTCTTCCTGATTCATCTTTCACCAGTCGTTATGCTGCTCCTCAACTATCAGCTGCGAAAAATTCCTTCGCAATCAATGCTGCCATATCATCCCATTTTATCATTGTTCTCTTCCAATTCCACTTACTTCGCCCGTCAATAATTTTCCAACGCTATGCACTTGCGTACTTCGGTACATTTTCTTCCCTATACTACCACCATTTTAGATTTTAGCAAGCCCCGCTTTATATATTCCACACATATTCCAGTAAAATAAATCGAAAAAAATTTCAACCCCTTGGTGTCTGTCTTTCTTCTTCTTACCGGGAAAACACAGAACACCTCGGAAAAACTGATTTCCTCTTTTGTTAAATTTTTCTCTTCGTTTCAATAATTCCACACACCTTGTACACACATTTAGGTAAAAATAAGAACACGATGTAAATGTGTACATATGATTATGTCGGCGGAAAAAAAAAAAGAACTTACAACCGAAATTCGCATTATTCTCATCCGTATTGTTGTACGGTGTTAGAGGAAAATCTAATTTCATATATATTTACTTCTTTTCTAATAATGATTTAATGATATTTCCGTAAGAAATACGCGCGCGTTGCACACTACTACAGCGAGCTATTACGCAATAAACGTAGCCAGTGATAAATTTACGGCGAGGAGGCAACTTAATTATAAAAAGCGTTTAATAAATTCGGTTAATGTAGAGCTTAAAAATTACAATTGAAACAAAATTAAGTCGTTTCTATAAATAATTATTAATATAGTTTACACGATAACGTAAAAATACGCAATAGTTCTACTAATTTATTTATTCATTTTATGTTTTTCGTACTGGTTTATATTTCTTTTGAGTGTCGCTGCGAATGACCGATTAATTTTAAATTCTAGTCCTTATTTTAACTGAATTAATAGTACACACTTCGAGACCGTCGTCACGTTAACGATCCGAACAAGACTGCGACTACTTGGCTCACTTACTTTAAAGAGTAGGACCGTAAAAACCGCTAAACTCAATCGCTACGATGGACCTCTTGCCGATTATTCTTATCGCCATTCAGGGCCATTTCGTAGACGTTTTAAGTGAAATTCGAACAACTCCTTTCAAATCGCACTGCGTAATAATATCCTTACAGAAGTGTGTAAGCGTGTCGCGGGCCTCTTGTTAAATTTAGTCAATTAAAAAACGCCAGCAGCAGTCCTCCGTTGCAGTTCGGAAAACACGTGTAAGCCAATAACATTACCAACGAAATTACATACGAGTGTACGACTAACATTGTTATTACATTTTCCTTGCTTTTATTCGGATTATCTTTCTAAACGCAGCAGCGTCGAATTGTAAATTTTTTTCGTTTTATTTCCGAAATAAGATTTTATTGTAGTTTGCCCGTTAACGGTATTTTCCCGGAACAAACAAAAGGGAAATTACAAAAAAAAAAGACAAAAAAAAAAGAACAAATTAAAATTAATTCGAAAAAAAAAACAAAAAAACACAAAAACAATTCTTTATAAAAAAAAAATTGAAGAAAACGTTTTGAACATCTCCATTTATTAATTTCTATCGAAAGGTGTTGTTCTTATAGACAACTTGCTCAATGCTGCCTATACCTTCGAAGCGTGATAATCGATTGTCTTAAACCCGGGCAAGCGACAACAATGGCAGTTTCATCAACGACACAACGTGGTAATAAATCGGACATGGGGAAGGTAATGCGCGACTTCTTACACGCCGACACACACATCCGCGTCATGTCTAGACACTTTGCTGTCCGATATATCGATGGCTACGTTGTTTCCTTCAGTTAATTTAACATTTCGACGCGTGGAGCTTGAAATTAACCGCAACGCAATCGCAATTTTAACGAATCTACGCCGAAAACGATGGTAACATCCATATTTTAAGAAGTACCGAAAGATCTGCGAGAGTGCGCGGTTTAATTGTAATAACAGACGACTTATAATGAATTTCGCGGAAAATCCTGGCCGAATAATGGTAGAACCTCCCCGCGTATTTGGGAATTTCTCAATTCTAATCATTTAAGTGTCAACGATGATAGAAAAAAAAAACCGTTATATGTGAAACAAAACGATTTTTTGCACAGATCCCGGACAGACCAACGCGCTTTACTGTCAAAATCATTACACCCCCGATTAATGATTACGGCTAGGATTTTCTTAATCCGCGCCAGGAAACAGTCATTTCGGTTGAACAATGAATCGAAGAAAAATTTTCTAGAATAGGTCTCAACGATGGCGCAAATAAAAGCTCGATGGCAATTAAGTAGTGACAAACGTTCTTGAATTTTTTCCCATAACCGCTGATATGAACCGTCGGTTATGTCCGATTCAAAGGTTTGCAGAATTTATTACTGAATTTTTTCCCATAACCGCTTCATAGTATTCGTCGGTTATGTCCGATTCAAAGTTTTCCAGAATTTATTGCTTAGTAACTAGTCACGCAAAGCTGCTAGACCATCATGCAGTTTCATTCGTTCAAAAAGTGACTAAGTTTGCCATTATGATACGTGTCATTTGTTTCAAAAGACAAAGAAAAAACGCCCTTAAGCTTATGTTTAAAATGTACACGTATTTCTTTAAACATTTAAAACAGCCATTATCCGCAACTCGCCCAAAAGCGAACATCCTGTTTCCATTCGGCTACAATTCATATTTTATTAACATCATTTTCAAGCAAAAAATACCGTAAAATTATCGGCAATTAATAATGTTTATAATAAATGTCTTTTTTTTTAAGCATTTATGTAAAAAAAGAATATTAAAAATACAAAATAACCTTCGAAAAAGAAAACAATTACTTCAGAGAACCGGACGAGTTTCCGATGAGTGCGAGAAAGAAAAAAAAAAAAAAAAAAAGGGATATTTACTAAATGGATCGGAAAACACGCTTTAAACGAACACAAAACCACTGACACGAATTTCCTCGAAGAATTAGCCTTCGCTATGTGTAAAATTGCTCGGCGTCAACCGTTCAGTGTACACAGTGCGGAAATTTTCAAACGCTTTCGCTCGGAAAATTGTCAAAATTATTAATCAGCTGCGAGAAAGGATAAATATTAGACGAGACAATAATCTGAGGATTAGAAAAACACTCTGGCTAAATATTAATCGGCGAGAAATGTAAATAAGAATCCGGATAATTAACGAAAAACAAGCGATCGCGTAAATTCTGACCAGGAGCATATAGATGCTGGCAGAGCATAAAGGATTTTGAGTAGTACAGGAAACGGCTGCGGAGGGGGAGGGGGAGAAAAGATTATAGACGCATTCGAAATAATTGGATTTGGTATATTGGAAGCCGTACATTAGTTACCTAGGCAACCAAGTTGCCGTTCGCGTATTTCTCCTCTCGATGGTACCGACGCACACGTAGTTGCAAAGACCGATTATTTCATAAAGGCAGCTTTAATTTTTTTTGATTCTCCTAAAATCTTCCATCTTGTAAAAATAGAGAATAATTAATAAATGCGAAGCTTCTTCAGATAATATTGCATAAAATATGTGCTGTAATATATTTACCGCGGGAACATACCATCTTCACTATACTAAAAGCGAAAAAACAAATGTCAAACTGTGTAAATGTATAAAATTCCGAATTAAAAAAAAAAAAAAAAAAACAAAGAAAGAGAAAGGTCAGCAAAGATATAGAGAATATATTATCCGAATATCTGAGGGAAAACTAATTTAAAAATATCCAAGTGCATCGCCATTCATATGAACCGTAAAATATATCTTGTTTCTGAGAAGTTACCTATCTCTCGATAAAAACGAATCTCATATCAGACGGGGAAATGTTTATTTATTTATCAAAGAACAATGTCGTTCGCGCGTAGTAAAACTCTTATTACAATTTAACATCGTTACTATTTTCTATTTTTAAATACGGGATCGGCGGAATATGTACTTTTTTAAAAAAGACATTCCCGCTTTGTGTACATTCAGTTTAAAATTTCAGCTTGACTCTCGCCCGTTTAATACCGTTTAAAGAAGATTCGAAATAAACGATTTTTTTGTCGTGTAACAAAATAAATGTTAATTATTGTTGTAAAAAAAGTAATTTTAATCGGTGAAAATATAAAAATTAAAATATCCTGTATAGTTTGCAACGGGGCTCGGCCCCCTATTTTTTTAAAAAGGCAAATATTGTACTACGTTAATAAGACCGCACGATTTTATTCGCATAAATATATAACTTGTGTCGATGCGATGATAGCCGCTAGTACGGATTCTTAAATAATCGGTGAGAAGGGGGGCTGAATTATCGAGCGGAGCGATTAAAATTTATTGTAAACGAAATAATCGTGTGCAAATAGCGAAGTCGTAAAGCATCATGATAGACACACAGAAACAATTGGAATTACAGTTCTGTAATGATTAAAAGTTGAAGATTCTGATCAGTTTTAAATCGTACTAAGCGCTAAATTTGTACAACAATAATATACGAAAAAATCAAACAATACAACGAAATATCATCTCCTGTTATTAGAGTTACCGACGGTTGTCCTATCAGCCTCGGTATTTTTTTTAAAAAATGTAAAAATGGATTTTTTATAAAAAAAAAAAAAAATCAATAAAAATGAACTCAACAATCCACTCTATGTAATAATTACAGAAAATAAGTATCAGCAGTCACGGTTTACATTAAACAATAAAAATAAATAAAAAAAAACAAAAAAAAAAAAAAAACAGTATCTAAGGTTCGTTTAATTCAGCCTTCTTTCAAAACAACGTTAGACAATAAAACTATATGTTTAAATAATTGATCTGGTTACCTGCACATCACGTCCAAAAACGATGAAAATATTATATAGAAGATACAAAAATGATATTCATGGATATCCTGAATTCTACAAGGGAAGATTTCCTTTTCTATAAAACGCAGTTCGATTCTACTAGTACATGTAGTGGAGGAAGAATGATCCCCTTTTTTTGCATTCTTAAGAAAAAAGGTTCAATTACGATAACTTTAAATCGATATGGACATTGTGTGCCTTTGTAATTAAATCACGTTAACGTTATTTTATTAAATGAAAAAATTTATAAATACGAATGTTTTTTTTACTGCTTTTATTTGATCAAAAACTGACTTTTTAAGTTTCATCTAATGGTTACTTTTCGAAATCGCTCCCATTTGAAATGATTTTTTTTTGGGAAAATCTCATTATCAGTTCTGAGCAGTAGTAGTAAAATAAGGTAAGAGGTTAATCGAAATGTAGATCAAAAAAAAAAGAAACAAACAATTATAGAACAACGATAGAACGATTTACGCGCAACATTACTAAATAACAAAGCAGTTATTATTGTAATTTTTATTAGTCTATTAGTTAAACAAGCATAAAAAACCAGCTACCACAAAATTACAAGTATAGAAAAATTAAAAAAAAAAAAAAAAAAAGTTCTTACACGCCTCTTTATTTATTTTATAATTCTCTATTAACAAAACAAACGACGTGTTGGCACGTTAATTTTGTATTTGATTTTAAAATAACGATTTTTTTTTTTTGAATGGAGGGAGGGCTTGCCAACCACAGAAGCATTTTAATCCCAACGCAATGAGAATATTCAATACTTTTCAATGTGCGGGAGCGAAATTCGAACCAGGTTCTACTCGAACGAAACACCATTAGCCAATCAAACACGCTACGGTACAGAGTTGGCTGAAAAAATATCTTTCCAGAAATTGCTCAAAAAAAAACATAATAAATAACTAAAAGGAACATTTAAATTTTACAAATGAATCATATTTATATATAAGGATGATAAAGGGACACATTTAGTAAAATTCGCAAATCTTCAACATCATTCAATTATACAGTTCCGAATAGTGTTAACTTTATTACAAACAATGTATATCCGAAAATTATTTAATATGTAAATCAGGTCAAGGAAAGACACACAAAATCCCAATTAGAAAAGAAAACAAATTTTACCCCGATGACGTCAGATGAGGATAATGTGGAAAAAAAAGGGAGTAAATAAATGACGCGTAATGTGAAATCATCTTGCAAATGGAAAGTACTCCTTGTTTCTTTGTAAAAATATTAAATGGTCGCGTGAATTACGTCAATACATCCGCTAATAAATGAAGGAAATGTAATAATCAAAGTCCACTACTATTTCCCGGTCAAGTGAAAACGTTTCCGTAAATTATCGAATTTCTGAAGTCAACGGCCAACGCGGTCGAGGTAATTGATCCGAGCTACATTTTCCTCCTTTCGATGATGTTGCTAAAATAATTTAGATGATCTAATATACATTGTTATTGCGTTCAATCATACTTTCAGATTTTTTCAGTTACGCGGGAAACTCTTATTCCGTACTGTTTCGATGTTGCTACATAAAAGTCCGATTATGCACCGAGCAATTCGAGATATAAATAAAATTCATCTCCGTCGCAATACCGAAAATTGTTAACTAAATAAAATCACATGGTCACGATGAAATAGGCTGTGTATCTGCGAAACACCTTTGTTATTTATGTACGCGCGTATATTCTTCGGAAATGTAATTAGCAGAGGTAGAATCTTGAATATAAAACGTTATGTGCGATAAATGCGCGGTGCTGCGTGTATAAGAGGCTGGGAAAATTGTAAAGTTAAATGATTAAAAAAAGTTCAGCAAAAGCTAAAAATTACGACGAGAAAGTAAAAATAAATCGTTTTTAATAGCTTAATTAGGGGTGGGGTGGGGGGGACAGCGCTGCTCTTTCATTAAATATTTGAACCGGCTGAATATAAGTGTATTCTCGATCGATATCCTCAATATGAAATATGAAGGGTCGTCGTCCAGTTTGCCCAGATAAACTGTAATCAGTTTTTGATATTTCAGCCGCTATTTATAATCTGGCCATTGATAAAAACAAGCTGCCTCTGTTTCTCCTTATTAGGCAATTTGATTCTTCGTCCGTGATGCAGAATATAGCCGTAAGCCGATACCTGTCAGCGACGTACTATTATTGGCCGAACTGGTCGAGAAAAGAAATGGCCAATAATTTGCGAGAAGCGGTTCCACAAAACGATTCGCAAGCCCTTCGGCAGCTTCAGAAAATTATACGTCTACCTCAGCAGCAGCCGATGATATCATCGGCCGTCTTTACACAACAATGTGTTTTTTGGTCGCTGGTTAACGTGTCCGATTTTTTGTTTTCTTTTTCAAAGATAAATTACGTACGCACCTCGTCAAGAACATATACCATTCTGCTTTAAAATCCGGGGCCGCTCGCTCTTGGACAATTTCCACCCAACTTATACCATTTAAACCCGATATAAATACCATTTAAACCATCATCAGTCGTGCGATAATGAAACAACAAACAAAAGCAAAAAGGAATTCGTTGAAAACATACAAAAAATCGTGCTTTCGCTGAATTTACAAAAAAAAAAAACAAAAAAAAAAAACAAAAAAAAACACTGCTGCAACGTGCTTGAAATGATAAACATACCGTTGTATCGCAAACGCGAGAACAGCTCTTCATTAACAGTCGTCTCATCAGACCCCATATGCAGACTGGCAAACTACTTGCACAAACTCCCATCGTCTACTACCACAGTCCATAATATTACACTTTTACAGTAATTCGATTGACTCAGTCCTCCTTCCGCTGCCGTCGTAACCTTAGTTAATCTTAGTTAACCTTAATTAACCTTAGTTCATCTTAGTTAATCTCAGTTCATCTTAGTTAATCTTAGTTTTCAAATTTCATTTTTAGCATTACGCACACACCTGATCTGTATTGAGATTGCGCCTTGCTCTAGTGTGTCTTAACTAATTAAAACAATAACCGCGTGCAACAAAAATATCATTCGCCGATCGTAATACAGGACTACCTTCAAATGATGATTAATCACCGTCAACAATAACTCTGCATTATAATAAATCACTCGAACACAAAACGGATTAAATTTACCGAATCTAAAGCAGTTTTTTAGCATATCGGCCTTTTGTCGACTTTTAATTTGCAAAATCAACAAATTCGCTTTACATATCACAATAGCTGTAACCCTTTTTTTTGCAATAATGTTAAAAGCGAACAAACTGCCGACATATTACATCGATGCAATTAACAGCTGATCTGGAAAATTACGTGTCGCGAATCTTCTTTCCTTCAAGTATGTTCAATCGGTTGATTATGAAAAATCCTTGTATTCGCCCATTTACTTCGTACCTCGGTTTTCGTGCTTGGTCTACCTGGTGCTGACTTTCGTCGTTGTTCCTTCCAGTTATTATTACGATCCAATATCATTTTAGTTCAGCACTTTTCTTGGTAGTTTTCCTTCTTTTTACGTTCCGTTCTACGCCACGTCCACATCTAAGCGCGTTCAGCTTTCGTCGTGCATTACGTTCCAGCCGCTTAAAGTTATTCCTTAGATAAAAATTTTTCGCGTGTCTGAGGCCACATTTTTAAACGTCAGCAGTTCCTTTAGTAAATAATCTTATGACTGGTACGATTTTCTTACAGCGACGTAGGATCCCTCCGGCTCTATTTGTGTATTCTTATATGTTGCCGACTCCTTCAAGTGAAATGTCGGTTTTGTTGTCTTTTTCGGTTTCTCAGCCCAAACCAGTATTTAAGAGTTTTCTTAACAGTTCTGTTCACCTGCGTTTTCAGTTCGACTTTTTCTTTTTACTTGTTTTTCCCCTAGGCTCGAAAATAGTAGCAATTAGGAGTCACGGGGAATGGAACTTGACTAAGAACGCTGTACCAAGGATCGAGAGGCAGTGACAAACAATGTCAATAAATGCGAATGCATCCTAAACAGAGAAGGAATGACATTGCTGAACGAAAAGGAGCGACTTTTGTAACCCTTGCTTGTTTTCAAAAACTAGTATACTACCATCATTCGCTAGCATCGTAGGGGGTAACATATTTTTTTCTAAAAGACTCATTCACAGTATTTGCTAGTTCACCACACTAAACAGTATAATAGAAAGTTGATAAATCGCATTTTCGTTTTTCATCTCTGCTCACAACGTATGTACACGACACGACACTATTGTATCATCGGGATGTTTCATTTAGCGTTTGCAATGTGAGACTTTTTGGTTTCCGTTGTCGAAAGCTCTAAAACGGCATTCGCAGTGTTTCTTAATTGAAACTTATTCCACGTTCTATTATTAAACGTAGAAAAGAGTTTAATGGGTTATATTAAAGGAACCGAAAAAAAAAAGAAAAAAATCAAATGCTTTGCGAACTGATGAATAAAATTGTTTCATTTTCATAGCCAAAAAAGGGGCCATAAAAAGCACACATTACGATTGTCCGTTTTTAATCGATATCCCAGTTTTAATAGGCTTTCGCATTCCATCTCGTAGCTAAAAAGTAAAAGAAAAGAAATCAGCGACAGATAATTTCGAACGGGTTTTTTTTTTTTTTATTCGCCTTCATACGGTACATGTTTATCTGCCGGCACGCAATTTGAATTTTAATCGATTTCTCGAGCAATTCCTAAAATCAACCCGCATGCACATTCGATAGAAATGCTTTTTTTCTTAAAAATTGGCGTACTAGTGTCTTCGGTCACATTTTTAAAAAATGCACTTTACCGGAAGAATGAGAGAGGTAGTCATTCAGCAGCCAGACACGGCGCCAGAAAATGCCCTTTAACCCGAATATTAAGCATAATTAAGATAAAAAAAAAGGGAAAGTTTTATCGTTTAAAAGATTTTTAATCATATTAATAAATGGCTTTTCTTTCCGCTCAACTTCTCCCATTTAATGCAAATCAGATTAAACGGACGGAATGTTTCGTAGTAAAACATTTTACGAAACATTTTACATTTCAGCTGACTCTTTCAATATGAACACGGCCAATTCTTTTTCGGGGTAATCATCCATCCCTTTTTCGCTCTGATTAAGTCATTCTTTTCGATACACATTTTTGTCCCCCACACACAATTCATCTACGCGCTATAGCTCTGCATTCTTTCTGCAACCTCTCTGCGCCATTCAATCTCGTCGAAAAAATGAACCGTTTTCTTTTTTATAAATATTCGCCGATTCAAACGTTTCCACTATCCCGCGTTCAGCTTCCATAAAAAAAAAAAAATAAATAAATAAATAAATAAATCGTTGTCAGCAACGGACACATGTCCAAACTGAACAGATCTACGTAATAATAATAATAATAATAATAATAATAATAATAGTACCGCTGATTATCGAAAATAACTTGTTCTTCTAGCCTCTTTTGTTTTTTTTTTTGTTTTTTTTTTGGCTTTCTGTACGTTTCACATATGTGTCTTTAACTTTTTGATCAATCTAAGCAGTTACAAGCCGAGAGAACAAGAAAGAGCAGACTGTTTCTGTAGAGAAGGCAATTTTCCTGAATGTTTTTCAAAAACCCGTTCCTAGTCAGTAAGAAACACGGACTGCCCCAGAATCTGAATAGCATAGACACGACGAATTCGAATATTTATCTTCGTACAATGTTATACAGAGGGGAAGGGGGTAATAGACGGACGACTGAAAAAAATAATGGAGACACGCGCGCCGAACATATTTACACTATACTACTCTGCTGCTCAGTTAGGTATTATCGGTAAAAATATTTTATCAGCGTTTACCAGGAAAATAAAATAATAATTTAGTCAAAATAACGCGGACGCGCGCTGATATTTATTAAAAATAATTTTAAATCGCTAGTTTTTAACAATTTTCACCGGGAAAAAAAAAAAGCGTAAAATTTACCGATGTGCCTACATACACTGGTGTTTGCAGTGATGGTAGGAAGAGCGACTATCGTGGAAACAGTTATTTTCCAACGAACAGGGATTAAAGTGAAACGGCAAAGATACTAGGGGGAAGCCGATTCAGTAAACGGGGACACATGTATAGCAGAAGTTCAGACATTGCAATATTGAAGTAGAAAACGGTCTGCATCATCTGCTTGCACTACGTTCCGTCTAAAAGAATATTGAACTTTTAATGGTATATTAGAAGTTATCTAGCGAAGCAGCCGATATATCTGCCAGTCAAGACAGATTTCGGCATCTGGCAAAATGAAAAGGGTGAAATCGGTATGTAAATAGACAGAGCATCGTAAAAGAAGAAGAAGAAGAAGAAAAAGTTGACGGATCGTGAACGAATTCAGCGGTGGCTGCAGCGGCAGGGGGAAGAACAGAGTTCAAAAATGACATATTCAAATATCTCTGCTGACACGGTGACTGGTTAATTTGAACGGTAATATAGCTAAGAAAGCGCTGTTTTGCGATTTCTTGTTTGTATAATTTCAAGAGAGTGCATTCTTCATAAAAGGTGCGAAGTACAGCGGAATTGCTGAACACGAATAGCTGAGCAATTCGCGTAGACAGGAGGCTTGGGAGAACATCGACAAAAGTGTACGAATTTCTTCAATAATTACTTGCGAATTTTTAACGAAATTTAACAAAGCTTATTGCAACAGTTTCTGAGCAATAATCCGGACAGGTGTCGAAATTGCAAAGTAGAGAACGGTGTTTCTTTTTCTTTTTAATTTTCAACGCGAGTATTTATTGAGCTAAATCATCGAAGGATTTTTCGGTTTTCCTGAAACTTCAGTAATTACCTGTAAATTCAAACTTAACAACTTCTCATTACCAGAGTATACACGCGCAAAAAGTAAAATTTACCGCAGTGTAACCAGTTTACGTTTAGGCGGTACAAGAAGAGTTTATCTACACACACTTCCCATTTAAAGAAAATATCATTAATTCCTTACAAAATCGTCGCAAGTTAACCGCGATTAGTGGTTTAGTGGTATGATCCAGATGTTGTGCAAAGGCCCCCATCAATCATTATGTTTGAGACTAGCGCAGGAAAATTTATTATTTTTTATATTAATTTTTTTTCCCCCTTCAATTAACGTTATTTAATAAAAACTTTTCGTTATTCCGCCATGACACTTATCCATTTCAAACTTTTCCAAATATATTGTTTGCTGATGTATTTTTTTGAATTGTCTAGATGTTAAAATTTTATTCTCTATTATATATATATATCTTTTATTTGTATATGTGGCGATATTTTCGAAAGTTTGTTCTACCTTTAATTCATTTTTGATTGCAAATACTGTCATATGGTTTTCTATTTCTAAGTAAATACCTGTTCAAATTTCTCTAATTATGAACACCTGTTTTCCAATTTCAAGAACTTGGGTTCTCAGGACAGTTAAACTGACAAAAAAATTTGAATTTTTTTTTTAGACCTGCCATAGAAGATTGCTGATATTACGAAAACTGTATTTTGTTGGATTTTTCCAAGTTTTAAAAAATTTCGGGAAAGTGTAATAATAACTTTTAATAGAATGTTAAACCATGTCCCCCCCCTCCGCTAATACGGTCTTAATGCTGACACACAATTATTATATATTTATATTTAGCAGAATAAAAACATTAAAACCAACATAAAAGTAGAGATTGTTAATCTTAGACAGCTGTGAAATATTTGGTTTACATACATTAATATCGTTTCGCTGATATTTGTAATTATTTCATTAGTGACAATGTCTCTTTTGTTTTATTTTTCTTTCTTTTCTTTTTTTTTTTTTATCTATGTAAAACATAAAATGCTTTTTTACAAAAAATAAATACCGACTTCAAGGTTTATTATAAAAATTTAAAAATGCACTAAAAAGTAAAAAATAATTACTCCCGATAAAATATATATATCAGAGTGATATAACTTAAGGTGATATCGTAATTCTTATACAACATTAACTTTTTGGAGTTGGAATTAAATTCATGTTAGGAACAATTTAATCAACATTTAATGCAGTTTTTAATTATTCTTTTAATATGAATTTGATGCCAACTCCAAAAAATTAATGTTGTATAAGAATTACGATATCACCTTAAGTTATATCACTCTGATATATATATTTTATCGGGAGTAATTATTTTTTACTTTTTAGTGCATTTTTAAATTTTTATAATAAACCTTGAAGTCGGTATTTATTTTTTGTAAAAAAGCATTTTATTTTTTACTTTTTAGTGCATTTTTATTCAATTAAATTAAAACATTTATTTCCACGGTAAAAACACCAAAAGCTACATTTCCATGGTAATTTGGCAAATTTATAGTATTTTAAGTCAAAAATCTAATCCGACGGTGAAAAAAATCGTGAATGAAAAGCATCCAAAAAGCTTCAATCTCCCGCATTATTAAGGATAACTCAAAAACTATCGGTCGGACCTTGATCAAATTTAAATGGGACCACATGACAAACGCCACCTTTCAAATAAAAGAAGAATCATCAAAATCGGTTCATCTAGAAGAAAGTTCTGTGGTAACACACATAAAAAAAAAAAAAAAAAAAAAAAAATACAGTCGAATTGAATACCTCCTCCTTTTTTGAAGTCGGTTAAAAATAGCTTATGCTAAGTAATAATTTTAAAGAAAACGTTCAAATTCGTTATTTTGAAAACATCGCATACTTAAATTAAGTACATTTTTTACTTCTAATTTATTTAACAAAGAGTTATTATTTAATAACGGTACATTTGTTTCAATTTTCCAACCTTTTGCTTAAAACTAAAAGTTATACTATTACACTTATTATATAAACATGGATTTTAAATACTTTCGATTTTTTTTATTCACACTGAATTTATTTATTGCAAGAAGGAGTACGTATTTCATAAAATCTAAACACGTTAGATAATATTGTAAATTTGTAAATTTGAAAATATACGAGTATTTTTCATTATTATTCTTTATAATTAACAAAACCATAGAACCATAAACGCAATTAATAAAAACTATAAATAATTAGTTTCGATTAAAATACAACTATAGTCATTAAAATAAGCGTTAAAAAAATAAGTCTTACTTTTTTGCTTGATATAACCGGACATAAATTAGCAAGTAAAATTTAACAATTACTAGTTATATATTTATAATTTATTAACACTGTGTTCATAGGTATTTGTGATTTTACTAATTATATAAATAATAGAAGATTAACACAATTTGTTAGACTATGAATCAACTTAGGGCGGTTTTCATATACCCCCCCCCCTCCCCCAAAAAAAGCCATTAATTATTTAATTAATATAGCAACAAGAATGAATATGTAATCATATTAAATAATATTAACTGGAAAAGAAAATATATACAATCGGTCCCCGATATAAATTAGGGGAAGAAATATGTTGTGAAAGTCGGATAAATCGAAATCACCGGGAGCGCAACGGCGTCCGTACTTATGTCGCCGGTAAGTTGCATGCAACAAACATATAAATTCATATTAAAACTGGCAGGAAAAATTTGCTAATTATTAAGTACACCAGATATATGTTGTTTAATAGTTCTTTGAACGGCCTAAAATTTTCACAAAACTGTTGGACCTTCTGACGAATCGATGAAGGAGATCACAGTGTCAATCGCTTCTCGCATAGTAGAGAGGTAGTCCATTATTTCGAAAGTACACGAAGACCGACTGTAATACGAAAAATAGAAAAAGCCGACAAAACACGTTTCCCCATATTGGTTTTAGAACCGAGTTTCTGAATGGCATTTGTCGAACATCGTGTACCACTAGACTATTGTTGCAATCCATAAAACTATTCAAATAATCACTGACAAATAACGAATAATGAATAACTACTGAAAACCCGGGTAATCGGATAATAACATATCGTAATTGATGAATTTAATATCGAATAACGAATAAATTAATCATTATTGCCATGCGCGTGTTATTCAATTTAATCGAATAAAAATTTTCTAACTTCAATTTAAAAGTTACAAAAACATGCCCAAAAAATATAATAATAAGCGAATACTGTGCAAAGTACTAATTCGTTAATTGTACGTGATCTCTACAATTTTTATCATGTCAAACGGTGTAATTCGGCTCAACATGAACAGAGATTAATGTAAATTTGCTTCCGACAAACACACTGGAACAGGTAAATTTGATTCGTTATTTAATAACAATACAGACGCTGATTGTCGTTCACTTTTCAGGTGTGTGCTGTTTTGGCAGTATCCTTAGGCACATTCGCTGCTGGCCTCGGCAAAGGATACAGCTCTCCGGCCATCGCATCCCTGCAAGACACCCAGCCAGCGGCTAATCTATCAGGCAACATTACTGCTTCGTCGCCGGAATTGACGGTGACCTCACAGCAAGCTTCCTGGGTGGCCAGTCTGTCGTTCCTAGGAGCACTGTTCGGTGCTATATTCAGCGGTGTAGCCATGAAGTTCGGTCGAAGGAATGTACTTCTAGCTGTTTCCGTGCCGTTTTCCGGTTCTTGGATGCTTACCGCGATTGCTTTCAATGTCGAAATGATGTACGCCACCAGTTTCATCGGAGGATTTTGTTGCGCGATAGTGCTCACCGTTTCTCAAGTAATTGCATCATTCGATAAAACTTTATTTAAAGCTAATTATCGCCTTCGAAAGTGAAATACGAAAAGCTAAAAACGGAGACGAATCTCGCGCTCTCTGATATGCAGCAAAGTATGACTCACTCGTAACACAGCCAAGTTGCATTTTCGTTTTCGCAAGTATCTACCGCGGCTTATAAAAATTTTTAATAAAACGAAAATTCAACAGATTAAAAATTCGCAAATTACTCAGGAAGACGATCATCAAATTTCTAAATTTTAATTTCACTATATTTCGCATCGAAAAAGCTGAATAAAATTGAAAACATTTTACGTAAATTTTTGATTACAACATTTTGGGATTTTCAAAAAAAAATCCCCCTACACTAAAATGATTGCTTGAATCCTTTAAAAATAATATACAGTTGGAAAAATTTTAAAATTCACTGACCCTTATATCTGCACTACAAGTAGTATGTGTGGCAAGTATTAGCGGTATAATTTATTTTATGAAATTGAAAACAGACTAGCACTTGAAAACACATTACATGTTACTACGAAAAAAAAAAAACATAATTGCAAATAACCGTTATTTTATCGATAATTATATAAATTACAAATTGTGAAACATATAAAATATAATTTTAATTATATAATTATAAAATACAAACATATATATATATAACTTTTTTTTTTTTCTACAACGGATGAAAAAGTAAAATGTATTTTACAAAAAAAAAAAAAGAAAAGATAACAGCGTAAGCGATTAGCCGAATAAGTTTAAAAATAGCATAAATAACTAAACCTCAAAATTAACGTTTAAATTGAGAAATTGTCAAAAATACCGCGTAAAAGTTAAATAATACCCGAAGAACGCATTATATTTAATTAGGTACTATTTCATAATCGTTTTCAGAAAGTTTTGGTTTGATGCCTAACGTCCGTACTGTCAGCTTCCACCTTATAACGATTATTTTATGTTCGCAGCTTTAAACTTATTCGGCTAATCGGTTACTCTGTTATCTTTTTTTTTTTTTTTTTTTTTTTTTGTAAAACACGTTTTACTTTTCCGTCCGTTGTAGAAAAAAAGTATATGAAAATTTCCGCATCCCATTTTGGTCCCTGACACGGTGTCTACTATGTTCAGCGCCACCATTTTCTTAAACAAAATTTATATATTGTTAATCACACTTATTTCCATTGGAACGTTTGTTTTATAAAATAAACTAAAAAAGCTTCTATTTTAAACTCTTAAAGTAGCGCAACTCCTTAAATAAATACACATTTCCAGCAAACCTCTGGGAAACAAGTAACTTTTAAAGCGGTTCAAATACTGATTAGCGTATGTTTAGAATTGCGCTATTGAAATAAGATTACAAAAAAAAAACAAACAAACAAACAATATATTTACATTTAAAAAAAATAAATAAATAATTGGGACGTTCTAATAGCAAAAAAATTCTTTAGCAAATCGACAAGTAAGAGTAATTCTAAGTAATCACAGAAATCTGTATATAAATATAAAAATGAATGCTTGTTTTTCCCATATCTGATACCGATGGACGGATCATGCTAAAATTTTCAGTGTATTCGTGTTGTCCAAACGAAAGTTTTAAGGTACGGCTGAGTTGTTTTCTAACCCCTCTGATTCACGAAATATGAGGTTTTAAGTGGTTCAGATGCGACCAGTGATATAGAAATGCATTCGGAACGAATTTTTAAAAAAAAATTAATTTTTATAAAATAAAATGATTTCCCCGGTAAATATAAATTAAACGTAAAAATTTAAATAAAATGATTACTATAGTAAATAATAAATTTTAGATAACATTTTATTAATTTGTGGCATAAGTAAATATTTCTTTTTGCGTTACTGAAATTATCGAACCTCCATGACCTGACCTAAACGTGCAAGTCGCGCTCCTAGCCTAAAACTGTTGTCCTCATTGCGAAGCGGTAAAAAAAAATTAATATTCTCCATTATTTTGTAAAAAGAAGAAAAAAAACTCCTGCAACGGAATTTTTAATATTTGCTACCAGGAATGTTATTTGCATTCAAATTTGAAATCTTTACTAAACTACCGTAGTTTATTGTTGTGGTAATATATTAGTTATAATTAAATCCATCGGTAACATTTATATACAAATCTTTTATAGTATAAATTAAGTTTCCTTGTTGATTTTCATTGAGGTTCTGGTTCTGGGGGGGGGGATATATCCCCCTCCGTGGATCCACCACTGCATATAAACGCTCACATAACATCGTGCGCACGCGCCTTCACAGTAAACCTCTCCGCTGATCAACTTCAGCCGCCTAATTTTAACATTTCTAGCAAAAATTTCGAAAATAATTCTAACTTGCAGTAGCATTTTTTGATTGGTTTTTCAAGTTAGAACTGAACTAAATGAAACAAGTTCGATTTTTATCATTTAATCAGTTCACAAATGATGCAGTGTGATTTGTCAGTTTTAAAACTTACTTATGTGTACATGCTGTTTAAATCGACGGCGGTTGTTATCATCATTTTAATATTTTACGAAAAATTACGCAGGTTTACATAAGCGAAATTTCGAGTGCCAGCGTACGGGGTAGCTTGAACGCGGTGCTAAAAATCTTCGGGCAAATTGGCGTGCTGATAAGTTTCACAATGGGAGCGTATCTGAACTGGAAATGGCTGGCGATAACTATCTGCATAGCTCCGATGGCTCTTTTCTTCGCCATGCTGTACATGCCGGAGACGCCGAGCTATTTAGCCTTACAAGGGCGCGACCGGGAAGCGCTAAAGTCTTTGCGCTGGCTAAAAGGAAGTGGCAGTCGCAGCGAGTACGAAATCGCCGCCGAACTGGCCAGCATCAAGAATAGCATCAGTCGAAATAAAAGGCGCAACACGCTGAACCTGAGGCAACAGAATCAGGAACTGATCAATCACGAACTGTATCAGCCGATCTTGATCACCTGCGGACTGATGTTCTTCCAGAAATTCTCCGGAGCGCACTCGTTCAACTTCTACGCCGTGCTCATCTTCAAACAAACGTTCACCGGAATGAATCCACACTGCGGCGCTATAGTCGTCGGCTTCGTTCAACTGTTGGCCTCTTTGCTTTCCGGTCTACTGATCGACACTGTCGGACGACTTCCTCTGCTGGTGGCCAGCAGCGTATTGATGTCGATAGCTTTGGCCTCGTTCGGCTCGTACTCCTACTTCGTCAAGCAAACCTTGATCCAGTACGACTTGATCCCTCTGATCTGCGTACTCATGTTCACGGTGGCGTTTTCGATCGGAATAAGTCCGATATCCTGGCTGATGGTCGGCGAACTGTTCCCGCTCGAATACCGAGGACTGGGCAGTTCCATAGCGATGTCGTTCAGCTACGCGTGCGCTTTCGTTAATGTAAAAACGTTCGTCGACTTTCAGCAGTTGTTCGGCTTGCACGGCACCTACTGGCTGTACTCGGCCTGTTCAGTGGTCGGCCTCTGCTTCGTAGTATGCTGCGTGCCGGAGACTAAAGGACGGGACCTCGAAGAAATGGACCAAAACAATAGCCCTATTGTAAGGACGTAATCTTTCCTGGTACCTACCAGCGCTCGTTACAGCGCGCAGGACCAACCACGCTATTCTTTTTAACAATTCGTCGTCAATTTATTTTATTTTTTACTACCTTTTGTTCGTCTAAGTAAATTTACCAGTGATAGATTATGTCTTCCAATTTGAAACTTAGTGACAATGGTATCCCTCCCACCACTATTATAATTATTTTACGTTTCTCTTTGTCTTTCTCCTTTTTTTTCTTCTTCTTCTTCTTCTTTTTAGTTTGTTTTTTAACAGTCTGTATTTTTATATATATATTTTTAGAAGATTAATGTTTTTCCTTCAGAATTCTGATAATAAAATACTGCCAGAAGTAGCGAACAATTCGTAAAAAATTTAAAGGGGGAAAAAAGAAACCCCTAAAAGACCAGCAGCCGTATTATTCTCCACACAAAACGGGGTTAATGTTCTGTAAATTTGATGAAAATCAGACGCTAAAACACATTTATCAGTCATATTTCCTAAATCGACAGATAAGCCCTTACTATACGAGTACATAGTCTCTCCCCCTATTTGAGTTTAAAATACACGTGTAATTCTTAATCTGTATAATCGTTAATTTGTAGCGTACGACCAACTTTACACTCGTTACATACTAATAGGAATCGTAGTATCAAATACACGTATGTGTATTATAGACTGTAAAATAAAGTCTTTCAAACGTAACTTTCGTTCTCGAAATATATAATATACCGTGTATCGTTATATAGGCTTTTATTTTTTTCGTCAGGTTTAATAATTTCGATTATTTTTAATTAATTAAAGAGCCGAAAATATAATTGTATTTCACTATTGTACGTGGAAAAAGAACTTAAACTTATTATTTCCCCATACCGTTGTTATACAAGCGTAACACGGACGTAGATAAATTGGCGGAAACAAAGTTTCCCCAAAAATAAAAATAAAAAAAAAGAAAGAAAATGAAAAAAAAAGGAGAGATTGCAGTTTTTTAGAGTTTACTTTTTAAGGCTTATTTGTAAGATTTTTTTTTTCTTTTTATATTTTATGTGTTACGAATATAACTTCAGAACGGCTAGACTGATACTGATTAAGGAACACGGAATGCTCTCCGAACATGTTTTTTTTTTGTTTTGTGTTTTTTGAGCAGTGATTTTACTTTATTAATTTTAAGGCAAGATAAACAACTTTGTCGAAGCAACGAAATACCGCTCAATATGTTTTTCAGCAAATGAAAAATCTCTGCACCCGGTGTTTGTCTGCTTCATTATTCGCGTCGAATTTTCTTCCATAATTAAGGGTTAAAACGAATTTTTAAAAACCACGAATTATTCACTAAATATGTTTTTATGGCCTCAGCTTATGCGAACGGCGCGAGTACTGGTAACTTAAAATACTTCTAGTAAAGTAAAAATTCTTTTAACAATTGTATCGAAACAAATTTTAACAAGTAACATCGAAGAACACCGGTACAATAAAATAATAACCGCAATAGTGTCTGTAAAACATATTAAATGAAAAAACAACGTACGATAAATACCTCTAACTTACTTTTAAGGGAAAAATCTCTGATTTGAAGCGAATTTCTTAATTTTTGTTATTAAATATAAAAATCGAATCCAGAACTGAAATTCAAATAAAATAAAAGATTAAACTGTCTCTATATATGTATTTAATAGTAGAATTCAACGGTAATAAATTTCCTAGTATAAAAACCGGAATAACTAAGTCATTTTTAATAAAATAATTCAGAGAGACGTGGACGTTTTAATGTCCGCATAATAATACACATAATAGATGGCTCACCAGATCGCAATAAAAATAAAGCTGTATGTCTTAGCTCTCAGAGAGATATTGAATTCTGTTCGTTATTTATACACATAAGTTACATAGAACATACACATACCCACATCTGTACAGATATTCATAAATGCGTAAACATGCTCGCATACGCGAACAGAAACATTTAATTCATATAAAAAAGAAAAAAGAAAAAAGAAAAACGAAAAAATTAAATAAAGCAAAACGTACAACAAAAGTAAAAAGTTAAAACAGAAATTGCGTTCATATAATTATTATTATTATTATTATTATTATTATTATTATTAGCTATAACGAAGTTTAAATGATTTGTCAAAACAATAATAACGTTACATTATTTTATTAAAGATAAAAACATATAGTTATGTAAATTTAAAATAGTAGCTAGATTAAAAATATGGCGAAAGGCAGATCAAAAAAAAAATGACGGATGTGAAGAATTACTTATTGCAATTGGCGCGTAATTTTTATGGTCATTAGGTTTTCTCTTTTTATATATTGCCCTCGTCTTTGATGTTTTTAATTTTCCTCCTTTAACACAGTTTTAAAGTTTGGTTAATTTATAGTCATTTCATTTATGATGTTATTTTTACTGCTTATATCGTCTTTATTTTTACGCCATCTTTTCTAGTAATTTTTTTCTTTATTTAAACTCCCCATCGTTTTCGACACCTGTTCTATTCTCGTTCTAGATATTCACACGTTTACTTTAATTTTATTCTTTTCTCTCTTCCCTAGTAGTTTTCGTCACAATTTGTTCTACTTTTTTTTGTACCATTTTTTGGAATTCCGTATACCACGAAGTTGCTTGCAACTCTCTATTTGTTCCTTAAACGCTAAAAAGGTATTTTTATCGATAACTTCAGTCTAGAGATTTTCCTTTCTAAAGATCCGAAATTTATTTGTTCCCAGGCTTTCGTGACATTAGCCCGTTTACTTATTAAGGACCTTTTTTCGCAAAAGCATCTTTTTTACATTCTCATTTCCGAATTTAATTCTTACTTTTTTAACAGCCTTGTAGCGCAGTAGTTAAGAAAAGCACTGTTGCCTTAACGTTCAAGACATGTCCGGTTCCGGGCTCAAGTCGCCGTCTCAATGATATGTACCTATTAATGTGAAATAGAATTGGATGCTCGAGAAATTTGAAAAAGTAAAACACTCGTAATAGACACGGTTCTTCAGATCGATTAGACCCTTAAGTACCTCATGAAAAGCTTAATTTCACAATATTCGTCACACACCTTTTTACTTTTTACTTACTGTTCGGCATTGTTTCTTCAATTTCGGGTTTTGATTGTTCTTTTTTACTCTTTTATACGATGTATCTCATTTTTCAATCGTGCCTAGTATTTTGTGGATCATCCGACATCCTCTTTTTTCTCGCATTTTGTTACGCTTGCTGGTTTTTTTTTAAGTTTTTTAACTTTTTCCAAACTTTTTCTTTCTTCTACATCGTTTTGACGTCAATCGATTTCTTTTACTCCTTTCTAAAGTGTTGTCTTTATTTTTTCTTCCGCGACAGCTGTTCTTTTAATTCTTCCAACTTTTCCCCGCTGTCATCTCATCAATAATTTACAAACAATCCAGTTCTGATCTGATATTTTAACGATCCTATTATAATAATGATCCTTGAAAATCCCTTTTTTTTTCTTTTCGTGTACATATGGTTAATTTTGGTTTATGTAAATTTACTTTCCTTCCATTTCTCTTTGCCAATCATTTTATTGTTTTCTACGGCCATAGCATTCATGTAACTTTTTACCATTTTATATATATATATACATATGTGTATATATATATATATATATATAGTGGAATTATTTACGTCGATCTCTTGTATTTTTTATGTACTCTTTTGGCTCAGCAAATGGTGAAATATTAACAGATAGGTTAAAAATTAAATCATACCATTTGCACCTCTTACAGAGCTAAATAAATCACTATAACAAAAACTCGAGGCCAGCAGAAACATCAGGGAACTCACACCCCCAGTAGTATTCTGATAAAAAATATATAAGTTTATTAACTTATTTTTATTCGTACTTTATATAATTTGAAAAGGCTACGATAAAATATTTCGATATTTTAGCATGTCCTCCGTATATCCCTAAATTTTTAATATGCCACATATTAAAGGCGATATACGTTATATAATCTGAAAAAGCTGCGACAAAATATTTTTTGATATTTTGGCATCTACTCAGTATATATTCTTAAATATGCTACTTATTGAAGACGATTAACAATCGAAATTAAATTACAAATTTTATTAATAACATATATAAATCCGCATAAGAAATATCGTATACCGTACAAATCAGTTAGACTCAGTTTTTTCTTAAATCTTTAGAATTGCTGTGGAGCGATTTTTATGAAATTTACACCGACGACTTAGACGTCACACTTTATTCGAATTGTCAGCAGTTCTGAAGTTACGCTGCAAAAATACAATAGGCGGTGAACTTTTTATAACACACATATAGATAACATAGATTAGGAGTAAATACGATAGAATTAAAAGTTTCATGTAATCTATTACGCGTTCCTATTAAGTGTAATTCTAACTTACTATTACGTCGATAAATGCATTTAAAATGTAATTTTTATTGATAATTACGTACGTATTATTAATGTCTAAGCCAATTAACGACAATAATATAACGACAATAAGCTCTATTTTTCATTGTTAATTTATGTACTTAGTTATTAATACGTGTGCCTCTCTCTCGATGCCTGTTATATTTATACGAGAAAGTTTTGAAAATTATTGTTAGCAATTTAAGGGAAAAGAAAAAAAAATTATAATATACTTTTCTATTATTCTACTTTTATTTCGTACGACCGCGCCTACCCACTTACCAGACGAGTTTTTCACACTTCCCTTTTTTTTTCGATTCACTCAACTGACATATTTATGCCGTTTTCAATTAGTCGCCACACAGAATGATGCCTCAATACAGAAATTTCGATCGAATCCCATATTCAATAATCGTGCTATTATTCAGACCTAACACCATGTCGGCAATAAAATACGCGCCGTCTATCGTTTAAAATGTTACAACTGTATTTGCTTTTGGCGTTTTTTCATTATAGAATTGTAAAAAATGATGCGAAATTACTGTTTCTGAACGATCTGAAATAAAATCAAAAATAAAAGTAGACGTATCATTTGTACTTTAACAGCGACGTTTACATGTCGTAAATTTTGTTCGCTCTTTTTGAAAATTATAAAATATGTTCAATTTCAGAATTAATTATGAGATATAATAACATACTTGACTCTGCAGTCGAAAAGTTTACAACTAACGGTAACGGTTGAATTATACAATTTAATTAAACTTATGAACCACCGAAGAATATATTCGTGAACGTAATTTAAAACACTTTTTCTTTTCCAACTTTAATTAATACTTCATCTAGAAATTGTAGAAAATCGAAATGTAAACCAATATGACACAGTTTTAAGCCATCTAAGGATTGTGTTCGGCTTACACTGTTCTCCGAGTATATGGGGGACTCGATAGGAATTCCGATTAAGACGCTAGTTCATATAGGCCCTAGTGGCCGTAAGAGTATCGGCGCTGTATTCGAACATTTCAATTATGTTGAAATACAATGCACCCATAAATTTATTAAAATTTGATTGCAGCATTAAGGCTTAAAACAAAAACGCTACGAAACACGATGAAATGATAGCAAAATAAATCGTAAAACCTACCGTCAAAACAAGCGAACTCTTAAAAGGATACCAAACACACTATGAGCACAGCAAGCGGTGTAGGAAGGAAGAGGAACCTTACCTTATTGATAAATTTTTAAATTTCCGGTTTATTCCCAGTTTTCCCGATTTCCTGATCACTAGAACTGTACAAAAAGAAGAATGGATTTTTTTTTGTTACTATTGATAATCTTTGACCGCAGCAGCATAAGAGAACTTACTTCCTTAGATTTGCGCCTCTTTTTCCCGTTACTGGGGTTCGTCGAAGATCCCTTGGAAGAAAAATATAATCTAATCAAAATCCCGACACTACCTCTAATTCGAACGCATGCAGTATTGCCGAATGCAAAGTACACGGTATTAAAACATTTTTTTGCATCAAACACATTATTTTGTTTGCAGAAATATTCCCCTCCACAGTTACCGAACAAACCTTACCTGTTTGCTCTTAAATGTCTGATTAAAATTACACATAATTTTTTTTTATTAAAAAAAAAAACGATAATAATAAAACATGTTGCATTCTGTATAAAACAAATATTCACACACACCCATATACGTATGAATCTTCCAAATTGCGATCTATCAAATATAAACTTCACATGTTAACGATAGCAATTTGTCGATTCATTTAAAAAGATTAAAAATTTGACATACTACACACCAAGCGATTACGAATTTTCTTACAGGTACTTTTTTAAATACGGTTGGCGGAAAATACTATATATATATCCAAACGTATTATTGAAAACCACCCCTCCAATTTAGGCCTTTTTCCAATATTACGCGGTATGTATCTGTTGCGCGAAATAAGGATATAAAAGACAGGAAGAGGAAATACTTTGGCCATTTCATGCGTGGATCAAAATACTCACTGTTGCAGATAATATTGGGAAAAATATCGGGCAAGAGGAAGGTCGGACGAAGAAGGCGCTCGTGGATGCGCGACATCAAGACATAGTCGGAGATGAATACCGAACAATTAGTCCACCTTGCGTACGAAAGATTTTTTTAATAAGGTCACGTACGATCGAGAACGGTCGGGATTCGAAGAAGAATCTGTTGCGCGGAAAAAATTACATAGAAATACTATACACGATGTTAAAATTTTCGCAGTGAGCGTAACGATAATGTCAAGATGAATATAAAATTTATTTAAATATAAACAGGAAGAGAAATATAAATTTTTTTAAAACTGATAAAAACAACTCTGAATAAGTAGAAAAAATCATATGGTAATCTTTGTTGATAAAACCCAAAATCTCTTATATAAATTATTTCATATTTTACATAAATAAAATAAATAAATTCCCCTTACTAACAAACAAAAAAGTATAATTTTTTTTTCTTCTAATTGCTAATTTTTAACTAGCCAAACGGCGAGGCTATCTAATAAATGTTCTCGATAAATCGCAAATAGAAGGTGCATCCATTGATGCTTCCCCCTCAAAAAAGATTATGAGATTAAATCTCTCATTTTAGTTAGTTTCGTAACCGTGTCCGATGCTTTTTTGTGAACCTCCGGATAATTTCTTCAACTGTGTCTATTTTTAGATCCCGATAAATGACTTCGATGGACATGTATGACATTCGATAAATTAAGCGCAACACCTCGTTCCGAAATTGCTGGATAACTAGCTTATTAGTAGACGTCTTTACGCATCCCCACAGTTGCGCTGCGTAAGTTGGTTGCAATACAATTTTATATATTATCAAACGATTTCTTAGTGACAATTTAGAGTGATATCCTATTAGCCACTAGAGGATATTAAGTTCTCTTATTTTTTTTTTTTGGATGTGTCCTCCATGTTAGTCTTTGATCTAAATAGACACTCCTAGATATATCTCACTTCATTTTTCTTTGGAAGCTCTTTATTATCAATTAGTACTACTCGTTTGTTGTGTGATCTTCTGTTGGAGAATGAAATATGTGTAGACTACTCTGGGTTTATAGCTAGTTCCCACATCTATGACGCCCACTGGTAAAACAGGTCTACACTGTTTCGCAATTTAGTGTGATAGCAACATCAGCTTTGTATCTGATGCGATTATCGCTGTGTCATCGACAAACGTTGCTATTTGAACAGTTTCAATCTTCGGCAAGTCTGCCGTATACAGATAGCAGCGGTCCCAGGGCGCTACCCTGTGGAACTGCAACTAAGATGGAATATACATCTGAATTAACCTGGAACATTTGCTTAAGTATGACCGCATTAGTGAGTAGTACTTTTCTGGCAGAAAAATTTTTAATTTGTACAACAAGCTGTCGTGCCAGATTTTATTATGTTACTTCGTTATTTAAGTAGTCGATAATTTAAGTCACCCTCAAAATATCAGCTAATATAAAAAAAAATAAAAAAAATGCTGTAATTTACTACATTTTAGTAGAAACTAAAAACAAGATTTAGTTTAGATCTCACAACACCTAATCATCAGTATTCTTTCTACGTACGTTAACTTTTAATTCATGAGATCTTTGCTCAAACTAGTTACTCTCAAAAAAAAATATTGTAACAGTTTAAGAAATGTCCAATTCCATCGAATATTAAGAATAGTAATCCGGATGAAATATGCAGGCAGGCATTAGGCCCTTAGTCTTAATTACGGAATGAAATTTAAAAATGCCAATCAGCGCGGACGCAGCGCTACTGCATTTCTCGCAAAGAATCGTATCAACCGAAACAAAGCGCGACAGTATGAAGAAAATAAATCGACTTCGCATGATCTTTAAAAATCTCATATTCAACTTGGGCAAACAAAAAAACTCTATTCCGAACTAGCAATTCGTATACCGCGATAATACGTAAAGGCGGATCCCAAGTAGAAAGGAACTCGCCCTCCTACTCTCATTAGTGCCGTTGGACTTGGTTCATTATGAACCTTAACTTCACAATCTATGATACCTTATCAAGGATATATGGGACTTAGTTTACACTACTTTTAGTGAAATACTGGATACACGGTATGTAACCACGACTAAAACTGGCGGCCATTAATCGTTAATTGAGGATAACGACTAACGAGAAACGAATAACTTAAAAGACTAACAAACTATGGCCAGTTTCACGGGAAATTGCAAAATTCTTTGCTTACGGACACTCGCAAAATATCAAATTACGATAAGCGAGTACACACGCACTAGCCTTGCTGCCTAACCGTACGCACCGAGCAGCAATAAAATAGAATGCGCTTGTATAACGAATTTTATTTGCGGATCGCACGCCGGATTTTAGGTACTTTCCGGTATATGAAACAACAAGCGAAAACAACCATTGTTAAACAGCAAGCGCGCATGCGCTATTTACGAGATAAATCGAAATGCATCTAAATAAACACATGAGTAGAGATGTGTATAATCCAATAACACGTACCGCTGGATAAGCGAGATATACGCAGCGGATCTCCTCCAAGATCAGCCAAAAAAAAAAAAAAAAAAAGAAGCCAAACTTGTCTTAACAACGAACAATAATAATAATTTAGAATTTAAACAGATCGCGTTATGGGTACAATCCTATCCCTACTCTTTCGGCAATTTCATTCGAAACCGGATTAAATTGATGTCGGTTTTAGTACTGGTCGAAGCCCAAATTTAGTCAAAGTCGAGCAGCCATCAGATTCCACCATATCAGTCCTAACACATAGGCACATCAAAATATGTATCACAAAAAGTAAGCATCATTGCAATGATCGCGACTAGGTATTAACTCAACAACATCAGAAAAAATAAAAATAAATAAATAAACTAAAGGGATCAATACACCAGCAATAAAACTAAGACAACGCAGGAACCTCCAACTCGAAAATGACAGCAAGATGACCACTAAACAAATCCCTAAATGTATCGATCCAACACGAAAGAAAAATAAGAAAAATACAAGGTCACATGCATGATGCCACATTGACAGACCAAGCCAAACGACGCGGCAAAACTACTGTATAAAAAAGATAACAAAGGACAATAGTCGTACAAAGACCCGCATGTTCAACAAACACGCATATCTAGAAATCGGTGGAATTTGAGGTCTAGTATTTACATTTGTAATCATACGCGCTGACTTCACGGAGTTTACGGGTCTCAAAGATCTCCAAAAATTTTACTAAAATGTTTAACCCCTCAATAAACACTTATGTGCGCAATAAAATCATTTTTTACGCGTTTCGTTAAAATTTCAACTAAAACGTATTGGCAATAAATATAAATATTTCATGAAAATAGACCTGCCGTATAGAAAAAGTCCTTAAATCGAAAAATTAGAGGCAAATTGTAAAAGAAGGATGAAATTTTTTTTATTACTATCGATAAAATGTTTGATCGCCGCAACATATTTTATACAAATAAAAAAAACTTCCTAATTTATTATTGAGTAAAATACATTAAAAAAAAAAAAAAAACATTCATCTTTCGGTTCAAATGATTTTTTTTTACTAAAAATGTCGTTTTTGGCTATTTTTACGTTTTTTCCCGACTTTACAGAAAAATTCCCGGCCTATTCACGGTTTTCCCGGTTGGATGGCCATCCTGTGTATAAGAAATGTCTTTAATCTCATGTACAGCCAGCTAGCGCGGTTCGATCAGCGCTACCACACATTGACAATTTCAAAACGAAGAAGAAGAAGTATACATATATTTGTGTAATTACAACTTAGCATTGCAAGCTAAACTAGCGTATAGACGAATCGTCATACCGCATGACGCAACGTATCAAACACGATTATAAATTATTACTAAAATTTAGCAAAACGTCGTTGTAGGAAAAAATTAAAAAAAAAAAAAAACCTACGAGCAAATACGATGATTAGTTAAAATTAAATCTGTTTAAGGAATATACAGATACTACAAATGAGGAACAAGACTGCGAGCGCAAAAGAAGAAGGAGATAGCATAGTACATAAAGATTGCAGGAGATTATGTTTTAACCGCCTATGCTTATATTTTGAGTACATAAATTGTAGCTGCCTGGAATCGTAATTCCCGATATGATTACGAGCAATTTTCAAAAACTTTCTTTGCCGAAGAAAGTACATAATTGCGAACATATGGCAACTTGAGGACATTATGCATCACTGGAATCCTGCTGTAGTGGAATGCGTTTAATACGCACCTAAAACATCTGTTTTGTATGAGCTGTAGTTGTTTATAACGGGCGTTAGAAATTGAGAACCACATAGGCGATGCGTAGATTAAGAATGACCTAATAAGTGCCTTATATAGAATTAATTTGTTATAAATATTTAAAAACGATCTACAATGGGACAATGGATAAATGGCGCAGATAGCGCGATTAGTTTTAACGATAGCGTGATCGATATGTTGTAGCGAGACAGATCTCGCCACATGAGTAATAAAAAATTTGAATAATTTTTTATAATGAAAAATTATTAATTTGATAATATATATATTTAAAAAAAAATAAATAAATAAATAAAAATATATATATATATATATATATAAATAATTAGTCTATACCAATCACATGATCATCATTGTTTCCTCTGAGACAATGATGATCGAAAATGTGGTTTTAGAAGTAGAAGATAATTGATTTTGGAAAAACGTTGAAAGAAGAAGTTGTTGAATATGAATTGTGATGAATTTAATAATATTTTGTTTTTTGTAAAAGTAATGAAAATTATGTGTAACTAAAACACATAATGTGTGGTTGGATGTACCGAGGATGTTTTGATGGAATTTAAAATTTAATTAATGGCGAGCAGGGCAAAACACAATATATTAATATGATAAGGTAATCATAAATTTTATAAAATAGAAAAATACATTTTCGGTTATTTTATTATATTTCTTTTATTTATTCACTGTTAGGTTAATGTAGATATATTGTTTTAATTAATCGTTCGGCAACGAATGTGTGCCGGATGTCAAATTATGTAATGTATATGCGTTATAAAAACATAAATTGGTAGCAGAGCGTGGTTATAAAAAATTTAAAGCACATATACATTACAATGTTTATTAAAGTTTAACCTTTTATCTAATATCACGCCGAGGTAGTTGATCAGACCAAGATCGGTACCTTGTATGTGCACTAAGTCTTAGAAGTCAATGAGTACCTACGAGAAAATAGAATAGCCCCAAATTTAACCGGATTGATAGAAATGCGACATTTTTTAAAAAAACGAAGGACGCGGCCAACCCCAAATTGGTGCTTCTTGGCGATCGCATTCGGCCTACACGAGCTGCAATACACAGCGCAGCATCGTTGGCAAAAAATGCCGAGTTAATGCGGGGCGATACAGGGAAATCGTGAAGGAATATACTCATATTGAATAAAATTGGCCTCAACACGCTGCCCTGCGGGACGCCAGCTAAGCATGTTTTGAATGACGAAGAGGTACCAAAACAACAATTGTTCTATTGCACAATTCCAAAAAAATTTACTTACGCTATGTTAATGTCTGTAGTTGACGCGCCCAAAAAATACAAAATTAAAAAAAAAAAAAAAAAAATGTCTTGTACCAAACAGCAACTTGAACACGATGACGTCTTTAAAATAATGCTTTTCGCTACCAACACCAGTAACGATACTCTTATACTTTCTTTGTAGTTTTGAGTTCGTTGTGCAGCATTAAAAATTTTTGATAAAAGCAATCGTTGCTCATTCACGAAATTTTATATTGTTTATTATTCACAACTAGATACAGAAGTTACTTTTAGAGTTGCCTGAAATTTTAAAATAATTAACACATTATTAGTTAATCAAATTCTAATGGGGACGGTGGCTGATCAGACCTTTTTGATTTTTTAGGACAATATTTTTATTTGTAGCATATTTTCTACTTTTTTTACCCTCTAGGAAGAAAAGTAAAATAATCGATTATTCTAAAAGTTAATTATAAAAAATATTTTGTTACCAGAAAATATGCCCGAAGTTATTTTTATTTTAAAAGTCATAAAAGGGCCAGAAAAAAGAATTGAAAACGTGTTAAATATATTATTCTTTTTGCTTATTTTATAAGTCGATATTAAATTATTTAACCGAGAGAACTGTAACTGAACACCTATCTACTTCTATTCACCATTTGTTGTTTTAACATGATTAAATTTCATCAGATGTATTTTTATAGGTTTCGTGTAAGTTTCATAATACCTAGAACTGAATTTATATGATAAAGCACATTAAAATTAGTTGCAGTTTTAGGTATTATATAGCTAGTTTTAGTTACTACATGTTTATCAGTTTGCTTCTCATACTTTTAACTACGGACAATTGCTATTATGTAACGAAAATAAATAGGCAGCAATTATTTTTACTAATATTAATATTATAATAATGTTCATATTCATAATGGAATTTTTAAAACAAATATTGCATTTTATTTATCTCATCGCTCAATCGATTTTTCCATGAGTAAGTATTATGCAATTGCTACACAGTGATAACAGCAGAATTTGTAACACGTCTCATTTACTACATTATTTTTGATTAATGATTTTTTTTCCATTTTATTTCGTTCATATATATTATTAGTTTTACTTAATATTATTTCTACGCTCATGTTTTGTTTAATTTAATGACAAAAAAAAGGTAAACCACTAATTCAAGAAAAAGAGGAAAAATTATGCTTTAAAAATAAACAGTATTGTCAAATTAGAGAATTGCTCGTTAATTAAAAAGAAGCCCTAACGCAATTAATAAAATTTAATTCAACTAGGAAAAAATTGAAATTTTAAAAAAATCGCGGAACAACCATATACTCGTACATTAGCTAATTTGACAAAAAAAAAAATATATATATATATATTAAGGACAGTACCGCACTTAATCAATGCGATGTAAAGTCAGAAGTTCGTAATGTATTTGAAAATTATTAAATAACACCAACTACTATCTGCAATAAGATAATGAAAACCCAGTCATTAAATAAACATAATAAAACGCCGGACTAGACTACATAAAGAAAATCTTAAATGGAGCAATTCGGATGAAAAAAAATTTAATTTCGACAGTCCAGACGGGTATTTATTATAATTTAATAAAGGATGAAAATGTAATGTCAAAACAAATGAGAGCAGTACCTGTAATGATTTGACGCGCAATTAGTTACAAAAGACGAAATGAGGTTACTTTTTTTAGATAATAATATAAAACTTTAAAGTATAAAGATCTTTTAACAAACCAAAAGTCATGTTTTTTGAAAACAGGAGAAAGAAATTATTTTCAATAGTTTAATGGACGGAACCAGTTCGTTCGACTCATCTTATAAAATAACTTTGTACCAATTGTCCATTCTCCAGACCTATTTATTATTAAAAATGTTCATAAAAATGCCAAGCAATATTTTTCGGTTTATAAACCGAAACAATGTTCAATTTTCATATAACGTTATAAAAACGATGACATAACAGAGCACAATTTATCAACTATATCCGATATTAATCTAATTTTAGTTAATTTTTTTTCATAAATTCTTCAAACAAATTATTAATCCCGTACCTACATTATGAATCAATCCAGTCTCAAACATAATTTCAGCGCTTATTAAATTATGTCATTAACAAAAGATCATTCGCAGTCATCCCTTGGAACGCAAATAGCCTAAATAAATACTCCGATGAATTTAATTATGCGCTACTCAAAAATAGAACAGATCAATAATGGAAACTTCCTTTACTTGAGTATTAAGATTCTTCATGCCAAATTGCATAAAAACGCGGTCATCAGAAATCACGGCCAAAGACAGATTCGCAATATCCTTCGCCCATCAACCAGATTATTAAACAATTCAAAAATCCAATCTATTACAATTAATTTATCAACTTCCTCGACAAAAAATTTAATCTGTTATATCTGATTATTTTCCCCTCGATGAATCAGAAGATACACACTATTATCTAGCGAATTGTTTGGTCAGCTAGGAAAAAGAACATCCAACCCACTTATAAACCAGTATTACTCAAATATGTTTCTATCAATAATCTGCAGTGATTTATTCCATCTCAAACAAATATTGCCCTATACCAAACCTAGATATAATCGTTATATCCAAAAAAAAAAAAAAACATTCCTAGAACTCTATCAGTAATAGTAATATTAGTTCGTCCGATACATCCCGGAAACACTAACGATAGATAAACACAAATCAACTAAACAAGTTCAACAGGTCCTTAATAAATGGTCCGATTAAATCGGATATATTCAGACAAAAGTTAGACGATAACAAAGAAATAAAGATAATACTAAAACCGCCACATCAAATAGACGAAGCGGTTAATAAGTTTACCGAAATAATTAAAACTTCCATGTGAAATGCTACAAGTTTATCACAACTGAACATAACCAATAATTTATCTACACCAATGCACATAAGAAAACTACTGATCAATAGACCTAGAGCAAGAAAAAAAGATGGCAAAAATACACGTATGTTAGTGATAAAATAACCTGGAATCAAATTAATAACGAACATAAATAAGATAAATAAAGAAGACAAATATAAAACAGTTTAAAAGCTACACATCTTCTCTGGCAATAAATTAGACAGTTAATAAGATAAAAAGATACTGCATGTCCCACCAAGAATAACAATAAGGAATGGATGGTAACAGGTAAAGGAAAGTGTGAAGTTTTTGCTGAACACAAATAGTTGATACTAATAATGGTAAAAAAAATTCTAATCACACCGTTACTATAATTGAAGAAATATAGTAGATACTTCCTTTCTTGTGATCGGGTTTGGCACTAAGGTTTATTTTTCAGAATGAGAATCTAGTTTCGTGTGACTATTAGCTTGTTAACAAATTGTATCTGACAGATTCGATTCTATCGAGTGATCACAGGTGATTTCACTTCGACACATTATTCAGCATTCGCCGGAGTAATATAGAGAAACACGCCCGCACCCGTTTTATACGTGATATTTACTTCAGATTTACTAACTCACAGTGAAATTAAAATTTTCACATTTGACGATGACACAGCAGCTACATGCTGTAGTAAAAATCCAAAGGAGACATCGAATATTATACAAGACACCTCGACGTAATTGAAAAATATATAAAAAAAAAAAAAAAAAAAATGGAAAATAAAAATTAATAAGAAATGCAATTACTTATAACATTCATAGTACGTCAAAATAAGTTGTCGAACAGTTTTCATAAATAAATTACCTATTCCAAAGGTTAATTTTACCTCGAATTATATCCGGATAAAAGATTAACTTGGATGGCGTCACACATCCACAAAGAGATCTAACCTATAAGGAGGCACGTAATTACAACATTCCTAAATAGTAAGTCAAAAAGGCTTTTGAAAAACGCAATGAACAAGCTGATATGGAATCGAATTGCAAGATTATACAAAAACTAGCCACCTAAAATGTATTCAGGCATCGCAGCAAAAAATATTACGAAAATTGGTCGATGTTTTGTGGTTTGCCACGAATCAAATGGTACACCGTGATCTACGAGTTCCTGTGGTCCCAAAGTAGCCAATACGAAAATTACATAAACAACCGAAAAGATCAAAGAGAAAATAATTCGTAACCATCTAAAGAATAATAACGGAAGAATGGTCGATGAACTGCTTCTTCATTCAAGTTAAACTAATTATATCATTAACACTTGTGCTTATTATCCACGAAATGGATAAATCGCGCATATTAAAGAAAAAAAGTTGTTACCGAACTCCGTCGATAATTATTTTGCTTTCTTTCGAATATTTCATCCAGACTTTAATGACTTCTAGTATAATGATGAAATTATTCCCCATTGTAATCTACCCTTATGAAACGTTTAAAACTTTCACAATGATTAACCATTAGAAATAATTTGCGGAAAACTGCGTTCAAAAAATGAAATATATTTGTTACCAAAAAAAAAAAACACTTAACATTTCAGACAGGTTACACTGACCACCATTAGAAGAAGCTATCCGAAACGTTAAATGTTTTATTTTTGGTAACAAATATATTTCATTTTATGAATACAGTTGTACTAGACCCTTATTAATTTTACAAAACTAGCATCCTACTTTAAGAAATCATAAGATCATGAAAATGTATTTGTACAAAAATCGCACGATGTAAATAGACAACCGAAAGTATTATAAAGGAAATATCCTAGCGATTACCTAAAAGAACAATAATGTGCAAAAGTATTCAATGGACTACTTCTCCATTCAAGCTTAATAATATCACTAACACATGTTGTTTATCATCCACGAATCGAATGGATTACAACACGCTTTAAATAAAATACATTTTTATGCCTCGTGATTAAGATATTTTAAAAACCAGTAGTAAATTTAAGAACGCCTGTAAATTTGTTATAACATTAAAAAAAAAAACAAAATTCCAAATATTTTAAAATACTCGTTTCATAATACGAAATCAATGGAAAATTGGTCTTATAATACGTTTGTAGAAACTATATTATATAAATTAACAATACAAAATAGAAAAAATTATTTTTTCCTTTTGTTATATACCCTAACATGTCACTGATGTGCTGACCAATTTTCCACAAAAAGCCAAAAAAATACACTTGCAGAAGTTCGCAGTTTACATCATTAACAACTAGCAATTTGTTATTTATTGTTGCCAGGAACGATAAACTCGAAACGATTATTTATCATTTTCTATTATTATTAATATTATTATTATTATTATTATTATTATTTTTATAAATTAGAGATACAGCAACAGTACGTTCTAATTTTGAATTTACAGAAAAACTTTGATCAGAATATTTCCTTCGAATTTATATTACGTTTTCGTAATAAACAAAATAATTTTTACAAATATTGTGATATTTATTTTATTATTAATAATAATTTTCAACCTGATAATTTCAGTCCAAGATGCGAAAAACATTCACCGCAATAAAATCTTAATAATTTGTAATTTTATTAACAACTTCTAGAAGAAAAGATTTGACTAAAATGAATATAATTCACCTTTTGTACAAAAATAAAATTTAATATATCAAAAAAATTGTAGAAAACTTTTTTTAAATATTTGATCGGTTTGACAACACTTCTGAAATCTTCATGTACTTATAAAGACAATTTGAATTGCATAAAACCAGAAATAAAATTTGCACGAATTTTGGTAAAAATTACATACAAGGTATGTTCACAAAGTTTCAAGACTGGCCTCAGAACAAAAAATGTATTAAAAATTTTTATACAACTTACTAAAAATCTTCGAAAAATTACCCTTGGGCACCAACACGCCGCTGCCAGCGTCTTTTCCATTGTTCATAGGCTCCCTGGAACTCTTCGTGCGGAAGGCTGTCAAGGGACACCACGTCAAAGCTACCTGGACTGCTGGAATTATGTCGAATCGCTTCCCTTTCAGGTCTCTCTTGATTCGGAGGAGCAAAAAGAAGTAGCTAGGAGCTAGGTTGAGGCGTAAAACTGACCTGTGACCGTCCGTCCAGCGGGAACAAACTCTTTGTGTATCACTTCTTTAGCATCAAAGAAAACCATGGGCATGCTTTTCACGCGTTAGTTACTCATGGGATTCGAAGATGAGACGGTGTGCCACTTCGTATTTTGCCGCTTTGTTTCAGGATCGTACTCGTAGACCCAGGTCTCATCACCAGTAACCACTTTATCTAAAAAATTGAGATTGACTTGCAAACGATCAGGCATTTCTACGCAAATAGCCTGGTGCCGTGTGGCTTCGGTTTATCAGTCAGAACTTTAGGAACAAGTTTGGCACACGCTTTTCTCATCATCAAATCTTTTGTCACTAACTTGAACACCGTAGCCTAGCCCGATTCCAGTTCATCGGCAAGTAATCTAACACTACGACGACGATCAGTGTTTAAAAGTTCACGCACTTTCAGCAAATTTTCATGAGTTCAGCTTGTTGAAGGTCTTCCAGCGCGGTCATCATCTTCAACATCCTCGCGGCCATCTTTAGATCTCTTGCGCCACATGAATATCATTGTACGTGACATGGTTTCTTCTTTATAGGCTTCTTGAATCTAATCAAAAGTCTCTGTAGCGGGTTTGTTCAGTTTTGCGCAGAACTTTATCGAATAACACTACATTTTCGACTCTCCGAGTTTTCGACGGGATAACACACACAAGCGATCTGCTCACTAGGCTACTGCCGCTGTTGCGGTCGGTTAGCTGACTCCCGACACTACTTCACCTTGTCGGTGGAACCGGTCTGGGCACCTTCCCATACTCGGGAAAAAATTAGTCTTGGAACTTTGTGAACGCACCCAGTACAACTTCCAATAATCAGCATTTTTTCATCTACAAAATGCAAGCGACAAAGTTCAGCAACTAATATAAATAACAAACCTGAAAATAATTTCGTAAACAATTTATTTGCTTAAAAAAAATTAAAAAATTAAAAAAAGAAGATACTACAATCATCTTTTAAACAAAAAAACAGTTCTCTGTGATGTAAACTGAATTAACGCACCAAAAGACGACAATCTTACTATGTGTAATATTTCACATTTTCAAAAAAGGATATACTGTAATTAAAAAATCACCACTACGATATTCTTATATTTAGCATCTATGATTCTTGTATGTTTGTCAATATTATCATTATTCCGAAATTTATAATCGAAACTTAATTTTTTATTAATAAGAAGCAAAAAATTCCCACAAATTTCTTTTGAGAATTTACATAGTCATCAATTTCAAAATCTAAGCAAGCCTAATACACTTCATCCAGATCAACCTAGAATCCAAATTAAAAATATTCGTACTCGTATTGTTGTAAAATTGACACCGAGATGAATATAAAAGACTACATGCGGTGCTGTAAAGAACGGCAACTGTAGCACAATTCAAAATCCGATGCTCCCGTTCGCGAATCAATGCATTTTTTTCACACGCACGCACTCGCATGTACGCTCGCATTCAGAGAGGGAGGAACGAGACAGACAGAAATGAGAAAAAGGAAAAGCCCATACTTGCGCATATTATTCAAAATAACAATTAATCTGATGATATTACGAAAACGTATTATTCTCAAAATTAGTACGTCCTAGCGGTCTACGTATTTGAAACATACGGCCATTCAGTTAGAAAACTGAAAATCGGGAACTACAAGTGCCGTTCGAAACATACCACTTGCATTGTCATAGTTTATTACCGAAACAAACGACAATACAACAAAATTACACCGTCTCTCTATCAAACTCGCATTTTTTTCTGACGTACGCCATTTTTATTTCGACCAGCGGTTTAAGTTTAACTTAAACATTTCTCTAAGCTGAGGCTCTTTCATATGTTCCATTAACGCCTAATCGTTTTCTTTTAAAGTAATTCACGCGTTACACAATTCTGCAAAACACCTTGGAAAATATGTCAACCTTTCCGATGCGATATTGACAAAAAATATTTTTTTTATTTATTTAATCATGATTTCCAAGAATAAGTACTTATATGAAAGAAACAAAATAACATTTAAAATTTACGGTACAATAACAAATAAATTGGAATATTTAAGTAGTATATAATAACAGAAATTAAGAAAAGAATAACACGAACTATATTAAAATTGAAGATTAATATTAATAAATAGAAGTCGGGAAAGAAATGCCCAAAACGTACGCAGCGTTATTAAATACGACCTAGAAATTAGACCGTAAATAAACAAAAAATAAATAAAAGAAATGCAAGAATGAATTTAGTGCGGGGAATAATTAAAATATCTTAGAAGGAGGATAGAGTGAATAATATACTACTCGAAGAAGTTAACGAAAGTAAAGAACAAAAAGAGGATTTTAGAAGGCAAAATTTTAGGAAGAAAGTGTAAAGAAAAAGCGCAGGAGAATGTCAGTTCATAAAAATAAAAAAGAAAAGACGCATTACGATAATGAAATAAATGCAAAAACAGTTATCGACGGAGTGCAAAAGCTGGATCGACAAGCATATCATTGCTATTTTTTTGTTGTTTTCCTCCTTTCTATGTGCCTAGCTTTCGCCATTTGGCCATTAAATACAAATTGTGGTTCCCATGCCGCGATTCGGACCGGGCCTCCTGAGTGAAAACCAGGTTTCCTAATCACTAGACCACATGGGAACCTTGGCATGATTGTTAATAACGAATGAATAAACGAAATATAAACATTATATCACATTAACAGAAATCTATGTTCGCAATAAAACGTACAATTTTTAAATTAAAAATAGACTAAAGTGAGATTACCGGAACATAATACAGATCTCATTGAGCCAACGACGCGAATATAACATCGTCCCAAATTCACAATATCGAAAAGGCTAATGTGTAACAGTAAATCAATTAAATCCGAAAACCAAAACATACTACAAAAGTCACAGGCAAAACCACACATTTCATATCAAATATTAAGTACGAAGAAATAAATATCAATCACACTCGAATCTGGAAGTAATAAAAAAATTGAAAGCCAAAGTAACGGTAAAATTTTACTCAAAGTTAGTTTATTCTTAGTTTTTACTGAACGAGCACGTCAATAAAGACAATGTTAAATCAGGTACATAACCCTCTACATTTATTTTTAATTTTTCATTGCGAAAATACCGCGTAATAAACGTAATCAGAATGATTCTTAACGTATTTTGATCCTCTACTAGTAATTCAATCGAGAGGCGTAGTATTAAAATTTGCACTCGCTCTCAGTTCAGTACAAAAAATTATAACTCAACCGCGGAACATCTGTCGTAAATATGGTTATGCAGACAGAAATTAAAAATCAAATTTTTACGGGTTTAATTGAGCAAAAAACACAGAAATGTTTATTTCATTTTCAGCTTTCAATACGAATTTCCGGAGTTCAGCGATATAAAAAGTTATTTTTCCACTTTTAATTTAACGATTGAACGCAAAAACGGTCTGTATTCTTCTTTTTGTTCCAAAATTTGTACATTACTCTGTTTTTCTGTTTTCTTTTAATTACGATAAAAGTTTTATACAATAAATTTCGCGATTTTTTATTTTCTAAGCGTAAAGTTCGAGGTAGATTTTAAAAGAAATACTTTAGATCCACCGAAAAATGTCAATTTTAGAGAAGAGAAAAATTAACCGAAATTCGCGAACCTAATAAAAACCAGATTTCGCGCTTCCAAAGTTCCAGCAAAAAGGAAATTTTATAGAAAAAGAAAATCGAATAATAATCTTCGAGGTTTACTTACATGAAATATATTCAATGTTAAACTACAAACATTAAAAATAGAGATTGTACACTAGTTTGTAAATATTCAAAAATGATTTAACAATCGTAAGTATTAACGAAATTTTAAATAACTGGTAAATTCGACAAAATGCAAAACATACTATTTAAACATTTTTATAAATTATTGCAATACGCCAAATTTAGAAAAAAAAAAAAAAATATTGCAGAAAACACTAAGAAAAAAAATATAACAATAAAAATGTGAAAGTCTGAGTTTCTAAAAAATCACATTTCGCTAAAACCAAGTAACAAATTAAAAATAATTAATTACCCAAAAAGTTTTACATATTTTAATTAGAACTGGTAAAATATGTAATTTCGCTAAGTAAATAGGCGCTACTAAGTTAATTTTACAATTAAAACAGACATTTATGGAATATTTAATTCTTGCGGAATATATAAATCGCAAATTATATCGATATAGTTATTTACTTCAAAAAGTAACGGAAAAAAACTGCCCAAAACCCACTACCTAAAAGAATAATCTTTAGCATCCTTAATCAAATAACATCAAGAATAAATTTAAAACACGAAAAATATACAAATAGCGAATTGGACATGATGAATAGTTCACACGTAATATGTAGTCTCTTATTATTGAAAAAACGCTCCGTCTAAATGCCCTATTCTCTTTTTAATTTCCATTTAAAAATTTATAATTGTGTGTATAACATTATAAGACTTCACGGGTTTAAAATTATGTTTTTCAACGGCGTATTACTATGATCATTCTCAAGGAGAGTGAGTACGAAAGAGAAGGTTTAAGAAGTTAACATACCGACAAAATCAAAGCCCTTATCATGATGCAACATTATGACGGCCTTTGTCGCTCAAAGATGCTTCACTTGCACACATAAATTAACGACATCAGCCCAATATCGCAAAGTTTTGATGTTGGTAAGCACGAAAACGCAAATTAAATATAAAGAAAATTTAACAAAATAAAAATACAACTCATTTCGAAAACTGATTCACAAATTTAAAAAACAATTATTAAAATTAAATACTTTTTTATCAGAGTAATTTTATAATTCGAATTGAAGATAATAAAGCACTACTATTTTATTCATTGTAAATTTACAAAAGCGCGTTTTTTTTTGTCTTTTTTTTAATATATAAATGATTATTTTCAGTGCTCTGAATAATATGTAATAAATAAATAATTGTACATACCCAACTGCGGAATAGACATGTAGGTTTCACAGTCGACTAAAAACTGTCCTGCTTGTTTTGCACCCAAAGCCATCACACGCTTAGATAAATACTCGATAGTCTGTAATCCAGTTCTCTCCTTTACCGGATACTGTTGTAATCTATGGAAAATTTAATACAACTAATTTTTAAAAAATTAAACATTTACACACGAATATAACATCATAAAATCAAACATTAATTACATATGAATAAAACAATACAGGATAAGTAAAAATTTTTGCTCGAATCTATTTTTTTAATCCAAAACTCCGTCTAAAATCTATGTTCATAACATCGTTCGAAAAATAATTTAAACAGTTTTTTATTTCTTTTCTTTTTTACTAAACAACTATACCATTTGCTAACAGTACACTGATTACCTTGACACATATATCTATACATATATATATTATGAATTAGGCAATATTCGTGAGATCATGAATACAAATACTATTCTCACAGTAATATACACACTGTATTTGTACAAAGTATTCACAAATATTGCATGAATACTTGCACGAATACATCAACAAATATTTGTATTTTTTTTTGTTGTTTTTTTTCAGTTCTACCATTTTTTTCATTTTACTATTACCTCCTTTTTTTTTAAATTTCACTTGTATTTTTTTTATTATTTTTTACAGATTTTTCTTTTATCATTAAATACTCCAGCATTTTCTTTAGTTTATAGAACGATTATTTGTAAACATGTACAACTTCCTTAATGTTATCAAAATTTAATATATTACTAACTGTAATACATATATATATATATATATATATATATATATATATATACATATACACCCGTATGCGTGATACCGTTGGGGAATCGTTCAGTGATATCGGATTTTAAAAAATTTTTGATTATATTTCGGTTTATTTCAATCTCTGGGATATTATCTTTTAGTTTAGATGTCCGAAACTCATAAAGGACACTCACTTAGCTAACACTTTAATTTCCCGTCGTGCGGTCGAATGATAAACTGAATCCAAAATTTCATTCCAAAAACTAAATTGTTTTTTTAAGATTTTTTAAAAGAAAAAAAATCATTAGATTCTGTAGCGATGAAGTACTTTTTAAAACCGCCTACTGACATGTCCCTGACAGCATGTCCATTATTATCCGTTTTCCAAAAATCACTACAGAAAGATCACGAACGCTGTTATTTAGGCTATTTTGCCAAGTTTTCAAAAAATAGTTTATGACGAGAAATATCTACTAAGAGAAATTGTAATATAAATAACATTGAATAGTGGTAATCTTGCGACTTGAACTTCCTATTCCTTATGGCACTTCTTGCATTCTGTCTCCTCCTTTCACACTCATAATTCCTGCTATTATTTCCATTTTATTAACGGTATCTAATCGCGTTAAAATATAACCGATTCTTTCTTCTCCTAACTGTTTCTAGGTAAAGTACCCACGTCGGCAACTCCAAGAAAAAAAACCTAAAAAGATGGTAAATCTAGGAATCTTAGACTTTTTTTACAAGACAAACAAATAAGCCGATTTTTATTATTAACATAAAACATGAACCTTACAAGTATATTACCTGAATTTCGTAACAAATACATAATAATATAAATCGTATTAAACCAGATAAAACAAATGCGACTTATTTATAAAACGACATCCTGCAAATTAAGCATATCAGAAACAGAAATAAATTTAAAAGAGATTCTTAAAAACAAGTATATACAATAAAATTCTTTAGTTTCTAGTAAAACGATCTAAAACAAAAATCATTTATTTAAAATATATGTAAGATTAATTTTAAGGCAAAATTCACTTCACCGAAATAACTACATCTTCCGATCTTCGGCATAACTTTATCCGCTGTCTAGATGAATTTAAATTAAAACGTATAACTAAAAAACTCGCATTAGAATTAATCAGTAACCAATAAACTAACTAGCACAGATTCTTATATTCTAAATTAATTTAATTATATCATATCTATACATTTTAATTATCAAACGTTCATTTTAAAAAGTAATAAGTAACTGGCTTTTAATAAATGATTAAAATTTATTTATAATATTAGTTCAAATTCAAGTTATATTGGTATAGGAGTGTTTTATTTTTATTCCATTCGAATAATATTCTAAATGTAAATATATAAACAGCTCTGTTAGCGTTAATTTACAATAAATTAAGAAAATAATTTCTTTTTAATATCACACTATTTTATAATTTTTATTGCAATATCAATTATTAACAGAAAAAGGTTAAACAAACATATATGATAATATTATTTACAGCATAGAATAAATTAAATTCTAGTTTTTAAAATTGAAAAAAAAAAAAAAAACGAAAAGATTTAAATAGAACCGCAACAAATAATATTTTAATTTCAAAAAATGTATAATCCGTATTTCATTTGAAATGTCTCTATTAAGCACCAAATTATGGTCAACTTTTTTATTGGTTTTCTCAGGTCTATAAAAAAATAAAACAACTTTACCATAATGAGAGATAAACTGTTCCGGTAGAAAATATTTAACAATACAAACATTAACACATAAGTAGATAAAACGAAATTGTATATAAATTAATTTATAAGTATTAAACATTTTACAAAATAACGATAAAAACTAACGTATCACTTACATTGTGACGCCCATGATACTTCTATACACTGCATACAGTAGATGGATATATCAGAACTGTTTAATTTTAAAAAATCACGGTATTTTATAATTTTGATATCAGTAAATTTCAACAAAAAGTAAAAGCCGGCGTGATAAACGGAAACTAAATTTTAAATTTAACTACTTTCCGACAGCTGTTAAATTTTTTAGGATTGCTAAATAAATTATTTCCGATTTAATATTCGACCGTAAATCGATGAATATTCAAGATTTGTATTACATAATATAATTCTTATTTAATCCAAATTAAATCACTATTATAAATAACTTTTACGGTTTTACAATTTAATAAATACTACTAATTGTTAAAATTTTTAAAAATATTATTTTGAACGCATCATAAATATTCGATGCCTTACATTTTAAATTTATAAATTTGCAATAAAGAAATTTATTTCAGTAAAATGTTAAATAAACGTTCAAAAAATTTAATTCTAACAAGTCCATAATTAGTTTAGTTAATTAATTTTTAAGTAAATTCCAAAATATATGATTAAATGTAGGAAGTATAGCAATAATATCAAGTTAGCCTCCCATAACAAAATTTCAAACTCAAATTTAACTAAACAAATTGTGCTCGTTTTGTGCTGAATTGTGCTAGTAATTCAAAATTTTATACCTCGCTATAACACAAAGTTTTAGCAAAAATTTAGATGGAGGCTAATTTGATGATTACCTCCTCCAAAATTTGAAAATTTAAAAGAAACAATTGTATCTGCAGATAGCAATAATTTTGTATGGAATTGTGCTGACAGTGAAGATTTTTAGTACTGCACCATAAACTAACAAGAATTGAACTGCTGAGGAGGGAGCCTATAATTTGATGAATACCCCCCGCCATCCAAGTAAATAAATAAATTAAGATTTTTAAAAAAAATGATTTTGTACATGCAGATAGCAATAATTTTGTACTGATTATTAAAAAATTCGTTTCCACCACCTACCCAAATAGATAATTAATATAATTTATTATTTGTAATTTAATGTTTGAGTGCATGTTTTATCCTGTGTGCCTTCACGTATGTGTGTTATTATAGTGAAAATGACGATTGACTAAAAAGTAAAACTGCAACGACGTAATTTATAAATTTGATGAAAAATTATGAAACTGTTATTAACAATTATATCATTATAATGCTATTCAAATTCCTTATTTTTTTGTATTTATGCTGCAAGGGTCAAATTTGTTTTCTTTCTTAGAATTTAAGTCATAATATTTTAAGTTTAATGATGAAAAGATGTTAATTGAAGAAAAAAAAAGGTCGATATTCAAATTACCATGAAATATGCTCTGCACTTTTTTTTTCCAATACTGCGCTCATAGATATGGAAGTAATTTTGTGTACTACTTTACTCTTCTCAAATTTAGAGTTTATCAATTTCAGTCTTTTTGTTTTAGGTTTTCTCCTTTATTTTAACTTCTTTTGGTTTTCCTCTGCTTTTGTGAACGAATTTAATTAATTTTCAGAATTCGTTTTAAAAAAATGAGTACGCATTATGGAGTCAATTATTCGAAACGAAGACGCTTCCTTTTCAAAAATAATTTTTAAAATATAAGAGCACATTTCAGTCAACAATCGAAGGTCTGACAAAAGAGAAAGCCGTGCTCCTGTCGGCATTATGGAAACAGAATTGTTGCGATATTATTTGCGTACAAGAAACTCACTTAGCCGCGGAGAAAAGTGCAATTGGAATCATTAACGGCTTCAGCTTAGTTGCTGAAATACGACATCCCAAACACGGAAGTGCTGTCTATGCGAGAAATGATATATACACATTACCAACTGACGCGACTAACTTTAACAATGTTGAAATAATAACAGTGGTGACGGAACACAGTACTATGCCGTCAGTGTATAATCCACCAACAACCAGTTTGACTTCCTAGCACCATCAGTTCTTACCCATAGACGATATCATTAAGGGATTGACTTTTTAGGGCGCGCCGGGAAAATTCAGAGGTAAAAGGGCGCTTTACAGCAAAGGGGCGGAGGCGGTGATAAAATTTTGAGAAAATTAGGGCGCAAAAGATTAATTAAATGCTTGGGCGCACCGGGCAAATGCCAGTTTGCCCGCATAGCCAGTCCGTCAGTGGGCAATACAGAATTATTACAGTCACGAAGAATCTTAGAGCTTTGCTGAATGTGACCCAAATGGAGGTAACAAATTCGATTATTAAACTACAATTTTTAAGGTATTTCAGTTATAAAAGTCGGGTTCTACAATTATTTTATAAATAATTATAAATATATTTAATACACACTTTGAATACAACTATTACTGGTCTTTTGTTTTATGGTTATGATTGTTATTGTTTGTTCCGTCTCTTATCGATAAAAACAAATCAAGGCTAATCTTGAAAATACAAAATCAAGGATAAACGAAAACTTTTTGTTTTTCAGGGTGAAATAGATGCGTTAAAGTTTGATTCATCAACGGTCCTATCAAATATTGAATAAGTGTAAAATTGTCCCCAACTACTTTTAGTGGTTTTATTCTAACACATCAGCTGGGTAATAATTTGAAAGTGAGAAGGCACCATTATTCCCAATCTCTTTTGAAAAATCAGAAAATTATTACATAGTTACTGGAATAATTCAATAATCATCTTTAGAGGTTTCAAGTTTTTCATATTAAACAATTGAGATAATCGCAATATAGCTGAAACGACAAAAATTAAAAATTAGTCAGACAAAATTATAGGCTTTCTATTATATTACATTTTTATTTGTTTTTAAAGGAAAAATTTTAAATTATAATGTCATCATTCTATGAAAAACCGCAAAATTTTCGTACTATTCCTGCGTTTACGTTTACATTATAAAGTTTCATTTATGGTCCTTCGAGTAATATATTTCAAAAATGAAATATGACCTACACGAATATTGAGAAAGATCTGATATTAATTCATGACCGTGTTGCCTGTTGCCACGCAATATCCAGTCAAAATATCAATTTTCCCCATGTACTACTGAGCACCACATGAAATTAAATTTCAACAAGTAGGCCTTGCTAGTGAATATAGATCAAGCAGAGTTCTCCCTCTTAATGTTCCAAATACACTTGGCTAAGCATGAAATAACCGATTTTACGAGTTAAAAATCTTTTGGATAAATATGATTATCAGAAAGTAAATTTATGTTGACCATTGTTCGAGGGTCGGTATTGTTTGGGCGTAATCGATTGGCCGTCCGCTGAAAATGAACATTTATTCGAAAACCTTTTTAAACTATTTGTTGTTTTATTCTACCTCTGCCGTGTAAACGTGATTCTTATATGTTACTGAGACACACTCATTTACAAACTTCCTTTTGCATCAGTTTACGTTTAACTCTTTGCTCTTTGAATAATTTTACGTAGAATAAAAAAACAAAACATCTATAATCAGTTTAATAATTTGCAGCAATATAATAAATACATCAATCAAAAATAAATTGATCTTTCTCTTAAAAAAATACCATTAACGTATAAGAATCACGTTTACAGCGCAGAGGTAGAACAAACCAGAAGGTTGTATACAAAGGTTTTCGAGATATCCATCTTCGGCGAACATCTACTCAATCGCTCGGCGAGTTCATTCTACATCCAATTTTCTATGGCTAGACGACCATAACTAGTTGATCACATCCAAACAAAAGGACTTTTGAGCCGCATGACGAATAGGGCTGTGAACATCAATACATTGATGTTCAGAATCTAGACGAGGATAATTTCAATATTTCCTATATATTAAACAGTGTTTGATCAAGAACCGCGCCACTGTGGAGTTTAACTCTGTCTCAATATTTCACAACGTTGACAGTGATTCGAAAAGTATAACAATAAGCCAGCATATATTATGTCTAAACTGGCTTTAAAGCAGAATAATAGCTAATATTTTATTTGTAATACTACACGATATTCTTAAAGAAAATTGCAACCCAACCTGCTGTAGATATTTATGAATACGTGTAAGATGGCTACCGTTATTATATATTTGATGGCGAATATTTTCCATCTGTATCAGAGGGATGGAGTGTCTCTAAAGCAATCGAGGCTAGGCAATGGCTAAACTGGGAAGACTTTCAGCGCAATCCGTATTCCGGAATTGTGTATCATATCCAGTATGTTTAGAAGATGATGAATGGCACATAAATATATATATAATGGAGCTATAATTTAGTCTAGTGCAAATAAGGACATGGTATATGTGAAGTATTATAGAACTTCTTGGCCAAAGAACTTACTGTTCACTATTTTCAAGATGCTGAATAGTGGTTAAGAAGATGCTTGAGTATAAAAATATACTTTTGCCATATTAGTTTTATGTTCAAATATAATGTAAGAAATTTAAATTCTTTTGTCTGCTAATACCAAATTTAAATTTACCAAGTATGATCATTTTTTTAGCAAAAGTAATATAAGCAGATTTTTGGCGGTAAAAACTGTAATCCAGTAGTCGTACTTCACGATTGAAGATTACTAGATTTTGAGTGTAACGAAAATATGCCGGCTGTAAGATATTTAAATCATTTGCAAAGACGATATTTATCAAAACGAGAGACCAATACACGCTCAATATTTTGCTTTGCAGCAGTACTTTGAAAATATTTGGTTCGCAGTCGAATTTTGATAATGCAAAAAGAAAGTTTTTTGATAAACTATATTAGTCAGTCTTTCATACCATACTTATAAGCACTTGCATAATCTTACCTCTCCAGGCAGTATCGTATACTTTCTAAATATCAAAAATCATTGATGTTAGGTATTTATTAGTTGTTTTGAAATATGTACAACATTTTTTTTTTTTTTTTTTTTTTATTGGCCTGAACAAATACAGTTCATTTGGCCAGCAAGCTACACTATGAATAGATATGGAAAATTAATATTAACAGAAAAAGGACTAAAAAGCAGAGAAGGAAATTTCATTCTATTCTACATTATGGCCGCAACTGCAGAGCAGTGCCCACAATGCGTAATGAAATTAACCAAGGAAAAACAAAGAAGAAATTAAATTGGGTTATCATTCTACATTATGGCCGCAACTGCAGAGCAGTGCCCACAATGCCTGATGAAACTTAATAAACAGAGATCAGATTTTTTTTTCAGAGGAGAAAACAAAAAACAAAAAGACAAAATGAGAAATACAAATTAAAAATTGAAAAATTCCCATCTTACAATATGACCACAGTTGCCTGGCAATGTTCACAATGCCTGATGGGAAAAGGAAGTTGTAAGAAAAATAAATAATTGAATAAAGAATGTAACAAATAGATTGATAAAGAATAAAATGAAATAAAACTAACTGACTTCATCAATAAAGTAATAAACTTCAATAAATAAGAAAAGAAACGAAAAAGAAAAAAAAGTAAATAAAATAAAATAAAAAAATTCTGGTTCCTTTAATAAAATCTTTCCTTAATTTTCTTTTTTCTCTATCTTGTTCTTTTTTTTTTTTTTATTTATTTATTTTTTTTTTTTATTTATTTTTTTTTTTTTATTTATTTATTTATTTTTTTTATTTATTTATTTTTTTTTATTTATTTATTTATATATTTTTTTTCTATTTACTAATATTATAATTAAATCAAAATGTTATTATTAATTATAAAGCGAACCATAATAAAAATTGCTGTATGTCCAGAACACAGTAAGTAATGAACACTATATGGAGGGAACAATCCGCATGAAATTAATTCTTTATAAAACCTTTTCCTATTGTGCTCGTATTTGTCACAGCTGAACAGCAAATGATTAATGTCATCAATGAAGGTAGACCTAGTATGATTACTGTTGCATCCAGAGGAGTCTGCAAAATTTAGAGGCACTCGGGAATGCCCCATACGCAATCTACAAACTAGTGTGACATACTTACGAATAAGACGACCGGGGATAGACTGTGGAATATCGAAATACCAAGGAAGCGAAGGTATATCAGACTGAACCATATTGTAATATCTACCAGTATTCTGCCTATCTCTATAAGTTATCCAATCCTCCAAGGCAGTGGCCTGACTCCTGTGATATAAGTCTGAGGAAGGAATGAACGGGAATATAATTCCATTCAAGGCAGCGCATTTAGCCGCGGCATCAACGTCATCATTTAGCCCAATCCCGCGATGACTGGGAATCCAACAAAAGTTTAAACAGCCATTGTTATTAATAATTTGAAGGTATTTAGTTTTGATCTCGTAAATAAGCGGGTGACATTTATAATTAAACGAACTATGATCTAGGGCGATCAGGGCACCCAGGCTATCGGAGAAAATTGTAAATTTATTATCCGGGTTAAGAACATTTAATATGAAATCAAGAGCCTTATCGATAGCCAACAGTTCGGCGGTAAAAACAGATGCATCAGGAGGAAGCTTGAATTTTTGAATTGTAACGTTAGCTACAATGAAAGCGGAACCAGTGAGACTATGGGGACCTATGAGCTTAGCACCATCTGTAAATATTTTGATGCAATCCGGATATTTGTTATTAATAAAATTATTGAACCACAGTACGGATAACGATAGATTAGTATCTTTAATTTTCTGAACTAATGTGGTGTCAATATTTATATTTATTATATTAATGAAAAACGTATAAGAGAAATAGTGAGATGGAACCTTAGGAATAAGAGCGAGGCAATACTTGTGATAGATCGAGATTCGTCTTGCTAATAATGGTAACTTAGAAGAAACAAATCTCCAATGGGTGCTGATAACTTTGAGTTGATGCACTAGAGAGGGAAATCGGTAATTACAATATTTGAGCGCATATCGATCAGTAAGAACATTCCTTCTTATAAATAGGGGAGGTGTTTTATTCTCGATCTGGAGACAAGCAATCGGAGAAGACCTCAGATTACCGGTAATAATTCGCAGGCAAAGGTTTTGTATAATATCAAGTTTAGACAGATTAGATCTGGAGGCCGAACCGTAGAACATGGAACCATAGTCAAGACGAGAAATAATTAGGGTTCTAAAAATTAAGTTAAGAATTGCTGGATCCGCGCCCCAGGAGCTGTTACCAATGGCTTTCAGCAAGTTAGTAATTTGTAAGGTTTGTTTATGGAGTAGTAATATGTGGCGAGACCAGGTAAGCTTCATATCCAAATGCATCCCCAAATACTTAACGCAAGTAACCATGGGAATAGGCTCATCACCGATGTGAATTGCAAGATCACGAGAAAAGGATAATCTAGTTGTACAGATGAAAAATGCTGACTTAGCGGGAGATATATTAAGCCCAATATCATGTAATGTTCCATTACAACGAGATACACAAAGTTGATTTTCGCGAACACAGCGAGAGACATTCTTATGAATACTATAGATAACAAAATCATCAGCATATGACAAAATTCGTGAGTTTGGGGATATCGGTGTATGAAATAAAGCTAATACATAAAAATTAAATAATATTGGACTCAAAACAGAGCCCTGAGCCAGACCCGTGTAAGCATGCTTAATAATGAATTTTTGTTTGCCTGGATTAAGGAAAAAAAGGGTTCTCTTTGAAAAAAGTGAACAGATGAATTTAGCAAAACTATCAGGGATACCCGATTTTCTTAACCTTTCTACTAAAATGGGAATCGATACATTATCAAAGGCTCCCTCTATATCCAAGAAGGTCGCAACTAAAAACTCTTTGTTTAAAAAGGAGAGGTAGATGTCATTAAGTAGATGGGCGATGCAATCTATGGTTCCTAGGCCAGGTCTGAAACCAAACAGACCGTGCGGGAAAATGTTATTATTTTCAGTCCACCATGTGAGTCTGTTCTTGAATACAATCTCGAAACATTTCCTGAAACACGAAGCCAGCGCAATCGGTCTGTACGATGATGCTTTATTAGAAGGTTTGCCGGCCTTGGGAATAGCAACTACCAGGAATTTCGACCACTGTGGCGGAAAAACACGTTCGTGTAAAAAACCATTAAATATATCCAGTAGGTACTGTTTAGAGTTTTCACCTAGATTGTTTATGACAGAGTATGTTATGCCATCTAAACCCGGAGAAGAGTCTTTTTTATTTCTTATCGGTAGGAATAGCTCATTATAACTAATAGGGCTAGACAAAAAGTGGGAGGTAAATGAGGGGATTGTAGAATCAGGTACTTCTTTTACAGAGGGGACGTAAGGAGGAGCAACTCTATCTGTAAAGTCTTCGAACCAAGAGGTGTCTGCAGCATCTTTAGAATGGTAGTTTTTGTTTTTAAATCTCTTGGCTAATGACCAAATTTCTTTCAAGGGGGTGTTTCTATTGAACTTCGCACAATAATTTTCCCAAGAGTCCCTCTTAGCTCTCTTCAAAATTCTACGAGTTTCAGCTGAAATCCTTCTATAGTTCAGGTATGCGTTCATTGAGCCATCCATTCGAAATCTCCGTAGAGCAGCATTACGCTCATTAATCTTATTTTTACAGTCTACAACATTTATGGTTGCAAATTACATAGGTGTTTGAAGTACAGTAGAACTTCTTTTATCGTCATCCTCGGGACCGGGCCCCTATGACGGATAATTGAATAGTCGGATGACAGAAATTCCATTATAAATATGCACAGACATATGTAGTACTGTAGTAGATTTTAAATAATTTGGGAAAGAAATGAAAAAATAAGTTTAATTGGATAACATTTAGAGACGGTATTATTATTTACAAATTTAGTAAAACATAGTGCAATATAGTACAGGTACATACCGAGTATTATCTATACGTCAAATTGTTTACATTTTTAAAAAATCACAAATAAGCAATTTTTACAGTGATGGTTAAAAGAAGTTTTACTGTATTTCTATATTTTAGCAATTGAGGCAGACCTTCAGGAATAAGATCATGTTTTTCTAGGTACTATTGTAATTAGTGAGCTACGAGTTTTTCCAAAATGAAATAGGTCTACATAATGACGAATTTGTTCGCTCCTGCCTGGTTTCAAAATGAGGATAATAGTTACTTTGTTTCATAGACAAGGGAAGCAAATTTTCGTTCAAATTTTGTGGACGTAATGTTTGAGAAATAGAGAAGAGATTTCGTCTGAATTTGGTGCGGTAATTTTAATTAGTCTATATTGATGCTGTAATATTTATTTCATCTTTTGTAAATAGCATATTAAATTCTTCCTGATTATCCGATTCCATTAATAGTGTCTTTTGTTCTTTTTCAGTTTTTTATGTGATTACAATTGTTTGCAGTAGTTTTTCTTTGATAAAATCTTAGTAGAAAATTCATCAAACATATTTGCTACATCTGTTGAATTTTGGGGGTGAATTTAATGATTCTTGTAGTGTAATAGCAGGGCCTCCCCCTCTCTGTTTAAGGTATTCATTTTCCAATTGATTTTCGAACGGTCGGATTTAGCATTAATTTCGTAAAATAGCTTCTCCTATGATCCTGGTAGATTATTGACTGGTTTCTGGCATCCTTTTGCTTTTGAATTATACTCTTTCGTGTTGTTCTCATTTTTTTTTATTTCATGACATCTCGTATTTATTCTTACAATTCCTTACATATACACACATCTACAGTGTGTCCCAAATAATTCATCCACTTCTTTCAAAATCTGTATCTAGTAAAATGAAAATTCAAAGCCTCGTATTGGTAAATTAATTGTATCATATCGAATGGGAATATTTTTGACTTCCTCTCGCGCAGGAAGTGGCTTATTCAAAGTGGAAGCCAGTTTTTTAAAATCAAATAGAGTATTTTTTGTGAATTCTGGTTTTACTTTGAAAAGTAAAAAACTTATTTGAAATATTTTTTCTGAAACTCTTATTTTTAATCCTAAAATGTCCTCTAAATTCGAATTATTTTGCTGCAGGTCGTCATAAAACATAATTTCAATAAGTCAACAAGGTGTATTCATTGTGAAAATTTGTGAAATTGACTACTTCTGGTTTTGTCCGGTAGTTGGTAAACTTGAACGAGTGTTTACGTTTTTTTGTTTCTTTCTTTAAAACAGAACTGTCACCGTTATTTATGTTTACACCCCGTTAAATTGGAGATATTTAAAAATTATGCAGTGTAATAGCATGTTATAGACACGTCCTGTTCCAGAGATAACATTCTATACAAAAACTTATTTGATCTTAAAGCAGCAAACTGATGATTTAGTCGCGCACTTTGACAGATCACCTTCACATCGTATAGCGACAAAAAAAGCGAAATCGGTTATTCCATAATTTAAAACGAGTTCATTGTCTACTGTTTTAAATTTTGCCCGAATATATTTGGTGATTCTCACGTATCTGTTCCAACAACTGCAGATGAAACTTGTTTTACCAGTTAACATGTTACCGCAGTACACAGACATAAACACATATTTACACCCACATAATAATAATAATAAGACCGATAAAATCGTATTCGGTGTATTTTACATTTAACACATATTCGTATTAGAAAATTATAAAAATATTATTATCGCGAATTAAAATACAGTAATCGTAATTCAAATGAACAAAAGGAGAATAAAATAGAATAAAACAATTTTAAAAATAATGTAGAAAATTATAAAAAAACCATCTATAGGTCATATTAGAAGTACGTGTATGTATGAATCCACATATACCACTTCATTTTTTCATGGCACCTGCGAGGCTGGTCCGATAAGTACTTAGCCTACAAAAAAAAAAAAACGAAAATTTTGGAAAAATGGCGATTTATTTTTCAATATAGTCACCTTTTAGTTCGATACACTTTACCCAGCGATGTTACAACTTCTTTAACCCGCCTGAAAAATACGTTTTCTCGAGGTCTGCAAAGTAGGCCACCGTGGAAGCGATGACCTCCTCATTCGTCTCAAATTTTTGCCCGGCGAGTGACTTTTTCAAGTTTGGAAACAAAAAGAAGTCGCACAAGGCCAAATCTGGAGAATACGGTGGATGGGGCAGCAGTTCGTAGCCCAATTCGACCAATTTGGCCGTGGCGAGGGCGGAGGTGTGAGCCGGTGCGTTGTCATGGTGAAAGAGCACTTTTTTTTTCGCCAAATAGGGCCATTTTTTCTGCAATTTGGAGTCGAATCGGCCCAATAATTCGGCATAGTACAGCCCTGTGGTAGATCACACCTTGTGAATTCGAGAAAACGGTAGCCATCACCTTTCCGGACGATAGGACGGTCTTCGCCTTCTTTGGAGCACGTTTTCCGGGTAAAATCCACTGTTTCGACTGTTCCTTGGTTTCTGGTGTGTACCAGTGGATTCATGTTTCGTCGACGGTCACGAAACGACACAGAAACTCCTTCAGATTGCGTTTAAACAGCGTCAAACATTGCTCTGATGTGGTCTCACGGTTGCGCTTGTTATCCAGAGTGAGCAAACGCGGCACCCATCGCGCCGACAGCTTTCTCATGTCCAAAATTTCATGCAGGATATGGCCCACGCGGTCGTTTGAGATGCCTACTGTCTCAGCTATCTCGCGCAACTTTAATCGGCGGTCTGCCATTAGGAGATAGTGGATTTTTGTCACGTTATCCTCCGTGGTAGCCGTTTTCGGGGCACCTGGGCGTGGCTTATCAAAAACTGACTTGCGACCACGTTGAAACTCGTTAAATCAATTTTTGACGGTCGCCATCGAAGGAGAAGAGTCACCGTACACAGTATCCAAGCGCTCTTTGATTTCGCTACGCGATTTCCCTTCCAAAAACAAGAATCAAATGACCAACCGATATTCCTCTTTTTCCATTTTTCTAAAATCCGCGGACATGCCCGCTTCCACACGCGGTCAAAACAAAACTACGAGTCCGATTCGGCTGTAAGTTCGACAGTAGCCGTCTATGAGAATGTACTACACGATAGTGTACATTTCTCTTGCGACAGTGGCGCCATCGGGCGATGAGGCTAAGTACTTATCGGACCGCCCTCGTATCTTATGAGTGATTCTACCGAATAAAGTTTAGAGATAATAAAAGTGTAATTTTTAACTACATGAATACAGGTAGATTATACAATTGAAGTATAACACTTGTATATAAAAATGAGATCTATTGAAAATAATACTGACGTTAAATTACTACAATTTTTCAAGGCTGCATTTACACTTATTTAACATAATATCTTCACAAACAATAACCGAAAATGTTTTTTTTGTTTTTTAAAGAAAACTAATAATTTTATATCTATTTAATAATTTATTTAAATTTCGGTAATACTACACTTAATGATATCGATTTAATAGGTCTAGGTGTGCCAATAATTAAAATATAAGATATGTATGTCAGATCTTTTTATGAAATCTAATTAAATCACTTAAACATTAACGTCTTACCAATAACGAGTCGAACAATTATTTGCACGTTATAAATCTTAATTTTTTAAAAAATTATCGAAATTAGTTCTCTTATCTACCGAAAAGAACCTCGCAAAGCCTTTGGTAGGAACTACAGCCTCCTTTTTTCGGAACTGATTTTTAAATGCTAAAATGTAAATAATAAATTCCATAATCTGAAAAAAAATTACATGTTTCCGAAGAAATACAAAATTCATAATTGAATCAGAAAATGTTAAAAGCAATAATATTCACGGAAGAATTTAACAACATAATTAAGTATGTTTCATAAAACTGCTGTAATAAATTTAAAAAATAAATAAACTGAGAAATTATTATTTATTTTTTTTAAATTAAAATTATCAGTTTAGTTTTTATACTTTTTCCCCAGGAAACAATATACCCAGAAAAAAATTGTAAAACACTGTGTGTATTAATTTTGCAGATTCTTTAAAAAACTAATGAAAAGTAAATTAACGCATCACTTAGTACACTGTTTATAGTTAATTTACTGTTCAAATGTTTGTGAAATTTATAGCTGCACTCTTAATTATTTATGTCTGTTAAATTAACTATTTAATTTGCGCGCAATATATTTGAAGAAATTTTAAACGAATACGCTGTTTTTTGGTTACATCACGTGTATAAAATTAACTAACGATAAGAGATATAAGTTGTTAAAATGACAGTTTTAAACAATAATAGAAAAAATAACTGACTATAATTCTTTAACGTTACGTTAGCAGTAAATTTTATTAATGTATTTCGCTTTTGACGAAATAAAAAAAAGTAAACAGTCTTTCAATTGAATGAATTTCTATAAAAATAAATCAGTAATTACGTAACATTTGATGTAATATAATGTTGATGATGAAAGGTGTCCGCTAAAATAAAGCATTTAAAGTGTAGAAATACAATACACTACTTTCAAATCAAATACAAAAATATATCACCATTACATCATCATCTTACGTCAAAGTTTCTACAATACCTACAAAGGTGGAACAACACATTTACGAAAACTTAAAATGAAACGTTCGAGTCAAAAACGGACTGAAAAATTTAAATATCAGAATGGCCTCCTCCTCGTCCTCGGTAATGTCTTTGTTCTTCTGAATTGTAGTCCGGATTCATAAATCTACGATGTTTAATGCGTCTAACACGTGATTCAACTAAATAAAGAATGCCTGCAATATATAGAGCAACAGAGCCCAATATAGCAGAAACGAAAGAATATCCCATATTATTATGTTCCCAATTCGGCATCCAAATGCGAGAATCTCCATTCATAGAGAAGAGTATTACTGCAACTGTCCCGCATATAGCTGAAATATTTAAAATTTTAAGCGTTACAATTAAGGTTCGTATTTTCATCCACTAAATAAGCGGAAACACGTGAGAATTTATATATATATATATTTTTTTTTTTTTTTAAATATAAAAAACATACTTTTTTTTATAGAAATTACATAAAGCTGTTCAACTTTCTTAATTGTATTTTAAAACAAAAATGAAGTTACTCTGAATTACCCATTTTTATAAGACACGGCGGCATGAAGCATTAATTTAACACAAAAAAGTAAAAAATCGCCAGAAAAAAAGTATTTGATTTTTGATTAATCTATACCCCAAAGTATTATAAATGTATTTAAAGAACAATAGTATTATATTAATTGATTTTCAAACTAATTAAAATATTTTATTTTATAGTTTAAAATCAAATTTAACTTCTTAAAAATATTTGATTACAATTATCTGTTCTTATCGCTTATTACTTAACATTTCTTTACATTCTAGAAAACTACGTGATTGTAAAATATTTTATCGAAACCGTTTATTTCAGATTTATTATTAAGTTAGTTTTTCCAAGGAAAATTTCTATCACAGCACTGCGGGCGTTTTTACTTTAAAGTGTGAAATGTAAGTAACAATATTACTGTAACGGATTTTAGGTAACTGCTTACTCTAGATAAACTTTTACTGCCTTTGTTCAAGTGTTAATACAGGGTTAAGAAGCTCGCAAAATATAATATTTTATGCAGCAATATATAAGTATGCTCTTGATTATTTCAAAATTATGTTGTTTTGATTTAATTTCACTAAAGCCGCATAAATATTAAATACAACATAAATATTAGAGAAATATAAAAATATATATATACATGATTTTTACATAAAATTCGAATTCTAGTTATAATAATAATTGCAATGATAACATAAAAAGAAAAGATGTTGTGTAGAGTAAAAAAGAATATAGTATAGTTTTAAAGCGAGATATTCTGGTTAATTGTAATACATGCGTGTTCATTTAAACACGACACATATTATTTTTCATTTAAACCAAATTTTAGATAGTTTAAAAGCGCGCACATGTGTTTTTGTTTTTGTGTTAGGACATTATCTTTTGATAAGCTGTGTGCATCCGCATTTCCTAGATTTTCGGTAATCATGGCAGTACTAACAAGCTTTATAACTTATAAACCCCTTTCATTTACTATTTCATTTATCAGTCACTTTAAATAGAAAAAAACTTACAAAAACAGATGATTAACTGTTTTTGCCTTTTCATTTGTTTTTATAGCCGTTCATTTGTTTCTGTTCTATGTATGCTGGATCAAAATTACCATGCTTGATAAAATTTTGGCCACTGATAGAAAAATCATAAAACATTTTCTTATCTTTATGTCTATCTGAAAATAAAATGAATTCACTTCTTGATGTTCCTGTATTCTTTCTGTTTTTTACTGAATTTTTTACTATAAAAATAAAATAAAAATGTCGGAATCAGAATTTTCCCGCTTATTATCACCATTATCTACAATAATTTGTAACTGTTTACAAACCACGAACTTTCATCTAGGAATTTATTCCCTTTTCATTCATTTTGTAATTGTATTATCTTCTTCATTTACATTTTCTATCGACTAATAGTTTTTATCCTTTTTAAGAAGAGTAGGAAAATAAAAGAACAAAAGGAAATAAAATGAAGGACTGATGTTTTGTGATAAAGCATTGTTTCATATAACAATAGTTTTCTAAACTTGCTCAAGAAATTTGTCAGTTCTCGAACCTATCATCAGTGTTTATATTACATTGTATTAAAAAAATCGAAAAAAAACAATAAATTTGGAAATGTACAGTTGAGTATGCATGAAACAGGCGAATATAAAAATAGTTATATTTGATTATATGATTATAGAACTGAAACCATTTTAAAGTATGATAAAACGAATTGCCAATTTCTAGTTTAGGTATTTCAAAATAATCGAGAAATGATCATAATAACACTAACATATAAAAGAAAACCCGTGAAATTTGATCATTAGTTATGTAAGTTCGATGAAGGATAAATGGAACTAATTTTAAATGATTTAGTTTAAGAAATTAATAAAACATATTTACGTCCGAAAAAAAATTGAAAATTTCACATCATGAAAATACCAAAAGGAATTGAACTGTATACGTGATCTTTAAAACTTATTGTAGTATATTGACATTGACGTTTGTTCCTATATTTAATTATAATCAATTATTTTGGTTCATCTTTTAATAAAAGACAATTTATAAAATAACATTAATACAATATTGAACAAGTTCGTGTCCTATTACTGACGAATTATAAGAAAACTGTTTAAGCATTCCCTGCAAATACAGTAGTCAAAATTAGTTTTGAATATCATAGAAAAATAAATAAATTTATTTGTTAAAATTGCTGACACTTTTTTCCTCTTCATTAGGACAATATCTCGATTACAATAAGTGAGTGTAATGTAATACTAGAAAGGTGTAAATTTTCAAAATTACAAATAAGAATATTTTAATTTATATAAAAAACATCTTTTTGGAGCTAGATGAAAATAAAATTAAACTGTGATTTATCCACAGAAAAACAAAGGTATTACTACAATTTTCATTATATTTCTCGATGCCAAATTTCAAAATTAATATCGTCGATTCATTGAAGTATCTAGACATCATGTTGGAAGGGCGTTATAGTTTCAATCTGTATTTCAAGTACATGTCAAGTAAAACAGCTGTTGTTTTAAACAAATTTCATTCTACTTCCGGATGATCTTTCCGGATGAACACCAGTCACCGTCTTATAGTGCACACAATGCCGGTTATTTTCCATTATTTATGTAGTACTTATTCATTTTCGAAGAGGCTTTAAAACATAAAAGTATACAGAAGTGAAAATTCGAAGGAGATTTGTGTTATATATTCTTCGAGCGCATAGAACAATAAGTGATGTGTTGCGAATTATAGCAGGGCAGTTGTCGTTGCATTGCGAACTGCAACATAAAATAATTTCTTATAAACAATCAACTGACAACGGTACTATATTATTCTTAGTGAAACAAAAAAAAATAATAAAAAAAAAAAAACATCGCATATAAATGTATTTCATGCAAAACGACAACATATAGGAGCATAGAACAACATTGATAACTGATCAACTTCTATACGGCGCTTAATACGGTATATTACAATAATCAAACAACAAAATTCGTTCAAAAAGGTATTAGAAGGATCTTACCATAATATAGTACTCGAATAAATAAATTTTTTACCTGATAATACCATATCGGAGCCTAATATTGTTAATAGACATTCTAAATTTTCATCATCTCGATCCATAAAGGAAAATAACAACACGAAGAAACTCGCTATAAGTGCCAATATAAAGCATATAGTAAAAAAGAACTGCGTCGCTATAAAGAATCCTGAAATAATAATCATATTTTTATTTGTAAATACTTATTACAATAATTAGGCAATATTAAATAAATCTAAATTTTTGATAGACGTTATGAATTTTATCATTATTGTTATTTATTATACACCGGTTTTAGTTTAAAACGAACTAATCTAATATAATTTTTTTCTTCACTTTATTCTGAGCGATCCTATTCAAAAAACAAATTTAATAGTATTTTAATATAATTTCTAGACTGGCGAGTAACGAAGGCTAAAAGTAAATATCGAATTTATTGCTTTATAAAAAAAATCTACAACATATTTAAAATATTTAAATGCAATTCACATTTAATAACAAGGAAATCTACTAATAAATTTTAGATTTCGTTAAGATAACAAGGTTACAACTGTGAATTTAAAATAACTTTTTACAATAACACCAAAAATGAATTAAAGTGAACCACGTATTTTTCATTGTGAAGTTAAGGTTTATAATACTTGAAGTTCGACGAAACTGATGAAAGCAAAGGGAATTTTTTCTCAATCGGAGGTCTTTATTTTTCTGGATTTTTGATACTTAATTTACTTCAGACCGAATGGATTTTAGAAAGAAGCGAGTCTTGAAACTCTAATCTCAAGCCTGATAATCAGGAAACACTTATTTAGGATATTTATAAAAATTTTTAATTTGGATCAGCGCACAACATTTACCGATTATTTACTTTTTAATAAAACTGTTTATAGAATGGCAGATCTAAAATATTGTTCGTCAATAATTTAAAAAAAAATTAAACCGTACTGCTTTAGGTTAATAATAAATTCAAAATACAATTATAAAGTAAATAACCTCGAAATATGTCCGTTTCTTTTGATTTTGTAAATAATTAAGCTTTTGTTTCGTATTTATGTTATTTACACGAAACGGTATTCGTAAAAATATGATGGGAATGATACCAAAAGGAAAGAGAATTATAAAGCACACAAAATCAAAGGGTAAAATATCTGGGAACAAGACAACTGGAGATGATAACGATAATTTATATACAAAAATTAAATAAATAAAAATAGCAGATATTAGGAACAAAGAGATATAAGAAAAGTATGCGAATTATTTTTAAAGTATTTCTTTCCCTTTTATTAATATTATAGAAATTTATTCATTTTTAAAATGTTGTGTATGCAACAAGTTTGTAAATATTGTTCGTAGTTCAGACAATTTAATACCTGGTAAAAGTAATTCATGTATAATGTAGTATTCCTCTTCGTAAACCCACCAACACTGACTAAACACAGTGTCATAATGATGTCGAATATCGGTGAAGTTATGAAAGCAAACGAACCATAAACCTGTGAAAAATAAATACCGTGTATTGATTAAACCTGTGTACAAAATTTATTATACTATAAAAGTGATTAATTTAAGGGTTAATCTTTTTAATATATCAGCTTACATCTTTTCTATACGAAATATTTGAAAAATAGTCATCGAAAATAGCTCGACTATTAATTTAATACAATAATTGCATAAATTAATATTTACATATATCCAGGTTCATTTTTATAAAACGAAATTTTCTAAATTTGGGAATACTAGGAGTATACAAGTTGAAAAAACATTAATTTAAATATTAATTGTATTTACTGCAAATATAGTATTAGCTTCGAATAGAATTTTTTATAAATATTTAAAATTGTAAAGAATTAATATGTAATTGTGTAATACTCATAAAATTGGATCATAAGATTCATGTTTTCTACTTGTAAACTTCCAAAATAAATGAAGACGTTGTGCTTGTTTTTAAATTCTGTTTCATTACATTTTAAACTATTTATTAATATGATTGTAAACAACAGAAGGGCGAACTAGAAAATATTTTTTATAATATAGAGAATATTACTAGCATTATAAATAATATAATCAAAGCATGTAATCTTAATGTCATATACGGTTCTAAATCTATTAACCAATATAAAAAAATTCATTACGTAAGATATTTTAAATGTAAAATTACTTGGTTCTTTGTTTTACTTTTAATTTTCAAATTTCGTTATACTGATAATAAAATTAAATATTCATCGATTAATAAATGTTATACTGTTGCGTTGCTAGCATATAATCTATTCCGATGTAAACGATTTAATTTTAATAAACTTATATTAATCGTATTAAACTATGAATTATTGTTTTTCTATAATTAAGTGTAGCAATACGAATATCCGGTCGCTTACTTATACATATTATGATCAGATTTAAAAAACGAATCCGCGATTATTTCTGAAGGGCATTTCATCTATTATAGAATTTTTTAGACATAAACGTATGCATTAATGACCATTTTTAATGCGGAAGATTTTGTAAGATGTGCTTCGAAAAATTACAAAAGTGAATGTATAGTAGTTTCGCTTATTTGTTCCAATTTCATCCGTGTTATAAAAATCTTTTATTTTGTATTTTTTTTCTTTCAATTTCAAAAAAAACGCACGCACGAAATTTTTGACTACAACTTATGGCGTTACAGCCATAACTGGGCTGAAAGAAATTCAATAATAAATTATTTCGTAAAGCCGTAAAGTATTGCGTAATTCAGTGGGAATATTTAGAAAGTTAAAAACGGAAAATATGTATATTTATTAAATAAAATTCCAAATACGAGTCGACAGGTAATGCATAAGCCGGGGAATTCCGAGATAAATGAAAATTAACAAAGAAACCAGAAATGTGTATTATTAATAGTATTAAAATCGGAATTAACGCTAAAAAGGGAATTTTCAAAGTGTCGCGGACAATGATTTGTCGGAATGATAAGAGATCGAGGGAAGCCTGTGTTTCGGCCGAGAGCAGTATCGAAACAGATAACGTTAACGCTGGTTCAAAAAATCGCGTCATCTCGTGAGAGGCGTTATAATTATCGTTAATTTGTTATTTTACGTATGTGCCACGGTTCGTGTTCAAATTAAGCTAGTCAAAGAAAAATAAACTAATAAAAAAAAAATTATTTTTAGTAACACCGCGAATAATCTAGTCAAGTCAAAAAACCCTAGTCTTCACGCGACCTACCATAAAAAAAAAAAACAACGGCTTAAAAGCTGCCGGAATTAAGGACGTTGATCAAGATCCACTGGAGAATCATCGAAGCAGTACGGGTAGCGGAAACGATTGAAGGACAACATCGTCCGAAGCGGTGAAGATCCTGGAGGCGACGGACTAAACAGGCCAGATTTTTATATTTCGGTGTAGATGTGTATACGTATGTTTTGATTTATGCGTGAATAGTAATTCGTGTTATTTATTTCGTGCGTTTGTATTTGCTGTTTATTTGTCTTTTGGTGCAGCTGCATTTCCTTCTCGATATTGTGCGGCGATTTTAGAATAAAAAAGGAATAATAATAAAAATAAATAATAATAATTACGAAACAACTTTATTGAATAAGCGTGGACGTGAGATTTTCTCGGCCGACTAGGCAATCCTACTAAATTTACGTTTATAAAAAAAAAAAAAAATAAATAAAATAAAATAAATAAAAAGAAACAAGATTAACTAAAAAAAAATTTATCGCAGTTTTATTGGGACAGTTCCGACGGAGCTGCGATAAACTACAGTAGACTCGCCGATTTTCAAAAAAACAAAAAAAACAAAGCGCTTTTATAAAATTTACAGCTATATGCAGTACGCATCTGAATATTTGTTTATATTCGCTGCAAATTAAGATGCTATCTGTGGCCATAATGTACTGTGATTCATAATGATTGTAATGTGAGGACTGTCAGGTTGCTTTAAGATCAGTGTTGATATGCTCGATGTTATCATTTGGGGTTACCTGAAGGATGTGAAGAGATTAGTTCTATAGTACTAGTGCGGTCGTTGAAAATATTATTAGATCACAAAGTCAGTTATAAATGAGATGAAATTGACAAACAATGTGATTTGTACAGTTCAAAAGACAACGAGGAGCTTGTTTCTCTAATAAAAAATATTCCAGGATGTGAAACAGCAGATGGGGATATTGTAGCCATAGTACTCAATGAGAATCCAGTTGAAATATAATGAGCCCCTTCAACGTGTTATACCAAACAATGAAGGACTGAAGACGATCGAAGTAGCGCTGGAGTACATTACTCAACAGGAAAAAGCATCCCCACCGGCTGATATCATTTGTTTACATAAGTGGCTAGGTATATCGGCAAGGAAGAGAATGCAGCGAAAGACACAGACCTTAATCACAGACTTCTTTAAAAACTAGTTAATGTGCGGTAAGTTAATTTTCATGTTTACTTCTTTATAGGATAAGTTAATTTTCATTTTTTCATTTAATTTGCAATATTTAATCTTGAACTCCGGTGTATCCGGATTTTTTGTTATCGGACCGGCTGGTCGCCCAATTAATCCGGATAACCGCGAGTCGATTGTATTTTATTAATTTCTTTCGGTTACAGTAATGACGTGTTATACATCAATGTTCAATAGCTTCGTTACCATATTTATGCATTTAGTATAAGGTTTTTCTTTATTTTTTTATCTTCAGATTTCTATTAGACCATTAGTTTTTTTATGTTATCAAGCTTGAAGTCCCTAAAAAATGTTTATTTTTTCAAAGGGAATACTCGATAATCTTTCAGTTGGCTTAATTTCATCCAGCATTCCACTTTTATTAGTTATCTTATTCATTCACGATGTATTCAATGCTTAATGTCAATATTGCATTTTGAAAGCTTCAATATATTTTATAAATTATTCAAGTGACAAATGTAAATTGTGAATACTAGGAATATTATTAAGTTTAATTTTATATAATATCGTTGTAGGCGGCCAGCTTAATACTTCCGTTTTCAATTACTTCAAGTGACTTTCCCGACAAGCCCTTCAGATATTTCAGAACAAAGAGACAAAGCAATGGTTTTTTCACAAAGTATTTTGATTTGGTAATGTCGATTATTTTTTAGCATTTCATTGTAAATTTTTAAAATGACCATTTATGATTAAATCTTCATAAGTTACAGAGACGGACGGAACTGTGATAATCGTAATCAAGTGTTTGGAGATTTTATTAATGCTTTCATAATAAGAGTGAAATTAATGCGATGTCAATTTCTTGGTTAAAATGCTCAGCTCTTATAATCCCCCCGTTTGAGACTCAATTGTTCTAGTTTCAGCTGTAAATGATTTAATATTGGAGAAATTTGAAGTAAAGATGACGAAAAAACAAACTGGAATCTGCTCTTTTCAATATCGTTCGATCATATATTATAAATTTTAATATTACAACCACTGACGTTCAACAGTTCACATTTGGTTAATTTTTTCCTTTATAAAAAAACTAATATTAGCAGACATTTGATTAATTGCACAGTATAAAGAAAAGTGAATAAGTTTCGAAAATATTTTATTATTTTGTATTATCTTTTATAAATGAATTTTATGAATTTAAAATGCGATTATTTATATTTTTCTACATAACATGAATAGAATATATGAAAATATATTATTTGTTTTAAACAGCTTGCTACTAGAATTGCGATGAAACAGTAAAGAGTCTTATCAAAACTATGCATTTAATGCAGTCGGTAAACATAACATTTTGAAAACTACCTGAATAAAATTTCCTAAAGTATTTTTTTACATTATAATTTTAAAAAAACAGTACTACATTAAAAATAAGTTCCTTATATTGACCTCGGAATCAAATAACTTTGAAAAGAAAAAAATTATTGATCCTATTTTTCATCTTCTAATCAAAGAATATCCGTCCAATATAGAATCTTTAATTCTCATTATGCACAAAAATTACAAGGAATCTTTTTTTTTTTTTCGCTCCATTTCCGATAAATGTAAACCTTTAAATGAATGTTGTAACTATAAATTTACCTAATTTTTCAAATTTCGGATCCTTCAGTTCTCCGTCTGATACTAACCAAGATGGTGTGACAAAAGCTAATAATACACATACAAATGCGAAACATGAAAAACCAATAGCTAACTTCGAAATTCTCGATTTGCCCATTTTTTAAACACTTCAATACATCAATGATAAGGTATTTAATAAAAATAATAATATACAATTAAACGCTAACGCCCCTATGAAACAATAACTAAAACACAATAATCTAAAATACATCCCATCAGCATACCTTTTACTATTTTTAATGAAATATTAATTAAATAAGTAAAATAATCCAAAATGTTGTATAATTTATTAAATAAAATTATTTTTCTTGTATAATGAATTAAATAATGTAATTTAAACATAACATCTAATTTTACAAATAAAATTAAAAAATTGGAAATGAAATTCACAAAATAAAAAAAGATTAATATTTTCAACATATTAAAACAAACATATTTAATTAAAATATTTAAAAATTATATTTAACGTTATTCTTTAATTTAAACAATAATTTAAAAAAAATTACACTCGGGATAGAAATGAATAAACATTAATTAACAGGATAGTTAGAAGTATACTAAATTATTTAAGTTGAGTATATTTTAAAAGTAATTATCTGTTTAAGCACTATTTTAAAATATTATAATAATAATAATACTATATTAAGAAATTTTTATTATAAAAAAATAAATAAAACACGGTAATTTAAAACACAATTTGACTGAATTTTTTATTTTGAGAAACCGAAGAAATATTTTATTTCAGCTTCAATTTTGCCTCCTAATTCTTTTGGAAGCAATTGAGAAAGCTTGTGAATATACATAAACATAGAGTAGTTTAATTTTTCATCCATTACTATATTATTTACATAATAATATCCTTAGGACAATCACATCTAACATACAAATATTTTATAATTAATTCGTGAAATATAATAAAGAACTAATTACAACACATAAATCATTATGCTTTTATGAATGAATACAACCTAAAGAAAGAAAAATATAATAGGTTGTTAATTATTTAAGTTGACTAGATATAAATAACATACATTTAATGATAGCTATATATTTCAATACACTTCAGTTTTTATTTATGATCCTTAAGATTCTAAAATTTTAAATCAAGATTTCAAAAGATTAGAATTTAAAAATTAATTAAATTATGAATTCTAATTGTTAAAATATAATTTCTTTGGGAATAAATGATTTAATGGTTGTTTATATTAAGTGTTCTAACTATGGTATATAAACGTTTGTACAAGGCTCTTTCCACCCTCTTATTAATTAATGTTGACTTCTTTAAATAGATTTTATTACAGGCTTTAATAAATTAATTTTTAAACCATAGAAAAATGTTGAAAAAATCATCAAGTTTAAAAATATTATTTAATTATAATGTCTGGATTGATTCATGATTAATAAAGTGGAGATAATATAAATTGTGTAGGTAGTATTTTTCTTAAATTATTATATTCAACATAAATCGAACAGAGTCATTCTAAAATATTAATCCTAGCAGCGTCTTAAATTAGTACAAAATTTACTTTTTTTACTTTACAATCTTTATATCCTTTATATGTATCTATTTATGTAAGAACTCAGACCCTTCTTTTTTTTTTAATTCTTCACAGTACAGTTGCACTCCTTGACCGCTACTGCTTTCAAGACTTTAAATTTATATTATGTGTTAATAAAGAAGTTTTCCAAATTATTTTTCATGTTATAATTTTTTCATTAGGCTCATATATATATTTGACCTTAGTACAGTGTGCTTCTTATCAGAATTTCTTCATTTATATTATATTTTAATAAATAAAATTTAAGCTTTATAATTCATTTTTAATATAAAATCTTATTGGTACTGTAATACATTTTTCTTCTTCTTTCTCAGCGATTTCCTGACGCGGGATCTACTTGGTGACACGTTTCTCTGTATTTCCTATGATCCTCAACCATCTATCTCAACATCGATTTCCACTATGTCGGTGTTGACAGAGTCTATCCACCGTCTTCTCGGCCAACTTCATAGCTGCTTTTCTCCAGGATCATAATCCATTAATATCTTCACTAGGCTATTGTCTACTAGTACTATAATACATTATTATTAAATATCCTTTTCCAATATGCATTATTTGAATGCATTGATACAATTAGAAGAAAACAAGTTCAGTCAAACCTGATGTTTCCTATGCTGCGAATTCTGCATGTAAGACTATAATTTATGTTTACATAATACTAAATTTAAAACAAAGAAATCTGATTTTTTGTGTCGTAAAGAAGAAGAAATGCATCATTTTTCATGTTTTTTTTAAACTTTTCACCAACTTTAGAAGTTTTGTTAAGGAAATTAAATACAGTTTTGTTACCAACAAATAGCAACCTTTCCAATGATATATTACATGAAAAAAAAAAAAAATTCGGAACTTTTTAGCTTTCAACAGTCTGATAGTCTAAATATAAAGTTGTAAGCTCGGCTATAGTTTTCCTATAAAACGGTCCTTTATGCATATATTTGAGATATGTTATGGTTTCCTCAACTTCTTTACTCAGGCTATTGCTTACATGAACATCCTTTTTTTTTACTGTTTTTGGGCCCAAAGGGGAGAGGGTCTATATAATTTTTTGATTTTATAAAAAAGCTTCTGCGTTTTGTTTTATATTTTGAGCTTCACTTTTAAAGGGTTATCTGGTGATGAGTTTTGAATTTTAAAGTGTTTTCTCAGGACATTTTAAATTCCATATTATATATTCTTGATGGTTTTTACCGCCTAAGGTAATCAGTTTGTTTGAAGTTACAAATTTTCTCAAGGGGAATTTTAATTGTAATTGAAGTTTATAAATCAAACCGTTCATAAGTTATTGTTTTTTTTAAAAATATTTTTATCGTTTCTGAACCATTTTACTAGAAATATGTATGGAATCCTAATAAAAAAAAAAATATATATATATCAATTATTTTAAATATAAATTAATATAATTAAATATATGAACACGATGGCAAGAATAGGATATGAAAGTAAGTTTAAAGGATATACAAGGAAAGAATGGAGTGAAGATAGGCTAACGCAAACGAAAATAGACCATATTTACACCAAAAAGAAGAAAAGAAATATTGATTTTAATCATTACAATACAGACATTAAAATAGCGGATCATAACATGATAATATGTAAAGTAACAATGGAGAGGGAAAAAAACGAAGAGGAATCAAGTGAAATAAACAGAAGGATCGTTACAGAAAATAAAGTAAAAAATAAATTAAAAATGATAAAGTGGGAAGAAATAAGAGAGAAAATGGACGCTGAAAAAGTATATAGAGACATAAAGGAAAAATTCGGCAAGGTACATGAAGAATGTACCCAAGCAAAAAAATATGCAAGCAAGTGAGAAAACGCGTAGGAAAAAGGAATGGATGACACGGAAAATAATCGAAATGATAACGGACAGAGACAAATTGTATAAAAAAGTAAAAAAGAACAACCAAAATATATAGTTAAGAAATAAGTATAAGCAGTTAAGAAATCAAATAAATGCAGAAATAAGACGGCAAAAAGACATGTTTGTAAAGAAAAATTTTGCGGGAGTACAATGGGACATCAGGAAAATAAATATGGTTAAATATAAATAAGATCATAGGAAAAGAAAGGAATTTAGGAGTAGATGAGATGATCGAGAAACACCTTTCGAATGGGCAAGAAGGAATTGAAATTGCGAACAGGTTCAGCAGAGAATTCAAAAACGGTATAAAAAAACCAGAACACAAGTGTAACAAAGTATTATTAGGGGAAAGAAAAGAGAATGAACCGAAAGTAAATATGTACATACCTGAAGCAAACATGGAGCAAGTGGGGAAAATTATTGAGGGATTGAAAGAAACAAAGGCCACAGGACTGGATGGGATAAGAATAAAAGATGTAAAGACAATAAAAACATATATAGTAAAAAAAATTACAAAACTGATAAATATGACTCTAAGTGAAGCAAGAATACCAGATAGACTAAAGATATCGAGAAAATGAGGACAATATATAAAAAAGGCAAACACAGTGAATACGAAAATTATAGACCAATTGCAGTAATATAATTGCAACAATCTTAGAAAAGTATGTAGTTAATAGTTTAACGAAATATTTACAGGAAAATAAGATAATTAACAGAACACAATACGGGTTTCAAAAGGGTAAATCAACATCGAAAGCGCTCGGTGAGTTTACAGAACGAATAAGGGTAAATTTTGAAGAAGGGAAGAAGGCACTGATAACATTCATAGATCCAACTAGAGCATTCGAAACAATTGACCATAAAATACTTATGAATAAATTAGAGAAGATAGGAATAACGCACAGTGTTAAAAAGTGGTTCGAAAACTAACTAAACCAAAGGAAAACATGTGTAAATATATTGAATGCACGAAATGAAAAATAGGAGTTGAATGTGGGAGTTTCGCAAGGTACTTAGCACCAATACTGTTTATTATATATGTATACAAACGAGTTATACAAAGAATTAAAATATAGCGATATATGCTCGTTCACGGATGATATAGCAATAGTTACAGCACATAAAGGTATTAAGGAGGCAGAAATGAAAATGCAAAAAGATCGAATCACAATAAGTAAATAAGCACATGATAAAAATCTAAGAATTAATGTATCAAAAACTAAAGCAATGGTACTACGAATGAAACGGGATAGGTATGATGTATACTGTCCAAATTTAATAATGCACTCAAACAAATGTGTACATGAGTGGGACGAAAGAAATAAATATAAAAAGATAAACTTCCGGAAGATAGAAGTAGTGACCCAAATATTGGTGGACCAACACTTAAGATGGGCCGGACATACGGAATACATTGCAAAGAAAATTAGGGCAACATTACCAGCATTATACACTTTAAAGAAATATTTAACAAATAAAACGTTAAAAATGGTGTATCATGCGCTAGTGGAATCGAGAATCAAATATGGAATTCAGGCATGGGGAATGGCTAGGAAAACATATGTGGGGAAAATAAGCAAACTGCAAATAAAATGCTTGAAATTAATATCAGATCATAAATACGAGACCGAAAGTGAAATAATACAAAAAGAAGACATACTGAGCGTTAGAGGAATGTATTTATTCATAAAGATATGGGAATACATAATGACAGATAAGGAAATAGAATTGGAGGAAAGAAGAAAAATAGAATACAAGCTGAGGGAAAACTATGTGTACAAACTGCCGTTAGCTGAAACAAAGATGGGGGAGCAAACAGACAAATATGTTATAACGCAGTTATTAAATAAAATGCCTAAAGAAATAATAGAGGAGGAAAAAATTGGGGTGAAAAAAAAAGAAAATAAAGGAATGGTTATAGAAAGAGGGAAACATAGGAACAATAATAAGCATTAAATAAGAGAAGAGGGTACAGAAACAGTGATAAACAAAAGTGAAAAAAATGGAAGAAAAACGGATGGAATAAAATTTAAAAAATAAAATAAATAATAGATTAGTTACGGCTAAGTCAGAAATAAGGAAAAATAGGATAAGTTTGTAATAAAATGATTTGAGCGGCGATAAGATTGTATAGTATATAAGTAGTTTAGTGTAGACATATTTAGATGTAAGAAAACTCGTCGACAAGCGTCTAGCTTGACGAGGAAATGTGTAAATATTAATAAATACACATATATTTTCGAAAAAAAAAAGATATATATGAAATGAAATGGTTCAAATTTTTACATAATATTATTATGTATTGTGAAATTTTGCCGCCCCTAAAACTACCGCTCCTACCACATCCACTTCGTTGCGCCACTGATTCTTAAATTGGTATACAAGAACAGTGCAAAACTTTTTAAAATTACCTATGTTAAATTTGAAATATTTTAAAAACCAAAAATTATAAATTTGTATTTTTTTATAATTTTTCATGAGATATAAAATCGATTTAATGATAGTTTTTCGTATACCGACTGAACTAAACAACAATATTGCACATAGTAGTATCGTAGCCTTCGTTAATAGAAAGCCATGCTGTAGTTAAAATTGGCAACATAGCGAGAAGGCCTACTAGCCGGCTAGTATTTATAATGTTTACATATCGTAAAGTGTTGGTATCAAACAGCTATGGTTTTGGGTTTTGAGTTTTGGTTCAATTTTTTCTTTCGTTATTAAACGGTATTTATAATATTACAAAATAAAATTCGCGTTTTGTTCGTGTTAATAATGTAATAATGGTTGTTTCTAAAAATTATCCGGTTTTATTCGGTTTTAGAATTAAGTGTAAATGTATAATATAAGAAGATAACTCCTTTTATAGTTTAGTTATTTTAAGTTCTTTTACTGTTTTGCTTAGAAGTTTTTTTCTTTTGTGTGAAAATGTCTAATAAATGTTATGTTCCTGGGTGTAAAAGTAATTATACTTAATTTTTAAAAGATTCGGACAATAAAGCGGGTTAAGTGTTTTTAAATTTCCAAAAGACGCTGCTCTTGAATTATTATAAATAAAAGCGATTCCTAGAAAGAATTTTACGCCACCAAATTTTAGCGTGGTTTGTAAACTACATTTCACTTCAACCGATATTATTTATGATAAACATTTACAACCTGATGACACTTATGAACAGCTTGCTTTAAACAGACCACAGTTAAGAAATGATGCTATCCCAAGTGTTTTTCCGAACTTACCTTCTTATTTATACAAATAAAAAGTTAAAAGAAAAACAAATCCCGAAGTTAGACGAAAATATATTCTTAAGCTGGACAATGATAAAAACGAAAAATTTTTAAATGCTGATTTAATTCGTAATTTTTCAACTCTTTCGAATCAGTTCAAAAGTAAAATTGATCTCAGCTACTGGGAATTTAAAATTCTTGTTGATAAGATGTATTTTTTTGTTTTTAATTATAACGATGCCCCAACAATTAAAATGTCAATATGTATTGAAAAAAATTTAACTGTTAGTGTTTATATTAAAGGTAATAATCTTGCCATTCAATTTAAAGTTAACTAGGTGGTCTCAATTAATAAATATTTTATCACATAAGAATTTTACTGTAGTTAATTCACAATTAGTTGAAAATTCTGCGAAGATATACATTTCAGGATACGCAGCACATTCTCTTTTGAAGAAATTAAAATGTTCGCAATGTCTCACTATTATTAGACACAGAATAAGGGTACTTTCATTCACAACCAATATTTCGATACTTTGCAAAGAAACGGGTTATCAGTTGCAACCGATTTAGTAATGTCTATTTTAGTCCATATGTGTTCACTTTTAGAATTTATTTTAAACGATTAGACATGTTAGATAAATTTTTAACCACAGTTCGCAACAGAAAACACTTCTTTGTAAATTAACGATGTATAGTATTGAAAATGGAAACATTTATTCCGAGTTTTTAGACATTTGTACTAATTGTGAAACTCCCTATTCATCATTACTTCATAAACTGTATTCTATTTTTGCAAACATTTCTATAAATAATTATAAAAAAAAAACAATATGACTCAGAAAGAAGCGTCTGCTGGTGATGATGCTACATTGAAAAGTTCAAAAATATGTAAGTTAAGTACGTTTAAATAATTAAGTATTCTCCGCTAGAACTGATCAATTCAATTACAGTTATATTTAATATTTCTTAATTTTTAAGCACATTTTATTTGTATATCATGGCCATTCTCAATGAAATTTAACTTTTTATAAATAAATAAGTATATATAATATATACAAATAGAGTAAATGTAACTTTATCTATGAAAGATGTTTTGATTTCAACTGAAGGCTGTATACTAACCGGCCTTCTAAGTAAAAGGAATGCGACATTGCCTTTTTCTCAGCACGGCTTTCTATTAACGAAGGCTACGGTAGTATGAACTAAAAAAGGCAATACGAACTGGAGGCACTCATCTAGGACTTTACAGAAATTTTTACAATTTTTTCCCAAAAATATATATTACAGAATAGTGTGAAATTTTTTACAGCTATATATTATTTTGCTTACTAAATTAATTAAAGTAAATTTAAAATATTTTAAAATACAAAAATTACTTATCTATTTTTTTTAAATTTTCAGTAAGATATAAAATAAATATATCGATAGTTCATCGTATAGCGATTAAATTGGCAACAACCTAAACAATGACAACATTGTATGCAGAAATATGAACTAAAGAAGCCAATATGAATTGGGGGACTAATCGGCACTTTTATCGTATTTTGAATATGTATTCCTTTTTAATGAAATGGAAAAAAAGGATTTGAATTTTCATTACAAGTAATAACTTAATTAGATAAATTGAACATTGTATACGGTTACAGTCTTTTACAAAAATTTAAGACGTATTTACATTTTAAGTAAGATCAGTTTAAAGATAAAAAAAATGTGCATATGTTGAATATTTTAATCGAAATGTTTTATAATTTTTTATGTATTTATTTATAGAGTAAGTTCAGTTTTAAATGGTGATGTAGAAAGTTATGGTCGAAAACATCTTTTTGATGGCAATGAAATTACATGTTGGTCGTCCAGTCAAGTTAGTATATATTTATGTACTACTAAAATAATCAGTTCATAGGATTTAGATGTGTAATTTGGAACTATTAAAACAGTCTTCTTTTCCTGCAAACATACTGTTTGCTTAACTTTATAATTTTAGTACATATGTATATAAATAGTCGCAACTCAATACTCAGCATTTTTACATGCTTTTAATAATTTATATCATTAATTTTTAAATTTTCTTCACAACCTTGATATCACTAGTGCCGTAAAATTCTACATACATACATTTCCACAAATTATTATAGGAAGCTGCAGTATTTTTATTCCAATACTAACTGGAAAAAGGTGGATTTTCTCAAGCTTTTTAGCTCTTTGTCTTCATTCTAAAATTTATATTTTAATGTTAATATGTATATTTAATATATAGAGTTGTTTTTTAATTAATAAAGGTAAATTAGAGAACGTATACAGTTAATTTTATTCAAATAAAATAATATTTTTATTCTGCATACTAATATAAAACAATGTGTTTTGTTTAATAAAAATTATACATCAATTTCTGTTTAATTATGCTTTCCAAGTTACATATCAGAGCTTCTATTTAAAAGTATTATTAGCATCCCCCCCCCCTAAATTGCAATTATATATATATTTTATTAATCCATATAAGGCCATGTCAAAATTGAAAGCGCGTGTTTTGCTGATGTTTTTTCAAACTAGTATAATCTGTTATATAATTATTTTCTATAAAAACCATGAAATATGTATTATCAGCTAATTTTTCAAATAGGAATACTCTACTCATCATCAGAGCCAAAAAACATTGAGGCAGCAACTCTGGTGATGAATAGAGTATTACTATTCGAAACGTTAGCTGATAAAGCATGTTACATGGTTTTTATCGAAAATAATGATATTATGAATTTAATAAGTTACGGAAATTGTAAGTTATTTTTAGTGTAATCTGTGTAGTATGTGCAGTTTGAAGTAGAAGCGCATTGCGATTAAAACACATGAATCGGTTTGATTTTCTCTAATCGCACGTAATATTGAAATAGCCTGTTTTAAAATCAGTTGAGTGAATTGTTAGTTGTGATTTTTTTTAATGTAAATTCATGATAGGACAATTAATTTCTGAAGTAGAAAGGTGTCATATTTTATGAAATAAAGTCAAGGAAGGTTATAAAAAAGGAATTTAACTGAAAAAACTAGGTTGGAAATATTGGTTTATTATAGGCATGGGGATGTGATTTAATATATCTTAACTGCGGAAGATGTCACATAACGAACAAATATCATTCCGGATACAGTCGGATTTACCTGTCGGAGTAATTTGATATATCTCAATTCTGAAAGGTGACAGCTGCGTGCACAACTGTAATAATTTTCGATGTCATTACTATCTCACAGGATGACGTCGTGTTCACAGATTGCAGTATAAGAGGTAGTATTGATGGTGTGATTTAACATTTTCAAATCTGGATGAGGAATGTGAGCCATGAATTTAATGCTAGGTGTTATTTAACGCTGTGCGAATCAGCTATTTTATCAAAAAAAAGTATTGGTAAATCAGAATTGCGCCAAAAAAATATGCATCATGTTCAAGGACATTCTGTTGCTTTGTGCGTTCCGAGTACTGTGCGGAGTTGGAGTTGGAGTTGAGAAGCAGATATATATCCACAGTTGCAAAGGACACATATATCAAACTCCCCTAGCGAAGCTGATTTGTGCGTCTCTAGTTTATTAAATATTTATCGACATTGTAAAGTTTTATAATTAATTAACTTTCTCTGGTGTGATATTTTAATTTTTTATAATATACATAAAAATACAATAATTATGTAACTAGCAAATTCACGCCTTTGACATGACTGTATTTTATTTTATTTTTTTTTTGCTATACATTTACATATTAACGACTACCCGTAGGTAATATGAAAATAAATCTTTTCTTTTTTAAGGTTTTAATGGAATGTTCCATCGTGGAACAATTTAATGTTAACGTGAAATACATTTAGTATTCAATTTAGAGGATTCGATATTGCAAAGAAGTAATTACTAACTATTATTATTTTTAAAAAAGATAAGAACGACATAGTCAATTGAAACAATTCACCTCCAAGCATTATAGATGAACTAGTACAGGGGATTCAGGAGGCTTGTCTCTCGGCAAAGTTTGAAAGATTGAATTTATATATTAAAGCAAAAAAATCATGTACACGAAATATAGAGTCCTGCCAAAGACATCCAAGATATATGGTAGTACGGTAGCCCAGTAGTTAACGTGTCAACTACTTGGTCGGAGGGGGTTCGAAACTTACCTCGTTTTAGATTCATGTCGCGCCCAGGTTTACCCAGCATAAAATAATTGAGGAACAAATAAATTTGGGAAAATAAAGGCGGCTGAAAAAAAGAAGCTGATTCTAATATTCTCTTCAAATCCATTGACTTATACAACTTAAATGCATTGCTAATTTATTTTTACTGCAGCAAATTGCACAGATATAAAAATAAATAATGTAATTACTAGTTCGGAATTGTGAGTTAAAATTTGATTACATTAGTTTAAAAATTATAAGTTACAGAAAGAAAGCCGATAATTAAATTCTATCTTCAAATATTTATATTATAGAGGGATTTTGATTGACAGTATATACTCTAAATAAGTGGTATGCAAGTTTGTTCACGGTTAAATGACTATATATTACGCAGGCCAACAATTTTTTATTTTATTTTTTTTTTGAGCTGGAAAACTTGGAACTGATTTTGGATATATTTGATGTGCTGAAATCAAAAATACTTACTTTTTTTGTAGCAGCTCTAGTTTTTGAGATACTTAAATGCTTTTCATTTTTATAAAAGGCACAAATAATGAAATTTTAGTATCTTTAGAGGCTTAAACGGAAACGTGGTACCTAAAACTGGATTATATTAGGCAATAAAAATTGCCGATAACTGTACAACTTAGACCTTTTATACCTGCCTAACTCCCATTCTTTCACACCCGCTTATATATATTACCCGGAATCTGCCACTGCTGTATCTAGTTCAGTTGCTTTCAGTTTATTTTTGTTTTCGGCGTTCTGCAGTCATAAAGGAGTTAATTAAAACCATGGCATCCACAAGCAGGCGTAGCTATGTGAATGACCCCGACGTTTTTTGTTATGTGTGTGGCGAATACACTTTGGAAAAAAAAAACATATTTCTGCCTTTGTGAAACTTATTATCTTGCTTATTTTGGCGTTCACTTGGGAGACCAGGATAAAACTTGAGCTCCACATTTTGTGTGTAAAACATGCGTTGAACATTTGCGATAGTGAGCAATTGGAAAGAAAAAATGCCTAAAGTTTGGAGGGAACAGAGGAACCATTATGATGACTGCTATTTTTGCATGGTAAATATAAAAGGCTTTAATCGGAACAATAGTCACAAATAAACATATCTCGATCTTAATTCAGCAAGGAGACCGGTACCGCATTCGGACAAAATCCCCATACCATTATTTAAGAGTCGGCCTAGACTCTCGGAAAACGAAATCGAACCATCATTGTCTGATGAAGGTGGTAATGTGTAATGTGTAATCAGACAGCGATAGTGATTTTGAAGCATATGCAGACAAGCCTCAACGTTTCAATCAACAAGAACTGAACGATCTATATAGACTTAAGAAAAGAATCTGCTTAACCCGGGTACTAACATTACATTTTATCGTAAAAGAGAAACAAATCTGCTGTCCTTTTTCTCAAGAAAATAACCTGGTATTCCGTAATGATATAAGAAAACTTAGAAGTAATGGGTTTATCAGGAAACATACCGTATAAATTGCGTTTTTTATTGATAGCTCCAAACGTAGTTTAAAATGTGTTTTTTTGAACAACCATAACAAATATGGCGCAATGTCTATTGGTCATTCTACCAATTTGAAAGAGGAATACGAAACAATATCACTAGTACTGAAAAAAAGTAAGTATGAAGAACATCAATGGGTGATTTGTATCGTTTTAAAAACGGTAAACTCCTTAGACAGCAAAGTGGAAATACAAAATATCCTTGTCTTTTATTTCTTTTGGATAGCAGTAAAAATTGGTCCCTAACAAACGTCATGGTTCGAGAAAAACAAAACGTAATCAACGAACCTTTAGTTGTAAGAGGGAAAATCATATTTCCATCTTTGCATATCAAGTTGGGACTTATGATGGACTTTGCTTTGGTAACTTAATACTTAAATTTCCCGAGATTAGCATAAAAAAACTGAAAGCAGGCATATTTGATGGCTCTCAGATAAGACTGTTTATAAAAGATCCACAATTTACCGCATCAATGAGCGAGATTGAATGTAATGATTGGCGCTCATTTGTTGACGTTGTACAACGTTTTCTTAGCAATCATAAAGCAGAAAATTACACAGAATTAGTATAAACTATATTTTTTAATTTTAATATTCTTGATTGTAATATGAGTATAAAACTTTACTACCTCCACAATCACTTAGATTGAATTTCATCAGGACATTCGAACGATGGAAGAACGATATCAAGGAAGATGGAATACCCATATGCTGGCCGACTACGCTTGAAGTCTGCAGCGAGAATGTTATGCTAAACTCCATGCTAGAAAGTCGTATAAAAGAAAAACTTTAAGTGATAAGCCATGAATGTTATATTTATCTACTTTGTGAAAGAAATTCCTTATTTTTGTATTCATTGTTTTTAATGAGCCCTTGTAGTAAATACTATTATTTATAACCTGAAATGTATATGATTCAAGAAAACAATGATTTTGTTCTAAAAAAGGTTAATATAGCGTATCTCAAAAACTAGATCTGATAAACTAAATCTAATAGTTGTTTTCGATTTCACATCCAAAAATTACTTAGAAACAGTTCAAAAACAACAGGCACCAAAATGTGTGTTCAACTGTTATTCGTATTCGTGATCTTGCGAATACAAATATTGTATTATATTCATACAGTTACGAATACTGCCTAACTATGATGTGCTATAGATCGTTGTATTTAAATTTTCCAGGCAGAACTCTACAATCAAAAAACAAATTGGTTAATTTTGAAGATGTGCCAGATTATGCCTTTTAAGTCAACCCAGATCCTACATAACCGAAACACCCGTCTGACTGTACTTAATTGGCTAAAAACTAACGAAATTCTTATTCAGCACATGAGATATTATTACGCATTTCTATAATCTGTAATGCTAAATATCAGTTCAATACTAACAGTATGTCTCACATTATACGGCATTTTGATTTAGATCTGTAAAATATTTTCTTCCTTAACAATAATAAATAATAATGAAAAAAAAGGGGGGGAGTGATCAAATGTTAAATATCAGTAACAGGTTCTGTACTTGATACAGGAAAATACCAGATACGGGTGAACTGTTGCGAGTATGATTACTGTACGAAATACAATTTTGATATAGCTTTACTTTTATTTAGTCCAAATTATTGCAAATGCTGCTCTACGATTAAATTATTATGATTATAACTGTTAGATTCTCAACATTTTGTCTTGTTAGAAAAATAGAAATATTTCAATTAAAATAATAGCAGCTTACATTACAATGCTTTTTTATTTACTTATTTTTTACAGAAAAATAATTAATATCGAGAATTCCTGATTATAACATTTAAACAGCATATGTCGTGTGCACATTACACTATTACTCTATTTCTCTTTTTTTTATCTTATTCTTGTATGTCGTAAACCTTAAAATGTCATCCCCTAAGCGTTCCATTGTGTAAAATGATATTTCGTTACAGTAGATTCAGAAAATACAAAAGTTTATTTTACAAAAACATGCGTTTATAAAACGAGAATTAAAAATCTGAAAAAAAAAAAAAATTATAAAATGTATTCATTAAATTTAGTAAAAATAAGAAATTTGAATTCCTTTATAATAAAAATATTTAAGTTTACTACCGAAAATTTTATAAGCAAAGTGTAATTTTTTGTAAGATCCTATCAACCATAGAGTATGTTATTTCGACTTTATTATTTCTTTAAAAAATTTAGTAGAAAAAAAGTGGCGTACCCTGTATACATATGCATAATCAAGAGACTAGAGATGCGCAAATCAACTCCAACTCCGGCGGAATTACGAATCTCATATCTAGTGTATATCGCACTCTTCGCCGTATATTCAACTTCAACTCCGCGTAGTACTCCGACCGGATAAAGCAGCAGAACGTCCTCGAACACGATGCAGATTTTCTTCGAGCAGTTCCGATTTACCGGCACTTGATTTTGACAAAATAGCTAGTTCACACCTTGTTAAATAACACCTAGCATTAAATTTTTGGATCACATTACTCATTCGGATTTGAAAATGTTAAATCACACCGTCGCTATTACCTTTCTATACTGCAATCTATGAACACAACGTAATTCCGTGAAGCAGTAATGCAAATTTTGACAGTTGTAAGTGAACACCTTTCGGAGGGGGAATATATCAAATCACTCTACTAGAGGTGAATTCAACTGTGTCCGAAATGATATTTGTTCGTTGTGTGACATCTTTCGGAGTTGAGATATATTAAATCATGTCGGTAATATATCCGACTGTGTCCAGAGATGCCCATGCTTACAAGAGACCCACGTCAATGAATGTGCTCGCCACGTCAGGTTGTATGTAGTTATTCTCGTGATAAACTTGGTTGGGACCTTTAAAATTGCCACTCTTTAGAAACCAGAGACTCATCATCATTACATTGCGAAATGTTTTGAAAACTCGAACTTTCTAAATATTAGTGGGACGATACGATACGCGTGTATTTTAAAAGTATTGCTACAGAAAAAATTAACAGAAGTGCTTGTTTCATCTTCTCTGGTCCAGGCGGTACTCAAAAATAATATCTTTAATTAATAAGACAAATATATAGAAGAAATTCGATTTATTTTTTTAGTTACTGTGTACCATTAAACTTTATTATCCGGTTCTGTTGCAAGTACTCGTATCATGTATAATTTTTAATTGTATTTTATGTTTTCAAAGATATTTACGTACTCTATCATTATTTTAATTATTCAAGGGTACGCCTCAGTGGATAATAATATCATTCGAAAAAGATGAAATTATATCCGGATTTAAAATTCAGTTTCAAGGTGGATTCGCGGGAAAAGATTGCCAGTTTGAATTATATTCGGATAAACCAACAAAAGGAAACAATGGAAAGAAAGTTATAGAAAAATTCTATCCCGAAGACAAAAATTGGATACAAGAATTCAAATTACCAGAACCCGTGCAAACTAAATTTCTTCGTGTGCTATTTAACAGTAGCAGTGATCCGTATGGCCGTATTATTATATACCAATTCCAGATATTAATTAATGATATTTAATATACGGTGTACCTGTTTTTGTGATGATTCATCTGATGGGGATGTATGAAGAATATTTTCCGGAAGACTATAAATGCTTTAAAATCCATCGGTTTTAAAAGACTTTACAATTTTTGAATGAATAAAAAAAAATTTCCAATTTAATTATTTAATGTAACTAATAATTGAAATTAAATTTAGAATTTAAAAATGAATTTGTAAAATGAGTACTCTGTTGTTTAAGATAACGGTAATAAAAAGCCTGATTCAATTAAAATTCAAATTTTATAGATACTTCTAAATCTATTAGAAATAGTTACCTTTACATACTTTTATTTCGCATGTGAACGGTTAGTTCTGCACATACGTTTTAAATTAACATAAGCAGTCTTATTCATGTACAACGGAACCAACAATCTCTCTGATTTACCTAAATGACAATATATAACGATTAGCTGATTATTACAATAACTTTTTCCTTTTTTAGTAAGAACTGATGGAATTTAAAAGGTTTATTACGGAATTGATCTCTGCAAAGGGTCATGCTGACAACTTATTCGTTATGCAAAATATTTTCGCGACAATTCCATCCTGCGTTATGGAGAAAATTTATTAAAATAACCACGGTGTTTATAACGTCTCATAACGATGAATTGCATTTACGCAACAATTTTTGCTTATATATATATATCACCCATTCCGATTTCAAATCAAAATAATGAAAATGGTTTCACAAACCGAACATTTTCTCTTCACGAAGCACATGAGTTTACCAAGTTTTAATTCGAATTTTTTAGATACTTTGCGGTTCGCTATTGCACTATACATTTAACTTAATTTATTCTCACTACTGAATGTATACGAAACTGATAAAAGAATAAACTCTTTTATAATATCAAAAAGTAATTATCCCAATCGAACGTGCAAACTATAAGTAACTACGCCGCATTACTTGCATTTTCACCATCTTTTAATATAGTGGGCATAGTTTTTTTTATGCATTGAAAATGTTGTATAAAATGCCAAAAAAAAAAACAACTAATCATTTAATAACAAAAAATAATTTCGATTTTTTCGTACGCCAAAAAAATGAAGCGAAATGGCATAAAATAATAATTCCAAACCGTATTTTCTAAGAAAATTTCTATTTAATAAATAGCGCTATCTTTCATTTATTAAACTGTGCTAGGCAAGTTTTACATCTAGACTACGTGGTGTAAGATAGCATTTATCCTTATAGATCTAGAACTAAATAACACAAAGATATTTTATACACTAAAATCTTCCTCGAGCAGCTTAATAGTACATATTGTACCTAAATCTTTTTATTAGATGTTAAGTTATAAACCAATAGAGGTAAACATTTTCAATTTTATTTCGGAATTGAATATTTAAAAATGTATCGAAGAAAAATAATAGTAACTATAAAAATTTATTAAATAATAACGATAACCACAGTAATTACAACAATTATAATTATTATATATATTTAATTTTTTAAGTCAATTATTGTGATTAAAATATATTCAAGTGAAAAGGAATTAATGTGTACCACAGCTTTTCACATATAAAAAAAAAACACATTTACCATATGGAAAAAAAAATCTTCAAGTCTTTAGCGAGCATACTTAAATAACTATCCTTTTGTGCTTTGTTCATTTTCGTTATAAATTAATTGTTTACAAGATATCGGAAGAATTCACACTTGAAAGGAAAATTTGATAGTTTTAAGGAAATTTCTGATATAAAACAATACTCGCCGACATCCATACCTGTCACTTTATCTTTCGATTATTTGCAACCTTATCATTCCAGTTTTAAAGAACTGATTAGTGATAGTATTCCGATTATAATAGCTAACACACGTTGGAACTCTACATAGATTCCAAATAATCTAGAATTTTTTAAAGGCGACATGAACATTTCCCGCGCTATCAACAGAAATAAATATTTTGCTTTACCTTCATATCTATTTAAAATTTTATCATTTAATACATCAACATTTGTATCCAAAAGTACGGAATAAGGCCCTTCAAAGTATTACGAAATAACAACTGTAAATCATTAAATATTTTGCACAACGGTTAAACATTCTATATTCTATAAAAATATAAACTTCTTAAAAATTGAAATGCATATCTAGTTTTTGACAAACCAAAATTCATAATGCTTTGTAACTGCCATTACACATGAAAAGATGATGTTAAATGAATTAAAATGGGGGTAATCAATTTAAAAATGGTAAAAACGATTTCAATTAAATAATAATCGTGCATATTTAAACTTCTAAAACGATACAATCAACGTTATACAAAAATATTCGTGGACGATAACTGTGAGCAATGAAACAAAAGTATTAATGTATAAGAAAATGAAAAAAAAAGTAAGTATATATATATATATATATATATGTAAACCAGTGAAGTTAACGATTTATTTTTTCATTAAAAAAACAATATTTTTAAAATGTTTTCAAAGGTAGGTAATTGAAATTTTACAGACGTCTATTTCGAAAGGTCCACTTTTTAAAAATTCTGAAAACAAAGATCGTTTTCGATTTTTTTTTTTTTCTTTTTAATACTTTAAACGTAGGATATGTTCTAATCGCAGAAATAATGATTTAAAAAGGTTAAATTGCGATCTATTGGAAGATTTAAAGGGAGTCAAAGCTGGAATAAATATAACCTGTTCCAAATTTCTTTCAAATAGTCTTGTGGTTGACGTGCCACATACATTACATATTGATTTTGATTGGTAATTATTCATTGTAACTGCAACACCACAGTTATCAGGCTTATAAAAAGTCTCTATCAGAAAGCATTTGTTTCTGATAAATTTTGTGTATATAAGACGAGATTCGACTTAAATAATTGAATTTTGCGTAACATTCCCATTTTGTCGGCGTTGTAAGCGTCACAACTTTTTAATCAGCTATAAGACGTCCGCAGATGAGCATGAGCAACATTGAATATACTTAAAAATATACGCTCTATACAGGTGCAAGGAACAGGTTAACTAGGGAAACCAGCCAATTTCGACTAGTTCGGTTACATCAGTCACACGCAATTTCTTTCTAATATCTTTACAGCCATCTATCTCCTATTATAAATTTGTCTGTGTGTGTTGTCGCTAATACAAACGACGCATTCATCATTTAGATTGAAAAAAGTATTAAATTTGTAATAATTTACTATCATTTTAAATTTCTAAACATAAAGTTCTTCATAATATAAACTTGTTACATTTAAAATTTTTAGTTGGACCAGGCTCTACTCTGCTCTATAATAACCAGCTATTACTGTATATGTATATATATATATATACACACATGTATTACATACGTATACGTAATAAAGGAACTTTTAATGACGTAATTATGCACTATTTACCGGTCAAATAAAAAAATCAGAATTGAAACATTACTACATGAAATAAAAAAACAGATGAATATTTTATCAAAATAAATCTATATAAACGAGCTTAAAACCTAAAATTTTTCAATAATACTCACGATGGGTTAACACAAATGAAACGTAATCGTAAAAAAATAACTTATTAATAAAACCATAAACGTACAGTTACAATTAAATTAACCAATTTTAATATATTACTATCGTCAATAAGAGTAAGAAAATTAAAATTAATTTTATCTGTAATCCTTAATTTTTACACAGTAATAAAACATGTACGTGACTGGGTATATTGCAAACGTGTTTTTCTAGAAATAGAAAAAAATAAAAATGTGCCAACACAGCAAATTACTTTATGCCAACAATTAACTAAATTCTCTGTGAAATAATTCCATTCATCCGAATTTTTAGCTAATACCATTAGCAGGTTCCTAATTTGCAACATTTTTACTTCGTAGGGCACGAAAATTCTGGGTATATTAAAGTTTTGATAAAATTTTGCACTACATCAACTTTATGCTTTATATTCGTTATCAGTATTATGATATATGTACCGGGAATATCGATGTTCGCTATTTCAGATTTCAGTCATTGGGTACCGTAAATAGAATTTATTCATTAGGTTTTTTATATGCGTTAGAGCACTTTACAATTATTTAGTTTTTCATTAAAATACCGAATTCGGTATATTTATTTCTTCCAGACATTTCCTTATGATGGCGAACTTGCTTTAAAAACTAAACATTTCCTTTTTTTTTTTTTATTCCGCCACATAATATTTCATTAATAAAAAATATATATTAGCTAAAAAAAATATGAAATATAAGTTGTATAACACGTTATTAAACTGCAAAGTTTGGAACTATTCTCGGATTTTTTATTATTAAAATTTTAATAAAAATTAATAGTTTTTAAAAAACATAAAAGGAAATCGTACACCCATAAAAGTTAGAAACCTCCAGTCAAGAAATAACATGGTAATAACCATGCAGTGTTTGATTTCTACATTATATGTATATATTAATGAAATTATTTCATTTTAATCTGAAAATAATTAACAATGTTATTAACGATTATATTGCTGTAAGTTATCGATAGAGAGTCTTGAACAATTTGAATTTCTGATGAATCGTCAGCCAACAAGTGTAATATAAATTTAAAGGACTTTAAAGTTAAAGTTCTTTTAAAAATTACTCCAATTTATTATCTAATAATCATTAATCCTGTGTGAAATTATTATTACTAAAAAGGATTATTTTACGCTAGACGTTAACGCCATTTTTATAATAATTAATTTTAATATTTATTTACTTTGTGGAAGGAAGGGTTTTTTCATTTTTTTAACATGTCAGTTGTAAGAATTTCTCGGAAGATATCGAAATTAAAATATAAGGAAGTTTAATGATATTTTATATGTTCGTTTTTCATATTTTGTTTTCAAGACTGCTCTTAAAAAAAGTTCAGTTGTATATGTATCTGTTTCAAAATTATCATATATCTTTACCAGCCCGCCTACAATAGGACCGAAGTAAATATGTACACTGATATGCGCTGATTCAATATGTAGCATCATTTAAATTTAAACTAAGACTTTTTTGAGATTTTGAAAATTTCACGAGGCAACCATACATCATTTTCTATTAATTTTCTTATTATTTCAAAACTAGTCTAATTTTTACGTTGTAAAACTTTAAAGATAATACCATATAAAAGTTGAAAATCTTATTTTAAAGGAAACATTACTTAGCTGGAAGAATAACATAACACGCAAACATGTCTTTCGCATTCTTATATAACAACTCAAATATAAATAGTTCACAATTTAGAAAATACGAACGAGATCAGTACGTACAGTAAACCTGATATGTTTTATACTTAATGATAGTAGAAATATACTTTTCACACTTATACGCGTCTTCTACGAACGATTTTTATCAATAAACTTATAATAATAAATTTATAGCGGTTTAGAATTAAAAGAAAGAAAAAACAAAAGAAACTACAGTAATAATAATAACAATAATAAATGTTACTAATAGGCGCGGCGATAAATGATATGGAACGTTAAAAGAATATAAGGAAAAAATCGAGGTTATACGTTAATATATATATATATATATATATGAATATATATACAGGAGGGGGTGGTAGTATTATATAATGAAGTTGATAGGACTATGGTTACGATAGAAAATAATGAAAAATTTTTTGATATAAAAAGTACGGAAATGAATGAGAATACTATCCGTCATTTTAACGAAAACAGATGCGAAAATTATACGCATCGGTAAAAAAAGAGAAAGGAAGAGGATTCAAAGCAATGACTCTGTGGTAATGGGGGTGGTGATAGCAATTTTAAGGCGGTATATAAGGAGGCGGTTTTCGATAATTAGGAGACTGTTTGCGAGAATTTCGTTCACTGGAAGCGCTGTTAATGGATTTGAAGGAAGAAGAATTGGTGGATGGGTAAGCGCGATGGAGATGCTGATCGTCGTAATCGGACAGTAGAGTGGTGGTCGGCAATGGGACCATTTTTTGGTATTCCGGCGGCGGCAACGCGGGCTTTTCTTGTTTCATGATAATCGGCGTTTTATTGGTCCGGTGCAGCTGCTCTTCGAGTTCATCTTGAAATATCACCGGTACGTTCTTTTTCCGGAGACTACGTCGTTCGTCGTCCACTAGACTGAGTTTACCGCGACGCTGACGCTTGTGCAAGAAGCACGCGATCAAACCGGCTATGAATAACATTAGCACGATTACGACAATCGGTATGATGTAGACAACGAAGTATTTGTCATAGTATATTATGGCGTGGATTTCTTGTGACGGCTCGTTATCTGGTACGTGATGAAATTCGGTCAAGCCGCTTTCACAGATTCCGATTGGAGTCACGTTGATTGAGATCACCGGAAAAGGATTCATTATCTCGAAAACTTTTTCTTCCGGTTTTTCATCATCCGTCAGCAGTACCTGTGCGAATTCATTATTAAACGAAATTGATAATTTAAGAAAAATACAGCAACAACACTTTCCAAAAGCAATACATGCACTTACAATCCCAGATAACAACAATCTTTTAACAAGAATGTGCTTATCACAAAAACGCTTTGTATCGACGTGTACTTTTTATTTTTATTTTTTATTTATTCATTTATTATTATTCAATTTAAAAACCTAAATAATTATGAAATGGAAAAAATTTATGATTCTAAATATTTGTATAATAACTATATTCAAAAACATCAACGAAATTTTTATATAAAGAATTTTATCTGCGCAAAGTAATAATTGAATATATAAAAAATGTTAAAATATAAAATAAACGAATAATCATTGGAATAGTACGAATAATATTACATTATTAATAAAAAATTAACGCGACTGTTACAAAAAAATTTCTGCATTGTTTTTTTTGAAAAACATTTAAAACATTTTTAATGTGGTAATAATGAAGACTTTCATATCTTTTAATATTGCAAAAATAATTTTATGGTTTATTTTCAAATTTAGAAGCTATTTCAAAATATTTCAAGCAACATTTGTGAGTTACTAAAACACACAAACTACTTTGAAGAAGAAAAAAAATTGTATACATAGGTGCGCATATTTATTTACCGCATGTCGTCCAATTGGTGTATAATATATCATATATATGAGCTAGGTCCCCCTAAAAAAGTCGTACAAAAATTTAGCCGCGCGTTAAAAAAATGCAGTACAGAAAAAAAAAACATGGCTCATTTACAATCTTCAGTTATGTTAGCAATTTACCAAGGCATACGAACATCTAATATAAGATCACACTGATTAATTAATAAAGTAATCCTAGCAACTATATTAATATTTTAAAACTACGTCGCAAGGTATATGTCGAAGAAACAAGGTATACTTAGCGCGTTCTAGGATTAGAAATAATCAAACGCGAGTAGTACTTTCTCTTATTTTAGTTGGAAAATGGTAAGGTGCTAACTGCAACGAAGGAGACTAGGTAGAATATGTGTGAAGGGAGATCTATATAAGATGTGTCAACGTCAATTCAGCCGGAGGAAGTGAAATACTTAAAAAGGCAAAAAGTACAAGGAACACGAGAGATTTTTTTGTCAAACCTGCTTTGCAATCTTTAAAATTACCAGCTGATCTGTGTTTCTATTATACACAATGGACCAAAAACATTCGACGATTCTTCTGAAATTTGAAAAAGAGAAAAGGTACATCGCTGCAAAATTGTACGTTAAAGTGTCGCGGTTGCATTAACAGTGACCAAATAATAAAAAATTGTACCCACTAAACCATCAGAATAGATCTGAAATGGTCAACAGGCACAGCTAAGATTAAATCAAATAAAGCATCGTATTTCGCTTGGAAGTTGTATTTTTATTATTTGGCCGGTAGATGAAGGTGGCTTGCAGGAAAACATTATTAGTTAACCTTATTTACATTCTGTAAATAAACTGTAACACATATAGTGGAAGCGGCTTTGGAGTGAAAAAAAAGGCGACAGACGGAGCATTACCGTACTTAGAGCGATTTGTTTCCGCGAATATTTTTACAGCACTATTAAATAAAAAACGGTTTTCCTACTTTAATAAAAAAAAAGATACAGCATAAAGTACGTATCCTATTATGTGGAGCTAAAATTAACGATTATTGCTTAAAGAAGTTATTAGAGGCAAGGCAAATTTACGCGAATAATTTTACAAAAACCGGTCAGCAGAAGTGCAAAAAATTAAATTTATTAACTAGAATTAAATATTTTGTGCAAGTGCGCTCGCGAGATCAATGACAAAAGACTAACAAACCTAAATCTAAAATAGTTGCACAATACCGACTAACTACAGTTTAGAGGCACACTTAGTAACAACACGTTAACATCTTGATATAAGACCTCCATAAAGTCGGTATCACCTGCGCAATAGCAGTACCCCGGTACGTACATTTATAAAGAAAGCGCAAAGGTGGTTTGACAATTAAGGCGCTGAACTGTACAACTTGAATACTAAAGTTAGGATTCGGATGATTTCAGATTTGAGTCGTAGTCGGAAATTGAATTGAACGGCATACACATTAGTGAAGTTATGGATACCGTTATGTTGAAAATCTTAACCGCATAATTGTCGACGTGCCCTGCGTCAAGGGTCCACGACGGACCTCTTCTAGCAGTTTACTGGTTTACATGCAATACACATAATGCGAGTATTCTTAATTCACGTTGCATACTCGTACAAATTCTAAAAATAAATTCATAATAACATTCGGGTGAACATAATTCTGCTGGCGAGCGAACAATGAAAGAAAATTGTTTGTTTTACGAATATAATTTATAAATCATCAGTATTACTACAATTGTACTTGGTTTTTCGAATTATTTAAGCAGGCACTAGTAGCCAGCGTGAATTTACAAAGAATACATATATTTTTCTATTGTTAAGTGGCTTACTTTTTTTTCTTTTTTTTTTTTCAGTTAAATACAATATTACTTGCCTACGAATTAAATTGTAAAAAAAAAAAAAAGTATAAACCAAAACTTGTTTGCTACATTTTGTTCTAGTTTATGCTTGAAACATTTAACATATATATAAATATTTCCGTACCCATTCAAACAGTTTAGGAATAACAGAGCAAAAAGAGGATTTTCATAATTTAACTAAAATCAATCCAGAACTTCCATCCTATAGCTTTAGTTTTTTTCGCGATCAATTTATTAAACATTTTTCAATATTGTTTTCCGTGTAAGAAAACGGCGCAATTTAGTTATTGCGAAAACAATTAAAATTCTAATTTCTCTCGAGGAAATAAATTAGCTTCCAATCGGATGATTACTACGCGGGAATACTTTTGAAAAAAAAAAAAAAAAAGAAATATCTTCTACAGAATTTTCGAATATTTTATTGTTCCAAAAACGTATACATTTTTCGTTTTTCCGTGCAGTGTTAATTAAAATATTCTTATTTTGAGGAAAGCGTGCGGGATGTTTGCATCAACACTCTTTTATAAAATTGCAAGGAAAAAATTCAGATCTAAAAAGTTGTTAATCAAGAGTACATCCAGAAACCGAAAATATAACTTATTTCCTTATTATTCGTTTCACATTATTATTCACAGTCATTAAGATACGAGATTATTTTCCCCGTTAAACTGCCATTTATTTTTTAAGAACATTCTCTGTTAATTCTTTATTTTCTTCTATACTGTTTTATTTAAGATTTTTTGTAGAATTTTCGGTTTCACGCATTCCCAAAAAATTAAAAATTTTCGAATATTACGCATATACATAAGTATTGTATATATTTTTACTTTTAGAACTATCGTTTAAAAACTTGCTTAAGCTTTCCCGTTTCATTTATTTTTTCTGATATATATCCCTTGAAAAAAATTAATCAAAAATAGTGAATGTATCGAACAGTGTAGCCATTTATTAAAATAAAACCTGAAGACTTTATACGCTAATTTCAGAATATAACAAAATACATTTTCATCAAAAACAAGAAATAAAAAAACATGTTAACGATAATGGCGTATAGTTACAGACTGAATATCGCGCAACTTACTTACAAATTCGGCCGACAGATAAGCGAAATCTGACTAGACTCTTATTTTTTGATCGTATTTTCTAAGGGTTATACGTTTAAAAATTAATTTTGCAAGATTTTCTTTTGGAAAAACGCTGAAAATTGCATATAAAACACGTTTTTTTCTTTTTTTTTCTTCTTCTTTTTTTTTTAGTTATATTCGTCGATGCATGTAACTGTAAAAGTGCGATATCTGCTGATGTATATTCTGTTATTGCAGTTATTAATGCCATTAGCTATCATCGCGTAATTATATTAAAAAAAAAGTTTAATGTAAAAAAATCCATTTTCCCTATACATACATACACGTGTAGTCCCAATATTTCTCTGCAGTGTGTTTTTAGTTTCGGAATATTTTACGATTCATTAGTGTTTTTAGGATATTTATTAAAAAGCTAGAAAAGATTTCGGTTTCGACGAGAAAATGTATTGAAAGAAAAGGAAGAATGCGAGTTAAAGGAAAAAAGAGTAATTTTGTTGGTGCGCACCAGGATAAGTTCCAAGGTTGAATAGTCATTTCTTTAACGCATTTCAACTGCTTAATATTAAACAAAATAACTTTTTTCCATTAAAATATAAAAAATAGCAATAACGATAGAAAATAATTTACTCTAATAAATTAAAATAATTTAAGGAGACGTTTTCGGGCAGAGCCTTTCATCAGTTAACAATAATACAGTGTGTACTCAAATAAAACTAAAAACACACTGCAGAGAAATATTGGGACTACACGTGTATGTATGTATAGGGAAAATGGATTTTTTTACATTAAACTTTTTTTTTAGTATAATTACGCGATGATAGCTAATGACATTAATAACTGCAATAACAGAATATACACCAGTAGATATCGCATTCATTACAATGATGTCTCTAACATTCATGCCAATTTGCAGCTTTTTGAGAATGAATGCAAGGGTACCCATATTTTTTGGGCTAATTTAACTAGACTAATATTAAGTAAAGCGTTATATTAAACTTTTTCCCAGTATATAATTCTTTTGTTTTTATAATTAAATGGTTTACGTCTTATCTTTAACGATATTCGGTAGCTCACTTTATATACATACTAAATAAAAAATTATGTTAGATTTTTTTCAAGGATATAAATGAACTTGCATTTTTTTTATTATTAAAAATATTGCCTTTAATGATATTTCAGAGTACATAATTTTTTTATATTAATTTCACCAAAAGTAACATTTTAAGTAACTAACATAACATATGCGTAATTTTAACATTTAATGAGAACGTTTAGAGATATTTCTTTAATTTGCTTAAATGCAGTCGCGAAATTGTTTAAAATAATGAAGTATAACGTTACAACGAACATGTAACAAACACGGGGTAATAGATGCTATATTGTGAATACAGAACTTCTGTCACTATGTTTTATACGGCAAAAACGGTGTAACAGAATGTTTAAGTTTATAAATTTAATAGAAATTAAGAACATATAAAAAACAGTATTCCTTTTGAGCTGCCTTTTCCCTTCATAAAACTTGCTTAATTTTCTTTAAACATTATAATATGTGACTAACCATTTTTTATGTATATATAAAAGAAACTAATTAATGTTTAATGTTCGTTCAGCTAACATTTAGGGGCAAGTCAAAAAATCGTTAGAAAAAAAAAAAAAAGAAAAAATAATGAATTAAATTTACCTGTCTGATTTTTAGTATCTCCGTTTCTAAGCATTTGTCCACTGACAAGGACTTATTGTGCCAGGTAACATAGACGGAGCCGGGGGAATATCCGCTTATAACAATAGAGGAGGTATTGCCGGCGCTGTTAAATAACTGGGCTAATTTTTCAATAAACATACGCTGAAGATACAAAGATGTTGTAAAATTATCGTAACTCATATCTAACACCATACTGAACTCAACATTGTACATCGTTTTAGACGCTTCCTTTATATCGACAACCACCACCGCGCTAATTTCATATCCATGCAGGTTTTTGTAGATCTGAAAAACAACAATACACGCTCACATTTAAAAATCGACGGCTTCATCTAGAAAATACAATATATAAAAAAAAAAAGTTACGCGTGAGGAACCTGCAATGAGATCAGTGAATAGTTTGAAGGAAATTAGGAAAGAAATGATGAAGGGAAATAGTAGCAGAGGAAAATAAAGGTGATAGTTGAAAGCATAAATCGGGGTACAATAACGTTATAAATTGACTTTCCACTGTTAATTACTGTTTCGCGGCTTCAGTCGTTAGTTTTCTACGTTTTACAAATTTGGCCTCGCAGAAAAATTGGTTACTCGAGGGGAAAAAATTCTAAAAACAAATTTTTTCTTTCGAAAGGCAAAAACAAAAAAAAAGAACCTTCACGAAGAGGATTAGATTTTTTCTCTTTCGAAAGACTATAACCCGCGGGCGCCACAACGTGTCACAATCTGACAAGCTCTCGGTCGAGCTTAGGCTTTTTTCTTGGAAAACAAACTATTTTTCTTGGTATATCGGTCGAAGAAAACACGATGACTTAAAACGTAAAAAACAAATATTCGCATGTACCGCAGTACCCCGTCACATGGGAGATGGTGGATCATCGCGTGCTCATATAAGGGGAAAAAACGATAAAGTAAATAACGCATATATTACAAATTTGCACGGAAAAAACAACACGAACGAAACATAGATCCCGACTAGACTCGTTTCGTTTTTTTCTTTTTTTCACTATAAAATTTTTAAAAAAATCAAAAAAAAAAACGTTAACTAAATGGCATGGCTCCACAATTGCGTTATACACGGCGATGCGGACTAGAATATATCAAACTGCGACACACGGCGTTGCGTTGACTAGCTTAACACGAACGGTAACTCAACGACGACTATCGGCGCCTGTTAATTCAATGCGGTCGGTCAGATGCGAGAAGACACCGCGATATAATTAACGGTAAACTTAATTGATAAGGCTACTCTCATCACATAATGCTATAATGCCTAATTCTTCTCTGGCAGCTCATGCTGCCGACAGACGCTACCCTGCCTGTCGCAGACCGCACACACCAGGACACTTACGCAACCCCTAACAATACGCGTGCCGAAAAATTCAACCGAAATCGGAAATTACAAAGTCGGCCGTGTAAACGTCCCGGCTATATTCTCCGTCGACAACGAACAATACGATGATGCCGAGAGATCGAAAATTAATTTTAACCGGAGAATAATTTCTAGCTCGACATTATCGCTAGATAGAGTCGTTAATACCCAATCCGTATCAATAAATAAAAAAGAGATAAGGACGGAAAAATCAGGAGGGATAGACTGTGTATAGTGATAGCAAGGAATGAGAAAAAAATAGCAAAGAAAGATACGCGAGAATTAACATAGCGCAAACATTTCAAAAGAAACAACTGCTCAGTGAACAGAAAAACCCATCGTGCGTCGGATAATGAAAACGATGGCAATTATTTAAAGAGCACGTTAGAGGTAAATCTTTTTTATGCATTTATTTTGGAGAGCTACAATTTAAGAACGCATAAACTTCACGTCAGATCCGTCTCCTCTTTTCAGATACTAACACAGTTCAGAGTATGACAACAATCGGCGCTTTGTTGCATTTAAGGTCAATCGTTAAATAGTTTTCAAGCATATAAAAACAGATAAAATACACATTTTTTGTCTACTTAAGATTTTGCAATAAATAGCTTATTCCAACGGTGCTAAATATTAGTTATTGTAGCCTATTTTCTTCTGTTAACATTAATGTTAAATAATTTTTCAAATAATACGGAAAATGCAAAAAAGTTGTATACTGGGATGATACTTTTTTCTTTTATGTGAAAATAAAAAAACCAACCATTACATGATCTTTAAGTTGAGCCAAATTGTTCGATCTTTACTGACTTATTCAATTTAAAGTATTTATTCATATTTTCGTAGTAGCGGTGTATTTTTACTCTTTTTTCTTTCTCCCTCTACCTTTAATAGCTATCTCGACTACGACAGATTTAGTCATGAGCTGTTAATAAAATAATTTCGTTTTCTTCTAACATTTAAAGATTAATATGCGCGCGCAATGTTTTGCATACCGCGTATGTGTGTAAACGTGCCGTAAACTGCAAACGCACTAAAATCATTTATTCGACCGTTTCTATTCACATATACCATAAACTCGGTTAATAAATAATTTTTTAAAATATTTCCCATATTCTGTTAATTTAATTGAGAAAAATAAAAACTATCAGTATTCAAGAATTTATTTAAATGTTTACATTAAGAACATTCTAAATATTAATAGTGTATTTTATTCTCAATTACGTTGATAAATAAAGGAACTGTGAAAACAGAATTCACAGTAAAATAAATTTTATTTATCTTAGATTTATAATAATTTTATTAAGCGATGGTCCAAACTAGAAAAATATACGGGGATGTACATATTTTTAACCTTGTTTAAAATTTTCAACTATGTTACCCGCGTCGTCGAGAAAGGGACATACGTCACCTTTCGCGCTTCTTTGAACTTTTCGTCAACATCAAAAGTTTCGTTACGGAAATGTCTTATGGTTTCGTTCCCGTCAAATAACGATCTTTCCAACGATATAATAACACATGCCGTAAAAAAAAATATTTTTTTTCAAAACCTCTGAACTTTCGGCGTCCTGAGCGACAAATTTTAAATTTGGAAACCGGGATGTTCTAAACAGTATATGGAGGGATGTACATTTTTTTTAACCTTGTTCAAAATTTTTAGTTATTATACTCGCGGCGCTAAGGGGAAAAACGTAGTTTTTCACGCTTTTTCGAACTTTTCGGTTACTTTGAAAGTTTTGTTAAGGAAATGAAATGCGGTTTCGTTCCCGACAAATAGCGGGCTTTCCAACAATATATCACATGCCCGGAAAAAAAAAAAATGTATTCGGCGCCCCAATGGTCCGAATATAAAGTTGTAAGCTTGGCTATATTTTTCCTATGAAGTGGTCCTTTATGCATATGTTTGAAATACGTTTTGGTTTCTCCAACGTTTCTCCTCGAGCTATTACTTACGTGAACTTCCTTTTTTTGCTGTTTTTAGCCTAAAAGAGGGATTTAAATAATTCTTTAACGGCAATTGTTTGATTTTATGAAAGGAATTCTGCATTTTATTTTATATTTTGAATTTCATCTCTAAAGGTTCATCTGGTGATGAGTTATGATTTTTAGTGATTTTTAAGGTCATTTTGAATACCATATTATATATTCTTGACGGTTTTTTGAGTTTTTTTTTATGCCGCCCAGGATAATCGGTCATCTTGGAATTATAGATCGTTTTAAAAAGAATTTAAATTGTAATTTATGTTCCAAATTTGAAGTTTATAAGTCAAACCGTTCGTGACTTACGGCATATTTTAATTGAATATTTTAGTCGTTTCTGAACCATCTTATTAGGATTCTGTATATAAAAATTTACAAATTTTTCAATCAAATCTAATCAAATAAAGATTAAACTTGAGGGGAAAAAAGCAGGAAATAATTTAATGGTCCCCAAAAAATATCGTGCTTGAAATATGGACGTAGTATACACCAAAATTAAACATCCGGGTTTACTAAGGAAAATATGTTTCAATGTGCTCTTTCAATATAAAAATTTAAAACTGCTTTGCAAGACACGTTTTAAAAGTTATCCGCAGTTCCATTGATAACATTACAGACTACTCTATCCGGAGTGAGAGTGTAATTACACGATAATTTAAATTAATATACATTAAAAAAAAAATACTGGCAATGTGAAATAGTTTACTAATCAAAGAAACACACGTTGAAAAACAGAACTGCAAGCCATTACAACGAACATACCGATTAACGGAATTGCGCGATGAATTAAACTATCGCAATACATACCAAACTGAATTCGGTGATATTATAATCGGTGGTTAATGGAAGCGCGTATATTTCTTGCTCTATCGAATCAAATTGTAACCAGTTATCTTTCGGAATATCAGTATTTAACTTAGTTTTTAACGTCATCGTCGAGTTTGTATTAAAGCCGCGGGAATCCGCATCGAAAAATGTATCCTGCAAAAAATAAAGTATATATATATATATATATATTTATAAAAATAAAATCTTAATAAATATAATTTCATAAATACAGCAGTATTGAATACAATTATCATTCATTTCCCTTTACCGTTTAGAGGGCATGATATTATTTGAGGGACTCGCGCCTTTCCAAATTATTATTATTATTATTATTCTACCTCCCTCGTTTACAAGTATGAGTTTTATCCGTAAGGATAAAGTAGCAGCGCTATTGACGAATACAGAAACCGGAGCGCAACCCCGAGGTTAAGCAAGACGACCGACCTACTCATGTTGGTGCGATTGTTCGCCGGCTGTATATATATTCATGCGACGCTAATACATACGACTACATTTGGAACTGATTATAGTCGCTTGATTTATCGATATATAAATGCAGCCCAAATGTGACTTAAGGGAGAAACCTACTATGGAAGATAAAAAAAAAACTTTTTTTTTTTTTTTTTATTTCTTAAATCGATAGATAAACTATCCAAGCGTATATTCACAAAGTTACAAATGTCGATTTGAAGTACTTTTGGAGATACAAAGCTGAACGAAAAGGAGCGCCAAGCAGGTGTAGCGCATTCAGTCAGGCTCAAGCACTCTTTCCGACCTTGCCTCCTCTACTCCCTTAGAACAGTTATTTCTGCATGAGTTTCTACTTTGAGCTCCTGTTATCCAGGCTTAGGTGTTCCCTCCGCCCTTCTAGCTTCTACTTCGTGATAGCAGTTGTCTGTGCACGTGTTTCTGAGATGCTCGGTGGTAAGAAGCGGCTAACGGAAGATATCATAAAAAAGTTAACAATTTATTATGGTTTGGAAATTAGAAGAAATATTGATTCTCTCCAAGAAATGAAAAAAGCTGTGATGGCAATACTAGATCATTATTGCTCCACAGACAAATCCCCCCGACAAGAAAATTGTTCAACCGGAATCGACAGTTGGTGTGTGAATAGCGCAAAGCTGAATGCACCAATCAATTACGATCTTTTGAGCATTCTGCTCGATCGATTGACGAAAAAATTGAGACGCACGTTCGCTCGATTTATGAACTATCAAATGACAACCTTGTAACAAGATATTTAGGCGCTCACACGCAAAATTCAAGCGAGTCGTTCAACTCAATGGTCTGGCGCATCAATCCGAAGCACTTGCGTTCCGGCCAAAAAGTAGTTGAAATAGCCGCCTACTTGGCTGCAGGCATGTTCAACGAAGGATATTCAGCGATTTTGAATACTACGTAGTTGCTGCATTTGAATATTAGTCAGCAATGCAAAATGTTTGCCGATATGGCCGACGCACATCGGATCGAAAGAAAAAATAGGCGCCAGTCACTTAGCACCAATGGGGCTCGTACAGCTTGTAGATTCGAACAAATTCATCAGAATGAGTTATTTAAGGAAGTAGAAGGACTACTGTATGGACCAGGAGGAATAGCTGATTAGCCGATCATTAGCTTAAAAAAAAAAGATTTATATTTTCTGTTATTGAAAACTTTAAAACTCGTTTTCTCGAGTTTTCATTTTTCCTGAATTGGCGGGCGCGATAGCAAAAAAAACTGAACGACCTATTGACACTTGAACAAAAAATTATTCTCTTCAGTATTAAATTCTCTTCTATGTGAACCAACAAAATTGTTGAAAAAGTATTTTTAGAGATCTTTTACACAACATAAAATAACTTCTTTTTTGTTGAAAAAGCACTTTTCTTTCCAAGCCTGAAAAAGTTATCATTTCTCAATTATTTTAACTTTTTTTTGGTTCACACAGAAAAAAATATGTATGATAATTGGAAATTTATTTGGTTTTTATATTTCTAACAAGAATTACGAACTGCATCTTTCCCGCCAATTGCGAACTACAGTAAGAAGACGTTCTAGGAAAAGGTTCATTGCTCTGCAGTTTGGCAAATGAATTCTTAAGAAAAAAACACGTAAAACAAAGAAAAATCCGTAAAAATGAATTTAAGTGGAATATTACTATGCCGAATTTTAACTAAATAATTTTGCTATATACTTTGACCATAAATCATTCAAAAGGGCATATTAATCTGGTTACCGGGGTTCACAACAATACTAACAAGCGTTTATAAGACGAATCCTGGAGTACAATTTAAAAGGAAGGTTTTTTCCCCTAGTACACTGCACAATTTTACTTTGCACAGCGAGTACCATATTTTTCTAACGGAGACATGAATTCACCACAGAAATGGGCGTTCGGCTTAATAAGGCATGTAAATTTAGTCGGTAAACTTTTACATTAAATATCTCAGTTCATTCTGACTTTTACAGTTCATATTTTGGTTTGGTGGCTTGTTTATTTTCTTTTTAAATATTTTATTTTAAATTTTTTTTACTGGATTCCACTTTACACTATTAGTTTGGTTTGGTGGCTTGTTTACTTTCTTTTTAACTATATTTTTATTTACTGGCTGTCACATTATACTATTCTTGTCCAACTGCCATTATATTCTTTCATTTGAATTTATTTTATTTTGGAATATGCCCCAACAGAAATTAACCTTGCGACGCGCCGTGTGAGCCAGGTACTTCCGATTTAGTACCATTTACGAAAGAGGATATAATTCAATTTTATATTCGACATCGCGCTCTTCCGCATTTCAGGTAAAATTAATTGCAAAAATTATTTTTTTTATTTATTTATTTATTTATTTATTTTTTATTACAAAATATGGTTTGTTATAAACTTTAAGGTTTGCGCGGCGTGTCAAAATTTATTGACGATAAAGAAGCTTTAAATTTCCGCCGAAATGTACCCCACTTATTCTTCTTCTTCTTCGGGTGCCATGTTCGTTGTCGAACTTAGGCGATCATCTGGATGACATTTTTATAGGCCTCCCTGTCGCCGGCGAGTCGGAAAAGTTCCTCAACACTCCTATCGGTCCATTTCCGTATATTGCACAGCCATGATAATCTTTTACGGCCGATGCGGCGTTTTTCTTCAATTTTACCTTGTATGATCGTTTGCGCCATTCTGTACTTTGGTCCTCTCAGTAAATGTCCGAAATATTCTAATTTTCGTTGCTTGATCGTTTTCAAAATTTTCCGTTTTTTTTGGATCTCTTGTAGTACTGTTTCGTTGGTAATGTGCGCAGTATATGGGATTTTTAACATTCTTCGTAAACACCACATCTCAAAGGCCTCTATACGGTTCATAGTTTTGACTTTGAGCGTCCAGACTTCACAGCCATAGCTCAGTACAGACCAGACGTAACAACGAAGCATCCTTAACCTCAGTGTTTTGTTGAGATGATGACTGCATAGCGTTTTTTGAATTTTGATGAACGCGCTTCGTGCTATTTCAATTCGTGTTTTAATTTCTTCGTCCGCATCTACTTCCTCGTTCAGCCAGGCTCCTAGGTATTTGAAGTGCGTTACTCTTTCTATTTCCTCACCTTGTATGTACAGTTTCGCTTGTCCGATATCCTCTCGGCTTACTATCATCAACTTTGTTTTCGATGTGTTTATTCCGATTCCTTTCTGTATACAGGCAGCATTTATGGCGTCCACTAATTTTTGCAGATCTTCCATCTTCTCTGCTAACACTGCGGTGTTGTCCGCGTATCTGATATTGTTAATTATTAAGATATGTTAATTTACTGTCTGTAACTAACATATTCTCTTTCCGGTGTATTTCACTTTTCGCGCTATTTCTCGTATGATCGTTACATTACTTCGCTTTTTTTCGTTATATTCACTTTTGGTCGTAATTTTAGTTCGTTCATTTTCGCTGTTATTCATAACTTGTGTTAGTTCATGTACTATGAATAACAGCGAAAATGAACGAACTAAAATTACGACCAAAAATGAACTGGGGTATTTAATGTAACAGCTTACCATTTAGTCTATTCAATAAGCTATGTTTTTTAAAATCACTATACTTTTTATTTATTTTACATTATTCTAACGCTATTTTAAAATTTTTTTTTAACATCGCCTTTTTTTCGTGCTATTTTAAGTATGTTTGGTATTCCTACAATTTTACATTATTTTACTTTATTTTTGCGCCATATTCATTTCTGGTTGTAATTTGCTATCATAGTTTATGTTAGTTCCTAGACTATGAATAACAGAAAAAATGAACGAATTAAAATTACGACCAAAAATGAACTAATGCAATCGTTTACCGAATATATACGAGAGATAAGATGGTTACACTTCACAACAGCACAGGAAGGATAAAAATTATTCTATTAATGTATACGAATTTTAATATATTGTTCGTATGAACGTTAACGATGAAAAATTTAACGGATCACTTACATGCGGTATTTTATATATATAAAGTTCACCAACGGTAACATTCAAAACTGGTATCGGATTACGTGGGATCGGAGAAAATTTTTCGCCCGGCTTAACACCAGGATGTGGCAGGGGAACATCGCAACCTTCCTTACCAGTCCAGCTAACTTTATCTATGATTACATCAGGATTTAGCTTTTCTTTTACAGATGGTTTCGGATCTATAGAAAATGACGGTTCTGTTAACGTCTATAAAAAACCAAATTAAAAAATACTGTTAAATTTCGTAATTTTATCAATTTAACCTAACACCGTCTTGTATCAATACGAGATTAAAAATAAGAGTAAAATAATTCGATCTAATCTGAATTTTCAAATTATAAAAGATTTAAAAGACGCCGAAACACTTACGTGATTGTTAATAATATTGAAAGAATTATTTTCAGTAAAAATCACGTAATTATGAGAAAATATTTCCACCGTTTTTCCCGATTATGTTCTGAAGTATATCAAAACGTCGGGTATATATTTAAGTATACTTATATATATATATATATCAATAGCTTAGCTCTGCATTACTATTCAGATTAATTAAATAAATGAAACATAATCATTGTTTCTCAAGTATTTATGCTAGCGTTTAGTATTCAATGCAAAACATAATAAATGCTCAAGTTCTACACAAATAACAATAAATGAATAGCAACAACACATGAAATTAGGAGCTAATTTATGATATGTATTACCATTTTTGCTCCTCCAAGTCTGTCGCACAGATTCCACACATACAAATATACACATACATACATACATACACGCACACACGCACACGAATATAAAACTGCGGCGAATTCTCAAGTATTTCTGGTTATGCGGCGAAGTGCTAAACAACGGGTAAAGCCGGGTTTATATGGGAAATTTGTCCCCGCGGGTTTTTCGATTTTCACTTGGGGAATCGTTTTGACGTCAAATAAAAATAATTCAGCCAAATTTTCAGTTATATATCTCAAACGGTTTTCGAGTATTTCAAAATAAAATCGTTTTTTGATTTTATTTATTTTTTAATAGTAAAATTCAAAATAAATGAACAATGATTTTTTTCCTAGTTCTTAGGAGTAAAAGACATAAAAAAATACTATTACTATGAATCTCAGGTGGAAAGCCGATTTTTAAGAACAGAAATAAAATTAAATCAATTTTTTGACCGGGTTTTTGAAAATGCTTGTCAGCTTCTTTTTATTAAGGGCATTCTAGATTCTAACAGTGACCTTGGGGTAATTGCTGAACCATATTTATACAAAGATGCTCCCTCCATCCCTAATCAATTCCTAGTATACTATAATAGAATAGCACTTATCATAAAAAGCAATATCCAACATAGATTATTACTGTTGAATCACAATAATATCACAGTTTTGACAATTAAAAATTATACATTCATTACATAAAAAAACTCAGACTTCCACACCTGGACCAAACGGATCGTATAATAAAATCAAATCACCAGTTTGACCCTGTCCTCGTCGGAGACTTTAATATAAGGTGGCCAATGGAGGATAAGGAGTCAAATAATAGCAATGCTGTAGAATTTTCTGAGTTTCTGCTGTCCAATGATTTAGTCATTAAAAACAACAAACAACCCACGTTTATTAATTACAATGGAAGAAGCATCGTCGATTACCTCATCGTACACAGCAGAATTCAATAAATGGTTACCTTCTCGATAAGTCACTTTGACCTAACTCTACACCGTAATATAATCTCCATTATGTCTTTCAATATTCCTAAATCCAAAACTAATATGTTTAGGAGATTAGATCTTAATCTATTCTAAAAAAAAACATCAATTACACTTATATTAAAACTCTTCAACATGACACCGACGCGTACATCAATGCCACTGATTTTAACCAAAAAATTTCTTTAATTAACGGTTATTTATCCAAGATAGCCAAACAGTCACAAGCCGAAGCCTCTGCTCCAGCAGTGGACTGGTGGAACCCAGAGCTGCAACGACTTAACGACAAAACTGATAATGAGCGAAAAAAGAAAACTAAATACAAAAATAAGGTCAAATCATTATTTTTGGATGCGACACTTAATGCTTTAAATAAGGAATATAAACTTTTAATTTCAAAGTCAAAACTAAACACCTGGCGCCTACTTATTCAAAATATTACGGCTTGGGGCTATCCATATAAATATATATTCAATAAATACAAACAACATACAATTCCTCACATCAATGTCAACAATACCGTTATATCAGGCAATTCTGAAAAATTTAAAGCTTTTCTCAATAACCTTTTCCCTAAAATTGTGAATAATCAGCTCTCCTCAAGCTCCACCTATAGTGCTAGAGTTCCCTCGACTAACTCTAGTGACATTATAGCAATAGTCTAAAAATTAATTGATAAAAAAGCACCTTCGCGTGATAAAATAAATAATAAAATCGTCAAATTCTTAAATTCAAACTTTCCTAATTTATTATGTTTAATAATAAATAAGTGCTTACTCTTTCAAGCCTTTCCGAACTGCTGAAAAGTGGTTAAAATTAAGCTGCTTTCCCCAAAACCGGAAAAGTCCTCAACACTCTCTCAGGCTATCGTCCTATATCATTATTAAATTCCATTGGCAAAGTGCATGAGAGGGTAATTCATGATATCTTACTAAAAGAAGCTAATGGTAGGAGTATTTTCCACCAGAACCAGTTTGGTTTCAGGGGATGGCTCTCTACTGAGGGTGTCCTCCACGAGCCGGTCACTGACATTAAGTCTCAAAGGAAAACTGGCAACTCGGTGGTTGTCATCTCCTTTGACATCAAGGGAGCTTTTGACAGTTGCAAGTGGTCTGCGATCATTGAAATTCTCAAAAATTTTCAAGGAAACCTTCATATCATTAATACAATCATCAGTTACTTTGATAATAGATATGCCGTCCTAGACATCAATGATTCGGTCGCCGGCAGGAGGTAAGAGTGCGGGATTCCCCAAGGTTCTGTCCTAGGACCCACACTCTGGAATATAATACAGTACCTTATGGATGAATTCATGTCCTTTTCAAACAAAAAATTACTGTCTTACGTTGACGACTTATGTATTTCGTTCGATATTGATAGGCGCAATGACATTAAACTAATTGAGGTTGTTTGTCAATACTTAGAATAAGTCGTTAACAATTTAAGCTTAACATTCTATTAAAGTACTTTGGTGTAATCATTGATTATCGGCTTACATTTCTGCCACATATTGAATACTTATACAATAAATGCGATAACATTTAAAATAAGCTCAGAAAACTGCAGCCAAACACTTTCGGCCTTAAATATGAGGAGAGGGTCATCCTGTATAAGGGTCTGATTCAGTCCCTTTACAGGTATGGCCCTATCATCTATATAAATAACAAAACGTTAAATGCTATTGGCAAACAGCGGAGGAAATTTCTTCTAAATATTTCGTCTTTGTATAAACCTGTCCTATGTCTGCTGCTAATGTCATATCAAACATTTTCTTCCACTGAATCTTTTTGTCACGGGTGCCTCCATCATCTCTGAATACAGAGTTTTTGGAGCTGTATCCCATGTTGAGAATATCCAGTTCCTAGATATCGATCTTTCCAGTTTGAGTCATTTTCCGAGTCCCAAAACTCTTAAAAACCAAATTAATGGTACACTCCTTGCAATAAGGCAGCTGAGGTGGAACAGTTATCAAAGTGGAAGGAAGACATACATGTTCCTCCCGAAAGTTTTTAACAGATCAAAATTAAAAAACTCAAACATTAATTTTTATAATGCACATGTGTTCTCGCGGCACGGAAAGTTTGGCTCTTACTTGCATAAGTTCCGTCTTTCTGATGACCCTGGATGCACCATGTGCACTTCTAGTGTTGAAGATAACATTGAACATTTCTTTCACTGTACCAGATTTCAGGATCTTAGATCCAAATACAACATTAATAGCTCCCAATCTCTAATCATCACTAGAGAAAATTCTACAAATATCACAGGAAGTTCATAAAAGGCAACTAATACTCTATTAACCCCCTAAACTCAAATTCAGTCGTGAAATCGCAAATGTAGCATGGTGTTTTTCGATCTTATGCGCACTTCCTGTAAATATTCCAAAAAGCATTAAATCATTGCACATAATATTTTTAAGTTATTTTAAGTTATACTTAGAAAAACACATCTATAAACACACACGTTTGGTGAATAGGGGGACTATGTTTTGCATCCTTTTACCATCTTAATTTAAGTACATTTTGCAGGAAATTACCACACACGTGGCTCTATGTTTTTAATACGTTATTTCAGCTAAACACGCACATGTACTCACTCCTGATTTAAGCACACTGGTTTCCTGCATCTTTATACATACATTTTTTTTTTTTTAAATGCACTATATATAATTTAAAAAAAAAAAAAATAGACCCCGAAAAGTTAATGTTGTTTAGGAATAATAATATCCTCATTTATATTGCTCTAAAATATATTATTTTTTTTATTAAATAATGATTTTTTTTCTTTATTAGTGCATTTTAATTAAATTTTTAGAGTGAATCTTAAATTCGGTATTTTTTTAAAACTATTTTTTAATGTAATAATCGGATACAACTAAATTTCAATTCGGAATATATTAAAATAAATGCAGGCAATTACTAATGCCTTAAACAAATATAAAATTACAAAGTATTCATGAGAAACAGCTTACTTAAAAGGTGATTTCTTTGAAATTAATTTATATTTCAAGTTAGCATTAACTATTAAAAAGAAAAGTTACAATTATCACGTATCGAGTAAACGGTATAATTACGTATCCTCATACATTATTAAAGGAAATTATTTATTTTACGAATGTAAAACTTTCAACATATTTACAAAATTCATTAAAATTAAAAAGCGATGTTTAAACAAATGAATAACTGCCGCATTAAGATAATGCCTGTAATAGAAAAATATTTAAAATAAATTTTTGCGTAAACGGAAAATTCCAATGTAATTTTAACAAATTTTCATTCCATTCGAGTTATTTAAAAACAAGTAATTTAGTGCTTGCAGAAGTAACATTTTTACGTGTAAAATATGTTACATTCATTTAAAATTTTAAAATTAAAAACTGAGATTTGAGAAATAAGCATTTTGTTTATTTTTTATTAACTATTTTTTATAATTTTTCTAAAATTACATTAATAATTACAAAAATTAATAACTTGTAAAAGTAAAATCAGTTGCGACGGAATAACTAATTACAGGAAATGAAAAAAAAATAAGTTAATTAATGACAAAAAAATAAAAATAAAAAACTAAAATCCTTTGGGAACAGCTAAATTTATAATGACGGTGGAATTCTAAGGGCTTTTCATTAAAAAAATATTAACCACATTTTTTCTAGATTACGAGTTACTGATATCTTTTTCTTTTTTTTGTCATCCGTGCTGAATTTAAAATATACAGTATTTGTACGTTCCGTATAAAATACTTGTTATTGCTGAAAATTTAAAAATAAATTATTACAAAAAAATGATACGGTATTATAAAGTTTAGTCTGTAAAATTATAATAGGGTCAATAACAAAACAATAATTATTTAAATGGCAAGACTAAAAAAGTTTTAAATTTTTATCAGTTCGACACATTATTATCTGCTGATTCCACAGAACATCTGTTGCATTTTTTTCTTTGTTTTTTTTTTTTTTTTTGCAGCGGATCACAAAAAAGTGTTTTATGTATTATTTTTAAGCGCATTTTTCTTCTATTTAAATATAAATGTTAGGTTCTCCGAAAAATAAAAACAATTTTATTGTTAAAAATTCTCAAATAATTATTACTAGCCGTTTTTAAACTAACACCCAACATAATAATGCGCTATAGTTTTAGAAGGAAGTACTCGTATTTGAAATTTTTCACTTCTCATTACATAATATAAGCACACGTTTCATTTATTTCAGCTAAAATTCTTAATGGTTCCTGTACTTACGCTGATGATAAAATCCACCAAATTTTTATCGCAAGTATCGTGAAGTAACGTATCGTTTGTCCAAGTTAATATAAACGGATCATACTGAACAGATCGCACTGTAATATTATTAGTATCAGCATCGCTGAATATTGAAGCTATACCACGAAGCAACTTGTACTGCCACTCTACTCTGTTATCGTAGCACACAGTGGATTTGCTATTAGCTGTGATGTTGTTATCGCAAGCTCTAGTACTGACGTTAGTTCCATTTTTAAATGTCAGGTGTAAAGATATTTCGAAATTCACAGTTCGCGTGTCCTTTGGATTTTGTACGTTAATCCTGGATGGTGGTGTTTTTACTGATAATCCGCGAGAATTTCGAGCTTCTAATTCGAATTCCCAATTTGAAATATCGTTTTCGGTCGGTCTGTAATATTAGGAATTATTTTAAATACATATCCGCTATTAAACTGTATTACATTTTTCGATTTCATTTTGCAGCTATTAATATATATATATATATATATATATATATATATATATATACATATATATATTTACATTTTATTTTTTATTTTGATTTTTACGATTTAATTTAAGATCTTGAACAAGTGAGAGTATTATTCGTGAAGGAGGAAATAAACGATGATAATATATACAAATTAAACGAACATATAAACTATCAACTTAACTGACTTATTCATAATGTTGTTTCAAATTTATTTTACATACAGGAATTGGTAAATTTACAGTTACACGGCACCAGTTCATTTTCCGTCTTTACAGTTCATTTAGTTCATCTCAATAATTTATTGTTTTTAAAATATTTCACTCACTTTCTTTTTTTTTGATCTTTTTAATTATATTTCGGTATTACAGGTTTGGCTTGAGGTTTATTTTCGTTTTAATTTATTTTTATTTACTATGTTTTTGGTGGCTTGTTTATTTATTTTTATTTACTGGCTGCCACTTTCTACTACTCTTGTCTGACGGTCGTTGGTTTGGTGGATTGTTTATTTTCTTTTTAATTATATTTTTATTTACTGGCTGCCACTTTCTACTGCTCTCGTCTAACTGCTTTTATATTCTTTCATTTCAATTTACGTTCCAGTAGGAAAATCGAGGTATGTAACTTTTCATATTAATGTAATTTTTCATATTTAACATTTCTCCATTTTATTCAAATATAATTTAATTTCCGTAACGTTCTAGCTTTATTGCCCAATGGAGATCGAATTATGTGACGCGGTCTGTAAGCCGGTCTACTTCGATTTGATGGTATTTGCGGAAGAAGATGCCATCAAATTTTACATTAAACATCGGGTTCTTCCTTTTTTCTGGTTTTTACACTTTATTCATTAAGGTATGTGTTCCTTATTTTCAAAATATTCCCTTTCCAATATTTCATTTTTCGCTCTATTTCTCTTGTGATCGTTACGTTACTTCGCTTCTTTCCACGTCATATTCGTAATTTCAATTTGTTCATTTCCGTTGTTATTCACGGTGGGTTAAGTGTAAAAACCTGAAAAAAGGAAGAACCTGATGTTTAATGTTAAATTTGATGGCATCTTCTTCCGCAAATACCATCAAATCGAAGTAGACCGGCTTACAGACCGCGTCACATAATTCGATCTCCATTGGGCAATAAAGCTAGAACGTTACGGAAATTAAATTATCTTTGAATAAAATGGAGAAATGTTAAATATGAAAAATTACCATTAATATGAAAAGTTACATACCTTGATTTTCCTACTGGAACGTAAATTGAAATGAAAGAATATAAAAGCAGTTAGACGAGAGCAGTAGAAAGTGGCAGCCAGTAAATAAAAATATAATTAAAAAGAAAATAAACAATCCACCAAACCAACGACCGTCAGACAAGAGTAGTAGAAAGTGGCAGCCAGTAAATAAAAATAAATAAACAAGCCACCAAAAACATAGTAAATAAAAATAAATTAAAACGAAAATAAACCTCAAGCCAAACCTGTAATACCGAAATATAATTAAAAAGATCAAAAAAAAAGAAAGTGAGTGAAATATTTTAAAAACAATAAATTATTGAGATGAACTAAATGAACTGTAAAGACGGAAAATGAACTGGTGCCGTGTAACTGTAAATTTACCAACTGTTGTTGATTTCTTTGATAATAATTAAAAGACAGTTTATTTATTAATTTTAATTTTATTAGTTGTATTCATACAAAAAACTGCGTTATAATTATTAATTAAGAAATCAACAACGTTTTAAATAACAATCGATTTAAATTAAAATACACGTTTAAAAATTTTACTTTTAATTCTTTGAAAAAGGGTTCTTATTCAACAGTACAATTTAATTAATCCGTTGTTTAAAACTAAAACTTATAATTAATTTATATTACATTTGTTATGTATATATCATAATTATTTAAACTTACATATATATATATATATATTTTTCGTTCATATTAAATTTGTTTATTTTAGTTATATGCATCAATATGCATAATATCAGATTATTTTGAATTTGTAAATTTAAGAAATGTTTTTATCATTTAATTAATATGATAATAAAAATTAGTTTAATCATACTAAATAATGTTAATATAAAAAACAAAATAATTAACATTAGAAAAGCAGCTCTGTTTACACTAATTCTTTCTTTAAAATCAATCATACGTCGTAATGATTGATGATTAACAAATAATTTTGTTATTTCTTATTTTTAAAAAAAGTATTATTGGAATACAATGTTATTTCAGCAATGCCCTACACTGCTGATAATAATAAATAGGAAAATAGTTTTAATATCTCAAGTAATATCAAATACTACAATTAGAAATATTTATTGTATTAATTATTTAATTTTAAATTTAAAATACATTTCTGTAGCCCAACAGCTTGGAGTCAAAAATTATAAGCGAACTAACGAAGGATCCTTCAATTTCTTAAAAGAATATTACAGACGTATACGAAACGGTACTGCAAATAGATATACACGTTTAAAGAATTGTCAATACGCTAATTATATCAAAATGCAATGTTAGACATATTCGATTAAATAAATAATGCAAAATAATATATACACATATATGCACATATACAGATATACGCAGGGGAAAATATAAATTTCATGGTTATAAGAAATATGTTTTTAGTAAATGTTTTTTTTTCTTTTTTTTTTTTTTTTCTTTTATGAATAAAAATTTTAAACAAAATCCAGCTAAAAAAATTTTTCTTTATTAATATGTAAATTTAAGATTGAAAATTTTTGATGCTTGTTTGAACTTTTTTAAGAAAAAATTAAAACTGTGATTTAGAATTTATCAACGTTTTAAATTAAAACTTATAATAAGGAATGTTAAAATTCATTACGTACAGTATAAAAAGTTCTTGCGTAACTGGGTTCAACTGAATCCACTGCATTAAACTATCATCCGATCGATGTAAAATTAAAGTTAAATTGCGCGTATTTCCATCTTTATTGTCAAAAAATGTTTCTTCCGGTATTAAAAATCTATAAAAGAAAAATGTTTTCGTAATTTTCAAACACAAATGATTGATGACTTTTTTGCAAGTCTTCATTAATTTTTACGGAATACATATATAAATACATATATATATATAAAATAGATTTAAAAAAAAATAAATTATTAATACATCCAAATAATTGTCTGAATTGAACTTATAAATCTGCAACAATAAACAGTTAGCTAAAGTTCTTGATGATTTTCCTTCTTATACACGCATATTTCAATGTTAAAATAAATAAAGTGAAAAAAAAAAAGATTAAATTAAATGGAAACAAATTTATTAATAATATGTAAGATAATAAGCACGACATGTTTGCAAACCTGTAATGATACAAGCTACCGAAGAGAATGAATTACCGACTTGCGTGGTAGTAAAAAAGAATTTATAGAAATCCAATTTTTTAGCACCTTTCAGTCTGATAGTTAACAGTTCTCATCTCTTGTGAGTCTATCTCGTAGTTTTTGCTTTAAGCAGAAAGACAGTTTTTCACAGTTTTAAAGATCGACTATCAATTATTAGTTACAATCGCACATCCACAATATCGGCGAAAAATTGATAGCTTCGCCAGAAAGTTAGGAAAAATCAATGATCACTGTCCAAATAGATTGAAATATCATTTACCGAAAATTAAAAATTGTACATTACCAGAATCCAAATATCAGCTAAAGCCAACGTTCGCGTCATGAATCAATTTTATTTAAATCTTAATAATTTCGCATATATTGTTTACGTTAATTTGTGTTTTTCAATAGCTAACTTGTAAAGAAAAACTGGTATAAGCCTTATCTTTTCTTTACCGGATTCATACGTTCAAAATACATCGGATTCAAAATCAAATAAGACGTTTAAAATAACAGATATAAGAAAATTTTAATTTTGAACTGAAATAACATTGGAATTATCACTGATGAACGATATTTTCCATAGTACGTCACAATCACGTTGTGAAGCCGACGATCAAATACAAATATTTTTTAGCATAGCACTAAAACTACAAAAAAAAAAAAAAAAAAAAAAAAAAGTGTAAATAGGTTAAAATGGTAGACGTTACAGTCAAATTGTTTGTTATGCCTAAATTTCATTATCCTTTAAAAAGCATTATAGCAGAGTGTTGGATGTAATTGTCTGTGAAAGATATAATATAACAAAGGCGTTCTATTAAATGGTTTCCTGCCGTAACAGTTTTATAATCAGAAAGAACATTCGAAAGAAAACGGTATAAAAGAAACGGATATAATGAAACAAAGAAAACTACTTTACGAAATAAATTTTTTAATAAGCAGCATCGCCTATACAAACTATAAATTATTATTTTCAATTGAAATTTATTCTTTCGTAAATATTAAAATAACTTTCCCTAAATCTCCACTGAAGAGTTTCGCAAAATACGAGTAATATTTCTTTTTTATGGCAATGAAAAAGTTTTTCAGGATCAACAAATTCAATTTGCATTCTGTGTAGGACTTCCACAGCACAAAAGCGTAACAGAATTTTTCATTACTCCCAGCATAAGAACGTCATAGTCATTAATTTACATATACGTCATCATCATCATTTTATTGGTTCCTTTATAGTTTTATATAGGAATATTCGAAATAGGCACAACGTCCTAAAACTGTTATATAAATGTTGTATTGTTTGGTAAATGCTCAGTCACTAGTTTCATAATAAAACCTGTCTATGACGTCATGCACAAACGTTCATACATACCTAATAACGACAAGAACAATATTGTTGATTTAAAACGAGCTACCTTAAAGCTTTCCCTGCTACTATCGTAAACGTTGGAAGTTCACGGTTTACTATTGGCCCATTCTGAATATCGCTTGTAGCCGAAGTACTTTTTGTAACTGGGGACGTAGTAACTTTTGAGGGAACTGCGGTTGCACTACTCGTTACAGGAACTACCAACGATAATGTCGATGATGCAGTTGATATTGAGGAAGATGAAATCGTAGATGATGCGAAATCGGATGCAGGGTTTGAAGATTTGAAGGCGTCGCTCGTATTATATACGCTAGGCCCTATTATTTCGTCTGGCAACTATTAACCACGAATAATATATCAAATTATTAAAAGAATAATAAATCTGAATTAACTAAATATTTTGTAATGTGTACATTACATTAAGTATTAATAAAAATAAATAAATGTATATCCAGCTTGTTGAAGAAGTAAGAGTTCGTTTTACGGATCATCTGTGATATTTTTAACAATTTCCGATACGCCTAGGTTTCAAATCCATAAACTCTGTTAATACCTTCAACAGTAAGGGACCAGGTTTCGTCTGCAATAAGTGGCGATTGGAAAGATTAGGCAATTTAACACATTTAACTTTGTGTTCAGTGATAAGATTGTATCTTTCCAAGTCTCTATCAGCCTATTGGCTGCACTGCTCGCTATAATTAGTCGACTCTTTATGTCTGGTAGTCAACCTCCATTTTTAGTTAGTATATCTACAATCCCAAGTCCGTATAGTCTATCATGTTTGACCTCGTTATTTCTGTCTGTTCATAACTTTAGTTTTAGTTTTGTTTATAAATGGCCCATAATTTCTACATTGATCTTCTAGTCTTTCCATAAAGGTTAACGAATTTTCTTCGAAGATACTTGTAAAAACTATATATTCGGCATATCGTATATTACCGATTCTTCTGACACCTACTAAGAGCCTTTGTTTCAATCATTCAATATTTGCCGCATAATATACATTCATTATAAATATAAAAAAGTAGTGACGACAGAAAACAGTCCCCTTTCCTAACTCAAATTTAGAAAATTTCACCATTATTCACGAACACAGCAGCAGAGCTATTTTCATATAATTGCTTTAAGTACATGTATAATATAAGGGGGGTTTGGGTGTTGTCATACTATTCAATATACATTATAATTTCTTCCGCTTCATAGAATCAAAGGCTTTATAAAAATCTATAAAACCCATATAAATCGTCACATTTAACTTACAGGCTTTCTCTGTCAATTGTCTTGCACCGATAATCTGTTCTCTAGTACCTTTTCCTGGCATGAAGCCCGTCTATTCCTGGGAATTTTTTTTTATTAAGAACACTTTCATCACTCTATTATTTATAATTTAGAGCAAAATTTTGCCGGAGTGGGGTATTAGTGCAATTAGTCTGTAGTTACTGCATTGCACAATGCAGATCCTTTCTTTTATATTGGTATGAATGAGATAAGGAACCTGTCGTCAGGCCATTTCCCTGTTTCACATATTTCACAGCATAGTTTGCGCATAATATTGATCCAACTTCTCGATTTTAATTATCTCGATTGTAATGTCATCTGGTCGTATAATGTTGTCTGTTTTGATTTCCTCTATTGCCTTTGCTACTTTCATTCTTAATATCGGTAGTTCATATTATTAATCTGATGTTTTTCGAAGTTATCTGTGTTTTTATCTGTGAGTACCTATTCGCACTACTGTTTCCAAACTTCCACCGAGTATAAAAGGATCCAATATCGTAATTAACATCTTGTATTTCTTGAATTCTTGGTTTAAACTCTTTTTTTTTTTTTTTTTTGTATAGATCTTTAAATTCGTTACTTTCTGCATGTTTTTGTATTTCCGGGCATGTATTGTTAATATATTTGTTTTTGTCCTTATTGCATGCCGTCCCAATTGCGTTTCTTTTATTTTTTGTTCCCGCTGTTCCGAGTTAATCCGTTTTTTCTTCTTTCTATCAGTTCTAAAGTTCCATTCGATATCCAGCATTTTCGCTGTTTCAATATGGTTCTCTCTAAGTACTGTTCCCTACAGCCGACAGTATAAATTTATGATTTTTAAACATAGTATTATTTACAGCGAGATCGTTATCAATTATAAACTGTAATAGGAGTTCCCCCCTTGCATTTTCGTTACAACTAATGTTTTTCCTAATGTTGTTCTCATATTTCATAGAACCTATTTTCACATTAAAATCTTCCACGATGATTACTATATCGTTATTTGAATTTTCCCTAACATTTTTTTGAGTTCTCGATCCACCTTAATTACTTTTTTTATCATCAGCGCCGCATGTGAGCATACATATTTATATGATGTGTAAATTGAATAGTTTGCAGTTAAATGTGTCAATTTGATTATCCATTCGCTTATAGATACGTATTCTTTAATATACTCAGTCGTATCTTTACCGATGGCAAATGCAACGCCGCAGCATAACAAATTACCCGCGAACCAGAACTGCATATCTTACTCATTTCCGCGTTAAAATACCCAGAAGAATATTTCCAGTGTGTTTTTAACAGTTTACAGATCTGAATATTTTCTCTAGCAAGGTCCATAGTCCATAATGCGAAGCTGTCCTGTTTGATTGAGACCTCGAATATTCCATGTGTCTATCTTTATTTGTTGCTGTTTTAACAGGTACTCGTCTTGTTTTTTGCCCTTTATCCCAATAGCTCATTTCGCATGAGATGCCCGATTATTTATGTCACCACGCCCAGTAACCTATTTTTCACACTGATTGGCCTGGACCCAACCCAGCGTCTGTCGCCAATCCAATCGCATGGCGTAATATTTGCGTATTTGACCATTTCATAAATATAATCAGGTGATTTTCCGTTGCCTGCCTAATCGCAGTATCGCAGTCGCAGGCATTAATATGTAATTTCGCCGGTGAGTATCCCAATATCGAGTCTCTAAATAAAATGAAAAACCCTTGAAAGAGTAATGGTACCGCTGCTGACCAGCTCTAAATTAATACAAATGGTAATAAAATCCGTTCAGCAAGCTTCGAATAAGAATTATTTACTAAATTTCTCTTCTTCACTTTTTCCCCTCACATTTTCTTCGTAATGCCTTTGCATTTTTAGTTTGCCGCGCTCTATTGTCAGCAAATGTTCCCTGCTCTTTCTTTTCATTCGCTATGTACAATACCTATTAACTTCATACACATGTGTTAAAAGATTTAGCGCGGAAAACTATAGGGTCGGGCAGAAAAACAGATCGTATTTCAAAACGTAATAGCGCCATCTGTATGTAAGTTAGAAAAACGAGCTTGGTCGCGTTGAAAAGAGAAAGAACGAACATTTTGACTGATATATTTATTTATGTCGACAAATGTGTAGTCTTAAAGATAATATTCAAATGACGGCCCTGACTTTCGATATAGTTATAAAGTCGAAAAGAAAAATTACCATAAACTTTAGCTATTTCTCGAAATTAAACGGCTACCAAACATTCGTCCTAAACAAATCATCGTTTCCCTTGCCGTATGACACGATGCGCCGTCTTTGCTTCAAACCAGCTATCTGTTAACCTCCTCTCCTTGATAGTTCCGGTCGCACAAACTCATTTAACAGCTGATTGGACCGTCGAAAAATACCGGCCGATGACACAACACCACGAAACTCCTATCCAAGACATGTAACCTTGGGTTAGTGAAGGAGCTTTTCGTGAACAATAGATTCTCGAAAGTTTTTGACCCATGCTGGTAAAGTTTTTGTTTGAGAACAACACAGGGTTTTTACCACTAAACGCGAAACGTTTTTGGAAATCGCAAACTGCAAGAGTGCAAGAATCCATTATTACGAGAAAAAAAAAAACTGCTCAACGGCATATGCGCGCTGTTCGACAGACCAGTCACCTATGGTGGTTCATTATGGTACCGAAAACAAATGTTCTTTCTTCCTCTTTTCAACGAGATTGGTCTAATACGGTCCGTTTCTCTGTTAAAGCTAAATTTTCTATAAGATGTGTATGAGGTACACTGTAAATTTCATTAGTATAAATAAATAAAGTAGTATCATGTACCTAAAAATTTATGTATAAATTAAATGTAACTCACCTGGGTACTACTGGCATCATCGGAATCATCATCATTTTCATCATTTTCATCATTGTCCTCAAGTTGTTCTCCTTCTTTTTTTGGTTCAGTACTAGACACCTGCAAATAAAATAATATACAACTTATTTAACGAAATATATTTCCGTAAACCGGATAATAATGAAATAAAGCGAGCAACATACTTTTGACAGAGTGTTAGAGATTATGAAGTTAAAGTTCACAACATACTATGCTTAACTGATGTGAAAAGAACATGTGGGACAGTTTTTTTTTTTTTTTTGGAATCTAGCTTTACGTTTTCTAATTTTTCTACTGCCTAATTCAATTTCAGATTAGACATATGCCTGTGCAAGTGGCTTAAGTCCAGAATGTTAGGTGACCTTAAATTTGGTAAACGAGCATCTTCACTACTACGCTACCGCGCTACTTGAGAAAATAAAAGCAACCATAAAAGAAACTAGCAGTTCTATCCTTCTGCAATATTTTTTCGATAGTAACCACCCCTCCCCCGATTAATAAAATTTCCGTCAGACACATTCGAAATTAGAGTACTTTGCTGTTACATTCATCTATTTTTAGAACGAATTACTGCACGAGTTGTCGCAATCTCAGTTTGCTTTATCGTTCCAATTTAGTATAAATTAAATTATAAAGCCTAAAACAAATTTATATATAACTAGAAATATTTTATAACTTTTTCCGTCTAATTTAAATCGTAATATAGTTTTCATTTATTAAGACTACTCTCCGTCATAATGTGTATTTTCCTCCCTTATCAAGAAACTTAAAACTTTACACAATAGTATACAAATATCTATTTATTTCATTTTTTTTTTTTTTTTTTGTTGGGACGCTTTTAATTGCCAGGATTATTGCGCCCATCGGATAGGTTTTAGATTAGGGAGTAAAGGTGGGTTTTTTTGAGAAAGGTGATCAATGAATTTAGTTGTTCTGGGTCATCAGATATTGACTGAGGGGTTATTTTATGCTGTAATCGTTGGGCAGAGAAGGAAGGACAGGAGAAAAGGTGTTTTATTGTCATGATATCTGAGGAGCAGTAGGTACAAGTGGGGTTTTGTCGAATTCCTTGATATAGGTGACCGTGGGTAATTTTGGTGTGACCAATACGAATTCTAGTAATAATAATTTCGTCGGTCCTATTGAGGCTTGATAAATGTTTCCAAGGGACAACTGATTTTTTGAAAGTATGAAGTTTGTTGGTATGTTATTGGGACCATTCTAATTGCCATTTGTTTTGAGTTTGTACACATATATACGATTGGAGGTCTTGTGGTATAAAGGGAAGGAGAGGAGAAGAACGGTGTGCGGTTTTTTTTATTAATGAACCTTAAAAATAACATAATAATCGCAATACGTTATATAAAATAACTAAAATTAATTTTCGCCAAGTAATAAACTTAAAAAGCAATTGTTAACTAAGTTAATCTATTAAGCAACTAAACCAAAAAAGTTATAGAATTTCATCGAGAAATTTCCCAGAGTAAAGAAGATAAGCGCGATTTTTAAAATACATTTATACTTTTTTTTCTTTTTCAAATTGCCCGGTTTTTTGACGACGGATTTTTCTAAAATTGTTAATACTTCGCTCTCTTCTAACAAAGTATGATAATTTATGCAAACGAAAACTAATCAGATGGTGCATCCAAATTTCAAAAAAAGAAAAGCATGTAAATGAGATCGGTGATTCACGAACTCACTAGAAAGTGAACGGGTAGACAAAAAGTCGTTATAATAGAAGCGTGTAGTTTATGAACGAACTGGATTAGCTGAAACGATCCCGCTCACGAACTGAATGAATTAAAAATTCACTAAACCGAATATAAATTTCCAGTCGGAATTATCGGTCAGGTTTGGAACCGCGTATATCTTTTATAGTACATGCTTCTCGTTCTGAATAACCGCTTCAATGCCATCATCTAATCAACGACAACTTACTTCACAAAGAGCTAATACAGTTGACAGCTAACTTCACACTTTTTGATTACATAATAAGCACAGAAAATCCTTACGCATATACTTCTATATTCGAAGGTAAATAACACACATTTTACATCCGCCGTATACATTTTTAACGGCAAATATAAATATTTCGAAAAACATTTCAGATTCTCATCATAGAACTACTAGTATGTTGTTTAATCATTAATCTTCGTATCTTCCATCTCTATCAGTACTATTAAAATATGGTTATGTTAGAGGTGTGGCAGGTGATTAGAGCAGTAACGGTGATGATACGACCACGCCTTCCGGCAAAGATGTAAAAAAGCAGTGCGATAACTTGATCAAATTCACAATTAACGATAAAAAGCTGCGATAATTATCAAGTCAATTTTTTCTACTAGTGCCTCGAGGGCGAAGATGAAATTTTAATAAGCGAAATGTTTATCAGATTCCTAAAAAACAAGAATCAACAGATCCGTTTTAGATATATCGTGCAAGGAACTAGCCGAAAAAGTACGAATAAAAAGTAAGTAAAACCTAGTAAAATTGCTCTTCTATGGCAATTTTATCAGTGAACCAAAATACGCATTAATAAGTAATCGAAAGTTCCAGTTCTCATTTTTATATATTCGATAAATTTTATGAAGATAATGAAATTTTCCACATTTATTCCTTTCAGTATTTATAGGATGTGCGCGGTATTGGCGTTTTCTACTTTGAAGTAAATGACAGTTTGTAGCATTTGAACTGAGAAATAACACTTTTTCCCGCAAACACTCATTTTTAGCTTTAGTAGCTTTATAATATGCTTTACATACGAGCTTGCGCTGTACACTGACTTTACTATGCTCAACACCAACATGAATATCAAAGATTTATGCTTTATTTGCATCACGGCTCTATTCGTCACTTTTAATGCAACTTCAACATAACCGTACCCTTAGTCGATGGTTTACTGACTAATGTCAAATGTACTTCTTCAATGTCTCCACGATCCGGAACAGTGCTCCTCTTCGATACAAAGACATGTTCACTTCCCCAGATCTTTTTTAGCCCCTATCTGACTTTATTCTAATTAATGATTTGTTCATTTTTATTCGTCATCGTTTGTTAATTTTACCTGATTATTATCATTTTTGCTTAAAGTGAAAAGCATAATGCGGATAAACAAGAAAACAATATATAAATTTTGTATCGCCAACAATACGTATAATTTTTTTTTCTACTTTGATACGGATTCGGTATTTACGGCGCTATCTAGCGGTGATGTCGAGCTAGAAATTATTCTCCGATTAAAATCATTAATTTTCGATCTCTCGGCATCAATCCTATTATTTATTACACGGTCGAGTATGTAATTTCCGATTTTCATCGAATTTCTCGGATCGGGTAGTGTTAAGGGGTTGTGTAAGCGACCTGGTATGTATGTGATAACAGGATAGCGTTTGTCGACCGCGTGAGCCGTGTGTGAAGATCAGATAGCGGCTATGTGTTATTAATTGAAAAGGATTTCGGTAATGTATCGTTAGTTTTAAATAAAATATCGAGCCGATCTGGTTAGATAAAGGCTAGTAGTAGTTACCGTTTAATTATCACAGCCGATAGTCGCGGATAGTGGTAAGTCGCTGTTTTACCGTTTGTTCTTATGTTAGTCAACGCTACGCCATGTGTTGCGAGTTTCGAAGCTTTCTAGTCCGCACCGTCGTATCGTCGTACATAGCGCAATTTCTGGGCCAAGCCGTTTGGCTAGTCTCGTGTTTTTTTTTCTTTTGGATTTTGTGAATAAAAATAATCAAATAACTTAGTTGGGATCAGTGTTTGTTTGTATTTTTCGTGCAATTATATACATATGTTTGTGAATTTTTTGGTCGTTTTTTTCTTTATATGAACAAGTGGTGACCCACCGTGAGATCTCCCTTGAGGAGAGGTGCTGCAGTACCGGTGAATATTTATTGTTTTTTATTTTTCTGTGTTGAAATCACTGAGATTCCTCAACTGATATACCGATAGAAAACAATGAATAGTAGGTAGTGTCAGAAAAGTCTAAGCTCGACCGAGAGCTGGTCAGTTCGTGATACGTTGTATCACTGGAACCCGCGGGTATAGAATTTCGCGAAGAATAACATCTAGTCGTCTGCGCGAAGGTTTTTTATTAGAATTTTTGAAGCAGTGACTTTAAATTAGGGACGTAAATATCATCAATTGTAACATTGGCTCCCGCAACAGAGACCAGGGAAATTCAGCATTCGTAACAACTTTCATATATATATATATATATATATACATATATACGCACACAATTTTTTTTTTCTTTTATTTTGGGAACGCCAACCAATGGCACTGACCCATCATCCAGGAATTACGAATAAAAGAATTAGATTTTAATATATAGAGAAATAGAAGAAATAAACTCTGCTAAAGCTCGAACAATATCTGGTGAAGGAAAGGAAAGTATATAGGAAGCACAAAAAGGAGTAGGCAGTTCAAGATGTAAGAGCTTAGTAACGCTCCTGCACCAGAAGAGAACATTCAAAAATAATATGATCCGCATCACAAACGCAGTCCTGATTCAAGAGATGAAAAACACAAAGTGGAGAAGAAACAATAAAAAAAAACGAAAAAAAGACGAAGGAAGACAATTATGGTTGAAACGAAGACGCGTTATGGAGGAAATGATGAAGCGACTGAGACCAGGAAAATCGGAAAACCAAGGCCGTAATGAAGGAAAAGGCTCTATTAGTTTGTAAAAAGAATGAGGATTAGAAAAGGAGGTAATGTAGATATCCGACACCATGATTTGAGGTGTGCTTGCTTAGATGGCAGGATATTGTTAGCAGTAAATTCATTGATAAATTTGCCGTTAGAGGGAGCAGAGCGAGCAAACAAGTCAACTAGGTTGTTGCCCGCGATGCAGCTATGACTAGGAATCCAAAGAAGATCGATTTGAATGGAACGAACTAAGAAAAGGTTAGCAATTAAGGAACGAATAGAAAGGATAATGTAGTCGCATGAAGGGGAAGGAAAAGGGGAGGATACGGGTTGCAAGACGCTCATCAAGTCGGAACAAATAAGGTACTTGTTATGGTAGGAGAAAAGTGCAATAAAAAGAACCGTACGAAGTATTACATACGATTCTGCAGTAAAAATAGAACAGATAGAAGGAAGCTTATAAAGTTCGTAGTGCGAAAGAGAAGAAACAATTAAGGAGGTCCCGACGCCCTCATCGCTCTTGGAACCATCCGTAAAAAGGACAGAAGAAAAAGGAAATAACAACCTCAAAGCCGCGCTGAACTCGCTTGAGCCGATTGGAACCCTCCCCGCCTAAGACTCAATTTATATTCCACAGGGCGGATTGGGATATGTTTTCAGTTAAAATAAACGTTCCCAGCGAGCCATCCGAATCTTTATCTTAGAACATCAAATCCTTTATCGACGCTATTACGAATGCTGCTCTAGCATCCATTCCTAGGTCTGTCCCAACAAACAGATCCCGACGGGTCTCATGGTAGTGCCCCGAAATAGGAACAGCCATACGCCAACGTAAACATTCCCTCAGGAAGTTCAAATCAACAGGCCTATATACTGATTTGATCGAATTTAAAAAACGTCGTGCAGCTGCGAGGAGCCTCATTAGGCGTAAAAAACAGGAATCTTGGCAGCAATTTATGCATTCAATCTCCATAAATACTTCTAGACACAATATTTGGCCCAAAATTAAGCCACTGAACGGTATTAATCGTGCGACCCCTTCCTTTTCGATAAATCAGAATGGTTCCACGTTATCTGACTCATTAGAGTTCGCAAATGCTTTTGCGAATCATTTTTCAACGGAGTCATCTTCATCGTCATATTCGTCTGTCTTTTCTTTAAAGAAATATTCCAGGGAACAACAACCAATAACTATCATCTCTGACTTCTCACTTCCCTACAATTGCCATTTCACCATCTCTGAACTAGACTGTCAACTCTAGTACCATACTGCAAACAGCGCACCTGGGCCCGATTACATCCATCCTTATATGTTAAAACATTTACCTCCGTCAGCGAAAAATTTCCTCTTACATATCTATAACCAAATCTGGTCCTCCGGATCGATCCCTGAGCCATGGAAATTAGCAGTTGTTATTCCTATTCTGAAGCAAAATAAAGATCCTCTTTTTCCACAAAACTACAGGCCTATACCCCGCATAAGTTTCCTCGAAAAAACGCTGGAAAAAATGGTTAATCGGCGTCCCCTTTTCTTCCTTGAACAGAATAATCTCCTATCCTCGTCACAAGCCGGAGGGCGTAAGAAGCGTACTACAGTTAATCATCTGCTGAGCCTACAAAGGCAAATATTAACAGCATTTCACAGACGCCAACATGTATACTCCGTCTTTTTCGATATAGAAAAAGCGTTCGACAGAGTATGGCGATACGGCCTCTTATCCAAGCTGACAACAGCTGGTATAATTGGAAACATGGCCAAGTATCTGAATAATTTTTTAACAAACAGAACTTTCCATGTTAAGATTGGTTCGTCAACATCGAGCACCATTCAAACTGAGAATGGCTTACCACAAGAATCTGCCCTTAGTGCAACCTTGTTTATTTTTTTATATCAATGATATAAATGATTGTATTGCTCCGCCTGTAAACCCCCGGCTCTACTTTGACGACTTAAACATTTCCCTGTCTTCCAGGTTTCCAGCAAATGCTCAAAAAATCCTACAAAAAGCTATATCAAAACTACAATCCTGGTGTAACAATAATGGTCTTGTGTTTTCTCCATCGAAGTCTATCTGTGTTGATTTCTATAGGGGACGTCAAAACTCTTCCAGCATCCGCCTTAATCTAGAAAATTGCTCACTTCATTTCCACCCTACTGCTACTTTCCTTGGACAGTAATTCGATAATAAGCTAACTTGGCGGTCTCACATATCCAATTTTAAAGTTAAATGTCATAAATTTCTATCTATTCTTAAATACGTATCAAACACAAAGTATAATGTACCTCCGAAAACTCGCCTCTCCATATACAAATCCTTAGTCATTTCCAGAATAAACTACGGGTCCCAGGCGTATTCGTCAGCCAGTCCTTCTTTACTTAAATCCCTTGATTCAATACACCACACAGGCGCTCCGCACGATACTTGGCGCGCATAGAACTTCTCCGTCTGTAAGTTTGTGTGCCTTGTTAGGCACTCCCCCAACAAAGTATTTTCCCTGACGCCCGAATATCGTTCAGTTGACGGCAGCAACAATACAAAAATACCCCGACCACCTCATTTTCTACACGGATGCTGCCAAGGCTACCCCAGAGGATACTTCATCCCCAACCGCCTGTTCCTTTGAAGTCTGCGACGTGATTCGAAGCATTCGACTGAATGACAATTGTTCGGTACTGGATGCTGAAATATACGCAGTATTTTTCGGTTTGGAATATTTTCTTTCTACAGAGCCTACATCACAGAAAGCCCTGCTGGTATCTGATTCATCCGTGGCTTTATTGACAATCTCTAATCTCCTCACCAAACATCCTGTGGCAATTCGAACCCAGTAGGTAGCATACGAACTTATTAAGAGACAGTGCTCCGTATCCTTTCTGTGGGCGCCCAGCCATGCTGGGATTCCTGGAAATGAACGCGTCGGTACATCCGCCCGAGCAGAAATATATTGTCCCTTGCCTACTAACAGCCCTCCTCCACCTTATCTCTCGAACATAATCTTCAATAATCTCACGTCCTCATGGAAAACCCATTGGTCCTCGTGTCAGACTTTCTCGAGGTTAATGAAACCCTCAACAACCATGGTGGCCAGAAAAAAGCATTTCCCGCAGGGATTTCTGTACACTTAGCCGCTTGCGCACAGACCACATGGCCATGCCGCATAATTTTATTTTGCAAAGAACCCCCCTCCTATGAATTGTCCTTTCTGTGGCCAAGATGTTGCTCCCTCAACTTCTCACATACTGTGCGACTGTCCAGCACTATCACCCCACCGGCCCCCTTCAATTAATAACAAAACAGTCACCAACATTCTTGAGAATCCCCCCCCCCCATGCAATTTTATCTGTAACACAATTTATCAGAATTAATTGAATAAGCAGATATCTATAAAAACAAACTGCGCATCTTCGTACTGTAATAGCCACAGCAGTTAAACACGGTACAGGATGTTGCCCTCCCCCAAAAAAATTAATTTCTGAGACACAAGTGAACACGCCTTTCGTTTTTTCTCTTTCCACGTTACTCAAATTATTAAATCTCTGTTGACAGTATCTGAACATATTAGCCACGCTCCTGGACTAGCTGCTGTACACAGCGCGGAAATTTACAAAAAAAAAAAAAAAAACGATCTTTATTAGTTTTTATAGAGAAATAAAGATTTAGAAGAATTTGGGTTAGACGATACGTCCAGAAATATAATAAAGCAAACTTTAATCAACACAAGGTGCAGGGTTAAATTTAGAGGGGAAATCTCGGATCCATTTGAGATTGTTACGGGTGTAAGACATTGAGATAGCTTATCACCAATCCTGTTTAATTGTATTTTGGAAAAAATTATCAGAGAATGGAGAATTCTGATAGATGAAGAGGAAAACAACCATAAATTCAGACTTGGTACTAAGAATAAAGGAATACATATCGACTGTTTGGCGTTCGCGGATGATTTGACTATCTTTGCTAATGATTTAACGTCAGCAACAAATAAGATCAACCAACTAATAAAAGTCTCGGAATGTGTAGGCCTTCAAATATCTGTTGAAAAAACCAAGTACATGACAAATATTAAAAACAGCCCAGACTATTTTAATACATCTGCTGGAAAAATACCGCGAGTTAAAAAGTTCAAATATCTGGGGGAACTTATACAACAAAATGGACTAGAAGAAGAAGCGATGAATAGTAGAATATTTAAATTAGGTCGGGCATATCACTTGGTGAAGAATGTTTACGATAAAAAAGCAATGAGCATAGGAGCAAAACTAAGACATTATGCTACAGTTGTAAAACCAGAAGGGTTATATGCATCAGAAACGTTAAATCTAAACAAGAAAATATTAACAAATCAATTAGAAATAAGGGAACGGAGAATCCTGAGAAAGATTATAGGAATTAAATGGAATGGTGGACAGTTCAAATGGGTTTCGAACTATAAACTACATAGCAAAATTGAACCATTATCCATATCAATAAGGAAAAGAAGATTATTATTTTACGGGCATATTACCAGAATGCAAGAGGACAGGTTAACCAAGAGAATTTATGAATTCATGAAAACGAAGAAAATAAGACCTGCATGGTTCAATGAATGTGAGAAGGATATGGAATTAATGGATGTTACTGAAACACAAATGTTTAATAAGGGGAATGGTTTCATAAAACAGTTACGACGTCAATCTTTAAAATAGAACAAGTTAACCGGAAGAGGTCGCTTTCGATAAGCCATAAAAATGCCTTGATGGAGGGTCTCAAGAAATACTGGAAAGATGTTAAGGAAGGAAGAAGGAAAAGATGTAAAATGAAAACTTAGTTGTTTAGCGTAGTCCATAGAGGCTGAAATCGAAAAAAAAAAAAAAAAGAAAAAGAAATCTGAAACAGAATTTTTAATAGTTGCTACCGGAAATATTATTAATAGACAAATTTTAAATCCTTACTTAACTACTACGGTTTGCTATTATGGTGATAAATTAATTTTCATAAAATGCTTGACGGAGAGGTTAGAAACCCAGTACAAAACCATATACCGGGTGGGAAATATATGCTCTTAAATTTGTAATTATGATCAATTCCCGCAATCAATCCATTTATAATATCAAGAAACAATTTGACACAGAAGAAATGAAGGCGGCTGACAAAGGAACAACAGAAGGAGATGGAAAAGCGAGAATGTAGAGGGCACTGTAAGGAGTAGGGAGGCTAAGGCTAAGCAAATTGGAATAAAAGATCGCGCGTTCTGTAGAAATGAAGGAACATTCGAATAGTACGTGGTTTGCGTCACAGATGACATTTAAGGTAGGAGAATGAAAGGGACACGAAGGGGATTGAACAAGAGCACAAAGCGAAAACGAGAAGCTGGCAACAGACTATGATTAAAACGAAGGCGAACTATGAAAGAACTGACAGAACGGCTGATACTGGGGGAAAATTATTAAACCAAGGAGAAGAAGATGGGGAAGGCTGTAAGGCAAAAGGAGTCAGGGTTGGAAAATACAGACGAATAGAGATCGGTCCAAAAGTCACGATGAGAACGAAAAGAGAGAGGGAAAGTAAAGACTTTGGGAAGGAAATCCGCTAATGAAACGACCATTTACTGCGGCCGAGCATGCTAATGAGTCAGTAAGATCGTTACCAGCTATACCGCAGTGGCCAAGAATCCAAAGCAGGTCAATATGGATAGAACGGGAAGCTAATAAATTGTAAATCAAGGAACGAATATAAAGAATAATAGGACAGAAAGAGGGTTCAGGGAAAGGAGACGCGATAGCTACTAAAACGCGCTTCGAGTCGGAGCATAGAAGGAAATTCACTTAAATTGGAAGTTGAAGATATAAAAAGGACAGCACGAAAAATAGCCACGGATTAGGCTAGAAAGACAGAAGAAAAGGAGAGAAGTTGAAATAACTCAGAATAGTTGAGGGTAAAAAGAATAAAAGCGGCACCGACCCTCGAAGCAGATTTCGAGCCGTCCATAAAAAACGCGATGCAAGCAGGAAATAGTGAGGGGAAAGAGTGTGATTAAATTCTTCGCGAATAGCAGGACGAGGAAGAAATTTAATGGTAGAGGGTAAAGAGAATAGCTTAGGGGGATGAGGCAGTTCAGAGAATAGGTAAAGTATGGAGATTTGTTCTGGGAGAGAACAAAGTGAGAAAGTGGAACGAGTCGAGAAGTGATGAGAGAAAGAATTGGAATCTTACGAGGAGAAAAACGCCAGTTGACCCGGACATATTGATAAGAATTCACGAATTTGGAAGGAGAGATCTGCAGACGTCTAATCATGAACCTTTCACCAAGGTGAAGCCTTCGAATAGAAAGAGGAACGAAGACAGTTTCGGTCAGAAGAGCGGGAATTGGAGAAGAATTCAGGGCACCAATACACAGAGGCGAAGACAAAAGTTTTGGATGCGATCAAGTTTGACCAGAAGGGAAACGGGAACACTAGCATAAAGAAAAGAACAATAGTCAAATTTAGAAAGAATAATGGATTTATACAGCACGAGAAGAATATATGGATCACCACCCCATTTGGAGGAAGAAAACACCTTAAAAAAATTAAGTCTTTTGAGAGTGGACGCGTAGAGATAGTTAATATGATTATGAAAGGATAGAGTACTATTAAGAATTACACCGAGGAAGGAGAAAGAAGTGAGCAAACGAATAGGGACCTAGCACATGAAAAGGTTAATCAAGTAACGATCAAAAGGACGAAATGTAAAAACGATACAGGTAAACTTTTCAGGGGAAATAGAAAGGTGAAGAGAGAGGATAAAGCATTTTCTAAAACAACAAGGGAGCTACTATTAAGCTCCTCATTAGCAAAAAAACGGATCATCAGAAGAGAATAATCGTCGGCAAAGAATAGCGAACTAGATGGAATAGAAAGAGAAGAAGACTAAGGAAATAAATGTTAAAAAGGGTAGGACTAAGGCACGATCCCTGCGGAAGACCTCGAAAAACTGTCCTGCAATCAGAAAAGAAAGGGGTAGAAAGATGGATAGTTCTGTTCCGAAACAGATTGATAACTAAAGATGTAAACTCAAGAGGAATATTAATGAAAAGAATTTCTGAGGTAGCATCAACGAACACACAGATAGTAAATTTTTTGTGGATGAAAGATTTATAGATATCAGAGAGAAAACGTTTAAACGACTTCCCTTGTAGGAAATAGCTCAGATCACGAAGATGTCTTAGAAGGACGTAACTAGTTACCTGCACACAAGTACATTCATCTAGAAGGTAATAAAAACCTATTTTATATTTAACATACATAGCATTTATTGCACATTAGTGATATTTAAGAAAGATTTTGTGACGGGAAAAATATGATATGTAGTTCTTAGTTTCTAGGTGATCAACGTAACGTGAGAAAACTGCGTCAATGCATGTGTTGTTTCTAGTTGTCAAGATTGATGGGTTCCACAGGTCAGAACGGAGTTCCGAAGCGACACTTCTTATTCTTTTCATAATGAGCTCCCTTGTAACAGGTGAAGGTGTGTTTATGGGTCTGATCTTTCACAGGTTCACTCGGTCCTGATCTACACAACATAACTGGTCGATCAATTTCACAGTAGCGGGCATTTTCTTATCAACGGCTTCTTTCAGATCGTTCTCTAACCACAAGAGGATGTGAGCGTGTAGACTACCTCGTTGTTGAAACTCTATACGCTTGAAAAAGTCCTTTACTCGGTATTGTCCGAACTAATTGTAACGCAGAGATTTGAGAAGATGCATTATCGTGTCAACGAATTTGTCGAAGTATACACAGCACGTTACTGGATTTTCGTTGATTAGATTAGTCCGTTCATCGGAATTGATTTCGACGACTGGATCTTCACCGGAAAATATTTTGCCGTGCTTCGACCTGTAGAGGATCCGAAGCAAGTCCGGCCACTTGTACTCAGAAGCACTCAACGTGAGAAAGACAAGTCAGTTTTTCAAGTTGACGAATCATAGCAAAGACATCTTTCTTACGCTGCATCCAGTACTGAATCGAATCTGGAATCTATTTCATAAATGACACAGATTCCGTCCTACACATTTTTCGAGGAAGTCTATATATTTTGTTACGACTGTTGATTTTCGTGTCCCTATTATGGGAGTCAATGTTACGACTTGTTTTCTCCTCCCCTTCGATTGTGGTAATGATGAAGTACAATAAAAATTGTGATGCCAAAACAAAACAAAATCTAACGGGCGCCAGAAACACTTTCAAACGGTGTGTTACAACTGGAAAACTCGTGCAGGTGGAGCATTGGGCTTTAGGGAACGATAAAAAAATTGTCGATAATAAAAAAAAAAAAAAAATGTGTGAAAACCGAATCCCGCCGATCGAAGACAGTCACTTCTCCGTAAGGAGATGGAGATTCACGGTTGCGCAACACGTGTCCAATAAAATTTAGATAAGCAAATCACGTAAAGGGAAAAATTTGGTATTGCCTAGAAACTATAAAAAATTTCGACTAAACATCTTATAATCCTTTGCCGGATGGCCTAAGGCACAGCTCGATAAAACGGTAACACGACAAGAGACAACTGCTTGCTGCTCTTGACGACGACCAGCTACGCACATAATAAATCGACTACGATAATTAAACGGTACCTACTATTCGCGACTATCGGCTCAATATTATACATTAAACTAACGGTACATTACCGAAATCCTTATCAATTATTCACACATATAGCTGCTACAGCACTGATTTCACACAGCTCACGCGGCCGACAGAGGCTATCCTGCTGTCGCAGACCGCACACACCAGCGCACTTACACAACCTCTTAACACTACCCGAGCCGAGAAATTCGACGAGAATCGGAAATTACATATTCGGGGCCGTGTAAATATCCCGGCCATATTCTCGGACGACGATAAATAATAGGATTGATGTCGTCGTCGTCATCGAAGGATAGCGCCGTAAATACCGAATATATGTACCATCTTTACCGTTAATATTATGCTTTCCAACTCGCTAATTACGTGTGGTTCGTTTGTGCTTATATTTAAAATAAAAATTGAAGACATATGTTAAATTTTAGGACCCTGCCGAGAAGCTGTCGGGTTACAGGACCCTCGAATGTGAGCCACATAAAAAAATAAAAATAATTCAAATTTAATATCAAGTTCTCGCTCTTCAATCTGAATAAAAACGCCCCGCAACGAATAATGACTAGCTGATGTAGCATGCGTGCACTAATCTAGTTATGATTTGATTGCCTACTGCGACAGTGAGCGCTAACTACTGATATAAAAATGTAGTTTCATAAATTATGTTTTAATAATGCTTTGCTAAATGCTCTGCTGAAGAACATAGCATTGCTTATCGGAATAGACCTTTTTCCGACAGTTCGAACGTCGTCCTAGAAAAGATTAGTGAATGATTTTTTATTTTCTTGTTGCATGCAAGCAAGCAATCCGCATGCTCCACGAAAGCTATACAGTACTTTTTTTATTCTATACCCCGGTTTTATTTCAATAAAAATTTTCCGCGCTATGAAATTTCATCATAAAACCTTTTTATTCCCACGAAACGCTGAAATTCTAACGAAGTGTTTGGCTTGTATCACAAACGATAAGTTCTATTAATAAACTTTCAACGTTATTTAAAAACTGTTAAATAATTTAAAAAAACGTACCAAAGAATCAAAAACATCTCTACTACTAGGGTCACTTTTTTGCTTCTGTTTATTAACGGAAGTAGAGTTAGTTTGCGCTGTATTACGTACTTGATGTGAATGACTTTCTGACTTGTTATCTTCAACTGCGGCATCTAATTCCCCAGTAAACGAATCATCGTAATCGTCATCTTCGATTTCACCGTCATCGCTCAAAAGTGTGGAATTTTTCTTTTCACCGTTCGTCTGTAAAGTAATAACAAAAATTTTTAAACAAAAAAAAAAAAAAAGACCATAAATAATTTTTTTTTTTATTAATTTAAAAACTGATCGACAGAAATTTAAATCGATGTGACTAGTTCAAAACTGCTTGAATTCTAACCTTTTTGAAGAACAACTTTTTAATTATTTACATACAAAAAATATTAATAAATACAGCGGGCGTGCATTAAAGGAAATGCACTTTTTTTTTAAGAAAAAAAAAAAGAAATTACAGACACCAAATTGGGAGTAAAAGATGAAAATTTAATATTTAAGTCGATTGTAAAGTTTTTCAGGACTACATATCATAATATGGTATTAGCTTTCCAAAATGCACGTTTGAAAGTAATCAAGTACAACGTTAAATGAATATATCCACTGGGGAATCTAAATAATTCTGCAATGAGTCTGCGAATATGAGGCTTGTTCATATAATAATCTTCCGCTCACAATAGGAGGATGCAAGCGAACAGCGACCAAACTGAGGGATCACGCGATCAAAAAATTTTGTGTCACACAAGTACTGCCGACATCATAATGTCAGCAATGATACGTGCTTCTTACGCTTATTGCTTTGCAGTAAAAAATTGGGAAGAAAAAATTATCTTACAGGCTAACATTCGTTCGAAGATTGTGATTACTGTTTCATCGTTCTTCTTTTTGGAAATAGACTCTGCACAACAGTTCCTAAGAACTATGGTTAATCTGCAACAACGTGTTTAGATTTTTGATGTACAAGTACACACGGAAATTTTTGCTTTTCGACATACTCGTTTAAATATGAGTTCCATCCTCGACGTGGTTCTAACCGATTGTGAAAATTATTTTTGTAATTTCACCCAAATGAACAGTAAGGCAGAATTATTTCTTGTGAGAGTACAGTCGCAATTCTTACTTTACAGTATTATAATATTCTAATTAAAACCTTTATAATAGTAGATATCTTTAGTTTAACTTCCATTCATGAGAAATTCTAATAAGAATTAAATTGATTTACAAAAATTTTGTGTACATTTACCGACTTAATGAAACTCTCGAGATATAACGCTTAAATGATCCTTTAATAAGTGTTGCAAACTTCTAATAATTTTTAAAAGCTGTTAATTTATAATGATTATGCAATGTATGTAACTCCGAAACAAGTCGGTTATTTTTTATAACTACAATTTTTCTGTAATACGTTTTTTTTTATATTTATTTAATAACAAAAAATTATTTTCATTTATTTTAATACGCAACTTAATTTATGCATCGACTTCTCATCATCGTATTAACATTTTTATATTATTGCTTTCTTTGTTTTGTTTACGTGTTACCCTAATAGTTGTCATGATTACGAATGTACATCGGGAAATGGTCGACGTAATTTAATAATTATTTACGTGTTATATTTAAATTTTGCGTGTTTTATAAAGTTCGTTAAATCCAATAAGAATACTAACTAACTAAATACACACTTTAAAATAAACATGACTGTACTTAAACATTCAAGATTCTTTCATTTGTGAATGTACATATTCCGTTTAAAACAATTAGGAATAACCATATATACGTATATATATATATATATATATATATATATATATATATATATATATATATATACACATTGTTGTGAACCACGAATACTGATGTGTGATTACTCTGACAGGCTATTTATTTATAATAATAATAAATCAATTTTAAAAATACATATTAACATAAAACTAATAATCTTTTTAGCAAACTATCTAGTAATTTTGTTTTTATTTAAAGTACATTTTCAGGGTGAACTTTGACATAAATATTGTAACGTAAACCCTGCATTATGTTTTCAATTATAATCTAATTTTAAATAATACATTCGTGTGAGAATGTTAACGTAGCATGCCTTTAAAGTAAAGAATAATGAAATAGAGAATGGCGTAAAGTAAATTAATAAGAATTTTCAGACTAGTTGCCTGCACACTAGATGGAAAGTTCGCATTTTTACGCTCTTGTATAAAAATTGAAGTTAACGCAAATCAATTAGTATTATTGCGATTAAACAGCTACACTAGCGGTGTTTTCGGGGTTGGGAAACACCTATACCACATACATCGAGCTGGGTAAATTTGAGATATATATAGATAGATATAGGCTGGAATGAGACGTATATGTCGATGATGGTTCCTTAATCGCTTAGCTTCGCTTCGGTTGAAAGCTGCATGTTGACCATACTGCTCGATATGAAAAAATAGATCACGGTTGATTCACGCGCCATGTCGCAAATAAATTTCATGTATTTTCAATGTTAAATATATATATATATATTTTTTTTTTAAACTACTTTTTATTAAAATATTTTCATTCACTTTACATTATAATGCAGGGCCAGTAGCAAAATTCGGGAAGGGGTCAGCATAGAAAAACCGTCAGGATGAAATGAAAGTGACGTCACGCGTTCAATTATAAAAATAATTTACATAAATACTTTACATTCGCTTATAGATTAGCCGGTAAATCTATCTATCATCTATATATATATATACATATATATAAATGAATCCCTATTTCCCTTGGTCACGCCATAACTTTCGAACGACTGCATCAAACAGGATAATTTTTTTTTTTTATTGTGTTCGTTATTGTAAGGATTAGGTTTGTATAAAAGAAAATTTTTAAAAAATCGTACGGAAAAGTTTTTTAAGTCTCATTATATGAAAAGTGAGTAAGTGTGTGTTTATGTGTGACATAGAATGATATGATATATTCTCCGACGCATCGGTGTGATCGTAAAAAATAACGAAGATGGATCTGATTATCGATGAACAATTAACATAGCAAACAAAAAAACTGTCGTCTAAAAGACGAGATCCTTTTTTCTTCATTCTACGTAGAGTTATGAATTTTTTAAAAGCGATTTTTGAGGTCGTTCTAAATTCCATATTATATATTCTAGACGGTTTCATGCCGTCCAGGGTAATCGCTTAGCTTAAAGTTGTAAATTGTCACAGATAAAAGTTTAATTGTAATTTATGATCTAATTCTGATAAGTCAAACCGTTTCTGACCTCTATTGTATAATTGAATATTTTTGTCGTTTCTGAACCATCTTATTCGGATTATTCCGTACATTATAGTGTGTACGAAATCGTAAAAATCGGTATAAATTTACTTTAAGAAATTAAATTACATTAGAAACACGTTTTTTCGTATGTAGCTCATCATCAACTAACTGCACAGAGTACACACTCTATTTAATGAAGTATATCAATTGAATGTGTACTCCGTGTTGTTAGCTGATGATATAGGCCGAAAAAACATGCTTCCAAAGTAATTTACTTTAATTGTTTAAAGTAAATTTATACTGATTTTTGTTATTAAGTCTTGCTGCCACGTGAATTACATTCATTTCGATGTAATTCAAATACTTTTCATTTTGATTTTTGTACATTTATTGAAATTAATTCATTTAGAGTATTAATTTTATCTTAATAAAAAACTGGATTTAACTGAGCTAATAAGTTAACACAACATTTATTGATTCTAAGGCGGTACGAAGTTCGCCGGGTCAGTTAGTTATGTAATAATTTTTTCTTATTCTTTTTTTTAATAGTTTTTTTTCTGTTTTAATCGTAAATTCGAGATTAAATAATTATGTAATTTTTTAACATTTTGTTTTATACGTAGGAAGAAAGTGTGTGGATAAGGAAAAACAGAGATTCCACCATTATAAAAGCTTCGTTTCTGTGCTCCATCCATTCACGGACACGTCCGCTTTTTTAATATTAACTGACGAAAACTAAATGCAAATATTTTTTGAAGAAGCTATGAGCCTAATAGTTGTAAGTTCATTGCCAGAAAAAGGTGAAATTAAAGAGAGGATGAAACCACCGATGAATATGAAAGTGATTAAAAATAATTAATAAATGTATCTGTTATGGTAATCAGTTGTAAATAAGTAGTCGATTAGAAGCTAAGTAATGGCAGTTGGTAATTACGTAAAAATTGTTATTTTTGTCTGATTTTTTATTTTTTGTGCCGATTTTTTTCAAAATATATCTCTATTACGGTCAGTTATGGTGTTTTGTTTAAAAGAATGCCAAAAATTGTTTTAAATAATTTTGACCGAGTTTTGAGCCAAAATACTCCTACCTATATGCGTTGTGGGAAATAGAAAAAGGAATTCAAGTCAATGGTAAATATTTAAACAACTGAGACATGCAGATGGCATTGTTCTGCTAGCTGAATCGTTACAGGGATTTTCAAGAAGTAGTGTACAGAGTAAACTGGACAGGATTAAACTACGATGCCTCGCCATCAATGAATATAAAACTAAATTCACGACAGTAAATCACGAAGAATGCCCACTAGCGAAAATATTTACCAACAGCAAGGAATCGAGCAAGTACAAGAATTCAAAGACTTGGGCAGCATTGTGACAGAATAAAATCGGAGATAGAAATCAAATGCAGAATTATTTATGCAAAAACAGCCTTTCAAAGAATAGGTATTTTATTAATCAATCGAGCAGTCAGTTTAAGAACTAGACAAAGAATGCTTCAGTGTCATATTTATACTATCCTTTTATATGGCGCAGAAGCCGGAACGACCTGTTAAATCTTTGAAACATCTCGAGGTATGTGAAATGTGATTTCACCGTAAAATGTTACAAATCCCATAAATATGGAAATTACCCAACGATGAAGTACTTAGAAGTCACGCAGAAAGACAAATTGTAGATGACGAAGAAATATGAAATATGTTATTTTTGACCCATACGTCGGGGGAAACAATTACGAGCAGCCAAAACTAAGGGAAGACCCGAAAGAAAGTAACATGGCTGCAAAATATAAAGCAATAGGACGAACTGGAAACCAATGGAAGGCTTATGAGGACTTTTGAAACCAAAGATATTAATGCTACGACGTTAACGCGCAGTATGCGTGACACATGATGAAGAAGTACAAATTAAAAAATGAAATAAATAATAATTCAAATATATATACATATATATAGAGAGAGAGATAGATACGGATTCGGCATTTACGGCGCTATCTAGCGATGATGTCGAACTAGAAATTATTCTCCGATTAAAATCATTAATTTTCGATCTCTCGACACCAATCTTATTATTTATCGTCGTCAGAGAATACGGCCGGAATATTTACACGACCGAATATGTAATTTCCGATATTTTATCGAATTTCTCGGCTCGGGAAGTGTTAAGGGGTTGTGTAAGTGTTCTGGTATGTGCGGTCTGCGACAACAGAATAGAGTCTGTCGGCCGCTTGAGCCATGTGGGAAGATCAGCGCTGTGTGACTGATAAGGATTTCGGTTATGTACCGCTAGTTTTAAATAAATATCGAGCCGATCTGGTTAGATAAAGGCTGTTAATGGTTACCGTTTAATTATGTATGTAGCTGGTCGTTGTCGAGAGCAGCAAGAAAATGTCTAGTCGTGTTACCGTTTTGTCGAGCTGTGTCTTTTATAAGATATTTAGTCGAATTTTTTAAGTTCTAGTCAATACCGAATTTTTCCGTTACGTGTCTTGTTTAATTTGTAATTTTTTTTGAAATACACGTGATTTGTCTGTCTAAATTTTTATTGGACACGCGTTGCGCGACTGTGATATTTCCTTTCGGAAAGGTGACCGCCTTCGATCGGCGGGTTTCCGTTTACATTTCTTTTCCTTCATATTTTTTTTTATCGGTAAATTTGTTTAAAAGCCTGACGCTCTGATCGGCAAAGTTATACCGGTAGTAGCAAGCCGTGAGTTGCCACTGGCGCCCATAAATATATATGTAGTTTTGTCATCATCATTATCAACAACAATTTCATCAAGTAATCAAAGAACAGCGAAAGACTAGATACGTAACATTGTCTTCCGTAATAGAGACTATAAACCGTAACATTGGCTCCCGTAATAGGGACGGAAAATCAACAATCGTAACAATATATATATATATATATATATATATATATATATATATATATGCACACACACATATATATATATACATACATATATATGTATATAAGAGTAAAATTTGGTGCTACGATCTCATCATTCGTCTTTTTTAGTGTTTATGGGTAATAAGACGGTATATGCAATATCTACTTCTTCTTCATCCGCCGTCTCCGTCTTAAAGGTTGGCGATCCACAATTGGAATTTATTTCTATCAACAGCTGTTCGGAAAAGTTCTAATAAGGAACAGTTGAACCAGTTGTTAAGATTATGCATCCATGAAATTTGACCTCTACCTTTCGATCTCTTCCCAGCAATTTTACCCTCAAGTAGTATTTTTAGAATGGTATGCCTAAATCCTCTTAAGATATGTCCCAAATATTGTAGTTTCCGTTTTTTGATGGTTCGTAGTAGTTCAAGGTTCTTTCCCAGTCTATTAAGTATTTCAATATTCTTTACTTTTTGCGTCCATGGTACTTTCAGAACACGTCGGTAGCAGTACATCTCCCGATTTTTTTTTTCTAATGTTGAGTCTAGTGTCCAGCACTCACAACTATACAGTAGGATGGAGAAAACGTAGCATCTCAGGAGTCTGATTTTGAGTTCCAGTTTCAGTTCTTGACGCGTGCATAGGTTCTTCATTCTTATTAGCGCTCCTTTCGCCTGCTCAATCCTGCTACGTATCTCAGGTTTGGAAGTGAAATTTTCTTCGAGTATATTTCCCAGATATTTGATGCGTGGGACTTGTTCAATTTTTTCATCGTTTATTTTGATTGAGTATTTAATTGGCTTCTTCGAGAATACTATTACTTTTGTCTTAGATGTGTTCATTTTTAAACCGTATGCAGCATTTTTTTCCACGATCTTATCTAAAATGCGCTGGAGTTCCTTATTACTGTCTGCCAATATTAGGCTGTCATCAGCATATCGAAGGTTGTTCAAAATAACACCGTTAATTTTCAGTCCCTCGTCATTTTCTTTAAGTGCCTCATGGAATATAGCCTCCGCATAAATATTAAAAAGAAGGGGATATGCAATATAAAGTACACAAAAGATCCCAAAGGTAAGTGGCGAAACAACGTCACGATCGCTTAACTCTACTTTTTTAGATCAGACCTCTTACATTTATTTCTTCATGTTTTGTGGGGCTGTGCAAAGAAATCAAATCGAGACAAGATACAAGCTGGTCAGAGTATCATTCTACGTGCTATCGTAAACGCGTACAGATACTCACGCAACGACGATATACATAACGATCTCCAGGTGAAATTCGTCAACGACGTCATCAAGGATTTCGCAGAACAACATGAGAAGCGCCTACATCAACACATCAACGTTGAGACATTGCAGCTTCTCGACACCGAATATGACGTACGACGCCTTAAGCGTTATAAACCACAAGACTTGGTCTTGTAGTTAATGTAAATATTGTAAATAATTTTTGGGGCTTTGATCAATGGATTTAATGTCCCCGCTCAAGTTTCACTTAGTCTAGAAGATACGTTCTGTCTAGTATTAAGTACATTTTAATATATGTAGTATTTATTTAACGTTAGTCGTTAAGATCGTACTAATTAATATTTAAAAAAAAAAAAAAAATGTTTAACACACATTCGCAATTTAGTGAAAATGTATTATGATTCGGCGCCGCAGTGCGTTAGTACCGAAGATAAAACAACTTTTTCCATGCCTATCTGTAATGTATCTAGACGTAATTTTTATTATAATTTTACAGGATATTTAAAATGTCCGTTTTTAATGAAATAATCAAAGGAATAAAAATCATTTATTTTATTATGTTGCTTCATCTATATGATAACTGTTTTAATTAGTTTACGCTGAATGTGAATAGTTTTTGACGTATTAAATAAGTTCATAATTGTTTTATTTTGTTTTGTCTTTTAAACCTGCATTTCACTTCGTTCTTTATTTGTAGTATCTGTAAAGCGGCTCTTTTTGATTTTTCTCGAGTTGATACATTATTTCTTCGTAATTCTTTTAATTTTAATTAATCATTTTTTCCCATTTTTAATATGTAAAAAAGTATTGTACGCGACATAGCGAACACTATTACACAAGGCAGATTTGGCAAATAATTCTGAAAAAGACTTTCCAAAAATTTCGAAAGAACAATAATGAGAGAAAACGATATAGGATAAACATATAACGGACTGATAAGAAAAGAAAATAATGAAGGGGGATAAGAAAACAAATTTTACCAAGCAAAAAAAAATAAATATGAAATTGCACGAACAGTATAGCAACACTAGATTATTACAAATAAATAAATGAATAATTAAATAACTGTCCAACGTTACAGCACTCGATGTTATATTTACGTTATACGAAGTTTCCTTCACTATTCACCCATATAATAATATAACATGTATTCATTTTAAAATTGGAAACATAAATTGACGTCACTTAAACTTTGTTATACTTATAAACTTGAACTTTTTTGAAAAACAATTAAAAAATTCGCAAAAAAGTACAATTGAAATTATATTTAAAAAACATTTAAAAATTACTGCCCGATCGATTTCGTCCTGATTATACAGGCACATATTCATGGATTCTGAGTGCAATTGTTAAGTAACAACATTTTCATATTGTTGACTGTGATACCGATATCAATTGAAATTAAGTTAAAATTTCAATTGATCGGTAGCAATAACTGAAATTAAAATGCATTTTACGTTACTAGTGCAATTTTTATTTATAACTGTTTAATAATACTAACGTGTCGGCGTCCTCTGCTAAACGGATTTTCGCTGGATATAATACGCCATTCAACTACGGGCAGTTGTAGCACTTCAGATAAAGTTCCATCTCTAGCATATTGTTTAACCAGATCAACCAGCCGCAGTTTTTCCGGCCATATTTTTTCATTACAACCGATCTAAAAAACGAAACTTAAATTATAGATTATTACATCAACTAGTAGTAATAGAGTAAACATTTATTTTCTCTTCTGAAGCAGTAAATGTGTAAGTTTAACCGCGAAGTATCCTATCTAGTGTGTAGCCAGCAACACCAGCAATAAGAAAAAAAAATCCACCTATACGGTAAATCGTTTTACCTGCCACGTAAGAACGGTAGAAGTATTTGAAGTCGAATGTTTTATATTTCCATGTCCCGCGATTAAGAGAGCTTCTGATAATAAATCCATATTGAACTGTTGCGGAAGTAATACAAACAAATTCTGCAAAATGTACAGTAACAAAATATATATTTAATTTTTATATAGGCGAACGTAACACGGGAAATATAAAGGCTCTACTGAAAATAAGTGTAACATATCATTGGAAAAATAAAATTTGGTAATCAGTTTTGCACATTCTACTCTTTCTAAAATGTAAGCATCGTAATTTTAAAAATTAAACATTCTTTTCCCATCTTTGAGGATAGAATTTTCAAATAATTATTCCATAAAAAATACCCCCCCCCCCGTCGAAGTATAATTTATTATTGATTTTGATTTTTTAAACGGCAACTTTAAAAATTGTAAAAAAAAGTTTTATGTATTAACAAAAACTGCCTTCATCGAAAAAAGAAAAAAAAAATAATCGTGACATAAAAGCATAAGCAATTGCATTCTTTAAGAAAAAATTAGAATGCTGAATGATTTATTTCAAAAATATTTACTGACACCGATGAAATTTGCTAAGATGGTTTTTCATCTCAACATTTTTAAAGTGCGCATCAATATTTTCAGTTGAGGGGCAAAATGTTCTATTTTTTAAGTACATTTCATTTCTAATGCTCGTCACAGTTGGTTCATCCTATTAGAATGTTAAATTTAAATATAAATTAATAAAACAGCTACAAAATATTTTACATAAAAATAAAAATTATACGAATAGAGAGTACCGAATACATTACGGAACGTAATTTTTCAATTAGTGAATTAAAACTTAAAATACACGATGACAACTGAGGGTGTAAAAATAAATCTGAAGGCCGTTGCATTGTTCACTCCATAATGAGGTTGCTATTGTTTCAGCTAAGTATAAAATAACGAAGAATATAATATCGAACCAACAAGGGGTTACACCACTGTAAATTTTTTGAAAAATCGATTTTTTTTTTTTTGACTTAAAATATACTTTGAACATTTCTGAATACGAGGAAATATGTTTTTTACCTGGAAAAAAATAATTTCTGTAAAATTTCACGCTTCTTCCCGAGCGCCACAGGCTGTTTCAAAATGCTTACTCGCTGCGACTGTCACCTTATGTAAATATTTGCTCAAAAGGTACCCTAATGTCTTGTTTTTTGATTTATAACTTCGCTAATACATCAACAGATATCGATAGAAGGTATTTATATTAATTTACAAGCTTTTCAAAAGAAAAGTAGGTCAGTATAGCGTAAGTACATGTATAAGGCTAAACGCATAGTGATGAGTCGAGGAGAGTTGCGATATAAGTAAACGAACAAAACTAAAAAGAGTATAGCGTTGATTAGACAATGTTGACACCTAGTGAAGTATGGAACATAACGAAGAGGAAACGATAAAGCGTTTCGGACAACGCAGTAGAGTATTCTCGATCGATAGATATAAATGAAAGATGTAATAAAAATGATTAGATAAACATGCTCTTTCTTGCAAGAATATTATGCGTGATTATTTATCGGATTTTAGGGAATTTTTCTCATTTGGTAAACGCGTCAAAGTGTCGCCATATGCTAGAACTGTGTTATGTGAAGATAAAATGGAATGGAGTAAACAAAATGTAAAGAGGAAAAAAAACAATTTGAATTCTCTGCTTTGCTCACCAATGAAAGAACTGACGCGATCATTTTCGACGCATCACTATATTCTTAGTCTAAGCAGGACGTAGTTTTCTCCCGTGAATTCTCCGTTTCTCTGTCTAGTGCTGATTTTTAACAGTTTGTTTATAATTTTACGTGTTTTTTAAAGTTACAATGAGTGACAAAAAAGTGTACCCGGCCAAGAAAGGTACCAAGAAATCGTATTCAACGCGGCGTCGGAGTAGCGCGTCATTAAGACGACCGTTGAATAGATTCGAAACTGAGGGCGATTCGGAAGGAGTCAGTGCTTCTGCCAAGAAATTAAAAATTTCTGATGAAGATTTTGATGTTCATTCTGAATTCGGCTATAGAATAATAAACTTTTTTGTCGTTTTCTCCGCCATTTCACAACACATGAAGTGTAAGCTGTGCAATTCAGACGTTACGTTTCTTGAAAGAAGCCCTCGGGGCTTAGGTTTCAAAATAGTTATTGCTTGTCCGAAATGTCCAGAAATATCTATTGCAAGCAGTAAATTCATACGAAATGCATACGAAATTAACCGTCGAATCGTGTTAGCAATGCGACTATTAGGAGTAGGGCTAAATGGAATAATAAAGTTTTGCGCATTTATGGAATTGCCACGACCGATATTTCAGTCTTTTTACGACAAATTAATGGATATCATTTCGATCGCAACGAAAACAGTACGAGACGCTAGTATGAAGAAAGCAGCGCAAGAAGAGAAAATGAAAGTGAAGAAAATGGACAATTTGAAGGGATAACTGTTTCCGGTGATGGTTCGCGGAGGAAACGCGGACATTCATCGCTTTTCGGAGTCGTGTCATTGATTGTATGGTTTACAGGCAAAATCGTAGATGTTGAAGTAAAGTCAAAGTACTGTAAAGCCTGCGAACACTGGAAAAATAAATTAGAAACATCCGAGTATGAATCCTGGTATGAAGCACACGTCGACGAATGTCTAGCGAACCACGAAGGCTCATCTGGTAAGATGGAGGTAGACGCTGTTGTTGAAATGTTTGTACGCTCCGAAAATTTGCACGGCCTGAAATATGCAAACTACATTGGTGATGGCGACAGCAAAACTTTCAAAGGCATACTGGATAAAAGGCCATATAAAAATTTGGAAGTAAACAAACATGAGTGCATTGATCATGTACAAAAGAGAATGGGTACTCGACTGAGAAAACTGAAAAAGACAATGAAAGGTCTCGGAGAAAAAGGTAAATTAACTGGCAAATTAATTGATCAGTTAGTAATTTATTATGGCTCGGCGATACGTCGAAATCCGAACTCCTTGGAAAATATGAAAAACCAAATTTGGGCGACCTTATTTCATAAAATATCGACCGACGAAAATCCGCAACACGAGAAGTGCTCAGAGTCTTGGTGCGACTGGAAGAAGGCGCAAGCAGCGGGTTCCTTGGATACTTTTCGTCATAAGGAGCCGCTTCCTAAGGAAGTTTTTGAAGCGATCAAACCGATTTATGAGGACCTGAGCCGAGATGATTTGTTAACCCGTTGTTTGGGAGGCTACACACAAAATAGTAACGAAAGTTTCAATGCTGCGGTTTGGAATTTAGCTCCAAAATCGTATTCAAGCGGCAAAAAAGTCTTGAATATAGCGGTTGATATTGCTGTGTATGCAATTTTAATGATGGTTTCATGAATATTCTACGAATCATGCAAGTTTTGCAAATGGATATTGGCCTTCAGTCATACAATTTTTGCCTTGAAACCAATACTAAGCGGATCAAGCACGCCGAATTGTCTATAACAGATGCAGCGAAAGAGGCGCGCTCCACCATAAAATCTTCAAAAAGAGAGAATGAGGAAAAATATTTAAATCTAGAAGGGCAGCTTTATGGTCCGGGGATAGCAGATTAACGGTGAAAATTTTTAAATAATCGAATTTTTCATTTTTACATGTCTATAACATATTTTAAAACTTTAAACGCGTTTTTCTCAAAACTGAATTTTTCAAAACAGCACGCAGCATAACTCGAACAATTTTTATTTTTTTTTGTTTGAAATTTTAACTATACCTTTAAAATAACATTTCGAAGAGAAATACGTACGGGATTTTTGAAAAGTTAATTTGAACGTTAGTTATTAACAAATAATTGCTTTTTTTTTGTGGTAGAAAACTGAACTTTTTAAATAAATACTAGTCAATCATACAAAAATCAATATTTTCCAAATCCCGTACGTATTTCTCTTCAAAATGTTATTTTAAAGGTATAGTTAAAATTTCAAACAAAAAAAATGAAAATTGTTTAGAGTTATGCTGCGTGCCGCAAGGCGCTCCAAAATAAACATGCCTTACGAAAATGGCTCCGAAGTCGCCATTTTGTAATATTTTTTGACGAAATTTTTTTTTTAAATACTTAAATATATGCTTAATCACTACCTTGAATATTAATTTTCTATTTCCTTTCCTTCCATCAAAAAAAAAGTGCTCAAAAAACGCTTTTTTTTAGGCTGTTACAGTGGTGTAACCCCTTAAGACAGATTTTATAACTCCATGCGATTATTGGTGCATAAAGTAATTGTAGTTCATTCAACGGTGGATATTGCTTAAAAATTCCTCAAGCTAATTCATCTATCAATCAAATATTTTCCTGCATACGTTTGTATACCTGTAGGCTATTGATTAAAAATAATCTTTACATGGATTTGATGGTGAAAATATATAATGACAGACTATAAATCACAGGAACAAACACAATATTTTATCATCCGGCTTTCTTGTAATTACGTTATACTGCTTTAGATTTTTTTTATTTAATTATTATTACTCGCGCAATATTAGCGTATAAATTTTGTTTTTAATTACACTAATTTCCTCTATCCTCTCTTTTATCTCCATATCGCATATTAATGAATTATCATTTCATATAAGCCGAGTCGCGTCAGACACACGATTTTTGGGTATAATTGCAAATCTCCAAAAGGTATCATTTATTTTTAACTGTTTTTCTAATCTTATATATAAAAAATTGAATGTATAATTGCGATATTCTGAAATACACAAAATTTTATTTCATCGTCAATTAAGTGTGGTAATAATGTGCAAAATTCATCTTCAACAAATCTAATTTTCTAAGATATAATATAAAAGCTGAAAGAGCAATTGTATAATTAGCTAAAAACGATCCATCTATATCAAAATGTTTAAATAGTTGACCTCGTATTTTGCTAATCGTCATTAGAAGAGAAATTTTTACGGTGTGTAAAATCTGCCTAAATTTGAACGAGAAATTTAATAGTACTATTAAAATTTACCGTATAAAAACGTGATCTCAACTTTATTACGTTGTTTTTGAACTCTGCTACTTTCAATTCTGTATCGCTGCAAGGTTTTAGAAAATCTAAACTTCGTAAATTTATAATTTGACGCTCTTCTGGTTTTAATTAATTTATGCGGCACCTCTGAAAGATTCAAACTATTCAAAAATTCTATAAGATAAGCTGCATTAGAATTTACTGCACTCTCACTAGAATTAAATACTTTATAAATCAGCTGGAAGTCTATCGAGAACTGATTATTTAACTCATCAGTATCTGCATTATTAGGAATTGCAATAGCTTCTTCGCATAACAACCATTCTAAATTATTCCGTAATAAAATTTCAATATCGGGATAGACGTTATATCGGGTAAGGTCATTTACAATGTTGCTCTGCACATTTAGCTTTTTACTTGACATTTAATAATATCGCAGAATTTCCGTATCAATAGCAAATCTTCTAAATGATACCGATAAGGTGGCAAATATTCTTAATGATTAATGAGGACTCGAAGCAACTTACGGATATAAATTATTAATACGTGTAGTAAATGTACAAGCATAAAATCATGAAATTGTCCAACGTCGCGATTTTTCTCAATCAGAATTATTAACGTATTTTTCTTAAACTAATAGTGATTATTTAAATTTACTCACAGAATCTATACCGAGGAAATGAGCTAAATTTTTCAGTGCATCCACACGCTGAGCGGCTGATATATCTTTCATATTTTTGTCAATAACAATCGATATCATAACCACATCGTCACCTTTCTTACATTTTTTCTGAAAAAACAAAAAAAAAAAGTAACAATATTTTGTGAAAACTATTAATAAAGTTTAGTGTTTATATACTCGTAAAACATATTTCTAAGTAAACGGCGAATACGAGGCCGCCTCAAGCATCTATGATGTACAAATATAGCGGCAATACACATGACATATAACGAATACTTAACGCAAACACAGGTGAATTATGTAAGATCAAGAAGACAACCAAAATTGATACATAAATACAAACGATTCAAGAATACGTACAGGCAAAAGCATAGTGAAATATGAAGAAAACGGCGTTTATCGTAGAATTCCGAAAAAACCTTCAATTATTACACTATCTGGTTTTTTTTTTTTAAATTTGTACGATAGATTATTTAAATTATGTACCTATAATAAGTAGTTATCTCTAGTATAAACGCATGACTGCGCGATTACGTATAAACTCTCACCAAAACCACTCTTCCTTTTGCGTGAAATATTAAGATCTAACCCATCCACAAGTTGTTATAGGTTGTTCCTATCCAGTCTAGAAATGTAACTAAACCTTACTGTTTTTGCGTGTAAACTATACAGATATTGAAACTATTGCTTCGAAATTTCAACTACAATTTATTTTAAACTGTAAACAATTTAAAATTAAAATTTTTCACGCTGGCTGAACCGCAAACGAACACATATCAGTATGAACTAAAGCAGCAAAATGAAATAAACGAAAACAATAAAAAATGAACTGACGGAATTATTCCGAACGTTTACCGTGGATTTTCATAAAAATTACTAAAAACTCGTCTCACACCCAAAACACCACACATATTTTGATTTGCTTTCCATTTGTTTAATAATATTATCATAGTTCTTCGAGAATCAAATAAATAAATATAAAATAATACGTATTTATTATAACGTTTTCTGAATTTGATATATTTCTTAGTTTACGCTCCGATTGTGTTATTGGAGTGCATAAATTAAGACTTAGTTATTTCAAAAATAGTGAGCTTTCCATCGATAGCAGGCTTAAAAAAATAAATAAACAAATAAATATCTTCTTTCAAACATAGAGGTTTTTGAGGAGAGTCCATTGTACTTTTAAAATCGGCTTTATTTCCGCTACAAGTTGCCATTTACGAAAACGCACTTTCTCTGCTTGCGGTTTTCTGCGAAAAGGGTAACTTAATTATTTGGTCATTGAAAATGTTTATTTTGTACGATAAAGGTTTTTGACTTCCGTTATATATCTTAAATTTTATAATTGAGTTATTTCGTGGTGAGTTCTGAACTTTTTATAGTCGTTTTAAATTCCACATAACATATCCTCGATGGGTTTTTTCTTTTTGTTTTTCTTACGATTTTTGGTGAACGGGATCAAAGGTTATCCCGAAGTTATACATTTCCTGTTTCAACTGTGATGTATATGTGCATAATTTTAAGTTGACAAATTGAGCCGTTACAAAGCTATAACATTTTATTTTATTGATTTTTCTTTTCTAAAGTTTCTAAACCATCTTGTTCAGATTTCGTATGCTACACATATATATGTAGAAGTATTATGTAAGTATTATGTAAGTATGTAAAACATTCATAGTGTACCGTATGGAAATGTTACGACCGGCATTTCGTGCAAGTGACACACAGAATGGTGACGGTATTTTTTCTAGGACATTTCAAAACAAACACCGCTAATAAACTAATTTTACACCGCGTAATGAACTACAAACAATGTAAACAAAAAGCAGCTGCTTTCTCGAATAAATAATGCAGCAATGAATATGGTCAGGTGGGTACACAAAAAAATATGAGGTCATCACCTGTGAAAAGAATAGCAATGAAGGCATACACAGATTTTAGGACAACAAGTGGGAAATACGCGATTAAATTTTAAAATAAAGACTACAAACTTGAGTTATCTCAGTCGACACACAAAAACAACACTAACATGGTGTTTTAATAGTATACAAAAAAAAAAATTCCTATTCATATCGAAAGTCAAATTACACAATTCTACAGCGCTTTGTTTAGCCTGGATTAAAGTTGCAGCAACTAAATTCCATATTTCCGGCAGAGTTTCGTAATAAGCATTAATTTTATATATTTCAATGTAAAGTTAAATATTTTCATACAAAAAAAATTGCTTTCTCCGCTACGTCTTCCAGCTTATTTCTGAGACAATTTTTTTACCATCTTTTTTCTTTCCCCTTTCTGCTAATAAATTCACTTTTTCAATTAAAGCAAAATAGGAAATGGTGAGGGGGCCAAAAAGAATAAAATCAATTGAAGACCGAATAAATTAATCGAAATCTAATTTGAAAAATGTTTAAATTGTCCCCGTTTTCCATAATAACAAAGAAAAAGCATGTTATTTCTTAGTGTTATTAGTAAACGAAATATTTCAGAATGCGAACAACTTACGAAGAGAACAAAACCACAACTTACGTATCATGCAAACGCCTTTAGCGGTAAACGCACCTCGGAGGATACTTAACATGTTTGTTGTTGAGATAACATTTCTGATTATAATGGTTTTTTTTTTATTAAGTCAAAATTATATCAAAAATAAAAACACATTAATAAATATCAAAAATTTATTTTGTAATGAATTTTTTAAAAATTTAGCCGATTCATCGTTAATCACACAAGTATAGTCGAATTATCAACTCCCGCCCGGTAAAATGACTTCAGTTTCATCGATTACATTCAAATTCGTTGCAGCTCTATGAAATCAATTTCATCTATTCGCAAATGGGCGTAATTTATATGGTACGGTAGAATAATCAATTTTTCCTTTGCCAGACTACACGTTGTAATATTCCTTTCAGTTTATCAACGTGCTGCTTTTAATTATTGTTACGTTTCTTCCTGATAAAATTAAACTTTTCTCATAACGTTTAATTTGGTTAACGTATCTGCCTTTTTGTTACCATGAATATACCCGTACGCGACAAGGTTCACTTCGAGACAACGTATATAATAATTCTCGTACTCAGTCGGGAATATAAAAATCATTTCACTGTACCGAAGTTGGTAATCCCGGCGCTACAAAATCTATACAGAGTCTGGAACGTTAAAATATTGCTAAATACGATAGGCAAAGCATCTCAAATAATGAGTTGTGTAAAATTAAAAAGCCGGGTGGTGTAAATAATTCCGTAACATAAATAAAATTATATGTACAAGCACGCGTGCACATGTGTAATTTAAACGGATACACACGTATGCGCATATATTAATCATCTAAATAAATATTGATTATTGATGACGATTGAAGTTTTTTTTATTTATTTTTTTTTCTTTCTTTTTTTAAAGTAAATCGGTAAGGTAATGAAAAAAAAAAAAGAGTGAAATCGCAGAAATTCAATTTTCACCCATTTTGGGAAACTACTATCATTTTAAACATCACATATTGCTAAAATAACGTGGAATGCATAGGGTTTGCAGTTTGTTTTTTAACTGGTAAATTTTAATATTGCAATACTGTACGTATTAAGAACGGTTTCTAAAGTAAAGAAATAAGAACAGCCATGAAATCAGCGAAAACATGGAAATTAAGTGATTTTTTTACCATTCAAACGTACCAATTTCAGCATTTGACGGATAACAAATAAACTAGTTGTACCAAAGACTTTACTAGAATACTCATTTCAGCTTAAATTACTCTAACAGATTAAAACACTTCTTGTTGCGTTTCGATGTTTTTAGCACGCAGTATGATCTCTTTCAGTCAACGTAAAAAAATAGCTATTCTAATATGATACATCAAGTCATCATCAATGAGTCGTGAATCCCTCGTGGAGATATCGAGATTATGATCTGTCCATGTGATGTATGAGATGTCGCCATTGATCTCTGTTCTGGGCCAGTCGAACACATTCTACGAAACTCTTTCCTACAGCTGTCGGGATCATGTCTGACCATCTGGTTGGAACGCGACCACGTCTTCTATTTTCTTCTACTTTTCCTTCCAGAATTCTCGTCTCAAGTCCATTTTCTCTTATTATATGGCCAAAGTATTTTAATATTATATTACAAGTAAAAATATGTAAAACAAAATAAACTGTTAGGAAAATAATTGAAAATAAAGGTTATAGCGATCAACGAGATGGGGCCAAATCAAGAATGATTCTGAGACTTGGAAATAAACAGATTAGGAGGAAAAGACAATGTTAACATTCTGATCGTTGAATGAACACTATCTCCAAAGAAAAAATTAGTTTATCTGCGATATAAATTGATCTCGTTGTGAAACCGTTTCTTACGATTTTCTAATATCAGAAATCATTTTTGTCAAAATATCGGAAAATTAAGAGATCTTTATTGAGATCTGAAACATTTGTGATTTAGATCCAAAATAATGCAGACATTGAAAAATTCGACTGATAATTACAGTTACAAATTACAATGTTTTTAACAACCTATCTATAAAATAAATATATATATATACATATATATATATATATATATATAAATTAACAAAAATAAATAATTTCAAGTAATAATAAATAACTGCTCAATCTGGAATTCCTTGCGAGCATTATAACCGATTAGATAACCGCTTTAATACGAACGAAAAAGCGTACAAATTAAATTACTACAAGGATAAATTTTATGAAAATTAACTTAATCAATTGAGCGCTTCTATTTTATCTTTTTTTTTTTTTAAAAACATAAAAAGAGACATCTAATTGAGATTCTCTGAGATATATTAAGAATTGAATTAAAACTATACAAAGACAAAAAACAATTACACACACAATCCGCTAATTTTTATTCACGCAGCACAATTGCCATTTTAGAGATTGTTTGTCAGACTACAATATTTATTTAGGATTATTAACGGGTAAAAAATTATCGTATTATTTTTTACAATATGTTTATATAATAAAGGAAAAAAAGGCATCTTTATTATAGGCTGTAAATGTTAATACAAGGTTATTTGTAGGATTGCCAGGATATTATTTTCGCTTTTCGTTAAAGTAAAAATAGACTGCTCATCATTTCTGCACTGTTTTTTTTTTTATTTTCTCCAATTCCAACAAGTGGATGGGGTAAGTATACTTTATATTATAATGTATATAAAGGGGTAAGGTACATGTATAGTTCCTTGCCAAGTATACTTAAGTTAAGGGGTGAAAAACATAGTCCCCTCAGTCACCAAGTATGTATGTAATAATGGGTATGCAAAGTATATATATATATACATGGGCGTCGCCAGCGGGGGGCAGGGGGCAGCTGCCTTCCTGGAGTCGTGAAACTTTTTAATCAACTGCCATGATGAGTATTCATAGGCGCGTAATCATGGACAATTTGGAAGATTTTTATCAGAAACCCACGAAAATTATGTTTTAATTAAGATTTTATTCTCTTTTAATAAAATATTAAGCCTTTACAACTTATAAATTTTATTTTTCCTACAATTCATATCCTCTTTCTATCATTTTGCCCCCGCTCCTGGCGGCTGGCAACTCATCTTGCCCCCCTTGGCGCATCGGCTGGCGGCGAAAAGAGAAAAAAAATTAACGGATGTATAGTTAATATAGATATAAATAAATACATATACTTCTATATCTAAATATATATATATATATATATATATATATATATATATATATATATATAATCATATACAGCCTGCCAATAATCTAATCTAACTAAGAAGTACATGGGAAGCAACGAACACACTCCTTGATTAGGGTTAACGTTTGAATTCGGAGTGAATGGAGTGAAAATTTTAAGATTATGTACACTTGAACTTCCTGATCTTAGCAGACTCCATATACAGCAAAATATTATGTAAATTAGTAAATTAGCTTTAGTGATAATAGGAGACTGATTGGGTTTTATATCATGTTTCAAACGTAAATCTGTGAAGGCGGGATAATGAAACATGAAATGATCAATGTCATCGCCTTCACCTGTATTACACAGGGAACACTCTGCCCCCTCGGCAAGTTGGAACCTAAATAAATAGGATCCAAATTTTCCATGGTCAGAGAGGAGCACTCGTGAATTGTAAAAAGTGATATTTAACTTCTTTAATTTAAACCCCGTTCACTAATCAGTGGAAAGAACGAATACGGTTTCCTATCAGTGTCAAGGCTGTATCCCATCTGGCTTGCCAAACTGAATGCAGAGATAAATGTAGGAAATTTTTGAAAATTTTTAAGCTAGAATGTAATAATACTAGACTACCGAAATCAACTGATAAGAATTTAATGTTTAATAATTTAGAGACATCTCTTTGGAGTCTATATTCACATATTATAGAACTGCCAATGATAAAAAGGGCCAATGGTAAGATATTAGAAACTACATTGGCAGTCGAAGTGAGACATGTTCTATATAAGGAGGCAATATTAAGTAGAAATTTACGCTGATGTTTTTTTAACATTGGCGATCGATCTCTTATTAACATAAATTCCCGAGCCGTACCTGTACAGAGGCTCCAGGAGACTCCTATATAGGATAACTCTCTGCCTATACTTCAAACCATAAATATTCGGTTGGAGCCTTTTGAGTTTATAATAAACATCATCACATTTTTTCTGTATATATTTGAGATGGGGAATAAATGTAAGTTTGTTAGCACTGATTAGCTAAAGGCTTTCTCTTGCCTTAGAAAATCTACAATACTTATCAATATCCTATAATCAAGGAAATTTTTTGATATTACTTATCGTCTGAAATTTAGCCTACATTTGTATGGATTTCCACGTACACCGGCATTGCTAGCAACACTTTTGCTCTATTATTAAGAAAGAACTGTATATTCACACGATTTCACAAACATCTGCATTGCAACACCAGGCAGCCATTAGACTCCATACACGGCGATCCATAGAACAAAGTCGCAAATGGAGATGAGCATGTAGCCCGGAGCGAAGAAGGAAAACGGATCAATAGCACATATGAAAAGTAGAAAAAGAACAGGATCGGGTGTCCGCGAAAAAATTGGGTCAGTGACAACTAAGATCTTTTAAGGAAAAACCGGAGTGAATTAATGAATGAAGGCTAAAAAAATTTTTTTATAATTTATATTGGAATGTGTTCATTACATTTTACATAATTTAAAATAGATAAATAAATAAATAAATGAAATTACAAAAAAAAAAAAAGTGAACTAAAAACCGGAAAAACGTGGTGAAAGAATGTATGTGTGTTTGTGTGTGAAATCCTGGTGTCGATCATAACTGAATGCACTATCCCACGCATGAACTTTCAGTAAAACGCGAGCTGCCATCTTTGAAAGGAGGGCGGATCGTGGCACAAATGTCTCCGGTCTAAAGTACCGAACAGCAAAATTTACCTCACACACATTATAACATTACGAATCTTCAGATTTTTGAACAAAATTTATCATTATTTGATATTTGCCATATTAATATCATTTGTTAAAACAATATTATTTGTTGATTTTTTGCATTTTTCAACAAACTGAAAATTAATAAACTAAGATTATGAATACAACAATTGAAATCGTTAAATGATATTTATAAGTATATAATATCAAACAAAGATCAGCGTTATAGGATTATTAAAAGAAAATAAATACACATAAAACACTACTTAAAACCAAAACTAATAGAAAGACACACAATAAGACAATAAAACCGCTTGAATATTTCTAATTATTATACTGAAACGACATTATTGGTTTAGATCTCCAATAGGGATGCCAAATGAAAGATTATCGTTTAGTTACGGCTACAGGAAGGCCACCACGAACACGTAATTACCGTAGACATAAAATTAAATTATTAAATTATTATCATTACTTTTTGATAAAAAAAATGTGTAGTTGTTTTTTTAATTTTTATATCACACACTTGCCTACGCCAATCTTTCTTAATCGGCCGGCTGCTGAAAATACACTACTAATAAATTTACAAATGTACAAGAATAAACGGATTTCTTAAATATAAAATAAAATTGTACGCCTCTCCGACCGCGATTTTAAAACCGCGTCTTTTCGATCATTTCTTCTTTTATTTTCTCGATGACCAGTAGCAATTACTTTCACTAATGAAGTGGGCCTTTCATTCAGCGAACTGGGTGACGGTATATGTATCCCCAACCGACAACAGGATCCCATACACGCACATTTTCTCTTATTTACGTTCTCCGAACTTTTATTATATTTTTATTTTATTCATTTTATTTATTTACTAAATGCACAATGTTCAATGTACACATTACAATACATTAATGTACACACACACACATATATATATATATATTGTAAACTGACTACTCATTTTTCCTTAAAATCGAGCCCTTTTTAGTAGAGCTGGTGAAACAAATTATGTTTTTCTTTCGAGCATTAGGATTTTACTTCTTTGATACGGACAGAAAGAATATCTTTTTTTTTTTTCCAGGAAAAATAAAATGAACCATAATAACTGTCACTCACAGCAGACACAGGTTCTAGTGTTTTTCACGAATAAAGCAAATACAAAAAATTAAATAAAAAAGAACAAAAAGATACTCGACACCAAAAAAAAAAATATTTTTTTATTTGACTACGCGCGACTAGGAAAAATTTAAGAATAAAATTCACGGTGATGTTCGTTGCGTGAAAAAATAAATGAAAAATTCATTAATAAATGGTTAACAACATCATGACGAGTAAAATCTTAATTTCAAAACGCAACAGAGAGCGGTGACATCGTATAAAACAAACGAACGAAACTTATTAGCCCACACCTCGCTTCAACGCTAACTACCCAAACAACATGAATTTTATATCACTCTTCCACAGTTCAATACTGCTCGATTTGTCGGCATGTATCCGTCGCGTATAAACCAAACAAAAGACGATGTCCAAGATCAACGAAATACATGAATATACTGAAATTAATTTTCTAACTCAGACATCGTCATTAGATGGCAGTACGTATATCGAATCCATATCAATGTATATATATATATATATATTGAGCTGACTGCTCTTGTCCCTGTTCGGGCGCCATTTGAGCCGAATCAGCTTTTCTTATTTCTCTGTTCCCGTGCCAGTTGAGATGTACTCATTTTTCTCGATGATGTAGAATTAATAAAAAAAAATAAATAAAATAAAATAAAGGTTTCGGGCGCCAATGACACTTAACCCCGGTGTGTCATTACCAGACAACTCAATTCGTAGAGCTTTAGGCTTTTAGAGAAAACTAAAATAAAAAATAAAAAAAAATGTCTCCGTTTAGGAGATGTCACCGGGACCCACCCCGTGTCCAATAAAAAAGATTTCGACTTTAAACGCGTATATTTTCGCTAGGATTAAAAAAATTATAATAAAATTGTTAACAGGATGATTTTAGCGTTCACCCGAGAAATATACTTGTGAACAAATTAACACATTGAAAAATTTTCTACAAGAAACGCGTGCGGCGGAGCACGTACGATTTTCAAAACGACAACGCGACGAGTTGCTTGAGGCAAAGGAGCCTCGACGACGTTCAGCCTAAGACTCTTACGAGAGACTAACATGTGTCTGGCGAAGATCGCTCGATGTCCTCTTGCCTTTCGCTAAAACGACTAATTTTACACAAAAATATTTATTATACAAAACACCGCCGAAAGATCTATTTAGAAAGTCAGTCGTTCAATTTTTTATTTAGCGGCGATTACCCTGCCGGTATTCCTTTTCGGGTTTTTTGTCAAAAAACTTCTGCCGGCTCAACATAGCTCGGTACGCATTTCAAACGCCTATACCGCCAGCAAAGGCTCTTTCTCCGCTTTTCGGCCACCCGCATGGAAACCAGTTCGCCATCCCGGCGCAGCGGTCAGAACATCTGTGCCGGGATCCTTCGATTTTTTAGCCGAGAAAGCGTCTTTGACAACCATGCAGCTTTTGCCCGCTGCCGAGACCGCCGAGAAGTTAATGATTATTGCCAAAATATTATTTTCTAGCTCGGACAGCGTTGACAAAGGCCGTAAGAAATGCCGAATCCGTCTCAATATATATATATAAAAAATTAACTTGACCCTTTGCGCTTTATCATTTCTATACTTCGTATAGACCGAGGAAAACTGGCAACGCCATTCTTTCCAACTCCACAATTAAAAAAAAATCTTTATTTGATGTCACATTTTAGGACAAATTTTTATGACAGAAAAAGTAGTGGGGGGTCGGACTAAGAATGATGTCGTCATTAATTATATATATATATATATATATATATATATATATATCAGGGACAGATCCAAAAAGACATTTTGGAGCGGAAATTATCTAATTACGTAATATCTTCTACGGTAGGCAGTAGATTTGAGAAATACGTTGTTTCATAAAGAAAATCAAATAACGACTTTTTTAGAAATTTAAAAATATTTTAAAAATACATAATTATTACAATTTAATTAAAATTTTGTTTTATATTTTAGGAGGTGAAAAATAAAAAAATTCTAGCTAAAATGGATGGTAGTTAAGAATTTGAATAGTGAGAAGGATAGCATTTTTATTGGACTTTACTTATTTTTTATTTTTGTTAGTAATCCGATCCAAATTCTTTGTCCGTGAGCAAGTAAAAAAAATATATGTATTTCTCATTGAACTATTTTTAATTAAAATTGCAAAATAAAAATTAAAAATAAATAAGAAAGACAGTTCAAAAAATAAAATAAAAACGTAACATTAATAGTTTTTACTAGAAAACAGTATTAAATATTAGTTGTAATTAAATGCATAGTTGATATTTATACAAATTATTTATAGTATAAATTACGTTTCTCTGTTATAACGAATTTTTTCATAGAGACTTTGGTTCTTTGGGGGAAGAGGGTGTCCCATATTTCCTCTTGTGGATCCGCCACAAACACACGCATATGTATTGTAACATTAACATGGCGTTATTTTGTCCTCAAGGCTGACTAGTTATAATGCCATTATGATGAGAGAGAGCGTCCCGGTACCATCTTCTTTTTAATCTTCTCCTAGGATTGCCTGGAAAAGTATTTCGTGACATCCGAAATATATCAGGATTATCACTAAGACTAAGTTTATGGAAAAATTTTTAATACTGTTAGACATATACCTCTTTGACTAATGGAATATTAAGATCCTTGTGGAGAGTATGATTAGAGAGTAGGTAACTCCGAAACATGTCGGTGTATATTATATTTTTTTAAATAACTAATTTTCTGTTGTACGTGTCTTTGTGTGTGTATTTAATAAATGTTAACACAGCAAATAGATATAAACGTTCATAATCTAAATTCTTCATCTGGTCAATAAGCCAGCGCTGAACTATAAAACCGTTTGAAAAAATGGGAAACAGCGAAAAAAAAAAAATCATCTTCGGGATGGTTATTTTCATTACGGTTCTACTTACAAGAACGAGTTAAGTATTCTACGGAATTACATAACAGAGTAACGTAAAATGTATATGTTGTGCAGGAACTACGGCCGTTTCGAATAATTCAGTTAGCAATTTAGGTCGACGTTCAAAGGGCTTGCATCGCCAATATTGATTTTCATCTGGAACGGGAATAATCTTTAGCTGCAGAATTTACGTCCTTAACCAGTACCCCGATACTGATAAAGAAAAGAAACAGGTATTGCAAACAGAGTTAAAAATCAAAATTCCAATATTACAACATTCTTTAACAAGCCTATTTTTCAAATGGGAAAGGTACTAAAGTTGACAATCAAATTCCATAAGTAACAGTGAAATCTCCCCCCCCCCCCCCCCACCCGCACACACTTTTTCATATGTTACGGAGCGGAACGATTTATTTAAAATAATTATTCTTAATTATCAATTATTAATTGCCAAAACTTTATTAAATGCAATATTACAAAAAATATTATCGAGGAACTTATGGAAAAGGATCAAACCGACGTCAATTATGTTTAGACATTGTGCTTGATTACAAATATATGAAGACAACTAAAAATAATGTAAGTTTTCTTTAATTATCCATTATATCGATATGAATACTAATACGAAATCACATCTCTTAAATTGTTTACCTTCCTATGAAGGACATGCAGTAGGATAATAATGAAAGTTCCTCGGCACTCACAAAATTAATTGAAATTCAACAACAAACGGGTTTAAATGAAACTAAAACATGTTCCAACTAAGAATAGCATATATTACACGGTATTGTAACCTTAAAAGGGCCAGTTATTTCTACATTAGCCTTAATTAATAATAACGTTGAATATCTCAATTCACATGAGCGTGTATAGTTTTTAAGACCATACAAATTTGAGAAATATTTTATTAAGTAACACAAGAAATATCTTCTATGAAAAACAATAACATCGGTGTTATGCAAACTAATAAACGTCATATTGGCAAATGTATTCGATTGTAGGAAACCAAAAAATAAATTAATTTTTGAAAATCATTCGGAAGTAATGGAACAGGAAGATTCAATGATATAGAGATTAATTATCTATTCGCGGAGTTGCAATACCGGACCCTTGTTTTAAAAAGTTAAAATTTAAAAATCGTGAATGTTATATATTAATGTTATATTTAATTCGAAGGCAGAATCTTGAATAATATGGAAATATTTGAAGAAGCAATGACAGAAAATTAAGTTTTATCAAAAGTTAAATCAAGTTCAAAATGGTATCGAAGCAAAACTATATAATCAGTTACATGAAAAATATCATACATTCGCCGGTATCAAAGCGGTTGACAAAATATGTGGCCGATGAAATGTGACAAAGAACAAGAGTTTTTTACCCCTTGTTCTTTATTGCAGGTTTATAATAAAAAGGTTTTACTACTAAATAATCGGAGAACCAAAAATATTAAAAGACAATAAGAAAGTGTCAAAAATGTTATTTTTAAATGATAACTTAAATAAAAATATAAATGCACACATTTCACGCATATAATGTTGAATATTCGTTGCAATAAATTTGTTTAGTTCCGAAATAAACGTAAATGTCTTTATTCTTAACGGGGTTGTTTATCAGTTTCATCATAAAAATTTTAAAAATTTTAAATTTAACCGTTTAAACAGGAAGAACAAAAAATGATGTGGATATTGTACAATAAACTTAGTAACATTAAAAGATACACTTGAATTATTATCCGTTGATTAATTTTAGTTACAATTCATTGTTGTTCTTATTCAGATTACATTTGTTAAGCGTGTTTCATATATTTTTCTTTATTCCAATTAAATTGATGCCGTTTATTTGTGGACGCGTGTACAGGTCCGTAACTAGAATTAACATTTGGGAGGGGTCAATACATTAGCGGAGGCTAGAGAGCTGACAGTTATGTTTCTCCACAATAGTTGTCTACGATAAAAGAAGTTTAATGAAATGCGGAAACTTTATATGAATGAATGAATAAAGTTTACTGATGTAAATTTAAAAATAAACAGCAATTGGTTCAACTAATTACATAAATAACACGAGAATATCAAATGAACTACCCTTCTTCCAAGCACACGATATAGTGTTTATAAAACTGAACATAGATTGCAACAAAGCGGCTATAAATTAAGCCGATTTAAGCGATTAGAAAGAGAAAAACAAAAAAAAAAAAAAAGAAAAGAAAAAAAACTAACACAAAAAAAAGGACGAAAAGAAAAATAAATTACTGCAACCCGAGAAGCCAAGGAGTAGTAAAGCAACATAAGCTTAACGCGTTTGTACTTGTATTTTTTATATTTTAGCCAAAACGAGGTTTTTGTGTGGTCTCCGATTTTACTGACAAAACACGTTCGCCTAACTTACAGTCGTCAAAGAATTGTTTAGCCTGCTTGTGCATTTCATTTCTGATGCAAGTCAGCTTTAATACAGCGTGCACATTATTTATGTAATTATACAAAAGAATGCTAGGAATAATTCTACGACATTTACTTTAAAAACGTTGTCATTTTAAAATGGCGGATCTGGAAATGTTCGATCACACGGTAGATGCATAGAGAAAGACTGGTCGAATAGTACTACTTATGTTTGCTGTTTCTAGCTTGCATCTTTTGTTAAAAACGTGCCGTAGCATAAAATTGCTCGAATGAGCCTTATTGACAGCGAAGTATCTACGTGTCTGTTAAAAGTTAAACGTTTATCTAGTACGATACTTAGACGTTTAATTTTGTTTTTAAAAAGAATACCTGATTTTCCAACTCCCCAACTCAGAGATCAATGTTCATATTATTTTTGTCAAAAGAATAGCTTGTGATTTCGCCTGATTTAATTTAATATTCCATTTACTATAGTTTGTCAAGCGAAAAAAGTCCGTTCGTAAAACAACCGAAACGCGCTGGCGTCACGAAATCAGGGGATCTCTTCAGATTAACTTTCAGTCGATCATCACGTATCAGATATAACAGTCATTCTGTTAACACCACGTGGTCCGTCTGGATCAAAACAGGTTGGAAAAAAAGAACGGATGATCGTACAGAGAAGAAACAAAAACGAGGTTACTGTTTCTAAGAAGGGGAGAAATGACAGAAAAGGGTGGCAATATGATTTTTGTCGGTAATATTGAAATACGCCTCAAGTATGTGGCTCTCTCTGTTGCTAGTACACTACTTTGAGCAACTCTCACGCTCGGCAACGAAATTCGAACGGACTTCTTTCGCTTGACAGATCATATCTATTTTCCTACGAAGTTTTCTTTTACCGAAACTTTTAAGCACGGCAGTACGGTAAAAAGCACAGTAAATCGACATGTCACCGTCGAAAAACGCTAATTCAACTTGTTTGAGTTTCGACGTTTATAAAAATATTCAATAAATATACATCACTACTTGCTTTTTTTGTTAAAACAGTTTGCTATTTAAATGAATGATTTTAAAATTTTTACATTATTTAGCTCACTTTTTTATAAAAGCAAAAATTATGAACTCAACCCTTCAATACACGGAAGTAGAGATCTTCAAAGTAGTCGTAATAATTTTTTAGAAATTCTCAGCTTGGGTATCATATTTCCTAATTAAATGTCTCCCGATCCCCTCGACCAAACTTATTTCTTCTTATCTATATATCAAAAACCATTGACGTTTTTCTCCTCATAAAATCCCAATCCTGTCGCTCATTGCTGCCCGGTTTTCTAATTTTTCTCCTGTTGTCTTTTCCTATAACACTCTCCCTTACTTCTATCGTGACTTCAATAGCCTATGACAGCCTATCAAATTCTCCTCTCTCCCACTTCGGACCCATTCATCCTCTTCTTCATTTATTGAATTCCTCTTTTCTTGCTCATGGCTCCAGAAGCGAGGATGGCTACTGCCCCGTCACTTCGGCATTCTGAGTCCTTCCGGCTTCCTTCCTTCTGCACTATCTTTTCTGCCAAGTCGATCGCCACTCTTCAGACTATCTCATTTATTTCCTCTTAAAGCTCGCTTCTGATTTTAAGTCTTATGCGTGTGAAATTTCGCAATCAATTTCAAACGTGCGGTAAAATTACATACGCAGAAGCACAAGCAGTAAGATCGTGTCAGCGTAACAAACACATTCACTAAACGCACATGTGTGTGGTGTCGCTCATTGACATCGCTCTTACTGCTTGCGTTTATGCCTATCGTGAAAAAAGTCTACAAGACAGAGGGGGAAAGAGAGAGAATACGTTCGTGCATGTGCATATGTAAAAGAGAATGAGAACGAGAATGAAGTAGCAAGTAGCAAAGTAGGGAAGACAGGACTGCTAAAGTGGGGCAAACGTACTGTCGTACACAAAGATCCGCACGAAAGAGAATTCGAAAATACAACTACCTTAGTTAAGCCCGTGGTGAGTCACTTTGATTAATATCAGTATATTATTTATATAATAATGCACTGTCATCCAGTTCTAAGCTATGTTCAAAATTACAAGTCTATGGCTCTCCGGGGAGTTACATTAAAATCGATTGTACAATTCCACCCGAACAGACAGATACAAAAGCGAGTTAATAAAAACGCGATAAAAAAATGTTTTAAATTATCAAACCTCGATTATAAGCTGAATACTCGTATCTCTCCATTTTAAATAGAATCAAAAATTAAGAATATTTATTATGATATAAAACAACTTTCATTGAATAATTTTTCCATATACAAGTACGCGGTAATTTCGCTAAGTTTTCCAATACATAGCAAATCAATGAAAGCATTTCTATTTTACACTAGTATCTTTGCAATTCTGTTTGCATATAATAAATTACATCGAAGTCTTCGGAAACTTTAGAAAGAGCGCTGCAAATTTCACATTTTCAAGAACAACCGTCAAATTTTTTTGATAAATACCACTAGTTTTTTTTTTAAAAAATCGCAAAAAGTGTCCCTTCAATGGTAGCGAATGAAGATGTAATTCAAATTTGTACTCATTAAAATGGCATTTCCAAGTATTCTGGATGATATTACTTTAGAACAACTTGAAAAATTACTTGAATCAAAGAATATTTACTAATTTTTGGATTTCATTTGTAAAAAGAGTGTAATAAATATTAATGAAAGAAAGAAAAAAACCGTATCGAAAAAATTAATATACTCCTTTGCGCCACTCCCACGCCTCATCACAAACAGGATTCAAACGGATGCCTGTAAATCGAAGTTGCAATGCAAAAACACTATGCAGAGCTATTATGTTCAACGCATGTACACAACTTATTAAAAATACCAAATTAATTCAGCCGATACAATGTATAATCGTTATAAATACCGTATTAAAGAATACACATAATAATAATAATAATAATAGTAATAGTAATAATATTAATAATAATAATAATAATAATAATAATACAAATTTGCACATACTTTGTTATTAATATTCTTTTCGAACAACGGAAATACTTCAATAGTGAATACATCACCAACGAAGTGCTGTTTCGTATCGTAAGCCCTTACATTGATGACCGTATCCCCGACGTCTTCGAAAGATGGTACTCCGTCTAAAGTGGCCGTTGTCGGATTGTACACCAGCCAGTTCGGCAATTTTTGGCCCCCGTCCGCTCCCTCGACCTGTAAAATATTCAATTAAATTGATATTTTTAATTTTCTTGCGTATAAAATCTCAAAACTGAAACCATTAAACCACGCATTCATCTTTAGATTTATGCGTTATTCTTTAGACACATCATATATAAATCGCGCGGGTAAAAAAAAAAAAAAAAGAAAAAAAATCAATGGCTTTCTGATCGGTTTAAGGGAAGTTATCAGCTGGCAGCGTATACTTCCTAAAATATCTCAATAGAAATATACACTTAATATGTACTTTAGCATTCAACAGAGACTAATCGCTGTTGGGAAGGCCATATATTTTCGCCTACGATTTTTAAAATCATTGTCATTAAGAAAATTCGACATTCAAGCAAAATTAAATACCTTCGTCAGCTCCAAATCACAGTCTTCATTTGATACGCAGAACGTTGAGCGAGAATAAAAACTTTACTTTTTTAGATGTTCAAAACTTTTTCGGATAATTGAAAATTCCAAGATGAAGAATCAAACTACATTCCGATCAAATCTCTGATTTAAATATAGTATCGTCGTCTTCATTTCCAGGAATGAAAAATTCATTAATAACAGTGAGGAGCGAAAATAAAGTTATCACTGACGCAATTACCGAACAAATTAAATAATTTAAAAAAATCTCAATAGTCATTAACATAACCAAGAATATACTTGTCATTGATCAACATCGTTAAGTGACATCTCTTCGCCCACGAATTACGGGCTAAGCTAAATTCACTCAACTTTTACAACCTGACGTCTGAGATTAAACTTTCCTTTTTTTTTCTTTTTTTACGTTTTTAAGGTAAAAATATTAGTAACAGGTATGTGTGAAACATTGAGTGCTTAAGACTGTTTAAATAAATTTAACGTTTATTCAGGCATAAATTGGAATCAAAATTTAAAAAAAAAAAAAAAAACACATTTTATGTATTATTCAAGGCAAATTGAAAGATTGAAAGACATAACCTTTTCGACAATATACAAAATAAGCTATTTTATGCAATGTCCAGATTTTTTATTAGCCGTTTAAAGGAAAACAAAATGATAACGAACAACATAAAAGTCGTAAAATTCACTCTAGCACGTCGTCGTCTAATTCTATTTTTTACAACGAGTAAAAATAAAAGTCAAATCTGCCCTATGTTAGTAAGTAATCGCCATTTAGGCTGATGCAAATTTATCGCATTAATTCTAAAAGGTCAAAAAAAAAAAAAAAAGAAAGAAAAAAATCGTTTTAATTTTAAACAATATGAAAAGTTGAAAATTCGATAAGCGTGGAAAAAAGTACAAAGAGAACCTTTTCGAAAAGCAAAATTATTTTTTGAAGGATGAGAGGGCATCAACGTGGATATTAGTCCAAAAACTGGGGAAACAAGGGAAGGACATTCGGATCCTTATGCGATCAGAGATAGCGAACGTAAATGAAAATCCAGGGGCTTCGATTACAGAAAGAAAAAGAAAGAGGATAATAAACCGCTGTAGAGGTATGGGAATACCGATTAGTAAGAAAAGTAGAAGCTAAGTGACACGGAAAAACATTTATAACCCGGAAATGATCAAGATGAATATTACAGTGATGAAGGACATAATGAAAACGACGTAAGAAAAAACCGGGAAAGCGATGAAGCGAGCAAGGTGCGTCCAAAGCGTAAACACATCGCAGAGATTGGAGCGTCGTATAGAGAGAAAGTGCAAAAATCACAGTCGATAAAGAAGAACCAGTTGAATAGAGGGAAAAAAATCAGCGTTAGCGAATGAGAAGGAATAAAAGTCGTCGTACACCACAGAATTTGCACTGGTCGCAGATTTAAAATTGTTGCGCGAGAGTACGCTACGATATTTGTCACTAAAAGAAAATAATTGGGCTAATGAAGTAGATAACTCAAATTACCTTCGATTCCAGAGTGCTCAAGAATCCATAACATGGTGGCCACTAAAATATAATTCCCGATTTCCCGGTTACTAAAATTGTACAAGAGTTTACACAAACATTCTTCCGCTTGTGTAATAACAAACTCGACAAATTAAACGAAGGCAACACAATATCAGTAAAAAAAAAAAAAAATTGAAAATTAAATTTTTTAGTTTTTTGATTGGTTTAAATTTAATGAAAGTTTTTAATAATTTTACATTTATAAACAAATTATTTTGATTTAATTCGATTTCATTTTAATGATTCTGATTTAGTATTAATTTTAATTTGAAAGCCACTGTTTTATGTGCTTTCTCCGCTTCTTTTTTATTTGAGAGCAGTTTATCTTGTCCTATTATTTCACACCATTTCAACTCTGCAGTAGAAGGAGTGAGCACAAAAATAAGTGGTGCAGCAACAAGCACAAACGAAGCACAAATGATTAACACGGTTTATAACCTTTACTTCAACATGGGCAAGAGTACTTCCATCCTTACCAGACAGGGCGGGGGACGGGCACAAACAAGCACAAACGAATGACACATTTTTCAACCCTTCTCTCAACATGGACAGAACTACCCCCAAACATTACCAGATTGGGAGGGGTGAGCACAAACAAAAACGGGTGGTTCACAAACAAGCACAATCGAATGACACAATTTTCAACCCTTACCTTCACATTGCTAGGGCTGTGTGTCGCCAGTCAAGCCCAAAGGCTTTTCTAATTAAACTATGAAGGGGGAGAGCACAAACGAATAAGCTTATTTCGGATATTCCCAACTCAAAATGGGCGGGGTAAACAAAACGCAGCCCGAAAGCTCGAAAATTTTGTAAACATTTTTTTTCTTTCCGGTCATGTGATATATTAATTGAGAGATCGCTCGAGAACGAACCCGTTTTTCATTTCCTTAACGAAATCTTCGAGATGGCGATGATTTCAAAAAATCGCCTAGAATTAGGTTTCTGTTCCATCTTTGTAGGTGGGAAAATCAAATTCCTCTTTTTTTTTTGAATTTAGTATTATGTAAATATAAATATTACAGTAATCGTTAACCTCTAATATACGGATTAGTCCTTAGCGCGTAAAACATCATGCTTGACTGAACTTGTTTTTTTTTTTTTTTAGTTCGATTCTAACAAAGAATGATCCATTTATATTAAAACGTGCGTTTCATTACTACTTACATAGTTTTAATATTAATTCGCTTATTCGTGTTTTCAATCATTTTAATTTTGCACTCTGAAACGGAATTATCGGAAAAATCGGACAGAACAATTATTCGTTAAATTATTAAATATTTCAGAAAATTAATAAATATCGTTCCCGATTAAAAATTACGCACTGCGGTCTAAAAAGAAGAAGAAGAAAAAACGTCAAATGAAAATGAATACGTTAAATTTAAATAAATATATAGTCTTTTAAATTAATAGTTCCGCCATATTTAGTCATCAAAGAAATCACTGCTCAGACGGTGGGTCATTTAAAATTCAAGAAACATTGAAGAATTTGGTGAAGGAGGAATTTAAGCAATCCGTACGCCGAATAATAAAAGGCCGATGAGAAAAAGGGTACAAAAACAGAGAGAAGGAAAAGATATTGAGATAAAGAGAGAAGACGTAAAGGATATAGAGATCACTAAAACGCCACTTATTGGCAGAAAATTAAATATTCCAAGAAAAAAGAACCTTCGGAAAAAGTAAAATAGATTCCTTATAGCATTTTTTATTTTAACCATTATAATCAAATTCACGAGAGACGATTTTTATAAATTTAAAATAAGCCGATGCGTATGAATTGCATTTAAATTTATACACGCTAAAATGTAACTTTCACAAAACAATGAAGACACAATTGCAGGACACTATATATTATTCTGTAATGGTCAATTTGATCTGATAAAAATTACAAATTAAGTAAATGACGACAAAAATACCATCAAAATACGCTGCGATAAAAAAGAAAAAGAAAAAAAAAAGAAAAAAAAAGCTTAGCAAGTATAATTGATAAAAAATCATTTCCGTTCATGTAAGACAGTTTCCAACGAATATGTCATATTTAAATGATATTTTATAGCAGTCCGAGGTGAAACTTGTGGAACAGTGCAAAAAATAACGTTTTATTCGAGTTTACTGCACACACTATAAATAAAGGAAAATTAGGTAGAGGACAAATTAATCGTCCGAATATTCTCGCCGTATTGTGTAGAACTTAAAAGTTTCTTTGGAATGTAAATGAAGAATATGTCGTTTTACATTCATTTACCGCAACGATGTATAATAGGAAAACACCTATGAGGTCATTTGGTAAAACTATCTTCGGTAATTCTTTCTTCTTTTTCCTTCTTCTTTCCCCTTCAATAGGAAAGTAAAAGAAAATTAACGTTACTAAAGTTGGTCAGCCGGGTAGAAATATGTCGGCAATTATTAGAACTAATATTATATATAGCAGCGAAGCGGTTGCGCTATCATTGTAACAATGTAAATAAATAAAGCTATCAATAGTGGAAGCAGAAACAAGTTCGCACAGCAAACGTGACGCATCAATTTAATTTAATTGCGCAGATCTCTCTAGGGTGCGTTACAAAATTATGTGAACGGTAAAATATCATTTATTAAAAAATTTGCTCCAATTAAAGCAACAATACCGAACGGAGACAACTTGGCCCCCCTCTGTTCCGTAACATTCCGATCCGTAGCACGAGCATTAATGTTCACTCTTTAGTTACAAACATACGCATAAACATTACGGATTATTATTAAAGCGATTCAATACAAACGGACTGAATTAAAATCTGCCATCCGATAGGGGATGATATTATAATGCCTAGCTTTCTAAATGTTTAAAGCTTTCATCACAGTGAATACTCACAATAAATAAATTGCGGATACGATTGTGTTGAAAAGAATTATATTTGCTTTACGTTTCTTCGGCCAGCTTGATAATGGTCACCAAAGAAACGTATAGCAAATATAATTCTTTTTAACACAGAGTTGTATCCGCAATTTATTTATTATGTCTAGCTTTCTAGTTAAACAATCAAAGCAGTCCCTAATACTTGTGACTGTATGCGCCCGAATATGTAAAGTACGACACTTCCGACACAATTCTCTCTCGAAAAAAAAAAAAATAATAATAATCACTGTATTTATTATTTATACACACTGTTAACAATATAGTTATGACAAAAAATAATAATAATAATAACAACAAATTATATATCCATTCGTGTACAAAAAGTAAATAATACATTTATGTGAAAAATTGAAATAGAAAGATTTGTTAAAGAATTTCTACATAGTTGGTTTGTATAGTTAAATTTGCGCCAACTGCTTATAAAGTTCGGCAACAGGTTAAGGTTGACACTAGCGGAATCAAACAAACACTCTAATTTAAGCGAGAGGAAAAAAATTGCAAAAACTAAATACACCTATAATAATTTTTACTCGTCAAAACTAGAGTTTTCGATTTTATGTGTGATGGTCTACTAATCCTTCTAGCCACTCAGCCATCGCAATGATTAAATAATAGGCTTTATCCTGGGATCGGTATTGCCCCCCCCCCGTATTATGATGACCATTCTACATAAAATAAGATCTTTCCATGTCGTCTCAAACTTGTTTCTTTATTAATTTGTCAACAAACTCGACGTCACCGCTTGCTTATCTTGCATACTTTTTCATCTGCTCTACATTTCTACCCTTTTTGTTTTCTGCAATATATCCTCGATGAATGAAAAAATAACCGATTCATCTGCAACAGTTGTGGGAACACTTCACAGGATTAAAAAGAATGCCCTGTTAAAACAATTCATACTCCACCGTGTGTCCTTTCAATGCAGGTTATTTATCCCTTCTTTTTTCTACTAATCTAAATACATATATGTATAGTATACACGAGATTTTTAGTAAATCCATGTGTTGTGTAACATTCGTAATGTGAAAGATCAAGATTAATATTTTAATTAAAATACCCTTAGCAGAACGTCGGGGATTGTGAAATTAAGCTTTTCGTAATGTATTAAGCCTAACGGCACTAATGAGAGTAGGAGGTTCAGTTCTTTTCGACTTGAGATCCGCCTTTACCTTCCCAGATTTCTCTAGTATAACCAATTCAATTTCAGATTGGATGTATACCTGGAAGCGATTCGGATTTGGAACGAGACCAGTCTCGAACCCGTGTCTTCTGATTTAGTAATCAAGCGTCTTAACCGCGCTAGACGAGTATATATATTTTCTTTCTTTATATCTGTTAACTATGTTTATAGGTTGTTTGAGATTCGACGCTCGGAATGGCAATTCGATCATTCGGATGACTAATTAAATTGGAACAGAAATATATTTCGTAAGTTACGCAAAGAAATAGTATGTTCTCATTAAGTAAAAACAGACATTTCATTTCGTAATGAGCACTAACGGTGCTATCGTTATTAATGTGCTTTTCTACGCAAAGATCCGAGAGCAAGATGTATCTGCGGCAATAACGTTACTGCCCAACAGGAATTGATTACTGACTGGAAGCCGAATGACGATAGAGATCTGCAGCAGGGGGATAGATAGCGCTGCTGCCCAACAGGAAACGGATGACCAGAACACGAGAACGGTACTATACAAAACTTCCGCGTCGACCAAAATGGCGAACCCTGCTGATGATGAGCATACCGCAAAATCAGGTAATGCGTGTGCTGATTAGTAACGAATGATGAATGTAGCTCTGAAAATAGCTCTTAATCTACAGCTTGATGGTGCTGTCCAGGTGGAGCGGTAACTGGACCGACCCTGCTTGAACAGGAGCACCGGAAAACCCCGACGACTGACGTCGCTCTAAATATGAGAGTGATGCGTGCAAAATTCAGGAAGTGACCGACTGTAAGGATGAAAATTCAGGTATATATAAATATCAACGGGCAGCTTGCCCCGCAGCGTGATTAGTTGTGGCGACATCGGAACAACCGATAAAACCGTTTTTATTTTCCACGTTTAGCGTACAACATTCGAAATTAAGATTTTATTTATTTTATATAAAAAAACGGAAATAGCCGAAGTCAAATCGTCGGTTTACGAAGCCGTGGGGCGCGAGATCTGTTCGAGTCGTGCTAAAAGCCGAATACTGAGATGTCGAGACAAAAGGTTAATGATGTAGCGCTTACGATGCGTTAGATAAATTAGCGGAAGACAGAAAAAGCGAAATAAATTTTAATGCAATCTGTATAATTAAAATTATTCTATTGCCTTATTTGGAGATGATATAAAGGCGCACATAACTTTTACGGGCCTATATGTTCGAGGAAAAAAAACAAATAAAAACAAAAGTGCAATTAATTATTCGGTCATAAAAAATTTAAATGCAGTACGACCAAAAAGAAGACGGGTAAGACAATTTCACAGAGGAGTGCGACTACGTTTTTATTTATCGGTTTTTTCATACACATATAATGTACGGAGTAATCGTAATAAAATGAATCTCAAAAGTGGCAGAAAATCAAAATTCAATAACTCGAAAAAAAAATTCCACCCGCATAAATTGCAATTACAACGTTCCTTAAATAAGCGCATAGTTCTCGGGTAATTTTTGAGTCGGATCATCAAGAGCCGAGAAAAAATAAAGTCGCAATATCTAATGTAAAATGTGAAACGATTCAAAAAAGCATATTCATAACAATAACTAATATATAAGTAAACCAAGTCCCTTACCCTTGACAAAGGTATCGAGGATTGTGAAGTTAAGTTTTACATAATGGTACTAAGCCTAATGGATCTAAGGAGAATACTGCGGCCAGTTCCTTTCTCTCGAACTAGTATATACGAAGAGTTAAAGGCTTTTTTAAGACAAAATAAATTATTTAAGATAAAATAATTCAACCGCACACCCATCTTAGAACGGAAAATGACGAAAAAAACAAAAAGGTATTTTTCCTTTCATTGCAGCTAGTTATTGAAGATGAAAAAACCGAAAATCTCAAACACGTATGTAAAGCGGAACTTTGTAAAAAAAAATATACGAATTCATATTACAAATCTGATCGTCCATGCGCTTCAGTGACAACCTCCGGTAGCAATGTGTTGTGCCTATCAATGGAAAGCTAGAGTAGTTATTTTCGAAAGTAACGAAACCATTTAATTCGATGTTCGTAAACATGCGCATTAAAAAATATTTCTCGAGTATAGCATTTCGGATTTCAAAAATCGGACTTCCGACGGACGGCAGAAATTAGGGATGTTCGGAAAAAATAACACTTTTTTTTAGCGAAAATTCTGATGGAAAGCTTGCAACCTAGAGAGATATACTTCACTTTTTTTTTTTTTTTAGTGAAACTCTCAATGGTTACGAAAAAAGTTTACGAAAATGCGAAAAAAATAGTGATCGCCTATGATTTCAGATAAAATCAACGGATTAAAGATTGTTATGTTTTTACCCTGGATTATAATTAGCGGCATCATTTTCAATACTTGAAATGTTCATATAAGTACACGCTATTATCAATAGTAATTTCATGGCTACTACTATCGCAGCGAACTGCGAAAATCCAACACTCGCATTAAATTTTTACCTGTTATTCGGAAATTTTATGTAACATTTTTTTTTTTTTTTTTTTTTTTTAAAGAGTATAAGTTCGCCCCGTTCGTTATGAATTAAATTTCCCAAAAAAATACTCCCTGAAATGGAATAAAACACTACTGTTCATTATCCCGATAGTATTGCAGCTATCGGCACCATCCTTAGTAACCGCAATCTTTACCACAATTATACTTCTCTATGCTCCAGCCGGGTTTGCTACTCTACTGCAAGGTGCCAGCCCGACTCGGCAGCGAAACAGCAGTAAGAAACATCGAACCACAAAGAACATTGTTACACCTCTTTATCACGAATGTAATCAATAATATCGACCACGAACAACAAATGGGTAAAAAAATGCGCATTTATCGTCGATAAACGCTTTTTATTTTTTCAGCTGTTTGCCGGCGTGTTGTAATTTTTGAAATCTAAAATATTACACATTAGAGAATCCGAATGTTCGACTCAATGTAAATTATCTGTACTTATTCATTTCTTCTCTGCTATATTATTATTAAACGGGCTAATCGAGAATGATGCTGAATGGAAAGAAAAATATGTTTACATCATTCCAAGTTCGGCTTGGTTAATTAGATTAAAATAGCGTGTAACGTCAATAAAAAATATGAATTACTAAATTATAAAGATACGACGATGTCTCATAATAAGTCAAATGAAGTACGGAAAGCGTTACAAAAAAAAGAAAAACCCGCGTGCAAAAAAATAGTTTAAAATTAACCGTTACATTTGCGCACAATAACGGAATTTATGAAAATTACAGAAACCTCACGTGAGCACATGTTATACCTTGTTTACATTTAATCAGCTGTTCGTATTACAGTTACAAATAATTTAACTCGCAGAAATACAATAGGCTTAAAAATAATTCCTTTTTTTCTTAGCGCATACAACATACAACTACTGCAAGCCCTAGAGACTACACCCAATCGACACGATAAGATTAATGTGCTCATTGTATAATGTACTAGGGGCAATTAATGCGAAAGCTGACAAATAACGAGAAATACTTTCTTCCTGGATCAAAGTAATTACAAAACACCAGCTAAATAAGAAATTACTACCTACCACCACCACCAAGTTCACTTAAGATGCATTCTGAGTACATTTTTTATTCACTACGCGTCGCGTTTTATGCTGCAACTGTGATGTTAACGAATTTTTAAGAAATATCAATAACGTCGGCAAAACTTGAAAAGATCGATTTATTTGTTTTCTATAAACCAAATAATGCTTGGAATGTGACTCGAAGTTTACTCTTTTTTTTTTTTTTTTTTGAATAAATTTCAATAGCAAAGACTTTTTATGATAATTATTAAAGTTTCCATTTCTGTAAATTATACACAATTGAACGGATTTTTTCATAAGCCGACTCGTGTTTCAAAGGCGTTTCAAAGGCATTGTTTCGTAATCAATGAATTACGAAATAATAAATTTGTAGTAGTTCGTTAATTAAATCGCGCGATACCGAGCATTTTCTCTTCGTTAACATAAATTTCCATTTACATCGCAAAACTTTCACTTTCGGTAATTAAGGGAAAAAACGGAAAAACTGAATTACATCCGATTACACAATACATATATATTAAGACAATCTGTGTGGAGTCGTTAATATTAGAACAACGTAATCTGCGCCGCAAACACAGCTCGGCGCGCACAGGTAACAGCGATTTAGCAAAAAGTAAACAAATGCGGAGAGTACATTGTTATTATCGCACTTATGTCACCGATTCAGACAAAATTGTTTTTTTGCGCCCGCACATCGTGCACAAGCGATTATTTAAGTAAATAAAGAGAGGAAAGTCAACAAATTTTCAGTCCGAAATGGAACTAGCAGATCTTCGGCTTTTACATAAATAAAAATTGTTTACATTTTATGAGTAGCAATTTCACAGTACCTTACATTTAAAGCGATACTAAAACATTCAAGAAAAAAAAATCAGATAATAAGTATTTTATAAAATAAGAGGAAATAATACTGATAAGTATTAAGAAAAACGCGGGTGATAATCGATTACCCGATAAGTGAGCGTGTAATATTCATACGGAAAACAATTATAGTGTTTTTGTAATTAAATCGAGTTACTCGAAAACAGTTTTATTTTTTATAGTGTATTATTCTCCGTTTCCCTGTAACTTTCACTAATCTAATTATTCTTTAAATATTCGCTCCTCGATATGCGCAACCTATTTGCATTTCGTTCTATCTTAATTGATCTACTAGAGATTCCCTCAATCATGCGGCATGTCTGAAAAACCAATTGATTGACTTGTTGCCACGTTAAGCTGCAGTCAATGATCAGTTCAATAGATTTCCTGCTCCCTCGAAGTTTTTACTTGCTCTCTTATTGTGTTCCCTCATCAGGATTCCTATTCTTTTTCTTTCCCTATCCCCATTCTTTCTACTTTTCTTTACAACCTTCTCCTTCCCATTTCTCTGGTTCAATTTTTTCTCTAACATTAGCCGTTTTATTATTTTTTTTGTCCATAATTCGTCTTCGGCTCGATCATAGTTTACTTGCAGCTTCTTTCTTTTCTGTTTCTCTCTTGTTCTCAGTCGCCTTTGTGTGTCTCAACCATACTTGTGATGTAAATCACGTCTTATTCGAATGCCCCTTTATTTCCACAAAATGTGCAATCCCCTAAATTCTAATCGCCTGAGTCTAGGTGTATTTCACTGTAACTTACAATTCTTCAAGTTGACTGACATGCGCCAAAAGAGAGAAAAAAATACACGATTTACTTTTATATTTCACGAAAATAACTATATTCAGATAGATCCATCTGTGGTTGTAGTGCGTAAAATAATGACACAAAATATCCACCGTCGTCAGGGTAGAGCATAAAAAATGATAATACCTATGAAATTAAGTGTCATGAAGGGGTAGAAAATTTTCAATCGGCAAGATCTAAGGTATGTGATTAATGGAAACTGAAATAAAATGGGAAACAGAAACAGAATGCAAGGCCATCAATAAGATTAGACAACATTCCGCGATAAAAACATGAAGCAAGGTGTGATGAATGCGTTGCGCTTGTTATGGTACGATTAAAAAACTTTTAAAAAAAACAGACGAACCGAACTGCTGATCTACGATGCCGACTACTTTGAGGAGGATCTTGAAGACAAAAAATCACTAATATGAATACGCCAACGAATAAACAAATCGATACAATACAGAAAAGAAACAACGAATAATATATATATACATATATATAAATGACTACAAGTTGCATTAAATAGGAAAAGTGACAGTTGCAAGTGGGAAGAAGGGGAGAAATACGTAAATTCGCTACATTATACGCTGGCAGCAATGTATCCGGCAACGTTCGCGTAAATGGACAAGATATTTTTCCGGATACTTCTCCATTTACTATAAACGAGAGGTGCCATTAAAAAGAAAATAAATAAATAAAAGACAAAACGCTCCCACCCCAAATTGTGTCCACAATCAGAACCCTCTTTCTAAAATGATAATCATGATCTGTTTTCCCAAAAACGCACTTTCACCTGAGCGTTTTCCAGCTGAAACTCGTTGTACCCATATACCATTACGAAATGTTCCAGTTTGACCGTTTGAGAACTCCGAATGTCAGAAAATTATTTTTATTTCTTCCTCTTGTCTATATTTTAGCCTCTTCTAATGCTTCTTTTAACCGTCTCTGCTTACTGAAAACCTGTTTCTTGCTTCTTTACACTATCTCTCGTACATTTACAGATGACTAAACGAGAGCAGATGTCGCTAAATTTTAATGACGTTTTTAATTTGACAGTATAGTTACAAAAAAAAATAACGAAGGTGGTAATAAATTTCAGTGACAGGTATAAAATTTAAATGAAAATCAAACTGACGCAAATTTTACCAGTACGCGTAGTAAGCAATTAAATTAGCAGCCACTTTTAGAAAAAGGGGGTAGCTGGTTAATAAACGACGAAATTCTGGCAAAATTCGTCTACAGCAGTTTACAGAAATCTCCAACTTTTCCGGCATCCAAGGCCGTGTCCACGGCGGAAGGTTGACCCCTCCCCCCCCAGGAGAACTGATGAAATAGTTATTATAAATACACAAAAATCTGAAAAAAATCAAAAATTTAAAATAAACATTGATGATTTTTTAGGGTATTTTTACCTATCTTTAAAAGAAAAAAATAAAAGATATGTTTCATATTTTTAGGTACTCCATTAATATTTTATGCAAAATTTTTTATTACGAGTATAATTAATAACATATGTAATTTTTATTAATGTTCATATACGGGGTAATTCATTTATGTAAATTATTGATATATAAATCAAAATGATGGAAATTATTAATAGTACAAATATTAGCGAAAAACGTATTTTAATTTATAAAATAAATATGTAAAGAAAATTTTCATCCCCCCCAACAAAAAAAAAAAAATCTGGGCACGGGCCTGCCGACATCGCATCAGTCCATTTAAGACTTTTTGTTAAAATTAAATTATTTAAACTCTCATTAGTAATTGTAGCGAAAACTTTCATGCAAACTTTAATTACCCTTATATCTCAGCTCGGAACACAACTTTTTCGTAAATGAAATCGATGAATAAAGTTACACGCAACAGTAATTACTCATTTTAAAGTAAATTGGATTGTGTGACATCGCGAAAAAAGAATTGGCACAGCACTTATAAGTAAAACACATTTTATCAACAATATCAAATTCCTTATAATATGTGAGAATCTATATATCGATCGAATCATCCAGATAGATCATCCCACGGCGACACTACTATTTTAGTACGAAATACTATTCAACATCATCTAATTCCACCTTTATCAACTATTCAATTACAGACAACATTGCCATCACAATTAATAAATTATACTTTAATATGAATTTTTCACCTGTTTTTTGGTCCTCTAAATCAAAATTTATCTGCACAAACATTCCATTTCTTTTCTTCAACTTTTTGAAAATAAATTTATTGCGGGTGATAACTACAATTCCAAAAAACATATTCAATGGAGTTGTAGAACTGGGAATCCGCGTAGTAAGATATTACTTAATGCAATAAATAATCGTTATGAAATTTTCTCTTAAAGCGTACATATGACAGATATTTTGAAATAAACAAATATTAACTAATATAATTAATTCCAAACGCTAACTACATACGAATATACAAAACTAATACTGATATATCTATATTAAAGCATAGATTATAATTATATAGATAATTTATAAAACCATTCTATCCGCAAATTCATGTATGGTTAATTAAGTATTTTCATATGTTCCATTTGAGATTAAAAATTTTTATAAAATCAAATAAACCGTACGTTAAAAAATCTGCATTGCATGCAGATTTCAAAAGTTCCATTTATTTTTCGCGTCTTTTAAATATAATGCAACAGAATTCACAATACAATATTTAAAATTGTAAACTAAAACGAAAAATAATTCTAAATCAAACAACTTTTAACAGAATGAAACAAGGAGCAGGAAATGTGACGATAGAGGCATTGCAATAATGTTAAAAATTTAGTCAAAAAAAAATAAATAAATAAATAAATAAATAATAATTCTCAACTTCGGCCCTAAATGTCTAGTGCTATCCATTATTATACGACATGAAAAATAATCGGTTTTTATTGGTATCTATTAGATCCTAGGAAAATTGTGGTTTTTTATTTAGTGATACATTTCATTGTTCAGCTTTTTTTCCTCTAACTTTACCTTCTGAGCATAAAATCGTTTGCAATTAAATATCCAAATATATCAATTATGACATCTTTATGTATATATTTTACCTTTCTCGAGTTACTATAAAAATGGGAAGACATGAGAAATGCTCAATATCCACAGACACTATTGAACTCGCATTTAATAAATAAAATTAACATAAACACACTTTTTATATAATAATATTTAATTACTATTATGTTCCGGCGCGTTTCGAAACTGACGGCTTCGTGACCACTGAATGGTTACTAACATTACTTTATAATGAAAACAAAATATAAAACAATTTCAATTAAAAAAATCGATTATAAATGAGATTGACAATTATTAGTATATAATTAAAAAATGTAAAAATGGTGACGTTAAAAATTAAAAATTGACATATAAATGAACAGTGACTATATAATAAAAAATGACAGTACCAAAAAAAAATTAAACAATACAAGATGTAAGGTAAATAAAAATACTAAATTATTTTATAACGTTATCAGGCGGTTAGAAAATGTTATAAATTAAATATTACATAATGGATTATCATGAATACGAAAATTATGGTTAAAACAGATATCTTTATATTGTAATATGTCCAATGCATGATGTGCAAATACGATCTAAGAGAAAATGGAAATGTGCCTGAGAAATCCTGTTGTCCGTCAGGGGTGAATAGGCCAGCAAGGACCATCGCATGGCGAAGCAAGCCTCTACGATGGCCGCTTCCGAGAGATAGAGCTGGAAATGAAGAAAAGATTCGATCGAGATTTTTTCGTGGAGTTGGTGTTGATCTTTTCACACTTCTTCCGTTGAGGAATTCAAGTTAAACGTGAATTGTATTCATTCTAGTTCAGCTAGTTAGTAGTTTATTTTGTTATCGCAAAGTTGTGGTAATATAATTGGAAGTTAATTTTAAATTATCAATTTTAATAAGACCATTCCTCTTCGATCGATAACGTAACAACCAGGTCAGCGGAACAACGATTAAACAGACCACGGATCACCATCGACAACAATAATGCGCATAATATTTAATTAATCATATTTTCTTGATAATATTTACGTTGTTTATTCGTCGGCAGTCACAGAAAAATTGGTATACGGTAAAATTACCGATAATTTAAAAATAATAATAACAATAAATCAATAAACAAATCCACAATTGGCATCCCTGAGGGCATAAAAAGATAACGGGAACCGTTTCATTAGGCATTCTCTATGGGGATAAAAAGATAACGAGAATCGGTTTAATATTTAATAACGTAATAATTTTCTGTAAAATTTAACATATAACAATTAATAATATATTTTAAGATATGTAGATGTCGTATATGATTGTATCATTATTGGTTATAACATGTTCGGCTATTGAAGATTTTTCTATATATCCATATTTTACAACATAAACATGTGTTCCTATTTTGAAATTTCTACGTGTTCGTCTAATATATATATCTTATGGCGTGTATCACGGATCATTTAAAAAAACACCTAAACGATTATATTTATTATAACTAACACTGTTAACGTTTATTCATTTATTGTAAATATTATTATTTGTTGAACGTGATATTTTAAATTCAGCTTTTAATATATTAGTCATCTTACATGTTGCAAGATTTGTATAAGGAATTTTATCCAGTTTTCATCATCGTTATTATTAGTGTTTTTTCACGAGTTTAACATTTTTTTGAAATGTTTATTAAAAGTATGTATTATAACTATTATTTACTATTAATTTTATTATTATTATTAATTCGTTAATTCTCTCTTTATGATCCGACGGTATATTATATAAGTTGAGTAAATTAGAAAAGTAACCCTGATGGTTGTATGGTGTCAGCCGTAGTTTCTTTTCTATAAATATTTCACGTCAAAGTCCTAATTTAAGTCTAAGTAATATTCTATTATGACCGATTTCAATAGTATAATTGTTTATTAATTTGATTTATATAGTTTAAAAATTTGTTATAGTAAGCTGAATTGTAATTTTTTTGAAATATACAAGATATAAAAAATGATGCTGCTACTTTCCAAGTTTCTAATATTATTTGGTCCTCATAATATTAGAATTTGAGTAATAACAGTGATCCCATTTTTTTTTGTTAGTCTGCCGAGAAACCATTTGGCCATTGAAGAAATTATATGAATAAGTAGAAGCTGGATAATATACATATATAAAGGAAAATCGGGTCTATCAAGCAATTATAAGTAATTTACAATCTAGTTCTAACAAACATGGCCCACGAATAAATCGGAAGCATTCTGACATTCATATTGTGTAACACGTATATTACATAGGCCTAATAAAAAAAAAACGAAATATACGTGGGGCGTTCAATAAGTAACGTGACACGGCTTATTTCACGCCCACTGTTTGGCGAAACTGAGTGAAATTTACGTAGGAGGCAGAGGAGGAAAATACGAACAGAACGCCGTTTTCCGTGTTCTGATCTAATCAGTAGAGCTTCTGGACGCACGTGTGAAACATGTCGGTGATCCAAGCCGGGGTGAGTTACGAAACACGCGCAGTCACTAAATTTCTGACAGCTGAACAGGAGTTGTAAGTGCAAAAATTGATCGCAGACTGTACGTAGCATACGATGCAAATAGCATTATGACGCCTAAGTGTGTCTCAGAGTCAAAGGAAGCGAGTAAAGTGTGAATAATGAAAGGTCGGCCAAAAGCCAAAATTGAATGCTCTGCCGGAAGGTTCTCGCAACCACTTTCGGGAACCGGTGTGTGGACTCTCCATCTGTTGCAATTTCGTACACAGAAGGACTCACGTGGCACTTCATCGAGCGATTAATCGGAAGAGATATGGCTGCAGTCTGGAGAGCAGTGCTTTTGCACGACAATGCGCGACCGCACACGTCTGTTCTCGTTTGCACATGAATTAAAAATCAAAATTGGGAGGACGAATTTTCACATCCACCCTACTCGTCTGATGTGGAGGTACCTTTGGATTTTCACGTTTTCCCCGTTTGAAATGCACGGGAAACGTTTCGTAACAGACGACGAAATCACGGGGGCAGTAACGAAATTTTTCGCTAAATGCCCGGTTTTACCACGACGATATCGATAAACTCGTGACCCGGTACGATAAATGCCCTAATGTTTTTGGAAATTATGTCAAAAAATAAAGTATTTCTTCCAGTTTCTTTGTTTGTTTTTTTTTTTTCATAATTTTTTAATGCCGGGAAGGTTATTTTCGAAGCCACGTTACGTTATTTATTGAACTCCTTACGTATGTATATATATAAAAAAAATAAATAAATTAAATAAAAACGTTTAATAAAAATTAGAACAAAATGAAAGACTGAAGGCGTGCGAAAACGAGAACCGATTGCTGGTTGGGAGCAGTCATATCCACATCGATTTCGCCTTTGATGGATGAATGTGTATTAGCTGGAGCGGATAGAATTCCTTATGGAGCGGTTCGGACACTTTCTCCGGAAGCTAAATCCTTCATATTACTTTTTTTTAAATAAGTTATTAGAAACGGGATATCCATTAACGTCCGAGCAATCTTAAAACCCAGGAAAAATAAAAAGAATCACAACGTATACACAGACCTATTTCACTGCTCTTACGATGACATAAATCTACAAATTTTAATTTCAATTTTCTCAGAATTAGGTTTAACAAAAAAAAAAAAGAAAAAAAACAACCAATGAATATGCAATTATTTCTGTGATAAAACACTAACATCACTACTATTCCTAGGCAGAACTTACGGTTCTGTGAGAGTAGGCAAAAGTTTATTCCAAGGTAGCCTTCTGAGTCCTTGCCTCCTCACATTATATGCAAATAATATAAAAACAACTATACAGACATGATGTTAAAATTATTCAATATGCAGATGATTTAGTGATATATTCCTTAACACGACCACCATGAACAACACTACGAAATGAATTCAAAAATGTTAATTAATCTTACGGAAACATTAACGAATTACAAACAGAAATAATCGTGGAAAGATTCAAGGAAGTATAGCATTCAGAAAAGTAATCCAATCGCGTCCATTACTTAAAATAGATAGTTCTTAAATTAATTTAAAGAATTTCGGTAAATTCTTGGGAATTAAATTTAAAACTATAAATACAGTACGTAACCGAAAAAGGCCTAAAAAATCTTTCACGAAGTCTGACACAGGATGTAGCCGGGGACAGACTCTAGCTATTTATTGAAATTTTATAAAGCAATTATTAAATCATACATAGATTTCCCTAATTCTTAATCTAAATAAATCAAAACTGTAAACTCTTCATTCGAATTTGTCTAGGGCGTATGAAATCAACCTCATATTACTCCATCTTAGCTGAAATATCTGAACTACCAGTAAAATATTCTCTAAAATATACTATAGACCCTTTTTTTTTTTCTCACAGTTAGAGTGCAACACTATCTCAACTTACAAAACAATTACCTATCTCGGAGAATTCTCTAAGCAGACCTTGTTTGAAATTTATCTCTCTTCCACAACTAATACAAAGTGATAACACGCATTCACAATTAGTAATTTACCGTAATATACCAAAAACTAACCCTCCTTTGTGGGATGGATTTTCAAGAATCAATACGTTGCGTACAGACGAAAGTGATCGCTGATAAAAATAATCAAATACCGAAAATCTGGTCAAAATGAATATAGTAACAGACAATATACGTATTCTAAATGCGGTTTAGAAAACTCGATAGCCATGATCTCTAGCAGTGCAAATACAACAAAGAGAGTAGATTTAATTTCGTGAGAGAAGTTCGGAAGCAATGGGGAATACTCTACCACTGACTATCATTAAGTTGGAAAAATCGGCGTTGGCTGAACATGAAATAGTTAATGGACACACATATTAAAATTCGACGAAACAGAAATTTTGGCAAAGGTGGACAAATTCGAAAATCGAGTGATTAGAGAAGCCATCGAGATTAGCGCTGGGCGATTACGAGATATACTAATGGAATCACTCGATTATGAACATATCTCGAGATATTTCGATTACTACTTTTGTTAACTACTAATCATTCGAATGATCATTCGAATGATCACTCGAATTATCATTCGAATTATGATTCGAATCATCATTCAGTGTTTATTTACGAGAACTATTACGTAATTTTTTTTTTTTTTAATTTCATTAATAAGGTTAAATTTATTTCAAATTTTTATTTATTTTAATTTTAACGGTATTTTTTGACACATATTGATATCTTTATCGGCGAAATTAATGGTAACGACAGATTTATATTCAAAATTATATAATGATTGTGAATTATAGTTGTGCAAAATAATTCGATTATGAGAACTGAGAACATCTCATGAATACTAATAGTAATTATTAACATTAGTCATGTAGAATAGCTTGATTATACCGAGAATATCTTATGAATGCCGGTTATTTACATAAATTATGTAAAATAGTATGATTATGAAAACTATGACATTTCAATTAATTAGTAACATAATTTTACTGAATTCAGATTTGTATGTGCACGGATATAATAAAAAATGAATAAGAGACTATTTTTTTAAAACATTTGTGTACAACATTTTTTTATTCTAAAAAACAAAATTTAATAATAATAGTATAAAAATAAGAAAATGGTGTGCTTTTGTAAGGTACTTATATGTATAATAATAAAAAGTTTTTAAAGGGAAAATAAAAATACTTAAATTTATAATGGTACGGGAATATAACTAGACAATAATCAAGTTTTGGATCAAAATGTAGATAAAACACATTTATACTCGTGTATAAACTTACTATGTTGTTCGTACATTTTATTAAAATAACTTATATACACACAACATCTGTAAATGCAAAACTTAATAATAGTAAAAAATAGAAAAAATAAAAAAATGGTGTATAAAATTAATTGGTAACATAATTTTACTAAATTCAGATTTATACATGTACGGATATAATAAAAGATTAATAAAAGACTATTCTTTTTAAAAATTTATGTGCAACATTTTTTGTATTCTAAAAAACATAAAATTTAGTAACAATAGTATAAAAATAAGAAAATGGTATGTATAATAATTAAAAGTATTTAAACTGAAAACAAAAATACTTAAATTTATAATGGTACGGGAATATAACAATTAAGTTATTAAAAGTTGTTTTAATTAAGAATAAAAAGAAACATAACTATACATAATTAAACAGTAGTAACAATTTAAAAAAATATACATAAACACATTACAAAATATTTATATGTAAAACGCTTGTGTATGTTTTAAAATTAATTTTATATGTTAAATAAATTTTGATATAAAAAACACAAAATTTACAAAAAAACAGCACAAAAATATATACACAAACAAAAACAATCATAAAATACGTAATAGTTAAAGTTGGTATAACAAGTTTTAAGATTTAAATTATTAAAATTTTAAAATAATTATTTATCTTTGAAATTTATGTTTGAATTTAGAAACATTATTTCCTGTAATTTGTTTGATTTTAGGGTATTTCGTCTATCATTTAACGTGTACCCAGTCTTTGAAAATAATCTTTCACAGGGCACTGAGGTAGCAGGTATAGATAAATACTTGGTAGCTAAAATATAAAGTTCTGGAAATACTTTCATATGGGCTTCCCAGTATTTAAATGGATCATCTTGCCGTGGCAGTAATTTAGTTTCAATATACTGCTTTACCATTACCAAAGCTGATGACTTAGGTTCTGATAATGATGACTGTTGTAATACTTTTTTATCAAAAAATTCCCATGGATCGTTTTCGTCAGTGTTCTTATTTGAAGTATTTTCTCGGGTCGTTATATCTGTTTGAATTTTAGGTTTATTTTTATTTATTAAAGATGTTAATTCTTCAACAACCCATTGTTGTGCATTTGCAGCATTTTCTTCGGTACCAAAGCCAGACTTTTTAAACCGGGGATCCAAAAAAGTAGATTTTGCTACAATTTTTGTAGCTTCCAGTGATCCTAAACGGCAGGATATCGATTGTAAAAGTGCTGATCTGAGCTGTTCCCCCGCAGTTGTAACAGGTTCCACAAGTCGTAATCTATATTGTAGTCCTCTAATAAGAGGGACTACTTTCGACATAGTAATGTACTTCTCAGCAGACAATTCCTCTGTAATACGAAGGATTGGTTTTAAAATTATAGTACAGTCCGTAATAATGGACCATTCGGAGCCACTTAAATTTTCAGGAGTAACACCTGATGTTAATTCAGTTAATGCAACTGATAATGACTGTTTAACTGATATCAGCCTTTCTAACATGATATACGTTGAGTTCCAACGTGTCGCTACATCTTGCTTTAATTTTAATTCAGTTAAACCCATCTTATTTTGTTTTTGACACAATTTGTTAGATGCTATAGTACTATGTTTAAAATGAGAGACAATTGCTCTACATTTTATTAAAATATCAGCAAGTTCAATACTTGATGATAAACCTTCATTTATGGTGAGATTCAGTGTGTGTGCTACACATGGATGATGGTAATACTGCAGCTCTTGGAGGATAGCCTTTTTAATATTTGGTGCATTGTCAGTAACAACTGTCACAATTTTTTTGGTCAAATTATATTCTGATAAAATCTGTTTCAAAACTTCACCAGTGTTTTCACTAGTGTGAGAAACCATCACTTCTTGAACGGCTAATGTATTACAACATAACTTATTGTTATTAATGTAATGTACAGTAAGACCAATATATGACTTCTGTTTATTTGTCCAGTAGTCTGTGGTAGCAGATACATATTCAACATTTTCCAGATGTTTACAAATTTCCAAATGAACTTCCTCATATAACTGTGGAATTAACTTAGATGTTAATGTTTTCCTAGAAGGCAAAGCATATTTTTCATTGAGTTTTTTGGAATAACTGCAAAAACCTTTATCCTCCACTATTGATAATGGTTGATAATCTAACACAATCATTTCAACTAACGCTCTATCCATTTCTTTTATTTTATCTGCTGATAAATCACTTTCACTATATGTTAAACGAAGTTGTTTCTTTTTTTTTTCTGGTGGTAGAGCAAAATCATCGGTTACATTTGAAGTTTCAATTATTTGTTCCTGATGTTTTTGAACATCATCATCTTTAAATTGAACTGGATGCACTCGTTTTAAATGCTGACGTAAATTAGTGGTATTACCAAAAAATTTTAATTCTTTTTTACATATTCTACAGGTAACAATTTTTTTTTCTAAATTATGTGTGAAATGGTCCCATACTGCAGATTTCTTAAATGATCTCGGCATTTTTTTTAGAAATGTTCTTAAATCTAATCTATGCTCTTAAATTTAATCTATGCTCTTAAATCTAATCTATGCTGAAAAGAAGAATCAAATATAAAAAATTATGTTTCAAAATATAAATAATAACGGATCAAAAAATGTTTGTAAAATATATAACATTCTAATTAGGATCAAAGAATCTGATGTTGTAGGAGGAAAATAAGATGTATAGAAAAATATATGGTTAGTAGAAATAGTTAATAATGGCAATAATACAACAAATATTACAAATATTCAAATAGGATGAGAGAAAATATAAATATCACATATATTAATAAAATTTCGCACAGGCCATGCTAAGAATTCCATGGATGAACAAGGTGACCAACCGAGAGGTGTTGAATAGATGCAAAGTCGACAGATTGCAATTAATGGACGGCATAAGAAGAAGAAAAACCAAATTTATCACACATAAAATTTGAGAAGAAAGTCTTTTTAATTTGGCAACCCACGGTAAAATTTAAGGAAAAGCACTCAGAGGAAGGAAAAGAATGGAACTAACCAACACAAACATGGGAATTAATGGGTTTTTCCAGTTAATAAAATCAGCCAGATGCCGACATATACAGTGTTCGTCATGTGCAACGTCCCGAATGGGAAATGCTACCTTTATGATGATGATTCTTTACACCTATTCTTCAATAGTTTGCCTAATTTCACTCATCTAAATCAAATAATTTCAGCCGTTCATAATTTTTAGAAAGTTTTTTTTTTTTTTTTTTAGTGCAATATTTTACCATTATGATTATCAGCCCTAATCCCTGCCCACACAATTCAACAATTCTAGTATGCTATTGTACTCCATTTAAATATTAATTGAATTTTTAATTACTTACTACCGGTATGAAATTTTAAAAATCGTATTGTTTAGAATATTACACTTATATATTAATATAGGTTAAAATTATCTTAATAAAATAATATACACCCTTAAAAATTAATGTCTTATTTAAAATGCACAATATAATTCCAGAAAATAACAAATATTTAAAAATTTAAAAAAACAAGTTCAAAGCGCCACTAATGCTCTTACAAAACAATTGACACATGTGTTGTTCATAATATGAATGATTACTATATAATCGTTACTCGTCATTCGTCATTCGTTATTCATCACTCGTTATTCGTTATTCATCACTCGATTATACAGATCACTCGGTTACTACTTTTATAATCGATTATCAAAATTAGTAACTCGTTGATCACTCGATTATTAAAATCACTCGTAATCGCCCAGCTCTAATCGAGATCGAAATCAATGAAACTTTTAATAGAGAGGAGGGCCTGCAGCTCAGTTCGGCGTGGAGACCACTTATGAGTGTATTGAAAAAAAGCACAATTGATAAAGATAAGAAAAATTCTGCAAAAAATACTGTTACGTCCGAAACTACTGACGATTGTCTCAATTCAATGATTGTTAATGACGTGCCGATGATTATGGAATACCCAGACGTGATTAGGGTTGGAAATGACGCACAAAAAAGCATGGGTGACGGTGGAAATACCTTTGAAAAAGAAAAAAGGTATTATTTACGTAGTCGACTGAAACAGGCGAGTTAGATTTTTAGTTTAGTTTCTGATGATGGAATGTTCGAAACGTTAAATAGTTATGTTAATGTTGACGTGGTGTTTACCAAAAATTGTGATTTTAATATAATTAAGTTGTTTCGAACCCCAATTCTTACTTAAGCAAACTGCCATAAGAGGTTTTTTTTTTGATATTTCCGAGTGAAAATTTCTTTTTTTGTTGAAACTTTTACATCATATTCACTGATATTTTAAGAGTATTTAGAAAATTTTATATTTTCACGCATTACACCTAATACAAAAAGAGCTTCTTATGCGAGTGTCAAGAACCGTTCCTGAATATTTACCAATTTAATGTTAATACGCCGACAAGAGAAGAAAAGCCACTTTTTTTTTTCAAGTTCCATCTCTCGAGATACTGTTAATTTGTTTCCGGGATGTCCGCCTTCTTTATTCAGTTCTTTTTCTTTTTTTATAGCTAGAGATAAAGAAACTTCGTACACGACGGATCTTGCAGAGTACATATTTTCTACAATTGAATAAGTTATTTCGACTAAGCCAAATCCAGAATTCTGCAAAAAAAAAAAAAACCCTTCTAAACTTATTGCTAAAGGTCTCATTGTAAAAATAAAACCTCCGTTGAATTCCAATGCAGTATTTATTATCGAACACGAATTAATTAGCTGCTCATTGTACTCGCACTGCATTAAAATTTTAAATCTCAAGCCTTGTACTTGTAACGGATTTTTTACAAATTGCTGCAGGTGAAATAGCTTAAAATACCATGGTGACCACTCAAATATAATTTTTAAATTCCCGGTTTAATCCCGGTTTTCCAGTCCGAATCCTCGCAGTTTTCCCGGTCCAAATCTTCCCGATTTCCTGATTACTAGAATTGTACCAAAAGTAGAGTAAATTATTTTTGTAATATTTTAAGTGAAGTACATTAAAAAATGCATTTTTTTTTCTTCATATTAAAAATATCGTTTTTGGCTATTTTCACCTTTTTTCCAATTTTACAACAAAATTCCTGACTTTTTCCCGGTTGGGTGGCTACCCTGAATACACAACCGTAAATTCAGGAATTCAGAAGAAAAACGTTAGTGTCGGTGTAACTCCTATATCTCCATTTGCTAGTAATTTCTTCGCTGACGTACTAGTAAATATGCTATTCAATTTTCAACAGTGCGCCCGTTTCCCGAAGACTTACGCTTTCTGCTCCTATCAGGATGCACTCTTGCATTTCTCGAACTTTTCCGGTCTATTCTGCACTGAAATATCCGCGATAAAAAGAATAAAAACGGGTAAAATAGCGTAAAAAGAAAACAGACGTATCTTACCGGAACGCAAAGACCGAACAAAATGGTCGTCAGTTGCGTTTATTTTAACTGTGTTTTACAACAAGCAAGAATCGTAAACGGTTCGAGCGGACGGCTTTTCTTTACAAAAAGCACGAATCGTAAAACGGCGGGTCCCAAATAATCGTAGTAGCTAAGAGTCGCGCGACGGTGGCAGCTGTCAGCGCGCTCGAACATCAAAATCGTTTTAGGCGAATTTTGAAAAATCCTTTTAACCACGTACTTTACATGAATTTTAGGGGTGATTTAAGCGAAGCGCACACCGGTGCGAAAAACTTTCGGGACGCGGGATCGAGTGCGAAAAAACGCAAGGAAATTTTCCCGCTTCACTGCGCACACCGATGCGAAGTGGGAACTGCAGATCGCGGAAGAAAAAGTTGCATTGTGCCTTGTTCAGTTGAGAAAATGACGTCAGATGAAGATGAAACCCTTTTGCTACTTGCTTTAAATCATGATCTACTTATATCCTGACCTACTTCTCTTCTGAACAAATTGTAACGTTAACATAAATACCTTCTACTGACATTTGTTGATAGACATATATTAGGGTGGTACCTTAGGAGCAAATATTTACATAAGGTGACAGTCGCAGCGTTAGTCATTTTGGAGCAGCCACCACACTCCTGAAAAAGCGATCATTCTGGTTTCTTTGTTCTCGCTTAATTTTCGGATCCGTTTAAATAAAGTCTTTTAACCGGACACTAAATCTCGTACTGGCTTTTTCAGTCGCTTGCTGCGTTCCGCGCTACATTGTTAATTCGCCGTCATTGTCATCGTCACTGTCACCGTCGAAGAATATATAAATAATTAATGCTGAAAATATCGCATGGTTTTTTGTTTTTGATTTTTGATTTTCTAGTCTCTTTAGCCAGCATGGTTATCGTAATGTTAGAATCGGATAGATATGTACAAGGTACATTCAGTTCTCATATTACAAAACTACCTATACGTTATAAATATAACCTATTCGTTATAAACCTATACAACCATTTTCATTCAATTCCCGTCAGATGTCGTTCCATACTCGGTCCTTCGCACGAGGATTTTTGTAACTTTTGTGGCTCAAATTGAACAAAATCTGATGTTTTTTCACTGCCTCAATCTACTTCTCCGTTTGAGACATCGTGAAAGATTGACGAAAAAAGGAGCAAGATCGTTGGGGGATGCGGGAAAACTGTGTCAACTGCGAACCGACGAATGTTCGCAGTAAATGCGGTAAATTTAGTGGGATCCCGCTTTGGTCTGCGCTCACTCATATCCCACTATATCATTACGTCCCACGCAAATTTCGCACTCTATCCCGCAAGTTTTTCGCATCGGTATGCGCTCTGCTTTATGTGAAAAAAATCGATTTTTTTGACTACACAAGGTGGTGAACAACTCTCTCAAATAAAATATTAAACTGTCCGCACAAAAAAAAAAAAAAAAAAAATCAACTCTTAGGTGTCTACCAAATTATCGCAATCGTATCGCTAACGATCTACCAATCACCGGGGAAGACCCACCGAAAACAGTGATGCGCACAATTTTATTTATTCATTAATCATCGTTATTATTTGTATTTTGTACATGTTTATTGATGGTATTTTTAGCGATCAATCAGTACTGAAAAATGTCTGAGAAACCTTTAATCAGCATAAAATTCAATTAAGTTTGTCGATCATAATTTAAATATTTCGCCTACGGTGAAATTAAGATCGCGATGGAATCCCGGCGGACATAAAAACAAAAACAAACTGACACCTGTAGCAGGGAGAATACTACACGATAACTAATTAAAATAACGAAGATAATTTTATGTAACATCCCCTGGCGGGGGGGTTAAATGATTAAAAAATCAAACCGTATCATACACATATACATATACTTGTATATATATACGTATGCGTGTGGGTGTGTATATAAAATTAAATTAAATCTATAATGCAATTATACATTTTACATAAAATTATATTAACTGGAAAATCTTGAAGATGAAACTTTTTAAACGATTATCGTTACTCTATTAACCAAAAAAAAAAAAAAAGTGCCCGCCTTAACATTTCCCAAAACCATCATTTTATATGTGTAAATTCAGCTGGAGAAAAACACTTTGCCTCGATTTATTAAGTGTTTAGATTGTGAGTCACGAATTGTTTTTCTACAAACCATGTTATAGGTTAAAGATTGGCAACCGGTTGATTTTATTTCATAACCGTATGTGCAGAATCAGTTGTAGCAGTAGGACACATTCAATATACTTCCACTTCTTCCGACAAAACCGGACGCATATGTTCATTTTGACCGTGCGACATACGTAGAATTCATTCACCGGTCACGTTTCATATTTGCACTTTATCATTTCCGTAATTAACCGACGAGCAGACAACAGTGCGTTCAGCGAAACAAAAGTAATAAAAAATTTCAGTTCCGCTACAGAAACGGATATGCACGAATACGATCGAACGATGATATTAATTTCCCTTGGCAAAACTGACCATCTGGCACGTTCTTCTGCATCATTCTTCGTAAGCATATACTTCGGGACATAAAAACAACATAGACACATCCAACTAAATGACCGGGAAACGTATTATGTGGATTAATTAAGCTGCAGATATTGTAGAAAACTTTAAACATACCACATTCACTTGTACTGGAAGTCGGAAATTTCGTTACAACCTGTAGTGATTTACTTGGTTTAATAGCCCTCAGGGATGCCAACCACGAGATCCTTGGCACTCGTGGATAATTTTACATAATACAGTGTTTACATAGTAAGGAAATATGTGGTTGTGAAAAGTTAGAAAATGCAAATGAATTTAAATCCCCTTTGGGTTAACATTAGACAAAGGTCTAACATGGAGAAACCATATAGACAACATTGCGGGTAAAGTTAGACAAGCTATTCCAGCACTATACAAATTAAAACGGGGTATGACATACAAAAGCCTAAGATTATATTTCGAAGCTGTAATAATGTCAAGAATTAAATACGGAATCGGAATTTGGGGTGAGGCGAAAATTACAGAAATGAGGAAAATCAACAAATTACAAAAAAAATGTCTAAAACTGGTCTTACACAACGAGAACAAGACGGGCGCATTAGATAACATCACTTGATGGAACAAAAATAACGAAATGTCACCAAAAATGCTTTATATTATTACAGCAAATTACTGAGTGTGCTAAACTCGGAGATAGGCAGTTACCAACTAGAACAAGAACGTACAGGACTAGAAATTGCGATAAACCTTGCTGTGCACGATCTAGGGGGATTAATAGTAAAATAGACAATGTAGAGGAAGAGGTATTAATTAAATTAATGGGGAACATACCAAAAGAAATTCGTAATGAAAAAAATCTAGAGAGATGGAAAAACAAGGTTAGAATATGGTTGATAGTATGGTGTAAAGAGCAATAGAAATATAAAAGTAATAATAATAATAATAAATAAATATATATAAAAAAAAAAAAAAAAAAATGGTGTCGTAATAATAGTAATAACCACATATATATTTTGATGACATTGATATGAGACTCGCTACGATCTCCAGCTTTAAGCTGCTAATGAAAGTGTGATAGTTTTATAAAAATTATATTGTATCATTGTATATATAAGTTAATATATTAAGACATTATAATAAGAAGTAACAATTCAGATGGTGGTATAATTGTAACATATAATATGATAAATAAGGAGAGTGTGGATTATTTTGTAATATAGTAAGATATAAGCTAACAATTTCTATATTGTAACATAAAGTAGCACATAAGTTGATGTTATATTAAACAAATAAATAATATAATTATGTTGGGACCCACAGACGGGCTAGTGGCTTGTGGGACCCGCAAATTAAAAAAAAAAAAAACAAAATTATTTCGAATATTAATTTATTACTAATAAATTAATTTTTATGTTTTATTTTAAATAATACATTTCGGTTAAATTCCTACACCCATTTTTCTTAAGCGGCCAACTGCTGAAAACACAATTATAAATAAATAAATATATATATACATATATAAAAGAAAATAACGACAACGATTAACGAAAATAGATAAAAATTATACATAACACTCGCTGCAGTTGCTGGATGTTCGTTGATCCTTTGTTGGCAGACGGGCGTACGTTGACGGCTTGGAATCGTGATACATAGGGACGCGATTATCGATAGTGAAATCTTTTAAGGTTGATGTTATTAATTACATTGAAAAAGAAACGAATTTTAAAACGATCGGGTTGCTCGGACCTTCTTCGATCAAAATTGTTTCGGTTAACGAACTGATTCTTTTATACAAAAGGTTGGCCTGTTTCGCGAATTGACTAGTTCATGGATTAGGACTTGATCAACATTTGACAACAAAGACTCACTGAAGATTGAATCAATACTCCGTACCTTCGTTCCGGATTTTTCTTTCTTTTCCGTTTTTCCTTCGAACGATCCCCATCTCTCACTGAAGAAGATCCGTTCTTTTGCCTACCGATAACCGCGCGCATCCGTTAAAGGCGAAATCACTCTCGAAGCAACAACCCCCAGCCAGCAACCGGCTCTCATTTACTTACATATTCACTCGCTCTACACGTTATGATTAATTTTTTATTTATTTATTTTCTTTATTTTACAATTTTTACATTTCTTGTTATGTAATGTACACGTCACAAATTGATAAACGTAAATTGGACAATCGAAAAACAGCAGACACAGAAATATCTTCATCGAAAATAGGAAGCCAGCGCATCACTAGTAACTCTCGATATTGTTTAGATGATACTTTTTAACAATCCCTTCTTTATTCTTGTAAGATCCATTTATAACTTTGCCGAATTCGAAATTAGTACCGGGAGTAGTGTAAAAACAAAATATCGCTTCCTATTAGTTACATCCGGTATTTTAAATTTCACTTGAAACGATAAAAATATAAAACAGATGAATAATTAATAATATAAAACATAACTACACCGATGCCAAAACTGATATAATTCAATTGACGCATAATAACGATAGGTATATTAGAGATTCCAGATGTAAAAACAAACCGCCTGCAAAAATCACTTGTACATGGTAACGGATTTTTCTGACACAAATTAAATTTTTCTTTAACAATGATACACGCAGATATGTAAATTGTTTTAATTATGTAAATTTGTATTACGACTGAAAATTCAATCTATTATTATTATTGATCGCATGAAAAATTATCGCAAGTAATTAGTCCGCTAAATTATCATGACGACTCAAAGATATTCATCAGTTAACCATTTGCTTGTTAAATGTGTTCCCGCTGTACGGTGTCATAATCATCGTCACCGATATATTAGTTTAGAGAACGACGACGACCCGTCATTGCTGATAACGCATCCGAATTTGTTATTAAAAATTAGATTCTGAAAGAAAACACGCAATAAACTCATACTCGAAGTCGCCGAAATAGACTAAAAATATTGGTAGTCAGTCGTTGAAAATTAAAGACTTGTAAGGCATAACGTTAAGAAAAACGTTAATAATGTGACTCACTCTTCAAGTAAATACCAGCCAATCGAATTGACCGGTAATTTGAATGCGAAGACAAAAAGCCAAAGGCAGTGCAAGAAATTCGCTGAATGCGACACTTGTAAAAGAGTAGAAAATTTTACTGCTCCTACCACTAATAATAATTGAAAAAAAAATTTCCGGTGTAAATATCACGTACCAAAAAAGCAGATTGGTAATAGATCGTACCTAAAGTACGTCAGCGCTAGCAATGAAGTCTCAAAAATAACCAGACTGTGGTGAAAAGCAAACATACGGCCTTCTTCGTAAACTAAACGAAGATTCGAATGAGCTGAAAAATTTCCACGCAATTTCTCACATTCCTATAATATCTTTCAATGAGTTTTTCTTAACCGAGCAGCCAACAAACAAGATCGAAGCTTAATAAAATAGCAGACATTGGCTTCACCAAGAAAGTCCTTTACAGGTCAAATATTGAATCTAACCTAGCACATTGAGAATGGGATTGTGAAAAGCGAAAAGTTACCGCTGTCATGAACCCATGTGCTGTGTCTTCAACTCCGACAAGAAGCTTATAAAAACTATTGAACAGAATTACAACTTCACAAAAATAGCAATCATATCGTTAAAGGGAATCGGCGATTCCATGTAACATTATACGCGTGAAAGTATTGGTGAGGTGGTAAAAGAATGAACTAGACCCCAGGATAGCGCACTATCACTAACACCTTCTTTTAATATGTACACTAACGATCAATCAGTTGTGGAATACATTCGTCATTTCTTACATACTGAAACGTCACAGTTTAATTCTGATCCTCACCCGAGACATGCCAAATGTAATATTAAAATTTAATTTTTATGCCCTCAGAGATGCCAACCACGATATCTTTTGATATTCGTGAATTTAGTTATTTATTGTAATCTAAATTATTATTATTATTATTATCAAGTTTTATATAGGCGATATTTTAAATTTTATATTGCGAAATATCCCTATACATCGATTTTTCTAGATTGACTGGCCGCTAAAAAGACAATAATAAATAAATATTATATACAAATGTTACACCGATTAATTAAATAAGTAAAAGGAAAATTGTATGTATCACTGTTGTCGCCGGCGGTGATACGGTGCATATTGAGTTGGTAGTTTCTGCTATCTCTGTGGCTACGGCTCATCATTTCCGATCGACATTAACCGCGAAATATTTACGTTTTTCGACTATTCACGGTCGCGTAATTCAACTAACAAAATTAACGGTTGTTCTGACGAGCGATCTGACTATTAACCGCTTAATGAGTAGAGACTATTTCACCGTTTTTTAGCTCGTGAAGAAACCCTTCGCAATTTGTTTGGACTAGATCATTAAAATTCTCGGTTAAAATTGCACATCGTAATTTACATTTGTTAACGTTTCAAATAGCATTGCTCTCTATCTATCCATCTTCAAAACTAAAACATAACTGTCACGAAGTTTAAAAGACACTAAGTATAAATAACAAAGTTTGTGTAACAACTTAATTAGCTAGTCGATTTGTGATAAACCAGGTATTTCCTCCTACCGCTCATTGTTTAATGTTTTTCATTTGACCAATCACAAGCGTCCAATTTATATTTAACGGAAACGGATAAATGAAATTACCAATATACATCCTAACAGAGTTATGCGATTAGGAAAAGAAAAACAAAAAAAAAAAGGAAATTTGAGACACTAGTACAAGTAAGAACTATCCGGATAAAAAAAAAAGAATGCAGATACGGGTTATTCATTTAACGGGAACGGCATTGGATAAAAACGTGGATAAATTATTAAAGGTCTAAATTCTGCAGTCACCCCGATGAAAATTCCAACTGAAGAGATTATCAATAACACAGAAAACAGATTAAAAAGTGTAAACGCCGAAATTGCACAAATTGTTCGGCAACTGCATACTCCAATTTTAATGTAAACCTCCTAAACCCAAACCTAACTCGTCACGTGAGGAAAGATCACAAGAAACACACAAAGATGTGTGATCATTTCGTAAGTAAGAGCATACAATTAAATTTAATGATATAAAGTGGTAGCTAAAATTGATCGGTTTGATATATGGGGTAAATTTGGGAAACGATTGCAATAGAAAAAGAGAAAAAACTTTAATAAACAGGATGGCTTTAGATTAGATAAAAATTGGAAGCCTGTAATTGGTCAAATTAGAAAACGTTAAACAAAGGTAAGTAGGAAAAATACATGACTTAATAAAAATCGACCAGCTGATTAGAGTTGTTACAAATTTTGTTATTTATACCTACGGTCTTTCAAATTTCGTGTTCTATGTATGTATGTTAGTTGCGATGATACACGCAAAGCAATGCTATCCGAAACGTTGACAAATGTAAATTACAACGTATGGTTCTAACCGAAAATGTTAATAATTTGCCAAAAAAACAACCAACAATGCGAAAAATCTCGATCGGATCTTTTCTTCATTTCGACCGCTACCTACCGGAATCGATCACCAAAGATATGCTCCCAGAGCCATGCGAGATAGTGCTTAATATAGGCTATTCACCTCTGATCAACAACAGGATTTCTCAGGCTTACTCACTTTCTCTCTCACACCGTCTGCCGTTATTTTTTCTTTTTATTTTCTTTTATTTCATATTTATTGTACATGTTTAACTATAATGTAAACATTAATATACAGACGTGACACCTTACAATAATAACTCAACATGAAACTTCGGAAAAAGTGAAAAATACATTATAAACCCAGCGATTGAACACAATTCGACATACATCACAGGATCGATCATCTGAGGCCGAATCTATCCAAACCGAGACCTACTGTGTTTCCCTTCTGAAAACCGCGAGGCAAAACGACAACGAAAAAAATCCGCCGAACATAATTGAAACATTTCAAACAACTTAAGTATCTAGGCGTAATTCTGAATAGGTTACTCGCTTATAAAACGTGCTCCGAGGCTGGAGCCGCGCAGCAGTACACGCTCGATATTTTCCCCTGATGCCTGCAGAAAATCTATACCAACAAAGCTTAATTGCCCCAAAGTCGACGTGAAACAGCATCGAGGAAAGATAAATCAAAAGCGATAAATGATGCATCCTGCGTTGTGGATAGAAAGAGCTGGCAAAATATTGGTTAAAATCCGGACGTAATTTTATGAGAACAGTTTCACACCCAAACAATAAATATAGAATGCAAATCCGAAGGACAGGCTAAAGTGGCTTTCTTATGACTATTACCTCAAATATAGGAAGCGAAAAATACTGAACAGAATGAGAAACGGCGCGGCAAAACGTAACTTTTCTTTGGATATCGTCAGCTACGTAAGCAGAAAATAAATCAAACCACGTTGAATATTACTCCTCTAAATTATAATAGGCAAACTATGAATCATATGGCACAATGCCCTAGAAAATGTGAACTTCATTATTGACCAAAAATTCTGAATTGGATGCAGTATTGACCCCTATCAATTGACTATACTGTGCGAACTATAGACATTCAGCCAAGTATTTTCAACAATCGCATAGAATATCATTTAAGTGTCCGTCAATGTTATCTGCCAGCCGTATTGGGCAAAATGGATTTCCTCTCTTAAGTTCATTCTCTATGAAGATGTTCAGGGCACGGTATGTGTCTTGACCGTAGTAGACAGACTTCCAAAGAGGGGGACCGCTCTAACGGGCGCGATCGATCGGGCGCAGCCTCTTTCGGGCGCAGGCGAACTCAGACCTTTTAACAGACCACCTACGGTGATTTTCAGGTATCATCCGTTAAATGTTATCATCTGTGTTAGTGAGAAACACGAGTTACCAAATACTACTATCAGAAATTCCGTCCAAAAAATACCGTTCTTCGTTAACGATTTAGTTTTTCCGCGTGTACAGCATGTTATATATGCATATATAATCACAAAACACATATCTTACATGATTTTATTTAGTTATTCTTTTTTTAAAAATATTTTCTATTTTTTTTTTTTTTGAAATAACGACTTCAGCGTGAAATACTGATAAACAGACTTTCGCGATGTAAATTTAAGAGTTCAGTTAGCAATAGTGATACGAAACGGACGAAAATTATTAATATTAATAATTGGTCAAATGCACTGTCGGTTTTATTCATTTTTTTTTTTTTTGCTAACGTATAGTCAACCGTATTTAAAAAATTACAAACTATCAACTCTACGTTATTTAAAGTGTAACATAATTGGATTGAATTTGCTTCTGATACATATTCCTTATATTATCCTTCTCTTTTATTCGTATCTAGCAAGTTTATTTGAGGATACGTTTATTAAAGTTTTTTCTGTTATCTACGATTTTAATTATATATTTAATTCATTGACGAATAAACCCTGGTTTCAGAAAAATATCGGAAAAGACAAACAAAGGCGCAAAATTTTTTAAACATAAACACATTTATGTTAATACTGGGCGAGAAATATATACGATATTACAAATTAAAAATTAAATATCTTTGTTTTGAATTTAATATTATGTAAATGTAAATTATGGTAATCTTTAAATTAACTCACAGAATGTTCAGTACATAAAACATCCTGCCCGGCTAACTTCTTTTTTTTTTTAGTTCGTTTAGAAAAATTTTCAATCTTCAAAACACTGCACTAATATTATTTTCTTAAAAATTTTAATAAAGCCAATAAGGAAGAAGCTTTCAAACTTTGAATTTGTTTAAATAATCCCGATAAATGCACTGCGGGAAATTATATTTTAAAAATAATGGATAATTTTCTTCTGTATATAAATAGGCAAAGACAAAACAGTTCAGTACCTTCTTCTCCACTTTCTATTTACCGATTTTCTTGCTTTTTTTTCTGTTTAGTAACTATTGATGATCTTTAGAGCTATCAGTTGAAGCGTTACGATAGGTTTTAGTTATTTTTATATACTCTCAGGGATGCCACCGCGGTTTCAGATTCGCGGAATTATGATTTTTTAAATTTAAGGTTGACTTTTATTAGAACCTTTCCAATATTTGATAAAAATATTTGTTTATTTGGTTTAACTTTACAAAGAAATTTCGATACAGGTCGACCTAGAAAAACACCGGATAGATAAAGATATAAATATACGCGGATATACAATTAGAAAAATATATATTATGGTACGTATCACTCTGGCTGGGTTACTCCGGGACCGGTAGATACTCCTTTGACGGACCGACGCACGATGGAGGCTCTTTCCGACGACGATAAGGAAACTTGTTGTTTAATTGCGAAGTCGAACAGTTTCATTAAATATTTCCCACCGATCGGGTCTCGGACCTTTCCGGATCGAAATTTCTTTCGTGCAAATTTACTTCGGACCGTTAATTTCTCGACGACACGACACGCGGTCTCGCTGACCTTTTTTCTTTTCTTTTAACCGAAATCAACTCGCGACTTAACTTCGCTCTCGGCAAGCAAGGAACTAAAAACTGGAACTCGCTCGTCTGCCTTTCTCCTTTTTTGTTCGGCATTTTTTTGATCTTCATTTCTTCCGAACCGGTCTCCTCCCCGTCGCAGACCAGCCAATCATCTCTTCTTTTTTTTACTGATCATCGCGCGCATTTATTCCCTCACTTGATTTCATCAGTCCATCGCTCCCCAGCCAGCAACAGGTTCCCACACATGCGCACACTTACACTCACACCATTTGTTCTTGGTACTTTATTAAATTTATTTATATATATATTTATTTTAATTCTCTTTAAATGTAATGGTCACATTACACAGTACACAAAATTTTGGAAACAGTTATCCTTTTTGTTTCGTATTTAAATAAAAAAGTAATACAAAAAGTGAAGAAGGAAATCGCTGCAACCAGTAAATCTGGTCTTATTGAAATGTTTTAATTTTTCTTAATAATCATCATTATTGGCTTTTTTAAAGTGTACTAAATCTTAAGGTGTCATTTAATTTTTGTATTGAAAGTGCATATAAAAGTATATGTTCTCAGATATATAATGAACTAATGTATAAGAGTGGGAAAAAATTTTGGAAATATACAAATTCATATACATTTTTCTAAAATTTTTAATGATAATTATGGTCGAATTTGGACCATTGGGGGAACGCTAGTATTTATAAACATGTGACTGAAGTGGCAAACTGTAAATATATGAGATACATCTACATTGCAAAACGATTTAATTAGCCCAGAATAACACTCCTACTGAATAGCATTGACTCATCAAATTAAATGACGAATTAAAATCACAGTTTTTATAATCTTTTCGTATTTACCTGAAATTGCGTACAAGCCAGAATATATAAATTGGCATATTCCCCGTTTTTAGAATTAACTTAAAAATATTAATGTGGTGAACATTAACGTCCCAAGTCCAAGTAAAAGCAGTTAGTGAAAATTTTTATACATATAATAATTGAAAGTTTTTAGAATATTTATTAATTAATAAACTGGCGTACCTTGGCTTATAGTTTTCACAAAATTAAAAATGCAGTATCGTGATTTTATTTTTTATTTTCCAGCTACTAAGTCTTAATTAGTAACCTACATGTTTATGCCAGGTGTAGGAGTAATCACATTCTTTTATAATCTTTTTATACCTACCTGGAGAGTTATTTCGTTTCGGCCGCAACACGATTCGCCTCGTTGCATTTCGACTACATCTTTTTTCCAAGTAGACTTAGTTTAGCCTTAGTGAGTTTTTAATTTTTTTTTCTTCTATAATTATCATATTTAAGGCGTAATGAATCAAAAAAACAACTGTGAAAGTAGTAATTAATTTGTTTAGAAAATAAACCAGCTGTTTTCAATGCTTCTTTTGCGTTCGTATATCGCAAAAAGAATTATTTTTGGTTATAAAGACTTGAAGTTCTGATTATGTATTCGTTTAGCGGGTTATTTCAATAAAAGATTTCAGAAAGAATTAGTAGATCATAGGAATAATTTCCCTCTGTGACAAATTTTCTGCTTTCAAAGGAAATCCATGTTCTTTATAATAAATTTTTACATTCGCAAAAAAATAAAATTAAATTAACTTTAATGATTATGAAAAACTACTAAAAAAAATCGTTTATTACTTTTAAGAAATTATTCTTCTATTTTTATGTTTATTTTTAACGAAACCCATTCGTTTGAGCCAAATCGACTGGTCCTGTTTTTAATTTAGTATTATGTAAATTGAAATTACGATAATTCATACTTATCATATTAAATCCTTGGCGGTTGACACATTATGCTCAACTGCTTTGCTGTATTTGCGATAAAATTATATTATATTTTTTTTTTATTTATTTATTTATTTTTTCTAAAATCTAGTTACCTGCAAAATAAATATTTTAGAGCTAGATATTTAATTCTGCACGTTATGTAACACGGATTAATTACTTGGAATCATTTTTTCTTATTACTGTGAAATATAACCTACATAAACCAGAATTCATTTTTAAACCATGCAAAAACATCAATAAAGCAAGCAGCTCATTTAGTAATAAAATTAACATAATTAAGTAACAAAAATTTTCCGATTTTTAAACAATTTGACATTCTTAAAAGTATATATTTGTTTTATAACCGTTATATGTAATTATTTTAGAAAACAAGTATATATTGATCGCCTGTGAGTATTCCAAAAAAATACAACAGCACTAATAACATATATGCGGAAAATAATTTTATGAATTATTGTAAACTGCTCATGTTTCTCAAACGGGCGTCTATTTTTTTTTGTCGGTTCGGTTCTCACCATGGGGGATTTCCTGCGAGTGACTGAAAAGAGGTAATGAATAGGACTCGAATATTTTACAATATGCGAATCTGTAGGACTAAAAGAAGAAGAAAAAGTAATAAAATTGTCATGGAAAAAATCGTACATTTTTCTTGGAATTGACTATAGGTCTATTGTAAAGCAGTTATTATTTCGGCGGAAGAAGAATTACTAGAATATTTTTCGAATAGACTATTCTTAATAATGACCGTAGTACGGAGAATTAACGAATGAAACTGTTTTCTGTAAATAAGTGTAGCGCTTTAGTTTGTTTATTTGACCAAATCCTGAATAGCTTCATAAGAGGTGAAATTTATTTACCTGCTTGTTCATAACCCGTACTATTTGCTATTCGGTTTTAAATTTCTAAGAAAATGGTTAATTTTCTTAACAGAAGAACATAACAAAATGTGCAATAAATGCGTGTAAAACATGCCATTATTGTTATTTTTACTTTTCTGTTCCGAAAAAAAAAAGGATGTTGACATATAATGGTTTCTGTCATTCGTCTATGAACGTGATATAATATCAACAAAATAAAGAAAACATAGTCTTATTGATAAAAGCAACCAAGTAAAAAAAAGAAATATGTCGATTGCGACAAACGTTTGTTGAAAGTCGCAACATATTATAATCAGCTTCAGTCTGAAGATTATCTTCGTGGAGTAGCAGATAATGTAATTAGTTAACTTTAGTGTTTGCATGTATTATAGGTATTATTATTATTACTTATATGTAATATTTTGAAATTGTTTATTTCTAAATTTTTAATTAATGTTATTATTATTATATTATAATTGCAAACTCTTATTTTGTTGGGAAAACGTGAAAGAGGAAAAACATAATTTTTAATTCGACTAGCTGTATGAACACTGGTTGTACCTTCTATATATATATATGGTTTGAGAAATTATCATTCCTGCGGAAAGGGGGGATAATTTCTTTGCGACAGTTTTATCGCAATACATACTATAGGTTTCAAATTGTTGGTAACTTAAATATTGTTTATGCGTGTTACAGAAAATACCTATTTATTAAATAAAACTGTATCCATTTCATATAAGAAAGATTGATTCCTTATCGAAGAATAATGAGGATATTGTTCCAATTTTTGTGATTTTTGAAAATTTCAGTTATTACTAAACGACCAAACATTGTAATTTGTGTAGTATGCTGTAAGCTAATTTAACAGGCTCAGCTTGATATCGGCACAGTTGTGTTTAAGCCGTATGTGAAAAAAAGAAACAAAAAAAAACGACGGCCTAGAATATTATTTTTCTTATAAATATGTTCAAAATTTATCCTCTTCTCTTCTCCATGCCTACTTCATGCGACATTTTATGTTTTCGTTTACTACAAAATATGCACGCAGGAGCAAGTTCATTTTTTCATAAATATTAAATATTTTTTTCTTTCTGTGCGTTTTACTTTTAGGCCAACTGAGGTTAAATCTGAAAAAGCAACCTAAAGGATTCGAACAAAAATAAAAGCAAATATACTAAGGCTAACTGACAAATCATTCTGAATAAATTAATGAAATAACTATATAAAAACAAATAGGCGATCGTGCTCATTTTAACAATTACTCATTTATTGTTTGATCACATTTTGCCTCAACGCGACTTTTCTGTTCAGCAAATACAAAAAGAAAACAAGCAAGCGTACGGATAATTTAGTATTTGCAACAACATATCATAAGTATCGAAATGCAAACCGGGTAAAGGACCTTGATTGATGTGCCCAAATAAATAAATAAGACTGAGGTCGAAAAAGGTAATTCTCAGTTATGTTTTGCGGTCATTACCAATAAGCAGATATAGAGAACTAAATACAGCTTCTTCCATATTATTCACTACCGTCACTAAAGAATTTTTTTTTTTTTCAAAATAAAACCAAAAAACCTTTAGTAAAGAAAGCCGATATGATGAGAAACAGAAGTCAAAAAAGTTACTATTATAAATATTTAATGTAAATTGATAGAACGAGGATTCAAATAACGAATACCTGCAAATTATTCCTCTTAAAGCTTTGTGTTACTCAAATCCAACCCAGCTGAACTGACAATATTTAGAAAGTATTATTGGAATTTAGTGCGATAAGTTAGTAAAAAAACGAAATTCTAGAAAAAAAATTCGGTTAAAACGAGTTTTGTAACTAACAAACGTGTTAATTACAAAGTGGTTGTAGCCATTGACGGTTCTTTTTCTTCTTTTATTAAACACTATTTCACAGTAGAAAATTAATTAATCGCTTCTGATTCTCAACTTACTTCTTTACTTTTTCTTTCTCCCTACAAAACACGCACCAAGTATTGTCGAGTCAATTTTTTTAATTATTATAATTTTTTTATGAGCCGCTCGCTTCATTATTAAACAAAACAAGAAAAGCTTCTTCCTTATTGGCTTTATTAAAATTTTTATGAAAATAATATTAGTGCAGTGTTTTGAAGATTGAAAATTTTTCTAAACGAACTAAAAAAAAAAGAAGTTAGCCGGGCAGGATGTTTTATGTACTGAACATTCTGTGAGTTAATTTAAAGATTACCATAATTTACATTTACATAATATTAAATTCAAAACAAAGATATTTAATTTTTAATTTGTAATATCGTATATATTTCTCGCCCAGTATTAACATAAATGTGTTTATGTTTAAAAAATTTTGCGCCTTTGTTTGTCTTTTCCGATATTTTTCTGAAACCAGGGTTTATTCGTCAATGAATTAAATATATAATTAAAATCGTAGATAACAGAAAAAACTTTAATAAACGTATCCTCAAATAAACTTGCTAGATACGAATAAAAGAGAAGGATAATATAAGGAATATGTATCAGAAGCAAATTCAATCCAATTATGTTACACTTTAAATAACGTAGAGTTGATAGTTTGTAATTTTTTAAATACGGTTGACTATACGTTAGCAAAAAAAAAAAAAATGAATAAAACCGACAGTGCATTTGACCAATTATTAATATTAATAATTTTCGTCCGTTTCGTATCACTATTGCTAACTGAACTCTTAAATTTACATCGCGAAAGTCTGTTTATCAGTATTTCACGCTGAAGTCGTTATTTCAAAAAAAAAAAAAATAGAAAATATTTTTAAAAAAAGAATAACTAAATAAAATCATGTAAGATATGTGTTTTGTGATTATATATGCATATATAACATGCTGTACACGCGGAAAAACTAAATCGTTAACGAAGAACGGTATTTTTTGGACGGAATTTCTGATAGTAGTATTTGGTAACTCGTGTTTCTCACTAACACAGATGATAACATTTAACGGATGATACCTGAAAATCACCGTAGGTGGTCTGTTAAAAGGTCTGAGTTCGCCTGCGCCCGAAAGAGGCTGCGCCCGATCGATCGCGCCCGTTAGAGCGGTCCCCCTCTTTGGAAGTCTGTCTACTACGGTCAAGACACATACCGTGCCCTGAACATCTTCATAGAGAATGAACTTAAGAGAGGAAATCCATTTTGCCCAATACGGCTGGCAGATAACATTGACGGACACTTAAATGATATTCTATGCGATTGTTGAAAATACTTGGCTGAATGTCTATAGTTCGCACAGTATAGTCAATTGATAGGGGTCAATACTGCATCCAATTCAGAATTTTTGGTCAATAATGAAGTTCACATTTTCTAGGGCATTGTGCCATATGATTCATAGTTTGCCTATTATAATTTAGAGGAGTAATATTCAACGTGGTTTGATTTATTTTCTGCTTACGTAGCTGACGATATCCAAAGAAAAGTTACGTTTTGCCGCGCCGTTTCTCATTCTGTTCAGTATTTTTCGCTTCCTATATTTGAGGTAATAGTCATAAGAAAGCCACTTTAGCCTGTCCTTCGGATTTGCATTCTATATTTATTGTTTGGGTGTGAAACTGTTCTCATAAAATTACGTCCGGATTTTAACCAATATTTTGCCAGCTCTTTCTATCCACAACGCAGGATGCATCATTTATCGCTTTTGATTTATCTTTCCAGACCAGCAAAAATAAATGCAGAAAAAACCGCATATTATAGATCAAACTAAGTAATCACTACAAATCGTACAAAATTAATATAAAACACGCCATACGTCAAACTGTTTACATACGAAAAATATCAACCTCTGTCAGTGCAATTGATCCTTGAAGCGGTAAACAACTATAAATATTTAGAAATAAAAAAGTAGATATATATTTCGATTGGAGAGACCACATAAATGACCTGAATATAAAAAACCGAAAAACAATTTTACGTTACGCGGGTTAAGCAATGCATATGTGTACCTTGACTATACTAGAAAAAATTATAAGCATTGAAGCCTGCCGCATACTGAACCCAACCCACGCATATCCCACACCCACATGTGGGTCGCCCGTGCGAAGAACACAGTTTTCATGGATGCATAGGTCTTGTGTATTGGTTTAAAGCAAAAATTTGGATTTACATGTTATGACTTGCTTTATTATGTACAAAATCGTAACCGTGGGCTGAGCGTGTTCTAGGTTCAATATGCGGCGGCATTTAAACTCACCATAAAATTTGACCAATAAAAGAGTTAGGAGGGAAATAATGATTGTAAATATTTCACGATGTCTGAAAAATGGATGGTGTTTTTAACAAAAACCATTACAGTTTGCGCGTTAACGTTTAAGCGACGATTGAACCAGCTTTATCTTGTTGTCGGTCTTTTAAGTAATTTTTCTCTACAGGTTCATCATAATATACCACGCATATACAAAAAAAAAACCAAAAAAACAGTTGTTGTCTAATAATAGTTTTATCGGCTAAAATAATCAAATATTTTACAATCTACACACCTGATGCAGGATTTTATTTTGAATTTAAGATCCTAATACTAAACTCATTTTGGATAACAGGTAATAGCAACGTAAATAAAAATTTAGAAGAGTGTTTGAACGGTTTCTTACAATCATTAAAATGAAATAACTACAATTAAATTTTTTATATATTGAGAAAAAATCTTCTCAACTTAAAAATATTCATAAAACAACGAAAAAGAATACTTTATTTTCTGTAAATACGATAATACAAATTTCGTATTTTCACCACTTGAAAAATATTTTTTTTTTATTTATTTTTTTTACATTTATAAGTTTGTCAACAAGGGCATTAGCCCAAGAAATGAAAAAAACGAGAAAATAACGTTACATTCTTAAACTTTTAAGAATAGAGAATAAAAATAATTCAAGGGAAAGAATAACAGAAGCAGAAGGAAATAAGAGAATGTAAGAAACACCGATGAGGGGAGTAGGAGTACTGAGCTTTTTAGTAGAGAAGAGTAGACGGGCGATTGTTCAACAGATAAGACTTTCGCATTCAAATATAAAACATGATCGAAATCACCAGAGTATATGGAAAAGGGATGAAAAGGACAAAATGAAGTAGAAGCGGATGGAAACCAAGAAAATGATACAGGAAGGAGACTATGATTAAAAGGAAGGCAACAAATGGTCGAAATTGTGGAGCGTTTAGGAAAGGGCAAGTGTCCAGAAAACCTTAACCTTAGACGGAGAAGAACAGATGGCTGAACAGAGAGGAGGTTAAATAGAGGCAGGATTAGAAAATAAAGAAGAATAGGAGATGAGTCGTAGTCCGGAATGAGTCATTTAAGGAAAGAAGAACAATATTATGAGCAGAAAAGGTGCCTAAAAACCTACCACTGGAAATGAAAGAACGAACTAAACTCTTATCTTCTTTATTTCTAAAATCAACCGTTTAGCAAAGCAAAATAAATAGGAACTCGAGAAAATAACAATTGCCGTTATTCATCTAGCAGTCTATTAGCCCGCGTTCATGCAGAAAGCAGCTGGTAAGATCAAGATGACGTTCAGTAAAAAGAACAAACAGAAATAAACGGTTATGTACATACAGAGGGGATTTTCAAGTGATAGCATTGCGGTGATTATCTTTAAAGCAATTAATTTTTTCCAGTAACTGGTGCTGTAAACCAACCGCTCAGGTAGGCAATTTTTGCGAATATTTTCGCTTTGCTTTTTCGTTATTAATTCGATGTTTTTAATAAAGAATTACTTTGATTTATTTGTTTGTAAAATTAGAAATTAGAAGTAGTAGTTTGTCCGGAAATTTGAATTTATTATTGTTTCCCATTATTAATCGTTTGCTTATGTGGTTAAATTTTTTTATAAATTATAATTATGGACTGTAATAAAAAAAATCGTTTTTTTTTTGTGATTTTTTTGATCGGTAATTAATATGTATGTACTCTTTGACGTATATTGTATTTTTTTTTTCTTCATTTATAAAATACATAGTACTCGGCTTTCTTTTTTTTTTTGTATTTCTCAGTATTCTGTTATGTTATCAACGTCAATTAATGAAAGATTATTTTCTTATCAATATTTCAGTTTTTAAAATATAACGCTGTCATAAATTCATGTCGAGATAATCAAAAATAACTAACGGCGAATGCAGTTTGCTGCATTTCATCCTTAAAGATACATATTTGTATACATCTTATCGCTGATTGTTCATGTTCTTTAAAAGTAGAAAGCGCCTGATAAAAGTAAAAGTAGATTAAATGTGAATAAGTGAAAAAGATTAACTGAAAAATAGCGAAAATCAGCGGTTTTGGCAGTAGTAGAAAGTACGAAAGAGCCCCGTCGTTCGCTGGAAATGGTAAGCAATTAGCGTACATAGTATGGCGGTGGTATCTTTTAGTCTTAAAACGAGCGCCATACTCTGTACGTCGACGATCTCGAAAGGGTTAATTTACATTTACATAAACTTTAAAAAAGTCGATTGTGTTTAATTACCTATTTTAAATCCACCTATTCGTTAGAAAGAAAGTTCCGTAATTAAAGAAAGTACCGAAATGTACAACTACTAGGTTCATTTTAAATGGTATCCTACGGATTTCAAAATACTCTAAATTATATTATACGTAATTACATATTTGAAAATTATGATTATTTTATAAAATTTACCTAAATGTTATTGTTGAATCTTTCTCCCATGCATATACTGGTGTTCAACAGTTTGTTTTTGATTTTCCAACATATGGTCGAATTAATTCCAGCCATATATTACATATATGTATTTATTTCCATTTGGTAATACAGTAGAACCCCGGTTATCCGAAATAAAGGGGGGACAGCCGTTTCGGATAATCGATTTTTTCGGTTAACCCATGAACATCAAAAAATATTCTACTAAAATAAGTACATATGTAAGGGAAATGGTTTACAAACTATTTCTGTAGGTTACATTTATGCTTTTTTTATTTTAAAGCGTATATTTTAGTTTAGACTCCTTAGGGAATAAGTTAAAATCTAATAGGAAATTCATATTTATTATGTTTAGCGAGCAGGGAATAGTAGATAAGGTTAAAAGGCTTGCACTCATAACTAATAAATCGATTTCCCATACAAAACAATTGAAATACCTATGTAGGTATCTTAATTGATGACAAATTTACATTTATTCCCCATGTCAAATATATACAGGAAAAATGTGATGATGTTTATTATAAACTCAAACGGTTCCAACCGAATATTTATGGTTTGAAATATAGGGAGAAAGTCATCTTATATAGGGGTCTCCTGGAGCCCCTGTATAGGTACGGCTCGGGAATTTATGTTAATAAGAGATCGATCGCCGATGTTAAAAAAACATCAGCGTAAATTTCTACTTAATATTGCCTCTTTATATACAGTGAGCAAAAAAAGTATGTAGACATCCGTGATAGAAGAAAAAATGAGGAATAAAAGAATGAAAACGAAAGTCATTTAATGCTACTTTGTATATAAATAGAAAAAGGAAACATTCGCAAATACTTAGTATACAAAAACAAAATAAAAAAAAAAAAAAAATCACAGCTGTGGTGAAGGTAAACGATTAAAAATCAGAAGTTGCACGCAAATAAAGTATGTAGACATTTGAGTGTAAGAGGTTTTCCCCACGTATGGGTCATACGTGTAAGAAGATAAGAGATGAGTAATGCATGAGTAATGCGTCACAGTGCATGGAAGTATCGTATTCGAATGAGTGCGCCAAGATGAGTCAAAATTCGCGAGAGATCCCGTTCGAGCTACGCCGTTTAGTGATTTCGAAGTACGCCGAGGGTATGTCGGGCGATCGGATTGTGGACATGTTGGAATGAAGCGAAGTACGGTTTATCGAATTATTTGGTGCTTTAAATATGAAGGTAGAGTCGCAAGAAAGGCCCGTGCTGGTCGACCCGAAAAATTGTCTGCGCAGGATAAGCGCTTTATCATTCGCACAGCTACACGGAGTCCGAAAGTAAGTGCACCACAGATATGTCGTGAGATTGTCGATCGATCTGGTATGGAAGTCGCAGCGCAAACGGTTCGAAATACACTGAGGAAGGCTGGTTTAAAATCTCGAATCGCTCGTAGCAAACCCTTCATAAGACCCGTCAATAGAAAAAAACGTATAGCCTTCGCGGAAAAATATATTTCAGCCGATGAAACATTCTGGAAAACAGTTTTGTTCAGTGATGAATCGAAATTCAATTTGTTTGGTCACGACGGTAAACAGAGTATGGCGGAGGCCTAGGACAGAATTGCAGGAGAAAAACCTGAATTGTACAATCAAACACGGAGGTGGAAATGTTATGGTCTGGGGGTGTGTGGCGGCCGCAGGAGTGGGGGCGTTGGAATTTATCGATACAACGATGAACGCAGACCACTATATTACGATTTTGAAAAAACATCTCCGCGCAAGTGCCGACAAACTCGGAATTTTAGAATCTTACCGTTTTTATCAAGACAACGACCCCAAGCATAGGGCTTATGCAACCCGTGAGTGGCTACTCTATAACTGCGACAGAGTGTTGGAAACGCCTCCACAATCGCCCGACCTTAACCTGATAGAACATGTTTGGGATTATATAGACCGTCGAATTCGTCAGCGCCCAGTTTCCAACCGAGACGAGATGAAAAAACGGCTACTTGAGGAATGGCAGAATATTCCATCCAGTTACCTCCAGACTTTAGTCCAATCGATGCCCCGGCGGTTAGAAGCTGTTATTAGAGCCAAAGGTGCTCACACCAAGTACTAGGCAGAGCTAATTTTTCAGTTTTTTTCGTCATTTTAAACACTTTTTTTCAAAAGTCTATATACTTTATTTGCGTGCAACTCCTGATTTTTAATTTTTTACCTTTACCACAGCTGTGATTTTTTTTTTTTTTTTATTTTGTTTTCGTATACTAAGTATTTGCGAATGTTTCCTTTTTCTATTTATATACAAAGTAGCATTAAATGACTTTCGTTTTCATTCTTTTATTCCTCATTTTTTCTTCTATCACGAATGTCTACATACCTTTTTTTGTTCACTGTAAAACATGTCTCACTTCGGCTGCCAATGTAGTTTCTAATATCTTACCATTGGCAGTTCTATAATATGTGAATATAGACTCCAAAGAGATGTCTCTAAATTATTAAACATTAAATTCTTATCAGTTGATTTCGGTAGTCTAGTATTATTACATTCTAGCTTAAAAATTTTCAAAAATTTCCTACATTCATCTCTGCATTCAGTTTGGCAAGCCAGATGGGATACAGCCTTGACACTGATAGGAAACCGTATTCGTTCTTTCCACTGATTAGTGAACGGGGTTTAAATTAAAGAAGTTAAATATCACTTTTTACAATTCACGAGTGCTCCTCTCTGACCATGGAAAATTTGGATCCTATTTATTTAGGTTCCAACTTGCCGAGGGGGCAGAGTGTTCCCTGTGTAATACAGGTGAAGTCGATGACATTGATCATTTCATGTTTCATTATCCCGCCTTCACAGATTTACGTTTGAAACATGATATATAAAACCCAATCAGTCTCCTATTATCACTAAAGCTAATTTACTAATTTACATAATATTTTGCTGTATATGGAGTCTGCTAAGATCAGGAAGTTCAAGTGTATATAATCTTAAAATTTTCACTCCATTCACTCCGAATTCAAACGTTAACCCTAATCAAGGAGTGTGTTCGTTGCTTCCCATGTACTTCCTGGTTAAATTAGATTATTGGCAGGCTGTATATGATTGTATACATATATTTATATATATATATTTAGATATAGAAGTATATGTATTTACTTATATATATCTATATTAACTATACTTCCGTGTAAATTTGTTTTTTTCTCTTTTTTTCCCCCTTTTAAAGTGCCATTGAATTGTTCTTTGTTTTTGTTTTTATTTATATATATGTATATACTTTGCATACCCACTTGGTGACTGAGTGAACTATGTTTTTCATCCCCTTTTTCACCCCTTAACTTAAGTATACTTGGCAAGGAACTATCCTAGTACCCTGCCCCTTTATATACATTATAATATAAAATATACTTACCCCATTCACTTGTTGGAATTGGGCAGAATTTAAAAAAAAAAAAAAAAAAAGAAGAAATAGGATATTCTTAATTTTTACAGTGGCCTTATTTTATTTTCTAAATATAATTCTAATTTATCAGTCGTAATTATTGTTACGTGAGATTATTGGGGATATTCAATATAGGTTAATTGTGCTAAATAAGATTATAAAACAATCTCTTAGTTACTGTACTATTATTTATTTTGACACAGGCGTTTTTAGTAATCAAACGTACAATGTATTTAGTACTTCGTGTGATGCACCGGCTACAATCAGTTCCGAGTGTGATCTTGCGCGTAAGCACTAGCGTTACATATAGCAATTGCCAAGAACGCTACCTGCTCTGTACAGCTAGATTGTACAGATAGGTAGTCTCGACGCTCGTAATCGAACTAACGAACGAGTAGAATAGATAGATGCAATTTCAACTTTTCCATTAACTTTAATAGTTTAAAATTAACATTATGATAGACTTTCGTGATGTTCAATGCTAATAAAGTAACCATGTAAAACCGCTGTCCTTATACCACACTTTAGTGCGCGTCTTACTTTAAAACTGCTTCGTCCGATGATCTGTTTTGAACCGATACGTATACACACACTGAAATGCCGTGGCTTTGATAATGAAACAGCTTTGCAGTGAATACTTGACACCGCAGATATTATCGCCCGGTTTGATTTCGCTGTAGAAATATTAAATACTATTTTTCGGTACTATACGCGCTCTAGTTTTTCTCCACTACAATGGAAAATAGGTCGATTGAAACAGTTTACTGATTAAATTTTTTAAAACATTCCTATGTTCGTTGTGAAATGTTTTTAAAAGTCCATTACACATATTACCGCTTTGAATTACTGCCTTTGGCTGATCTGATACACACGTATGTGATTTAAGGTTGAAATTTCCAACTTTTTTCTGCTTATTCAATATTTTCTAACATACTCGTTTTTGCATACGTTTACGAAAGACACATATGGAATATACTTTGTTGCGGGCGTAACATTTGAGAAACAAAGTTAAATAAATTTATAGTCTAAATTACCGGAAACAGTTTTATAACATAGACAAAGTATCAAATTACTGATAATCAAAAGTATTATGTACAAACATTGCATTATAAATAATTCTCTTTACAACAATTCCATTATTTCTTTTAAACATACTCGATTAATACATGGGTATTATTAGTGTTCCGCGAAAAAATTGATTTCATTAGAATATTTTAGAAATTTAATTTACAGAGTGACTGTTTAAAGAATCCTATAACAAGAGTTTAATAGTAGTTATTGAAAATATTTACATTTGAATCCTGACCAACAACTACGGTTTTTTGTTTCAGACTGTACTTAACTATTTTTTTTTAAAATTATTATATTAATAATATGTCAAAAAGAAAGGCAAACTGAGAACAGAAGAAATAAATCTTTAATGCAAATATAGAGTTCACCATGTAGAAAAGAGAGAAAAACGTTTAAACAGATATTTAAATGCGAACGGTGACTCTGGTATATACTATCACGTAACCAGTCAGTGTCTAGTTACGTAATAAATAAAATTCTAAATTTCTTATATCTCTGTCGAAAACTCAAATATGTACTACACTACGAAAAATTCTCAGAATAATCACAATTTCCCGTTTATTTCCTTTTCCTTCCAAACTATTTACAATTAAATATTATCATTATTATTAATTATATAAATATATATATATAAAAAACAAAAGAGTCGAAAATTTGCAGCTGCGTAGAAAACGAATTACACAATTATTACAAAAATTACACAATTAATATACCAATTTATCTCACACACTTATACAAATACATAACATAAAATTATATATACACATAAATTTTTCGCCCGTTTGATTGCACTATTCATATTCCGGATCCCACGCTAACTTTAATTCTGGTCACTACTAGTGTTGGAAATATTCGGGGTAACCTCTGGTATACTGTACTAACGTATCCTTCACTGATTCTTAATTATTGGTTATCGAAATGTTATTTAAAATTGATATAATCTGGATCACTTCTACCGCTGCAGTATAACAGATCACAAATTTCTCCAAATTTATTTCATAGGAATCATTGATGAATAAGTTGATCAACGTTGTCGACTCAGAAATTGTTGCTGCATTACTAAGTTTATTCGATCCACACAACAAGCGTCGAAATTATTCCTTTTTTGACTCGATGGAATCATTAACCAAATACTAATAACGGATTCTAATGTATACTTTTTTAACGAATTCTTTTGAAAAATAACTTTATTCTAATGAATACATTTTACGAATTCTTTTTAATAATAATAACTAGATTCTAAATCAAATTTAATTAGCTTATTCTACATATTGCCCTGACTAGCCAGAAATGATCAAAATAGTTAGCCAGAAAAATATTAAAATTATTCATATATTTCGTGTATACGAACTTTTATTTTATTATTATTATTATTATTATTATTACAACATCCGAGAATTTTCCCGAACTTCTTGGTCACCTCATCGTTTTTTATAAATTCCGTTATACCCTGTTATGGCTAAAACGCCATAATATGTAGTAAAAATATCTAACAACCGGTATACCTTTACATATATATATATATATATTGTAATGTGTCCATTACATGGGTCATATATATTTCTAAAAAATAATAATAAACAAAAATAAATAAAAATAAAAATAATTTGGAATGTGTGGTGGGGGTGCGAGTGTGCGCGTGCCTGGAACTGTTGTCGGTGGAACCAGCCAATCAGCATCCCGCAGAAAACAAAAAGGATCTACCTGATTCGGCCAAGTCCAGCGGTCACGGTCGAGTAGGCGGACGAAATATTGGAAAATCCGGATGGAAGATTTTAGCGAGAAGGACAGTGGCAGCCTTATAGAGTCAGTTGCAGTTTTATCTTCAGTCAAGTCAGTCAGTGGCTGTTTATAGTGAGTCAAGTTCCGTTTTACCTGTAGAGGAGGCTCCGGTTTTTATGTTTTTTATAGAAGAATTCCGTTTTTCTCGTGGAAAAGTTGTCGTCTTTTTACTAGGTACGACATTCGTTCAAGTTACCGGTAAATATCGAAGTGACGCGAGTAGTGTTTTTTGCTGTTCGGTAAAGTTTGATTGTGATTTGCAACTGGTCCTTAACGAAAATGTTCGATAAATCTTCGTAGACCGATTCCGATTTCTGCAACCCAACCGACCGCCGAATCGCCACCAATAGATCCCGGATCACCGACAACAGTGATACGTATCATTTATATTCTCTTTACATGTATATTGTTGTGTATTTTGTAATCGCGCTATTTCCGAATTGAATATTGTTTTTAGCGGTCAACCGGTCCCGAAAGATGATAGGTGTGAGTTTGCTTAATATATTTTTCAGTAATTTCAATTAAATAGTTTTCCGTTCATAATTATAAAAAGAAAAAATAAAACATTCTCTGATAAAATTAAATAAAATCTAAACAAATCAAATCCACGAACGTAAAACCTCGTGGTTAGCATCCCTGAGGACCAAGCTAACGTCTAGAACCGTTACAATATATATATATATATATATATATATATATATATACATTTTAAAAAAAGAATAATATGCTACATAAAGAAAATAAATAAAATTACAGGTAAAATAAGGTTAACAAAAAAAAAAAAAAAAAAAAAACGAGATAAAAGTGTAAAATACAAAATAATAAAAAAACTACAACGTATAATTAAGAATCCGTTGATTCATCATACAGGATACTTAAATGGTTTACACCGTATTAATGCTGGAGAAATGTTTCACAAAGTTTACTTCTTCTTTGTCTGTATAATTTTTATGTACACTTTCGTTAAATTCAAGTTGTGATTCACGAATTTTTTTGAATAAACGGATGCGTAGCTCTACATTGAGCGAAGAACTTGACTGCACAAGTATACTCGACAAAAGAAGGGCTGCTGCTAGTGAGTCAACTGTAAGATGTTACCAAATAGATGGCGGAGCATCGAACGATTTTGCATAATATCCAAGAAGTTTTTGATGTTAGGCTCAAAACCTATATATACGAGTATATCCGTATACCATAACTCTTATAGATTATACGTTCGTTTACAGTGGAGATGTTATTTCTTTTCATAGAAATAGAATAAAGCGATACACCTTATTTTTAATAAAATTAATATGTTTCATATCTTAATTTACTAACCATAATATTGAAGTGATATTTTTAAATAATATAATATTAAACGTTCTTTGTTTGTTCTAATTTATTCTCCGCTTATTCTATGTCGGACTGCACTAAAAAGCAAAAACGCACATTTCAACCATTTACCACCGCAATTCTCTCAGTGAGATAGTACGAAATAAAGTAATATTATACGAATTTTTAACATTTCAATATTACTGCTTTAAAATCAATTATAGAAAAAAGGGGTTTTATTTTTTTTTTTGACTTTTTGAAAGTATTTTTGAATTATTTAATAATCGAAAATAATTCGGTCATTTAATGACTTGTGTAATGACGGAGAGAAAAAGTTTTTCTTTTCTTTTTTCTTCATATTATCGATTATTTGAAAATGCCGTTACCTCTCGATACGTACAAAAACGTCCGTCTTTCTCTCTTATTCATTAAGTATACTTTCTATGCGAACGAGATTTTTTGACAAAATATTTCTCTTTGTCTCTCTGCAGGAACTTATTTATAAATAAATGATCGCAATGGATATGTGCCAGGCTAACGATTTTTTCCTACATATTTGGCAAACTTATAAAAAACGGAAGTTATGCACGTACGTACATACTACATACACATAGAGTAAGGGTACACACATATTTTTGTCGCAGAATATAGGTATTATAATAATAACCGAGCAGTCTGTATCCGCGACTTATTTTTAAAAATGCGCTGACAATTGGCAGTATACAGTTGCACATATGACACGAGTAGCGTCCTATATAATAAAAAATAACATGTTTCTGATTTATACTTGCGTCACCATTGATGCGGGACCGCTATACCGCAATACTACAATATGTTCAGTTATTAATTTTTTATTTCGCAAAAACAAACCAAATTTAATGGCGGAAATTCTTTTTTATACCGACATATGCGTAACACATGTGTAAAATAATAATTGTTATTATTATTGTCATACGTCGTTCACGATCGGATTATACGTAATTTTCATTCTGGGTAACTAATCGAATAAAACTAAAAAGCAAATCTTTTTTATTATTCGAAAAAATATGTGAAATCGCGCATTAATAAAAATCGAATTACTAAAATGTAGTTGGTAAATTCTACGAAAATAACATGTCAGAAAACGGAAAATAATTTAAAATGTTAACTCACCAATATTACGATAAATAAGTTTAATGGCAAACGAAATTATTACTGCTGGCATCCCGACTTCCTCCCGTGTTCCGCTTTATCCTCAATTATTCCAAGAAAGAAAAAACAACACCATCTAGTTTTCTTCAATTCTGAACGTACACAACACTGTCGCTGCTTCTCGACAAACATGTTTCTTTTACACACTCTCATCTTCATCTATCAATAACCGCCTCCTCTGTCAGTATCTGTCATCTTTAGTATTTCTCAAACTGTGCTTGATGTTGTTCACCATTCTCTCTCACAGCTTAAACATATACACTATCTCTTCTCAGTATATATTTTACCCACCTTCTTTCGTACCTTTCGCACTGTTTATAATTCCACCTAACGTCTCGGAACTTTGAACTTTATTTACTTGATTTTCGGGAGAAATTTTAGTCCGAGGACGATCTTGTACGACTTTTTCAACTCCACACGTTCTGATAGAATTCAACAAAAATCATTCCCAGCTAGATCGCAGCATGGCAGTCAGTGAATAATTAAACGAATATTCTCGTCGTACGTTTCAGTCTTTTCGATTTAGTCTGATGGTCAGACTGTTTTGTTTTTTCGTTTGTTTTTTTGTTTTTTTTTTTTTTGTTTTTGGGCGCACCAACTATGGAGACACATTAACCTAACGTAAGTGAGATTTTTGTTTTTTTAGAAGTCTCAATGTGCAGCAGTCGGATTCGAACCAGGTCCTATTGCAATGAAACACTATTGACTAACCAACTACGCCACGGTAGCTGGCTTAACTTGTATGTTTTATTGCACACTTCCCATCGACCACCATAGCAATGCTTAAGTAGTGTTACAATTTGCTCACAACTTGAAATGTTACTGTTTCGTTTGTATCCGTAGCAGGGATGCCACCGCGGACTACACGGCCCCACGGAACACCATTACTAGTTGATATAAAGATAATTCTCATCTATATTAATTAATATTATTGTGATTTTATTAACTCGATTGTCAGGTTTTTGAAGAATATATATTCAATAATTCCCCCCTTCAACGATATTTCTTGACCAGTCGACGACCACTACAAAGACGACAATAATAAACAAATACTACATACAAGTATTACAACGGTTAATGAATTCGATAATTGGTAAACATTATGAACTATACTCATTCATGATCACTAACAAAATAGCAGTGGCGGCGGGTCCAGAAGGACATTTTGAGGTACGAAATTATATAATTACGTAAAATCTTCTACGGTAGGCAGTAGATTTGAAAAATACCCTCCTTGTTTCATAAAAAAAATCAAATAGCGACCTCTATAGAAATTCATAAAAATGTTTTAAAAATACGTAATTATTACAATTTTTAATTTAACTTCTGTCTTATATTTAAGGATAACAAATAAAACGAAATTATAAAATTCTACCTAAAATGGTAGTTTAGAAATAGGAAGATAGTATTTTTATTAGACCTTACTTCTTTTTTATTTTTGAAAAATAATCCGATCCGAATTCTTTGTCCCCGTGAGAAAGTTTAAATATATATATTTCTCATTGAACTATTTTTAATTAAAATTACAAAATAAAATTTAAAAATCAATAAAAAAGTCAAAAGATCGATGATAATTACATTTAAAATAGAATAAAAAAGGAACATTAATAGTTTCACAAGAAAATAATATTAAATATTAATTATTAAAATCCGTAGGTAAAATTCATACAAATTGTTTATAGCATAAATTAAGTTTCTCTGATATAACAAATTTTTTCATAGAGGCTTTGATATTTTTTTTTTTGAGGAGAATGTCCCATATCCCCTCCCCCCGTGGATCCGCCGCTGAAAATAGACATAGTGGCTCTATCAGAAATTAGATTGGACAGCGGGTGCACAGTAATAAACTTCCCGGGCTATTCAACCTACAGGTGCGATGTATCTCGTCGTAGCAGCGGAGGCGTTGCCTCATTAGTTGATTAACAAATTAAACACATTCTGTTCTTCCACAGCCGCGTTTGCAGTGTGTTCAAGCTGTTGGTATTTCGATATGTAATATCAGTTCGCCCTATCCTCTAGTCAGCCAAATATAATTGACGACATTCTGATATACGCAATATATAAACCTCCGAATAATAACAGAGGCTTCTCAAATGATGTCACATCTCTTACGAGTAATAGTGGGAAAGTTACCTTGCCAGGAGATTTTAACGCAAAAAATAAAGTTTGGAATTGCTTCAGTAATAATAATGCTAACAGTACACACTTCATAAGCTATCAACATAAAATAATTTTCGCATTTTAGCTCCCCGCGAACCTACTTATTTTCCTACGATCATCTCAGGCAACAAACATAGAGTGTAATCAATCTTGTAGTAGTCAAGAATGCCGTACATTACTTCTCCCATTTCCACTAATCAATTATCTTCTGACCACAATCGGATGTTTTGTTCTCTTTTAATTAATGACGGCATACTTTCAAACTTAACATAACTACAAACAAGACAAAAAGGATTTCTTTCAACATCAACTATCGGCAAACTTAGATTCAAATATCACAACGCTAAACAGCACTTCAGAAATAGATGTCCGATTAGTTAATGTAACTGAAATAATCAATAATGCTATCAAATTGGCAATCCCTATACAGAAATGTACTTCCTTTCCGCTACATTCTGTGCCATCCGTACATTACTCACATCATAAAAATAAAGAATTATATCAGAAGACAATATATTTTACATCGTTTCAGTATACGTATATATATATATATATATATATATATATATGTGTATGTGTTGTAACGGTACTCGCCGTTCGCTTGATTATTTTCACAGGGATGCCAACCACGGGGTTTTATCCTCGTGGATTTTATTTATTTATATTTTATTTTTTAGTTTTATCGATTATGGTTATTATCAAATTATGCGGTTAAATTTTAAACAATATATTTTATAATTCCGTACACCTATCTTTCGGTACCGGTCGACCGCTGAAAAAAACACAATAATTAACTACGAAAATAACAACAAAATATTGTACAAAATTAATTAACGTTAATAACAACAAAATTCTACGTAACACTGTTGTCGGCGGTGATCCGGGATCCGTAGGTTGGCGGTTCGTAGATCGGTCGGTACGGAGAAATCGGAGTCGATGTTATTCAGTTTTACTATTTTCGATATTAGTTATACAAATCAATAAAAAATTAAATGTAATACAAAACGCTACGTATCAGGTGATCCTGGATCCGTAAGAGAACTTGTAGCCGATATTGGCTAAATCTATGAACGTTCGATCGCTTTCGATATTTTTTCACTATCGTCGCGACGATCGAAATTATATTCTTTGAACAAAAAACCACCACTATTTTCTTAACTGTTAATAAACGCGAAACTTCCGTTAAAACGATTAACTCCTCCGCGAAGGTAGCAAAAACTTCTTTACCGATCACAGGTAAAAAATGGAAACTGTTCAACTGGACCAAAAACACAACTCAAAGCGAGGTAAAATTCGGAGATTGATTTCACGGTAAAAAACAAACTAACTGTCTCGTAAAAAAAAACAACCCACCGCCCAGTGAAACAGTGACTGCCTGTTTTCAAAAACCTTCTTTTTCGGTCACTCTAAATTTCTCTCCGCCTTTTCGCCGTGACCACTGGACTCGGCCGAATCAGGTAGATCCTTAGGGTTTTACTGGCCGGTGATTGGCCACCCCAGCCGACAACAGTTCCAGGCACGCGCATACTCGCACTCGCACTTGCACCACCACATTCCAAATTATTTTTATTATTATTATTATTTTATATTATTTTTTATTTTATTTTCTAAAATTTTATACGCATCCCCTGTACTGGACACATTACAATATATATATTGAGAGCTCCGCCCCGGAGACCTTCGTTTCGTCGGGTATTCAACCGCAGCGTTTATAAAGCCAAAAATACCGTAAAATGTTGATGCGACGAAAAAACTCGTCATATTTGCTCGCGTCTTTAACCCCAGCGTTTTAAAAAACAAAAATACTGTGAAGGGTGGACGATAATTTCTTGCTCAATGAATACGCACGTAATAAATACACGAATTAACAAACCATTAATATATAATAATAATAAAAAAAAAATCCATTATAATAACTAACCTAAAATAGAGGTGCTTGTAAAAGCTGTGAGAGCTTTTAAGCAAAACATTGGAAGTTCGTTATAGAAGGGATTTACGTAAAAGAAAACATAGATGCGATGATTTTGTTTATTTTAAAATAAACGTCTTTCTTCTACGGTAAAATTTATTCGGAGAACTAACTTTCAACTGTAATTACATTTTACTGATTGGTTTTGTCTCAATCAAATTCTCGCGAGAGATACGAAATCATGCAATTTTGATAAATATTAAGTGTTCGGCATGAAAAGTAAAAACTTACAGATGCTCTGAAAGATGGTCAAAGCTTTTTTAACTTTATATATTACAAATTCGAGCAATATTTTTTGCAAGTAGGACATGGCAGTTTTTCCTAGTCGAGTTCATCGCTTTCTATTACATTCGGCTGCACAGAAGGTTTCGGAGATAGTAGCACTACGAATAAAGGAATTTTTCTCATGTAACTGATTTTAGAATTTCGCCACGACGAAACCAACTCGACCGTCTCTTACTACTATTTTAACAGGTTCTGAAGAAAGCGGGACAGTGCCCTTCCATCTGTAATTAACAGAATTCTATTTTTTCCCCGCCTAACAAACGGAATTAATTAATAGCGCTCGAAAGACAAAATTTAATTTGCCAATTACTCGAGACAATGATTCTCCGTTATTAAATATGCAAGTGTAACGACGCACGTTCATTAATACTAATTATATTGTTTTATTTGTAGGAGCGACTTTAATTACTCTAAAGTAATATTTCGGTGCAAAAACCCAGCTGCCTTTTAAGAGAGCTATACCGATCATCGAGACAACGTATAGAGGCGCACAGCATTAATGAACTACTCTTATTGATGTTTAAACTAATTTCAGCGCTTCGGCATAAATAAAAAAAAAAAAAAAAATAGGCAAAGACCGAAAGCACGTACAATTGCAAAATTTTGGGCGCCTATGTTTAATTACAGTTAGTAACTCTGCTAACAATTCAGTCATGTTGCGGAAACAAGAGAATTTCATGTTCGTTTTGTTATTTTTAATACCGAGCACTTCTTAAACAGAAATATAGTCTAGCTAATATCTCGTTAGAATTCAGCTATCTACAACTGAAAGTGTAACAATTTGGGCAAAAAAAAATCGGTCGAGGATAAGTTTGATTCACCATTTTAAGCCTGCAGAATGATCGTACTATTCGCTTTTTACGAATTTTTAAAAATAACAGACAACTTACTCTTGAACCACGGACTTTTCTCGTTCATCAAAAACCTTTTCGAGATTTTTATCTTTTTATTTGAGTTTATCAACTATTAATATTAACCCGGGGTACAAATGATAATAATTTTCTGTATATTCAATGTGCAGCAACGAGATTTGAACCGAGTTTCACTCAAACGGAACCCCCCTTTTGCGAGACTACAACTTATTTAAAAAAAAAAAAAAAAAAACTAACCACACTGTATGGTAATGTTACAAATTGTATTAATCTCGTTATTTTATATTTTTTAAAAACTGACACCATTACAACGACAATTTCGTTCTACTAATCACGGTCAATAAAATATTTAATTTCGATCGATAACATTTTCTTCGTTTAAAATAACAATACACAACTTTCTTTCAATTATAACACACATTAGCTGTCTCCTGAAAATAATAAACCATTTTATAATTTTTCTTGTGCCTAAAGCGTAAGGAAGCAGATAAAAGTGTGGCCGAATAAATTACCACGTTACCCAAAATATCTAGCTTATTAATTCCTGATGGCCCCCCGCGCCAGTTAAGCGATCGTAACAAATACTAGTGTAATTTTTATTTATGCATTTATTTCGACCCCGCAATAAATCATTTCCACAATATATTACATATTGTAATGTGTACATTACATTACATTGAATTATAAAAAATACGAAGAAAAAAATTAAATAAAATTATAACATAATGGGAAAGTGGGTGTGTGAATTTGACGGTCCAATGTCGACCGTTACTATTGATGGATACGTGCGGCGATCGGTCCACGATTAGTATATCAACAAGTACGGGAGGGCAGAGAGATTTGTTAAAGAAAGAAGCATCATTACAGAGACAGTCGACTAAGGCAATAATTAAAAGGTATAATGTAAAGGTCTTGTAAGTACCGTAAACATCCGAACCGCATAACAAAATGTTGCTAAGGCGACAAACAGGGTTTTGTAAAAAAAAAAAAAAAAAAAAAATAGTTGACTATAAAGAACTATAAATCTAACGGTCGAAAAATAGCAAACGTGAGTTAGCGTGAATAAATGTAAAAATCGTACGAAACGATACAAAGGCAAGGGGTAAACCGCTGCAGTAAATTTTGTACACTGCTTCCGGGAATTCCTCTGGACTTGTTCTGGAATTCCTATGGAACTTCTATGGAATTCCTCGAAATTCCTATAAAGTGTACACCAAAACTTCCTCAACGATTTACCCCTTGTACAGAGATCAATAATACGAAAAACTATCCTGCAGTATTTGTAAAGCGTACAAGTGGAAACAATAAACTCGGAACAAATTGAGCATGTTTGTGAGTCGCTGGAATAGGAAAAAGCAAAGTTCAAACTATAAAGATACAAAAATAAGCATCACGTAGCCGAATCGAAATAAAAGGCATCAACAAAGTGTGTGAGCTGATAGAAACAAACAGAAAATGTTACAAATTCAATATTAAATAATGGATTATTAAGAATAGGAAAAATAAAATTAATACGGTCTCAGAGAGGAGAATGGTAATGTGCTGAGAAATCCTATTGTCGATCAAGGGTGTGAATAGTCCAGCAAGGACCACCCCACATGGCGAAGCGTGTATCTTCGGTGATCGATTCCGATAGATTTCCGATTAAGATCTTTTCGGGGAGTTAATTTTGGTCTGCATGTTTCTTCGGTTGAAGAATCGAGTTTCCTCCTCTCGAAAAAGAAATGCATTGATTACATCTGTATCTAGTTCGGGGCTAGTCGGTTGTTTATTTTATTATCGAAAAGTTGTTGCAACATAAGTGAAAGTTAATTTTAAATTATCGATATCGGAATCTCAACAGTCAGGCCAACGAAACAGCGATTAAGCAGATAGCCGGATCACCATCGACAGCAGTGATAGGCACAATATTATTTAATTAATTATGTTTCATTGTACATATTTACGTCGCTTATTAGTCTAATAATTGTGTTTTCATCGCTCGGCCGTCATAGAAAAATTGGTATATATCACCAAAAATATATACAATTAAATACTTGCCGAGAATTTAATAATTAAAAATAATAATAGTAACAAATAAATAAATCTATGATAATCGAAACTTAGCATCGCAAAAAGATAAACCGCTTCAATATTTATTGATGTAATAATTTTCAGCAAAATGCCACCTATGTATCTTCCGAACGTTCACTTTGTCAATTAAAACATAAAAACTTGTTGCGCGGTATAGTGTGACTCTGGTATATATCCATCGTGCCAGATTGCCAGTATCTAACCGAATTAAAATTTAACTGAAGATTTTTCTCTACCCCTATGTTTCCGAATAGAGATCGAGGGAAATAAATGAAAAGAATAAAACCTTTCGTTGAAGCGAGAAAAGAAATTGTCTCTGTTCGCCGTTCCTTGTAGTACTACTGTGTAATACCAGAAAATGCCTTGCTAACGTAATACTTAACGCTATACAGTCTTGCATGTTTAAACAGGTTTAGTGATGTTCAACAAATGAGTGTGAGAAGTTGACATAGGAAACACGTGTTTTAGTCATTTTTCATCCGTATAATTCCGATTTTTTCAACAGTATTTCTGCGCAATCGAGTAAATAATCGTCGTACTCTATGTTTTAACTGATTTTATTTTCACAATTGCGCGCCTAATGGAAAGCGAGTACCCGATTTTTACTAATTCGGTCGTCAATGTAGAAAAAAGTATTTTTCACGCCTAATATCACCGATGAGTGAGTGAGTGCCCTCTTCCGGTAATTATATCGCGCGAGAGAATTGAAAAACTATAATCTCAATCAGATAAAAATTCTTAAAATACACACGACTTGAAATAACAAACTCTAACAACAAGCTGTGCAAAAGAAAGAAAAAAAAAAAAAAAAGGATCCTTAAATAGGAAAATCTACACAAAAGCGGAAGAACAATCGAAATGCCCAGTTGGAGAAAATCAATTAAAATCATCAGGGGGCATAATAGGACCCTAAATACATTCGGCAACAGCTGATACATCAGGCAGACACACCAGCGATAAAAGAGAAAAAATGCAACGTGATATCGGGAACTTGAACGGCGCACGTCCGCATAAATCTTCGGGATTATTTTAAACTGTCAGTCAAGCGAACACCGTGAAGGCGGCTTCAGACTTTAGCCAGCAGTCATTTTATTAAACCATCTGTTTCCGAAATATGAAAATTTTCATCGCTACAAATAAAAAGCAGATAAATACCGCTGATTTACTGACGGGGAAGAAGCTGCTGATAAAACGAAGACGCGAGCTAAATAGAAAAGCCGACAGGAACAAGAACGGAAATAGACCACGAGCCCCCAACTGCCGCACGATTCAAATGACTGCCGAACCTAACTAAGCCAACTGCGACTGAACATCTGCGTTCACCCCCACCCCCCCACAACAAGCATAGTGTAGTAACATAGAAACTTACAATACAATGAAACGGAATGAAATATGTTTCGAACAACACGTGTATCTCTCTTTTATCATCAACCAATACATACATACTACACCGTGTTATGTAGGGATACAATTATTTACTTTCGTTTTTTTTTTTTTTTTGAATCAACTATAGACATGAAATTTTTAAGTTTCAACGTGCGGCAACCTTATCAAGTCCCACCCAAAACGAAACCATAGACTTACCAACTACGCCACGATACTAGATAACTAGCAGGATCAAGTTAGTCCCCCATAACGCAGTATTTCAAAATCAAATTTAATCAAATTGCGCTCGTTTAGTGCCGAATTGTGCTGATAGTTAAAAATTCTATGATGATTTTTAAAAAGAACGATTATCTTTGTGCGGAATTATTCTAATAATTAAAATGTTTGCCATCAAACCATAAAGAGAGTATTGAAAAAAAAAAAACAATTAAACAAGGAGGCCAACTTGACAACGCCTCTTCACCCAAAATTTGAAGATTAAAAAAAAATCATTATATCCACAGATAGCAATATAGTTTCGCACCGAGGAGTGTTCTGATAATAAACAAATTTGTGCTGCGAGGAGTTTATTCAAAAGGTTAATATAAATTGGCAAAAGCTTTCCAAAAAGTTCAAAATTTTCACAAAGCCAATGGATCCGAAAGTCAGTAGTTTCATGTTGAATTGTTCCTGTGTGCCTACGTTTTCCAGTTTACTCGATAATGTAAAAAAGGCGCCATCAAAAATTTATTTTACAATATAAGTTATCGTAAAATAATAATAAGGTGATATAAATTGCAAATAACAGCCAGTTTATCTTAAAATAAAAATGTGTTTATTATTAAGGCTTAACATATACCCCACTCCCTGTACCAATTGTATCTAATAGACAATCACGTATCGCTGCTGCGGGTTCCTGGGCACATTGGAATGCCGGGTAATGAAAAGGTTGACGGAGCAGCATGTTCTGCCCTGCCGCCGCCAATGCCAGAGGACGCGAGGCTACCGTCATCAATTGCATATACATTCTTAAAGGCGTGCGAAAAAACCCGTGCAGAACTGAATGGGTAGCAAGCAGCTACAACATTCTTAAGAATCATTCAGCCCACAGTTGAATCATGGTGGCCAGCGAAAGGAACATCCCGATACGAATTTCTAGGATCCTCAGCCGGCTGCGAATCGGCCACATTGCTATTTCCCACAAACACATAATCGATAAAACATCGTCTCTGGCTATGTGCCCCTTGTGCTGGCAGACAAACGTACCGACAATTTCACATATACTGCTTACCCGCCAAAAGTCTTTACTGTGTTACGAAAACAACTTAGCCTATTGCGAAATATAAAGCCGCATCTTCTCAAATGAGGCAATTGCCATCATCAGGGTTATTGCCTTCATTAGAATGAGCAGCTTGACTCAGCATATTTAAATAATCTCCCTCTATGTGTGCTGTAATGACCACAGTAGTTACACACAGTACATACAATTTAAGGGAATTAAAAAAAAACAAAAAAACAACAACAACAAAAAAACATTGCATGAATCACAAAACAGAACCAGATTTCTCCCAATAAAAGTTTTATTTATACGTTGCATGTATCTTTCGTCGATATTGTATATTGTATGTTTCTGTAATTTTGCGCGGTTATTTTAATTATTAGGAAATATTTTTCGATATAAATTTAATGAATCCACACTATTGTTTCTATCTCCAACTTTTCATTTTTTCCTGTGTTAATAATCTACGAGTCGAATAGGCGCAGCCTGCGCACAGTCCACGCTCAAATCTTCTCATACACAATATAAAATTAATTTTATATGATAATTTAAAACACCGCTATGATCAGACTACTTGAATAGAAACGCTAATATAAACAACAATCAATTGGACAGATGTAGTAATTGCAATATATATAATATACAATGCGATAGTAATATTTTATTAAGCGAAACATATTTGATTATAAAATAATAAAATAATTTAAAAAAATGAAAATTACTTCTAATTATTAAAATATCTTCCAGACCATATATTTTTATTCAGACTATCTCTGTTATCCCGCGGAATAAACTTTAAACCAGAGAAGACCCTTTCAACACTGACTTGTGTTGCTGGAATTCCTAAAACCACCATTGCAATTTTATAAGAATGAGGATTTGTATTTTTATTTTCTTTCCAAAATTCTAAAATTTTCTTTTTTCTACCTAATATTTGTACACGGTCAAAATTATTCAATACGGATTCAATGTCAACATCTGTAGAAAGAAATAATCTATGTGTTTTTACCGCGCCAATAATCGTGGTATGAAAACTACACATATTGTTAAAAACTGAGATGATTTGGAACTTTCGATAACCCTACACGTCCTCAGCGAGCATTAGTTTTTTGGGGGGGGGGGGGGAGAAAACTATCTTTCGCGAAGAAGAAAATCGTGGACACTGAAAAAAATAAAAAAAATAAAACTAAAGAGGCTAAATCACGCTAGCACACGCCTGGGGTATTTGGAATAAAAACACACCGATCGCGTGACAAACCACCGCCGCCAGACCTACGTGGAGCGAAAACGGATACTAACGAGCTCGAGTGAATAAGGTACGAAATTTTTTTCGGTTTAACTTCATTTAAACTGGCTAGAAACGAAAATGGGCCATCGAATTTTACCGCAACAATTCACAAAACACAAATTATACATGTAAAACTATCGAAATATACGATAGCGCCAGCAGGTCAACTACTCGGATAATTCAGCGCCAACAGTCCAAGATATTACGCATGATAACATCGGCACCAAAATACGTATCCAATGAGACGTTACATCACGATCTCTGCGTTCCATTTATCGATAAATTTTATATGGCACAATATCAGAAATTTCTTAATCAACTACAATCCCATGGTAGCGCCAACATAAGGAAAATGTACACTCGGACTCTAGCCGGAAACCCTGCGAGACGATTGAAAAGAAGATGATATCGAGATGTCCTACAAACGCAGATGGAAATACCGTTTTAATATTAATATTATACAACTAGTTTAAACATTTGATATCCGAGCTTTATTTATTTATTATTAACGAGGTACATATTGCCTGGGGCTATCAGCTCGGATGAGGTTATTTACATTTTAAGGTTTGTAGTGTTAATGAATTTAATTAATCTATGTAAACTATTTATATTTAAATTCGCGGTGTGATCGTCTGTAAGTCGTTCAGCACTGTAGATCGGGCATTCAGTGATGATGTGTTTGACTGTGATCTGGCAGTTGCATTGAGTGCAGGCTGGAGACTGCTGGTAGTCCAGCAGGTATGCATGGGTGGTTAGAGTATGCGAACTAAGTAACGGTTTAAGTAATAAAAGACCCATTACTCCCAAATGGACGAAGGGGCGAACAACAAGTTATATTATTTTGTATACCATTATCGCTGGTTATGGTATAGTATACCGGTACAGTGTATAACAAAAAAAAAAAAAACTTCGGCGATACGGTGACTTTTTCTCCCAAAACGGGCGATAGCAGAGACTAGGTTCAAACGACCGGAAACGGTCAGCGATGAGACGCGCTACTCGGCAAACTACACACACGCACGGCTTGACAGGCCGTACCAACGCCGTAAGAACCACAAGCGAATCAGAGCTGGCGCGCGCTCTCACTACGGCACAAAAAATGTCTAGGCTGCAAAATTCTCCAACTCGAAGCGATCGTTATCACATACACGTCAGTATAACAAAAGATACAATTTCTAGCTGCACGATCGAGCCCACTCCTGCAAAATTTGAAAATTCCTACATATATATCACTGCAATTAATGGAATCGTATTATGAATGCCACAAACGATGAACATAATGCTTTTATTCTGACCACCCTATAATACTCGAGTCAGTCTGCCTGCTACTAAACCGAAATAACACGATATTTTTTTCGGTTCAGTTCCGCTTCGAAGCCCTGTAATAATTTTCATTCGTTTTTCTTAATAACTTTTTTTGCCAGTCAAAATTTATATTTTTCCATATATTTTAGGTATACATTCGACATTTATTGTCAAATTCTATCGTTGTTTATTTCTACATTTTAACTTAAAATCATAGTCACAGATGAAAGTGATATCTTCGAGAAATATGGCGGTGAATTGATTTATATAATAATTAATTAATTATCTATGCATAATGAATTTAAGTTAATTATACACCAATCTAGTGTGAAGTATGTATAAATATAATTTTTCAAACCCCGCTTTAGTTATTTTTTTGCATGGTTCGCAATAAGATTGCTTAAATATCACGAAATTTATATCGGAAATAAATTCCTAGAAATGATTACATTTAATTATTCTCTAGCATTATAACAGTCACGCTAATTATAAACGACAACGAAAAATAAGTATGTATACCTAATGTAAAATATTAATAAATAGAAACGCGTCGTTAACTTATAAATGCGCGCTAATAATAAATAAAACGTACTTATAATGGCCAACAAATGCATTCGGAAAACAACGGGTTTTTAGTGATAGGCCCTAAACGTCACTAGCATTGCGACCATCATATGTGGGTATAATTTTTGGATACGTGACGAAGGAAATAAACCGCTATGCCATGATCACTTGACAGTTGGTTATTTTAGCTGTCAGATATTCACGTGAAATTTCCGAGCATCTGTTGTCTGTATCTGTTATTAATATCAACGCCCCCATTAAATTTTTGCAGCACCATGTGTATGTACTAAGAAATACGACGCGCTTTTGAATAACAATAACATATCGTTTACCGCTAAATCAATTAAACCTTATTTGCCAATCGTCGCGAATTAAAAATTCCCTTGTAATTATTTCCGGAAAATGTACTGTCAATAACTCTTAGTTCTGAACATTTAAATTCTTTTCACTATTTAAAATTTATGGTGTCAAACTGAACATTAATTACAGTAATGTTTATCCGGTTTAAGATTTTTTTTATTATTTTAATTTGGAGCCAGATATTGTTAAGTAGTTATGAAAATTGTGAGAAGACGAAATGAATAAAACTGAATAGAAGACTGCAGTTAGTTCCGCGGCAAAAACCGAATTTTGAACGGCAGTTTAAACGATTCCGAGTACACGGAAACAGGAAGAACAAAAAGGGCACCCACACAGTATGAGGGCTTTTAGAGTCGTCGATAAAGATCAGGGCGTGAAAGCGTAATAAACGGTGAATGATGCATGCAAATTCTTATTTCAGATAAAAGAACCTTAGTAGAGACAGGAAAGGAAGATAAACTGGGAAGGTAAAAAAAACAGGAGAGGTCGAAATAAAAGTATGGAAGCTTTTAGCGGGAATAAATATAAGGAGAGAATTAACACCATTCTTCATGACAGAATCGTATTTTTTAAGAATATTGACTTACGACAAAAAGATAAGGATTTTTGAATCAATAATATGTAAAAAGCTTAGCCTGAAAAGTTCTATATACTTGCTTCCGTTTGATTTCATTTACATTTTTAGACAAGAGAGGTCAGTTAAAATGCCCACAATGACTTTTTCGAACAAAGATTAAAAAAGAAATTCTAATGTAAAAGACCAAATAAGTATAAAAAATAATAAACGGCAAGTCGTTAGCAGTGCAAATAAGGACAATGAATCAAAAAATGACGAAAAATGGTTAAAAATGGTTTTTCGCACTTTAAAAAATATAGTTATGAATTTTTTTCCCCTGCTCTACAAGATGAAAAGGTTAGAATTAGCATATTTTGTTAAAAACACTTCTAAAATCGCATTTTAGGATATAAATAGAACATTTTAAATACATATATATATATATATATTGAGACGGATTCGGCATTTCTTACGGCCTTTGTCAACGCTGTCCGAGCTAGAAAATAATATTTTGGCAATAATCATTAAATTCTCGGCGGCCTCGGCAGCGGGCAAAAGCGGCATGGTTGTCAAAGACGCTTTCTTGGCTAAAAAATCGAAGGATCCCGGCACAGATGTTCTGACCGCTGCGCCGGGATAGCGAACTGGTTTCTATGCGGGTGGCCGAAAAGCGGAGAAAGAGCCTTTGCTGGCGGTATAGGCGTTTGAAATGCGTACCGAGCTATGTTGAGCCGGCAGAAGTTTTTTTGACAAAAAACCCGAAAAGGAATACCGGCAGGGTAATCGCCGCTAAATAGAAATTAACAACCAACTTTTTAAAAAGATCCTTTTGGCGGTGTTTTTTTTATTTGTTAATATTTTTGTGTAAAATTAGTCGTCTTAGCGAAAGGCAAGAGGGAATCGAGCGATCCTCGCCAGACACATTTGAGTCTCTCGCAAGAGTCGCTTGCAAGAGTCTTAGGTTGAACGTCGTCGAGGCTCTTTTGCCTCAAGCAACTCGTCGCGTTGTCGGTTTTAAAATCGTACGTGCTCTGCCGCACGCGTTTCTTGTAGAAATTTTTTTTTTTAATATGTTAATTTGTTCACAAGTATACTCTCGGGTGAACGCTAAAATCATCCTAACAATTTTATTATAATTTTTTTAATCCTAGCAAAAAAATATACGCGTTTAAAGTCGAAATCTTTCTTATTGGACACGGGGTGGGTCCCGGTGACATCTCCGCCGCGGAGACTTTCTTTTTTCGTTAAACCTTAGGAAGGCCTAAAGCTCTACGAATTGAGTTTCCGGTAATGACACACCGGGGTTAAGTGTCATTGGCGCCCGAAATCTTTATTTTCTTTTATTTGTTTTATGCTTTTTTTATTTTATCATCACGGTAGCTGGTTAGTTGCAAATGTCGCCCATGAACAGGGACAAGAGCGATCAGTTACAAATGACTACCGGAACAGGGACTTGTGAAGAGAGTGAATTCTTTACAAATGGCGGCCCGAACGAACAGGGACTCGATAGTATATAGATCGATATACGTTACCTGGTACGAAGAAGGAAGCAGCGGTTTCATCGGAGAAGGATCTGCCAAGCGGAAACAGATAAGATTTTATATTATTTAATTCTCTCCTCGGCCTACTATAGTTTATAAACGTTTTATTTTCTCGTGGTTCAATCATTCAAAATTTTAGAATTATATTTTTTTCTCGCGATACGAATTATTTAAAATTTTTTTTCTCGAACTGGAGTTTCGAAATTATGTTGTTCAAAATTTTAATATTCAATTGCCGATAGGTAGTCCCGAATTATCTTATTTTATTTTAATTACCCTGCGTCAAGTATGGAGAATGAGGACTTAGCCAGAGTGGTAGTGACCCGGGGTAATTATCGTGACATCGATTTAAGCGAGGAAGGAGATGCACCGCATGAAACTTCGGATCGTCTCTCGGAGACTGTGCCGGAGGCGACGCGTCACACCCTCGAGAACCCCAGAATATCCTCTGCCCAATCTCATTCTTCGATTTTCAAACAAATTATGGCCGCCCTCAAAGAAAATTCTAATAAAATTGAGGAAAGACTCAAAGAAAATGCTAAAGATTTTAATGAAAACTTAAACAATTTTAAAGAAGACGTGAAGAACCAATTTGAAGAACTAAATAAAAATCAAGTAGTTTTAATTAACAAATTCGATATTTTAGAAAACAAATTAGATGTGGGACTCGAAAAACCTAAAATCGAAGTCGAAGAAGAACTGAATAAAATACCCGAAGTTAAAATTTACGAAAATAATCAAGATCTAAAAAATAAAATAAACGTTAGGGATGAATCTGCGGTCTCCAGTGAGCCGACGCAAGGTGAGAAAGTAGAGAATGAGTTAGTTGAGGTAATCACCATGCCTATGGAGGATGATGAGAAACTAGTGGAAAGTGACGAGGAACAGGGGCTTAATGACAATAAAAATGATCTTAAAAATACCTATGATAATAATGTTGAAAATAATGACAATAATAGTAGGGAATATAAAGATGTCGAAAGCAATAATAATAATGATAATGATAATTTTAATAGTAATGATATTGGCAATATTAGCGAGCAGACCAATATAAATAATCAGGACAATCGTGATGATCTGGTTAATATAATTAGCACAAGTAACATTAAAGATCAAAAAACCGGCAAGAAAATACGTCACAAGAAAAGAGAAGCAAATAAATCTAAAATTGAAAAAATGAAATACAAAATCGGAAGATCTATAAATAAAAATAATAAACTTAACAATGAACGAAAAACAAAGAAAACAAAGCTCAAATTTAAGTATTTAAAGTCCGGACACATAAAAGATCCTAAAGTAAATAATAATAATTCTCGTCGGTTGGGACATTGCTCCCGTTACCATCTCTGGTGGTGGAAGTATCGGCGGAAATAATTAATTAATAATTAAAAAGCTAGCCGATTTTCCCGGAGTACGACGTCAACAGATCAATTAAAAACCAATACGCAAAAGATAAAACAAAATTTAGCTAGGGATCCGCTCGATGAAGATACAAAGAAGATAACTTCTCTAGGAAGTATTATTTAACATATTCCAGTCGTAGATAGAATTTAAATTAATCATTAAAAATAGATAAAATTATTATAAATTGGCCTGAGCACGAGTGCGAGTAACTGTTTTAGAGTAAGTATGACAGGTGCCCTGTGTTGCTTCGATGGAGAGAAGTATGTCGTGTACAGTATCGTTTTTTTTACGCTTTAATGTTATAAGTCTTCGGAGATTTTGTGTCCGCGTTCGTTGATTTTCATGCGTAATAATTCAAGGGGTAGTTCCGTTTTTTTTTTACAAAGAAATTTTTGACAAGTTACTTGCGTCTAACTCGTCAATGAGCCTGCTCAAATTATTGCAGCCGGATATTTATCGATGTTTGAATTATTCATCTAATTTTCGAGTAGTGTAGGCCAGATTTCAACTTCAGTCAGATAATTCGTCGATTCCCCGAAATTTGCATGTTTGCTGTTCTTTTTCTAGTTTCTCGTTAGATTAGGTTAGTTAGTTTTTCAGACGACTTATGCGTCAGTTTTCACTGGAATTTAGATCAGTAGATATTTTTTTTTGAATTTTTGAATTTTTTTTTGAAGCAAAGTGTATTCGATTTGCGAGAGTGAGCTCGATTCGTTCTGATTTCGACCTTATATAAGTGTGTATCACCCCTCGCTTAGAAAGTTGTTCATTTTATTTAAATTCAAAATTTTATATTTTTTTATCTGGGCATTATTTCGCCTCGGATTTCGGTGTTTTGCGGTTTTTTTTTCCGAAAAAAAAAAAAAAAAACAAAAAAAACTGGTTACTCGTTCGAACATCATTGAGACTTTTTATACTCGTATCTACCACTCTGACTTTAAACTCCTGCGTTTACGTGCGGTGTGGTTGAGCTTATATTAAATTACGGAATTAAGAAATGTGAGTAGAATCGGCGTTATGTATTAGGATTAGAAAATGTAGTTTGTTTTAGCTTTGTAGCGAATTTCCGCAAGGATGCGGCCATTCACTGGATAATAACAGGTTTGGAGCTGAGCACACATAAGTGTTCAATATTAAATTTTTATATATAATTTGTTATGTAAAATGTATAACTGTTTTTCTATTTAGTTTATGTTAATGCGTATATTAATCATGTAGCCCTATAGAAATTGCGCGTCGGCGCACATAGTTAAAACTTTTTGAACGTCTTTCGGAAATAGTATCTTTTTGATTTATAATTTTGCGAACCCCGTGGGGTCATCTAGTTTATTAGTGACGCATCTGTTGAGTTATCAACTAAGAGTTTTTCTTCCTCTTTCGCAATGAATTTTATTATTTCTATAATTTAATTGCCAATCTTGTGGGCATCGGGATACTTTGATTTCGGATTCATTTAACCATTTTGTTCCTTTTTCTCCCATTCTCTTTTCATTTCCTTTCTGGTTTAACTTCCTCATACCCTATACCTAACCTCCTGCCAATGTGGGCGGACGTTTTAGTTGTCGGTCTGCGTTGTTAACAGTATGGACATTGCTGTGATAAGATTATTTACATATGGCAATGTTCCTCTCACCGGTTCTTTTCGGTCTATTTAATATTTTCTTTCTCGGATTTTTTGAACTTCTTTCCATCTCTTTTCTGCTAAATATACTGTTTTTCTCTTTCTTTGCTCTATGTTTTCCATTCACAGCGTCGCTAGGCGGATCGGGAGGGATTTCCGGTCGACCCCTCAGGCTCTGTGGGCGCTGCTAAGGCAAGCGTGGCCATATTGTTCGGTGGGGAGAGAGAGTGAATACCTGGTACTCCGGCGGGGCTCTATATTTTATTATCTTTTCTTCTCCGTTGTACGAGCTTTCGGTGTAGTGGGCAACGTTGAACGTGTGCGGCCACGGCATTGGGCGTAAGTCTCGGCGAGAAATACGGAGAATAACAATTTTAATCGCTAAGTGGTGAATCGAATCGGTTGGATTTATTGTGGCCACCGAGTATTTCTGGCGAGTGGGGTCAATGGACGCCCGATACCGGCAATTGCCGAAGAACTCGACCTAGTGGCACAACGATACCTTATAAGCCGTAGGAGCTTTCCCGACACGGGGTACCGGGGAAAAAGGAAATATGATGATGATTCTTGGCTGGGATCTCTCCGTGGTGACGGTCTAATGGCGAATTTTGCTTTATTCCCGCAATCCGATCGATACTTTTATCTCAACGATGTACCTATTTCTTTTGTTTTTTTTTGTTTCCTATTTTCCTCCTTTGCGTGTGTTGTCTTTCTTGTATTCTATTTTTTCTGTCAAAAAAAAAAAAAAAAAAATGGCGCAGGACGAAGACGCAGAGCTCCGTTCTCATATTGGTAGTGACCTCAACTGCTCTCTTCCTATTTTGATAATCATTTTTTTGATTTTTCTTTCCTCGTTCCGGAATCAGGTAACGATAGCGTCCCGCAAGCCCCACAATCAAGACAGGCAGTTAACCGCTTATTTTCTTATTTTTTTTTCTTTTTAAATACATTCAATTATTCTCAGTACTTTTGTTCAGGTCAAGACCCAGTTTCAGAGTTCTTATTGTCCTGTATTTTATTCGATTATTTTTTTTATCAGTTAGACGTTTGGTCGATCTATTTTGTAATAATTTAGTTCACTTGTATATATTTTATTTGTTCGTTCGTTTATATTGCCACTGGGACAACGTGCGAGTGTGAATGTACGACCTTTCGGCCGGGAGCGGGAATGTCGCTTACAGTGTCCGCAGGTCGGTGTGTGATTAAAATGCGTGCACACTAGGTCAGGCTAGAAAAACAAAGTTATAAATTTTTTTTTTGAAAATCTCGCGAGTTTTGGTCATGTAAAATTCCAGATGTTTTTCCTTTTATCTTTTTTTTCATAATTATATTTGGTGTGTTCCTGTTCTTTTTCTTCTTATTCCTATTCCAATGGGTGGTGTGCGCCCTCGGAAGGTACACAAGGTAGACTCGACGCCTAAGGAAGGCCGAGGACCGGCGTGGTGTCCGGTTTACAGATGGAGAAGAAGATTGTCGGAAAGTTTGATGGATTATTTTTTTTATTTTTTTTATATTTTTTTTACGGGGCTCCTCTAGGTAGGCCAAAGGAAGGTCTATCGCGCGGTCCGATCGATGATGAAGATGAAGATGAAGATGAAGATGAAGATGAAGATAGAAGATGTAGATGTTCGTACCGTCGCGGGGACATGTTGACGTCCCATGAAATAAGATGGTGAGCGTTCTCAGGGGGTGTCTATAGGGGGTCCCAGTCTTGTCCACCATTAGGTTGGGTAGGCCACGTGGGGGGATGTGTTCGCGCGATGTTCCAGCGCCGATGCGAGAGGGTGTCATTGGGGGGATTAAATTTCCACTGCGTAGGCCAACGGGGGGTTCCGTTGCATAGTGCGTGACTGAGTGCCACTTTCCGGGCCATGGGCCGATGTTTATTAGTTAATTTTGTTGTTTTGTTTCGAGTGGCTCAGGTGCACGCATTCCGCGTATTGTATCAGGGGGTGTCTATATATATATTTTTTTATTTTTTTTACCCGTCTAAAAGGGGTACCGGTCTTGTCTGCCGCGCCTCTCTCTTTGTTAGGAAATTTTTGTCGTATTCTTCATGTGTTCCTGTATCTCTCAGAAGACATCGAGCTCGCGTGAGATAAGATGTTAACGAATTTATTTTTTTTGTTTTTTTTTGGCAGTTATCTAATCAACTTGTTTTTTTTTATACTTCAATTCTCAAATTATTTCAGCTAATGCTAACGTAACTAATTTTTTTGTATTGAACCAGCATGGAAGCCTATCTTAGAGTATTCTTTCCGATATTTTGTAGTTTGCGAACTGGTTATAGGCGGGTTGTTTCCCGTATTGTTTTGTTATTTTGACGGGATACGTCTCGTATTGTTCGGAATAGATACTCGTTATCTCTCATGTTTATTTTGGTTCCATTTTGTTTTTAATTGTTCTTAAAGTTTCCGCTATATATTTTTTTGACCTAGTGTGGTCCCAGTGGTCTGTGAGAGTGGTGTACGTGTGATAACTTAAGGGATGATGTGCGACGTACATGAGCGGGTTCAGACGGTGGAGATCTGTTCAAGACTCCGTAGCTCGGAAACGGCTTGTCCGAATCCTTTCGTTCTTGGTCACCTGAATTCTCATCCAAAACTACTGTTTTGGATGAAAATGAGGGTGGGGCAGTGAGACGGATTCGGCATTTCTTACGGCCTTTGTCAACGCTGTCCGAGCTAGAAAATAATATTTTGGCAATAATCATTAAATTCTCGGCGGCCTCGGCAGCGGGCAAAAGCGGCATGGTTGTCAAAGACGCTTTCTTGGCTAAAAAATCGAAGGATCCCGGCACAGATGTTCTGACCGCTGCGCCGGGATAGCGAACTGGTTTCTATGCGGGTGGCCGAAAAGCGGAGAAAGAGCCTTTGCTGGCGGTATAGGCGTTTGAAATGCGTACCGAGCTATGTTGAGCCGGCAGAAGTTTTTTTGACAAAAAACCCGAAAAGGAATACCGGCAGGGTAATCGCCGCTAAATAGAAATTAACAACCAACTTTTTAAAAAGATCCTTTTGGCGGTGTTTTTTTTATTTGTTAATATTTTTGTGTAAAATTAGTCGTCTTAGCGAAAGGCAAGAGGGAATCGAGCGATCCTCGCCAGACACATTTGAGTCTCTCGCAAGAGTCGCTTGCAAGAGTCTTAGGTTGAACGTCGTCGAGGCTCTTTTGCCTCAAGCAACTCGTCGCGTTGTCGGTTTTAAAATCGTACGTGCTCTGCCGCACGCGTTTCTTGTAGAAATTTTTTTTTTTAATATGTTAATTTGTTCACAAGTATACTCTCGGGTGAACGCTAAAATCATCCTAACAATTTTATTATAATTTTTTTAATCCTAGCAAAAAAATATACGCGTTTAAAGTCGAAATCTTTCTTATTGGACACGGGGTGGGTCCCGGTGACATCTCCGCCGCGGAGACTTTCTTTTTTCGTTAAACCTTAGGAAGGCCTAAAGCTCTACGAATTGAGTTTCCGGTAATGACACACCGGGGTTAAGTGTCATTGGCGCCCGAAATCTTTATTTTCTTTTATTTGTTTTATGCTTTTTTTATTTTATCATCACGGTAGCTGGTTAGTTGCAAATGTCGCCCATGAACAGGGACAAGAGCGATCAGTTACAAATGACTACCGGAACAGGGACTTGTGAAGAGAGTGAATTCTTTATAATATATATATATGGTGCTTTTAATACTACGTTCATTTATTCATTTCATACTTTTTTTGCTATAAACGTGATCATTTTTTTTTTTTGATTTTTAATTTTATTCACTGCCTTTAATACTACGCTAGTTTTACTTACAATTAGTTCCTTTTAAATGTGTTACTCAAATCACTGTTTCCTTCCAATGTTTTCAACCGTAATTTACGTTTACATTACTGTAACATTCATTTTATATCAATGAATACTGCAATAAACAATGTAATCTTAATCTTTTTTACCAAAAATTGTAATAAATTAACTTCACGCAACAGTTCTTTTAGTTTTAATAAAAACAGAAAAAAAAACAATAAAAATTAAATTTTAAAGATAAGTTTATTAACTTATAAATTAACTTAAAGTATATTATTAGATGAATAAGTTATTTATACTTAATAAATCTGTATTAACTTTACTTTTTGGTATTAACTTTTTAAATACACTTTCCGCTTTTTTTCCTAAGCCCAAAAAGATTAAGAAAAAGAAAACAAATTGTTTTTTTTGTTTTTTTTTTTTTCAATTTGTAATAAAGCATTTTTCCGCCTACAGCTCTTTATCTGAAGTGTTTTTCTTTCTTTTTTTCTGCAACTCCGAAAACCTTAATTTTTCATGTCACACTAACTATCAATAAGGCTTTTATATACGGCCTGGTGGGATTTATACAACAGCACTGGACTTCGAATGGAATAACTCACAAATATGAATCGGAGTAGTCGTATCATATATATTTATATTCAACATTTTAACGGTATTTTTTCACTTCTGATTTTCATATAAACGTTCTTTTCCGAAAAGGAAAAAAAGAAAAAAAAAACAACTTTAATAGCAAAATCAAATAGCAAAAAAAATGCTACATTTATACCTGCCTACGGTTAATGACCGTAGAACCCGACTCAGAATTAAGACTTCAATTTAAAATTCGACAATAATAAGAAGGCGTTGTTGCCAATACGAAAACATTCGTACGTTTGTCTGATTTGTTTTTGTATTCGCTGAGTAAGCGAAATCTTAAATTTAGGGAAAATAGGAATTAGGTGAATTGGGAATTAGGCGAAATCGGAAGTTTGCCAATTTAAAATGATCAAAAATGAAAAACATTAAATCCGAGTAACTCCGTGCTTAATAAACAACTGTATCAAAAAAGATGCACTATTTTTATTTTAGCAAATAACGTAAGTAATAATGATTATCTAAAACGATTTATCTAAGTACACAAAATACCTACATTACTCATTCGGAATTTTTCAAAAAGTAAACGTAAATTGACTTCATAAACAAAAATAATTAATAAACGTTATAATATCCCTATTACGATACAAATAAATAATGCACATTTAATTATAGGCGCAATATACATACTTTTATAATACATTCCGCAGTAAATTCTTAAAAATTCTTACGAGTAAGAACATGAAATTATAATATATTACGATTTCCAAATGTATCACATTTATCTATATATATTAATAAACTGACTTGCATAAATTGATTATAATTCCAAAATTATCAACACCCCGGTAATTCCTACTTTTGATATTAGCTAAAAACACGAGTTTCACAATTTGAACCGTTGCTTCAGTATACAGTCACAGCGCATTCCCATATTTATCGCAGCAAATACGACACGGGACAAGCCTCTCGAGGAATCGCCGGTGCGTCCGCTTATCCCACAGCCCATCTGCCAGATCGTCCGTACGTCCCATTCTTCCTCCCCCGCCGCTGAACGACTACTCGACGAGAAACATTTCCAGAGCCTCCAAGTACAGTTAGAAGATGTTCCCCCGTGAACTGTTAAAGACCACAACAGATGCATGGCCTCGGGTCCCTAAGCTAAAATTCCCGAATTGATTGTGTTCAACGGCTATCCCAAGAAAGTGCTTGGTCGGCACCAGCCACGACTTTTCCATTCGAATATAAACATCCGGAATATACCGATAATACGTGCATCGCCCCTTTCACGACGAACACCACTCTCATCGTTCCATTCGTTCAGTATCGCCTTCCTGTCGACCTGTTTACGAACCTCGCCAGGCGTCGAATTCTCTCGGGCGGAAAACGGTGTTCCCTCTATAGTGCACTCCTTATCATTTTTCAGCCAGTCTAGTGTTGTTTCCCTTTCTCGTACTAAATAATCTCTACCGGGAGCATTCCCGCGGTAACGGACAGGACTTCCTCGATGTCATTCGGTAGCCCCTACACAGTGCAAACAGTGCGGGCCCTTACGCGCAACATATCAGATAACAGAGATGCTTGGCAACATCAAGCTGCCATGCAGTAGCACAGTGTACAATATACAATAGTCTCTCGGTCATGATCAGACATGAGTTCACAATGGCATTTTAGCGATAGGCAATAACTTCAATTATTTCTGCCATCACGGTTATTTATTGGTCCGGCTATTATTACTCTCATGCTCATCACGCTATCAACGTTACACAGCTTGAATTAACATACTTCTGCTACTGTAATGTTTCTCATTCTTATTCGCAACATAAATTGCTTTATTTTGCTACCCACGTTACAAGTACTTAAATTACATGTCATTCGTCGCTTTACCCAATCATAAATTTTTAGCTAGTAACACCTTTACACAAATAATATAAACCACTTTAAATCTTCAAAGATTATAATCATTACACGCTAATTTACAAATGTTACCTTTTTTTTTAGGTACGTAATTTTACCTAATAAATAAGAACAACTATTCTATTGAATAGTCAAAAAATTACGCGTAATTTTCCATTAAAAATAAAAGTTTCTTCGACATACAGTACATCAACTTTTTACTCAATTTCTATTTATTTAGTTTTTTTTACGCGAGTTGAGGTTCACATTGCCAATTTTTTTTTTTTTAATTTTTTCTTTTTTGGAAATTTTTCCTTTTGTAGCCGCGCGATTTATTACGGGGTAACGTTATTTTTCACACGTTTACCGCGCGTGTCGTGATACTATCATCACGTTACAATTTCGCTGTACGCGCATGTAATAATCAAGCAAAATAAAATAAACAATCGTCTGCATACATAAAAGAACATAATTTTACATGCATATATATTAGCCTACTCCATGAACCTACTTTCGTCGTTCATTGCACCTTAAATATGGTTAATGTACATTCCGGCAAACATACCTTCTTTTTCTATTACTCGCTGCGGCGGGGATTAGTAAGATATGTTTAGCACAACGTCAACTAATTTGAATACGTTCAAGAAAAAGAAATAAAACGCAGAAACTCAAGCGTAAAATAATACTGAGCACCAGAAAACGTGGGTGTAACGACGACCGGAAATTACCGATAGTGCCGCGCCAGCCTGGCAACAAACAAGAGACCATAATACTAATATCGTATAAATAAACTGGATAAAACACCATCATGCAAAATAAAGCGAACCACCGAACTTACTGGATTTTTGTTTCTTTCAATAAGTACAGGCGTTTTGTTCATTTTATTAGGGTAAATAAAATTTTGCAAAAACAAGTTTTTCAACCATGTGGTTCAGAGTCTGATCCTTAATCGACACATATTTTAAATGTTTGATCGAAACAAGTTTAAAATGTTCACGCTCATTTGCTTCATTTATTATTCCGAACGACAACAAATCCGGGAAGATAAAAACATAAGAAAAGCAAAAACCAGAGCTGTCACTGACAAATAAACTTCAGTTTTCATTAGAGCAGCACTAAATTAAACGGACTTAAATGGCCGTACCCGTACACGCTGGAAAAAGGTTTTAAACGGATTTTTTGATACTCTCATGTTGTATTACTTATAAAGCGATATTAGCCCGAAAACGTACTATAAGTAAAATTCCTACCGCATAGCCATATGTACAAGTGCGCGGCGGGCTTGCTTTTCGTACGTATCGAAAATAATTATGCGGTTCCGAAAAAACCATAAAAGCTCTTAATCGATTTATTTTACTCTACGTTTCATCGAAATTATCCGGCAAATACAGAGAAGACAAGTAAACAAATACGCTGCCTATATCATTTTCTGGATTAATGAAAATAAAATCCGATTATACGCGCTTCGGCATTAATGATTTCCAATTAGACGAGCAAAACCGAACCGAATACATAATATACTGAGAACTAGGGGCATGGGTAAAACACTCCGGACACAGTTATATCCTCGGAAATACCTCCGGCGGTGTGATATAATATATCTCAACTCCGAAAGACGTCACACTACAAACAAATGTCATTCCGGATACAGTCGGATTTACCTCTGACGACCGGATGATTTAATACATCACAACTCCGGAAAATGTTCAAAGACGTTCCCCGTTACTTTATGCGTTTGGAGTACTACATGAAGTTGTAGTTATGTATGCAGCGAATATTGCGATTCATACATCTAGGTATAAGATACGTATAATACATATCCGCAGTCATATATCCAACTACTCTAACGGAATTGATTTGCGCATCTCTACTACTGGGGACTGATTAGTTTACATTTAATTTAAAAACAAATAAACAATAATAAGTATTATTACAAATAAAATAGTTGCGTCGCATAAAATTACACTCGGCTGAATAAAATCAACGAGACAGGAAATTAAAACACGTAACCCGCACGATATGAAAATCGGCAGCCTGCTACGATCTCCTAAGAGTCTTTTCCCGAATGATGAATCTTTTCACTCGCTAATTCTTCAAAACTCAATGTTTGTTTTCGTTAAATTTAACCGATCATCCCCATCATTCGCTATCCGACAATCTTCATTATTACCGGTATCTATTATCTATTATTACTACACATTTTAGCTCATCTATTACCGGTGTTAACCCAGCGCGAACGATAATTATTTATATTTCCAACATACAACAGTAGCATTTAAATTCCATCGCCGCTAACCAACTACACACTAAGCGGTAGATGACTCATTTCTGTCTGTCTGTCTGTGTGTGTGTGTGTGTGTGTGTATCACATGTGTTATTGAATTCCAAAATTTTATTCTCTATTCAATAAAATTCAAAGCACCTCTTTCATCCGGCCAATATACTAAACAATCGCTCGCTAGTTTCCACTTTGCCGGCTACAAACACTGGATTCGCCGTTTGCTAATCCCGTTCAGTCTACAGAAAGACAGAGCGTACTGACGTGCTGATACCTACTTTAAAGAGAAGTAACACGCTCCTAAAATTTCCACCATTTTATAGTCGTTAATCATTTTGATGTAAATAATAGCCGCCTCAATTCCGGTTCGGCGCATTTTCTCTTTGTGTTTCGGTTGACCGCGATAGACTTGTCACGTAGGCGTCCGTCAGTGGCGAACCTACTACTGCACTTTTTCGCAGAACAAAGCTACACATTTTCACGTGCGAGAACTGGTTTTATAGCCGGGAAATTTATAGAGAAGAGCTAACAACCACGTTAAATTCCGGAATTTATTCAAAATGGAAATGGAAGAAATCGCCAACAAAAGTTGACGAATATATAGCGGAAAACCAAGAAACGCGCAATCTTTATTTGGCAAAAAACAAAAAAACAAAAAAACACTGGACAACCGTTGGCCGTCTAGAGCGATTCTAGAATGCATATTTCGTGATTGTGGAAAATAATGCACAAATATACAAATCTGCTGTATTTGGACAAAACCACACACCTCCGACAATTCAGTGTGGTCCGCATAAAGACGCCATTTTTACCTTCGCCCGAAACAAATAGCGATTTATACCGACTAAAAAACAAAAAAACCATCTCCCACTGAAACGACGAACAGAATTAATTTCGTTATCGATATAAAATTATGAGAAAATTTATACGAAAATTAAACGAATTTTTCCCGTTGCTCTTAGCATACAGCCCCTGGGGCATAAGCTGCACCCATGGCACCAATAAGAGTGTACTTATTCGTCAGAGGTGGAATTATTGTAGTTTATGTAAAAAAAATTTAAATCGACGACTGGTATCTAAACGAAACCGAGCCCCGCTCCAAAAAATGGAAATACCATTAGATCAAGAGCATCTGCATAATTGCACAGTGTTGGGGAGTAGTACAGTCAAACAGATTTTTTTCTTTTAATTGGTGATGGTCTGTTCCGGCTGTTCTCTTGCGCGTGTTAATTTTTATTATTTCGTTTTTCATTCCAATACGCATTGTAAAACACGGTTTACAAAGTGCTTATTGAAAAGTTAAACTCCGAAAGTTATTATTAGCATTAAAAAGCAAAAAAAAATAAATAAAAACAGAAAACCAATCTACATACAGTAGAGACTCCCGATTATCCGACTTTCGGGTTATCCGACTCTAATAGTAATGGGGGGAGGACAGCAATAGCCCCTTATTACAAGTAAAAATAGTGAAAAAAGTATCGGCACGTTAATGTTTGCATTCTCGTATATCATTCATTTAAACTCTGGGAAAATCTAAGTAAGTTTGATTTAAACCTAATTGAAATAATAAGAAAATTCTTAAAAAATAAAGAGAAATTATTTTCCAGAATAAGGATAATGAAACAATTTATCGAAGGGTTTTTTTGAAAGCTATGTATTGGGGAATATTTTGTAATCGTGACTCGTGAAAGTTTTTTATTTTTTGCCACACCGGCCAAACCTGGCCATAATTAGCATTTCTCGATATGGTCTAAAATAGAAAAATTAAAATTAAAAGCGATATTTGGCAACTGATGATAATGTTGAATTATGTAACTACCTAAACTTTTCCATCAAAAAGATTATTCGAACAAAAAGAAGTCAAAACCGGTAATTTTGAAATTTAAACGGCTAAAATTCAACTAGTCGCACCATCCGTACCTGTAAGAAACTATATCTGGTTTAAACAGGATCTACTAGGATCAATGCCTGAGATAAACTTATAAATATAAAATCGATTTTGATCTTTAACCGCAAAAAAAGAAGTAAATTAGAGCAAATTAAAACATCAGAGTTTCGATTAAAGCAAAAATTTGGCCAATAATTGACCGCAACCGGAACTCCCGTCGTAGACAAAGATCTTTTCAATATGCGAGTCGATGAACGCGTTACATGCAGAAGCTACACTGCACGGCAGCACAATGTGCGACCAACTTTGAAAGCAGTCTCAAATTTAAGGGAATGATAATTAAAAAAAAAAAAAAAAAAAAAGGTGTTTCTTAAACGGTACCTACTGAAAAATATGAACACCTTCCATCTTCAACATACAGAAGAGCGTATTTTGATCTAATTTTGAAAATTAACAATTAGGCTCTATTTAAACCCGGACGGCGAAAAAAATGCCACGCAAAATAATAAGCATAATGTGTCAGTGAAATTGTAAATCAACTCGATAATGAGAGATAGCACACGGGGACAGTTTGTAACGTTTAAATTACGCATGAATACAAAATACGAAGTAAAAAATAAAAAAAATCAAATTAAACATACGAATGAAAAGCGGAAACCTGGCTGGAAATACGTAACACTTTTATCGAATACTCTGCACCGGGATGATGCATGAACAGCTTGGATGTGTGTGACATAAAACATATGGATCCTATCCAGCTCCAGCGACTAAAATAGCAACTCGTTCGTTATCTTCCAGCCCAACCTACGTCTGAAAATAAACACACAAAACTATCATCTCCCTAGCTCTCTCTCTGTTCAACGCTAACAACACTTGAATACACACATAGCGGCATATCAACTCGTGAATGGCGCGGGGGAGGGGTCTAGGGCGGCAGATGGGAGAGTAAACATAAAACTCGCTTATTAAATATCTGTTACCAGTAGTAGTGTAATAAATAACGCAATTTCTGAACTTTCATGAGATTTTTTTTGCTTTTGTACCGATTTTTGTTCTTTATATTATCCGCTACTGGAAATTCTAATAATCGGAAAATTCTACATTATGTGTAACAACTACAAAATGCCGTGTATTCGCTGAACTGAACTAATAACTTCATTTTTTTTTTTTTCATTTTGCAAAACAAAAACGTTTTTTTTAATTACGTGTTTCGTATCCAATCACCGCGACTCTTTTAACGTGCTAAAACTTCTAGAGTTCAGGACCAGCAGAGGTTCTTCCAAATATGTGACATTCGGCCGAATAGTTCACCGCTGTGACTCAGCGACATTCCGTCACGGTTGACTTGATCTCTATTTATGTCGAAATCAATGTATAATAATATAACTACACTTGTTTAAATATACGAAAAATAAAAAAAACAACCGAAGATCTGCATTACGTGCTTCGTTCTATTCAACGAAACACGACACACATGTAAATATCATTTTCAACTAGAATAACGTTTCCGTTTGAAAATAATAGTGGCTTAACCCGTCACCAATCGCACACGATCGTTTTCAACTGGTACAAAATATGACCGCGCAAATCGTTATGGTTTTTTTTTTCCCATTTATATGGCCTGGTCTGTCATCCACTTAGCCATCCCATCATACTCTAGAAATTAAACCAATATATTATTATTAATTATAAAGCGAAGCATGGCAAAAATTTCAATATGGCCAGAACAAAGTAAATAATGAACACCAATGGAAGGATACTTATTAGACTTTTATTTTGTTACACTTACATTGCTTTTTTATTTTGATTTTTTATATATTTTTACATTTCTGATTCATCTGTTTTACAAACTGTATTATCCACAAAAATGCATAAAATGCAAATAGGTTGCTAGCGTGCTGCATAACAATATTGGGGGCTGTTGTACAGTCAAAATGGAAGGGTATCTCGTGGATCTACCATTCTGTAACATCATCCTTGTCAAGAATCAACGAATTCTTTGCGTGTAGAAATAATACGCCGAGACTAGTTTCTAAATAGTTCCCTCGTCACTGGCAAACACCATTAGAGTAACTGCTTCCTCTTCTACATCACCGAACAGTTCCATTTTGCTTTTTTCTTCTGTTTTTTTTTTTTTTTCGGGATGAAATAATTCCAAAATATATCTTCAAGTCGGGAAGACCATAATTCAGATAACAACTAAATAACACGAACAAAGTAAAAATATCGTCAAACGGAGATGATAAAAAAACTATAACCCGACTGGGCGGAAATGGTTCAATCATCCCCGATGAAAAATTATCAGTTCTTGCAAGAGCTGCAGTAACAATCATAGTCCAATAAAATGGTGAGTGTTGCACAATTACTGTCTGATTAAAGTACGAAAAATAAAAATTCGTTTTTCTTTGTGTCACATGCATGTTTACCCGCTGATGATTATTACACTGATTTTTGACCGCCTTTACCTCCTCTTCAAATTCTGGCTAAACCAACGTGTACTAAAAACCCGGTCGAAAAGACCGCGATGTAATTGACACGATGGCTTACGGACCAAATCCTTATAATTAACTACGTTTCTAGAGTTTTATTATTAGGATTCGGCACACATATAATGTACAAAATAATATCCTAGTAATTGTAAGACGGTTCAGAAACGACAAAAATATCAAATAAAAATCAATAACTAACGAACGGTTTGAATTATAAACTTCACAATTGGATCATAAATTACAATTAAAATTCTTTTTAACATAATCTATAACTTCAAGCTAACCGATTACCCTGGTTGGCAAAAAAAAACAAACAAAAAACGGTCAAGAATATATATAATAATGGAATATAAAACGACCTCAAAAATCACCCTTAAAAATTTCATAACTCATCACCAGATAACTCTTTAAAAATGAAACTCAAAATTCGGAAGTTCCTTCATAAAATCAAAAAATTATGGTTGAAAGATTATTTAACCCCCCCCCCCCACCGTTTAGGCCAAAAATAACAAAAAAAGAAAAAAAAGGAAGTTCGCGTAAGTAATAGCTTGAGTAAAAACGTTGGAGAAGACAAAACATATCTCAAGCATATGCATAAAATACCGCTTCGTAGAAAAAATGTGTCCAAGCATACAACTTTATATTTAGACCCTTGAGGCGCCGAAAGCTCGAAAATTTTGAAATATTTTTTTTTCTGGGCATGCGATATATTGTTAGAAAGATTGTGTTTTTTGTCGGGAACAAACCCGTATTTCATTTCATTAACAAAACTTTCCAAGTTGACGACGAAAAGTTCAAAAAAGCGCGAAAAATGACGTGTCCCCCCTTAACACCGCGAATATTACAGCCGGAAATTTTGAATCGAGTTAAAAATATGCGCATACCCGTATATTTCTCTAGTTTGGATTATCCAGGTTTCCAACTTTAAAGTATAAGCCCTCGCAGCGCCGAAAGATCAAAATTATTGAAAAAAATATTTTCTTTTCTCTAGGCAAGTGATATATTGTGGAAAGGACGCGGCGCTATTTGTCGGGAACGAAACCGTATTTCGTTTCCTTAACGATACTTTCGTAGTTGCCGACTTTGCGCTGCATAAAATCAGATTTCTTTGTTTTAAATTTTGTATTGTGTAAATATAAATTATAGCCATCTTTAATTTAACAGACGGAATCCCCAGCGCATGAAACATCATGCTTGACTGAACTTGTTTTTTTTTTTTTTTTATAAAACTGGTTCATTAACTTTGTTAATTTTATGATTATTTTTATCTTTATACAGCACATTCCGCCAACTTCTCTATCCACATTAAATGCACTAATGTTCCAACTTCGGATCGCGTGACAGCGCAACAGTATTCGAACCGAATCACTTTGAGAACATTTAGATCACAGTATAACATCGTACGATCGCGATACTTTACGCAGACTTTTGCGATTGCGGGTTTTTACTAATTCCCTGTTAAACACAAACGGAAGATGATAAACTTTTTTGACGGACGTTTCCGATCTAATACTACAGATACTTCTGCCAACTGTAATTTCTTGACCATCAGAATGACCGTATACGATGCACGATTCTCCTTGCGAAGATCCCTGATTGACTATTCAGCCCCTACCGACAGCAGGATCATCCAACACACACGCACACTTTCTCTCTTACCACGTTTTTCGGAATTCTATAATTTTTATCTTATTTATATACAGTATGATGGGCAATACGTAATGTACACATTATAACGTTCATAATATAGCTACTTCAAAAACACGTACAAAAGCTCGTTGCTCGAAAGGCCATTAATAACCTCCTCCTTTGCGAAACTTGTGAATTAATAGTTCATGAGAATTCAGTATATAAGTCTAGATGCATGTAAAACCTTTATAGACAAAATCCATGTCCAGGCTCTATTGGACACAAAATTAAAATTATTCACAGCAACGTTACATTCAGGTGGGAATTAATAAATCCTGTTCTTCACTTGAATCTAATAACCATTTTATTTCGAGTTAACGAACCAGAAAACAATGTGTAATACACACATCGTAAGATAGCAGATCATGAAATCAATTGAATACAGTATATTATTATTGACGGAAAATCGAATTTCTGTAAATAATTAATGCACTTATTTTGAGCAGTTCAATACCGGAAAAAAAGTAACACTAGAGTAGCATTCAACAAATACAATTTAACTTTTCGAAAAATTCTAAATACATTGCATCGTATTTCAAATTTGTCCTAAATGCGTACTGTGCAATAAAAAATAATACAAAATTTTCAAACAAGATGGAATTGTATCATCCAGTATGCACTGTCTAAATTTCTTTTGGAATTTAAGAAAAAGTTAACAAGTAACGGTTTAAATAACGGCTGTGTTGGAAATAAGTACGTCGTCATATTCTTGCTATAGCACACTTAAGTCATACGATATTTACTTCGGTTTCAAACTGTAACGAAAATTTTCAATTTTTGCGAGAGAAAAGCAAGTAAATAAAACTAGGGAAGAGTATTTTTGGATCACTTACCTGGTAACGAGTAATTTTGCCGGAAAATGCATCGGAGGGAATTTTATAATGAAACAATTTCCCAGCGGATGTTGTCACGTCCTGAATGCCCCAATATTTCCTGATGAGCGCTTCATCCGAAGACACTTTCTCCTCTAGTTCATTGTAATCATCATCACGAAAACAAAATGCAGCTGTCACGATGATAGCAAGTACAACGAGCAAACGGAAACCGCAAATATACAGCGCTCGCATATTTTAGTCATTCATAAACCTGCTAAAATCAGAACGAAACAAAATAGATAAACGTCATCATTTATTTAAACATTCCGCATGGGGTTTTGTTATTTAATTTCACATCAGTTTTAGACTGTTTAAAAACAAACTGCTAAATTGAAAAGATTATTTAAATATATGAAACGGTACTTAAAAAAAAACACGCAACAATTCAAAAGTAATAAATAAACAAATAACGAAAGAGATTTTGGGTACGAAAGTATAAATATAAAAATTAAAAACTCTCAGATTATTATGAAAAGAAGCAAATATTTTAATTTCTTCAAAATTTACGGTACTTTTTTTTCTAATAACCTAAATTTATTTCTTAAATATTAAATAATACAAAATAGGTGTTGATTTATTAAAAAAAATTTAAAAGAAGGCTGAAAGTCCCCCTTTTCTTAAAACTTGTATTTAAAATTTCATCACCTACTTTTAACTATGACTGAAATAAAATCTTCGCTAATTTAAAAGTATTTAACGGGCCAAAGACAAAAAACGGTTTCAAACAACGACACGGAAACATTACGTTTTCTCAAGTTTGTACATATGACAAACACAGATAAAATATAGAACTTTTATCTGGAACCTAAACTAACTATCGATTTCCAAACATTTTATTAACGTACTATTATATATCAACGTAACACACATACTAGATTAATTCCACAACCCACGTTCTATCAGAAAAAATGTAAATGCGAAAAGTATATACATAAATCTTTAATTTTAATCTTAAAAAATGTAACAACTAGTATTCTACACGAATAGCAAACAAATGAACAGCAACAATACAAGAAACGAAAAACTAATTTATATAACATTTTATATATACATATATCAGGGGCGGATCCAGAAGGACATTTTAAGGTGGGAAATTATATAATTACGTAAAATCTTCACCGGGTAGGCAGTAGATTTGAGAAATACCACCTTATGTTCCATAAAGAAAATCAAATAGCGACCACCTTTATAGAAATTCATAAAAATGTGTTTTAAAAATACATGATTGTTACAATTTTTAATTTAACTTTTGTTTTACTTTTAGGGGTGAAAAACAAAAACGAAATTATAAAATTCTCGCTAAAATGGTAGTTTAGAAATAGAACGAAAGATAATATTATTATTCGATTTCATTTCTTTTTTATTGTTGTTAGTAATCCGATCCGAATTCTCTTTGTTCGTGAGCAAGTTTAAATATATATATTTCTCATTGAACTCTATTTTCATTTACATTACAAAATAAAAATTAAAAATAAATAAAAACGGCAAAAGATCGATGATAATTACATTTAAAATAGAATAAAAAAGGAACATTAATAGATTCACAAGAAAATAATATTAAATATTAATTATTAAAATCCCTAGGTGTAATATTCATACAAATGTCTTTTATAGCATAAATTTTAATTTTCTCTGTTGTAACAAATTGCTGAAAATGATGAAACAGTGTTCCCAAACTTCAAACACGTTTTTCTCGCATATTGCGTTTTAGGCATAAGCCGGGTTTCTTCAGAGCCGGTCACACATTTATAAAAAGTGGCGAATCCTCAAAAACTTCTACTCATACGATGAAATACTAAAGCAAATTGAAAAAGAAAGCAATTTGCCACTAACTCTCTGAGAGCAGAAATTAACTTAGCTGAAGAGACAGTTCTTAGCTAAACAGCAGAATTTTAAAAAATTTTAATGTGAAAAAAAATGCTTGATATGTAAAACGGCAGTTCCTCATCAGTGTCGAGTAGTAATGAATTCCGATTTGATGATCTGTTTGCTTAACTGCTTTGTTCGCCAGGCGTCAAGAGTACTTCTCCAAAGTCAGCGAATTGCTAAGAACGCATTGAAAAGCACACACACCAATGCAACAGTGTACAAAGGCAAACAGATCGGGGCATTTAATGAAATAGGTACTTCACCACTTCGGGCAAGCTACATACACGTTGCGCACTGCATAATTTTTCATTGTAATATGACTATGTTACCACTATTTTGTCACAATGAAATGACGTTCACACGCCTAATTTATAAGTACGTTGGGCGAAATATACATATATTACTAGCAACATTCTGTCGACTGTGACAAACAAAAAGCAGTACAGAAACCGTAATACAGCAAACCAGTAATTATTAGATCAGCAGTTTAGAGAAGTTTATTAATGTGAGCAGACGTATTAATTACAACTTTAAATAAACTTCATAATGTAGTTTGCACTTTTCCCGTAAATAATATATTTAAATTACTGTTTTAATACAAGACAAAGGCTGTATTTCTCACACTGCATTGTTTTGAAGTTATGCGACTTCATAATATTTTATTTATTTATAATATGTATTTTTTGAATTCATTTTGCATTATCCTTTTTGTTTTTTACATAGATTATTTCCTTTATCAAAATTTAAATACTAATTTTCTTTACATAAATTTAAATTTCTATTTTTTGAAATAAAAAAAAAGTGTTTCCTAATTTGATTTTGTTTGTGTATCAGTGTGTGTGATTGTGTGTTGAGTTAATTGCATTTCAACATTCTTCTGTCTTAGAAGAAGTACCGGGGAAAAAATTAGGATTCGCTACTGATGTATATAGGTAGTGAAATATTGCAGTTAATTTAGATCCCAGCAGGGAACCAAATGTGTAACATCATAATTATTTTTATTAATTGAGGTTTATTATGATTATTTTTATTATTTCAGGTAGGGAATAATATTTTAAATTTTATACTATGAAATATTTCAACATAGATTTTTCAGATCGAGAGGCGGCTAAAAAAAAAACAAAAAACATCTATATACAAATATTCCGATGTTAATTAAATAAAATAAAAGCAAAATTGTATGTATCACTGTTGTTAGTGATGATCTAGTGCACTGGTGGTTTCCTGATATTCTGTGGTCGATATTTCCAATACAAGTATAGGCTGTATTTTCAGATTGACACTAACCGCAAAATTTTTACTTTTTTCAATTATTTAGGTCGTGTAATTCAACTAACGAAGTTAACCTTTCTAATGGGTGATTTGACTATGTTGTGCTGAAGACTGGTGGTACCTACTAATGAGCAGAGACTATTCTGATGAACGAACAATTTTTAACATAAACAAAAAAATTGAACTAACTCTGTGAAAAAATCGTGATTGCATCTTTCCTTCATTTCGATCCCTGCCAATCAGAATCGAGCACTGAAGATGCCGAGTTCGTCCTACGATGATCCCCCCTGGGTTATGCACCCCTGAATGACAACAAGATTTTCAGGTTACTCACATTCATTCTTACACCATTTACTACTCGTATTATTTATCCTTTTATTTTATTTTTCTTATTTTTTGTATTTATTTTACAAATTAAACTGTAACGTGCACATTACACACACATATATATATCAATCTCATCACTGTTGTTAAGTTTAGTAGATTGTGTGAACCGTAACTTCGCAATCTACAACACCTTACCAAAGGTATGGGACGAACTCTACTTATATATATATATATATATATATATATATATATATATATATATATATATATATATATATATAATATATAATATATATTATAGATAAATGTCTTATATCTCATCCACTTAAAAGTATTTAAAAAAATTAGATCAAACTAGACTGTATGTTATTTAATTAATGGGACAGAGTATACAGTGTGTAAAAGCTGATTTCTTTATTTTAAATGTAAGGAAAATAGGCTTGAAACATGCGCTATCACCCCTTCTTGCTTATTATATTCCAGTATGTTTTTTTTAATTTTGTAGTAAAATTTAGTTTATTGTAAGAACTTCGTAAAAATCAAAGTCAAAAATTTTGCCACTTTGTTCACAATATTAAAGCTAAAGTTTGTTTTTAGCTCTTTCCAGTACCTTTCCTAATACATTTAAATTCGGCCTATATGGATCAATAAATTATGAAAGTGTTTAAAGCTTTACCAAAACTGGTACTTTAAAAATTATTTTTACCTTAGAAAATAACCAACTTAACAATATTGCGCCCGTCATTTTGCAGCAATAAAAAGAACATTAAGAGAAGATTTGCGTGAAACATTAAGTCTAAACAAAATCAAAAAAGTTAACGGAATTTTTAGTGTAAAACTTCAAAATTTTAACACTTTTAATATCTCTGAAGTACTTTTTACTGAAAATTAAAATTTTTTTTTTATCAAAAATGAAATTTAAAATAAGCCGGAATCCAAAAATATGCTCTCAAGATATGGAATCAAAATTGGAACAAATCAGCATAGGAAATAGATTCTTACTTTAATCCGAAAACATTATTTCATTGTTTTATCGTACTTTTATATAAACGAATGTTTTCTGAGAAGAAATAAAAACAAGATTCTATGAGTCTAAAAGAAGTGCACAGGAATTTCAGGAACTAATGAACAAAAATTTTATCAGAGAATTGCCGTTTAGAAAGTACGCAAAACAAAAAATGGCTACAATCAGCGACATAAACATTTTATAATTACAGGTTATTCTTACGTCATTCCGAAAAGAAGCTGTAAAAAGACAAAATACAACAGTCAAACGATTTTAATTATAATACTCGTGTTTTACAAAGCATCTTCAATAGCATAAATCTGCGTCATCATTCAAAGATTTCGCTTCAATTTTCGCCAGACTGAAAACTATTCATTTGCACGGAGAGATAATTTCATTTTCGCCTTGTATTCAACGATTAAGTACACCTGTTCGGCTTCTTTTCTACTTCTGTTTCGTTTCTCTTGTTTTATCATTAATGTTACATTTTTGTCTAATATTTTCGCATTAATTAATAATTAGACCTTTTAAAATTACAAAAAAAAAAATACACAGGCTACTGCTGCGTACAGAAATTGTTTATTAAATTCATTTCGTATTGCCATATTTATAAATATAATTAACCGTATATTCGATGTTGTTATCTTATATTAGCTATTTTCGGCTTTTCGCGAGTAATATCATTTAAAACCGATCCAAACTGCATCTAAACCAGCGAATCCCGAACTATGATAATACAAATAAAACTTTCGCGATTCGTACTGATGCAACCATGGTGGCTGCTCAAATACAATTTTTGAATTCCCGGTTTATTGCGGTTTTTCTGGTCCAAATCCTCCCGATTTCCCGATTACTGGAATTGTACAAAAAGAAGAATGGAATTTTTCTGTTACTATCGGTAATATTTGACCGCCGCAGCGTATTTTTATATTAATAAAACAGAACAACTTCGTAATTTATTTCGATTAAACTATAGTAAAATATGCGTATTATTCGCTTCAAATGTTTTTTTCTAATTAAAAATATCATTTTTGGCTATTTTTACAACGAAATTCTCGGCTTATTCCCGGTTTCCCGATTTTCCCGGTTGAGTGGCCACCCTAGTAAACTTTTACGGTTTTTTAAAACCAAATAATTTAGGAAAGCAACACACAACAATTTTACAACAAATATTGTCCTGAAAAATCTTTCAAACTATCTTTTTAATAAATACAAATTGTTCTCCACGACCTGAAATTTATAGATTTATTAATGTTTTAACGACAAGTTACAACAATAGTGCCTATTTATTTGAATTAAAAGAGATATTTTCAAAAAATTTAAAGACACAAATAAGAAGAATCTTTCGGCATCGGTACCACTTAAAATCAACAACGTTTGACACGACCTGGCACGACGGGCTGATTTACAAAATGTTAAAATATAATTTTCCGAAATATCTAATCAAATTAATTAGAAGTTACTTACGGAATAGAACTTTTTACGTTTCATTACAAGACACGGTAAATCAATGACCAAAACTGCCGTCGGAGGAGTTCCTCAAGGTAGTGTGCTGGGGCCGTTTCTCTTTTCAGTCTACTTGTCCGATATCCCTAAGTTGCAACACACGAGTTTAGCTTTATATGCAGAACGTCTACTATTTATAATCGTCTACAGCTGCATAGTTTTCGGGTTTTAAAATTTTTGGAAAAAAGGGAAAATTGAAATTAATCCAACTAAAACAGAAGCAATTCTTTTTACTCGTAGATATCCCACCCGTCTAAGGCAATTGATTATTAATGGCACCAGGATTAAATGGGCTAATCGTGTTCGATATCTTGGTGTAATTCTAGATAAAAGATTATCTTTTAAGGAACACTTAAAATACGCTGAAGCGAAAACAAATAGAACCATTGCAGCTTTGTACCCAATTATCAATCGGAGATCTTACTTAAACACCGCAAACAAGCTTATTATCTATAAAAGTATTATTAGACCAATATTGGCTTATTCAGCTCCAGTTTGGTGCTCGATTTCAAACTCCGATTTTAATTAATTTAAATTACTACAAAATAGATGTTGTCGGTGTATTTTAAACGTTCCCCGCTGGACTAAAATAGATAATATGCATAATTAGTTATAGTTGCCTTATGTAAAAGATTTTATAATTAATACAGCAAAAAAAATTTTCATGGCTGTTCCTACCATAGCAAGCAATATGCATATCAGAAATATAGGCGATTATAATTCCGAGCAACTAACCCGGATGTACATTTAAGCATCGTCAGATTAAACACAATTTAGCTAGTTGGTGATATCTCTAGGCTGTTAAGTAATGTTTTCAATGGTAACAATTTGTTGTAATTTTTGATTATTTTGGGTTTTTTGTTATACTTTTTTTTTTGTCCCTTGTATTTTTTTTTTTGCACAGTGTTTATATTTTTGTTAACAATACGTAAATATTCTATTTTATCACTCTAATGTAATGCGGTTAAGTCTCTTTCGAGCTGGTACGCATTTTGTTTATAAATATTGTATTACTGTACTTAGCCAAATATACGTTCTGTTCTGTTCAACAACGTTTGTACACGTAGAAAAATTTACCGTAATACACATTTTACAAAATTCTTTTTTTCTTTTTAAATGAATAAATGAATAAATAAATAAATAAATAATGTTTTAAATTGGATAAAAATGACCGTATCTGATACATTCAGAACATGAATACTAAAGTTGTCTTTTTCTCTTTTCTTAGAGAAATTAAACAAGTAGATTTGGCCATAACAATTTTGGAAAAATAAATAATAACATTAAAACATTACATTTCTCTTTTAATAATTAATCCAGAAAATTATTTTTGTTGTTAATACTGAATTAATTTTTTTCAAATAACCAAATGTGTAACATTTTCACTCAACTAATTAGTTCAAAAAATTTCTTTAAAATTAGTTTTTACTTTTGCTTTTCAAGGCACAAAATACATTATACATATATATATATATATATATATATATATATATAAGGATATATACACTATCACATATATCCATTACAAAAAAAATTAATGTGCGTTCGTGTTTTCATTCCGTCTTTTAAACGCGAGCGTTTCATCCGTCCCTAATGAAACTTGTCAACTTATTGTTACCGGGCCATTAAAAGTTTCTGAATTAGTTCCACTATCAAACAATAAGTGGTGCGCAAACTGTAGAACTTTTTTATCAAACGTCAAGCAAAGTGGCTGAACTTTTTACACTTTGTATATAACCCTGACAGAAAATCCTCCAGCAGGCAACGGGAAACCACTGGAGTAATTTCCCGTGTAAACATATGAAATGTTTAATAAAGTTGATGTTTTTCCATGTAATCCGGCTGGCACCCGGCGTGTTCAATTCCGGGCTCAAAATATGAAATATGTGACTGGGCGTGCTGGTAGTCTTCAGGGAGCCAGGATGGTAAATCGGCGACTGGAGAAATCAATATAAAACTATGTAAAATTAATGGAATAGGAACGTGTAATGTGCATGGTCTGCTAGAAGCTGGTAAGCTTAAGATGGTGGAGGACGAACGAAGTCAGGAATTCCCAACCAGGGGGACATAGAGAGATGTCAAGGAGGCGCAGTAAGTTTGCATTTTCGAAAGAAAAATTAATTTAACGTGTAAATTAAACATCGGACGAGGGGCGTTCAATAAATATGACACGCCTTCGAAAATGACCTTTCAGGCATCTAAAAATTATGAAAAAGATACCAAAGAAATTGGAAGAAATCTGTATTTTACGTGGGTATTTAAAAATTCTTGTTGCATAAATAGTTGCTAAAGATTTTTAAAAACCTGCGTTTTTAAAAATATTTATGAAACTGTTCAGGGTGGTCACTCAACCGGGAAATCGGGAATTTGTAAAACTGGGAAAAAACCGGAAGAAAAAGTAAAAATAGACAAAAACGATATTTTTAATGAGAAAAAATCACTTGAAGCGAAAAATAAGTGAATTTTTGCTGCACTTTACTTTAAATAAAAATTACGAAGTTCTGCTTTATTCATATAAATATGCTACATTAGTCAAATATTATCAATCCCATTCTTCTTTTTGTACAATTCTAATAATTGGCAAATCGGGGGATTTGGACTGGGGAAACTGCGAGGATTTGCATCAGGAAAACCAGGAATAAACCGGGAATTCAAAAATTATATTCGAGTGGCCAGTATGCTATTTCATCGGTGTTTTATGTATTATGTAACAAGAGTACGAATAATTATAAAAATATAACAATATGAATAACTTATAAAAATCTTGGATTAACATTAGGTAACAATGTATATTTGTTACTAATCATCATGCCCATCACCAGTTATATCTAAATCAGGGACGCAAACTCTTGGCGGCCGATCTACAGTTACAAGTATGTAAAGGGAATCTAATTGCACGTAGGTATTTTACTATTGTAGGCGCAAAATGGCAGCGAAAAGGAGAAAGTTTTCAGAAGACTATATTAAGTTTACCTTCATAGAGAAAGACGAGCTACAACGGCCGCAGTGTGTGATATGTATGAAAGTTTTAAGTAACGATAGCATGAGGCCCAATCGCCTTGAAAAGCATTTGAGCCAGCAACATCCTACTCTGATTTCGAAGTTGAAAAAGTATTTTTCTTATTGACTCGCCTTTATGAATTGAAAGAAGAGTTCATGGCTCTTTCTTGAATCAAAGAGAAAAAAAATAGACTTTTTGAAAATGTTCAACAATGAACAATTTCAATGGAGGTTGACCGATTTAACTGGTATATTTGATGCCTTGAATCAGCTAAACTTGAAGCTTCAAGACAGAAACGGCACTGTAATAAGTAACTATGATCATATCGAAACTTCAACTTTGGAATCAAAAGGTATCTGCTGAAAATGTAATAATATCTTTTTATCGGCTATTCGAAGCAATTAAAAGTAAAATACTAGACGAAGATTTGAAAGCTGAAGTACAAACTTATTTGTTGCAAGCGCTGCAAAACGAATTTCACGGATATTGTCGAGACATTAATTCAGAGTCACCAATATGGCACATAATCAGAAACCCATTTGTTGTCGATGTCTTACAATTACCAGAAGTTCAGGTAGAATTTCTAAAAAAGAAGACAGATTCGACAACGAACGATGACACTTCCATCTCTTGACATTGGAGAAATTTTGGATCAAACGTTCCTTGTTAATTCCAAAGTTGCCTCTATTGCTTTGGGAATACTCGTTCCTCTTTCTTCGACTTACTTATGTGAGACAGGATTTTCAGCTCTGGTTTTAATTAAAACTAAGCAGCGAAATCGTCTTGCCGTTGACAGCAACCTGACGATAGCTCTGGCAAAAACTGAACCTAGAATCAACCAACTGGTGCAGAGCATGCAAGCTCAAAGTATCTTATTGGTACTCTAATTATAATAAATTATTTCGATAAAAAAGTTTTAAATTTGGTCAAAGTTTATTTTCTACAACTTAAGGTTAAAATAAATAAGTGATGTTAAAGCAATGCGCGTTTTTTTTAATAACAAAAATGAAGGGGGGCATAAAAATGTTGTTTACAATTCGTGGGGGCTCAACGAAACAAAGGTTGCAAAACCCTGAACTAAATGGATACAAAATATCAATTTGTGGCATTTCTAAAACACATTATAATCAAAATACGACACTTCGAAGGTAACAATTACATCACATAGTGCGCTAGCTACGAAAACAAAAGTACACAAGGTGGTGTTGCCTTTATGATCAAAAAGAATACGAGTCATTTAGTTAAAAGCTATGAAGCCATTAGCGAACGTATAATCATGAATAAAATCGAAGCCAATACACCTTAATCTGATACACTCCGACGGCTGACTCACAACGAAAGTACCCCAACTCGATCTCACCGATTTTGATGAAATTGATATATCTGGTAGAACACACAAAAAAAAAAAAAAAATAGAAGACCCGTGTTTTTTTATATCTGCTAAGAAACATATTAAGGGGGTGAAAACTAACCCCAAAATAAACAAAAAAAAACAAAAAAAAACGGTTTCTTCTAACTATCTCGACTAATACTTAATATTTTTCGGTAAAACGAAATGGAGATTATTCCCCTTTTGGAAAAGCAAGTAATTCATGATGATTTGAACAATAAGGGTGACACCCCCTATTTTATAGGGGCTGAAAACCCATATTTAATTTATTACTTTAGTGATGAAAAATGGTATTCGTTATAAAAGATATTTTAATGCTATAAAAAAAAATAAAAAATAAAATAAATATAAATTTGATATGGAATACCTTAAATTAAAGATAACGAATGAATATTACATGTTTTGCCAAAAAAAAATTTCAAAAGATATTTTAATATTTCTTATACTTTAACACAACACAAACTTTTTAAATACATACTTTATCACTTTTTAAATAAATTTAATACCAGATTCGTAAACAGGGACCTCGAAATTTTTTTTTTGTGTTACGGGTGGTTTACCCCTTTAGGGGTGAAATTAACGAAAATACCGAAATAAGTCAACTTCATTTTATCATTTTATTAATTACAACATTTTTTTTTAGATTTTTCACCATTTTTTATCACTAAAATAATAAATTAAATAAGGGTTTTTAGCCCCTATAAAATAGGAGGTACAACCCTTATTGTTCAAAACATCATGAATTACTTGCTTTTCCGAAAGGAGTAATCTCCATTTCGTTTTACCAAAAAATATTAAGTGTTAGTCGAGATATTTAGAAAAAAACGTTTTTTTTTTTGTTTACTTTGGGGTTAGTTTTCACCCCCTCAATATGTTTATTAGCAGATATAAAAAAACACGGGCCTTTTCTTTTTTTTTGTTCAACCACACATGTATATCAATTTCATTAAAATCGGTGAGATTGAGTTGGGATACTTTCCTTGTAAGTCCCAGAAGTTGAGAGTAGAGAAGAGAACATTCAGACGAAAGCGGAACATTCGAAAAGGATGTGGTTAGAATTACATTCGTGGTTATCATTAGGCGGATGTAGCGGACAATAAGGAAAGTCTGAAAGTGAAACTCGATAGCGTGATGAAGCTATGATGGAAGCGCAACCGACATAAAGGGGAAATAATATAGCGCTGCAAAGACGAAAATTCATGAAACCAAGGATGATTAACTGGAAGATACGGCTGAAGAAAAAGATAAAAGGAAACTTAGAAAAGGAGGAGGGGGATGAGTCTAACCAAATTCTACTTTGTTTTTTAGGATTCCGTACACATGTAAAGTACGGAATCCTAATAAGATGGTTCAGAAACGACAAAAATATCAAATAAAAGTCAATAACTCACGAACGGCTTGACTTATAAACTTCAAATTTGGAACATAAATTACAATTAAAATTATTTTTAAAACAATCTATAACTTCAAGATGACCGATTACCCTGGGCGGCAAAAAACCCAAAAACCGTCAAGAATATAGGTGTATGATATGGTATTTCAAACGACCTCAAAAATCATCACTTAAAAAATTATAACTCATTACTCGATAAACCTATAAAGGTGAAATTCAAAATATAAAATAAAATGCAGAAGTCTTTTCATAAAATCAAAAAATTACGATACAAAAGTTATGTAAAGTTGCCAAAAAGTTCAAAAAAGCGCAAAAAATTACGCTTCCTCCTAGCGTTGCGAGTATTACAGCTGAAAATTTTGAATGAGGCTAAAAGTACGCGCTTCCACGTATATTTCTCTAATTTGTAACATCCGGATTTCCAGCTTTAAAATTAGACCCTCGAGGCGCCGAAAGCTCGAAATTTTGGAAAAAATATTTTTTCCCCCGAGCTAGTGATATATTGTTGGAAAAAGATCGCTATTTATCACGAACGAAATCGTATTTAATTTTCTTAAAGAAATCATCAAAGTTGCCGCAAAGTTCAAAAAAGCGCGAGAACTAACATGTATTTATCGACGCGAGTATTATAGCTATAAATTTAGAACAAAGTAGAAAATATATGAATCCACGTATACTTCTCTGGTTTGGAACATTCGGGTTTTCAGCTTTAAAATTAGACCCTCGAGGCGCTGAAAGTTCGAAATTTTGAAAAAAAAATATAATTGGAAAGATTGCTATATGTAGGGGAACAAAACCGTATTTCATTTCCTTAACGAAACTTTCAACGATGCCGAAAAGTTCAAAAAAGCGCGAGAACTAATATGTAGCTCCCTGCTGTTTGCGACGCGAGTATTATAGCTAAAATTTTGAACAGGGTCGGAAATATGCACACATCTACGTTTATTTCTCTGGTTTGGGACATCTAGGTTTCCAACCATAAAATTAGACCCTCGGAGTTCCAAAAGCTTGAACTTTTGGAAGAAAATATTTTTTTCTCGGCCATATGACATATTGTTGGAACGTTGATTAAGTTGAGACCAAACGAATTTTTAAAATTGTTGAATCGAACTTTGACGACTGATTTGGTTTTCGGGCCTTGCTGGATCGTGTTCTTACGTATTCGGACCGCTATTCTTTTCAACGACTCGATTCGCAGTCTCGCTGACCTCTCTTCCGAACAAAAGAATACTCGAAAATTAACTTCAAACTCGGCAGAAACGGAACTTAATCTCCTCTCTAACTTTTCGGCTTTTACCGATCTTTTCTCTTCCGGAACTGTCTCCTCCCTGTCACAGACCTACAGATCATCTTTTCATCTTACCAATCATCGCGCGCATCCCTTTTCTAGCATGATCCACATTAATCCGTCTCTCCACAGCCAGCGACAGGTTCCCACACACTCACGCATTTACCCTCTCATCATTTAATCCGCCAGTGACTTTGTGATTTTCCGCCATTTGTCATGATCCCCTGATTAACGTACGCATTGTGAGAATGGCAATCCTGTTTTGTATGCAGCACAATATCTGTTCATCTCATAGGTGTACTTCCCGGCAGTCGTTTTCCATTAATTTTCCATATGATCAACGTGCGTTCCATTCCCTCCTGCTTTCTTATTATATGTTCGAAAAATTTCAGCACTCCCATTGCGACAGTCGTTGACAACCTTTGTGTGACATCGGCTTCCTACAACACCGATTCATTTGTACCTTTTTGCTGTCCATGGAATTCTAAGGAGTCGTCTCCAGTAATTTCACTTTTTTATATAGATCATGGGGTTCATTATTATATTTGCATGGTTTTGTATCTCTTCACAGATTTTCTTTATAAAAGCATTTTTATCTTTTTCGCAGCTTTTTTTTATTTCTCTATTTATGGTTTCCCATTGTGATAATCCACGCTTCATCGTTTTTCTCTTGTCGATTAGATCCATCGTTCTCATTACATTATAATTAATTAATGATATATTTTTATTTGATTGATATTTTTGGTTTTTTCCATGTAATGGGTACATTACATATCCTCGCATCCCGAAGAAATAAAAATTTCAGTAGAAATTTTTATTTGATTACCGTACCTAACCCATTTTATTTACACACTTATATATTAACAATTATTTACATACGGTGGATTTTTTCGTTTCTTTATTTACAATTATTATTATTCCGATTATATTTATTTATTTTTTGTTCCCCAACCGCCGATAATTGTCAGTTCATCCGTTCTCACTACAAATTATCTATTTTTATTTCTACATTAGATCCCACTTCATCTGCTCGGACATTTTCCACCACAATTATTGTTATATTCGTGTACCAAAGCACATCTCTTTTCGTTCTGACAATAGTCACTGTGCCTTTTCGGAGAGTTTCTAAACATACGGGTTGGTATCAGAGATTAACCTTTTTATGTTCATCAAACGCGGCTCAATATTTTCTACGGTTCGTAGGATGATTTTCTCTTTTTTTTAAATTCGTGTATTCTCGCTATACTATTAGTCGCACGAAAGTGGCTCTTGTTTCTTTCTTTCGGTTCACACCCTCAATGCCTTTTGTTTCGTAAAAAGTCCGATTCGGTTGACGATACTCATTCTGTATCGTTACAGCCGCTATACAACCGGTTTTTTCCGTCAACGTGCTGAGCGTTATTATCCTTTGACCGGTTACCCAGATCTCTTTTATCATTTCTGGCTGAGCAATAACCGAGAGCTGCACGCTATGAGTTCGCATCCATTGTTATTTTATAAATTTTCGACCGCTCGATTTACGGTTTTTTACAATCAACCATTTTAGTCGCGGTTTATCGTTCTATATTTAGTCCTGGATTTTTGGAAGGATTAATATATCATGTAGACTAGAACATTTTAGCACCAATAAATATTTAAAAATTTGTAATTATTTTCATGTAAAATATTTTTTTGAAATTAATTTATTTTGTCTATTACGTTGCTTTTTTAATTTCTCCGATGTTTTATTTTTGTTATTTTTGAATTTATTTCTTTTACAGTATAGTATGGCACTGCGTGATACGTGAAAAAGAACTGAACTGAAAATATTTGTTTTTCGTAATTAATTATTGTATAAATGAAAAGTATAGTAATTCTTATTAAAACATACTTTACAGAAGTAGAATGCTAAGGGAAAAATACAGGATATTAAAAACTTAAAATCAGATGTCTTTGTTTTGAATTTAGTATTATGTAAATGAAAATTATAGTTATCTTTAATTTAACATACAGAATCCTCAGCGCATGAAACATCATGCTTGACTGAATTTGTTTAAAACCAGACGGGATAAAGTAAAACTTGAATCAAAAAAGAAACATACATCTCTGGAAATACAAATTGCCCTGCACAGTTGATAATTTTATTTAAACGGCAAATACAATATAAATCTAAACATGCAGTACACCAGAGAGATCACCTGATTGCAGAATGGCCATGTATAATAACTTTTAAAAATCAACATAATCATACAGTGGATAGCGCAGCTGCTTCAATAAAAGAAAGCCAATAGGAGAAGAAACAAAACAGAAAATTTTAAATTTATTTGACGAAGGTCATTTTACGGCTTCGGCTTATAATATATTTTTTGTTTAACACAAATGGAAGAATTATGTGACGAGTATCACAGCTACTTTAGTGATCGCTCTACTTTCCTAAAAAAAAATGATCTTTCAAATTGATGGCCATTCTATTTTAGAATTAAACACGGAAACAAGCTGATGGAGAAATGCAGAAATTCAAAAAAAAAAACTGTTACATGTATCATGTGAACGAACATTATACCGTCATTATTAGTTTCTTTCATTAAACATGACAGCGTGCGGATTGATTGACACTCTTGGAAATTACAGCTAAAACTTTCAGATTTCAACATGAACAGTATACGAGCTTTTACCAAATAATGGCTACATGGTTATTAATTTAAAAGTATCATCATACTTCAGCTTCATGAATAAAATTACTTTCTGAGTGGTTAAAAAAGTAAAATGCCAGTTAACCGGTGCAAACAGGATTGGCCTATTAAACGTCTATTTAACGATGTGACGGATGAAAAAAACACTTACCAACTAAATTTTTTTGTATATATATCAGTGCTCTTTATATTTAGCAACGTATTAAACAGTTTACTTATACGCAACATGCACAACTTTTTCATAGATTTTTAAATTTTAAAATAATTTTCGTAGTTTCTTTTCTACATTAAAGGTATATATAAAAATAAAATTTATATTTTTTAAGGCCCTTACTTTTTATAAAATTTCAATTTCTTACAATCTCTTGTTTTTATTTACTTATTTAAGACAGCGGTTTTCAAATTTTGTAGTCATAAAACTTTTCAAAATAAATTATCTTAATGTATCTAAACTCTATTTCAACAAAATTCATCTGAATTTCAAGACATGCAGGAATCCCTGGACATGACACGCTGGCCGCCAAAGCTGCCACACTGAACAGCACAATTTCTACTCTTATTCGCCCTATTGCTGAAGACCTCAACGAGCAGCATTATAAATAACTAATACTTTCTCTGTGGAAGCACCATTGACATAACGTAGAAAACAATAAGCTTCAGGAATTAAAAGTAAAAACAATACCGTCCGTAGGGAACTCTTCAAATTGAAAGTCACGTCAGGAAACAATAGTAATTACTCATCTACGTAATGGACACACCCGACTTACTTACGACCATCTCTTATCTAATCTCTTCTCCTCCGAATAACCTCATTGTGGTGAAGAGGGCTTAACGACTGACCATATTTTTACACGCTTAAAGACAATTTCTCTCCAACTCTCTCTCCATATTTCATCAAGCCGCGTTCTAGTCCTTAACGATTCCTCCAACTCCATAGATAAAACAGTAAATTTCTTTAAGGGGTTATATCACTCAGCAATCTTTTTTTTTCCCTTTTTTTTTTTTTTTATTGTCTTAAATGATGCATAAACTATTTAAAAATGATATTTAAGAATTATTTTTCGAGAAGAGCATCGATAAACAATTTTTTTAGGTTATTTTCTGAGACGCCTCTGAGCGCTATAAAACGTTTGAACCGCTCTACCACACACAGCATTTTGAGTGTATTTACAGCTCTGTTGGTAGTTTTTGCCGATACAAATCAATTGCATTTCTTCGAAATCTACGCAGATAACGTTAATAAATCTTATCAAAGCCATAAAAGGTCATAAAACGCCACAATAACTGTTAGACTGACGCCGCTTCACACATGCAGTAGACAGTTCGACGTGCTACTCCGAGTTCCATCCATCTATTGTATTTTAGTGTTTTTTAAGTAGTTTTTTATATAAAAATGAGTGAGAAATTTTATTCTGACAAAAAAGGAAATAAATCATCATCAGCTTGTGCCATTCGAAGCAGAATTTTCAACAGAAAGCCGTCCAACCAGCTCATCTTTGAAGGCGACGTTGAATATTTTTTAGGCTCACAAAAAAAATGAGAACTGCACACATCTGAAGATGATACTGAAATTGATGCTAGACTAGGCTACCGAATCGTGAATTTTATTTCTGTTTTTATTACCATGCTGTTGCTAATTCTCGTGTGTAAGGAATGCGCAAGTAGTGTAATTTTTTCAGAGTCATGCAAACGCGGCCATGGATATTTAAGTTCGTTGTAACGTGAAAAAAATGTAGAAGTACTTCTATTAGCCCTCTCATTAATGGCCATGCTAATGATTTAAACAGACGTTTAACTTTCGCTATCAGATTAATCGGTATTGGAATTAATGGAATAAATAAATTCTGTACGTTCATGTGTTTCCCAAAACCAGTGTTTCAAAATGTCCAGCAGCAGACTCTTGGTACATTTGGCAAAAAGCAGTCATGCACATTATAGAAATGTATACTCCTAAATCAGCTATGCCAATGGCATATTTGACGCTGCTCGAAAGATCTATGAAGATCTAACGAGAGAAGATGTTCTCTCCAGTTGCCTTGCAGGATTCAACAAAATGCGAATGAAAGTTTGAATACCGTCATTAGGACAATAATGCCGAAAGCGATATCTAGCGGCAAAAGCGTGGTTAATATTACAACTAATATCGCTGTAATTATGCACAGTGACAATTTTCGAGGATTTCTAGATGTTATGAACAAATTTCAACTAAAAGTTAATATAGCATTGCACCATTTTACAATTGAAGTTTATCAACGTCAAGTTGAAGCTGCAATCCGCTCAGCATCGTAACATAAGCAAAGCCCTCGGGAAGACCTTACGTCGCTCAGAAAGGGGGCTGAAGAGCAAAATGCATACTTGGAAGGGCAGTTACATGGTGCTGGAATAGCAGAGTAAAAGTAAAAAAATTGGCAAGCCTATATTTTGGATATTTCATATAGTAAATACGTTTCAAAACTTTAAACGCGTTTTTCTCGAAACTATATTTCTCAAATTGGCGGGCATCATAACTCGTTCTATTTTTATCCGATTGACTTGAAATTTTAACTGTAGCTTCTTAGATAGATTATCTATAGAAGTACACACGATTTTTATGATTGATAAATAATTACATTTACAATAAACAATTTAAGATCGTTTTTTTACCGAAAAAAAAATTAAAACGTCCACCAATTCGTGAATTTTTAAAAAAAAATTAAAATCTTGTGTACTTCCAACGAAAAACTAATGTAGATAAAGAAAAAAAAAACCCTTCTACGTTGCTTAGGAAGACTGCTGCACTGCCCGCCATTTTCCTCCGCCGAAAAAATATTCGTTTAAATTACCTTGTGCCACGACGCCATTTTGTATGTTAAATGTTAATAAGAAATGTTTTTGTATATCTTAAGACATATACAATAAAGTCTCAAAATTTTATTTTGGTTCATTAATTAATAATCGAGAAATAAATTTCTAAAAATTGATCCATTTTTCGGCATGCCTGAGGGTTATTTAAACAAGCCAAATTTTTCGATCTCATTTAATCCCATTTCCTTCGTAATTGAGCCGTGAAGCCCTCGGTGTAACTATGTACTTCATCAATGAAATAAATAAAAAGCAAAAAATAAAAATAAAAAACCCTTTTATGGCAAATTAATATTTGTTTGTTATATTACTAAAGCCACATTTTCCCATGTTTTTTGATGACCATTTAGTCGGCATTCGCTAATTTTCATCAATTCTCACATGGTACTATCGCTAACTGATACGCTTTCGAATGAACAAAGGAAATCACTAAAATCAGTCCACATGGGTACAAGTTATGTGCAAACGTAAAAAAGCATACGCAACGAACATATAACCTCCTTCTTTTTAAAGTCGATAAAAAATAGAAGAACTTGAAATTAGAATATTTAAATATGATTTTAAGAATTGAAAATAAATCCCGAATTCATTTCTAGCCGCTAAAAGTCACATATAAAACCGTTAATCAGAATAGCATCTGAGTTGAAAGAGGAAACGCATAGATGAGCTTTTAAAACTTACACGGTAAAACACGATATTTAAATGACCGACATTTTTAAATGTACATTTAGCGTAACACTTATTATTAAAAACAGAAGTGAACTATTATATAATTAGAATAAATTTATAATACAAACATTATGCAAATCAACTCACATTTCAACAGTATGTAAATAAAATTTGAATAACCACAAAGAAATTGACAGCGCGAATAATAATTAGTAAACTAGTGCAATAAACCAACCTCTTGCATTCATGGGGACATTATTATTACATACTTGGCCATTATTAAATTTAAACACTCTACACATGATTCACATATTACACATATTGAATATTAGCAAAATATTCTTTAAGCTATATTATAATGAAGATCATTGATCTAAAAAAAGTGCAATTTTCGTAGTTGTTGAAGGTATCCACGTGTATATTTTCGGTAGAAACCACATTAAAACAATTCATGTTAAACTCAGACATTCCAAATATGATTATATTGTTCATTGACGATGGTTTTTACTGAAAATATACGTTTGATTAGGACATAGATTAAAAAAAATAAATAAATAAATAAATGGCAAGCCGGTACATTTCAAATAATGATAGGTAACTAGCGAAAAATATTAAAAACGTAAAGTAGAGTAAAGTAAGTCCCATAACCTTGATAAGGTATCATAGATTGTGAAGTTAAGGTTCACAATGTGCTAAGCCCAACGACATTAATGAGAGTAAGAGGGCCAGATCTTTTCTCTCGACCCCCTCTACTTTACAAGATTTCTCTGGTACACAGTTACTTCATGCTAAGTAAACTTGAGAGCGACTTGGTTCCGGGATGAAACAAGTCTCGATAACCTATGATACCTCTGATTCGGTAGCCAAGCACCTTAATCACTAGGCTACCACGTTCAACGTGCGTAAATTTTTAATAATTAATTACGAAGGTTTGGTGTATATATATTCCATAATAACTTGTCTTTCCAGGTTAAGATATACAAATCAATCGATTTAAACGGAAAGAAAAGTTTTAATTCCATAATTTCAAACACCAATACCGAAAGACAGAAGGTAAAAGTAGCGTACGGTGAAAAAAGAAAGATTCATGCAATCTGTATATTTAGTTAAAAGTAACCATGGCGTATTTGATAGTATAACGTTAAATAAACTTGCTGCTTATTGTTCCAGTATATTCCATTTGAATGTCTTATCTGACTTTTCACTGATAATATTTCTGTTCAAGGCAAAATAAATTTGCAGCAAAACCGCATATCATTATAAAATATTAAATTAAATGATACAAGATATTATCAATCTTCGATAAACAAAATTGTGGGCCGACTTACAAAATTCTTTCGAATACTAAGAAGAATCATCTAATACTCATAATATTAGGGAAAAAACAGAATTATTACACAAATATGATAATCAGATAATGACAATCTTAAGTATGTTTGTGAAAAAATACTTTCAGCTCTTGTAGGGACAGAAAATTTCAACAATCGATAGAATAGTAAATCTCCAGGGGAAAAATAATTGATTAAAAAAAGGTATAGGTATTATTCAATCGATAATTAATGACGCCAACTTTTATATAAAATAGACAAAATAACAAACTTAAGTAGACAAGTCAACTCAGATTGAGTTTAGTACAACTAGATTATTAAAGTTCATCACACTGACATATCCATAACTCTAACCAATATAGAGTGTTAAAAAGTTAAAAAAACAAAAAAATTAAATATATATTTTTCGATAAGCACAACGAAAATTACAAAAATTTAAAACGTTTGCGCTGAGTCTAAGTATCACAGAACCGTAAATAATTGTACAACGAGACCACACATGTTACAGCTAGTAAAAAAAAAAAAAACCAAAGGCTTTCAGAAAAGAACTTTAAACTTTCATTGTAACCGGTATTTTTATGGAATTCCATGTATAACAAGTGGAAATGCTAACTCCATTTGTTGAATAAAATCCTTAACAAAATATCCCAATGACCAGACAACAAGATGTACCTCGCAATCGATTTATCGGTTGAGAAAAAATAAGGAACCTTTGCGAAACCGATGAATTAATGAAAAATCATTTAACAAGTATGATTTTAAAATTTCACTAAAAAGAGTTAATTTTTATCATAATTTTTGGAACTATCGTTATAAAATTACGTGACTCGCATCATCGTATCTCAAAATATCTTCGAAAAATGATCCATTCAGCAATATAAATCCACAATTGTAAGGATTACTGTATACGTAGATATCAACAAGTATCCTTATACTCAGACACACTAAAGTTAATAAACAATTTCATATTATTAACTGCGATTTCGTGAATTCTATCAGAAGTCCATCTGATTTACTTAATATATTTCGTAAATTTTTAACATTTTTTAGGTCAAAAACCCAAAATGGTATACATAATAGAATCATCACAACTAGTAATAAAAGCAGTTATCCTTTAATAGTTTTCCTTAATATCCATTTACATAAACATTCCTAACACTATTTATCTGCACAACAAACATAGTAGCCCTCCGGCATGATGCGTTGACAGACAACAGATCAAGTTGCGTTTAGACGATTTAGAACTTGCATATTTGATAATTTTGTATCGTAATCGTCTTAGTAGAAAAAAAAAAAAAAAATACAACTGTGTAAGATAAAAATAAACATTAGCACAATTTTAATACATTTATTACTTTTTTTTTTTTTGATTAACTCGTGAATAAAAGTAATGAAACAGTTAATTTCAGTTAAAAAATGTAGATTAATAGAGAACATATTCGCATAAATTATACGTAATGCTACGTGCTAAACAAAAATCCATTAGATTAGACCGACACCAATTCGGTGGAAATTATGATTTAGTAAAAGTAATAAGATTAAAGCGGCTTACTTACCGGTAGACAAAATATCGACTTTCATTAGAAACGAATCAAAAATTATTTATAAAAGCGAACGTAGAATAATATTTAGGCACTCAGCTATGTAAAACGAAAAGAAAACAAAGAAAAATCCACGCACGGAAGTATTTAAAAACAATTAAAAAAACATATTGTGTATATCGACAACTATCATTTACTATTGTTTAATATATCCGGTATTCTATAACTATGCAAATCTACCTATCACATCGTTGTACCATACTATTTAGAGGCAGCTGTGAACTCACTTAACTTTTTTTATTAGACAAACTTTAAACAATAGTATCACGTTCACAAGAATAACAACAACATTAAACCAAATGCAATTCCTACCAACGCTAAACGCCTCCACCGGAATTCCGGAAATGAAATTTAAGGGACGAACCGACTAGAACAAAAGCACAGATGATTAAAATGTAGTACAGTATCTACAGCTTCCGAGACAGAATCAGCTGAAATTAATAAAATAAAAAATTCCAAATTTACGGAGTTATTTAGAATTATTTCAATTGTTACATAAAATTAAAAACGTATCCTTCATCTAAAAATAAATTTGATTCCTATACGAATCGGAAAAATAGAAATTTATACAAACTTAAAAATGAAAATATAATTTGTAAAGCACCTTTCAGCGCAATCTTAATTTCTTTAATTTATTGTTATAGCTTTTAATATTTCAATTTATTTTTATTATTATGAGGTAACAACAGCTTTTTAAAACTTGGAATAATTAAACATTATATATTTTATTTTCAATAAATAAAATACTATATGTAAATTGTTTTTAAATAATATATTTTAATCCTGATGCTAGAGTAGAGTTGAAAAAAATCAATTAATGTTGGTGGACCCGTAGGATCTATTTCCCGGTCAAAAAAATTAAATTTTAATGAAACAATTTGTTTATTCATGCATATACATATTAAAAAATATGCATTGTTTTTTAAAATAGAAACACATTAAAAGTAGTAACCCAAAAACTAAGGATAATGTTAAAAATGAGAAAAAAACAACATTGTGTATCTTGTAAAAGGCTTTGCCCATTATCCATGCCAAGAGACCACCCCCCCCCCCAGAATCATCTGTACTCATATTTACATACTACAAATGAAAATATGAAAACTTAGTACATGCTTTTACTTATACTGAATTACTTACTTTTCAGTCTATAATTCGGAATAATTTAGGATTCTATGATTTTAAATTTAACGTTATAAAACGCTTCCGAAGCTATCTATTGTTCTGTTGCTGATCTTTCGAATAATTATGAAACGTGCAATCTGTGTTACTTGTATTTTGATACACAATTCAATTTTTCCTACTAAAATAAAAGCAGTGCTAGTGTTGCACCGCAATACCTTGTACAGACGAAGAATGTAACATTATTTAAACAAATTTTTTTCCTGTCACTTTCTAGGTAGTAGGTCTTTGCAAAAACACATACAACACCAAAAGGTTTGATTTTAATATAAACAGAAATAAAAGAAACTAAAATAGCACAGAATTAAATGTCAAATAATTTTTTTTTTTTTTACTTTTATATATAGAACAGAACATATATTTTCAAAAAAATCGATGTATCGTAATTGAAATCCAAGTGATCTTAAGACACAATTATGGTTTAAAAAAAATTACAATTTATTCTATTATATCAAATGCTTTAGTCGTTCAAATGAATTCCTGGGTTACTTTCAGTGGTCTTATTGTTTCGAATCATTTGAATTAATGATGTGATTCAACTCAGTACTGACTTAAACATTTCTAGCTAGAAGGCAATCGGCATTTAAAGATTTAAATTAGCGATGTGTAAATTTTTGTATATTGAATACAGTTATCATCAATACATAAATGTATTACATGCAAACAGTCAATACAAAATATTAATTAATAAATTTAACCTGATATCTGCATTTTCTTTTTGTTTCCTGTACCCTTAAATTATTTGTAAATGGTTGAAATATAACCGATAACTTAAAATTACATTATACAAATGAATGGAACCTGTAATATAGTTCAGCGTAAAAAAGAAAAAAAATACTCAAGTCACATATTCACTTCTGAACAATAATTGTGAACACTCCAAAATAAACAAGACGCATTTTATAAAACGTTTAAAGTACAGGAAATATTTCTGGTAAGTGGGAATATCACATCAAACAAAATACGCACTATGTTCAAAAATATTTTGTTGTTCTGTGTGATCAGAATACTGTGTAGAAGTAAATATGTTTAGAAGTATAATAAAACAAACTTTAATAACAAACAATATAGAACAATAAATAGGTATTTATCCAATTTATTGTTCTATATTGTTTGTTATTAAAGTTTGTTTTATTATACTATTTTAACAAACAGGATGTATTCACCTACATGTTTAGAAGTGTATGGAATAATAACAAAGAATATTGAATAGACAATAAAAGTATGTACAGCATTAATGAGAAAGGTCAAAGTACATAACTACATATAATCTGTCATGTTACGATGTATCTATACATCAGTACAAGAACGTATCAGGCAGAAATGGTGAGTTATACAATGAATAAATCAATTTACTTAGTAGCACTTAACACAGTAAAAATAAATGAGACAAAATCATCCAGTAGTGATTAATTCGCATTGTAATACAAATTTATTAATTTCAGCACATGTCGTGATGTAAAATTATATTAAGACTATGAAAGTGAAAAGAATCAATTTTATTGTTATAGTAATGCATAATTTCAGTTATATATTTATTCTGTGATTTCTATCAATTTCTCAAACAAATAAATGTGGATATACAAAAATTGGAAAGTAGACCTCAATTTGCAAAGTTTGGTATGTTCGTAAAAGTTATTATATTTACTATGTTCAATTTGTTCGTAATCATTTGTCAGGGTAATTGGGTTTTATTTTCTCTACTGGATGCTACAGCTGACCTACATTTCTCTGTATTCTGCATTACTTAACTGATAATCTTTGTCTACATGACAACATTTAAGTTTTATTTTATGTTATAATGAACAATCATATTTAATAATATAAATAATTGAATTATTTAGATACTTAGTTGTTGACATTCGTTTCAAAATAATCATCAGATCCATACTTTGATTAATCCTTGTATCACATTCTTGTTCCCAACTCAGTAGAGAACAAATTAAATTGAAATATATGGAACAATTGCATCAAATCAATGCATAAAATAAATATTTGAATTTAAATTACTTTAAAAATCGATCTTTCGACGACTGTCATAATTAATAAATAAATATTAACCACTCATTAAATTATTTTTAGTAACATCTATCATGCTGAATTGATGGAATTTTAAAGAAGTATAATATTATAAACTCTATCCTGCAGATTTGTTTGAATTTATAATTGATTTCTAAATAACTTTTACTAAATTAATAAAATTTAAAATTTGAATTATTAAAATTTATTTATAATATAAAAAATACATATTTTTTTTAATTTAATATTTTATTAAAAAATTTTTAAATTCTAATGCTGAACTAAATCTTATTTCTGATATAAACTACTTTAAAAGGTTCTAATATATTATATAATTACTCAAGTTTTTTTTTTATTGAACTAAATATTGAAGTATAGAATTTAGGTTTTACTAATAACAAATAATTTATCAACAAATGCACACAATTTTATGTTACAATTTGTAAAAAACCTTGTATTCTTTTTGTGCATAATTACAATTATTTTGAAATAAATAACGCTTTGATGTTAAATAAATATTAAATTTTATATTTCCCATATAGATAATTTGCTAAAAATTATTATATTTTTATCACTACCGACTTAATTTATATATTAGATTTAACGACTTTTTTTTCATTAATAATTTTTTTGCAAAACAGTCTGTCAACATATTGTATTATATTTTGTGTTCACGAAGCATTTAATGAGAAAGGCAATTACGTACATACAATAAAAAAACATTTACCTAATTTATACTTGAGTAATACATTTAACTCCTGCGATTAAATTTTTAATGATTCAAACTATTTAAAGGATCCTTACAATAATTCCAAAAATACGAGGATTTTAATTCGAATCATGATTGTAATTCCAATAAGAATTAAATTTTAAATAACCGTAACAATGCAATGTGATTATTGGAAAAAATGATCTCTTTTCGGTTATTCTAATAATCAGATTATGCAAGGTTTTTAAATCGAATCATTACATTACATTATAGCAAATTGATTGATGTCAAATAAACCGTTTTATAGGTGTAACTGCTCCACGCATACTTTTTGTCAAAAACACGTTTGACGAGTAGATCTAACAAGGAATTTGTATTCCATCAACAACACGTTGGGCAAGCCCACTTAGAATGATGTAGAAAGGGAATGGGTAACACATCTGTGGAGATTATTGACAATTAAATGAAGTCACAATTCTAGAATGTTATCCTGTTCCACATCTACAAGATATTCATACAACATTGGCATAAGAGTACAATTTTGAAAATAGACCTGCAGCATGCGTATAATTTAATTTCTGTGAACAAACGTAATCACCCAAAGACCGCAGTCATCACATCATTTGGCCTCTTTGAGTACATGGTTATGCCTTTTTGTCTCCACAACACTAGCACTATGTTCCAGCGCTTCATGGACAACATTCTTTGTCCCAAATCCTACACTATTCCATACATTGATGACATCCTCATAGCATCTGGAAATGTCAGCAAACATTTCACACATGTATCAAATGTTTTACAAATTTTATAAATTAATAGTCTCAGGGTAAATGCAGAAAAGTGTAAATTTTCGGTAACTGAGATTATATTCATTGGCCACCAGTTTTCTGCAAGTGACATTCGTCCAGACTCAGTGAGAGTTAATACAATCGTATAAATGGATTGAAAAATTATGCCGCTACTTGGCATGATCAATTTCCATCACTAGTTCATTCTAAGAATGCCTGAAATTCAATAACTACTAAACGGCATCATAAAGGGAATAACAAAGTGGGACAAATCAACAATATCTTGAGAGGTTTTTTGGATTATGTTGAATAAGGTTAGGTGATCATTTCATTACAAATGAATAGCATTTTGGTGATGTACTTTATTATATGGAGAAATCTTATGGAAATTGAAAATAACTACATCGCGGATTTATAATCTGCAACATTAAAAACTTTAATCATCGAAATTAAATTAAAATTGAAGCAGAAAACTGGAATATAAATTTAATATTTAATTTTTAGTTTATTTCGGAGAAGATTTAAATAAACTGGTCAACTTAAAAAATCACATTATTAAATTTATTTTTTGCTAATAATAGCACCTTTTTAAAATAATATGAAATTTATTCGAAAAATTATTAAAAAAAATTTCATGTTTATTAGAAAATAGGTTACTGCAGTGATAGCTTTTACATATTTTATACAACTAGTGTTATTCGACCATAATCATTATTAAAAATTTGAGAGAAACATATATGAATTTGGATATTTCCAAATTTTTTTTTTTCTGCTCTTATACATTCGTTCATTGTATATCTGAGAACATATACTTTTATATGTACTTATAATACAAAACAATTCAGTACCATTATAATTGAATAAAAATAAATTCAATAAAATAACAATAAATCACAATTTAAAAACCCTCATTTATTGATATTAAATGACACCTTAAGACTTAGTACACTGTGAAAAAGCAAATATTGATGATTATTAAGAAAAATTAGAACATTTCAATGAGAACAGATTTACTGGCTATACCAAGGGTTCCCAAAGTGTGTGCCGTGAGGCGATTCTTTATACCGTGTTATTGTCAGACGACGTTATTTACGTTCCAGTTAAATCTGTTCATTTTAATAAGCAAAACACATTACATTTTCTGTACTATACCGCCGGCCGCCGCATTGATGATGATCGCAAACGATCGGCGCCGCAGCGACTAGATATCTTAGTTGGAGTGCCGAGACAAAATACTAAACTTGTGAGTGCGCCGCGAATTGAAAAAGATTGGGAACCCTTGGGCTATATCGATTTCTTTTTTCATTGTTTGTATTAATTTTTTATTTAAATAAGAAAAAAAAAACCGTTTCCAAAATTTTTTTATTCATAATACTAAAGATAGTTAATAGCTACTAAACAAAAAATAAAAAACAAAATAGGTCAATAAACAAAGGAAAAAGTAGTACTGAACTGTTTTGTCTTTGCCTATTTTTATATATATATGTATATATATATATATATATAGATTAATAGTCAGTCATATATAAAGTCATATAATTTTAATATTAAATTATTATTTTAGATTTTGTATTATTTTCTTTTGAAATTATGCACCAGTTTAATGGTATTATTAATATCACACAATAATTATGACGATTAAATTATTTTGCAAATATTTATTTCTCATAAAAAGGGTACACTGAAAACCTATACGGATTTCAAGATAAACTCGAAATCTCCTTATTAACCTTATTTATTATTACAGTGATCTTTAGTTAGTGCATTTGGCATTTTTTTTTTCGTGATTTTATAAATAATTTAAAAATGTTAGTATAACAATTTTTTATTTTTCATTTTAAGGGGAATGTACAATAAGGAAATAGACTATGGAGCATATTAACAATTTACTAAATTGTGAATAGTTCAGCACATCCTTACTGTTAATATATATACATATATTTTGTTTTAATTTTACATACTGCGAAAATTCCATTCTAACCTCTTTATCTGTTATGTTGTACAATTAGGCTTGCAGACTTTTTTAGAAACTTTTCGTTTGAATTATCAAAATTAGGTAGCAAATTACCGGCAGTTAAAGCTAGTGACGATGATGATGAAGAACCTGAGTTACATGATCCGTTAACCGGACTTAGAGTAAGTAATAGAAATTTTTAACATTAAATAGATGTTTCGCGTGTACTTATTTTCTTCATTATCTTGTTCACTTGTTATAATTTTTCACATTGGTATGAAATTTAAAATTAAATTGTAAGTGCCGTTTAAAAAAGCACTTTCTTGATGATAATGTGCATCTAATTTTAGATTTATAGCACCTGAGTTTAAAAAGAAAATTTTTTTTAAGGGACGTTAATTTTAAAATACTATTTGTGATTCAACTTTTTTTTGGTTAATTTTCTAAAATTTACATCGAGTTTTAAGTAAACATTTTTATCTTATTGTGTACAATGAAATGGAGGGAATCTGTAATATAAGCTTGTAAATCTTTTCCTGTGTACCATTTAATGTATTCTGTTTTAATTTCAGTCATTCTTTATCTTATTCCACTCGTATATATTTTTCTAACTGCTTTTATTTGCATTACGAAGTTTTATAATTGTCGTTTATACAGTTGTTTTTTGTCTCTTGGAATTAGTACTAGCCAACTGTTCCTTAAGTGTTATACTATAATGAATCATTTTTTTTGCAGTTAGTAGTTCATAGGAAAATTCTTCAGTTTGTAATGGAAGGTGATAAATTATACAGTACGCTTTAATTTGAAACGATATTTTTTCCCTAAACATGTCCTTTTACTTTTCACAGATCTATTTCGAGTTTAAATGTTTTTACTTAAGTGAATTTAGAAAACTTGCTGGGGTATTAGGAAACATTTATAAAATATAGATATCTCTAGAACTTTACAAAAAAAAAAGTCGGTTTTATTAACGATCCACAAACGATAAAGTAGAATGCCTGTTTTTTTCTGAGTAGTGGAAATTGTATTATCACGTTACTTGTGCTATAGCGTTGCGCTCAATACGACCATTGTTATCAGTAAATCGGTTAAAATAAAATTGTTGCTTCTTTTGTTTCACTTGACCTTCATATCTTCCCCAATCTTAAATATTTAGTATCGCTTACCTTTCCTTCTTTTTTTTTTTCATTTTTCCTTTTTCCTATTGGATCTTACTATTTATACTTGAATAAAGTAGTTTTTATTCAATCATAATTTATATAAACAAATGGAGAGAACTCCCCCTTTTCCTGACAAAGGAGATATAGCACTCGACATTGACTTAATTATAGCAGATGACAATGCTGAATCCCTTTTATTTATCGGCGATATATTTCTAATAAAATCATTTTAACAGATAATAGGATTCCTTTTAATAACACAATTAATAATTGAAAAAATAATTTCAGTGCATTCATTATTGAATTTGTATAATATACTGGATTAGTAGATTCTGCAAAATAATTCAGTGTGCTCTTTAAAAGCATTAAAATTGAATCAGGGCAGCAATTGACCAATAAAAGTGGCTGTTTGCTAAAAAAAAATTTTTTTTTGGTAAAGATATTAAAATTGAAAAGTAAGTCGTAATCTTTTTAATTCAATTTTCCTCGCACATTTGTTTTAAACTGAAGCTTTTTTGTTCGCCTACTTCATCTTAATTACAGGGTCCTGTATAATTAAAAGAGTAGATTTCAATGACACGGATAAACAGATTTGTCAAATAATCGCTTTTAAAATAAAACAAGTTAAAACTAAATAGAAGAGTGTGAGAAAATAAAATAAAATTCTTATTTAGTACTTCAGCGATAATTAATTTTTATCAGTAAGCCTATCTCTGTCTACATACGGAATGCAATGTTTTTTGCTAAAAAATCGTATATCTTCAATAGTGAAATTTACATTCCGAAAGATCAAATGTATGTTATCATCTGTCGCTGTAGAAATAAAGCTCCAGATTATGATCGAATTACGAATAAGTGCTTAAAGATCTTAAGTTTCCATTATGCGGATCTTCTGCAAAGATTTTTTGCTGCATTGGTAAATTTACAGTTCTACAAACGTGGAAATTAGGCTAGTGGTACCTTGAAAACCTCCACAAAATTTTAGATAAATTTCTTTACACATCTTTACAGTATTATTGAGGGCTTTTTAAAAAAATTTCGAAATATTAATGTTCCGACGTGTTAGTTCATGAATTGCGGTTGATTCGGGTTAGCTTAGTTTCATGAATAGCAAATTGACAATATATTAAATAACAAAAGACCATCGGACTTGAAGTCAAAACATTTTTTTTCTGATGTGCTTCGTCATACGTTTAATTATAATTTGATTTTAGCTATATGTGTTTACTGTTCGCTCTTTCTTCATTCTAATTTTATCCTCTTGATCCTTTAGATTCAAATTACAAATGCGGTTCTGATCACATCTTCTTTATTTCTCTATTTTTTTCGAAGGCTCACTTTTAACTTCTGTCTTAATTTATCTTCTAACCTCACTTATATTTCCTTATTGATATGAATATGTCTTATGGCTGGTGGCAATTTAGAAAATTTGTCCCTCACACGAAATGTTACCATAAAGTGTTACCGTCACATTATCGCAAATATATAATTATACCCCATATATGCATATATATAAGAGGTCACGAGTTCGAGACTTGTCTCGTCCCGGATCCAAGTAGCTCCCAAGTTTACCGAGCCTGAAATAATTGGGTACCAGAGAAATCTGGGAAAGTAAAGGTGGCTGAGAAAAAGGAATTGGCCCTCCTACTTTCATTAGTGCCGTTCTGCTTAGTACACAGTGAACCTTAACTTCACAATCCCGACGCCCTATCAAGGATATGGGACTTACTTTACTTTATACATATATATATATATATATATATATGTATGTACACAATATATTTAAATAATACTTTTTTTGCGATTCCATGGTATTATTAAATTAGAAATATAGTCCTAACATACTTCTTCCTATGGTAGGACTTCTTATTCATCGACCTGTACAGTAATAAGAAGTGTATTCATTATGTTTCCAAAAACGAAATTGCGGAAACGAAAACGGGATGACGAACTGTGCAATAGTGAAAATTTTGCCACATTTATGGAATCAGTCGAAATACCAGGTTTTCGCATAATACCGCTATTTAAACGAGTTCGTTCGGGCATCTGCAAAAATATGACACATTCAGACGTTCTGCGATCTGTAGAACACGATCTGTTAAAATTCGATCAGTCGGAAATGCGCGTCAAGAGGATAACGACAGCGCACGACGGTTTCAGCGACATTTGCTCAATGCAAAGAACTATAAATAGAAAACGCGCCCTACTCGTATCGGTCTATATCTCGCCAAACACTTCCTCTGAACGCGTTCAAAAGAATTCTCTCTCCTTAACCTCCTAGCTTCCAGTCCGAAATTAAAAGGCTTGTTTAAAGATCTGGATGAATTAAGTTACTACAATATTCTGATAGTTCTCAGTGGTGATCTTAACTTGGATTTACGAAGGTCGCACGGTCGTCCCACATTCATAGAATTTATAGGCGCAGAATTCAGACTCAAACTGAAAAATAAACCAACCATTTCCACATCATGCAATTCCACGTGCATTGACACCGTCTTTTCACGATATGTAGATGTACTTGAAACGCACAACTATATTTCTTACTTTAGTACGTATCGTCCTTTCCTTTCGATAACGGCGCATATCTTCGGTATCAATGTAACGATGTAAATGTAAATACCGCACCCGCCTCTAAAGAATCATTTTCTGTACAATAAAAATCATTAACATGTCGATTTTCAAACTCGTTTATTTTTGTAGATTCTGGCCCGTGAAAAAGCCAACCCGTCGACAGTTCAACGAAGCAACGTAGATAATTCCTAAGTTGAGTGAAGGAATAAAGGAAAGTCAAAGCTGCCCATAAGATACAAAGCCAGCCTAATGACGGTTCAAAAAGATAACATAGATAATTCCTATGTCGAGTGAATGAATAAAGGAAAGGTGGAGCTTCCCATAAGATATATCCGTGTATTTAATGTATCTGCGTGAACACTCATTTGTTTCTCTTGATAATGCGTTATCTGATCTTCACCTTTCTTTTTTCACTTAATCATTACCATCCTAATGTAACAGTCGTATTGCTCGAATTCGAGCGTCGTGACTACCTATTCGTTCATTCTAGTTGTACAGAATAGGTAGCACTCATAGCAATTATTATATGCAACGCAAGTGTACACACGCAAGAAGACTACATTCGGAACTGATAGTAGCCGCTTGTTATCGCGCCACTAGTGCAGTCCCGTGTGTGTCTGCTGTGTACTGACCTAGCGCGCATATGATGTTGAACGTGGTGGTTTGCCATTGCCTGCCACGTACCATCCTAATAGTCGGTCAAAATTTTTTTCCATTTAAACTTGTTCCTTTATTTGCTTTTCTCGTTTCATCATTGCTTAATTATCTTCAAATGTAATCAGAAATTTAAAATTTTTCTTTTTTGGCTTCTTTGGCCAATTTCTTAAAAAAATACACGGTAGACGAAGAATCATAACTTTTTTATTATGAAATTTTAAATTTTTGGCTTGGTTTCAAACTTTATTGGTTATTTATTAAATTACATTTATTCTTCCCTTTTAAACAGAAAATATAGTTGGTACTACGGAACATGTTGGTGTTGTTTTTTGTAAATAATAACATTATATAATTGTAATTTCTGTGTAGTGTAGTTTGCTTTATTTGTGAACATATTTTACTCTTTAAAAAACATATCTTGAGGTTCAGATCTTTTATTGTTAGATTTATTCTACTTCTTTGATTCTTTTTAGGCGTCGTTATGGATTCATGTATCACGGTTTAGCCTGGAAAAAAGCAGACTAACTTCAGGAAATTAGGTTCTTTAAAATTTTGGATTGGAGCTTATTATAGTAGGAAATGTTCGGTCTCCTCCAATTCCTATTTCAAAATTAAGATTAACTTCAACGTTTTTGGCTTTCTATAATTTGAAACACCTAACAAATTTTCTTATTCCACTTTATAGCTTATTATATAAATATTTATATGAAACTTTAAACTTTATTTACTATCGATCCAGTTACAGCGTTTAGTTCTGTTCTAAATAAATAGCATCTAACTTATTTCTATCTTTTCTCCCTCTTAAAGACTGAACATTCAAGTTAACTTTTGTATAATTTTGATAGATCGTATTAACACGTTATGTTTAAAATTATATGAAGTTCCTTTTTTTTGCTGTTTTTAGCCCAAAAGGGGGGTTTAAGTAATTTTTTAACCGTAATTGTTTCATTTTATGAAAGGACTTTTGCATTTTATTTTATATTTTGAATTTAACCTTTAAAGATTTATCTGGTGATGAGTTATGAATTTTTCAAGGGTGATTTTTGAGGTCATTTTAAATACCATATATATTCTTGACGGTTTTTTAGTTTTTTTTTTGCCGCCCAGAGTAATCGATTAGCTTTAAGTTATAGATTATCTTAAAGAGAATTTTAATTGTAATTTATAATCTAAATTTGAAGTTTATAAGTCAAATCGTTTGTGAGTTATTGATTTTTATTTGATAGTTTTGTCGTTTCAGGAACTAGCTTATTAGGATTCCGTGTACATTATACGAGTATGCAAAGGCGCACTCAGGATTTTTTTTTGGTCGGGGCTAGAATTTAGAAGATGAGTTAGGGGGTGGTAACTCGGTACCTCGACTAAGTACCTATTTATTTCCGTGATTTGTAAATTAAAATAAAAAAAAATAAAAAAAATAATAGAAAATTAACGAATATTATTTTTAAAAAAATTACAAAACTGACGAATTTTATTTAAAAAATAATAATAATAATAATAGAAACGTAACATTATGTTTGTAATAAGCACAAATTAGATAAGTATACGAATTTTATTTTTAAAAAATTAGCTAAAAGTATATAACATTATACTTGTAATATAAGTAAAAAGTAAATATGTATGTTTTTAAAAAAAAATCGAGTAAAACAAAACATTATAAAACAAAATTAAGATTTCGAAGATTTTTTGGGGGGAGCAATGGCCCCGTGGCACCCCCTTTGAGTGCGCCAATGCTCGTATGTGTACGGAATCCTAAAAAAAAAAAAAAGAAAAGTAAGATGTTAAAAAATGAAACTTTTTTAATATGTAAAAAGATATTGTATATATATATATATTAGTGCATGTTTTCTTTTCAGGCAAAATGCACTAAAGATCCAGAAGGTAGTTCATTAAAACAAAGATTGGACGAGTGTACTGCAAGAGTTTTATCACGTAAAAAAACAGCTGAAACTTGTGAAGAAGAATTGTACGATTTATATTCTTACATCGATCACTGCGCCGCTAAGGAATTATTTCATTACTTGAAATAATATTTTATTAATATTACTAGATGTTTAACATTAGTTATTTCTGTAAATAAAGTTGCTTATTATATTAGGTTAGTTTAATTTTTTATTGTGTTTATGCTGAATTAATTTAATCAAACTGGAGAGAATTTTTATTAAAAATTAATATATTCAACAAAAACCATTACGTGATTTATGAACATTTCAATTTTATTTTTATTTTTTTACCGTCATTGTTTTATTTACATGTGTTATGTTATTTTTTTTAAACACGGGCTAACGTTTGTGTTATCGATCTTAAAAGATATTAACAAACGTAACAATGCATTCTAAATTGTATATACATATATTCGACGGTTGATCGGAAAGAAACGAAATTCTTTGCAGGTGAGTCAGAGCTATGTGAGACAGTAAACCAATTTTCATCTTTAAAAAAAGCTATAACTTTCCTCTGACCGATGAACTGTCTTTAGAACCGCTATCTGGTTTGGTAATGTTTTTATGCGTATTTAAATCGAGGTCGCCCGTGTATGGTTTGCGATGTGTACGTGGAATGATTAAAACGGAACCGAACTTTTCGCAGAGTAAGTCATCTGTAGAAAATATCGCATTCATTTTTTTTAAAAGTGAAAGCTAAACTCTCTTCTAACGAACAAGCCGTCGTTAATAATTTTTCATATTTTTTTTTTTTTTTTTTTTTTAACGCATTGCAAAGCTACTTCAATGTGTCTCCATTCAAGCCGTAGTTTGAAAACCACTAAACACTCGAGATTCGGCGTATAATTTTTGAAAATAGGAGAGTTGTATGTTTTATTTAAGATGAAAATCAGTTTACCAGTTTGCATGGATGACTCACACTGCGAAGAGTTCCCCCTTTTTTTAAATCACTCTTCTTATACGATTTTGATAAAATTTAAATTAAAAAATAACCTTAATCTTTGCTTACGTACACATATGTGTATGTGCATCTAACTAGGTTCCATTTTGTCGGTATAGAGTTAAGCCCAGTACGGTATACTAGACAAAATTTCTGATCGATTGAGACCTCACGGAGCCGTCTAAATACAAAACTCATCGAGATATTTGCGATTGAAGTTGAAATTTGAAAAAATATCCTTTTGAGAAAAACGAGTTTAAAGGTTTGCTTAAGATTTCCAACTGCGAATGCAAATATCTCAAAAAGTTTTGCACTTAGAAGACTCCGGGAGGTCTTATTCGATCAGAAATGTTGTCTGGTATATCGCACTGGGTGGAACCTGAGCATAAGTGGATATCGACAAAGTAGGACCTTTTTAAGAAATCTCAAGTTTGCAACAGAATAACTAAATTTCACAAATTTTTTTTACTTTTTTCAAAAACGTTACACTTTTTATTCTAAATCATAGCTTCTATTTAAATATCGTGATAATTATGTTTTACTTATTAGCCGACATTACACGTATTTTCTTTACATCACGATCACCATCGTTCTCAGCTTTACGTCGTCGAATTGTAATCATACAAAAATACGACGTTTTTCCATCGAAGGAAATACTTCACATTTTCATGAAAATATTTCGAGAAAATAATCCGAACGTACATTTATTCAATCAAAGTAACGAAAACAACGTGTGAACGAGCAACAGAAACGGCAATAACGCCGGGAACGGAAAGGAGCGCGGTTCGCACTGTCCTAATAACCAGGCGACAAACGAGGCACATTCAGGTTTTTGGCCATAGAACACGAACGCGAGGTCGGATCACACTGCGGTCTGCGGTATTGGAAAGAGCAGTGTTCACTCTATTAGAAACGCTAAAAATCCCAAAATCAACATTTTGACCTAACATCCGAAAAATCCCCTGCTACTTCATAAATAATTTTGACAAAGTGGGACCTAGTTAGATACACGTACACGTATTGCTTTTAATAATTATAAAATTTTTGATCGCCGTTGTTTTGAGCATAAAACGTAATTATCAAAAACACGTTTCTTACTAGTCGACTATTGTGCCGTATCTGAAATAAAGAATTATCATTGGTTTACATAATGGTTAAGCATGATTATAATTCGTGTTCAGAAGTACACCGAATTCGGAGCAATCATTCTCTCCCGGTCGGTGTTATTTAACCTGGGATCATGTCACCTCTCAGTATTCTAAACGTAACGCGGATGTTTAAAAAAAAAATGAAGTCAGTTTTATTCAGATATTTTTTAAATTTTTTTACATAATATTATATATTGGCGGAAGGAAAAACACAAAAATTTAAGATACGCTGATGATACTGCGCTTTTATCAAATACAGAAGAAGAAATGAAAGAACTCTTGAGCACAGTCGAAACAATTAGTAGACAAGCAAGGTTGAAACTGTATAGATCAAAATGTTCTTTAATGATGGTTGATAGAGTTCGGAAACTCCAAATAATTTTTAATTTAATAGCGGATATGGAACGTAAGGAAAAAGTAATATATCTTGGAGTACTTTTTAACAAAGGAGCATGCGAAAATGAAGTAACAAGAAGACTAGGAACGGAAAAAAGTGCAAATATCAGGACTAAGTAATGGAAAGACCATAATATATCCAAAGGAACCAAAAAGTATGTAATGAAAACATTAATTTTTTCCATTGCGACCTACGAATCTGAATCTTGGACGCTGAAAATATCCACGCTCGACGTAAAATAGATGCTTTCGAAATGACAGCCTATCGAAGAATGATGAGAATATCATGGAATGCATTTTGAACGAACAATTCTATCCTGCAAGAATTAAATATTACATCCCGCCGTAGATTAGTAATGATAATACAGCGGCAGTGCCTTAAATTTCTCGGCCATATCATCAGACGAAATGGTATAGAGAAGCAAATCATTCAAGGAAAAGTAGAAGGGAACAGAAGCAGAGGAAGACGTCCCACACGGTTTACTGACTACATCAAACAATTAACAAAATTGCAGATATCGGAAATTATGCATAAGGGCGAAGATCACCTGACGTGGAGAAAAATTACGAATCAGTTCTCTGACTGTATGTATCAAGTCACGACATCTGAAATCAGATTAACCCATACGATATAGATACTAGTGACTGTCGCAATTTAGGTTTTATATTAATAGAAAAGTGCCGCTGGTAGTGCATGTATTATTATCACCAATATTATAGCTGGAACTGCCTTGGTTTATTAGCTGGCTTTATACTTTTTAGCATTTTTAATCGCAATATTTTATTCTATTCTTGTTTTTCGTTTCACTTTTTTCCCCCTTTATTTTACGGTGGACCGTAGCGGGGTTTAAACCCATTAATTTGTACTCGTTTAGTGCTCATACTCATACGATAACACTTACAAGGAAAGTACACGAGTTGTCAGACGCCGATTTTGATGAAATTTGGATATGTTGTAGAGTATAAAAAAATATTAGACCCGTGTTTTTTTTTATCGGCCCATATGCAGTTTCAAGGGGTGAAAACCACCCCTAAAGTTCACAGCTAAAAACCGTTTTTCCTAAATATCTCGTCTTCAACTCGATATTTTTTTATGAAACAAAATGGAAATTATTTCTCGCGCAAAGGACAAGTAATCCACAGTGATTTAAATAGTGGGGTTGCATCCCCTATTTTCTAGGGGGTGAAAATACTTTTTTTTTGGTCATAATTATGGAATAAAAAATTATAAAATAACATAGAAAGATAATAAAACTTTTTTTAACACACACAATTAAAAAATAAAGTTGACGTGTTTCGGCATTTTCATTAATTTCACCCTTAAAGGAGGTAAACCACCCTTTACAAGAAAAATCAATAAATACATGTATTAAGTAATCAAATTTCGTAAATAATTTGTATGTAAGGGTTTTTGAAGTCGCTGATTACGAATCCATCATCAGATTTTCTTAATTCAAAATGGAGGATCCAATATGGCTGGCAAAAAAGTCAAAAAAGCTTTAATTTTAATGACAAATTGTATGCGAGGATTTTAATGGAAATCTGTTATCAAGTTCTGAAAATTCAAATTATCCTGTGCTTTATAACCATACAGCCCGAAACCCCTAAAACCCAGACAGGCATTTAGCATGTATTTTTCTAAATCAACAAACCCTAAACTCCTAACCCTAATCATGCCAGAGGCCTGTATTTTTAGACCGGTAAACCCCAAACTCCTAAACTCCAGACAGGCCAGAGACCTGTGCATTGTAACCATACAGCCGCAAACCTTTAAACATCATACAGGCCGATTGCCTATGATTAAAACCGCACAACTCCTAAACTGCAGGCAGATGAAAGGTCTATTCATTGTGGTGTACTGGAAAACCGTTCTTATAATTAACTTATTTAAAAAATTAGTGATACAGTTCAACTTATGTATTTATTTATTTCTTTATCTATTTATTAACGATAATCATTCTATTCTTACGCAAATAATAACAAAAATAAATTAATAAGTAGCCAAGGTTAATTAGTAATACAATAAATTTTTCTTTAGAATAAACTTTAATACGTTAGGAGAATTACATTCAATGAGTAAATCAAAACATTTATTACTAGAATCTGAAATATAATTATCAACATTTTTATAAATCAACACATCATTAAATGTTATCACATATTTAACTGTATTAATTGTTTCGTAAATTTATATAAATACAGCACAACTTAATAATGCTTCTGATTTAATTGTTTGTATAATGTGTATTTAATACTATATAAATTGTATTACTCATTATAATAAAATTACTTATTATGCGATTTGCAGTAATGATAATCATGAAAGGAGTGGGTTAAGCATAATGTGTTTTTGCACCACGAGCACGTTATAATAGCCCTTTTACAACAGATATCGCAATTTGCGTTATCAGAGTTAAAACAAAATTCTTTTGAGTTCGGCCCTTTCTCTGGCCGTTTGTTAATGTAACCTGCTGCATACCAAACATATAAGAATGAATTTTTGAATCTGGGATTTGATAGTTGGTTATGTGTAAGTGATTGCATTTTAATAATGTTGTTTCTATCATGTAAATTAACATCTTTGTTTAAGAGCAAGACGGTATCCGCAAAAGTATGTGTTTGATGTTTAGAGGTTTGAAGCTGTATGGTTATAGCGCACAGGCCTCTGACCTGTCTGAGGTTTAGGAGTTTGGGGTTTGTTGATTTAAAAAAACACAGGCTGAATTCCTGTCTGGGTTTTAGGGGTTTGGGGCATTTAAATTTTCAAAACTTGATAACAGATTTGTAATTAGCGACCTTAAAAATCCTCGTACACAATTTGTCATTAAAATTAAAGCTTTTTTGACTTTTTTGCCCGCAATATTGGATCCTCCATTTTGAATTAAGAAAATCTGATGATGGATTCGTAATCAGCGACTTCAAAAACCCTTACATACAAATTATTTACGAAATTTGATTACTTAATACATGTATTTATTGATTTTTCTTGTAAGGGGTGGTTTACCTCCTTTAAGGGTGAAATTAATGAAAATGCCGAAACACGTCAACTTTATTTTTTAATTGTGTGTGTTAAAAAAAGTTTTATTATTTTTCTGTTATTTTATAATTTTTTATTCCATAATTATGACCAAAAAAAAAGTATTTTCACCCCCTAGAAAATAGGGGATGCAACCCCACTATTTAAATTACTGTGGATTACTTGTCCTTTGCGCGAGAAATAATTTCCATTTTGTTTCATAAAAAAATATCGAGTTGAAGACGAGATATTTAGGAAAAACGGTTTTTGGCTGTGAACTTTAGGGGTGGTTTTCACCCCTTGAAACTGCATATGGGCCGATAAAAAAAAACACGGGTCTAATATTTTTTTATACTCTGCAACATATCCAAATTTCATCAAAATCGGCGTCTGACAACTCCTGTACTTTCCTTGTTAGTATGTGTCCGAGATTATTATGCTGTATGAGTAACTAAATTAGCTAAAAATTTTTTTCATTATAATAACATGAATTTTTCATGTGCTAGCCAAATACACTTTTTTCCTTCGGCTGACAAATTTGGCGTCTACCATGAGAAGCATCTAAAACATAACCTTTAGAGGGGCCATTTCGTTGCCAAAGTATCCCTCTGGATTTTTTTATATGCGAATATGCAGCGTCATATTCTGTTCGTTTTTTCAAATTATCCATAGGTTTTGTGCGATTTTTACTCTTGCAACAAGGCAGTTATACATTCGGTTCATTTCCAAAGTATCCCAAAGTAATTATTTAGTATTTTAATTACTGAATCAGAATTAAAATTATTTCATAGAATTTTATTTTTTAATTTAATTCTGTTAAATTAAAATTACGATTGCAGCAAGTAAATTTATGCAGAAAAATAATATGTAACTTTTATGAACTAAAATTAAATACATTTAAATTTAACAAATACAAGATGATATCATTTTAATATAAAAGAGAAGACCTGAAAAAAATTTAATGAGAATTCGTGTTTAATTAAATATTCTAATAACAGTATTCGATGAGTATTAGAAGAAAATATCTAATAGAAAAATGATAATTTACTTCAGAAACTTATATACCCCACAAACAGCGATATGAAAATAAAAACATTTATTTTGTTTTTCAAGTTATCTTTATCATAATTTTTAACCAACAAATTAATTTTTTAATTATGCTTATATGGTTTTAAAAAAACAGTAATAATTACTTTAAAATATATACACAATCATAAATTTGTAAAAACATCATTTTACTTTGTAAAAACTCATAGGGGATACTTTGGCAACGAAATGGCTCCTCCAAAGGTTACATTTTAGATTATTGTGACTACCATGCTTACGTATTACAAAGGTATCATACTGCAATAATAAAAATAAAAAAGTAAAGAGAGTCTCATAACCTTGATAAGGCATTGCCGGTTGGTTCTTAATGTATGGAGCCAACAGGATTGATGAGAATCGGAGAACCAGCTCCTTTTTTTCGGCCGCGTTCACTTTTCTGGATTATTTTAGTAGCCAATTATTTCAGGTAGAAGAGGTTCTAATGAATTTGGTGCTGTAAAATATACTTTTTGTGCTTGCAAATTCATAAAAAAAATTTTGTTTTATCTGAAATTGTATTTATATAAAGATTCTTTCTCTCTTTTGGGGGAAACATGTTTATCACCGTCCAACAAAAAATAGTATTTACGTTTTACGTTTACCTGAAGATTATCGATCTTTCTATAACCTGTTCGCCGTGATTTAACAAAATGTTTTGCTCAAACAGAACAGAACAGAACGTATATTTAGCTAAGTACAGAGTTGTACAGTATATATAAACATAAAATGCGTACCAGCTCGAGACTTACCGCATTATACTAGTGATAAAAAAAAATAGAACGCTTACATATTGTTAATGAAAATATAAATACTATACAAAAAATAACAAAAAGTATAACAAAAAATTCTGTTAGTATATGTTAGCTCGTGCTTGGACGAAGGGGGAAAAAAATAAAAATTTGAATTTTTGGCGGAGTTGTGAACAAATATGTATCAGGTATTGTCTTGTAAAATTAGTTACGATGAAAAAAAAAAAAACCCCTTCGTTCAAGCACTAGATAATGTTATCTCGAAGATGTGTGCAAAATTTGAACAAGATCGGTTCATCACTTTTCAAGAAATCATGACAACCGACTTCAAAAATAGAGTTTCGAGAAAAACGTGATTAAAGTTTTAAATTGAAATAACACGCAGAAATTTTTTTCTTTTTTCAACTTCCATGCAATCATCGATTCCGACACTATAAAATAAAGAACCTGTTGCAGCGGCAATGCATCCTTTTGCTTTTGCCTATGACGAATTCTTGCTTCTCGAGTCCCAGTGTCAGCTTTTTTTTCGACTATGAGTATGCGATTCTCATCCTCTTTTTGGGCATACTCGTGGCTATTTCGGTCAAGTTTTAAATCCATACCGTGCCAAGTGCACTACGAGTCAGGGCCGTTTGCACATTTATCGTGCTGTGGGTTTTTGTCTGCGGGAGTTATAATGAAAGTAAGTTGCCCATATAGCGTCTTTTATATTTTGTACCGAATCGCAGTGTCTTCTTACAGCCAGGCCGTAATCAAAATTAAATTTATCGAGTAAGTTTGTTTCTAATTGTTTTACCGGCCTCGGTTTGTTTTTCTTCAACTGTTTTATTGACCAAATCTCGTAAGCGAGTTCTATCCTCTTTTGTACATGTCCTACGTATTCTTTCTTCTTTATTACAAAATTTTCACCATAAGGGTCGGCATTGAGAATTCCGGAATAGGTTGGAAATGCTAAGAAAATAAACCAAAAAGAAGAAAAAAACCTAATGCCGAGCAAAGTTAAAAAAAACTGTATTTATGTAGGCAAAATTAAAATCCGGACACAGCAGAAATGTTGCGAGTGCTTACACACATAAGACAGTATAAGGTCGGGTTTCTCAAAAAGATGAGTAATAATATATGCCCAGTTATTACTTATTCATTTTGCAGCATACTAAGTCCATTTTATGTGCGAATCAAAACGGTGAATAATGAAAAATGTCTCGTTCGGGAAAGAACATCACGTGTGAAATGCGTCAATTAGTAATTTTGAGTAATGTAGGCCGTAAGCCATTCAGGCAAATCTCAAAATTAGTGAATGTTCCCAGAAGTACGGTTTTCGATATTATTTTATGGTATAAACGGGAAGATCGAATTAAAAGTACGAAGTATAAGGGTGCAGCAGAGAAGTTAACGGCCTATGACCGGCGTTCTATCTACCGAGAAGTGGAGAAAAACCCCTCCCAAACTGGTTACACAGCTGCGAGAACGTGGTACAGAAGTAGCAGCTCAAACGGTACGTAATGCAATTCGTAATTTAGGATATAATTCACGCACTGCATGCTGTAAACCTTATATCAGTGAAGTCAATCAAAACAAGTGCTTTCGGTTTGCCGAGAAATAACTTTTGCACGACGAAACGTTCTGGAACGATGTACTATTTGCGGATTAGTCTAAATTTAAAAAACGAATTGCCCTTAGAAATTGAAAGCAAGCGAGAAAGACAGACAAACAATAGCTAAGCAACTGCCTCAATATACCTGCAACGCGCCAGGGGATCTATCTCTAAGAATTTTACTCCAATCGATTTAAAATTTTGGGAGAATATTCTAGACATATTGTACTATTTAATAAAACAACAAAAAAAAAAAAATCGATTTTTTGGAATTTTTGACCCCATCTAACTCCTTAAGTAAAATCTTCGATTAATAATCGGGTACAAGGCTGCAATAGCTCTATTTGTTTTCGCTTTAGCGTGTTTTAAGTGTTCCTTAAAAGATAATCTCTTATCTAGAATTACACCTAGATATCGAACATGATCAGCTAGTCCTGGTGCCTTTAACATTCAGTTGCCTTGGGAGGATGGGGTATCTACGAGTAAAAAGAATAGCTTCTGTTTTAGTTGGATTAATTTCGATTTTCCATTTTTCCAAAAATTTTAAAACCTGAGAACTGTGAAGCTGCAGACGATTATAAATAGTAGACGTTTTGTATGAGCTACAATATGTATAGCCATATCATCAGCATATAAAGCCATACTCGTATGTTGCAGCTTAGGCAGATCAGACAAGTAGACTGAAAAGAGAAAAGGCTCCAGCATACTAACCTGAGGAACCCCTGGGAGGGTAGTTCTGGTCACTGATTTAGCATCTTGTAGTGAAACGTAAAAGGTTCTATTGCGTAAATAACTTTCAATTAATTTTATTAAATATCTTGGAAAATTATATTTTAACATTTTATAAATAAGCCCGTCGTACCAGGTCGTGTCGAATGATTTTGCAATGTCAAATAGACTTAATCCGGTGCGTTTATTTACATTAAAGTTATGCGTGACATGATCAGCGATCCTAGCAACTTGATGCGTAGTAGAATAACCTGGTCTGAAACCAAATTGCTCCACTGGAAGTATGTTATTACCATCGGGGAATTTACGAAGTCCATGTAATATAACTTTTTCTGCTATTTTGCCAAGTTGCAAAGCAAACTGATAGGTCGCATATTATTTACTTGGGAAGAGTCTTACCCTGATTTAGGTAGTGCAATGATTTTGGTTACATTCCAGGACATTGGGGAATAACAGCATACACAGCCATCATTTTGAGTTATTCACACGGTGATCTCCCATAATTACACATTTAAGAGAACATATTCACTCGCATCTTTTAACCACTCTGTTTCGAGCATTTTATTAAAATTAACTTATTCCCACAACAGCAAACTGCAATAATTGAGTAAGGATTTTAAATTTGAGCATAAATAACATATAATAGTCTAAAATGTTTCTAATGAGGACCTGCTTCGTTTCGAAATATTCTCGTAATCTGTAGAATTTTTGGATAACGAAATAAATCAGTACTTGTGAAAATATTAAAAGTAATATTATAAATGCGAAAAAGTAATATTTTTGTACATATATGCTTATGTAAATATATAAAAAAAAAATAATAATAATATGAGTATAGCGACTATAATTAAACAGAAATATTTTTAAAAGATTATTATTTTTTTCAAACGATATTTTAATAAATGTGAATGGAACTAATTTTAGCGTTTAGTGCAATTTCTTTTAGTGAATTTAAATTAAAAATCCGTATAAAAACGATGAAAATGTGATGTTGCCTGATCGTATTATCGTAAATCGGGAATATTTCGAAACGGAACGGCTCCTCACTGGAAACATTTTAGACATTTCTTTAGTAAAAAAAAAGTTAAACAACTGATTAAAAAAATTTATACAGTGGTGATTGCGTGGCCAGGTAATTTACAAAAATTAAATAATTCATATGGTTTTAAATGATTAAAAACAGCAATATAACAAATAAAACTAACGAAAACAAAATAATTTCTATATAAACGATACGAAAAGATTATGCAGATCGAAACAAATTTGAAACGAACGCGGATAATACAGAAAAAAAGTGATTGATATAATAAGAACAGCTTAATTTTTCCTGGAAATAACGCTGTCCCTTTTATTGTTTACCGTTATAAAATACTGAACGAACCAAAGAAGAAAAACTAAATCAGAAAGAGAACATGTTGACTCGCTCGACAGAAAAAAAAACATCGTAATCAAATGAAAACACCATATTCTCTTTTTAAAATTAACAAATAACCGCAACACAACACTCTGACAATGGTATAAGTTTTTTACCTTTTTTTGGATACGATATAAACTGTTTGATAGAAATATTTCTGTCTCCTAATAATAATCTATTTGAATTTTAAACAGCTGCAGTTTCTAAACCACTTTAATCTGAAACCAAGCTAAACATGTAAAGCACACTTCTTTCTGGATGTTATGTGGTATTAAGTTTTCCTAAAAATAGACTATAAATAAAAAAAAAACCTTCTTTACTCTTAAAATTCCACAGATATAAAAAAAGTAGAACAACCTTCATAACAATTATAATATGGTAAACCTATTTATTACGCATACAACATTATAGTTACATTTTGGGAAACAGTTTTTAAACCCTTTTCACCCATTAATGTTTGAATTTTCAAAAAAGCGTTCTTAATCGACACTTTTAGTATACACATTATATTCACATGAAATTACACGCGAAAATCATGATTCGTTTGGTCTAAGCGTGATTTTTGGTTTTTTCAAAAATGGGGTTTTGCCCTTTCACTCCTCAAAATGTTAGAGGTTTAAAAAAAAATCTGCACACTTTTAGTGCACTATATGAGACGTCTTCATGCGGAATTACAATTTGGTAAACCCATTTTCAGCAAAAATATTACAGTTTGTGTGTTTTTTGGAAAACAGTTTTTAACCCTTTTTCACCCCTTGAAGTTTGAATTTTTATAAAAGCGTTCTTATTTGATATCTTCAGTACATACGTAATGTTCATGTAAAATTTCAATTATCTGATGTAAATGGTTTTGGCTGTAGCGTGATTATTATTTTTTTAAAAATCGATTTTCTGAATTTTACTCCCTTTTTCGTCCCTAAAAAATTTGAATTTTTTAATGCATTTTTAGATGGCATCAGTACATAGTATCGTTGTATTAGGTGCCAATTTTCAGTTCCATAGACCAGGAGTTGCAACGATGTATTTTTTTTTTTTTTTTGGAATATATAGAAACCTAAACTATTGAATTCATTTCCCTGATCTTACTCTCATTGGATCCGCAGGATTAGATAATGGTCGCATTAACATAAAAACCTTTTCCAAACTTCTTTTCTATTGCTTGAACATTTTTATATTGATTTATAAATTCTGTAATTTTTTTATCCGCAGGATCAAACTTGCTCATACTGGTTACATCTTTTAATCCATATCCTAAAATTTTCTTCTTGGTGAGGCAATTGTATTCGTAGAGTTTTTCCTTGGGTCTAATAATAGGAAGAGGGGGAAACTTACTCTAAACACCTTCATAGTAATCTCCTTCGAGGTCAGCGCACCGCTGCCAACGTTCGACCCATTTTTGGAAGCACCCGCCAAACCCTCCCGAAGATAGGTCTATCAGGACCCTCGTCGTGACAATTTGATCACGATACGTTGCTCAGTATTTACATCGCACATTTTCACTACACGTGTAAAAATCTTGCTTTGTTTAAACGACCACAAAACGCGAGATATACGTGCTACCGTTATGAAAACTGGATATACTGACTCAGAAATATCCCGTCTTTCCAACGAGACCGCGAGCACCATCGCAGTGTTCCCACAAGTCGCGCTACGAAACAATTCTACGAATACAATTATCACACCTCGTATTATTACTTTTAATCCTTTTTTCGACCAATTTATTATTTACTTTTTTATTATTATAAGCTTCACCAGATTAGTAGCAATCGAAGAAGCTGCTGATATAATCGGTAGAGCACTTAATAAAGCAGGTAAAAATCCTCTAATTTTATTATCCTTATTTATATATTATAATTGGAAAATTTCCAGTTGCAATTCGGCTGGCTTCTTTTGTTTGATTCCTTTTTGTATTTGTTTTATTTGATATGTTGATAAAGATAAATAAGTTTCATTCATCACGTTATGTTTTATTCGAAGTAACTGTTCATGATCTAAATGAAGAGTAATTTGTTTCTTCAATTTTATTCCTTTCAGAATCAATTTTTGATATTTTTATCTAAATTAATTGGGTATTTTATACTTGCTCCAAACCATCTTTTTACTTTCATAGCATTTGTTTTTAAATATGCTAGTTTTTACACGCAAATTTGAATTACCAGCAATTACACGTTTCTACGCATCTTCTTGTAACTTATAATCAGCCTCGTATCGTTTATCGAGATCCTTTAACCTTGTTTATTTATTGGTTTTACACCTTATGATAATTTCAGATTTAAATTTGTACCCAGTCCCTTATATTCATATCCGGGCAAATGAATTACAAATTCTTTACTCATATCCGTTCCGCGTTTCCCACGAGGAAGAAAAATCCAGCTTCTACGACATACAAGCCGGGGTGCCTCAGGGTAGTGTTCTCGGTCCCTTGCTTTACCTTATGTTCACTGCTGATGTTCCAAAAATTGAAGGTACTACGCTTGCTATGTTCGCCGATGATACCGCAATTCTTGCTGTCGCTAACACACAAGTAGAGGCCAATTGTATACTACAAGACGCGCTTGACAAGACGGTCTTGTGGATGCAGAATTGGAAAATCAAGTTAAACGAGGCAAAATCAGTTCATGTCACCTACGGAATGCGTCCGATTGACACACATCAGGGTGTTTACATCAATGGTAAACAGATACCAACATCCGCCTCAGCTAAATATCTAGGCATGCACCTAGACACAAGGTTAACCTGGAAGTCCCATATTACGGCCAAGGCCGATCAAATTAGTGCCAGAATTCGCCAACTTTATTGGCTATTAGGACATAACTCGAAGTTAAGTCTGTATCATAAAAGGCTGATTTACCTTACTATGATAAAACCGATTTGGACCTACGGTTCGGAACTCTGGGGATGTGCTGCAACTTCAAATCATGCAATCATCCAGAGAGCACAGAACAAAGTTGTACGCTTGATCACAAGAGCTAGGTGGTTCCAGCGTAACGATGATTTACATCGGGATCTGCAGTTGAAGAATGTGGATGAAACAATTCGCGATTCTGCATTTCGGCATCAACAGCGTCTAGTAGCTCATGTAAATATAGAAGCACAAAAATTGCTGATTACGAGAACTCGTAGGCTGCAGCGGCTTAAACCGCATGATCTACTGCATTTGTAAACTATATATATCATGTACTAGTAGGGCATACCACTGGGCTATGCTTCTACATTATTATGTTTCTTTTCGTATTTAAATAATGTCTCTATAATTATTACTTATTTAAGATCCTTATTTTCTTAAGATTGTAATATAAAATAAAAAAAAAAAAAAAAAAAAAAAAAAAAATAATAATATCCATATGAAGTAAATTAGGTTCCCGTTTGGACTTTATAATTACATTTTTAAAAGCTTCAGAAGCACTTTTACTAGTTGTTTTTTTTAGTTTTTTTTGAGGTTTAATCCCAACACATTTAGAAAATGTGTAAATAACATTTAACAGATATTTAAAATCTGTATTTTGTCCGGAATACTTATCCTTAATTAATAAATCTACAGTTCGCAAACGATTGATATCCTCGGTTATGATTTTTCTACAATAGAATATTTTTCTAACTGAAGCATATAATTTTATTTCCTCTTCCAAATTCAATTGTTTTGCAACCGGATCCTTTGAATTAATTTATTACATTTAAAAATCTTTCTAATTTTCCAAATAAATTTGAAGAAAATTACAATAATGAGAGTGCATTTTTTTTCTTTTTCTGAATTATTTAGATCTGAATTGGAAGTCATTAGAGTTTGTGTCCATTTATTAAAGAAAAATTTATACAAAATTAACTGAAATACGATTTTTAGAGTATTCAAAATTATTTTTGATAGGTTGTAGTTTTTTTTGAATTGTAAAAAAAAATTAATTTTATTCATTTTGCGAATGCGGGGAATCTATAATAAATTTTATTGGTAAAACTTCAGAGTAAAAAAAAAATTTAAATTACTGTATGATTGTTTTGGCGAAAACTCTACGAAAATTATTATTGGAGTTCAAACGATTAAAATAATTTATTGGTAGAAAATCCGAAGAAAAAAATAAGGGTTAAAATCAGGTATAATATATACCACTACCAATCTTACATACTGATAGGGCACACATACTACCAGAATCGACATTGGTAAGAAATCTAGAAGTACATATTTTGCCGTTTATCCAACCAATGATGGGAACTGTGAGACAAAAATAAAATGAAGAATAGGCATCGCAAAATATGCTCTAGACAAACTCACAAAAATATGGAAAGCCCATCGAGTAACATGCCAAGTGAAGAAAAAAACACTGGTACACTCAATTTTTCATTACGATTTAGAATCTTGGAACATAGCAGCAGCATCACGCTGAACCAATGAAGCATTTGAAATGATGAATGCTAAAAATATCATGGGCAGAATATAGAACTACTCTTTTAACCTTAAAACAGCTGCATATAGAGCCGATGCACTGATTATTGCCTATGCTAATGAGACGGAGCTTAAAGTTCTTTGGACATGTAGTAAGATGGGACGAGTTAGAAAGAATTCTCATACAGGGCGAAGTTAACAGTAAGAGGAGTTGAGGGCGGTCGATAACGAGGCTCATAGATCATATTAAATCTGTCACAAAACTGTCTCTATCGGAACTAATGAAAACTATTAACAACAGTGAAAAATAGCATCAGGTGGTTTCTCGATCCACTGGTTCATGGTGGTTGATCATGACGTCTGCAAATGGACAATACAACTCAAGAAGATGTAGGAATTTAACATGTGAAAAGAACTGAATGCGAGATAGAACATCTAAGAAAGTAGGAAAAAGGAATAAAGTATCTGAAGAAGAAAACTTGAAACAAAAATTAACATCGCAAACTATTTGAAGAAATCCGATTTCAAATTTTAAGCTAATAAACAGATTACCCCTCTCGAAGATAATTTTAAAACATTTATTTATTAAAAAAGTTAATCTCAAAAGTAATGACTGTCAAATGGCTAACTTGGTTAGTTTTCAACGTCAAAAAAAAAAAAAAAAAAAAAAAAAAAACAACAACAAAAAAAAGGTCAAATTCAACATAAAATGGTTAGAAAGTTTAAATTTTAATGGTAGTTAATATTAATTTTGATGACTGTGCAACAAATGAACAAATAACTACTCAGGAAACTACAACCTAAACAAAAGCACAGAAGAATATTATTATTATTAAATGCAAAAAAAAAAAAAAAAAAAAAAAAAACTAAAATTTATTATTTTTTATGTTTAATTTTATTATACTCCCATCCTTAACACATATATTTACTATCATTAGCAATATCATTAAATTTTCATATTTAATTCACTAATAGTTTGTTTATACATTAAAATTATGAAACAGGTTGTTAATTGCATTTTCCTTGCAACTGACAAGCTGTTTGCTTTACTTTATTATACCGATAAATCAGTTATTTTTCGATGAAAAAGACAAAACTAAATACATCGATTGCTATTAATATTTATACCGAATAAATAATTTTCATAACTTAAATCTGAAAAAAGAACATTTTGTGAAAACTAAAAATTAGGGCACATCTGAACTGAATGAGAATTTTGAAGATTACTAAAAAAAACTTACATTTATACATAAATATTATAAAAACAGAGAACTAATGAATAATCACAAAGAAAAAAATAAATCACTGAATAAAACAAGATATTTAATAAAATATTATTTATAATAAAGAAAAATATGGAAATTAAAATAAGACTGAATTTATACATAAAAATATATGTGTAAACAAAATATATACTTACATATACATAGACTTATATTAATCTTTATATACAAAAAATACGAGTTACAACACACTGGGTGGCTGATTGCTATTGTCAACTTTACTCTCTAAAGAAAACGGAGGAATTCTACAATCAAATGCGTAACCATCCTCTCGTTCCATTCGGAACGTACCCCTATATACAAAAATTAAAAAATGTTTGCTGACTGTAATATAAGGAAAATTTTATAACTAATAACATCTTATTTGGTACAAATTACAATGCGCACCGCATACGGGACATTAATCTTTCAAGATATAAACATATTTTTTATGCTGGCAAAACAGAAAATGTATAATACATAACTTAACCATGAACCATATTTTTATTGTCTAATATAAAAAAGGAACGTCGTCGCGATAGCCTAGAAGTCTCGGGTTCGATCCCGGACGATGACAGAACTTATTACAAAGAATTAAATTAAAATACTCGCTATTTCACGTGGAAGACAATGGCAAACCACCACGTACAACAGCATATGCGCGCTAGGCCAGTACACAGCAGACACACACGGGACTGCACTTGTATATCGATAAATCAAACGATTACTAATCAGTTCTGAATGTAGTCTTGTCTGTGTACAAATTCGTACTGCATATAATAATTGCCTGGTACACAACCTATATCTGTACAGCTAAAAATGTACGAATAGGTTGCCCACCAACCGAATGGTTGAGGAGATAATGATGATGATATAAAGAAACATTTAAATTAACATGGAATATATTTCAGAACTGTAGAGTTTAAATTATGTTGAAATCGTTTGATTTGAAAGGTTTTTCGCAAAATTAACTAAAAACATCTCTATAATTTCGATAGAATTATTCATAACACGTAAGTTCTAGAAGTGGCAAGAAATATTGAAAAAACTATAAAATAGAAAATGTTTATCAACACAGTCTGATAACTATGAAAATTTCTTATTCCCAATTTTTGCTCTAAATCAATTTCTAGTGGTTTGTACGATGTGTACTATGTGATATGACGATATGATATTTAATAACCATCAAAAATCGGCTTTATCTAGGAAAATTTAAATAACACGTTAAATACTATTAACCTTTTATTCTCGATTCGTTGCTTTAATACAGCAAAAAAATTCCACTGTACCTTCCTATTGTGTACACTTTCAACAAAGAAATCGAATTATGTCTTTCGACACATGTTTGGGTTCAAGGCAGAAATTCTATGAAAAATTTATATTTTTTAAGAATATTTTATAAACACAGATCTTAAAGCGGCCATTTCAACTTCAGACATCTTATAACAGCACTATTTTCTAAACGACTTTATATTATGAAATAAACCCTACCATTAAGTCCCACAAAAAAAAAAAAAAAAAAAAAAAAAAAAATGCAATAAAAGGTATTAAAAATTGAATACACGTTCATAACGATACTTTTTGCCTTGTTTATTAATAAAAAATATGAAGACTACCCAAATATGCATTTTAAAGTAATTTAAATCAATATAATGACCCACGCTTAGATTGAATTACAATTTTAAGTAAAATTTTATTTAACGGTAATTATTACTTTTTACTCGAGCGCAAAAAAACTAATAATATAACAGACATAAAAAATAAGTAAACCTATCATATTAGGTTTCACAGTACCTATAGAAATTTACACTTATCATTTATTGATAATATTTTTGATAAAAGATTAGTTTTTAGTGAAAAAGGCCACAGTATGTAGAAGTACTGTAATACAAAAAAGGAAAGAAATGCAATGTTTGCCCGAAAATATTACGATTTATTGCGATAACTTACCACATGTGCCCGCTAGGAGCTTGCAGACTAACATGGCTGCTGTATTGAAAAGCAGGAAGAGATGGCGATAATACAGGCTCTTGTCCGACAACTCCGCGTCCTCTTACAGTTTTTAAAGTTCCAGATAAACTAAATATTCGCCAGTGTCTTTCGCGTAACTGCACTGACAGTTCACCCAGATTTTCTAATCGTATACAATATCTCCACTTGAAAAATAATTAAAATTTATACATTAAAAAAAAAACAAAAAACAATTAAATTCTATAATATAATTATAATAATCAAAGGATGTAACGAATTAGTTGTTGAAATATGAAAAACTAAGAATAATTTTATATTTTAAATTTATACTTTAACTTGAACACACGTAATGATCTAATACTTAAGATATTTAGCTGGTTGAGAAATGTCACTCCCCGAACTACCTAGTTCCAAAAGAATTGAATACTAGAGGTATCATAAAAAATTGACGCAACGCACAGGAAAAACAAGCCCCTCTAATCTGGCATAAGCTAAACAAATAAAAAGTTAACAAAAAAAACTTACTGACAAGAATACTTCGTATTTTGTTATTAAAAATAATTAATCAGTAAAACTATTAATGCACTTATTTATTTTATTTATTGACGTATAATTTGTGATATCTAATTTATTATTTAATTTATTTACTGTTTTATTCTCTTTTGTATACCCGAAACATACGAATTATAATAACTTAAAATTAAAATTCAAAAAATGATTATTATTAAAGTACAATACAAGCATTATTTTTAAATCCGCAGTTTCATTACTGCCACTACTCGGAACTTTTAAAAAATTTGTTTTCGTAAGTATTTCTTTCGATTTGTTCGAATTATAATTAGTATTGTATTTTTATAAATTTTACTAGTAAAAATTTCTCATCTGTAATGAAAATACTTAAACGGATTGTAAAATATACCTACATATATTCATACATACATACATACATACATACATACATACATACATACATACATACATACATACATACATACACACACACACACACACACACACACACACACACACACACACACACACACACACACATATATATATATATATATATATATATATATATATATATATATATTACATGAATAAGTTTCGGATAGTTACCCAATAAATAGAGGAATTCTGAGATTCTCTGCAACCCATATAAAATGGTGTAACTGTTACTCTAATGTTCTCTGTAGTTTCTTTATGCACGTCCGATAATTCTAACCAAGGATGATTCTTTTTTTGCCACGCTCGTAAAGTTTCCTGTGCACCGAAAGGGGGTTCTAAAACAATCACGAAACTGTTTGATTAATTAACACATTAAAATAATTTTACTAGTTTTAATACATTTTTTACTTAAATAATTGTTCTTTTTTTTCCTTTTATTTTTTTAAAACAGGCATCATACTATTTGACTATTGACCAGCAATTATTTTTTTTTTTATTTTTATTTTCATTCGTTAGATACAGAACCTGTAACCCATTGTTGATAAACGAACGTTCTAAATTCCTCGATCAATATGACCACGTTAATTAATCTCAAGTGATATGTTATAATGGAACAAAACAAAAACATGTTTCCTACTAAAAATATGCTGCTGCTACAGCTGATAAATAGTATCTGGCGCTTTCTTTTATTCCTACTAAAAAATCAACATTAATTCAAATAAACCGTACACTATACTTGTTTAGGCCTAAAAAGTCTCTTTATTCAAGAGTAACATTTTTATAAATTTGGAAAGCAGCACTTCCATTTACAATCAGCTACACATTTTACGGATTTATAAAGAATTAAAGAGAAACGCAAAAAAAAAGTACATTTGAAGAAAACACCTTAGATTTAACAGAATATTGCATAATTGACCTATATCATCGGGGGGCCGGATTTCAAATTAAATCTATAGGAATTGCACGAAAGATAATTATAATAAACGGTAAATTTTCCGGAGAAATACTGAAGCCTTTAAAAATAAAAACATGACTAAGACCAAGAGTCGGTTTTTCTCCACTACTCCTTACTTGTGCACTCTAAAAGGTCATTAGAGAATGAAAAGAAAGAAACCAACAAGACGATGTCAAGCCAATTAAGATTGGAAGAAGGAAAGATTTACAAAGATTGTTTAACTTGCGCGGATGACTTAGCAATACTAGCGGATAACTTCAACGACGCAGTAAAACAAATAATCTAAAAGAGATGGCTGAAAAAATAGCTTCAAAAAGTTTATTTTATAAAATAAAAACACATGACTGATGTAGTACAATTATTAAATCAGATGGAAACTAAATATGGCAAGATACAAAAAAAACCTAAATTAAAAACTCAGGAGAAATAATGCAACCAAATGGCCTAAACAAGGAAGCAAATAAAGTCAGAGTAAGAAAGATGGAAATTGCATTCCAGTTAACAAGAAACGTGTATAACAAAACTTCACTATCAATCAATACAAAAAGTAGTTACTATAACACAGTCATAAAACGAGAAAGTTTATATGCTTCGAAATGCTTAGCACTGAACACGGCTAAAAAATTCAAGAAACAGAAAGGAAGAAAGGAAGATCGTTAGAAGAATACTAGAATCTAAACAGAAAAGCGAAATTTGGCAGCTAAGCAGTATTAAAGAAGTGTACGGAAATACTGAAAGAATAGGAGATAATACGCGAAAAAGAAGAGTAAAATTACATGGTCATCTAAAAAGAATGGACGGAAGTAGGCTAACAAACAAGATATTTCACTATTTTGATAAAAATCCAAATACAAGAATTAACTGGTTTCGAGAAGTGAAAGACGACATTACAGAAATGGGAATAGAAGAAAAGGAAATCACGGATAGAAGTATATTCCGAAGAAAGATACAACAGCTTCAAATATACAAAGAAAGGCACAAAAATAAGACTGCAGAAACCTGGACAAATGAAAGAAAAATTAAACGTCGAGAATTAATGGATAAATACTGGAAGGATCAAAAGAAGAAATGATGATATGCGTTATTTCGCGTGATCCATCATCAAACCCGCAGGTTGGTGGGAAACATATCTTCGTGTAAGATATTCGCGTGTTTCGGCTAATGTTTTTATTTCCGCGTACGATTTCTTTCCTTTAATATCATCCATGAACCGACTGCGAGGTCTTCTTTTTTGTAATTTTCTTTTTACTTTACCTTCGATTAGATTTGTAATCCATGTTGAGTGTCGTATTATTGTGATTTCGGTGTTTCTTCTTCTTTTCTTAATAGTTCTCGTTTTCCTTGGACTCTGGTTAATACTTCATTGTTCGATATCTTATCAGTCCATCTTGTTCTTAGCATTTGTCGCTAACCCCGGATTTCAAACGACTCCAGTTTGCACTTATCCTTTTTCAACAGCGTCCAAGTTTCACAACCGTATAGGACGACACTCCAAACGAAACTCTTTATAAATTGTTTTCTAATGTCTGGTGATATATTTCTTGATGAAAGGAAACTCAAGACATTCTTAGCTTGGGCTATTCTTTTCCTTACTTTCCGTTCGATTCTACCATCATTTGTTATTAAGCTACCCAGGTACATGAATTCATTTACTTGTTCCAGCGTTTGTCGATTTACGGATATCTTCAACTGCTTTCTTCCTTTTTTGCTACACCTCATCACTTTTATTTTATTTTCGTTGATTTTCATTTTACATTCGGTGTTTAACAGCCTATTTAAATCGTTAATCGATTTCTGCAGTTTTGATTCGTTTTCCAATATCAGTGCTATGTCATCTACGTATCTAATTATTTCATATCTCAAGCTGTTTACTTTTATTCCACCATCCTCGATGTCTACTGACGAAAGCAGCGTATTCGTTTAAGCAGCGCCATCATCTCGCAATTAACACAGACGCACACACTCAAGAAAAAAGAAATTAATAATAAACATAGAACAAGTCCACAATCACGCGGGACTACGTTGTCGATTTATAATAATAATAAAACGTGCTAATATAAAAATTATTTTTACCCTTTTCCGGATAATACATTAAAAATTTATCAAACAATTCGTGTTGTATCGGTTGTTTTTCGGTAGTAGTATATGGTAGTATGTCTTCATGCGCAATATAATCCAATCCCGGTACTGCATATAAACTTCTGTTTGATTCTTGATTTCCTAGGAACGTTATTGCTTCAGTCTGAGCTCTCTAAATCAAATATAATGGAATTTATTGAAATATTCTATGTAGCCCAGCTTTTGTTAGGTATTACAACACATAAATATACTAAAAACTTTAAAAAAACACAGTAGAGCTTAAAATGTATAAAGAGAAAGAAAATTACAAAATCAAGGAAAGAATTACAATCGGATAGGTTCGATTATTTTTCAATAAAACAGTAACTTTCTTGTTACGAAGTCTAAAAAAAAAAATTGTTCAATTCCATAAGCCCGTCTGTTTTTTGCATTATATAATTTCTTTAAAAAAAAGTATCATAAATAAATGAAAAATCAAAAAGGCGACTCTTCAACGGTATAAAATATAAACTATATTATTCTTTATATTTCACATAAGAAAGTAGTAAGGAACAAAGAGCATTTGTTCAAATCGATTTCACTTTACGCATCGCTAGTCTTTATTAAAAGACACTATAATGGCAGGAGGGGGACTAAAACACTGTTTTTACTGGGTGCAATAATAATTTTCTGCTAGCTAAATATTAAACTAATAATTAATGGCATGGAGAGGGATTTCGAAATTGTGGCGCATTTTTGATAAATCACCTAATTACAAGTTAAATTTAATTAAACGAAATTACTTTTGTCCCGAACATTATTATGTTCACCCTTTTTGTAACCATTACATTTTATAGTTTTACCCATTCGCTATTTTATTATTATTACTTTGGCGGTAATTCACATTCTCATCATTTTTTTTTCTTAGTGATGCTATGTACTGCGGGTGCATCAGTAGAACTAATTACACAAATCGATATTTGTAACTGTAGCACTATAAGGAACAGTACTTTTACAGCAACTTTTTGTTTTTATTCTATAGAAAGATTTACAGTAGTTATTGCGTATGTGAAATTTGATTTTTAAGAGAATTTGTGGGTTGTTTTATTATTACAAGGTTTTTTTTTATCAGTAGTTGATTTGTTAATTTTTTTTATAGAATTTCATAATCAAAGAAGTACTGTAAAACTTTCCATGGTATAACAACAAAACGACTCCGCACACACGATTAAACAGTGGATGCTATAGCTGATAAATACCAATTTTGTATAACTGGTTCATTAATGTACTTGCAGTTTATTAATAAGAAAAATAAATGTTAGAATGGTGAACTACTATCAAAATATACTGATACATAAGATGACTACAAAATATTAAAATAACATACAGAAAAAATGATGGCATACAATGGTTACTGAAAAGGTAAACGTAAAAGCGTTCAAAAAAAAATTTGTAAAACGATTTTAAAAACTACATTTAAGACAAAATTGTTTTTATTTGTTATACCATATTCAGCACGCAAATATGAAATTACCATTTAAAAATTTCTGTCGTTAAAGTCTGTATCTTAGATTTCGTTTTTCAGCATGTTTAGAAAAGTTGATATATTAAAATCAGTTTCATACAAAACAAAGAAAAAGATGTCGTTAAAAAAAAGTAAATATAAATGAAACTTTAAGAAAAATTTTAATTTTTTTTTTCATCCAGAAAGAAATCATTGAGCTCGGTATTCTAAAAATACAAAAATTAATATATTACGCGAAAAATAAAATGTAATTTAAAAAAACAAAATGGATAATTAAATAATTTACGGTTAGTTTTGTAACCTGCCGATAATACTTTGCGAAAGTATAGAAAATTAAAAAAAAAAAAAAAAAAAAAAAAAAAGAAAAAAAGACGGATTAAAAAAATAGCACTAAATAAAAAACGAAATGAAAAAAAGTGATTTAATGTTGAAATAAAACATAGTAAAAACTTTATAAAAAAAGCTACATGCCTAGAAATTCATAGTAATATTCACTGTTTTAAAAACAAATACTTATAAATTATAATTAATGGTAAATTAAAAAAATATACACTTACAATAAATGGGCAATCTCTCGAATCAATCAAAGCTTGATAAAATGTGTGAATTTTACCTTTAACTTCTTTACCAACGTTTCCTTCTTCTGAACTAAAATGTTAAAAACATATATAATATATTCAAAATAAAACACGTGAAAATTATTAATTTAAAATTGAAAGAATTATTTTACATACAGACATTTGTTCGTCATTCTATAATTCAATTATTTTGCATTAAAAATTGAAATGAATGCATTAACTGTACGTTATAAATTTATTTAATATTATTTTATCGAAAATGTTTCTACAGACATAAACTAATAAAATGCTAAGATATATGAATATTTTTGTAAGTAAATTTCGTTAATTTAAAAATATAAAAGCCAATTAAAATTCTATGAGTTTTTTCCGCAATAAAGGCAGAGGTTTTTAAAAATTATTTTTACACGTCCAGAATATAAACGAGAATAAAAAAGTAAAGGACTATGTATATAGACTTCGCATACAATGAAAAACTTATAGATTTGAGGTAAACATTTCCACCCGATAATCATTGTTGTTGCATGAGGAAAACGAGAAAAAAATATTTATAAATACTACACCATCACCGCTTAAATTGGAGTTAATATATACGTATTTATATGAATGTATATGGTCGGGGAGAGGAATAAAAAAAAAAATTCCTACATATTCTAGTATTTTTAAAGCAAACAAAACAACAAAGTTCATGTTTTCGTCATTTTAAAACAGCCATAATGCAATCTGGATACACATAAATTATTGAAACACTAAATTCATGTTCTGGCTCACCTTTATCTGATGATGAACTTATTAAAATTCCCAATTTGTTTCAAAATTTAGGTCTAAATGAACAACAAACTGCGGGGAAAACGGAATAAAAGAACTATTGGTTTTCCTAAGTAAATTAATATTTATTTTTTTTAAATTCATTTATTACTTCAAAAATAATATGTATATGTACCATACAGCTTACAAAAAAAAAAAAAAAAAAAAAAGTTAACGAAAATTAAAATTATTTGCAAAAATAGGTACAGTATAAAAGCTTTACAGTATTATATGGAATAAATAAACCCCACTAGTTAGACACTGGTATAAATAAACAAAAGTAATATTTAGTTCCATCACAAAATTTATATATGCTAATCTACTTAAACATAACAGGCAGATAAATAATTAATGTGATATATTTGACTTATTATTCGAACTTCACTGTTCGGGTTAGATAAGCTTTCTGCTATTTTAGAATTTTTATTTTTTATTATGTGACAAAATACTTTTAAAAAATCCTTAACACAACGTACTGAATATTAATTTTAAAAACTAATACAACGTAAGTTGTTTAAATTTTTTACTTGAATAATCACGTTCTTCAAAATGTGAAGATAAATTATATTAGATTTTTTAAAACTTACTCTTATAAATAAAACAATGTTGACTACTGCTAACTAATAATCAAAATTTTAAAAGTGTACATATATATATATATATATATATATATTTACCTTCCTCTTTTACTTGGCATATCCCGATCGTATACCTTCGCTAACCAAGGGAAAAGTATTACACCTCTATATCCAAATACTCGATGAAGAAATAGTTGTCCGGTATCATATTTCCCTTGCAATTTTGGTGTATCTAAACGACCAACTTCAGCCAACCTTTAAAAAATTAAGCCGATTTACAAAGATATTTACATAGGACGAAATTAACACACTTTATAAATACCGCACATTCTACAGAATTTTTACAATAAAATTGAACAAAATTCTGCCAATACTTAACATATGTAAAAAATAATTTTCATTACTCGTAAATTACGATAAAAGTATAATTAGTAATGAGTAAAAATAATTGCATATTTACCTGGTATAATAAACACGGAAGTTTAAAACAACACTTTGCGGAATAAGCCGCAAAACATACTTATAACAACTAGCAGCAGCCGGCATATTAAAATAATACTTAGTAATATGGCGAATCAAAGTTAAATAAAACAAATAAATGAATAAATAACATCATCTAGTACGGTGTGCCGTTTATGCGCAGCATAATTTAGTTAAATTTCACCGCATTACGCAAAAAACGAAACAAAATTATAAAGCACTGTAAACGTTCTAATAAACTAATAAAAACAAATTTTTATATATTAAACGTAAAAATACTGTGAACAACAAAATCAATTTATTAAATTTCAATTATTTGTTTTGATTGATAAGCAAGTGTGACCCTCAAAACATAGAAAACCGGCATCACAATAAATTAAATCATTTATTCCATCACGTGTAAAATCCAGAGAAGGTAATCGCGACGACCCAAGGTACGTAATTGACGTCATTTGAAGTTTGTATAATGTGCGCGTTTTTTTATTACTGTGTTATCGTTTCATGTATTACGTCATATATTTCAGTTTGTCTATTTGTAAGTATTAAAACAGTCTATAATTGTACATTTTGTGAAAAAAGTTTTAATTAAAAACATTATTTAACTGCTCCCATTAATCGTATTCACATAAAAGTAAATTATGTTAGTTATGAGTTTAATAGATGTGAACATTTTTTTTTCCAGTAAATGTAGTTTAAAATAGCATGTAACGAACTACAACAATATAAAAACAAAAGTTTGCCCAAATGGAGCAAATAATTGTTTTTCTTTATTGCAGTTACGCTGTTAACATGGCATTAACTGCTTATTGTAAACTTAACAAAATTTATAAAAACCTACAGGTTATTAGAAAAATATGTAAAAAGGCTATCATCTAATGTACGATGCCGGTCTATTTATTTTTTGTCATAAGCAGTTAATGTATCTAGTATTGTCAAAATGTTGTTCAGAAATGAGTCAATATTTAAAGTTTTGGAAGAATTAAAAATATTTTGTGGAAAGAAGTTATAGAAGACTTTCTTATGAAAAGATGTTTTTTTTTACCTTCGTTCGGTGTTTCAAAATTTAAAAAATAGTGTGTTAAAAATTAAATCTGCAGTCATGTAAAAGTTTCAGTGTGAAAAGGTAGATATTTCCGAATCAGAATATACATATATGTAGATATATATTTTGTCCGAAAATGAAAAATAATTTAGCAATACGTTTATTGGTATTTCGTATTATATAAAACTAATTTGTATATGTATCGGCTGAGTGTTAATTTTGTTGCGCCTCACTATTTGAGTATTATTATATGTAACTTAAATGAAATGGCAAAATTTAACAATAGAGAGTTCACAGAATGATTAAACTGATTTATACATAAATTTATTTGATGTTATTCTTATTCTATTGAATTTTAAAATTGACTATATAAATTTTATAAGAAATTTAGCTGATTTAATACTATTCTATATCACAAATGTTTGCAACTTAAATGAAATATTTAACTTAACAACATAGACACCAATACCACACCAAATAAGTGTACGGATTATTATAAATTTGTATTATGTTATTCTTCTTTTATTAAATTTTAAAACCGAATATCAAGTAATATAAAAAAATTTAATAATTTCATTATTCTGATTTGAGAACGTTTGTAACATAAATGTTATGTAGAAGTTAGTTACAGGGCATTACAAAACAAATATGAAGGCTGATATAAACATAATTTATATATTTTTTTACAAATTTAATTATTTTAAACAATATTAATATGCTAATTTTTTAAACCTCCTGTACTAATGAATTTATAATGTTGTAATATCCAATTTTTTCAAATAATGCCATCTTTTTACATTATCTGTTAATAAGTTCGTATGCAATTCAAATAACGTTATTTACATATTTTGAGGTATCGCGAGATTGCTCGTGCGAAGTCTATAATCGTCTAAAACACTGAAAACTGGGTTCAAAATACAAGACGGTTGAAGCTGAAAAATTTCTAGCAGCGTAAAGTCATAAATATGTCTGTAATTCTTTTCAGAGAAAAATTTTTGTATTTATCATTACACGGGTCCTGAAGACAGTAATAGAAATATACGAGACAAAGCATGGGAACAAATTTCGGCAGAAATACCTGAATCCGGTGAATATATTAAATGTATATTATAAATTTATTCAATAATATATGATATTTTATAGTAAACAAAAATAAATTTCACTCCAAAATTTTATATTCTAATCTAATTTTATTATATTTATGATATATAACTGGTAACACTCTAACTTCAGAATGACGTTTTTTTTTTAAAGAAAAATATTTTCAGATCTGTATGTCAATTATATTTGAAGTAATAAAAAAATCAAATAATCATATCATGTACACTTCGTGTGTATTATTTTAAATACATACATAATAGCATTTCTGAATATATGATCCGAATTATTAGTTTATATTTATGTATAAATGAATACAGAAAGTATTTACCATTTTCCAATGAAAATTCGTTCCTAGGCTTTGTCTTGTATATTTCTATTACTGTTTTCAGCACTAGTGTAATCATCAAAACTCATAAATACAAAAATTTATCTCTGCAGCTAAGAATTACAGACGTGCTTATGACGTCACGCTGCTATAAAATTTTAAACTTCGACATCTAAACTACGGACAAACTATATAGTAAGGTCGTTGTACGTATTAATATGAATTGTAAAGAAGTCAAATAAATTTGTGTCACTAATGTAAAAATTTACTTCTAAATATAATTGAACATGAGACCTGTTTCAATTTCTGAAGAGAGCCCTAAAAATTACAATAAGTCGATAATATTTGTCCATTAATATCGTATTTTTCTTACGAACAACCTTCTTAACGAAGACGTAAGATCATTTTCCTTTAATTTTAAACTCCACCGCAGTGACTTCGTAGCTTTTATAAAGTTCAACAGATACTACAATCTATTACGTCAAAAAAATATTTCGTTTTTTATAAAGAAAATTCTAGATTAATAATTACAACTGATTGATAAACGAAATATTCACACTAAAAACCAAAACATTCGATTCTACTTACAATTTTTTTCCTATTAAATTAACCATTTAAATGAACTAGAAATAAAATAATGATATTAATTAATTCGCAAATCGGTAATATGATAAATTTATTAATTCGTGAAATCTAAATATTTATTAATGTACTATATTTATTATCAGAAATTTTCTTGAGGATTTGCATTGTAACAAGTTTGAAATACAACTTTTAAAATATTTACACTTAATCATTTGATTTTTAGACTATCCGACAAAATTTAAGTGACTAGTACAACTTCTAGCCCATTCGAAGCTGGAGATGCGTGCCATGTGACGGCACTCCTGAATCGCATCCCCACACTAGGGAGATCTTCAGCTGTGATGTTCACGTGGAATCATTCCAGGGACGCTGGCAGCCGACGTAGCCTAGCACGCTCGCTCGAGTTGTTTAAGCGTCTCTCGAAGGTCCAAAGCGCGAGCTTGTGCCATGCCTTCCCCAGGGTCTTTAATGGCATCTCTATATATCGGCGCTGTTGAGCAGTCTGCCAGACATTTTTTTATGCACGCTTCATTCGACAGTTCTTGCTAATAATGCGCATTTACTCATCAACGAACGTAAAGCGAGCACTATAATAACAACCAAGTCAAAACAATAAAAATTTCTCTGTTTTCCCCGTCGTAAATATTGTCTGATGGTTTAATTTTAAATCTTTTGCTTTTAACTAATAATATAAAAATTATAATTAAACAATAATTAATATTTTTATTTTATTCATTTATTCCAATATATTATTTTCCCAAATTAACTTGCGATAACAATCTACACATAAACAGGCAAAGACAAAACAGTTCAGTACCTTTTGCTCCCCTGTTTATTAACCGATTTTATATTTTATTTTTTGTTTAATAGCAGCTATTGATGATTTTTATTGCCGTCAGAAAAAAGATTTTAGAAACAGTTTTTTTCTTATCTAATGAAAAAAATAATACAAAAAATGAAAAAAGAAATCGTTATAGCCAGTAAATTTGTTCTTATTAAAATGTTTACATTTTTCTTACTAATCATCATTATGGGTTTTTTTTACAGTGTGTTAAATCTTAAGGTGTCATTTAATTTCAATAAATGAGGGTTTTTAAATAGCGATTTACTGTTATTTTATTGAATTTATTTTTTATTCAATTATAATGGTACCGAACTGTTTTGTATCGTAAGTACATATAAAAGTGTATTGGTTCTCAGATATACAATAAACGAATATACAAAAACAGAAATTTTTTTTTGGAAATATGCAAATTCATATATGATTTCCTTAAATTTTTGATAATTATGGTCGAATTTTGAACAATCAATCGGTGAATACTGGTTAATTTAAAGAAGCCTATTAAACTTTGATAAAACGTTTTCCCATCCAGGCGCAGGGGACAAATCCCTCCTGATCAGAGAAATATTTTTAATCAGTGGTGGATTCCGCATATCCCCTATTCTAAATATAAACTTTTTTTTTAACATATTATTGTTAATAATGAATTTTGAATGAAGAAGAGAAATATTTAAAATTAAGTGATTAATTATTTTGATTTAATTTGCTTTATATTGAATGAAATTTTGAAATTGCGCACCTGTACCATTTAATAAATTAGAACAAATATTTTTTTAAACAGATATTTTTAGAATACATGAACCAGATGAGATGAATCAGAAGTCCTAAAATATCAAATAATAGAAATTGTAAGAAAAACATTGCGAATATGGCTGTATTCAAAGGGAAGGGTTTAGAACTCGCCGTAATAAATATTAAAAAATATTTGTGTTATCAGTACGCAAAAAGAGTTTTCGTTTCTAATAATGTACCATTATGTAAATGCTTTCGAAATGTTAAATGGTTTTATTAATGTTGACGTGGTCTCTACCAAAAATTGTGATTTTGATATTTGTAATATCATTTAAAAAAGTAGCGATATAATTTTTAATATTTTGATAATAAAATTTTAATATAAAATATAATTTATATAATTATAGATATTAATATGATTAGTTAATGTTGCAAATTGGGTGGTGTTGCGGGTATATTTATAGGAAAGAAAAGAGGTCTATTCATATAATTACACCAAAAATATCAATAAGTAAAGAAAAAAAAACAATTTTTTACTTATAAAAGCTGAGAAGAAAAATTTCACAACTGTTTTACTTTATAGCACTCAAATTTTTAAAGAATCATTGCAAAATATGTTTACGTCCAAAAACAGGTTTTTCTCTAGGTATACATATGTAAATTTATTACTAATGGCTAAAAAAAAAATATTGATATTATTGGTATTTATTTAATAAATTATTTGACATCTTTCCGTTCTTCAATTTTGTTTTCAAGCTGTTACAAGTAAAAAAATTTTTTCCCTTTTTTTACCTATTGAAGTTTCAGTAAACATGGTCACTGAAAACAGAACTAACTCAGGTTCGAATATTCAGCATAATTATTATCACTAATAAGCAATTTTCTCGTGTATTTATATCACATTTTCAAATTTGTTCATATATTGCATAAACCGTTATACATAAAAAATATTTATAAAACTGTTTTTCATACATATAGTGCCTCTAGAGGGAAATTTTCTTTGTAGTGGCTTTTGTGTGACATGCGACAAATAATAATGAAAGTGAACGATTGGAGCTAAGTGAGATAAACAAACAGGAAACCATAAATCGTGCAATACGCTGTAGTCAGTTGAAATTTGTAACTTTTACAATGCAAGACAATTGAATTAAAAAAAAAAGTAAACTTATAATGACAAATATTGTAAAATGTAAATGTATTAAAACAAAGAATTAAGATTAATTTTTTACCTTTCAAACTTTTTTCGTTTCTCGAAGTTGGAAATTTTTAATTTCCATTCTTTCATATTTTCAGCGCTATATTCACATGAAATTTCGCGTTGTAAGCTCCGTTTATTTGCACTCTGGCGCACTTTTCAGTATTACCTAATAATGTAAAGGCAACCCTTTTCCACTCTTAAAATGTGGGAAATTCGAACTAAATTTTACACAATAAACGATATTCGTGCAAATTGTAATTTAGAAAACTTATTACATTCGAAAATGTCACACTTAATGCGTTTATTAAGAATTTTTAAATTGGTTTTCATTTCTTAAAGTTCAAATTTTCAAAAAAAATTTAAAATATCGAATTTAAATTATTTGGTGTTAATGGTTCCAGCAATAGCATGGTTTTTAGCTTTTTTTAAAATCAATAGGCTGACTTTTCACTTTTTTTCAGACAATTTAAAGTTTTTCACGTGGAAACATCATTGTGTAAGTACATAGTGCATCGGTAAGTTAAATGTGAATTTTCAGCTTCAGAGAAGCGGTATGTTAATTGTTGGCTTCACATTTACAAATTTTCTCCTTTATGTATATGGATTTGTTAGCTTGCTTTAGTTTATATTATTATTAACTATTTGTTTGGTTTAAAATTATGGTAATTTAATTGAACTGAACCTTTTCACGCCAGGAAATATTTCTCGAATACCTTTCCAAAAAGTTTATTAGCTTATGAAATTCTTCATAATTCCTGAAACATAAATATTATTTCATCCAAAATTCTTTCTCCCGTTTTCGTTAACTTTTATAATAAACGAATTTTTCATTTATTTTTTGAAATTAAAAAAAAAAAAAGGTTTAATTTCAACGAACGTCTCTTTTCATGGACATTTCAATGAAAATAAATTTATTTAAAAATCTGACTATATAAACCAAAATTTTATAATACAGCAAAACAATTAAATACAGAATAAAGGATGACAAATCTCAAGCTACAATAGTTCCAAGTAGTCAATCGTACTAATAGATAAAAGAAATCGTTTTATCTGGCAGAACTATTTATTGATTAGCTTGCTTTAAATGAAATATGAAAGAAATTCTTAACAGATATTACTTAACTGTCTGCAAATCAAGATACATTTTAACATCAAAATATAATTAATACCCGCGTGTTCATAAATAACGTTGTACAAAACTGAAGTGACTAATTTTTGTAGAAAATACAAGGGAAACTAGGAAATGAGTAAATATAACAAAAAATTAAGTCTTCATATGTGTGTCACTGATAGAACAAATTGCTTGAATACTTTTAGTACTTTAAGTATGTATTCATTACATTGGCCACCTACCTACCACTTTTATTTAACTGTAAAATGAATTCATAACTATTTTATAAATACATACATATTTAAGCTGATTGAACTGATAGAAAGTGTCTAAAATGTACCTTCTAATTCAATTTAGTTTATCTAAAAATTTTAGTAAATAAAGTAAACTGAAGTGCGCTCTTAACTATTTTTGAATCCGTTTAAAAAAGTGTTTAAAGATGACGAATGTTAAAAAAGTTCAAGCCACAAAAGAGTGAACTACTCGCGTAGCTTTCGACTCCGTTCGTGCCAGAAGTTTTAGTCGTTTATCGCTCTATTTATTAATAGTTTGCTTTTTGAAAATACATTTATAAATTAGAACAGAAAACATTTTTAAGCTACATCTGCATTTTAACATAAAAAAATTATATTATTATTATTATTATTATTATCATTATCATTATTATTCATAATAAACTTTCACTGCTGTTTTCGGGTAGCGTCTGATAAAAGCTATCTTACGAATATAAAATTGTTGCAAATTTTAATAATAATAATAATAATAAACCGCTTTATTAGGAAATTTTTCATAATTTCCACGATAAAAATTTATGACAATTTAAATTAATATAGTACAATAGCTTCTAAATCAATCTACCTCGATTACGCGTAGGATCAAGTACAAATAAACCATAATTTTTTTTATTTCAATCTACTTTTTTGAAACATCGATGTAATTAAATCTCGTGATTTTCCGAGTAAATACGTCTTTGAGCTAAGTTTTAAAATTTTGAACGGGTCAAGACTATCAAATACACGAATAATTAAAAAATAGTCTCTATTTTGATTGTTATCTAAAATTTTTAAACAAACGTATTTATTATTTATAACGAAATGTACTGCAGACTATAAAAACGAATTATTCAAGTGTTAAATACGAGCAACTGTAAACGTTAATAAAGTGCATATGTAAACAAAATAATATACTGCAGTGAAAACTTTATATACGAGGTTGGTTCAAAAAATAAGGTGACTTTTTACTTTTCTCGAAAAATATTTATTTTCCCCCCGATTTCAGCCTTTATGGACTACGCTAAACAACTAAGTTTTCATTTTACTATAATCCATGATGCTCAGTTCTGAATACAAATGTGATTCGGAAAAATTCCTCCTCAAAGTTAGAACCGAAGTTGTGAGCCTCGGAGCCTGGTTGTGTTTTATTTATTTATTTAAATTTTAGCGTGGACTTTCAAAATTTATCCTGCCCTATTCCGAATTTTTATCTGTTCATATTAACTACTGTCAGACTGCTTTAAATGTTCCAATTATTGAATTGGTCTATGGCAAAATGGGGGTTGTAATCCCATTTCCATCTTCCTCGTTAGTCGCAATTTCTGATATTACTACTATTGAATTGGGTACCCGTACGTTCATATTAGTCAAAGCGTGCAAGGGTCATCACGTGCAGGTGAGGTAGCATTTATTTATTCAATATCTATTTTGTCTCCCTCAAAGTAATCCCCCTCAGATATAATACACTTGTGCCAGTGCTTTTTCCAATCTTCGAAGCACTTCTGATATGCGTTTTTTTGAATGGCCTTGAGCTCTTCCCCAGCAATGCGGTCTTTATTTCCTCAATCGTGGCATACCTCCGTCCTTTCATGGGTTTTTTAATTTTTAGGAAAACGTCGCAGGGCGCCAAGTCCGGTAAATACGGTGACTGAGGCATGATTACGATGTTATTTTTGGCCAAAAAATCACGAACAAGCAACAATGTGGTGTGAGCAGGTGCATTATCGTGATGCAAAAGCCATGGATTGTATTTCCACAAATCCGGGCGTTTTCTTCGTATTGTGTTTTACGCAAACGGTGCATAATTTCAAGGTAATATTTCTTATTGACTGTACGACTTTCTGGCAAGAACTCATGATGCACCACGCCATTGTAATCGAAAAAAAAAACAGCGAGCAAAACCTTCACATTTGACCGAACTAGGTTTCGACGTCATAACTATATACCTATGTTTTGTCACCAGTTATGACCCTTTTGAACAAATCTGGATCATCATTGACGTCATTCAACAGCTCCTGAGTGATACTCATGCGATAGTTCTTTTAGTCAAAATTTACCAATTTCGGAACAAACTTCGCCGACACACGTTTCATCCCAAAACACCCGAAAAAACTGCATGGTGTGAGCCAACCGATATCCCGGCATCCTCAGCAACTTCCCTAATAGAATTTTGTTCCCCGCTTCGACGTTTTCATCGGTTGCTGACGCGTGCTGGGACTTTTAGGGCAGGCATGGCCATTAACATCTTTTCTAGCTACCAGAGCTTGTACTACTTATAAACATTTTTTTCGCTTAAAGTAGACTTGCCAAATGCCACAGTCAACATTTCAAGTGCGTTAGAGCACTTAATTTGATTTTTCACACAAAATTCAATACAGTTTCTTTGATACATTTTTTTCGGTAGCAAAAAAGTCGCCAAACACACTAAAAAACACGTCTAATCTTTGTAACTGTCAAAAACAAACTAAAAATGCAAAAACAGCTGATAATGTCAACGAAGGATGGGGACATGAATAGCAACATAACAAAAAAAAACAAAAAAAAAACAAAATCGAGCACGTAGCCTTCGAAATTTTAAAAGTTACCTTATTTTTTGAACAAACCTCGTACACCTACAATGAACAAAGGTAAATAAAAACCAGCAAATATTTATAAATGTCACGGAAAATGACTAGTTTATTACGTATAATATTATTACAACATCGCCGTAAGGTATAAATACATAAAACAATTATAATTTCGCGAAAATTTATAGACGTAGTCGTAAATGACTAGTTTTAGCACATATAATATAATTACGACTCCACCGTAATGTATAAATACATATTAGAATGTAATGGAAGACATTAAACGTTTTTATATATATATATATATATATATATATATATATAAAAAAAAAGACAAATATTCAAAAATAGATTATACGACACCGTTTTTTTTTTTGTTTTTTTCTTTCTGAAAAATTAAATTAATAAACACCTAATTTAATATAGTACCAGGTTTAGAGTAGATCATAAAGTGAGAAAATAGCGAGAATCTCCGCTTTAGAATTAAAAAAAAATGTTTGTAATGTAATTTAAAAAGCAACAATATTATTTAAAATACTTCTCTTTCTATTGTATTTCAATATAAAATATAATTTATACGATTATAGACATTACCATAATTTTCATCAATATTCTTGTAATTCGATGTACACGTTTCATAAATACCCCAGGTACCTTCATTTCTTAACAATTATGACTAAGCTCCTCTCCTACACACACACACACACACACACTCACACACACACACACTCACACACACACTGATCGTTTCTAAGTACGCTAGTGAAGCGAGGTGAGTATAACATCTGAAGAAAGTAACATCGAAGAGGTTTGATTTTTTTCGATTAGTTTTTTTTATTACTATTTTTATTAAAAATAGGCATAGAGAAATTTAGATCAGAATAAGAGATTATTGTAATGTTTTTTTCTTTCCTCTAAATTATTTGTAATTTTCTTAGAATCTAATTATATTTAATGCAAAATCAAATTCAAAAGAAGACTTTGGTATCCACAGACCTTCTCTGGATCTGCCTCCGAGTTAACATATCATCTCTTAACTATTGTAATACTAGTGTAAAATAAAAAAAAAATCAACAACTGAAGACTAGTAGTTCCAAAATGGAAGACAAACGACAAATACGTTACTGGAAGACTGCGAATATGGAAGACACGATAAAAAATTATACTTTTAAAATAATATATATATATAAAAAATACACGACGGAAGACATTTGTTAACAAAAAAAAAAATGGAAAAAAATCAATAAAAAGGTATGGAATTTCTTACTTAACAAATTAGGAAAGAATATTGGTTTTAAAAGTCATTTCCCAATTACGAATTTGCGAATGAACTGATTTTTCGACGCCGGTTTCACTATGAACTGTAATATGTTCTTTCATATATTTCTTCTTGGCAAACTGTTTGCAGCAATGGTAGCAAACGAAAATCCGGCAGCGATTAAAACGAATATGTTTATTCAAGTTCGTCTTCAAACTGAACCGCTTTGAGCATCGTTTACAACTGTACGGCTGTTCTTTCGTATGGGTTTTAATGTGATCGTCAAGAGCGGCTTTACGCTTAAATTGATTGCTGCAAAACCAGCAGAGGTATATTTCTCCGTCCAGATGAGTATTTAAGTGACGCTTCAAACACATTTTTCGCGTGAACGTCCTACCGCAATATTTACACGTAAACGGTTCATCGACGGCATGCATTTTTGCGTGATCGTTCAGATTTGACCGGCGGGTAAACTGTTTACCGCAAATATCGCACAGAAAAATTTTACCGAAGCGATGATTTTTCACGTGATCGTCAAAGTGCTGTTTCTTACTGAATCGTTTGCCGCACTCGCCGCAAAGGAAACGTTGTGTGTTCGCGTGAACGGCTATATGATGAGCGAGGTCTGATTTCTGGCCAAACCGCTTATCGCAATAATCGCAGACGAACAACTTTTCCTTCGAATGAACTATACGCATATGACGTTTAGCGGTGCTCTCCTGGTGGAAGTATTTATCGCATTTTTCGCATTTATGCAACTTTACGCCGATGTGAATTAAACTGTGACGATCGTAGTCTGCTTTGTTCAAAAATTCTTTCGAACAACGTTCGCAGATGAACTGTTTCTTTCGCGTATGTCTGCCGGTGTGTTTATTTAGCATCGCCTTCGTCACGAACGAACGATCACAACGATCGCACTGAAACGATTTTATCGCGTTATGCGTTTCGCCGTGCTTATCCAATAGGTATTTCGAAACGAACTTTTTACTGCACTGCTTACATTCGAACGGCCTTTCGCCCGTGTGAACTCTAGTATGCCGTTCCAAATCCGACTTCTGAACGAATCCTTTGCCGCAAAATTCGCACACTTGTAACTTTTCACCGGTATGTATTTTTTCATGTCGGTTCAGGGTGCTTTTTTGGTTGAAGCTTTTCTCGCAAAGACGACAACTGTACGGTTTTTCCAAACTATGTATTCTAGCATGCCTGTTTAGATCGGATTTCTGACTGAACTGTTTACCGCAGTAACGGCATAGATGACGGTGGCTATCGGTTAAATGAACTTCAGAATGTTCGTTTAACGTTCGTTCATTGTCAAATTGTTTCGAGCATCGTTGACAAAAATACGGTGATTTCCCGGTATGGCTGGTTTTAATATGTTTCTTAAGAGCCCGTTTATCGTTGAATATTTTACTGCAAAACTTACACAAATGATGTTTCCTAACGTGTCGGTCGAGTTTCCCGGGTTTTCGGAACAGTTTTTGACAAAAATTACACTCGTCAGAATCGTCCCGCTTTTTCGTTAACGAACCGCTATTTCCAGTTTTCTCACTAACCGAACTATCACGGTGCTGACTGAAGTTTGCTACTTTTCCAATACTGCCGTTATTACATTTAATACTGCCGCTGTTACCACCACCACCACTCGATGTCTTTTTAATAAACTGAAAATATTATAAAAATCATACATTGCAACGAAAATTTTCAACATTTTTTTTATTTTCCTTTCGATAAAATAATTATTGCTTTATAAGTCAATTTTTAAAAAATTCAGCTATTTAGTGTTGTTTTCGTAAGACGGATGCAGCTGGAAAATAACCCTTATAAAAATAATATAAATTTTTTAAGGTGAAAAAATGTTACTTGTCTTGGTTTTATGTAAGTAAAGTAAAGTAAAGTAAGTTCCATACCGTTGACAGGGCATCTCCTCGGGGATTGTGAAGTTAAGGCTCACAGTATACTAAGCCTAACGACACTAATGAGAGTAGGGGATCCGGTGTTCCTTTCTCTCGGCGTACACACATGTTAAAATACTCCGATGAGAAATACTTTAAAAAACCACCGATTGGTTTATTTCAATCTAGAAATTCGATAATCGAACCAGATTAAACGCAAGGAAAAAAGACAACCGTGCAATACGCGTACACTGCACACTGAAAAATGAATTAAAATGACAAACAAGCGTACTGACCTATTTAAAACGATACAAAAATCAACTGATATAAACAAACCAGCGTAGGAAATATTTTAAGTACACACAAATTATATTATTCACGCGTAAACTCCTTAAACGACATACTGCTGCTGGTCAGTCGAAAGCAAACATACCGGGAAGGGACTTATTTCAATAGAGGGCAGTTATTTTATCACCTCTTTCCACCAGACTAAACTTATTAAATACCGAATTTTCCTATAATTATAGCTTTCCGTAAATTCGATAATAGCAGTAATTATTTGGAAATTAAAGAAAAAGTAAAAATTAAAAACGTTCGCTTTTTCTTTATAATATACATTTAATTTTCAATTTGTTCTGGGCTGTCCGACGTAGGAGCGTATATATGAAAAAACTACGCTACACTAAATAATATGTATAAAGAAATTATATTTTTTTGTTGCTGGCAATATATTACGGTAGGTCCTTACAACGGAAAAATAATTCCAACGAAAAGATATACATATAAAATTATGAAATGAACAGTGGCGTAGCGTGAATTTCAGGACTGAGGAAGCGTCAATCAAATATTTTGTTTACATAAAAATAAACACGCGTAAAATTCGGTTAAATACAGAACAGAAATAAAAATTAAGAGAAACGAAATGTCTCATTTTTTTATAAATTAATTCAATTTTTCGGTTCTTGTTTGCAAAAATGTCTATTACATCATCACGAAAAGGTGCTCGTTTCCCCTAATGTTTGATAATAATTCTTTTTCAATAATAAAAAATGCTAATGAAAATAGTCACTCCTGGCCTTGTGTATTTCTTAAATACGTTTTTGTTCGTTTCACTGCTGAGAACGATCTTTCTGCAGACGAATTGATTACCGGAATTGTGGTTATTAAATGAGACAGCTTGTACACTTCTGGAAAAACTGTTAGATCTAAAGCGGTCAAGTATAAGATACACCACCGCAGTGTCTTTATGTATGTTAGAATCTTGAAAGTACACTTTTCAAACTTGCAAGATCGAAAAAGTTTCCGTAATTCTGTTTTAAAAAAGTTTTCTTCCAAAAAATTTTATTGAAAATTTAAAAAATTGTTTGTATTTAAAAGATTTAAAAATTTTAATTTTGTTTCATCATTAAACCCCTATTATGAGACATATTTGTTTGCGTAACATCGATAATTTTTAAAAATATCCTTTTTCATGATGGCTTTCTGTCTTCCCCAACAACGGAATAAAGTCAAAGCCATTTGCATTCCATACATTTTTAACAATTTTTTATCTTCCTACAACTGTATGACCATGGGGCATAGTTGCGCATAAATTTATTTGAAAATGGCGGGTAAATACTTTACATACATAGAGAAGTTTGATAAATTATGAAAGAGAATATTTTACATGCCTTTTGATTTTGTATTCGAATTTTCTAAATTAGGTGTTAGTTCATCATTTTGAGTAATATTAATTTTTTCTTGAAAACTTAATGAACTAAAACTAATCAGGGTAAGTTAAAATACTCGTAGTAAGCGTGTGGTTATTTAAATTATGCCACTCGCTGCTACAAATGCTGTTTCATTTAGCGCTTCTTTGTTTCTAGTAATTTTAAATTTTGGCACTTAAATTCAACATGTTACTTCATTTTCTTTTTGAGGCTACTATTCTTTTCGCAAATATTAAAAAACGATTTCGTACTAATTTATTAGGGAAAGCGGTGCTTCCATCGCTTTCATTCACGCTACGTCACTGAAAATGATGTTATACTTAAAATGCTTTTTTGGTATGAAAATTTAAAAAAAAAAAAATGTATTAATAAAATTAAGATCGTTTTAAAATTGGTAGGCCTGTACCGCTGCGAGTTACGAAAGAGATGAAAATTTTTAAAGATGATAGATGGAAAGTAACTTTTCTTGACTTCGAATAAATATAAAGATTCCAAAATTTATATTACACTATAATTTGTTTCATCACAGTAAGCATACGGATTTGAAAGGTACGAAGCTGTCTAAAAGAGGCAAACATTATTTACAGAAACTGTTGGTAAATGTTGTGAATCAGTGTTCTTAAATTACATAATAATAATATATTAATCAGTATATTGAACAATATTAAATAAAGTTGCTCTTTTCTCAGCACTTTGTAATTCAAAATTTTCCCGTAAAATTCATTTTCATCTTTTTTTTTTCTCCCTCCCTCTGTGTCTAGCTTTTCCTATCTGGCCATTCAACAACATTTTCATCTAAATCACTGTAAAACTGGCAGACGCAGAATTTTTTCCATCTTCTTCCTGTCATTGAATATTTTTCAAAAGAAATAATAAAAATGAAATTTTCAAAGTTTTCGTATTACATATAAGCTTTCCAGTATTCCCATCATTAACCAGCAAGAAGTCCTCTCTTCTAATTCAAGTTCCATCTATTAGTTGTTTCGTTTCTTTCGTTTCTAAACTATTCACTTCGATAGTTTGAAGTAACAACATCCACATACTTGTATACACTGCATAATTTGGAATAAATTATTATTTGGTTTTCACTAAAATAACTTTCAGATACTATTACGGTTGTACGATAATTTGTAAGTTGACATTTTTTTGACGATACTGAATTTCAAAAATAAAATAGATTAAGAAATCAAAAGAACCCGCGTAGCAAGTTGATGTGGCTTTATTTCTCTATCCTCTTTTTATCTGGATAATATTAACCGCTTCTTTCCTTTTACTCGAATTCGTACTATGTGTTTTACTTTTAACGAAACCATCATGGCACTTCCCAGCTTATCCTTAGTACATATATTGTACAATGCATTTTTCCGTGTCCATGTGTGTGCATAGGGGAGGGAGGCGACTGCAATTAATTTCTTACCGACTGCATTAGTACAGAGTAAAGGAGAGGAGTCGTTGTCAATTAACAAATATGGCATTATTTTCCTACACTTCTTCCAAGCTAGATTTATATCCAGCTTTGACTGCTGCATCACCATAACATCGGGGATACACTAATAGGAAATTGTCTTTTCTGAAGTGACATTAAATTACTTCTACTACACTCACTGCACATAGAGTTTGATTGGTTTCAGTATGTACAAAAAAAATAAGGAAAGTTTTTTACACATTACCAGATATCATATGTCTATTGTTTTTCATCATCAGAACAAAAACCCAAAAAGGAGTACCACTATTCTTCGAAACGGCGACAGGAAAAAATTGAGGCGTGATTTTTACCGAAAAAAAGTGGATATAAAATGAGTTAAACAAGTCACGAAAAAAATCTTACAATTTTAACATTTACCAGTCTTTTTCTACATTAACACATGTTACGCTAGTTCACAGCAGGACCTAGCAAAAGCGCATAATGATACTATTTGATTGATGAATATCGCTAGGTAATTCATTGTTCCATTCTTTTAGTTGGCGTTGAAAATCACAAAAAATTCATTCCGCATCAAAGGAGACGAACATAAAAAGAGCCGGACGGTTTTATGCAGCGTAATCTAAATAAGTTTTTCATCTTCGAGTCAAATTCTGCGCCAAATTTTACCAAAATAAATAAATTACTCGTGATTTTCTTGGATTGGTGGAACTTAATGTAGAATAAGTTTTTAGTACTGAGAGATCATTTAAATTACGAAAAACAAAAATGATCTGGATTCGAACAATTTTTTTTTTTTTATTTTTTATTATTTTAGAGAAATTATATTTATGAGTGTAGAAATGAATTTTCAGTATAGCAGGGGAAAAAATATAAGATGAGTAGTGAATGGAATAAAATTTTTCACCCTTTTTGATGACGATAACGTCCAACAGATCTCATCTTCGCGTCTTTTGTTTCGCAGTTGGAATCCGAAAAATCGAAGAATAGTACTTAAAACTGTACGATTTTAAAGGAATTATTTCCAAAATAGATATATACAAGTACCTGTATCACCGTCGCCGATCGTGCTTCAGATTCTGTTTTAAGTTGTTCATTTAAAATGTTCAAATCGGCTTCTAGGTCTCTATTAATTTCTGCATTCTTCAGATCTTTTGTTTCTATGTTAATTAACGCTTCTAGAACATCTCCAGGCTAAAATTAAAACAACCCCGAATAAAACGGATTTGATAAAACTGCTGTATTTCTGAGAACATAATTTAATAAAGTACTTTCGCAAAATTTTACCGTTAACATAACACTATTTGCCTTCCATATTCTCATGCTTATATTAAATAAAAATTTTAACGTATAGTTTTTTCCATGCAACAGACAAAAAGCGTTTATGAAAAAACTTACTTAATAATTCCCTTATGGAACAAAAAAGACAATTTCACCAAAAATAATTATTTAAAAAAATTTTTTTTTTTTTCAAAACCACGTTTTTAAAATGGACTAAAAAGTATAAAATAATTTTTCCTAGACCCATTCCAATTTATAACACTATATAGATTGTCTTGAATACTGGTAAGTAAAATTTAATAGCTACAAAAAAACCGATAAGATTTATAAAACGAAAAACGTGGAACGCAAGCAATCGATAATTAATGCATGAATAGTTCACCTGAGTCACTTATAATTTTTTTGTACTGCAAATGATATAAACTGATGTGCGATTTTTGTTTATTTATTTATTTTTTTTGTTTAACTGGGTTTATTAGCAAGGAGATTAGCCCAAAAAAGGGGAAGGAGTAATACATTTATATTCTTATGCGTTTAAGAACGGAGAATAAAAATACTTCAAGAACGGGGATAACCGAAACAGAAGGAAATGAAAATAAACGCATCACGTTTAAGGATAGTATAGATATCAAGTTTTAACAATGAATAATAGAAGGACGATTGCTCAGCAGAGAAGGCCTCACATTCAAATAAAATGTGATCAGCATCACAAGGAAAGTATACGGAAGGGGGGACAAAATGGAGTAGACGCAGATGAAAACTGAGAAAATGATGCAGGAAGGAGACTATGGTTAAAGCGAAGATGACAAGTAGCAGAGATTGTAGAGCGTTTAAGAGAGGGCAAGTATCAAGAAAACCATGGATGAAGTTAAAGAGATGGCTGAGTAGAGAGGTAAAAAAAGGAGGCAGGATTAGGAAATAAAGAAGAATAGGAGTTAAATTATAATTTGAAATGAACGATTGAAGAAAGAAGAGCAATATTATGGGCTGAAAATGTGCCTCTGGAAATGGAATAACGGGCTAAGGAATCCGCCACCTCATTGTCCTTAATACCTAAGTGACCAGGAATCTGCAAAAGATACGAGGCGCGTTTCAAGTCTCCGCCACGCTTACAGATCTCAGCTTGTGGTAACACTGGCGAGATAAACAATATAACATTATATTCGAGATAAATGGTAAAAATGTCAAGGTCCTAATAGAACGCCGTCAGTGTTCATTTAACCATGGAGCTACCATTACAGTCCAACTTTTGTAAACAACGTGCAGTTATCCGTTACCTCGTTACGACAAATTTTTCTGGTAAAAAAAAACACGACGAGTTGAAAAATATGTATGCTGATAATGCAATGTCGAACTGACTCGTTTGTGAATGGATTCAGCAGTTTAAACCACGAAAGTCGATACCACTGTGTGGAAACGGGTAAATTCACCGCGGCCGAAAAAATTCAAGGCAAAGAAGTCTGCGAAGAAGCTTATGGTCACGGTTTTTTGGGACTGCTACGGGCCTCTTTTGATCGAATTTATGCCTCGAGGTACCACCATAAACTTCGATAGTTACTGCTAAACGTTGGATAATTCGAAAAAATCCATAAAAAACAAGCGACCGGGCCTTTTGACGAAAAAACCAATCTTGATCTCTCACGCGACGCGCCAACATATCGAAAAATGGAAATGATTGATCTTCGAACATTCAACATACTCCCCGGACCTTGCGCCGTCTGATTTTCATCTTTTCCTCTTGTTGAAACAGTTTTTGGGAACATAACGATTCAACAATGATGACGAACTGAAGAACAACATGGTAACCTAGTTATAAAAGTTTTGTGCACACTGTAGTGGTATCTCCATGATTAAACGAACACTGACGGCGTGCTAATTAAAGCCTTGAAATTTTTACCAGTTACTCGTACAACCGTCTCGAATATAATGATTATTGTTTATCTCGCCAGTGTTACCACAAGCTGAGGTCTGAAAGCGTGGCGGAGACTTTTGAAACGCCCCTCGTAGATCTCGATCGAGTGGTGGAGGAAAAGATCATGGATGAGAAAGCATATGAAAAGTATTACATAATCAGAAGAGGGAACAGGAAGAGAAAATGAGTTACCTTGCAGAACACTTTTACAATCTGAGATAATGAGCACTTTATGGGAAATTAATTAATGCGAAAACAAAAAGAACAGCGCGTAGAATAGCAACAGATTTCGCATAGAAAATTGAACAAAAGGAGGGAAACTTAAAAGGCGATTTTTCTTAATGACAGTTACTCTGTACACTCTTTACGTTGCACGCTGTCCACGTTTTTCGTTTCATACAGGTTTTATTATAGCTATTAAATTTTACTCCCCAGTTTTCAAGACAATCTATAAGGCGTTATAATTCAAAGATCAGCACAAAAGAGAATCCGAAAAGATCCGTACAAAAAGAGAACTGGAGAATAGACCTACCTTAGTTAAGACCATGATGACGTCACTTTAATTAATATCAATATATTATTCATAAATATTAATATATAAATGTAATATCTATATAATAATGCACTGCCATCTCCTGAGCTATGTTCAAAATTTCAAGCCTATGGCTCACCGGAGTTATATTAAAATCGTTTGTAAAATTCCGCCCAAACAGACGAACATGAAAACGAGTTAATAAAAACGTAATAAAAAAGGGCACTAAAAGATATACAATTTGTATTACACCTTACTTTTGTCAGTTAAAGTTACCGCTTTCATAAACATTTCGTTTACCTACATAAATATCTTAGTTACAAATTAACCTGGATTAAAATTCTTTTACCAAACAAACCAAGATGCACAAAAGAAAACTTTAATTGTAATTTAAACGCTAGGCGTATGCGAATTTCTTGTTCCTTTCTTCTTAGTAAATATTATCGCTTTTCTGTGAAAGCAAATTTTCTATAACAAAGACTACGTAAATAAGCAACCTTTCTTTCTCACATGTATCAGTTTCCTTTTCAGATTTTATCTTTATTTATTTGGGGTTTTTTGTTATCAGCAAAGAGTAAAAATAATTTAAATGTATTTTATTTGAATTAATGTTAAAATGCAAAATAAAATAGTGTTTAATATTATCGTAAGTACTTCTCAACAAGAAACATAATTTTACAAAATATAAATTTAAAAATAAACAGCTAGCAACTGAATCGCCTAAAATCACTCTCGCCATTTCATTTGATCGGTGTTCTAACATTATTTTTATCAATTTAAAGCTTTCTCAATTTTCAACATAAAATGAATTTTTAAAGTATTTTTTGTTAAAAACATGAATTTTTATTAATACAGCTTTCTTTACAATGCTTCGTGATCAAATACAAAGGATTATTTCTCACGAAAATTATAAAATGGAGAAATGGAAACACATGTTATTATAAAACATCCAGTATAAAATAATTATTTAACGCGAACGCTAAACCATATTTTGATGTTTTAAATTAGTTTAGTACTTTAAACACATTTATTATAAACAATAATATATTGTCGTACAATGATTAAACAGTTTTAATGGCTAAAAAATATACTATTACGTTTTGATTTATTTATTCATTTGAACTTTTTTTTTTTTTAAATTTTTTTGGGGACATCAACAGTGGAACTTACCCAATGCAGAAAATTGTACATTCTATAAGGAAAATATTAGAAATCGAGGAGATAAAGAAGGCTAACAAAGGAACTATATTGAGAGAGGGGAATGCAAGAATGGCGTGGGCACTATAAGCAGTGCGGAGGCAAAGACGCAGAAGATTAGAATACAGGGTAGCACGTTCAGAGGAAATAAAGGGGCATTCAAACAAGACGTGATTCACATCGCAGGTATAATTGAGCTCCGAAAGATCATAAGGACACAAAGGTGATTGAACAAGAGAAAAACGGGAAAGAGAAGTCGGAAGCCGACTATGATTGAACTGCGGGCGAACTATGGTAGGGGAAAATATTAAACCAGGGAAGAGAGGACGGAAAGAGCTCTATAGAAGGTAAAAAGATCGAGGAGATTGGTAAAAAATGAGGATAGAATTCGGTCCGGAAATCGTGATGGGAGTGATAAGAGAGACAGTAGAGAGTTAGGAAATCTACTAATAAATAGACCGTTGATCGCTGTCGAACGTGCTAACGAGTCAACCAATTCGTTGCCAGGAATGCCGCCCATAGTAGATCGATTACGATAGAACGGGATGCAAATAAATTAGAAATTAAACAGCGAATTTGTTGAATAATGAGATCAGTAACATGAGTAGGAAAGAGAGAGGAGATAGCCAATAAAACACTTTTCGGGTCCGAGGATAGGAGGAATCTAGACATGTTATTTGTCAAGGATATAAAAAGGACTGCCTGTTAGATAGCCATGGATTCGGCAAGCATCAGACTTCGAACCATCCGTGTAGATAATTGTATGGGAAGGGAAGTATAAGGATAACACGCGATTGAATTCATTTTGAACGGCAGGATGAGGAAGAAATTTAATGTCCTAGGGGAGAACAAATATCTTCGGAGAACGCATGAATTCAAAGAAATTATAAATGAAGTAAGGTGGTTTGGTGAAAGGGAAGACAAAAGGCGAAAAGAACATAAGCTGAGAAGAGATCGAGGATAATATAGGAATTTTGCGAGGAGAGAAACGCCAGTTATCAGAAATAAATTTATAATAACTTAGAAGTTTAGAATTAGTAATAGAGATGCGTCTAATTAGAAATATTTCACCTAATAAGTCTTCGAATGAAAAGAGGAAGGAATCCAGTCTCTGTCAAAATGGCTGGAATTGGAAAGGAATTAAGTGCTCCGATATAGAGACGAAGACATGAGTTTTGGATACAATCAATTTTACGAAGAAATTGTCTGGGAGCACTAGCGTACAGGAATGCACCGTAGTCAAATTTGGAAAGGATTATCGATTTATATAACATAAATAAAATGTAAGGATCACCGCCCCATTTACGGGGCGAAAGAGATTTTAGTAAATTGAGCCTTTTGAGAGCGGACGTACACATATAGCTGGTATGCTCCCGAAAGGATAAGGTGCTATTAAGTATGATACCGAGATAAGAGAAGGAATTGATTAAAGGGATGGGAAGATGGCGCAAGGAAAGATTAACTAAAGAACAGTTATAAGGACAGAATGCGAAAACCATAAAGGCACATTTTTCGGGTGAGATAGAAATATGAAGAGAGAATAACGTTTTCCAAAATGGCAAGATAATTATTAAGCTCCACGTTCACCGATGAGATATTATCCGACGAGGAGTAGATAAGAAAATCATATGCATAGAATAACGACGTGGAGGAAATTCGGAAGATAGCGAGACTGTGAAAATATATATTGAAAAGAGTAGGGCTAAGACATGATCCCTGCGGGAGGCCTCGGTAAACCACCCTGGAATCGTCAAAAAAGGGAGTAAAAAGGTGAACTATCCTGTTACGGAAAAGATTAATAATTAGAAAGGTGAAGTGGAGAGGAATATTAATGGAGAACATTTTGTCATGCAAGCAAGGTAAATGGACATTATCAAAGGCAGAGGTGGCATTAATGAACGCAGCAGCAGTGCATTTTTTGAGGATAAGAGATTTATAAATGTCAGAAAGGAATAAAGATAAACAGTCCATGGAGTCCAGGCCCAGACGGAAACCAAACATATTGTCAGGGAGTATATTATGATGTTCTAGCCACCAGACCAGACGTTTATTGATCGTGTATTCGAAAAGTTTCCTTAAGCAAGAAGCCAAGGATATTGGATGGAAGGAATTAAGATTGAACTTCACCAAAAATTGTGATAATTATACTATTAAAAAATTCCAAATCATAGTTAACGAACGCATTATTATTAAACATATTTCAAAAAATTGTAAACTAAATGAACAATACTAGAACTTATTACCGTCAAAGGATCTTCCTCTTCTCTTTTTGTTTGCTGGTCATTTAGGTGATCGAATAGAGAAAACATTATTAATCACTCTTTGACTAAAAAATAATGATTAAATTATAAAACACAAATTCAAAAATTACCTAAGTATATGTGAAAAAATGATATTCTGTTTATATATGTTTATTAAAAATCATTTGAACCACTTATAATAAAAAATTTTGAATATTTTATATGCATTAAATTCTCCGTGCCATAAATACGTGCTTAAAGTGTCTTAATTTATAGGCAGATATTTTCTAAAATTGCCTACACAGGGTGATGCACGTGAGTTCAACATATTTTAAATAAAGAACACTCGATCTTGAATTTTAACGAAAGTTTTTGACATAAAAATAAAGATCAATGTATGACATTTCAGTTACGTTACCTTGGCCAAGTGTTCAAAATTTATATACAAAAGTCAAATTTAAAGGAGACAGTTTTCGGTAAATTTTAATATACAGTAAATTTAATTTACATAAAAATAAAGATCAATATAAACATGTGAAAATGTAATCAAAATGATGCCCGTCGTGTGGAACGCAATTTGTAATTCCCCCCTTTAAAAGTAATCCCGATTTTTTCTCTTAAATTTGATATACTTAGCAACCTGTCCTTTCCATCTTCAATTAATTAGATACAAGACTTTTTATTTCTGCGTTGAGATTTATTAATTCTTACATCAGACAAAATATGGTTCGGAAGTAAAATACTGCAGTTTTTTGAAAGTTCATTTTAAAAAATGACGGTAAGTTTCTAACTCGCCGTATACTCGCAGACAATTGTTTTACCGTAATATAAATATCTAAAGTTTTCTTAGGAAGACACTTAAACGCTAGAAATTAAAAACACATTTATTAATGAGAGCAATAACGTTTCCGCTTACAGTAATATAATATGTCCCCGGAATTGCACAATGTGGACGACTGAAATTTAATATTTTAATCTTAAAATACAATTATTAATTGCAAACATTAAAAAAAAATACGTCATCTTTAATAAAATTTAAGACTGAAATCCGAGAAAGCAAACAATTTACACTACCAGTTAATAATTAAATCAATAATAACCGATTAACCGGTTTTTCAATCTTCAACTCTAAATGGAAATAAATTATTTTCAGAGTTTACGCCAGTAAGTTAAAAATTTCGGCGTTAGTTTAAAAAAATAAATCCGCAGAATATGTAGAAATTACTATAAAATATACAAAAAAGAAATATATCCTAATACGACCTACCGCATAATTTTTTATCCTTTATGACTTAATAAAAACAATAATTTTTACCAATATTACAGTAATTTAACATTTTGATTATATTACCAATAGCATCATTTTCGCATATTGTGCACAGCACTTTGTAACAACAGTACATTACATTTATTTCATATAAAAGTTAGGGATCCTTAATTAGAATTATGTATTCATTGCCTTACTAACAGTTACAGCAGTAAATTAATAATGATTACATTTACTCACAAATTAACATTATTCATACATACTAACTTCGTCATTTGGTTTTTTTCAAGCTCAGTGTGCAATTTTTAATATATCCTGTATTCTGTTGCACAGTTAATAAAGCAAATTTATAAAAAGTATGCGATCAAATTCATGATTGTACATAATTCCGTGGGAAGGTTGCTAAGTGGTTAGAAACAATTTTCGGTATACCCATACTGGAAAAATTCACATCATAAAATTAATATCAAATTATCAAATAATTTTTCAAAATATTCAGTACAATAAATAAATTAACATCTTACAGATAACGATACAGATTAAACAAACACCAAACGTATATTTAAACAGAATTGATAATATTCAGTCTAATGTATGTGTAAAAATTTAGCGCAGTAATCCGTCATAAAAAGGAAAAACAGTTAAATTTATTAAAACACATCTTTAACTAATTTAATGAATAATTTATTAGAAGGAAAAAAAAGGAATTTTCAACAACTAACCTGAAAAGTAAAGGAAATTACATTTCAAAATTCAAAAAGACCACGTATTTCTATTAAATAACAACGTTCAACCCACAACCCTTAATTCTATCGAATGAATTTGTAATTCTATATACATTTACATAACCCTTTAAAATTTTGAAAATATCACAATAATGCAATTTTAATTCGTTTTATAGTATTCCGTTTATAAAATATAGTAAAATTTAAAACTAAAATAATTTTTTTAAACTAAGTTATTGCCACAACTTTCTTGATTGTATTAAAGCACCAATGAAAATTAACAGTACTGTAGAATAAAATTGCTCGTTCTGATTAAAATAATTCCAGTATGGAATTGTCATGATAAAAACTCAATTTTTTCAAAGTACCTACATAAATGTTTATGATAACTTATTTTTAAAACACATAGCCGCGATTAATCAGTTGATTGCAGAAATGTAAAATTTAACATTTTTTTGAATAATTAAATCAAAAATAAGTATTTTGAAATTGTTTGCAGTGAAAATTTATTTTGAACTTATATTTTAGGCAATATTTTATTAACTTGGATACACTTACATTTAAATAATACTTTTTCGGTTTATATTTGTCAAAATGTATCGACCGAAAGCATTTATACATATTTCTAAATTAAAATGACACTAAAGTTATTATTTAAAACAGGTAACGAGTTAGTTTGTTTGAACCTAACTTAATATTGATAAAGCGAAAGTAGCGCTTAATACGCAAACGATGGTACTAAAAATGTTTTTGTGCAGATAAATATGCGCAAATAAATTGAAAAGGCGGTAGTATTTTTGCATAATGTTAAATGTTTCATTTTTTAAACGTTTTTTATTTTTCATTTTTTCGTTTATGTAATATATTAATGTAAATTTCAATATGCCGAAAATATTTACTCCTGTTAACCAGTTACCAATAACAGACGTCTGTATTGTACGAATGAAAAAAAATGGAATTCGTTTTGAAATTGCTTGTTATAAAAACAAAGTAATACCATGGCGAAACAATTTGTAAGTATCATTAGGCTTAATTCTGAACAAAAATCTACTACAAACGGTTAGAACTAAATATATTTACACAGCTATAAATACTGTTTTATATAGAACTATGTCGTTTCCAGCGAAAAAGATATAGATGAAGTGTTGCAAACTCACACGGTTTTTACAAATGTGTCCAAGGGTCAAGTATCAAAAAAAAGTGATCTGATGAATGCATTTATGATTGATGATCAAACTGAAATTGCTAAAGAAATTTTGGCCAAAGGAGAAATTCAAATCTCAGATAAAGAAAGAGCTAGTCAGTTGGCGGCATTGTTTAAGGAAACTGCAAAAGTAATAGCGGGTAATTATTTTTAAATTTAAGTTTTATTTATTTTTTGTTTTTGTTTTAAAAATCCAACAAAAGTTATTGTAAAATAATAGAAAAATTATTTTTACTATTAAAAATGTAAATATAAAGTTTAACATAACGAAACATACATTCGTTCAATTTATCCATTAATTTGAATTATATTCATTTTAGAAAAATGCGTAAATCCGGAAACAAAACGACCATATACTATTTCCATGATCGAAACCGCTATGAAACAAGGACATATATCGGTACAGCTAAATAGAAATGCTAAACAACATGTACGTAGCAAATTTTAAAAACATATATAATAAAAAAAACTTCTGAAGAATGATTAATAATTTGATATAAATAAAAATTATACTTTTTAAAACATTTTATTAATAATTTTATGATTTTTGATTTGTTAATATGCTATATATACACACATTAAGATATTCTGTTTTCTAAAAAGGCATTAGAAGCTATTCCTAAACTGAAAGAAATTTTTCCGATTGAAAGAGCGCAAATGAAAATAAGGATAAAAACTAAAAGTAATGAAGCTAAAAAGTTAAAAAACATTATTTCTACATTTACAACGGACGTAAACTGCGAATGGAACAATCAAGAATTAACTATGGTATAATTTTCTCATTCTAAATTTATACTAATATCTATTGCGTATTAAATATTGTATAAGTTTATAAATATAGACTGGTTTAGTGTACAAAAAACATAAAAACTTTTTGAAATATCTTCACATTACGTTACGGGGGTGTTCTAGTCTAGAGGCACGAATTTAGGTTCTTTCAAGCTCAATAAAACATACGGAATCCTAAAAACCAATAAATATTTTTATTATTTATTTTTTTACCATTTATTTATTCATATTTTAAGAATACACAAAAAAATTTAAAATTCACAAATTAACTGGCCGATGAAGTGAAGGGGTAAAAAAAAGGCGTGTCCTGGTTGACACGATTCCAACCCTTCTAGTCATCTAAAACAAAAAAAAAAAAAAACGGTTCTTAATTAGTAAGGATGTGATTATAGCCCCTACCTCAGAGAAGAAAAAAAAATTTCTCGTAAAATGGTGACTGTTTAAAAAAAAAAGTCCATTATTTACCTGTTTTTTGACTTTTCTGAATTTTTTAAAAATAGTAAAAATCAAAATTTTGCCTTTATTATGGTAGGGGCTATAGAGTAATATATAAAGAATATCCATGCCCAATTTCAAGTAAATCGATTTATTAGAACTTGAGATATCATGTCAACCGTGTTGGGGAAAAAAGTAGTTTCGAGAAAAACGCGTTTCAAGTTTCGAAAGATTCAAGTAAAGTTCTGAGGTAGTTTAATTCATAGAACGGTACGTTATACTTAGATTTTCTTAATCGGCAATTCCTGCTTCATACAATGGACCTTCTTCTACTTCAAATTGTACATTTTCTGAAGTTCTTTCTACTAGACGAGCAGTCCTAGCTTCCTTCGAAGCATCAAAAGCTCAGATTTCAGAGCATTCAATCCGAATCCCTCCTGACAGTCTAAATGTTCCTTTATTTTTGTCTATCTGGACGCACAGCACTTCCTGTGTTACTTTTTTTATCCATTTTACACTTAATAAATAAAATATTCAATCAAAATTTTATGTTTGGACTGTACACAGAGTACGCATATTTGCGTTGCTTGAAGATTGAAACGAAACTGACCTGAACTGAACACTAAACAAGAAAAGATTTCAACAAAATACGTTACAATGGCATTCAGTTGATCGATTTTTAAACATATATAATGTATAAAAGAGTTTGATTTATCCTCAGGTAGTCGAAGAATTTCTAGCGTCTATTGTTTGATCCGTTCCGACTGAGCCGATTTAGATGCCGCATCACGAAAATAGCTATAACTTCGTAAATAATTTTAATTTTGAAAAATATTTTCAGGGACATATTCTAAGAATGTCTACACTGTCAAAATATGCAAAAAAAAAAAATCGATTTTTTCATATTTCTAGACTAGAATACCCGCTTAGGTGTAAAAGTAAAGTAAAATAAGTCTCATACCCTTGGCAGAGCGTCGAGGATTGCGAAGTTAAGGTTCACAATGTACTAAGCCTAATGGCACTAATGTGAGTAGGAGGCCAGTTCCTTTCTCTTGGTCGCCTTTACTTTCCCAGACAGGCTGAGTTACCCTAGGAGCAACTTGGATCCGGAACGAGACAAGTCTCGAATCCGTAATTTCTACTAGACTACCAACGATTATTATTTAGTACACGGTGATAGTTATGATGTGGTACAAATTTTGTTTCATTTTATGTGTAAAACGTTTATAATATGTTATAGGTTTTTTTAATGGACCCTGGATATTATAAAAAATTGGAAGACTTAACAAACAATGTTAGCGATGGTGCATTAATGGAAGTATTAAGTTTAAGAGAAGCAGTTGAAGGTGAAGAGTGGCTTTCACAATAGTTCCATCAATACGTGTATAATGCAAATGTTTCGTATGTTTATTAAATAAAATTTTTTAAGTTGTTTGTTGATTTAAACCGCAATTAAAATTGTACATTTAGAATTTTTATTGCTTTTTTTTTTTTTTGAAAAATAAAAATAAAAATCTTTGTTAATCGTTATTATCTATGAAACTATTATTGATTCCCCCAATGTACTATATATTAAAGTTCCTGTTAAATACTGAGTGAAATATTAATTTTATGAATCTTGATGCTAATTTACAATTTCTGATGAATTAGTTTTATGCTAGTCGATATATTTTTTTAACCTTTTTTAATTCGATACTAACTGAACAATTTTTAATTACGTTTTGTTTCTTAATTTATTGTCATTCGTTTTATTTGATTCAGATCCAGGTGAATAAGGAAAATTTGAAGAAAACAAAAATTAATGGCACTTGTATAATATCTATTAGCTATAAAATGAGTAAATATCTCATTAATATCTTGAATTAAAATAATTTTTGCTTTTATTAAGGGGTTAATTAATTAAAATTATACTACAGATTATTGATCAAATTTATAATTTCATTATTGTAGTTTTCCGAAATATAAAAGTAAAGGCTTAAAAGTTAACAAAAAATTCCAACTGAAGATACGTGAAACTTAAGAAAGTAATAATATTAATAAGGTCTACAAAGAGAAAATGTATTATGCCGAATTGCTCTAACTTAGTAGTTTTCGTTTAATTTTAAATATGCGGAGAGTGCTAAGATCTGTTCAGCTGCTACAGTACCAAATTACAAATAATATTAAAAGAGTTGCATTAATAAATCTTGGGACGTGTTTAAGCTATGGTTTGAAGTCATTAATTTTTTAATTTATTTAAATTAGAACGTCCGTATCTAACATCAAATTTAAAAGCTAAATTTAACCTTATATATATACATTTAATTGTTGAAGTTCGTAAACACTGACATGTAAATAATTTATATTTGTGTTCGATATCAAACGGTGAAAAACACAAACAAAACAGGTGAAAATATAAAATACTAGCTTTTAACCCGTGACGTTGTCCGCGGAGAATTATTATTTCAAGTAAGCTGTTTCGACGTGAAAACAAATATAAATGAAAGAGATTTTATTATTAAATTATAACTATAGGTTTTTGTTTTTTTTATTATTGTTTTTTTTATTAGGTATTTACTTCTATATATTTTTTTTATTATTTACTTTTATGTAATTATTTTTGTTTATTTTCAATTACAGTAGTAAAATTTTAATTCAACACATTTTTGTAAACAACGTTTTTCAGACGTTGTCCTGCCAGTGTATATTAATTTACTATTAAATATATATATATCTCAAATGGATGGCCTTTATATTACAATGAAAAGCTTTGTCGTAAAAAAATCAGTTATGCGGTTTAAGCGTGAAAAGGTAACAGATAGACAGACAGACACACAGAGTTACTTTCGCATTTATAATCTCGGCAGCCCTTTGAGAGGCGTGACACTCAGCGTCTAAAGCTTGCCGTGCCTGAGTCTGTTCTAAGGTCTCTGAAACCTTTTGAGAGGAGTGACGCTCGGCATCTAAAATCTGTCTGGTCTGTGTCTGCTCTTGAGATTCCTCAGTTCTAGCTACTTTCGCAGCTCGAGCTCTGTTAGAGTTACGCGCTAGACAGATTTACGCCTGCGAGGCATATTGACAGTAAAAATAATAAGAATTTTTTTTTTAAAATCAAAATATAATACGTTTATGTAAATGTTTTAAGGAAATCTCCGGCCTACTCACTAAGTACCTATATAACTATTTATGATTTAATAATAAAACCTCTTTCATTTATATTTATATTGACGTCGAAACAGCTTACTTGAAATAATAATTTTCTGCGGACAATGTCGCGGGTAAAAGCTAGGAACGGACGAACGAATGGCGACTATCGAAGATGAACAACACGTTAATAAAAGCTAGCTAGTAATTTTGTTTACATAACGAAACCGATTTCTGGCGTTCTGATGTCTCCTAGAATTTCCGAACAAAAACATCTGGCTGAATAAAATAACATACACTAACGAACAAATACGTAAGAAATAATAAAATTAATATAATATTTCCAGAATAAAAACTATCCTATGTTCTTTCCTTGACCTCAAACTATCTCCATACAAAATTTCATCTAAATCGGTTCAGCGGTTTAAGCGTGAAAAGGTAACAGACAGACAGACAGAGTTACTTTCGCATTTATAATATTTATTAATTTTAAAAACCTTTGGTACTTTCCATAGCCAATCTATCTGAGAAACTCCAGTTAAAATTTGAAGTCAATCCGATGAAAATTGAATGAGCTATGATGTACACCAATTTAAAAAACAGTTTTGAAAAAAACGCATTTTAAGTTTTAAAACGCATTTACTATATAACAAATCCAAAATATAAGTGTGCCAACTTCTCTACTTTTACTCTGCAATCCCAACACCGTATAACTACCCTTCCAACCACATATTTTCTTCCTCAAATTCTTTTCTGAGCGCCGCAAGGTATTTCCGAGCGCTTTTCTGATGGTGCGATGTTGAGCGATTGGCGACTGTAACTCGACGTTGATCGACTTCCATAGTATAATTAAATAATTCTGAGTTAATCTTAAGTTGAAGTGTGTTCATAACATCTAATATTCCTTGGAATCCATCATTATATGATATTACTGCGATGTTAGCTCCAATATTGACGACATTTTTGCCGCTTGCTATCGCTTTTGGCGTTATTGACCAGACGACGGCATTCAAACTTTCATTGACATTCTGACTAAATCCTCCGAAGCAATAGAAGAGAAGATCTTCTTTCGTTAGATCTTCATAAATTTTTTAAACAGCGTTGAATACGTGCATAGACATAGCTGGTTTATGAGTGTATACGTCAAGAGTATGCGAAGCTTTCGCTTTTTGCCAAGAATCCTTTCCGACGGGACACCTGTCGTGCTGAAGTTTTTCGTTCGTTGAAATTTTGTGGTACAGAGTAGCATATATTTCTTTTTTCATATTCTTCACGGAATCAGTATTTCGACGTATAGCCCCAGTCCGTAATATATACTCAGCTCGTCAATTAGTTTTCCAGTTGATTTACTTCGGCCCCCAACATTTTTAGCTTCCTTCTTTAAATTGCGTAATCTTATTCGGAGTTTCTTTTGCACGTGTCCTATGCCCTTTTTTTTTTTTTTGTAACAGCAAACTCACGATATGGCTTGGCATCTTGAATACACTTTTTTATTCATTTTAATGTAAAAAAAAAATACTATAAAAACACTAAAACAAAGCAGATGAGTGTGTAACTTAGAGTTGTACGAGTTACTTTTGTTACGTATTTATCATCAGTCTAACAGTTATTATAGCGTACCATGGCTACTCTAAGATTTATTACCGTCACCTATATGTACGAGGGATGTTCAATAAGTAGCGGAAGTAGAGGAAGGAAATACGAACACAATACCGTTTTCCGCGTTTTGATTTGATTAGTAGAACTCCGGCGCACGTGTCAAACATGTCAGTAAACGTTTCCAACCTGGCGAGGCATTATCATAAAAATTTCTGACAGTTAAAGGAGTTATCGGTGCAGAAATTTATCGCTGACTGCGCGCAGCATACGGTGCAAATAACATGAATGGAACTAACAGAGCTGTAGTACACTTAATGGATTTTTCAAACGTTTCAGAGCGTTCAAAAACGTCTTGGAAAATATGCTGTAAATGTCATTTACCGAATTTTTTTCCACAAAATAAATTTTGAACATCATTCTTGAATAGTTAATGCATAATTTAGGCCAATAAAAATAAAACATTGCAATAATATAACCCCTTAATTAAAAATTTAAAGCTTTCATAGTGATTACTCATGATAAATAATTTTCGGAAACAACTATGTGTTTTTAAAAAGATATTTATTCGCTTAACGTTTCGACCAGCTTACACTGGCCATCATCAGAAGCAAACTGAAGAACGGAGCGAAAATTGCGATCAACAATAACATTAAAATAAGAATCAGAAATCATGAAAAACCCAAATCAAAACAGATAAACTACCTCTAAACAGGAAAACCGACGTAACGCAATAACAACAGATAGAAAAAATATAAAAACATAGGAAAAAAAAAAAAATAATAAAAGGAACCAAAATCTAAACGGGAAAAACCGACAAAACGCATAACAACTGATAGATAAAATATAAAAACATATGAAAAAAAAATAAAATAAAAAAAAAAAAAGTTCTTCAGTTTGCTTCTGATGATGGCCAGTGTAAGCTGGTCGAAACGTTAAGCGAATAAATATCTTTTTAAAAACACACAGTTGTTTCCGAAAATTATTTATCATAACCCCTTAAGTTTAATTAGAAGAAATGAGCAATATTTTTGTCCGAATCTAGTAAGTTTTTATCTTAATTTGTTAAAAATTTGTTTTTTTTGGGGGGGAGGGGCTTTAAAAACAAATTCCACCCATTGTCTAATTTTTCTGTAGTTTAGGAGTAGCTTGATTTCTCCCTGCAAGTATTTAATAACAATCGACGATAAAATAAATTGTTGGTTGTACATTAATTTAATTTTTTGAGAACCTTAGTATGTTTTAATTTCTTTTTCAGAATTTCTATATGTGCAATATATACGGAAAATAATTATGAAATATGTCAGATATATGCAAAATAAAGTGCGCCTTAATGAATTATATAAATTTTGCATAATGAAAGATTCTGAGAGGTAAATATTTGGAAAAACGAAATAAATCACTAGAAATCATTTAACTTCAATAATTTTTTATTTTTAATAACGAGTCAATTTTAAAATAGATAACTATCCTATTAGTCCATGTGCCCGAATAGAATAGGAGAGTATAATCGGGGGGGGGGGGGGGGGGGCAAATTTTCCTTCAAAACCCAGTTAAAGGGGCACATGTAGATGGTAAAAAAGTATGATGGACATCTGGAAGCGGTAGCTTTTCAAAATGGCGGCCATCCCGATACATATATTAGGTCATAACTCGGCTCCTAATCATCCGATTTTAATTTTCTTTTTTTCAAACGAAAGCTTGTTATATTTATAATAACTTTTGTTCCATAGATTTTTTTTATATCTCCAATAGTTTCTGTGAAATAATGGAAAGAAGAATATTTTGTTCCTCAAAAATGTCTTTAGCCCGAATCACTCGAGTGATAATTAATTTTTGGGGGGAAATGCTTCAAATAAAGCATGAAGATAATTTTATAAGCTTTGCAATGAAATCTACACGAAAGTTTTATCTGTGATACAAAGCGAGATATGCTATTTTTAGTACCAAAAAACAGTCATGAAAATTACATCACGGACGCGTGACTCATTGTCTTCAATCATAACTTTGAATACAATCCGTTGACCGGAAGTTAAAACTGCTAACATTCATCTGATTTGCGATATATTCCAAATACATTTGTGACTAATTTATTACTTTTGAGAATCAGTTTAATTGTAAATATTTCAAAATCAGTTCTTGATTGAATATGTTACGTGTATGTTGATTCCATAAATTCAATATTACGATGTCGGAGGATAATGAATCTGAATCTAAAAGAAAAAAACTAGAACAAACGAAGTGCATAATTTGTGATGGTTTGCGTGAAAAAAGTGTAGTGCTCTCGCCGCGAGATTTATCTTCTTGATCGGTTTTACGTATTGCCGCTAAAAAACGAAAATTGACTCCTATTTTAAATGTTTCAATTTTAACTGAAAGTGACCTTTTAAAAGTAAAATATCACAGAGAGTGTCGCGCTAGTTCTGCTCATCCAAAAAGTATAAAATTACCAGTTGAATCCAGCACACCTTCCGATGCTATTGATGAACCAGCACCTTCTTCACAATGTATTAATCCGCCTCCAGTAAGTATAATTTCCTTACCACGTGAAACTTCACGCAATGTTGTCTATAAGAAAATTTTCATTTTTTGCGACAAAGATAGCAAGTACGTAAAAAATAGTAAAACTCGTGAAAGTTTAACACAAGCAGTAACCTTACGGTCGGACGAGTTACTGAGAATCCTTGCCACAGAACGACAAGACACGAAAATTTTGGCTGTAACTTGCAGGGATATTATGGCAGCTGGAGCCCATTTTCATAGGTCACGTTATAGAAGTTACACTAGAAAACGGCCATTAAAACTAAAAACTGTAGATCCTTATCTCAAAAATGAAAAATTAGCATATCAGTTACTGTTTGATTTCATTCGAAGTAACATGTTCGAAAAGAAAAATGTTTACAAGCGCAGTGAACTTATTTTAGAACCGATTTCTTACTTTCCCGCCAATAAAAAAGATGACGTAGAAAAGTCAACAAAATGCAATTTTACTTATAATCTTGAAAAAGAGTTTGGAAGTTCACTACGTTTTAAATCTACAAACTGTACTGTTTACGTCATACCCGATAATTTATCGTACGATGAGCTTCTTGAGAAATATGTTTTAACGAAAAATCAGCTTGATAAAGCTACTGATGATGTTCAGAATAGTGAGATTTTCCGAGTAGCTAAAAAAGTAAGAGAAGATGTGAAACAAATTGCTTGGCCTCCATCTTCTTCTGAATTACATTCGGAAAGTATTGAAGTACCACACTCATTGAATTATTTTCTCGGATGCTTGCTTAAAGATACATCCCCCCGAGAATTGCGACTTATATGATCTATTTCACAATATATTATTTATGTTATTTCACATGGAAAAATCTCAACTTCGAAACATATCTTACTTGTAATGGTTGTAAAATCATTAACGGGTAATGTCGAGCTTATTTCAATGCTAAATCGAATGGGTCACACCTGCAGTTATACCAAATTGTTTGAAATAGACACGTCATTATGCCTACAGAAAATTACTTCTGTTAAAGATGGCCACATTCCTTTATAGTATCCATTCGGGTGTTCCAAAAATCGTTGCGTTTGACAATATTGATCGAAATGAAGAGACTCTCAGCGGAGCAGGAACATCGCATCAAGTTAATAGAATCATAATCCAGAGTAGGTCAGATTTTTCTCAACCTCCGCGATTGCCAATTCATGATGAAGATAGAAAAAAAAGAAATATAATAAATGTCCTTAGTTCATCTATTCCCGATTATATCGCAGGCAAAAGATACGATCCTCCTAGAATTTTGACTGCTAAACTTCCTCCAGAATGCCTCAATTTTTTTACATAGTCGAAACGCAAAAAATTTTTTTAGATTTTAAGCAGGCAGTGTAATGTCAATAATCAAATTATTAGCTCTTAAATAGGATTCAATATATGACAAGAAACAATTTAACTGTCTCACGTGATACTGTTGCTTATTTACCATCAATAAATAAATCTGCAACTGACATGTCCACAATCTATGAAATTTTACGTCAAAGTAATCAAATAAAATCGAACTTAAATTTAGAGAACATCGTCGTCGTTCTAAATCAGGCTATTTTTTCAAAGGTAATGGAAATAAAGTGGGCCCGGCTACAAGAATTTGAGAATATATTTCTAATGATGGGCAGTTTTCATATAATTTGTAATCTATTATCGATAATTGGAAAATTATTCGGAAACGCAGGGCTTAAAGAATTGGCAGTTGAATCGGTACTATTTCAGAAGAATCCATTTCTCAAGTGTTGGATGGAAAGCAGTACAATCGTGCAATTAGATTGCACAAATGCGCGTGTATGAAGCTTTCAAGAGAATTATTTGGAACAATTTTTTGGATGACATCTGCGCTAAAAACACGCAACTTCCTTCAACACCTGAAAAAATAAACGATTTATTTGCTTCATTTTCTAAAAATATTTCTCAAGATAGTTTTGAAACATTTCTTAAGAAGAAAGAATTGAATACCGTTGTAAACTTATTTGAGGAATATTTGAATAAATTAAAAAATGAAAATGGTCCACTTTCATCATTTTGGACGTTTTATATCGACTTGGTAGAGATTTTGTTAGGCTTAATTCGAGCTCATAGAGAGGATAACTGGATACTCTACCTTTAGTGTTTAGAACAAATGATACCTTGATGTTTCAGTTTGAATAAAATTAACTACGCTCGATACTTATCAATCCATTTTGCCGAACTATCTTGCCTAGCAAATAAAAAATCACAAGAGGAAGCTGAAACCAGAATGATGTTACACATTCAACACGTTTCGAAGTATTTTGCCAATGTTATATGTACCGCAGATGACACAGACGTTCTGATTTTGTATGCTTATGCTTCCTTGAGTATCAAAGATACTAATATTTACTTGAAACGTGGAAAAAAAAAACAAATACTAGTACACGCTCTGGGGCCAAAAATTGTGTCAGCCTTGACAGTAATCAATGCGTTTACTGGTTGTGATACTGTAAGTGGAATGGTTGGCCAAGGAAAAATAAAAGCAGTGAAATTATTGATGAGAAATCAAGAATTTGAAACTTTATTTTCAATGGTCAGAGAAGATTGGACTGTAACTGAGAAAACCCTCAATGAAGTTGAAAAATTTACTTGTCAATTGTATCTAAAGGGTTCAAGAATTGAAAGTGTGAATGAAGCACGTTACCTACGGTTCCGAAGCAAACAAGGGGCGTTTAATTCAGTGCAATTACCTCCCTGTCAGGATCGCTTCCATCAGCACGTTCTCAGAGCGAATTATCAAACAGCAATTTGAAAACGATGTTTCGAAAATTACCCCGTGATTCCAGACCCGCAAGAAAATGGATGGTTAATTGATGACACAGGAAATTTAACCATAAAATGGATGGTTGGATTGTCTGCCCTCGAAATTGTTCTGGATTATCTGAGTTGCATGTGCACACGATCATGCAAGCTGCCCACCTGTAAGTGCATGCCGAATTCGTTGAAGTGCACACCTGCGTGTAAACTAGCAAATTGCGACAACATGAGACCCGAATTATAAGAAGAAGATTACGCGATTAATGACGTTGATAATTACAGACAGAACTAAAAGATTCGTTAAAATATTTATAACTTCTTGTATTTATAATAACATCTTAAACCAATTTATCTTCAAATCATTATCTCATTTTTTATACATTTAACATGCAAAACTAATGGAAACTGTGTCAAGTAATTCTAAAAAACAGATGCTAGTGTCAATATTAAGAAAAATTTCTCAAAAATACAAAAAATAAAATCAAAATAAATAAATTTTAATTTGTAAATATAAAATATAAACGATCATATGATTCATCGCCATGGTATATAATTTGCGAAAAATAATAAACAGGAAAAAATACCTTGCAGGATTAATTCCAACGAAGACGAACAGAAAATTAATATAATAAAAAACAAAAAACTTCAAAAGATTTATAATAAAATGCTCTTTTTTTAATCATAAACTACAAATTAAAATATAATTTTTGATAGGATAAAAATAACTATTCGCAGCTTACACTTGACTATCATTTGCATTTGAAATAAATTTCAACTATAAAATTAATTGGCTTTGCAATCCTTATTATAAATGAAACGTAGATTTAAAGTATAAAAACGATAGCTTTATCAATAATCAAGACCAAATTACTACTCTCAAATATTTATGTAAGAAAATATCACGATTTTTCTAAATTGAAATCAAATACGATTTTCGGACTCGAAATTTAAAAAAAAAAATATTTAAAATTTTCCTAAATAATATATATAATTACTACATATAATTTATACATATAATAACGATCACTGATAATTTACGTGATATGGTATTATCACTTTTGAATGAACTGTTTTAAACTATAATAGACCGTAATAATTATCGAAGCAATTAAAGATGATGCAAAACAAGGCACTTTCAGTATTTTATGGTATACTGAGCGTTATTGTGATACTTGGGACTGAATTTTTTCTAATAACATTTGGAGTCGCTCTTTCATAACGGGTTGACCTTTTTTAGTTTTTTTAAACAATTTTTTATTTTTAAACTTTTTATTTTTTGCGTAATTTTCCAAGGATCGTTGAATATCAGCTTTTCTTTTTAAATCCATTTCCTTCTTAGTTTGCCTTTCTTTTCTTATTCGATCATACTCTTCTTTAGCCAGTTCGTATTCGTTTTTTCTAAGACAGTTGTTTTAAAAGTAAAATATAGTTTAATCATTTCATAAAATATCGGAACTATATTTCCGGTTCATTGTTAATACAAAATTATAATTTAATGTTTAAATTGTTATAAATTTATAAATTATTTAAACTTCTAATACCTCTTCATATGCCCTTCGCCGTTTCCGAGTCTATTACTAGGTAGTGGAAGTTTCATTTTCTTAAGTTCCTTACGATATCGATTGAAAGCAACTTTTTTATGTCTTTCTTCCCATTGCTTCACTAATAACATTTGCAAATAGTAAATTATTTGATATAATTTCAATTGTTCTTAAATATTTTCTACATGAGTAAAAAATATGCAAAGTTAAGTACAAATTTGAGTCTAAATATAATTTCATTAGATCCAATATTTTTAAATATTTTATATAATAAAGTACTTAATGTGTAAAAATGAAGAAATAGTATATATTTATACCAACGAAGCTATTTCAAAATGAAAGTACATTTAATTTTGATAGGCTAAATATCTTAATAATACATATATTAATATAAATATATATCACGAGGGAGGCTTTTTACATTAATTAACCGATTTGATAAAGACTAATTACAATTAAGATTATTGAAAATGTTTTACTTTAAAAGTAAACAAAACTATACAACATTATATATAAAATGTATGTTTTTATAAACGGTAAAAATTAATCGTGTATATTTGTCTATACAATGTTTACAGTAGTAATGTTCTATTTTCAATTACGTATTCTTGCGATAGTATTAAATACATACATACCTTTTTCTTTGGTGTTATACGTTTCTTGAATCTGTTTTTTCTTAAAAAACTTTTTTTTATCCATATTTAAAGTTATAACTTTAATTAATAAATCTTTAATGTATCAACACTTTGTAAACATTCATATTTATTAGCTTCTAAAGCCAAACTTTGACTAACATTGTTAAAAACAAAAATTAAATCGATACTAAATTAATCGTATTAATCTGATGTATAAAAAGTTCTATAAAAAATTATATTTTAAAGTATTTAGTTTTTAAATTATTATGAATATTTAACCGAATTTTCACTTTTTCATTATATTGCGATCATTTTTATATTTGTATACTAACTGGTTGTCGCTTTAACAATTTATATAGATAATTTCCGATCTTTAATTTTTTTTGACGTCAGTAAAATGCAAAATAAAGAAATTTAAAAAAAAAAGCTTAAGCCGAATATAAAGCTTAATTTAGCTTTTTTAGAAATACAGCTTAAGCTTTCGTCTTTCGACTGTTTAAATTTTGAATATAGCTTAAGCTTTAGGCTTTTAGCTTATGGAAATTTAAATATGGCTTTTGGATTAAGCTTATGACCTCTAAAAATGATTGGCTTTCAGCTTTCAGCTTTTGGCTTTCGGCTGGCTTTCAAGCCCTGGTCAGTACTCTTCACTGAAATAACTTTTATACTTTAAAAAAAAAAAAAAAAATACTGCCCCTCTAAATCTATTGAAATATTTTATTTTCCTCAAGCATCTTTTGAACACCTTTCAACGTTTACTGATGGATGGACATTAAAATGGTTTATTAAAAGTACTGGAATTCGTTTATTCAATCATAGAAAATTTCATATGTTTATTAACTTCACTGGTAACTTGATATGTTTGTAATCAAATTTTGGATTTCATTTTTCACCCACTTCCCGATGTCTGAATGATTTGAAGTTTTTAATAATTATCAGAACCCGATGACAATGCAATATTGTGTAGAAAAAAATCACACTTACAAATAAATTTAAAAAATGTAAATATTTATCAATGGAATAGTTTTTTATTTCTGGTGGAAACACGGCGACTTGATGGAAACAACGGATCCTCAGCCGGTCTCACCATATTTTGTGCCACGATGCAGTGGTTTAGAGAAAAAGACCGGCTATAGATTCATTGCTTTCATCGAGCCTCCACATCGTGGCGGGAAACATAATGAGACCGGCTGAGGATCTATTTCCGTCAAGCCGCCGTGTTTTCACGGGAAATAAACATTCCGTTTATAAATATTTACATTTTTTAAATTTATTTGTGGGTGTAAGGTTTTTTTTTTTTTTTTGCATAATATTGCATTATCATCGGGTTCTGATAATTAGTAAAAATTTCAAATTTTCGGACGTCAGGAAGTAGGTGAAAATGAATTTAGATTGCTGTATTGTATTGTTGAATTTATGGAAAGGGTGAATTGTAGATGCAATGGAATGGCGTAAATATAGCTTTAGTTAAACGCAGAAAATTATTGTTAATCAAATATGGCCCTTCTGTTACATTTCCTTTACGATTAAAATATTTAAAATAAAATTATAGTTTAAAAAACTAAAAACAGATGCTTTATATGTAAGATGCGCTAAAAACCGTAAAATAATTTAAATTTCTTCATAACACTAACCTTTACAATTTTAACTTATGAGTGCAGAGGTGAACATAAATAATTAATTACAATTCAAGATAAAGCATAGGGTGGTATTATATCATTTATATTTGTCGGGGAATTGAATGACTGCTAATAAACTCATTCCAAGCTTTATTTTGAATTAAAATTAATTGTTAATGTCCACTTCTTCACCCTTATGTCAATATTGTAAAAGAGATTAATTTTTTATTGTGAATTAAAATTAATTGTTAATGTTCACCTCTTTATTCTTAGGTTAGTATTGTAGAAGAATTTAAATTATTTTATGGTTTTTAGTGCATCTTACATATAAAACATCGGTTTTTAGTTTTTTAAACTATAATTTTTTCAACTTTTCTTCTTCTGAATTACTTTCATTCATTGTCGTGGCATACTTTCTTAAACATGACATAAATTTTTTTTTTATTTCTCTTATAGAGAAATACAATGAACATCCGAAGAAAGAGAGATTGCTGCTCTTCATGAAAATTTGAAAAAGAAAAATAATCAAAGTGGAAAATTAGTGAAATTAAGATTGGTTTCATTTAGTTATAAAATCTGGACAAAGTAGAAATTTAAAAATATCTACCTTTCTCTTATATACATTATCATCATTCGGTGCATCAGTTCATAAGACTGGTTCATCCTTATTCAGCGTCTTTTCCATTCATATCAGTTATTGACTGTCCTCTTCATTTCCAAGTAGCCAGAGTAGACAGTATTCCTCGTCAGGTTATCTTCCCATCTTGATTTCGGTCGACCTCTTCTACATTTTCTTCGGATATATCCTTCAATTGCATTTTGCAGTAGTCCTTCATGTTGGAGCATACGGCCCATCCAACATAGTTTCCGTCTTTTATTTTGGTTTAATATTTGTCATTTTTCACCGATTCAATTTAAAATTTCTTGCTTTGTTCTCTTCTCTGCCTAGCTTATTTTCTCCATCCGTTTCCAGCACCACGCTTCGAATTCCTCTATCTTCTTCTCCTCTCGTTTTGTAGATGTTCACGTTTCCAAGCCATAAGACGCTACCGCCCACATGTATGTCTTGACTAGTTCTATGGATATCGTTCTGTTGGCGATTACTTTTATCTTTTTCATCAAAGCCTGTTTCGCCATGGCAAATCATTCTCATATGTCTCAGGAGCTGCTGCGCCCATCTTCAGTAATAGTGCTTCACAAATATTTAAAAGATCAAACCTGTTCTAGATCTGTTCCATCAATTACAATATTCACATGTTGTGGTTTTATTTCAATTGCTATTATTTTAGTATTTTTGGTATTAATTTTCATTCCAAACTTTTTCGCCCAATTAATCATTTTATTTATCATTTTCTGCAACATACGTAGGCTATCTGCTAATAAGGCCACATCATCCGTATATTTAATAGTGCACAAGTTTCGTTCTCCCATTTTTATATAATGTGTTGTATTAGTAAATGATTCCAGCAAAATTAACTCTCCTACAATATTAAATAACTCCGGCGACAATAGGCAACCTTGTCGCACTCGTTTTCCAACTAATGGTGTATGAAGTAATGAGAAATGTAACTGGAAACAAGTTCCAGCTCTACAATAGTTTTTTCCATTTCAGTCGATAACATATTTACATTACTTCGTTACTCCTGTCACCTTCATGTCACAGAAATGAGAATTAACCGTTGTAACTGAAGGAACCGATTGTGCTATGTAACTAGTCTTCAAACTGAATGAATGAAGAAACGATTAACTTCGCAATATCAGTCGTTGATCAGGGGGAATTTAAGTACAGATGACAGCTTTCATTTTTATTACTCATATAATCTGTATTTATTTATCACGCTGCTTGCTCTGTTATTGGTTACAACTGACTAGCTTATTACATGGCGATATGTATATAGTACAATCAGGTGATGAATAAAATAACACTATTCTGCTGTAACTGGCTGGGAACGAAGTTCTCCGGTTGTAAATTTAGTTACAATAACTGAATAACGTATATATGTTTTAAATAGTGAATAAAGTGTCTAGTTGTGCATCACGCGTTATCACTCGCTCGGTGATAAGAATCCGATAACAATTGTCTCTGGTTAGTCTGCCTTATTTATTTATCTTCGATTTTCGCGACACTAATCACCTCCGAATAGAATCAAATTCTTAGTTGTTGTACTTAACGGTGTTTCCAGTTAGGAAATGTTAAATTATCGAACCTCTATCGTAACTGGCTAGGATACGGGTTTCAATGGCTATCCGACAGTTTTAGGTTCTACTATTTTACCTTTTTTGGTAGACTTAAGACTTGAACTTGGAGCTAAAGGCACAAGATATGATGGAATTAAGAAAACGATTACGGACCTTGTGTCAGAAATTAACACAGTGTTAGCTGAAGACGTCAACCCAGTTAGTTCGAGCATAGACATGAATAAAATTACTAAAGTAATTCATGAAACAATTTATCCCGTTTTAAAAAGGTTCGAAACAAAGAATAAACCGAGTTATTCGAAAATAACTAAAAATGATACCAAGAAAAATATTACTTCAAATCAGAAATCTAAACTGGACAAAACTATTAAAATCTCCATTTCCGATGATTCTAAGAAATTAGATAAACTCGATAATATCGCTCCGGGTAGTAAAACCTCTTCTGAACTAGTAGAAAATGTGTTTAAACAAGCTATCAAGCCTAAGGATCTTAAAGACATGCCTATTTTCACACGTAAGAAGGATAGTTTGATGATAAAAACCACTAACGACGACAAGGAAACAATTATAAACCACCTGAATAATTTTGCTGATAAAGATACATTTACCTTTTCAGAACCGACAAAAAGAATGCCTTACATTATAATAACAGGGTTACCTTTTTCCTTTCGTTCTTATGATTCTGACCAAGTCAAAAACGAAATTCTTACTTCGATTCATCAGTATACAAACCTCAAAATCGATCGGAATGCTTAGGTCAAAATTACCCAGAAGCAAAGGAAAGAATGGAGGCGATTGTTCAGGTAACACCGGATGTATATAATTATCTAATTAAGGATGGATTTGTTCCTGTAAAATGGCGCTTATGTCGTGTCTACAAACATATTGGTATTACCCAATGTTATTCATGTGGTGGCTTCGGGCATAGAGCTCGGCATTGCAAACTGAATAATGAAGAAAGAGGTAAAATTAAGGAAATTATTGATCGTGGACATTGTCCAAATTGTCACTTTTCAAATGTAGAAAGAAAAACGAACTTCAGTCTGGACCATAAGTATTACCAGCTTTACAAATGCGAAACTGCGAAAAGAATTCATTCAATTTTAGATAACAACACTTGTTACGGAGAATAATAATTTCGATTTCCTCTCTGTAATGCAATTAAACCTCCATCATTCACGTTCTGGTAATAATTTGCTACAGTTTGATTTATTCAAGGATAATAGAAGATATTGTGTGTATCTCAGAACCGTATCTTATTCAACAGGTAAACCCAGATATTAGCAATGTTTATACTCAAAATACAAAGCAGTTCGTGCCAATTTTAGTTAACTCAGCATTACCATTTAATGAGGTAGAATTCTTCGAAAATTGCGAATATATCGTGGCTGTTCTCAATTGGAAGAAATTTTTATTATCTCCTGTTACTTTCCGCTTTCACAAGATCTAACTAACTTCTTAGATTTGTTATCGCAATTTATTACTTTCCACCAGAAGAAATCGATTATCTTATGCGGTGACTTTAATGTCCTAAATAAGATCTGGGACAGTCGGGCCTTTCACTCGAGAAGATTTAACATTTTTGAACAATTTATTCTTAGTAATAATCTTTTTGTCGCCAATGAACGAGATGAAATTACGTTTTCTAACGCCAATGGTTTCAGCGTTATTGACTTAACTTTGATCCACGGTCAACCTAACGTAATCAGTGACTGGAAGGTAGATAATAAAGCAATTTATTCAGACTACAGTCCGATTCAGTTTAAATTATCAGTAAAAATGAATATTATTAATAGCTTAACGCATCGCATTATAAATTATAAGAAATTTAATAAAATCGTTGTAGAACATTCGCACTTAAACTACGATTTTAAAACTGCTAATGATTCCCACCAACTGAAAATAATGTTAGAAAATTTCCATAACACACTTCATGATATTATTAGCAGCAGCACTGAAACGGTTCAATTAAATAGGAATTCGTGGTGGAATATTAATTTAGAGATTTTACGAATAATTCTAAGGAAATTGCGCAAACGGGTTCAACGCTCACACAAGCGGGGAGCTAATGATCACAATGCGCGCCTGGTTATGAATTTGATACGAAAAATTTTTAATAAAGAAATGCGAAACGCAAAAACCGAAAATTGGAAAAAAATTTGTTCCGATTCGAAACTATGGGGCCTTCCTTACAAGACTATTTTCAAAAATAAACGCCAGTTACAGATTCCTCCGTATTTTTTAGACCAAAATAATCAAAAAATTTTCGATAAGGATTCAAAGATAAAGGCCCTTCTTGATCATTTTTATCAAGTAAATTCAAACACGAATGGGGGCGAAACCTTCTCATACAAGTTGCAAGAATTTCAGAGATTTAACCTTAGCGGCTTTAGTTTTAACAGCGAACTATTTATTTCCAAAGCGGAAATTAAGGACATTCTTCGCCGGACTAAAAATAAAGCTCTTGGCTTAGACCAGCTGACGAATAAATGTTTGAAGATCTTGAATTTCCACTATCCTAATTTACTTCAGAGCTTAATCATCGCTCTGTTGAGGTTCGGAGTCTTCCCAGAAGCCTGGCGAGCAGGAAGGACAGTCTTTGTGCTAAAACTCGGACGTAGTCCTAGTCTTCCATCCTCGTACAGACCGATTGTCTTGTTAAGCGCTTTAGCCAAGGTGTTTGAATATGTTTTGTTAAATCGTAAACTGCCGGTTTTACCTCACGATGATCGGCAATTTGGATTTATTAAGTCCCGTGTTCCACGGCAACGCTTTTTGGCGAATTATCTAAGCAGATTGAGCATGCGTTAAGTAAAAAGACTGCGATCGGTCTGCTGACGTTGGATATTAAAGGCGCCTTTGATAACTGCTCGTGGCCAGTCTTATTCCACAAAATTAGAGCTCTCAGGCTCGATTATAGAACAATCTCAATTTTAAGACAATACTTAGATTCCAGAACTATTAAATTTATTTACGAACATCAAACATATTTTCGAAATGTTACTCTCGGATGCCCGCAAGGATCGATTTTGGGCCCGATTTTTTGGAATTTGTATATTTCAGACTTATCGTTGATGGAGTTCCCTTTGGCTGTAACCAGATATTTCTGTGCTGATGATCTAGCATTCACGGTCACTTCTATAACCATCGTCCCTCCATTTATAAATACTTCAAGATTACAATCAACAATATTTTAACCTATATGGTAAAATATTTTCTACAGTTGGGCGAAAACAAGACTAATTCATTAATCATGCACAGGAAACGTAAAAGTGACTATTACAATTCGCTACATCTCTCTATATCGAACTTTAAAATTAATATCGTCGAATCACTGAAATATCTTAGTATTACACTAGACTGTCGCTACAGTTTTAATCAACATTTCAAAAATTTGTCCAGTAAAGCTACAACGGTTCTAAATAAATTGCACTCCATGTCTGGACGCGCGTATGGGATGAACACTAAACACCGTTTAATAATTTATAATATTCTAGTTGTTCCATTATTCACGTACTGCGTATTTATGTTCGAAGAGGCTTTAAAGCGTAAAAGCATTCAGGAAGTATTAGTTAAATCCCAAAGGAAATTTCTTTTGTTTATTCTCCGTGCGCATAGAACTACTTCCGCTGATGCGTTGCGAACAATAGCAGGACAATTGCCACTGTATTCCGTACTGCTGCATAAAATTTTGTATTTCAAAGGGTTAAATAATCTCAATTTAGAGTTGGATTTAAACAATAGATTTATTGAAATGCAAAATAGCTGGAACAATAGCTCAACTGGAAGATTAACATTTAGTTTCGTCCCCGAGGTTAAAACCAATCCAATCAAAATTAATAATATTAATACGTATGTGACGCAATTTCTTACTGGACATGGTAAATTCCAAAGTTATCTGCACCGTTTCCATCTAGCAGATACCGATTTGTGTTCCTGTGGAGTGAAACTGTTACCCATATCGTTAATGAGGGCGCCAAATGGAAATTCTTGTTTAAAGACGTAAATTGTTTTTCATTAAACAACGATAATTTATCAAAATTCCTTGCACGCGGCGAATTTTATCATGGCTTCCAAATATTCGACTCATGAAGATTTTTCATTTAATGAATAATTTTATTTTAATTTTTATATTGGTTAATTTTTGTGTCTTTCATTTTCTTTTTTTTGTTTCCAATCCATGAGGTGTTCATTTAACTGAGATACTCATGGCTGTATGTATCAATTACTATGTATTTATGTTATTATTCACCAAATAAATAAATATTAATGTGTCTATCCATACTGGCCAAACTGTCGTTGTGTTTGTCCGTTATTATCACCTGGAAACAACGTTATTTACATTCCAGTTAAATCTATATATTTTAATAAGCAGAGTATGGTCTGTCGAGCGAATAAAGTCCGTTTGTAAAACAACCGAAACACGCTAACGTCACGAAATCCGGGATTCTCAGATTGACCTTCAGTACATCGCGTATCGGATATGACACTTCCTGTCTTAACACCACATGGTCCTTCTGGATTAGAACTGGTCGGAAAAAAAGAACGGATGAACGTACAGAGATGAAAAAAAAACGAGGTTGCTGCTTCCAAGAAAAGGAAGAATGCCTTGGGAGGGTGGCAATATGATTTTTTTCAGTAATATTGAGAAATGCGTCAAGAATTAATACGCTTTCTGATGCTATTACATTACTTTGAGAAACACTCACACTCGGAAATGAAGCTCGAACGGACTCCTTTCGTTTGACAGACTATACATTACGTTTTCTGCACCATACGGCGCGGTGATGGTGATCGCACGTAGTATATACTATGACAATGACTGGCGCCGCAACGAGTAGCAATCCCAGAATTTTACACTATCATCAGAAATTTTAACAGCGGTTTTTATCAAACCAAGTACTGATTTGTTAATTGCTTTTGATGCGATTATAAATTCCAGATCTACTTTATTTTATTTGGATGTCTATTTGACACTTTCCACTGTTTTATAATTTGTTCTCTAAACTATTTTACTTACTTACTTTGTTGATTTACGTGCCGTGTACTGCATCTAGGCCAGAGGCACGATCGGAATGTGGGAGAGCTTAAATTAGAGAGTATAGGTGGATTAGTTTAAGAAAGGTTGTTAGGTTGTGAGAAGCTTTGAGAGAGTCGGAGAGAATATTTTGGAGTGTAAGTGGTTGGTTGAGAAGTGCTCTTTAGGAATTATATTGTGGGCAGCTTATAAGGAAGTGGTGTACAGTGATAGGAACATTGCAGTGTGAACAAATGGGGGCAGGTTGATTTTTAAGGAGATAACTATGGGTGAGTTTAGTGTGACCTAGACGCAAACGAGCGAGCACGACTTCTTCTTTCCTGTTTTTTGACGAGGAAGTACTCCAGCGAGATGTAGAGTTCCGTATAGCACGCAACTTATTGGAGGATGGTGTCGTTGTCCACTTGAGATTCCAAGAGTCTTGAACTGACTGTTTTATAACTGCTTGAAGATCATTAATCGGTGTGGGTAGTTGGGGATATGGTTTAAACTGTGATCCTTCTTTAGCTGCTAAATCGGCTAGCTCGTTTCCGGGGATGTTGACGTGAGATGGTATCCATGCGAATATGACTTGAACATTAGATGACACAATGGAGTGAATTATTTCTTTTGCTGTTGGATGTTGTTTGGGGTTATGCAAATCTTGTAGACATTGCAGTGCTACGAGAGAATCTGTACAGAGAATATAGGAGCTGATTCTATCCTCGACGATGGTATCTGTAATGACCATTTTGATAGAGTACAGTTCTGCAGAAAGAATTGAAAAGTGCGGAGGGAGGGAAAAACGAAGAATAATGTTGGTTGAAGAGGCAGCTACGCATCCGACTCCATATTTGTTTTTTGATCCGTCAGTAAATATCTTTTTGTGGTGAAGATATTGAGAAATCATATTGTTGAAGGAGTTTATTAGGATGTGTTTAGGAGTTCTGTGTTTTGAATACTGTGTAAGACTAAGATCCATTGTAACTGTATAGTCGCTCCAGGGTGGAATAATGGAGAAGTTGATCCGAGAAACAGGAGGAAGGTGTAAGTTTAGTGAAGAGAAGGAAGTTTGAATTTCTTGGAAGAAAGAAGGGGAGGAGGTCGGAATCGTTGCAGAAAAGGAGGGGAGATTTGGATTTGAAGAAAAGCGGAGGTAGGAGAAGAGAAGGAAGCGTTGTCTATATACATGGAGAGGAAGTTCGCCAGCTTCAACTAAAATGCTGTTTATTGGAGTAGTAGGAAAAGCTCCAATTGCAAGTCTGATTGCTGAATGATGAATAACGTTTAGTGTAGATAGCAGACTTTCGCTGGCAGAACTGTAAGCGGCTATTCCATAATCCATTTTTGATTTGATAATGGAATGATATATTTTTAGTAGCGATGATCGATTTGAGCCATAGGTGGTATGAGCAAGTTTTTTAATTAGATTGAGTTTGGTAATACAGTTAGCTTTTAGGTTGTTAATATGAGGTCTCCACGTTAGTCTGCTATCGAAGATTAGTCCGAGGTATTTTGCAGTGTCTGCTGTTTTGATATGTGAACCATTTAAATGGAGGTTGAGACTCTGCTTGCATTTGTTAATTCGACAGAAGTGAACTGCTGTTGTTTTGGAGGAAGAGATTTCAAAGCCGAATTTGGTTGACCAATTGACTAATTTGTTGACTGTCTCTTGTAGTATTTCCTCTCCGAGAGCAACATGAGCAGCCGAGATAAAGATGGTGAAATCATCAGCGTACAGTGCACAGTTAACTGGGGGGGAAATCTGTTTTACAATGTCGTTAATTGCGATGTTGAATAGTGTGGGACTTAAAACTGATCCTTGAGGAACTCCGGTGGATAGTTTGTAACATGATGAGACTGAATCTTTAATTCGAACATAGAATTGGCGGGAGTTGAGAAAATTTTGAATGAAAAAAGCCAGGTGACCTTGAATATTCCAGTGCTGAGGTGTTAACAGGATCTTGTTTATCTGAACTTGATCGAATGCTTTTACAAAGTCGAAAAACATAGTTAAATGATGGTGTTTGTCCGAAAAAGATTTTTGAATGGAATTTCTCAAGTGCACTAATTGATCTATAGGAGATCGACCGGTTCTGAAGCCACATAGTTTCTTTGTAAGTAAGTTTCTTGAGTCGAGGAGCCATAGTAGCCGTTTATTAACAATTCGTTCAAAGATTTTGCTAGTTACTGATGTTAAAGAAATGGGTCGATAGTTGTTGATGCAAGTAGGATTTTTGCCTGGTTTGAGAATTGGAATGATTTCTGCGATCTTCCATAATTTAGGAAAAGAATGCGTTGTCCATATTTTATTAAATATAGAAAGGAGGAAATTAATTGTGGATTCCGAGGAGTTAAGTAGCATAAGTGCGTGTACTCCATCAGGACCAGGGGATGAGATTTTTGTATCTTTAATGGCACGTTTGAGTTCATTGATTGTAATGAGTGAGTTGTAGGGCTCGTCATTTGATGAGAAAAATTGATGCTGGTAGTAGATGTTATTTGTATCCACGTTATTATCAGAAGAATTATATGATAGAATATCTGCAAATGCTGTAGCCATTAAATTTGTGTCAGTAATAAGGTGATTATTGACGATGATACAAGAAGGTGAAGACAAAAATGGTCTTCTATTTATACTTTGAATTTTCTTCCAGACTGCAGCCGAAGTGGTTTTGAGATCGATTGAGCTTACATAGTCTTGCCAGGACTTACGTTTAGCTTGTTTTAAAATGTATCGGGCTTGTGCCCGGAGTTTCTGGAAAGTTAAGTGATTTTCTAAAGAAGGTTGGGATTTTAATTTCTTCAGGGCTTTGCGACGATTTCTTATGACAACGGAACATTCTGCGGACCACCATGGAATAGAATTGGACCGGATTTTTGTTTTTGGTGAGTGTACATGGGCGTGTGATACTAGTTGATTTGTAAACCACTGAATGTGGGTTTCAGGATCTAGTTGGCTAGTATCTTTGGAATTCAAAGTGTGGGTTAAGGTGTGGTTGAAGGCTGACCGATCCATTCTTCGGTAGGCGTATTTCGGTTTTGGAGATGGAGAAGAAAAGTGTGGTTTCTTTGGGCGAATTGCGATGGTAGGGCGATGATCACTGCCACTCAGATCGTGGTGACCAAAGACTTGGAATTCGCCAGGAAGATCGGGAGACGAAAGTATAAGATCCAGATTAGACCAAGTTCTGAAAGAGAAATTATAGTGGATTGGTTCAGCAGAACGCATTATACCGAGGTTGTAGTTTTGAATTAGATTTTCCAATATTTGTCCCTTTTGGTTTCTCTTGGAACTGCCCCATGATGGGGAGTGAGCATTAAAATCGCCGCATAGAAAGAACGGGCGTGGTAGAGAAGTAATAATGCTGTTAAGATCTTCCATAGAGGTATTATTATTTGGGGGAAGATAGATTGATCCAATGGTGATTGGTGTAGACAGGAATATTTTTGCTGCAACAACTTCGATGGCTGTTTGAATGTGTATTTGCTCAAAATGTATTGATGACTTTACTGCTAATAAAACACCGCCAGACGCGCAAAGAGAGGATGACCGGTCTAATGAAAGTATGTTGAACGATGGGATATTAATACAGCAGTTTTGTTTTGTGTGAGTCTCTTGTAAACAGATAATGGATGGTTCATATTGATGGATGAGAACTTTTAATTCCTCTAAATGACTAAAGAAACCATTACAGTTCCAGCTTATGAGTGATTCTTTGTTATTTTTGAACATTGAATAATATTATTAATTTTGTTAAAGAAGAAAGGATGATTGCTGAAGTTAGGCTTATGATATTTGATTTTATGACGGAAGGGAAGAAAGATTAATGATGTCTTTTAGTTTCCGTTTTAGTTTAGTGAATTGAGTTTTTATCGATTTGGAATTTAAGAAAATGTAAGTTTCTTCGAGCATTTTTATTATATCTATCGGGGAGACATTGAATTCAGTGAGAGTTTGATTAATATCTGTAATCGTTTTTAAGGAAAAATTTGTAGCTGAAATTGGGAATTCTTTCTTTTTAAATTTTTCATTAATGATGTCTTCAATTGGTTTTATAAGATCTCCAATAGAAGGTTGTTCTATATCTTGTTCTGAATCATCTTCAGATAGATTAGTGATTGGCTTGTCAGGAGAGTGGGGCTTAGCATTGTCATTATATTTAGTTCTAATACATTGTTTTTTAGGTTTCATTAATTGTAAGGTTTTGAAAGGGACTGTATTTGTTTGAGTTTGATCGTTTTCTCCTGAGGATATCGTTGAAATGGTTGACGGTGGTGGACGTTTAGAAACGTTAGAGGAAAAGGCATTTATAACGAGGTGAGGTGGTGGTGACTGTTGAGAAGGTAGGGGAGAATCGATTTCCGTCACTATTTCTGAATTTTCTATTGAGTCTTCTACTTCTTCGTCAATAAACTGAAGACGATCATCTGCTTTATGTCCTTTTGTGCCACATCTAAAACAAGAGAGTTCGTCTGAAGAGAGAAAAATACGATAGGAGTGATCAGAATAAGTTAGGTTGAAGGAGCTTGGTAAAAAGGAAAGATCATTTTCCGATTGGATATATACTTGGCGGCGCCAACTTATGACATGAGAAAACATGTCGTCAGATGGATTGACACGTAAAATGGCTATTGGAGATGAAAGTTTTAATTTAAAAATATTCACAAGTACTTTTTCTATTTCTGAGTTTGGGATAATTGGCGAGACATTAGAAAGAATTAGTTTTTTTGGAGGTGTTTTGAGTTTCCTCGTTTTGATAAAACTATCTTCATGATTAAAGCCTCCATGTTCTGTTTGGAATTTTTCTACGAGATCTTTATTAGAAAGAAAAAGGATGACCCTGTTACCACTAACTCGGGAGGCGGCTATAATATTTTTAGCGCCTCCGACAAGATGATGGATAGAGAGGAGATAGTCGCGGATTTTAACTCCTTGAACGTGATTAAAAATAATTGCTTGATCTTCTTTGGGATATGTCATTGTAGTAATTGGAATAATTCGTTGTTTAATTTTATCTGCATAGGATGGACGGGTTACTTCGACGGAGGGATTCATGATAACTAGGAGATAAGGAGGTTAAAATCGATAATGTCTTTATCAACGAGCAACGGCTCGCCGATTAACGAAAGCGAAACGATAGTTTGAAAATTGACTTACCGCGCGCGGAGAAAGAGAGTGATAATAGTTTACAAAAACGATACGAGACCGGATGCGACGAACTCGAGAGAACGGATCACTTTACTGGAACGCGAAAAACACGTGATAGACGAATACTGCGTAACACGAGAATTTTCGAAATATTAAGATGAAACTATTGTCTACTAGCTACAAATTGTTTTAGTTTTTAAACATTGTTATTTTATTAATCTCTGTTTTTTGTTTTATAATTACATTTTACAATGTATTTAAGTTTATTTCTGTTTTGTTTATATAAGTTACTTTTTTTTTAGCAGTTTGTAACTTTGTAACTAAGTTTATGTTACGTTCTTGATCTTTAGGAACCTGTAATGTGACGTTCTAAAATATTTAGAACTTTACCGATAATACCAATCACTGCTTCGAATTATGGCTTGTTGTTTATTATATAGATTGTAGATAATTTTCAAAACTTTTATTTAAGCAATACAACAATATACAATTAATTTTTTTTAGTGCCAATTTATAACCGTTGTTGGCTTATCAAATTTCATTCAATTTTTTTACTATTTTCATGCGCAAGGAACTGTACTTTTAGGCTTAAAATACCGTGAGAAATTAAATCGCAAAAAATTATTTTTGAATATAATATAATAAAAAAATCAAAAAAATCAAAGATTCTGTCAAACAATAGTTTTAACAGAAAATTTTCTGCTGAAAATTGCTTTGTATTTCAATAATGTATTATGGACACTTTCATTTTAGACTGTATTATAAATTCACGTGTAATATTTTCAGAATAATTCTTTTTATAATATGATTTTTTATCGCCATAATAAAGAAATCATTAATCGCCAATTGATGGTGCTGTAATTGTACAGTTAAAATCTTTCCGTTCGATTACCATTATACTCAAAATCGTGCTACATTCGGGTAAGCCTCGTATAACAGCAATTGCTTCTCGTGTTGACACATTCGAGCGGAATCCAAATTAACTATCATATAGGTATTGGTTGACATACGTTAATAATCGTTGTTTTAAGATGCTCAATAGAATTTTTGACGCGTGACATATCAAGCTGATCGTTCTGTAATTTTCACAAATTTTTGCTATGCATATTTTTGGGATTAGAGTTATTGTTGATATACAGAATTCCTTCGGCCGATGCGTCCTTTCTATGATTTTATTGGTGATCTCATATAATCATTTTATTACGCCATTTTCTGCATGTTTTAAAAATTCTGTTGGTATATTGTCTATCCCTGGAGCTTTTTGAAATGGTAAACATTCTAGTGCGGATTGAAATTCCTCTTATAATGCTGAGTCGTTGTTGACTTTTAGTATGTTATCGGTGTATTGTGGAGCGGTCTACGCTGTCCAACCTGTATATAACATCTTCATGTAGTTTCGCCATATTATTGACTTTGCTGCGGTATCGCCGACTTCTTCTCCATTTATATTTTTTAAAGTTTTGCTATTGTATCCCAGTGTATGGTTTGTTAATTGTTTGACTTTTTTATTCAATAGATCGCTGCGTCCTTTGTTTTCCAGGTTTTCAATTTCCTCACATTGTTCATTCCATTAGTTCTCCCGTGTTTTCTTTCCTGCACTTTCGTAATATATATTGTTCCTTAGTTGTTTAACGATTTCTTGACCGTGATTGGATTTGTCGTCTTTATAACGCCGTTTCTTATCCATTAATTCAAGTGCGTCATTACTGATCCATGGTTTTTGTGCTTCTCTCATTCTTTCGCCAAGTATCTTTTTAGCTGAGGACTTAATTACTTTTTTTTATTATTGACCAGTTTCCGTCTATATCTTTATTGAATTTCTTCTATTCAATTTGTCCAATGAGTCTTCTGTTGCATTTTTAAAAAGATTACTGACTAAATTGTTTCTTAATTTTTCTACGTTTTATTTTGGAGGTCTTGTTCGTTTTTTTGGTGTTTTCATCTGTAAACTTGTGTTCACTATTACAAGCGAATGATCAGTGTCTGCATCAGCTCCTAGTAATGTCATCGATTTTTTCACTTGGTTCGATATCTTTGTTTTTCGAGAATATAATCTAACTGATGTCTACGCATATCACCGGGTGTCTTCCAGCTATATCTTCTTCGATTGTGTTCAGTGAACCAATTATTTGTTATAACGAATCTATTAGCGCAAAAATCTATTAATCTCTGCCCTTATTTATTTCCTTTTTTAAGTCCAAAATTACCACACGTATTTCCATTGCAGTTCTCTTCAAATACCGCGTTAAAATCACCCATTATGATCAAATTATCATCTGCTGGTAATCCTGTTGTGATTGTGTTTCGAAAACGTAATATGTTTTTTCTATTACGTCATCCGAACTAGAAATTGTTGTCATGTAACATTGAATAACTGAAATTTTTGCCGGTTTGCAATTAAACTTTGCTACTATAAATCTCTTTGTTTGCTTACATGATATAGTTAAGATTTTGTATAAGAGCAAAATTCAAACCCATGGCCCAGAAAGGTTGGCCACCGAGGGCACTAATAGCCACCACCTTCCGAATACTAAATTAAGAACAAAAAACAGCGAATTAATAAAATAGACGTATTAAATGTGAAAACATTAAGCACAGAAGAATGATTTTTAGAGTTAGAAAACGTCCTGAAACGTAAGGATTTAGATTTATTGGGTTTAGTTGAAATGAGAAGATTTGGCGAAGACATTTTAGTAAGAAGAAATGGAACGGCTTTCTCCTATAAAGAAGAGACTAAAGGGCAAAGGGGTGTTGGATCTATAATGTCAAAAAAACCGTTTTAAAGGTAAAATAAAGGAAATACAGGGAATTTCGGACTGAACTTTCACAGTCACTCTTGAAATTTATTCATTGTCTGAGTATGACAGTGATACAGATATATGCTCCAACTTCTGATTCGACAAAAGAAGAATGTGATGATTTCTACCAGCAAATTCAGTGTACAATAGAAAAAACAAAAAGTAATACTCTGGAAAAAATACTAATATTAGGAGATTTCAACAGTAAAATTGGGTTTAGACAGAAGGGAGAGAATGAATTAATGGGCCCTTACGGATATGGAAAACGTAATTCAAGAGGGTTAAAACTATCGGAATTTTTGGACTTGGGTGTCGCCAAATGGAAAATATAAAAATGAAATTGATTTCGTTCAAATAAAGGATATATTAGATACATACAAAACATGAATACTGGTATACTGGAATTCCATACAGATCATATAGAGTAATCACAACAACTTTAAAAACAGAAAAGAATAGAAGGAAATTAATAATGAAGGAATCGTGGATAAGGACCCTAAAAACACACAAGGGATCAAAGAGTTTAATGTAAGTTTAAAGAAATATGTAAACTCTAACAAGATGGACGATGTAAGGCATGGTGTACAAGATTACTACGATATTGTCTCCGAAACATGTCGATGCAGTAATTTTTAATAATAAATTTATGTTTCTAGTCAATGTTCGTTATTACTGTTATGTTACGTAACCAAAGATACCGCAAATACTAAACATTTAAAAAGCATTATACAATATAGTATGTACACTTGGATGTACGCGAACGGATAATTCGTGAAAAAGTAACAAACGAGCGGTACACTTACTTATACAAATAAACAAATAGACACGATGTCAGAATTGAGTAATATCATTTTTTTTTTTTTTTTTTTTTTTTTTTGTATTAATAAATATGTTTTGAAATTTTAAACTACTGTTTAAATAATCAACCTATATGATTAATTAGTAATTAAACATGTATAGAATATAACTAATTTCTATTACTTGTATATTGATACGAATCAGGGTTGGTGACGCGATCTTTCGACGACTATCTAATAAATGTGCAGTTCTGTTTTTATTATTATTTTGATTTTCGAACGTCGTTGATTCTCGGCTCTGGTCAGTGTCTTTGCGTACGTGGCATCCGTGTGTGCGCGTGGACTGCGGCACGTGCCAAAATATCGTACTACATCGAGCGGTAATAAGAGACAGAGCCGGCTCAGGTAGATTGAATGCGATAAGAGTGCTGCATTGTTATCTTTCGACTTTTAAGCGAGTGAGAAATTGGAGGAGGGTGGTACGGCCGACCGAAATTAAACAATTAGTTGAACGCGTTCATTTTCGGCCCGTTTACACAAATTACTTTAACTTTCATTTTTCGAATATATATATATATAAAGCCTAATGCTCGCTGTCGTCTAGGAGTCGTAAATTGGCCGCGATATATTTATTTTGTTTAAATAAATAAAAATTAAATAAATAAAAAAAGGATTTAATTAATTTTTCTTCATAACCGTTACATTGCACTTCAAATTAGTCTAAGCCTTCGATTCAAATTAGTATTTTGCTTTACTGTTTTAAATTATCATTAGAAAAGATCTCTGAAATTTATTAAGATATTAAATTAAAATAGTAAAATAAAAATAGAAGTTTATTCAAACAAATTTTCTTACATACTAAATAATTATAGTTATTGTTAACTTTCATACGGAATCCTCAGCGCATGAAACCTCATGCTTGACTGAACTTGTTTTTGTCTGTTACGTTCCTTTTCCGTCCGGTTTTTCCCTTAATCGACAGCGCTGGTATTTTTTCACTATCAGTAGGCTAGTATGTTCGTCTTCTTGATGAGTGGATTTCACATGAGTTAGTATTTAGCGCTTTAATAAGTTCCCTACCCTCAGGAGTGATCAAACGAGATCCCCCCACGTAGTATGTTTAGCATTGAAGTCTCCTCCACATATAAAATGGTTACCCTATTTGCTGAAAAATTTCTTCAAACTTTTCCTTTTTGAAAGCGTGTCTTGGTGGACAATAAATTGCACAGATATTGAGTTAAATATTGTTATAACTTTCAGTTATTGCAATACTTTGAAAGTAATGTGGCACAAACTTGACAGGCCATAGCTGCTCGCGCTAAACTTTTGCATCCATTATTGGGACTTAAACACGAAAAGACGTATTTATTTAACCATGATTGCGCCGATTTTATGGTTTAGAATTATATGGTTCCACTCGTAGAAGTAATCTTAACAAAATTCAGTAGCAGCAGTCCAATATACTCAGTACAATTACGTCTGCACCGTTTTACGTTTCCAACGTAACATTACATAATGAATTAAACGTTCCGTTCGTCCGATAGACTTCTATATTCACCAGTATCAAAAATTGTTCGCTAAATTTCAGCATAGCAGTAATCCCAACATTAAAAAAATGTATTCATCTGAACTTCTACACAATCCGCCTAGACGACTGAGAATGAAGTGGCGCAGGGACGCTCTCCCGATTACCTAACAGCTGGAAAAGTTCACACACGATGTATCTCCAACATATCAGTTCTTTTTTTTTAGTTACTATGATAGTTATTATCGTATTTACAGATTTATTGTATCTCAATTTAGTATCTCATCGGAGAGAATAAATTAATATTAAATTTAAGTCAAGATCACTGTTGTTTATGGTAAGATTACCGTTACAATCAAAAAAGAAAAAAAAAAAAGTAATTATTTTCAATACCTTGAGTTAAATAGTGTTTAATGCTATCCTTAACTAGTATAGCACAGCTAGCGTGGATGTTGCTATGTGGATGATTCACATTATATGTTGTATAACCATTAATCCTAAAATAGGTATGGCTGGTAAAGTAAGTTTTTGATGTTAGCACAAGATCAACACTTTTATGTTTAATATAGGTTTCTAGTTCACTTCATGTTCCTGGACTTATTAATCATCGATTATGGGTTGTTTTTCAATTCACCAATTCTTTCAACAAATTAAGAAGTTAGAAAAAAATTAATAAAAGCGGAAATTATAAAATGCTTTTTTACAAAAAATAAATACCGACTTCAAGGTTTATTATAAAAATTTAAAAATGCACTAAAAAGTAAAAAATAATTACTCCCGATAAAATATATATATCAGAGTGATATAACTTAAGGTGATATCGTAATTCTTATACAACATTAACTTTTTGGAGTTGGAATTAAATTCATGTTAGGAACAATTGAATCAACATTTAATGCAGTTTTTAATTATTCTTTTAATATGAATTTGATGCCAACTCCAAAAAATTAATGTTGTATAAGAATTACGATATCACCTTAAGTTATATCACTCTGATATATATATTTTATCGGGAGTAATTATTTTTTACTTTTTAGTGCATTTTTAAATTTTTATAATAAACCTTGAAGTCGGTATTTATTTTTTGTAAAAAAGCATTTTATTTTTTACTTTTTAGTGCATTTTTATTCAATTAAATTAAAACATTTATTTCCACGGTAAAAACACCAAAAGCTACATTTCCATGGTAATTTGGCAAATTTATAGTATTTTAAGTCAAAAATCTAATCCGACGGTGAAAAAAATCGTGAATGAAAAGCATCCAAAAAGCTTCAATCTACCGCATTATTAAGGATAACTCAAAAACTATCGGTCGGACCTTGATCAAATTTAAATGGGACCACATGACAAACGCCACCTTTCAAATAAAAGAAGAATCATCAAAATCGGTTCATCTAGAAGAAAGTTCTGTGGTAACACACATAAAAAAAAAAAAAAAAAAAAAAAAAAAATACAGTCGAATTGAATACCTCCTCCTTTTTTGAAGTCGGTTAAAAACTCAACGATTTTGCAACCAGGTAATTTACAACGGGATATAAAAGACAGGTTTTAAGCGATCGAAAACCAAGTACATAGTGAACAAAAAAAAATACGAATATATAGATTTGAATAACTCGAAACATAAAAGCAACAAATGCAGAATTGTTTTTTTTCTTTTTCTTTTTGTTGCAATAATGACAATGGCGGCAATCGGGGGATAAAGATAAGTAGAAAAGAAATGCATTTGTAGCAAAAATATTACTGTTTGTGTGTTTTTTGGAAAACAGTTTTTAACCCTTTTTCACCCCTTAAAGTTCGAATTTTCAAAAAAGCGTTCTTATTTGACATCTTCAGTACATAAGTAATGTTCATGTAAAGTAAAATTTCAATTATCTCGTGTAAACGGTTTCTGCTGTAGCGTGATTTTTGGTTTTTAAAAAGCGATTTTCTGAATTTTTATCCCCCGTTTCACCCCTTAAAAATTCGAATTTTTGAATGCATTTTTAGATGGTGTCAGTACATAGTATGGTTGTATTAGGTGCCAATTTTCAGCTTCATAGACTCCTATTAGTTGCAACGATATGTTAGTAATTGCTGTGTCTTTCAAATATTTCCCGATTTTCGCTTTTTCATATATATATATATATAGATATTGTATAAACAATTCAGGTAGTTCACTTTTTTTACCCGTGACCAGAGTGAATGATGATGGATAGCACTGCTATTATCATATTTTTGTCAAGATGGGCCTAATAAGTGCTTTATATTGAATTAATTTGTTATGAATATTTAAAAAGGATCTACGATGGAACATCAATGGCGCAGATAGCGCGATTAGTTTTAACGTTAGCGTGATCGATATGTTTATTAAAGTTTAGTCTTTTGTCTAATGTCACGTTGAGGTAGTTGATCAGACAAAGGAACATCTGTACCTTGTAAGTGCACTTTCTTAGGTATCAATGAGTACCTACGAGAAAATAGAATCGCCTCAGATTTAGCCGGATTAATAGAAATGCGTCATTATATAAAAAAAAAACGAAGGACGCGATCAACCCCAAGTTGTAGCTTGTTGGCGATCGCGTTATTTTTCTAAGTTGGCAAATAAAACGATTACGATCGTGGAATCACACGTTGGAAAAAATAGGACGTGGCCATTTGAAGAGGTTAGATTTTAATATGAATAGTAACGAAAATGCTGCTAGCAAAAATCAGATACGATTGTATTTTTTGCTTTATATGTAAAAACACGGCCTATACAAAAAAATTCTATATCAGTTTTTTGACCCCCCCCCCCCCCCCATCAATTTGTTTGTAAAGAATTATAGATAGTGCGGTTTTAAAAATGTTAACTAAACAGATCGAGGTTTCTTGAAATATGGTAAGCAAACACACTAGCGGAGAGGAGGAGACTTTTACTTTTGTTGCGTTTGTTTACATACATTCGTATAGTGTGAGAATTTATTTATCTTTAAGATATACATTTCACCGTTTTTCTAGAAATCGTAAATCTAATTGGGTGCCATAAATTTTGAAAAAAATAAATTACTAATTTTATTTTATTAAAAACAGGAACTAAAAAGAATAATAGAAAAATAAATAAATAGAAACGAACAAGTAAAAAAGGTGCAATTAAGTAAACACAAAAAAAGTACAAGCGTTGCTTGTTTGCATTCGACAAAATATTTACACGACACGTAATTTATATATAAATAAATGTTTACACATGCGAACAAAATATGCGCACGGATCATGGAACATAATTATATACCGGTTAACATTGAAAAATCAGTGTAAAATCAGTGTTACCAGTTCGGCGGGAAATGAGGTCATGGTTTAAAAATGGCTACTTACGTTATTTGCACTAAATTACATAATTTCCTTCGCACTGTTGCAGTTTTTATTTTCGGTTTTATGCTGATATCAAATCGCTGTTTTTTTTTTATAACGACAGTGAATTCAAAGTTAAATATTTACTTAGTTCGACCTATGTATGCTGATGGAATGGTTTGATAGGAATGTTATCTCGTAATTTAAAAAGAAAATCAAAATATTTTGTTGCAGAACCAACGATTCATTTAGTAAACAAAATTTCGTTTTGATAATAAACAAATGATTTTAACAGTGATAATAAACGCAATAAAATAATCTCGGAAACTTAACATATTTTCTGTCAGGTCCTTTTTAAAACTGAATAAAATTCCAAAAAAAAGGAAAAAGCTACCCCAAATGTAGGATCATTCTGACCGAAAGTATCATTTTTTTTCTCTTCCGGTGCCACTTCTGTAGTAATTCTTGCTTATAACTAACTCCGAATTTTTTATTCTAACAATATTCTGTCACATACCCCAAAAAGGAAAAAAAACATATATTTTTTTCTTCTCGATTTTAAAATGATACTGATGAAAATGGTAAACTTCAGTTCGTTAAATTAAGGAAAAAATTGCATTACAGAAAATACACGACTTTTTCCTTTTAGGATATCGGAGATGTACACCACAAAAATGACATCAATAATTCGTCATGGAATGAAGTAAATAAGGCGGAATGGTGACGTCAAATGCGCTATATTCTTTATATATATATAATATATATATACACATACATATATGCACAACAAGAAGATGTAAATAAGCCCATAACCTGTTTGTTGAAATTTATAAATATTAGATAAGCAAATTCTTTAATCTTCTTCCTCTTCCTTGTACCCTCGAGAGAACGTGGTGGTGTTATGAAACTGCCGCATCTGTCATCTATCTTCAGCTACCATTAATGCCGCATGTATGCTCAAAACCAGTTAATGATTTTAACTGATCTACCCAATGTGTTCTTGGTCTATCTTTTGTCCTCTTTCCGTTCATTTTTCCAGTAATAATCTGGTGCCGTAGAGAGTTTGCGTCGCGCGCGACATGCTCGAAAAAACTTAAAAATCTTTTTCTTAACGGGAAAGTATTGCAGGAAAACCCAAAAGGAATAGATGATATGGATGTGAATAAAATTTGGCAAGAAGCAAAGGAATTTATACAGTCGGCTGTAGTGAGTAGTACTAACAATAAGAAGGAACCATTAAAACAGCGAAAACGCTGGATATCGAATGAAATACTAAAATTGATAGAAAACAGAAGGGAGATAAAACGAACCAACTCGGAACAGCGAGCACAGAGAATGAAAGAAAGTAATAACGCAATCAGGACAGCATGCAGAAAGTAACGAATCAAAAAATCTATAAAAAATGGTCAAGACGCTTACTACGAGTAAAGACCTTAAACCAGGAATCGAGGCAATACAAAACGTTAACTGCGATCCTGTAACTGATCCTCTTATGATTGCGGAAGTTTGGAAGCAATATTGTGAAGAGGAAATATTCACAGACAGAAGCACGAATAGTTTCGGAAAATATCAAACTGATAATATTGATCTTGAACCACCAGTACTACGAATGGAATTAACAAAAGCAATAAAGAAGATCGAAATATGTAAAGCTGCTGGAGCAGATGGCATTACAATCGAGGTCATAAAGTCCATGATGGATAAGTTGGAATTGATATTATGCATAAACTACGCTGTAAAATATGGAAAACAGGGAAATGGCCTGGTTTTTTATCTTACTAATACCTATTTATAAGAAAGGATCCGCACTACAATGCAGTAACTACAGACTGACTACATTAATGTCGCACTCCAGCAAAATCATGTTAGCAATTATAAATAGCAGTTTGAGATCGTTCTTAATAAAGGAAATTTCCCCGGAGTAGACAGGCTTCATGCCAACCAAGGGTACCAGAGAACGGATTATCAATGCAAAACAATTGATAGAGGAAGCCCGTGAGTTCAATGTGATGATGTACATATATGGGCTTTAAATTATGGTGCATATAGGAAAGTATGAGAGCACCCGAACACCGTATATGTTTAATAAAGCAATTATATGGAAATAACTCAGCTACTATGTTTGCGAATAGTGTGAATCTAAATTCAGGCTAGGAAAAGGAGTGAGGCAGGGTTGTTTTTTGTCGCTACCGCTGTTTAATATTTGTACAGAATACATTATGCGGCGAACATTGATTGATTAGGTTGACGCAGACTTAGAAAGATACAACCTTCTCATTGAACACGAAGCTGAATTTGTTAAATTGCCTAATCTTTCCAATCGCCATTTATGCAGACGAAACCTAGTCCTTTACTATGGAAGATATTAACAGGATTGGTGGATTTGAACTCTGGGTGTATAGAAAATTGTTAAAAATATCATGGTTGGACCGTAAAATGAATGCTTACATTTTCAACAAGTTGGATATACAGATGCACTTGGTAGACGAGATAAGGAAATTTCTTAATAACAAACAATAAATAAGTATAAATTAATGTACTTCAATAGAGTAAAATTAATACCTTAATTTAACGAAACGTTTTATGACATCAGCTAACAATGCAAGGTATACTCAATTATGCCCGAAAACGTTTCCTTAGATTGAGGTATTTATTTTAATTTATTAAAGTAAATTAATTTACAAGTATTTATTGTTTGTTATTAAGGGGTATTTGTTTATTTTATATTTATAAACGTGAAGTTATATTTTATATTAAAACTATAAGAAAATTCTACGGTTCTCTACCAGTAGGTTTCTAAAAGGTATCCAATATGTCCGCTTATCTCGCACGGTATCTTCCTTGTCGATTAACTCCCTCTTTTCTCTCTTGAATGATATGTAATAGTACTTGCTCACCAGATAGCGCCACCAAAAATTCTATAATTTTCATTGTGATATTGCTGTATAGATTTGTTTTCACTCATGGTTTATTGATTTTTCTTTTCAATCTATGTAATCTGCATTTGCCACCGGGTCCGCATCGCAAAAAATGCGCCTTTTTTTCACCGCTCGAATGGTGCAAGTCTCCTTGAGAATGCGTATTTAGAAAAAACTACGCAGTGTACAAGTCATCACATTGATAATTGTAGTATACCTTTCCGGTATTTTGCTCAGTCGGATATGGTATTTTAAGTGCTAGCAGAATCCTTTTTTTTTTTTTTATTTCGGCCCCTGGACGTCGTTATGTTCCGTTAGCAGGGATCTGAAGTACACATAACGCATAATACTTTTATATCTTGTGTTTTTGAGGGATCATATACATTCCGTCAACGACTGCTTTTTTGATTTTATTTTTATGAGTAGCCGTACTTGTAATTTACAACTTTCCCTTCTTCAGTACTATTTTTCGAGAACTTGTCGTTTAGGAGCAGTGGCGGCGGGATATAGCGCCTTACAGCTTTTCTGGTTTTGAAATATCTTGATTCTAACTCAAATCGCTTCCGGGTTTATTCAGCCGGAAACAAATGGGCAACCGAGAAATCTGAGGAAGTGAAGGCGACCAAAAAAAATGAATCCGCTGTTGTTAGTATCGTTAGCTAAGCATGTTGTAAACGTAGCTCCACAACTACCGACATTCGGGGCCGGAAATGTGAGATAAGCGCGTTATTCTACTTATTCTCAAGACGAGAGACACGTTTGTTGTTTTTATAAAGTTGTTTTTCTAAGAAGACTAAGCGTTTTCTGGCGCTTTCATCTGAATCATTTCAAGCCGTAATTGTTTCGCCCGATAAGATTATTTCAAGTACTTCGGAGTAATCACGAAATATTCGTAACCTCACTAGGAGACAGCATTCCCGTGCTATTTTTATTGGTCGTCCGATACTGAGAATTTTCTCATGTCTCTCTCCACGTTCCACAAAACTCCCGTCTACTCTTTCGCTAGTTGCGCCTATTTATATATTGATCAGTTCATTTCTGCGTCATTCTTTTCAATCGAGGAGATTTTTTTTCAGTCCTAATAACAACGCATATCTAAACGTCTTAAACTGCCGGATTGATACTACTGACTGCGGAAATTAATGTGTATCAACATTACCCAAATATACGTAGGCGAATTTATTATTGAATTCACCTTCCAAAGAACATTATTGGATGGGCTATTCGAGGATAAGGAAATATTAAGGTCGCCTCCTTATACAGTCTGGCCATAACGGACAGTCCGACACAAAAACACAGTTGTAAAATATAAACAACGCGATGGTCCTTTACTTTGCAATATCCTCTTTCTTTCCTCAGCCCATCATTCCCGACTATGGTCAGACATTTATTCTTCTTTATTTTCTAATCCTGTTTCTCGTTATCTTCAAATACAACCGGTTCCCTGTACTCAGCCGTGGTTTCACTTCTTATCAGCGCTCCGCGATCGTTTCTTTCATCAGATTGCGATTTAATCACTCTCTTCTCCTCTCTTCACGTTTCTGTTTTCCCTGTCGTCCTCTCTCGATTGTCCCCTTCACGGTTCTATCTCTACTTCCATATGCGATGCAAACCACATCTTCTTTGAATGGCCCGCCCTTACTTCTGAACGCTTTGCTTTGTACTCTAAAATCGTAGCATTGGCTCTTCCTGCTCCTTATAATTTTTGCTCTATCCTTTCCTTCCCATCTTCAGTTATATTATTTGTACTTTAGCTCTAATCATCTTTTAATTTAACTCTTTTTTTTTTAAATTTTTGTAGCTTCTGAGTCAAAGCCTTTGGCATGTCTCAAAAAAAAAAAATATATATGTATATATATATATATATATAAACAAGATTTAGCTCAGGACAATATGTACATTATTCTCTGAATGGACTGAAATAGCAGATTACTGATTTTAATGCGAAACTTACCGCTTACTTAAGAAGCTGCTTGCGTAGTTGTCCCGAAGAATACATTGCATACGCACGCTAAGGCTCTTTAATTTTTGATTATACATTTTGCTCTGCATCCTGCGAGCGGTGGATTCGAAAGAAGGAAATGGTTCTAATACAAAGAGGGCAGCGTTTATTAACCATTTTTTACATTTGATAAATGACTGGATGAGATTAAAAATTTTGAATGTTTGGATAATTTGTCTTTTTTTTTCATATTTGAACATTGCCCGGCGGAAATAGCGTAAACATTTGAATGTCTAAAATTCTTTTAAGGCGAAATTTTATTTTTTGAATAAAAAATATATAAATATTAACTATATTAGTTTAGTAATTAAAAATTTCTGTCTGCCGCGGTGGCCAGTGTAAATCTTTTAGATACACCTCTCCCTTTGGCTATCCCGCTGCGTGCGACGACGTTTTTGGCGTTGTTTGGACATTTTTTTAGCTTATTTTTATTTTATTAAATAACGAAAAGAAAACAAAGTGATATAAACATTTCTAAGAAAAAAAGAAAACTGTATAAATTTTTAGCTCAAATTCATGGATGAAATGAATGCCGTTTAATAGTGAATGTATAAACTCTGTTGCCGTGCCAATTAATTGCCATGTTCCCGATGGCGGATTTCCAAGCGAAAGTATGAAAAATTTTCACTCGTAAGACCGGAGTTATATATAAATTATTATAACACACTGAAACACATACACATATTCCTTCGGTAAACCATTTTGGTCGTTCGTTTACATTAAAGTTCCCAGTATCGACTTATATCCTCACCGACTCCCCTTGTAATTGTTTACAACTTTTATATGTGCAGAAATAAATATATTTACGCGGAAATTTAGATTTTAAGCGCGACAAGGGGCCTTCTCTTTTTCTATTTTTATTTAACGTTTAATTTTTTCGTTTTTTCCAACTGTAGCTCATTGGAAGGGGAATCCTCGTGAGATTTTTTTTCAGAGCTGTTTTCAGATTGAATACTAAAAAAAATGTTATACATTTTTTAACAAAACTATTAAAATTTCTTCCATCTATATTTTTCAGCGCCTTGTCATCTTTTTTGCAATTAACGATGTAAATCGTAAGGAATATTGTTTCTAATTTGAAAAATCCAACCCCTTTAAACTGCTATATACAATTATTACAATTTATTTTAACGCGTTTCTTCTCCCGACCATCACCTATAATTAATTGTGAAAAAAAATTATCTTCCCAATGGACATTAATATTTTTACACGAATATTGCAAATTTAGAACAATCATTATATCATTATTATTATTATTATTAAAACATTTATAATTATTTAAAATCAATCGTATTTTTTTTTATATTTTTCAAAATTTTTGTGCGCCGGTTTTTTTCCATTATTTTTAATGTTTCGAATGTTTTGGATTAGACGACTCTAATCGTCGCTATTAAAATATTTTATTTTAATTAGAGTGTACAGTTTAAAAAATTATTACAAATATAACTCTTACCAGTTAAAAATTTGCTCTTCTCTAGTAGTCGTTAGCCTCTTAAGACCTCCTTTGCCACCTTTTCACTCTGACAAACGTATGACGTAAAAGTCGCACTTACTATTTCTTGAATCGCACCTTTCCACCTAGTTGACAGTCTTCCACGAAGGCGCCTCCAATCAGGAATTCTGTGAAATTTTTTCTTCGCATACTATGTCCAAAGTATTTATTTCGTTAGTTTCTGTTTCAGTCCTCTTATCTCATTGCTACGTTAGTTTCTTTAGCTGTCCAGCGTATGTTTAGCATTCTTCCCATATCTCAAAGTTGTCGATGCGTTTTCTATCGAGGGCTTTTATCACATTCACGTTTCTGACGCATAATTAAACACGGAAAACAATACGTAAAGTGCTGGTTTCATTTTAATTGTGTTTGTACTTGACGTACCTCGCCGTTGGTATTACATGTTAGCTGAATTCTACTTTTAACCTCCGTAGCTGAAGCACCTATGTATTCAATAAGTGAATCCGAGTACGTATATTTCAGTATAGCTTTGTACCCCTCAAGCTGTCTCTCATTATTACGTTGTCAATAATTAAATAATACAGCTCTTGAAAATGAATTTGTTCATTCATCTACAAGTTCGTCTGTTCATCGATTCTAAATCCAAAAAATTAAATTACTAGACCCGTTCTTTAAATTGAGAATGTTAAATTGCTTTCCTTTATCGAAATCGAAGCGTATTAAACTGTTTTGGATGTGTTCATTCAACAATTTTCCCAGTAGAAGGCTATAGAATATTCTATACGATATTAAGTCATTCGATACACAGATGTGTGCCGAATCATCGATTAAACGATTTCGATGTACCAAATCTTTTTTCGGTACACCCACAGCAAACTAAAATACAAAAAGGTGGGAGTCACGATCAGTGCGCGCAGTACGAATTCCACTTTCTCGCGTAATCTGGTGATCAATAATGTAGTTTATAGTGATCTACGGCTATTAAATATTCTCGTGTATAAGCCTGCGCATTGAAATTTTGTCTGCGTATTAAATTTTCTATATCAAAAATAAAACACTCGAAATACAAATTTTAATAGTTCCGTAATTATAAATAATTATTTTTACTGCGCGAAGAAAAAGGAGTAAATGACGTCATTTATTTTCATATTTAATCGGCTGGTTTTGTAAAATAATTATAAAAATGAAGTTATTTAGAATAGCGGCTAAAGTATATATTTAAAGCGCTTGAATGGCAACTATTGTGTTTCTCAAGAAAGATACGGGAATGTGTAACAAGTCATTTGTGGTTAATTAAAAAAAAAAAAAAAAAAAACAAACAGGTAGTGTTAAGTTATAGGGAAACTATAAAGGAAAAATTGCAAAAACGGATTTAGTATCTCGAGATATAGACGATAACGCGTCAGTGGCGGATCCACGAGGGGAAGCGAGGGATAGAGCACATTTCCCCTGATGTCTTACAATGGAGGAACGTGTGTAATTTATACTATAAAAGATTTGTATAAATGTTATACCTATGGATTTAATTATATAACTTAATAATTAATACTGTTTTCTAGTAAAACTATTAATGTTACGTTTTTATATTATTTTAAACTTAACCGTCATCGATCTTTTGCCTTTCTTATTTATTTTCAATTTTTGTTTTGCAATTTTAATTGAAAATAGAGTTCAGTGAGAAATACATAAATATTTTTCTTACTTGCTCCTGAATTCGGATCGGATTACTAACAAAAATAAAAAAGAAGTAAAGTCTAATAAAAATACCATCTTCCTATTCTTCCTAGTAATTCACCACTCAAATTCTAACTACCATATTTTAGGTATAATTTTATAATTTCGTTTTATTTTTCACCAATAAAAATTAAACAAAATTTAAATTAAAAATTGTAATAATTACGTATTTCTAAGACATTTTTAAATTTCTAAAAAGGTCGCTATTTGATTTTCTTTATAAAACAAGGGGTATTTCACAAATCTACTGTCTACCGCATAATTACGTAATTATGTAATTTTTCTCCCCACTGGATCCGCCCCTGTACCACGTACAAGATTATTATAAGAGAATTTCTTTCATTGCAAGATGATTATATTTAATATAAAGGCGGTCTAAATGCTCAAAACTATATAACAAACTTTTCGTTATGCTTACGACAAGAGATGAAAGATGCTTTTAATATTTGTAAATTTGCATTTAGCTGAGATAAGTGTAGCGAGATGTGTATTAAATGCAACCATGCAGTTTAAGAATTTAAGAATTAACTGTAATTTACTGTAGTTACTATCGGAAATCGAGTAGCAAACGCTGTAAGCATTTTATGTGACAGTAATTTATTTCCATTTTTGTACGCTATGTTTACTGGAACAGTGTACCTTTACTTGAATTACAATTATTACATATCACGATTCGGTAGCAATTCGAATAAATTTTGGTTCATTTAAGTTTTTTCTTAAGCGTTTATTTTACACGAAATAAACTTTTTTTTTCATCTTTCAATATTATATAAGATTGCAACTTAATCCGTCAAAGAGTGGTATATTTGAGTGCGCAGACCTTTATTGCGCAAATGTGCTTTTTGGTCGGTGATGGATGAGATTCTCGAAAACGATTGCAAAAGCTGAGACTGCTTTTATCTTGTAGTTTCTTGTTGCATATATATATATATATATATATATATATATAAATTACAATGTAATTCTTAGGCTACCCCCATTAGAAAAAATGTCCGAATTTTATGTAACGCAAAATGTCCCAAAAAAATGTCGTAATTTTATGTTATATTTTATAGGATTTTTGTTATTGTTATTTAAAAAATGTCACAATTTTATGTAACGAAACAAAGTCTTAATTTTATATAATGGAAGTTAAATGTTAGGATAGGATTTTTGTGATTATGTTATTTTTTTTGTGTTGATGCCACTAAGAATTACGTTGCAAATTTTGATCATTTTATACAAAGTATAGAAGAGAAAGAGACAGAAATGAAAGCAAGAGCGGTCAAGGGGTACAGCCCCTTGCGAGGCCAAAATGGCCGAGTTTATATATATATATATATTAGGGGTTTTGTAATATTTATAAACTCGGTTAATAATCGTTTACAATATTAGGATGTACAAAAATTTAATATTAAAAAAAATCTATCATTTTAACGCGACATAGAGCATATACGCGAAAAGAATTAAACGAAGCAAAGCAGAAAAAAATATTTGTATCGTATTCGTTTACTAAAACACATATATTTTGCATAACGTAATAATAAATCTCGAGCCTGTTCTAAAATCGGTCCGACATATTTTCTACACGGACGTAATTTCCGAATAAATGATAGTGTTACTATTAAAACTATCGCATTTACAATTATCGTCAGAGTTTTTGCAAGTGTAAAAGAGCACGAACAACAATAATATATTGTTATCATTTTTTTTCATGAGCATAACCGATTAATTTTTCTTCAAAATACCCAAGCAATATGCGCATCACATTATCCTTGACGTAATAACCTATCGATACATTTTGTTACTACAGGCGAGAAGACCGGTAAAGCTGTTAAAGTGCGTTCCCCCCGTAATTGTTCACAGATGTCTCTTCTCTTTAATCGGAATGTTTGAAGTTTGATAATCAGCCGATATTTTTGATATTATTGATATTTGAACCGTCATTTTTCTGAGCAATTGTTTTAATTATTCACTGTCCCCGCATATTGAGCTTTCGAGAATTTTTTATCCTTTCATTCGATAATTGCAATTAATCTGTTTCGTTTCTTTTTTATTATAGCCTGATTACATTAATATATTTTTTTTGTTTATAATACTAAACTTTGAACGGTCAATCTTGCCGCCTCCCCCAAGATGAGGGCTTCCTTAAGCTGATCTATTTTGGATCTGTGTAGTGTGTTGTTCACAACAACCGCAAAAATAATTTTTTCCTTTTTTTTCTCCCGATAGTAGCGTGTATCTCTCCATATGAAGTATAAATACTTTGGCGTGCAATTTCTGAATTTTTAATTATTTTAGAATTTCTTTGTTTGAAGACATACAATTCGGGATTGTATTTGCATTTCACGGAGAATTATAACGTGCGAGCTATTATTTTCCGCCCACGTTGCAAGTGCCCACAGAAATATGGGGGGGTCAGTCGGTCTGGCCTCTAAATGCGAACGAACGACAGACACCGTCACTATGGCAATATTTGCAACCGGTAATTATTGTCGTTAGCGCCATCGCTTTTCCAGCTACATATTTATTATTAACGCAAAAAGCGAATTCCGAATTTCGGAAGCGACAGTGAAATTTCGGCGATGCCGGTATCAACAGTTTTAAGGGTTTTCATTTACTGGAGTAGTTTGTTTACCAAGTGGATGACCTCCATTATTAGTCACGAAACTTAAAGTGACCATGTCATGTCCACGGAAAAAAAACTAGCAAAAAACGATAAGATAAACGACCGATGACTATTGCAAACGGAAAGGGGGGTATTTTAGTTATAGGCGTGTGTTCTGGTAGAGCGTGTGTGCCGATAAATGTAATTAATCGACGCATATTACACATCGCTAGACATGAGCTATGTTATGCACTCACGCACACACATATGCGCCGGAACATAAATAGTGGATATCCTCACCTGTTCCGTATCGACCACTACTACGCCAATACTATACACCGCCCCGCAACCGATATTAGTTTCGAACGATCTCATACGATGTCCATCTAGGAGTGTGTTCATTTTATTTACCAGTGGAACATTGTGCCAGTTAGAGTTGGTCAAACAATATTTTCGGCCGTATCATTTTACAGAATTTTCGTGATTCTCGCTGGTTTATTTTGTGTACGTTTAGCGCGACGAACTTTTTGGATTTCTATAAAATCCTACATTCATTCGGAAATCTGTCTTTAAAGGTGCGTTATACATTTTTTCGACTGTTTTTTTCTTTCATTTTGTTTTTTTTTTTGGTTTTCTTTTTTATATACTTGGTTTAAAATCATTTTTTAAAATAGCATAATATCGCGCGTGTCATAACAGTGGATGCAGTGGAATTTTTGATGGGATTTTTAGATCCGTTTAAATTTTTTTAAACGTTTTTAGTTATACTAATTCGATGTAAAATTAATTGTAAAAAAAGTAACGCTTTAGCAACAACAAGCAGCCTCGCACGCCATACGATGCCGTCAGAAATATTTTTGTTTTTGTAATTAAAATATTGTGAATCGGGAGGTAATTAAAAAATGAGTATTTTTAAAACCGGCCTAACATTTATGATAACCAAAAAATTTTTGATTTAAAGTATTCCCGCGCTTCTTTTGGTTCTATTTTTATATGTAGAATTTTCTTTCGAATACAATTGTATTCTTCGGCGGCGGCGCAGTTAATACTTAGGAGGAAAAGAAAAAAAGAAGCTTTTAAATATTGCGGTAAAAAAAAAATTAAAAATAAATTTTAAAAATTAAAAAGTAAATTGCTTTTACAATTGATTCTCTCTTTCGCTTAATGGTTTGTAGAGTACGAATTTTTTAATTAAATAATTAATTAGAAAAAAAAAAGTTGTAGCGCGAACGATATTTGCTTGCGGGATATTTTTTATACCCACACGTCTGTACAATTGCGGTTTTTTATACTTCATTATTCTAAGTGGAAGTTTCTTTCGCGTGTCTCTCTTTTTTCTTTTTCGCCACGCAGATTTTGGAAATACTAGTAATTAAAAAAGTAGTTATTTTCCATTTGTTTTCCTTTTATTTTGAATTAGTTTTTTATTTTCTTTGTCGTTTAATTTTTTAAAATCAAATTTTTTCGATAAATGAATACGTAACGAATAATCGCCTACTTTACGAATCGTAAGTCCCTATCGTATCGAGTTCCTTCAAAGTTAATTTGACGACAGCGGCTGAGTGTTCCCCTAAAAATTTAAACGAAAATACGCCAAATTTCATCGCAAATGAAAAATCCCGGCACTGCATTTAGTTAACGAAGATGAGATTCTAAAATTTTGAATTTACCAACAAATTTAACTTGGAACTATAAGAGAATCGATTCTGATCTTTACCAGAAACCAATAATTTCATTTTAGACGCGGAAAACCTTTTACGCATGAATAAGGGCGTCGTCAGCCGATGAGATGATAGAAAGAGGATATGAGTTACAGGAAAAATAAAATTTACAATTTGTAAAGGCTTTTAATATTTCATTAAACAAGAATAAAATCTTAATTAAAACATAATTTTCGTAGGTTTCTGGCAAATTGTTCTACTACTTTATGATAAAAGTCTTCCAAATTGTCCGTGATTACGCGCCTATAAATACTCATCATGGCCAGTTGATTAAAAAGTTTCGAAGCTCCAGGGGGGCAACGGCCCACCCCTGCTCCCCCTTGGCGCGCCCATGCGCATAAGTAATGATTTTCAGGAATTGTTCGAATACACTTTAATGAGAAGTCATTAATGCGGAACGGATAGAACTACTATTAAAGATTTCAATTAGAACTACTATTTTTACCTTTCTCTTCCTGATATTTTTTTAAAATCTCTCTTAATTGCTATAGAATATGTTTATGCTTTTTCTATTTCCAAATAATGTTTGTCTTCCCAGTACCTCATCATTCATTTAAAATTCTTTACTCTTCGAAATTCCCTCATTTTAATAATCCTCTTTATATATATATATATATATATATATATATACATGGGCGTCGCCAGGGGAGGGCGGGGGGCAGCTGCCCCCCTGGAGCCTTAAAACTTTTTAATCAATTGGCCATGATGAGTGTTCATAGGCACGTAATCATGGACAATTTGCCAGAATCCCAGAAAAACTATGTTTTAATTAAGATTTTATTCTTGTTTAATAAAATATTAAGCCTTTACAACTTATAAATTTTATTTTTCTTATAAGTCATATCGTCTTTCTATCATCTCCCCCCCCCGGCTCATTTCTACAATTAGATGGCATAATCTTCGGCTTTCGTCTCGTTTTTGATTTCGTTTACTCACGTTTTCCCATTTTGGCGCTCTTTAGATATCAATAAAGCAGCCATTTTCTGATATTACATCCATTTTGAGTGTTTCTCCTTTTCTATTAAACACTTTATTTTTTATTTTCATTCATTTTGATAACGATGCTTACGCGTTTAGTCACTGCCTTCGATTTGTAGTTGTCATCTATAAGAGAACAGTTTGAATCGAGTGACAAAGAGGAAGGTTCAGAGAACGTGTGAGAAGAATTACATAGTCAGCAAAGTGGGAAGAGAGATAAGATGGTTGTAGGGCACTTTGAGAAAATGAATATAATCAGGCTTTATTCTGAGATATCAGAGAAGAGAGAGATAATGAGAGAGGTACGTAAGTATTAGTTTTAGCCTTAAAAAAGCGGAAAGAAATTCAAAAGAGTGTTCGGAATAATTAAGAGAAAGAGGCAGGAAATGACTGAACCGAGTACGTTTTAGTAGAATTGTCGGTGAAAATCGTAAAATGGATGGGGATTAGTAAAGTACTAAAAAGTTCCAATCTAATAATATGATGTGAGATTGTATTTTTTTTATTTATTTTTTAACACAAATAAAGTAAGTAAAAAAGCAAAAAAAATAACGTTGTTTTTATATTAATTTACTTTGCAACTTTGGGGGGGGGGGGGCTTTAAACTGAAATTTCATCCGTCGTCCGACTTTATGATTCATAATTCCGCATTTTGTTTCTGATCCTGATTTCTTATCTTTATATAATACGTAGTTCATTCGGTTATGTGCTGTACAATTTAATACTTCCTTTCTGGCCTCTTTGTGTTTAATTTTATTCGCTACGTCATTTTCTGTTCTACCTGAAAAGATGCAGCTAATAACGTAAGCAACGATTATTTTTTATAATTTAGCGCAGTGTTGTCTTTATTTATTTATTTGTTTTTCTAAATATTAAAGTATCCGCGATAAAAATAACCGTATGACATCAGCTGGTATGTGTTTCGAAGAATATTCTGTCTGCATTTAATTAACCCTTATTTCGCTATTTAGGAAACGTCTCTTACGGGTTAATTAATTCGGTAATTAAAGTAATATAATTTTCCGCAGTGGACCAGCTGTTTGAAACTACTACATCCGGTGCTCTTGAAAATAGTATAATTTAGAATAAAATGCGACAGGTTCATAAAGATCGGTAAAATTTTATTTGCCGATCTGTTGCGTTGATTCGTTAAGGGAGGAATAGTTCCTAGTTAATACTGTTCCGAGCGTGTTTTGATTAATTTGTTTGCAGTTTCAATGGCAAATTCATTCGAATGCAAATTAACACGTTGCTAATCTAAGTATGATTTTATTATTCCGATCTCGTAAGCGAAACTCTCCGGATTCTAATCGGATCTGTGATTTTCATTCTCGCGTGCAACTAATTTTGGCATTGCAGTATAGGGGGAGGGGTGTACCGGAATAAATTCTGAACTATAAATGCGATTGAATTTCGAAAGATACACTAATCTCGCTTATTTGAGAAATGTAAAAATTAAAATTTCAGCCTGAGGTACGATTTCCTTGATCAATTTAAGCGGCTCTTCTTTCTTTAGGGAATATTTCTTACCAGATATTCGAGTAGTAATATTTTTTGTTTTTCATGCACACACATACATACATACATGTTTATATACGCGTATATACACATGTTATATAAATGTAAAATATACTTTTTTCTTCCACCGTTTCGTATGTATTATACCATTTAAATGATTGAATATTACCCAAAATTATTTTAACGATTTCGTTCGTGCCGTTTCATTTTAACAAAACCTGTCGCCTCGCGGACTCCTTTAATCGTTTAAGGGATTATAGTCTACCTTGACGCCCTGAAAAATGAAACTTTTTGTTTTGGGAATTTTTTTCTCGAAAACTACTCGATGGATTTAAATACAATTTTCAGGTTTTATTTTACATGTCTTAAGGCGTACAAAAATATTTTTTATATGGCTTTACTAGGTAACTGAAACACATATCTTTTCCGAGAAAAAAATTGGTGTACACTGTAACGATTTCTGTATACTACTTAGAACAAAAAAAAAAAAAAAAAAAAAAAAATTCTCATTAATTTAAATTAGTTCTTCTCTGGAGGTACCGAGGGTTTTTAATTTATTTCAAAAATTCGCAAATTGACAGCAGTTTGATTTTTTTTCTTATTTTTGAGAAAAAATCGGCCTTAAATTGTTTACTGCGAGCGTAATAATTATTTATTAATTTAAAAAACCTTCGGTACCTCCATAGACAATTTATCTAAGAAGCTGCTCCAGTTAAAATTTTAAAAGTCAGTTCGATGAAAATTGAACGAGCTGTGATGTACACCAATTTAAAAAAAAACATAGTTTCGAGAAAAACGCATTTAAAGCTTCAAAAAGCGTTTACTATTATATAACAAAGATGTCTTGGAAAATATGCTGAAAATGTCGTTTATCGAATTTTTTTTCACGAAATAACTTTTGAACATCATTCTTAAATAGAGTTAATGCATCATTTAGGTAAATAAAAAAAAAAAAAAAAAAATGAAAAAAAAAATATCGCAAGGTAGTATCGGAGAGTTTTTACTGTGCGAATGGTGTTTACACGAGCGTAACTTTTTTCCGTTTCATTTTCGAAAACAGTTGTGGCGTACTCAAAAAGGATGTGATCAGAATTACATTCCTGATTATCGCCGGAAGGATGGTCAGTAAGTCGAGTCTCAACGGTGACGGGAGGGGGCTATGATTAAAAATAAGGGAGCAACAATGTAGCGCCGCGGGGAAATAATATATCGCTTTTTATCCGATGTGCGCGCGTTCTTTCTTAAAGGTCGACGGCCAACATGGCGACAGCTATACTAAAACTTTTTGTCTGGCTAACCTTTGAAAATATCGAGGTCAATAATATCGATTCAAGGGCAGGAAATCTGCTCAGTTTACTTTTGGTTCGTTTTTTTTTTTTTTTTTCTTTTGCAATTTCTTTTTTTCGTAAATAATACGAAGAAAAACAGGAATGCGCATTCTTTTTTATTTATTTTAATTCTAAAGCTGAGAAATACTCGCATATGCGTTGGTTTTTTAATAGCATTTATGGATATTACCGGTAATTTTTCGTAATAAAATATTTCATAGTTTCGATTTTTACAAGAACCCCATTTATACCGTTTCATTTTTTCACCGTGATTTGTATAATTTTAATAATCTTAATAACAATTAAAGCTTCCTAAATGAAACTGAATTAATCTCTTTAATATAAAAACAAGGGATCGGTCAAGCATGGAGTTTAATCATTTTTAAGTGAAAGATAACCATAATATCTACATTTACACAATCTTCTTCTTATTCTTTCGTTTTATAAATCGGTATACCCACTTCATTTTCTTTCTTTTTTCTTCTTCTGGTATCCTAGCTCTTGATATTCTTTTCTGTCAGCTGTCTCTGATCGTGTAAGGATCTGAGTGTCTCTCTTGCCCCTCTGTTCCATTGTTCTTGGGCTAATGTCCATGTTGACAAACCTATAATTATAAAAAAAAAAATAAAAAAAAAAAAGTTTTTTCTCTTATCTTTTTCTTAAATTTTTTACGACCATTATATCGAATTAGCCAAGGAAAATACTAAGTTGCGACATTTAGCAGTTTTTTTTTTTTTTTTTTTTGGCTCGTCAACCTGGGGGGGGGGACCTTTACTCAAAAACTGTTAGAAAAGGAAGGAGTCAATTATATCTTCATACGATATGAAATGTTAAGAGGAAGGAACAAATAATAATAGGAATAATTTGTGGAGAGGGAAAAGATAGAACATAAGAGGCGCAATATGGAGTAGGAAGATCGAGTATCAATAAAATGGAATAGAAAACTTCGTTTGAGTGGAGAGGATGGAGAAGCAACCGATCAAAAATGAAAACGGGAGGAAGGCAACAGAGAATGGTTAAGAGGCTGCGAATCTTTCTCTTTAATTACATGCGCCAATCGGTTACGAAGTCAAAAATTAAAAAAAAAAACGTTCATATTGTCTAAGCAAGTTTAGAGATTGAACGGTCAGTCGAGTAAAAAAAAAAAAAGTCAACAGAGAAATAACCTTGACCCCTAAATTCAGCGGTTCCGGAGATTTCACGATGGGTCAGTAAGGAATTTTGTATGAAAACGGCTTACCCTTTGAAAATAAATCTTTAAAATTTTTTTTTCCAAACATTAGTCCAACAGTTTTACAAATCAAACTCTATAGAATTTGCTGCTCTTTCGAAGCGCCGTTAAGAGAAATTTCTGAAAAACTTATTTTGCAAGAGCTTAATCTGCTGAGAGGTATGTGAATCAAAATTTTATTGGTTGGCCAGTTTTGGAGATTTTAGAAGAGTCAAATAATTTCGTAAAACTCTGCTCTCTTTTGCTTTTTGCATTATACGGCAGATATTTTTTTTTTTTTTGTTTTGGAACTAATTCTTATATGTTCTCTAATAAGAAGCTACTCGTCAGATTTTATGCTTATTGGCTTAGTGAATTGTTGGGGTAGAATTCTGCGAGATCGAATAATTGATTAAGCGGTAGATTTTCGATGAGTGGGAGTTAGTACGAAATCGCACATTGAATATGTCAAAATTTAACAGTTGTCTTTTGGCTGTTTATACAAGCAAAGTTGACGATTCTGAAAAAAGGAACAATAGAAAAAAGTACATCTGCATCATCCAATATTCCCTATCTAAGTATTTTTATGTATGCATTTATGTATGCATTGCCATAACTATTAGATATGTATAACTTTACACTATTAATGATATAATACTTTAAAATGTTTCTGGAAGCAATGATGAAAAAAAAAAACAAAAAAAAACAACAAAAAAAAAACAAAAAAAAAACAAAAAAAAAACAAAAGTGTTCCAAACCATACTGTTTCCTATGTCTGTATAGGTGTTGGTTTCGTGGAACTTTATTTTGTATGACCTAGCGCAGTAAACGTCAATTTGTGAGTTTCAATACATCGATTAATTTCCCCTAATTTCTAACTACCGGATGTTAACAATATCTACACAAAGAGAACACGGAATTTTATTAATATACATATAGCTTTTTTGTTCTGATATCTACTTGAAAGTTTGCGCCTTTGCAATTACCTGTTGCTTTTCTTTTTTTTTTACCGCGAACATTGATTATTGCCTGTGAGGAATGTTTTGCCGGCTGCTAGATTTTGTATTAACTGCTTCTTTGTTTACTGAATTAATAAACGTTGAAAGTGGACTAAAGAAAAAATCATTTATTTCAGCGATGTCAGTGCTAAATCTTTTTTGACTGAGTACTTTGAATTCACGTTGTTCGTACAAGACGCTTTGAAGAAATCTTATCAGTCGGTTATTTAGTTTTCTTTCCTTTTTGCAACATGTTCTATTTTTTGTGTATGTATTCAATCAGATGATGAACACATGCGTTTATACATAATACACGCATAAGTTATTTCAGCTACACCATGGGATGAATTAGATGTCAGTTATATTTATATTATATATACATAAATATATTTATATTATATATATATATATTTATATTATATATATATATATAACTCGGCCATTTTGGCCTCGCAAGGGGCTGTGCCCCTTGACCCCTCTTGCTTTTATTTAGCTCTCTTTCTCTTCTATACTTTGTATAAAATGATCAAAATTTACAACGTAATTCTTGCTGGGATCAACACAAAAAGAAAAACAAAACATAATCACAAAAATCCTATCCTAACATTTAACTTTCATTACATAAAATTAAGATATTGTTTCATTACATTTTTCGTTACATATTTCGTTACATAAAATTGTGACATTTTGCGTTACATAAAATTGTGACATTTTTTAAATAACAATAACAAAAATCCTATAAAATATAACAAACGTTACATAAAATTGGGACATTTAGCGTTACATAAAATTCGGACATTTAGCGTTACATAAAATTCGGACATTTAGCGTTACATAAAATTCGGACATTTAGCGTTACATAAAATTGGGACATTTTTTCGAATGGGAGGTAGCCTAAGAATTACGTTGTAATTAATATATATATATTCAACGAACAATTTCAGAGCACGAAACGTTTTCATATTTTTTATACAGTCTGAGCTATTTCTTTTACGATTGTTATATATTGATTTAAAATCTCGCGCGAGACATATTTGGAATCGGTCGAGCCACCCGTCCTGAAAAAAAGAAGAAAAAAAAAGTGATCATTAATTGCTAAATCAGTCTGAAATGAGGAGTGCCAAAATATGCAAAGCGAGAAATTCAAAGATTCGCTAGCGAAATACAAAAATTGAATAACTCGTTCGGGGACTTAATTAAAATGATTAAACGCACACTGTTAACTGCTTGAAATTTAGCGCCACCTGTAAAGCTCTTTGACCTTTGACGTAGCAGTCATTCTTAAAACTATGTCAATGTGCGTGCATTTTGCTGACATGTAATAATTTTGAACACTTCAGATAATCGAAAACGAAAATTTAACAAAAACTGTAGAAAAAATTCAATGAACCTTCGTGTAAAATTACTCGAAAATATCTGGTCCACCGTTTGATAACCGTTCGGTTTTTTAAATCAAGTGTGATGATAACATTTTTTCGACACCGGTAAGAACTTTTTCCGACTAAATTTAGTTACCATTAAAAGCACTTGTACGTAACACTCGGTGTCTTCGAAGATTCGGCGCAGCGAGGTGCATTTCGAACACAGTGCATGTCTGCGTCGTGCAGCGAGGAGGACATTTAAGTTTATGGAGGGTAATTTATAATGCCGTTTGAATGTGAAGCGTTTTAATGTGCGCCGCCCGCGTGAATGGAAATGTTCTTGAGCTAGTGAAAGTGAAACAGAACACGAAAACATTCCGTGCATCAGCGTTGTTCTTTTCCATTTTATAGACGAGCCGCCGATGAGATTACTTTTTTAAAGACGATGTTTTCACGCTATGTCGGGGTAAACCGGTTTTATCGATATATTCACCTAAAAAGGAGAATCTAGCTCGGCGCTGCATCCGCACCAGGTTGGCCATGACCATATACGAAACTAGTTCCGTTCGTTCAAGGTTAATGTAGAAGATTTTTCAGACGCCCGTATAGCGCATAAAAAAAAACAACCTATCAGAGAGCACGAGTGCATCAATTACTCCTCCATCAATGCAAGAGGAGAAATTAATTTTTTGTAATTTTCGTAAGAATCGATGAAATTGAAAAATCTGTTCAGGTTTAGGTCGCAAACGAGTATTTTATTTCTGCAGTTGCGCCGACTGTCCTCAAAATAACGCCCACGTGAAATCGTTTATTCTATAATAGCCCCGTCGAATTCGCCTCTTACATTGATAAGCTTCTACTGCCTTCTTTATAAACTGCGCTGAAAGTTCATCTGTGACCGACCCTTTCTGCTATTCGTTGTAGTTGTTGGTTCTGAAAACTCGCGTAATATTAGCCGGTCTTTAAATCCTAACCTTGTTGGTCTTCTTGCTTTGCTCTTTCTTTGTTGCACCCTATTAACGCCCTACAAGAAGACGAAGCGTGCTCGGCGTACTCGAAATGATGCGACTAACGTCATAATACAGTTGCATACGTAGACAATTAGCACAAGCCCTTGGTGTCATTGTCTCATCTTATTGCGGTGTTAGCTTCTCCAGTTAATTGTATTGTTCCGACAAAAGACTATACGGCTAACCATATACTACGCTCTTCGATGTTTTTCATACACATTTCAGTTGTGCAGTATCGCAAAGCTACTGACGATGATCTCTACTCTGAGAACTTGTAAACCCCTCGCGGTCATTCTCTGTCATTTAATACGTAGCTCAGTGATTTCTCGCTTTAAGATTACAGTGCTCTCCGAGTAAATGTCACACGTTTCTCCGACTACAGACACTCCCGGAAGAGAACATAGTGCGATTGCGTAAGAACAAACTTCGGTGACTTTTTTTTTATGTCTTATCAGCAGCCTTAAAATCGAGGATACACTTGGTAACCAGATATTCTGCAGTCAACATTGTTAACAAAGTCCATTTGACTAACTTTCGCAGGAAAAAGCTAATTTCAGTCTTTTCCGGCTCTGAGAAAACTCAGTCCCCACTTATATTATTCCTTTTTTCTCTGTTTCTCAGTAATTACGCTGCCGGTGTTTTCTTTTTACGATTCTCCATCGCCCACTTCCGTTCAGAAATTTTTTTTTTTTGGGGGGGGGGGGAGAACATCGCAACGAAATGATTTGCAAACTTGTAATTAAAACGCTGCTTTTTTAAAGCGGTATAATGTACAATTTAGGACAATCAATTATCCTGATGGTGATTAAAAATGACAAGAAAAAAACAAAAAAGTTCTAAGAATATGTATGGAGAAAATGGAATATAAAAAGACCCCTGAAATAAATCGTGAAATTTTAAGAATATACAAAAAGAAAATGTTGTAAAACAAAAAAAAATCAACTTCGATAAGTGATTAATTTTCAACGAAAAAAACCCAAAAAAAACCAAAGCACATCTTAATCATGTACATGTAAAGATAACTTTTGAAGAAAACATATTATAATATATTAGCCGATATTATAACTTCAGATTTGGAGCAATCTGCAAAGTTCATTGAAAAGAAGTATTTTTTTTTTTTCGGCATGTTTTATATACATATGTATTTTCGGGGGGCGACGCTCGCTACTTAGCAGTAACCTAAAAAATTCCATGTTCTTGCGGAACACGTGTTGACGAAAATTTCAATAAAGCGGCTTTCTTAAACATTCTCAATAATACCGAAATGTTAACAATTTAAAACAAAAAAAGAGCGAATATCTGTCCCGAATTTAGTAGTGCACATATCAAAATATAAATTATACGACGCGATCTACAACTTAATTCGTAGCACGTGAAATATCACGCTTGACACTGATCTTGTTTTCTATCGGTTAATTTTAAATTACCCGCCTTGCCACTACTAGTACAAGTCGAAATTATTCTCAAACGTACATATCTACATTTTACATTTGCATTTCTTTTATATAACGTCTGACAATTAACTAATGAGACTGATTTTTTCTCGCGCTTATGGTAACACTGCGACCTCAACATTTCTACACGACCGTTTGGCATCCCTCCCCCGTCGATAGACGTGCTTGCGGCCCCCATTCGATCATTAGTTCTTTAACCGTGTCGTGTTTTATACAAGCATGTTGGGGGTAGCGATGGGCAACTTCGAAATATTTCATTCGAATTATTCGATTGTTCGATGACTTCGAATGCATTCGATTGTTCCGTAGTTGCATTCGAAATGTTATTTTATTCGAATAATTCATTCGTATTCGCAACAATCATTCGAAATGCTATTTCTCTCGGAAGAATCTAGTCGATGTTTAACGAATACTTCATTCGTTTGTGTTCGCATGGTTTCGGTTTTTATTCGAATAATTCATTCGGATTCACCACAATCATTCGAATGAAAATCATTCGATTGTTTTTTTGACGATTGTCGATTGTTTCGATTGTAAAAACATTTCGAAATCGCACATCACTAGTGGGGGGTACTCGTCAGGAAAATGGAGAAGTGAAATTTCAAGCAGCGCGTCGCGATTAAATTTCGCGTTAAACTGGGCGATTCGGCGATTGAAACGTACGGTAAATTGTTGAAAGTGTGTATGATAGTGACTTGATGAGTCATGCGCAAGTGTTTCGTTGGCATAACGTATTTAAAGACGGTCGCGAGAGCGTGGAAGACGCAAAGCGGGAAACCGACGGAAGTGCGGACTGGCCCGACTGCGCAGCCTAATCCACCAAGATCGTCGTTTAACGGTTCGAATGTTAGCCGACGAACTAGATATCTACCGTGAAACCGTTAGACAGATTTTAAGACGGATTTGAAGACAGATTTTAAGACAGATTTTAAACCGTGATTTTAAGCTGTGATTTTGCGATGAAAAAGCTGTGCACGAAAAAACCTTTCTCACCATCGAATGTTAATCGCGCAAGATTGTTTGAAACTGGTTAGAAAACGATCCTGCGTTGCTTGACCGCGTTATTACGGGCGATGAAAGCTGATTTTTTCAGTATGTCTCCGTGACGGAGCACCAAAGCCAACAGCGGCTGTCTTCGGGCGCCCCAGGATCGAAAAAAGCATGGGCAGGTCAAAAGCGAAGATCATGATCATCTGATTCTTTCACAGCCGCGGGATGGTCGATAAGGAGTTTGTTCCAGCCGGACAGACTGTTAATCAAGTCTACTACCGTGATGTACTGAAAAGACTTTGAAAAAGGATCGACAGAGTGCGTCCAGACATCGCGAAAACGTGGATTCTTCATCATGACCCTTGCCACAGCGTGTTCAGTGTTACTGATTTTTTAATCTCTAAAGGGATTGCAGTGTTGCCGCAGCCCCTCCCATTCATCTGATCTGTCAGCATGTGACTTCTTTCTATTTCCCAAGGTCAAAAAAGTGGTAAAAAGTACACATTTTGAATCGGTTAACGACATCCCAGAGGCTGTCACGAGGGTACTATCGGACATCTCACTTGAAGCATTACAGAACTGCTACAATGCATGGAAAAATCGCTGTATTTGTGCCTGAGGGAACTACTTCGAAGGCGATCATGTTGCTGTTGAAAAATTTTTAAATATGCGATTTTTATAGACTCAATCTCATTACTTAATTATCAGACCTCGTACACGTGTTTCTCTTTCGCGTTTTGTATTTTATTTTCGTGTATATTTCGTTTATTTTGGCGTGGTAATGAAACTTTTTAAATAATTTTCCTCAATTTTTCCTGTTTCGTAGATTTTTCTTTAGTTTTTTTCCGATGTAGAAAACAAAAAATAGTCAGAATAGTAGTCAGAAAAAATCGTACATAATTCGTCACACCCTACATACAATAAATCGCTTAAAATGTTTACTTCTCGTTAAAAATGAATAAAATTCGTTACTATACTTTATATTCCGGTTTTTTTTTCGATTACCAACAAAATCTAGTCAGATGATTTATCATCTCTATATGGGGTAAATGTGCGTATACTAGAAAGTTTTGCATTTATTTTTAATACTTTCAAGTACCTACATATGTACATTATATTGATCACGCGAGTATTTCCGCGAAATTCTCTGGTCCTTCCAATAAATTTCCCCGAAATTCTCTGGTCTTTCCAATAAATTTCCCCGAAATGACTGTTCCCGATTTTCCAGAAAGCGGAGCAGCCACCCTGTAAATAAGAACATTTTCACAAGTACTTGCCGAGGTAACTCTGTTCGAAAAACTAATTCGAATGGGGCCAATTTAAAACTAACCGCGGCATTTTCTTGGACGCATTAAAGAGCTCTAGAGAGTACTGTGTTTGGGCACCTTTTGCAAATGAAAAAATACGAAGCTGTAAATATGAGGCGTGGCCTAGGTTTGACGCGAATACCAATGAAACGGTCAGTGGTCTACATTTAAATCCGGATTCTGTCAATAATCAGCGCTTGGCGTTCTTCATCAAGTTGTAAAAACCGGCACGTGTATTGTGTACGTTGCAACCTAATAGCGCTGCTTAATTTGTTTCGTATACATTTCGAAGGATACCGAGACTCAGGCTCCATCTTTAGCGTTATAAATAAGAAATGTGCATCTCCGTTGTCTTTAGTACTGTGATTTAATATACGAATAATACGAATCAAACTTTGTGGCTTTCGACAGAATCTGTTAGTTCAGGAAGAAATAGCGAAATTTTAAAGTTCTTCGCAGTTGCCGCTTATAAAGTGTAGCGAAATATGTAAACCCGGAGCAGACCGTCACTTGCCTCTTTTATACCTTAAACGTTGATTTTTTTTGTTTTTTACTATTGCCAATTCCCAGCAAACCAGCTGATCAATCTCTTCCACCAGCAATACTCAAGCCGTTTTTCACTCGATTCATTATATTTGCACTTAATCCCATTGATCGCTCTTCTTTTTGTCTATTCTCAAATTAGATTCCTATATCATCATCATCATCATCGGTCACCACGATTATTTTAAATATTAAAGAAAAAAAGGGAAAAAAAGTAGGCATTGATTGGAAAGATAGTTAATACAGAATTTATGTAAAGCACAGACTCCACTACTAAATATCAACGACCACAAAATGGAAGTAAAAATGGGAAAAGCTGTTTGGAAAGGCTGTCCGTTATCTCTGCATCTACTTAATTTGTTTATAGAAGCGCCTATACTGAAAAAATAAAAACTAAAAGTTTAAAGATGACGCTTGACAGATGATACTGTCTTTCTAGCAGAAATAGAAAAAGACATGAATCACATACTAACAAAAGAATTGGATAAAGTTAAAATAAAAATAAGTGCAACGAAAACTTAATAAGAGAAAATCCAGATGTAAGAGATAAAATACAGATAAAAATTAACAATACATACTGCACATGGCTGCAGCAACAAGGCACTGCCATTGGATAGTTGATAATGATGATATTTCTCATGATTTGAATGTTAAATTTCTTTCTTGTTCGTTGGGAAACGACGCTGATCCACGCACCAACGAATTTTATTACATTTCAATATTTTTTTTTTCTTTGGAGGAATGAGAAGGAGAAGAAGAAATGGCTTCTTGAAGAACACTTTTGGAATCGGAGACAATGAGACATTTACTGATCCCTCTTATAGATTGAATGAACTAGACTGCACGTAAAATGGAGATAGACTCCGTTGTGAAGATAAAACAGAAGAAAGGGAGTTTGAAAGATTCAGAGTGATGCAGTGAGAGGGAGGTAAACGCGCCGCCCACGCAGTTCTCATTTTTAGAATCGTCAGTGAAGAATGTTAGATAAGAAGGAAAAGATGTATTAAGCAAGTGGAGGAATTCAGCTTTGATTGTAGAATGTGCGATGGAGCTGGTTTGGAGAGGGAGAGAGAAGAGATTAATAGTCTGCCAAATGCTGGAGAAGTTATGGGAAAAGTAAGAAAGCTTGGAATAAGAAAAGACATGAGGCGAAAAATTGAAAACTCGAGCTGCTACAAGAGAAAGGATCGGAATTTTATGAGGAACAAAACGCCATCGGTTTTTAATACTAAGATAGGAGGAGATAAGATTAGATGAGGACACAGAAAAACGTTTAATTAGAAAATTATAACCAAGCTGCAATCTGCGGATAAGAAGTGATTGCATCGCAGATTCAGAGAGAGTAGCAAGAATAGAAGATTTTAGCGCTCCAATCCACAATCGAAGGCAACAGTTTTGAACTTTGTCCAGTTTGGCGAGGAAAGATTTAGAGGAATTTCCATAGATGAAGGAGCAGTAATCGATCCTGGAACGAATTATAGCTTTGTAAAGGATTAGGAGAATGGAAGGGTCACCAACCCATTTGGATGAAGATAGAGCTTTCAGGAGATTGAGTCTTTTGAAGGAGGAATTGTAGAGATAGATAATGTGTTCATGGAAAGTGAGTCGGCTGTTGAGAATAACACCAAGGTAGCAGAAGGAGCTGACGAGCGGAATCGGAATGTTAGATGAAATAATGTTTACCAAAGCTTGATTGTAGGGGCGGAGGGAAAACACCATAGAAGAAAACTTAGAAGGAGAGAGAGAGAGAGGTGAATTGAGGAGAGGGAGATACAAAGGATAGATAAAGAGTTATTGATCTCTTCGTTGGCGGCGGCCACATCATTACAACTGGAGTAGATGAGGATATCGTCTGCGAAAAGGAGAGAGGAGGAAATCGTAGGGAGAGAAGCAATATTAGGAAGATAGATATTGAAAAGTGTGGGGCTAAGACATGATCTCTGAGGAAGTCCCTGGTAAATGCATCTGGAAATGTCACGGGACGGAGTAGTGAGGAAGAGGGATCTATTTTGGAACAAGTTTAGAATAAGAAAAATGAAAGTAGATGGAATATTAAGCCCAAGAAGCTTGGCGCATAGAGTAGAAAGGTAGACATTATCAAACGCAGAGGAGACATCAACAAACGTAGCAACACTGAATGGAAAGCTTTGTAGACGTCTGACAGGAAAAGACTGATGCAGTCGACCGGACCCAACCCCGGGCGAAAACCAAACATATTAGAAGGTATTAGATCATTGTGTTCTGGCCACCAGACGAGTCGATTGTTCACCATACCTTCGAACAGTTTACGAAGACAGGAAGCTAAAGAAATAGGACAGAACGTGGATTGATTTCTTTCAGGTATAGGGATGATAATAAAGTCATTCCAGGATTTAGGTATAGATGCGGAGAGTAAAAAGGAGTTAACGATATTCAGAAGAGAATGCAATGAAAGCGTGGAGAGATTTTTAAGTATAAAGAACGATATACCACCTAAACCTAGTGAGGAGTTGGAGAGGATTTATTAAGGACAGATAGTAGCTTATCGTAACGGAAAGGAAGATATAAGAAGTGTGATTCTGAGTTGGGTGAAAGGATGGGAAGCGAGGTTTCCTCAAGAGAAAGAACATAGGCGGACGCGATAGAATTTAGAAAGGAAAGAAGTTGTTGTAGTGGGGGAGAGGAATGTATCGGGCGCTTGGAAAGGGGAGATGTAAAAGCCTTAGCCATCTTCCAAATCTGCGAAAAGGGCGTGTCTTTAGAAAAAGCGGAACACAAAATTGTTTCCAAGAATTTCTTTTAGCCGTTTTAAGAACAAAGCGAGCCCTCGCATTGGCTTCTTTGTGTGCCAGAAAGTTGGACATTGAAGACTACGAATGAAATGATTTGAATGTAACAGTACCTTGTTTGAAAGCCTGTTTACACTCTTCGTTTCACCATGAAGAAAGAGACGAATGAAGGGATCGAGTAAACAAATTGTATTGGGCTATAGGATCAGAATTCGCCAGGATAGGAGGGAGAGAAGCGTCCATCAATGAACGAAATAAATTTGGTCCAATCAGTTCTAGAAAGAATCCAGCGGGGGGAATGGAGAGGCTCGGATTGGATAGGAGGAGAGACGTCATTAAGGAATAGGAGAATGGGAATATGATCACTACCAAAAGTGCCGTCAAGTGATCTCCAGGAGCATTTAGGAGCTATATCGAGAGAGAGATAAAGGAGAGGTCCACCGAACTTGAGGAGAAAGCGTTTTTAAAGTAGGTGGGAGAATGCTCGTTGAGGAGGAAGAGATTATGATTCAGGATAAAGTCTTCCAGCACTGAGCCGTTGGAGCTGTAACGAGTGCAGCCCCAAAGGGGAGAATGAGCGTTCCAGTCTCCACCAATGACGTATGGTTCTGATAGATTTGTAAGGAATGAGAAAAGCGGAATATTAAGAAGGCTAGAGGTGGGACGGTTGTAGACACAAACGATATGGATAGGCTTTGGGGACAGATTTAGAAGGGAAATATAGATCATATTGAGGGAGTTAGGATAGGGAGGTGGAAGGAAAGGGATAGTGTGCGATTGGTATGATAAGTCGCTCCTGATTAGGATGGCAGCTCCACCATACCCATCCTCACGATCACCTCGAACTATGGAAAAACCTCTGAAGTGGATGGAGGAGGATGATTTCAGCCACGTTTCGGATAGCAAAGCGACAATTTCAATATTCTGATAAGATGGACTCGTGCGCTTATTCGGCAATCATAAAAAGTTTAAAATTAGTCATTCTTTTTCATAGAACCGTGCGAAGCATTTCTAAAACTGTTATGACTGGTCAAGGTTAACGGACTAACAAAGAAGTGGCGAAAACTGTAGACGTTACTATCGTCCTCTTTAGAATTTTCGCTAACAGAAATAACATTTTTACGACTTTCGCTATTTCAAGGAATAATTTAAATATTAAATTTTAGTTTGTGTAATAATGCAGTATGCAAGTAGTACGTAGCTGCATCACGCATCATTTTAATGATGCGAAACATATCAATATGTTCAGCAAAAATCGACTATTATCATTAAATAATAAACTTCCTATATATAAATAGATAAATAAATAAATAAATATATATATATATATATATCACGTTATCACATTATGCCCATTTCAGTCCCTCGCTAGATGTAGGCATTCCTATTGGAATAAGTTGCCCTAATTTTCCGTGCTGGCTGGGCAAGTTGAGAGGTGCATTTTATAATAATTTTTCGTAATAATTTCCGTCGTCGCCTGGGATCGAACTCAAGAGTTCCGTAACGGAAGCTAAGTGCTTTAGCAATATGAGGAGACGTCTTGGACTCGTAGATGCTAGTCTTCTATAGAAAAGTTGTGCTTCAACTGACTATGTCCTTCATTGTAAAATGAAATAAATATCTTATAATCGTGACGTAAAAACGCTGAAAATTCCGTTGCAAGATTTTTATATAACTCTCAGTGTAAGATGTATTCAGGCGTGCGTAAAAACGTTGATTGCAAAATTTCCATATTACTCTAACCGTACGAGAATAACATAGCGCTTATTGAAAAATTAGTTTCAGCGGTTTATGAAATTTTTTGCGAAATGAAATAACTGTCTCATACGTGTGATGCAAAAACATTACAAATGTCGTTATAGAATTTTCATTTTATCTAGGATGTAAGAACGAAAATCATTAATATTTTGTATATGTAATATCTGAAATTTATTCATTTAAATTCTTGAAAACTAGTAAAACTAAAAGCTTGAAAATTAGGTTTTAAATTTAACCAGTTGTCAGTCATTTAAACTGGTCAAGTTGGAATGGTAGTTATTTTTAATAAGCCGTATGTCAAAAACACAGTTCTGAAAAAGGTAAAAATTTAAAAAGGTCGAAAAATCCTTCGTAATAAATGAAAATGTTTAATGTTGAAACAACATTAGCGAGATTATTCTTAATAACAGCCAACAATATTCTAACAAAATTATAGTTGTAATATAATATTTACAGCTCGATGAAATGAAATCTACAATAATTAAGATGTGAAATACATTCGCAATATAAAATATAATCATTGCCGTACTCATACGTCATCTTCGTAATAGTTGTGTAAGAATTTACATTTGCAATAATGAAATCGTATGACTATTCGTGCAATTAAGGAGAGCCCATAATACCGCAGAATACATTTATAATGCTAGAGTAATATGGCCACTTCAGCATTCACGGAACAGACTATCAAATCAAATCAATCAGTTTTTTATTATTATTATTATTACAGAATCCATCCATGCGCAAAGATTGCGCGAAAGATGGGATAATAGTACCACATAATGATTCGATATAGGTAAAAAATAAAAAATGATAATAACAAAGGATCTTTATAACCTAACACATCAAAAGAAATTAATGTATCTGAAACTAAAATATAAAGAAAAAATTTTAAATTTAACTTAATGAAACATTAAAAGACTGTAGATCTTGTTAAGGATATACACATACATACCCACATATGTATAAGCATACTCGTACACACATACCTATCCACATACCTACACATACACACGCATATATTTATATATATCCGTCCCTAACATCGAAGTAGTCATATTCGCCGCAGGTGAAAAATTTAAAAGTTTAAAAACAAAGAAAAGTACACTTCAGATTTGAAGGAAAAGAAACGAAAAATACGGAAGAAACTGGAAGAACACTAAGGATAAATTTAAACAACGTTTGCAATTTATAAATAAATACCGGATTAATGAATGAATAGGTCGCACTCTTACGCACTTGAACTACTACTGAAATGCTCTAATAAACATTTGCGCCTCTTTTTGTAATTTATCCACCTTGGTTCCTTCTGTTTCCTCACTTCCTCGTTCTGTTGTTGTCTCCATTGTGCGTTTGCGCTTTAACCATTCCTTGCTATCTTCCTCTCGTTTTCGCCTCTCGTTGACCTCTTCCCCATGTTGTCCTCTCCATTCAAATGATGCGGTTGTTTGTGACGCCGATCACGTGTTCTTTGAGTGCTCTGCTCTTTTGGTGGAGCGCTCGGCTCTATATTCCCACTTGCTTGGGCTGGGGCTTCCTGCTCCTTTTTGTGCTCGTTATATCCTGTCTTTTCCTTCTACACTTATTATCCCCTCCATTGTTTCCTTCTTATTAGCGATAGCTGATCGCCTCACTATATAACTTTCGTTTTCCCTCAATTGTTTCTGGGTGAAGGTCCTCGGTTGACGAGCCCAATTAAGAAAAAAAAAAAAATATTATTCAAGAGAAGATTTGGTAAATGATTATAGAGCAATGGTTGCCTGCATTCTAGAATGGTATTTATTAAATTTTAGTTCTTTACCACAGCTCCTGGTTATGCCGCCCTTAACGAAGAATCCAAATTCATTTTTGTATTTAAGTAGGAATGTTAATAGCTGAGTTTTATATAATACGGTAATGTTAGAAAGACTACAACACGAACCTGAATCACATTATTCTTGTTAACTAATTTAACTAACCTTTTATGCAAGCTAGGATACTTTTTTCACATTTCGAGTTTGATATAATAAAACTGATTAAAAACGATTTGCTGTCGCTAAGTTTTTTTTAAAGTTAGTAACAACAAAAAAGCAAAAAAAAAAAAGAACAGAAAAAATGAAAACACTAGTTTTGACGGAACAATTTTCCGAACACAAATTTACAAACACGAGCCCAAAATTTTATGATTATACGGACTCAGAAGCTCTAGACACTAGACTCTTCTTGGTAGCAATAAGTGCCCTGGAATTTGATTTTTTAATATTTGTATAAATCGCGATTACGTTTAGGATTCTTCAAACATACGCCAGAGAATTCACTTTACTGTCTTCATAGGTTGATATTAGCTCGAAGAATCAGTCAGAATACCAGCAAGCATTATTATAATATCGATCAGTCTAATTCCCCATTAGTTCCTTGGCACTATTTCCAGCCGTCTTATTCGCAGACACGTTAGTAAATTCTGTATAGGGGTATTTCCGTGTTGCATTAAATTTTAGCAATAACCACACGCTTAGTGCTAATTTTTGTTAACGACATTAACCCCATCAGCAATGTTTAATCACGACAGTTCCGAACATAACAGTAATGGCATACGGATTTCGTCCACTATTCATCTCTGGCCATTTTTTGATACTATCTTCGTGTTTAATTTTCGGAAGATTAACTAAATATATGTTAGCGGCCAAGATAGTCTAGGTCGAGAAACAGCAATGGTACTGTTACAAGGATAAGAATAAAATTAGCGCATTACGTATCAGGTAACAATCCATTTCATCAACACTACTGTACTTAAAAAACGAGCTAAATGGCGAAGGCTAAGCCAAAAAAAAAGCAACAACACTGTACTGCTCGCAGTTAGGAAACGTAATTACAACCATGCATTTTTTTCATGATTAGAAATTTTATTTCGCATTCCGGTGTATTCTGCGTGTACGTAATTACAGTTTTTATGTAAATTTCATTTCCGGTCATTAAGTATATGTATATACGAGTACAGTTCAATGAGAGAGAAATTAGTAACAGCCAACAAAATAACCGGATAATAATTGGAAAGTTTAATATCGTCGCGCCATGTTGCTTTATCGGCTGCTATGTTTTTGTTTAGTTAATGGTGTTGATAATAAGCTTCTATTTATAATCGCGGCCTTGATGCAAACGGCGAAGTGCATTTGACCGGTGTATTCATGTTTGCACGAGTGTAAGCGCACTAATAGCGATAGTTAGGCGAATTTTAATTAACGTTTTAGAATTGGTCACATATTCGGTCTTGCCATAAAACCGGTAAAACCACACAGCGCCATCTTAATGCGATTGACGCACATCCTATAGTGTTTGGTGCACTTTTAACTTTAATACATTAACACACTGTTCGGTTTGTTAATCAAAATTAATTGCAATAGGAAATACTAAAACGTAATAGTAATGGTGAGGTTGAACAATTTTTTAGGGAATATTAAAAAAATGTGGAACTGAATTGGAAAGAATTTTCACAAGGGGAAAAAAGATACAAAAGTTTACCTAATGAATCAAACAGAAAACAAAGGTGATGGTTACAACAATAGGAGGTGCGCAAAAAGACAGACAGAATGGATGAGAACAAGGGAAATCGAATAATCGAGAAAATCGACTGCGTGGGATTTGCTAGTAACAAAATTCTAGCAGAAAAGGTAACCAAATATGCGCAAAGAATGTTGAAGGAGGGTAAAAATAAAGAATACAGAACAGAAATAAGAATTGAAATAGTGAACGAATATACGTACATATATATATATTTATATATAAACTGTTCTCTTAGGCCACACTAGGGGGCAAGTCCTCTTGACCACCAATCTTTTTTCTTTTTTTTTTTATTATTCTTTGGAGGGAGGGGCGTAAACTACGGACATTGAGCTGGCGCTGGTAAAACTTTTGCAAGTGTCAATGTGCGACTGCGGGATTCGAAGCAGGTCCTAATCAAGCTAGACACAATCGCTTAACCAGCTACGCTACGGTAGTTGGCTTATATTTTTTCTTCTAAACTTCTTTTGGAAAAATTGTTTTCATTTGACTATGTCATTTAAAAAATCCAAAAAAATCTTAGCAATTGTACACGACAATAACGGAGATTGACCCAATGACTGATTAGGTAGGAATTCTATTGGGGATAGAAGTTTTGAAGGTAGCAAGGATAGGCACTATTTTCAATGAAGGAAGGGAAAGTATGGAAGGAGCGCTATATGGAGTGGGGAGATTGAGTTGCAATAAATCGTGATAGAGGAGAGTAGGCTCAAAAAAAAAAAGGCGGCGGACACTCAAAGAAGACGTGGTTAGCATCGTAGATGGAAAAGGTTCATTCGGATGAAGGAGACAAAGAGGTGAGGAAGAAGTTGAGAAACGGGATATAGATGAAGGAAGAAAAGAATGGTGAAAACGTAAGCGGCAAATAAAAGAAATAGCGACACGACGGAGAAAAGGAAAGAAATTGAACCAGGCGCGAGATTGAGGAGACGATTGTATAGAGGGGTAAGGGAAGAACGGATTAGAAAAATAGGAGGGGTATGAAATAGACCAGATAGTACGTTAAACGTTTTTTATACAGGGGAATAAGATTGGAGGAAGTAACTTTTTTCGTAGAGGTTTGATCATTGTGAATAACGGAACGAACTAGAGGGTCTGGCTCCTCGTTTCCATATATATGACTAGGAACTCGAAGAAAGCCTATCAACTTTTGTTATCTTATATAAATTAACGGAAGGTAATCACGGGACAAAAAATGCAGCGACCCCGAGTTAAGATAATGATGATATGATCCTCCCCTATTCCGAGTCCTGTCTTTTAATGAATGATGGGTTCTTTAGTAACTTACCAAGCTAATTCGGGTACTGCAGCGTTTCCGGCATATGTTGCAGATGAAAATAGTGCTTGTGTTTAAACGAGAAGTTTTTCGAGCTGTTCTTTTCTTACCAGCGGTTATCGCCAACGCTCACAAGGAGTACAGCACTGCAAGAAGAAGAGGTTGCGACGACATTGTAGTTCTAATCTTGAAGACTTTCTGTTACGAGAATTTTCCAATTATTTCTTTCCGCAGATATTTTCAATATTATTCAAACGTGATAACCGTAATCTTACTTGCTAGCTGACCGGACAAAAAAGATTTTTTGGCGTCTAGACTCTGCTATATTCCTCAAAATTTGCCCCGCTCATCGTGAACAATTTCGATAAAGTAAAAGCAGAATTGAACTGCAGTTCGCTCAATTTAATACGTCTAGATTGAAAGCATTACGAAACCATCGGATGTGCAGTAAACGTCTGCGTGCACTTTGTTGGAAGTTTCCTAGTGATATGGGGCTCTTATAAGAAGATGTCTAAGCCGTTGAACCACATAAAATTGTGTGTAGACCAGTGGCTTTGTATACTACAAATTTGTCTTCAAGAATAAATGTTTGTTCAGAAAACTTTTTTATTTAGCCGGAATGTAGAATCTATCTGGATTCCGTTTTGTATATTGCATAGTCCGAACGGGAGTCGTTGAATACGGTGCAGTCCAAATATGTAAAATGATGAACGCCTTCAAGTTTTCTAATGACTACGTGTTATTCTTAATCTAGGTTACACTACTTTTTTGTCCAATAATTATGTCCCGTTAATGATTATGCTCCGTTATTTTATATAAAATAATAAAGATTGAGTACCCTGTTGTACAATTGCTGGGATTTTTTTTTTTTTTTTTTGGTTTTAATAAAAGACGGGGGAAAATGACGAAGTCAATTGAAAACGATTTTTCTAAAAGAATTTTATAAGAAACATCCGAACGGACTACGATATGAGAATGTCTATTTGTACAGCAAGTCTCCGTATCAGCCGAAGTGCGCTCTATTGGAACGACTATTCCGCGATATACTCGAAATTAGGTACACTTTATATTTAGTGATCAGAAGGACGTATAGGTTGGCCCGTGTAATGAAGAGGCGTATTATTTCATGTGCGTATGTACCAGGGTTCAAAGGGGGGCCCACGCGAGAGGCGACTTTCTCCAACTCACTTGAGCTATGAGTCTTGGCACAGCGTATATAAAATAGCATGCCTCTTTATTTCGCGTGCCAACGTATTTTTATATCTATGTAGTTTTTTGCGTATTTTTAAAGTAATCTTACGCGTGTAAAGTCGCCTGGAGTTTCTCCTGTGATTCTCATTGCACGGAACTCTCAACCAGCTTAATTATTACAAAGCATTAATAAATAACTGAACGATGGCTTCCGATTTTTTTTTCCATTTTATTCCGTTTTAAAGAGTGTTGAAAAAACTTACGGTTTTCCTTTGTTCTAAATATGACACAAATGTGTATTTAAGCTAATCTATTACAACTGAAAAATAATATAACGCTTTTAAGAAATAAAAAAATCGAGAGATTCTGCACGAATTTATAATTCCCATAATAGCAAATTAGGTATAACACAATGACAAATTACGTAACTTACATTTTATAGTTTGCTCTTCCAGTTGAAGTTAAAAGAGATTTTTCAGCCAAAAATGCGTGTTTTTATTTTTCTGGACTTGTTTCATCTGTTCTAAAAATCCGAAAAAATTCAGAAAAACATTTTATTACAATATACGTGTATATCTATTTGGTTGTTGTTGGTTGAATTTCAAGAGGTTTTTCAGTCAAAAACATATGCTTTTATTTATTTTTTGACTTGTTCCACTTGTTCCACCCGTTCCAAAAATCTGAAAAAAATTCAAGAAAACTTGTTATCTTCAAATACATAACATATATCTATTCTGTTGTTATTGGTTGAATTTCAAGAGGGGTTTCAGCCAAAAATGCATATTTTTATTTTTTTTTGAACTTCTTCCACCACTTCTAAAAATCTGAAAAAATTTCAGCAGATAGTTTACATTAAAATACATGTTATATATTTTTTTCGTCATTACTGAATTTTTTAAAAAATTTTTATGACATTTTAAAAATTTTGAACGTTTTTAAAAATTAGAATTTAGCATTTAAAAATCTGAAATTATGTCTTTAACCTCTAATAAGAATTTTTAAAATCAATTGAAAAATGGCTAAGATGATATCGTCAAAAAAACCGAAAATCACAAAATGATAACTACAGCAGCCCCCTGTGGGACTAGAAGTCTGAAACTTTCAGCATCAACTACTTTTTTCATGTCCTGGATGTATATATATTTTTTTTATAAAGTTTGGTTCAAAGGTACTTTTACCCCCCCCCCCCCGTAACAACCGGCTAAACCCTTTATAAAAATAGCAATATTTAATAATGTTTTATAGAGAACTACCTATATAACGGCGCTGTAATTCTCAGGAGGAAAGTAGAAGTTGCAAGAAAAAGAAGGATCATATAAATTTTTCTGTTTTAAACAAAGCCGAACAAAAGCAGTCGAGATGTTTAGCGAATTAAACCATGGCACGCGGGGCATTGCTTTATCGGAGTACGTTAGTAGGTCAAATTTTTTCGTTTATCATTGAGAACGAAACCGATGATCTAGAGAAGGAAAAAATGTTCGGGGCTGCTCTCTTTGAAATTTGTCCGACACGTTAATGATTCAGATTTACGGCACGTGGGCGTTATTTTCCATCGCATGCGTCAACTGAGAGACAGATGTGTATGTGTTGACACAGACTGATCCGAGAAAATTGGCTCCGTTCCGATGTGTGTCAACGAGCACCGAACCAGCAAGCGATAGGCGTTATCACTCTGGTTGCTATAAATTATACGTCTAATCTCACAAAATTCCTCTGTCATTGCCCCGATGGATAAACACGATAATATACGCGCGAAAACAAATGAAAGAGAATTTATTTGTTCTAGTTACCCCTCCGTTCGTTAATTATTTTAATTACTGCTGTTAATTCATCTTACATTTTAAATAGAGAAAAATATTTAAACTCTGGTCCACTTCATTAAGTAGCAGCAATCTTGGCATCGAAAATTCCACCCATCGTCAAAATCGATGTATGTTATTTTTACAATGTTTTGTGTAAGTTGTGATTATTAAGTATATCAACTATTTCTGTATTCGTGTAGCATAAAACTAAAAACAATACAACTAGCAGAAATTATTATTTATGGATGTTAAAATATTATAACACCGATATGTTTCGTAGTAAGAACATATTCATGGTGTAACAATTAATAATTTTATTTCATCCTATTACTTTTCCGATAATTTTTGTTAGCTTAATTTTTACTAAATAATCTTCAATTGATTTAATGTTTCTCCTATGTTGATTGCGACTTTCTATGCCATGAGTACTCTAGGAACATTTTTTTTGTGGAAGAATACCCCATTTTCAGCTAAAATGAGAAAATAATGGCATTTAAGAAAAGCTAAAAACTATAACTAGTATTGTGTTTTATTTCGCTTGACTTTGATTAATCGGCACAATTAAATAAATATAGGTTATAGGTAGCGTCCATTCAAATTTACGATGAATTTTTTATATTAATAGGGAATGTACTCTTCTTTTTCTTCCATGTACTCCCCCCGAGGGCTCAAACCGGTTAATGATTTTATTTGGTCGACCCAACATGTTCTTAGTCTACCTTCTGTCCTCTTCCCCGTTCATTTTCCCAGTAATAATTTGGCGTTGTAGATAGTTTATATCTTTTTTTTTTTTTTTGTGGGTGCGCCAGCGGCATTGACCCAACAACAAGAAAAAACTAAGCTAAGAAATTAAATAACTAAGCGGTCCGAAATGGACGCAACAAAGGACAGCAGTGCGGACACCACAGAAGATGAAGGAAAGGAGAGGATAAAGGAGAAGAGTTATAGGGAGTAGCGAGACCTAATGACAGGAGCTGACTGTATAAAAGGAAGCGTTCGTTACGAAGAGCAGGACACTCAAAGAAAATGTGATTAGCATCACATGTACGAGGAGGATCACAATTTTATATCGCGCGTTCCTTATCTTGTCTCCTTAGCGCATCTACATATCCAGCTTGTTGAAAATGTAAGCATTCAGCATTCGTTTTACGGTTCATCCATGATATTCTTAACAATTTCCTATATACCCAGATTTCAAATCTATCAAACCTGTTAATACTTTCCACGGTAATTAACCAGAGGTTTCACCTGTATATGTGACGACTGGAAAACGAAATTTAACTTTGTGTTCAGTGATAAGGTTCAAGGCCGTGTCCACGGGGGGTTTTGGGGGTTAACCCCCCCCCCCCATAAGAACTGAAATAGTTATTATAAATACACAGAAATCTGAAAAAAATCAAAAGTTTAAAATAAATGTTGATGATTTTTTAGGGTGTTCTTACCTACCTTTAAAAGAAAAAATATGCTCCATATTTTTAGGTACTTCATTAATATTTTATGCAAAATTTTTTTATTACGAGTATAATTAATAACATATGTAATTTTTATTAATGTTTATACAGTAATTTATTTATGTAAATTATTAATATATAAATCAAAATTATGGAAATTATTAATAGTACGAATATTAGTGAAAATAAAATTAATATATGAAGAAAATTTTCAATCCCCCGTTCCAAAATTCTGGGCACGGGCCTGGTAAGGTTGTATCTTTCCAAATCTTTGTCAGTCTAATGACTGCACTGCGCGCTGTAGTTAGTCGCCGCTTTATGTCTGATAGACCATTTTTAGTTAATGACTCGATTTATGCATAAAATTATCCACAACTGCATCAAGTCCGCATAGTTTATCATGCCTTGCCTTGTCATTCCTGTCCATTATCATAATTTTAGTTTTGTAGTTCTATTTATACGTAGCCTATAATCTCTACGTTGATCTAATCTTTCCATAAAAGATATTTTGGCAAAATAACCTCGAATTTTCACCTGCAGTACTGCAAAAAATTAAAATGTTAAAGAAAATTAACGTAAATATAAATAACACTTAATACGTTCTAATTCGTTTTTCCCGTGTGACGGATACTTTGCCGTGATCGTGATTTGCAAACACAATTAATAATCCGGGAAAATTACAAAGACCATTCGTTGTTTCTAAAAAATTAATAATTAATGTATATGCGAAAAACGATAGATTAAAGTTTCATTGTGAATTTTTAAAAAAGCCATTGACTCCGGTATGACTTTAATGTACATAGATATTCGGACAGATTTTGCTGCATAGTCGAATCGAGAAGAATTAATTATTAGGAACACTAATCCTGCGGGAAGTTAACCTTAGTTAGTCATCCGCGAGGACACAAACTGAGGGTGGCTAGAAGCTCTTATTTACACCTCTTTCAGTCAATGTATATTCTTTTTGACTACTACTTTATATACCATCTTCTTTTCATATATATATATATATATTCCTGTTTTGGCATTATTTATGTGGAGGTTATTAATTGTGGAATTGCGAAATCGGCAGAGCGTACAATCTAGTTACAATGTTCTACTTTTAAAAGTCTCCCTTTGGCTATCGCATTTTTCACACTGTTTCATCGTGTGTTTCAAATGCATCTTTTGCAACGTAGTGCAAACATGCAGTGATATATATTCATACTAAATGAGTATATTTTCGTGAAAACTTATGTTATTATATTGTTATTCTGTCTATATTTTTATTTCCGTGTTATTCTATAAACATTTCACTTATTTTAGAGTATTGTTTCACTCCCCCCCCCCCCCCCCCCATCATCCCGCCAGCTGTGATAGTTTTGCAACGTTAACTCCTATTTTTATTCAAAGTTGATACCGCTAAGGTATACATATATTTCTATCGAGTAAATTTTTTTTTATATATGTACGACCTCGTCCTGTTCCTGTGCTAATTGATCTTATATTCTTAAACTGCATAATTATAATTTTTGCAGTCTACTCACTAACCTTCTGGTAATGAATAACCTATATTACATATATTCCCTTCGGCACTGCAATTTATTTACCGCCACAAGTGCATCTAATCAAATCGACATAGTTTTATTTATACCGCTAATATCATCGTAACTCTTACAAAGTACACGCCAGCAAGAAAAACAAAAAACAAAACGTTTGAAATTGTTTTTATTTTCATAATTTCAATCGCTTTGTTTTCATTATTTTTTCTAATTTAATAGGCCGCGCGTAAATATTACCTTACCTTATTCGGGCTATCGTTTAAACAATATCTTCCAGCCGCTTATCCATTTGTACTTTTCAATTTCCAAAAACTCGTTTTTTAAAGTAAAATCCTTATCTCCCTTTTTGTCCCTCGGTTAATTTCGGCCTTACCCAATCTCTCACTTAATAATCCGTCCCCCAATTTTACAAAGTGTGTCTCCTCTGCGCGCCATTTTCCCAAAATACTTTTTATACCCCTACTTGGCAAATTTTTTCTTCGGACCGAAATCAAACATAGCACTACACCGGTTCCTTATTTTATTCGCATGCGAGCATTTTTACTGATTAGAGTTGGGACTTCCTTTGTCCTTTCGGATCTTAATCCTTTTTCGAATCCCTTTCCTCGCTTCCGTTCTATCTGTATAACATTAGTGATCATCCTTCAGATTTCCGCCTGTTTTAGTTTATCTTCTGATCGTCTTCTTCTAATTAACGGATTATTTCTTGTTCACTAGCAAAAAAATTACGCGGTGACAATAGACGGAGAAGGAAGTGAAAGAATAAAGTAGACATTGTAAAAAGCGAGAAAATGGAGAGGCTCGAAAGTAGATAAAAACCAATTAAAATAAATGTGAGATTTAATGCTGTATAAAAGAAAGGAAAAACATTTGAATAATATTATTCGCGTACAATTTGTTTTTGATTTATTTTAAAATGGGGGGGGAAGCCCGCGTTATCTTCGCCTGATTAAAATTTAAATCAGATTAAATTTTTCAAAAATTACTACAAAATGCAATTTTTCAGTTCCTGCAAAATTTACGAATCAATTTCATGTTTCTATGTATAATGGCGATTTCATCATAAACTTTAACGCTGGAACTTTCGTATGCCGTCGATATCGCTCGCTTCAAAAATTTTAAAATTTTAATAAAACGAGATTATTATTAGAGGGGGAAACAAAAGAAAAAGAAAAAAAAAGACGGTACTAAATAACAGTACTCTAAATATTTTCACGCTTATAGTATATTATAGATTACAAGGGATTTAACAAGTACACGTACCGAATATGTGTTAAACAGAACTCACTTCGGCACGACGTTTATCTCATTTTTAACAAAACAGGTCAAATTTCATTCAAAAACAAATATTTATTATTCGTTAAAAGTCTTTAAAAAAGCATATAAAATAGTCCAAAATCCAGTCTTAAACGACTAAATGAATACTGTAGAACTCTTTATATTGTGAATGTCCTCGCTTTGTATACTAATTGTAAAAACCAACTATATCAACAATATTATCACAGTAAACTTTATGATTTTAATAAATATCTGTTCATTTATGTTATAAATTAATTTTAATTACATAACAGCAGATATAGTGATTAATATTATACGTTAATTTATTCATTTTTTTTTTTTTTTCAAATTTAATACAGGTTTTTCATTTCTCGATTTATTTTCTTTCGTGTTGTTTTCGCACACCGCTTATTAAAATCATAAAATTTTATTAAAAATAATGTATAAATTTGAAAATAAAACTTACTATCGGCGTCTTTTCGAACTTTAAATTTTTTGTTGACTGTATTTTCAAATAGGTCGAAATTAAAGAAAATAATAAAATATTCAACACCGCCAGAACCAAAATTACTACGAAACTGAGAAGAGTGACTATTTTCGCTACTTTTACACCCGCTCAAGATTCGTATTATTTCAAATCGGACGATTTTCCAGATTTGATGCTTGCCCCCCCCCCCCTTTCTTGGGTTCGTTCGTCGTTGGATTTTTGTTTTTTCCAAAATATTTTCAGTTTTGCGGAATGCGTAGGGACGTTAATGAGAATACCTGCTGACCGAGTTTTGCTCAGGTTTATATTCCGTACTTGCAGATCGGTCAAGGTAGATATATATATTCACGAGATTCACAAACATTTAAAAATACAACAATAATACGCACGAAATACACAAAGTTACAATTGTATTAATCCATTTTTCAATTTCGAAAATATGCTTTAGTTTGCCTAATATATTTAAAATCGTCCCCCGTATGTAGATAACGCGAACAAGTTTATTTCATTACGAAAATTAATTTTTCTATTTAATATGGTAAATTAACGAACTCTATTATTTACTTTTCCTTAAACACAAAATACAAATTTAATCATTGACACGAATACCGTTTGTTTCCATTTCTTCGAACATAATTCGTTAATTTCATCAAAATTGTTAAAGTCATACGTGAACAAGATTCCCCTATTTAATTATATAAATATAATAACCGAGTTTTGCTCGGATCTACTCTGAACTTGCAAATCACTCAACGGATTAATAAGTTTAATCTAACATTTGGCAGTAATATGCGCATGACACAAAAACGTTACATTTTTGTAAATATCGCATTATTCGTTTTTAATGTTGAAATATTTTTGCGTTACAATAAATAAATGCAAACATTCATTAGCCAGAAATATTATTACAAATTATCTGCATAACTTTATATTCCGTATATTTGGGAACTAGCATAATATTTGAATAAAGGTTAAAAAAAACATATCTCATCAGAAAACAGAGATATAACTTTATCGATTTTTAATTATCGTGGTAAATAAATGTGTTGTTTTTTATTCCAAACTATGATTTGACCTCTTACGTCTCCTCATTCACCAACTCGGATTCCTTTTTCTTGTCTATTCAGCCTTCCCTTCCTTGCTTCATTGGTTTCTTGACTTTTCTTCCATGCGTCGCTCCAACATCTCTGCGATTTACCGCCTGCGCTTTGAGTTTGCTATTTTCCTCGCTTTCCCGTTACTATCTTGTGCCGTTTTCTTATTGTCCATTGCACCTCTCCAATATCCAATTTGTTTGTGATCCCAATCACATAATGTTCGGGTGTTCGTCTCTTGCAATCGATCAAGCTTCTTTCTATTCCTCCCTTTTACAAATTGGTATTCCCACTCCATACAATCCTTCGTTCATTCTCTCCCTTCCTTCTCCTTCTGTTGTCCAAGCTCTTGATTCTTTCCTGTCCGCTATTTCTGATCGTGTAAAGATCTGAGTCTCCTGCGTTCTTTTTCCTTTGCTCTTGGGCCAATGTCGTTGTAGACGAACCCAAAAAAAAAAAAAGAAAAAGTAAAGTAAGCGTTTTGATTGTTTTTTAATAAACCCTTAAAAAATGCGATAACAACTAAAACGAATATTAATCGTTTCTCTTTTAAAATGGTTCCGTAGAATTTTCTCGACGATAAAACCTCGATCGATTTATCTGAACCATTAAAAACTCCTAATTCGTGAATTTTATCAAAATTATTAGAGCCGCTTCCGAAAACTCGGTTATCAGTCCGTGTTAGTTTTTTTACCTAAAGGCAAATAGCATAAAAAAAAAACCGAAGTCATGTTTAATGTTCACGTTTGACCAATGTCGAATACTGCTCATTGCCAAGTAAAGGGAAATTACGTTCTCCGCATTATTTGAACTTTTCTAGTAGTTGCCTATTCCAAAGGATTTTCTTTCGGCTTTATATTTTTAGTTAATTCTTCCTTCACTTGAAGCACCCGACATGCAAAATCATGACAAAATTATGTAACCTAAAATAGGAGTACCATTGTCTCCTTCTACACACTCTTCGTTAATACATTTGAAACTAAATTTTTCCTTCGCCACCCACTCTTATTCATGTTTCATTAAAACACACACTACATGTTAAATGAAACTGCGATAATTTTCGGAAATATTTCATATTATTTCAGATGAAAATGAACTTTATAAATGGTATATTAGAAATTCCAGAGCCCCCAAAAATTTGTCGAAATGTTGCGCAACTTGCATCAAAACTAAAGAAATAACGATGAGAGTAATCGGTTATTTCCCTCTCCTTCCCTCCTTTTTAGATATAGTACTTTTCCATTTCTGCCGTATTAGTGGCTATGTTATTTTTACGCTGAGAGTAGTAAGAAATTCTGTTACGCTTTTGTGTTACAGAAGTTGCGTGAACTATGTTACAGAGGTTATAACAGAAATTTCTAGGCGAACCGTAAATTAAACTTATCAGTCTTGGGAATTTTTTGATTATCACGAGAAAAAAAAACATTATTATTTTGCGAATAACGACATGATTGAAAACGACTCTTCTGTAAGAATTATAGAGACTATCGGAGGCCTAGGTTCCCATGGCGAGTTCCGAATGATTGATTTTATATATATATATATATATAAATATATATGTATATTTATATATACGTATATATATATAAAACAAAGTCGGTTAGTTACACCACTTACAACTCAAGAACGGCTGGACCGATTTTTATGATCTTTGATTTGTTGGATTTGTCTCCACGCCGAATAGCAGAATATGCGATTAGAAAGAAAAAAAAAAAATCGATGAATTTTCTGATCCAATTCTGATAAGTCAAACAGTTTCCGAGCTCTTTTATATAATTGAATATTTTTGTCGTTTGTGAATCATCTTATTCGGATTATTCCGTACATTATAAGTGTACGAAATCCTAAAAATCGGTATGAATTTACTTTAAAATTACTTTAGAAACACGTTTTTTCGTGTATAGCCCATCATCAGCTAACAGCACAGAGTACACACTCTAATTAATAAAGTATATCAATTAAGTGTGTACCCTGTGTTGAGCATCAGCTAGATGGTATAGCCCGAAAAAACATGTTTCCAAAGTAATTTACTTTAATTGTTTAAAGTAAATTTATACTTATTTTTGTTATTAAGGGAAATAATGCCTTGCTACCACGTGTAATTAAAATACTTTTCCTTTTTTGAATTTTGTACATTAATTAATTTTGAGTATTAATTTTATCTTAATAAAAAAGCTGGAATTTAATTTAGCTAATAAGTTAACACAACATATATTGATTCTAAGGCGGTACGAAGTTCGCCGGGTCAGCTAGTATGTATATATATATATATAATATACCGACGACAGTGCATCGACTTTTATCGAGATCGCTGGATTTAGTCCATTGTGTGTACCTTAACTTTACAAACCACAAATATTCGCAGTATTATATCTAATTTAAGGTTCTCGGAATTTAGCATTTATTCTGTGTTAAAAGTAGTATTTCTATATAGAATATTCTTAAGTTAAAATTATATTTTTATCGCTAATTCATATATTTATTTGTTTCTTTATTTACAGCATAGAAAGTAATATTCAAAAAATAAGTGAAAATGTCTCACACAGTTACAGTGACAAGAACCACCACTACCTCGAACACATCTGCCATCATCATCAACACCGGTTATTGTAAAACGACACCGGGAATTCTTAAATTCGTAGAAGTGGTAAGTCGTGTTATATGTTGTTTTTTAAAGTAAATATAATAGCGTAATACTTGATTCACGTTACTAAAGAAGCGATTGATTAAAAAGTTTTGTAACGAAAAAAATCTGTGGTCAAAATTTTTTTTGGGAGGAGAAAAATCTTTTTTCATTTTTTTAAGTCTATTTTTAGACGGTAACTACTGAAATTACTTGTAATGACATCGGAAAAAGTCCTTCCTCTCTTGCCATATGAGTTCAATTTTCTTTAGAAGAGATCTATAGATCATGACTCTCAGGACAACGCATTATATTTGACTAAATAACAAGTAGAAATAAACTGAATTTTAAAACAGCATCGACAATATTTTCCAGCAGCAGGTGTCTTGTAATGTCGGAATATTTAATCATTAAGAATTCGATAACTCGTAAAAATACTTAGCAGTGGTCAAAAAGGATTGTCCCGTCTTCGAGACATCTAAATTATATTCTTAGCGGAACAAAATCGAGCCATATTATCTTATTGATTAGAAAGTTTACGTCGAAATATTTACTATAGCGAAATATGTGCTAATGCGTCTTGTAATAATGTACACTTTTTTGTTTAGGCGTTAAATTTCGAATAGTAATTATAAAACATTTCGTCTAACATTAAATGCGGTTTCTATGCTACATGCCAAATATGTACATCACGATTTATACTAGAATAAGTAGCACGCATCAGGAGGCTAGAGCTGGTAATACCCAAATGCACTTAAAAGAAATTTTTCGATTTATGCTCAATACATACATTTACTAACTGCATATATGATTCTGCGAAACATTCACAACTTACTGAGCGTCGTTGACTAGGATGCATTTACGTACTGCTGAAAGCTTAAACTGGTTAAACATATCAACGGTCATGTATGCGCGTACCAAACAAAAAGAATAGCAAACACTTAAAAAGCCAGGTATTTTTTTTTTTATTCGTGTGGGTTTATTTTTTTTGGGAACTGTTGATTTTCAATGCCACAGTGTGACTCACAAGGAAAACACCCCAACCCGATCTCACCGATTTTAATGAAATTGATATATGTCGTAGAATACAAAAAAAGAAAAAGACTCGTGTTTATTTACATTTGCTAATAAACATATTAAGGGGGTGAAAACTACCTCTAAAGTGAACTAAAAAAACAAAAAAACGTTTTTTTTTCTAAATATCTCGACTGACACTTAATATTTTTTGGTAAAACGAAATGGAGATTACTCCTTTCAGAAAACCAAGTAATTCATGATAATTTGAACAATAAGGATTGCATCCCTTATTTTATGAAGGCGTTAAAAACCCACATTTATTTTATTATTTTTGTGATGGAGAATGGTAACAAATCTAAAACGTATTTTTTAATTAATAAAATGATAAAATGAAATTGACCTGTTTCGGTATTTTCGTTAATTTCACCCCTAAATAGGGAAAACCACCCCGCATACAGAAAAACCAAAAACAGGAATTTCAAGCAGTCAGATTTTGAATTCAATTCGTATATAGGGGTTTTCGAGGTCGCCGATTACGAATCTGATATCAAATTTTCAAAATTCAAAATGCTGGATCCAATATGGCGGACAAAAATGTTAAGGATAATTTGAAAACATATAAAAACTTGTACATAGGGGTTTTGGTGGGGTATGCTGATTACGAATATGGCTATCAGATTTTCGAAATTTAAAATAACAAAGTCAATATGTCTAATTGGAGTTCAGGTACAATTGCTCAACCCCAAGCTAGTCAACTTCGCATAACCCATGGTGTCTTAAATCTTAAGTGAGTCAACTCCACGTATCTCAGGGCATCTGCTTTCCTTACTATTTACTTAAAAAGTGAAGGTTGTATCATGTGCTTGTTAAATCATTTAGTTAAAATGAACCCCATGCAATTTCCGGCATGTGTAAAAATGTAAACGATATAATTTGAATGTTGAAAATAAATAACATGTATAGTAGACGTCCTGGGTTATGTGAGGTCAACTCTCTGGGGGTTTGGGACCCTACATTATGTGGAACACTCTATTTCATTCCATTTTATTTAACTTTTTATTTATTTATTTATTTATTTATTTATTTATTTTGTTGTATATGAATATTTGTACGAAGTTTTTTTCTTATGCAGAATGAATTTCATAGTATGAATTCAAAATCGTTACTGTGCACAAAATATATAACGTTTTTTTCTTAATCTGTATCGAAAATGATTTGTAATAAATATTATTTGGTGCTTTATTTTTTTTTAAATAAAGCTTACAACAATTTTAATTGAAATCATAAATTTAAAAACGGATATTATATATTAGTGTAACAGTGACATCTTTCATTTTTTTTTTTCTGCGTATAAATATTTTCATTTTTGTTTTCTATATGTAATCAGTGTAATTTTTATTATATCTATTGTTATTGTTATTATTACTAATTTTAGCATCTTTGTATAGTTAAATCAACAAATGAGAATATTAATTTAGTTACTCTACTGGGATATGTAGTTGTTATTGCGTACTGATTTGATATGCATTTTTTTTTTTTTTAAATTGATAAGTCAATCAATCAGTGATAGTGTCAAAAGTCATTGACGTAATTGATTAAGCGTAATGTTTTCAAATAATCTTGAACATTTTCGTCCGCAATATTTGAATTTTGAAAATTTAATATCAGATCCGTAATCAGCGACCTCGAAAACTCCTGTATACAAATTGAATTCAAAATCTGACCCGCTTAAAATTCCAGTTTTTGTTTCTTCTGTGTTAGGGATGATTTATCCATTTAGGGGTGAAATTAACGAAAATACCGAAACAGGTCAACTTCATTTTATCAGTTTATTAATTAAAAAATTTGTTTTAGATTTTTTACAATTTTTTATCACAAATATAATTAATTAAATATAGATCTCCAACCCCTATAAAATAGGGGTTGCAACCCTTATTGTTCAGATCATCATGAATTACTTGCTTTTCCGAAAGGAGTAATCTGCATTTCGTTTTACTAAAAAAATATTAAGTGTTAGTCGAAATGTTTGGAAAAACGTTTTTTTTTTTCTAGTTCACTTTAGGGTTAGTTTTCACCCCCTTAATATGTTTATTAGCAGATATAAAAAATCACCGGTCTTTTTCTCTTTTTTTTTTGTGTTCTACAACATACATAAATTTCATTAAAATCAGTGAGATCAGGTTGGGGTTTTTTTCTTGTCAGTTTATGGTGAGCATCATGTACGCGCATGTAATATCAGCATGTGTATTAGTAAATTACATTAAATTCATCTCGATTCTTTCTTGCTTTTTTTTGAAAGTTTTTTCTTCTTTCGTGGGCGTTTCACATTTTTTATTAGTCATCTTTTAAAACTTGGACTTACAACTATCTATTCTCTAATCATTATTCATACTTCCGTCTTATTCAACCGGTTCCTAGTTTCCTGCCTTGGTTTCAATTTATTCCTACCTGTCGTCGTTCCACTGTTGTTTCCTTAATTAGGCTTAGAATCAATCATTCTCTACTCCCCTCTTCTCGCTTTCGTTTTTCTTTAGCTCTTTCTCCTTTCTGCTCTCTTCACGCTTCTGAGCCTCCTTGTATTTGTGACTCAAATCACATCCTATTCGAATGTTCTGCACTCTCTAACGAACGCTCCTTTTACTCCCTTTAACGCTACCTATATTCTTTCCTTCCCATTGCCTTCAGTTATTCCATTGCTGCTTTCCTTTGTCTTTTCCATTTCTGACCGCCGGGCTATTTAGTTATATCTCTTAATTTTTCATGTTGTTGGGTCAAGGCCTCCGGCGCGCCCAGAGTAGGAAAAAAAAAAGACTTACAACTCTCTATTGCACTTTCCACATCTTGACGTTTTCTTTATTGTTTCTATGTATCTTTATCACTTTCATAATATCGATTTCCTACTATATTAAGTTACTAAATTTTAATTATCGCTGAAAATTGACAAAAGATATAATGGTTTCCATTGAAATTAAGATAAAGACGGTCTTACCGAAACTAACGGTTCGACAAGAAATCCATCTACACAAACTAAACAATAAAGAGTGTATTTTTAATTAAAGTTATAAACGTAAATCATTTTTAAAAGCAACTATCTCTTCATTTTTATTTTGAGAAGCGGTCAAATATCTAAATATTTGGCGAAATATTTTGACACTGAAATTTATTTAATTTGTACGTAAAATTTCAGTCTTTCATTAACCTGTCGATTTTACAAAGCTGCACTCTAAAAAAAAAGGCGATACAATAAATATTACAAAGTATACGCAGGTAAATTTTTTGGAGTTGTATAATTTCCGCTTTCTATGTTACTGAAATTTTGGCTCCAATCGGAGAATTCGAACCAATAATAGCGGAGGAGGTTCGAGTCGCTCCTAAGTTTACCCACTCTGATAATAATTAGGTACGAGAGAAAATTGGGAAAGTAAAAGCGGCCGAAAGAAAGAAACTGGTCCACAATATTCGTTTAAATTCATTAGTTTCAAAACATGAAACGTTCTTTGCCAAAGGTATAAAAACTATTTTACTTAGCATGTTATAACATATAATTATGTACGTTGTACTAGGATCCAGACAATGTATAGATGTCTAATGGCGTTAAAATTATCTTCGATAGAAATTCGTTTTCACCGTAATTTTTGTATAGATACATGAACTAAAATAGTGCGTGCAGTATGTACAAAATGAATGTCACCACGGCTGTGAGTCGTAAAAAAAAACAGTTCAAAGAAAATAACAGTTAAAAATACATTCACACAAAAGTAGAAAGAACAATTAGAAGAAGAAAAGAGAAGAAAAATCCGTAATCAATTTTCACCGGTATTACAGTCCGGATTAATTGCGATTTTCAGAATATCGATTTGACAATAAATTGTCTACCACGAATTGGAAGCGAAATGAATAGCTTTGTTCGAGCGGAACTGTCGGTTTCCGGAATCAATTGTCCTTTGAAATAGTAGCTCGTTTTCTTTAATATTTGTGCCACGTGCTATGAGGACTGGCAGAGTGGAATCAGTAATTACTCGATGGAAAGGAGCGGAAGGACAAAAAAGAAATCGAAGACAGAGGCACCCTGTATGCTGTCAGGTCTGACTTAACAGTTCGGAAGGCGTAGAATCAAAATAAACTGCAATTGGCACGCTGCTGCGTGATGCACGATATGAATATAATACTTTTCAGAGAAACTAACAAATAGTTCGTTGATGCTAAGTTAATTAGTATTCAGCCAACTAATTACTTCTTGCATCTATTTTTTCTCTCATTTTTAACATTATCCTTAGTTTCTTGGTCACTGTCTTCGGTTGGCGTTTCCATTAACAAAAATGAATATATATATACATATGTGTGTATGCGTATATACATGTATGTGGGCTTTTTAAATGTGTATGCGCGTGAATAAATGAATATTTCTACTTGAGGGAGTCCCAGACTCTCTCGGCCTACATCTCCTGACAGGTGTACTTCAAGATTCAATTTTTAAACCGCATTTATGAAATATTGAATTTTCTGGGATTTGCAATATTATATTACCGCCATATGTGAAAATCATTACATTCGTAGATGATATTGCAGTAATTATTGTTGATTAAAATAAGACCGAAAAGTAAAATGTATAAATGCTAAAATAGAAATACATTTTTTGGAGAATATAATTTAATAATCAATAAAGCAAAAACAAATTATTTATTATTCGAAAATAAATTTAAGGTTAGAAAATTAAATTTAGAATATTCTGGATTCATATATATATATTTATATATATATGTATATATATATATATATATATATTGTGTAATAGCTGCTAAATATTTAGGTGTAATATAACAGATTAAACTTTTATAATTATTTAAATATAATTAAAAGTAAAATTAACAATAAAGTATTGGTATTATGAAGTAATAATATTAATAATATGTAACGATACATTAGAATTTAAGCAGTTGCGAAACAATTCCAGTGTTTTTATAGAATGGTAGCTACTAAATTAATTAAAACGTATGAAACAATAAGTTATTCAGAGCCATTACCGATGAAATAACTCCGTCGGAAATAGAAATTAATAAATAAACTTGTTCGTAATTAAAAATAATATAATAATATAAAACATGTAACAACATACAATATGGATATAATAAATTTAACTACGAAACAAAAATTTATAATTCAAAACAATTTTTAAAAAAACTGTAAATTACTTTACAGAGAAAAATTACCAAAAAATTATTTTATAACCATATTACCTCGTCCAAAATTAACAACATTAACAGAATGCAACAAGTTGGCTATAAATAGAAGCATATGGAGGAAAACCATTCATCAGATGGTAGTCTCATCGTAATTACAACGTCCTGCGGGATTAACGACGATATCATCATCATTGCCTACACTGGAAAATAAGAAATTTTATTCCAAATTATTTTGATGTTCAGTTTATATCTGGTCATGGAATATTTGAAGATCATTTATGTAAGTTTTTAATCGGAAATGTATAAGATGTAATTTTGTATATAGCACTGAACGTGTTTCAAGTAATGCCATTGTAATAATATGAAATTTCAAAATAATATTACCGAGTTAATATAGATTAGGATCAGTGGCGTAACTTGCCTTAGACGGGCCCTGTATCAAAATTTGTTGGGGGCCCCTAATAAAGTGTAAAGAATTATCACAAAAGAAACAAAAACGCTCGCATTAAATTAAAATAATTATTTATTGATTATATAAGTTATTACTTACAATAAATGCTCCTAGGAGCTAAGTTACAATTCAATGCAAACAATTTCACTTCAATCAAATGTACATTTTTCTCGCCTTTCTTTCGGCGAGCTTATTTATTAAATCATCCATAGACGAAGGCGATTTCAGGTTTTCTAGATTTCCTGCCTCTATAGACAATAAAGACAAGTCTGAAAGCCACTCCTGCCCGATTGAAGTCCTAAGATAATTTTTTATCAGTTTTAATTTCGAGAAACTTCTATCAGCTGTGGCAGTTATAACCGGAAGGGTCAAAAATACACAGCATGCTGTTATTACCTCCGGAAAACTGGATACAAGGCTATTGAATTTTATCAGTAATAATTCCGCGAGTTCTTTAACGGAGTGAATTTTCTGAATTTCAGATTTTAAGCATGTTTTCAAAGCAAATAATTGTGAACAATACAGATCAACTGATATGTCTTTATTGTATTCAGCAGACAGTTTTCCGGCATACTTTTTTATCATTTCGTTTGAAAAAAAATAAGAATTTCTCCGGTTGTAACACTTCGAACGAAACCACATCCTATCCTTGAAAAACCGAAGCCTTTCTGCACTGAACATATTGAAGATGCTGAACAACAGGAAATTCGGACCCAGCTGTTCTACATTACTAAAAGTATACAAAAGTTTAATCCGACCAAAACTCGACTACGGCTGCATCGTCTACTCATCCGCCTCCAAAGGCCTGCTCCAAAGTCTTGACACGATCCAAAATTCGGGCCTCCGTATAGCTCTACGAGCTTTCCGAACTACGCCTGCCTCCAGTATGTACGTGCTCGCCCCGGTATTCCTCCCCTGAAATACCGCCGGCAAACATTATCGGTCGATTACGCCCTATCAATCTTAAGTTACCCGAACCATCCAAACCACAGCATTTACAGTCCATCAAACCCATTATACAGAGACGGTACCCTCGCTGCCCAAGGCTACTTCAAATTAAGTTACCCGAACCATCCAAACCACAGCATTTACAGTCCATCAAACCCATTATACAGAGACGGTACCCTCGCTGCCCAAGGCTACTTCAAATGGCTGGACATCCCGAATTATCTATTTAAGCGCATGCCTTCCGCCGATCCACCGTGGAGTCCAAACCACCATGAAGGCACCATTTACATCATGATCTTTGATCACCTTCCCACACTATCGACCAACGCCGCCGTACCAGTGTTACACCCAAGTGAACTGAAGAAATACGCAAAATACAAAATAATGTCTGATTGGGAGGTTGAGTGGAACAGCAGCTATTCGAACAAACTACTGGCAATTAAACGGACGATTACTGACTGGACTTACGTTATAGGCAAAGCTGCATCAAACCGGGATATCGAATCAACCTTGAACAGAATCTATCTAGGCCATACTCTAACCACCCATGCATACCTGCTGGACCACCAGGAGCCTCCAGCCTGTACTCAATGCAATTGCCAGATCACAGTCAAACACATCATCACTGAATGCCCCATCTACAGTGCCGAACGCCAACAATCCACACTTACAGACGATCACTCCGCGAATTTAAACATAAATAACCTATACAGACTTATTAAATTTATAAATATTACAAACCTTAAAATAATGTAAATAACCTCACCCGAGGTGATAGCCCCCTTCCTGGCAATATGTACTTCGTAAATAATAAAATATATAAATAAACTTCGAACGTATTACTCAGGTCACAGAGGCTGTGAAATCTTTGTTTAGTCTGAGAAATTTATATATCTAAAGAGCAATAGTACACACATTGACTCTAAAGTACGATTCCGGGTCAGAAATTCTCTCATCTTCTGCTAGCTCATCAAAAAAACGTTTCGTTATCTTCTGTCTTTTATTTTTCAAAACATTAGCTACCCCCCCCCCCCACTCTTTTGCTAAATCTGTGGACTCGTTTAGTGTAAGGCATGGAACGAATTTAGATTTTTTATTTCGTTCGGTCTATTTAAAAGATTACACTTAGTAAAATAATACTGGCTTTCTGAAAGTCATACTACATTTTTACGAATTTTCGCTCGCACACGTTCGGGGCCCCTGTACCCCGGGGGCCCATTGATACGGTTGATACGGCGGTAGCTACGCCCCTGATTAGGATTTTAATATTGTTAGCAAATTTACAATGGATGAAATAATATATAGAAGAAAATATATACATTCGTAATTTAAGGATAAGTAATGAAAAGTTTACTCGGTGTTAATAAAGTCGCATCACATATTGTAAACCGAATTTGACAGTGTAGTACCCTTAATTGGATTTAGGCTCTAACAAACTCGTTGCTGGTAGATTATTTAAATATCTTTCAATAAATTCACCCTATCATATAAAAACGAATTGGAGAACAAAAAAATAGTAATGCTGGCAATATTAGAATGATTAATTAATTGCTTAATTTAATCTTAATCTTTTTTGAATGCACGTATAATGTAACTGTGTACGATATACTGCTGGAAAATTTTTAATTTTCGATAAAAATTAAACTATAAGCGAGGTGTTCAAAAAATTCAGTCCATCTCCTTTAAGCAGATATTTATAATAATTCTCACTCGGCATCTCTAAAGTGAGAGTGTTGTATTTTGATCAGATTTGAACTAGTGTAAATTTTAAACGTTTTTTTTTTAAATAATTAAAAAAGAAGTCACCAAATTTTTAAGTATAATTCTTTTTTATTTTTATTTTTTGACACTTAATATAACACTAGAAGTCCATAGTCCTAAATATTCACAGCTAATATAGGTTAATATTGTTACTATTGTATAGAAATGAACTGGAAAATAGTTTTTGTATGAAGTCCAGAAAGAATTACACGTTATTAAAAGGTTTTTTAAACAACGCACGATAAATGTAATAAACAAATTTCTGTTAGAAGAAAAAGAAGGTGCGAAATGAGGCGAATATTTTTTAAAAATAATTTTAATATTCTGTTCTATTTTAAAAGCACGCGTATCGACCATATTAAACAATTTATCGTATTGGCGGAATTCCATTTTTCTCTTGATTTTTTGGCACATTTTTTCGATCGGGCGAACCATCTTTTTAACAAGTGTCCGCTTGTTCGTTATTGTTTGTTAAGGAGAGTTTTACACCTTTTTTTCCTTTTTTCATTCTTCACTTTAATATAGTAGAAGTTATTTTGATTCAATCGTCGTGTGTTGGATCATAAGTAAACTAAGTCCCATACGCTTGATAAGGTATCACGTTTTGCGAAGTTAAGCTTTTCATAATGGTACTAAGAGCTTAATGGATCTGAAGAGAATATTGGGGACCAGTTCCTTTCTCATCGGATTCGCCTTTACTTTCCCCCAGATTTCTCTGATATAACCAATATTCAGTTTCAGATTAGGTATACCTAGGAGCGACTCTTGGATCCGAAACGAGACAATTTCCGAAAACTTACGACACCTCTGATTTTAGTAACCAAGCATCTTAATCGCCAGGCTACCGCGCTGCCTGTGTTAGATCATAATTCTGGAATATATTTTTCAACGTTCAAAATTAAAAATCCTCGACTCGTGTGATTAAAATTTTACGAATAACCCTACTAATTCGATTTTAAATAATTTCCTGATTCGAAAAGTAAAATATGAACGCTAATTTTTTTTTGTAATGAAATATGCCGATATTTAGTAGTAGAATTAATTGAGCGAGCGAACCTTTAATGAACACTCACTTTTATGATTTTTCTTTGTGAGATAGAATCGTGCTGATTTTTATATATTAAGAAAAAAAATTACTATTAGTGTTGATAAGCTAATGTCGAAAAATTTCATTCCAACAGATCGTATACTTTAAATAATATTCGCGCATTTACATTTTTTATAATATGCACGAATAGATCCATAATAAAACACACATAGGCGAACGAACGAATAAGTTTACCACTACACACATAATAAATCGATGTATATATATACACACATATATATTTATTAATCCTGATAATACAAAGTATAGAACAATTACAAAAACAAATAGAAGAATTAAATGAAATCAGTAAAACAGTAGGCTTAAAAATTAACTCCCCAAAATCTAAAATGAATGTTAAATAAATTTATACGCAAAAATGGTATTAAGTTAGAAGATAAAAATCTTGAAGTAGTTCAAGAATGTATATATCTGGGACAATAAATAAGCATTACGGGTTCGGTAAGTCAAGAAATAAATACAATAATCAGACTGGAATGGCAGCGCTTGGGCGGAATTCAATTATTTTCAAATCTAAATTAGCTACTATACCTAAAAAAGAAAGTGTTCGACCAATGTATTTTGTCAGTGATGACGTATGGCCGTGAAACATAGATGCTAACCGCGAATCACAAGCACAGATTGCAAGTAGCCCAGAGATTAATAGAGAGATCTTTATAGTGCCATACTTAATTCCTGAGCGTCGGCGACTACCTATTCGTACCTTTTTTAGCTGTACAGGCACAGGCATAGTGTTCATAGCGATTGTTATATGCAACGCAGGTGTACACACGCAAGACTACATTAGGAACTGATTGTAAATGTTTGATTTATCGATATCGAATGCAGTCCCGTGTGTGTCTGCTGTGTACTGACCTAGCGCTCATATGATGTTGTACGTGGTGGTTTGTCATTGCCTTTCACGTGATTATTAGCGATTATTTATTTAATTCTTGTAATAAGTTCGGTCGTCGCTCGGGATCGAACCCCTGACCTCCGTAACAGAAGTCAAGCGCTCTAGTAACTGGGCTATCGCGAGAGAGATATATGTATTATTAATTACGAAAAAGAACCGGAAAACGATAAAATGGATTCGTGATAAAACAGAAGTGACAGATATATTAGAAAGGATTAATAAAATAAAATGGCAATGGGTTGGCCATACAGCAAGAAAAACAGACAAAAGATGGACAACAAGAATTTTACATTGGTATATCCACGAGGAGTAAAACGGCCGCGGAAACAACCGCGTTTGAGGTGGGACTACGAATTCAGACGAAGATTAGGAGTCGCATGAAATTCAAGAAGAGGCTACATCATGAGATATTTAAATAATAATAATAATAATAATAATATATTAATAATATATATATATATATATATATATATATATATTTGTAGGGTACGTTGATTTTAAATCAAACGCAAAAAAAGTTGCGTTATGACTGTAATTATTAAAAATACCGGTTATAGCATTGTTTTAAATTGTAGGTATTATTAATAAAATAAAAGCGGTTTTATTAAAATAAAACATGTGCTAGAAAAATTACAACAGAATATAATGGCTACAGGTACACGTTTAATTTTATGAACATTATAAGTAATGAGAATTTTACGAATGATCGTGAATATTATTTTAAATATGAAAAATGTAAGTAACATCGGTTCTTAAACGGAATATCATCGAATATACGTATATATATATATATATATATATATATATATGCATTTTTATCGCAAAACCTGTGCAAGCGCTCTGCTAACTGGAATATTTATAATTTAGTTCTAACGGAAAATTCACTGTACGTGAAATTTCACCACGAAACATTACCATGGTGAAGGAAGAAAACTAATGCACGGACTGTATTTTAATCTTTTGATTTATTGCGATTAGTTTGAAAATCATCCAAGCTTATGCCACGTGTTTCTACGATGCCTGTCATGAACATCAATTTCGGTCCTTTCATTGTCGACATATCTATAAATTTATCATAAATCATAAATAAAACGTTCAGCTGACATTACATTCGCGCGCTCTTGTTATTAACGGAGAACTGAATTTATAACTGCAGCACTATCATTCAAATTAAATTTCAGAAAAATTGCTAAAAAATCATAAATAATCTCTTTCTTTTTTTTCATATTGTAGTCAAATACGCGTGCCAGATAAAAGGAATATCTACCAAGCTCGATCTTGCCGATAAATTGTTCCCGGAATATTATTTATAAAAATAACCTATACGCGTCGTTGCTCGTGGTAACAACGAAATCGGTAGCGGGGGAACTGTATGAGAGCTTTTTAGCAATAAGCGCTGATTCAACCTTAAGTCGTGCTTTTTTTTCTTTTTCTTTCGGCTTTATATTATTTCGATACCGCTTGTACAAGGTTTGTTCTAAAAGTAAGTGTGTATCGCGCCTTTTTTATATAATTTATTAATTACAAGTTATCTCGTTTCAGGCCCGTGCCTAGAATTTTGGAAAGGGGGGGTTTTGAAATTTTTCTTTGTGTATTTATTTTTTATAAATAACAATACATTTTTCACTAATATTCGTACTATTAATAATTTCCATCATTTTGATTTACATATATTAATAATTTACATAAATGAATTACCCCCCGTATATGAACATTAATAAAAATTACACATATGTTATTAATTATACTCGTAATAAAAATTTTTTTTGCATAAAATATTAATGAAGTATCTAAAAATATGGAGCACATTTTTTTTTTTTTTTCTTTTAAAAGTAGGTAAGAACATCCTAAAAAGTCATCAATATTTATTTTAAATTTGTGATTTTTTTTAGATTTTTGTGTGTTTATAATAACTATTTCAGTTCTCATGGGAGGGTTTAACCCTCCCCCGTGGACACGGCCTTGTCTCGTTTGACGTATGACTGTGTAAAAGTGTCACTCCTCAGCGACTCCAACGTTTTTTCCACCGATCGCAGTAACACACTGAGCAAACAAATTTTCGAGTATGTTGCTGGTCGATTAGGGTTTTTTTTTGTTTTTTTTTTTTTTTTTTTGGTAACAAGTTTAGCCCATTCGATAGTAAAAAGTCAGACGTGATCATCAAAAAGGAAAAACGTTTTTGTTATTTATTTTTTTATTGAATTGAGCCGAATTTAGGACCAAGATATTTCTCAACCGTTTGCATTTTTAGCTTTCTTCCGTGTCTAATATTGTCGCACTTTTCTTTCTTCGTTCCACTGTTTTCGCGTCCGTAATTTTTATCCTTGAAGCCGACATGTTCCGTTAGTTTCTTTCTCAATGGATGGACGCGGCCTTCATAGTCACTCGGTTCTGTACCGATTTCGTTTAAGTCACTTTCTACTTCTTCGAATCGACTCCATCTGTTCTACAAACTTTAAATGTACGTAAATATTCGCTTAATTAGCCTTGTAGGGTTCGCGAGCGCTTTATGTGTTCGTAAAACATAATTTTCATCACGTCGATCACAACCTGTCCAAATATTTGTACAATTCTTCATTGGATCTTTGCCTATATTCCTCATTTTCTTTAGCCGGGCCTAAGATTCTTCATTTTCCTTTGCTTCTTATGTAGTTCTTCTATGACGGCCTACGGTCTAAATTTAATGCCAGGCTTTCTACGCCTCGGATTAAATAACTCTGTACGGTGATACCGTAATTTCGCATTGCGTGACATACATTTCTTGTTCATTCCTTGTGTTAATCGAAATGTTTCTTTTAATTTATTTACTCCAGAATGTAATATCGTTTTTTTTTTTTCTAGCACATTCTAATCCACTTTCCGTCGAGTATTTAACCTGCTTTGCTATATTTTTCAGTCAACAGAAAACTTATTAGTGATAAATTATTTTTTATCAGCAAAGATTTGTGCTTTACCGTTTTTTCCCCCCAGAGTAGCTGGATTTGTTTTACCGCGTCTTCTATCGTTTTCGCAAGAATCACTATATATCACTTGCGAACGCTAATCTCAATTGTTAAATTGTTCTTCTTATATGCCGGAATATCGGTCGGCACATAACTGACCCAAAGCTACACGGTCTTTCAACTGTTAAAACACGACGGCAAAAACGTACAAACGTTAACCGTTCGAAGGCCCAACGTGAAACCTTTTTGATAATTATTCTTAACTCTAAATGGAAAACGAAGAGAATCGAAAAATTCGCACTATTAGGAAAAAATCCTTCCTGTGTGATGGTACTGTAATCGAAATTATAATTAAGGAGCTTAGAGAAGCTGGAAGACAATTATCCTTAAAGGGAACAATCGATATTTGTTGGTAGTTCGGAATTCAATGAAATACGCGTGAAAAGCTGAATACGAACTAGGAAACGATGTTTTTTGCTAGTGCGGTATAAGCATACGTGTATCGACTAGAGTAATAGCGCAATATCAGGTTCTACGTTTAGTGATAGCTGGAAGACCTTGAATGCGGAGACGTGTCGATAGAAAAAAATTAGAAAATTGGTAAACGAGATTGCCCATCGAGCTGGATACCACCTTCGAAAAATGAACCATCTCGGCTAAAGACGGGGACATCCGTAAAATCGACTAAAATACTTCTTGAAGTTTATCCATTGAATCGGTGTACATTCAAACGCGGCTAAATCGAGCACTGAAATGTGGCCGACAAGTGAAAGGCTTAATAACACCTTTAAAGTAGAAGAGGAATGTAGTAAAGACGCGCAAATCAGCAGTTTTGTTGGGTACATATATGCGTCCTTTCCGACTGCGGGGATATATATTCGCTTCTCCAATCCAACTCCGCTGGTTACGTATCTCATATCTAGTGTATAATCGTAATTATCTTTGGGGCTGCGGATTCAACTCCAATTCTGTGTAGCACTGCGAACACACAAAGCAACAGAACATCCTTGAACACGGTATGCATGCGCGTAGTTAACGCCTTTCGGAGTTGAAATACATTAAATCACCCCGCCAGAGGTAGTGCCTGGAATGACATTTGTTCGTTGTGTGACGTCTTTCGGAGTTAAGATATGTTAAATCACATCGTCGAAGATATATCTGGCTGTATCCGAACGCGGGTAAGATATAACTGTGTCCGGAGCTATCCAATCGTCGAATGTAGTGTATTCGGTAATTAACAATTACTATTTCGATATACAGTAAAACCCCAATTATCTGTGTTAATTAGGGATTCATCATGCACGAATACGAGAAAACACGGTTAACCCGCAGGCGTTCGTTCCGCGAATTTTTATGTATCCCAAGTCTTCCGACCCGCATAATATGTGGGTCGGGAAGCTCTTCACTCCATTTCATACTATAAAATGATAGCTGACCATCTATACTATTGCAATTGTATAATTTTCTATATTGTTTTGCTTTATAATAAATACGTATAATAGTATACTGTATATGAAATGATAGCTGTGATATAAAACCCCCTTAAAGCGAGAAGGAAACTGGATTATGTAGACTAATTTAATTAAGTAAATACTGTACATACAGAAAATTTATAAAATTCAAGGTTTTTATTCATTTTAAATACGGTATATTGACAAGACGAAGAAATAAGGACACAAAGTAGAGTACAAACAAAAATGAAATGAATTTAACGTACAGAAAAAAGAGTATTATAAAAAGGAATAGAATATAACTTAGACTAGATATTATTTTTTATTAAAAAAGTCAGTCAGTATCTTCCGTCTGTCGGGAATCTCTTTCTGTTTTATCTTCGTCTGGAAATTTTCTAACTGCAGAATCTTTTTTACAGGAAGCACGCGAGTTTAAAGAGATGCACGCTTAAACTGCCAACCGGTTAAAACATAAACGGATAATCGCGGTTTTACCGTATTTCTTTTGGCACAACATATTATTCTCATATATATGTATATTAATTACAACGTAATTCTTAGGCTACCCTCCTTTAGAAAAAATGTCCCAATTTTATGTAACGTTTGTTATATTTTATAGGATTTTTGTGATTATGTTATTATATTCATATGGACCGATTTAGAATTACAAATTTTGATCATTTTATACAAAGTATAGAAGAGAAAGAGACAGAAATGTAAGCAAGATGAGTCACACAATCCCTTGCGAGACTATAATGGCCGAGTTTTTTTTATATATATATATATATATATAGAAATATATGCTTTCGTATTCGTAAATCGTCATTATATTTACTTTTGGGACAAACCTTATGTGTATGCATTTGCAATTATTAATTTTATGTCCAAAAACTGAAAAAGTATAAATATAAAATGAAACAAATTATTTATCTGGAAATCAGGTAGCGAAAAAGCTACCACATATAATGATTGGAAATGTTCACGTTTACCTTTAATGTTTTCATATTTCGCAATTTGACCATTGAATGTAACTCGTTAACAGAGCGGATGTGCTATTACGTTTGACGAAATATATTTGCGAAACCGCAGAAACATTTACCGAAATTAGAAGCAGTGACCCGCGCCATTAAGTTGCGTTCGCTGCGCTGAGATAATAATAATTTTGTAGACAAGGCGAAATAAATCAAACTGTCCATTCTGCCGGTGGCCCCACCGATGACTAGTCAAAAAAAAAGCAGAAAAAAGTGCGATGAAGCATTAAAGTACCCTCATAAAGGTCATTTCGCGCACGCGATTACCAGCGGTTTTAATCAAACAAATTACTCTCAGTGTTATTTCTCTCTTCAATTAATTTTAATTTGTCCCTCAGATATTAAAGTATAGATGCGTGTCACCTTATAATAATTAATTATATATTAATTACAGATCATTATAAAGCCGGATTCTTTATCTTTATTACTTTTCTAATCGAACTTAAAAAATGCTCGGATTACTGCATTTACTTTTATATTTTTATTTGTTGATTTATTTTTTTAAAGGTTTTCATTGTGAAGAAAATTTTTATTGTTTTTCTTTTTTCTTTTAAAGGAAAAATGTTTGGAAATTACCTTTTACTGTATTTACTTTTATATTTTTATTTTTATTTGTTCATTTATTTTTTTAAGGGTTTTTATTGTGAAGAAAATTTTCATTGTTATTCTTTTTTTTTTTAACGAAAAAAATGTCTCGAAACCATCTTTTATTGTATTTATTTTTATATTTTTATTGCTTTTCTTTTTAAAGACCCATCGCTCGCGCAAATATGCGCATGCATAGATGGTCTATTACGGTAATAATAATAATAATAAACGTTATTTGATTTGATTTGATTTGAAAATTGATTCCCGTACCTGGAAAAAGGGAAAAACAACTTCACGGCAGCATTACCTACCAACTTCTGTTTCCATAATCTTAGATGCGCAAAAGGCACATATATACATATATACGTGTGTAAATGTAGTTTATCAGCGGAGATTATTACAGGTGTGCTTGCGTTTAATAAAAAAAAAGCGAAATTGATCAGAATAAAAAATGCCAGTAATTCAACATTAAACTTTTATAACAGGAATCATAACACTGGAAAAAAAATGTCCCTTTTATAAATATCGCTGACAACGTTTACTACATTACTCTCCCATATTAAGTAGATTAAGTGATTTTTCCGATAGAACTACTGCAACGATACCTATATTGGTTTTATTTAAGCGAATAAAAATGTTAACGAAATTAGGCTGAAATTTCGACAAATTAAATAATTCGATGGAAAACGAAGGTGTGCCGACCTGAATAAAGAAAAAAAAAGAGAATAAAATAAATCGTAAAATAATAGTGTACGCGTAAAACGCGATCATTTTCTACTTTTAATTGTAAAACATAGCTGACTCACTTTATTAATTTAGCGCCGTAAATGAAGTTTTACTTTTTTGGCGGGAAATTCATTTTCTACAGTTCATATCTTGTCTCCTATCTCAGACATCTGCGCTGTTCATACGTAGTTTCGAGTAAGCGAGTTTTTCCCGAATCCACTCCAAACTCTCAGATCAGTCAATATGTGTATTATTGATGAGCTTCGTAAAAAAATATAGCAATAATTCGAGAAGCTTCTCACATACACTGCGCCATTTTGTTGTATCGATGTATTTTCGTGTTGCGGGTAATCAATTTCGAGATTCATCAGCCAAATATATGTATTGTTACAATTGTCTGTATATAGTTCTAATATGGAGAAGCAACCAACGAAAAACGAAAACGGGATAAAGATAATAAAGTATGGCTTACGGCTGCGAATCGTTCTCTTTAATTAAATCTGCCAATCGGTTACGAAGTAAAGAGTTAAAAAACGTTTATATCAACGTCGATCTCAAGAAACCAGAAAATCGGCGATTATTTTTTCGGTTCGTGGAAGAAACCTTTGGACTACACTTCAAAACGAATCCAGCTCTATCAACTACTCGTGGGGAATCATCGTGTATCAATTTGATCAAACTGATTTTTTAAAAATTACATAAGTTACTTCAGCTATCATAAACCGTATTGCCATTACTTCTAAGAATAATATGATACAAGAATAAAAAAAATTTTAAATAGTTAACATTATTATTATTATTATCATTTTTCGAATTCAAGATGTTCATTATCGCATCTTCTCAATTTTAACATATCGTACAGAAACAGTTGAAAGTGTCAGAGATGATATTAACAAAAAAACAACAAACGGCTAAAGAATGTTCCGTGTTTTTTGAATTTTAGCCGTAGGCTCTAAACAGAGAACATTGGGAAGGGTCTCCAACGGGGAGGCGCCCAGGGCTGATTTTTTTTAAAACTTGTAATATACGTACAGTTCGAGTGAGATTGCATTTTTGTCAAAAATTATACATTCTGCACGAAGAACTCTTGTGATACGTGTTATTCATTAATACCGCTAAATATTTATAAATAGTTCGAACTTTTGAAACACTAGAGATTTACTCGCATTTCCCCCGGGCTATTATTTCTTAGCCGAAACGTGATCGACATGATAGCTTGTTATTTTTACACTTTATTATAGTGTTTACGGATTCTTTAATATTAGTATTGTTTTTCCTAGTTAATTAATATTATCCGCTCTTTGCGGCTGAAATATTGTGCCATACTTGTGGGAATTTTGAACAATTTCAGTATTCGAAACATACTAACGTTACCTATGTTGCTAGCTCGTACTGTGACATCTCACACGTGGTAAAAAATGTTACTTCAGTTTAGTTTCATCCACGGTTATTAATAATACGTACAGAGTAGTTGCTCATCGTGAGATAGACTGTCCAGAATTTTTTGCAGTATTATTGTAGCCCGCGTTTATTATGTTCTCCAAAAATATGCTACTACCGTACGGTTGGGAATTTCACGGTATTGTTGCCGATTCTGTCGCAAAATGATCGTAAGGTGGATGTGCAATGACGACGCACCGAGGATGAGACGATATGTGCGCGAATCAATCTGACTGCACACCGCACGATAACATCGTACGTTAAAAATCGAATGGACCTCAATTTTAAAACTAAACCGCATATCTTATATGTATATATGTAAAACGAACCTTTGTGTATTCTTCGTTTAATGTAGCGCTCAGTTTTCTTTATTGGTTATTTACTCCGAGAGAGACTGTTTACAAATTACACGCAAAAACGGAACTAATATAATTTAAGGAAAATCAAGTGAGCCCCCCCGGGGGGGGGGGGGGGGGGTTACGGTTAAAAAAGTTCCGAAAAGTAAATTCGCGACGAGACTTATTATTTTATTCGAATTAATATTAATTAAAGTTCATTTGCGCGAAAATGAAAATGTGAAACACCGTGCGTGTCTCTCTTTAAGCGTATAATTTGAAAGAATTAGCCGGGGTGCGAAAATAATTTTTAAACGTGTAAGGAATTATTAAGCTTTTTAAAAAGTACCGTTATTATTTCCGTTGCAGATTCTTGGAGCGCTGATTGTAGCGATTACGGTGTATTATAGGACTGACATCGGATATCGCCTACCTAACCATTTATTCTTCATTGCTATAGCAATCACATTCTTCATAGGCAGTTTTCTACTATTACTGGGCTGCTTAATATCGCTTTCGACCGGATCTATAATTGCGAAAACTAGTTATGTAAGTATACGCGTCTATATTGATTTATTTTGTTTATTTTCTAACTACTTGTTTACAAAAATATAGATGAACTTAAATCTCAGTTGCAATTACAAAAGTGGATCTACGACAGGAACAATGTGACCTTTCCGCTTGATAAATTTAAACTATAATATAATATAAAAATTTTTTTTTTTTTTTCCCGATGTTTTCGGTAATTCGTTAGACGGTGTGGTGATATTTTGGATTTTCGATTTGAGTTCAATATATATATTTATATGTAACTGTCAGAGTTTATACTAAAAAAGAAAAAGGTAAAAATAAGTTCAAATTAACGATGGCTCTTTCCGTCATCAAATAATGAGAGTTCCGTATACATACTTCACTAATTTCGAAAGAAAATAACTTTCGATTTAACGCTAATAATCTAGCACATCTTTTTTCTTTTTAAATAAAATCAATTCGGAAAACAATCGACTTTTAATAACATACTTTTCATTCAATTCATGTGTCTAAATTATATCGACAGTATAATTTTACGATCCTCAAGAACTTTTAAAAGTTGGTCAGTAGCGCAAGGGTGCTCCTCCGATGAAAAAAAAATAATAAAACAGAAATACCATCAGAAATGTACACTTTTTAATGTAAAAATCGAGAAAAACTAGCGTCATGACTTGCGCAGAAAACATGGAAAAAAATTTAAAACCTAATATACTCGTAAAATGAATAAATCGAAAAAAAAAAATTTTTTATGTTGTTCGCGATTTTTTCAAGGTGAATAATTAGTAATTTCATATAACTTATCCGGCCGGTAAGGTTTATAGGCAGGCATCTTAAAAGTTCAACAGATAGCGACAATAGAAAAATTCTAAAACTAATAATCCAATTACTTAACTCATATCTCTCACGAAAAATCGCAAAAATCATTTACATTCGATGTTGTTCGACCGTTGTGCTGATAGACGCATTTACAGATGAAGAGAAAGTAATTTCTTTTATTAAAATGTAAATTCATGTAACATCGAAAACAGGTAAGGAACCTTGAAGACGAAACAATTATCGATAGAAGTGAGCATGAAGAGTGTGAAAATTCCATACAGGAACGACACAATCTAAAGAAAACTCTAAAACGATGCAGAATACAATATCTGTCATTCAAGGGTGTACAACGCAGATCGCAATATTTCGAAAAACCTACAATAAACTGATAGCCGAAAACAACCGTGTGGCTATACATGCAATTCAACCTTATGTACGTGGATGTAAATTTTACGGCAAAGTGTTATATCGGTAATTTCGATACTCTGAGAATATTGCACCACGCACATCAAAATCGTGTCCCACAATAATAAATAACAGGAATATTTGTTAATTTAGCAATATCGAGTAGTAAAAGCACCAAAAGATAACAAATATGTAAAGACAGGTGTAAAGATTTTCATTGCCCAGACAACTTATTAAATATAAATAAATGTACCTATATATTTGTATCAAATTCAAATTTAAAAAGAATTAAACGTAAAGTGGACTTACCATAATATGTGTATATATATATATATATATATATATAAATAAATGCAAATCAAAAAATTCGTATGTCTGTGCGCTATAAACTCTCGAAATATCGAACAAATATTTTTTTGTTTTCACCAGTGGATAGTTCTTCTGGAAAGTTTTAGTGCATAATTACTTATTTTCTGGTATAATTTAGCCGAGCTATGGAAGTTTCTGTTTAGGAAGTGTGAAAAATAGAAAAGTAAAATACATTCAATAAAATAAAAAAAAAAAGAGTTGGATAAAATATTTACTACAGTAAATATATTAAATAAAATCATTACCATAAAACGTAGAAATTTAAAGAAAATGTTTACTGTGGTTAAATATTTTAAACAAAATTAGCACCACGATAAATATAAATTAAACTTAAAAATTTCAATTAAAAATAATTACTACGGTAAATATAAATATTAGTTAACGTTTTCTTTTCCGCTTTTTACGTTACTCAAATCATTAAACCTCTATGATAGGATCCAAACATACTAGCTGCGCTCCTAGCGTAACTGCTGTATACAATACAGAGATATTTAAAAAAAAAAAAAAACATACTTTATTAGCTTTTACAGAAAAATAAAAAACCCGAGAACAGAATTTTTAATAGTTGGTGTCGGAAATACTATACACATTACAATTTTAAACAACTATTATAGTTTGCTGATGTGCTAAGAAATTAATTTAAATAAACTGCTCGACGATCCAGAACAAACCGGGCATGTAGGTGGAGAAGATATTCTCTTAAATATGTAATTATGGAAGATTACCGCGTGACCAACTTTTAACCGAACTATAACGGAGCATATTCTATGCGCATAAGGTAAAGAGAAGAGAACTAATCCCATCAAAAAGTAAACATTATTCATATTTAAAACCAAGAAAACAAGCGGAAAGTATGGGGACAGTTTATAGAATAATTAAATGGAATGAGGAAAATGGAATGATCAAGAAGGAGCAGAAAGGAAACCATTGTAACGATGAAAACAATGTTTGCAGAAATGAAACTCATTTGGCTTTACCGAGTATTTCAGAAAAAAAGGTGACAGCTTTATAACCTAGAAAAAGTATTAAATTACTGCATAATCGAAAATATTAATTACGCAAAAACATTACATCATAAATGATGCTTTATGATAATATCTTTTAATTTTTTTTAAATATTTTAGTACGCAATTTAGTACTATGCTGTATATTATTAGTAATATTCCCTAAAAAAAATTATGTTAAAATTACAGATAAATTAATAAAGAATTCTGCAACGTGAGTTGTAATAGTTACTGCCGGAAATGTTATTTGCATTCAAAACCCTTGCCAACAACTTTAATTTGCAGTTGTTGAATATCTAAAGTTTGTTTTAATTATTACATTAGTAATATTCAAGAAAATATTTTTAGTAGAAATACAAAATTCACCATATATATAGAAAAAGAAAATATTAAAGATTTAAACACCCAATAATCTGCGGGTAAAATCACGGGCAACTGCTAGCGGGTAAATAAATGGGCCGTTTATAAAAAATAATGAAAACTGTAAATAAGAAATAAAAACAACGATAAAAGCTATGGAACCTCTAGAAATGTCAACTCGTTGACTCTAAAAAATATTTTACAAGGACCTGCAAATTTAAATAAAATAAAGATTTAAAAAAATGTACACTGTAATATATATATATATATATATATATATTGTATATGTATGTATGTATAAATTCTAGATAAAATAAAAATAATTTGTATTCGTTTCTGGATGCAGATTTAAACGGGTATTAAAATACGGGCAAAGCCGTAGATAACAGCTATCCTACATATACATATATGTATATATATATTATACGTATACGTGCACATACATATACATGGGGGTTGCCAGCGGCGGCAGGCGTGTGGCCAGCTGCCCCCCCCCCTGCTGGAGCCTCGAAACTTTTTAATCAACTAGCCATGATGAGTATTCATAGACGCGTAATCATGAACAATTTGCCAGAAAGAACATTATGTTTTAATTAAGATTTTATTCTTGTTTAATAAAATATTAAGCTTTTACAACTTATAAATTTTATTTTTCCTATAACTCATAAACTCTTTCTATCATCTCCCCCCCCCCCCGGTATCATCGGTTGGCGACGCCCTTGCACATACACACGCACACACACACACACACACATATATATGTATACATATATGGATAAAGTAATCCTAACTTTGGACCAAGTTTTTCTCGGATTTGTTGTAGTTTGGAAAGTACGATTAAGATTTCTGAAAATTTTGCTACTGACCATAATTCGAAAGACTCCATCCATTTTGACAGATTTCTATTGAGTAAGGAAACCGTCCGAAAGACTGTCAAATAAACGCCAAAAGTCTAAAAAATAATTTGATCTCATAAAATCTCATTACTAGGTTATGAAAGCGGATAATATCGACTCTATCGCAATTTCTTTATGTGTTTTATTACAGAGTTTTTGTAATGCTAAAGAGTGAATCATTTTTTTTATTTCAGTGTTATGAATCTGTTCGAATTTTGAACTTTTACTCTTTCCGATAAACGTAAAACTTATTCACATAAAAGATTCTTTTTTGTTTTGTTTTTTTTTAAATTTTGGAGGAACGGGTTTCAATCTCATATCTGAAGAGAAATGTTCGGATTTAAAATTCGGAAACCCGAAATGATACATATATAGCTTTCGTGTATGCAATTGAAAATACGAATTTAATCTTTTTAATATTTTTCCAGGAATTTATTTACCACGGAGGTGCATTTATTTTGTATCTGATTGCCACGATATTACTCCTGGTTAATTTAAATGACAGGAATTTCGATTCATATTTTAAATACTATACAATCGCTGCAGTAAGTATAAAAATAAAAAAAGAAAACTTTATTTTCACGCATGTATCAGTAATTATTAGCGTGGGTTACTCAGAAGAAGAATGATGTTCAGTAATGGCCTTAATTTGATGCTTAAAAGTCAACTCAAAATTCCTAATTCCATTTCGAAAAAAACAAACGAGAAAATAAAATTTAATATTGAAAAACTGACACGGCACCAGGTTTACCTGTTATTTTCCGACAGTATTCCGACGTATTTTCTGGAATCTGCATGACACCTCTTGACATTCTTCCCTACCAAATTAATAGAAAACATTCTCGATAATTATTTCTAGCAATGTTTAGCATTATACATTTTGATAGTTTGATATGAATTTTGCGGTTGCTGTGCAATCTGTAGCCCCCGTATTATTTTCGATATACTCAATGGCCGGTAACGTTTCAGATAGAACATGGCAATATCATGCAATAATTGTCGCGCCCGGTAAGATTTCACATGCAGCCGGTTGTTGCTCGGCGTATTTGCCGTATACTCAACACCGACCCACAGGACCAACTACTGCAACAAATTAAAATTTTTAGGCAACATGTTTTCTTCATGTATGTATGCGTTTATAAATAAAGTTTTTTTGCTGACTTAGCATCCTCTCTCCGTGCTTCTGTACAAAATTATGGCCTATATTCGCACAGTTTCTCGCGATGAACATTTCGTGGAACATCCCTTATCCTCATGCACATTCATTACATGCCTGGTTGTACGGAAGAGTGATAAAGAAAGCAAACTGTATACAAAACGTAGACGACAGATTGCAGCGAGAGAAAGAGCTGCAACAAAAAAAGAACGTCGAGAAACCAAGGGTAAGGCGGAAGATTAAATTGAACAGATAGGTAGAAATCAGGATTAGAAAATGAAGATAAATAATGGTTATTCCATAATTTAGAATGAGAAGTTGCAGAGAGAAATGCACTTTGGAAATCTGACCTAATAAGAACATTCTGAGAGATCGGAGAGGAAGAAATAAAAAGAATGGCCCTTAAAATAGTAATAGACTCAACGTAAAAATAATGAACAGAAGTAAGAGAATTTAAAGAACAAAGAAGGACAATATACAACGTAGGATTCATCAGACCGTCAGTGAAGATGTAAAGCGGTTTGGAAAAATAGAGCTTATAGTATTTAAGAACTCCGTTTTAATAACATGCTGATTAATTTCAATGGGATGGTTGTAAAAATGCAATTAATAGGACGAATATACGAAGAAAAGCCGAAGGAGAAGTATGCGGTTTATTATGAGTGCTAGTATAAACTGAAAGAGGTGGACAAAGATAGATAATATCAGAGCTTTATTGACGGTAACGCCAATTATGATAGATAGAGGACTAAGAGGGAACAAGAGTAGACGAGGATGTAAGTAAACGTTTAATAAGAAAACAGTAGTCTGGACGCGACCATCGAATAAAAAGAGGAGGAACATGAGATTTCACGTATAGAACAGGGATCGGGGTAGATTTTCGGACTCCAAGGCAGAGACGGAACCGTATGTTGTGGATACGATCGAGCTTGAATAGAAGAGACCTAGAAGAATTTCAATAAATAAAACATCAGTAATGAAGAATAGAACGGATAAAAGTTTTGTAAAGCATGAGCAAGACCACAGGGTCACCTGCTCAGTTAGTGTACGAAAGGGATATAATGAAGTTGAGCCTTTTGAAGAATGACAAGTATAGATAACTGATGTAGTTACGGAATAAAAGACTACTCTATCCGATGAGGAGCGGCTACAATCAGTTCCGAATGTAGTCTTGCGTGTGTACGATGCATATAATAATTGCCTAGTACACAACCTATATCTATCAGCTGAAAAAATGTACGAATACGTTGTCCACTAACCGAATGGTTGAGGAGATAATGAATGAATACTCAAAAAGACACCCAAATAACGAAAGGAGGAAAGAAAAGGAATTGGGTCGTCATTTATTACGAGGAAAATTAACAAAAAGGGCGCAATGTAAAAACGAAAGTAGAAAATTCAGCAGGGGAAATAAAAAAACACGTATCGGATAAAACGATTTATAATGATGATTTGAAGTTGCGAGTTAGCAAGTGAGATATTGTGATGAAAGGAATAAATCAGGATGTCGTTGGAAAAAAAAGGGAGAACAGGAATCTGGAGGCAAAGAAGCAATTTTGATAAAGTAGATGTTGAACAAGAGGCAGGGACCCTGCGGTAATCCACGAACGATTAGTCTAGTGCCAGTATAAAGAGGAGATGAAGAAATTACGGTTCTGCACTGTAAAAGATTATTAATAAGCGAAGAAAAAAGAACTGGGATGTTAAAAGAAAGCGTTGTATTAAAGAGAGAAGAAAGATGGGCATTATTAAAGGCCGCGAAGATATCAAGAGAGGAAACAATAAGGAATTTTTTGTCGACGAATAACGTGTAAACATCTGCCAGAAATATCTTGATACAGTAGTTGGGAGGGCTGCGCCCACGGCCAAACCAACTACATTGTTAGGTAACAGATTATTATGTTGGAGCCATTAAACAAGATGATGTCCGTTGATTAAACTTTCGACAAGCTTCTTAACGTCGGAAGCAAGTAGAATTGGACGGAATGTGGAAGAATTGGGTTTAGGGATTAGGATAATCATGAAGGCATTCCACAGAACGTAAAAAAAAGGAACAGAGACTTTTTCATGCATTTTTTTTTTTTAGCCGTTTCAAAAATAAATCTAGCTCTAGCACTAATCCGTTTATGAGAAAGAAAGTTGCTAAGAGTTGGACAAAAGCAAAATGATCTGAAGGCAGATAGATTCAATTCAAAAGCAACCTTACGGTCCTGACGCTACCACAAGGAGCAAGACGATTTAACTTTTTTATAACCTGAGAGACAGGCAGAGGGAGAAGGGCAGATTGAGGCAAAATAGAATTGATAAAGATATCATATTTCGAAAAAGAATTCAAATCTGTAGGGTTGAAGAGAGTAAGGAATTAACGAAGGAACGGAACTTGGGCCAGTCAACTTTGAAAACGACTTATTTAGGAGCTAAAGAGAGAAAAGAAAAGCGAACAGGACACTTTATTCGCAACAATGATAATAGGAACGTGGTCACTTGCAAAGGTGCCGTCCAAAGTACATCATGAGCAACTGAGGCCAAGTTGTGCGTAGTAATTTAACTATATCGTCATCCCATCTGATTCTTTCGTCTTCCTCATTTCCTTCATTCATAGATAGTCAGGTCGCGGTTATTCTTTTTGCCCATTTTGCAGTCTCTAGTCTCGCAATATGTTCCGTCTAATCCCATTTTAGTTTTTTCATTATTCGGTTAAAGTTATTATTACATTTTAGTTTATTATTTCGTCCTTTAATTTGACTCCCTAGCATTAATCATTTTAATGAATTTTGGCATGACCTTATTTCGTTTATTATACTATTCGATACTGCCCATGTCTGGCAGTCATGTGTGTCAGGGTTGGTAGAACATAGCTATTTAAAATTTCAGCTTTTAATCTATTACCATAAGGTCAAACGCGGACATTCGTCTTTATAACTTTTTTTTTTTTTTAAATTTCGCAATGAAATTTTACAAAAAAACAATTTGTCATGTTTATAAAATAAAATCATGACAAATGTATCTGTTACGCTGATAATGAGCTTTACTTGAATTCGTTTCTTTGTGTATTATATTAAAAAAGTTTTTTGGATTGTTGTAACAATTTCTGTTATATTATTTCATTTAATATTCTTTAGCAAACAGTACGGAAATATTACATTTAAAACCTCACTACAATTTTCAGAACATCGATGTTTAAAAAAAAAAAAAATTTTACTTAACACAGTTAAAATTATTTTTAATTTTTCCGATTTAAATTAACAGACTAAAAAAATATATGTTCTTTTCAGGTATTGGCAGTCATTAATACAGTTTTGTACTTAGTTAGTACAATTTTCGCTTATAAATCGTACAAATGGTAAATTACGTAATCTTCACTTGCAAAGAAACATCACAATACGCAGCTGCATAACGAAATTGTGTTCAATGTACCGCAAAATATTTCATCAGAGGAAAAAAAATTAAAGAAAAAAATAATACGATATATAAATTATACGAACGTTATTTCTCTTTTTTGTATCGTTAATCGAAATGTAACAAAAATTACCCATTTTGCGCTGTTAATTACTAATTAGAAGATAAGAAATTGCAATCGTAACAAGAAAAAAGTTGAAAAAAAATCGTTGTAACCATAAATAAAGTCAATAAAAAGTACCACCAGACATAATGTGAGAAAATAAATTAAATTACTGCATTGTTTTAGATTAGTCTCTCTATATTTCAAATATGAACAAAAAAAAATCATTAGGATGAAATCTGAATTACTTTTTAAGCATATCAGTTCTTTCCGAATCGAAACCGAATGGCGAACGATGAAATATTTATTTTTCAATAAAAAATTCTCTTTTGTATTTGGCCTTATGGCAATGAAAAATTTCCATACAATGTTCGTACATTTTCAGATTAAAAAAAAAGAGAACATTATCTTTTAACGTTACCAATTTTGATTCCCACCTCATTGTTATATTTTCGATATTTATTTTATAAAAAAAAGGAAAAGAACAAAAAAAAAACAAAAAAACGTGTAAACCAAAAGACTGTTCACAGCTTTTTCTTTCGTTTTATTATAAGACACATACATTATTTATTATTGAATACGTACGCATACGTCACAATTCACTGTTTATGAATTTTTATCCAATTACTAACTTAATCGAAACTATTTGTATACATGTGTGTGCGTGGTGTGCATCTATGTATGGATACGAGTAAATCCGCCAAATTTATTCCATTTTTATACTTTTGAATGCATTTATATACAGGAAAAATTAAGCAACATGTTCGAATGCACACTTATTTCTAGAGAAAAAATTGTGAATTTTAAATTATCCGAAACTTTACGGCTATTCGTTGTTTAAATTTAAGGTACCTACAGTTTTTTTTTGTTTTTTGGGGGGTTTTTTATACCTATTTTCTTTGTTGTCAAACTAATTACAAATATGATATAATTTCAGGAGCCGAAAAGTTTCAAATGTAATCTTTAAAATTTTAATTTACATTATTACTCACCTTTTTTTAAACTTTCTATGTAACACATGTTTTGATTGTGCCAAATATTTATTAATTTTATAAAAAATAAATTATAATTATATCCCTTTTACCGTTTATTGTACACACATTCAGAGACACACGTACATACAAGTATTACCGCAACTTCTACTTTTAGATAAATATAAATACGAAACAAAGAAAACGGTAACACTATGCTTTGGTTGCCAGGTAAAAAATGTGTTAAGAATTTAACTGAAGAAGAGGAGACGGATAGATTTTACTTTAGTAAAGAATAAGAACGAATGTGGGGTTAAGTCGAATATTTAAATTTTAAAAAACCTCTAAAAGCAAATATTTTAAACAATTAGAATATATAAATAAACATCTAGCGTCCACCTCTAATTTCCGAATTTATTAATGAAAAACTAATGTTTTTCGTGTCTATTTCAGTAAACTGACACTTCATCTATACCATTTTTAAAGTTTTTGTTTGTTCACCCGAATGATAAATATAAGTTTTGTAGAAGAGACTTCGGGTTAATTATTTTACTTTGAAACTGAAGTAGGTGATCACTTTTTTCCCTCATTGATTAATGCTGTTTAAGTTGGCGAAAAATAAATTAACCCTAACAAAAAAAAACCGGCATCACGTTGAATTGTTTTATCATATCCTGCTGAAGATCCTAGTGAACCAGTAGATCGGACGGCTAGTTTTTTATTATTTTTGACGCTTTACTTCTTTTTTTATTATACAACATACAGCCGAAACCATTAATAAGAAGAGTGTATGCATATTCAGGAAAACTGCTTATTAGCTAAGTTTTGATTCAGTTATTGAAATAATTCCCGCTCCACACTATGCTTCATTCATTCTCTCCTTTACTTCTTCTTCTGTTATCCTAGCTTTTGATTCCTTTCTGTCGGTTATCCCTGATTCTGTAAGCATCTGAGTCTCTCTTACCCCTCTGTTCCATTGTTCTTGGACTAATGTCCATGTTGACGAACCAAAAAAAAAAATATATATATATATATATATATACATATTTTTAGACTGAAAAAGACGTGATATTAGACTGCAGTGGTAATGAACCATTTCTGATTTTGCCGGTTTTCGTAATTCGTATATCCCTGCAGAAATACTTGTATTAATATGTAAGGAACAAAAAGAATCTTTTTATTTGCTTATCCCCTCAAATGCTATCTAAAAATGGCGCAAATATTGACACAAGTTACAGCAATCTTCAAATCGGTTTGTTTTTAAACTTACGCGTTAAATTTATTTAGGTTTTATATTAAACTATTACTTTCGAAAAGTGTTGGCTCTATTTTTGACAAAAATGATACTAAAACACAAGGTAACATAAAACTTAATCATTTTCCCGGTTCTACATGACTTATGTCCTGTAGTTATATAATTTGGCTTTGTAATGGTTTTCTTCTAAAGGAGGAGCTCAAACTGGTTTTTTCATCGATGTGACACTTTTAACGTTTGATGAAAGACGTAATTTAATACCAATTTAACCTATAACATAATATAGGGCCGTATCTACACTAAAATTTCGGAGGGGGGGGGGGGATATTTTTATATACAGAACAGAAGAACGTATATTTAGCCAAGTACTGTAATACAGTATTTATAAACAAAAATGCGTACCAGCTCGAAAGAGACTTAACCGCATTACATTAGTGTGATAAAATAGAACATTTACGTATTGTTAACAAAAATATAAATATTACACAAAAAAAAACAGAGGGCAAAAAAAAAGTATAACAAAAAAAACCCAAAATAATCAAAATTACAACCAATTGTTACCATTGAAAACATTACTTAACAGCCTAGAGATATCACTAACTAACTAAATTGTGTTCAATCCGACGATGCTTATATTTAACGTACACCCGGGTTAGTTGCTCGGAATTATAATCGCCTATATTTCTGATATGCATATTGCTATGGTAGGAACAGTCATGAAAAATTTTTTTTGCTGTATTAATTATAAAATCTTTTACATAAGGCAACTATAACTAATTATGCATATTATCTATTTTAGTCCAGCGGGGAACGTTTAAATATGCGTGACATGATCAGTAATCCTAGCAACTTGATGCGTAGTAGAATAACCTGGTCTGAAACCAAATTGTTCCGCTGGAAGTATGTTATTACTATCGGCGAAATTACGAAGCCTGTGTAGCATAATTTTTTCCACTATTTTGCTTAAATTGCTAAGTAAACTAATGAGTCGTATATTGCTCACTTGGGAAGAGTCTTTGCCTGGTTTAGGTAGCGCAATGATTTTGGCTACTTTCCAGAACTTTGGAAAAAAGCCGAACCACATTGTAGCATTAATTATGTGCGTTAACTCTAGTGAATCTTATTTAAGATTTTTGCCGGGATATTATCATCACCACAAGAGTTTTTTGCTTCAGATTTCTTGAGGTACCTAAATATTTCAGCAGGTGAGGCAGGACAAAACTCAGAATGAAAAATAGGAGAACCTGTAATGTTATTGAAATCAGAACCAGTTAGTAAACGTTTTTCTGTATTAGTGACTAAATTATTTTGATATATAGACGCAAGACGCGTGCTCGTTTTATGAATATTTGAGTAATACTCGGCTAACAACTCCGCTTTTGCTTGATCCTTATAAACATACGTGTTAAGATCAGAATCAAATAGCGGTGGAATCACCCCATAGCTCTTACTATACCGCGAACATACTTTCCATAAACTTTTATCTCGTGTATTAACATTCGTCGGAAACTTTTGAAATTAATCATTTTTGGTTTTTCTAAGCACAAATCCGACTATTTTTGTTAAGAATTTGATTACAGGTTTCAGATTAGAGTGAAATCGGTATTTTGTCTAAATCCTCCGAACATAGTTTTTAAGTTTAATTATATTACGGACAAAACTCGGAACATAAACTTGCGGGAACATCTGACACGTCTTTTCTTTGGGATGTAAATAGATTAATACTGTCAGTAATTAATTTAGTAAAGTTATTCAACCTGCTATCAATACCAGAATTATCTTTAATTGGTTGATTTAAATGTGTTATTTGAGATATATTTTTTGAAACTATCCCAATCCGCATTATTAAAGTCTAGATACGACCTTGTACTATTTAAGAGCGGTTTTACATTATTAATAATCGTAAAAATTGGTTTATGATCAGAGATAAGATGATCAAACGTAACGAGGAGTTTTGCACTAACATTTTTTGCTACAATTAGATCTAAAACACTGCATCGAAGCTGATTTGAAGAAGGAAAGTAAGTAGGTTCTCGAGGAGCCATTATTTGAAAATTGTCCCGAATGGACATATTGAATAAAATATTACCTGCTAAATTGTTGTTGAAGCAACCCCATATTCTACTTTTAGCATTTAGATCGCCAACTAAAATAACCTTTGGATGTAAGTTAAGAAGTGATCTAATGTCATCAGCAAATTTTTGTGTAAATCTAGGTGGCTTATATACGGCGCAAACAACAAACGAGTTTAAATTTTGATTAACATGACATTAAAAATCAGAATATATTTTAACAGCAATGCATTGTACGTGCATTAGACGAGGTAAACGCAGTAAGACATGTTTAATATTATTGTTTATAATTAATGCTACTCCATCACTTCTACGATTAACATCTTCTCTATACAATTATTTTTATATACAGATGCATTCTATTATTATGAAATTCATTCATTTACAAATAATAAACTTAAAGCTATGGCCAATTATTCCATACAGAAAATTTAAACTAACTACAACAAAAACAAAAAAAAAAACAAAAATCTGTTGATATAAATATGTAGAAATATGCAGCTTTAAATATACACAAATATCCTTTAATCACAACTTGTATTTTAATAAGTTATTAATATTTAATGCATTGCAGTAGCTCACCCAAACAATTTTTTGACCAAATTTTCTTTTTTTTTTTTTATTTATTTCTTTTTTTGATCAATAAACTGGGGTAGTAACACGAAAATCCAAATAAGTCTGTAAAAAGGCACAGAAACAGACTATCTTTGACTGGTGATTATGGAGAAAAAGGCTAGAATGAAGGATTTCTATCGGCAACTTTTTTTAATAGACATATTTTCATCATTGGAATATAGCAGAAATACAAAACCTCTGAAAGTTTAAAGTTTATGGAGCTTAAATTTTGAAAAATATACCATATCAAGCTTGAGATAAAAACAAAAAAGTCCATAATCTGTTCTATATTAGCTACGGAATTAATTTTTATTTTTAATCTGCGTATTTTTATTATTGGATAACAGAAAAACACGAAACACAAATTTACAAATTTTAAAATTGAAGAGCTCAAATTCTGAAATGAAATCTAAAAATAAAGACATGGGTCGATGCTCTTTGTTAGCCGAGTCCAAAAAAAAGGAATGAATGAACGAAGCAGTAAATGTGAGAAACTTCAAATATTATAATGTAGATTCTAAGAGAAAAAATGAATTTCAAATATTATCGATGATATTAGTAATTACCACGGGAGCGTAAGTTTGGAAATGAAATAAGTATGGTTAATTTTAAACAATTTCTTTCGCGTACATTACCCTACCACCGATTTTATAAGATATTTTAATCCAAGATTTCATTTAATTAATACACTCGTTTCCCGTTTTTTTTGTTTATTTATTTTTTTAAATAAACACTATGTGATCACAGCACTATCGTTTTCTTTTTAAAAAATTTACAAAGAAAAACAATTAAAAACCCAAAAGGTCGGGCTGCGAAGCGGCCAGTGAGCCTAGTTCCCTTAGTAGGTGTATATACAAATATATACAACTACTTCAGGTTCAGGCAATATATACTATGTTTATCTTCATTATTTTCTTGCAAAAGAGGGGGTATTTCTAAAAACGTTTCCGAGATGTTCGTTAGATTAATTTAATGTTTGTTGTTTACGTTTATAATGTTTCATTATTTTTACAGGTACAATACATAAAAAATATATGCATATTCGTAGTAAGGAAATTAGTAAATGTTAATAACGTACCAGTACATGTAACGCATCGGATTCTAACAGAATTATGAAATCTATTTCATTAATGCAAAAAATGAAATAGTATGCGTAACTGAAATAATTATAAAGTTGTGAGATAGGATTATTTACTTTTAAGTTTAATGGCATCCCATATCTTTAATGATCTGTTTTATGTAATTATTCCTTGGTCTTCCTCTTCTTCTCTTCTTCCCGGTTTTTCCTTCTATAATCAGTTTTAGTTTCTCATCGTGTCTCAGTATGTGTCCCATCATCTTCGATCTGCGTCTTTTTATTATGTTTATTAATTCCCGTTTTTCACTAATCATGTTCATGACTTCTTCATTGCTCTTCTTATCTATCCATTTTATCTTTAACATCTTTCTCCACAGCCACATCTCTGCTGCCATCAGCCTCTTTTTATCGGCTTCATTTATTATCCAAGATTCGCATCCATACAGTAGTGTGCTCCATACATAAACCTTTATTAGCCGCTTCCTTAGTTCTATGTCCACATTTTTATTGGTGGGTAATGCGTATTTTTGCATAAATGCGTACTTGGCTAGACTTATTCTGCGTCTAATTTCTTTTTCATTTTTACCATCTTCTGATACCATGCTACCCAAATATACCGCATCTTTGGCTCGTTCAATTATTTCATTATTTAATAATATATTTTTCTTTTGTGGCATTGGTGTCCTTTCGCATATTACTATTTTAGTCTTTGTTTCGTTTATTTTCATATTGTATTCCTCTAGATGTACCTGTGCTTCTGTCAGTGCTTCTTGAAGTATGGGATGCCAAACATACTCGGACCTAAAACGGATGGCCGGAAACAGAACGGAATGGAGGAAACGAACCTTTGGGTTCAATGATTAATAAGTTTAATGGAAGAAAAAATATTTTGTTTCTTCTGTTAAAAATGGTAGCTGTCAACAAAGCGAATAAAAAATTGAAAAAAAAGCAAGTATCAGTTCTGTACGATTTGTGAATAGTTTAAAATTTCCAGTCAGCGAAATAATGTTCATGAAATGTCAGTGGTTTTAAAACAGGCATACCAGGTTGGCGTTTCATTTTTATCGTTTTTGTTTATATTCTAAAAGCATGGCGACAGGCAAATAAACTGGTTCCAGTGAATTTTAATGCATGTTATGAAATTTGCTACTGAAGGGAAAACGCATATTTCTTTAGAATCTTGCTTTTTTCAAAAAACACTAAACGCGCAAAAACGTAAAATTAAACGATAGCGTGTAGTATAATGACCTTTTACTTTATTTAGAAATGCAACAAAAAAAACCAGCCGTTTCTATGGAATTCATGAAAATTTCAACCTTCTCTTCTTTTGTCAAAAATTAAAAAGAAAAAAAAAATGTCGTTAAATTTCAATAAACTTTATTGAATAAACCTAATAAAAATCTCGGCCCATTTATTCCAAATAACCAGTATTTCGTAGACATTTGAGAGGACTGCATCTTAAAAAAAATCTTCAGACACAACCCTGTGTATACGAGACATACACATATGTATTCATAAAACTCAGCCATTTCAGCCTCGAAAGGTGCTGTGCTTCTTGACCCCTCTTGTTTACGTTTCTGTCTCTTTCTCTTCTATACTTTGTATAAAGTGATCAAAATTTACAACGTAATTTTAAATCGGTTTATATAAGTTACGCGCGAACAGACATTAAAAAAACCAAAAACGGGACGAATGTACAACCTCCTTCTTTTTCGAAGTCGGTAAAAATTAAAACATAACAAACGTTACATAAAATTAGGACATTTTTTCTAATGAGAGCCGGCCTAAGAATTTCAGTGTAATTAATATATACACACACTAGTACGAATTATTTTCGATTTTAAGATATCAACGTTTTTTGACGTTTTTGGTCATGACATGATTTGCCGTACTTAGAGAATTTTAAAATTTGAATTATAAAGTTTTATTTTTCTATTTTTCTTTTATTAACAGAATAAAATGCAGATTTTTAAAAGGTGCAAAAATAAGTTAAAAACAAAAATTATAGTGTTGCAATTTAAGGTCTTACCAAAAAGTTTAAACTTATTAATACATTTTAAAAAGCAAAACAAAATAGCTGGTTCCGTAAGCGTTGAAATACTTGAAAAACTTTTATGTTTTATAATTCTTTGATCAGTGTGTAATAACATGAGTTACACTCGATAGTACTTAGTATATTTAGGTATTTCACATTATTAAAAAATCCAATAATTGAAATATTAATTGGAATTACAGGAGACGGTACAATTTTAAATAAAAATAGATCGCATTTCATTCATTCATAAACGATTTAAGGATACAAGAAACGGAAAGAAAATATGTCGATACAGGGCCGTGCCCAGAATTTTGAAAGAGTGTGTGGGGGGGGGGGGGTGACAATTTTCTTCGCATATTTTTAAAAAAATAATATATTTTTCACTAATATTCATACTATTAATAATTTCCATAAATGAATTACCGTATAAATACATTAATAAAAATGACATATGTTATTGATTATACTCGTAATAAAAAATTTTGCATAAAATATTACTGAAGTACCTAAAAATATGGAGCATATTTTTTCTTTTTCTTTTTTTTTTTTTAACGTAAGAACACCCTAAAAAATCGTCAATATTTATTTTAATTTTTTTTCAGATTTTTGTGCATTTATAATAACTATTTCAATTCTAATGTGTGTGTTGGAGGGGGGGCCCGAAAGCCCCCCCGTGGACACGGCCTTATGTTGATAGTACTTTGCATTAACCATTTGCATCCAATACATTTATGTATTGATGATAATTGAATTTAATACAGGGAAGTATTGATCCTGCATATCGTCAACAAAATTTAAAAAATAACGCGTAGTCATAAAGTCTCGTCTATTTTAAACTGAAAATTTCATATTTCAAGGGTCATTATTGGTATATTTTGTATTGTTACCGACGCGTGTAAACTGATTCGTCACGTACTTATTCAATAATTTAAACTTTTGCATTTCATAAAACATTTTTTTTACTATACGCAAAAAAAAATTATTTGAAAAAGCCACACACTTCAAATTATTAAAAAAAAGTTTTTTTTAAAAATAATCTAACATAAATCCGTAATAACAAAGAGAATACGTTCGATATGAGACATTTGAAACGCCACTCAGATATTTAGAAAATAAAGGGGCACTATAATCAAACCTTCGGTTTATCCCCCTCAAACTGAATAAAATTAATTTGTTTAGCTTACTTCTATATTTATGTTTTTCATTTAAATAGATGTTGTTAATGTTGTTCGTTAATTCGTTTATAGCAGGCCTGACTAACCACGACGCATGACGTTACAACAGTGGGCCGCACCTTAGATAAACATGCTTTTAAAACATGTAATACAAATACAAAATGAATAAAACTTTACTGTTATACCCGTACTATGATTTAACGTAATTTATTCTCGAGTCTTAATTAATGAGATATTTGTTTATCCCTTCTTTCACCTAATTTTTGTACATCTATACTTATGTTCCAAGTTGCAAATCTTGAATAGTTTTTTAAATCGGCATCAAAGTTAATGAAGCACGTGAAGACCTTTTTGGAAATTTAATTTTCGAAAAAAAAGTGTCACAAACACGTGTGGATCATCCAAAACCATTTACAACTCTTTGAGAAAAATATCTTAAGTTGGAATATTTCTCAGGTGTAATATAAATATTGTAAAAATTAATTTTTGATGTGGACGCAAAAATTTGTTTCATTTCATTGTTGCACTGTAAATCAATTAATTCTATTTGCAAATTTTCAGGAACGTTCACGTCGACATGAAGTGGGCATGAAAATATATTTCAAACATTTTATCGTACTTTTTTAATTCTGAAAAACGACTATCAAATGCAGTTATAAGTTTCTATTAGCATATTTCGGGAAATTCTTAACTTTTTGTGAAGTTATTTAACAGTGGAAAATGTTGAGCATTATTATTTCTAAGTGGGCGTTCAAAATTAAAGAAATTAGGAAGAAAAAAACTAAATTAGAAAATGAAGCTACTAAACTGAGTTTAAATACCGACGAAATAAAATTGATACAGGAACAACTTAAAGCATTAAGATTAATCCCAGTGTCTGCTCAATAACCATTACCGACTTTGTAAAGTTGATACAAGACTTTAAAACCGAAAAGGATAAAATTGGATATGTTAAATCGTACACCCCTCACATCACAGGAATTATCTGTATGGTAGAAGAAGTACGCCCCCGCAGAAACAGCAACGCAAAAAGATCGCTAACCTGATTTCTAAAAAAATTAAAAGCCGCTGCCGAACTACAAAGTCAATCTACTTCCGATACAGACTATACAGATTACAACCCAGACAGTGAAGAAATGGACATGTAAACACAATTAAAAACTCTGGCTGAGAAGCCGTAAGGTACAGCGGAGTTATAAAAAAAAAAAAAAACAATAATTTTTTAATAAAAGCTTCGATGAAATTATAAGCATCGGTTATTAAATTATCCCGGCTTTACAATTAAGTGTTTCCATTATATTCACTAAAAAAACATAAATCTAACAACCAATCGTCATCACTTAATTCAGGCGCAGATTCTTGTTTCTCGTTCAAAAACATATCTATTTCCTCCCGTAGGTAAAAAAAATCTTCGTAAACATTTTCCACAACTTAGCCATCTAATAACACATTGGTAAAATCTGCGATATCATCATACTCAGAAAATAATTCGCTAAGGAATTCTTTGAATATCCGTTGCTGAAGAGCATATTAACGAATGCAGTTTATTATTTTTATACTACGTTCATAACGTGGATAATACTCGAAAACATAAATTCCATTAATGTATTAAACAGTGAAAAATAAAAATATCATTAGTTTTAATGTCTGTGCGATCTAGCTTTCCGTAAGTAATTTTACAGCTCTCTTACTTTTACCTACCAAAGCGGGTGCTCCATTGGAGACCCAAAATTTAAGTTATTTTTGACTAAACACCCAAAATTTAAGTTATTTTTGACTAAACACCCAAAATTTAAGTTATTTTTGACTAAACATTCTTCTTCTCCGATTGTATCTTTTAAATTTAAAAGATTTAACATTTTTTCGGCCACTTGGAATGAATCACTTACGCCCAGAATAAATATCAAAAGTTGAGATGTGTCTGTGATATCTGCACTTTCGTCAAATGCCAAAGAATATACTTTGAATTGGTTAATGTTATCTCGTAAAGTTAGAGTACTACTATTTCAGCTGAAATGTCATCAATGCGATAACATATAATTTAACGTGAAAAACTGGTGCTTTGAAATAATTCGCTTTTATTGGGCAAAATATCTTTTATAGCTGTTTCCAAACAGTCCTTTACCACTTCACTATCCGAAAATGATTTTATTTTCTTCGCATTCAACGTGGTAACAGAATAACCTGCTTTGACAATGGCAGATGTAATGAGACAAAGCAAACACTATTTGCTGCACATTGGGTATCAAATATGAAACTGTAGTTTAAAGTCGCATTTGCGCATTACAACAATGATACGCGCAAATTTTCATTTATTTCATAATTTTTGTACACGTATTTATTTTTTATTTTTTACATCACACCGGTCCTAAGACCATAATTGACGAGGCTATTATGTAGATTATTTTATTTCTTATGCTCAGCTACCTAGCGACAGTGTATGAGCATTGGTCGATCTGGAAACTGATTACTATAGGACTGAATTTCCTTCGTTCGACAGCTGAGAACGATCGGAAACAAAAGTTTCAATAGAAATATAAAATTGCCTGACGTGCCGCGTATTGGCCAGGCTTGGTTTATAGTATATATGACAAAGTTTGTGTGTGTTTATGTAAACATGCATATATATAAATGCGTGTATGTAGGTGCAAGCGTTTTTGTTGTTGGTACATCATAAAGCACTTAAATATGTGTTCGAATATCGCTTATTGCGTATGTATATATAACCTAGGCATTAATTAAAAACTTTAACAGAATATCTTAATTTTATTATATTTTCAATGAGGATACCTATTCCTTTTTCTTTTAATTAATTTTTATACTTATTAAGTATAATCTTTACGTCTCTTTATGCTTTTTAATATTTCGTGAGAAATATGTTTATATACGTATGTACGCGACTACTTGTTTCTGTGTGTATTCTGTTGCTTTGCTTCGTACGCAACAAACGCATCGTCAAAACAATTTATTTTACTATGTGCACATGACGCAAGTACGAGTATTATTAAAATAAATATTGACAGACTGATTAACTGATTCGCCGGAAGAGTCTCAACTAGTTCAAGATATCGACTATTGGTCAATTCCAATTTTTTATTTGCTTTGCGTTTTTTTTATAGCTATTTTTTTTTTTTTTTTGTCTTTTACTATAATAATTTTAACTGTTTACGTTATACGGTCGAAAAGTTAGTTTTACCGCGTTAAAAATCTGAATTTCCCTGAAATTAATATTTCCAAGTTACTTTCCTAAAATCAAACAAAAAAAAAAAAAAAGATGGCAAATTTAGCTATCAATATTCAGCCCACTTTTTTGTAATTCACAGCAATAAAAAGTTCAATGGAAAAAAATATTTTTACATACCATGTATCTATTCGAAAGTGCTAGCTGCATAACTTTTTATTAATCCAAGGAAAGAAACGTTATGCTTCCAATATGTGTTTAATAAAAGTTAAGACATAAATTGTAATAAAGTAATTTCGATTTCGAAAGTCCATCAAAGAAATAATGATTGCACGTTTACTAAAAAAGTAATTTGAACAAAAATCTAAACAGGTCAATAATAATCGCCGTTTTCTAACAACCAACACTACCGATGATTACCATATTTCAATACGTATTTAGCCGACCAGAGAAAAGACGAGCATTGAAATTGCGAAACGGGACGCGAATTTTAAAATTGGCACCTTATATATTTCTCAACATACATTGTAAAAGAATATTTCAAAAATCTAATTTTGACAACGCAAATAAATTAAAGCAAAAATAGAAAAAAATAACATATTAACTTTTCACCAAAATCAGGTTAGAACAAATCGTTCTATTTGTTATGCTAACCAGGCCCGGATTAAGGATAGGTCCGGGGCTACGGAAATATTAGGGACCCCCCTTTTCGGAAGTGACAAAATTATCACTTTTATAGAATAACTAAATTTTCTTTAATTTAATTTAATTATATTATTTTGAATTCACGAATTAACATATAATTATTAATGTAAACAAAACTAAATATCATACAGACACAATGGGTAGAATTTTCGATGCCAAAAATGAAATATATATACATATATATAATTTTAAACAATGAATTTTTCAGCAAATTTTAACCAAAGATTTGCATAAAAGGATAGTGTGTGCGCGCGTGTTGCGCGTGTACACACGTACACACATTTCCGAAAAACGTAGATTCCGACTTATTATACCTTAAAACAAATTTCTGATACGTTTTTACGAAACTCGAAATTTTACTATTACAAAGTTTCCTCCTCTAGGAGGAAATAAAAATAGATACAAAATTATTAACAAATAAATGTATTAAAAAATGCACTTGCTCCTATAAAGTTAATTATATTTATTTTAAAAAAAGTTGATGTATACGACAAATGATAGATTAATTTTTCATTACATATCGGAAGTGGGTGTTTCTTGGGAGCCCTTTATAAGGTGGGGCCCGGGGGCTGCAGCTCCCCTAGACCTCTCTAAATCCAGGCCTGATGCTAATGATAATCGTTAATTTGTAATAAACTAGTCTTTACTTCCCTATCGAAATATCGACTCATTAACACTTTTAGTGTTACATTCTGAAAAGTTGTACAAAAGATCTTTCTTACAAAACTGATGCATTTAAAATCGCATTTTTTTAACCTAACAGGAATAATATTTTTTTCAAAATGTGTTTATCACATTCGTAAATATTACCTTATTCTTATTGTCAAACCACACTTTAGTGTTGTTAAAAACAACGCTCTTTTATACATGTATTTTGGAAAGGAAGGATAGCACTCCGATAATTTTTCATTTCCGTCGATATAAAATTATAATAAAAAAAATTGACTCTAAAATTAAATCAATGATTGTAAATTTGTTTGTCATTAATTTTTTTTTTTTTTTTTGGTTTAATAAAAATCTTTACGTATTATAATAAAAAAAAAAAAAGATTTATATATATGTATATATATATATATATATATATATATATATATATTTATTTATATATATATATATATATATATTTATTTATATATATATATATATATTTATATATATATATATATATATATATATATATATATATATATATATATATATGTACACATATATTCTGTTTAACTTCGTTTTACAAGCTAGTGTACACGTGCAACCTACCACCTATTCAATTTTAAATATAGACCGACAATCTCGTCAATGCATAACGGTATGAATATATGTTCAGAAATGTCGGCTGAAGTACACATTTGCTTGAACCCGGAAGAAGGTAAAAATAACAACGCTCCAGGCCAGTTAAATGTATCTCCCGCTTCGACGCGTATTTGCTATATTTCAGTCGCACATGCCACCTTTGTAAAATAATTTAAAAAACCTTTATCATATTTTATTTTAAATTGATTCTAAGTACCTCTGAACAGACATCACGGTAAGTAAACATAATTTTTATAAAAATTCGATTTATTTTTCTACCCTAATATTTATTTACACCAACCGGATTATTTTTTACGATTATTGCCGAAATGTTAACGTTAAATTTCATAAACCAAGAAAAAAAGTATTTTAATTGGAGTAAATTAATTGTACATAGTATTAAAACGTTATATATATTATTATTATTAGTCCGTACCGAAGCTAAAAATACGACAATTTTGTTTCTCTATTGAGCATAATCTGGAAACTAATATATATGTCTTTTATTAATCACGCAATTAGTTACATCTGCAAGAACAGTATGAGACTATTTCTGTGCTAAAGGCGGTAATATTTAACAAATTTTAATTGTTCAAAAACGTTTAATAAATTTTTTAAAGTGAACGATAAAAAAAAATTTGTTACAGCTATTCAACTCTACAAATCAGTAGGATACCCAGTAATTGAAACGATTGGGGGGGGGCTCTTAAAAATGTTTGTAACATCATTCAAAAAAGTGGCAACATCACCTTCAATATTTTCTTAATAAAATTTCAATATAAGATATAATTTGCATAATCATTAACAAGTTAATATCATTTACATGTTATTATTCCAATACGGGTCGCGTAAATATATGCCAGATAAGCATTTTCATATTTTATCATAATGACTAAAACCCTTCCCCTTACGTTGCTACTTCTAATGGATTTTATTTGTAAAAACTAAAAATGGTTGCTCCACAATTCAATTTTCTTTTTTTGTCACTTAAATAGAAATAAATCGCACGAAAAGGAACGAAATAAAATAAAAATTAACCGGCATGTTTCGAAATAATTACGTACTCCACAATCATCCTGATCAATAATGTTAAAATTAAAACAGAAGTATCGGTATACAAAATACGAAAATCTATACTGAAGTTAGCGACTAAATAGCGATAACACGCTTATTTATACTGATGTAACAAGTTTAAGTAATTAAAGTATTTTTAAATTTATCAATATAACAGAATTCAGCGTTAATTTAATTTTGTTTCCCGTTACATATTTTATATTTTGTGAATTAATGCATTTCTTTTTTTCGTACTTCTTCAATTTATGTTTAATGTCAATATAGAAGTAGAATATGTTTGTATTAATATTAAAACTATGAGTTCTTGTTGTTTTCTTAAATATTTCTCGATATCATTTCGAAATCCTCTCGTAGATTTTCGAATCAGCAGAACGAAATCCTTCTATGTGTTAAGTATTGATGTAACTTTAGAAAAGCGTGTGATCAACAAACAATCGTATACTAAATGAGCAATTTGTTATTCATTATACATTATATGAAAAATAGTTTTATAGAAAAATAACATATACTCATTGAAAAAATACGCTTAACTACTTTATTATGTATGTAGAGTTTGTTAACGCACTGGCCTCCTTTAAGATCTATCGGCAGTCGCTCCACCCTCTCGGCCTTGGTAGGTTATTCATTCCGCTAACTTTTAGTATCAAGCAAAGACGTTTCCGATATCATTTGGACCTAGTGATCCACTGTCAACTTGTACATTTTAGTGTTTTTCTGTGTTGTAACATTTTACAGAAGAAAAAATGAAATTAGAACTAAATCATTTTGCTTTCTCAATAGCAGTACCCGGTGACCGCAGCTTTATACAAAATGCGAAAGTTTATGATACCCTATTGTTTAATTTTGAAAAGGTGCTTTAGTTTCTATAATATTTTAAATCTCTACGTAAATAGTAAATAAATGTATTTTATCACGAAATTCCTCGACCGTTTCTAGAGTCATTATCGAAGATGCCCGAATCTCTCCAAAGGTTCGAAAGTCGTTGGGGTTTTGTAGAGTTTTGCCAAGTAGTTCTCCAGGCTACCCTTCTACTCCCTCATAACTCATTACCTTGTTATTACTGGAATCGCCTGCCTGAGGCTTTCCACCAATAGCCATTCTTCGTTCGTGACTGTTAATTTAATATTCGCAGCTAACCGGCATATCTACTGGCTGTTCCTGTACTCACCACTTGAGAACTCGCTCCACTCCGGTTAGAGCTCCGGATCCAAGAGGTGTACTGTATACTCCCCTCGGGGGGAAATATATATATATATATATATATATATATTTATACATGGTGTCAATAGCTTCATATTCATTCTCTTTTATTATTTATGGGATTTTTATTTTGTAATTAAAAAATCTCAACAATTTCATAAATCACAAAGAGAGTTGGGCCGAAGATTAAAAACAACAGCCTTTACACAAAAACAAATGCAAGCAACATTTATGACGAAAATTTTAGGCTCTGTATTACAATTCAGTAAAAAAATAAAACATAATCGTTGTATTTTACAAATATTTATGCCAACATTTAGCATTCAATTTAAAACATAATATACGCTCAGTAATTTATCCGAATATCAATAAATGAATAGCAACAACTCGTTTCCTCCCATCGATCTTCTTCTAAATATTTAATTATCTCGGACTCCATGTGTGCTCTTAAAGCTATTTCCTCACATTTCCCCTTTTACTCTTCTGACTTTTTTATCCTCGGTATTCGCTCTCTCATTCACACTCTTTTCTCACTCCATGCTATCCGTATTGATATGCTCTGGGTCCTCAGTCATATGAGGATAGAAGGTAACGAAATGGCAGATTCCTTGGCTCAGATTGCTGCACCCTCCCGCTTTTATTTCACTAAAATTCTCGCTTCTAATTTACTCCCACTGTGTAAAAGGTTTCATGTTAGATTTTGGTCAGATTTTTACGTTTCTTCCTTTTCTAGTCAACCCTCCTTTTATTATAACATCCAACCTAATTTTCCTATCCGGCCTTGGTTTTACAATTTTCCTTCGCTTCGCCGCTTCATTTTTGTCTCTATTATCCGTTTATGTCTTATTTATACTGTTCTTCCTTCCTCACGTTTTCGTTTTCATCTCGCACTCTTTCCCTTAATTATCTTCTTCATTCTGACGACGAAGCCATCTGTGATCCTGACCATATCTTCTTTGACTGTCCATCCCTCGTGAACGAACTCACTTCTTTGTACTCCGATCTGTTATAAACTCCCTAATCCTTATTACGTTTCATGTATCTTATCGTTTCCGTCGATCTCCGTTGTTCCGATCCTCAATTCTTTTATTTTATCAATAGCTGACCGAATTTACATCTAACTGATTCTTTTCCTTCGTGTCGTTTCTGGGCAAAGATCCGTTGCTAACAGGCCCAAAGGGGGGGGGGGGTTATAAAAAAAAAAACAAAAAAAAAACGATTCTTTTGGCTAAAATCAAGTGTTCAGGAATTTAGATACATCGCGAAATAGATTCAATCATTGCAATACCATTAATCACAATTAACTGCATGAACTAAACAATCAAAAAATAAATAAAAAACGAAAAAAATACGATAACTTCATTATAATATACTCTTTTTTTACTGTAGTTGTTGTCATTTATTAGATATGAAACCTGCAGCAAGCGTCCGGATTTCGAATAACCGAGAAACCTCCTGCTGTGATCCATGCCTAGGATGTTACGGGTCGTGCTTTAACCTCCGATATTTCAAATCAACTTCCGGTTATTTAAAAATTTTGGAATTGGTATACAAATCTGAATTTTAACATTACACCTGATACGCTAGTTTACACAGTATTTGCCCGAAAAACACTGAGAGTTCGCTCGAGTACGGCGAACATAATTACTTATCAGTCCGCTGACGAACTAGATTCGTAAAATAACCTGACAGATCACTTGTTGTACACTGTGCGACAATTTCTTGCTGACTACAGATGTTTAAATAAAGGTAGAAACGTCAAAGCCTGGAGGTTATTTAATAATTTAGAATTAGCGGATTGGCAACTAATCACCGTCTAGTCTCTGTCTTGTAACCGTAGTAACAAAGCCGAACATGATCGGTTACATTATCACTTTGTAACGTAATTTTCAGTGAAAGTTATTTTTCCTGGAGCGGACGTCCTTGAACAGCGCGTTTCGAGCAAATTGTCACAACAGGATACCGATGATCATTCGTGGAGACCGACATTTGTCACGCAAAAAGTTTTCGCAAATTATTGATATTTTAAAAAGTTCGCTACATCGGATTGTAAAGGAGCATTTGCAAATGAACTGCGAGTTTTCAATTTAAATCCCACATTTCCATACGTGGAAGCAAATGGAATAACACACATAAATGTTCAACGAATGACTCAAAATGATACGTAAAAATTGGAATTTTTTTAAGAAATGTAGTAACCGTTGACAAAAGTTGGATACACTATTTTGAAGCCCTTAATCGACGAGAAAACGCGACGTGGAAGCCTATGATTCTCCGAAAATTCAAAAAGTTCAAACGCCACTACCGCGGTAAAAGTTGATGCTGACTGCTTTTGTCGATTATCGCGGGATGATTTATCAACATTTTGTACTCCCTAAAACGATCGCGAATGCCCTCTATTTCCGCAGCATTCTTCGAACATTGTGAAAGCACGTTATCACAAAAAGCCTCGATTCAAAGAATACCTGGACATTCCGTCAGAATAATCTAAGGCTTCATATGGCAGGGGTCGTTCAAGAATTTCTGAAGAAATTCAACACTATGGTAAAGCTACATTTTCCCTACAGTCCGTAGCAGCGTGCGAGTCTCTTTCCGATACTGAGAAATGAATGACGGAAGATTCGAGTCAGACACAGATATCGTGAATACCATGTGCAAGTTTATCAGGAGTACAGACCACAAGGTGAGTATGAAAAGACAATAGTGGTGAAAAGGGAAGAGAAATCATGCGTCGGTGTATTCAGCATAATAGTACATATATCGAAAAAGATGGATACTGCGATAACGACAGTGATTGTAAATATATTTTTTTTTTATATAATATCTTTCGTAAAACCTCAGGTTCAGCGCTCATATCGTTACAGCGAAGCGAGAAATCGTCGCACCGAGTACAGCGAGTGCCCATCGCTTAATGGATAGCTTTACAATCTCCTACATCGTCAGCAGAATGATGTGTAACTGTACTTGTCGTATCGAAGCGAATTCCCAGTATTTTTGGTACTGGCTAGTGTCCAGATTAACTGATTAAAAGTGTTTTTTAATGAATGTATTCTTGAAAATTCGGTAAAATTTTAATTTTAAAAGAACACAAAAATTGGAAATAATATGAAACGGGAAAAACCACACACAGGTATTTCTAAGATAAATGACAGTTACAGAAATTCGTACGGAAATAATTAAAATATGCGGAGATTACTAGACCTTCGATGTTTGTTTGTAAAAAATGTTACAAAATATAAGAAGGAACTCTTCTAAAATTCAGGGAAAACCGTGAAAGTAATTAAAACTTGTTGTAATATAGTTATTTTAAAAAATCACGGTTTATCGGGAATAAAAGCAATATTAAACATATTATCGTTTTTCTCTATAAAAATTCTATAATAATCGCCGTCAAAGAAAGTAACCTATGTAGAACTTGTGAAGTAGTTTTGGGGACACGTTGTGTGAAAAGATGAAAAATCTGATTTGGAGAAAACGGTACTTGATAAAGAATTTATATGAAATCATCGAATATTTTCCATAGGCGAACTGCAGAGTTCCATCCTTCTGAGTTTTTTTGCAAAACTAATAGTATATTTACGAGAGATTATGTAACATCCCTCACTTAGACCAGCTCACATATTTTCACCTGTAGGACTCCGTATTGTAAATATATTAACAAAATTAAATATCAGACGCGCGAAAGGAAAAAAATATATTCGGTTGAAAGAAGAAATGTTATACTGTTGTCGATACATTCTAATAAAAACATTTCATTAAATTTGCATTTTTCTTTTGTCCGGTTATCATTTTCATCTCCATCAAGGATAACAACTGCATCCGTTCAAAATGTGAATACGCATATATCAATTTACAAATGCAGTTACTGAAAAATTTTAATTATGTCACGCGATAAAAAAAATACCTCCCCCCTTCCCCCTGGAAAAAACTTTTGAATTTGCGACTAGTGCAAATAAAATTTTACGAGTAGAAATGTAAGTCTCCGTGAAAAGTTTTGACCAGTCAACGTTTATAGAAAACTTCTAGTGTCAAAACCAGGAAAGCGATATCGGCAATATATGTAACATGGAATTATTGATAGATAATAAAATAAGGCATTGAAAGAGGAACAGAAAATATTAAATACCAAACGGTTAACTATCTTGCGTTAATTCGAATTGAAAACGATAAAAGAAATTTTAAAGTGGAAATTCCCGAAACTAATTTCTACACCGCTACTGAAAACCCCGTTCTGGATTTATCAATTGAAGTACAAATGAAAACATTAATTTATTTAAAAATATGTTACGATCAGAAGAAATTATAAAACCAAGTGTCCTAGAATCTACGAGTATCTTAACGTTAGTAAAAACTGATTTTAAAACTTATTTCAATTGATTAGATACGCTTTAGTATATATACATATATATAACATGAAGTCGTAAATATCCGCGAGGCGACAGATAAAATTTAAAAAAAAAAAAGAAAAAAAAAACCGTTACCATATGTAAAAAATTAAACAATTTGTATTGCTTTGATGTTTAATTGATGCAAAAGTCCAGGCGCAACAACGGACACCGATCTATAAGCTACATTATTACTTTTTCTTTTTAAAAATCTGGAAGAAACAAAGCTGTGATTAAGATTTTATACTACTTTCATTAAGAAAAAAAAACTAAACAAAAGGGTAATAAAATTAGGATGTATAAGATTCACTCACGAAAAACTCAACGTGTTAATAAATTTATAATTCGACTGTTTCGTTTTCAGAATTTTATAGGTAATTCAAAAAGACTGCTCAGGAAGAAAGTTTTTAAAACAGAAAAGAGCGCATTGTTTTTTATTTTCGTTTAATAGTATTTCAGTGTATGTATTAATATATATTAGACTGGGACACATATTCGTATCCCATAATCATATCCTTCAGGGAGCCCCTCCGCCAATTTCTTGCCTATTTTGCGATTCAGCAGTGGTACCTTCTGTTGAGCACGTCCTGAAACAATGTAAACGTTTAAGTAGAAATAAGAACGAATCGCTACACATTCTATTGGCCAATCGCCCAGAACAGGTTCAAACAGTGCTAACTTTCCTCAATATAAATAAGCCCTTTTAGGTAAAATATATTAATTCCTATGCTCGCCGTGCCGTAACGACCCTGGCAGTTATACACGGCAAGCGAGTAGATAGTATAATAATAAAAATATATAGACTTTTTAATTGTGCAATATATTAATGTGTGCAAAATTTTCTAAGATTACTGAAATATGGGCGATGTGATAAAATCAGTCTATTTTTATTGCGTAACATTATCAGGTCACATTTGTGCTAAAAAATTTACCTCAAAAACTGTTGCGAAATAACTGAAATATTACCATACTAAACATTAATGTTTAATAACACATGAAACTTTACACATCACGTACCGGTTGGTAGTCACTTTCAGTCGTAAATTTGTTTTCAGCAAGTTAAGTCGTTCCTCTTCGTAAACGTTGTCTTCAAGTTACAAAAAGAAATATTTAAATATGAGATCAGCTTGAGAATTCTTTTGAAAACATAGGTTGAAATCAGTACTTTGTAAAAAAAAAAACAACAAACAAAATCGAATAAATTTAGAATTTTTGAGGTCCATTAATATTTTACCAAAATCACACACGAATAATGTAAAAATTATAAAATTAGTATTAATATAAATTTACTCGCTGCAAATATCATTGAATAATTAATTCAACCTATTTATAGATAGTTCATATAATTTTCTGAGTTGAGCAAGAAGCGTTCATTTAACTGCCTGGTTAAATGTTTTTTTCAGCTAATAGGTAGCGTATGTCAAACGTTGTTATTAAATTTCGGTCTGAAATATGCTTCACTTTTGGGTTTTTCGTACGATACGTTTTTGTCCAATGTGTCCGCATGCTTGATGACGACGACAATACTTTCCATTTGCTACGGATTTCATTATAATTCCATGAATTTAATAAAAGCATCATTGTTTGTATGTAAACATTAATTATATCTTTTTTAATACATAATATATATATATATATAAACATATGTATCCATATATCTATATCTATATCTATATACACCATCATTATCATTTATCCACTCGCTATCTGAGTAAGGAGTATGATCCACTAATACGACAGAAATGGGAGGTATAATTGCTCAAGTTGGAACATAGGAGCTGACGTGCCGCAGCTTCTATGCTGCCTTATAAAACTAAAACGAGTGATGCGATGGCATAGTTTAACCAGGCGTCTATGCAGTTAAGGATAGATATGGTGGCAATGGCCGTGCCCAGAATTTTGGAAAGGGGGGTTTTGAAAATTTTCTTCGCATATTTATTTTATAAATAACAATACGTTTTTCACTAATATTCATACAATTAATAATTTCCATCATTTTGATTTATACATACATTAACAATTTACACAAATGAATTACCGTATAAACACATTAATAAAAATGACATATGTTATTGATTATACTCGTAATAAAAAATTTTGCATAAAATATTAATAAAGTACCTAAATATGGAGCATATTTTTTCTTCTTTTTTTTTTTTTTTTTTTTTTTTTTTTAATGTATGAACACCCTAAAAAATCATCAATATTTACTTAAAATTTTTGATTTTCTTCAGATTTTTGTGTATTTATAATGACTATTTCAGTTCTAACGAGGGAGGGGGTTAACCACCCCCTCCTCCGTGGACACAGCCTTGATTGTAATATGAAGCGCTAGCGTAGACGTAATACTACATTTGGAACAGATTGTAAATGTTTGATTTACCGCGATTCAAATGCAGTACCGTGTGTGTCTGCCTATTATACATGAAGTGGCGCGCATATGGTGGTATAGATGGTGCTTTGCCATTATTTGCCCATGTAACTAATAGCGATTATTTAATTAATTTTTGTAATGATTTCTATCATCGCTTGGGACTAAAGTCAAGACTTTCGTAACGGGAGCCAAGTGCTTCAGCAACTAGGCTATCGGGACTTTTTTGAAAAAAAAAAAATTAAATCACGATTGCGTGATGTTAATATGCTGGAAACAAATTAATGTGTATTATTTAGCAAGGTATATACTTTTTTCTTGCCTTTCTCGTTACCTTTATATAATTTCCACAAGGTTTTTATTATTATTGTGTAATACTTTCTTGACGTCGTCTGATATCGAACTCAGGATTTCCGTGACGGAAGTCAAGAGCTCTAGCAACTAGGCTGTCGCGACGACACGTAAATAAATATGTATAAAAAAATATGGTACGACATATATTAAACGATTTCATTTAAATATTAATTAAAATTTGATGTAGATTTGAATTTAAATGTGACGGTCGCTGAGGAAAGGTGCGTAGTATCAGAAAACAGGTTTTCGAGAAAAATGCGTTTAAAGTTTCGCAATATAATACACTTTAAGGTGATTTAAAACATACAATTACGATTTACAACAGGAAAAAATTTGTTTTCACCAGTTTGACCTATTTCACGTTAAAGAGCATGCTTTCAAATGTCCGAAACCGTTGTTAACTCAAAACTGAATTTTTGACACACACACACTATGAACCTTTTTTCTCAGCGACCGTCACATATTGTGGCTTTTTTGTTTTTAATTTATTAAAAGTATTATTTCTGTAATAAATCTGCGTTTACTCTTACAGGAAGTATTATTCAATGCGTCAGCAAGTTTTAGCTTTTTTGGTGCGTCCTCTTTCTTAGTAATGGCGGTGAATACATTTCTATATCCGAATTATTTAATTATACCTTTTTATACTGTATATCCCATAATGATTGCAGTTTACGTAAGTATTATAAAAACATACTGAGAAACAAACATTTTTAGGAAAATTTTATTTCCAATATTGCTTAAGTATAATAATTTTATAGGGACACGTGTTTTTTTTTTTAAAAATTGAACTACACCTGTCAACATTTTTGACGATTCTTATGCAAAATTTTTACGCATAATTTAAATACGACTTCAAAAAATTTCAACTGGTATAGTAGTTTTATTACCCTCATAATATAATTAAATGTATAAATAGTTGGTAAGTTCGAAATTTTTTTATCATACATAGTTTATCTGTACCGGTTACAACTGCTACATAACCTTCATTGCCAGTTTGAAAAAACATTTTAATTCATGTACAGTAAAGTACGTAACAGTTTAGTTCGTCCAAATGCAAAACTAAAATTCTCATCTTCGTAACTGAAGGAAAGGAAAAACACTAGAGGTAATTTTTGCGATCAGGAAAAGTAATGAAATGTATAATTCTATTGTTGTTACGAATTGTTCACTATTGAACAATATGCATACGTTCTTGACAGAAGTGAGAATTTATAGCAAAACGATGTATTTAATTCGTAAAATTCAGATCGAAGGGTATTTCGCAATAAATGAGAATCCTTCACAATTCAAATGGCGCAATTAAAAAAATAAACCATAAAATGAAAAAAAATTCTAAAAAGTTTGCATTATTATGGTGATAAATTGGAAATCAACATCTTAACAAACTTACAAAATGGTACTGTTGTTTCTTCTGCATACTCGTAAGTGAAGAAACGACATACCACTGTAATAAGAAATAGCAATAATTCCAAGGAATAAATTTATTCCTAATAAGTCAACTGCCGTGGCATTGAACAGTGGTGTTTCGTTGGGGGTAAAACCCGGTTCGAATGGCGCTGCTGCAGATTGAAACTTTCAAAAATTTTACTTTCGTTAGGTTAATGACCATAGTTGACATATCCAAAAAAAAACAAAAACAAAAAAAAAACATTGTTCCTAATGTTAAAGTATTTATCTCCTACTGCTATTATAATGGAGCTAATGAGAAATAAACAGAGAGCGGATTAAAATGCCTCAGAAGGACATTTCCCAATGTTAATGATGCCAAGTTGAATAAACACTTTTTTCCCTACTTCATAATGAAAATTTTGAACAGTAATTTTCTCTGAGAAAATTGCATAGAATAGTTTACGTCCCCAGAAAACGAAAGGAAAAAAGCGGTTACCCAATTAATAAAAACCATCGCCGTGTCTTAAAAATATGTTTCCCCATTTTTACCGTCTTATTTCGGAAATGTACGACAACTTTAATGATAAGTGTCATCGAGTTATTCGAATTATAATATGGTACTAGAAAAGATAAAATCTTCACCGATAAAGCAAATTAATGCAGATTATTGGAGAAAGAAGACATGTATTATTAAGAATTTTACTACACTTTACATAATATGAAAATTTTCATTCAAAGTTTTTAAATTAATCATAAAATAATAGTAAAAAATAAAAGTAACTTGAACAAGAGAAAAGAGAAAAAATACCGCCAATATTAAATTCCTTGTAGCAACGTGCTAAAATTACTAAAATACCACAAATTATTGTTATAGAACAAAAATCGTCGACCGGCAGTATATCGATGTGAATGAAATTATCTTATGGCTGAAAACTTATATTAACTCGATTAAAAATTTTGCCGCACATAAAACACACACAACGTATAGGTTAATTTTGTTTAGTTTTGTTTTAGATACTGGGATTTTTATTAGGAATTATTTACGGGTACGATACATACATTGCTTACAAGTATTATATGGGATACAGATGAAAGAAATAGTACTAAACGAAGATTATAAGCTTTGAGAACCCGGACAAAAAATAATTTCGCTACATCTTAAATTCGTATTGCGTAATTTTTTATTAAATCAATACGTTATTTTTATTTTTTTTATTTTTATAGTGTTGAACAAATCACATACGATCGATTTATCGAATCACAACTTTTCTAAAAAAAAAATCGTTCACAATATATGTATATATTATATATATTTTTTTTTTAAACTTAAAATTACTATTAATTTTTTAATATTTCAATATATTCTCATAAATTCAAATAACCGTTTCTTTTTTTAACCCGTTTATTTCAAGTTAATTTTCGCAGCGATATTGATATATCATAGGCGTACCCAGGAAAGTTTATCGATGGGGGGGGGGGGGGGACTTGACAGAAAAAACGATTTTACTTAGTAATTATATTTTATTAATAATCTCTTGTATAATAGTTCTAAATGCGTAAGACTTCTGTTCGTTTTCATTTTGAGGATAATTTACACTAATACATATCTTGCGACCCTAAAGCGACAATACAGTAATGTAAAAATCCATTTCAGGAGGGGTTTGAACCCCCAAATCCCCCCCCCCCCCGGGGTACGCCTATGTGATATATATCGAAATGCTGCGTCCCAATGATTTTTTCTACGCAAATATAAATAGTCGATATAATCTCACTTCCCTTAATAACTACAGCAAAAACTCATTGCATTTTAAAATTTTATTTTGGCAGAGACTTATGAGTAGTATAAAGATAGCGAAGATAAACACTGATGGATTATCCGTTCGACTTACGACCACTGGTGATACACCACTTTAATAAGTATATAATTTTTCAGGTGAAAGCGAATATTTTAATTGTTCCGTTCGCGCAGCTTTTGTGTAACTGTTATAAATAAAGTTGACGCAAACACAAAATGGAAGTTTTTGTTTTCATCGTGATAAAAAAAAAAAAAAAAAGGCTCCAAAAGGATATAACTAATCGTTTTACTCACACTAATGCAACAAATTTTGTGGCAGAACGTTGTATAATGCGCATCTTTCTTTCTTGCAGTAAGTTTATTCCGGTTCAATTTCCAATTGAAATTCTAAAATAATGAAATAATAAGCTTAACACAGCAAACGAGTTTATAAGCTGACTGGAGAAACTTATTGACAACGAAATTGCAACGTACCACTGAACAGATTTGTGCATCTTTGACCCATCAAGCATTTAGCTCGACTGAAAAATTACGACAGCGATGTAAGGACATGAAAATGCGCAACATACACAACGGTTTAATATTAAGAAGTAATTCCAAGACGCGATCAAAGCAACGGTGTCATAACGTAAAAGCTGCACGGCTCGAGCCATCCGCTGTAATTCCTATAAACACAAAGACTATTACAAATCGGTGGAGCGAGAGAAAATCGGAAAAACACAGTTTTTGGAGAAGGGTCGGTGTTAAATAGTAAAATAGAGGGAGCTACGGTTAGAGAAAATATAGGACATACCGGTCTGATCAAAGCTTAAAACAGAATTGTTTTGGAGGTTTGGAGGGAGAAATAAAGTTTTCTACCAAAAAATCCGTTAATAATATTACCGTTTGGCGCAGCATAAGCGAGCAGTCTGCTTTCTTATTACCTTCTATACCGGAATGGCCGGGAATCTACAAAAAGTCAACCTGTATAGAACTGGATCTAGATCAATTCAAAATAACAAAACGAATGTGGAGGAAGGTGTAAAATGTGTTGACAATAGATGGTTTCGCTCTTGAAGTCGAAGATTATCAGAAAATTGTTGGTATCGAAAATGAAAGAATGAAAAAGAAGAGCAAGAGAAATTACGAATAATTGAGCATACAAAATAGAATAGAAAGAAAGTATGAAGTAGGAAGTAAAAAGTAAATTTTAACTGCACCAGGCCCTTCAGATTCGTCAGTAAAGATGGCCAAGTGTAAAGGGAAAAGGGATTATATTACGTTTTTGAATTCACGGTTAATAATATGAGTCGCAGAAGATTTGGCGTATAAACGTAATCAGAATAATTTAGATGGTGATAGAATGTTTCAAAAATTCAAGAAAAAGTTACGAGAGATTTATTATAATAAATAATATGCAACCTTCCAGACATGTCAGACAATGATGGAATTATGCGTGGGTAGAAACGCCCTTTTATATTGTATAGGAGATTGGAAGAAGAAAAAGAATGTCTTGTTAGGAATCTGTATCCAAGAAGGAATCTATGTAAGAATAAAAGAAGAGTGGAAGTAGATCTTAAAGCTCCTAAGCAAAGACGTGAGCATGAATTTCGAATGCGATCTAGTTTAGTGAGTAGGCTTTTGAAGACGCAACCAGAATAAAGAAGTCGCGGTCCAATTTAGGAACATGAAGATTTATTATTAACGATGTTAAAATAAGAACCAATAAACTTCTTGAGGGACAGAGAAGAATTCCAAAATATCCTTATATACATTTATGAAAAATGATTCGGTGTTTCGGATTCGATTAAACATTAAACAGTTTATGCTTTATCAGTTGTCGAAAAATAAGATAAACAATCTGTAAAATGAAGAACAAGCCGCGATGATAAACTGGTCTAAATAAGCCAGTTAATTTTAAAATTTGTTACTATAATAAATAAAAAAATACACAACAATAGTAGGTGTAACATGAAATTCTAACACGGAAAGGGGTAAATCAGAGGCTTTCCTTTTTATATCGGGTGAGGAAATGTTGAAAATTTTATAAATGCGAATTTACAAATATATATATATATATATATATTTTAAGTATTACAATTTAAATTCTTTACCAGCAAGAAACTTAAGCAGGAAAATATTTTATTGTATAATTTATTAACGGGACAAAATTAAAAATCAAATTTAAATTATCTGGAACGCAGAGTTATCGGATATTACATCTGGTAAATTTTACTGTACGCTATTGAAACACGAACTCAGAAAAAAAATAATCAACAAAGCAGTTGGAAAGACCGATATTAATTGTACCGTGAATAGTGAAAATTTGAATTAAACAAGTATCAAGAATAGCTAAATTTAACAGAAAAGTATTAATATAAAAATGCGAGTAGTACAAAGGGCGCCCCAAAAGCATAGATTCTCTACGTCACAAAAATACAATAAATCATGTAAGAAATTAAAAAATATGTATATATATTTACAATCTTTCGGTTATACTTATCCCTCTGTATAATTTCCACCGCGATTCAAACATTTGTCACATAGCGTAGTATGAGATTTTCCATCACTGTGTGGTACTCGTTCTTGAAAATGGTGATCACCACCTAGGGAGTCTTTCAAAAGCGCCGGAAAATAAGGTGAAATATGACGGAGTAAGGTTGGAAAAATACAACAGGCGTGAAAAAATATCCCACTTAAACAAAGAAAAACGGATCAGCCGTCGTTCATGTCGAATATGCGTGGGCATTACCCCATGCACGAGTTCAACGCCTTTCGACAAAACACTCGGCCTTCTGGTTTTTTTTTATTGTTTCACGCACATTTTTTAGAGTTCTGCAATAAATTGTAGTATTGATTGGTGCAAAGGTACTTTCCGGAGCGAATGCCTTGAGCATCTAAAAACACAGTATACATCAGTTTGCCGGCCGAATGACTGCCTTAAATTTTTTTGGTTTCGTTCGTCGGGTCGTTTCCGAACCACGAACAAGTTTGTTTCGTAATTCTATACACTTACAACGTCATTATCATAAACTTCGACTAGTTGATGAATTTCGCTGTTAAAAATCGAATTACTGAACGCAGCTAATAACTTGGATCAGTACCTCTTTCAGGTGATCCCAAAGAAGAAAAAAAAGAAAAAAAAATACTGCACTCACTTGCAACAGGTACTTCCATCTTGTTAATTGTCAAGCAATAGAAAAAAAAAAATACCAGCTGAAGTTATATTACCACATTTAAAAATTTTTCTGATCGCTAAAAAAAATAAATAAAAAAAATAATATTTGGGGGGGCGCCTTGTAATTTGCTTTTCCTTTTTAGTTACATTAATTCTGCTTTCTTGACAATTTTTTTTTTTTTCACGTAAAATCTGAAAAACAATGAATAAATATCCATAATGGATAAGAGAATACAACAAAACATTAAATGTTTCATACTGAAAAACGAGGGGAAAAAAAACAATAACAAATGCGTGACTTAACGACTAGACTGTACCAAAGATTGATGTAGCCATTCGACTCAAACCAACATCTCGCGGAGTTGCTTCAGTCATGCGATGGTTCTATTCTCGTAAAATGAACCTTTATTACATTTACAAATTTTCTCTAGTACTCAATTCAAAATCAGATTAAGCGAATTGAATCTGGGACGCGAGATAAATTACCAATCTGTTCGGTTTGGTAGCCTAACAGTTTAACTATTAGGCGCTATCGCGCTACTTTAGTATGTGCAGGTATTTCGATAAATTTGGATTCGCTCGACTTTTGGCACTTTATATGCGGTCGGAAGATTGTGCACAAGTTCGTTACTTTCAGAACGATGTAGCGATCGCGTCTATCTCTTTAATCTGCGAATCAACGAATTCATTTATCTCGCCAATGGCTCGACTAGTGCGTGCAGATTCGTCATCTTTAATTTCGTTACAAAAAGCAAACCTCCAACTCTGCGCTCTATAAACGATGCTTTCCTCCGTATTGTCGATAATTTTAAGACGGCGGCGTCTCAAAGCGTGCAATTTCGCAACGAGGAAGTCTGTCCGTTTCAGTGTCTCTTCGGTGTAAGGTTCGTCGCTGTTCGCTACATCATCAGTGCTGATAACAGTATCGTTATCAGACCTATTAATATTATCATCATCATTATTATTATTATTATTATTATTATTACTATTATTGTTACCGTTGGCCGCTGGCACCACTTTCATACAACGGAAAACGCAGCTGGCAAATTTATTTGTATATTCGCTTTCGCAATTTCGGATACTCCGAAAGATCGCCTTAGTATCGTTCAAAGTAGCCGCGACATTATCGTTAATTTTTTCGACTACTTTCCGTATTAAATTGTTCGATTCTTTAGCGCAACGCCGCTCCTTCGTTAGTAACATTTCGCGTAAATTTTCACACTCACCGCGAAAGGACGATTTTACTAATCGAACGGTCGCTACTTCGTAATCCGTCGCGGCGTCTGCTTTTTCGGCGCTCGTCAACGTACGGATATTGTCGAAGCAGGACGACTTCAGGTTAATTGCGTGTTCCGTCGTATTCCGTTTATCGTCTACACTGGCCGATTTTATATTGCGGTAGTAGATTTCGAAGTGGCGAATGTGCTTCTTTCGCTGGCGATAGAACTGCTCGGACGTTTTTAGCATCGTTTCGACGGAATCGTTAAAATCGTCGCAAAAGCCGCTGTTGGTATTTTTTATAGCCTTATCGTCGTCCTCATTTAGCAGCAGCGAACTGACGAACGGATCGCCGGTCTGGAACAGCGACTCTGCGACAGCTGAACGATTTTCCGTTAAATGTTCGACGAAAGTACCGCCGTATTTACGCAAATTTTGTTCCCGTTCTAACCGCTCTCTTCTATTCTGTTCGTCCAGTTTTTCCGCTTTCTCCAACTCCAGCAGGTCGGCTTCGTACTCCTTATAGGCCAGATGTTTGTGACGCGGTGAAATTTTCCGGTAATCGGAATAGATTAATTGCGGTAAATACGCGTACATCATGTAGTAGCGATTACTGATAGCGACGGTACCCGAAGAACCGCGGCAACATGGGTTCCCGATCAAATTCACGCAACGGAGCTCTTTAAATTGACGCAAGTACCGAACGAAATTCCAACTGTCGATGTTGTTCTTTCCGATACTCAATATTCTCAGACTGACCCGTAGACTATCTAAATTTTGGATCTGCCTGATTCGGTTAGAGTACAACGACAATTCGGTGATCTTCGTCAAACAATCTATACCACTTATTTCGCCGATCCTATTGTAAGACAAATTGAGAACGCGCAGATTCGCCAGTGCGGACAGATTTTCTATACGAACGATGTCATTGTTTGATAAATCTAAAGTATGTAAATTTTTCGACAACAAAAGGCTCTCAATTTTCATTATATTTCGAAAATTTAATCGTAAAACGCCGGCACCGTCGTCACTATTATTGCGATCGGTATCACATTCAGTTTCACTGTTATATACACGGACCATTGTTTTGCTTCGTTTTCCGATAATTACACTCGTTAATTCCACACTCCGTCACCACGTTAAGTATTAATGCAGTAATAGAGATACAAATTAAACTGTTTCGAACAGAAATTTTCAAACGTATAAGCTCGCACACACTGCACTTTAACACGTATATATATATATATATATATATATTTTTTTTTCCCGATAAAAAATAGACGCGGATAATGCATAAAATTTTTAATAGTGTTTCTACAGACACTTTTGTGTCGCAGTTGTAAGATATGTAATATTCACCGAAGCGTTACACTGTTTGATAGACAGTAATTTTTAGAATCAAAATTGAAAACAAAAAAAGAAACAAACAAAAACAAAGCATGTATTTTTAGTCATAAATATTTCCCTTTCCCATGGTAACCATCGTAAACAAAATATGCACTTGTACGAGTTTGAAAAAGCAGACATCGTAAAAAAATTCTTTTCACTCGCAGCAAAAAGCTTTTGCAAAATTAACAGGACGACAGGAAAAAACAGAACAAAAAGAAAAATTAGGGAAAAAACGTAAAATTTATCTCCCATTTAAAAACTTTTATCGATTTAGTCGCAATACAATTCTCTCGGAAAAATTCAAATCGGAGTATATCAGTTTTAAAAAGGTAAATCTAAATTAATCACAGCGATGATAATTTTGGTACATCAACAAAAGAATAGAAAACGTTAAATTTAAATTTTCGTAAAATTGTTATGATTAGCAAAACACAGAAAGTCAAGTTTAATTCAATTTCAATTCTCATTTTTTTAAAAGTTAGATAAAATAAAACAGAAGATACAATTAGTTTTTCTAGTTAATAATCAAACTCCAAATCAGACGCTTGTTCAGTTAAAAAAAAAAATAAAAAATTACGGAATCCTGAATATTAGTCAGTCCTATAAAGCAAGTTTGAAAAGCTGCGGAAAATAACAATCGGAATACACACAACTAAAGCACTAGTCTACGGAATGTTAATAAAATTTTATAAAATTTTCCGTCATAAAATTGATCATAGAAATAATCAACGTAGATATAGGAATCAAAATATATACTACATAGTAACCTAATACTCAGAGATATGTCTAAGATACAATAACAAACGGAAAGCTTATAAATAATTACGACGATTTAAAAAGTAGCGATTTTTCATAAGTAAAATAAACACTTGGCAGTGAAAATTCATCTGATCCAATCGTGACACGGAGAGTATTTTCTCAATAGAAAATAGAGTAACAATTATTAGGAAACAGATATACATATATACACATATAATTATATAAGTCAATGACTATCACTACATTTTTTGTCACATGATAATATCCCGTTACTTGCTAAAACTACTTTTAAAAAATAAAACGGGGCCAGAATAACGTAGTCAATTGAAAATGATTTTTCTAAAAAAAGAATGGGGGTCAAGGGAGCTTGTCCCATTGTGAGGCACAAAGGGCAGAATTTTACATATATGTATATATGTATATATATATATATATATATATATATATATATCAGTGATGGATATAATCGACCAATTAGCATTAGCAGTTTTTAATAAATCTGCTAATTAACAGGTTTTCAAATGATCAGTAGATTTTCAAATAATAAAGAAGAAGCATGTTTTTCTAGTGTTGACAATTTAAAGATTACATTTCCAAATTTACTGGAAAATTATTAAGAAAAGATCTATTTAATGAACAGTTTTAAATTAATTTATATTTTGATCTGTAAACAAATGTTATCCAAAAATATTTTTCAGTGAAAATCTTTAATGACTGAACTTTTTATCAGGAATTGCATTAATTTCTGATAAAGTTCAGTTATTAAAAGTTCGTTCAAATCGAAACATCAGAAATAGAAATAATTATGAATTTTCGAAAAGTTTGGTGTTAGTTGCAAATTGTACAGTATGTTGAAAACATTGGATTCCTGTTATAGCTATTACGAGTAAATTAAAATAACTAATTAAATGCTTAACGTTATTTTTAAATAATGATCATTTGAAATATTGCTATTTTTGTTATATTTTTCACAAGTTCGAACCGTGAAAATAACTTAAATAAAGTGGTTTATATTATAGACTTCTAAGGTAACTTAGGATCAATCATAAAGAAGTTCAATTGGGTGTATTGCTTAATATTTAAGCTATAAAACAACATGTTTAACTGATTCATAAGGAAAGAATTATGTCTCCGCACTAAATTTCTATATATATATATTTTTTCACACATTTAGATGAAAGTTCTGTTGGATATTGTTAAATTAAACTTGTTGCGAAAGCATAAAACAAATTAGTTTATTTATTAAGTGAATTAGAAGCACATAGACAACAGTTTAATAATTCTCGTAATTGAAAATGAATTATGTAAATAGTTAGAACTTTTAAATATTACAAATTTTAAATGAATTAATAATAAGCAAATTAATCAAGAACTAGTTTCCTTTCGATATTGTCAATTTTTTTCATTCTTGACTTATTATTTAGGTATTTAAAGTGAAATTTCGGTATCTTCTTTACTTGGTTACGGAAAATATTTTAAAATATAGATTAAGAACAAATAAACTATGAGAACATTTAAAACTAACATTACTTTGTTTTACAATAAGATATAAAAAGTATAATAATGAAATTTTGTATTAAAATATTACTATTGTGAATCTTTCAAATTATGAAACAATAAATTTATAAATGTATATGTATTTTAGATTGTAAGTAAACTATAATCTTACGAAAAAATAAAGTATTTGAAAATAATGTAACTATTCTCACTATATCATCGATGATAATTTATAATTATAGTTCATAAGTGATATAAGTGTAGATAACATGAAATAAAAAAAAATACCCCTTTTTCTAAACTAAACTGCCGCCATACTTAAATGGAAAGACGTATGAGTATAAAATGTAAAATATGAAGTATAAAATATAAAATATATATGAACTATAACATTTACAATAAACTATCAACAGTTAGTTCTGACAGCTTAAATTATATTAAAAAATATTTAATAAATACTATAAATAACTATTTAAAAATAAAATTAAGTCTATATATTTTGAATCTAATCAATTTCTTTGTTCCGATACTAACTGCGCAGCTTTTGAAAATAAACTTTCTGGTGGAACAGATGTGGCCGGGATACATATTTTAATGTAATATCTGCCAATTGGGGCATTATAAGTTTCGTAATAAATAATAAATCAATTTTTCTCCTCGACAGATCCGAATGTATTTAAATATTAAATTATATAACACGGGTAATTTATTCTTTTACATAATGAAGTAAAACAATTTTATTCGTTTTATATTTTCTCTTTTTATTTAAAACACAACTTTTTTATTTTTCTTACTACTTTTTTTTTTTTTTATTATTATTTAATATTAAAATTGTTCTATACTTCTGTATAAATATATCTTTATTTTGTTTATTCCATACGATTATCACTCTGGTTTTATTATCCTATAAGACCTTACAATTAGAATTACACACAACTATAACTGAAAAATATATATTTAAACAATTCAGAAGTGGAAAACTTAATTATAAATAACTATTAATAAACATTACTAAACATAAATTCGTAAACCGATTACTCTTACATTAAAAATCTAATTAATTGCCTTTAAATTGTAATATAAATCATAAGTACAATAACAGCATAAATAATACAGGAGGGTAAACAATTATTTTTATGCGAAATGTGTATCAAAAACTTACACAAACCACTTAAATTTAAATAAACTTTAAAGTACTCAGTGAATAAAGTTTATTAAAAAAAAATAAAAATCTATATTAGTAAACAAAAACAAAGTTAAATTAAACACTAAACTTGGATTATAATAAAATTGGAAACATTAATTGTGGAAAAATGTCTTACAAAAACCAGCTTATAAATATCAGTCAGTTTTAGAATCGACTAGTGTTGGTCGGTTTTAAAAGCAGTTTCTAAAAGCGACTTATGAAATTAAGTTTTTCGATTATTCAAATAATCGAATTATTCGTTTTGGAAACGCACACACATACATACCATATATATAATAATAAACGAATATTATATTTACGCATTTACATAGTAAATCTTCAATAAAATATACCTCCTTTTATTACAAATGCGCGTATTATACGTATAGTGTTAGAGATTCGTTTGATGTTATTCGAGTTATTGTAATTTTTCAACTTTCCAGATCTATTAATGTCTGAAATCGAATATCGTTTGGGGGAACGTAAAAGCAAGCTGTTCCAAAATAAATTTGATAGATACTCAATGCATCATGAAACGAGCTTAATTCGCTAATTCATGTTATATTAAAGAGTCTATAGGAGATTTAATTTACTTTATTTTAAAATTAAACGATTTCAATGATTTTCTCATTGTTTAGGTTATAATCACCAATTTTTATCTGTGAGCAAAAAAGTGTTTTTGGCACGTGGATTACAAGGGCGTGAAGATATATATGATACTATATTTTTCTTCAATTACTTCGAAAATAAACGTTTTCTTCCTTTTTTCATTTACTTTTCGATATTGAGGCAGGTTGGATGTTTTTTGGTAGAAAGAAAATAGCCTACATTATGTGAAACAAAAATGAAAAAATAAATCGATTTATATTTGGTACACATCAGTCACGTATAGACACACAATCATTATATAATGTCAAATAAGACCAAAAAAATAACGTTCGTAGCAAGATATACTCACCATTCTCTTTTTCATCTCACATAGAAAAATAAATATTACAAAAGTTTTGATACGAAAGTCTTATTATTTTTCCTCGCGCATTCGCCCATTTTAATACCAGTCTCGCTATAAGAATTATAATTATCTCTATATCATCTAGGTGGATTCATGTAGGATAATAAAAAGTATCTATAAGTTGAGGTTAAGAGCAGTAAAAGAATTTCAAGAAAGATTTTTCTACAGGATACCGCGTTAGGCTATAGACGACATTGTGCTGAAGGACATACAAAGTTTCTATAATTCCTCATGCGAAAAAAAAAAAACCCTGAAAGTGTTGGTTTTTAAAATTAGATGTGTAATGACCAGCATCAGGGATCATTATATTTTTTTGCTGATGGTAGTTTTAAATGTTTCGCGATAGACTATAGTGCTTAGACGGTCGTAAAACAATCGTCCGTAAGAACTCATGAAAAAATATTGTCAAAAGAATAATTAACATGAACGAATGTATAAAATCAATATCATACAAAATTTTCTGATGACACGTGGATCTCATCAATTAAGAGAATGGACACAAAGAATACAGTAGCCGTTCTAGGCGTCATCAATAAACATAACAAAAACCTAATCGACAATATCGAAATAAAGTAATTAACAGTATTATACTACAAATATTGTCACTCACAAAAATTGTAAACTGACGCGAAAAATGAAATTCTGAAAGAAAGAATAAGTGAAACTTTAAACACCGATAACGTTTCCAACAGTTCGGATAAATGGGGCCTAATAGAATTATCATGCTGATATACCGCCAAATCGTATCCTATGAAAATGACGCGTCTTCAATATAATTTTATTAAAAAGCAGTGTATTCGTTCCGATTATAAGAAATAACAACTCCCGGAATCCCATAATGTAACGAAACTGATCTTTTTTAACTAATATGAATTCCTACAAAATGAAAACTTTTATTTTCGTCTCCGACGTTGTATAATTCCGAAGATGACTTCCAATAAATAAACACTCAGACCCCTTCACAGTCGCAAAAGGAAAATCAATAATAACTGAATAATCAGCATTGGGTTTTGTTTATTTAAATAATCCCCTGTGCACGTGTAGTACTATTCAATAATTCGAGTCGAAATTTGATAGAAAAATGTAACCAATAGTTTGTTGTTTTTTTTTGCTTCTAATAAAGAAATCCCTATTGCTTTTTTTTTTTTCATAATTAAGTCAATATATGCTCCACATCAAAATGCATAGACTGATGCAAAGAAAATAATTCGAATTTAATTTTATCATATTTTCTAGTATTACTAAAATCCCTATAAGTAAAAATTTCCCAAAGTTTAACAGTTCAGATTTTACAGTACTACATACTGAATTACACAAACCAAAAGTAAAGAACACTGTGTTTTTAAAATTCTGTCTACGAGATACGTATATGACAGTAATTGCCGCGCCTTCGGGAATTTTAAAGAAATTAAAATTAAACGGCAATACTTACATAATTTGAATGTGAAAAATAACTAATCGAGAAAGTATAAATAAATTTATTTAATTATTTCCGTAAAAACTCCTACTTATCAACACTACGAATAACATAAAATAACATAATTATATATATATATACATATATATATACACGTATCAAAATATTCAGGGTGCTAGGCAATAGCGACCCTTTAGCAAACGCCGCATTAAAACTTGTCTACCAGAGTGAGTACTCATCCGTGTCTGATATGCGAATTTTCTTAGACGTTTATATTCATTTGGTCGAGGAAAAGAATTTCGTACCCTATTTTGAAACTGAAGCCATAATTCGCCGTCATTATTCGGACGAATTTTGTACGGAATATAATCAACTTTACCCCGTGAAAGAACATGAACAGTTACAAACCTGAACAGATACAAACAGAAAAAAGGAATACATATATATATATATATATATTTTTTAATTTATTTTTTATAATAGCACAATTTTGCATACTGCAAATGTCCATAAACAACGGTAACTTATGATATATTAAAATACGAATATTTAACAGATGTAAAATTTTATATATTTAACGACTTTCTCAATAATGAAACTATTATAATATAATATAAAAACCGAAAAAAACATTTCGTACAAAAATATCTGAAAGAAATAATACACTTCACACTTACATGTATTCCGTTTAACGTAAGTTTTTTTTTTACTTTGTGTCCTTTATTTATTTTTTTTAATTCTCTCAGGCTGTTAAGTTTTTAAAGTTGTAAACAAATAATTTCGCTATTACAATTCACAATATGTAATAAACGCGTACATCGAATAGTATATTCATTTTGGCTATTTTATTACAGTTCATCTCGATAATAAACTATCATTTTGAATCCATGAATCTACGGATATTACCAATAACAAATAATAAACAGGATCCGCTTATTCGTTTAGGAAAAACGTAAAATACAATACAAATTTTCATTTAGTTTCTATAATTTGGATGTTCTTCGGAAAAAGTATTAGTCACTTAATCATTCGGCTATATTAAAGCAGAACTAGTCTTAACAATCAATTCTAGTGATGGACCGCGTAAACGGGTTTGAAACGTTAAATTGGTGTTGTCAATGTTGGCGCGGTGTTTCTCAAAAAACTGTGATTTCAAAATCAATATGTTGTAAGATATTACGGATTTTCTATTTCGTGTTGCATACATTTACTTATGATTCGCGTATTCTATAAAACTACGCTATATTTTAAAACTTCAAAGATTCATTAAGAAATGATACTTTATATTTAAGGTATTTAAACTACATAAAAACTACGTGTAATATCAAAACGTATCATTGAAACGTCTTAAGGGAGGAATACAATTAAGCGGTCAAAAAAAGAAACGTTTTTCACCGCATTTTTTTCATAAGTTTTTATTTAATCATAATGAAACTCGACACTTTTGAAGTATGCCAAAATATATATATATATTTTTTTTCTTGAACAAAATTGAGGCTATACGTTAGCGCAAAGAGAACTCTGCAAATAATTGGCGGGAATCCTGACCGCTGTAGTTTTGATCTGAAATAGTCTAGAATTTAAAAAAAAAATATGCTCTGAGGTGAGTATACATCTAAAAGAAAAAAAAAATTTAAATTGACTTTAGATACAAAAGATTGAGAAACAAGATTACAGAGTAAAAATATAGATTCGAAACAAAAAGTAGAAAAACGTAAGTCGCGAGGAGACACTGCGGCATATCAATGAGTACAACTTCAATATTAGCATTTTTGAGTCGGCACCGAATTTAAATTTCAAGCATCGATTACTCATTTGGCCGATATTAGTCATTTTCTATATGGGCGGGTATTCAGATATCACAAATATTCAATCATAATATAGTTAAATTTATTAAACAATTCCCAATTCTTATTGAAATTTGATTTTAGTGCTGACTTCAAAAAGTTAATGATGTTAGAGAACAATTATAATATTTTAAGTATGTTATTTTGAAGTATATAATTTTTTATTAAAAATTATTTTTTACTTTTTAATGCTATTTTTAAAGTTTTGGTGCAAATATTAAAGTCGTAATGTTAAAAAAATAATAATAATTTCATAACTTTAGCCGCAAATGTTTTTAAGCGATAATACGAATATATCCAATAAAAATTTTGCTCGTATGAGAAAAATTATCAAAATAAAGAAAAATGTTGCCCTTTTTTTTTAAATTCCAAAAGCTGTTTTTTTTTCTCTTTCTCTTTTTTTTTTTTTGTACTTGACACTGCCATTTAGCGGTAAGTTATTAACCTTAGTTAATATGGAAATGTAGATTCCAATAAAGATAACGCATCTCAAACTCCTATAATAGCACCATTTCAAACTGATCACTGTTGGAAATATTATTTTAAACGTTACTTTTGAATTAATAGCTATTTTATAGAGGACATAAGGCAGCAGCATGTCTGGCTGGCCTATCCATTATACTAATTTTTTTTAAATAAAATTGTTTAAAAAAAACGATTTTTCCCTGAAATTAAAAAAGAATAATTCATATTTCAAAAGAAGCTGGATCAATACTTATTAGTCTAGGCATCAAATTCAAATGTTATCAGTAATTAGAAACTCCTCGTTTTATTTAATACAGCACAGTGACTGAAAAATTGTATTTATTTATACTTAAATATTTGATAAAATCTCCCGTTTATTTTTTTAAAAAATCACTTTGTCAATAATGCTACCTTTAGACCATCCGTCGTAATAGGAGTCAAAAGGTTTTAATTTATTTAAAACTACCTTCTTATAAACTGTTTAAAGAAATGAATTATTCATTCACAATCACATCTAAAATATAAAATGCGTCAGAAAACTGTTTACTCTTTAAATGAAAAAACCGTTGTAATATACGATTGTACGTGGTATTAATTGTTTTTATTATTTTTAAATATTTAATCGTTCACCAAAAAATAAAAAATAATATCGCATTTACCGCTACTCAAGCATGGTGTAAAATAAAAGTTATTGTAATTTATATTCACACTTATATAATAATAAATTGGAAACAAATATTTTCTGTAGAAAAATATTTAATTTTCTTTCTTTTACTCTTCGCAGAAGTTACTTCGACACTGTGAAGATCCAAATCTGAAGCTGGAAATTTGGTTATTAATTCGAGATTTTTTTTTTTAATAATAAGCACGTTAATCAGAAGTTTCCAACTTTTTATAAAAAAAAAAAAAAAAAGTAAACTTTATAACAAATATAAAACAGATTTGAAAGGAACGTTTTCGGGCAGAGCCCATCCTCAGCTTGACGATATAAAATAAAAATGTTTTCAAATTTGTGGGATTTTTTTTGATTATAGGGTTTACTTTGTTATATATATATATATATATTTTTTTTTTTTTCTTTGGTTAGCTAACAAACCGGATGGATTTATATAAAAATTTTAATTTTTTATCTAATATAATACTCAGGTCGCAAAGTTAAGCTCTTGAAATTTTTGTAACTTTTAAAATTTCGTCAATAAATCGAAATTTGGTTTTGTTACCCCTAAGAAAGGAGCTGTTCATCGGCATGCAACAAAACCAAAATGGAAATAAATTATTTTTAACCCCGAGGATCCTTGTTGCCTCGAAGATTCAAATTTTAAATGGTTATATCCGTTACACCTCCTTTAATATTCCCGGTAAATTTTTACATTATCGCTCCCAGTTCATTCTGCCCCTTTACAGTTCACAATAGTTCGTCGTCGCTACCTTTTGGTTCGTATAGATTTATTTCACATATTATTACAAAGCATTTAAAATATTTCAAATTTACTCAGAACAATGGATGGCTAAAAATTCAAAAGCTAAAAGCTGATAGCCCCTCTTTTCCCAATTTATTGGTCTTAAAATATTTGGAACTTACTCAGAACAACGGATGGCTAAATCATAACTTGTGTAGTTTACACACTATGAATAACAGTCGAACGAAAATTACGACCAAAAATTAACTGAGGGCAATAATATAACAGCTTACCATATGCCCTTATTTACTGATGTTAATAAGAAATTGTAAAATTTTGAAGAGTAATTATCACGCCCTAAATTCGTGCTTTTATGAATTTCTTACAAACCTAATGTTTCAATAAAAAATGTAAATATAATTTGGTTACCACCAAATAGTGAGCTTATAACACGCCAAAAAAGAAGTCATTTTTTGAAATTTCGATTCTCAAATCTGAGAAGGTTTAAATTTGAAGTTAGAAATTAGGCTATTCCCGGCTTATTCTCGGTTGAGTGGTCACCCTAATCTAGTTTCCATACGATTGTTTCAAGACGGTAATAACTGGGCAGCGAGTTATAAAAAACAAGTTATTTCGTTTTTTATACCAGATTATTTACTATTTTAATAATATAACTAGAGTACAATAGATATTCATCGAATATAGGTGAAATTATTATTATAGATTATACTGATGTGAAATTAAGTTTTTATAAAGCTTTTAAACAAAATAAATTTAAGTATATATATTTTTACAATAAGATCTGAAATCTGAAACAATTTGAAGAAAAAAGTTAGTACTTAATTCTTTAGTTTTAATAATGAAAACAATCAGTTATTATGTACTAGTGAAAATGTAAATTCAAACTTTTCCTAAACATTAATAATATTACCATAGTTCACTTTCGATTCGTTAATATTACCGCGCATTGAATATAACGAGTAAAGTTACAGATTTGCGGTTGCAACATCAACTCTCAAAATTACAGGTTATTAAAAGAACCAATTTACATCTTGCATCATATAATTATTCAATATAATAAAGGAAAGTTTTTAGGTAGATAAAAAAATTACGAATGTAAAGTATGAATAAAAGAACTTACTTCTTAAAAAAATTACAACAGGATGATGACAATGTCATAACGCTACTTATTAAGTATCTGTTGTTTATTCAGAAATATAAAAAATTACCACCCAAACCAATTTTTGCCCTTTAAACACTAATTAGATAATAAAATAACAAATACGAAATTAATTAACTAAATATACCATCACATTTAGTAAGATTATCCGCGGTCCAAACACTTATAACTTGAAAAGAAACGGCATTACAGTTATCATAATAGGAATTATGAGTGCAATGAATTTGGTAAGCCATCTATCGAACACTTTATGACGTAATTATATACTTGTGGAAACGATTTTCTTTATCATCTCACGAAAGAATTTTGTTCATTTATTTAATAATAGAATACCTAAAAATTATTCTAAATTGTTGATACTAAGTTTGTTGTTTTAATTTTTATGTAAAATATTGTTTCGAATAGTATATCCTTGCATATAGAACGAAACGTTGTGTTTAAAAAATTTAAGACAGTTTAGATATTTTACGTACACCATTTAGATTTGTATGGAGGAATGCGATACATTTAAAATATTATTCTACATAAAAGTTAAAACAATGAGCTCAGTTAAATCATTTATTAAGTACTTTATTGTCAAATAAATTAATAAAATATATTCATATTATAATCAACTGTTTACGCATGCGCAAAAAAGGTCATGGGGGCCTGTTAGACGTTTGTATTGTACTTTCTTCGCCAGCAACGTTTTTCAATAGATATTTATTAAAGGACGTCATAAATCATTATTGGTTTTTATTTACAAGTCCCGTGTGTGATGTAAGACAGAATTAAAATATGAGATTATAACTTAGTACATCAGTGTGACGTTTATAAATGAAGCCAGTTTATTTACAACAAAAATGATGCGGCTTTTGAACGGATATTCCGATAAAGCTACGGATTGTTCTGAGCGTTAGTTTACTTAAAGTTTTAATAATAAATTAGCGAAAAATACTTATTTAATGCTATAAATATAAATAGGAAAATGGATGACAGCAGTTCATTAAATATTACACGCAAGTAAGCATTTTGTATGTGATTATTTTCTTAATTCCTTAAAAGCAAATGTAAAAAAATATAATTATAGTGAATCACTTAATAAGGATATGTTTAAACAAATACAAAGCTTTATTCTTGATTTCAAAAATGTTCCGGTTTACATAATGTGTGATTTCCTGCTAAGATTTGTTAAATTCTTATTGTAAATTACAAAAGTTTCGGTTTGACTCCTAATTACACACATTTCATTAATTTCTGTTATATATAGGAGTAGTTTTCGCTGTCCTAATTGTGCGTTAAAGTTCAGTAGGAAAAAGTGTTATATAGAACATTTAGAATTCCATTTAAAAAACCGACAGAAGAAATCACTAAAATCAAGGTAATCACTAATGGTTATTACAAAATAACATTATTTGTGGATGGCCTATTTTACATACTATTGGTTTTTATTTTATATGACCATCATTTTATCAAATTCTTTAGTTTTTTTTAGATTTCCATCTTTTTACTATTCTAAAGTGAATTTTGTTTTTCTTGTTATTATCAATTTCAGATTAAATTTCTGTAATAAATTATATTGTCTTATTGTTTACAGTTCAGATTTTCAATGTCAAATATGTCGGCACAAATTTTACAGCTTATGGGAATGTTTACAACATATAAAAAGTGAACATAAGAATTATGACAATTCACAAGTGTAAGTAGATTATTAAATATACGCACGGTAAATATGTATTTCGTGCAGTATTTTATAATAACTCGTGTATAATGAAAATTCGTAGCATTAATTAAGCAAATTGGTTACACTCTAATAGTTACATTTTACACCCTTAGAAACCAGTGTTGAGTATTGCTTATTATGAAATTAATTTATAAAAAAATGGTTTGAATAAAAGTTAGTAGTGCTATTAAATGTGACTTTTAAACATTTTTTGTTCTAAAACGTGTGAAGTAACTTGAAAAGTCCTATTGCAAAGTAATTATAAAGTTACCAATTTGCTTACAAATGATATATATATATATATAGATGATTTTTATTTATAATTTATTGAATTTGATTTAGATCGTGTATTAAAAATATGAAAATACTTCTGTAATATTATCATAATTTTTGAATTTTAAACGAAACAATACTAATTAATTCGTAATATTTTCTAATAAAATCTATTCAGTGTATTAATGAAAAAAAATATACATTTTTTTTTACAAGTGTGGCAAGTAATTCAGATTGGCAAACGCAGAATTTGCCTGTTAACAAAAAGTAAGTAAATATGATTTATTTGAATATTAAATAAATTGTTCGAATAGGTTTATTACTTTTCTTAAGAGAGTCTATTTTGTGATTTGTTAAAGAATAGGTTATAAATTGTAATGAAACAACAAAACATAGGACAGTAACATAATATTATTTTGATAATGCTAGAATTATTCAGAATATAAAGAGTTCAATTCATTTAACATAGTTTAAAAATTAAAAATAACTCAGCAAAAAAAAAAAATAGATACTAAATTTATGTAAAATGTGTTAATAAATTTTTGTGCACTATTTCTTTTGGCCGTAGCGTATTTTTAAATAATAAATTGATTTATGCTATTCCACTGAAGTATTGTGTTAACAGTAATTAATCTAGCAAAGGGTCTAGCTGGATAAAACGGTCAAATCGGCCCTTAAGTCATTTGGAAAAGTAATTATATCGTTATGTTCGGCATCAATGGAAATGCTGATTCCTAGATTTTTAGACCCCTAAACCCTCATAGGGTTCTATAAGGCCCGATTTTGTGATTTTTAGTTTTTTAATAATATCTCGGCCAGTTTTCGAGCTAGGAAATTTTTTCCCCTTCAAATTATGCTGCATTTCAAGCTCTACAAAATGGCTCTACTCAAAAATATTTGATGCGAAATTCAAATTTTTATAGCGTTTGAAAAATTTTAAAACTCGATTTCTCAAAAAACAAAAATATACTCATCTCTAAAAAAAAAATATTTTATGCATTTTTTCTCTTAAAATATGTATAAATTTTTTCATATTTTTAAAAGTGGTGGAGCGTACTCAAAAAACCTAAAAACTGCAGATTTTCGGTTTTTTGACCATATTCAAGCCTCCAAGTTTTTCCTGGTAACCTACTTAGTACTCCAAATACCATTTCTGACTTTATTCTATACTACCAAGATGGTAAAACTTGTTTCTGTAGGGGCGCTTCACCGTAAAGTATTATGAAACCAATAAAAACAACATTATCAAACAATCTAATTAATAAGTCCTAACGGTTTTATGTATTAATACCGATTCTCAAGATTGATTATCACATTTCCACACATTTAGTATATGATCGACCACTTTTTATCGTTTATTTGTATGTTAGAAATTAATTTTAATTTCAAATTACACATTCTTACCTCCAAAGGTCAATTAGAATCAGTAATTATAGGTAATGTTATTATATTTCATTTTACATTTAATCGAAGAATAATAAACAATGAGGCAACAAGAGGGAATAATAAGACCTTAAGGCTATGATGGTTTATTAAAATTTTACGAAAATAAAAAACTATATTGGATTGTATAATTTATGATCACAGACCGTTTATCAGTCCTCGTCACTGTCTGCTCCAATAACAGGAACTACGTGCACTCGCTCATAAATCTTTGTGGGATGCTCTGCAGGTTTCACAATTTTGGGCAATTATCTAGCATGTGACAAAAAATAAATAATGCAGCAATGTGAGAGCAGCAACCGATCGTTCTCATGCCGTTAGCACATTCGCAATAATAGCGTACAATACCAGCGCAGCCAGTCGTATCTGGTTTATAATGAACATAGCAGTTGTAAAGTGTGTTGTCCGTATGCTTAGATTTCACTTGTATTTTGACAATATTAACTGATGCTTTGAAATACCTTAAATCTATTTCACCTTTCTGATCCATCATTTCAGCTAAGTAAGATATTGCTTGTTGCAACTGATAAATTTCAGTAAATTTAGGTTTTTTGAGTACGCTCCACCACTTTTAAAAATATGAAAAAATTTATACATATTTTAAGAGAAAAAATGCATAAAATATTTTTTTTTAGAGATGAGTATATTTTTGTTTTTTGAGAAATCGAGTTTTAAAATTTTTCAAACGCTATAAAAATTTGAATTTCGCATCAAATATTTTTGAGTAGAGCCATTTTGTAGAGCTTGAAATGCAGCACAATTTGAAGAGGAAAAAATTTCCTAGCTCGAAAACTGACCGAGATATTGTTAAAAAACTAAAAATCACAAAATCGGGCCTTATAGAACCCTATGAGGGTTTAGGGGTCTAAAAATCTAGGAATCGGCATTTCCATTGATGCCGAACATAATGATAAAATTACTTTTCCAAGTGACTTAAGGGCCGATTTGACCATTTTATCCAGCTAGACCCTTTATTCATTTTTATATTTCGACATTATTACTTTTAATTGTTACTAATCGCATACTGAATCCCTATTATCAGTAATTACTATTTTATTTATTTAAAATAGTTTAATTATCTTTTTACAATTAATAAAACATTTTCTTTAAGAATTAATAGTCTTTAAACTTGATACTTTACTTTTTCACTGTAAATTATTGCTTTTAAATAGTCATATGTTTTTAAAAACTTTGAAAATTCATTTGCACATTTTCGTACATCTTTTACACACACACGCACGTATATATTATATGTGTGCGGGTGTGTGTGTACGTGTGCACTTACAGGGTGGCCATCCAGAAGAGAAAACTGAATAAGCCGAGAATTCAAATGTAAAACCCGGGGGGGGGGGGGATAAATAGCCAAACAGTAGTTTTGATAAAAAAATTATTGAAGCGAAAAATAAATATATTTTTTAATGTACTTTGCTCAGTAATAATTTAGGAAGTTATTTTTTATTTGTATAAAATATGCGCTGCGGCAGTCAAACATTATCAATAGTAACAAAAAAGTTCTATTCTTCTTTTATAATTTAGCCTCTAATTTTTCGGTTAAAAGACTTTTTCTATAACGGCAGGTTTATTTTCATTGCGAGTAATATTTAAATTTATTGTCAGTACATTTTAGTTAAAATTTTAACGAAACACATTTAAAAAATTTTTATAATGCATTTCAGATTATTGGAAGGGTTGAACTTTCTCAGTAAAACTTTTGGAAGGACTTGAGGTCTGTAAACCTTGGAAGATCGATTTTAAAATTAAGAGAGGTGTCCGTCAAGGTTATATCTTCTCCCCTATTATTCAATCTATATACAGATAAAATTTTTAAAACAGCACTGTACAATATCATACGCCGGTGACACAGTGTTAATCGCAGATTCTCTGGGAGACTTAAAAAAGTTAGTAAATGACATTAGTAACGTTTGGAGAAAGCTACGGGTTGAAAATTAATGAAAAGAAGACAAAATGGGTGTTAGTAAGAAAAATAGAACCGTTGACTTCTGGAAAATTAAAGATAAATGGAAAAAAACATTCAACGTGTTGAAATATTCAAATATTTAGTTTGTTATATAACAAAGAATCTAGATTCAGATTTGAAAGCCAACGGAGATATTATATTATGTAGAATATTAGTTGTAAATATTGGTTAGTAGAACTAAGCATTCAAGTTGCTACTTACTAGTAGAATGCTAGAAGTATAATAAATCTTTATCCTTTTTTTATTTACTTACATAAAGTAATATAAATGCATCGGCATAAGACTGACTTGGCAAAACTTTGGATATTTACACAATATATTTTTTGTGTTATGCACGAATTACGCCTAGAAATAAAAATTAAATAATTATTTGAAAATAATTTAAAGTAAATGTTGCAAAGAAACGATATAAAAATATAATAAGTTATAATAATAACTGATATAATAAACAATTAAAGCAAACACTATAAGAACAAAATAAATTTCTTACTTAGTAATGTTTTCGGCCATAACCAATTATCAGCTAAAACACAATTCACTACGTGTAATCAGAAAGAATTTGTTGTTTCTGATCACACATATAGTGAATAGTGTTTTAGCTGATAATGGCCGAAAACGTTACCAAGTAAGAAATTTATTTTGTTCTTATATTGTTTGTTTTAATTGTTTATTATATTAGTTATTATTATAACTGATTATATTTCTATATTTAACAAACAGAATGGAAAACGATTCTTTATGAAACGATATAAAGCTAGGTCTAAAGAGTATTTTATTTTAATGCCCTAGGAAAGGGAATTTCTTCGTATATCTGTAAATAAAACATACTTCCAAAACCAAACTAAAATAATTATTCGCTAAATAAGGATAATTAAGACTAAAATCTATAGTTCAAAAAAAAAAAACATCATAATTTCATTGTCAACTTACTTTTCGTTGAAGTTTTTTGAAATGTTTCCCACTTTCGTTACTTACATAATTCATTTTAGAATACTTCGTAATATTGATTTAATTGTTTACATTTGGTAAAAAATTTTTGAGGTTACGGTAACGCAATAATGAATAATTTATTGTTAATGTTATACTTTTTAATTTGATAATTAAAAAAATCTATTCGAAAATTAATGGAAATATTAAATTGGTTTGACCTTTTTAAAATACGTTTACACGGTTCTTGATCAGAAATGAAACTAACACTTAATTAAATTGTTCTTCGACTTGCTCAATTATATTTTTAGAAGCTGTTACTTTTTATACTGATAGGCAGAACAATGGGCACATAAATTAAAGAACGTAAGGCGGATTGCACGTACAAATGCGTAGAGAAATTGTTTTTTTAGTACTTTTAGAAGGATTTCCGGTTTGCACGTTAAATAAAGGAACGAAAATATTAGTTGCAATTGACCGTTATAAAAATAAATTTATTTAAAGAAATCATTTAAATTTAAAAAATACTAATTCGTAATGAACAAAGTGTTATACAGTTTAACTTATCTCGGGTTCGATTTTAAATTTGTTAAAAATTAACAGAAAAAAGATAGAACAATTACGATTTCGAGCTATCGCAAATCTCAGAATTAATGAAAATGATCTCCACATCGGTAATTAGATAATTGAGAAATTTTAATATAATTTACAGGGTTGACAAGCAATTTTAAGTAATGATGTGATTTATTCCGAAAATTTTAAATATAATTACCATTATAGCCGAGGTTTTTTTACGTTTTGTTTATGTTACTATTAACATTTTTAACTGTTATACTTTCATTAAGAATTTTAGATGCAAAAAGTAAATCAGGGATTATGAAAAATTCACAAGGATCTTCCAAAAGTTGGTAAGTATTTTTCGCTAAAATAATAGATAATGAAAAATGTTTGTGATACTTTTAAAAACAATGTGTACTGCTATCAGTTTTTATATTGAATTTTTGAAAATTTATATTAATCGGTTCGATGGGAGTTTTTATAGGGTACATTTTTAAAATTTTAATGTGTGGTAGAGAAAATTCTATTTGTGTTAGTAACAACTGTGTGTTTTACGATGAAGTAATAATTCTTCAATATTTTTATTATTTAAAAATTGATGCTGATTAGAATTTCCTTTAGCTTTCTCTTTTCTATAATTACTTCTCTCATGAGAAAAATGAAATTAAATAATATCGGTTTTATTACTGTATTTTAAAAGTGTTTGAAACTGTTCAAGTACAAATTAAAGCATTTCGAATTGTTTGTATTAAACTAATTAAAAAACTATTATTATGTTTGCGCACGTATAATACGTTTTTTAAGAGGAGGAACATCAAAAATAATATAGTTCGTATGTGTAACTTTTAATTTTAATAAGAAACGGAAATAGTATACAATTAAAAATATATAACAATTACGTTACTAACACTTTAAAAATATATGTTGCATTATGAAGACTGAATATGTAATTATAGTAATATATGCATAAATGTGTGTAACATGTTAAAATGTATAGAAAATACGAAACTGTGAAGGCGAACATTTTCAGTAATTATTTTGACGATTCTGTTAGCATGTACTATGGAACATCTGTCATTTTCTAAAAGTCTTACAGAATTTGATTAATTTTACAGTTATCCTCAAGGCATTACTATTATTTATTTATTTATTTTTCTTAGACGATATCATCAGTTATACTAGGGAATTGTATTGCAGTGATATTCAGATTAAAAGTGCAATGCGTGGTTACGCATGTACAACTGCATTATAGTTCCAGCATAAATTTACACACTGCCCTACGGCATTCCAAGAATTAGAAAAAAAAAAAGAAGAATATTATTTTTTACACATGTACTATAACTTTATCCGTTTAAAATTTCATCATATAATTTTGTTTTATTATTACTAAAACTAATCACTATGCAGTATACAAATATATTCTTACTAGTGTTTTTAAAAATACGAGTAACGTATACTAATCTATAATAGAAGTTTGTTATCAGCATATTGCTGTTCGTATCCCGTGTGTTTTGATGAACGTTATTCTATTTAAATAACGGTGAATTTTATTGGTAATGTTACTTTTAAAAAGTTAATTGAATTTTAAAAGTAATAAATAATCTTAATCATTTGCAAATTCCACGTGCTTCGTAATAATCGAAATATTTTTATGATTTATTTATTTTATCAAACGTATATTCATTTCTTGTTAACGTTATTGATATATTTGCGACACAATTTTTAATAAATTACTTAATAATGAATTAACGAATGGGATTAATTAAATATTAGGCCAAAGTTAACAGAATTATTACACATCATAAAGTAAATTTAAAATAAATTGTTGTCAAATTTTAATAATTATGAGTAAAAAACAATTTTTATCTGCCTAAAGCGATGACTAATGATATTTGTCTTTTTAAATATTTTCTGATAACCAATACGAGTTAGAAGTTGTAGTTCGGGAATACTAGGAAAGGTTATTTAGATGAATCGTAGTGTAAGTGCATAAGTTAACCTCAAAAAATTACTGGTATTCTTTGAATGATTTCTAGGATTCTCCGTACACATATAATGTATGGAATCCTAATAAGATGGTTCAGAAATGGGACAAAAATATCAAATAAAAAGCAATAACTCACAAACGGTTTGACCTGTAAACTTTAAAATTGGATTATAAATCCTGCAAGTCGATCTATAACTTCGAGCTAACCGGTTACCCTGGGTTGCAAAAAACCCTAAAAGCCGTCTAGAATATATAATATGGAATTTAAAACAGCCTCAACACAGATAACTCTTTAAATGCAAAATCAAAAATATAAAACAAAACGTAGATGACCAGATAACTCTTTAAATGCAAAATCAAAAATATAAAACAAAACGTAGATGCCCTTTTATAAAATAAAAAAATTGCGCATTTTCTTAACGGCGCTTTCGAAGTTATGTAAAGGTTGAAAAAAACGCGATAAATGACGTGTCTCTATTTGCAGCGGGAAAAATCAGATTTCTTTGTTTTGTATTTAGTGTTGCGTAAATGTAAATTATAGTTATCTTTAATTTAACATACGGAGTAACCCCGAGCCCATGAAACACCATGTATTTCTGAACTTGTTTTTTTAAATATATTCCAAGTTTAATGTGTCTCATTTTTAAATCGGGTTTTCTTTTGTAATTATTCCTTAATTAAAAAGAGAATATCGCGAGTTACGCACTGTTAGTACGCATTTGAATTTGTTTTGTAATAAGTAATTACTAATCTCTCTCGAAAAATAAAAGCCAAGTAAGAACGATTAAATTTTTTAGTTGTTCCAATTTTCATGCCATTAGTCTTAGTAGTTTTCCAAATAGTCGTCGGTGAGATACAAAAAAATAGACAACAAAATTATGCCACATGACTTCTTTGCGCTATTCAATAAAGCGAAATAAATTTTAATATAATTTAAAGAATTATTTATTAGTTTTTTTTTTAATTTGTTTAAAAAACAACAAAAAAAAATGAAAAAACACCCTTATATATTTTTTAAATTTCTTTATGAAAGAAAAAATATTTTTAATTTTTTGTTTTGTAAACTTGGAGTATGAACATTAAAAAAAAAAAAAATACGTCCCGCCAAAAGTATATCTGCAGGTTTTGGATATCAAATTAAATCATTTCGACAAATAGGCTATTTCAATTGTTCGTGACAAAACGACGTGTGATAAAAAATGCTAGTGTATAAACGACCAATGAAAATCAGTGCTACAAAAATGACCATTAAGCTTCGTAAACAATTTTAGATAAAGGTAAGCTCTCATAAACAGTACGCTATGTCATTAGAAGGCAATTTTTAATTCGAGAATATTGAAGGAAAAAACACGTAAATCAAGTGAACCGTAAAAAATAATTGAATTTTCCTGGCTAGTTTGTTAATGTTGATATGAAGTATTTGAATAGAAAAAATTTTTCGGATGAAAGAAAATATAATGTTTTAGGAAGCGATGAATGTCGAAAGGTTTGCCGCAAGCCAAATCCTGAATTAAATAAAAATAATCTACGTCATGAAATAAAATATGGTGGTGGACATGTTATAGTTTTCGGTGATGTGACAGTTCCGGAAGTTAGTGCATTAGTGTTTATTGAGCGAAATATAAATTCCAATTCGACGTATTAAAATTTATTCAAGAGCGCTGAAAAATTGGGGCTTCAAAATTATTACAGGTTCCGTTTATAGTATACGTTTGTGGCTTTTGTACAATTATCTAAAAGTGTTTGAAACTTCTCCACAAAGTTCTAGTTTCAGTCTCAATGAATCATCTTTAGGATCATTTGAATCGTAAAATTCGCAAAAGAAATACGAGTACTTCTGATGAACGAACTAAAACGGATAATTAGAATGATGCATCATAGGTTCTAAATATACGGAAAAACTAGTAAAATTAGCGCCTAGAAGATTAAAAGCAATAGTTCATAATAAAGTCTGGCAGACGAAATATTGAAAAAAATGTTAATTTTCTTTATCAGATTTTTTCTCTCTTTTATTAATGTATCCGAATATTATTATAATACAAAGAAGGTGTATTTTTTATTTATTTTATTGTTTTTATTGATTTATTAAAAATGGTTAAAAAATTTTTTGTAAATATAATGTATAATAACGTGATTTAACCTGAATTTAAGAAAATAAAAACAATCTGCTTGTTCCTTCGTTCACCAAAAAATACGTTTTTTAGAGAGAAAATTTTTCTTATTGTTTGGTCTCTAAATATTAATGTAACTCGAAACATATAATTTAGTGTCTTGATTGTTTATTACAAAATAGAAGAAAAATTTCCACGGATTATGATGATGACATTCGAGTGATCGAACAGTTATAACAAATATACAAAACATTTACATATTTATTTATAAAACATGGTATTGTACTTTAATAATTACATTTCTAGGTCAGAAGATAATGGTAGGATAAATCAGACGTCAAAACAAAGCAAATGTGTGCAAGAGATGCTGAATAATGGGTAAGCTCTAAGTTGGAATTATCAGATATTTATATTAAAAATACGGATTTTTGTAACAATAATCATGTTATTAACAATTTTATATTACTTGCAAAAGGTGGATTGCAATAAAAGAAACCACTAAATAATTTAGCTAATCGGTTACCCTTATACTTATTTATTTATTTATTTTTTTGGTTATGTCGCGAAGAATTTATCGTTGCGTTGTATATTCTCTTGATTACGAAAATTAGCGAATGTCCAGAGAAAATAATATTCGTTTTTATATACGTAGTATTTTTTCCCCATTATTCCACGGATTACGTGATTCGAGATTTCACTCGTACTTTGTTTTTTCCATGGCGGGTAACCAAATATCTTGTCTGTATGTCATTCCCCCCAGAGGAGTTCTTTGAGGTGCGAAAAAATTTGATCGCGGGTTTTTTTTCTCATCCGTATAAATTTTATTAAATAAGAAAGCCTCTGAAAGAAAAGACAATTCTATTTCTTAGTTATCCCAAAAATCTAGGATTTCAGGATTTTTCCTTGATTCATGTAATATTTATTTTCAATCACGAGCTCCAGACGAAATGAAGCAAAGTGCTGTATCTGTAATAAATTTTTAAGAAAGACAAATGGTGGTACTTTCAAGTTCATCTCGTCAGATGAGGATGCAGCGACTTTTTCTCCGGCATTAGCCATAATTTATTGTTTAGCATATGGCCGTTACCGGTCTAAAGTTGCGAGACCGGCTATTCAACACCGATGAGACTGAGGTGGTGATCGAACAAGACAGCGACGAGGATTGATGTTTTCGATTTTATTTTTACCGGGTATTGAAATCAAAATAAATACTTTTCTACATGTTAGACTACTTGCATTCTTACTTAAGAGTCTGCCTAAGTATAGTGTACATTTATATTACCTAGTTTCCACTCAATTTTAGGGGTTTGAGGTGCAACAAGGGTCAATAAGAGAGATCAGGGAAGTCGGTGCTTCCTGCCCATGATTTTGTATTGAAATAAGTAGCATATTGGTGGAATATAAATATTGTATTGTAAACAGCTTCATTTTCAATAAAACTTTCACTTACCCTACGATTTTGCTAATTTTTACCATGATCCACTAAAAAAAAATTTTTAACCAAAATATACGTTATTTAGGGGTCTAAAATGTATTTAAAAAAAAAACAGTTTCATTTTTGTGCTCATGTATTTTCATTAGCAAAAAACATGAACAATGTTAGATAGTGTCATTTGGAGGGTGAACTATGATAGGATGGGGTTTTTTTTCCCCTAAGATGCCCCTCCAATGTGTGTCTAGAACATACTGAAAAATTAAGAAATTCGGTCAACTTACTTTTGAAGGCAAAAATTAACTGCATTTCAGCAAAAGGAGAGTTTCTCAAAAACTAGGGGAGTGAGGAATCTGAAACTTTTGCCACGAATGTTTCTTAGCTGGTACCCGCTTACCTCCCAAATATCAACCTCATGGCTCTCCAGGGCAAATTTACCGTTCGTATCCACCTATAGCCTTTTATTTATTTATTCTTTTGTCGAGAAAATAGAATATTAAATGACAGCACAAATTACGGGTCTCTATATATGTGATACTAAATTTTGATATGAAGTAAAATCGTAAACTAGCAGGTCAGGCAGAACATCAGCAGCGGATTCCCTAATCGACGGGGGCCACTAATACAAATCCATTTTCTCCTTAATTTGTTATGGATCAATGTTGATTGACTCTAATCGAAATTTAGTGATGAATGGTTACAGTGACATTAGGTTTTTGTAAAGTATCTTTCACAAAACTTTTTCGTAATGAAGACTTCGAGAACGGAAATAGAACAGCGGAGTAGGTCACAGTGTTCAAAAAAAAAAAAAATTAACTCTAGAAATAGTTTAGAAATTAATTACGATTTTTTATTAGAATTTAATTCCGACATCTAAATAAAAATGACTAAAAAAACATACCAAACTCGACATGCTGACGGCAATTTGACTGAATAAAAAAAATTATTGAAAACAACGTGTATCATAGCTGCAATGGAAATTACGAAGTTACGATTAACGCGAGTTCAACTAGCATCGGTGATAATACTGCAATGACGACACAGCGATCGTTTTCCGATAGACTACCTGAGCGATCGCATTAAAAAATTAAATAAGACAATTAAAATCCACCGTCTTAATACACATCAAAACCCCGATATCCCACGTAACAATTAAATCGAACTGCGCAGTGAAAGGAACTTGCCCCCCATTCTCATTAATTTCGTTGGGCTTTGTACATTGTGAACCTTAACTTTACAACCCCCGACGCTCTGTTCAAGGGGATAGGACTTACTTTTACTCTGCCGTGTTAACATTATCATATTTTACAAAATCGTTCTTACGGAACTCTGTGGCATAACGGCACTTTCCCAGTAGCATACGCCCGCCGTAAGTGCGAACTATTTCAATCGGCTACAATCAGCCTTGCGTACACCAAGATACTTACCCGCCGAATATATGACCAAACATATCGAGAAAATGTGAACGCCGACCGAGCAGGCATCTCCGTGCCATTCCTGATTTGATAGAATAATAGTCGATGTCTGAGAGATCAAATATTAAACAAGATGACCGCCCAACCGGGAATTTTTCAAACCGGGGAAACCCTGGTAATTGGCCAAGAATTGTGCTGTAAAACCAGGAAAAAAGTAAAAATAGCCAAAAACGATATTTTTAATAAGAAAAAATCATTTGAAGCGAAAAATGAATGCATTTTTTAATATACTTCACACTCAAGAATAAATTATGAAATTCTGTTTTATTTATATAAAATATACTACGGCGGTCAAATATTACCAATGGAACAAAAATATTTTGAAAACTGGGAATTTAAAAATTATACTTGAGTGGGGCCACTATGTTAAATTATATTAACCGAATAAATCATTCCTATCTCAAGCACTACCAAAAAATGGCACTATTAGAAATGTCAAAATCATCAAATTCTGTAATATGAATATGACAAACATAATACAAAAACTTAATGACTATTTAATAAGCGTAGGGGAATAATTCCAATTAAAATTTTTACGTTTATATAAGCATAGGTGTTTGAAAATAGTTCTATACGCATTATTTATATATATTTTTTTCATATATATGTATGTGTGTGGACGTGAATGTGTTTAAAAATTATCTCGTATCTCGGCATAAATAATAATTTTTAAATTCTTGTACCAGGTATAGTAGCTCCTCTTTTTGTAACGATTGGTTTTTTTTTAGCTATCTGTTTGACTTGATCTGTTTCCTGGTTCCCTGAGTTTACTTCACTTCCCTGTTCTGTTGTCATGTCAATTATTCGTTTGCGTTTTTACCATTTTCTTCTGCTTTCTTCTCGTTTTCGATTTTCTCTTATTTCCTTCACGTCGTTTTTGAATATCCATCCTTTTGTTTCAAGCATGGTATCCTATACTCTCATCTGTTGAAGTTCAACTATTTCTTATTGCGCATCTTATACTCTTGTCTTTTTCCTTTCCATCTACCATTCCGCCTATTGATTCCTTTATGTACTGTCAATATCTGACCGAATCAAATTTTAACTTGTTGACTCTTTCCCTTCTTTTTGTTTCTGGGTATTACGTTCTTGCGAGAAAAAAAAATAAAAATAAAAAAATGAATAAGCGAGAAATGCGGTTCCTTGTTTACTCCTCTATGTAATTAAACTTCTAATAATATTGCAGGTCGAAAAGTAATAAAGTAGTAATTCTATCGTCAAAACAAAGCAAACGTCTGCAAGAAATATTAAGCAGTGGGTAAGTAAAAATAAAATTTCATATCATCTTTAAATCTATGATAGTTTATCGTCATATTATAAATGAAAGGTGCATTCACAAAATTATAATATCGAAAATAAAGATAAAATTACAAGTAAATACTAAACTTGAAAAGAAAACATCGGTAAGTTCTGAAAACGTGTTAAGCTTTTATAATTTTTTACTGTTATTGTTTTCTGTTTACTCAGTAATGAACTGAATAACGGCGTTTATGATACTTTAGCTATTAAGCAATTTTTATAATTAGCAGGTTTTTAATGATGATACAAAACTTGTGTAGTTGCCTAATGATTAGAATTTCGTCTTATGTTTCATTGCGATATTCTTGCAGCACATCTTATCATCAATGAGGACATATACAGGTCATGAATACTCTTTGCACGTTTTTAGTCAAGCTCATTTGCGTTTTTTCTGGAAAATTGTATTGTAAAAAAAGGCGCAGGTTTTTCACCAACAAATCCTTACAATACAAACCTTTTGAACATCATATTCTCTAGAGCAGAGTTTCTCAACCTTTTTTTCGTTAAGCCTCCCCGAATTATAAATAACATTTTTATGCCCCCTTTAATTTTTTTATTAAAAAAAAACGCTCATTGTTTTAATGACATTTATTTTAATTCTAAGTTGTAGAAAATAAACTGTAACCAAATTTAAAACGTTTTTATGGAAATAATTTATTACAATTAAAGTACTAATGAGATACTTGAGCTTGCATGTTCTGCACCAGTTGGTTGATTCTAGGTTCAGTTTCTGCCAAAGCTATCGTCAGGTCGCTATCAATGACAAGACGATTTCGCTGCTTAGTTTTAATTAAAACCAAAGCTGAAAACTCTGTCTCACATAAGTAAGTCGAAGAAAAAGAAACAAGTATTCACAAAGCAAGAGAGACAACTTTGGAATTAACAAGGGGAATCGTTTGATCCAAAATTTCTCCAATGTCAAGAGATGAAAGTCATCTTTCGTTGTCGAATCAACCTTCATTTCTAGAAATTCTTTCTGAACTTGTTCTGGTAATTATAAGACATCAACAACAAATGAGTTTCTGGTCATGTGACATATTGGTGACTCTGAATTAATGTCTCGATAGTATCGATGAAATTCGTTTTCCAGTGCTTGCAAATGAGTTTATATTTCAACTTTGAAATCTTCGTCCAGTTTTTTATTTTTAATCGCTTTGAATAGTCGAGAAAAAGATATTAATACATTTTCAGCAGATACCTTTTGATCCCAAAGTTGAAGCTTAGATATGAACCCTTGAATATGATCATAGTTACTTATTACAGTGCCGTTTCTGCCTTGAAGCTTTAAGTTTAGCTGATTAAAGACATCAAATATATCAGTTAAATAGGTCAACCTCCATTGAAATTGTTCATTTTATTACCAATAATTAGGTATAAAATATTAATTTGCTATTAAGTTCGCCGTATTACGTTTCTTTAATTGATAATTTTTTTAATGAAATTTCTTTTAGATCCAACGTATGTTTAACGAATGCTGCTTCAAGTTCAGTCAATAATTTCGAGAAACATTGCGATCTGTTTGTGTGTGATCATTGTCGTGCAACTTTCATCTGCAAATACGATTTGAGATATCATATAAAACGCATGCATTCGGATAGAGTATTAATTCAGTAATTATTGCCATCTTTATTTCACATACTGCAGTAGTATAATTATTATACCTGAAATTTTCGGAATAATTCGTATTAAAAATGTTTATTTCGTCAGTTTTATTTTCTAAAAATGAATTAGAAATTCCCTAAAATTATAGGAGAACATAACGTTTTTGTGACGATGAACTTGTCTATTACAACATTGTTAACTTAATTGATATTTCAGTTAACAAACTGAGACATGACCAGTAACTAGTCTTCATGGTTTACACCATACAGTTTACAGAAATAGTAAGTTTAATTCTTTTAAAATGCCAGCGGCCTTATTTCGACGTTCTCATTCGTATTTATATAACATGCTGATGTAGCATTTTATATAAAAACTCTTTGGTTTATGTATCGCTGTTTTATTGGGTTTTTTTGTTGTTTTTTTTTTGTTTTAAAAAAAACATTAGAATAAAAAATTATAGTGTATTTCAATAAATTATGGAGTAACAGTAACTCTGAAACATGTCGACTATTTTTATATTTTTTAAATAATTATTTTCTGTAATACGTGATTTTTTATGTTTATTTAATAAATATTAATACAGAAAATGGATACAAACATTTATATTTTAAATTTGAATAAATTATTTTGTTAAAATTTTAAAGAATATTGACTAAATTAAAAATTTTTATTTTTTGACATTTCGTTCTGAATTTACCAATATAAAGCGCCTAAATATACCGAAACGACAAAGTTGAACTTTTTCAAATTTGCGGGTTTTCAGTTTAATGTAAATAATTAAAATCGTATTTTTTAAATTTGAAAAGTTCACTTTTGAATTGTAGCTAACGTATGTTTACAGTAATTGTGCGTTTTGTAACGGGAAATTTAGAAGCAAACGGATGTTGAATAAACATCAGAAAACAGAACACAATAATGGCCTTAAAAAGTTGACGTGCAGCATTTGTTCGGTTAATTTAAGAACAAAGTCAAATTACCGAAATCACTGTAATAGTGAGCACAACATTGCCACCGAAGAATACAGTTTTTCATGTATAAATGGTAATAAATAAATTTTTATTGAAAATATAACTAAAATACTGAAAAAATTATCCGTTAATTTATGATTTCTACCGATAAACGGAATATAATTAAACAGAAATAATAATAATTTAAATCCCACGTGCACTTAAGTCAACCATTTTCCTAATTACTGTTCATAAATAACATCTGAAAACAAAAAAAAGAGGTACTACTCGGCAATGCTTGCACTTAGGTGTCATTTTATATATATATGTATATATAAAGAGTACACTTTTGAAATTTATTAAAGCATTTATAGACTTGTTCCATTCAAGAGAAATATGTAAACAAAGGAAGTTGTTAATGTTATAATTAAAATACGATCAATGTAATAGCTGTTATTAATATGAATGTGTTTTAGTAGTCCACTTTATACTATAGTCATAATAAATTTCCTCATAATGCTGAACAAAATATAACAAAAATTATTAATATCGAGTAACTTTTAATATAGTGTAATAGTAAAGTTTTGAAAATAAATTGGAGTATACCGATAATATCTATGAAGACCTGACGCGCACTACAGTTTTTTAGTTGTACAATCAAGAGGATGTTCAGATGCGCTCGTTGGCGCGATCTGCTGCTAAAAGTAATGAAAGTTTTCTGTTGCAAAAGTGTCAATTGTTTTTATCTAATTCACTGTTCCTTCAAGACCAAAAACTCGACTAACAAGGAATCAAAATAATACCTGTTACATTCATCCTAGAGGGGTAACACTACGAATCGACAATACAGATGATTCGGTTTTAATTAAATTAATGAGTACTATGCCCAGTCACATAATAAACGAAAAACAAATTGGTGTATGGAAGATGGAAGTGAGGAAGTGGTTGAAAGAGAATGGTGCAAAGATTAAGGAATTTTGCTGCATCCTCTTTTCCCTTTATTTTTATTTTTATTGCTGCATTTTTTAGGGCTCTTTTAGACCATCTATTTACCAGTTTACTTTTCTTTTTTCTTTCCTGTACTTTAATGTATGCAATGTCCAATATATAAGCGGCTCCTGTGTATGGGTGTATTATTGTGTAATTCATATATATATATATATATATATATATATATATATATATTTGCGTCGATTGATATATTTTATTTTTATTTTTTTGGTTTAATACGTTCGGTCTAAGTAGTAAGAATGATTAATTGTAATTTTGTTTACTAGAATAAACGATAATAAGAGTGTTGGGCACTCACGCAACGGGCAAAATTAACCATGTGAGACCCACAACTTATTAATTTATAAAAAAAAAAAATAAATAAATAAATTTACGATTGAACAAGTTGGTTTGCGCAATCGTGTTTCCTGCATAGAGACGTTGAAGCGTACCTATAACTAAGAGTGCGAGCCTTCATGTATATCAGCATTAGTAAAACTTGACTAACGTTTGCTTATACAACGTAAATCAGCACTCTCACTAGGCCTCAGTGTGATAGAAAATTGTATATATGGTTCTTGAAGGAAGTCGAGAAACTATATAGAACGTTACAAAATGGGAGGGAAGTATTTTGCACATATTTCGTGATACGTTCAGGAAATCAAAAAAAGTTAAAAAGTTTCGTCGCAATTTTTTGAAATATCAGACAATTTTTAAATACTACATCGGCATTACAGTAACGTTCTTCCCGAAAATACACCCCTTTGAGAGCAGAAATACATATATACGAAATGAGAAAAAAAAAAGATAACGCGTAAAGATGTAGACAAAAAATGAAAACAGCAGAGTTAGACGTTTTGGGTAAGGTATACAACTCTTTCATAAGCAAGATTTATGGAGTAGACCGACTAATCGTGTGTTTTTTTTTCGAATCTGCATCTGCAAAGCTAATTTACTAATTATCTAGTGAAATTAGTTGTTTGCGTAGTGAGGGTCGTAAATTCGGACTACTAACAACGCCGTGACAAATTACATCGTTCTTTTTTTCATCTTTTTCTTATCTGTATTTTTACTCTAGAGACTGGCACGTGGCTGCGATAGATTTTTATACGCTATAACGAAACATCTTTGCGAAGAAGCAATTCTTTGACCAGTAATTTTAGCAACAACTTTTACCTATATCCAGCTTGTATCGCGTACTTTTACACTGCCATAGTGTGCTCCAGGCAATACTTTTTTATACGAAGTTAAATAATTCAGAATAGTAGTTGGTCAATTCATTATGTTTTTATTATTATGACGATCTATCGAATTTATAGGCGCAAACTTTCCCGATATCGATTCAGTATACTGTCTTGGTCGCGATTATAGAGTTCAAGTCTCAATTTCGAAGGAAAACACACAGAGAATATTTTCTATTCATTAAATGAATCATTATCTATATAATATACTTTTTAAATATGTTATTATTTGATATAGAAGTGTATATTGTCTAATGATTCATTTAATGAGTAATTAAAATAATGTATTTATCAAATTTTAATAGTGATAACATTTTCTATTCGGTGTTAGATGTCGATTTCGGTTTCATATTTTGCCGGTTTCTTACTTTGATGAAGTCTGAGTGGAAGTGTTTAAGGATAAACAAAGAAAAAGAAAGAAAAAAAAACCACGAATAATACACAATAGGGTAATAAATGTTGTACACAGGTACCTGGAGAATAATGAGACAAATATAAAAAGTAAATAAACTGATATGTATCGTTGATATTACAAATTATATAGAACTGCCATTTCGAATGAAAAGTATTTTTGAATTATTATCGAAATCCAGCTTATAATTTTGTATCGTTTAACGAAGAAATTTTTATTCTTTTGAGAAAAAATAAGTATTAAAATCTTCAAATAGAAATACTAGCATATTCTTCTTGAGTCTACGCTACGCCATAAGTCTACCGATTTATCCTACGTAACCTGCAGCGCCGAATTCTTTTTATGGGAACATTCAAAAACAGCAACGCACCATTTAGTTCTTCTCCTACGGTAAATTTTATGCTTTGGTGAAAATTGTTCAGATCGCGAAGGAACTTAACAATTTTTTCCTTCCATGTTGCCAAACAACAAAAGTATTATCACGTTTTAACGATCTTAAACTATTTCTATCAACTTAATACTAAACCTATCCACTTCCATATTTTTAACTAATTTTACTGTCTTTGCTACTAACATTCGTGAAGAGGAGTGAACAACGCCGAAACTTACTAAGCAATTATTTTCTTCTAATGTTATGCTACTCAATTTTCCTATAAAATTTGACGCGTTCCAAATATGGCGCGCTGTATTGACCAATATTTGGAACAAAGACAAAAATAAGAATTAAAAAAAAAAAAAAAATGCTAAAATTACATGCTTTTATAGTACACAAAATTCTGTATTTGTGTGGTGCGAGTTATATAGAATAAACTTACCATAAACATATTAATTAAAGAACTCAAAGCAAATTGTAAGTACAAACGTATAGAAAAGTCGATCCCGCCGAAAATTAAACATGCGAAATCATATTTAGCGACACTCTGAAATATTAGTGAGGATCGAAACGCAAACAAACGTCTACTAATAAAAGAAGCAATTAAATATGAAAATATATACAAAACCCATAATTAACTATGTAAAAATGAAAGATAGATTGAACAATCTCAATCGCAATCTGGGAAATAATTATCTGTTGTGTTTTGGCTTATATAGCTTCGGTTTCTTTCGCATAGTCTGAGTTTTTGTTTTGCTCTGATGACGAATTGAGTAAAGCTATTCGAAACGTCGAACTATGAATAATCTCGATGCTGTTCATATCAAAAATCTAGTATGGTTGTAAAACTTTTTATTTTTTACATTTCGAAACTCATGCTTTGTTTTCGTTTTAATTAGTAGATGAAGTTTAATAACTATGTACATATAATAAAAATGATAATTAAATAAAGTCAACTTCGTAAGCATAATACATAAACAGTTTCTTTCCTCGCCCAAATACCACGAAATTTTTACACTACATAAAAATATAAGATTTTGATTTATTTAACAGAAATCATCAATATTTCTGTTAGGCGATCATTTTCATGTAAATATTTGCGTTCTATGCTATTACTATATTTATACATTTCGTAGGAAAGTGCTATCGAGAAGTTGTTACTGATCGTTAACTTTTCTTAATTCGTCTTCCCATTTTTTGTTTACTTTCCGTTAAATTCGTTAAAATTAAGTTTTGGTTTTGCTCAACGGTTTACGCTCGTTTTGGTTTTCTTACGCTTTTAACGGCTTATCACGTATCGCTATTTCGTTCCCTCTTTTGCTCGTTGGTTCTTTTATCTGCATTGATTCGAGTCGTGTTTTAATTTAACGCACGCAAATTACGTGCAATAATTTATCTACACTATTCCTATTCAGAATGTGGAAAACAAATGTTTTAATCTAAATCGTGGTAGAAATATTTAAATATCTATGCGTAAAAACTCCTTATTACGGAAATTACGACAAATTGAAAGCAATAATTGATATATGATTAATAAAAAAAGCAAAATATAAAGTAGGTTTAACAACTTTATTACCTTATGAATTAAACGAGCCGGAATAAATGAAACCGTATTCAGTCATTCGTATTCAAACAGGATGTCAGAAATTTAAAACATCTCTTTCAAAATATTTCTCGATGAGTGGTAAAAATTATTGCAAAAAAAACCGAGTCTGAAAAAGTTGAACATCCATCCGTGCAGACTTTTGATTTTTGCGGTAATGAGTTGAAATCCATATGCTGTAACGCTCGAGGTCTGGCAGATTTACCAATATTATCATTAGAGATAAGCGAAAAGAGCCGAAGAAGCGTAGCGCACGTCATACCGGTTACACACGTTCTGTAAACAGTTTCACTCCAGGAGCTTCCTTCTCAGCTTTCGATGCCAACGTTTTATCAAGTAATATCTTATAATTCAGTCCCATCTCGTCAGCATTAAAAATCTAGTCCAGAGAATAGCCATCATCGTAAATTAGACATCCTAATTCATCGCAACAACAATGCCGCCGATATTTCGTCAGCAGATAACTTTTCGCTATAAACATTCAACCGTCGAATTCCATAAAAAACTTTCCACCTGCTCAACCAACCCTCACTAGCTGTAAAATTTCCACTTTCTTCTGGAAAATTCTTGGAAAAGATTCGGGCTTTCTGTTTGATGATAGTTCCTGATGTAGGGAGTCCCCAACTTCTCTAGGAGTAAAACCGCAAGTAAACAGCTTCATTCGTTTTTGGAAAAGAAGAGAATTTCATGGTTTTTCTGTCAGTGCCAATTACTGCACTTTTAGCGACAAATCTTTCAGTTTTTTTACGATCTCAATGGCAATCTTCGACCGTGTTTCTAGAAACATTGTACGAAGCAGCAACTACGCGTAGTGTTTCTCCTCGATCAAGTTCTCTTGATGGCTTCCAGTTTTTTATCAATGGAAACGGCGACTGGTTTACGTTTTGATTTGTCGAGGTTCTGTTGTTTTTTGATAACAGATTTTCTTTACGATTTAGCATCCATTTTTCAAACACGGCAAAAAAAAACAAAAAAACAAAAACGAAATTAGGAACACACAACCTCTTTTTAACCGGTGGACTAAAAAAAAATACACTCTAGGAGACATTATAGGAGCAGGAAAACGCTTCATATCGCGTATCAATTTCGCCCACGTATCAACTTGACAAAAAACAACATGTGTCTCTTACTCGAATATAGCGAATTATACGTATAATGGGAAAAAATGATAGTTCTATCTCTCACGTACAACCGTTGTCGCGTTTCGATATCAATATAATCAGTGGCGCCGTGTAAAGATAAGGGGTTTTTCTAATCGTTCACAATCGTTTTTCCATAGTTAAGTACGAAAATAACGATTAAATCGGATAAAAAATAAATTAACTGACTTTTTTTTGCATCGGTTGAACCGGAAAAATCAGATGCATTTTTTTATTCGGTTAAACCGAAAATTGGATAATCGGGAGGCTACTGTAAATATTTATATTAACGATCGCGGTTATCAGTAACACCTGAGGGATCTGCTAAAAACTGCACAAATACGATTAAAAATGAAATAGTTATAATTACTGTTTTCAGCTGTAATTATTTTTTATATTTCTCGTTTTTGATATTTGACTGTGTTTGAATGTTGATTTACATACAATTAGACTTCATCTACTGCTTACCCTGTCTACAAGTTTACAAATAAATCACTGACAAGTGCATTTATTTTTGAAAAATTATTCAAAATGTAAAATACTTTTATATTAATGTTTTGTGTGATTATTTTGAAGTGATTCGATTTGACGATTTAATAGAGTTCTCGAGTTAGCTGATACAAAAAGCTTTTCCGTAAGATTAGATGAAATCCAGTTTATTTTCTTCTCTTTCTTATTTCATCCGTAATATTTAATAAGAAATCAATTGATTTTACGCTGAGAGCTAGAAAAATAAAATCCTCGTTACAATTTAAATTGAAAATTTAGCCTTCAGTTTGAAAGTTTAGCTTATATTCTCCTTTTTATTTATGTTTTCAAAATCTTACAAAAGTATCTTTCGAAAATACTTGCTTTTTAGTTTTCATTTTACAAGTTAAAAGCCAAATTTCCAAATGCGCGTGCTTGGTTTAGAGCGATAAGAAATGTAAGAGGCGATCATTTCTTTTTAAGTCGGTTAGGCATTAAATAAAGGCTACATTTAATTATCTGAGAATTATTTTTGTTTTTATACGAACATCTGTTCTTAATTATAGTGCATTTATTTTTAATTTTTATTTTTACTCAGTAGATGTATTTCTTGATGGTTTTTTCTGCGAATTTTAAAATATGCACGTATGTTAACTATCTCGTGTTAGTCGGTAATAATATTTACAAATATATTTTCTATATTTTCAGAATTTAATATTTGGAAGCGAACTGAAGAGAACGCAGTTCACTGTAAATACGTAACGCAATATACGAAAACAAAAAATGATACGCAATTTAAAACGCTGATTTGTAACAGGAGTTTATCCTATCGATCTGCAAGTAAACATCATCGTAAACTGGAGAGTTCGAACGAAGGTTATAGTTATTTAATTTTATCTCAACTTACAGTAATAATAAAAAAAAATTTCTGTCGCTCGGTACCATTGATCGAACTTTTTTAATTCAGTTCATTTTATCGGAAAACTTATTCCTTTTAATTTAGCGACGTGTGTTATTGATTATTAAGTAATTTTTGTTTAATCAGTTCATTACAGGCAGTGTAAATTGTATGACATCGTGTATCATCGTTTTCTTGGCCCTATTACGCCAATCATATAACTTAAATTCATGTTATCATCGATAAAATACGGTATCCTCCGATAGTATTAACGCAGAAAAAACAAAAGGAATGTACGAAAAATACATATTAATAATGATAATAATAAATTGTGATTGACGGATAAAAAAACGCCACCGTCTATATCACCGAATCGGAGCGAGCATTGATGGCGGTGTTTACTGTGACACTAAGTGTTGCGCAACGTAATTTTTACCTAGTGGAAAAGATGTAACAGATATTTTAAATAAAATTTATTTTCCCAGCGCATATATTGCAATATTTTTAAAAAAAAAAAAACAAAAAAAAACCCGGTAAAATCAACAGATCACCGCCAAAATGGCAGAATACGCGAGTTTTCTATAACAAAAAAAAAAAAAAAAAAAATCAACAAATAAATACACGCGAGAAATGAAGTCGTATTCCGAGAAATATGTTCGACATAAATTCCAACACAATCAGACAATATTTACGATGGACAGGTAACTAACCTCTGGTAAAAGGAACAGTGATCGAAGCGAATAATTCAGTTAAAACAATTAACAGTTGCACTGTCTCGAAGGCGTGAGATTTTTTTACACATAAATCTATCGACTTGGTGCGACCCGACAAATAAGGTCGGCACGCATCCGTTGGTGGATATAATTCGACATTTAAAATTAAAATTAAATTAAATTATTTAATACTAATTTTATTTATTATTAAGGTATTTATTTATTTTATTTTATAAATATTAACAAACATGGACTTATGTATATTTAAAATCTGTGTTAGAATACGCAAGTTGCACGTACCAAGACGCTAACACGATCTATTTCTCTTCAATCTAACAACCGCCATGGGAATTATTAAATTGCATTTCGGCGAAGTGTTCTTGATGCGTTTCCAGCAGCGATAACAAAAGACAAAATATTCGAAATCGATTTCAAACTAGGTGTATAAGAGCAACCTTGAATCACCCCTTCAAATTTTTTAGTCAAATATTTTGCCCATTAGACTTCGCACAAACCCCTTTTTATTAATCTGTATTTTTGTACTACTGGTGTATGCGCCGGAGGGGAGTATTTATTATATGCTTTAATAGTAAAGCAGTTTTTTTGTTGAATTAAAATTTTTCTTACAGTTGTTTTTTTCTCTGTAGGTATTTTAATATAAATAGAGTGGATTTTTAGCGGATAATTAAAAGTAATAAGATATAATTGTTTTCCAACTCGAGTAAATTGTAATTCTTTTTTCAGTAGCTAAGCCTTTTGATTTCAGTATAATAAAAAAAAAAAAAAAAAAAAAACTAGCTCGTCTGTAATAGAAGTTCAAAAACCTAGTAATAAAGTTAATCGAAGAAAGCTTAATTTTATTTTATTATCGCACATTGGGAGTGTAAGTTTGTAAAATATGACTTATTTTGTACTTTTGTAGCCCACAATACAGCCCATTGTGCTTTCTGTTCCATCCAACCATCTTAATAACGTTTAGTTCTTTTACATTTTAGCGATTTCCATTCATTCCGGTTTTCGATTACAAAGATTTTTATTTATGTGAAGTTGTACTACTCTTTATTTAAAATAAAAATCACAAATTTTATTTACATCGGTATCTTTGTTATAAGTCCTTCGTGTTTTATTTGTTTATTTCTTTTTATTTGTTTTTAACAATTCTACTAATCGATCTTAGTTTATTATGGCCCCGCAGATTTAATCGCGAAAGTAAATGTAAATTTTTTATTTCTCGTTGCAGATGGTAATTGTGAATGTTCTTCTCACATGGAGTTGCGTATAGAAATGAAAACGGGACATGTAAATGTGCAGTATTTTCCACACCACAGCGGCCACGAAAATAACAACACGCGACCATTACTCTCCGACAACAGTATCGCGGAATTTATTTACGGTATTGAAAATTAAAATTTTTGCTCACTTTTACGATACGTTTTTTTATGTATGTTAATGAATTTTTATTTCTTTTTCTAATTTTATCTGTCAGTCTATGGAAAAAATAATTTCGTTATTTAACGTTTGTATCAATAACGTGATTATTACAGAAAAGCCCCGTTTGGAATTAGTATTGTATCATAATTTTCCACAAATAGGCTACGAAGGGTCATTTTAATTCTTTGTCCCCGTACAAAAATAAATTAAATTTATAGTAGTTATCTAATTCCTAGTTGTCGTTTTTTTTGTTTTTTTTTTTTGCTGCTTAGTTGATGGACTTGTAACTAAAATTGACTGGACGCGAATCAAAAATTAGACCAATTATCGACGGCGACACGATAATTGATGGAGACACAATCGCGCATTATAAATTGAGCTCACTACACTTTTCGATGTCACGTATACATATCCAGTTTTTATGAATATTATGACGACGACAAGCAATGAAAAATGTATTATCATTCAGTATGCATTCTTAGTAAAATGGTCAGTTGAATGAATTTTGACGAACTAAAATGGGAGGGGGGGGGTATTGATAGTTAAGTTTCAACGCTCGGCCTTTTTTTTTTCTTTTTTCTTCTTTTGCAGTTTAACTATCTAGGCAGTTGGCGGTTGTCTTTAATTAAATTATATCTAATTATCGCCGCTCTAAACTCGTATGAAATGTAATGTAAGTTCTCAGAATAGAATTTCAGTAAAGTATTTTATTCTTAACTTATACTATTCGACCACAAAAGTACGAATCTCAGTAAACTTTTTTCATACATATATAGATTAAACAATATCGGGCGGAGGGACGTACAAAACTTTACCAAAAAAAAACCTTAGGCAAAAAAAAAAGTAAAAAAAAAAAATTCTAGATCTAAAGGATTGTTAACATTTAATGTTTCTTGTTATTTCAGATGAACTGATGAAAAAAAGTCCGATAGAGAAAATAGTAGAAAACGTTTGCTTGTCAAATAATGAGGAATGGATAACTAAGACCGATGTATACGATATAGTGGAAGAATACAAGAAACTCCGTGTAAACAAGTATCACAGTTTGGCGAGGAAGATTAAAGAATCGGATATAACGCAACAGAATGTCGCCGTATGGAATATTTCGTCACAGTCGTCAATAAGTCCGGCCAACCGGCCGAAGCTATACCAAGTACAGTTAAAAGCGACTATGTGCGACGATTGTAAGATGCAGTGTAGTTACTGCGGCTCTTGCTCGCACATGTATTCGTGCCAGTGCGATAACTACAATCGGCGTAATTTGCTTTGCGAACACGTACACGCCGTCTGTATGTTTAGAAAAACGAAAACGTCCGAGTTAGAGGACAGCCAATTGCAGTTAGCATTTAATTTAATCGAAGAGGTCGAGATATGCGACGACTCGATTATTACCGATGAATTGGAATCGCTACTCGAACACAAGTCTGCGGTGGTTTCGCGACATTCCGAAAAGAACGAGTCAGTTACTTTTTCAACTCCTGCCAGTGATGAGCCATCGGAATCACCGTTGAATGCATCGCTTTCGGTCAGTTGTTCATCAACCCCCGCTGCACAAAATAGTTCACCCGAAGTTATGATTACCGATCGGTGTAATGGCGATGTTGTTGAGCAAAATGCTACCGAAACTGCCGATACCGTTATTGCTAACATCGACGACGACGGAGGAGCCAGTTCTTTAAAAGAAATAGGAAATTTAGCCTCACTGATACAGAAATATTTGCCGGAAGCAGGTGACAGATTGTCGTCACAAGATTTTCAGTCGATCATAGAACATTTAAGTGAAGCACTAGCTATATTACAGTCTTCGGATAGTCATCTTGAAATGAACTGAAGGTAAACAGACAAGTATACATTGCTGGCTTAGCACCTTTTCGATTTTCTTCATTTTTCTATTTTTCTTTTTTATATTTCGCGTATCGATTTTGTTACTTTATATAAAAAAATAATGATAAAAAAAAATTATATTGTTGCAACAAAAGGTAGTCTCAGGGTATTTTATTAACTAATACAGATGAGTTTAGAAAAACATTCTACCATTGGTAACGGTGTACGGAAAAATAATGTATAATAATGGAGGAAACAAAAATATTATTCGTGAAACTAGAATAAAACGCTTCGTCAGCAGTTGACGACTCCCGACTGATCTATTAAACACATTTGTTAAGGAGGGGAAACGATCGATACGCATGTTTTAAGTGGGAAGTTATGAAAAGCCTAAATGGAGGAGAAAGTATTTTAACATGTGCACTGCTTTCGAAGGAGAGCCTATTAAACCTCCTTTCATCTACTAATAGTGCTGATAAATTTACTTTTTGAAATTAATTTGATTCTGCCAAGTATTCATGCCCAGTCCTTATAGGTTAAAATTAAACGTTCGACTTTTAACGACGCTCCAATTTGTACACCGCAGGCAATTTATTCGAGAATACAAGTATAACAACGACAGAAAATATCCCATAGCGATGTTAATTTTAGGTCGATGTTGATGAGAGAATAATGCGCCTAAACTGTTTATGCGTACACGACAGTTATACTGAGCTTCCGAGGCGTGCCCAGAATTTTGAGAGGGGGGGATTTTCTTTGCATATTTATTTCATAAATAACAGTACATTTTCACTAATATTCATACAATATTAATAATTTTCATCATTTTGATTTATATATTAATAATTTACATAAATGAATTACTCCGTATAAAAACATTACTCGTAATAAAAAAATTTGCGTAAAATATTAATGGAGTACCTCAAAATATGGAGTACATTTTTTCTTTTTTTTCTTCTTTTTTTTTTTTTTTAATGTAAGAACACCCGTAAAAGATCATCAATATTTATTTTAAATTTGATTTTTCCAGATTTTTGTGTATTTAAAATAACTATTTCAATTCTAATGGGGGGAGGTTAACTCCCAACCACTCTCCCCCTCCTCCGTGGACACGGCCTTGCTGAGCTATTTCATTTGCAATGTTATAGCTATTAAACGTATATAAAGAGCGTGCACAAGATATTGTTTACTTTCCGAATTTTAATTTTTATATTTTCTTCTCGACGTCTTGATAGAGCCCAGCTGTCAGAGTGCTTGGCTCCCGTTACCGAAATCGCGAGATCAATCGCAGGCGACGACAGAATTTATTGCAAAAATGAAATTAAATTAACCGCTAACAATCACGTGGACGACAATGGCAAACATGCATATCACCACATGCGCACTGCATATAAATAATCGCCATGAACGCTGCCTATATCTGTACAGCTAGAGAATTCTATAAATAGGTAGTCGGACGCTCGGCATCGAGCAATACGATTTAAAAAGATTTTCCTCTCACCGATTGCTGTATTATAATGGTATACTAAATTTATTAATTTATTTTTTATCACTTCGAAATTTTCAAAATTCATTTCTAAAAAAAAGGAGGAAAAAAGGAAGATGAAATTGGGTTTACCATATACAATAACGCTACTATCGTTTTATGAAGAACGAATCAGTTGCGTCTACAGTGTTTCTCGCTATTATGTTAAAACGATTTTTTTACATCAATATCGAGCATACCATAACCCCCGTTAACGGCTAATGTAACTTATCTGTGTCCTTACCGATATGTGCAGTTATACTTTAAAGATGTACAAATTGACAGGACGCATAATATATATGTCTTCGGTAAAATGCCTTATTTTTTTTTCTGTACTATTTGACTGACAATTTTGTTTTTAATTCTTTTTTTCTTCTTAGTATTAGCCAACTATGAACCACGTGAAATATCATCATGATGGCGGTTTTTTCCCCCTTTCTTTCACTCCAGTATTTCTTCATTGTTTAGCTGTGTTTCTCCTTCCGTTCATTTGCCCATTTCGCACCAGTTTTCTTAACTCGTATTTTCTTCAGAACTCCGGGATATATTAATTTTATTTCGAAACTTGTTTCTGTTCATAATGTTATCCTCTGTGATGTTCACTTTCTCAAGATCTTTCTTAACTTCCCGGAACCAAGAAATTTGCGTTTTAGGGTTTTTATCAAAATATTCGAAAATTCTTCTTGTTATTAATTATTTTTTATTTACTTTTTTTTAAAAATAGAAGTAGGTTAAAATATTGACTGCGATATTAGAAAAATGAAAACACTGAATGATCCAATAAAATAAAATTGTGAATAATTACCGACAGATATAACACACATTTAAAATGAATATAAATAGATGTGATGCAAAAAATGAGAGAATACAATCTTTGGTATAGAAAAACAAAAAAAAAAGAAAAAACTTATAAAAATATTATTTTTCGCATTTATGATATTATTTTTAATATTCTCAGAAGTAATGTTTTGTTTCACTATCGAAAAACCGCACAAATTTCAGGAATCTTTCGGATATGCTTTATTACAAGGATGACGTAACTGCAACAATCGACCTAGTAGAGGATTTGGATTGGTAAAAATTAGTAGTCTGTAGGTGGCAAAGAAAAGCTAAATTAACTTAGAAAAACGAAAAATCTGAAAGCCATCGTTTTTACTTTTAATACTCCGAATCGTATTTAGGGTATCGTTTTGTTCGTTTTTGTTAAAAAATCCTAAAGATAGCAGCACACAGTGAATTTTTTATTCATATCCGTGATTACCATTACTGCACTGATATTTTAGTTGATAAATACTTACGGAGGTAATTAAAATATTATATAAATTGAAAAAATGTGAAATGTTTAATGTTTGTGCGGGGTAATGTTTCATATATTTTCAGGATTCTGTGCGCATCTAATGTATGGAATCTTATAAGATGCTTCAGAAATGACAAAAATATCAAATAAAATTCAATAATTGACGATCGGGTTGACTTACAAACTTCAAAATTGGATCATAAATTACAATTAAAATTTTCTTCAAGACAATCTAGAACTTCGAGCTAATCGAATACCGTGGACTACAAAAACCCCAAATACCACCAAAAATATATAAAATGGAATTTTGAAAATTTATAACTTAAAGGATATAATATGACAATAAATAAAAAGAAAACGGTTGTTATGAAATGTAGTAAAACGCAGAATAATAAGGAATTAGAAATAAAATTAGATAATGAAATAATACAATATATAAAAAACCACAGATACCTAGGCTCAATAATATCAGAGGATGGAAGATGTGACCAGGAAATAAGGTCCAGAATAGCCCGAAAGCCGCGTCCATCAGAAAGAACTCATTACTAACGTCCAAAGCCATAAGTGTAGAACTGCGGAAAAAATTAATAAAGACATACGTATAAAGCGTGCTCTTATACGGAGCAGAGACGTGGACAATAAATAAGAGGGAAGGTAAAAACAACTGGAGGCTTTCGAATTATGGCGTGTTGGAGGAAAATGCAGAAAATTAAATGGCTAGATAAAATTAGAAATACAGAAGTGCTCGAACGCCTTTATTGAAAAAAGATGCTCAATGAGGACCATAAGAGAAAAAAGTTACAATTGGATTATGTTATAAGAAATAATAGATACCTTAGAACGACAATAGAAGGGGATGATTAATAAACGGAAAAAGATCAAGGGGAAGACCGAGAATTCATTAAGCAAATATTGGAAGACACCGAAGAGGATAATTACCAGTTAATGAAAATTATAGCTCAAGCTAGAGATTTAGTATTTTTCTTGCCTCTATATTCTGTTCTCAGGCTGCAACGAAAGTGAAATTGCGCAACATTATCAACTCCTTATTTCCCTCGCACGTGACAAATTTTACTGACGGGGTTCCAGGTGGATCTAATTCAGTGTCCGTGTTTTCTTTATCTTTCTAGTCTTCAACTTTTTAGAATCCTTTAATGATTTTCCCCCATTTTGTCCAATGTTTACAGCAGACCTGATGACTACCACCCTGCTATTAATATTTCTTCCGATTTTCTTCTGGTTACTGTTTTTTCTTTCATCGTTTCTCGTATTCTTCCCTACAATTCGTATTTTTTGTACTCCATTTCATTCGCACACAAGTACCATCAAACAAAATAAGTTAGTTGATTAAAAATCCTTTCTTAAATCTCGCGTCTTTATTTAAAAATTTCACCACTTAAAATTATAGTTGCATATTTACACGTTTTTTCCTTTTATCGAACGCCTAATCTTCAAACCTGGTTCCTAGTATTTCTCCTTCATGTTGTCGCCCTCTTATTGTCTTCACTATTTGAATACACTTTGTTCTGCCACGGCTTGTTGCCTTTGTCCCGTTTTCATTTTTGTCTTTGATTTACCTATTTTAGAAAACGGAGCCGTTCGCGACGATGTTGATCGTTAGTTTTTTTTAATGTTTCTTATTCCGTTTTACCGAGCGTTCTCTTTTTTGTATTCCTGTTCGATGCAACTTGCCGAGACTTTTAATTACGATTCCTATATCCTATATCCTTTCACTGACTGCGAATAATTCCTATTCTAAATTATTTTTCTGGCTATTATCGTATCCAAACGAATTAAAATTGAATTGACTTTTCTCGCTTTCCATCCCTTTTGAATGCCCGGTATAAATATTTAACGTTTTATTTCAGTACCGACTTATCGAACGAGATAGAGTAGAATTATCGGCATTGTAACTCTACACGATTTACTACATAAAAATTTACATTGTAAGAAGGAAAAAACCTGTGTCTATTATTATTTTCTTGCACGCTTATTAATTTTTATTAAGAATTACACTTTATTTTTCGTGCATTTATTTTGTATCGCTTTCTATGGGACTCTTATTTTTATTAACGGCTTAGTTTTCGAAGCGAAAATAATTTACGCATTATTTTACAAAAATAGGCCGATGTTATTTAAAGAAATAAAGATTATTCGTTTACAAATTATCGGTGCATTGTGTAGTGATGGACACAGGTCTATTTTTAAAAAAAAACGTAAATACGCGCAATTATCAGTAAAACGGTATTTTTATAAACTATTTATTTATTATTCCGGAGACGTACTGAAGTAAATTTAGTTTTAATGGTATATTTTAGTTATTGTAATATCGTATTTACTTACTGGAATTTACTTTGAAAATTAAACTCACCGGGTATCTGAGGAATTTTGCAAAAATCGATTTTATCTCTTTTTTTTTTTTTTTTTATGCAACAATAACAGGGATGAAGTCGAAAGCCAACAAGAATGTTAAAAGGAGAGCAGCAGAACGAATTGTAATCCTATAGTTTCGGAAAGGTTGAAATTTCCCCTTCGAACAATAAGATTCAAATTTTTACAAACGAAATGCGTACTTCATTTTCTAAATGAAAAAAAAAACAAGGTTCTTCTCAAATTGTGCACGTGACAACATAAAAACTCACTGATGCGCTTACTAACATTTTTATTTCTTTTGCTTTTTGCAAAAATTTTCATTGTAAAAACGATTAAAGCGCGGCCGTTTGTTGTTGTTTTTTGATTGTTTTTAACTTCGAAAATGGCTACCTCGTTAAAACTGTAATAACAAGAAAAAAAATTAGAATGAAATGGACGTCGTCACCGTTTTATTAAGAATTAACTGACAAAATTAAAAAAACAGAAACGCAGCTACACCGAACGAACGATACGACTGCAAAGTCATGGCTAAAATTTAAAGCGCATACTACGCAGAGAATCGTTTTATACGGCGACGCATGTTCCCCTTCACGAGGCATAACTTTATCGTGGTGGGGGCCTGTGTGTTCTGACTGAGTTAAGACCTATGCTAACGGTAACATCGCTGTCCGAAAACACCTAAACTAGACGGAAATTATAACCGAGGAACCAGCAAGCCGAGGGGATCCTTATATTTAACCGTCCTGTCCGCACAATTCATTACATATCTTTGCTCTTGATATGTACATAATTTAGTTATGGATTATTATAATCATTAAAAAAATTCATATCTTACAGCGAGATGAAAATGATAAAAAATAGCGCACGGAATAATAGTGTAGGGCGCAGCTCCGAATGTTGCTTATTTTTCGAATAGGCTTTCTTCATGACTGATTGCAGTATCACTTACTGGTCACCGTGGTCAATAAGCAACAAAAATCTCGACCGAACAAGTGCGCAGAGTTCGAAACCCCGTTCTTATCGTATTTATTGTAACATGTATAAAGATAGGTTGTTAATTAGGTAGCGGTATTTAACTCGATTGAAATTCCACTATTGAAAATATTAAAACTTATCGCTTGGGCTGGTTTTATGTCCGTACTAAACAAACCTAGATTAATTAAAAAGAAAACGAAAATCTGCGTTAAAAATATTTCAGAGAAATGTGTAATCTTATAAAATTTGAAAAAAAGCGTTATTTTAGGTGTATATACTCGTAGGTATACATATAAATACACTGAAACAGTGAAGTACTGTTATTTTTGCACGAAATTTTTGATAGCACTAAATAAACATTTTATTGTAAAGTAAAGATAATTTTGGTAACTCGCGTTTTTCGTAAAGTGTATTGCCGATGAAGTTTGAAAACAATCCCAGGTAATTTGTTAAAAAGTTCTTAATAAAAATCGGTGCCTGCCAGCCCCGAAAATTCGAGGACCCGTATACACATATAATACAGGCTGCGGAGCTCCACAAGCAGTTTCATTGATCCCGTATTGTTTTTAATTCACTACCTCCGATTATTAACAACAATTGGGTTCTTTGTTAATGCCAATATGTTTGCCTTAAATGAAGCACGAGAAGGGGCTGCTAATACACACGATAGTTGTGAATAAATTCGCCTTATAGATTAAAAATAAAATTTCATATCAATTTTCTCTGCGTCACACCAGTGTTTGTTAGTCAATAGAAGGTCTCGTAGTATTTCCATTGTTAAACATTGGAAAACTCATTTGAACATGGGCGCGGTCGACCTGGAAATTTAAGATGGAAACATAGGAGTTTGAGGCGAGTGTTTGTATTGGCACGCTCATTTTCTTCCTAATCTGGCTAACAAATGGAATTAGACATATTTAGTTTGCTGGGATATTATGCAAAGATTCGTCTAACGAAAGGCTAGAAATAGAACAGAATCCTGCGGACTACGGTGCAAAAAAACGATATTTACATTTGTAAAAAATACTAACAAGTGTCACATTTTTAACAAAGCTCGCAATACGTCTACGCCAACATACAAGATCAGAAATTATGTAGCTTTTAAGAGAAGACCACGCTGTCGGAGTGCAAATCGCATAGTAAAAAAAGTATATACATATGTATAATTCCTGGTAATGTATATGAAATTAGACACGTCTTTTTCAGTTCTACAACTAAAGAAAATAAAGAAGTCAGGAGTCCCTATAATGATGAGAAAGGAAAACTCTTTTTGATAAAGATAACACAGAAAAAACGGGAAAACTAATGATTAGTAGTATTGGTTAGTGGCATATTTAGGGTGATAATCGGATGCCCTCCCCAGCTAATCAAAATATATGAAAAATTCAGTTTATATTCACGGCGAATTTATTTTCTTAGTATATATATTTTATCCGCATTATTGTTTCTGGATATTTTTCTAAGAGCAGTTTACACACTTATGACATGTTTTTGAAGAAATACTTTTTTGTCCTAACCACGTATACAAACACAAATGCGACTGGTACGATTTTAATGAATTGTTTACAGCAGTAGCAGAGAAAATTTAAAACATAGTCACATAACAGATGGAATATTGTAAGTTACGAGCGACCAAGAAAGAGCGAAGTCAGAGAATACGTGTCAGTAAATAGAACGTATAAAAAGAAAAGAAATCGAGCGGAAAATTCTGAAGAAAAAGAGCGAATGAAATGGAACACACCGATTTAATTTTAAAAAACTAACAAAGCAAGTAAAACACATTAATTCTATAGATACAATTTTAATTTCGTACGAAGTTCTCTTAAACAGAATGCATTCAAGAATGAATAATATCCTGACTCCACCAGAATGTTATAAATTTTCCATCACATGCTACGGTTCTAAAAATTTGAAGTTTTATCATGATGCCCTTAGCATATTTTCTTAAAAAATACAGAGGCTTCTGCAAATTTTATGTTATTTTTGCTTAAAAAGCAGACGGTGTAAAAAAATAATTTTTTATACTAAAAAGATATAATAGAAATCTGCAACGTACCATCAGCGGTCACTTAAAGAGCTGATTATTTTCTCAAAGTATGTAAAAGCTCATCTTTATTCACTCAAAATATATTTGATTCTGAAAATCAAAAACAAATTCTTGAGAGTAGAAAAAATATGAGCCTATAATTGACATAATTGTTTATGTGATAGACAAGCAATTACATCACGAAAGCGCAGAGATACGGGTTCTACGTTGCTAAATTACATTTTAAGTAAACAGCGGTAATTTTATAATTATTTTAAGATATCGAAGTACTGAAAGAGTTTTTAAAAGGATCAGGAACCCGAGATAAGTATACTAGCTCAATAGGTCAAAAATAGATAATAATTTGTCGTAGTTTTTTTTGAAAAAATAGTAAAAAGAATTAATGATATTAAGTGTTCCATCATCTCAGCTGATGAAACGGTGAAAGTGTCAATTTATGCGAAGTACGCTTTAAGAAAAGATTTCTTGCAATTTGTATCTCTGTGACATATTCAGCAAGAGAATGCTTAACAAAAGTCATAAAACATTTGCAAAAATTGAACATCGATATGAAGTATCTAAAGGCCCAAGACTCACCATGTATATAGTAAGGAAATTTAACATGCTGTTTAAGCTCGCATTGACCATTGTTATGCATATTTCTTAAATTCAGCGATATAAAATTTTTGCAAAATGCAACTGTTAGAAATCGTATTGACATTGTTGACAAGACTCATAACTTCTTCATAATTGTAGCTGGTCGACACTTCCGGCAAAAGTTAATATAGCAACGTAACCCGTCTCTACTATCTGAAAAAAAAAAAGAAATGCGTATTGATATTACTATCATCAAAGAGGCGATCTTTGAATTTTGCCGTTATTAAATTCTTTACAAATGACGAAATGATTAATAAAATCGGTAAATTACTTCTGCCGAATGTGTAAATTCAATAATAAAATCAATAAACTAGATGGTCTGGTTAATGAAAAATGCATCCGCGTTGTTCAAATAAAAAGCTGTCAAGAACATATTGAATTTAAAACAAACTTAAAAATCACTTAAAAAATTCATCTTATCACCAGATAATCCTTTAAAAGTTATATTCAAAATATTAAAACGCAAAAACTCTTTCATAAAATCAAAAAATTAAAAAAATTATTTAAACCACCTCCTCTTTAGGACCAAAAACAGCAAAAAAAAAAAAGATGTTCACATTAGCAATAGCCGGAGTAAAAGATCAACGTTCAAATGTTTAAAAAAAAGTTGGTGGAGAGCGAATCCATACTCAAAGACTTTAGCACCAGTGCAGCGGTGAAACCAAAGGAAACAACTTGCGTACAAGTCCGCAACACAGTGAGACATTTTCATGTTTTCCCGTAAAAATAGGTTTTGGTACAGCCATTCAGGCATCCGCCGACATTAAAACGTCGTTCGCTTCGCGGCCTCCGTCGATATGAGAATGTCGCCGTATAATCTCTAGATGCCTTGTACATATTATATCGAAACGTATTCGCACAAATATATATTTAACAACTACTACCGCTGGTACAAGGTTCCTTATTTACATCATTATCGTTAGGGGTAGTAATATTAAGCATTAGGACGATGGAGAGAAAAGTACGACACATAAGCGCTAACGTTTGTACGTTCGATAACGTTTCGAGTAAAGATTCCGTCGATGCACGTCATATTTCGCGTTGTCGAAAGGTCCACCGAATTATTCATCTCACAACCGAACGTTTCACTCATGAATTGACCGAATCGCAATCCATCGTCCAAGCGGAAATCGATGTTGAAATCACCACAGACTATGATCGGTGGTAAATCGTACAGCTTTATTTCATCGATAAAGAGAAACAGACCTTTCAGCTTGATCGAGTACGGTAGTAGATAACGCTCGAAGAACTTGATCTTATCGTTTAACGTTGTCCCGTTTAAGAGGTACGTCGCTACGAGTAATACACGCTCTCCATCGATCGTCGTTTCGGCTTTGCATATATCACCGACGTCCATCGATATCACGTTACATTCTTCGAGACCATTTTTTTCCTGATTAATACGAATCAGCGGCCGACTGCGGCTCTTCAGAGCGTCCGAATCCAATTTCCTTTCGTAAATTGCTACACCAGTAGCCATCTTGCCGTTGTCGCGTTTGTGCCGATTTACGAGCGAGTAACTTTCAAGTTCAAATTTATCGCAATCGGCGTTTGATATTACAGAGAGAGAGCGAGTAAACCGCACGAAACTATAACAAAGTCACGCGTTATATCGAGCGAGTGTGAGCGTAACGACTGAACGTTGAATGAACATAGCGAGAGAGCATAGACAGTCCGAGTACGCGAAAGATCCACAAAATCTCGACAGCGGGAAGCGTGCGTGCTCAAACGATGACGTGTAAGACGTTCAAACTCAGTTCTAATGTCTTTCAACTGTTTTTCGCGTCCGTGGTAAAATCGGTGGTCGCCATTCCTATTCGTTAGGAACAACCTTTCGTACAAAGAACATCGAGACAGAGCGACGTACACGAGTTGTGCTGGTCGTGCGATTTCGAGTATTCATATACCACCGCCGGGTATGTACTGCCTTGCGATTTGTGAATCGATATCGCGCAAGCAGGTGTAAGTGGAAATGTCGATCGTTTCCAGGTAACCATCTCACTAGGAAGTGTCACCGTTGACGAACGTAAGCCGATTGACGTCCAATGCTCGTAGATACACGCGTACGCTACATAGTGTCCCGCCGCTTTCGATCGTAGTAATTTAACGTTGTCGAATTTTAGCCAAAGTCGAATTATCCTGCCGGTTTCGCGAGAGCGTTCGATGTACTGTAGCAGGCCTATCGCGCCGTTCACGAGACCGTCGGTGACGTCGATGTTTACTTGCACCATGTACGGCTTGTCAATAAGGAGCTCGATCTTGTATGGTAGACCACCCGTCTCGTCGAGCTTCATCTTGTGCACTTTGGTGCGAGCCGACGCGAGTTGGTCTCTCGTTCGCGCACCGGCGTACACGTCGTCCGCGATGTGCGTCTCGTAATAACACTTTTCATGGGAAAGAAACGGTGTACACGAGACTAAAGTTACATTTAATTTACAATTACTATGGTAATTGTTTTGTGCGCTCAGAAAATGTAAACAAGGAAATGACGTGTGAAATACACAGCCCTACGGTTTTCATAAGAATTCCGTTATAGAAAACACTTCTCCATTTTGTGACGCTTTTCGAGTTTATGTGACAAAGTAAAGAGACATGAAAATATTAGTAATCAGTCGCATCCAAGTAATGACATGAAGTGTTCGTAACGATTTTCCGTGACGGTCCATTTCGTGACGATTATTTGGTAACGCTTTTCAAGTTTATGTGCCAAAGCAAAGGCATAAAAATGTCAAAAGATGACAATCGATTTGGACTCTTAGATGTCGACATTATAAAGTTCCAATCACAACGGCGAAGGGGTTGCACAATATTAATTTAGCCGTGAATTGAACGTCAATCATTGAATGATATTGGAACTACTGATATATTTTTAAACTACAATAATTCTAATAATAATTAATAGTAATAACATTAACATAATATAATAATAAATGATGTTAACTAAAATTTTCCGTGAAATTCTGTTTTTCTTGTTTTTACGTAAACTGTAATTTTTTAAAATTTTCAAATACTGAAATTTTTTCAAAGCGTCAACTCCTAAAGTTCCTTTTGATTGCACCATTAATTCTATGCACTGTTCACCACATGAATCGAGCGTAAGGCGTGATGTTAAAACATTCTTTAATGTAGGTAATGAAGTTGTTTCTCGATAATAATTTAAATGCGAAAAATAAACGATGAAATTGTTTTACAAATAAAAAGAGAAACAGTAGTTTGGCGGATGCGATTGAAAGAATTGCTTTTCGAATTCACTTTAGAGACACCTATCCTTCCCACCCTACATTCCTCATCGGCTTATTCTTTTGTAGAAGTGTTAACTTAAACTTATTTCGATTTCCATTCGTAATCCTATTTGCTTCGGACAATTAATGCTTTTGTCGGCTACAATAATATACTAGTTATTTTCAAAATTTAAAAATTAATTGGACCGGTTCGTGTTGAATAAAATCTTTCCCTTTTTAAAAACTTTACTCTAACTATGGTCAAAAATGCATACGGATCAGGTATTTAAAATAGGAAATTCCATCAATAATGAACGTATTATTTTAATTGTTGTATTACAGAAGGAAATATTATGAATGCTGTCGAAATTCAATAATTATAGAAATCCTGACGGACATGGATGAAATCAGATTCGCAGAATTATGCTGTAATATTGCGTTATGAGTAAACTATTAAAAACGAATATTATAATCCGTCTGCGGTGTTTCCGAAACGATTAAAAATAAACTATTTAATAATGCGCAGAGTTTTTTGACTCCTATGAAAAGCCCTTTCCTAGACAATTTTTGTTTGTTTTTTTCTTTCACTTGTAAGAATAAAAACGCTTGTAGTGCACTTGCCGTTTAAATTATATTTTGATAACGCGTCTTGAAATTTGTAAACGGAATTCGCTAATTGGATGCGAAACTTTACACCTTACACGGTTCTCTTCGTGCGGCTCTCACTACTTTTACAGGTTGATAATTTGTTGCAAGGAAAATTCACGCCAGATCGCAGCATTATCAGAGAATACATGAAAAGCAGAAACGAGAAAATTTAATTACCACTCGGTCTTCATTTACTAATGGCTCCTTATAAAATTGTTTTGTGGAATGGAAACGGACTACTATAACATCAACTTGAATTAGAACACTACTTAAATGTAAACAACATCGATATAATACTTATCTTGGAAGCCCGGGTCATTGAGAAAAATTACATGAAAATATCAAATTATGCCGTTTATTGGACCATATATCCGGATAAAAACGCTCATGCAGGAACAGCCATCATCATTAGAAAAAGCATTCCCTACTGGGTGGAAGAAAAATACGACAAAGACTACTTGCAGGCAACACGTGTCACAATAAAACTAAGAAATAATCCAATTACATTAGCAGCCGTTTGTTGTCCAGCAAAGCACAACATAGAACAGCAGGAATTTATAGATTTTATTAGAACAATGGGAAATCAATTTATTATCGGAGGTGATTTCAACCCAAAATAAATTCTTACTGAGCCTCACGCTTGACTACACCTAGAGGACGAAGCTTAAAAACGGCTATCGACTCGGAAAAACGCAATGTAATATCTGGAGCCCAACCAACATACTGGCCCCAACAGACATGAATAAAGTACCTGATTTACTCGACTTTTTTATCACAAAAGGTATCTCGAGTAATTACATGGCAGTTGAAAACGATCTATCATCTCTATCTTCGGACCATTCAATCGTCCTACTATCGATTAATGTATAAGTATGGTGGCCCAAGGAACATCAATTGGTATTATGTAATAAGTACACAAATTGGGATACATTCAGAAACCTGTTAGATGATTCTATAAATCTTTCAAGTTCACTAAAAACCACAGAAAATATAGATGAAGCTGTTAACGTCTTCACAACCCAAATAGTAAATGCGGTTTATAAAAGTACACCGCTGATGAATTACACTTCTCCACAATCTTTGGTCTATCCTGATTCTGTGCGTAGACAAGTAGCAATTAAATGATAGCTGAGGAGACTTTGGATGCGAACAAGATGCCCAACTGATAAAGCAGCTGTAAGTAGAGAGATCAGAAATCTTAAGTCGCTACTAAAAAAATATAAAAACAATTCATTTAGAGAATGCATCATAAATCTGTCGCTAACGAAGGACAGTAATTATTCGTTACGGAAAGTAGTTAGGTACAGAAATCAATACGTAGAAATGAACCGATAAAAACAGTTAATGGAAGATGGATTGTAGATGATGCTGCTAAAGCAGATTTGTTCGCTATACACATATCAGGAATTTTTAAACCGCACAATACAAAATCGTCCGTCGAAAACGTTGTCCGTGATTATTTAAATCAAAGTTCGAATAATCCGCCAAATAAAATCAATTTAACTTCGCCAGGCGAAATTAATGGAATAATAAAGAAATTGAGTAACAAGAAGGCACCAAGGTACGATCTCATAATGGGAAGACGCATTTTGAAAGAGTTGTCAAGGAAAGTGTTAGTAATGTTAACCTATATTTACAATGCGTTTTTACGGCTTCAATGTTCCTATATTGTGGAAATTCGCTAATGCTATGGTGATTTTAAAACCAGGTAAACCTCCTCAAAGTGCCTCTTCTTATCGGCCAATTTCACTCTTATTAATTCTGGCCAAAGTTTTTGAAAAAATCTTAAAAAAGAGAATACAAAAGTTCGTAGTCGAGAAAGAAATAATACCAAATCATCAATTTGGCTTCCGAATTAGGCACTTAACAGTACAACAAATACACCGGCTGGTTAACAACAAAATTGAAGAAATATTTGAAAAAAAAAAAAAAAAAGTTACTTCGGCCGTCTTCCTTGATGTTGAAGCGTTCTACCTTATTTGGCTTAGTATAGTATCAGGGATGCCACCGCGTACTTTATTCCCGCGGATTTAACGTCTTGCATTTTAGAATTATTTTTATTATTATTATTTATTTTTATTATTACACACACACAAGAACGTTAATTATGGGTTACTTTTTTATTCTCAAACTCTTATATAAATTTTTCTATGACAGCCGACCGTATGAAATTTCGAATACTCTTACTTGAAAATATAATTAAAGTATCACAATTTACATAACGCAATTGCAACCGAGTGGCGGTTAAAATAAACTAATATAAGTGGTATACATATCTCGAAACTCCGGGGGGTGTTCGATACCGATGATACGGCGATGGTAATTCGTTGTCCAACATATTGGTCCTGTTCGCCTGTCGCTCCGACGTGGTATTATGGATCCGCGAAATCTTTTCTTTTGTTGATCGTTTTTAATCCGATTATTTCAGTAATACTTTTTATTTTTACTACTGCGATATTGTACTGCTGAGAAACAGAAACAGAAGGAGTCTTTTTTTTTCTCTCACGAGTCACTCGTAGACTACAGAATGTAATGCATACATTACAATGTACAACATGCATTTGATAAAGTATGGCATCCGAGAATACTTTACAAATGCAAAAAAGTATATACTACCAATTCAATATTACAATATTTTGAAATCTTACTTACAAGTCACAGGTATTTCCGAGTTGTAGTAAATGGAACAGAATCATCCATATATAAAATTGAGGCAGGGTACCTCAGAGAAGTGTACTTGATCCTCTCTTGTATTTATTGTTTACTTATGATATGCCAGAAACAGATGACGCACTACTAGCAACATTCGCTAACGACATGGCAATCATGATAACGCACGAGAACATAGAAAAGTCCACAGAAAATTTACAAGATGTGCTAAATAAAATCATTGATTGGCTAAATAAATGGAAAATAGTAATAAATGAAAATAAAAGTAACCACATTATTTTTACCAAAAAGAAAAATTGTACGTAACCAATATCATATATCTGTAAATAACAAGCAAATACAAACATGTGCATCCGTAAAATATCTTGGAGTACACTTAGATGAAACACTTACATGACAAAAATAACGAAACTCAACCTAAAAACGAGACAACTTTATTGGTTGCTTGGACTGCGTTCCCAATTACATATTTCAAAAAAAAATATTGCTATACCACATGCTATTACGCTGACAAAAAATACCAACTGCTGCGAACTACTTTTTTAGCTCGCGAGAATTTTACATTGTTCGCTTATTTGAAATGAAAGCATATCAGTTTTTTCATAGAATAACACAAGCAAACGTCGAAGTCAAATTTTAAAAGATCATTTTTTTTTTATTGTTATTTTATGAAGTTTCCTTTTTTTTTGTCAAAAATAAATCTCGTAATTTTGAAATTTAAAAAAATATACGACTAATTGAACCACTTAAAAAATGTTTTGGCAGCAACTTTTGACATAACTGTAAACAAAGCAAACAAAACGAATTTTATTTCCTATGAAATTGCCGCATTCCTAAACAGCTTGTAATAAGCTCTAGGGGCGGGGGAGGGAATTCCCCCCTGTCTAGTATACATTGTATCTTCACCCTCATAAACGCAAGCAGCCAGTGAAGGAGAATTAGGAGTTTGTTTTAGCCGCATGGGTATACATGTGGATATGTGGTCGGGGAAGGAGCAAATTGATTCAATAACATCTGGAACACGTCGGTATGGAGTGGTTACCTGCTTTAAGGGAGTCAATTAGGATGAAATCGATGGAAATTGAGAAATACTCTTAGGGCGTTACATTGATCGAATTAATGTGATGGGTGCTCCAATTTATACATTTTAGAAAGAAAGGATATTGCCTTGACCAATGGGTCGCCTGGAAAGGATGGCAATGGGATTTTAAAATTATTAATAGAAGATTGGTGTGATATGAATCAAGAAAAGAAAATTTCAAAACTGTGAGATAATCTGGGATAAAACCGTCAAAGCACAAATATTCAACGAAGGTATTTGGTGCATTTCAAGTAAAACATGAAAAGAAGTATTATGAATTGGATCAAGGGATTTTAAAAGTGTTTTGTTAGCTGAAGAATACACCCGACAGCCCCATATGATAATTTACTTAGGATAAGAGTTTTGTATACTGTTATCAACAATTTCGAATCTATATTGTATTTGTAATTAGATAGATCTTTTAGGATAGATAAGAATTTTATACTTATTTTTAAGGATGAGCACGTGAGGAGCCTACGAGATCTCTCATTATTATTATTTATTTGGTGAATAATAACATAAATAAATAGTAATTGATACATAGCCATGAGTATCTCAGTTGAATGAACACCTCATGGATTGAAAACAATAAAAAGAAAATGAAAGAGACAAAAATAAACCTATAAAAATTAAAATAAAATTATGCATTAAATGAAAAATCTTCAACATCAGAATATTTGGAAGCCATGATAAGATTCGCCGCGTGCAGGAATTTTGATAAATTATCGTTGTTTAATGGAAAACAATTTACGTCTTTAAACAAGAATTTCCATTTGGCGCACTCACTAACGATATGGGTGACAGTTTCAGGAGCATCTCCACAGGAACACAAATCGGTGTCTGCTAGATGACAACGGTGCAGATAACTTTGGAATCTACAATGTCCAGTAAGAAATTGCGTCACATACATATTAATATTCTTCGATTTTGATTGGATTGGTTTTAACTTCGGGGACGAAACTAAATGTTAATCTTCCAGTTGAGCTATTGTTCCAGCTATTTTGCATTTCAATAAATCTATTGTTTAGATCCAACTCCAAATTGAGATTATTTAATCCTTTGAAATACAAAATTTTATGCTGCAGTACGGAATACAGTGGCAATTGTTCTGCTATTGTTCGCAACGCATCAGCGGAAGTAGTTCTATGCGCACGGAGAATAAACAAAAGAAATTTCCTTTGGGATTTAACTAGTACTTCCAAGGGCGTCGCCAGCCAATTAGCCAGGGAGGGGCAAGATGGGTTGCCAGACGCCAGGGGGGGGGCAAGATGATAGAAGGAGGATATGAGTTATAGGAAAAATAAAATTTATAAGTTGTAAAGGCTTAATATTTTATTAAACAAGAATAAAATCTTAATTAAAACATAATTTTCGTGAGATTCTGGCAAATTGTTCATGATTACGCGCCTATGAATACTCATCAATGCAAGTTGATTAAAAAGTTTCAAGGCTCCAGGGGGGGGGGGCAGCTGCCCCTCCCTGCCCCCGCTGGCGACGCCCATGAGTACTTCCTGAATTCTTTTAAAGCCTCTTCGAACATTATAAATTATTAAACGGTGTTTAGTGTTCATCCCATACGCGCGTCCAGACATGGAATGCAATTTATTTAGAACCGTTGTAGCTTTACTGGACAAATTTTTGAAATGTTGATTAAAACTGTAACGACAGTTTAATGTAATACCAAGATATTTCAGTGATTCGAAGATATTAATTTTAAAGTTCGGTATAGAGAGATGTAGCGAATTGTGGTAGTCCCTTTTACGTTTCCTGTGAATGATTAATGAATTAGTCTTGTTTTCGTCCAACTGTAGATGTTTTTCCATATTAGTTAAAATATTATTGATTGTAATCTTGAAGTATTTACAAATGGAGGGATGATGGTTAGAAGTGACTGCGAATGCTACATCATCTGCATAGAAATATCTGGTTACAGCCATAGGGAACTCCATCAACGATAAGTCTGAAATATACAAATTCCAAAATATCGGGCCCAAAATCGATCCTTGCGGGCATCCGAGAGTAACATTTCGAAAATATGTTTAATGTTCGTAAATAAATTTGATAGTTCTGGTATCCAAGTATTGTCTTAAGATTGAGATTATTCTATAATCGAGCCTGAGAGCTCTAATTTTGTGGAATAAGACTGGCCACGAACAGTTATCAAAGGCGCCTTTAATACCCAACATCAGCAGGCCGATCGCAGTATTTTTACCTAACGCATGCTCAATCTGCTTAATTCGCCAAAAAAAACAAAAAACGGTAGACCCAGGAATTTTATAGTGGGTACAAGTAGGATTGGTAAATGTTTTAGAAAGAGGGTGCATCTCGATTGGAGTTAAAAACTTACCATGGAATTTTACGAAATACCAATAGTTACTTATTTATTTTTAAAGACTGCGTAAAAAAACGCAGAACATTTAAATTTTGATAATTACGAGGGTTAATCAATAAGTACCCATGTTTGATAACAGATGACACTGTTGAGTGAAACTGACATTACCATTGTGTACTGTTATCTATTAAAAGATAACATGCTGAATTTCAAATTAATTCACACGTTAGTTTTCTTGTGACAGTCAGTTTTATCGCGCGTGTTCTGTATTTCTCGATAAAATGGAAAAAGAGCAATATCGATCCGTAATTCGTTTTTTATTTTTGGATGGAAAAACGTGCGAAGAAGTAAAAGTGAAATTGGATTCTGTCTATGGAGACCCTTTAACATCTATGACAATCGTGAGATGTTGGTTTAACGAGTTTAAGCGTGGTCGTACAACTGTTTTTGATGAAAAACAGCCAGAACGTCTGTCAGACGTGACTACCGAGGTAACAATTGAAAAGGTCCATGACATGATTCTCGGTGATCGCCGAACGAAAGTGCGCAAAGTAGCTGAGGCCGTAGGTGTCTTGTACGAAACGGCAATCAAGATTTTAACTGATAAGATAGGCGTGAGAAAAGTGTCGGCCCGATGGGTGCCGCGATTGCTCACAGTGAACAACAAGCGGTTACGACTAACAATTTCGAAGCAGTGTTTGGACCGCTTTAAGCGAAATCCACAGGATTTTTTACGTCGAGTCATCACTGTTGATGAAACCTGGATACATTATTACACGCCAGAGACCAAAAGACAGTCAAAACAATGGATTTTTCCGGGTGAATCTGCTCCGAAGAAGGCAAAGACGGTTCTAACAGCCGGAAAGGTTATGGCCACGATTTTTTGGGATTCCAAAGGAATAATCCTCATAGACTTTCTGCAGAAAGAAAAAACAATTACAGGACAGTACTACAGTGAGTTATTGGACAGATTTGATAAGAAATTGAAGGAAACACGGCCCCGTTTGGCGAAGAAAGAAGTGCTTTATCATCACGATAATGCACCAGCACATTCATCTTCAATTGTCGCGGCTAAATTGCACGAACTACACTACGAATTGCTTCCGCACCTGACCTGGCACCCTGCGACTTTTATCTGTTCCCTAACTTAAAAACATGGCTCCTCGGAGGAAAAAAATTCAGCTCAAATGAAGAGGTTATCGCCGAGACTGAAGCGTATTTTGGTGAGTTTGAAGAATCGTATTTTTTGGAGGGGTTAAACAAATGGCCCCAACGTTGGGAAAAGTGTATAGACCTAAAAGGGGACTGAGTTGAAAAATAAAAATAAAAATTGTGAAAAAAATGACGTTTTTATGTCTAATACGGGTACTTATTGATCAACCCTCGTAAATATCTACTTATTGTTGAAAATAAAAGAATAAACATAAAATGTTCATCGGCAAATAGTATTTCAATAAAAGATACTATTTCTAATTTATTCCGGTACAGAAATACGATTTTATCGTTCACGTCGTTTTAAATTTTTTTATGCAGATTCACGTTTGTTGTAAAGTGTTCAGAATGTCGTTAAATTATTTTGCAAAAGTTTTCAGTAGTTCAGGAAATAGGGGAAGTTTACACAAGTGTTGTATTTTCTCAAATTAAGCAAAAATATTTTTCACCTTAATTTCCGTTTAAATTCTGCATTTCTACACAAAATAATTTGTACGAATAATTATATTTTTCGTGATAATCTTCGTTTTTAAGTTATCACCAATTATTATTTGTCGATCTCTGACGTGCATTCCTTGTTTTTCAAATGATCATGTCGTAAAACTAAATAACAAATATTAATCGGCGGGATTAGGGTTAATTTTAATAAAATCATGACATCGTTTATTCACAAAAGTTTAGCGCTGTTTAACATTGTCTAAATGCTTTTATGCCAATTTTTACATTTATTTGTAATAAGTACTAACGTTTTATTCCCTTGTTCTTTTACCATATTTAATTTCTTAGATCTTACAGCCAATATCTTAAAATTAAATAATAAAGCAGTAAACTAAATTAAACAAAAATAATAATAATAATCACTCAAAAGGTGAAAAATAATCTAATGGCAACGTCACGTTCGCACCTAAACACTTTCAACAACGATCGGTCTCACTTTAGAAGATTCTCCTGGCACCATCAAGGTACCAAATAAGATCTATTATGATTGTGCCTGAATGGAGATCATATTTTAATTACCGATTTAAGAAAAAATTGCTTTTTTTGTATGTTTACAATTCATGTTTTTAATAGTAATTTTTTCGTTGCCGTTGTTTTATATTATTTGCACCTTATAATTAAGTAAAATCAGTTATTATGTTCCAATCTATACTCTTTTACATCTGCTAACATTATTATTAACACTTTGCGGTCTGAGCCCGTCTGAGACACGGTTTTCGAAGTCAACTTGATGCGACGGCACATTCATAGTTTACCAAGTCGTTGCAGTCTAAGTCCGTGTCTCAGACGGTTTTTCAATTTACCCCTGGAGACGGCACCTTTTTTAGGAACTTTTACTTTCTTCTAAAATTACAAATTTACTTATTATAATTTATAAGTTATATTTAATGTAATATCATATCTTCACCTTCAATCTTAAAAAAGAACAAATTTTTTTTATTAATTACAGACTGAGTTATGAACATTCAAATATATTGCCAATTTTGAAATATAAGAAAAATTTTAACTGCTGTTTTATATTTATTTTTGAAATTTTAAGAAGAATGTAGTGTATCAAGTGACTAGTTTTTATTGTATTTAATGCATAAATTCCTAATTACAATTTTTAATACCAAAAATAATTAGTGTTGAGGTTTAAAACAAATTTTAATAAAGTGTAATAAATTAATTTCTCTGAGATCCAACAAAAATAAAAGAAATGTATTTTTAATACTACACATTGAGGAAATCAATGTATTTAAAATGAAAACAAAATGCAATAAGTATAAAATATAATAGAATTACATAAAAGAATCATTGTTTAAACCCAATAGTTAGATTGTGTATGAAATTTTGTAAAGCAGTCTGGTAAACATAAAGCGATTTTGCATTGCATACACTCAAAAACTGTTTCTTTTCGTTTTTCGGCCATCCCCCTTTTCCGTTTTTCAGTGCACACTTTACATAACCGAGCGATATTTTTTTTCTTTCCCGTTCCAATAATTTTTTGTGGAAAATGACGTCCGAGTAATCTACCTCCAGAATTTTTGAAGAGCCTCGGTTCTTCAAAACTCTCGCCAGCTTTCTGGTTTAACTGTACTGCTAAATTTCGAATAAATGCGTTTAGTTTAATTTTTTTATCAGTTACTTTTTTATATAAAATAAATGAATTACTGACATTGTTGTTAAGTGAAAAAATATTTTTTTCCACCATTTCAGTTTTTCTTTTCAGTGGATAATAACTTTGTCGTTGATCAGCGTGATCAACATCCGTTTTATTTTTTTTTTGTAATTTATAATACATTCTGGTTTTAATTTTATTCCTTTTCTTGATTTATCATTATTTATCGGCTTCATTTGTATTCTATTATTTGTGGAGAGAATTAACACGTCTCTCTTCTTTCCATTTCGTAAATAATATCGGTCCGTTTCTTTTGCATATCATTTCTCCTTTTTTAATTCTTTCAGAAACTGCATCCTTGGGTAGAAATTTTCTATTACTCATTACTGTACCTACTGCTGCAGTCTCACGGTTCCAAAGATATTGGAATAATAATGGGCTGGTGTAATATCTATCCATATATATAACATGATTTTTATTATAGTAATTTTCTAATAATCTGTCTATAACATTATTTACCTTATTTGTAACACGGGATTTTCCTGTGTAAATTTCTATATTTAAAATATAACCAGTTTCCACATCAGTTAACATATAAAATTTAATGCCGTATTTGTGCGGTTTATTTTTCATATAAACACGAAAATGTATCCTTCCACGGAAAGCACATATTCCTTCATCAATACACAAATTTTGATTGGGTAAATAAGATGATTTACTACATTTAATAAAATTGTCCAAAAGAGGACGTATTTTAAAAAGTGGGTCGTGCCCATCTTGTCCTTTTGGAATATAATGTTCATTATCATTTAAATGTAGCATGAACAAAATTGTTTTAAAACGATCTCGGGACATTATATTTGAACAAAAGGGATTCACGTAAATGTCTTGAATGCTCCAATAATCGTTTACGTCAGGTTTATGGACCAAAGACATATGAAAAAAAAATAGCAAAAAATCCATATATTTCATGCAGATTAACGGATTTCCGACTATTAAATATAGAACCTTTCGTTAATGTGTTGTTCCGTTTTAATTTTTCTATAGTTAACCGTGCGTATTTATTTGTCTCGGTTTTAATTTTTTTAATTATCTCTTTATTAAAATATATTTCAAAAAACTCAATTTCGCTCGAAATATCTGATAAGGGACACACTGGACCTGACAAATATTCAAAGACACGTAAGGGCGGTCTCTCTTCTTCAAGAGTACCCCATTCCCATCTGCATGTTTCACTTTGGTTTTTTTGTAGTTTACAGTTTAAACCATAAGCAGAATATTCCGGCAAAAGGTCATAGTCATTATCGTTTTCAATGTCGTTGCATTCCTAAGAAAGAGAAAAAAAAGCTATAGGTGAACTGTCAGAACTCAAAGGAAATAACATTCTAATATTAAAATTACTTGTCTAGATAAAATAAAAACATTTATTTTAAAGCAGTATACTTTTGATTCATAAAATACGAAAATGTTACTTAAATTAGAAAATATACTTACTATAGTTCCTTCTGATGGGAATGAATCATACACATTTAATGGCTTTAATTCGGCAAAGACTGGTTCGTTCTCAATGAGGTCATTAAAATCATTTTCTTCAATTTCTGACTCAGAATCGTTACAAATGATTTCTAAAATACTTTTTTCGTCGAGAATTTTTGACATTTCAACCCTTCACACGAAAACAACGCGAACAAGAGAAATGAATTACAATATCCAAACATTGCGTAACTTTTACGATGAACGCAACATGTGTTACACTAGCCGTAATAGTCGCGTCATTTCCGTTATTTTTTCTCGTTAAAAAGAGGTACAGCGATAGGAATGTCTGTCACTTATAGAGTAAACATGGTTTTTTTTTTCTGTGCAAACGACACCCGTGTACGATACTTACTCACTGAGATATCGCAGTTTCAAATTTCATATCCGTTTGTGACACGGATATAGACTGCAACGTCATTGACAATCAAAAATTCGCCGTCGCCAGAGAAAAATTTAAATTCCGTCTACTAGACGGGCACCGTCACCCAGGTCGGAAATGGTAACAAACTAGCCGACCGCAAAGTGTTAAACATCAAATAATCTTTTCGACTCGATATCAAATTCGGAGTACATGACAATAACACACAAAATCTTAAAGTACTGGTTACAATTTAACTGCATTGAAAATTCTGAATAGTTATTTTAACGCAAAACAGTATTGAAAGTTTTAAATAGAATTTTTATTTCGACTATTGGGTTTCTTTTTTCTTCTTCTAACAGTTGATAGCTACTATATGAAAACAGAACAATATCTCGAGAAAAGCCGTGAAGATTATCTCATTGTAACAAAGGAATTTATTCAGCTAAAAGTGTTTTAAATTAATGGCATTGCGGATGGCTACAAAAGGGAAAATATTATCGGCATAAAAATTCTAGTTTTTATTAATTTATATATAATCCGACGAAATTTAATAATACAGAGCTAATACGAGGCATAATATCGCATCATTTTTCATCGTACTTTCAGCACACATTTTGATGAATCGCAGTTAGTGAGCTCTTTAAGGAAATTTGGTGATAAGTTGATAACCGTAATTTTGTCTGTTTAAACACAGAGACTCGTCGTTTTACATTTTTCATTTATTATTATTTTTAATGTGTACTGTTTTACATTAATTATTAAAAATAAAACAACGTGTAATTAAAAATAATAATGTATTCTTTAATTTTACAGTTAAAAATTATTAGTCGAATAGTCCAAAACCCATATCATCATCGGATTCTGAGTCTTCTTTTTCTGGCTTTTTCTCCTCTGTAATTATTCACAAAAATAAAATACTTTATTATCCTTTTTTATAGCAAAATAAACGATTCACCTTAAAAACACTAACGAAAACTTTTATTTCTACACTTTATTATAAAAATAAATTTATATACCTTAAAATTTCCCGTAACAAAAAAAGGTTTGCGCTCCATTGTCACTGGAACGGATTACACAGGCCATCCACACAAAAACTTTTTCAAAAATTTTAACTGTCCTTACTATTTTTGAGGTTGCTGAATCCAAAACTATTTTCAATTTTTCTCTATCACGTATTATTCTTCCGAAACTTGCGTTTGAAGTTTACATAAATACTAAGTAATCAAGTAAATCTGCACAATGCATCCGACTTGGAGGCGCGCCGGTAAATTTTTTTTTAAAAAATGTGGATTAGTTGGCCTCCATTATTAGTGAGGGCTATCTTTATTTCTTCTGTTTCTCATCGCTTCCTGATTTAACTTTCAAGTCCCTACGTTTCATTATTTGTTAGTCCTTTGTGCTGGGTAAATGTCCTGAGTTGACGCGCCCAAGTTAAAAAAAAAAAAAGAGATAATGAAAATCACTCGCCAGGACAGTCAAAAAAAAAAAAAAAAAGGAAAAAAAAAAAGGCCTTCAAATATATCAATGAAGGCGCTTTGATGAAACTAGATGTGCATTTACAGGGTGGGGCTACAATTTCCAAAATAAATTTCCCCAACTCTTTTCGCTTCTCCACGTTTTATAAAATCTTAGATCAATTAACATAACTTTTACTTCACATTAACACACGTGTATAATTTATTACTACTTTGAGTTCCCGTTTCACCGTTTTGATACCGGTAAAATCCCTTTAGATTTTTTTATTAATTAATTATATGGAGTATATATACACACCAGGATTGTAATAATTCTATAAATTATATAACACACGTACGTATTTCCGAATCTTCCTTAAATTTCTTTTAGACTTTGATTAATGAGATTCCCAGATTTTTCTAGGTTTTCTAGAAATTGGCCATCCCAATTTATTGAAAAAACAATTATTCACGAACACAATTAAAAAATTGCTGCCCCCCCCCGTGTATATACACATATAGAAAATTTAGTGATCGACAGATCTGACTTTTTTTTTCACGATAAACATGACAGCAGTCATTTATGAGATATTTGCAAGAGGGAGAGAAAGAAAACGGGTTTCTTTTCATTTTAGAACTCCGCCCAAATTTTTAGCTTAATTTATTCTGACTGGACAAATATGTATAATGCGAATGCTCTTTTTCTGCTAGTGGTAACGAAAGAGCACTAATCATAGATTTTACGACTAAACGAATAATCACACAATTCATGAAGAATTAAATCTATACGCAAACACATATTCAGAAATATTGTAAAACTAATATTTCCACGAGTAGCTGAACAATCAAAACAAAATTTAACAAAACTGCAATTGTGTTTTAACTGTTCACCAAAAAGTCGTTAATAAAATAACACGAAGCAGTTTAAGAGACATCATTATATATTATATATAAAATTCATCACGTTTTTCAACTGTTTACATGTACACATTTTCAGGTGTGGCTGTTAGGGACCAGAAAACAAATTACATAAGTGAAACAAACAAAAATGATATACTACTAGAAAGGAAATAACAATTCGAAAAGACGCGTGTACATATCAGAAGAAAGATTACTACTCTTCCATATGCAGATATTACAGGTCCGATTAAATTAAGTAATAAATAAATAACTAAATAAATAAAGATGAAATAGAAAGCATCAACTGTGTTAATCAAGGTTATTACGAAATAACGGCAATAAAATTGGAATTCCGGAGAAATTCAAAATATATTTGTTGTAAAGAAAATAGCCGTTTCACGTGAAAAAATCCAACAATGCAGCCATTAAAAGTATACATCAGAAATTATGGCAACGCATAAAACAACAACGTTTGAATCGCCTCAAATTTAAGCGCTTACGAATCGAAAAACAATTCAAAAGTTCAGAAATATATTTACTTAATAAAGGTACTCTTTATTTTTCGACACAATCAATTAGAAGCATTATTGTTGTTTATTCCGTGGAATTTATTTTATAAGCTCTCTGGTAATACCGTTACTTACTCACACCTTTCAAAGCATGTAAATTCGACGACTTTGTTTGAACTTGATCAGGTAGCACGTGTAAACTTTTCAAGAAGAAATCTGACACTTTAATTCTGATGAGAAGGGAGGAAAAATACAATCCCATTTAAATTTTTCAAGCAATTCCTGCATGATTGGAACCAACACGGTCTTAAGTAATCGGGAAAAATGATATTTCCCCGAGAAAGTAGTCCTGGTCATTTTTACTTTTAATCGTACGAAGTTTTCGTGATGTCTGGCAATGTCTCTTTTCACATTAACTGCTCGTAAACATTCTTCTAAAATTATGTCTTTACTACCCTAAAAACACATATGATATGCTGGCAGTGATGAAAGGAACTTTTAAAATAGCCGTTCTTTCATTGATTTTAAAACCACTGCGCGTTATTTCTTTATTCCGGGCTTCCAGTGGCATAGTAATGCAGGAATTATTCACTACTTCCATTGTCGCTGATGTGCTGAGTCAAAAAATTCATTGTTAGTTAACCCATGTACGACCTAACACGAGCACTCTACATTTTACAATTTCTATTTTTCCGAAATAATTAATGCGAATAATTGTATGAGAAACAGGTTTTTTCATTTCCATTCCACCCTGTTTTCGATGTGCCATAAATTTTCCAGCAAAGGGCGCCAACACCTCTAATTGAATCATTGTTTAACCAGTTTCGCGCTCTACCATCTAACGTTTTATTATAACTGCCTTCCCTCTCTTTCAATTGTTTCTCCAGCCACAGACCATCCAGATCGACAATTAGTACTTTACATTTCTCGTTCTTGTCCACTTCGTTTTTCACACACGGCACGATATCTTATGACTGTACCACTACTCATATCGTTACCAAAAAATTGCCGAAGAAACTCGTTTTAAGTCTTTTGTAAATATTATGCCCAGAACTGTTTGGTTTCAGAGTAACAGGGGTTGGAGGGGACTTACTTTTACGACAGTTCTCGAAATAATGTGTTTTTAGAAAAAACAATTATTCACGAATTTAAAAAAAAATCGGGACAAAGAAGCAAAGTTACGGAACGGAGGATAATAAAAATTTAACATTCTCCAGTGCTTCTAGAACGATTGGATTATTAAAGAAAACATTAAGAGCTCGTTTAGAAATATCTAAATACAGAAACACTTTACATATATAAATCGAAAAAAGCATCTATATTAGTGTTAGTTGTAAAATAACCGAAAAAAATAACTTTAAAAATTAATACTGAGAAGTAATTAAATAATAGGCGACTCGTTTAAAAAGAGAGAGAAAAAAAGGAGAAAGACTGGAGATAAGGTAACCCCTAGGACAAATATTGATCAATTAGAAAAATAGCCGGGTATTAATATGGAGTAGAAATATGCATCTGACTCTTCCAAAAATAAAAACTCAAGAAATAACAGAACTGTGCAGTTAATAAGAATTCTCTATAGCTAATTGTAAACGAAAACAATATTAAATATCTGTCGTGGCCAAGCACAATACTTCCTTGCACAAGTATGTGAAAATACTGCACAAATACAGTACTTCCTTTCATCATCCGAATAAGGGGAAGTTAATCAGGGATGGTCGAAACATCCGTTGAAATATGGTATTAAACATTTTTTGCGATTACAATACTCGCTTTACTTCGTACAAGGAACTAAAAATAATACTTATTGTAAACTATTTCGAATTAAAAATTGATAATGCATTTAGCTTACGAAATCGAAGTTAGAAATTAATTTGAAAAGAATATTTCCGCGTTTGTATTTATACAAAGATCATAACTAAGCTCCAGAATCAGTTGCCAAAGTAAATATTCCCTTCCTGCTAAGACAATTTTAATTTAACAGCCAGCGAAATTCAACCAGCACCATCATATTGATCCGATTCTACGACAGCTGAATTCAACTTGTATCGCACAAATAAAACACTAATGCATTTTTACCCGAATAAATGGTTTCAATGTTCAGGTAGAATTTGCAAAAAAGGTAAGCACACACATTTTTATTATAATCAGAAACGAACCTTAAAAATTAGAAATTACATATTTGTACAAACCTTTCTTTTCTTCTGCCGGAGCAGCCGCACTTGCAGCTGCACCTGCTGCTGGAGCGGCCACGGCGACTCCACCACCTCCGCCGCCACCCATAGGTACAGTCGAAAGTTTACTTTGACCTTAAAAATAAATAACCACATATGAACCGTCGATCGAAAGTCTCCGAAGATGAGCATCGTGTAAAACATATAAATAAAGTATCAGCGCAGTTAACTGAATCTGGATAATACTGCTGTTAAGATTAAAGATTACACATGCATGCGTTTCATTTAAAATGACCAGTATTTTAGCATTTCTGTATCAGATATAAAATATCATCGTATTTGATCAGACCCGAAAGATGGTTAGTTTAATTCATTATCATCATGTACAGAAATGTTTCTGGGCCTAAATTTATCATCTATAACAATTTCATAATTAATTTTTTAAATTTTTCATCGGCGCAATTGCCAATTCTTTTTTTGTAAAATTTTAATCGAAATTTTGATTTTACGTTTTCTAGTGGTTATCCGTATTGAATAAAATTATCATCCATATCCAGGCGTTATTATAATACAATCAATAACTCACTGATTGGACAAAATATTATCGCCTTCCGAATAGTAATAGATACATATCATTTCAGAAACTGATACGCTCGATAATTTCGACGGCAAAATGGTTAGTCAAACCGTTAGATACTTTTCAAGTATGAAAATAACTTTGTCGTATCATATTAATACGAATAGTTCGTAACACAAAGAGCAACACCAAATTCACTAAACGTTAATAGTCACAAAATATTAAATACGCGTATGTAGTGTTTTAAAAGTGATTGTCAAACTAAGATAATCAAACAGGTTTTTTGCAAAGTACAAGAGAATGTTGTGTAGTGAAACAAACTGAACTTTAAAAAAATAACAACTGTAAAATACATTTCAAGCATACCGCTGTGCCACTTTACTATACAAAAAAAAAAAAAAAAAAAAAAAAACCGATGGAAAACTGATATATATATATAGCCAGTAATGGAATGCATTAAATATATCAATAAAGTTCGAGGACAATGCGCAATACTTTAAAAAAAAAAAAAAAAAAAGTGAACAAAACGATATCAAGGAAAGACAGCGTATACGCTTAAAACAGTATTAAAAGAATTAATGGCCAAGAACAAAAATAACCTAAAAATACATACTATAGACAATGTACGATTTGTTAATAATGTTTCTGTGGTTCGTACTGCTTTAAAATAAATAAATACGAGATGTAGGTACTTTTTGACGAATATTAGGAAGGAAAAAGGTGTATGTTTTCCTACGAATCAAATGAACTGTTGAGATTTCTTGTTTCTTCATCGTATACGCAAAATTTGATTACAATGAAGTTAACCTCGTCGTTTTTTAATAAAGACAAAATTTAATTTTCAAAAACATCGACCAATGCGTCGTAGGAATTATATTTCCTCGATTTTTCTATCAAATGTGAACATTCGCAATTTGAATTCTTTTAATATTCGCATCTGTTATTTTTCAGTTTCAATTGACCGTACGTGCAGCTACTTTTGTGTCGTTGTCATTCACTTTTTATTTGTTTAGTTTACGGTAATTTTTAATTTTTTTTTCTTTTCTTCTATTTTGCCTATAATTTTTTAACACCATTTAAATTTTATCAACTCTGTTCACATTACGGCTGTTCCTGCCATATTTGTACATTAACTGAATCACATTTAATTTTTAAAACTGTTCTCAGTATTTTATATTTCATTCGAACTGTTATTTAAACTATTGTCGCTTAGCCCAGCTCTCTCCTATAGATATGTGTATAATACATGTATGTATAAAAATATAATAAATAAGAAAGTACGAAATATTTTAAGAAAAATTGTCAGATATTTTTTGTAGATTATAAAAAAAAGTTATAAACTATATATTTAGTACGTAACGAAACGATACCTCGAACTGAAGGATACAATGTAAAAAAAAGCATTACGAACCCAAATAGGCTACTAAATTTAATGTAAACAGAAAAGTTGGTCACCCTCAGATGAAATAGCTAATTCGAGAAAAAACTTCAACGTCGACAATTTATTCTCATTTTATCGATGATGAATTCATAAAACTGTAAATAAATTCCGCTGCAGAAAGTTAACTCATGTCATAAGAATTTTTTTTTCAAAGCTAAGTTTGCTTTAACTATTGCTAGAATTGAAAAAGCAGTAACATCTAGAAAATTTTTTGAATGGTTGTCGGTTTATATTTTTCATTCACCTGAAATCGAGGAAAGCACCAGCAAATTTGGTATAGTGTAGTTTAAAATAAGCAATTCCAAGTATCACACATTGATAGCTGCAAAAAATAGGCAACTCCGTTTTTTAAATGTAAGAGGAAAAAGAAGAAGAAAAAAATTATATTTGTCCAGTTTGGAGTTTAAAAATTAAAATCAGATAAAATGTTCGCTGCGATTATTTTCTTTTAGCAACTTCATTTCTGTATTATCTCATATTTAGTTTTACTTTCCTTCCACTAAAGATCATGTTATATAAGTAATCTCTGATAATTTATTCGTTTAAAACTATCTGAGGCTAAAACAGATTTTAACTCTAATAAATAATCTTTTCTACAACTCTGAATCTTTAAAATACTGTAACTTTTTTGAATTATTTTGAACTTATCTCTTTTGGCCTTTGAGACATTAATTAGTAAAGACCGCTGATATAGACAATTACTGCATATGAAAAACCACAGACATTTTAATTTAGAAACGTGTCATAATTAGTATTAATTTATTCATTAGATCTAATTCGAATAACTCAATTTACCCTCAGACTTCTAATACGTTTACTGAAAGTAAATTTAATTATCTGTTTACTCTCCTCCCCATAAAGGAAACTACTAGTTACAACAAAAATACCAACAAATGCACTAAGAGAAAGCAATGTCATATTATCGATTTATACGGCACTGTTTAATGCGCGTTACTTAATCTACCTTCTAATAACATCATTTAGCACATACGTAATGCCATAAATACATACTGTTTCATATTTTTCTATTAAATTATGCAGAATTTATTTCGCACGATGTTATTAAATCAATTGATCATATTAAAATTTTTGTAAATCAATGAACCGAAAATAACTGCTTTCTTTCTTCAAAATAATACGAAAAAATAAAATATCGAAAGTTTTACAAATTTTTTATTTTACATGATACGAGGCGCGGCGATTAAATAACGGGACTGTGTGGTTTATTATAAATATTACCGAAAAACGTTTTTTCACCTTCAATATACTTCCATTCCCGATCTATATACAAAGTTATACGTTTCTTTCGTTGTTCAAAGTAGTGCTGGAATTTTCTTTTTGTGTACGCTTCTAGTATGTCTGACGTTTTCTGTTTGATCTCCCCCATCGATTCAAAACGATTATCTTTCAGCACCGACTTCACTTAAGGAAAGAGAAAATATTCGTTTCGCCCGCCACCTTAATAGAAGTCCAATAAACAAAGTACTCTCGGTATTTAATCGCTGCACCTCGTATGCTTTTATTGAAGAACCGTCTTAATCAAATTATACCAACTTGATTACAGAGAATAGCACTCAGCTATGTCCAGTACCCAAAATACAAGTAAAGTTAATTATAAATTAAAGGAATAGAATTTCATACATTTCCACATCAGATATGAAATATCATCAACTTTCTTCAGACCCGAAAGATGGTATTAAAATTTCATTATCATCATCTTTGACAAAATGTATAATAAATAAAAATACGTAATGTTCCTGTGATACGAAAATAATCGCACGTACACAAGATGATATTTTATACATATACAAAATAGTAAATTAATGTAGTGGAAACCACAGCTATTATTAAATAAAAAAGATTTAATCTGAAAACTTAGATGATTTTAATTGAAAATATTATAATTAATGTATGAAATTTTATAACTGATATCAATTTTCAGAACATCCTTCATTATATGTAAGAAACGCAAAAAGATAATAAAAACAGGTATTCATTCAATGTGAGAGCTATCAGTAAAATAAAATTTAACACCAATTTTTTAAGTTTTGACAATTATTTACACAAAATTGAAAAGTAAACCTAGTATTATAACTATTAGCCTTCAGGTTCTGAATGTAATACATAGACACGTGTTTGCAATTGAAATTATAAATTCTACAAAATCTCGTTAAATTATTATTTTATTATTCGAATTATCAGTAATTGGTAAATTCAGCAACAATAATTCTCAGTCGAAAGATGGTGAAAATTATAATCATCATTTAATACGAATAATAAAACATTTAATTCACGGGAAAAAAAAATAATTTGAAATAAATACCGTATTAAACAATGGAAATGTAATTATAATTTAAATATGCTTCCAACATAAATCATTTGATACTTGATGAAATATAAACAAGGACAACATACACCTGGTCCAGAAACTAAGGGAACGGACCCCAGACCTAACTATATCTAACACAAAAATTTACCATTTGTAAATAATTATGATTTTCAACGTGTAAATCGCGACAGTCTTTCTCGAAAGTAAATAATAAAAAAACAAAAACAAAACCTTCAAAGACTTTTTCTTAATATAATAAATAATTAACAAGTAATTAGATTAAATCGTGTTCTAATAAGAAGAACATATAAATAATTTCATTGACTTTTTTCTTTAGAATTAAAAGTGAAACTAATAAGAGAACATTTAATGTTCGTTTTCGAACGATACAATACTCATGAACAATTACAACTGAAGCTAATGAACTATTGATATTTCAAATTATTAATATTACTCAAATAAAAACTGAAGACAGGCAACTGGTATTCTACAAATCTAATTAACACTATGTATATACATAATAATAATAATAATAATAAAAGGTGACTCAGCCAGCCCTTCAAAGATTAAAACAAATACGTAAGTAAACAAACAAAAACTAAATAAAGAAACAGTACATAAACATTATTAAGTTAATTTGTTCATCAGACCAAAATGTAGATAATTTAAAAACAAACAAAAATTTATTTATTTATACATACATACGTACATATACATGTATACATGTATACACACCCACACCCACACATATATAAAAAACATGGCAGAACAAAATCGCAATTTAACACATTTCCATATCAGATATGAAATATCATCAACTTTCTTCAGACCCGAAAGATGGTATTAAAATTTCATTATCATCATCTTTGACAAAATGTGTAATAAATAAAAATACGTAACGTTCCTGTGATACTGAAACAATCGCACATACACAAGATGATATTTTATACATATACAAAATAGTAAATTAATATATCGGAAACCACAGTTATTATTAAATGAAAAAAAAAAAAAGGTTTAATCTGAAAATTCAGACGATTTTAATTGAGAATACTATAATTAATGTATGAAATTTTATAATCGATCATAACATCCTTCATTATATATAAGAAACGCAAAAAGATAATAAAAACATGTATTCATTCAATGTGAGAGCTATCAGTAAAATAAAATTTAACATCAATTTTTTAAGTTTTGACAATTATTTACACAAAATTGGAAAGTAAACCTAGTTATATAACTATTAGCCTTTAGATTCTTAATGTAACACATAGATACGTGTTTGTAATTAAAATTATAAATTCCACAAAATCTCATTAAATTATTATATTATTCGAATTATCAGTAATTGGTAAATTCAGCAACAACAGTTCTCAGTCGAAAGATGGTGAAAATTACAATCATCATTTAATACGAATAATAAAATAATTAATTCACGAAAAAAAGAAAAATAAGTACCTTATTAAACATTGCAAACGTAATTATAATTTAAATATGTTTCCAACATAAAGCATTTGATACTTGATGAAATATAAACAAGGACAAATGCATCTGGTCCAGAAACTAAGGGAACGGAACCCAGATTTAATTATATCTGACACAAAAATTTACCATTTGTAAATAACTATAATTTTCAACGTGTGAATCGCGAGTCTTACTCGGAAGTAAATAATAAAAAAACAAAAACATAACATTCAAAGACTTTTTCTTAATAGGGAAGATCTTTTTCCCTCACTAACAGCAAAACTTATTTTTACGCTTTAATACTCTAACGATGCATCTTACATACCAGACTAATGAAAACATGTGCTACCTGAAAAGAAAGTACAAATTCCACAAATCGATTTTAAAGTGTACTTAATGAAATCAAACCAGAATCATTTCAGGAAAAACTGTTGTATAACATCCCACTTTAAAAAAGAAAAAATAAATATTCATAGGGAAAAAATTATTTTGTTACTTAATCTTATTTAAAATTAATAAAAGAACAACTACGATGAAACTGGAAAGAATGAACGTACTATTATAATTCGAAAGAATTATAATTATTCTAATCAAAATAGATTTAATAATACAGCGCTACAATGATTGTTACTAGATTTTGTATACATCGAAATATTGATTATGAAATGAAACTCAAAATCTTATAACAAAATTAAAATTCTTCAGGGACTTTCGGTCCATAAATTGTAGTATAACATTTAGAAAATTAATCACGCAATTGCTGAAAGTTTAATATGTATCATAAAAGTCCTAACACGGTATAAAAATTGAAAAAATTACCCTAATGGCCCGTAATTTCGTAACAAAATATCTAGCTAAAAAAAACAACAATAAAAAAAAGAAAAAATATACACAAGAATCACGTGTATTATTTTTAAATCAGCTGCATGATGACAAATGTTAACAAATCACGTTTCACATAAAAAAAATTGTTACTCAATTACCCACATAAATATAATTTTAACAAATGCACTGGAAATATAACTATTGAAGTTGTTAGCTACTATTAAATTCAATCATTTAGACGTCAATTACAATAAACAGACTAGAAAAACTGACACCGATGAGCAAGAATTTCGTAACTTCAATAAATTGAAGTAAAATAAAAAGAAGAGTCTACACGCTTCGTACAAATGAAAACTTCGAACCCGCTAGGGACAAAAAAAAAAACTCTAGTAATTTTAAAACTTATGTCTCACAAAAATGAGTTTATAGTAATGCAGTCTTAATAAATTACAATTATAAAATCTAAAATGCAATGTATAATATGTAACCTAAAGTAAATATTTAAAATTATATACCCTTAGAGATCAGGTCATCTATGCTTTTTCCTTTTAATTCTGAAACAATTTTTTCCAGCCTGGAACTGTCATATTCAATACCGACCGATGATAAAATTTTCTCTAAATCCGTATTTGTGGGCTCTTTACCACTAAGCGTCCCAAGAACGTAGGCAGCAAGGTATCTCATGACGAACTTTTTACGCTACGTGAATTTATAAAAAAATTTTAATAACACGTTATTTAATAACTCGCTATTTATAAATTCAACAAAACCCCGATAATAATAGACGAACTACGAACATCAGAATTTAAACTTTCACCACGTTATTTTGATCAGACGAAAGATGGTGATAAAATTTAAGTAACATCATATGTTACGTAGCGTTATAATACAAAATTTCATAAATTATTTATTCGCACAATTGCACAAGCACAGAACTTTCATCCTTGCAATCGCATAAAATTATTTGAAAAATTACAGAATACCTAAACTTTCAACTAAATTTTCATTACGAAACATAAATTTAAACTTCTTTATAATAAGAAAAATTCAAACTTTTTAAAATTAATATTTTATACTAAAGTTTTAATATTTTTAAAAAATTCGATACTTACTGTTATTTATTCTCCTAAAACACGAGAACACGAAAAACTTCACGTGCGGTTCTATTACCAAAATACAAAAGACAGGTTATAAGATTAAACGTTGCAAAATGGTAAAGAATCAAATCATACACATTCTGTTCATTATTGCCGGGGTATGATTCAAATTAAAATTCACTATTTATAACTTAATTTTTTGGTCAAAAATTAAAAAGCATGATTTTAAAAATAATCATAATTTAATGAATTTTATTATTTAAATTACATATTTTATCTGATGTATGTAATTCATAATTTTTTATTGAATGTACTGTGTAAAAAACGTCAAAAAATAAAATTAAAACTTTAATTAAAAAACTATATATAAAAAATAGCATTAAAAATATAAGCTTATTTAACAATTATAATCAGCAATGGCTGATTTGATTTTTTTTTCTTTTTTGTGTTATATTTATCACGAAAATTAGTACTTTAACGTTATCATATTGAATAATATCAGTATTTTTATTTCTACTAATTTTTCAAAATTCTACTGAACTTTATAATAATATATTAATTTTACCGCGAAGAATGCAAAGTCCAGCTTAAAATCCGAATAATAATACGACTTAAGCTTAGCATAATTTATGAGATTGAATGAATAATATAGTTTAAGCTTTCGGCTTTTAGCTGTTTAAATTTTAAATGTGGCTTAGGCTTTTAGCTGTCAGCTATGAAAATTTAATACGGCATTCGGATTAAACTTGTGATATTTCAAAAATTTTATTAACCTTTTGGCTTATGGAATGAATTTAATGAAAGCCTATTTAAACTATTCATTATATTTCTTTTATTATGCATTAACCTATTAAAGATTGTGATTGAAATTTCAATCCTTCTTTTATATACTAAAATAAAATTTTTCAAAAATCCTTTACATGAGCTTTATTGATTTAAGGTTTGGTTTTGATAGAAAACTGCTGGAGCTCAATTATGGTCGTCAACATTATGATCAAAAATATTTACGTCAACTAACTTCTTATTTCTTAATATTTTTCATTGCAATATATTATTAAACGTTTTTTCATTCTTCTTTTCTTTTATTTTATACTTTATTACGGCATAACAATAGGGCTCGTTGCCCCTTGCAGCGAGGAATGTGTAATGTGCTTTCTGACTTTTAAATGCAACATTGCCATTGCAGCGTGAAGTAGTCGAAAGAGGAGAATGAGGCGAGCGAGGAAAATTTCGTGCATTTTAAGTTTTTCACATATTTGATATAATAGTTGTCTTTTATGTTACATTTCTTTGCCATTTTTAATTTATATATATGTATATATTTTTTAAATACTCGTCCCTTTTTTTTATTTAATTTCTATATAATGGAAAAACTAATTGAAATGGTTAGGAATTGTGAATTTTTACACAATACAGAACACAAAATAGATTTTAAAAATGTAAATATGAAAGATGATATTTGGTCTGTAATAACACAAAAACTTGAAATAAAAAATAGTTAATTGTTTTTCGTCTGCATTTAAACTTTACACGCGGTTTTAAAGTCTGTTGTTTTGAATTTTATTATTACATAGAAGAATTGAAATATCATTTAGAAAGTTTTTATTAATATTATAATTTATTTTTATAAAGAAAATTTTGAACTTCAGAAAAATGTCTATTAAAATTTAATAATGTAAAGTGATTAAATTAAAAGCGATAACTACATTGCGGTATTTTAATTCGAATATTAAGTCAATCAATTTACAATTAATTATAAAATCCAACCTAAAAACTAAAAAGTATTATACTCAGTGGCGAAGCGTTGGAGGGGCCGAGGGGGCCATGGCCCCGGGCGGCATACGAAACGGGGCGGCGGCGAGCACCTCGATTTTTTAATTCAAATATCAAAAAAAATCCATATATATATACATATATATATATATAAATGAAACGGCGTATGTTTATGGCCGCAAAACTTGAAAAGTAGTAGATAGATTGACTTGAAATTTTTACACAACTTTGCATTTCTATATGTGTAAGAGTGTTTGTATAATTTCTTTATCCCTAAGTTTCTCCGGAAACGGAAAATTCTAAGCGTTTTAAGGGACGCGATCTACGATTTGTTTTCGGCATTATAGTGAAGAATTTCAGAAAAACGTATTGTGGCTGTATATGCGGGAGGCTCTGTAATTGCATAAGCGTGTGTAAATTAAGTACGCGGCGACAATTTACAATCAGTGATGAGATGAGTGACGGAGAATATACATATATGGATGGGAGAGAGAGAAAGTGTGCAAAAACAGTTTTGTTGAAAAGAACCGATCATCATCGTTGACCTGCTAGAAGAAAAAAAAAAAACGTTTTTTATGACACTGTTCGTGATTTTGATGGGTAAAGTGCAGACAGGCAGGGTAATCGCCGCTCTGAATAACATTAAGATTTTTTTAGAAACATCGATGGCGCTATTTTTTATTAATTGTTAGTAGTGTACTCGGTATTCGGTTAGAGATAGTCGTGAGAGACATGATTTTATAAAAACCGGCAGTGATTCGAGAAAATCGACGAGATGACGAGTGTAATAAACCGAAGTTAGATTTACGATACCACGTGTTTGATTACGAGATTTTATTTTACATACATACTTATTTCATCTAATATTATAGAATTTGCCGGGTGTAAAGTACCGAAGTTTTTCTTATGTAGATATTATAGAAATTGTTACTATTCCATCTCTCACCGTTCTTCATTTTCTTTTCATTCGCCTAATAGGTAAGTAATTAAGTTCAATTAAATTTATTTAAATAGATAAGTAAGTGCTTACTTGTCAAATTTTATTTGTAAAGGTGATATTTCTGTACAAATGCACAAAAATAGTTGGTCAAATATTATACAAGTTGTAACTATTCATTTTCCGATATATATAGTAGTTTTTATGCACAAAAATGAACAATAAATAACAATTTGTAACATTGTCAAACATGGCTTCTATGTGACGATGATCTCAACTCGACGCCATTTTAGAAACATTAACCTAATTCTATACAAATTGCATCTCTATCGCACAAGCTTATGCGTTAGAACAGGACCACAGCCGTCTAGCTTTACCAAATTGCATTTATTGGTTTCAAACGATTTAATTAGAATATTTTTGCAAAAACCATAAAAAGGTGGGTTTTTATGTATCAGGAGTGAAAACTATCTATTTTAGGTGCTTGCGCTTTAATCTTTTCTTTATGATGTGATAAAAGTTTTCTATTTTTGAACGTAATATGGCGACTAGGAATTATAAGATTGCTATTAAGTGAAATTAAAAATATTTTTGTACACAAAAACAAAAACAAATGCTGTAATTTTAATGATTAGGTATTGCTTACGATTTTTTTTACTTTACTTTTAAGTTGCAGCACATTCTGAAGGCTTAGAATTATATTTTACGTATTTTGTTTATAGTATTTCCAATGATCATGTTGTAAAAATCGATAGTATTCTTATTGCTTTACATTCTGCTATAAACTGAAATCAAACATTTTTTAAGGTTATGTGATACTTTTGAGTCATGTTACATCAAACCACAGGCGCGGATTAAGGATTTACAGGGCACGGGACTAATCTTGAATAAGGGGGGCCCCTTTCGAAGAAAAAAAAGTAAAAAAACTCATTATGATACATGTGCAATACATCGGCAGTAAAAGTTTGCCATAAAATTGTTTTTTTTTTTATATATATAAACAATTTTTTTTTTTTTCTTTTGTAGCACATCTCTAACTAAATATGAAAAGGACAAAAGAAAGTGGAGCATATTATCGGAATAAGAAGAAAGAAAAGGAGGAGAATATCAAGAAGAATGAAGGAACTATATTGAAGTTTGTGAAACTTTCAGAGACGCCAGAGTGTACGCCAGCTTTGCTAGAGGCTACGCCAGGACCTTCAAGTGTGAGTTCTTCAGAGATTAGTGTTGTTCGAAACCAAGAAGTAGCTCAAATAGAACAAATAGCCGATATTGACGACTTGCAACCTTTGATTGATAGTACGAATTTGTCAGATTCAAATAGCTCTGCTGTGATTGCTGAAATTCCAACACCCAAACAAAATATTGATTTCAGCGACATTGGGAAATGGCTTGAAAGTATAGATTCAAACATAAGGTTGCTATTGATATAGAGAGGTCCTGAAATTGTTCAACACATGAATACAGATTTCTCTGAAGAGCCAACAGTATCACGCACGGTTCAGTCAGACATGGACTCTACAATATCAAAAGTATTATCGAGGAGACGGTTGACTAGAGATTGGTTTTACCGGATATGCCAAACGGCGAAAAAGTTTTACGCTCTTGGATGGCATATTCTCCTTCGAAAGCTTCATTGTTTTGCTTTTGTTGTCGTTTATTTGAAAATGCTAATCCATCAAATGCGTCGAAATTTTACTCCATCGACGGATTTAATACTTGGTGGAAATTCATCCCAAGTTGGTCAATCATGAATTAAGTGCTCAACATAACGGAAACTTTTGCAAATGGAAGGAGTTGGAAAAGAGGCTTCGAAAAGAACAATTAATTGATAAAAAGGAACAAGAAATATTGGCAAAGGAAACCAAAAAATTACATGAAATTCGGACAAGAATGATTGATATTATACAATTTCTGGCAAAACAAAATTTGGCGTTAAGTGGCCACAGGAAAGATGACATAAGTGCTAACAGAGGAAACTTTTTAGAATTGGTGCATCTTCTAGCAAAGTACGATCCTGTTCTCAGAGAGCATTTAGTAAGGATAAAAATAGGCCAAAACATTTCTCTCACTTATATGTCACCTCAAATTCAAAATGAGTTCATAGAAATTTTAGGAAAAAAGTTCGCCAAGTAATTATAGCTCGTGTCCAAAAGGCTAAATATTATTCCGTGATCTTTGACAGCACCCCGGATATTTCCCATAAAGATCAAACAAGCCAAGTATTACGATATGTGATAATTGAAAACCAGGAGGTTAGAGTAGAGGAATCTTTTATAGATTTCATCGAAACGAAAACCAAAACTGCGGAAGGTATAAGTGACACGATAGTAAGCAAACTTAAGGCTGATCGGCTCGACATCATGAACTGTAGAGGGCAAGCTTACGATAATGATGCCACGATGGCTGGATGCCACACAGGTGTGCAACAGCGGATAAAGGATATCAATCCCAATGCTGAATTTGTTCCTTGCTTAAACCATTCACTAAACCTAGTTTGCCTACATGCAGCTTCAGAGGAGGTAAATTCGGTAACTTTCTTTGGTACGCTAGAACGCTGCTACGCTTTTTTTTCTACGTCGACACATCGGTGGGAAGTTCTTCTTTCAGCCACAGGAAAAAGTTTGAAGAGGGTTCAGGACACACGTTGGAGCGCTAGAGGCGATGCTGTAAATTCCATTAGACATCATTACAAAGAAACTTTAACTGCACTGGAAAAACTGATGGAAACGAAAGAAAGCTTGAACACACGGACAGATGTAGGAAGTTTATTAGTCGCTATGCAATCATATTCGTTTTTATGTTACTTAGGCTTCTGGCAACCGGTACTGCGTGAAGTCAATGATGCTCAAAATTATTTTCAAACAGAGGGACTAAATATACATCAATGTGCTTAGAAAATAAGTGCTTTACAGACTGTATTGGAAGAAAAGCGAGAGGAATTCGTGGATGACGCTTTAAGATATGCCAAAAGTTTATGTGAAGAGCTTGAAATTTCTTTTGAACCCCCAAGGCGAATCAGGAGGAAGCATATATTTGGCGACGGAAGTAGAGGTGTTGAGATATCATTCAAAGATGACTTGAGGCGAACAATGTTTTCTTCAATAGACGGAGTAATTGCTGAAATTCGAGAAAGATTCCAACAGCTGCAGAATCTAGCGCAAAAATATGATTTTTTAAGATCTGCAGTGATATTGAGCGTGGACGAACTTAACTTAGATCGAGCTCTTCAAGACATTAATAAAAAACAATTTCAACTTGAGCGCATACGTTTACGAGCTTTTGTGTAAAAAAAAGCTCACTAATTGTAAGTCCGGCTCTCTAGTTTTATTAAAATATATTATCGTGTCCAAATTTGAAGATGGCTTACCAAACATTGTCATAATGCTGAGAATTTTTTTAACATCTGCCATCAGTAATGCCAGTTGCGGGAGAAGCTTCTCTAAACTAAAGTTAATCAAAAATTATCTCAGATCGACTATATCCACGTTGAGGCTATCAAATTTAGCTATTCCGGCAATTGAACATGACATACATATTGATATTGATAATTGTATAAAAGATTTCGCTATGAAAAAAACACGTAAAATACATTTTTAATTAATAAAAAAATTTAAAGCTGCTTTATTTGACTTTTACTAATTTTTGTGACTAATAATTAATATAGAGGGGGCGGCAAATTTCCGGTCGACCCCAGGCGGCGAAAGCCTTTGCTACGCCACTGATTATACTTTAGTAAAACACTAATTCATTTTTTTACAAAATATTTAATATTGACTCTACATAAATATATAAATGCATTATTAGGTCTTATATAAAGTGATACAAAAGTTTGGAGCAAGTTCAGCATTATTTATAAATCTAATATGAATGGGCGTCGCCAGCGGGGGGCAGGGGGGCGCAGCTGCCCCCCCCCCCGGAGCCTTGAAACTTTTTAATCAACTGACCATAACGAGTATTTATACGCGCGTAATCATGAATAATTTGCCAGAAACCCACAAGAATTATGTTTTAATTAAGATTTTATTCTTTTTTAATAAAATATTAAGCCTTTACAACTTATAAATTTCATTTTTTTTATAACTCATATTCATTTTCTACCAAGAAGAAGCAGGAGTTCCGACGTTCGCCACCGCATTTCACTTCTTCTTGGTTTTTTGTTCCCATATCCCGCCGGTCCGAGTGGTTTCTTTTTTCGGTTGGATTTGCTTTGCTCTGCCTCATTTGGTTTGGCTTATCTTGGTCTGGTGCCCGGGGCCTTGCCCTCCGATGTATCCTCCGGATAGGTTTCGAGTGGGTCCTCAGGTGAGATTTGCTGTCAACTTTTAGGCGGGGTTCCGGTCATTTTCACTCATCGGGCTAGGTGTACTGTCATTTTTGGGTGAGGATTTCAAGCAATTTTCAGGTAGTTTCTAGTCCATTTTCAGGTAATTCAAATATTTTTTTATATTTTTGTTTTGTTCGGTTGGTTGTTCTTTGCGTTTCCCTTGTGGGATTTTCGTTAGCGCTTCTTTTTCGATTTTTTGCCGCTCTTTGTGTACGCTTCTGTATTTATTTTTATTTTTATAAGTTGTTATCTGTTTTTATTTCCCTCTTGTCCCAACTGTGACCCGATGTGTTTTTTTTTTTGTGTTCCTTTTATATATTTTTTTTTACCTTTTTTTCTTTAGGGGGGGGGGGGGGGGCTCGTCAACCAAGGACCTTTACCCAGAAACAAAAGGTAAGGAAAGAAGTCGGTTATATTTTGATCCGATCAGAAATTTTAACTAAGAAGGAACAAATAGCAGAAATAATTAGTGAGGAAGGAAAGGGCAGGATATAGGAAGCACAATAAGGGGTAGGAAGTCCAAACTTAAGCAAATAAGAATATAAGGCAGAACGCTCCACGGAGAGGGATGAACATTGGAAGAACACATGATCGGCGCAAATAATTGCATCATCCGGATGGAGAGGACAGTGTGGAGAAGAAATCAAGGAGAAACGAAATCTGGAGGAAGGCAGCAAAGAATGGCCAAAGCGCATGCGAACAATGGAAACAACATCAGAACGACGAAGGGAGGGATGCAAAAGAAACCATGAATATGAAGGAAGAGTAGGCTGGACTGACAGGTAAAAGGAACAACTGTTGGAAAAAGAAGAAAAATAGGTATCCGACCAAAATCGGATATGAAAGCTTTTACAAATTGATAGAAGGTTATCGGATGGAATTTTTAAAAAAAAAAGACTAGAGGAAGCAGCAGCAGCCCGAGGCAAGGAATCAGCCGCTTCATTGCCAAATATGCCCGAGTGGTCAGGTACTCACAGCAGATCAATATTCACTGAATGGAGATAGGAAAGATTGTGAATGAGTGAACGTATACGGAGGATAACAAAGTCACACGAATGATCAGGAAGGGGAGAGGATATGGCCTGAAGGGCGCTCAAAGAGTCAGAGATAATTAAAAATTTAGAGGAAAATTGATTCGATGAAATGAAAATAATAGAGCGAAGGATAGCCAACAACTCGGCTGTGAATATGGAACAGAAATACGGAAGGCGAAAAGATTCTAAGAGGTTAAGATCAGGAAGGATGAAGGAAGCACCAACACCACCAGGCCCCCTCGAACCATCCGTGTAAATGGTAACATGAGAGGGAAATAGGGAATTGATAGTGCTGTAAAATACCTGTTTAATTACGGCTTGGGGGAGATTTTTTGCAAATGAGGGGAGGATAAATACCTTAGGAGGATGACAGATGTCAGCGAAGTCGAAGGAAAAATAAGGGAGATTATTGAACGAGATAATATACGGCCAAAATGAACCGAGACGATGTGAAATAAAAGCCAGAATATGGGTTTTGCTGGAAGTGAAGCGCCAGCTGTTATAAATCGAAAGGTAAGACTGAACAAGGGTAGAGGATGCGAGAGGAAGACGTTTAACAAGGAAACGATAGCCTAAATAAGATCGACGAATGGATAGGGGTGACGAATTGGATTCAGCAAGAATAGCAGGGGTTGGAGAGGATTTAAGAGCGCCAAGGCAGAGACGAAGGCAAGAATTTTGAATTACATCTAGTTTGGAAAGACGTGTCTTGGACGCACTGCTATAAATAAAAGAACAATAATCAAATTTGGAACGGATAATAGATTTGTAAAGAGAAATAAGAATATAGGGATCGCCACCCCATTTAGTTGGCGTCAGGGCTTTCAGCAAGTTTAACCTTTTAATAGTGGAAGCAGAAAGTTATTTGATGTGTTCAGAGAAGGATAAACGACTATCAAGAAAGACACCGAGATAACAAAAGCAATTAACACGGGAAAGAGATACATTGTTTAAGGATAGGTTGACCAAAGCAGGGTTATAGGGACGGAGGGTAAAAATAGTATAAGAAGACTTAGAGGGAGAAATTGAAAGATTAATTAAGGAGAAAGAATGTTCCAGCACAATGAGCGACGAACTGACTGCTTCATAAGCTGCTAAAATTTTTTTTACCTTTTCTCTCATATGTTTTTATATTTTTTTATCTATCTGTTATTATGCGTTTCGTCGGGTTTTCCTGTTTGGAGGTAGGTTTTCTGGTTTGATTTGGGTTTTTCATGATTCCTGATTCTTATTTAATTGTTATTGTCGATCGCAATTTTCGTTACTTCAGTTTGCTTCTGATGATGGCCAGTGTAAGCTGGTCGAAACGTTAAGCGAATAAATATCTTTTTAAAAGCACAGTTGTTTCCGAAAATTATTTATTATGTATACAGCTTTGTTAACACGGAAACTTACATTAAAATGAAAACAAACGATTGAAGATAAAAATTCGATAATTTATTCGCACACTAATATTTCCTCGCTCAGCGAACTCGTTACAATGAGCAGTCGAAAAAAACACATTTTACATTCCACATTTCTCGCTGCAATGGGCAATGGGCCTAACAAACTGGTTTTAAAAGGTTTTATCAGCTAGCCTAAGTATAGATGAATGACTCCAACGACTGTACGAAATCCAATGCAGTTTCAATTTTCGTTACCAATCGGAGCTGCTCTGAAATTTTTATTTCCTATTATTCCCTTTCAAACCACTTATTTGACCCTGAAACCATCCTCGGAGTCTTAGATAATTTGGGCGAAACACCCAACATTCTGGGCGGGGATTTTAATGTTTTAAATAGATGTTGGGAATGTAGTGAGAATGACAGACAAGGTTGGACAGTGATGAATATCATGTCTAATTCATCACTTTGTCTCCTTAACCATTGTTCGGCTACTAAATTCGGGAATCCACAATTTTCAAATAATCCAGTAGATTTAACGTTAGTTTCAAATGATATTTTCCTGGATTGTTCTCGGAGAGTGCTCCCTATTTCACTGGGTAGCACTCATTTTCTCATCGTTATTGACATTGGTTTAGAGTCTCCCAACTCTACTGCCTCTGACCCACCTTGCTTAGATGATAATATCTTACGATGGAAACTCGCAAAGAACGATTGGAATAGATTTCAAAATGTACTGGACTTAGGCATTCGTGAAGTCAATATCATAGCTGACCCTATGGATAAATATAATCCATTCTGACGGCTTTACAAGAATCAACCCAATGAGCGGCCCTATATAAAGGGAAAACGCAATCTAAGCCCTGGTGGAATAGTGAGTGCGAATTAATAATTAGAAACTGTAATGAGACTTTGAGAAAATTTCAGTTAGAAGGCTCCATATAATCATATGTAGAATATAAAAAAGTTACTGTTGAAACACGTACACTTTTATTAAATCAAGCAAAAAAGCTTCTTGTAGAAAATTTAATAGGAATACGTCTTTAAAGGAAGTTTGGTTTTTAGCTAAATGGTTTAAGGACAATAGTATACCGAGTAATGTCACAGGTAATGCGAATTGGTTTTATGATTTTGTTGGTTTGGTGTTTTCCTCCATACGTGTCTACGCCTGATGAGTTGAAAATTAATCAGGCGCAACAAACTCACACGGCGGAAAATCATTTTTTGCCACAACCTATCTCTTATGCGGAACTCTTTGTCCCATTAAATAAGAATGATTCAGCACCTGGCATAAATGGGGTAACATATTCTGTTCTTAAGAACATGTCTGAAAATGCCAAAATTATTCTTATTGGCATCCTTAATGGTTTGATGCAACAGGGTTTGGTTCCGGATGCATGTTAATAGCTGTTCAAAGTTTTCGTTTCTTTTCTATTTTTAAGTAAACTCTATATTTTCATTAAAGATTTATTTGTTCTATTCAGTTTTCCTTTTGCGGTGGGTGGGTGGGGGGGGGGGGGTGATTGAAATTCCTGTTGCAGTATTTTTTAATTTCGATGCAATTCATATTTCTAGAATTTTCTATCGAAATTTATTTTTAACTGCGTATTCGAATGTTTTCTACAGAATTATGACGTATCGTTTCCAGGAAATCTACCAAGTCGTATTGCTCGCGGCAGAGCGCCGCCATGGCTACCCATTCGTATGTTCTAACTGTACACACACAGGCATAGTGTTCACAGCAGCTGTTATATTTAAAACCCGAATGCACACCCAAGACTACACTTGGAACTGACTGTAAATGTTTGATTTATCGATATATGTACAAATGAAGTTCCGCCTGTATGTCTGTATACTAACGAGCGCGCATATAATGATTTGATAGCGGTCGGTTATCCTGCTTCTCGCAATATATCGCGTTATCATCTAAGCAGATTGGTTTGATAAAACCATTATATTTTTTCGTATATTGTACGGTTTTCGTAAATTATTATTCCACTTATCTTTATCTGATTATTAGACAAACATACACACACAAGTACGGACCACTGTCGCCGCCGATATGACGACAATGGCGGCTGCGCCTATTTACACAGCGGAATCAGTGTATCATTTGGCTGGCGCTCGCACGCAACGCAGCGAGATGCTGTCGAACACTACCACACACGTCATTCAACCGGCTAGATTTACCCTGCTGTTTGCATGTGCAATGTAGCAGCGTCGTCGACACATATGCCTTTTTCGTAGTACCCGTCAGATGAACATACACAGTATCCACAGTCAAACAATATTTGTACTGAAAATCAAAGCAGCAATTATAGCCAGCACTTCCCAGCCTTGCCGCAAAAATAAATGAATATGATAGCGACGAGGAGGTACAAATGTGTCAGAATGAAAGTGATAAAAATAACTGGCAAAAAGTTAAATGTAAAAGAGGAAGAAAACGGCAGTTTATCGCTATCAATAATGGTATAAGCAAACACGTTAAAATAACTCGTCATAGGTATGAGGGCCTTTCAACAGATGAGGAAAGTAGTATTAACGAAGAAAATAATGTAGGTAATACAGAAAAAAGAACCTCTCAAGCTGTCCCTAAGCACCTGTCTATATTTGTTCCAAGATTTTAAAAAAGTGCAAGAAAACGTAGGGCGCATAATTAATAAAACGGACTATTACGCAAAAGCGTTGGCTGATAGAGTAGTTAAGAAAAATGTACTTACTCCGGCAGAATATCGTAAACTAACACGAGAATTTAGAGAACAAAAGTTATATTCCACACCTGTCAAAGGAAACGGGAACATGCTTATAAAGTAGTTATAAGACATTTGCGTCATTAACTACAGTCGCATAGTTTCCAGGTTAGTAACATTCATAATGTAAAACAGCATCAAACCAAAAAAAACCGCTGGCGTTTTTCTTTATAGATCTTGAATCAACTGAACATTGTAGAGAAATTTTTAATTTAAAATCATTCTGTAATACAATAATTAAAGTCGAGTCACCAAATAAAAAACCGTCAATCCCGCAATTTCAAAAATTCTAACAATGGGATCATACTAAAGCCTATTGTACAAGAGCGCCACTTTGTGTTAAATGTGGTGAAGGACACAAGACTTACGAATGTAAAAAGAATCCAAAATCTCCAGCTACGTGCGGTTTGTGTGGGGCATCCCATTCTGCGAATTATAGAGGTTGCGAAATATATCAGCGATTAGTACAAAGCAAAATTGATGTTAAGAATAAAATTATTCAATCTAACAAGCACAGTTATCTGCAGCCAACTGTAAATTATTCAGAAGTATTAAAACCGGCTGCTACAAGTCAACAGAACAATGTCACGACGAACACAAATCATTCTGGAAGTTCCAGCCAAATCTTTAATATAAATCGAACATCAAAGCAATTTGAGGAAAAGAAACAATAGACTTCTTCAGTAAATTTAGCAGAATTCCTTACAGAGTTTAAGGCAATGTTTCGCCAATTAACTGAACAAAACAGCATGGTTCTATCCGTGCTAACCATGTTAGTGCAAAAAATAATTAAATAATGCCCGGCTATATAGGAATAGCTCAGTGGAATGCAAATGGCTTAAAAAATCATGAGGCTGAACTCGAATTATTCCTAAATTCAAACTTAATAGACGTAATCTTAGTCGTTGAAACTCACCTCACTGATAAAGACTATTTCGAAATAAATAATTATATAACATATTCCTGTTCTCACCCGTCGGGGAAATCACCGGGTGGTTCAGCAATATTAATAAAATCTAATATTATACATTATGAAATAAATAATTTTAGGGAGGAGTACCCGCAGAGGACTAGTATTGGAATACAGACGAAGGGTGGTCAACTTGTGTTGTCAGCTGCATACTGTCCCCCGCGACATAAAATATCAGCGGACCAGTTCAGTAAATACATACAGAGACTAGGAAATAAATTCCTGTCAGCTATGGATTGCCAAGCATACAGCGTGGGGCTCCAGGGTAACTACTACCAGGGGACGTGTGTTCAAACAAGCGCTGGAAAGTCACAATGCTAATTACCTATCAACAAGAGAACCAACGCATTGGCCAACTGATAATCGTAAAATACCAGACCTTTTAGATTTTTTTTATCACAAAAGGCACTGCCTGTTATTATGCAGAAATAAATTCTTCTTTTGATCTCTTCTCAGATCACTCTTCAATTGTTTTAACCCTTGGTGATTCAGTTATATGCAGAGAAAAGCTGATATATTTGTATAATCATAAAACAGACTGGGATTCTTTGAGGAATATTTAGACTCCAAATTAGATCAAAAAATCCCATTAAAAAGCCAAACTGACATCGAGAATACCGTGCGGTATCTAACTAGGGAGATCCAAACAACAGCAACTTTGAACACTCCTTCTACTGATATAAACAAAAAAGGGAAAAATTACCCTATTTTAGTTCGTCAGCTTGTTTTAGAAAAAAGAAGGCTCAGGTGAAAATGTTTTCAGACAGGAAATCCATCAGACAAAGAACAACTTAATAATAAAACCAAAGAACTCAAAAAATTATTAGCAGAAATTAAAAATAAAACTTTTAATAATTACTTACTTGAACTCTCGCCATTAACAGCGGATGATTATTCTCTGTGGAAGTGTATAAAAAACATTAAACAACCAAAAAATTGCATTCCTCTGATAAAGCATGGCAACGGGTCTTGGGCGAAAGATCCAAAGCAAAAGGCGAATTTATTTGCCACCTACTTGGCAACAGTTTTTAAGCCGAACTTAACGTCGATGACTTTTTAAAAAATCCTGGCCAGTTATCTTCTCCTATCAAGTCAGCGTCGCCTGAAGAGGTGAAGAGCATACTTAAAACACTGAAAAGGAGAAAGAGTCCCGGTTTTGATTTAATAAGCGCGGAACTATTGAATAGACTTCACCGGAAGACTGTGATGTTGCTGACATTTATATGTAATGTAATACTTCGCCTACATTATTTTCCGGTACAATGGAAGTTCGCGAAAATTATTGATTGCGAAACTGGGCAAAAATCCGCATGCTGTTACGTTTTATTGTTATGTCGAAGGTAATGGAGAAATTAATATTAAATAGATTGCAACCATACCTATATAATACATATAATTCCAGAACATCAATTCGGTTTCTTAAAACAGCATTCCACGGTGAATTAGTTGCACAGAGTGATAAGTGTAATGGAAAAAAGCTTGGTGACAAAAAATGTGTGTACAGCGATATTTCTCGATATCCAACAGGCTTTCGATAAAGTTTGGCATAATGGTCTATTATATAAATTAAAAATAACTAGGTTATATCTCTTATCGAATTCATATCTGCAAAACCGATATTTCCAGGTGCGCTATGAACACACGTTTTCAGAACTATATCCAGTTTTCTAGCAGGAGTACCCCAGGGATCAGTTCTGGGACCCACGCTGAATTTGATGTATACAGCAGACTTTCCTGTAACGGAAAATGTACAGGTATTTACATTTGCTGACGACACGCCATTACTTGCGTCATATTCAGATCCGAAGATAGCAAGTGACAATCTTCAGGGGCTCTTATCGAGGCGGAAAACGCGCATAAGATACTCGACAAAAACTCTCACAGTTCGGTTAAATTACACCAAAAATTTATGAATTATGCACTAGTACTTTCCCTGCAGGAATCAGTTTATTCACTGATGAAAACCAGAACGAAATAGGTTCAGTAGTTCATGAAATTAACGCGTACAGGAAGAAAAATACATTTTTCCATAGATGCACAGCAAATATCAGGCAATTCAGATATGTGTGCATTCTACAGAATTTTTAGAAAATCTAAATTGGAAACAGTGTTAGGCTGATTAATTTGTTTCGAATTTATTTCATTAGAATTTACGATTATTTATGTAGTAGCAAATTATTTTATTAGCATTCAGTCAACATTTAAGCGGTTCGTAATGTACATTTGAAAAGTTCATAGAGGGAAATGCTAACGGGAAGTGTAGAGTGTACCCCTACGATTTCCTCAATCAGCACTTTCAGCCAATTTTGAAATGCAGATTTAGTTTTAGATCAGTTCAGGTTTGTTTTTGTGACTTTTGACGTATTCCCGATTTCTCGACTGGGTGGCCACCTTGAACACTGCCTTAGCAATTTAATAAAATATATATATATATATATATATATATTTGTAATCGGTATAAATATTAAACTTCCGGCAAACATGAAACTTTTGTTTCCTCGATAAAGAATATAAAAAATTCCACCAGAATCTTCCTTCATATTAAACAAAAATTATAAAACGAAAGACTGAACCGTTTACTTCTTTATTTATTAAAGTTCATTTCCACCAGTTACCGATATCTCCAGGACATATTAGACTACTTCAATTTTTGTCCACTAACATTACGACTTTTGGCAGCTTTGTGCACGAGGTTCTCTTTTTTTCCCCATGTAATTTCTTAAACTCTTATTATTATATTATAAAACATTCTGTTATATATTTTTAAGTAAGAGATTTTTTAAAACAAAACATACTTTGTATAATAATTTGTTGAACAATTTTTCTTGCCTTCCTTTGTATAATATACTGTTCTGTTCTGAGTAACAACTTCGGAAACACCTTTCTCAATTATTATTAAATTTTCGAGGTAATTTTTTGTTTCACTAAGTATTTCATGCATTTGAAAACGAATTTAATATAATACTTGCAGCAAAGAATCATTAATTCGAGAGCTCTTCTTCTTCTTAATTGCTCAATCTATATGGATAGAGATTGGTGGACAGCCATGTTCTAAAAGTTCCCGGATAAAGCCATTTTCTTCATTTCTCCGTATTCGTTTGCTTTCACGTCTTCCTTTATTTGTTTTATGTATTTCTGTCTTGGCCTTCCTCTTGGTCTTTTCCCTTCCATGGTTCCTTCTATTATTTGTGTTAGATATTCATTATTTCTATATATATATATATATATGTCCAATCCATTTAGATCTTCTTTCCTTTAATTTCCTTAATAGACTTATTTTCTCTTTAACTTTATCTAATACTTCTTCATTTCTTATTTTTTCTGTCCATGATATTCTCTCCATTGTTCTCCAGCACCACATTTCGAATGCTTCCAGTTGATTGCTCAACCGTTGATTCAAATTCCAAGTTTCTGAGCCATATAGTACTATACTCCATACGAATACTTTAATAATTTTTTTCTTTATTTCTCTTTGAATATTTCTAGATGTCAGGAAGTTTCTTTTTTTCTTGAATGCTAATTTTGCCATTGCTATTCTTTCCTTTATATCTTGATCACTTCTTCCATCTTCTGTTATTATACTTCCCAGATATCTTTGCTTTTTTACCTGTTTTAATTTTTCTCCGTCTATTTTTATATCTATTTCTTTACTACATCTCATTATTGTTGTTTTTTTTCGAGAGCATAGTCTACTAAATAAAAAGAATCACATCACGTAGAACCGGCATGGTTCTCGTTCAACCATGTAAGCTAAGCAACATTGAACGAGATGGAAAATTTGGAGTATTTTAATCGTAATTATTGCTTTTATTAATTCTTAATTGCATAATGAAGTAGTAATTTTGTTAACAATTAAGTAATTAATTATTCAAATAATTTTTAATTGTAAAGTTTAAAGTAAATTTAAATCAAGTGTTCGGTAAATAAGTTTCTTTGAGACCAAACAAATAAAAAATAAATAAATAGATAAAAGTAGTGAAGTTTCTAAATATAATCTGGTTCACCTAAGGGAGGCAATGAAACTCTCATAAAAGATGGTGGTTGTAAGTACACTTTTTTTTTTTAAATTTCTTAGGGAAGAATTATTTATAATTAGAAAATAAATTTGCCGAACAATTTTTAATTGTAAATTGAAAATATAAAATTAAAGGTAGTCCGAAATAAAAGATTATGCACGCAATGTTCAATTCAAAGTGAATCTTTTACTACGTAGCAGACTCATCATATTGTCCTCCTTCCCATTTGGATAAAATTGTGATTAAAAGTAAAGTTACTATACATTAGTTTTAATTAATAGTTTATTCTGTTGTACTCCTACCTATTTTTTTCGTTCTTCTTTCACGTTATTCGTTCTTACTATTATTATTATAAACATTATTCTTATTATTATCATTTTTATGATTATTAAGCCACGTCTGAACATTATCTGTACCATTTTCGCCTCGCTATCGTTGCCTAATTTCCACCATCAATTCCGATGACAATTTTTTTATATTTCTTATTCGTTCGTTTATTTAATGCTGTCCGTTGCTTAATTATTTAACTCTGAACTGAAGTGCATTTTCCATCGCTGTCTTACGTCTATCATCCCTTAATCTCTGTCTATTACATTTCCGTTCGCTATTTACTCGATTCGTGTACACAACGATATTTCTCGTGAGCAGCTGTGCTGTTATTACGTATCTATATACAATACTATAAATGTCTGTAGGTGCAGTATTTATGTATAAAGGCAATAGGTTTAATGTTCGCTATTATCCGCGGTTTCACGTTACCGCGGTATATTTTGGAACGTATATATATATATATATATGTTTCTGCATTCCAGCGGTGTGAGGTACTTACAACAGTTCGCCGCAAAAAAATTCCGAATTTTTAGCCACTTGTTTGCGTTATCCAGGGTGAACAGTGTGAACACGTATTCGTGTTTCCGGCATGACTATAGACAACCTTATTGCAGAGAACTTTGATGGCAAAATAAAATTTGAACATGTCGCTGTAGTGTTTTCGAATCGAGCTATATGGTAAAAAGAAGATATATATATATATATATATATATATATATATATATATATTGTGATAAACATTCGCCTATCTAAGACTGTTCAAAACCATTTGGTTGAAGATATTTTATACCACTGTGAAAAATTTTGTATTCATGTTATTCTTCTTTTTCCCAGTGGTCCCTTTCCAGCAATCTTTCCTTGCATCAGAAAGGGAAAAATGGTGTATGGTTCCGAGTGGCGCATTACGGGTCTAAAGTACTTTAATTTATCACGTTTAATTTTCATTGTTACTTTTTTACACCTCCCCCCCCCCTTACGCTCGCGCGCGAACTATAGTTATCTTTTATAACTCAGCGTATATTTTGTCGGCGCGTTATAAAATGAAATGTTAGCGCAAAAACTGGTATTATGTATTTCGATATCACTTTATCTAGGAAAAACATCATCTTAATAACCTAAACAATAGATAAAAAAGTATCAAATTTCAGTTAATATGTTATTCGAGTTATTTTAACAAAACTCGGATAACAATGTTAACTAGTGTAATAAGGGGAGAAGGTTTACGACAATATAATGTATATACTAATAAAAAAAGTAAAGTAAGTCCCATAGCCTTGACAGGGCGTCGGGATTGCGAAGTTAAGGTTCACAATGTACTAAGCCCAACGGCAATAATGAGACTAACGTATATAATTTTTTCTTCAAATAAAAAGCAGAAAAAATAAAAGCTTATTGTTTTGTATAATGTACGCACATAATTTACATTTACGACAAGAATATACGACAGGAAATATTTAAAAACAATAATAATAATAATGATAATTATAATAATAATAATAATAACAATAATCGTAATAATAATAATAATAATGAAAGCAAAGTAAAATTTTCAAGATCACTTAAATTCGACGATATTGATACATTTTATACACACGTACACAACGACACGCAGAAGGCACAAGTATACTCTCATCACACGTATGCCACCGATTAAAGCTTTAATAATGATTTTTCACAGTGACAAGAACGAAAAGGAGACTGAGAACCAAACGAGCTTATACTGACTTTTCTGTCTCGCTGTAGGTTTCTGGGTCTTCCTGAGACCACGTTCCGGCGCTTTCTACATTATTCGCATTGCCGGTTGTTTCCGTATCACTATCGTTATTGCTGCCGATGTTGCCATTGTTATCGTTCTTCGGTTTAGCACTGTACTCCTCTTCGGCAATCGGAAAAGCTTCTAGCAACATTTTCACCGTCGTTGGCAGCAATTGCGGATCCGTCGCTGTCGTAGTTTTAGACGAGCTGCTGGACGACGACGTGTTTAAAAATTTCGAATCGGGCGCCTTAAACTGGAATTCCGATATTGAACTTAAATGTTCCAGACCGGATGGCGGAGATAGACGCTCAAATTCGTCGCATAACAGTTTTAGATTGCACTGAAAAGGAAATAAAATGTAGGCAACGAACTAAAACGTAACAACCGGTATATCGGAAATGACCAGTTCATAATCAATAAACATCAATTACAGAATGAAATGTATATAGTGTCTCTGAGAGTTTGTACTCTTGTATTTTTATTATCATTATTTTTTAAAGCAACATTTCTTTCATTTTTCGATAAATAATTTTTTTTTATTTCACTCGGTAATAAGAACACATTTTTTCTTTCGTTCTTTTTTTTTTTTTTTTTAACTAGCGTATTTCCTCCTTTTTTCATAAAATCGGTATAACAATTTATAACTAGTTTTAGAAGAGATTGATTACCATATGTTGTAAAATTCTGAGGTTGCATGTGCAAGGACGATTATACCTTTTTTTCTTCTTGTTTTTCCCGAACCTCTCTAAATTCGGCCTTGCGTTTTCACTCTTACCTGTTTTATTTTTTCTTGCGTTTCTATTATAAAAACTTATTTCCTGGTAGAACACTATCATTCAGCCCGGGTAATGTAAATAGAACTAGCACAGATTCCGAATTAATAAGAGTGAATAATATCGAGTTAGTGTAGTTTTAATGTATGAATCCTGGATGGTGGAAATAGTAGAAAAATCTGACCAACAAAATCGAAATTTAAGCAGATTGACCAAACGGCAACAATATCTTATGAATTACTGTTTGAAATCGGTCAGAAAAATTTTAATAGTAATGTTAGGTTATTTTATAAGGAGTGTGAAAGGTGGCATAAAAATTAGAAAAGAAGAGTTTGGGGCGAACCAATCTAGAATAAGTAACGAATTTTGTTTTCCCGGAAATTGTAGGGAATTCTGTTAACCCGTTTACTGGAATTATGAAGCGCTAAAATAAATATAATTATGAAAATAACAGACAAATAGAAATAGTGTATAATAAGATATCTATGCGTAGGAACGTTTTCGAGCCTAGCCAACCATCAGCTAGAAGTTGAAATCTAATGAAGCATAACTGAAAGAAACAAGTTGATTATTTATTATAAAAACAAATTTCGATTCGTGAGAATTTCTAGCATGTGACTTTAAAAACGGAATTTGAAGGGCAAAGAAAATTTTAAGCAAGGCTGACCTCAGTACATACGTTTTTATTTAATGACCTCAGTTCGTTTCCATATGTTGAGCTGATGATGAACTACACCCGAAAATATTTTTGCGGATAAGTATATAATTATATACCGTTTCTGTTTATTTATTATTTTCATAATTATATTTATTTTAATATTTTATTTTCAATGATTTATGCGAAACAAAAAATGGAAAGAATAATTTTTTCAAATAAATGTTTACATCTATTTTTAATAATCAAATTATTCTCACTTCCAGATTATATAAATTATAATTTATATATAGTGTATTTCACAAAAATATAATTATTATTTTTTTTTTAAATAAATGTAAAAATATCATATATTGGTCGCCATAAATATCAAACTAGTTTCCAAAAAATATTTTTTATTATTACAATCTTATTATTCCGTTTACTTTTTTAAAACTAAATGTATTTCTGTGAACTAAGCACATTTACATAATTAGTTCAGGTGTTTGTTTTTGTTTCATTTACTTCGATTGCTTTCAGTATAAACTTTAATATTAGCAGCGATTTTGCTGAAATACACATTGGCGCAGTAATTTAAATCATTAATCGAAAATATTTAACCATTTTGAAATATAATGTCGATGTATTTAGTATAAATTTTGTAACTTCACTTTTGTTTTAAAATTTAAATTTCATACTATCTGTATGCCCGTGCGTATTTACATTGAATAAGCTCTCTAGGATATTGGAAAATTTATGAAAACTGAATAAGCCTATGAATTTTAATTCTTTTCATATCCATCAAATTTAAGATTGAAATTCCAGCGCAGTTGTTACGAAAACGTACATAAAATAAGCTTACTTTCATTGTGGTAGTACTAGCGCGCATATTTTTTCCGATACGTTTATTCTGTACATCGCTTTCTAGTTCGGTAATCCACGATGTTATTTGATCGACAATTTCCTGACGTTTGAACCAAAAGTGGGTTTGTATAATCTGAAATTTTAAAACAACGACAATTAGCATCTGGTAGTTATTTTCATATCCCCACCTGCGTAGAGCTTTGTTTTTGCAAGACATCCGCCGTTTATTTCGTTTATTTCACGCTCCCAAACTTAGCTCCAGCAATTATTGTAGAATATTTTTTTAAACTTTTATATTTACCGTAACATCTTGAAAAATGAACTTTTGATTTAACATTTTTATCATTAAAAAAAAAATAAAAAAATATATAAGCACTGTTTCCGCTTTTGAATTTATAAGATTCACGTACATTGCTTTATTGACTTGGTTTTTCGGAATGTATTTAAAAAACTTTTATTTGTTAACCGTAATGATTTTTTTATAAAATGTTTGTCGTATACACTGTCGTAATAAAGCAGCGAGCATTTTTTAAATCGGTTTTGGTCGTTATTAATGGATGTAGCATAAAATATATTTCTATTTTTTTTTTTTTAGAATAGTATCAATTAATGTGTACATCCGAGTATTCCACCTGTCTGTTATAAAGTAAAGTTTCAAGTGACTGCCTAGTTGCAACAGAGCATGCACATTTTCGATAGATTTAAATGGTCAACTTGCGATGGGGTTTCTCTTTCGTTCACTATCTCATAACGATTTCCTCACTTTTTTAAGTATTTCGAAACAAAACCTGATAGTGACTCGTTGACCCATTTTCTTATCGTAACAATCAACATTCATTTTGCGCAGATGCTTGTGCATTATGAATTGGCGGACAAACTACGTGAAAATTAGATGTGTTATTTCTAAAACAGTTTAGGTTTTAATACATTAATATAAGACATTTGAACGATTCGCAGTATTAATTTGGAAATTTTTTGTGTACAACGTATTATACAAATGAATTATTGAGTAATTCGATAGCATTAAAACTTAAAAGATGTACATTATAACCTCTAATTAGAAGCTACTGAACTTACAGAGTAAAGTTCGTAAGAATCTAGTTACCGCTAATGAACAGTTTTAAATATTAAAATAAAAAGCATTTGTAAAAGCTCTAAATATATATTTAGAATCCCGTATTCCGAAATTTGGTTCAAATCGAAGAAACGATTAGACAGATATTATTACAGATAAATTATATTTATCCTTAACTGATCATTGCGTGTTATCCAAATGAAATAGTTATAATCAAAATGTATACAAAAAGGTGTTTTAATAAATAATTACAGTGATTCATTAAAGATTAGTTTATTGCGTATAGAATTTTGTTCATAATCTCCTCCGAATATCTTCAAACCTCATCAATGTCAACAGCCCTCTCGGACTTTCAGATGATCATAATCTCAACTGACTACGTCACTCTCTCAAAAAAAAAAAAACAAAACCGACTTGCGTAGCAATTTATTTTAAAACGTAGTAGAAAAATGTTACATATTTCATATTACTTCTGACATAGGCGTAATATTGTCTCATTAATATAAACAAGTTCAGTCAAGCATGACGTTTCATGCGTTGAGAATTCCGCATGTTCAGTTAAAAATAATTATAATTTACATTTACATAATATTTAATATAAAACAAAGAAATCTGGTTTTTACACCGCAAAGAGGGTGACACACGTAAGTTTCGCACCGTTTTGAAATTGCCGCCATCTTCGAAAATTTTGTCAAGGAAATGAAATACGGTTTCGTTCGCGACAAATAGCGACCTTTTCATCGACATATCACATGTCCGGAGTAAAACCGTTTTTTTTTAAAATTTGGAGCTTGGGCTGAATATAAAGTTGCGTAAGCTCGGCTATATTTTTCCTATAAATTGGTCCTTTATGCATATTTTTGAGATCCGTTTTGGATTCTCCAACGTTTTTACTCGGGCTATTACTTACGTGAACTTCCTTTTTTTTTTTTTGCTGTTTTTGAGCTAAACGGGAGGGGGAGGGGTTAAATAATTTTTTAACCGTAATTTTTTGATTTTATGAACGGACTTCTGCATTTTGTTTTATACTTTGAATTTCACTTTTATATAGGGTTATCTGGCGACGAGTTATGGAATTATTTAAGTGATTCTTGAGGTCGTTTTAAATTTCATATTATATATTCTTGACGGATTTATTGAGTTTATGCCGCCCAGGGTAATCGATTAGTTTGAAACTATAGATATGGTTTTAAAGAGAATTTTAATTGTAATTTACGATGCAATTTTGAAGTTTATAAGTTAAACAATTCCTGAACTATTGCACATTTTGATTTGACATTTTTGTCATTTCTGAACCATCTTGTTAGGATTCCCTACATTATATTTGTACGGAATCCTAAAAATACGTTACGACCTAATTATGAAAAATTCTTCGCAAAGAAACAGCAAAACATATAAATCACGATTAAACAAAACAAATATATCACGCATAGAGTTGGTGGAAATAAATCAAAAAACTGATTTTGATTTTATTGAATCAAACATATTATTTATATTAGCATAGAATTTACCATCGACACAATTTGCGTAAGCAATGAAATTACGTAGATAAGGACATATTTTATGAATGCAATATTGGCCATTACAGATTTATATAAACTTGTTTACTTTGTGGAAGTAACTTTCAAACAAGCGACCGGTTTGGTATGCAATGAAACGTTTCTTTTCAGTTACTTATCTTTTGGCAATGTTTTCGATCTATTTATGATTCCTTTTAGTTGAAACGTCTGAACATGTTTTTTACAAAGGCATTATTAATATTTTTTTCAACATTTTACCCTTATCTGCCATCTAATCATTAGGCCTAAATTAATGTTTTAGTGATGTTTCTTCTTCTAATTTAATTTAGTAGCAGTTTTAACTATTTTTAATCAGTAATATTTTACTTCTGTTAATTTTGTTTAACGTTGACACAACACATGTCAGGTGATATTTAAAATTAATTTTATTTCGTTCATCTTTTACTTTTCTTCGATTTCGACTTCTGCAATGTGTAAAAGTAACTTGAGCTCCAGTTTCAGCTTTTTATTTTTAGGAACGTGAATGGTTTCGTAAACTACATTTTCGCTGTCGGTGTATGTGTGATCATAGAAAATACATTCGTTTTCATTCATTTCTATGTGCATTTTTTATAGATCATCGTTCAATCGTCCATTATTCGAACTGTTAGCAGTGATTTTGCTACCTAAGTACTCAAAATATCCTTGCCGCCGAAAAACGTGGTATCATCTAGGGCTGGCCAAACAAAACTTTTTTATTTAAAATTAATTCAGTTTTTTCCCCACGTTAAATGCCTCAGATTCAATACATTACGTTATAAATAAAACAGATTCTGTTTATTTAAACAATATTTTTTTTTCAATAAAATTTATAATTAATTTTTTGAGGATGTTTACCTAAACACCGCTTGGTGAACAGTAAGATGAGTGAAAATATTTCGATCAAAAGCCAAATTGTTCGAAACAGAAGTAGAATCTTTCACGGTTCTGCGTAATTTTATTTATTTTTTAACCTATGCATTTTATCAGCCTCAAAAATAATTTTACGAAAAAGGTAAAATTTAAAATAAATTTTCCGCCCGATATTTGGAGTTCATAGATACATTATTAAAGCTTCATGAAAAGTCAAATAACTATTTTTTTTTTTTTTTTTTTTTTTTTTTTTTTATATATATACTGTCTTGAATATTTAAATGAATTTGAAATCACAGAACATGGCCACGTTTGTAAATTACCTAGGTTCAAGTTGAATTTTAATTCGATATCTGTAATCGTTATTTTTTCAAGGCGGAAAACATAATCCCATTTCATACCTGCACTGAGAAGTGTCTACATCAATAATTGAGAAAATATTCGATCGATAAATATAGGTTGGGGAGTAAAACTGTGTATATTCTTTTTGAGATGCGGTAATAAGTATCCTTGTAATTTTAAGAGTTGGATAGTGAAACATTTAAGTTTCTAAATAATATTATAAAGAAGTACATAATAATAAGCCGAATCGACCCTAATACACTTCACTACGTACTTGTTTGAAGCAAGGTGAAGGATTTCGTATCTGATTTAACATTGCCCACTTTACATTTGCTTGCAGTATGTTCGAATTATAATCGCGAGAGCTTTGATTTCCTCCAGCCGTTCCTCTTGATCGTTCGTAGCCGGGTTCATTAAAATAAGGTTCCGGAACCAGAATTAACGACTGAATAGAAACTAAAACCTAAAATCGGTAAAAATAAATATTTGTAAGGCAATAATCGTTAAATTGGAGCAATAGTAAAATCACCAGCACGGCAAATAATGAGTATTATAGTCTGTCGTGCGTAAAGAAGTCAAACAATTAAAAGAATGGCAACTGCAAAATAAATTAGCTTACGGCAGGTACTTGCCTGTAAAAAGCTAGATGTCTGTGGATTCCACTTTTCCTCCGGTCGTCCATGCCACGTGTTAAGAATACTTAAGCATACTTTTCCGTCATTGTATAAATTTGGATTGAAGCGCACTGTATGCCGACCGGTGGTTTCTAAATTGATCAGCATCGGAGTCTTTGGATAATCTGGTGGAAAATATACGTCGAATTCAAAACATCCGTTAGCATATGGCGTTTCAGCTGGACCAGTAATTAAAACCTGAAAATATTTCAGTATTACAGCTATTAGTTTAGTATTTATGAGTTTAAAAAAATTGTGATTGCTCAATTCCAAAGCTTGGCATTGTTTTAACGGATATGTATTTTCGAATCAAAAAAAAATTGTCGTCTCTATTAATAATAGTAAAATCAATAAGTAATGAACATATTACTAATAAAAGCCGTAATAATTTTTGACAATCTCCGACTTTCCGCAAAATTCTACATATTCATCATAATTTGTTTAACAACGAAAAATAGCAAAGGTACAGAAATGATTGGAATTTTTAAGTTTATAATAGTAAAATAAGTCTTTTATTAATTTTTATAATTTAATGCACTAATTATTTGGAAATGTTCCATATTTCTCCAAAGCACTAATTATAAAAAAGTTGGACTAAACGGTTCTTAAAACAAATCGAAATATCGTAAATTAAAATATACAAAACAAATTTATAAAACGATTTTATTTTCGAGAAAAAAAAAAAAGATAATTGCTGGAAATCTTTATTAGGGAAATATTGATTTACGTTAATATCAGTTTACGTATTTTATTTTTTTACTAATTATAATAAATAAACACGTTTTAGAAATAATGTAAACAATTTAGTTTAGGATTGACGTGTTTTGAGGGCTATCCTCATGATCACAGTGCATATTTTGATGTAACTGTTCGTAGATTTCGTTAGTTCTTTTTAGTTTACAAGTTGAACTGTTTTCAGAGCGATACTAAATGTGTCCAAATCAATTCAATCGTACTTCGATGATACGCCCAAAACCATTTCATAAGCGGGAGAGATGTGTACACATCTATCTCCTATACCATTGTTTTTAATTCAGTGAAAATTCCAAAAATTATTATAAAAAAATGAAGCAGTACCTTCATTACATCGAGCCGTTCAGTATCGCAACGAACGAATACGGAAGAACTGTAGGATAGTGGCAATGAAGTGGACAAGGTAGTTGCTTCTTGAGCTAATCGCTTCATACGCGCTGGAAAAAATTTCCCAGCGTCCGATTTCAAATTCATTTCAAAATGGTAAGAAACGTTAAATTTAATGCCAGCACCGTCTCCGACTTCAGCGATAATATCGTATGAATCTGAAAAATAAAACGTCATTGTTTAGTTTTGGAATAAAAATTTCAACTGATGCTTGTAGCTTAATAAGATCCCTTCTGATTTTGTTGGCGAGAATAAAATGCACATATACATATATATATATACGCCTAAAGTTTATTTTGTCAATAATGAAAGACACGTTGATAAATTGTTCTAATACATCACGTCTATTTTCAAGTAATTCATACTCCGAAGTTTTCTAACATTGTGATTTCATAATTATACTTAAGCAGCATAAAAGGTCACTGGGCATGCTATGTGCACAGTTTGATTCTCACATGTATTACTAAAGCGTAATCATTTTACGCGCATCATTAAATATTGAGACGGATTCGGTAGTTGTAGCGTTTTTAATTACGTTTTATACGCTTTCAGATAATGCTGTCCGAGGTAGAAATTGTTATTTCGATTTTAATATCATTTATATTTCGGGTTTTCCTCGGGCAGCAGAAATGACGGTGAATTGCGATCGGAGAAGCTATTTCGGCCGAGAAGCGTGGTTATCCCGAACGCAGCCGTTCTGTCGGCTGTGTTGCGGGAGCGAACTGGTTTCGCGGGGGGAAATCGCGGTCGCGTTTACCGTCGAAAAGTATAAGTACGGAGCGTGTAGCTACGAGAGTCGCAAGATAATTTATAAAATCCCGGAAAGACAGGGTAGTGGCCGTTTAAGAATACAAAATATAATATAGAAATATTCTAGAAAATTCTGCGGCGTTCGAATTAATTGATAAGGTACGGGGTAATTTTCAGCGATTCGACTATGTCGTTTGTAATAGCCCATCGTGTACCGAAAATCTTCGTTCGTGCATCTGGCACTATAAATCGATAAAGGAGTATTAATTAATTGTTCACACGAGAGAGTCGGATTAATTCGTTGCTCGAGTCAATAATGATCGTTCGTTTAATTTGGTCGTAAGTTCACGTCGTCGCGTGCATCTGTTTTCCCCCTAGTCATTGTCAATTTCGGCGTGCATTCACCATAGTTTGACCGAAATTTCGTTCTTTTTATGTAATTTTTTTACTAGTCTATACCGCATTTCCCTTTTCGCTTACGAATTTATTACGCGGTTCCTTCGCTTTATTTGTGATTTTTTTGAATACATACGTGTTACAAAAGGTTTCATTTGGACACGTGGTGGGCCTGTGACATCTCCAACGGGGAGACTCTGCCGCCTTCGATCGGAGGATTTCGCGAATTTCTTCATGTAAATTTTTTTGTTCTCCCGGTTAAAAAAGCATAGAGCTCTGTCGTTAACAGAGCTTTCCCGGTAGTGGCAAACCGTTACTTGTTTTTTTTTTTTTTTTATTTATTTTTTATATAAAGTGTAAATACAGATCAAAATTCATATCAAATGGTGCTCCAAAAAAGGGACCCATAGTGAAATTCGTATCGTACCAATATGTTCACATGTCAGTTTAAAATCTCAAAAGCAATTCATCTGGTACAATGGCAATGTACGGTGTACTGTGTTTTCAGTTTTTCGGGGTTACAAAGAGTTGGAGATATAGTTATAAACTGTGTAAAATATAACAGAAGCATTTTAGATATTTCTTATATAAATTAAAAGCATATAATCGTGCAAAAACAATATAACAATGTATAGTTCTTTTTACACTTCCTTGTTATTTATTTATGCAATTAAAATATATAATTGTGGATTTATTTTAGAGCAGAAAACTTTATATATACTCCTCTTGTTTTTCTAACAGGAAAATTTAGCCAAATTTCGAAAACATTAATACAAGTTTCGTGATTAAACGTTTTCGAATCGAATTATTCACGATTAACTACGCATTCGAAATGTTATAAGGTACACTTGCAATTATAAGTTTGTAACATTTCAGTAATCTATATGACTTGAATTGCGGTGAATCAATAGTACTTTTACAGCAAATTTTTGTTTTAAAACATTTTAATCCGAAAACAACGTTGTATTATTATATATATTTTTAAAAGACATATATCTTTTTAAACAATTTGAAAGTTAATTTTCATTTCAATATTTTAAATTTTACGCATTTAGATTGAATTACCGCTTTCACCTTTAAAAAAATTACAGTCCTTAAATTTAATTTTTTAAGTAAACAGACACGTGCCGCAATGCATAACAATTTAGTGTTTTATCTTAAACATAATTTTTACATCGTACTGCGCAACCGGCATTAGTAAGTTTTTGGTTTATACGAAATTTAAAAAACATATACATACCGAACTGTAAAGGTCTCATTGTATTAATATACTGTTCTTCGATAGATACAGTGGAAAGATTATCTAGCATCACATCTGCATCTACACTGTGTTCAAGACTATTATTTGCCGCCTGCAGCAATCCACTTGTCATTTCCTGCAATTAACATTTTTAATATATATTTATTATAATTTATATAAATTAATTATGTAAAGTAAGACTTCGTCTATCTTCACCGTTGAACTTTTGGCTCTAAGTAAAAGTGTTTGATTATATTTTAAATGTTGTTCAGAGCAATGGTCAGTTTTTATTTGATTTACGGTTAGTCCTAGCGCTTTAAAAGCTCTTAAAGGAATTATGACTATAGACATCCTCTGGTCATTTACAATATAAAAGAAAAGAGTACTGCTTAGACTGTATTGAATTGTGTTTTTTATGAAGATGATGTTGATGCAGAGAATGCGGCTTTTAATGGAGTTACTCGCTTAGGACATTCCAGATTGGGTGTTCTTGTCGTCGTCTGATGATGTTTTTATACGCTTCGTTCATAATAATAATTTCAGAAAGGGTGTTAATCGTTTAGTTTTTCATAGCATGCGATTTAAAATAAACTTGCCCCTTGACTGATCTGATATCAAATAATATGTATATTCCCACTATGTACTGAATATATATGAGTTACTTTTTTTTTTGTTGCTTTCTTCAGCTCTTTCCGTTACAATCGGAATATTATTTAATAGGAAAGCGGGTTTTTTCTTATTTCTCTTTTATTTTTTCTCCGCTTATCCTCGCGATACGCTGGCTAACAAAAAATTATTGTTGCGAAAAGTTAATCACCAACAGTGTTATATTACTCGCAAAAATAATTGTGAAAATATCACCGCACCTCGACAATTTTGGTCGTGAATAAAACATCCGGTATGAGTCGCGCTAATCCTTCGTCTTCGATATTTTCCGAATTTTCATTGCTGTCGGCGGCTGCGTTTTCTTGTGGTTTTGACACAGCTTTCTTCTTTGATTGTTTAATGTTTAGTCTAAACAACAACATTTTATATATAGGCATATGCATATCGTTCGCGTTTACATGCGTATCATACATACATATAAAACAATAACTTTAAATATTTATTTATTGATTTTTCTTTGGTTAATAACTTTAGATAATTTTTAAATGATACTAATATCTGGATATTCAAATAGGAAGTTTAGTAAATTAAATATATTTTCGTTAATATTCCGGAGGACCAAATTATATTTTCGAATGATTTTTTAAACCGGTCAATTAGTAAATTGTATTTTAATTGAATACGATTGAACGAATAGAAGTCTTAAAAAAGTCTGTTTCTAAAATGATTTTAAAAAGGGTAGAAACGAAATAATTATTACAAAATAACGAAATACGAAAGTCCGAGTCGCCAAAAGCTTATAACGAAGCGACATAAGCAACTGGAAGAACGAAAGGCGACTACCGAAGACGAACAACACGCCAACGAGAGCCAGCCAGCAATTCTTTTTTTTTTTTTTTACATAACGAAACATCTGGCTAAATATAATAAAAATTCTAACGAACGAATAATAACAAAATTAATAAATGTATACTTAATATTTATTAACAGTAACCCTCACCTTTTTTTTCGTTTGTTGATGATTTTTACTTTTTATTCTACGAATAAAATTTATTAGCTGTATCACAAATTAAAACAACTTGAACTTTACATAACATTTTTCAGTAAGGAATGCTTTTAATCAAGTTTTTATTTGATAATTTCGCATTAAAATGGGAAAAACAGAATTTGATTGTTTTTTAAAATTACAATAGCCACATTTCAAGTGTTTCAAGTTCTCGTTGATAGGATTTAATGCATAAAAAATTGTGCCATGTTAAAAAAGGAGATAAGAAAGATTAATTTTAAAAATTATCGCGAAAATAAATGGGCTGAAAGTTTAGCGGACATTTTTTTAGAAAATTATTTACGGCCACGAAACATTTCATTCTATTTAGCGTTAATCGCCGCGATTACACTTGTTTCGGCAAAAATAAAATTGAAATACACTGTTTTCTGTTTTTGAAAATAATATTCGTAATACACTTTTTTAAGTATTCAAAGCGAAGGTAGCCCCCGTCGAGTTTGCAAAATTAGAATTGTCAGCCGTTACGGAAAACCGGGCATCAGAGCAACAGCCTTTTTATATCGGAAGGCTGTACGCAATATAAGTGATCACTTTTTCCAATATAGGGACAGCGGAAACAGCAAATAGAAACAAATAACTTTTGTACCGCTGCGGGTAAATTGCGCGAAAAAATCGATTCTAATACTTCCGATAAACCTAAACTATATGTTAATACAAGCAATAAAAAAACAATTTAAATATAATGTAAATTAAAGATAAAATAAATTACTTTAATTTGGAACTGTAAGTTTCTATGCAAGATTTCAACTTTTGCAAAAGTTGAATCAGTGAAACGTGCTCTTCACCAACAGCCATTCTATTATTACGGGGAATTAAAAATTTCGCCAGGTCCGGATTAACTGCCATTGCTCGCAGCAGACTTAAAATTGTTAGATACAACGGCACATGTCGCGACACATCCAGAACTGCAATTTAAAAGTTAGGCGCGTGTTAAAAATAAAATATAAACTCTTTATAGCGCAATAGAATTTAATTAAAGTTAAATATAAAGCGCAAAACGGTAAATACAAAAAATATAACGAAGCGGTACACATACGAAGGCAGCCTGGAAAGCAAATTTCCTTGTCTTTAATCTCAGTGAAAAGTGCGCAAAATGCTTTGAAAATTACAACGCAAGTTTTTCTGATCAGCAATCGCCACCGCAATCTACACATTTACTGTTCTGACGGGTATCGAATTGAAAGTATAAAAATCGTCGGAGCTTGTTTACATAGGAAAGCAATTAACATGTACTTAACTTAATCGCTCGTACTGAACCGTTGGACGTTGATATATTCATTCTAGGTTGTAAAGGGAGCCAAAAATTTCTGGACGTGGAGATTCAGGGACAAGAGTGGGTGCTCGAAAATAGTCAAGCGAATTGAACTGGACAGACAGCGCACTACCGCGAATGAGAAACACATTTTTGCTATGCGATAAAGTGCTCCTTACAAGTCATGCACAAACAGGCAACGTGTAGTAGCATTAATCGTGGTCTCTTTAGGGCATATATCACAGTAAAAAAGCAAATACCTTTCGTACCCTACAAAACAAAACCATGATATTTTTTCGACTGAGTACACAACTTTTGCTTCTTTCAGTGATCATTCTGTTCATGAACGTCATCCCATAGAGACTAGTTTTGTTATCAGAGTTACATAGTGCACCATGTTATCACTCGTAATTTTGCACTCAATTCTTTCATGCTCGTATCTGACGATGTTAAAGAAGCTTTACACATTTGCATGACTGGGATTAACACATGTAGCCAATGGTGGTTTTGTGTTACTGCCAAGTAACTAGCTTCGTAGCGAACCATCCTCTTAAAATTTTCATAACGAATACTTGACTTCAAAAATTTGAACTTCCGGTGACTTTGGTTGCTTTTTGTTCACTTCATTTTGTAATCAAAGGCGGGAAAATATACTTTGGAGGCGGCTTTCTTACATAAGATTCATCGTTTAAAAACTAATTACAAACAACGCAAGTAGATGAAAAAAAAAAAAAATGTTATTTTATGCAAATAAAACGTGTATTGATTATGACCATTTCTTTTAAATTTATTAACTTTTTTAAGATTTAAAAAAATTAAAAGCAAGGCTATAAGAAGTCTATGTTTAATCGTTCCGAGCATAAAAGAGCCGCACTATTGATCCTAATTCATTTCATCACGTGTAAAAAACGCAACTAACAAAATAAACGAACGAAAAAAAAAATTAAAAATCGACTACAAGTGTCAGAATTTTCAAAATTTACAATACGAGACAAATTCAAAATTCAAGAATCGCGACGATGCGCTTAGGTGTGTTTTCATAACAATTTGGAATTGTACTTAGATTACATTTTTTTTTGTCGATGGGTTGAATTTTCGACGCCCAAAAAAAAAAAAAAATTATTTTTCCAGAATGAACAAACATTGTACTTCCCGTCAAAGTTATATTAGTGTTTTTTCTTTTTTGTTTTAAACAAGTTAATAACTATAATTCCATTGTAAAAGCTTAAATAAAAAGTTTGCGCTAATAACCGAAAACGCCGTATTTCAACTGCTACTGCAAATAATACCAATATGCTGTAACTACTCCACAATTAAGCTAAATCTGTAACTGTCATTAATTAAGCGGCGTTGATCATTTTAATCCGCGCACAGTAAAAACAAAAAAAGAAACAAATAAGTTTGATTCTTTTGAGATGTGGTTATAGAGAAGAATGCAAAGAATAAGGTGAAGTAAAATAAAGTTAAAAAACGAACTGTAAAGAATAAAGGATAACTTCTTGATAAATAACAGCAAAATGGAGAAAAAGCATGAGACTTGCAATGGCAGAACGAAGCGTTTTAAAGGAAATTTGATAAGAAATGATAAAAGAACAAATAATAAGTGAAAATAAGAAGCAAAAGTGAAATGAAATGGAGAGGAAAAAATAAGAATAGCCGTGAAACACGTAGGGCCGAAAAAGCACGGGCATTAGGAAAAATACTGTTTCAGTGGTGATATCAACTTTACCGCTTCCTACAATTTTGGATTTTGTTTACTGTTAGAGTCCACTCTACCATTAATTTTCCAAAAGCAGTGTTAATAAGTCTGTTTCGCGCATTAAATCTACTCCATGTAGATAGACAGATATGCACAAAAGTAGAAAAAAACTTGCGTGTTTTGCTTATTGCAAGAGACAGCATTCGGATCATATTCATGTTTTTCCAAAAATAAAAAAATTCCAGTGAAAGTTTAATTATACGAAAACACAAACTTACATAAGTTAAGTTGATGATCACGTACTTTGTGTTGTTTCGTAAATTTTAATGGACAATGCCCGAAAACGTTTTTAAGTTATTATAATCGTTTATACGTTTAAATTTATTTGTTATAGCTGAATTTGTTACGATTTAATATATTTTTATATTTTAACAAACAGTACGTTAAAGGATTCTATAATGAAATGTTCTTTTCAAGAAAATAATACTGACACTTGAAGAGAGTTGAATAAAAATGGAATAAAAAATAAAAAATAATTACTTCCAATGAGAAGATAATATATTTTATAGTGATGTACCTTATAAGGCGTGATATGACAATTCTTATATAACATTAATATTTACTAGAGCCGGCACCATATTAAAATTACAACACCTAGGAACAATTTAATAAAATATTTAATGCAGTTTTTAATTATTACTGTAATTTGTGATTTCCGTGCCGATTCTAATAAGTATTAATTTTGTATAAGAATTATCATAATATCACCTTAAGGCATATCACTCTGAAATATATTATTTTTTTATCGAGAGTAATTATTTTTTACTTTTTAATGCATTTCCATTAAATTTTTATAGTAAATTGTGAAGACGGGGTTTTTTGTTTTTTTTAAAACAAAAATATTTAATTTAAAATTTTTAGAGTAATACTTCATTTTTTGTTTAGCTAAAAATCGACTTGCTCAAAATTTCTTTTTCTTTATTCCCAATCTATATTTATTCGTGTCAAGTAAGATTGATAATAACTTATTTTTTTAAATTACGTTTCTATGGTTTTAAAGAAACCACATTTTTTCGTGTTTTTTAATGACTACTCAGTTTGCGTACGCCGATTTTCATTAGTACTCACACGATACCACCGCTGAATGCTACATACTCTCGAACGAACAAAGAATCATTAAAATCGGTCTTTATCGGTACAAGTTATGCGCGAACAAACACATATACAAAAAAAAAAGAAAAAATACGCGACGAACGCATAACATTTTTCTTTTGTAGTCGGTAAAAACGGGATTGAAATAATGTTGTCAGATAAAATAGCTAAATTTGTGGATTTACTCTTTCTTTTTTATGATGGAGTCACGCCAGTAATCTGGCAAATAATATGATGCAGAGCTAATATAATACACATATAGGTGTCAACGAGTTCTGATGAAGAAATTAAAACATTTTACAACACTCTACAGGATGCAATAAAAATCACAAAGCCAGGCAAAAATTATAGTAATGGAGAATTTTAAAGTAAAAATAGGCGAAAAAATAAAAAATGATGTCTTTGGAAAATATACAGCTTAACAGTTCGTAGTGGATGAGGTAATAAGCTTGTTCAGCTTCGTATAATCAACTTGTAGTAGTTAACACTTACTTCAAGAATCACCCTGGATACCTTATACATATGGAAATCACAAGCTGACTCACTGAAAATGTCATATGCTATTAAACTGATTTTATAATGATTCACAAAAGCCACTTGAAACATGCGAGATCAATAAAGACACATCCGATAGCCTCTGATCATAATCTAGTTGCCATAAAAATGGAAATTTGTTGACGCTTGCCAAAAACAGACTCAATAAGGAAAACTAATATTTCGAAAATTAAAAACAAGATGTTCAAAGGTAAGATTAGAAAGATACTACATGCTAAATTAAACGAGGAAAGCTCGAATCTAGGACCTACACGAAACAAATTTCGGAATATTCTTACCGATATGCAAAAAAAAAAAAAAAAAAAAAAAAAAAAAATTCGAGAATCGTAAATGCTCCGAAAAAGTAAAATTGAATGACAGACGAGATCTACATCCAATGAAGAGAGGAAGAAATACCAAAGAAAGATCAGTAAAATATAAAAAATTCAATTCAATTCAATTCAATTTATTTTATTATTATTACTACTGAAAAAAGAAAATTCACAAATGTGCTGTAAAGCGCGAATAGTGGACAACGTTAAATTTAAACGAATTTATCGGTTGAAAATACAAATAAAACGGACACTAAGAAACGTAAGAACATTCGAAGACTCTACAGGAATCCAAAGAAAATGATTCAAATGCGAAATGCGAAGAAACAGAAGAGCTTCAGAAGAAGCACCATAGGTTAAATTTGCATAAAAAAGGTATTCAATGGCGACAGGGCTTCAGTACCACCTGATATCTATCTTAATCAAAACGAAGCTGGACAGCGATAATCAAAGAAGTAATTTATGTTACCAAAAAACAGAAAAATGGTGAAGCGGTTGGTCCTGATTAAATACACGCAGAATTGCTTAAAGTTTTGCTGAAAATCATAATGATGATATTAACAAAATATTCAGCGCAGGAGAAATACTGAGTGAATGGATAAAGGCAACCTTTATTTACTTCTCAAAGAAAGCAAATTCTTTGAAATGCAGCGGCTATCGCATGAGAAGTCTAATGTCTCATATGCTAAAAATATTTCTCAGAACTATACATAGAAGAATATATAAACGCTGTGAAGAAAGAATAACGAACACTTAATTTGAGTTTAAAAATGGCATAAGTCCTAGTGAAGCCCTGTTTGCCGTAGTATACTTATACAGCACTATAGAGATGTGAACATCGACATTTATACACACATCATTGACTATCACACAGCTTTTGATCGCGTAAAACATGAAAAAATAATAAAAATACTAACATAAATTTTTGTAGACAGAAATGATTTACACGTCAGAAGCCAATTATACCGGAAACAAACAGCTCAGATATGTACTGAAAACATAACGTCAGAAGTTATATACTCGTATATATACACCTATATATATATATATAAAAGTCCAACAACAATGCGCCATGTTTCCTTTGCTTTTTAATTTATATGTCAACGTAATATCCAAAGCAATGTTTGAAGAAGTTCTCCATGAAAATGATGAAAAGATCAAAGTGAATAGCGCTATAAATAATAACGTAAGATATACGAATGATAGTTTTATCAGAGCTGATAGCACGGAAAAATTGAAAGAATTATAATTAAATTTGTAAGTCGTAGCAAATCCTTTGGACTTATTATTAACAGCTCCGAAACAAAGGTTATGGTGTTTTCCAAGAAACTTACACGGTAGTCGTCAGTAGTAGAAAGAACCGAACTAGAGTAAGGTCTAATCTATTAAATATTTCGGTACAGTAATCGACTATAGTTGTATATTAAAGAAAGAAATAGGATCACGAATAAAGGAGGTGAGAACAGTACACATAAAAATAAAGAATTTATTCACCAGGGGTGAACTAATAGTCCATGTGCTCGAATAGAATAGGTGAGTATAATTTGGGAGGGGGGGGGATTTTCCTTCAAACCCCAGTTAGAGGGGCACATGTAGATGGTAAAAAAGTATCATGGCCATTTGGAAGCGGTAGCTTTTAAAAATGGCGGCCATCCCGATTCATATATTAGATCATAACTCGGCTCCTAATCGTCCGATTTTAATTTTCTTTTTTTCAAACGAAAGTTTGTTACATTTACAACAACTTTAGTTCACTACACTTTTTTTTAATCTCCAATAGCTTTTGTGAAATAATGGAAAAAAGAATATTTTGTTTCTCAAAAATGTCTTTAGCCCGAATTACTCGAGTGATAATTAATTTTTACGGGGAAATGCTTTAAATAAAACATGAAGATAATTTTATTAGCTTTACAATGAAATTTGCACGAAAGTTGTATCTGTGACACAAAGCGAGATATGCTATTTTTAGTATCGAAAAACAGTTGTGAAAAGTACATAAACATATAAAGACGCGTGACTCATTATCTTCAATCATAACTTCGAACAAAATCCATTGACCCGAAGTTAAAACTGTAAACATTCATCTGATTTGCGATATATTCCGAATACATTTGTGAGTGATTCATTACTTTTGAGAATCAGTTTAAGCGTAAATATTTTAAGATCAGTTCTCGACCGAATGCGTTATATGTACGTTGATTTGATAAATTCGATTTTACGATGTCGGGGGATAATGAATCTGAATCTAAAAGAAAAAAACTAGAACAAACGAAGTGCATAATTTGTGATGGTTCGCGTGAAAAAAGTGCAGTGCTCTCGCCGCGAGATTTACCTTCTTGGTCAGTTTTACGTGATGCCGCTGAAAAACGAAAATTAACTCCTATTTTGAATGTTTCAATTTTAACTGAAAGTGACCTTTTAAAAGTAAAATATCATAGAGAGTGTCGCGCTAGTGTTGCTCATCCAAAAAGTATAAAATTACCGGTTGAATCCAGCACACCTTCCGATGCTATTGATGAACCAGCACCTTCTTCACAATGTATTAATCCGCCTCCAGTAAGTATAATTTCCTTACCACGTGAAACTTCACGCAATGTTGTCTATAAGAAAATTTGCATTTTTTGCGACAAAGATAGCAAGTACGTAAAAAATAGTAAAACTCGTGAAAGTTTAACACAAACAGTGACCTTACGATTAGACGAGTTACTGAGAAACCTTGCCATAGAACGACAAGACATGAACATTTTGGCTGTAACTTCCAGGGATTTTGTGGCAGCTGAAGCCCACTTCCATAGGTCATGTTATAGAAGTTACACTAGAAAACGGCCATTAAAACCAAAAACTGTAGATCGTTATCTCGAAAATGACAAATTAGCATATCAGTTACTGTTTGATTTCATTGGAAGTGTGACATGTACGAAAAGAAAAATGTTTACAAGCGTAGTGAACTTATTTCAGAACTGATTTCTTACTTTCCCGCCGATAAAAAAGATGACATAGAAAAGTCAACAAAATGCAATTTTACTTTTAATCTTGAAAAAGAGTTTGGAAGTTCACTACATTTTAAATCTATAAACCGTACTGTTTACATCATACCTGATAATTTATCGTACGATGAGCTTTTTGAGAAATATGTTTTAACGAAAAATCAGCTCGCTACTGCTGATGTTTAGAACAGTGAGATTTTCCGAGTAGTTAAAAAAATAAGAGAAGATGTGAAAGCAATTGACAGTGATCAAATTGCTTGGCCTCCATCTCCTTCTGAATTACATTCCGAAAGTATTGAAGTACCACACTCATTGAATTATTTTCTCGGATGCTTGCTTAAAGGAACATACCCCGAAGAATTACGACTTATATGGTCTATTTCACAAGATATTATTTATGCTATTTCGCATGGAAAAATCTCAACTTCGAAACATATCTTACTTGCAATGGTTGTAAAATCATTAACAGGGAATGTCGAGCTTATTTCAATGCTAAATCGAATGGGTCACATTTGCAGTTATACTAAATTGTTTGAAATAGACGCGTCATTATGCCTACAGAAAATTACATCTGTTAAAGATGGCCACATTCCTTTGCCTTATATTATTCACTTGGGTGTTCCAACAATTGTTGCATTTGACAATATTGATCGAAATGAAGAGACTCTCAGCGGAGCGGAATCATCGCATCGAGTTAATGGAATCATAATCCAGAGTACGTTAGATTCTTGTCAACCTCCGCGACTGACAATTCATGATAAAGATAGAAAAAAAAGAAATACAATAAATGCCATTAGTTCATCTATTCTCGATTATATCGCAGGTAAAATATACGATCCTCCTAGAATTTTGACTACTAAGCTTCCTCCAGAATGCCTCAATTTTTTTACACAGTCGAGACGCAAAAATATTTTTTAGATTTTAAGCAGGCAGTGTAACGCTAATATTCAAATTGTTAGTTCTTGGACAGGATTCAATATAATGACAAGAAACAATTTAACTGTTTCACGTGATACTGTTGCTTATTTACCACCAATAAATAAACCTGCAACTGACATGTCCATAGTTTACGAAATTTTACGTCAAAGTAAACAAATCAAATCGAACTTGAATTAGATAATATCGTCGCTAGGCTATTTTTTCAAAGGCAATGGAAATCAAATGAGCCCGGCAACAAGAATTTGAGAATATATTTCTAATGATGTGCAGTTTTCATATAATTTGTAATCTATTATCGATAATTGGAAAATTATTCGGTAACGCGGGACTTAAGAATTGTCAGTTGAATCAAGTACTATTTCAGAAGGATCCATTTCTCAAGTGTTGGATGGAAAACAGTACAATCGCGCCGTTACATTACATAAATCCGTGTATGAAGCTTTCATGAGAATTATTTGGAACAACTTTTTGGATGACATCTGCGCTAAAAACATCCAACTTCCTTTAACACCTGAAGAAATGAACGATTTATTTGCTTCATTTTCTAAAAATATTTCTCAAGATAGTTTTGAAACACTTCTTAAGAAGAAAGAATTGAATACCGTTGTAAGCTTATTTGAGGAATATTTGAATAAAATGAAAAACGAAAATAGCTCACTTTCATCATTTTGGATGTTTTATGTCGACTTAGTAGAGATTTTGTTAGGCTTAATTCGAGCTCATAGAGAGGGTAACTGGATGCTCTACCTTTATTCTTTAGAACAAATGATACCGTGGTGTTTCAGTTTGGATAAAATTAAATACCCTCGATACTTATCAATCCATTTTGCCGAACTATCTTGCCTAGAAAATAAAGATCCTGCGCTTCTTGAGTTATTTAAATCTGGACAATTTTCTATCCAGCTCAGATCAAAAAATCCATTTGCAAGAATACCCGTTGATCAAGCGCTAGAAGAAACGGCGAATAAAGATGAATAAAGAGCAGGCGGAACAAAAGGTTTTAGTTTGAAGCCTGGAGCAATATCTAAATATTACTTAACAGCAGAGTTTCGAGCGTCAGCTTTAGATAAAATGAAAGAGATTATACAATTTAATTAAAATAAAAATGTCGACCATCCTGATCTTCATAAAACACGAATTTTTAAAGACGAGAAGCAAATCTCTTCTCTAATTGAATTATTAGGAAATGAATGGACGAATCCTTTATTGATGCCATGGCACTCGTTCAAAAGTTATATGCAGAAAACCACACTTTTGAAGAAATTTCGGATCTAGTTTTATTTGAAGTGTTAAAAGTGGGAGCCGGTAGCAAAAGAATAGATGTAATTTTTGATACCTACGAAGATAGATCTATTAAAGATGCCGAAAGATTGTATAGAGGTGCTGATGAAGGAATTTCATTTCGTTCTTTCAAGAGAGGGCATAAAATCCAAAGTTGGAGAGGAATTTTAAAAAGCAGTCAAAGCAAGAATAAATTGGCAAAATTTTTGGCGGAAAGTTGGCAAGATATGTTAATAAAAGGAAAAATTTGAAAAAAATCTTGTTTATTACATAAGAGAAATGCTTCAAAATAAATGCTAATGTGGTGGAAGAAGTACCAGAACTATCTTCATCACAAGAGGAAGCTGATACCAGAATGATGTTACACATTCAACACGCCTCGAAGTATTTTGCCAATGTTATATGTACCGCAAATGGTACAGACGTTCTGATTTTGTGTGCTTATGCTTCCTTGAGTATCAAAGATTCTAATATTTACTTGAAACGTGAAAAAAAAAACGAATTCGACTTATTGATATCCGAAAACTAGTACACGTTCTGGGGGCAAAAATTGTGACAGTCTTGCCAGCAATTCATGCGTTTACTAGTTGTGATACTGTAAGTGCAATGGCTGGCCAACGAAAAATAGAAGCAGTGAAATTATTAATGAGAAATCAAGAATTTGAAACTTTATTTTCAATGGTCGGAGAAGATTGGACTGTGAGTAAGAAAACCCTCAATGAAGTGGAAAAATTTACTTGTCAATTGTATCTAAAGGGTTCAAAAATTGAAAGTGTGAATGAAGCACGTTACCTACTGTTCCGAAGCAAACAAGGGACTGTTAATTCAGTGCAATTACCTCACTGTCAGAATTGCTTCCATCAGCACGTTTTCAGAGCGAATTATCAAACAGCAATTTGGAAACGATGTCTCGAAAATTTGACATATATTCATTGTAGACCTAAATTTCTTTCTTTCTTTATAGCGCCATACTGGACTATCCTGAAATATTTCTCCGAAACGTGGACAATAAGCGCAGAATACAAGAAAAGAATACAAAGTTTTGAGATGTGGGGCTATCGTAGACTTTTGAACATATCATGGAGAGATCACATTAGTAACGTGGAGGTACTAAAAAGGCTGAATACATCAAGAGCACAACTACTAGAAGACATCGATAACCAAAAGCATAAATCTTTAGCGCATAAAATCCGTGAAAATAGATTGCTGATGGTGGCTATCCAAGGAAAAATCAACAAAAAGCCGATAAGAGGTCGCAGGAAACTGGAATGGATGACAACAGGCGCACAGAAAAATCTGAAGCTGCAACAAATGATTGATCTAGCAAGAAGCCGTTTAGTATAGACCAGTAGTTATTGCACGCAATCTTCTACAACAGAAGAAGCAACATGATGATGATGATGACTCGAAAATTACCCCGTGATACTTGTCTTCATATTTATCTGGGTAATTTATATAAAATTATATCACTAATTTCAATGTTATCAAACTATAAAAGATTCTACAACATTTACTCGCGGGTTCAATATAACGATAGAGGCAGAATGAGTCACGCGTCGTAGTTAAAAGGTAATGATGTACTTTCCACGACTGTTTTTTGGTACTAAAAATAGCATATCTCGCTTTGTATCACAGATACAACTTTCGTGTAAATTTCATTGTAAAGCTTATAAAATTATCTTCATGTTTTATTTAAAGCATTTCCCCGTAAAAATTAATTATCACTCGAGTAATTCGGGCTAAAGACATTTTTGAGAAACAAAATATTCTTTTTTCCATTATTTCACAAAAGCTATTGGAGATTTAAAAAAAGTGTAGTGAACTAAAGTTGTTGTAAATGTAACAAGCTTTCGTTTGAAAAAAAGAAAATTAAAATCGGACGATTAGGAGTCGAGTTATGATCTAATATATGAATCGGGATGGCCGCCATTTTTAAAAGCTACCGCTTCCAAATGGCCATGATACTTTTTTACCATCTACATGTGCCCTTCTAACTGGGGTTTGAAGGAAAATTTGCCCCCCCCCAAATTATACTCAAAAATTGTCTGGCACATGGACTATAAGCCTAGAATTGCATATTAAATAACGAAATGTTATGTTTTTTCAATTTTATCATATACAGAGATAGATGCTGAAATCCGTTCTGGAAGATCGCATCGAAGCCTTTGAATTATATTCATGTAGATGTACGCTAAAAATTCTATGAACCCGCAAGGTTATCAATGTAGTGGTCCCGGGAAGAATGAAACATTATCCTGAATTACTAAACTCTATTAAAGAAATAAAGTTGTGTCACTTGGGTCACAGCATGAGAGGATCCAAGTATGAGACATTGCTCCTCATTATAAAAAGAAAGATCAATGGTAAATTAAGAGCTCACGACCAAATAGCGATATGGTTTTATCTAATTCACCTATTCTGCTATGTTCAAGGAATAGCTATATTAATCGTCAACTTTTGAGACTGAAGTAGTAAACGAAGAAAGAAAATTGTAAAAAACAAAATATCATACGATTTAAAAATCAATATTATCAACTAGTTATTTTTGTACAAAATAACCACTAGTCGACAACTGCGATCTACGAAATAATCAAATAACTTAGCCTAAACGATAATGTGTTTCGTAGAATCGAACTAATAAGCGTTATTCGATATATATATACGCGTTTTATGAAGTATCTATATATGGGCTAAGATAGACTACGCATGGATTAACTAGATTAAATTGTGTAGAACTAAACCTTTAGGATCAAAATTTTTTGTTCTCTGAAAAATTGTTTTTAGTACATACGGAACTATTTAAATTATAATTATTAATCCATTTTAAGTTTACACTGTGATATCCACAGGTTATACTAAACTTTTTAAAATATATTATAATACGTCATCGTCCATTTTGAATTAAAACATTACGCCATTATTTATAAACTAAATTAATATTTGTCCGGGAAAATATTTTTTTTATCAAAATTAGAAACTGTTCATAATCTTATAAAAATATTTTTATACTAGTAACGCACAATTTCAAAACCTTATAAGAATTATACACGCTACTATAAACTTTAGTATAACATAATCTAGATCTAAATTAGGTAAAACTCTTTAAAACAACATAGTGTAATCAAATTTATTTGATCAACGATTATATTGACAACTGGAAACATTGTTTTTAAAAACTTTTGTTTTATTTATAGGAGAAAACATTTGTGTAAAACGCATATTAAAATGCCGAAAAATTGTAATTTAAAAAACAAAAAGAATTATATATTACAATCTTCATTATAAAATAGTTTCTGTAAATGGCTGTAAGGAAATCGATCAACATCAACTGTCAACAGCATTTGAAAACTAGCAATGTCAACGATAATTTATAGTGTAAACGAAACTGTATCTGGAAAAGTAACTAATAAAAGAATTGGAATAATAAAGAACATGATCGTATAGGCTAAGAGGAAGTAATATAGGATTTCCGTTATTGAAAAGAATGTCGGTAAGGACTGATTTATAGGTAAAAGTACTTTAATGGTAAAATCAAGCAGATAAATGGTTCCATGAGTCAAAATTTATTCTGGATAGTACGAGAAAATTAAAATAACACACTAGTTTTTACTATGTTCCTCCTATCAGGCCAATAATAACTTATTATATTTTGGTGTTTATTATTTTAACTTCTCAATTTAAGATAATTGTTTGTTATTTTTTTTTTAAAACACTAAGAATATATTTTTTAACTTCAACTGAATTACATTTTTTTAATGATTATATTGAAAAAAATAAAATATATACCCGAATCATTATGGACGTAAGATGATAAAGACTGAATAAGACACGATTTAGACAGCAGGTCAGTAAAAGCCAATGGCAGTTCGTAATGATTAATCATTCTGTCATTTTCTTCGCGTATAGTAGGCATTATTTTGGTGTAATATTCTTCGGGATTTTCTTGTAATACTTCATCTGAATTTATGTAATATGATAATACCTGCATAAAAAACATTCAAATTATTTAAGAACCAATATCAAAAAATCAAAAAAAAAAATCGAGTATTATTTTTTGGGTACAAAATAAAAAAAATAAAAATTAGCGTATATTTATATTAAAAAAAAACGTAAACTGCGATTTAAGCGTATTAAGAAATAGAATGCACGTTTACATAAAAAATATAAATGGTACAAATAAAAATCTTTTTTATCGTCATAAATTAACAATGTAGTACAAAAAAGTTTGTTTCATTTTGAGTTTTATTCTACTTCGTATTTAGAATAACATAAGTCTAGGTATCTAGTTTTACAAGACATTTAAGATGTTTCTCTAAATATTCATTACTATATATAATCGCTACCGATTGCAAAAAAAAAATAATAAACGATTAAAATATTAATTTCATAAAACATTTCTATTCATAATTTACAATGACTATATGAAATAAGGTAAGAAACCAATGTAATTGTATCGGAAATATACTGCTTATATTAAATGTAATTTTCGGCATCCTTCTTCAGATATAGTCACATTTTTTTACTTTATTTCAATTAATTAAAACATTCTTAAGATACAAAAGTGAACTGTATTCTGCGTTATTAGTATATCAGTATTAAGAAGTAGTAAAAATAAATTTTTAAAACAGTACTGCTACAGTAATCCTTGACCTTTTTAAATCGTGGAATTCTATAAAATCATTTTTTCCCCTGTGGAACCCTATGTTTTTATATTGATCTTGTAACATACATTCGTCTTTTTTCTTCGGATACGTTTTACAAATAAATCCTTGAAACGGATACATGACCTGATATTTTATAAATAAAAATTATTTTGTACTGATATCACAAATGCGAGTTGTATTTAAAACATTTTCATTGAAGAGGAAGAATCCATAATCCACAAACTGAAAATTTCATAAGCGATTAGAGTATTAGCGAACTCCACAAGTAAAAAAATTTAGCCAAAAAAATGATAACGGAAGTAAATATAGGATTGTCCTTTGTACGTCATTAAAAGGATTTCAGAATGCGTGAAAAATGTTTCTTAGAACTTCGACGAAAATGTAACTTAAAATGCTGAGCTATGAAGGGAATCTGTGTTTATAAAAAAACACTGAGTTCTTGTGGCATTAAAGTTACGAAAACTAACTGAAGACGTGGTGTAATTCTATATTTACAACTAACAATGAAAAAATTAGCCATATGTAAGTTATTATTTTAAAATCTGTTTTAAGCATTTGGTTCTGAGAGTTTTTTCACGGAACTTTTGCGTGTTTCTGCGGACTCCTGGGTCGAAGCAATAGTTTGAGATTTCAATAAAGTTACTAACCAAAGCGCTAAATAGGTAGTAAGCATTAATCTCGACGAACACAATTCAGCAGCAAATATTTTTTGAAATAGCATGCATATTTTTAAAATTAAGTAGTTCTATGGGAGGAAAAAAAATCAAAATTTAAACTTTTAAAATTGAAATTAAATAAAAGAATTCTATATAAATGGAAGGAAGTATGTGTAACATCGGAAATAATTGATTTTTAAAACTTTGAATACCGCTGGCAAGCTTAAAATTTAAAATGAAAAATAAAATGAATTCTATAGATCGTTGACATAGCATCAGCGATCGTAATGGTTCATAGTGTGCTAAGCCTAATGACATTGAAAAAATTAAAAGAACAATATTATTACTTTATCGGATTTCTCTGACACTGAAATATTTCAGCAGACTAGGTAGACGTGGGAATGACCTAAACTTAAAATTTCATGTCTGACAATTAAGTAATACAGTTATTAAATTACTGCATGATTGTAATGGATGCAAAGAACACGCCCTCGAAGTAAATTAGAAATTCAACACAACTTTTTGCTAAAATATTTTATCAAAAAAAAAAAAAAAAAAAAGTAATTAAGAAACTGTAATAATTTTGTTCCGTAAATTTCAAAAACGATAAGCATTTCTGTCAAAATTTTAAAATACGAATAAAGGAAGGGAACATTTCTTTCTATGCTACTTTTACCGGAAACTTAATAAACCGATTAGCGATTTCCAAAATGATAAATTTTGATTTTTCTTTTTTATCATATACCTGCTTTTAGCGCGGTAGTCTTAATTAATGTACTTAACTACAAAATCAGAAGTCACGTGTTCGGGACTTATTTCATTCCGGATCCTAGTTGCCTCCAGGTTGAATCAGCCTGAAATAATTGGGTACCAGAGAAATCTGAGAAAGTAAAGGCGAGCGGAAGAACAGAACTGGGCTCAGTATTTTAAGCTTAATACATTGTGAACCTTAACTTCACAACCCCCGACGCCCTGCCAAGGGTATAGGGAACTGACTTGCTTTTAAATAATTTCAACTTATAAATTCGCCTTTTTTCCATTTCTTTTTAATATTTATCACAAACATTCCCATTAAAATAAATTAATTTTAAATACATTTATCAATTCGTTGGTAATTCGCTTTGTCCGGTGAAAGTAGATGGTTCTAAATATTTCTTTGCCCGAAGGTAAATTTAAATACCACCGATTTTCAAAAATTTCGTAGTTTACGATCAATTGGCGTTTCGTTATCTTCTACATTAGCCCACGCATTAAAAACAATATGCACTAACATCGCTTCTACTATCCGGTAAGAGTTGAGCTCAAGGATTTACGTATTCGAAACAACATACGTCAAACGTCTAGTTTAAGTAATAATTACAAAGTAAAAAGAATTATGTTTGCTTAAGTTTCTTCAACCGTAGTTGAAATCACGGCTTCCAACTAAAATCAAAAACTAACCTATTACACGCGGTTTTATTTTGACGCATCTAGTTAACGAAAGCTGTAGGAGAATAGATTATTATTCATTCCTCATTCCTTTAAAATTATGTATGCATCTAGTTTTTTTTTTTAGGTATTGTCGCATCAGTTCTCATCCACCACCTTCTTCCAAATATTTCCCCATTAAGCACAGTGTCCTTTTTCTTTTTTTTTTTTATCAAACAGCGGAAAAAATGGCAAAATCAAGCGTAACTTATACAATCAAAAAATTTTGAGAATCATGAAAAATTAAAACACTTACCTGCAAAAATACGATCACGTGTTTTTCTTCTAATTTTTGCCGGTTCAAGGCTTGTTCCACATTCCAACTTTGAGCCGTACTGCCCGTGCCAAAACCGGTTCCCTTTGCCCAGTACGTGTTTGACTTTTCTTCATTACGTTGAATATTCATATTTGAGTAGTATTGTTTAATAATGTTTAGCAACCACTGAAAAATTCAGATATATTAATTATGTGTAAAACTTTTCTAATGAAAATAAATAAATAAATTATGGCGGAATAAGTACAAAAGTTAGTCGGAAAAAAATGTTTAAAAAAGAAAAAAAGAAAAAAACGTACCGAATATTTACTGTTAGGGCCATCGAAATCAATTTTTTCTGGATGATGCGTAAACACTGCTAAACAAGCGAAAATAATATGAATGGCTCCAACATGCAAAGCATAACGTCTCAAAGCGCTGCCATGATCCGTCGTAAGTGGTATTGTTTTAAACACTGTTCCCATTGTTTCGAACGGCAGAGTAGATAATGAATTCAGTAACTCGGGGTTGGTGTTAATGACTGAAATTAAAAACGAATGAAAAATGAAATGCTAAATTTAAAAAATAAAAAAAAAGTAAAATTATTACACTTACAGAAGACAGGCATGAAAAACAAATGCCTACGTATACATTGAAAGTACGTTAATAATTACATTAGCATTAAGTCTACGAATATTACAATAGGTGGTCTTCACTTAGAGATATTATTAATTCGCTATTACACGAAGTTTATTTTGAATAGTATTACTTGCAGCTATTTCTGTGTGAAAGCGAATGCTCTTTTACATCATTGTATTTATGTTCGCGAAGAACTACGAAATGCTTCTTTTCCCATAGTAATAGTCGCGATTAGCGACATTGACAATATAAAAGTTTCATTTCGAACATAAATAAAATGTGTATGGTGTCCTTTTAGCTAATAAGCTAAATCGGGGTGGACGTGCAGACATACATAAAGCAAGTCCGTGAAATGGGAAAATTTAAAAAGACTCGACACATCTTCTTTGTGGCATTATATCGCATTTATTCAGGAAATATGGTCAATAATGTGTAAATAATTTCAGTTGTGTACCTTCGTTAATATCTAAATTGCCGCCGATCGCTAGTCGTAACAAACAAATTGCAGTCTTGCGATCCTTTATCAAGGCTGCACCGTAGTTCGGCAACTTCATAAATTGCCCAAAGGCAATCAACGAATGCGGCGGAATTACTGAGATAATACTGTTTTCTAATTGAACCATTTTATTTCCAGCAGCACTACTAGGAGTGCTGGATTCTCCAGTTTTATCAGACTTCTCGGGTTTTTCAATTTTATCCAGCTTATCGTCCCAAACATCGTCCTGCAATACAAAAAATTAGAGACCATAATATCAATTAAATAAAACGAAATTACACGAACAATTTTCATTAAATTTACATGAAAATGCTGAATAAGATAAAAACGTTAATTAGCGAAATTTAAATTTACCAATTCCGTTCAAAGTAGTTAACACAGATAATTCACAGCGATTAAAAATACGAGTTTTTAAATGCTAAAGTAGGTTTTTTTTTTTTTTTTGTATTTCTTCAACTCGCCTTAATAAACAGAATAAAAATATAAATTTAGATGATTGATATTACTTTAATTTATTCAACAGGTTTCGATCTTAAATTTTATAAATTAAATTCCGAATAATTATAGTTTGGTTAATTACAATAAAAAAAAATATATATATTTTTATTAAGAATTCACAAATCAAATACACCTGTTACTTTTACTTATTTATTACTTATAAATAATTTGCGGATAACTGTGTTAAAAAAATGTATACCCTCGTATATTTGTTACCCAAAATAAAACATTTAACATTTCGGACAGCTTATACTGACTACCATCAGAAGTGAACCCCTCTGATGATGGTCAGTATAAGCTGTCTGAAACGTTAAATGTTTTCTTTTTGGTAATAAATATACTTCATTTTTTAAACACAGTTGTGCGCAAATTATTTATAATGGTTAATCACTGTGAAAGTTTTAAACGTTTCATAATTTATTACTTCTTGTATTACTTTCTACATGTCATTTAGTACTTCAGTGTAGTTGTTTTGAAATCATTAATTTTTAAATATTATGTAAAAAAGTTTTAAATTTATTTATTTTTTAAGCCATCAATGAAAAATTTGTTCGGAAAATTGACTGTGCATATTTGTCCGAAATGTTAACGCGCAATACATCGAAAATAATAACACGGTTATAAAAATTTTATTATTTTTAAAATATTGAATATCAATTTATATTCAAAGTTATCGATTCTACACTGCTTTTAAAATTAAAATCTATAATCGTTCCGCTTTGCTTAACTTCCTTACATTAAAATCTTCTTTTGGTCGGAACTGAATGTTTGATTCGACCCTAGTATAAATAATTTATATCGCCCTATAACTCGAACAAATTAATCATACGATTTGTATTATTTTTGGCGCAGGATATTGTAGGAAAAAAAATTACCGTTAAATCAAAGAAATTGTTTTCGAAATCATCAAATTTCTTCCACACTGAATCTGATTCTTTACGAGTAGTAAGTAACGCGGATGAGGCTTGTACGGGAGTTTGGCAAACAACCGGAATATTGTGAGCGATCAATTCAATGCCGCCATTTTGAGTGAAGTCTTCCATTAAAGAAGGTAGTGGATCTGTTAACGTAACACCCTGTTCGACTAAAACGTAAATGCAATAATTAAACTTCAAATACGTCTTTTTATTTTATTTTTATTACTTATATTAAAATAACTAGCTGTATTTGTACAAATATAAACATTTAAATAAAATTATTTACTACATCGATATTTGGTATTTATGAGCGAATAGAATATTTAATCATTAGCACAATAATTATATATGATTGCTATATAAATACAAAAATACACCACAAATCGTTAAAATTAGGAACATTAAAAAAAAAATTTTAACACTCGAAAAAAAAAAAGAAGAAATAATTTTGTTTATTTTATTGAAAATTAAGTGTTCACATAAACGTAACAATCGCACCTACTTATCAATAGTTTGAAAAATATTATTTTATAAAAATTTATGCGATTGATTTATTAATAAGGGCCATTTTGAAAAAACCTTGTTTTGAGAAAAACGCTTTTTAAAGTTTTACTTTTATCTCATTAGTAGATTAGTAAAGGTAGAGCTATGAAATTTTAATATGTTATGGCCCTACCAATTTTCTACATTTTCGTTTAAAAAGTTTTCAAAAATTTCTTCAGGGAGCGCTGCTATGAACGTTTAAAAAATTCTCCAAAATTGCCCTTCTTCCGGAGAACATTTTCCTGACATTCTGCTGCTATTTTTTCGTGTTCTGTGTTAGTTGTAAAGTTACACTTTCTTCAGGAAACGACTTTTTGGTGTTCTTTCATGTTTTTTGTTGAGGTAAGTAAATGCTAGAAATAATAAATTTTGCAAAAAAAAAATACAGATAATAGAAAGTTTATACGAAAGAGTAATATTATTATTCTAAAAGGAGGAATATGTAACACTAAAAAGGCTGTTTGTAAATAAGTTTTAAACATATATTTTATAGTTTAAAACGAAAATAGAAGTGGGCGCAGCTGATAAATAACAGAATATGTTTTTTTTAACTACCCCCAGAGGTGTGGAAGTTATTACAATAATTATGAAAATTGCAACTGAAAATTTATATTTTCGAACGTGGAGAATACAGCATTTTTTAAAAAATAAACGCCTTTGTATGCGCAGTACGTAGGTGCGGTTGTATGTAAGTTGAAATAAAATTTTGTGATATAATATTACTATCTGCCGATATATCGTAAAACCATAATTTTTGTAAAATTCAAAAACAGATAACAAATATACGTAGCACACATCTAAAATATATTACCATAAAACAAAGTGGCTTAACTTGATTTAATTTGCCTTTGCTTTTTTTATTCTTATTTTTTATTCTCTTTTAATAAACTATTCCACTAAGGTGCACTTTAGTGAAATAAAGATCTAAAATAATAATAATTTACTTACAGCAATCGGGCTGAATTATTTTCAAAGCAACTGTTAGTTTGATAAGCGGAGTTCCTAATCCATTGCCCTTTTTGCGCATAAGATTTAATATACAACGAAGAGACACATCTGGGGAGAAATATTGTTGAGGCTCTAAAATTGCGTGTCTAAGAACTCGAAATTTTACTTTACCGGATTGGCTGATACTACCTGAAAAATATAAAAATTTAACTGAATGATAAATCGTACACAATAAGTAAATTACACTTACCTATTCATTATTTATGTTTAAGTTGATGATACGTTATTACGGCTTATTTTTAATAATACGATACCAACCCTTAATCTTCATCAAATGTTAACAACACTATTTAAACACTTTAAACAATTACCGTTATAGGTATTACATTAGTCAACATTGTTTTCACAAACAAATAAAACTAACTTTCAGTTAAAACTCTGTTCTCTTTATGACGATTTCGTAATGTTCTTTTCTTGTTGGTGAAGTATCGGGTTTTGGCACATCATTATCAAAAATATTTTCCAACGAATAATTTATAGAAAACTAAATTTCATTCATATATACCTACTCAGCGCAAATCGAATTTAAGCAAGTTGAATTAAATTTACGCATTGGTCGTTGCGTTCAATGTTTTGCTCAAATCATTAGGAGGATTTTTAAATTCTTCATTTCTGCACTAAAATTGTACTATATTAGATTATAGTAAAGTAAGCAATCGATTGTCAAGTTAAGGTTCACAATGTATTAAGCTCGCAGTGGGAGTAGGGGGTCCAGTTTAATTCTTTTGGCCGGTTTCGTTTTTTTCACATTTCTCTGGCACCCAATTAAATTTCAGATTAGATACATACCTAGGAACGAGACAAGTCTCGAACCTCTATTATATTTCTCATTTCGAGTTTGTGTGATCTTATAAGCTAGTTAGTGGTTTTATTACATTAATGAAGATATAGTTTTCATTATAACATAACCCCTTTATAACACACATCTAAGTATGAAAAAGAAGAAAAATAATTAACCTAAATTAAATTATTCAAATTTTAAATTTTAAAATTCCACTTAAATAAAAAAATGAAGAATTTTTAAACATATTTTATGTAATATGATTGTATCAAGTAATGGTTTAATTTTTTACATTATTCAACAAGTCTGTGACTGCAATATTGTCTAATTCGAATTATTCTATCAAAACAGATTTATTTTGTAAATTATCTTAAACTAATTTAAAATTGTCAAATAAATGTTTCTTATACACATTAATTCCGTTTTAAGATAAATGTTTTTTAACTTTTTTTTAAAAAGATGAACGTGTTTTATAGCGGGTGGTCATTCGAATTTTTGTAACACCAAATAAGTGTTACAGATGACGATAAAGAAAAAACATAAAACCAGTACCTTCGTACCTTTTGCATAGAAATACATAGTAACATTTCGCGTGGCGCGTAAAGTGTGATACGACTACACGTTTTGTTTTAGTAAAAACGTGAATTCGAATTAAATTGAATAAAATGTTTAACTATGGAGTGAATAGAAATAAAACATTTTCCTAGTTACCGATTGGTTTTAAGTAAAAATTGACATAAAATTTCGTGACATTTCTTGACGACGGACAACATTTTTAGACTCAGCCCTGCCATAAAACACACCCATGTCAACATTCGATAACCAGGAAGATATATTTTTATCTTCTCTTATTCTCCTGATATTTTTTTTAAAAGAATTTTAACTAAAAATAACTCTATTTTGCTACGAGAAGTATGTCACAAACTTAAATTTGAAATTTCTCATTTATTTCGCTCTAATCACTTTGAATATCGTGAATAAGATGAAGTGTACTCGATTAATAAATACATTCTTCGAAAATAACAAGAACACGGAATATGCAAATAGTAGGGAAAAAATGACGACATTTTGCAATCAATATGCCGTTTTTGTTGACTGCCATTGACGATCGAGAGCATAAATTGTTTTTACACTCTAAGAAAACGATCAAAGAAGATAAGAAGAAAGCATAGAATGCGGAAACACAATACCTGAAACGTAAAAACCAAGGGGTCAGGGTAATCAAACAGAAAGCGTTCCTTATTTTGTCATTAAACCGTCCGTACTGATGACTTCAAATATTAAATGCTCTGCTCAAAAACAATGAGAGTACGGAAAACATAAAACGTTTTTAAACAGTAACAATGACATTTCGAGATTTTTAATCAACAGAACCATCCGTGGAAAGGGACATGGTTTGATTCCGATTATTCTCGGAGGTGATCTAAACGCTGATCTAAAAACACCTCGCAGTTGGGAGTTTATCGAATTTATGCGCGAAAATATCGACGCTATGTTTACAGGTCATGTTGAACATTTACAAAAACATAAAATTGTATTTTGTACCTCAATTAAAATCTTAGTTGTCTATTACAAACGTACAAAACCAAAATCCGTTTCGGCAGAATAATATTATTTTTTAATAAAAACCGTCCAACCTTGTTTATAAGTTTTACATTTTACTTTGAAAACAATATTTGACTCGATGAATAAAACTGATTTTCTCAATCGCATTACTGATTTGCATTTAAGTTTGAATAGCGCTTGTTTTCTAATAATGGCGGGATTTTAACACGAAAGGCGAAGCGCCATAAAACATGATCATGATTTATATATTTCTCTTTGAAGAGAAGGATATTCTGCTTGCATTGATTTGATAATTCGGTCGCTTTATAAATTTATTTACAGTTAATTTACACACTAATTTTTTTATTATAAATTTTTAAATAAATTACCTGTGTTATATTCGAAAAATTCGTCTACCATAACAGAATGCTCTTTTGAATTTTTCGGATTTTCTGCCGACTGCGTTAACGATTTAATTTTATATCTTTTGTCTTTCGCGGTAAAACCTGCTGCAACAGCCATTCCACAATTTTCACCCATATCATTTATCAGACGATATTCACGATTATCGTCTAAGTTGGATTTATCTTCGTCATATATTTCACTGTCCCTCCACGGAGCTAATTTATTTCATTAAAATTAAAAAATGTGAGATTATTTTATTTTATAAAAAAAATTTAGAAGCAACAATTTTTTAGCCGGGATTTACTTATTAAAATCTATTTCAAATATACGGTATAAATCTACATATTTCTATGAATACATTTTATCGTGATTTTTTTTTTTTTTTTTATTGAAAATATAAATTATTTATTTTTTACTTCATATTCAGCAAAATCTTCGGTTTTACAGTAATCCTGTTTTTTTTTTTTAAATTTGTTTTGCCATTTTATTTATAAATTTCATGTTATTTTTGCTTGCAATTTTATAACGTTTTTGAATATTAAACTGATCGTGTCCGAAAACGAGGAAGAATTAATTTACTAGGTTTAACTTACTCATAACTAACTTAGCAATATCAGAACACGTCGTATCAACTCCCACATATAAAAGTTGCTGATGATTTGTGCACGGTAAGCTGGGATGTGAAGGATATATTGTAGTACCGGGAGACTGTCTAAGTTCAAATTCATCGTAAATATGTTCCATAGAGACAGCGACAAATATTTTTTCGTCATTTAATATCAGCTCCAATAAAAGTTTCCGTGTGAAATTATTAAGTCCGTCTTTACATTCACTGGCCACTGAAACACATTTATCATTTAGCTATTAATAAAAATAAACATAATTTTACCGTTCCAAATAGAACAATGAATTAACTGAATGAGATACTAAAAAATAAAAAAATTAAAATATATTTGTAACGAAACGATAACTTTAAGTTGTCGAAGATCGACAACAATAGCATTTAAAACACAATCTTCTTTGGCGGCCGTTTTACTCGTATTTTTTAACGTTTTGTCAAATTTTTAAAAATAGAAAAATAACATACGCGTTAAACTTTTTTTCAAACCTGGTATAATTGGTGACACGTTTCAACAGAAGCAAATTTAAAAAAAATGCATAAAAACTAACCACTCCGATACACATTAGGCGGAACAGTAACTGATAATTATGTTCAACTCGGATGAATTTCGGAAATGTAGCAAACAATAAATTATCTATGCGGAAAATGCGTTTTTAATGTGTGGAATTATTTTAAACAATTTTCATGAAAAGCAATTTTATTTGTATATTTGTTTGCTAGCTAATGATTAGAAGGAATTCCTTTACACCAGTCAAAGTGGTCATTGTTTTGTGTTATGATCAAAGAAAAATCTATGGAGAGCACATTTTTTTTACAATTTATTTCATTTTAATTACACTGGTCTGCAACGAAATCTTCCTTTAAACAAAAATATGATGAATATGACGAGTTTAACGTGTTGAATCCAGATTTGTTTTCCATTTTTTGCTATCACGTATATATTTATTTAAAATGTTTTTTTTTAATAGCTCAAAATTATATATATTTTGTCTGTCGTTCTTTCATTAACGGTGCTTTAATCAGTTCAGACCGTATTTGTACAAACAAAAACGACTCGCAGAGACGCTTATCTTTCAATCGAGTATTTCCTCTACTTCATCATCATTATATACAGACTTAACGAAACCTCGTCTTTTTACGCAATCTGATTTGAATGACCTTGTTCGCGATTTAGGACTCTCAAAATCTAAGGCTCAACTTCTCGGATCACGATTACAACAATGGAATTTATTAGATGAAAATACGAAGGCCTCATATTTTCGTAACAGACAAGAAGATTTTATGAGTTATTTCATTGGTATTTTGTAATGATGCTAAAGGACTTCTACAAGAAATGGGTTTTCCTGAAGGATTGGAGGAATGGCGACTTTTTATTGATTCGTCCAAAATCGGTTTAAAAGCCGTATTACTTCACAGTGGCAACAAATATCCTTCAATTCCCCTCGCACGTGCAACAAACATGAAAGAAAATAATGGAAATATGAAGTTGTTACTGGAAAAAAATATTCACAGTACACGTAAAACATCTGTGCTGATTTAACAGTTTTAGCAATGTTAATTGTATTGCAAGGAGGATACACAAAATCTTGTTTTTTATGTGAGTGAGACAGTCGCGCAAGAGATAAGCACTACGTAGTGAAAAATTGGCCGAAAAGAGCGAGTTTGGGCATGCCTGGAGACAAGAATGTAAAAGAAGAACCTTTAGTTTAAAGTGAATTTTTTTTTTTATTGTATCAGTTATAAAATATATAATTTAAATTTGAAGCAAAAAAAAAGTTTTATTGAAAAATTCCATTAAAAAAATATACGTGATTTGTAATTTTTTATACTATATTTTTATTTAGAAATATCAAATTTGTGATAATTATGCATAAAAATCAGAAAGATTTTTTTTTTTTTTTTTTTTTTTTTTTTTTTTTTTTTTTTTTTTGTGGACCAGTGTTATTTACAGAACCTTAAGACAACCAGTAGGCTATAATAGAACGTTATAACGTTTTTTTGTTACTTCATTCTTCGTTTTCGGTGTCATTCAATTTTCGATATTATTTTTTTCCGCTACCGTTCACCTAACATTTACATTCGCCTCCTTATTTTTTCTTTGTATTTGTTTTACGCTCCATTCCAAAATTCTAGTGGCTTATATATAGATTTTTTAACCCTATTTTTTCCTCTCTATTAATATTCGCATATTTACTGCTCGCAGATTTTCTACCTAATCTCCAACATTTAATTGCATCCCACTTTGAAAATAGCTTACACTTTTTCCGTCTTAATGTCTACAATACAAAATGGCATCATTCTGAATGAATCGTATTACTATTCGTTTCTCCGGGTTTATATTCTTATGTTCATATAACAGGTTTCTTTTCTTAAATCCTCACTTTAACTTATTTTTACATTTCCAATTTTAGCCTCTATTCTAGATAGACGTTTTTTTTTTTACTCTTTTTTAATTTTAGGTTATTTGTATTTACTAATTCCTGTATATCTGTTAATTTATTTTTTTCGCGTATCAATCATCGTTCCTTATTTTTTGCCGTTAAATTTCGTATCGGCAGCAGAATTTCATTCCATTTCCCTCCAAAAATTATACTTCGTCGTACATTCATTCGCAATTTCGTATCTGTACAAATTAAAAATTGTAAAAAACCTTTTGTATCCTGATCATACATCTCTCCACAACCTAAGGTTTTCTGTGACCTGTTCAAATTTTTCACTTAGAAAAAAAAAAAAAAAAAAAAAGCTGATTTTGAAAATGATCAAACGATAATTTTTTTAAATGTAGGTGAATACATACTTGTTTGTTAAAACTGTATAATAAAACCAAACTTTAATAACAAACAATAAGGGCAAAATAATTTATAACAATAAATTAGATAAATACTTTAATTAGAAACGTTTTCGGGCATAACCCATCATCAGCTAAAACTAACTTAGTGGAAACATAAAACACACTGGAGTGAATATAAGGAATACATGTGTATATATAGTAGATACATAGGAGGAACAAAACATAGAAGGTATAAAAATCAATAGAGTGAAATTATTAATACTTAATACAAAATGTAAAATGAAGTAGGAGGAACCTAAAGTTAAATTTTTATATTAAAAAGCGGATTATTATTATTTAGTAATTGGCCATTTAAAATATTATCTTTATATTTATTTATGTAATAATTTTCAGTAATGTTCATAATATTTCCTTTGCCATAAGTGGCCAAGACAGTTACAGTGTTTTCTAATAAATTTGGTTTATGTTTATTTTTAATTAAATGTTCAGCATATGTTGATTTTTCTATTTCATTATTATTAAATGATTTTATGTGTTCTTTATATCTACAATTAATTTTACGCCTTGTTTGACCAATGTATGATTTCTCACAATCAGTGCAATTTATTTTATATATACCACTATTTTCGTAAATATTATTATGATAATTTTTTTTTAAAGTTATTCAAAACTATATTTAAATGAAAATACTACTGAGTGGTTCGAATCGGAACTAAACCGAAAAACTAACATAAATTTCGCTCTAAATAAAAATCGGAAATTTTTATTTGTTTCCCGAAGTTTAACTAAGGAAGCAAAAATAGAAAATATTACGTTGAATTTAAATAATTCTGCAACACATTTTTTTTTTTTTTTTGCTCATCTATTACAATAACATACAGTACCAATGCGTTAGCATCGAATTTACACTTTTTTTTTAATGTAAAAAATTGATTTTAAAAGATTATTAATTTTTCATTTTGAATATCTGAAAAAAGGTGCTAATAAATTATGTAACATTTTTACGACAAAATTAGTTTTAATAATTGGAAGTGAACCAAAAATCGGAAACCAAAAAATCGTCATTTTTTTGGAACATAAACCAAAAGTCAATCCATAAGCTACTTTTTTTTTATAATCCAACCGAAAATACTAATATAACAGTTATAAGCCCTAATATAATTTCACTGCAGCATTAGAAGTAAGTTTACATAATTTTATGTTAAATTTTTCTTTCGCATTTCATTTAATTACCTTTTAGAGAAAACAATCATGTACTTAACGAACGTGCGCATTAAAAAAAATACGGACAATGATTCAAATCGATTTTAAAGACTGAACGACTGAAATCTTTAATGAGTTAAAATATAAATATTACAAAAATGATGTTTTTGAGGTTTCATACTTCTCACTGTTTATAATTTACAAAATACAGTATCAAAAAATTATGTACCTGCATCCCAGTTGACAGGATTGAAACTAGTTTTGCAAATAATCTGTACAACAGATTTCTGATTTTCAGGATAACACCAACAAGCCCGACAGAAGAACTTAATCACTGCATCTTCCAATTTCAAAACAAGTTCCGATGGAAATTTTTTCCTGTAATTGTACAGTTATATACAGTTAATTACATTTTAAACAATCTCCTTTTTTCATTCATCAGCCGATGCAAAAATTTCGCTAAATTTCATAAAATAACTTACTGAAGTGTAATTTCTTATTCAAATTTGACGCATTTAGCATTATATTAAATATTCATGCTGATGCTGTGATAGCTTATTTATTAATTTTGTGAACTCAAACAATATCCAATAACATAAAGAAATCGTTTACAGAAATGGTATGTTGAAGATGGGAACTAATGGCGGAAAATGGTAAAATTGAAGTTAATCACGGTTACTATATCTTGCGATGGACTAACGAAAAGAATACCTGATGTTAAAAACTGTTTCAATGTACAATGAAATAGATAAACCGTTTGTAGAGGCTTAGTGTCATTGTTGATTCAATTTGGTTTTTCCTTTCCTGTTCATAACTGATGACTTTCTGAGCATTAGGATCTTATTCTGTGGTAGAATCTCTATCGTAAATAGAATAACAAAATTTCGGCTCACGAAGAAGCTAAAACGAAATTCCTGTCGGAAGATTGCCATCGCGGAAATAGCCGCAGTATTTTTAATCGCTTGTTCTAAATTAAGTTCGTCGAATTTACACAAAAAAATTAATTTATTGAAAATTTGAGCTCGGCGGCTGCAAAAAAAAACAAAAAAAAACAACAAAAAAACAACGAAAAACGCACAAATATATCCAAACCAGTTTAAGATACCGGCAACTCGACTAGATTGAAACATATTTCTTGACAAAATAACACGTACCGCGATTGAAACGCAATTAAAGAGTTAGCGAAGAACGCGAGTTCGACTAACATCGACGATTTTTTAAGGTAACGCGAACCGCGATCGCTTTTCAGTGAATTACCTGAACTATTAATTAATTAAACAATTCAACGACTGCAACGAATTCAGTAAGAATTATGATTATGTTCATAAAATCCCGATATGCTAAAACTAATCATGTACCATACCGCAGCGAAAATTTATTTTCTTTGAACTCTGTCGCACAACGGTACTGCCGCAGTGGGATGTACTCGATCCCGGTGTGAAGTATCTATACCGCCAGATACATGACCGTTGGAACATTCAACTGATTAAATCGGGAAAATACGGATGGCGGATGTGTCGGCATCTCTGCATCACACCCCAACTAATAATAATAATAATAGACGAAGTCCGAGAAATCGAAAATTAAATGAATTTTAAACGAATACAAAATTTCTACTTCGAACATCATCACAGCGATGGCGCTGCAATCCCCGAAATTCGTATCAATATAAAATTTAATATATCGTAATAATTTAAATACATAAGAAACCGATAATATTGTGTTATAAAAGCATACCTCTTAAAATTATTCATTTCATCTCGTTGACACATAAATAATAATATATCGGTCCAAAAGCTTCGCACTTCCGGAGAGCCCAGCCAGTCTCGTATAAATCCGTCCCAGCATAGTTCGGACAAAAAGTCAAGGATGGCGCAGATATTGTTCACGTGTAATAATGGAAGTTTAACTGTAAACATTAAAAAAATAAAAAAATAAATTATTTCAAACGGTGCAGTTTTCGTATTTTCCAGACAGTATGAAATGCACCCCGATTTTAAAGGCAAACTATTTATCGAAAAATATTTTTATTTGATTTCCGTCTGTAATAACGATATTAAGAATTAGAAGAAACCAAAATTAAGTAACACGCGTTGCTTTAAGATTAGTGATATAAAGTATGCAGATGGTAAGGTTTTAATAACTGCTTCAATTCAATAATTTGAACCGATGGTAACTGAATTAAACACCGAAGAAAAAAAATGTTTATAAACAGTAGTAATAGATAAATATAATTCAAATCATCCTTTCGAGCAATTCGAATGTCATTAGACGCGAAAAACCCGATTGAAACTGTTATTTAGAAACAATATTTAATATAAATGGAACAAATGTTAGCGAAATTGAGTGCAGGATTTCTTCCCTCAAAAATTATTAATTCAGAGAAAAAAAGTTTTCAGAGACTAGAGATCAAATGTATAATTTTATATTTAGAGGTTTAAAAGAACTATATCATGGTGGTTGCTCAAATATAATTTTTAAATTCCCCGTTTATTTCTGGTCCAAATCCGCCCCACTTCCTGATTACTAGAATTGACAAAAAAAAGAATGGGATTTTTTTTATTATTGGTAATATTTGACTGCCGCAGCATATTTTATATGAAGAAAACAGAACTTCCGTAATTTATTTTGAATAAAGTACATTAAAAAATGCATTCATTTTTCGTTTCAAATGATTTTTTCTTATTAAAAATTTCGTTTGGCTATTTTCACATTTTTTCCAATTTCATAGCGAAATTCCCGGCTTATTCCTGGTTGGGTAGCCACTCTGTATATTATGTTTAAACAGTATTTCGCTGGGCGCCGGGATGAGCACTATCTCTTTAAGGCTGCAAAAATGGTAATAAACGCTTCGGAATTCCAGTTATATCGGCTGGGATTTAGGGTCAGTCAACGGGTTAAAAAGGAATGGTCTAGTGATGTTTAACTAGATTATGGCAACAAATTATTTTGCTTAGAAAATTCTGAGAATGAATTATTTAAGATGACTATACATGTTAAGTTGTCGGTAAAATAATAGGCGCAAGAAAAAAATATATTTTTAGTAAACGGGCGCGCGCACACATACATACATATACACATAAAAAATTATTTAATTTATAAGATTTAGAATATTGTTGTTGATAATTGTCCTTGCCATTACAACTGTTGAAGGATTGATATAATAATTTTATATACAGATTATAATTAAAATTAAGGGATAATACGATTATATACAAATTTTTCATGTATAATTATAGAGGAATGATATAAAAATTTACCAAGTCAATTTTTATTAAATGCATGTGTAAAAGAAAAAAATAAAACATTAGGAAAGTTCGAAACACATAACTTAAAAGGCTTGTTTAATATCTAACTGCTGCACTGTCTGATTAACAGTTTAAAATTACAGCTAATTCGACTTTTTAGATTACAGTTACCCTCTTTATGATTTTATTTAAAACTGGCTGAAAAATTAACAAAACTGATTTTTCTAAAAGACCACCCAGCGTTGCGGCCAAATTTTTCAAAACCCAAAATAAATTTAAGTAATGTACATTCACAACATTTCTATTTTCAACCATAAAATGAAGACTTTTTTGAAAAAGATTTATTATCGTATGAAGCATATGATTCTTAAATAATAACAAATATTCTATTGATCAAAATTTCTTACCGGAAACTCCAGGAATATATATATTAACTCGATCCGCATCAGTGGTTGCAATTGTATCTAAAAACTCTGCATATGAGCACTCGTTTTTACAAAATTCTGAAAATTAAAAAAACAAAACAATAGTAACTTATTGTAATTTCAGACTAATATAAAAAATCAACTTCTAAATTTCTTTTCTACTTTTATCGGCATTTTATTATGTGAACTTTTCTTTATGAAGTTCGGATTAAGTCTAAACTTTTAATAATTATCATAATTTTTAAGAATTGAATTTATTGTATTTATATGTTTTTTTTTTTTTTGCAAACTACTGAGTAATTATTAAACCTTAATTTCTACATACACAATAATCCTTATTAAAATATACCAGTTTGGAAACTATTAGTGTAAACTTAGCATTCCTATATTAAAACTAAATTTAGAAATTATTCGCTAATTTATCTTTTTTTATTTATAATCCTATACACGAGAATGGAATTGTACAGCTAAACCGACACGGACGACATAAATGATTCAACAGTGGCGAAGAATCTATTGTATTAAAATTCCAAATGAAGGGTATAAAAAATATTTTTTTCGTTAATTACAGCTATTTATTAATATTTTATTGCTCAATCAAGTACGTTTTTTTTTTTTTTTTTTGTGGGCGTCGAAAATTCAACCCATCGTTTAAAAAGTAAAACTATTTTAGCCTTAAACTTTAAATTTATCTATTTATTTATCAGTCTATATGCGACCTGGTCTACGAAAACCGGGCTAGTATGTGAAAACAAGTTTTCGAGATAAGCGCGTTTAAAGTTGAAAATAGTAGTGCGGTGTTATGTGTTGTTATGACAGCACGATTCTTCCGCTGCTTGTTTCTCAGCAAATGTGCCAGGTGTTTTGTGACTTTCTGTATGCAGTGATGCTTTTATCATATAAGAAATATTACTACAGTTAGTTAAATCGAAGCTAATTTCCCTGCAGCGTTGCTAATTTATTTATCCGTGAAAGAGATATAATGATATTGTTTGCACTTCGTTATCAACTTATTTTGAAATCGCGACGTTTCTAATTACGCTAAATCGTTTTGTATCGTGAATATTAATTAACTGTCCTAATAAAGCTGTTTTAATTTCAATAAAGTGAAAAATGTGTTCGGAACAAGTTGAAGAAAAACTTAGTAATGCAGAGAAACTCTACTTTGACAACTTGGATGATCAACATAAATTTGATCATAACAGTGATGAAGAAAATCCAGATGAAATTCGTACTCTTAACTTTTCGAATAATTTGGAATTATCTCTCCTAGATGCAGAGGAAGAAAAAATAGTTTCAAAATTTTTTAAAGAACCTAGTTGTAATCTAAAATGTAATATTTCAGATCGAGAAATTGAGAAATAATTTTTTAGAATTAGATAAAGAACAGCAAGATTTAGTCATATTGAGCCAAATTGAATCAGTTAGCGTTAGCATCGGTGAATTAGTGCACCTATGTTTGGAGACCTCGTCTCGTCATTTTTTGCGCTTTTTAGAACTTTTCGCTAACTTCGAAAGTATCATTGTGGAAATGAAATACGGTTTCGTTTCTGCCAAATAGCGATCTGTTCAACAATATAACATGTGCTCAGAAAAAAAAATATATATTTTTTCAAAAAAATTTCGAGCTTTCGGAGCCTCCAGGATCCGAATATAAAGTTGTAAGCCTGACTATACTTTTTCCTATGAAGCGGTCCTTTATGCATATGTTTGAGATCCGTTTTGGTTTCTCCAACGTTTTTACTCGGGCTATTACTTACGTGAACTTCCTTTTTTACTGTTTTTAGTTGTCGAGGTGGGAGAGGGGGTAAATAATTTTTTTACGGTAATTTTTTGATTTTATGGAAGGACTTGACTTCTGCATTTTATTTTATATTTTGAATTTCACTTCTTGATGAGTTATGAATTATTTAAGTGATTTTTGAGGTTGTTCTAAATTACATATTATATATTCTTAACGGGTTTCTGGGATTTTTTCCATCCGTGTTAATCGGTCAGCGTGAAGTTATAGATTGTTTTAAAGAAAATTTTAATTGTAATTTATAATCCAAATTTGAAGTTTATAGGTCAAACCGTTCGTATGAGTGTTATTGATTTTTATTTGAAATTTTTGTCGTTTCGGAACCATCTTATTAGGATTCCGTACATTATACGTATACGGAATTCTAAAAATATATTTGAAGATATATAATTTAATTGACAGACAAAGTAAAAAAAGAAATAATCACAACCCTGCTCGAGAGCACCAAGTAATAGTGGATGCGTTATTGCAAGGAATTAAACATGTTCTACAGGAGGTCCACTATAGAAACCTCGAGATTGGTTTACAGTAAATGATTTACCACCGCCAATATAACTACACTTAAAAGGTAGAGCCATTCATTGATTGGTAAAATAATATTAGCAACAACCGCAAAAAAAACACTTTCACAATGTAAAGGTTGGTATTCAAAGAACGGTCTGGAAACTGTAAGATGATTTACCTGGATAGTATGGCAAAAGAATACAAAAGATTCTTCGATACAATTAAAAGGAGAACGAATTCAATACTCAACGGTAATTTTAAGAAACCAAAAGGAAGAGTTTAGCAGTCATGCGAAAGGTCCGATGTGTAAATCGAGAGAACGTTTCGAAATTAAACTTAGTAATCATTAAAACTTAGGCGATGCAGTGTAATTTATTCTTTTGAAAACGGCAAAATCAACAGAATTAGATGAGAAAGTTATACGCTTGAAGAAGTAGACATGGTGGATGCGATTCATCTGGAAATTGTAAAATTAAAGTTGAATACTCCACCTGAAGATCTGCTAAATTAATCTAAAACAATCGGTAAAACGGGCATGTTCTACGGGACTTTAAATAAATTAATTTTTAAAAAGATTAAAATTCAAATGAAATTTGTAACTAAGGAGGAATATTCTTAATATCAACTAATGGTAACTTGTTGGGCCGAATCCTATTGAACCATTATTACCTTTCCCGGAAAAAATACTTCAAAGACGCAATATTAAAGCTTCCGTGCTAGACGAAGTATGTTAGATTTGATCTTTTCTTTATAATGGTCACAGGAAAAATGCCGGAAGCGCAGAAAAACGTATGCACAACTTTCGATTTTTAGACAAAAATCTAATGATAAAATACCCAGAAAAAAACAAGTCGCCCTACGAAATTCGTTTAGATTTTTACGTTACTTTACAAGAGTAATCTCGAGGGGCAAGCGCAGATCCGTTTTCGCTTCAGTTTTTCTTCCACTGATGTAATTAAACATAAATTAGAAACAAAGATATGCACAAGAGATACAACGGGGAATAATTCAATCAAACATGATCTCGAGGAAACAGCATTCTCACTAAAATATTCAATCTGTAAAATGTAGACTACTGCCTCGTAGTCAGTCACAACACTAAAAATTTACGAAATACGCTAGGCGCCGCGGTATAATTATATAAAAGTTTTTCACGTTAATAATTAACCAAAATAAAACAAAATCTTTTTTTAACCGGTTAGAAAGAGGAATATACAAACTACAAAATTAATAACATCATAATCAAGTAAGTAGAAAATTTTTTATGTTCTTCGGTTTTATAATAACTTGACTCCGAAATACAAAGGAGAATTCAAATGCAGCTGTCAACGTAATATTTAATTCAAGTAACAAGATGTTCTAAAACAAAAGTATCTACGAAATTACTAGTTATAAGTAATCCCTATGCTAATTTACGGTACAAACACATAAATTCATAGAAAATGTACATCAATACTATAGAAGTTTTTTGACAAAAAATTCTGGATCTTATTAACAGATAGGACGACCGAAAACTATCGAAAAAAAAAAAAAAAAAAAAATTCGAAGGAATGTGAATTAAAAAAACTACTGAAAAAAAGATGAAATGGAAAACATACATCATAAAACATGGAAGAGCCGAAAAGAAATGAACTGTTTGTAAGTCCCATTTTTATCTGCGATAAATACAAAATGATGTAAACGTCTGGTAATCCATTTGAAACTTCATAATTAGAGTTCGCCAATGTCCCCATACTTGAATTTAATTGAATAAGAATAAATAACAACGAAATAGTTTTCATAGACTGTACATTAAAAAAAATATTAGAAGTTGGCAGATGTAATTTAATTAACTGCTACAAAAAAGATTTAAAATATTAAGCAATTTAGAGTATTTTGTGTACACGATTAATAAATAATGACGCAACTAATATAAAAGTCTCTTTGCGTTAGTTAAGCGTATTTTCAAACATCCAAGGCCGGAAAATTATTTGAACTGTCGAAAAGGGGAATCTAGTCAATTAAAGAATTTGTTTACACAAATAATCCTCCATTTTTTTCTGCCTGTTTCTCATTCACGTATTAGGCCAAAATTCTCGATAATTATATGCGTATTTTTCTTTCCATCAAAACATTCATACGTACACACAAACACACACACACACACACACACACACACACACTTTATTACTAACAAAAACTTTCATAAACTTTCCGTTTGTAAGCTGACCAACACTTCCGCAATAAAACGTCTTCTTTCAAATTATCATTTATTTAAATTTAAAAATAATCCAAAAATAATAAATATAAATCAACGTATTAAATTTTCGTTTATAAAAAACCGACGTCAAGCAAAACTTGTATTTTTTCTTGATGTTCCTACTCGACTTTGCTGAGTCATATAAATAGATGACGATAACGTGAGAATTATTTTAATGCCACTTGCGGTATTTCCAACACCAACTGTAAGGTCCAGATTGTTCACTTTAAAACGTTAATTATTTTAAAAAAACATTAAAATTTTTCTGAAGGCTTTTCAAAAAATACACCCTTTCACGAGAATATAAGTAAAGCAAGTTCCATATGTATCCTTGATAAGGTATAATGGATTGCGAAATTAAGGTTCACAAAAGTACTAAACCGAACGGCACTAATAAGAAGATATATCAGACATAGTAATATCACTTACATGAATACAGTTAGCATGGAAAATCATTAAAAATAGAAAACGGTTTCACTTACCAGATATCGTCTGTATGAGCGTGTACAAAAATTTGGTACTCATCAGTATTCGAACGGCCGGTGACGATATCGAAGCGGAAGACAATGTTATAAAATCTTTTTCCGATAGCCGTATTTCCGATTTATCTTTCAGTTTATATTGACTGTTGACGGTACTACTGTTTACCTGTATGTCATCATCGTAAAGATCGGTTTCAACATCGGTGTTACTGCCAACAAAAACATTTTATCACGCATTTTAGTTAATACTTAACAAATAGAATCACGTTCCGCGGATGACAGGAGAGTTCTGAAATTTACTAAATTAGAAACGAAGTAAGCGCATAAATAACTTTAAAATTAAATTTCACATTACCTATTAACCTGCGTAGGTGAACCATCATCATCAGGAACTACAACTCCGATGTATTCCAAAAACTGCAGGTAAAAGCTCGGTTTTACAAAGCAGAATGAACAGATGGTTTTATCAACGACACTTTTAAGCGAATAAATAGTTGGTAAGTAAGAGCTTAATACCAATAACTTTCTATAGCAGGAAAAAAGAAAAAAAAAACATTTAAATTAACTTCCTAATATACACACACAGAAAAAAAAAAAAAAAACATATTCTGTTCATCTACCGGTGTGGTACTTTAAATAATCTATACATAAAACATGATTATTCTATATACAAATACTTTTGCCCCTTAAGGGGTAACGCCACTCTAGAATTTTGAAAAAATCGTTTTTTTTTTTTTTTTTTGGCTTAAACAATACTTTAGGGTCTTAAAAATGATATTTACTTCGTATTATAGTGAAAAAAAAAATTTAAATAGCTTAATTTTTGATTTTGTCGCAATGCCTCGAATGCCGTTATTGAAATGTTCCAACGCTCGGAATCGTTGCACAACTTGAAGTACGTCAGTTACGTAGGGGACGGTGATTCAAAAACTTTTAAAGGTATCATAGATGCACAGCCTTATAAAGATTGTGCTGTGAGTAAGAAGGAGTGTATCGATCATGTCCAGAAGAGAATGGGTTCTGGTCTTTGTAAGTTAAAAAAAAGTATAAAAGGCCTTGGCGGAAAAGATAAACTTACTGGCTGACTAATTGACGAGTTGTCGATTTATTATGGTTTGGCGATACGTAGAAATCATGATTCGGCGGCAAAAATGCTGAACGATATTTACGCGACTTTAAACCATAGATTATCGACGGACGACAATTCTATGCATGACAAATGCCCGCGGCGCGGAGAAGACTCATGGTGCTTGTGGCAAAGGGCACAGGCCACTGGTGATACATGAACATAAACCAGCTCTCTCGAAACAAGTTTACAAAGCGATTTTGCCCATTTATGAAGAATTAAGCCGAGATGAATTGCTTACTCGTTGTTTAGGCGGCTTTACACAAAGTAGCAATGAGAGCTTCAACTCGACTGTATGGTCTATGGCTTCGAAATCGGTATCTAGTGGCAAGCATGTACTTGATATTGCTGTATACGTTGCTATATAGGCATATATAACGACGGCTTATCAAGTATTATGAGGATCATGCAGAATTCGGGCATGACAATCGGGCCAAATTGTTATAATTTCTGCGTGGAAGCAGATGAGTACCGCATAAAGTTTTCGGAGAGATCACTTACGAACGCTGATAAAAAAGCCAGGCTTTCCATAAAATGGCTCAGGAAGGAAGAAAAAGAGGCGAGCATTGAAGTAGACGATCAAATGTATAGAGCAATTATCGCAGATTAAAAGGTAATAAAAAAATTTCAAGGATTTAAGTGTTCGTAAAACTTTAAAAGCGTTTTTCTCAAAATCACTTTTTTCAAACTGGGAGAAAAGATTACTCGAATACTATTGCATAGATTTATTTGAAATTTTGATAGTAACTTCTCAATTACATTCTCTATAGAATTACACGTAGCCGTTTTTCGATCTGATGTCATTTTTTTTTTTTTTTTTTTTTTTTTATAAACAATTTAGGACGAATTTTTTGGCCGAAAATCGATTTTTTTTTTGAGAAGTGCACCAATTTTACAAAAATTGATTTAAAAAAAAATCCCTACGTACTTCTGTAGGCAATATTATGTAGATTGAAAAAAAATTTAGTTTTTTGTTCCAGGTCTCATAGGTTGCGAGAAATCCTTTCTCCCGCCAAGGCTTTTCAAAAAAAACATGATTTCGAAAATTGGCTCTATCGCCGCCATTTTGTAACAAAATTATAATAAATTTTTTTTTTACACGCTCAAACACATGCTAAATGTACTGTCTAAAAAGAAATTCCATCCTGCTTCCCATACTTCCACAATAAATTATCAAAAACACGCCTTTTTTTCAGTCGCTAGAGTGGCGCTACCACCCCTTAATATACCCGGACAAAAATTAGGCAAACACAACTCATCATTGATAGAATTTGAACATTACTCCTGAATCAATACTCAGCTTCATACAGTACCGAAGGTAGCATCATTTTAGGCCGGTCTATCCGCATTATCAGTCAAAAATATTTACATTAAAAATGGTGAATTAAAACATGTTTTTTAAAAAAAAAAAAGTACCGATTTTAAAATTTATTCTAAAAATTTAATAAGAAAGCACTAAAAGGTAAAAAAAAAAAAAAAAAAAAAAAATTATTCAATAGATAATAATATACTTTAGAATAATACACATTAAGATAATATGGCAATTCTTAAACAACATTAAATTTTTCGGGGTCGACCCAAAATTCAAACTACAACAATATTTAGAGAAAGTTCAATGAGTCTAACAACACAATCGCTCATTTTTTATAAGCAAAGTATTGAAAATATCGCATAAATGTTTAATGTGGTTTTAAATTTTTTGTTGTCATTTGCAAATTTGGTGTCGATTCGAAAAAATTTAATGTTTAACAATTGCCATACCTTTACATGTGTTACTTTGAAAGATATTACTATTATTTATTGAATAAATCTTTCTTTTTTAAATACATTCTTATTAAATCTTAGGAGTAAATTTTGAAGTCGGTACATTTTTTCAATTTTTATTTTGCCGGTGTGTTAATTTCTGTCTTATTTTACTACTCACTCCTGTGTATAAGAATGTCTATTAGTTTAATCGTTTCCTGATGGAGGGAAGTGTAATATTTTCAGAAACAAAATTAATTCAAGTGATGCTAGTGTTCACCGTGAAAGTTTCAAATGTTGAATAAAATTTATTATCAAAAATTTTCTCCCGGTTTAAGGCACACACATACGCGCGGAGTTTTAGCCATGCTTTTACTTATGTTCTGGGTGGTTTACAAATTTGAAAATTATTTCATTACTAACAAAATAGTCATAAATAATTAAAAATTGAAAAATGTTGGCAATTTATGGTGCGTTTGACGTTAACCATGATGATCGACAAGGCACAAAATCAGAATTTTGGTACAGTCGGGTGGATTGTAAAGCACAACGATACAATATTTTCGCACAATTAACTTTATTATCTCGATGTACATCGACGAGAGGAATCAAAATTTAATGTGACAATAAACAGAAGAACATACGGCTCACTGTACTTGACGAAGTTCTACTCCAACATTCGGTTTCTACAAAAAGGTAATTCGGTCGTGCTTTGTGTGTTTATCGGAACAAGTCAGTGTTATCTTATCTAATAATTCGTTCGTTTAGTTCCGATTGATAAATTCTTCTTCATTTAATATTACACATATACACACACATACGCAGACTTGGTATAATCTGCCCTTTTTATCTCATTCTTTGCGCTATTTGCCTCTCCTTCCCATCTGATGGACGATCCAGATCGTCCACCTGATCCGGGAGGGGGGAAACGTCGTGTTTCATTCGGTGGTACTAGCTGGGTTGACGACAGTACTCTTAATTATGCCTCCGATAATGATAACTATCGGGACATTGAGATGAACAACGATAGCACTAGTACAATTAATTCGGTAAGGCAAGTTAGCGATAGCGCTGTGGTGAATTCTTCTCCACTTCGGGAAGCTGATATAAGCAATTCGTACACGTCTACCGATAACAGAATCTCCGCTAATGATAATAATAACGACAATAGTAAAAATAATAAAAATAATAACGAGATAAATACTAATTTCACTGATTGTAGCGAAAATAATAATAGTAATAATAATAACGATAATGGTAGTAATAATAATAATAATAATAATAATAATAATAATAATAATAATAATAATAACAGAATCTATAAAAACAAGTATAACACCTTTTTAAATAATACTGATAATATTAAGAACTTCAAAGTTTTTGTTGAAAAAACGCCTAATAATAACTTAGATCAAGCTGTGCGTCTATCAATAAGTGCACTTAAAGTCGCCGAAATTTTAAGAATTAATAATCTCTGTAAGGACATCATCGAAATCAAAAAAGTCGGACGGAATCGAGTGATTATTCACTTTTCCTCTCCCTCCGCTGCTAATAATTTAATAGATAGTCGCGTCTTCCTGTCGCGTGGTTACAACGCATACATTCCTTCTTACCTAGTTTCCAGATGTGGCGTTATAAAAGGAGTGGATACGGACTACACAGAGGAACAACTGATGGAAATGATTGACTGTAACCCGTATGTAATAAATTACATCAAAAGATTAAACAGACGATCAATCGTAGACAAAGAAGTCAAATATGTTCCTAGTGCTTCAGTCTTGATATCGTTCGAGGGGCAGAGTTTGCCATCCTACGTTGCTATGTGGAACGTGCGGTTCATCTGCGAACCGTTCGTTAGAAAAACGAAGCAGTGCTACTGCTGCTTGAGGTACGGACATATATCAGCTCACTGCAAAACTAATGGCTTCACGCAATCTCAGTTTCCAAGAGGCTTCCTTGGAAATACCTCAAACCTATAGACAGAGCCAGTTATTTTCGAATAGAGTTAGTAACAGATTCAGTCTGCTGACAGATTACAACGAATATCCGGAGATTTCGTGCAAAGAAAATAATAATGATGTATACAATATTCCAGCATACAAACCGCCCCTATATCAAAGAAAACAGGCTTCTTTGATAAAAATTTATTAGTTTTTAAGAGGGATCAAAACCTAAAGAGATCGAAATCCTTCCTTTCATCAGATGAAGAAAAAAGAAGTCTAGAACGGAAACATATTTCCAAGAGAACAACCTTCGAAAACTCAAATGTAAAGCCACCTTACGTAGACAATCGAACACACAATATGACATTCATGAATCAACCGTTGAAATCCGCTAATCCAGAAACTAGTGATCAAGCCCAAAAATCAAAGCAATTGTCTACTAAAAATAATTCAATTAATATCACTAAAAAAAACGTAGATCTTAATCAAAAAAATAGAAACAGTAAAGATAATAAAACTAATATAAGTAAAAAGTAATATTCATTTCTGCTTTTCTCAATTATTATTATACTATATTTACTTAGTACTATGTGTGCCAATTTCTTTTGTGTACGTATATTATTATTATAGTTTATAATTTCTTTATATACTTCCAAATATGCTAAAAGTACTACTCGAATAAAGGTGATTTAGAAATATTTCTGGCAACACATGATACAGATATTGTGCTTTTAGCAGAGACCTGGTTATCGCCAGTAAAAACGTTTAACATCAACAACTATAACTGCTATCGGGATGACAGGGAGGATGGATATGGTGGAGTAGCATTACTAATTAAAAATGGTATTAACCATAAATTACTTTCCATGCACTTAACGGAGTGTAATAATAATACAAGATCAAACGCCATTTGTGTTTATGTTAGCTATAAACAGTTCAAAGGCATTTTTATCTCATATTATTCTCCTCCGGGGCATAATATTGATTCGGAATTTATTCTCAATGAATTAGACAGTCTAGGCAACATACCCATTATCTTCGCCGGTGATTTCAATGCGTTAAACTCCCTATGGGGCTGCAATCGAAATGACACGAAGGGCGGGGAAATTTTAAAAATTATTACTAATTCTCAGCTGTGTTTGATGAATGATGGTTCTCCTACTAGAATAGATGGTCCCGTTTATACCAGTAATCCAGTAGATTTAACATTAGTCTCATCCGATATTTATCTCGACTGCTCATGGATGGTCGCTCCCCTATCTCTGGGAAGCGACCATTTCCCAATAATGATTGAAATCTACTGTGGAACGTCAAGTACCTCGAATTCATATAATACTAGAGGAGTTGTCAGCCGAAAGGCCTGGAGATTTAGGGACGCAGATTGGGTTAAATTTAGAGATCTGATGGAACGAGATATTAGTAGTGTTGAATCTGCGAATTCGTTCTTAGAGAAATATAAAATTTTTTGTACAGTTCTGAACTGTTCCTTAGATAACTCTGTGCCTCTCGCTCACCCATATAAGGGGAAGAAATCCCCTTCTCCTTGGTGGAACGAAGACTGTAAAAATAAGATTAACGAGCGTAATGCTGCTCTACGGAGATTTCGAATGGATGGCTCAATGAACGCATACCTGAACTATAGAAGGATTTCAGCTGAAACTCGTAGAATTTTGAAGAGAGCTAAGAGGGACTCTTGGGGAAAGTATTGTGCGAAGTTCAATAGAAACACCCCCTTGAACGAAATTTGGTCATTAGCCAAGAGATTTAAAAACAAAAACTACCATTCTAAAGATGCTGCAGACACCTCTTGGTTCGAAGACTTTACAGATAGAGTTGCTCCTCCTTACGTCCCCTCTGTAAAAGAAGTACCTGATTCTACAATCCCCCCATTTACCTCCCACTTTTTGTCTAGCCCTATTAGTTATAATGAGCTATTCCTACCGATAAGAAATAAAAAAGACTCTTCTCCGGGTTTAGATGGCATAACATACTCTGTCATAAACAATCTAGGTGAAAACTCTAAACAGTACCTACTGGATATATTTAATGGTTTTTTACACGAACGTGTTTTTCCGCCACAGTGGTCGAAATTCTTGGTAGTTGCTATTCCCAAGGCCGGCAAACCTTCTAATAAAGCATCATCGTACAGACCGATTGCGCTGGCTTCGTGTTTCAGGAAATGTTTCGAGATTGTATTCAAGAACAGACTCACATGGTGGACTGAAAATAATAACATTTTTCCGCACGGTCTGTTTGGTTTCAGACCAGGCCTAGGAACCATAGATTGCATCGCCCATCTACTTAATGACATCTACCTCTCCTTTTTAAACAAAGAGTTTTTAGTTGCAACCTTCTTGGATATAGAGGGAGCCTTTGATAATGTATCGATTCCCATTTTAGTAGAAAGGTTAAGAAAATCAGGTATCCCTGATAGTTTTGCTAAATTCATCTGTTCACTTTTTTCAAAGAGAACCCTTTTTTTCCTTAATCCATGCAAACACAAATTCATTATTAAGCATGCTTACACGGGTCTGGCTCAGGGCTCTGTTTTGAGTCCAATATTATTTAATTTTTATGTATTAGCTTTATTTCATACACCGATATCCCCAAACTCACGAATTTTGTCATATGCTGATGATTTTGTTATCTATAGTATTCATAAGAATGTCTCTCGCTGTGTTCGCGAAAATCAACTTTGTGTATCTCGTTGTAATGGAACATTACATGATATTGGAGTAGTCTATAAATCTTCGTTCTGGACGGTGTGACGTCATAACCCCAGAACTGTGTGCAGAGGGCAAAAAGTAACCCAATTTCTTGCACGGGCGCCGAAAATTCACCCGTTTCCCCAATTTTCCTCAATTTTCTGCAAATTTCCCCAAATTTTCGCCAATTTTCCTCAATTTTTCACAATTTTTTGCAAATTTTCCACAAATTTCCTCCAAATTCCTCCGTACAGGTTCCGCGCATTTCCGATAGTTCGAACCAATTAAAAACTAACCCAAGTATATTATTTAATACCTGAAACTAACCCAAGTCCCCGCCCACCCCTCCTGTCTACAACATTACCGCAATTTTTCAAAATTTAGGGCCTAAGTATGGAAATTCCAAATTTAACCCAAGTATACTATTTAAAACCCTGTATTTAACCCAAGTCTCCGCTCGCCCTTCCCACGATCCCGCGCATATATCCAAACATTGCGATAGCCGCCGCGAAAGCGTACGTTCCTTTCCCATGCACCCGTCGTTCGTTCCCGATACTGCGATCTTTTTTTTTTTTTTAAATATTTCGAAGCCTAAGTATAAAAAATTCCAAAATTATCCTAAATATATTTTTTTCATTATCACATTTCCCCGTTTGTACAGGTAAATGTGGAAACACACACGCCGTCCCCGCGCATATATCCATCATAACATTAACCACAGTGAAAGTGCACACCCATTCCCACACATCGCGCCCTTTACTATCATGTGTATGTATTACACACATGCCTTTGCGTGTAATATATGTAGCATACTTTTTAATTTTCATTTTTCGAGGTTGGGAGGGGTAAAATTTTGCCGGAGTGATAAAAACGTTTGAATCTCAACACTTAGAACCCAAAATTTAAAGGAATTTTCCGAGTCGTGCTCCGTTCCGGCATTTTTTTTTTTAAATTTTATTTTTAAAGAAAATATTTGAACGTTCCATCAGTCGAATGAAAGCGGGCGAGTGTGCTGCTACGAGATGTATTATGTAAGCGCGACCGCGGCTGTACTAGAAATATTTAAATGTTCCAGCAACTAGTTGAAACTGTCACCAGGTGAGGTGAATTCCAGTCGTTCGTTTTGAAATTAACCAGCCGATCATCTATGCACACTCTCACACGCCACCGTTAGAAACCTGTTCGCGATCGCTACAAGTTCATACACACGCACGTACACACCACCACTTGATAAATATTTTTTCGTCTTTTTCCGCTTCCGATCTTATTTGTAATCCGTTGATTCTTTTTTTATTATTTTTCCGTATTCTCCGTTCATTGCAAAAGCACACCATCCATTCATGCACACATATCAAGCATTATGTTAACCTCTACAAAGCTACACTGTACTATTCCACACACGCTCCGGTCGCCGTCGAAATAAACGCCGCGATATCACTCCCACACACACACATACACACAACCACTTCATATATATTTTATTTTCGAGTCAAATTATTATAGAATTAGCCTAAGTATAATTTTCTTTTACATTTCTGTTTACTTCTTCCGAACGTTCATAATTTTTATATTTTTTTGTTTCTCCGATTCTAAAAATAAATCTGTCAATGTATTAGCCACTCTCTCCCGCGCACAGGATGTTCCCTCGCACTCATCTGCTACCTATCGTTCTTATTAATTTTTTTCGAGTCTAATATTATAGAATTAGCCTAATTATATTTTTTTTTTCGCTTCCAATCATTTCCTCCGACCGTTGATAATTTTCTTATTTTATTTTTTCTCAGGTTCTAAAAATAAATCCATTGTCATCTTCACTAGTATGATTGCGCACATATCTTCTGCCGGTATTCCTCATATTGTTCATAATAATTTTTCATGTCTATGTATTATGGAATTAGTCTAAAATATATTTTTTCCCCTCTAAAGACTTTTTCCAAACGTAAGTATTCAAACATTAATTCGAGTATATTTTTATTTAACGCTGTTTCATAATTTCCCTCTCCCTTATCCACCCTACACAAATTTCAATTATTTTCTATTATTTTTCATGAGTACATCCCCCTGAAACTACAGTGAAACCACACCAAACATTCCCACGCACCATATAGATTTTAACATCATTCGTAATAATTCTTTTCGAGTCTATTAGTTTAAGATTATTCTATTTTTTCAAACTCTAAATATTTTTTTTTTCAATATCTTTCATATTATATTTTTTTCCTCAATATGTCCGCGTACCCTCATAGTGCAAAGGTACTCTGCTTATATCCTTGCATGCATGTTGCCATGTCGTTGATTTCGATCATGTGTCAAGGTCATCGAGTCTGCCCGAATCTTCCATGTCATATCTTTTGTAGAAAAACGGTTCATATGTTCACACCTACACACAAACACCCATAACCGAAAGAACACCTCTCAACTTCGTTCATCTGCGTATGTAACCAGCTTTCACCAAAGGAATGTGGTTTATCTGATACGACTCAACATCTTCAAAGACTTGCATCGAGCTAGAATCTCGAAAGGATCTGTTCAGGCAGTCAGTATTAGTGCTATGTCGAACGTGTAGAATTTGTTGAAGCAGTGTTCTTCACGCATTAATAAAAGTTTGCTCTAACGTTAAAAGTAATAATTTTCTACATTTTTTAGTAAAAAGTTAAAAATATTATTCAAACATGAATAACAACATTGTTTCGAAAGTCGACGAATTTATTCAGAATTCATTTTCGAGTGATAGTGTCACGCATACAACTTCATCACCTCCATCACAGCAATCAGATGATGGTTATACAGCAGAAGGATCAAAATCTTTTGTACATAATATCATTGGTCCTGTATTATTAACAGAACAAGCAGATATAGCGGAATATTTTGTAGATATCAGCATCCATGTAGATTGTGATTATGGTTTTCGAGTAACTGAACTAGCAATGATTGATATGTCCGGTGGAAAGTGTTTGCATACGCTGTATAAGCCAAGCAGAGCATGGCATGCATCAAAAATGCCACATTTACAATGTTCTTCGATGAGTCATTACTTGAAAAATCCTTCATTATTTCCCTGTCGGGAAGAAATATTTATGGCACGCGATATATTCACGATATTATCTCAAAAACCGAGAGCTCGCATATATATTTTAACAGTATATGCTAAACTTACACTAATGGAACTTAATGAAAAGTCTGAATTGTTGAGTGATTTAGACTATGAAATCGTTAATATGGATCAAGTCTTTCGACTACATAGTATTGAGAATCTACATGAAGAGTATTTTGGTATAAGCAATTTGATAACCTGTAAACATCATAATGAGATTGATAGTTTTCATTGTGCAGCGAAAAACGTTATGGTGATGAAGGCCTGGTACGATCATGTTATCCATCCGCTGAAGCTTATGAATAATCTCAATATAAATGATTTAAGTCAGTTGTTCATTACAGCCACCAAAGAAATGATAATTACATTATTTCCAAGTTGTGTTGGTGACATTTATGCATTTCTACCAGATAGATTAAAACAGGATGATACGATAAAATCACTTCTACCATGTTACGAGCATGAGCATGATGAAGAATATTATATCGATGATGATATATTGCGACAGAGTACTCGAAATTGTATGAAAGTAAAAGATTGTATCGATTGTCAATGTAAAATTCGCACGGATTAACTATTCATTATTTCGATCGTTTATCAATTTTGTGTATATTTGTATATATTTTTGTATATTAATGTATATATTTTTTTCCCTAATCGACAGTCCGTTCGTTTTTTGTGTTTTGTTAATCATTTTGTAAATATATTTTTATACATATTTAAATTTTATTTCTATATATTTACATATATTTTTTCTTTGCCTTCAATTCCCTCCATATCTTTCATTCTATTGTATATATTTTTTCCTAATTAATTTTAATCTTTTTTCGCTCCTTTTCAATTCAGTTTATTTAACTATTTAACTATTTCTCTATTTCTTTTTCCTCCTCTTAACTTAAAGTACTGGTAATGATGAATATTACAAAAATCTGAACCAGTTGTATAAAGTGTACGTGTAATTATTGTCTAATTTTCGAATATAATCCCGCATAATTTGTTCATATCTTTTTAGACTAAAACATTATATTTTTTATTCTTTCTTTAACGAATCTAACTGTTCAACTTTTTCATATACATCACGTACATCAAGTATTTTCCGCAGCTGTGTGAGTTTTCATTAATTTGTAAGACACAACCTAAGACCCAGAGAGTTCTCTCTAATTGTTTAAAATCTTTCATAATCACACTTTTTTTATTTTACATATATTTTTTGAGGTATATACGGGATCGTCTATGAGGTGTGTTGATCAATAGAGCAACAGGTAGAAAACCTACTAGCTTACGAGACACAGCATGTTTATAGAAAAAACGTGCTAGCATGAGCAGATCAGAGTTGCAATGTGCGAGTGAGAGACTGTATGCATGTATGTGTGCGAGAGCAACAGCTTGATTATAAAAAACGTCGAAGATACATGCATCTATCTGTGAACAATTATCACATCAAACATAAAAAGGCTGACTAAGAGATTATTATTTTCTTTTTTCATTCATTCTCGCCACTATTACCACTCGCGCCCCACTGTCAAGACCTCTGAACATACATTACTAACCTCACCGCCACTATAATATTTTTTTCTCTGTGTTATTAAATTAACCCAAGTATATTTTTATTCATTTGTTACGCAAACTTTTGTTCAAATCTTTCGTAATATGTCGTGCACACATTTATAGCCCACAGACACTACTCGCTTCATTACCACGAATACATCTCTTTCATTGTTACTTATCATAACATAGTTTTTCCTGAAATTGTAGAAAAATTCTCTTCGTTCCATTCTTCCAAGGTGTTTTATTTCCTAATTTCAAATCATGCATAATTATTTAAGAATCAAATTAAATATATTTTATCATTTCCAAAAAATTAATCATCTCTGTACAAGGCATTAACTCATTTTTCAAAACAAACATATTATTTTTTTAATCTATCGTACATATCATTTTTATCATTCAAATTTTTTTCTGAATTCACAAATAGTTAACCTATAGAAAACATATTATTGTAAACATACATGACGAAGTCACTCCTCATAATTACATCATGAATTCATTTTTTTCATTTTTTTTTTTACCATCATGAAATTGTAGTAGTGTTTTTAATTTTTTATTTTCCATATGTGACAAAAGCAATAAAATCACGACATCTATGAATACACACCATATGCTTCCAATAACCTATCATGCATTTTTTTAAATTAGTCCAAGCATACTATTTTTTCAATAACAAAGCCGATCATACATAATTTTTTCTTCAATATAATCACTAATCTATGAAAACACTTGATTCGTTTTACTCATACTGTAGCAACCACTCCTTTTCCCTCATGCTAACAAACTTCAAAATTTAATAATATAACACGAAATTAATCTAAATATCTGTTCATGCTATTAAAATTAATATATCAATCTTTACATTCCTTTTGTACATTTCTGAAAAAATCCTACAACATGTTTTAAAATTAATCGAAGTATACTATTTTATTACCTAAAATCAATTATTCTCTCATACAGTTTTTTTCCAATCATCCATAATGTTTTTTCTGTATTGTCATTATTACAAAGTCATACAAAACAACAACACATTTTTATTCATAATGAATCCTTCATTCCATTCCGTTCATGCTATATACCATTATCATTCAATTCAACGTTATGAAATTAGTCTAAATATACATTCATGCTAGCAAAGTTATTATCTCACCCTTTGCATTGTTCCAAGATGATTTATTTTACATTTTTTCTTTAAATTTCCCTCATACTATTATTTTTGAAATGTAGGATGATGACTATGATTAGAATTAATGATTATGAAGTGAGAGATGCATGGTGAAATTGTATTGTCATTATATGCGAGATGATGTGTGTTTGTGGGTGAGTATGGATGCATGTAAAATATATGAGTGTGTTAGTAGAAAACATCCGTTCATGCGTGAACACAGGTACAGATACAGTTATAGAATGAGAGAGGTAAAAATATATATTTTGTTATGTTTGATATGTGCATGATAAAGAGGTTAACAAAGAATAATCACATTACCCTCACAACTTAGACATTGAGTTATACCTTTGCAATATTTTAGATGTAAAAGCAGTGACATTGACATGTGGTAAACGTTTGCATCACTTTTGACTAATTATAACCAATTTTCCAACATTTCTCTTCGTTTTCCTACATTTTAATACTTTTACACCGTTTTAGTCAATTTTTGCTATTTAATGCCATTTTTTTTCAAGTGTTTTTACCACCTTTCTCACAATTTTCATCATTCTTTCATCATCTTTGTTAGGTTTTTGCTTACAACTCTTTAACACTTCGATCGTTGCTAGTGATAACCATCATTATTTATGCTTTCAATCCTTCCACTTCAGCAATGCACACATACAGCTTAGCAATCGCCGCAGCCATTGAACGTTGTAGGACTGCAATCGTGATCTCCATTTGATTATTAGGATTTAAAAGTCACATCTTTGAACGCTTGATCTAATGCATCAACATGATTTTTTTTGTATTCGCCCACCCGCTGCTGGAGGTTTCACTTAATATTCTCAACAGACTATCATACAGTCGTTTAATAAGAGAATCTGTAAGACCCGAGACATTTACTTAACGTTTTCCCAACACATTTACAGACCTACCCTGTACACTAAGGAAATCTTTAAACATCTCTGTAACCATTCCTTTTAAGCTGGCGGGAGCAAGGAACTCCTATAAACGTTTATCAATCAGCACTTCATCGTTCATCGCCATGGTTTCACTCGCCGTTGCACAGACATGTAATAAACATTTTCTTCTTTTACAATTTTCTTATGCTATAACACTATTACATCATTTTTCCTCGTTTCTAACTAATTGTAACAAGTTTTCCATTATTTCTTAGCATGTTCTTCTGTTTTAGGACCTTTTGCGCCATTTTTTCATCAATTTATGTTATTTCACATCGTTTTTCTGGTGATTTTAGTGCCTTTCACACAATTTTACTAATTATTTTCGACTATTTCTTAACATGTTCTTCTGTTTTAGGTCCTTTTGCACTATTTTTTCATCAATTTATGTTATTTCACATCGTTTTTCTAGTGTTTTACTACCTTTCACACAATTTTACTCAATTTTTCCCCCATCTTTGAAGATTTTTTTTTCATTTATCTCATACATTATATCTCCGAATGTGACGATTAGCTATCCTTTTAAGTACATTTTTTAATTCAATATAAGTGAGGAGTACTTTTCAGGTCGACATGTATACTTCGTGATATGACATTCAATTCATTATTAATCTATGTTTCAACAGGTTTGTGGTCGGTTGTTGGAGGTTTACAGAACTTTCTGTTGCATTGCTTATAGTATAATGGTTCTTGTGTGCTAGTAAGATGATGGTGTTTTGTGGGGAATAATAAACATGGGAAAGAGAAGGAGTGCGTCCCATCAAGCAGGGGGAGTGATGCTTCGTAATTAGCTTGCGTATTGCGCGCATTGCATGGCAGTTATAATATGCTCGAGCAAAATTAGTCGCTGTACTCGCATGGTGTTCATGTTATTCATTAAATGTTCACACTGAGAGATGCAATGGGCTCATCAACAGATGGATCCATGCTATCATTTCGATTTTTATAATTGTAATCTGCACTGAGTATGTATGTATTACAACGAACCAATCAACTCTGTTACAGATGGTAATGTTTGAGGATAGATAGTGAAACGTTCATTAGAACATGAATGTGTATACAAAGTGTTGTTACATCACATGTATGTCATCAAATTAACTAAAATGTTGCGTCTATAGTAAAAAAAAAGAAATGAGGGTTTTTCCCTAAGAGGGCGACTATAATAAAATTGATGCGATTTTAGATGGAAATGGGGTATTTTACAGTAAAAACGCTGTTTTGCACCTAAATGGTGAATATTCTGGAGGTTAAACGGCATTTTTCACACAAAATTTGATGTTTTTTTATAAATGTGGCTATTTTACTCCTACATGGAGTAATTTCTGCATGAGGAGTACTTTTTGGACTGACATGTATACTTCTTGATGTGGTATTCAATTCATTCTGAAGCTATGTTTGAACAGCTTTGTAAATGGTTGGGGGGGAGGGAGTTTAAAGAACTTTTCTGCTGCATCAGTTATAGTATAATAGTTTTTATATGCTAGTGAGATGAAGGTATTTGGTTAGGAATAATAAATATGGGTAAGAGGTGGAGTGCATCCCAATCAAGCATGGGAGAGTATTGTTTGGGAATTAACTCCATTATTTGCACACATTGCAATACAATTATAATCAGTTTGGTCAAAATTACTTGTTGTATATCGTTCATGTTATACATTAAACATTCACACTGAGAAACGGACTGGACTCTTCGACATCAAGGTCCATGCGATCATTACACTCTTTTTCAACAATTTGTGACGTTTCATACTATTTTTTAATGTTTTGAACGGCTTTTATGATGTATTTCAGCACATTTTCACAGATACAAAGTTCGTAATGCGAAATAATTTGAATTATTTCGACAGTCTTTACACACAAATAAAATACTATACCATTAACACATTCAACATGAAACAAATCATTACAAATAGAAATAAACATCGAAATTGCGCAGAAATTTTAATGAAAGTCAAGAAGAATAGTGTATATGAAAATGAATATATTCTTTAAATCAACACTCCAAACTTGCAGTTTCAGAATTATATCAGACCCTGACTAAGAACCCCCGTGTTCCTTTTGCTGCATGTATATGTATATAATCATATATTATTAAATTATACATATAACTACATATGTACATATATATATCTATATATATACATATATATATCTACATATATACACATATATATCTACATATATACATATATATCTACATATATACATATATATCTACATAAATACACATATATATCTACATATATACACATATATATCTACATATATACACTTATATATATACATAAATAAATATATATATATCTACATATATACATACATATATCTACATATATACACATATATATCTACATAAATACATATATGTATCTACATATATACATATATATCTACATAAATACATATATACATATATATATCTACATATATACACATATATATCTACATATATACATATATTATCTACATATATATATATATACATATATATCTACATATATATACATATATATCTACATATATACATATATATCTACATATATATACATATATATATCAACATATATACATATACATGCAGCAAAAGGAACAAGGGGGTTCTTAGTCAGGGTCTGATATAATTCTGAAACTGCAAGTTTGGAGTGTTGATTTAAAGAATATATTCATTTTCATATACACTATTCTTCTTGACTTTCATTAAAATTTCTGCGCAATTTCGATGTTTATTTCTATTTGTAATGATTTGTTTCATGTTGAATGTGTTAATGGTATAGTATTTTATTTGTGTGTAAAGACTGTCGAAATAATTCAAATTATTTCGCATTACGAACTTTGTATCTGTGAAAATGTGCTGAAATACATCATAAGAGCCGTTCAAAACATTAAAAAATAGTATGAAACGTCACAAATTGTTGAAAAAGAGTGTAATGATCGCATGGACCTTGATGTCGAAGAGTCCAGTCCGTTTCTCAGTGTGAATGTTTAATGTATAACATGAACGATATACAACAAGTAATTTTGACCAAACTGATTATAATTGTATTGCAATGTGTGCAAATAATGGAGTTAATTCCCAAACAATACTCTCCCATGCTTGATTGGGATGCACTCCACCTCTTACCCATATTTATTATTCCTAACCAAATACCTTCATCTCACTAGCATATAAAAACTATTATACTATAACTGATGCAGCAGAAAAGTTCTTTAAACTCCCTCCCCCCCAACCATTTACAAAGCTGTTCAAACATAGCTTCAGAATGAATTGAATACCACATCAAGAAGTATACATGTCAGTCCAAAAAGTACTCCTCATGCAGAAATTACTCCATGTAGGAGTAAAATAGCCACATTTATAAAAAAACATCAAATTTTGTGTGAAAAATGCCGTTTAACCTCCAGAATATTCACCATTTAGGTGCAAAACAGCGTTTTTACTGTAAAATACCCCATTTCCATCTAAAATCGCATCAATTTTATTATAGTCGCCCTCTTAGGGAAAAACCCTCATTTCTTTTTTTTTACTATAGACGCAACATTTTAGTTAATTTGATGACATACATGTGATGTAACAACACTTTGTATACACATTCATGTTCTAATGAACGTTTCACTATCTATCCTCAAACATTACCATCTGTAACAGAGTTGATTGGTTCGTTGTAATACATACATACTCAGTGCAGATTACAATTATAAAAATCGAAATGATAGCATGGATCCATCTGTTGATGAGCCCATTGCATCTCTCAGTGTGAACATTTAATGAATAACATGAACACCATGCGAGTACAGCGACTAATTTTGCTCGAGCATATTATAACTGCCATGCAATGCGCGCAATACGCAAGCTAATTACGAAGCATCACTCCCCCTGCTTGATGGGACGCACTCCTTCTCTTTCCCATGTTTATTATTCCCCACAAAACACCATCATCTTACTAGCACACAAGAACCATTATACTATAAGCAATGCAACAGAAAGTTCTGTAAACCTCCAACAACCGACCACAAACCTGTTGAAACATAGATTAATAATGAATTGAATGTCATATCACGAAGTATACATGTCGACCTGAAAAGTACTCCTCACTTATATTGAATTAAAAAATGTACTTAAAAGGATAGCTAATCGTCACATTCGGAGATATAATGTATGAGATAAATGAAAAAAAAATCTTCAAAGATGGGGGAAAAATTGAGTAAAATTGTGTGAAAGGTAGTAAAACACTAGAAAAACGATGTGAAATAACATAAATTGATGAAAAAATAGTGCAAAAAGGACCTAAAACAGAAGAACATGTTAAGAAATAGTCGAAAATAATTAGTAAAATTGTGTGAAAGGCACTAAAATCACCAGAAAAACGATGTGAAATAACATAAATTGATGAAAAAATGGCGCAAAAGGTCCTAAAACAGAAGAACATGCTAAGAAATAATGGAAAACTTGTTACAATTAGTTAGAAACGAGGAAAAATGATGTAATAGTGTTATAGCATAAGAAAATTGTAAAAGAAGAAAATGTTTATTACATGTCTGTGCAACGGCGAGTGAAACCATGGCGATGAACGATGAAGTGCTGATTGATAAACGTTTATAGGAGTTCCTTGCTCCCGCCAGCTTAAAAGGAATGGTTACAGAGATGTTTAAAGATTTCCTTAGTGTACAGGGTAGGTCTGTAAATGTGTTGGGAAAACGTTAAGTAAATGTCTCGGGTCTTACAGATTCTCTTATTAAACGACTGTATGATAGTCTGTTGAGAATATTAAGTGAAACCTCCAGCAGCGGGTGGGCGAATACAAAAAAAATCATGTTGATGCATTAGATCAAGCGTTCAAAGATGTGACTTTTAAATCCTAATAATCAAATGGAGATCACGATTGCAGTCCTACAACGTTCAATGGCTGCGGCGATTGCTAAGCTGTATGTGTGCATTGCTGAAGTGGAAGGATTGAAAGCATAAATAATGATGGTTATCACTAGCAACGATCGAAGTGTTAAAGAGTTGTAAGCAAAAACCTAACAAAGATGATGAAAGAATGATGAAAATTGTGAGAAAGGTGGTAAAAACACTTGAAAAAAAATGGCATTAAATAGCAAAAATTGACTAAAACGGTGTAAAAGTATTAAAATGTAGGAAAACGAAGAGAAATGTTGGAAAATTGGTTATAATTAGTCAAAAGTGATGCAAACGTTTACCACATGTCAATGTCACTGCTTTTACATCTAAAATATTGCAAAGGTATAACTCAATGTCTAAGTTGTGAGGGTAATGTGATTATTCTTTGTTAACCTCTTTATCATGCACATATCAAACATAACAAAATATATATTTTTACCTCTCTCATTCTATAACTGTATCTGTACCTGTGTTCACGCATGAACGGATGTTTTCTACTAACACACTCATATATTTTACATGCATCCATACTCACCCACAAACACACATCATCTCGCATATAATGACAATACAATTTCACCATGCATCTCTCACTTCATAATCATTAATTCTAATCATAGTCATCATCCTACATTTCAAAAATAATAGTATGAGGGAAATTTAAAGAAAAAATGTAAAATAAATCATCTTGGAACAATGCAAAGGGTGAGATAATAACTTTGCTAGCATGAATGTATATTTAGACTAATTTCATAACGTTGAATTGAATGATAATGGTATATAGCATGAACGGAATGGAATGAAGGATTCATTATGAATAAAAATGTGTTGTTGTTTTGTATGACTTTGTAATAATGACAATACAGAAAAAACATTATGGATGATTGGAAAAAAACTGTATGAGAGAATAATTGATTTTAGGTAATAAAATAGTATACTTCGATTAATTTTAAAACATGTTGTAGGATTTTTTCAGAAATGTACAAAAGGAATGTAAAGATTGATATATTAATTTTAATAGCATGAACAGATATTTAGATTAATTTCGTGTTATATTATTAAATTTTGAAGTTTGTTAGCATGAGGGAAAAGGAGTGGTTGCTACAGTATGAGTAAAACGAATCAAGTGTTTTCATAGATTAGTGATTATATTGAAGAAAAAATTATGTATGATCGGCTTTGTTATTGAAAAAATAGTATGCTTGGACTAATTTAAAAAAATGCATGATAGGTTATTGGAAGCATATGGTGTGTATTCATAGATGTCGTGATTTTATTGCTTTTGTCACATATGGAAAATAAAAAATTAAAAACACTACTACAATTTCATGATGGTAAAAAAAAAAATGAAAAAAATGAATTCATGATGTAATTATGAGGAGTGACTTCGTCATGTATGTTTACAATAATATGTTTTCTATAGGTTAACTATTTGTGAATTCAGAAAAAAATTTGAATGATAAAAATGATATGTACGATAGATTAAAAAAATAATATGTTTGTTTTGAAAAATGAGTTAATGCCTTGTACAGAGATGATTAATTTTTTGGAAATGATAAAATATATTTAATTTGATTCTTAAATAATTATGCATGATTTGAAATTAGGAAATAAAACACCTTGGAAGAATGGAACGAAGAGAATTTTTCTACAATTTCAGGAAAAACTATGTTATGATAAGTAACAATGAAAGAGATGTATTCGTGGTAATGAAGCGAGTAGTGTCTGTGGGCTATAAATGTGTGCACGACATATTACGAAAGATTTGAACAAAAGTTTGCGTAACAAATGAATAAAAATATACTTGGGTTAATTTAATAACACAGAGAAAAAAATATTATAGTGGCGGTGAGGTTAGTAATGTATGTTCAGAGGTCTTGACAGTGGGGCGCGAGTGGTAATAGTGGCGAGAATGAATGAAAAAAGAAAATAATAATCTCTTAGTCAGCCTTTTTATGTTTGATGTGATAATTGTTCACAGATAGATGCATGTATCTTCGACGTTTTTTATAATCAAGCTGTTGCTCTCGCACACATACATGCATACAGTCTCTCACTCGCACATTGCAACTCTGATCTGCTCATGCTAGCACGTTTTTTCTATAAACATGCTGTGTCTCGTAAGCTAGTAGGTTTTCTACCTGTTGCTCTATTGATCAACACACCTCATAGACGATCCCGTATATACCTCAAAAAATATATGTAAAATAAAAAAAGTGTGATTATGAAAGATTTTAAACAATTAGAGAGAACTCTCTGGGTCTTAGGTTGTGTCTTACAAATTAATGAAAACTCACACAGCTGCGGAAAATACTTGATGTACGTGATGTATATGAAAAAGTTGAACAGTTAGATTCGTTAAAGAAAGAATAAAAAATATAATGTTTTAGTCTAAAAAGATATGAACAAATTATGCGGGATTATATTCGAAAATTAGACAATAATTACACGTACACTTTATACAACTGGTTCAGATTTTTGTAATATTCATCATTACCAGTACTTTAAGTTAAGAGGAGGAAAAAGAAATAGAGAAATAGTTAAATAGTTAAATAAACTGAATTGAAAAGGAGCGAAAAAAGATTAAAATTAATTAGGAAAAAATATATACAATAGAATGAAAGATATGGAGGGAATTGAAGGCAAAGAAAAAATATATGTAAATATATAGAAATAAAATTTAAATATGTATAAAAATATATTTACAAAATGATTAACAAAACACAAAAAACGAACGGACTGTCGATTAGGGAAAAAAATATATACATTAATATACAAAAATATATACAAATATACGCAAAATTGATAAACGATCGAAATAATGAATAGTTAATCCGTGCGAATTTTACATTGACAATCGATACAATCTTTTACTTTCATACAATTTCGAGTACTCTGTCGCAATATATCATCATCGATATAATATTCTTCATCATGCTCATGCTCGTAACATGGTAGAAGTGATTTTATCGTATCATCCTGTTTTAATCTATCTGGTAGAAATGCATAAATGTCACCAACACAACTTGGAAATAATGTAATTATCATTTCTTTGGTGGCTGTAATGAACAACTGACTTAAATCATTTATATTGAGATTATTCATAAGCTTCAGCGGATGGATAACATGATCGTACCAGGCCTTCATCACCATAACGTTTTTCGCTGCACAATGAAAACTATCAATCTCATTATGATGTTTACAGGTTATCAAATTGCTTATACCAAAATACTCTTCATGTAGATTCTCAATACTATGTAGTCGAAAGACTTGATCCATATTAACGATTTCATAGTCTAAATCACTCAACAATTCAGACTTTTCATTAAGTTCCATTAGTGTAAGTTTAGCATATACTGTTAAAATATATATGCGAGCTCTCGGTTTTTGAGATAATATCGTGAATATATCGCGTGCCATAAATATTTCTTCCCGACAGGGAAATAATGAAGGATTTTTCAAGTAATGACTCATCGAAGAACATTGTAAATGTGGCATTTTTGATGCATGCCATGCTCTGCTTGGCTTATACAGCGTATGCAAACACTTTCCACCGGACATATCAATCATTGCTAGTTCAGTTACTCGAAAACCATAATCACAATCTACATGGATGCTGATATCTACAAAATATTCCGCTATATCTGCTTGTTCTGTTAATAATACAGGACCAATGATATTATGTACAAAAGATTTTGATCCTTCTGCTGTATAACCATCATCTGATTGCTGTGATGGAGGTGATGAAGTTGTATGCGTGACACTATCACTCGAAAATGAATTCTGAATAAATTCGTCGACTTTCGAAACAATGTTGTTATTCATGTTTGAATAATATTTTTAACTTTTTACTAAAAAATGTAGAAAATTATTACTTTTAACGTTAGAGCAAACTTTTATTAATGCGTGAAGAACACTGCTTCAACAAATTCTACACGTTCGACATAGCACTAATACTGACTGCCTGAACAGATCCTTTCGAGATTCTAGCTCGATGCAAGTCTTTGAAGATGTTGAGTCGTATCAGATAAACCACATTCCTTTGGTGAAAGCTGGTTACATACGCAGATGAACGAAGTTGAGAGGTGTTCTTTCGGTTATGGGTGTTTGTGTGTAGGTGTGAACATATGAACCGTTTTTCTACAAAAGATATGACATGGAAGATTCGGGCAGACTCGATGACCTTGACACATGATCGAAATCAACGACATGGCAACATGCATGCAAGGATATAAGCAGAGTACCTTTGCACTATGAGGGTACGCGGACATATTGAGGAAAAAAATATAATATGAAAGATATTGAAAAAAAAAATATTTAGAGTTTGAAAAAATAGAATAATCTTAAACTAATAGACTCGAAAAGAATTATTACGAATGATGTTAAAATCTATATGGTGCGTGGGAATGTTTGGTGTGGTTTCACTGTAGTTTCAGGGGGATGTACTCATGAAAAATAATAGAAAATAATTGAAATTTGTGTAGGGTGGATAAGGGAGAGGGAAATTATGAAACAGCGTTAAATAAAAATATACTCGAATTAATGTTTGAATACTTACGTTTGGAAAAAGTCTTTAGAGGGGAAAAAATATATTTTAGACTAATTCCATAATACATAGACATGAAAAATTATTATGAACAATATGAGAAATACCGGCAGAAGATATGTGCGCAATCATACTAGTGAAGATGACAATGGATTTATTTTTAGAACCTGAGAAAAAATAAAATAAGAAAATTATCAACGGTCGGAGGAAATGATTGGAAGCGAAAAAAAAAATATAATTAGGCTAATTCTATAATATTAGACTCGAAAAAAATTAATAAGAACGATAGGTAGCAGATGAGTGCGAGGGAACATCCTGTGCGCGGGAGAGAGTGGCTAATACATTGACAGATTTATTTTTAGAATCGGAGAAACAAAAAAATATAAAAATTATGAACGTTCGGAAGAAGTAAACAGAAATGTAAAAGAAAATTATACTTAGGCTAATTCTATAATAATTTGACTCGAAAATAAAATATATATGAAGTGGTTGTGTGTATGTGTGTGTGTGGGAGTGATATCGCGGCGTTTATTTCGACGGCGACCGGAGCGTGTGTGGAATAGTACAGTGTAGCTTTGTAGAGGTTAACATAATGCTTGATATGTGTGCATGAATGGATGGTGTGCTTTTGCAATGAACGGAGAATACGGAAAAATAATAAAAAAAGAATCAACGGATTACAAATAAGATCGGAAGCGGAAAAAGACGAAAAAATATTTATCAAGTGGTGGTGTGTACGTGCGTGTGTATGAACTTGTAGCGATCGCGAACAGGTTTCTAACGGTGGCGTGTGAGAGTGTGCATAGATGATCGGCTGGTTAATTTCAAAACGAACGACTGGAATTCACCTCACCTGGTGACAGTTTCAACTAGTTGCTGGAACATTTAAATATTTCTAGTACAGCCGCGGTCGCGCTTACATAATACATCTCGTAGCAGCACACTCGCCCGCTTTCATTCGACTGATGGAACGTTCAAATATTTTCTTTAAAAATAAAATTTAAAAAAAAAATGCCGGAACGGAGCACGACTCGGAAAATTCCTTTAAATTTTGGGTTCTAAGTGTTGAGATTCAAACGTTTTTATCACTCCGGCAAAATTTTACCCCTCCCAACCTCGAAAAATGAAAATTAAAAAGTATGCTACATATATTACACGCAAAGGCATGTGTGTAATACATACACATGATAGTAAAGGGCGCGATGTGTGGGAATGGGTGTGCACTTTCACTGTGGTTAATGTTATGATGGATATATGCGCGGGGACGGCGTGTGTGTTTCCACATTTACCTGTACAAACGGGGAAATGTGATAATGAAAAAAAATATATTTAGGATAATTTTGGAATTTTTTATACTTAGGCTTCGAAATATTTAAAAAAAAAAAAAAGATCGCAGTATCGGGAACGAACGACGGGTGCATGGGAAAGGAACGTACGCTTTCGCGGCGGCTATCGCAATGTTTGGATATATGCGCGGGATCGTGGGAAGGGCGAGCGGAGACTTGGGTTAAATACAGGGTTTTAAATAGTATACTTGGGTTAAATTTGGAATTTCCATACTTAGGCCCTAAATTTTGAAAAATTGCGGTAATGTTGTAGACAGGAGGGGTGGGCGGGGACTTGGGTTAGTTTCAGGTATTAAATAATATACTTGGGTTAGTTTTTAATTGGTTCGAACTATCGGAAATGCGCGGAACCTGTACGGAGGAATTTGGAGGAAATTTGTGGAAAATTTGCAAAAAATTGTGAAAAATTGAGGAAAATTGGCGAAAATTTGGGGAAATTTGCAGAAAATTGAGGAAAATTGGGGAAACGGGTGAATTTTCGGCGCCCGTGCAAGAAATTGGGTTACTTTTTGCCCTCTGCACACAGTTCTGGGGTTATGACGTCACACCGTCCAGAACGAAGATTTATAGACTACTTATTGGGCTTAATATATCTCCCGCTAAGTCAGCATTTTTCATCTGTACAACTAGATTATCCTTTTCTCGTGATCTTGCAATTCACATCGGTGATGAGCCTATTCCCATGGTTACTTGCGTTAAGTATTTGGGGATGCATTTGGATATGAAGCTTACCTGGTCTCGCCACATATTACTACTCCATAAACAAACCTTACAAATTACTAACTTGCTGAAAGCCATTGGTAACAGCTCCTGGGGCGCGGATCCAGCAATTCTTAACTTAATTTTTAGAACCCTAATTATTTCTCGTCTTGACTATGGTTCTATGTTCTACGGTTCGGCCTCCAGATCTAATCTGTCTAAACTTGGTATTATACAAAACCTTTGCCTGCGAATTATTACCGGTAATCTGAGGTCTTCTCCGATTGCTTGTCTCCAGATCGAGAATAAAACACCTCCCCTATTTATAAGAAGGAATGTTCTTACTGATCGATATGCGCTCAAATATTGTAATTACCGATTTCCCTCTCTAGTGCATCAACTCAAAGTTATCAGCACCCATTGGAGATTTGTTTCTTCTAAGTTACCATTATTAGCAAGACGAATCTCGATCTATCACAAGTATTGCCTCGCTCTTATTCCTAAGGTTCCATCTCACTATTTCTCTTATACGTTTTTCATTAATATAATAAATATAAATATTGACACCACATTAGTTCAGAAAATTAAAGATACTAATCTATCGTTATCCGTACTGTGGTTCAATAATTTTATTAATAACAAATATCCGGATTGCATCAAAATATTTACAGATGGTGCTAAGCTCATAGGTCCCCATAGTCTCACTGGTTCCGCTTTCATTGTAGCTAACGTTACAATTCAAAAATTCAAGCTTCCTCCTGATGCATCTGTTTTTACCGCCGAACTGTTGGCTATCGATAAGGCTCTTGATTTCATATTAAATGTTCTTAACCCGGATAATAAATTTACAATTTTCTCCGATAGCCTGGGTGCCCTGATCGCCCTAGATCATAGTTCGTTTAATTATAAATGTCACCCGCTTATTTACGAAATCAAAACTAAATACCTTCAAATTATTAATAACAATGGCTGTTTAAACTTTTGTTGGATTCCCAGTCATCGCGGGATTGGGCTAAATGATGACGTTGATGCCGCGGCTAAATGCGCTGCCTTGAATGGAATTATATTCCCGTTTATTCCTTCCTCAGACTTATATCACAGGAGTCAGGTCACTGCCTTGGAGGATTGGATAACTTATAGAGATAGGCAGAATACTGGTAGATATTACAATATGGTTCAGTCTGATATACCTTCACTTCCTTGGTATTTCGATATTCCACAGTCTATCCCCGGTCGTCTTATTCGTAAGTATGTCACACTAGTTTGTAGATTGCGTATGGGGCATTCCCGAGTGCCTCTAAATTTTGCAGACTCCTCTGGATGCAACAGTACATACTAGGTCTACCTTCATTGATGACATTAATCATTTGCTGTTCAGCTGTGACAAATACGAGCACAATAGGAAAAGGTTTTATAAAGAATTAATTTCATGCGGATTGTTCCCTCCATATAGTGTTCATTACTTACTGTGTTCTGGACATACAGCAATTTTTATTATGGTTCGCTTTATAATTAATAATAACATTTTGATTTAATTATAATATTAGTAAATAGAAAAAAAAAAAATATATATATGTATATAAATAAATCAATAAAAATAAAAAAAATAAAAAAAAAAAAAAGAACAAGATAGAGAAAAAAGAAAATTAAGGAAAGATTTTATTAAAGGAACCAGAATTTTTTTTATTTTATTTTATTTACTTTTTTTTTTTTTTCGTTTCTTTTCTTATTTATTGAAGTTTATTACTTTATTGATGAAGTCAGTTAGTTTTATTTCATTTTATTCTTTATCAGTCTATTTGATACATTCTTTATTCAATTATTTATTTTTCTTACAACTTCCTTTTCCCATCAGGCATTGTGAACATTGCCAGGCAACTGTGGTCATATTGTAAGATGGGAATTTTTCAATTTTTTAATTTGTATTTCTCATTTTGTCTTTTTGTTTTTTGTTTTCTCCCCTAAAAGAAAAATCTGATCTCTGTTTATTAAGTTTCATCAGGCATTGTGGGCACTGCTCTGCAGTTGCGGCCATAATGTAGAAGGGTAACCTATTTTAATTTCTTCTTTGTTTTTCCTTGGTTAATTTCATTGCGCATTGTGGGCACTGCTCTGCAGTTGCGGCCATAATGTAGAAGAATGATAACCCAATTTAATTTCTTCTTTGTTTTTCCTTGGTTAATTTCATTGCGCATTGTGGGCACTGCTCTGCAGTTGCGGCCATACTGTAGAATGATAACCTATTTTGATTTCTTATTTTATTTATTTTTTCTTTTTGGCTAATTTCATTGATCATTGTGGGCACTACTCTGTAGATGCGGCCATAATGTAGAATAGAATGAAATTTCCTTCTCTGCTTTTTATTCCTTTTTCTGTTAATATTAATTTTCCATATCTATTCATAGTGTAGCTTGCTGGCCAAATGAACTGTATTTGTTCAGGCCAATAAAAAAAAAAAAAAAAAAAAAAAAAAAGTTCTACTCGACAATGATCAGTGATCATAGTATATGGCGGGGCAGCGAAACGAGCTGAAATTGCACATGAGCATTACTTATGTACCGAAAATATCAAATAAGACACTTTTTGAAAATTCTAACTTTAAGAGTGATACGGATTGCGCGGCCTCTAGCCGGATAAAGAAATAATTAATTTTTTTGTTTTGATTAATCGTTTTGGATCGAGAGATGGGGCCAATTACATATTCTTGAGATGATGGGGTAGTTGCGCGTCGATAAAGACTAGAGGTTATCACGCAGTTATCTACTGATTTAGACAAGCGGGGCGGTGTGCGGCACGCTCGTTGTCTATTCTTCGATAAGAGGTATAGACAGCCAGCTAGCCGGTTTTATTCGAAAGTTTTTGGATCTCGTTTTTACTGTGGCATATAAAAACGTTTAGCGGCCGCGTTATTAATGTTTTTTTTTTTTTATTTTTTTTCTTGTAAATCTCGTCTAATGATATTATAGCTGTACGAGCTACGCCGTAACGTCTATAAAAACAAAAAGCGGAATAACTTTTGGACTTTATATTATAAATTTGTTAAATAAAAGAGTTGGTTGCTTGTCAGAATTAATTTACACGCACATTGCTAATATTGCGGTGAGGAAGGACGTTAAAAAAGTTCGGTAAGAAAAACGTATTTTAATTATCGCGCGGAGCGTATTTCTACTGGCGCCCGGAACATCGCTTTGGTATTGCGGAGCGAAGGAGACGGTAAATAAGAAAGTTCCTCCGTCCGGTAGCAAATTCGTTATTAATTGGCTAGACCGATCAGGGACCTAGTCGAAGTCGAATTCGTTATAAAGGGTAAAAAAGTGTTAAAAACTGTTTTTTAAGAAATAGATGAAGCGCGATACTTTCGGTACTAATAGGTTTACCAAATCGTAATTTTTCATGAAGATATCTAAAATAATCTACGTGTGCGATTTTTTTTTAGATTCTCTGAATTTTAAGGGAGGAATAGAGCATTTCTGGAAAAAGCTAAAAATCACGCTACAGTTCAAACGAATGGGAATGGTAGGGTAAAATTTCATGTGAATATAACGTATATTCTCAAAAAATGTTAAAGAAGAACCTTTTTTGCGAACTTTAAGAAGTGAAAAGGGATTAAAAATTGTTTTTTAAAAAACACATAAGGTGTGATATTTTGGATATAAGCACGTTTATTAAATTATAATTTTCTATTATGATTCCTTATACGGTATACTAAAATCACGACGGTGGCAACGCTAATAAAAATGTAACCATTTTTTTTTTTCTACATAAGGAGAAGTGATACAAAAGTATCGATAGAGTACACATCCATTTACACAAAAAATTTAACATTCAATAAGCCAAGTTTAGTGAACAAAGGATGCGCGGGGAAGTAGAGGATTGCGAGTGGTAAAACCCCCTAGTTCATTAAAAAAATTAATGTTTTGATTTTTTTTTTTAAATTTATTTATCGCACGTGTATCGCTTAAATAAATAAGACTAGATCATATTGTTAAAATGGGACAGAGTAAGGAGTGACAAAAAAGAGGAAGATGTTAAGCTGTTCCGGGAAAAAGAAAAAAGAGCTGGTCATAAAGATATGATCGGAAATAATTGCAAGGATACTGCATCCAGTGTAAAGAGTAAAAAATAGTTGAAGGAAGATATGCTTGCGCATTGTCCTTTCAGTTGAATATTCCTTTTACGAACTTTATGATTGTAAACGGGCGTGACTAAGACTAACATTGCAATGGAATTAAAATAATTTTTTTCATAGCTTGTTCGATATCAACGAGATAAGTCTCAATATTTGAAACGAACATCTTGAACACTTAAGCGGCATAATCAATAATATTTTGTAGGTATTAAAAAACATAAATGGTAGCTGGACATGTACCGAGAAACATTTAATTTTATTACCATAAAAAATCCGAACGCAGTCAAAATTGGTCAATTTTAACATTTCCGGTAATTTTTGGTATTCCTTTAATGGTTTTATTTATTGCCTAACACACCTGATTACCGATTGTTAAATGCTTCCTTACAGTCTAAAAATTTGGTATTTTTTACGCGAAAAACGGCAATTTTTAATACATGCACGTCGACCGCAAACCGATTATTTTTTAAATTTCCGTAATTTTTCATAATTCGAAATGGCTAGGCTGCCGACAAATCAACGCAAATAAGTTTCCTTGATTTACCTAACAATCATTGATGAACTTCCATTACATTCTAGTAAGCGTTCGTGTTTTCTTTCTCTTCTTTTTCAGCTTCTGATTTTGTTAAAAACTTTCATAAACGCATGAATAAAGGAAGTGAAAAAAATTAATAGAAAGGCACAGAAACGAGCCATTGTTATTTACCACTAAGATACGAGTATATATATATATATATATATATATACACCCTGTCAAGAAAGTATCGGGAATTGTTAAATAAAACGAACAATTTTTAATTTTCATCCAAATTTATTTTGTCACCTTCAAAATAACATCCATTCGAAGCGATGCACATATGCCAACGCTTTTTCCACTCGGCAAAGCATTTCTGATAGGCGGTTTCCGGGATGGCCTTTAGCTCTCGCGTCGCATTCGTCTTGATGTCATCAATCGATTCGAAGCGCATTCCCCGTAGCGGAAATTTGAGTTTTGAGAATAGGAAAAAGTCGCAGGGTGCTAAATCTGGTGAATACGGCGGTTGTTCGATGATATTTACCGAGTGTTTGGCCAAAAACTCATTCACAATTATGGCTTTGTGAGACGGCGCATTATCGTGATGGAGAATCCAAGAATTGTCGACCCACAAATCGTTACGTTTACGACGGATAGCCTCTCTCAAACGTCTCAAAACACTTAAGTAAAACTCTTTGGTGACTGTCTGTCCGGCTGGCACATATTCATAGTGTACCACGCCTCGAATATCGAAGAAAACAATCAACATGATCTTCACTTTCGATCGGCTTTGGCGAGGTTTTTTCGGCTTTGGCGCGCCAATTGGCCGCCATTCGGACGATTGCTGGTTCGTAAGCGTGTCGTACTCGTACACCCATGTCTCGTCACCAGTAATTATCTTTTCCAAGAAGGTAGGATCCAAATTTGCTCGATCCAGCATGTCTGCAGCTACCTGTTCTCGGTACTTTTTTTGAAAGAAATTCAGGTCTTTCGGAACAAGCCGAGCCGCAACGCGTTGCATACCCAATTTTTCGTGCACAATCGTACGTACGCTCTCGTGTGACATGCCCAATCCATGAGCCATCTCTCTCAAGCTCACATGACAATTTTCAGCAACGATTTCCTTGATTTTATCGACGTTATCATCGGTCACACTCGTTGAAGGCCGTCCAGAGCGAGGCATGTCTTCGACCGTCTCCCGACTATCCTTGAACGCTCTGTACCACTCGTAAACCCGCGTTTTTGATAAAGCAGATTCACCAAAAGCCTTCTGTAACATTTTCAGTGTATCGGCACAAGAAATTTCGTTCGAAACACAGAATTTAACACAAGTACGTTGTTCAATATTTTCACTCATTGTAAAACTTCGACAAAACCTTCAAGGTCGACTGATTTTAACAGCTGCTGTAAACACACTGGTTGACAGATCGCGCTAAAAATAGGCATCATAATACAAAACAGTTGTACCAACCTGGAAAAAAAAAATTATCTGCCTAGCTATTACCCGGGAGATTTAAATTGACAATTCCCGATACTTTCTTGACAGGGTGTATATATATATATATATATTGGCAACTGTTAAACTGTTTACAGGATTTCATGTTTCCTGAATTTCTGATATTTTTTTATTAATCATTCAAAAGATTTTAACATAAAAAGGGCCGCAAATTCTCCAGATCAATTATCAATTTTAATCTGTTAGTTCTGTCATTTGAATTTGTTCTTCCCGTATATTATATTTTATCATTTATTTCAATACATCGGTTAAATTCTTTTTTCTTAAAATTAATTATTGAATATTTTCTTACTTGAAGATTGATTGGCCAATCCGTGGCAACTTATAGGCATGATCGTGATCTTTGACTTTCCACAAAATCGTTGAAATAAAATAAACATACGGTGGAGTTATCGATTCTATAGATTTATTCTAAAAATGAAAAAAAAGAATTCGAAAAAACGTTTATCATTTACATTTCAAGTATTAATTACAACGTAATTCTTAGGCTACCCCTCATTCGAGAAATGTCCCAATTTTATGTAACGCTAAATGTCCCAATTTTATGTAACGTTTGTTATATTTTGTAAAATTTTTGTTATTGTTATTTAAAAAATGTCACAATTTTATGTAATGCAATATATGTAACGAAAAATGTAACGAAAAAATGTCTTAATTTTATATAACGAAAGGTAAATATGTTAGAATAGGATTTTTGTGGTTATGTTATTTTTTGTGTGTGTTGATGCCAGTAAGAATTACGTTGTAAATTTTGATCATTTTATACAAAGTATAGAAGAGAAAGAGACAGAAATGAAAGCAAAAGGGGTCAAAGCCCCTTGCGAGGCCAAAATGGCTGAGTTTTATATATATATATATAAAAATAAAAACTATATTTCATTAATAGCCGGAAGAATTGTGAAACCCACGCTTCTATATTCATTTATAAATTAAATATATTAAATCAAACGTTATTAAACGACAATAATCTAATATATTTTTTTTCTTTTACTAATGTATATTATAAAATGAATCGCATAAATAGACTGACCTGCAGACAGAATTCACAGGCTTTGTCCAACCAATTGAGAGCAATTTCTATACGATCGGTACATGTGGAATCTTGAGGATTGCAAACAGTGTCCAAAATTAAAAGCGCATTATTTGATGCAATGACCGGTTCAATCTTTTTTCCGTCTAAGTAATAAACAAAATTTATATTTTAGTCATTTATCAAATTATGTTTTTCACTTGACTTTTTTATAAACTGAACTTTGTTATTATAGTTTACGTAATTGATTGTTGAACCACGTAAGTGTGTTTTTCTATAGGTGTGAATATTACGAGTCACGGCCGTGTGTATTATTAGCATTTATTATCCGTATGATTATATGTGTCGATCTTTGAATTCGTATGATTGACAATGTCGCGTGTACGTTCATTGTGCCAAAATCGTATATCCGTTCAAATTAGTCGCTATGACTTTTACTGACTTCAAAAAAAAAAAAAAAGTAGGTTATGTGTTCGTCGTGTAATTTTTCTTTTTTTTTTTTTTTTTTTTATATATATGCTTGTTCGCGTATAAATTATAACCATGTGAACTGATTTTAATGATTTTTGATGCATTCGAAAATGTACTGGTTAGTGATGGTACCATGTAAATACCGATTGTGGAGTAGCGAAAAACGTGAAAAAATGTGGTCTTTTCTTTTTCGGTAATGCAACAACAAATGCGACTGACTTAAAATATCATCAACGTTAATCACGACCAATTAATTAAATATTCGAATAAAGAAAACGAATTAGAAACCGTCAGAACGTCATTTTGAGATCGTTACGAACGGAAATATTACACTTTTACATTATTACATGTACCTTTTGATCATGTGTAGTGATTCAAATGATTTTTGTTATTTATTAGAAATTTTACCAGTTCGCGGAGATCCTATATATGTGAATCGGTAAGTATCGGTGGGTCCTCTCTGAGCAGTCATCGAATAACGTTAAAAATAGCGAGTTCCTTTAGAGATATACTAGCTAAAAGAATGGATTTGTGGATAGACCCGCGAAGCCGGTAATACAAGATATACGTTAAAGTTAAGAAGGAGCATAGAAAAAACTAAACCACCGAAGTTGTAAAAATAATTTGATTTTCAGATACGGAGCTGAACTGACTCTCAGTAAAGACGATGAAGTTGCACAAAGCAGCTTTGTAGTGTAGACATATTATTGAGTTACTGCTTAATTACGGGTATTAATTACACAAAAACGTCATACTATAAATAATTTTTTATAATATCTTTTAGGTTTTTTTCCCCAAATAGTCCGATACAAAATTAGTAATGCCCTATAAAAAAATATATTAAAGTTACAGAGAAATGAATAAAGAATTCTGTAATGGGAGTTTTAGTACCTTCTATAGCGGAAATATTATTTACTTTCGGTTTTTAAAAATCGTGGTTTGCTTTTGTAGAATGCATTTAAGGTTTGTTTTAATTATTTTATTAATAATATTCGCAGAAGAAAGAAAAGCCGAAGAGAAGGAATAAATCTTTAATAAAAATGCAGAATTCACCACATAAAAAACGATAAAAAATTAAAGACTTATATTAATTCGTCGGTGAAGCTGCACAAAACAGCTATCTGGTAAGTGAAATGAGACGTATATAAAAAATAAGTGAATGATGTAACCACATAATGGTGAATAAGAAATAAAAAACTGATGATTACAACGATGAAAGCTATGGGATCTGCAGAAATGTCATCGAGTTGGCTAACGAATATTTTGCAAAGGATGTAATAATTTAACAAAGCGGGATAAAATAAATTAAAGATTTAAAACGTGTTCGGTATAACATATGTGAAATGGCTATTCGATTATCTCGTAGACAACTTCAAAAATTACCACTTTCCTAAAAATTTCGGTATTATAAAAATGTTTATTTCTTCCGTTTATTTCGCCGAGCAGAGGCGCATTACAAGATTTAAAAATTAACTTTTTACAGTAAACGGGAAATCAATCGATGCCGATACTTACATTTCAATTGTTGCCTGCATCCATTTTGTAATAATAACTGTATTATACGGCCTCCCAAAATTTCCGAAAAGTTGCAGAATGAAATTAAGACGTATTGGAACATTTTTACTAAATTCGTCGGCCATGGACTCGGTAAACAGATAAAACCGCATACAGTATCTACAGTATCTTGATCGATGCAGGATACTATTTTTTTGTTAAATGCGGAATTATGTGGTTCTCTCGATAAACAATGGTGAAGTACATTCAGCCACATAATACTAAAACAGAAATGTCACAATACGTATTACCTGAAATATACGTTGGCATAAATAATAGAGTGACGGCCAAGAGGCAGGTTATCACGTGCGAAATATTGCAATTAAAAGGTTTTCAATTAGGACATACAAGGATCGACTATTAAGAGCTTCTGAAGCGAGAAACTTTTTAAGTTCGTTCTTAATGTATAAAAATAAGTGTATATGTGACAGCACGCGGAGGAGTCAAAAAACCGATCCCCCCCTGCAATCTGGTGTAAAAAAGTCGGAGAATCGAATAAAATTATAAATAAAGGAAATTACTTTTATTAATTCGACTAATTAACGACTAAAAGTCATTTTCTCTGAAAAGTCAAGTGAATCGGTTCTTGTAAAATTAATGTCGCATACGAACTCAGTAGTTTTTGTTTTGTTTTGTTTTGTTTTTTTTTTGTTTTTTTTTTTATTTGGAAAATAAGAATTTTATGCAAAAAATTAAAACAAAATTCACTTAAAAATCTCAAATAAACCTATTGGTTTCGTTTCGACTTTATTAGCTTTAGAAAACCATGTTTCTTTTCTTTTCCTTTTTTTTAAAATATATTTCTATTTACAAAAAATTTTGTCATAAACTTTTCAATGAGCTATTACTGTGGTTCTCAAATTTTTCAGTACCTAAAATTTAACAAGAAAATGAATTAATTTCACCGATGCAATTCGTATTTACTGTATATATATATATATTTTTATTTTTTATTTTGTTATTGTTTGTTCTACATTTAAAGCTATATACATATTTGAAACAATTTTTACCATCCAAAATTACTATTTTAAAATTTTCATCGAGCATTATATAATCTACTCACCAAGATTTCAGTATTTTATTCCAGATACATGTGGACTGTGAAATTTTATAATTTAAATAGTTCCGTGTTCAACGATTATTTTGGTATTAAAATTTAATTTAGAAACTTAATAGCCGACCCTCTTTCAGTTAGTCAGGTAAACAAAACGTTAAATTTATAATTGAAATTTGTTATTTTAATAAAAAATCTTTACCTTATCCGTAAAAGTTTTTCTTCATTGAGCATTTCTGGATCGCAGTAACTTTTCACATCGCCGAACACTGAATAACCCAATAAGCAAATCTGGGACAAACCGATATTATGCATATCTTTCGGTTTGTAAAATCTTAACTGAACTCCCAAAACTATTTCAGGCTGCTGCAAGGCCACATGAACAAACGCTAATCTACCAGTTTCCGTCGGAACATCCACACTCACGTAATCTTTCCCATTCCTCGAAATTTCGATACTAATGTAAGCTGGAAACGCTGAACATCATAAAAAACATAATTAGAAGAATAAAAATAAATATCAAAATAATAGCGTTTACACAATCAAAAGTAATTTTTTAAAAAAAAAAATCAGATTGATTGATTGATTGATCGATTATATACATACGTTGACATGATGTTGCGCGTTAGGAAAGTTTAATTCTAACGACAAACATAAACATTTGCACACAAACGAAACATCACATTTTATGACTCGGTAAAGAGAAACTACTGTGCAACTGGCTGCGAAACGAACGTTTTAGTTTAAGGATTAGTATAAAAATTTACAATTGAGAGTACGACAATGTTGTAAATTACAGATTAAATGTATCAGAGTTTAGTATTTTTTTATGTTAAAAAATCAACAAACTGCAAAGATGTTTATCAGTTTCATAGTTAAAATTCGAAATCGAAAGACAGGCCCCGGCGTGTTAGTCGTTGGAATCAATTTTGGTAGAATCAGGATTGAGTCTAGACAATGGTTCAAAGTCATATAATTAGAACTGTGAAAATAAGAATGTACATTAGGGAAAATCGTGCGGTGTACTACAATTAGTAAAGCACGTACATGTTTTACTAGGAAATAACACAGACCACAGTCTATTCTAACCTGGTAAACAAAGATATTCAAGACGTTGCCGCTTCGGAATAAGCGAAAGCAATTTACTTTACCGGTCAAAACAGAGACTACACTCGCTCAATATTAATCTATTATCTATTTCATACGAAACAGCTGTAATAATCAAGTTCGTCTATCACTAAACCGAACTATTTATCGTTTAGATTAAACAAGTTCGGTAGTCAAATACAGCTAACGACTATGTGTTAAGACGTGAGATTTTAATTTTAAATTGGCAAAACTGAATTACGCGATAAGAATATTACGAAGAATTATAGAAACAAATTCTGAATGCTGCTTTTGAATACATCAATCATTAAATTACGCATAACAGTAATACAGTATCTTGGCGACAGGAAAACATATAAGCAGGAAGTAGACGGATAGGAGAAAGTGTTTGTGTATGAATGTGCAAGCACGAATGAGAGAAAATAACAGACGAACAAAAATAAAGATCGAGCAGAATTAAGAAAAGATAGTAAAAGCAATCTTGATTTTTCTAACGCAAATATTTGTCGCGGATAGCGTGATCAATTCCTTTCCTCCCCTAAAATATGCATTCAAGAAATTAGTCGTATCGATGAAATTAATAAACAACTTACGATATCATTATAGCGACCGAAGAGATTGCAAAATTCAAAAGGATTTCAACAGAACAGACATTCTCGGTATTATAACGTCACTACCTTACAAAGTAACTGAATTTTATCAGTAATAAATTAAATGCACATAACAAAGTTAAATAATGAAAATAACAAAATTTATGTGATTCCATTTATTACAATAAGTTTAGAGAGATAACAAACAATAGTATATTTCGATTGAAATTTAAATGGAAATACGAAGTAAAAAATTACTGTGGCACACTTACCGGGCGACAAGTAATGAGGATGTACATGAACTTCTTTTAGGAGAAATGCGCATGGTAACACTATTTTTAAGACTACACTTTTTTCTCCGGTCTGAAAATTATACGACCAGGTCGGCGAGCGCGTCCTTCGATTAACACCCGGCATCAATAATACATCCGGTGACGTGGTACTCATCGAATTGCACGTAATAACACCTAAAATTATAATTTTAAAAGAAACCTTTATAGCGAAATTTCTTCAAAAATATAAATACTTTCTTCCTACATCTTTCACTAGCTTCAATGAATTACATTATATTTTGGGAAAATCATGGAATAATGTCGGTTATACATTAGCAATTATCTCCGATTTATTTTGAAAGAACTGAATTGTGAACATCGGCTTATAAAATAAAACTGTAAGTTAGGATTAGGCAACTTCTGGCTTTAAATATATAGTGCAAGTATTTCAATATTACCTAAAGGAGCAAAATTAATAAGACCATTTTCCGTTCTTTCAATGAAGTATTTCTTCTGAGTTCTATTATTCACTAAGGGAAAATTAAACGCATGCGGTCCATACAGATACTGCATCATTGATGAAACTGTCGAATGATTTTGGTTCATTACGATGGAAAAACACCGCTGCAAATTTTGTGATATTATATTCATGCCTCCATAATCAATGAATTTGATAATGATCGAACACGTTGAAAGTACTTTCGTAATCACACGCATTAGCGGATCGGATAGCTGCATTACCAATCCATCGCTGTAATATTCATTGCATTTACCTGTAAAAGTTTTAAAAACGATTACATACATATATTTCCATGTCAACAGCTGAGGTGTTAAAAAATGAAATTTAAAAATTTTTTCTTATTCTTAGTGTAGGTAATTATGTTTATTTTGTTTTTATTAACATGTAGCGTGAAATTAGTTCAAACGTATTTAATTTACTGTTTATACAAATTAATCATTTTTAACTTAAATTTAATTATTTATTTATTCGTTTGTAATAAACAGAGAATTTTTATTTGTATAGTAAAGAAGATAGTGAATGAATAAGTACGTAATTTAATTTAATGTAAAATTTAATAAAAGTACCGAAATGTTTTAATACCACGTCAGATGAATAAAATAACGTAAAAGGTCTAGACGACTTTCTGACAGCTTTACACTTCGCATCAAAACGAACTCTCAGTATTTTTGTGACAGTCGATGATATTCATACGTGAGAAAAGTGCACAGTTAATTGCCGATTTTTTTAAGCAAAATACGGTAATTAGCTGACTTTTATATTATACGAAGTAACTTTAATTTTTAAACTAGTTAAATTTTGAACAGCCACGCTTTTCTTAATTTTTTACAATATCTTTTTTCACTATTCTGGGCTCCAGAAAATAGCATGCTCAACGTAATTATCGAGGAAAAAATTGTAAGAAGGAAACCGCGTGGGCGTCCTTGGATAACATTTGTGGACGCGGTATTAAAAGAAACTAACATAAGGAACTTTGCGGACTTGAAGAGGGCAGCAAGTGAACGTATCACATGAAGGCGAATCAGCCAGCAAACTGTCACATGAAGAAGAAAGAAGAAATTACAAATTCTTAAGTAAATTTTATTTTTGTAAATGTTATTTTCAATAAATTGTAACATTTTTCATTATATTCAACGTTTGAGATTATAGATTTTTAAATTCGTGTTTAATTTATCTCGCAATGTTACAAAATTAGGTAACGTATATATTTTTATTTATTTCAATTAGTTTCTGCAGAACTCACTAGATAAAAACTGCATCAATGGCTTTAGAATTAGTGGCTAAACTAGTTGAAAACACAAGGGGGTCTTTCTATCCTTTTTAATGTATTATAATATTGAAGATTATTCACAAATTTATACCATTTTCAATATTGTATTTTCTAAGAAATCTTTTTGTTTTCAAAGTAAAATTTTACAGGATTCTTTTAAAAACTTCATTGTAAAAATTGAAAAGCACACGTGTTCAAAGAGATGGATATGCATCATTCGCTATCACCATTATTTTCATAATGACTGCTATAATAAACTGACCGAGAGGGATTTATTGACTTTAAGTTATATTTTGATAAAACTTCTTTCTCCTGGTTTACCTTCAACTTCACTATACATTGGATGTCACTTACCATTATCTTTTTAACAGTGGTTTGCATCATTTGTCATGTTGTACACATTTGCTATGCTCGCTTTCCTTTACATTCCACGCTTTTTTTTTCTTTTCGTTTTTTCAACTTTAAATACAATTAAAAACGTTATTTTAATATTACTTTTTATTATTTTTTAACTTAAATTTATTAATGAATTTTAAATCCTAATCGCTATACTTTGTAGAATACATATTTCATCGCAAAAATTACTTTTGTATTTCGCATATGGTTCATTTTTGAATACTTAAACCGAAGAACAATAACACACAAATTATAAAATATATATTCACACAAAATTATAAAAATTAGTTTTTAGAGAAATTTTTAAATTTTCTAGAAAAAAATTCTGCAGCTTACATGTAAGTTAGTATTTAAAATGATTATCGAATTCGTGTTTAATTTATCTCGCAATGTTACAAAATTAGGTAACGTATATATTTTTATTTATTTCAATTAGTTTCTGCAGAACTCACTAGATAAAAACTGCATCAATGGCTTTAGAATTAGGTCGACATTAGTAGCCCTCTCAATAAAGTATAACATCAAGTTGTAAATTGCGTCGCCAATGGATTTATCGAATACCGCCGAATCAATGAAGAATTCAGTTTGAAAATTAATTTCATCCGATACCGGGGTATAACAATACGAAAGTGCCGCCAACAACTGATATACCGCCAATTCATTTCCTAAAACTAATTAGAAAAAGATAAAACATTCATGATTACAATATTAAAAAATATAACTTATACGTATTCTTTTTTAACGACTAGCCCAAGTTAATATATTATTGGCTTATATAAGACACAAAGTAAGCAGAGTAATTTTACATACACTTATAATGCAATACGATTGTCATCCGCTAATATATGCTTCATATTATAAAGGTTAATTTAATATATATATATATATATATATATATATATATATCTCTCATGTAAACTGAATTTGTTGAAGAAAAAAAATACTCCCCAAAATGTCACTAGCCGACTATAATTTTCAGATATATAAATATGGAAGATTCGAGCTACTGCGATCAAAGAACAGTCACAGATCTTAAAATAAAAATGAAGAGAAACTCAAAACGCATGTGAAAAATTACGTGCTAAAACACGGTGTAACTATTTTGGATGATGTAAGTGTTCAATAAAATATTTTCTTTATGTGGGTATGTTATGTGTAAACTTTTTTTTTTCGCGTATGCATGTTACCCATCGAATTTTATGTTTAGATAAATTTTGCACAGATGAAAAATATTTCTTTTAATTTTGGCCAATGCAACTAATTTTAAATATTCCCATTAAAAAATAATTTTGTCTGCATATTATATACTTTTTAAAAATTACGAACAGAATTATATCAACATTTATTTTAATTTCATTTTAAAATTCTATTCTTTGAACAGTTGTGTTACTCATTGTTTGAAACAAAAAATTTCTCTCAAAATACACAGCAGTTTCCATAATAATAATGTAAATTATTCTTCATTGAAACTGTCATAAATTTAATAGAATGACTTACTCAATTCAATTAAGTACTGTTTTTTCTTATTGGATGTGTTGTTAGTGACTGCTGAATTATCCGTAGGTGAATTATCATCGTTCGAACCAGCGTAATAAAGGAAACTATGCGGTAAACGCGTCATTTTAATGACTAATTTAATAATGTTAATTAACAGGTACGATCTGGTAGGTGGGTAATAGGAAGAAATTTTTTCAGTAGAATTGGTCGTCGAATTTGTATTAAATTGCTGTTCATCAAAATATGTTGAAGGCATATGCACCGGATTTGTGACATTGCAACATTTTAATAAATGCGTTTCTTTTACTTGCGATACCAGCAGACCACCTACGATACAAAAAAAGAAGAATGGCTATTACAAATTTTTAAGCACAAAAAATAATATTCTGTAAAATAATTTGACCATCAGAGCGACGCATTTTTTTTTTTTTTTAAAAAAGAATTAAATATTCTTTTCAAAATGATAAAATTTTTGTACTTAAAAAAAAAAAAAGTAAAATATTAGTATACCGTTATATCAATTAAATTGAAAAAAAAAAATACAACAATAACTATTAAAATATAATAAACTGCATCTAATACAATCTAAAGGAAAATTTATGTACGTAAAATCTAAGCTTTTTTATGTATTTATTTATTTTTTTAATTTAAAGACGCTCGACTGCACGATCATTTGCGGCTTTTATGTAATTGCATATGTTAATTATTATAGAGTATTATAAAGATTGGTTAATATTAAAAAATTTAAATAAATTATTATTATTAATAGCATTATTTAAAATGACGTCCAAATTAGCATTCCTAAAGCACATTTGTCGTTTAGTAACATACTTCCGGCATTCGGTTAATATATAAGGTACGGATAGCTGACACTGCCATACAGTACATACCGATGTTCATCCTTTTCGCAGATGTAAGCGTGCGTGAACCGACTGTGTCCGACTCTTAAGCAGGCCAATATTACTTCTCGGAGATTTCGATGGTAACATGTAAGCCATTTAGAAAGGATCGATTTTACTGTATGTAGCTTGCGGCCGTTAAAGCGCTATTCAAATTTGCACTGCCACGATAACTTGATGATTTTTTATAATTTAGCAGAAATGTGTTTTAATGCTGGTTTCATACTGGGCATAGGTGGATTTCCATGTGTGAAGCTTCGTACTTCGATACCAAGATTGCTGCAGAGCAATTTGCAATGCACGCCTAGTGGTCTTGGTGAACGTACTTTTAGACTATAAAGCTTGGTGTAGGTTGTAGAATTTACAATTTTATCGTAGACAGAATTAAGAAAAAAATGCCAGATTTTAAAAAAGTACTTCAGCGAAAGTAAGTTTCTTCGACCGCTAAGTCGGAATAAGTCCATTTCTACTAGAAGACTAACATGAGATGCGAATAAAATCTTAGTTTGGCTTAAGACCTGCGATTTACTTAAAATCAGATTAAAAAAAATCATACACACTAAAGTGAAAAGATAAATAAAACTACTAAACTGCACTGTTTAAATCAAATGATGAAGTAAAATCAAATTTTCGGTTTACACCTATTTTTCGTGCTAATATTAGTTTCCTTAATTTATGATAACGAACAACAAGCGACTACAGTCCGAATGTAGTTTTGCCTATGTACACTCCCGTTGCACATAACAATTGCCTAGTATACTGCCCATAACTGTACATCTGAAATGTACAAGCAGGTAGTCGCTAACGCTCAGAAGCTGAGTATGGCACTATAATGATGAGTAAAAATAGAATCAAAACACGATCTAACGCTGTTGTGGCGTTTAGAGGCTTCATCAGCAAAGAAAAAAAAAAAAAAAATCGACAACTTTTAATTCTACCTAATGTACAACTGCGGTCATTGTTAAAACTGGTTTCCTCCAGTAGTGACGATAAAACTTGGACGATTAAATTAATTGAACTAGATGATAGTTCACTTTTTCTTTAACTAATTAAAAAAATAATTTATATTTTCACGACGGTTCGAATGAAATACACCGAAAAAAAAAAAAGTAAATTTGTTTTTAATTTTTATTTAAATTTGTGTTAGGTGTTATGCTATTTATACACAATATAACAATGATAACAACATGTTAAAAAACAAATTTCAACAAATTTTGTTAATTATTTACTATATTTTCATTTTATTTTAAAAAATTTTCCCTTTCCGCTTTTTAAAATCTTAATTATGTATTTCATTAATCCAAATTTAGTCAAATTTTTACCATAGAGATAAAAATTTGAAACTTTGGTTTACGAAATAAAGTATATAGTGTGCGAGAAAAAAAAAAAAAAAAAAATTCTTAGAACAAGCGAGAATAATTTAGTTATTAAGTCAAATATTTATGCACCGGTAACTAACAAAACTTACCGAGAACAACTACAATTCCTGGTGTACGAGAGAGATCAATATATTCGTACGAATCAACATCCAAAAGAGTTCTTATAAAAACATACTGGGCATCGCATGGGCCTCTTTTGTGTGCAATCGGACCTACCGGACTCATTAGGTGGTGCAATATTTCTATGAAAAGTTTTTTCAATTTACTGTCCAGCTTACGATTAATATTTCCGTTCAGCGAACAATAATTCATTAACTGAACTAACATATCCCTGAATGATTTCGTTACACTTTCACCTACCTGTTACAAAGAGCATACGAAAATTTTATATTTCCATCATAAAGTTGTGCTAGAATAATATCGCATATAATTTTTAACGAAAGATTTCCTCATTTATGCAGAAAAATTAGCTGCAACTGGATGAAATTACTCTCGTAAGTATTTCTATGACCGCATAATGCTCGGATTTATCTTATAAATTTATTAAAAAATCAAAACAGTTTTATTTCAAGGTCAATATCCGTATAGTTTTTAATAAATAATATATGTAAAAATTAAGATCCTTTTTTAGCATGAAAAAATTCTGTTTTCGATTCTGAAAACTGCAAATCAATAATTTTCGGTATACGATGTTCAACATATGGGAAATAGTTTCTACGCTGGTTTACATAATAATATTTTGAAGAATATACAAAAAAATTAGAGGAAAAAACACATGCAAAATTTCGAAATATGTTCTATTTTTTGTGGAAGAACTATTCATATTAGAGTTAAATGTGATGTTAATTAACATGTTTATACGCAGAGAATACACGGTTTAATTATGGGGAAAAAAGAAGCAACAAATTTTTCTTAACAAAATATTAATAAAAAAAACAATATTTTTTTCTTTAGAACAAAAAAAAAAAAAAAATAATAATTTTTAGGTTGTGGTATCTACATAATAATGGTGGTATGTATTCCCGGCACACTAAAAATTTTGTATTAAATCTGAATATAACAAAAAAATTATTGGTGAGGTGAATGTTGCCAGATTGTTTAGATCTCTAATTTGCGTATACGTGAAAATCGCCGTTACCATTTAATTTTCTTTTATTTCCTTTCATTAACTTTACTTTAAAATTATATATTTTATTACTTATTAAATTCTACCGGAATATATTTTTTATTGCCTTTAAATTTGTACAAATTTTTTAAAAATGATACAAGAACTTTAAATGTTCGTTTTGATCCGGAACATTTTTAAATAAACATCTACACACCATACTAACTATGCTATTAAGATAATACTTTACCAAATTATTAAATATATTAAAAAGTAAAGCAAGTTCCATTCACTACGCTTCTGCGCCAGCATTAAATATACTGCGTAAGTTTATTTTTATTTTATTTACATAATTTAAATTTTAGTCATTTTTAAAGTGAATTTTCTCATACCGGAAGAAGCCTTAGCACTCAGTTGTTCTATAACTTTATTACGTTGATGGCCTTTTGTCAGTACACTAAATTTAATAAAATCGTAACTGTAAATAAATTTAAAAGAATTAATAATAATTAACTTTTAAACAAAACAGCAGGTTTTGAAATTTTTAAAATCTAAAATTTGTAATCGATATAATTAGCTAATTTGTTTACACTTTCAAAATACAAACATGAAGTTCGTGAAACATCCAAAAAACACAGATTTACCTTAATCGTTATGCGGAAAAATTAAAAAAAAAAAAAAAATAATAATAATAATTTGGAAATTAATAATAAAATGATTTGACTATTACAGAATTTGATTTTTTCTTTAATAATTTCGTAGGCCAAGAGAAACAGTTCAGCAATACACAGTAACACTAAAATGCAATTACGTAATGATGTACCAAAAACAATTTTTAAATCTGCCTATTTTTTGTTCCTTAACGTAAACAACAACGTTTTTGGATCGCAGTGGGTTTCACACTTGTCTGTAAGTAGGCCAGATCCGAAAATGTTACTTCAGATAAGTATATTGTTATATACAATTTCTAGTTGTTTGCTATATTTGTAATTATACTTATTTTAGCAGTGTACGAATTAAACGTATTTAATTTTATTCCTGCTAAAGGCTTTTGCGTACATTACTCAACGGGGCATATAATGAGTTGTAGTCAGCTAAGGTAGATTATCATTATCATTATGTTAAATTCGGTATTAAAAATTATATTATTTCCGTGTTTTAAACATTACAAAATATTAGCGACGACAGCAATTAATCCACAAAGTAATAAAAACTAGTTTCATGTAACGTACCGCGTTTCCAGAAACTCTTTTTGATAGGAAAGAAGTAATCATTGTACTGAAGTCGTTGTGTTCAATAATAAAGCCAGCTAATTTCGTTGCGTCTTGCGAGTCGGCTGCTTCTGGTTTCTCAGGTAAAAATGATGCCAATGTTAATGTTCTGAACATGATATCCCATAACGTAACTGATATTTCAGTGTATCTGAAATATAATGGACAGATTCCCACGTATTAAACTCCCTATATATATATATCTCTCACACACACACACACACACATATATATATATATACAACACACATATACATATACATACATATATATATATATATATATATATATATATATATATATATATATATATATTAATTACAACGTAATTCTTACCCATTAGAAAAAGTGTCCCAATTTTATGTAACGTTTGTTATATTTTATAGGGTTTTTGTGATTATGTTATTATATTCATATGGACCAATTTAGAATTACGTTGTAAATTTTGATCATTTTATACAAAGTATAGAAGAGAAAGAGACAGAAATGTAAGCAAGAGGAATCAAGGGGCATAGCCTCTTGCGAGGCCAAAATGGCCGAGTTATATATATATATATATATACACACACACATATACATATACATATATACTCGTATATATATTCCAGGAACGTCTACAACAGTGGCGCGAGGCCATTGAAATAAAAGAGCGAAGCTGTTTTTCTATTTTGGATGTAAACACTTTTTATTTATTTATTTATTCTTTAATTTAACATTAAATTACTAGCTATAAAAAAAAAAATCTCAAATAAAATTTTAAATCTGAAATATTTAATTTTCTGTTAATAAAATATACAATTATTGAACAAATGTTTTCGTAATTTTTTTAATTTAATATTTATATGTAATTGTGGATAATACTGTATTGGTGATAACACGAATTTAAAAAAAAAAGTGCTTACATTGATTAGGTCAGTTTTATTTCAACACAACCTGCATGGCGTATTCGTAATATTTCATTTTTTGCAATGACTATTTCTCTAATTTATAAAAGACACCTTATTTTACTTATTAAATTGTAATCAAAGTATTATAGCCAAAATAACAATAGTGTTTTGTTAAAGGTAAACTTTAAAATCTTTCTCTTTTATATTTGGAAGTTTGTGATAAAATAATCGGGAAAAATTTTCTCGAACTGTAAGATATCAGAAAAATATGACTTTTGCGATTTAATCAAAGCAACTGAGAGAGCCTAACATGCTAAAAATTACTCGCATAACTTAAAAACTAAACTGAATCGCACCTCCCATTTATACATACTCGAAAAGGAAAACAGTTATTCGTGATAGTGCTCTCACAATTTTCTCATCCTTCCCGTAAAAATTTCGGCAATAATAACTCCGTCTTAAATACGGCAAAAATTAATCTAAACCCGATCAAGATATCTTACAAAAGTTGCATACCGCCTCGCGAAAAATGCTTTGAAACAAAAAACCCAGCGTGCGAAATGACAACAAATGTACAAAAATGTATTCATCTGTCACTGGTAAAATGGATTTTCGCAAAGGAAACGTGCATTACATTCAAGAACGGGTTCTGTTTTTCTGGGAGTTCATTTGCCATATTTGACGCAAGCTAGTGATATGCGGTTTAACGATGACATACATCAGTACACGTATCAGTTAAGAAGCAATCACCTATAATAAAGCAAATGGTTTTCAGCGTGGAAATATTATCAAACAATAAATTTATTTTCTAGATCCTTAGTAAACAGCATTTTGCAGGAACGTGATGGCCGTATAGCCAGATCAATCAATCGGAATAAATTCAGCGATGCCAAAATAAAAATTATTGGAACATATAATCTGAATATATAATAATGTGATAGGTAATGTGGTAAATTATTATGAAGTCGCGAACAGTTGTTTTAAAAACGTACATTTAAATTCTATTTTTGTTCTATCTGAGCTTAATCCGATCGTGTATTTCTATAAAATTGTCGCATAATTACATAGATAATGGTTTTAACAATGCGAGCGTTAAAATTTTACGCAATGCCGGTTAATTTCGTTAAATTTTTCCATCAATTTTTGGAATGTCATCTTAATAAATTCTTCCAAAAAGAAGAAAAAGTAGATAAAAATTTTTATCGCAACTTACGAAACAGCAAATGAAATTATTTTCGAAACGGATGCAGCGGAAAGTGGAATGCACGGAGGTAACTGTTTAGAGTAGTCGGAAGCTAAATCTGTCGAACACAAAATAAGCCACATGTGCAGCAATTCTTCTAGATGATTAATTGTACCCTAAGAGAAATAAATCAGAAAATATCAATAAACCATTATAAATTATGAATTTGCTCTAATTATTTAATTTTAATTACTTTATTTAAAAAATTTAATACGAGTGTTAGTTGATTTATTTTTTCTCGAATGTTTTTGCTTTTCCAATAATTCCTCTCCTTTCAACCGAAAAAGTTAAATTATAAAAAGATTAATTTTTAAACTATCACAGGCAGATTCAATCACATTATAAATTTCTGATCAGAATTTTAAACTTTAATCTGTTTTCCCGTTTCTTATACAACTTTACAACGTGTAATTTTTAAAAATCACATCAATTTTAATCACTGAACTTCACCATAGTATTAGTCAAAACAAAAGGAAAGTAGGTGGATTTTTTCTTTTTGTAATGCTGTCAACAAAAAATTTATATATGCATGTTTGTATCACACACGCGTGCACTTACGTACATGCGCATATATACACACATACACATCCATTCATCAAAGTCAACGTTCGCACCCACATGTTTTTTCTTTTTGGTAAATAAGTGACCACAGATATGTTTAATATAAAGAAGTACGATCAAATACAAAGGTGTTCTTGTGTGAGATTAGTATGATCCAGCTATCATTAAAAAAATGCACGAAATTTGTGGCCGAAACAGTAACAGTCCGTTAAAACTGATCAGGGTATATGTGACAATCCAAACATTGTTGCTGTTCTTATTTCAAAAATAAATTTTCTCAGTTCTTCCTCTGCCATCCTAGATCGATGTCCACGCGCTCTCGTTATTACTTCTGTCACTTCGAACATTTTACTAAAGGAAAATTCCAAATTTATGGAAACATAAAATTTTCGAAGATAATTAACAAAAAGCTTAATTGACTTTAAATACGATTACAATTTAAAAAAGATATCTTACCGTCATGTTTAAATTGCATAAAAATTCATTAAACGCGGTCGTAAGCATATCGAGCGTACTTTCTGTTGTAACTGTAAAACCAATAATCCACGGCAATGCTAAGTTTTCCGTTCCACACATAAACAAGGAACTGGATCTTTGACTAACTGTTAGCTAAAATATCGTTATCAGTAATTAAAAGAAATGATAGTTCCGAAATGAAGTCTTGTTATTTTTACAAACCGTCAACAAATACGGGTATAATATGCGCACTTTTTTAAAAAGATTATACCTTTCAGCTTACGTCAATAAGCCTTTGTTTAACGAATGACAATACCAAAAACAATTATTAACGTAAAATTTGAAGAACAAAAATTTCGTATTTTAGAAATTCAGCAATACAACTTAAAATTTTAGAAGAATTACAGAAACCGGAAAATATAAAATGACTGAATGTGAAAAGAAAATAATATTCACGTCATAAATAAACGTAATCAAATAAATATATTTACCGGCGATAGGGAAGCTACACTTTGACCTAGAACATTGGCAGTTAGGTCTAAATTACGTTTAATGATAACCGACAATTGTTCTTCAACTTTTAAATCTAATCGAAAATCCATCGCAACTGATATACTAAAAAAAAAAAAAAAAAAAAAAAAAAACCCATAAAAGATACGTTAAATGTTACATAGATAACTTAAATGTTCAATACACGAAAAAAATAAATAGAAAAACTTACATGGATGGGTAAGTAGGATATTTGTTAATATTAGTTTCCTTAATAATTTCAAAAGGTTGGTTGGTAAAATGAATGAGATCATCGAACGCTTCTTCCATGTCATCACTATCATCAGATTCCAGTAATGACGGTAACTGACTAGAATTTCCTGTGTCATTATTGTTGGCAGCTGGATTTAATTTCGGAGGTTTGAACCACAATAAATCACTCAGTAGAGCTAAATATAATAAAATTAAATCAATTTCATTATTAATACCGAGGTGAACTACAAATACACGACAATTAAAAAAAACAACCGAAAATTAAAAGTTGAAAGAATATAAATCGATAGTATACTAGATTATTTTTTTAAAAAAAGAGTTAAAATTATAGCGTAATAATTAATTTTAAAATCAAATATAATCTGCATAATAAAATATTTTACTACAATTTGCACAATTACAATATTAGCGAATAAAAATATCTATCATCCACAAATAAATGTGGCAATTACAGACTGATTAGCCTTATGAGTCATCTTTTAAAAGCTTTCCTAAGAATTATCCGTAGAAGAATACGAAGTAAGGTTGAAAAAAACTCAGACAAACATTAGTTTGGCTTCAGACCCGGTCTTGGTACCAGAGAAATACTTCTGGCAGTAAATTCATTGATGCAAAAGAACTCAAATCAACAGAAGAATCTCATGTTTTCTAGACTATCAGAAAGCGTTTGATAAGGTTCGTCACAATGAACTGATATAAATATTTCAAAACGTACAAGAAGTCAATGGTTATGATCACAGAATAATAAAAAACTTATACAGGCAACAAACAGTAAAGGTCACTGTAGAAGATCAATTACCTGAAGATATATAAATTAGAAGAGGAGTTCGACAGGGATGTATACTATCCGCATTATTGTTTAATATTTACTCTGACAGAATATTTAAGAAAGCGTTAAGTAATATGTCCCTTGGTGGTAAAAGTTAATGGCCAGTTCATCAACAACATCCCGTTATGATGATGATACAGTGTTGACTGCAGACTCAACTAATGACATGCAAAATATTCTCGATCAAGTAATTAACAGCAACCAAAAATATGGTCTTCAACTAAATATCTCTAAAAAAAAAAATGTATGGTAGTAAGCAAAAATGACAATATTAAATTGTATCTAAATGTGAACAATCGAAAGATAGAGCAAGTCACAGAATTCAAATATTTCGGTGGTTGCTACATCACAGAAAATTTAAATTCTGAAGGATAAGTTAAACGAAGATGCGAAAATGCATGTACTGCTTTTGGGAAAATGAAGAAGCTTCTAACAGATAAATTATTAAATCTAGAGATTCGGAAAAGACTGCTGAAATGTAGTATTTGGCCTATTATGATAAATGGTGTTGAAGGCACAACATATTCTGCCGGAGCACTCAATTTCTTTAGTCGTGCGAAATGTGGTTTTATCGTTGTATGCTCAAAATTACTTGGACAGCGCGCGTGAGAAACGAGATCGTACTAAGAATTGTTAAAGAAAAACGAATGATTCGCCGAACAATTGAGGAGAGAAAAATTAGATAGTTCGGAAACATTATCAGAGGAGAAAGGTACGAGTTGATATGGCTTCTTCTTTAAGGGAAAATTGAAGGAAGAAGAGGGACTGGTTGTAGAAGATTCTCATGAATGAAGGACATTTGAGAATGGACTGCAATAAGTTCTATAGGACTAATTTGTGCAGCTAAAAATCGGGACTTTTGATTTTTGGTCATGTGATCGCTACGCGCGAAAATCACGTACAGAACTTGGAAAAAGGTATAATTAATAATTTTAACAATTATCTTATAAATATTGAAAACTGAATACGATAGTTCTGAAATGCCAAATCTGAAAGTAAAAGTTAAATTTTAGTGTTCACAAATGAATCTTACTCAAAAAGGATTTTATAAATACTGATAGGAGGGGCGTTTCAAAAGTCTCCGCCACGCTTTCAGATCTCAGCTTGTGGTAACAGTGGCGAGATAAATAATATAACATTATATTCGAGGCGGTTGTGCGAGTAAATGGTAAAAATTTCAAGGTCCTAATAGCACGCCGTCAGTGTTTGTTTAACCATGGAGCTATTACTACAGTGCGCGTCCAACTTCTGTAACCAGGTTGTCACGTTGTTCTTGAGTTCGTCATCATTGTTGAATCGTCGTGTACCCAAAAACCGTTTCAACAAGAGGAAAAGATGAAAATCAGACGGCGCAAGGTCCGGGGAGTATGCTGGGTGTTCGAAGACCAACCATTTCCGTTTATCGATGTGCCAGAGCGTCGCGCGAGAGATCAAGATTGGTTATTTCGTCAAAAGGTCCGGTCGCTTGTTTTTTATGGCTTTTTTCGAATTACCCAACGTTTAACAGTAACTATCGAAGTTTATGGTGGTACCTCGAGACATAAATTCGGTCAAAACAGGCCCATAGCAGTCCTAAAAGACCGTGGAGCCATAAGCTTCTTCGCAAATTTCTCTGCTTTGCATTTTTTCGGCCGAGGTGAATTTACCCGTTTCCATACCATGGTATCGGTTTTCGTGGTTTCATTTACCCAAAAAATTTTTCGTAACGAGGTAACAAAAACCGGACACGTACTGCAGTGGTAGCTCCATAGTCAAACAAACACTGACGGCGTGCTATTTAAATTAGGACCTTGAAATTTTTACCAGTTCTCGATATTGTTTATCTCTCCAATGTAACAATTTGAGATCTGAAAGCGTGGCGGAGACTTTTGAAACGCCCCTCGTATAAATTGAACAAGTTCCCCTTCCGGAGCCACTTGAATGATCGACTTTTTCTACCTGAGATAGACCGATGCTTTTTTATGTGATTTCTATCAAGATCGACCCATTTAGACTACAGATTTTCTCTTTTTTCCTATAAAAAACGAAATTACGGGTGCCAGTGACACCTACAATGTAATGTCACACTTCGAATCATTCGCTGTCGTAGAGCTTTAGACTTCTCAGAACGATATTGTTTTTCTTGACTCGAATAATAAAAGGAAAAACTTGTAGGATTTAACTAATAATATGTAATGAAAACCGTGAATCCGCTTCTGCACTGCGGAAACACCTCTCTGAGCGGGAGTATTTTAAACCACGTGTTAATGAAACGACTAAAACCGTTAGAATAAACACATATTTTCGGATTATAGCTGATTATTTATAAATTAACATAGTACAGTTTATATTTGCGTACTGAGTGGTATAATCGCGACTAAAATAAAACAAAAAAAAAAAAAAAAAAAAAAAAAGGAAGAAAAAAAAGAAAACATGGGAAACGGCACGAAAACGGTGATATGACAATTAGAAGAATAATGTGCGGCGACAGTTCCTCAACAACTGATTACGTGCAAATTACGAGACAATTAATAATGGCTAAGCGGAAGTTTTTAGAACACTTCTGCGTAAATCGCGCACTAGCTGCTCTGCCTGACATTAGCGAGATTTTTACAATCTTCCCTCGGCTCGATGTAACTCGACACATTGTACAGATGTGCGCTTTCGCCGCAGGCATACGTCACTATCTTAGGTTCCGAATATTACCACTCAGACACCAACGCAGTATCTACCCGATGCAACTGTTCTTACGAACGTGCACAAGGTTTTTCGGTTCAGGCCAAGTAAGCATCCTTGATGAGACCACATAGCGATGACAAATTAGAACGACGCCCGAGAGAACCCAAATTAATAGAATATCAGAGAATATATTCGCATATGTAAATACAGACGCGGCTGAAAAATTTTCAGAAACAAATCTTCGAATTATTACAAATTTACCGGTTTTTAAATTAGCAAAAAGAACTATTGATTTACAGCATTAAACAAGATAAACCAATAAAAAGTTTGAAAAATGATAATGCCAAAACTTTATCATTAAATAAAATGTGCCGGCTACTCTAACGGGTCATTGCACCTGGGATCTGAAAAGGATACTAAGTTAGATTAAGAAAATAAGAAAAAGCAGGGAGATATACCTGGTACGAAGAACAGAGATGGAAAAAGGCGGCATTGTGCTTCGATCAACATAAGAACATACCATGACGTTAGTGAGGAATCCAAAGATATGCTTTTGGCAAAAAGAACGAAGAAGAGTGGCCGAGCATTATGAGAGATGGGAGAAATTCTAAGTTAACCGAGTATTATATATATATATATGTGTATATATATTTAGATCAAAATGAACGCGAATTTCGAGATATCGGAATAGGTTTAAAAGATAAAAAGTGGTTATGTAGTTCGAACTTCCACACTCAATTTCTGAGTTTTGTTTTAAGAAATTTCAGGTATCTTTTATTTTGTCGATAAAAAAGAAATGAAAGGATATATATGAAAGTAAGGAAGCCTGGCTAAAAACCCGGCAGATGAGTTCACTATCTGAGAGACCGATATAGCTAAGAATCCAAATAAAAGATACGAAAATATGGGATCGAGTAAAGAGCAATATTAATTTATAGATGACAAATAACAAACTATACCGGGAATAAAGAGAAATAGAACGAATAGGAAACGTTGAAAAATAGAAAACATTTCCAACATCGAAAACAAAAAGAAGTACATCAAGAACACATAATAAGGTCACTCGTATTAATTAATATATGCGCTAATGAGACGTTCAGGGAAACTCTTGAGTTTTTTTGCAGCGTGGAAGCTAAAGTGAATGAAACATACATTAACAGTATACAGTAGGGAGGCAATGCGATCCTATCTTAATAGAAACTTAATCAAGGTGAATAACTTAAGAAAATCATATGGCTCTAATGTTAATATGAAGTTACCGTTTATAATTTCCAATTAAGAACATATTAAATATCTAGTCTGTATTGTATTAGGTATTAAAAGTGAAGAGCACTGAACTAAATATGCTAAATCGGTAGTTGAAATAATGACAATAGCGTTTAATAAAAAATCGATTAATTTAAAAAGTAGAAAGTGAATGTACCCTGAGTTTTTGTTGTGTACTCGGGGAATGGAAATTATGATCAGTTGAGCGATTTGAAGCAAATGAAATGCGGTAAATTATTGAAGGCGAAAGTACTATAACTGGTTCACAAATAAAGAGAACCAATTGAAATGAAAAGAAATAAAAATAGTAAAATAAGATATTTGTAATATATAATTACAGGATCTAATTATGAATTTTTATCCATATTGGGAAGCAAAGAAATAGCAAAAAGTAATTTAGACAAGAACTATCCATGCTATTACAGAATCCGGCTAGTTAAGAAATTAAGAGGCGCGGATGAGAATCGAAATGCTGAAAGACAAGCATCAACATGCAAGAATATTATATCACCATATAGTCGGTATTTGATTTCAGATATCGTGACTTTTACCATATAGTCAGAAAACTGATTTGTAATACTGAAAAGAAAAAGAAGAAAATCAATTTTTATTTTCAAAGAATTAATACTACTTAGAGAGTTAATTTTGTTTTCTTACTTAAATATAATAACAGACATTAAAATGTTTTTCTAATGGCGTTTATTTTAGAAATAAATTTCGTATTTGTTTCTTTTTTTTTCATCTTTACCTTAAATTTACTGAGAAATAATTCATAGCGATTTTTTAAACTCCTGAAAAAGCAATACTCTTAAGTAAATTGATGGAGAAAAATTTTATTTACGTTTTTTAGTTTGTAACGACGCCGCCATTGTTGACACAAGACCAGACGGTAGATCTTCCTGTACAATTATTGTGGCTTTAGTTACTTGCGATGAGCTTGTACTCGGAACAGGTGTAAATTTCTTCCGAACTCCTACAATAACAAATATTCGCAATTTTTATTAGAATTATTTTAGTTGTATTATACTATATAACAAATAAATAAACGAAAAATAATAATTTAAAACTATAAAAAATAATTATGAAAAATTATAATTGGAATACATCATTTACAGTTTATCCTCTTTAATCATTATCAAAAAATGTTTGGGGCAAGCAAGGAAACTTCACGTGCTGCTCAGGGTAACAGTGTCGCAAGCGATATTGGACTTTTTCAAGATACAATTTTTTTAAGTCGTTCGTTTTACATCAAGAAGAACATATACAGCTACAGAGCCCTGAAACGTCCCTTTTCAGAATCATTAATGATAGCCACCATCAACACTGAAAGCCTTACAGCAACGAAGAAGGCGATATTAGCAGATGTTTGCACCAAAAATTACTGCGATGTACTCTGTATACGAGAAATCCGCCGGGGACCGAAGCAATACCGACCAAAAATTCAAGGAATGCAGGTAACTGCAGAGATAGAGAAACATGGTAGTGCAATTTTTATTAACCTGACCATTAAAATTATATCAGTGAATATCCGAATTACCATTAAATTTTCCTGTACTGTCACATTGATGTATGAACCACCAAACTCTCCATCCACAACTACAAACTACTACAATAGTATGAATAAGATGGCAATGGGAGAGACTATAACAGCCATTCCCAGGCGTGGAGCTATCTTCAGACAGAAAAAACGGCGACTCGGCCCGTTCAATGGGAAAAGCGGAGAATCTAGAGTTAAAGCACGATCCTAAGCTCCCTCCAACCTACGGGAACGCAGTTAAAATCCTAATTTAAAGTTTGTAAGGAGCCATCTGAAGTAGAAGTCAATCAAAGACGTTGGAAAACCCATTCCCCCGGATCTTAACATTGATCGAAACTGCTAAAGTTTGAAACAACGATTACACGGTTCTTGAACACCGTTCAGAAACCGCTTCAATTTTAAGAAAGCGAACTGGAATGATTTCAAAGAATAAAGAATATAAATTCGTCGGGCAATACTTACGCCATCTTTGCAAAAATAGTAAAAGAGACATCAAGGAAATTCATTCCCAGAGGATATCGAATGAAATACATCCTGGGACGAGACAAAAACTACGCCTTGTTGTATAGGGCGCATGTAAGAAATTTCAGTGCTGGTCCATTCTCAGAAAAAACTTCATGGAGAATATGTCAACGACTACTGCAGGATACGTTAGCTGGAAATTGCCCAGTCATTAGATACGAAGCATAACAGAAAACGAGCATGGTTGTGATCGCACTGCAAGCAAAGAATCTGCTACGGTTACATCAAAATAGCGTACCAACTAATACTTAGTGGAAAACTAGTAAAAGGATGTAAATTAAAAAAAAAAAAAAAAAATTAGAGCGGGTGCCATAAAAAAACAGATTACCTATCTCAATCGAGGTTTTGATATAATAGAAGTTGATGAAGCGATTGGGAGAATGAAAAATTGTAAAGCGTCAGGTGTTGAAAACATACAGTTTAATAAATTAAACATTTTGGAACGGTAATTCAAAAGTGGCTTCTTAACCCTTTTAACAAGATTATAGAAACGGAACCAATTCCCAAATTTTAGAAGAAGCTAAAGTAATCGCATTTCTTAAACCAGAAAAACTGATAGATACCGCTGCGAACTAACGATTAATCACATTTCTCTGCCATACCTTTAAGTTAATTAAAAAACTGCACTGGAATAATAAAGAGAAACGACTATTTTTTAATCCACAACAGGCTGGATTTCGACCAGGAAAATTATGTACAGGCCAGATTTTGAAATTTGTACAGGAAACTGAGGATGAGTTTAGAAAAGGTTTAATCACTGGCATCGAGTATATTGATATGTCAGCCGCATACGATATAGTAAACATCGGTTCTTAATATGAAAGTTGTATAATCTAACGAGGGAATTTGAACTTAAACTGTTATTGGAAAATTCCTGGAAAATAGAGACGGTTTTATGTAACGCCAGATGGTAAATACAGCTGTCTAAGAAAAAAGCGAAGTGGACTCTCTCAAAGAGGCCCCTATACTTCTCAATATACATAACAAATGAACAACCGATATCTGAAAATGCATGCCATTTCGTGAATTACTTATTAGGCCAAGACATTTGAAGAAGCAGAAAAAGAGCTTACTATTGCATTGAGAAAACTTTAAGAGTACTACGTGCGGAATCAACTGAGACCAAATCCAAATGATGACAGTCTTACAATATCTGGGAGTTACATTCGATAAAATTCTTTGATTTAAAAAGTATTGCATAAACACTAACATGAAGGTTGTAACCAGAAGTAATATCTTACGTAAGGTGACTAGCAGTTCATGGGAAGTTACGCTATATACTATCCGAGTATCAGCTTTGGCATTATGCAAATTAGTTGCAGAATATGTCTGTTCAGTGCGATATAATTCGACACATACAAAGCATGTCGATGTTATTTTAAACGAGTTGTCGAATTATCACGGGCCGTTCAAAACCTACCCTTGTATATAAAGTTGGAGTTCTTTCGGATATTGTTCCGCCCGTAATTAGGCTCCAAGTAGCAGCACATGTAGGAAAGAGTACTTAAGAAGCAGATAACTGTCATATGTTACTCAGGTCATCCAACAGAAGCAAAGATTGAAATCATAGAAAAGTTTCATGACTGTAACAAATCCACTTGGTGTTAAGCCTAAAATAATACAGAGCTGCCCGACTGAACCACCAAAAATCCTTTTAAGTGCAACGCTTATTCGTACAACTGCACCTTTTGATGATGTCCTTCAATTGGATGGAAAAATTATGGTTTTTATGGACTTCTGGCATGGTGTGTTATGATTAGTTTTTCGAAAGGACAAAGAAGAAGAACAGATCTCTGATTAGTAAATCATGATGTTACATACCAAAGCAGGCACTTATACGAAATTTTCAAATACCAGCACATTTTCAAGAAGGTTTTTGGATACAAAAATTTCCCACTGCCTGATCAACAAAACTGTACAAAATCGACACACCACAGTAAAATATATTTCTACCTCTTCCCAAAATTTCACAATGCCAGTAATAACTAAAATACGATAGTTATTAATTTTTTTTTGTTGATAGCACAATGAAATTCCCGGTTTTTCCCCTATTGAGCGGTCAGTATGTCAGTATAACACCAAACGATCAATTTTATCGTTTTCTAACCGTATCATTTCTGCCTCATTTTCTAACTGATCTCAAAGAAAGGCAACTCACGTAAAAGGCGATATAGACCCCTGCGTGACAATGAGCTAGAATAAGGTCAATATTACGCGACTGGAGGTTTACAGATAAACTGGAGAAAGAACAGATAAAATTGAACTTGAGAAGACTAGAGGAAGACTAGTAATTAGAAGATTTATATTGATAAAGCAATTCGGCTGAAAAAGCGAACTTGATGGAATCTCCATTCTTACAGAATATATCGACAGAGAATCAGCAGAGAAGTCTGCAAATTTCAGAAAGAAATAAACCAACTACTGAAACGTTATTTGAATCGGTGGAATATATACTGCGACACACATTTCAAGCAAGAATATCATTAAAACATTTATATCATCATATAGTGTCGATTTTTACAGCTGAACCTTTTGTAATCACTAAAAGCTTACAATTTATTTGTTTGTCCGGTTGGAAGAACAATTACTTATTATATCCTACCCTTTAAATGGCTTTGGTGTAATTTTACATTTCATGTACAGATGGAAAACATTACAAAGCTGTTGATTACTCTTAGGAACTCAAAACGAATGGATGCTTAATTAATTTCTGCTGTATCCTAGAACACGTTGGAATTGTTCAACGAGATATGCGATCAAGCGGCCAAAATTGCTTCAATTGACAGAATAATATTTACATTCATTAAATTTAACGATTTACGAAGAAAGATCAGAGATGCAGTACCCTCGGAATGTATTATTCTTCTTCTAAACAAATGCAACGACTTTTATTTAACTGAAACTCCGTTTTGAACGAAGTGGTACTTTAACATCAGTTCGGGTTATAATAAATAATTTTCGGAAAAACTGTGTTTCAAAAGATATTTATTCGCTTAACGTTTCGACCAGCTTACACTGGCCATCATCAGAAGCAAACTGAAGAACGAAGCGAAAATTGCGATCGACAATAACAATAAAATAAGAATCGAAAATCATGAAAAACCCAACTCAAAACAGAAAACCTACCTCTGAACAGGAGAAACCAACAAAACGCACAACAACAGATAGATAAAAATAAAATAATATAAAAACATATGAGAAAAAAGGTAAATACAAATATAAAAAGAACGAAAAAAAAAAAAAAAATCGGGAAAAAAAAACATCGGGTCACAATTGAGACAAAGGAGAAATACGACTTATAAAAACAAAAAATAAATACAGAAGCGTACACAAAGAGCCCCAAAAAATCGAAAAAGAAGCGCTGTAAGAAAACGTCACAAAAAAACTTTGAAACATTAAAGAATGAAAATTCCGTAAGGGAAACGCAAAGAACAACCAATCGAACAAAACAAAAATATAAAATATTACACCGATGAAAAAAAAAAAAAACAAACGTGATCGGTAAGTACCGCGAAATTCTCCCCAAGGGGAAACAAAAAACAGTTGAAGAAACCTATAAAAAATTTACCTGAGGATGGACTGGAACCTACCTGAAAATTGATTGGAATCCTTACCTGAGAATGACTGGACACCTAGCCCGAAGAGTGAAAATGACAGGAACCCCGCCTGAAAGTTGACTGCAAACCACACCTGAAGACTCACTCGAAACCTATCCGGAGGATACACCAGAGGACATAGGCCCCGGACACCCGACCAAGGGATGCCAAACCAAACGATGTAAAGTAATGCAAATCCAACCAAAAGAAGAAACCACTCGGACCGGAGGGATGTGGGAACAAAAAAAAAAACCAAGAAGAAATGAAATGCGGCGACGGACATCAGGGTACCTAAAAAGACACTCAAAATTAAAACCAAATAACCCAGAGATGGAAAATAAAAATGAAACCTACCTGGTCGCTGTTATAGATGTAAGTTCGTCAACCGTATGACTGGTTTCCATGCCGTAGGAACACGTAGACCTTCTCTATTGAAATTTGGCCATTTCTCAATTGCGATGGCTTCTCTGAGCATCTTCCTGCCGGTGTGAACTTCCTTTGCTAAAGGAACACTATCCTCAAATTTGATAGTGTGATTCGTTTTCAACTGATGTTCCGCTAAAGCGGATTTGTGCACCCGCCTAGGCGCGCAATCAGCCCTGTGCACCTTCACCCTGGTTTCAATAGGCCTACTAGTCTGTCCAATATAGCTCAACTCACACGAATAAGGTTTTTGTATACACCGGCACAGTGCAACCGAGGTAAACTATCTTTAGGACCTCTTAACATGTTCTTAATTTTCATACAGACCGGTCTTACATTGTTTTTACGTAAGACCCTCCCAATCTTTTCCGTGACTCCTGTGATGAACGGTAGCACAACACTAGTAGCAAACTGTTCAGTTTCACTAATCCTATCATGACTGTCGCAGCTAAACTTATTGATATACCTACTTGCTTCATCCGTGTCATACCCATTTTTGACCATAACACCTTTAAGATGTCTTAACTCCTCTTGGAGACTATCACGGCAAGACACCTTTCGTGCTCTATGTACAAGGATCTTAAACACACCAACTTTCTGGCTCGGCAAGTGATGAGACGTCTTAAGCAAATATTTATTTGTGTGCATATCTTTTCGATGTACAGATGTGAAAATATCACCCAGACTATTGCGCTTGATGCGGACATCGAGAAAAGCTAACTGTCCATTGCATTCTTCTTCCCTGATGAACAGTATATAGGAACGCAAAAACTCATCTAACTTCTCTCTACCGTACTGCCAGATGACAAATGTGTCATCCATATATCTGTACCAACACTTAGGATGCCAATCGTTAAGTACAATTCTATCTAGCTGCTCCATGAAGAAATTAGCAAAAATGGGAGCCAACCTAGACCCCATAGCCATGCCGTCATGTTGCACGAAAAACCTCTCGTTGAAAGTGAAAAAAATTTGAATCCGTAACTGCTTCTATGAAACCAACCAGTTCGCCCGAGATACCTTCTTTTTTTAACAGACGGATAGTGTCTTCTACTGGTACACTAGTGAACAAAGAAACAACATCAAAACTCAGCATAATGTCATCCGGGTCCAATTTCAAACCACTTAAATTACTAATGAACTGCTGCTTGTTCCGTATGTGCGAGGAGGTATTAACAATCGACCATTTTAATTGTTTAGCTATGTACCCCTGCAAGAAATAGGTAGGACTATTAATAGCACTAACAATCGGCCTCATCGGACATCCTGGTTTATGTATTTTAGGTAAACCGTAAAGTCTAAGCAACGTAGGGACGTGCGATTTCCAAACTTTCTTCACTACCATAGGTAGCGGATTTTTATGAATTTCTGTGTATGGACCATCATTTATTAAATCCAACATTTTCTGTTTGTAAACAGTAGTTTTCATAACTACGGCAGCATTACCCTTATCTGCTTTTAAAACTAAAACGTCTTTGTTCTTCCTCAGTGACAACAAGGCTTGATACTCAGTTTTGGATAAATTTGCCTTTGGTGGTTTAACATTGCGTAAAACACTGGCATAATCTTGCTGAATGACCTCTGCTACGCTACCTGAAACAAATTTTAAACCCGCTTCAATACTGCACACTCTGTTCTAAAGGGATTTTTCTGGGAGCTATTGCAAAATTCAGACCCTTTTCTATGACTTTAATTTCGTTACTATTCAACAGAGTATCCGTGAGATTTACAACACCTTTCCCGTCTGCTGTATGCAAACCCTATGGCTTATTGTCTGCTTTATTCAGTTTATTGAACTTCGTAACCTGTCTGTCCTTTCGTAACTGGTGAATTGTGCTTGCCTGCATAGAAGTCAAGTCGTCTAATAGTACCCAATGTTGTACACTGATTAATCGACGCAGACTCTGCTCTAGTGTACCGCAATCAACGTCGATTCTTATCAATTCGGTTCGTACTCGTCTAATTTCAGAAACCAACAATCTGTAACCTAATTCAAAAAAACAGTCGACTGTTCCTACCGTGGGCCATATGATGTTTTATCTGAGCGAATTTCGGTAAAACATTTTTATCACGGCACCGCTTCAGAAAGGCTAAATCACACAACAACCTAACCTTTTTCGACCGAAGTTTGTCAAATTTCCTAGCATATTTATTATGAGTAATCACTGTGAAAGCTTTTAAATATTTAATCAGTTCAGGTTTTCGATGTCCTCGCAAAATAATTACAAATGTTATTAGGATGCGATATTATCGCGTGTCTGCTATTTTGCTTAAAGTTGGCCTTTCAGATATAGAATTATATTTGTATTTCACCTGGAAGATGCGGATCATATATTTTCTAGCCGCTCAAAACATACGATTTCGTAAAATTAGCTTACATGAAATTTGGTTCTTTTACTATATTATCCACCTTATATCACAGGTCCGCTGTTTTGGATTGCAGTATTAATGTTGAATTTTATGTTAGTTTCACTTTGCATGTCAATTGGTTTCATCAAAGTCCAAGAAGTAATAATAAATGATTACTCCTTTTAAAGTCGGCTAATAAATGATGAATATTTTTATGAAACTGGAAAAATAAAGACAATAAGTAATGAATAAAAAAAAAAGAAGCTTACTGTCTACAAAATCAGCGAGAAAACATGTAATACAGTGTGAAATCCATTTCCCGCCAACTACAGGTCTTGCGTTCTCGCACCAAGTTGAAATCTGTATAAGCTTTAAGAGCTGTTTTTGATCTATTATTTCATACATTCCAATACGACTTGCGGATAACCGGATTACAAGTGATAATACCTGCATGCATCGAAATAAAAACTATATTAATAAATGTAAGTGTGGAACTGCCTCGTTATAATTATTAAGTAAATGCACACAACGTAAGCACACATTTACACAATTTCCAGATTTCGATTAAATAATAAATACAAAAATATTTTAAAGGCACGTTTTTGCAATTCTTTTTCTTCCTGTCATTGCATAATACGTAGTGTAAACTAATAGCATTATTTATTTTCCCTCTCGGTTGTAATTGGCTAAATTAATTTCAAACGGGATTTAAGAAGTTAAAAGATTATTTTAAAATAGATTCAAAAAAAAAAAAAAGAAAAGATAATATTTATTTTACTGTATTGTTTGTTTAATGAGTATGAGGGCTCACTTTTTATAAAGAAAAATAATATAACCTATTTACAACATAAATAATAATAAACGATGTTAACAAAATTTATAAAAACGATATTTTCCCGTTTTATTTGTATGATTAACATTTTATTGTTTCGCTACATTCTTAATACGATATTTAAATTACAATTTTTCATTTGAACGTAAACGCCAACCTTTATTGAACAACGAAAAATGTTGATAAAACAACTTTGAAACGTATATTAAGTTTATGCACGAAAGCTGATTACAAATTATAAAGTATTTTTTGATCTTAATAATGCGTCACTGCTTCAACATCTGCAGGTGTTATATGGAAAATCTTTATTTACGATAGTTCCTGATCATATCAAGCACATCATTAATTGAAATAACATCAAATCAATTCATTTTTACAGAAAGCATGAATTTGGATATGTAAATTATTTTAAATGTATTAAATATTCTATTTTCATTTTTTAAAAAATAGAATTTAATGAAATTTGAAAACAATAACTAAAATATATAGCATAATTTATAATATTTCATTTAAAAATCCTCGATATAATTTCTCAAATAGAAAAAAAATTGATTTACTTTATTAACGAATCAACAATTTTAAACTAAATATCCAGCTTCTGTGTCAAAAAATTATTAATTTTACAATCGAAAGTAAATTAATATTGCGCCGTTATAATATTAAAGGTTTTAAGCGCGATGTTTTTTATTTTATTTCATTTCAATGTTACTGAATAATAAAAGCATTGTATTATGAATAAATAGAACTTGTAAAAAACTACAAGAAATAGAAGCAAAGCGTATGATAGGAGTTGGACGTAATTTATGATCACGTTGTTATATATATATATATATATATGTGACCGTCTCGGAAGAAAGGGACCTTATGCCTAAAATCGAGTTTTCGAGAAAAACGCGTTTACAGTTTGGGAACACTGTTTTCGCTTTAGGGAAGTTGGATAATGTTTTCTGCTTTTAAATGTTGTTAAATGCAGTGTTACCACGAAATACACGAGTCGACAGCGAACGCGGAGACGGTTTGATGAGTCGTTGAGTGCGTATAGGATGTATAATGAGGGGAAGAAGAGGAGTTTTAGCATGCCGCTATTGTGTAGAAGTACCTATGTCGCTTCGTCGCTTCAATTGTCGTGTAGACGGATCAAGGTATTTTTAAAAAGAAATGGCGAGAGCATTGCCCGTTTATTGATAGTATGAAACCTGCGAGTGACCTTTGCGACGTTTGTCAGGTAAACGTGGTGAGTGCAATAAACAAGGCTCAAAATAAGAATGAAATGTTCAAATCTGAACAGCTTCAAGCTGCTGTGGAGCATTTAGAAAGAGCTCGCAAACAGCGGCATTTTTATCAGCAGCAATGCCAACGAGCCAAAGAAGATTCGTCAATAATGGTCTTGTCTTTCGACTACGCCCAAACAGTCAATTACCCCCATTTTCGGCCCAGGCTATAATTTTGTAACCATCACAAACACTCGTAATTTCTGCAATTTTCTTCATGATGTGGCCCAGTACGAAGGCCTGTAGAAATATTTAAAATCAATATTTTTGATCGCGGTCAACGGCATTAGAAAGAGGAGAAGGTTTAGGGATTCAAAAACCGTCAAAACCTGAAAATCGCTTTTTGAGGCATAATGTCCCTTTCTTCCGAGCCGGTCACACACACACACACACACACACACATATATATATATACTTAAAGGCACACACACACACACACACACACACACACACATATATATACATATACATATATATACACACATACATATATATACACACATACATATATATACGTATGCACGCGCGCGCGCAGACGCACGTATAAAAAACAAACATTAATTTTAAGAATATAAAGAAATTCAGTTTTCTATAAATTTTTACAGTATGCTAGTGAATTTATCTCCATGATATATACATCATGCTGCAACATACAAATACAAAAATATTCGAAGAAATATATATACCTTGAAAACCGCAACTACCATATCCACATTACAAGTATTATCAGCATGAAGAACAAAAGCGATAAGGGCTCTTGCAACCGATAACGCGTACTGTTTTCGTATTCTCAACTTATTACCCTTCGTGTTATCCTCGGCAGTATTCATCTGTGAACCGCTTGATCTACTATTAAGATATATGCCCTGCGGATTATTTAAAGTATAGTAACTATAATAACCATTTGGAATAAGTCTAAACTCTCTAAAATCTTTAAAAAAAAAAACAAAAAAAAAAAAAAAAAAAACAGATGATTGACCTGAAAAATAAAGTTTAACAATACATCTGTAAAATTCAAATATTCCGAAAATTTAGCATTAAAAGTAATAGCGATATTCTTGAATTATTGTTTAAAAAATAAATGCACTATTCAATTAATTTTCATGAAATCTCATTTTTTTCAAACTTAAATTTCTATAAATATTGTTATGATTAGTCAGGTATACATTATGAAAATAATAATTAATGTAAAAATACACTTTGCTCTAATTATAAGGTAAATAAAATCATCGGAATAATTCTGAGAAAATTTTGTAAAATGAAATAATTTTTAAAATTTAGGAAAAGTGATGACGTATTGAGGATTTAAATGTGTCAAGTTTAGAAAAAAAGTTGGACTCAATTTTTCATAAAAAAGAAACTTTCTGTAATTTTACTCATCTTTAAGAGAGGAAACATTGACAATTTTTTAAAATAAAAACAGTTTATAAACCACACTACAATTATCATAGCGAGCAGCAGTTTGCGGCGTTACGTCAGTCGTTGATAAGGTTGTTTTATACGAGTACGTGCGCCGTTTAATTTTTGTTTCATTTTAAATTTCGATGGATTTGTACGAAAATTCATTTACGTCCGATCGTTCTAATCTATCGATAGATCTTTATTCGACGCAGCAGTTTGTATACACACGTACATCTATAACTAAACTCATATATGTACATATATGTATACATTAATAGATAACAGATCACAAACATAAGCACAGCCACAGACGGCAGCGGTATAATCGTCAACATCATTTATCTTTAATATCACACATATAATAATAATGATAAGGGCATTGGCTAATGCCACAACCGATGGCGATCGCTTTAATAGTGATAAAATTTTCGATCTTCATTTATGCAAGATAGTTCCGAATGTTCAATGATAACAGATAATAATGAAAATTATTAATCAGATCAGATTAATTATAATAAGATATACATTAATAATAACTTTATTTTTTCAAACTTTATTATTATTATTATTATTTTACAATATTTCCACAAATGCGCAGTTTTGCGCGAGTAGTGGATTCATATGGTGATATAATTAATTTTTCGAATTACAATATACATTAATGTACGTAAAATAAAAGTAAGACAAACAAAAGATGACAAAACAATAATAATAATAATAATAATAATAATAATGATATAAAATTAAAAACAAAAATGACACTAGTAATAATCAAATAACACTTTAATATTATTATTATTATTACAGAGAAAAGCCACTTATGCGCAATATTACGCGAGTAGTGGTCAAAACAAAAATTAAGTCTTTACAATTAGTCATAGCAGTAATAATAATAATAACTAACCAAATATCGATAACATAAATTGTAGACTTGTCATGCTCATAAAAGAAAAGACAAATTTGGATTAATGACGTCGCATAATCTTAATTATCAAAAAGCAGCGTTAAAAATTACACCAACATATGGACAAAAGAAACTATACTGAAATATATTAACCAGAAATAGATTTTCAATTTTAACAGAAGAAAATAATTTTCCACTTATCTCCGAAAATAACATACAAGTTAAATCCTATATCCAAAGGAAATCGTGATAATATTATTCGATTAAATACATTAGCCGAGGGCGATTTCAAACTCGAAAATATCATTTGTTGCCTCTAATGAAGAAAAGAGTACGAATGGACATAAAATCACAATAAAGAAATTAACAGCCCAAAAAGAAATCCTAACCTGTAATTAAGAATTTACAAAAACCAGAACTGTTCATCTTCAAAAATACTGAAGGTAATATAAATATAAATAATAAAAAATAGCATTGAACCCAATAATGCTGTAAACAAGAATAAAGATCCCAAAAGTAGTATAATCAATAAAAATATTATTAACAAATAAAAGAGCCTCAAAATAATGAAAGAAATTAATATACTACAAAGAAATTGTAAAAGGTATATTAGCAAACTTGCTCGAATTAAAAAGGTTTGAAATCAAAAAATGAAATAAACACTGCAATAATAGTTGAAACATGATTATCGCTGAATAATATTAATATTAAGGATTATAATATAATAAGATGCAATAACAAAAGTATTAGCGGAGTAGCGTCTAATATAATACATTAATCTGTAGAATATTTAATTATCACAATTCGAACTTTAATTCAAAAGTCGACACAATATCATTTAAAATTGTTTGGAAAAGGAGTGAACATTACAGCAATTTATGTCGCGTCTAATCATAGGATGCTAGAAGGCGATTGGGCTAATATTAAAAAAAAACATGACAAACAGTATTATCTCATAATAGGATATATGAATTGTCACCATAGAACATGGAGTCAATTCTACTACAAATAATGAATTTATTGAAATTTATTTATAACAAACACTCGTGAATACACTTTTAAAGGATCATATGGACAAAGCAGTAGTGATACTGATCTAACATTATCCACTTAAGATATAGCAATAGACGAAATGGGAAAAATTAAACGATAAACAATAAATTAGAATAAACATCAAACAGAAATTACAGAAAAGGATAATCAGTACAAAATTTTGCAGAATATTATAAATAACGAATTTATTGCAAATACAAATACCTATATATACACACACACACACACTAGGGGATTGGTCTCGTTGGCCGCTTTGTGGCCCATTCCTTCGGACTTTAAATTATTTTACTTTTTAAATGTAAAAACAATGTTTTTCTTTCATTGAAAACATTTAAAAATTTTTCTAAAAAAGGAGGAGAAAAAAAAAGGAACTTCTTTTTCGGAAGCCGGACTATCGAAGTGACCTTTATAGTCTGGAGTGTTTTCTTTTTTATCAAAATATTCTTTATCTCTTATTTACGAAAAATATTCTAACTTAATTTTTAAAAATTTTCTAAGTTCTTATCAGCCAACATTTTTATCGGGTTATCAACTCCGACTACCACACTTTCCTAAATAATCCATATCTTTCTCCTCCTCCGACTCCATTAATGGAAGGAAGTAAAAATTATTACCGGAGGAGGAGGAAGAAACGGAAACTAGTGATTTATTGACCAGTCGGAGGTATTTTTACGAACTTATCTTTCGTAATTCTCTATCACGGTACAAAGTTCAAAACGACGGAAGGAGAGATCTTGGTGTGCAGGTTAAAAAGAAAATTAATACCATAACTCATATAGAACTGGCTGTGGAATTTTTTAAACATTTTTTTCTTAAAACTTGGTTTTTACATTTTTTGAAATTTGGGGCCTTTAATTTTAAAATTTTGAGGGTCTTATCATTTTGTTATGATCTGACGAAAAAAATACATCGGTTGAAAAAAAAATTAACTCTCTAGTTATACTGGTCCGTACGATTTTTTTTCTTACAGGTTTATATTATACATATATAAGGAGACAAAAAAAAGTAAGTAATGTGACTCATTTACTAATTAGCGGAACGAAGACTTCAATAAAATGGTAGCTGCAAGGAGACTTAACTTAAATATATTTAATAAAGTTCCAATAATAAATAACTATATTCATTTTAAAAAAGGAGCTTAATGTAGACATTTCGTTGAACAATGTGAAAAAGAAAATTGGCACGAATTTTGTTCTAAACTAAATTCACAACAAAGCATACATCCGTTTGGAGAAAAATAAAGAGCATGAAAACACTGAATAATAATAAATGCAATAAATCTCAATTGGATTATCCCTTTCATTAATCAATAAAAGTCAGAAGAAAATACAGAACGTTCAAATACAGACAACCAAGAAAATGTAGAAAGTGACGATTTTTTTAATACCCCAGTTACACCAGAAGAATTAAAAGTAGCCATCAATCATAGTAAAACTACTAGCGCGAGGAATAGATAAACTACCACATACAGCAATAAGAGATCTGCCAGAAGTTGGACTAACAATATTGCTGGAAATACATAATTAATCACCGTAGCCTAATTACATCCCAGAATTTTGGAAAACCCAGTTAATCTACCCAATCTTAAAACCTAATAAAGACAAAAATTTAAATACACATCGTATCAACTAATAATACTCTTGAACTGTGTAAGTAAAACTGTGGAATTACTAATTAAAAATCGAAGGAAGTGGTGGTTATTTAATAAAAATATGTTTCCAAAAACTCAATATAGTCTTTAAAATAAATTATCTGCTGGGAATAACCTCGACATATTTAATTCATAACTATAAATTATTATGTCAAAGAATTATTACGCAATTAGTTTTTATAGACGTAAAATCTGATTATGATAAAGTAGATTTAAAAACATTTTACGGAATAATGAAAGAAATCGGTATTAGTTCCACAATATGTAATTGGATATTTAATATTTACAGTACCGAGAGGAACATAGCGACACAACGGAATCGATAAACAGTAATAAGATATCAATAGGATGTTAAGTAATGAAGGATATTCGGAAGAAGGAAATTTGAAAACCCATTTCCCAAATATGACTAAACGGGGTAGTTCTAGAAACGAAGAAAAAAACAAATTTTCAGAATGATTTTTTAGAGCATTTTGGTATAAACGGAACTATCGAATACTAATGTGTACTTATTCTGCTTCAGCGTTATTTTATCATTTTCACCCTTATATTTTCTTCTTTTTCTGTTCACTTATCCATCATTTCTCTTTTCACACATAATTTGAATGCTCTTTTGTGCACGATGTACCGCTTCGGTTAAGTAACGTAAAAAAGATATATCAAAAACAAAAACGAAAACAACACTAAATTTAAAGGAAAAAATTATATTTTTACAATTTCATAATGTACAAAAGCAGCAGGTAAAATTATGAATTTTATAAAAGGAAGGAAAAAAAATGAAAACACTGATTTAAATCGGTTTATGAAATATTTTGAAAAAAGTAATAACGCAGCACCTTCTCACACTTTTAAAATTCTAAAAATTCGGTCATGCACTCAGCAATAAGTAAGCTAAAACAAAATACCTTCATTTGTTTATAGAGTTGTAAGGGATCAGGCGGCAAGAGACCAACAACTTTTTTTTTCGGTGGAACGTCATCGGCATTTGTCGTTGTAGCGTACTTCATGAGTGCCGGAGTGGAACTATTCAGTAACTAAATGGAAATTTAATTTTTCAGAGAAATGCCGATTAACAACTAAAAATGTTATATGTAATTTAAAATAAAAATAAATTAGCTTTTAATCGGATAAAAGGTCACTTGTGCTAAATCTTAACTCTTTACATATCTTAGACTCTTTTTTATACATACACATGTATATGGTATGGCGGTCCACTTTCTCATATTATTCATCATCTGTATCTTCATTTTCTGTTGTTTTTTTTTTTCTAACAATTTTTCTGGGACAATATTCAGCATATGTTTTGTTTTCACGTATAACCCATTTATCTTTTCTTTTGAATATCGATATTGATGACTTGTGTGCGTGCTGTTGTGCTTATCGCGTTAAGTTAGTTCCGCAGTTTGTTCGCTAGTCTATCGGTGAAATCATTTCTATTTTCATATCTCGACTAACAACAATCGAGATTGTTCGTCGGTCAATCGGCGTGATCGTTTTTATTTTCATATCTCGACTAACAACAATCGTTGCGCTGCGTGTTTGATTTCATTTTCTTCGATTATTCGGCTATTCATCAGACACTAATTCTATTCAAGTCGGGCACTTCGATGAGTTCGTTGAAAGGGGGCCCCCGCCAATAATAGTCGGAATAAATCATCTATCACTAATTGTAAGAAACTTCATTCGCTCGAGTTGGATTCGATTAATAAATGGAAACTGCCGGATCTTCCCTCTTCCAATGTGTCGGGTCCACTTAAAGAAGTTAAACTCTCCGATCCAATAGCGCCGGACACGATCAATGATAATTTCAGCTCCAATAGTTGTCATAGCGTTTCAGTCGAATTATTTCCCCCCCCCCAATCGCAATGACCTCACTTTTTTGTCTTAATTGAATCTGAGGACAAAAACATCGCAGCTTTACACCCCCTTGCAGTTGCGAAATTAATTTCCTACAAAACTCACGATATCAAAGAATTTTGCTTAGGGTTTTCTTTCTTATCCGATTTTAAAGGGCAAATAATTTAAAAGCATTCATTCCTAGTAATTTAATACACAGGTTTGGAATTATTAGAAATATTGGCCTTGAAACGGCTAATGATGGTATCTTGGATGGTTTGGAAACATAGTGTACTATTAATGGCATTAGAAGACAGACTTCATAAGAATTCCCCCGACAGCCTCATCCCCATTCTGTTAATTGAGACTTAATACGTCTATACATTTATAAAATAAGGTTCGCTGTGGAACCAACTGTCCGTCGACCTTTTCAATGTTACCACTGCCTTCGTTACGGATATGTTAAGGCTAACTGTAAAAGTAAACCTCGATATACCCCGCGGCCCCACTCATCTCCAATTGTGCTTTATGCCATGGCGAACAAATAGCTACCAATCGATCATGTCCAGAATACCTCGTACAGCAGAACATTAAAAAAAATCATGGCATACGTGAACGTCACCTATCGGGAAGCAATTGAAATAAAGAATAAAAATTTAGTCACTAAAGCCCATGGTTACAGTGAAATTACGAAGAATTCTAATTCCTCTCCCATGTGAGTCTTATCTGGAGCGCCCACTCGTTTCGTCATGAAAACGAAACCTGCTAGACGGGCGCATACTCCAGCAAATTCTTCCTTCCCCTACACATATCTCCAGTTCACCCATTTGGCGGTATTACTCCTATTATTAGCCCTGAAAATTATACGCTAACGGATACTACCAGTCAGACTGAGCTATCCCGTACGGATATGATTGAAAATGTTTACATTCACTTGTCGGCGCTCTTCCATAAGGAACAGATTATACCCGATTTGTCCGAAATTGGCACATTTCTGGAACAGCTAATTACCGATTAGAGGAACCCTCCTAAGAACTGTAGCGACGCTCACAATGACTCCACCAAGGTGCCCGATGGTACCATGGAGGCATCTGGGAACTGAATTTCTCCGTTCTTCATAAATGCTATGCTACGTATAATTTAATGGAATTCTAGAAGCATCATCAAAAATAAATGCAATCTTGAAGGATTTATATCATTTATCAATATTGACGTAATTCTTCTTTCCGAAACTTGGCTTCATCCTCCACTGCATTTCAACATGAAAAGCTTTCGTTGTTACCAAGATGACCGCGAAGACGGGTACGGAGGACGTGCTATTCTCATTAAGAACATTAAGTCGTCAACAGTTTTTTGGACTATCCATCTTCGGAACACCATTCGCTTAACGCAGTTACTATACAGATTAATCTCAATAATTTTCCTTTATATATTGTATATGTTTATTGCCCTAGTACACATCGTTTACTTTCTCGAGAGTTCATAAAGGCTATTAATCCTTTTGAGATGAATGCCATTATCGGCGGTGACTTTAATTGCCATCACTATCTTTTATGACTACACTGACCGTTCCAGGAAGGAAGTGATATACATACGGGAAAATACGAATCTGGTTTATCTCAATGACGGTACTTTTACTACAGTTGGCTCTCCGATAAGAAAAGTCAGCTCTGTTGACATTTCCTTTACCTCTGCAAATCTCGCCGCCTCCATGGACCGGCCAGTTATCAACTCGCCTTTGGATAGTGATCACCTTCTAATTAGCATATATGTATACAATCAACTTTCAGTATATTCCATCCTATACTTGGAATTATTGGAAAGCTGATTGGATAGCTTTAACGAAAGGGCTGGATTCTCAGTTGAGTACTCTACAAGGTAACTTACCTCCCATCGATTTATATAATCGTTATCTTGAACTCTCCTTGGCGGAATGTTCAGCGGCTTATAATCGCCATTGTTTAGACGCTCTAGAGTCACAGGCAATTATTTATCTTTTAAAAGAATAGAGACCGAAATCCGTTTTACCATCAGGCAAGCAAAGAAATCAGCCTGGTACCGCTACTGTTCTTCTTTCAATAGGGATACGCCTTTGACGCAAGTATGGAAGATGGTTAGAGCCTTTAGTGGCATTAATATCTTCAATCATCGTTTGAAGATGGACACTCAAATGATAAATTTCTTCATGGACCATATTACCCCTTCATACGCACCCGCTGAATCAGAAGTTAAGATTAATTTACCTCCGTCGCTGTCTAATGTAAGGCACTTCCTCACCGAGAAATTTACTCTAAATGAATTGGAGCTCGCCTTGAAGAACAAGAAATCCGCCAAACCCGAGTCGAACGGAATTACATATTCTGTTTTTTAACATCACTCGGATGTCGCTTTGACAACGTTAAGTCACATTTTTAACCGCCTTTTTCTGTCCAGCAGGATACCAGAGTCTTAGTTAAAATGTGTAGCCATTCGGATAAAAAAAGCAGGTACTACTGGTAGCTTGGTAGCTGAATCATACCGATCTATATCATTTACGTCCTGTATTAGGGAATTATTTGAATCTGCGTTTTCAAGAATTGTCTTGTTTGGTGGTTGGAGTCCAATTCTCTGCTGCCAAATTGCTGCTTTGACTTCAGATCAAAGAAAAGTTCCATCGATTGCTTGGCTTACTTAACAGCCGATATATACAAATGTTTTCCAGACAAAAAGTTGTTAATTTCCGCGTTTTTCGATATTCACGGAGCTTTCGACGCAGTTCATATTCCATTTTTATATTACCGGTTAACCGTTATACATGGTCCGCCACCCCTGGCAGCTCACCTTTGTAATTTATTTACTGGCCGAATGATGGCGTTTAGATTTCCTTTTATGGACCGGTTGGTTTACAGAAGGGCGTACCGAAGTCTTCCTCAGGGCTCCGTCTTGAGTCCGATACTGTTTAATATATATATATATATATACGTATATATATATATATATATATATATATTTCACCCGTATTTAATTTACCGATTCAAAGTACTGTCATATCCTATGACGATGATATTACTGTTTATCATTCAGAGAAGATTCTAACTATCACCATCAATATTATTCAAGAAGATATCACCAAGATTATTGATTGGTTGGCCGAGTCCCCCATCTTGTAATCTCGACTGTGAAAAGTCGTGTTGTCATATTTACATATAAATGATTAACTAACGATATAGCGATTCGCTTTCAAAAAGATTCTGTTACCAATTTCATTTCCGCCAAATCCCTGAGTCTAGTATTAGACCAGAAGTTGCTGTGGAAGGACCATATTCAGCGAGTCCGTTCGAAGGCCTTTCAGGCTTCCAACATATTGAAGGCGTTACGGAATACTTGATAGAGTGGTAACCCGTTTATTTTAAAGACCTTACATTTATCTCTAGTAAGATCGCGGATAGATTACGGATTTCCGATTTACGGGAATGCAGCTCGAGTTCATATTAACAAACTTACTAGGATCCAAAATTCATGCTTACGTTGGATGCTTGGAGCATTTCCCTCTTCACCTGTAGTTGGTTTATGTTCGAAAACTTGCATCCCACCGATCCAGTTAAGATGCCAGGAACTTTCCAAACAGTTTTTCCGTAAATATGCAACCTTCACCAACAATTCATTTTCCCTCAAATATCTTGACATTTTCCATAAGTGGAGATTTTTACTGTTAAAGCCCGACTTTTGTTCGCACTCTCTGCAAAAATGTTTTGCCCTTATAAATCTCTATTACTTATTCACCTTCTTCCAGTATTCTCGCAGTTCACCTTCGCGGGGAAATTTTCAGCTCCGACAGTGGATTTATTATCCCACAAACAAGGGCCTTACCTAGGTCCTACTTCCTTTTTGGAACATATGTCTATCATTGCGGACAAGTGGCCGGGATTCTTATCTGTGGATGGATCTAAAGGCATTTAAAGAACGGTAGGATCGGCGTTTGTTATTCCGAGCAGAAACGTGACCAGGAAATTCAAATTACCGTCGGCATGCTCGATTTTCATTGCCCAGGCCTTTTCGATTGTAAAGGCTCTATATTTCCTTCGTGACTCCAACTGTAACGATAATATTTTAATTTAATCTGACTCCTTGAGCTGCTTTAATGCCATATTGAACTTACATGCTACCCAAGATGCCTACTTTATATTTGCAATTTTAGAATAGGTACACATCCTTCGTTCAAGGAACCTCACAGTCAACTTTTGCTGCGTTCCTGGGCACACTGGAATTCCTGGCAACACTGTCTGTGATGAAGCCGCTAAATCTGCAGCACAAATTGGTTAACTTGTGCTCTTGTATTCCATACACGGATCTCCGTTCGACGGTGAAGGAGCAGGTTGCAATCGGATTGGAATGCATTCCACCAATATAAAGTCAGCGACTTCTATAAGAGTATTACTCTGGTTCCTCTCGAAGAAGCTTGGTATTTTCCAAAGAAGTTTGGCGCTCCAGTATCTCGGCACATGATCACAACGTTGACTTGGCTTCGTCTAAACCACTGTGCCCTACCCGCGCACTTGTTCAGAATTGGCTTGGCAGAAATTAGTACCTGTTCACACTCGGATGATACCGATTTGACTCTGGATGTAGATCACCTTTTTTTCAAAACTGTTCCTTGTACAGAACGGAATAATCCCGTTTTTTTTTTATAGACTTATTTCGTTAGGGCAACGCCCTCCGTATATTTTACGTCCGTTATTTTCTTTGGCGGATCCTAATATATATTATTGTTTACTTAATTTTATTGTAGAATGTAGAATTAGGTTATAAGTTTACTATGTTATATTTCCTTGTACTGCACATGGACTGATTGGTTTCTTCCAAAGTCCAATAATCAAAATAAAATAAATAAATAAAATAATCTTCTCTTATCACTTTATTTACTTTCTGTTTTTTTTTTATTTATTTATTTTTTATTGGTATTTTTCCATTCTCCTTGATATTCTTAAGTTACGAACATTATCGTCCAACAAATTCGCAGCAACCTGTTATACTTTTAGAAAGCGTTTATCCTGTGTCTTTGTAACTTTTAGAAAACTAATATAAATGGGTTATTATATGCTAAGCGTATTCCATTTTTAAAAAATTTTAACATATATTCTATGAGAAAAAAACTATAGCAGTAACTTACATCGCTGGTTTCTTTAATAGCATCTGCAATAAACAGAAAGTCTTCAATTTTATCTGGCTCTGAAGAGCACAATTTTTTATGGTATTTTTTCAAGTTGCGCAATGCATTTTTTCTCTCCAAGCCGCCTTTTTTTCGTTGAATTGGCGTTTCTTTATATACAAAATTCCAACGAGCAGTTGCGTCTGCGCAAACCAAAAAACAAATATTTTATAATTATTCTTAACAAAAAAAAAATCTTTCGTTAACAAAAGTTGCAAACATAATTTGTACGCGATGTCAATTATAAAAAAAATATTTTCTGTGCATTATTTTGGAAACGGAATACTAAAAATCTAAACAAAATAACGCTAAATTAAAAAATTTATAATTACTATTTAACATTTTTTTTTTTAAATCCATATTACCAGTAACTTGCAGGATGAATACACTGGTACGAACTACAAAAGTTAAAAAAATTAGTTGATTTGAAATAAAATAAAACTTGCATAATTTGTTGGTTTTTGGTGAGGAATTTATAATTTAATACATTGAAAGAAAAAAAAAATACTCAATTTTGCAAGATCTACCGAAATACTTGACACAAAAAAAGTTTTTCCGTATATAATAATGAAATACAATGAATGTTAGTTATAATGATATTGAAGAGAGTGAATAATCTGGTCAGCATTATATCCGATATGAAATAAAGTATTATAATTTTGTAGTGTCTAAGATTTACAGTTACAGAATAATTGCTCTGTAAAAAACTTCCATAAAACATTTTGCGAATTAGCTTTTTACCGATTAAACAAATAATCATTTATTTATACATATTTTGCATTCAATTCAAACGCACCAACACTAATTGCTTTTTATACGTGAATGTACGACGATGAAAAAATAAAACCTAAATTAATATAAAACAAAAACAAGCAAAAAAAAAAAAACTACATAAAAGTGGTATCAGTTTAATTTTTTCTTATTTCAGAAGAAATTCGTAATTTTTCATTTTCCATTACTGCAAGACGAGTAGCAGAGTCTTTTTCTAATATTTTTTGTAACGAACATAAATCACAAGCTTTAATCAATTCCGCTAAATTTACAATAAGCATTTAACATGTCACCCTAACAAGATTAGCAGGACAAAGAATAATATTATATTTGTTCCTTTCGTACAAATTTCATTTTTTCATAAAAAAAAAAAAAGATTAAGGAAGTATTTTTTGTTAAATTCACCCGCTAAAACCTTTTGAAATTCACGACATTATAAGCGATAATTTTTTACGCGGGTATCAAAATTTTTATTGTAATAACCAACTGATCATTAAAATCAATGTTTGTCATAACTGATAGAAATTAACATACAGTTTTTTGTAATTCGTTGGTTCTTGCTGTATTTATTTCTACAACAACCGGTATGCCGTCATAACTGATTTCCATGTTATATCAATACTATTCGCTACACATTACAGATATAACCAAATTAGATATTAATAAAAAATCAGTTACATGGCGAGCTAAAAAAAAAAAAAAGTATCATAATAGTACCCGGTTCTTTGTTCTCGGTGTCATTTTCCGACGGTAAAACTTCCACGCACTGTATCAGAAGCAGCAAAATCCATGATATTAATTCCATGTCAAGCGCACTACGCAGAAATCCTGTTAGATTATTCGGCTGAGACAAAGGCGCTAAGTTCTTCAACAAAATTTTGAGAATGTGTTCAATTAAATGTATCTGGTTTCCAGTCATGAGGATAGATTTACGAACCAAATGCGAATATAAAGCAAATACCCTGTAAAATCCAGCAAAAATAAGTAAATCGAAATATAATCATAAATAAATCACCATCTTAAATTACTTGCAATTGATGCGATTTAAAGTTTTAACAATGACGAACAAAGCGGGAAATAATTTAACATCCAATTTATTTACGCTGTACCGATATCAGTTGGGAATGAGAATAATTTTGAAGTCATAAATGAATTACTACTTGTATTCGTATACACAACTGTAAGGGAATCAAACTGGAGATACAGTCAACACAACCGTGTCAATATTTTCTGTAAAACCCACGTCAAAAGGTAACACAATTAATAAATTCGTCTTGATCCTCTTTTTCAAAATTATCTGAAAGTTTTCGAATAAAACCCGAATTATTGTAGTCAACTCTTGCAGTATGAAGCCATTGATTGAAGTTAGACTGTTAAATAACGCTTAACTGATTAAAACAACTTTGTTTCCCAGATGAAAAAAAAAAACTGTTTATCATCTTCTACTAAGATTCATTAGATAGAAGTTAGAAAAACGTTAAATTAAATCTAAAATTCCATTAATTTCAAAATAAATGCTACTTTAAGAGTCATACAAGGTGGGTACTCGAAAATAATTCCTAAATTTACAACAATTTTAACAAAAATAATAATAATAAAAAAAAAACAACAATTTTTCTGTCTGCAAAATTGGACATATAGTAACAGATAAACCTTGTTCCCCTTATATTGACTTTAAATTCTATAAACCAGTGCGACGGCAACTGATAAACGGATCATAGAAATAAAATGCACTTGGATCTTCCTCTCATTTGATCTCTAATCAATCATGAGGACAACAGAATTATTCGTTTTTTTTTTTAAATTATTTTTCTACCGGTTTCATAGAAAAATTACTAGCTCATTTCGAGATCTTTCGCGGTGGTACTAAAGAATTCTGGTTATTCCGGGGTAAATGGTCAATTTTTACTATGCAAACGTATTTTCCTAGATATCGTAATTTTTATTTTAAATTTTTTTTTAAAGAATTTCAAATATTTAAGACTTTACGAGCTTCGTTCCTTACTATAAATTAGAACACGATGAGAATTATGCCGTATTACAAAGTACACAACAAAAATTATTCCTTGCGTAGTTTAATCCGCTTAATTTTCCCCCTAAAAGATTACGGAACATACTATTTCATAAGTTTTTTAAATTTCACCGAATCATTTTGAGTGACTTCTTGAAAAACATATTTTAAAACTAACTTTTTTCCAATGTCTACCAGAAATTCATGAAAAACGGCATTACTTCTATAATAATCATATATCATCTATACAATGAGTGGACGGGGGGAGGGGGGGGGGCTTTCAAAAACGACACTATAACATTTAATTCGAGAAATAAATGGTCTAATTCTTATCGTTTTCGATATTACAGAACTCCTTTAGAATCCTGTTTTTTTTTTTTAAATACAGAATTAAAATAATGTAAACACACTAATCTCAAACTATATTCAAATCATACAAATCATTGACTAATTTTGGATAATATTCGTATTCGTAACTGCTCCGGCGATTATATTTATTTATCCGATGGTAGAGACATACACATTAATGTTCTTTTATTATGATTCTGTCAGTTCGTTTTAGGTATTTCCATTTTTGTTTGCGTGGTTGTCCCATTCATTCCCACCGACACGTAATGTATATGGCATCTTGAACATTTATAAAACGCAGTTAACGAAACCCTGAAAGCGGGTGTTGGTTTCAATAGAAGCATTATTACTGGCATCACGAGATTATGATCTGCTAATCTGTATAGAATTGAAATAACAAACCCTCTGCGGTGAGGACGGCATTGAAATGGATATTAATCATATTCGATTTGGTTATTTTACAAGATAATCTTTTCAGGTTGGAGTTTCTTTCATCTCTCATACCACACACTTCCCTTCCCTTTTTCTGATAACCTTATTGTATACAATGTACTGGAATCTAGAGTTCAAAATTCTCCCCGCTAATCAGTAGTATAGAATAACCGACTTAACCCTTTAGTAAGTAGTGGGAACTATAGTTCCATCCTGATACTTTTCGCTCTCTAAGCAACAGAAATTATATTTTCACCTCTAGCGCAGAGTTTTATGATGCGATCCCTCTCACTTATAAATACATGAATAAACATAATTTTAAAAATTTAGATGTCCTAAAATACATTTTAGTGAAATTAATTTTTTTAAAAAAAATGATTTCTGTCCATAAAACAGTTATCACCGTTTACCCATAATTTTCCTAATAAACCTTTTTTTTTCACACCATTTAGTTTGTTTTTTAAATGTTTTTAAAGACTTCAAATTTTGAATCTTTCTTTTGCTTAGCGCATTTCTCTAGTTTCCTTTATTTTGATCTTTCTCGCCTTTCTTTTGTCTTTCACTTCTTCTTTTCCATTTATTTATCCTGATAATCAGGACTTATCTCTGATTGCATAGTATTACATTCCTAGTTTTACATCGTGTTTATTAAAAAAGAAAATTAAATATATCTGCGTTTAATATTTAAAAATTTACACATTAAAAAATAGAACCTTTCGCGTGGGAATATTTTTAAGCAATCCGAAGAGAAATGAAACGAGAACGACTCAACTATAAAATCACTCCACCATAAACAATTACCGAACAAGCGAACAAGAAGTGTAGCAGTTGATAACTGTATACGAGGATCTTCTCCGATACACAAGTTATTAAAAAGATCAGAAATTTGATGTTCGTTGAACGCTTCGTACAAAATTCCAGCTTCCTAAAACATCAAATAAATTCGTATTAATTATATTAATTTAAGTGACTTATACAAAAATGTTAAATACTACAGAATATTAACAACAGAGAAAGAAAAAAAAACAGTACTTTGCAAATGGCAGCTGCTTAAATGAAAAATCGAGGGAATATTCTTCTTATGGAAAAATTAATAATTTAGAATTTTCTACAGTATATTTTTCTTTTGGCAATTTTACTTAATTTTATTTTTAACGAACTGTTACATACATGTAACATGGTATTTAAATCGTAATTGACGTTTAATAATTATGCGATGAAGTTTATTAAGTACCCGGAGGGGTTTGAAAAAAGTGACCTAAGATAAAAAAGAGAAAAACAAAAAAAAAAGGGTGGGGGGAGGAGGAGATAACTTTTAAATAACCGATGGAAAGCGAAATTTACGTGTTTTTAGATTAAAGTAATTTCGCGAATGAATATTAAATACAGAATTGGTGTAAGATGATTTCCATTCGCGTTTAGATGCCGATACATAAAAAGATTGAGGCAGTTTCATCAAACCACAGTGAACACGACGGAACTTACATTGCCCAGAAATATGCGATTAGTTACTTATTGGTTTTTATATTAGCATCGAACGAAGGAATTTCCAATTGGATATTAGGCGTCAAAAAGGCAGGTCCTATCTTCACGTAAATCAAACGCATTATTAAGATAAATTAACGGTTAAAGATTCAAGTAAGGCAGATTAGAGATCACGCTACATTCGTGTAGATTAAAAAATTTTCTACACAATTAAAAATACGCGAACAATATTTAATAGAAACTTACTTTAAAGCGTATGGATAGTTTATGAGTCATGTATAAAGATATTTCCAACAATAATTCTATTATCAGTTTCAGTTTACTGGTTGCTGCATACCCAATCATCAATTCTAAACTACAGGTCTGATCTAACAACGGATCTACCATGGTATTTGTTATTCGTTTCATAAACGAAATGAGAAAATTTAACTGTTGCCGATACGTCATACTTTCCTAAAGCAAATAAAAATATTTGAAATATTTTAGATATATACAAAGTATTTCATCACAGATTTTAAAAAATTAGAAAATCAAAAACTATATCACACTAATAACCCTAAAACGTACTTTTCATGTTTGCGCGGGAATTTATGAGCATTAGACCATCCTACCATCGATATTTTTTTTAAATTCTTATCCTGATAATAAACATTTTGTTATTTTTTCTCGTTTAATTATAAACATTTTTTATGACAGAATTTTCCGAATTTAATGAACAAAAAATATTTTTTACTCGATTAACTATAACATTTTTAATTATGAAGAAATTTTTTTTTTTTTAAAGATCCTTCCACCTAATTTAGTTTAATAGATTTGGAAAAATAAAAAATTGTACTTTTTTAATAATTTCTTTGCAGTGATTTAATTTCTATAATGGCAAACAACTCATCGCACAGAAACGTGAAAAGTAAAAATAATAATACTGTGATATTTAATTAGTCAATAGTGTACCTACATATAAAATAATTTCTTTTATTGCGATTTTATCATAAAATTAGAAAAATAACTGGACATTTCTTATCGAATTCAACAGTAAATAAATACTCGGAAAAATTACGCAATAAAGCTTTTTAAACTCACAAGTCTAGATAAAAGAAATATCTGTCACGAACTTCAATAATAAATAGCATTAGGCCGAATTCAAAAAATGAATTTTTAAAATGTAATTTAGCAATTTTCTCATTTTTTCCCCCATAATTTATTATGCATAATTGCAATCGAAAGAAACGTTATACAAATTTAAAATGTACAATATTCTTAGTTATTAAAACATTTGTTGTATTACTGCAAGTTTATAATATTTTTTCCATTTTATAATTTATAATAAATTTAAGCTTATTTTAGTGCAATTTTTATTCAAAATTCATTATGAAAAAATAATAACAAATAGCTATTTAACAAGTGTTAGAAAAATAACTTTTTCAATAATTCATAAAAGAGCGTGCAATCATTCACTACGAATTTTAAAAAAATGAAAAATACAATTTACAGAACTGAAATATTTCGAGAACATATTATCATACATTTAATATATAGTAAATTAAATTAAATAACGAAGTGCTTAATAGCTAATTAAAAATAAATAAATAAAAAACAAAGATAAAAGATTAAATAAAAACGACTCCAAAAGTAAGACTAATTCTTGTTAAATTATATTTTCCGAGGAACCATTTTCCCTTTTATTCTTTTTATTATTATTCTATTGAATTCAACAATGCGCGTATAAAAATTATAGTCACAAAATCACCTCTGGAAAAATGATTCATACATAAACATAAATCATTGAATAAAAGAAGAGGAAACAAAGAAAAAGAAAAAATACTATTAGAAATATTTTAATATTTAGCCGTGAAATTAAGGAATAAGTGAAATTTAAGACGAGAACACAAATAAGGAATGTAAAAAAAAAAAAAAAAAAAAGTAGGAGCAATAAAATTTTAAAAGATCACTTGAAAATATTTTTTAATACAGAAGTTTGAACAATGTATTCCATGAAATATTCTATTAGCTACTAAATAGAGGAAAAATGTAAACGGAAAAAATGAAAAGAAATAATACAAATAAAAAAACACTTCAAATGCAAATATAGAGGCGAAAAGTATGAAATAAACCAAGATAAGAAATAAAATGACATTATACCACAAAAATGAGACTAAAAGAAACTTCTTAAAGTAATACAAAATGGTAAAAAAAAAAAAAAAAAAAAAACAGTTGAAATATGGAATGAAATAGTAAATTATTTTGAAGATAGAATAATAGAAAAGAAGTAAAAAAAAGTAAATATTACATGAATGAAGCAACTTTAGGGTAATAAAATGAATAAGAAAAAACAAAAACACATAAACGAATGAAGAGAGATATAAGGGGTTAAAAAGAAATTTGTTGTCAAACTTTCAAGTAGCTTGCCAAGTTTCTTCATTAAGAATAATTCATGCAAAAAAAAAAAAATAAAAAAAACATATAAACCAAACGCGAAAATATTTTTTTTCGTTTATTTTAATTTGATTTTATTATTTTTTTCTGTAATTTCGTCGACACATATTTATTTACTCTTTATTTTTTACTTTTCCCTTTTGTTTGAATGGGAGATTATCTACAGCCAAAACAGCGCCAACAACAACATATAGTATATACACCTATCACTGAAGCATCTTATAAAATTATAAAATGTATCGTTTCCCAATTCTATATTTACCGAACACACTTCATCGCGAATATATGCTGATACCCAATTAGCTAGAGTTCGTTAAAGAGCACCGATTAACCAAGCATCCTTGGGTCGAATCCAGCTGAAACCCACTTGGAAACGTTATTTAATATGTTGTTGCTGGACCAATGTCTCACTCTCTCTAAAGTGTAAATAAATAAATATACGCCGACAAAATTACATGAAAATATAAACGAAAAAATGTGTATTTATTTTTCAACACGTTAAAATCGATATCCTTGAAACCGTTTTGTGGCTTTGACCCATAATCAATAATTAGAAATTTAGCGAATGATTTGCTTTAAAAGTATTTGTTCTTTTGTTAAAATGCATCACTCATTATTTTGATTGAATGGTATTCGTGGGTTTTTCGGCGCACATTTATCGACATTTGAGCGATCTGTTATAATTTCTGTAAACTCCAATTTTGTTTTTATTATTCAAATGAGTATTGAATTATCAGCCAATATTAATGGAATATGAATTGTATTTTCGTGTTCTACGAATAGCATGCGAATACTTTTGAAATATGCATTAGCGCATTTATTAAAATAAAGCTTTTTCTATATTTTGAATCTTAAAATGTCGAAAATATATGCTGCTACGATAAAGAATGTTGCCTGCTTTCTTTTCTTATTTGTCATTTTTAGTGCGATTTTTAACAAAAAATGCGCTACACAAATTAATAAAAAAAAATCATTAATACCATCTTTCCTCCTCTACACATATTTTTCTTTTCCTTTTCGTTTTGCATGACTCTTATTAGTATAACAGAAACGTTTTATTATATCAACAAATGGTGCATAGTGTTTTCATATTTAATTGTGTACATTAAAAATGACTGTGTTTAACAAGAAACATACATGATATAAATTGGTAACTCGAGGAGTTATTTCAGGTGTGTCGTCCACGGATTTCATTTTATTTAAGTAATATTTCATATGAGCGGTATTTGGTTCATTGTTTAATAGAAGTGGTGTTAAGCAATTCTTTAATTTTGAACACGATGACTCATATTTACACCTTAAATCTTGAATCATACGTTCCAGCACCTGAAATCAATATAACTATTTAAAAATGTTGAATAAACAAGTAAATAGAAAATTGTTGGTTACTCACGTATAGAAAATAGGAAAACAGTCAAATTCTCGGAAAAATATATTAATGAATTTCAAAATATGATAAATAAAATTAAATATTTTCAAAAAATATTTAAAAAGCTTTTGAGATATGTATTACTAAAATTATAATCAAAATTTTTGGTAAAAACCACGTATCACTATGATAAAACAGAATCGACTTTTCGATTATTAATAGAAGACATCAATGAAATAAAATAATGAATAATTGTAAACACAAATAAGAAATAGTAAATGTATATAAAAAAATATATTAAAAACATTTTTGAGATTTATGTCTATAATTGCTCGTTATTCTATTTTGTAACTAATTGACAAATAGGATGTATATATATATATATATATATATATATATATATATATATATATATACACATATAATACCATTTAATGAAAGACGTGATAATAACAGGAATAATATAAAGCAAATGCAATGATACGAAAATTTAAAAATACATAATATGAGGTTTTCGTGGATTTTTACACTCATATGTCTATTTTCAGTCAAAAACATGTTACAATTTAGTACATGTTGTCGTTTCGAGCAACGAAGCTCTATTCATCATTAGACTAAAAAAATCACTAATAAGAAAAATTCGAACCTTGCATAAAAACAGAAACGGTAACGAAAAGCAGTAAGAAAAAATTGTATTGTCTTTTTTTTTTTTAATGTTGTTGTGTACCTCTTCATCATTATTAGTTCCAACAATGGGAACAATTTCACTGTTCCAGTGAAAGATACAAGATTTTTATTTTTTTTTTAAAAATAATTTTATATTATATAACAAAAATAATTTAGGCAATATACGGAGGATATCCAGCAAACCAACACGATCTCAACATAATTACAATCCGTTAGAATATTGTGAAATACCTTTCACAAAAAATATGAGAAATAAAAATTTTTCAGTTTAATCTAACTATACATGTACAATAATAAAGTATTCAAAAGACACGTTAAAGCAAAGTATTTTATTAGTTTATGTTTGTACTGTTTATATTTATGGTGTAAGGAAATTTTAGAATAATCATGAAAGCTTCTTACAAATCTATGGCAACTATTTACAAAATTTTTGAAAAATGTAGTTGTGAAATTTTTAATATTGCTTTTTATATATGGAAATCTTTAATTATATATAATCCATGAGAAATGTAAAATTATCTTAAAACGTCCATATTATATAAATAACTAGCTGTTTTCACGACTTCGCCCGTATATTTAAATCTATATCTAAAAAGCAATATTCTTTTTTGTTTCATCTGAAATTTATATTTATTATAGTAATTTTTTTTTAAAATATTTATTTTATTGTATCCCACATTTTAAAATTTGCATGTCTTAGGATCAATGGAGAGCTATTTCTGGGGGTTACATAGTTTCCATCATTGTAATCATCTGTTTTTATTCCTTATTTACTATTTTCACCGTATCATTCACTTATTCTATAAACAGTCCATTTACTTACCGCTAGCTGCTACACGCCTATTAATACTTGTTTAAATCTTTAATTTTTTCTCTTTTTTCATATAGTGAACTCCGTATTTCTACCGAATATTTATTTCCTCTTTCAGTTTTTTTTTTTTTTTTTTTTTTTGAGACATTACTAATATAATCATTAAAATTAACCTTAAATGCATTTTAGAACAGCAAATCACTGTGATTGGCAAGGGTTTAAGATTTGAATGTAAATAATATTTCTGGTAGCAACTATTAAACTCCTGTTGCAAGATGTTTTAATTTCCTGTAATTTTAACATATTTTTTTATAGAACATTACTTACACTGTATAGTTACTGAATTCTATATGCAAATATTTAAAAAAAAATAAAGGATATTATAAAGAACTATTTATAATGTAACGTTTTTGCGAAATTAATATTCATAAATATGCGGTAATTAAATACCATGTCTACGTTATAAAACTACTTTCCGAATAATATAAGCGATCCTTTCAGTCCTATAAAAGACAATTTATATTTTATAGCTTTAATTAAATCTTTATGTATTGGCAAGTTAATTAATGGTATTAAGGTTATATTAATTCGTTTCAAAAATATGCAACGCAGGTGTACACACGCAAGACTACATTCGTAACTGATAGTAGCCGCTTGTTATCGCACTACCAGTGCAGTCCCGTGTGGGTCTGCTGTGTACTGTCCTAGCGCGTATATGATGTTGAACGTGGTGGTTTGCCATTGTAGTATGAAGACTATTATTCTGAGTTTGGACACAATGGAAAAAGTATAATTCATATCGCTATTACGAAAAATAGAATAAATAGTTGAATAAGTTTTTACCAAGAAATTTTTAAAATTTTTCATAGCGCCATTCCTTTTACTGAATTTGTTTAATTTATTATTTCAGAAGTTGTTCCGATATTTAATACGGTTATGTTTAACCAAATTTGAAAAGAAAATTGAATACTTTTGATTGTTTAGTTCCGGTTTTTGATACTTTCTACGAAATTAATTTTTTATATGGATTAGTAAAAGAACATTAGGTTGTAGATAATAGACAGATAATGTTGACATTGTCACATTTAAATAAAAAAAGATCAGAAAAATTTATAATCTTAATGCAAAAATTAATTTTACATAAACTTAATATAAGTGAAAGGTTTTGAAAATATACTTGTAAATATAATAAAAAGCTATAAATATTTTTATTTATTGAAAGTATTTTGTTCAAAAGTTACGCGCTAAATGGTGTTAAAATACTTTTAACTAGAAGGAAATAATTAGTTTTGCGTCGATTTTTTTTTAGTTAAATTTTATTTTTCTAATCTTTTAACTACCTAATACGAATAAAAAACAAAAAAACACGAATTTTAAACGTATGGAATTGAACATATTTAAATACAATACAAAAGAGCACCATCAAATGACTGTAAACATATATAACATAACATCATGTTTAAAAATGTTCAAAATTTATACGTACGCTTAAGTTTCTTAAACTATATTTTGACTTCACAGATTTTGTTGGCTGTTCGAAATAGAAATCATCCGGCGATGTATAAATATGTCCGTAAAAACATCCAATAGGTATTCGACATCTTGAACTGTTGTTAATGAAAAGGCCAACAATAGAAATCTGTGCAAATTTCGTAATATTACAATTAATTTTTTTTTTTAAATAAACGATTTTTTATAAAATAAATAACAATTTGAATGAAAACAATGCGATTACCTACGCACTGATGTTACTCAAATATATATAATAATATATGAGCGCATGTAACATATGACGAAAGTAGAAATTTTAATTTTTATTACATTATTTTTTAAATTGTTAAGACAAACCACGCAATTGTTTAACAAAAAAAAACTGAACGGTTCTTAACCTACTAAAATTTCAAAAATAGAATGATACTTTTAACAAGCGCTTTTTTTTTCCTATAGAATTTATTGCACTTTAAACTGGGAAGACCCGAAAGTAGTGATGGTTTTTTAAACAGTTATTACATACCTAAAATATAAAAATTAATAAATATACAAAACTGTTACAAATCGTTAATTAATACAGCAAGTTGTTTCGATTATAATTTCTGTTCAAATTTTTACAGAAATCAGTTAATCGAAAAATCGGGTTGATATAACAATCAAAGTAATAATAGTTGCCTTAAAAAAGCAGCAATGGAATTAATTAAAAATATAGCTAATACAATTAAATCGTTAAATCATGATTTCCGAAATTCAAGATCTGATTTTTAGTTCTCTCTCTCTCTCTCTCTATTTTCTAAATGACAAATAATTATTTTTTCTTTAAATTACGCGTTATGCGCATTCATTATTTTCGTCGATTAAACAAACAAAATAAATAATAAAAAACTAGAAATTGAATAAGAAGGATCTCAATAATATATTTAAACAAACCATAAGCAATAAAAAGTACATAGTGTTTTTAATTATACCTGTTTGTTAGAATTATAAACATTAAGAAGAAAGAAAATTAAATACACTAATAACGAACGATAAATAAATTTATAAAAAACATTAATTTAATGACATTTCCGAGCAAGGCTTGTTTTCAGACAAAAATTAAGAATAAAAACGCAGAATTTAGTTGTACGACAACATCGTAAATTAAAATTACTTTGATTTTCATTTTTGCTTTTCTTTGTTTTTCGACTTAAAACGGATCTTGCTCGAAAACATCACTAAATTGATATACCTTTTACATATTTATTTATCGTCTGTTTGTTGGTGTATTTAATTTTTTTACTTAACTATTTAATAAAAAAAAAACATCGCGGAATTCAAATAACTAGAAATAATTATTTTAAATTACTTCAATGTGTCTTAATAATAAATACAGAGATTCATTGTTATTTATATAAATTTCTATCACATATAAAACAAAACTGTAAGATGACTGACTAGAAATTACTGTTCAGCCTTAGTCAATGATACTAGAAATGTGAAATTTGGATGGTATGTTTCTTTTATAACATAGTTTCCCCAAATTCCAATTCTAAGACTTGAAAGGAAAAATAAGTATTAATGACTGCGACATTCTTAGTCCAGAGTACGCTACATTTTTTGATCCATGATTATGTCCTGTTACTTTATATAAGATATCAAAAGTTGACTGTTATGTTGTACACAATTTCTAAGATTTTTTTAAAATAAAAGACGGAGAAGAATGATGCAGTCAATTGAAAATGATTTTTCTAAAAGAATTTTAGAAGAAAAAAGATTGAGGGTCAAGGTGGCTTGCTCCCTTGCGAGATCCTTATATTAATTACAAAGTAATTTTTAGGCTACCCCCCATTAGAAAAAATGTCCGAATTTTATGTAACAAAAAATGTCCGAATTTGATGTAATGTTTGTTATATTTTGTAGAGTTTCTGTGATTATGTTATTATATTCATATGGACCGATTTAGAATTACGTTGTAAATTTTGATTATTTTATACAAAGTATAGAAGAGAAAGAGATAGAAACGTAAGCAAGAGGGGTCAAAGGGCACAGCCCCTTGCGAGGCCAAAATGACCGAGTTTATATATGTACATATGTATATATATATATATAAATATTAGTTTTTCCTCGATACTTCCCAAAGACAAAAAAAATATTAACATTAAATTAACTCAACATACAATCGCGTGCACTATTACACAAACAAAAATAAATTAAGAAGTCATTTTTTTTTCACAATTAAAAAAAAAATAAATAAATAAAATTAATTTAAGAGAAAATTTATATTCAAATTTAGGCAATTACAAATAATAAATCATTTTAAATTGTTTCATGTAAAATTTACTAAATCAAAATATTTATACAGAAATCTAATGCTTCAAAATTGTAACTTGGCCATGGTGTCGACAATGCTTTAACAGACCCAACAGTTTTTTTAATATTTTGGGATAGGAATGTATGTAAATAACAAAAATGTTTCATTTCAACGCAAACGATGCGCAAACGTTTGAATTATACTTTGAAGTATGTGTGTGTGTGTGTGTATGTGGAAAGAAAGATGTTGAAACGGGCTTAAATATTTCTCCTATTTATTTATAATTATGAATAATTGTGTAACTAGTAATTAAATACACCGGAAAAAATTTAACACTTATTTCGAAAGACAGAACAAAAATAGAATTATGGACATGTCTTTGCACTTATCATAATAATAAGTAATTGTTTTGCATATTGCAAATAATCCTTTTTATTACGAAATTATCTACATCTTGTAAAATTTAGAATGGCCATCAGCCCAAAACAAATATGCTGGTTGCTCCGTTGTTAAAGATGAAACTGCTGCTATTCATTATTCGCTTTCGGGATTATTTTCTAGTCTTTTCCGAAAATTATGTGCTATTTGTGCTGTCGATTAATTTCTGATGAGTTCGGAAATACATTAACTGTTAGTAGTGAGTAAAAATTAAAACGAAAATAACATGAAACATAGCACACATGTGAATTGAACTGCAGTCTAACAGGATGTGTTAGACTGCAGTTCAATTCACATGTGTGCTATGTTTCATGTTATTTTCGTTTTAATTTATTTTTAATTTAATTTTATTTTAGCTTCAAAGTGAAGTTTTAAATTGTGTTCACTGTTACACTATGTTTTTAATTTAGTTCGATTATATTTTAGCTGAAGATGGGTTATGCCCGAAAACGTTCCTAAGATAACAAGTTTGATATTCTTATATTAATTTTGTTACTTACGTATTAGTTTGTTATTTCAGCATTTATTTTTTATACTATTCTCGATTTTATTTTCTACTTTTTAACAACTACTATATAATGCTTTATCCAATTTCCAGTAAAATTATCCCTTTTTTCTTATACCCATATCTACATACCTTACAACTGAGTTATCGCTAATAAAGCAATTTATGATTTTTTTGAAACCTACTTCTAAAATAAAATTTGTGATTTCCCGTTTCTTTTTCTACCATTTATTATATTATCTTCTAGTTCAAACTTTCGTCTAGTTTTTTGTTTTTTTTTCTATTTATTTATTTTACTTGCTTTATGAAATTTTATTTCTTCAATACATAAATTTTTTTCTCCCCTGTGCCAATTAAAAATGGCCACATAAAACTTATAATAACTCCCAATTTAAAAACATATTTATGTTAAAATATAAATCTCACAAAACTTCGATTATATTAAAGGAACGAAAATAATAATAATAATAATAATATAGATACTGTCGACCGAATACGGTACAAATAAAAAATTTATAAATGATAATGTAATACCATAAGAAACGTACTTTAACATACTGGCATAAAGGTGGCGGCTGAATATCGGATAAAATTAATACCCTAGAATTAATATCCGTCGAAATAGCTAAACAAGTTGCATCACTTTCATCGTTTAACCAAACACTAATTGTGAGCGAGACAATCTCTGAATACGGAGGAAAGATCACATCGGTTAGTATTACTGGATGTCCAAAGTCGAGTACTACATGCCGTTTATCGCTGCTGCGCATTTTTTCAGCAAAAATTATAGTCGAATATGGTACGTTGAATAATTCTTGCCACGGAAATGAACTGTCACTATTCTAAAACGAAAAAAAAATATGAAAAGTACAATTTTTGCTTTTAAAAAAAACTTTTGTCTTTAGCTTAACGCAGGCCTCAAGACGAAACACATCGTGACGCGTCGAAGAACGCTGCGATATAAATAAAAACACAGAGCCAAAAGGTATAGCGTCAATAAGAGAATGTTAACACGCGGTGAAGAAAAAAATGTACCATGTTTCAGATAGCGCAGTGACGTGCGACCTGCAGATATAAGTTTAAGATGAAGTTGTTCGGTTCGAAAATTATGCAATATATCAATTTATAAAAGATAAAAAAGTACAAGAAAAATTTTCACGAAATAAATAAAAGTAGAAATACGCAGAGTGAATTTCAGCATCTGTACAAAGAATTAAGAAGAGACCCGGAAAAATTTTATTTATAATCTCGCACAAATATGATTAAAATTTTTAATGCAATATTGGCTGTAAATTTTCCAATTTAGGATACTGTTTGTTGAATTGTTTGATTTGAATTATGTACTCCGTAAAATATTTATACTAAATAAAATTCTAAAATACACACTTACTCACTTTAATTTCATTCCCTTAATTACTTTACCTGAAATCTTCTGACGATTCCAAAATGATTTCTTAGCGAAAACACCATTAATAAATAATTCTTTATTCATTTCCGTGTAATTTTAGAAAAATGGTTAAGAAGATTTAAAAATAACTTAGGATCATTATTATCACTTTATATTTGAAAATAAAGAATAAATTTTGCAGAATTATTACAGACCCTAAAAGATGTTGATAAGAAAGGTAACTGCGAGAAATGTATACAAGAATTTTCGATTTGTTAGAAGGTTAATATTTATATCGCAAACAAAAATCGAAAAGAAGTATTACGATAAATTTCTTTTAGGAATATGCGATTGGTTAATAAACGTTTGAGAATTTTTTTATTAATCGATGTAGCACGTCGCGATATGCGACAACTGACGGTCCAGTTGTAGTATGTGGTGAAAAAACGGAAGAGAATGAAAGCGACGAAGCGGCGAAATTATGCGCGTTGATAACGGATCTGTAGCGTGCCAATCTGTGCACTTCTTTAACACGTCATTCTTTTAAATTCGTTGCTTTACTTTTAACCTTGATCGTAGCTATCATTGATGTTTCACTGAAGTCTTTGCCTAAGCCGCGGTGTTACTGGACACCATGGCAAGTCAAATGGTTTATTCATCGTTAAATCACGTTTGAGGGATTTCATGGAATTTTAAAATGCACGTTAAAAACATTCAACAGAATAATTTCTTGGAATATGGAACGGAAATCGAGCGAAAAACGACTTACAAAAAGAACCGAAAGTAACTATACTTAAGTACAAAATCTCCCTAAAATATTTGTCGCTGTCTAGAAAAGTATTTTTAGGTCAAAAGCAACACCGCATACTTAAAGTATGCATAGTGCTGGCTTTGGCGCTAATTCGAAAAGACAATCTATGTTGCAGTGCAATTGTTAAACATCTTAGCGCAGAAAATGGATTTATACCACGTTTCTTAAAGAAATCACGTGTAAACAAAGTACATTTATTTTAAAAACATTTACCATATGGTATAAAAAACTAAGTATCGTAAACCAAGACATTTTGGCCGTATACTAGGTCACCCGAAACAAATAATATGCTTCATCTGTCAGTATAGAGAAAGATAACGAGAAGATTACCAGAATGAACGAAAATAACTTGATTACAAAATTTATTGGAACGCTATATGCCAGTTATCAACTTGTTCCGAGAGGTTTTGGAATGACGAATAATGTCCAACTTGCTAGTTGACGTTCCACAATGGGCATAGCGCTAGGATGATGATAATAAAGTTTGAGTAATTAAAATATTTCTACGAAAACTCTGTACAGAATAAAATCGAGTCTAACGATAACGTCAAAATCTAAATCATCTTACTATTTTCAGATATGCTATATGAAAAAAGGCGAGTCATTTGCGCGACGTCACAAACTATAGTTAGTAAATTTTCATTGACACCATTACAAAATCAAGTTGTTTGGTCAATAAAAATAAATATACCACAGTACGAAGACTGACAAGAAATCCACAAAGAATCTTTCATTTCAATTATTAAGAAAGTGCCGATGAAAAAGGGTATAAAGCTATTATAGAATTAAAACCCTACAACAATGAAAAGTAAAATATTTTCAGGACAAAGGTTACGGTATTATTAATGACTTAATAAGACATTACGGCTTGATAATAAAAAGAAATACCAAATCCGCTGAAAAAATTAGAAGTAATATAAATTACCTATAAAACTGCAGTAGCAGCTGCAGTAGTACTGTTCAATAGAGCCCGATAGTTAATGTGAATAACATGAAGCAGAAGTTAATGAAACATCCGACGAATTTAACTATAGTCTCTACCTTCAAATGAAAAAAACATGCAAGTATTAAACCCGATTTACAATGCCTTATCTTCAGAAGAACTGGCACAAAAATTTATCGGAGAAAATATTCAGAACAGTAATAAATTGTTAAATACGCTCTAATTAGGCTATTATCATTTCCGCCCCAGAAAAATGACTATAAAAACTGAAACTTATTTTTCTTCCACACAAAAGAATTGAGATTAGCCGCTGCAGAAGAAAAAGATATGAAATTGCAACTGTATCAGAAAAACAGGAGAAATTGCAATTGTTAACGATTTCAACCTTCCTTACGCAACGACTTAAAATTATAAAAATAAATTTACATATAAAAACATGGATTTTTTTGTTACATTTCATAAATATATTTACAAATTTTAAAAATCGACGATATTATATCGTCGGTTTAAGGGTGAAACTCACCAAGTGACATTTGATAAGACGTCAGTTAGGGAGTTTTACTTCTTAAGGGACAATATGCTTCACGCGTCTTTTTCAAAAAAAAAAAAAAAAAAATACTTAAAAAGCAGGTCAAAAATAAGCACGTCAATATAGACTGCTACCTAAACACATTTTTAATATTTTGAACGCTACCAAATTTAAATATCTGGAACGTTGTGATACCACCAAAACGAATCGTTTTCAAAACTTACGGGTACTTCACCACACTACGTCTTCAGTAATTTTCAAAAGATTTTATCGAGATTAATTAAAAACCGGCAAGTTTATAATTACTAAGGCACATGAAATTATATTCTTTAACGTTAATATAGATGTTAAACTAAAAGATATAAACATATTTTATAATACTTACTTCTTCACTAAAATCGGAATAAATTAATTTGGTCGGATAAACGACTGAAGCGAGGGATGGCTGCGTTGAAGGCCCAGCAACGGATGGTGATGACGGCAGCATTGTCAAAAAAGAAGTTGGTTGTATTAACGGTATAGGCGCCGTTGGGAGATAAAGAGCCGGTGGAATCGCTAACTGTCCTTGCGTTGATCCTGACTGATTGGTAGGCATTTGATATTTACTAACGTAAATTAACTTCTTGGCGAAATTTGAATTCATTAGACTTGGTGCGGATTCCTTCAATTTCGAGAACACGGTACTTTGAAGGTGATGATACATTTCGTCTGGTAGAATATTTGGAAATTCGGTTTTTAAATCAAACGGCTGTAAAGAAGCAATCTACCGAATCATTACAAATATAAATAAAATAAATTTAGCAAAAATTTAAGTCGTTTTTGAAATAAGACGCTGTTTAAATATTTTTGGATAACGAAAATAGCCATGTTCCATGTTACTTTTCTTTACATTCAAATTATTAAAAGTATTAAATGCGAACAATTATTCACATTGACTATAAAATTATTTTTATGTTTTAAAACGAGTTGGAAAGAAACGATTTAAATTAAAGCAAGAAAAATACTTGCCCCCCGAAATTTATTAAATTCCATTAAAAACAAGCGGTTTTCAAAAATGAAGTACTTCTGTGTGATTCGCCGACTAGTATTTTGGCTTTTTTCAATAATAAGTTGACGATTGATATGAAGAGATTATCGCCTTACTCTTTTTTTATTTTTTTCCTATATTTATTTATCGATTTATTAATAAAAAATATAAATTTCTATATTTGATTAATAACTATTATTTTAGGACGACAAAATTTTCATCCACCGTATACACATAGACTTTACGTGCGATCACAAAGTAGTTTGAAAAACCAATATTTTTGAAAGCTTTTTAGGAGTAAACTGAATATAGTACAAAAATCGATTAATTCTGCACACAGTCGCTTTTCTTCGCCTTCTTAATAATGATATTACTCATGTTCAAAATACTGCATGAAGCTACAGTATTTTCCACGGCAAGTAAATCAATTTTTTCGTTGGTACAAATCGTTGCTTGTCAAATACGCTTTATCTCACGACTTTCGTGTAAAACTGCAGCATGACTTTCTTTATTACTTTAAAACTAGCTCTCTACCAATTTGTTTTTTTGAAATATGACTAATTACAGTTCTTTAAGAGCATTAAGAACTCCGTATTCATGAACCAACGATAATTAACGGTTTTCTTGCGTTAAATAAGTATCGACATCAATTTCCATCATACTTACTAGCCCATTCAAATTTAATAATTAGGTTCTACTCTATTTCTATACTTCACAAAGTAATAAATTCACAGTATTATGCAAAACATAAATAATAAAAGTATCATAAAAATTATATAAAAATCTCAAAATAAAAAACTAGATTTTCATAAAAATATTCTTAAAAAGAAAAATTACTACTTGTCATTTATAGAGATAAAACGGTATTTCCCAATAATTTACTGAACATGTGGTCTCCTAAAAATAAGGTATGAGAAATTTTTTTTCAATAGAAATTTATTAATTAAAGCAATGAAAAGACATATATCATAACAAAATTTTAATGATTAATTTATTTTAGCATATTTCTCATTAAAACTGCTTTTGTAAGTGATCTCAGTGTGTAATTTTCACGGATTTAATGATGTAAATCTAGTATTGTGTGAAATATACGTATTATATTATTAAAAATCTATATTACATCTTCGCAATCAAAAAGGAAAATAATTTTAAATGCCTACTTAAAAATCTGTTATGGTAAATCAATAACAGGGTTGCGTTTCACTTAATTTAAAAGTAACAACAACATTAAAATGAAATATGTTAATACATAAAAAATCGACAAAAATTTTTTATTATTGTTTCGTTGAAAAATTAGAACTAACTCTTACCTTTTTTTCCTTGTCCGGTATTTTTTTTAATGTTGAAACATAATTGTTATCTGGTGACGAAGAGGAAGGAAAGTACATGTTAACCGAACTAAACATATCATCGTTTTTTATTCGATTAGCTGATAAGCCTAAACACGCAAAAATGAAAAGCGATTAGTAACATTCAATTATACAATTCAGATATATACTTACATACATACACACACACACACACATATATATATATATACACATATATTACCCGCGATAAGTCCGTTGCACGAAATCGTCAAAAAAGTAGTTAAACTGCACTTTATAAATCTCTTAATTTCGGCAGTTATCATCCTCATTGCTAAATAATATTTAAGCAATTCAGAAACTGCACATCGACAATGTTGGTATCAATAAACGTGGGTCTTTCAATAAGTAACGTGACACGACTTATTTCACGCCCGCTGCTTGGTGAAACTATGTAAAATTTATGTGGGAGACAGAGGAGCAAAATACGAACAGAACGCCGTTTTACGCGTTCTGATCTGATCAGTAGAACTTCTATACGCACGTGTCAAACATGGCAGTGAACGTTTCCAAGCCGGTGAGTTACGAGACACGCGCGGTCACCAAATTTTTGACAGCTGAAGAAGTTGTAGATGCAAAAATTGATCGCAGACTGTGCATAGCATACGATGCAAATAGCATTATGACGCGTAAGTGTGTCTCAGAGTCGAAGGAAGCGAGTAAAGTGTGAATCATGAAAGGTCAACCAGATGGTCCGCCAAAAGCCAAAACTGAATGCTCTGCCAGAAGGTTCTCGTAACCGTCCTCTGGAACCGGCACGGATTCCTATTGTTGCAATTTCGTACACAAAAGGATACGATAACGGAGTACACTTACCGCGACACCCTTTTGGCACTTCATCGAGCGGTTAATCGGAAGAGACATGGCTGCAGTCTGGAGAGCAGTGCCTTTACAGATAATGCATAACCGAGTACGCCCGTTCTCGTTCGCACGTGAATTAAAAATCAAAATTGGGACGAATTTTCACATCCACCCTACTTGCTTGATGTAGCGGCACCTTCGGATTTTCACGTTTTCCCCGGCTGAAATGAGTGGGAAACGTTTCGTAACAGACGACGAAATCACGGAGGCAATAACGACATTTTTCGCTAAATGTACCGCCCAGTTTTACCACGACGTTATCGATAAATGCCCTAATGTTTTCGGAAATTATATCAAAAAATGGAGTATTTTTTCTAGTTTCTTTGGTATTTTTTTCATGATAATTAGATGTCGGGAAGGGTATTTTCAAAGCCACGCCACGTTATTTATTGAACGTCCCACGTATACATATATATATAAAATATATATTGATACCAACACTGTCGATGTGCAGTTTCGGAATTGCTTAAATATTATTTAGCAATGAGGATGATAACTGCCGAAATTAAGAGATTTATAAAGTGCAGTTTAGCTACTTTTTCGACGATTTTGTGCAGCGAGCACGGGTAATACCGCGATACACGGATGCGGAAGTTTAGACCAGCTTTCGGTAAACAGTGTGTGTGTGCGCGTATGTGTGGTTGTTTTGTTCCGTGCAATCCAGAGCAGAATGATCAGGTACGATGTGGCAAAATAGTGTATCAGTTGGCGAATGTAAAGTAGTTGATCGATAAAACGAAATACTATTGATTTTCGGTAGAATACGGTAAATCCCGAGAATGAACGTAATTTGAGACTAGTCAGTTCTTGTGTGCTTTTATGTAATTTAACGAATGAGACCCGTTAAAATTATTCCTTTTTTTTTATTAGTTGTCCTTATCGCGTTCTATTGAGTAGTAAAGATGTTATAAGTGCATGTTAAACCGTCAATTATTACTCAAATCTATTACATCTATTAAATGTAATTTTTTTATAAATACCGTTTTTTTGGTCATATCGCGGGGGACAATGGTTGGGTGCCTCAAGACTCAACGTTTAAAAAAAAAAAAAAAATGTAACTAAGAAGTTTGTCGGACGGTTTCAACAATTTTTTTTTAAAATATTTTTTTCATCTCTGTATGTCGTACTTTCTATACATTATTACTACTTTTTTCATCTTAATCCGAATCGTTGCCCGAAACAATATAAACACCGAAGAAAATAGTAAAAATCCTGTCATTGGTGGTTGCACCATGAACAGTCACAACTACATCAACTAGCGCCTCGAATTAAGAATGATAACAACATCGTATTATTTGGCTTCCAGAACAAGGACCCGAGAAATCGGAGATTAACATCGTATCAGTATGTATATGAATATATGTATAAAAAACACTCGCGTATACAAATAAATAAATGACATTTGAAAGCCTGATTTAAGAAGTAAAAAAAACAAAAAAAACAAACAAAATAAATACGCATTCTATTTACAGAAAAAACTGAAAACAATGAAACTAAAAAATTTGAAAATAATAAAAGTATAGTAGTATGACACTATAGGGTTTCTTCAGTTATTTTTTACATTATAAAAGAAATTGTACGAATGAAGTGAATTAGATTTTTCTTCAAAAAGTTAGTTTGTTTTATTTCTGGCTGTAAGTTTAAAATAATCATAAATAATTTTGCTTTTGTTCAGCTTCGTTTTACTGAAATAGCTTAATTACTGTTGCAAAATAAACGGTTCGTGGAAATACACATCTGTCAAAAGCGTTATAAATAAAGAAGTATACAGCCACAAATCCAAATTTCCTTCGAAATCCAAGAATGAAAAAGAAAAAACTCAGTAGTTACGCGTATCAGATTATTTAAAGATTTATAATCATACTTTCTGTCAAGGTTAATCTCAATTAAGGCCAAATGAACAAGGGAAATTATTCACCACTTTAACACTAGACCTACCAAACCCGGTCAAATGACCGTTTTTGAAATTTAGTTTCGATTTTCATACGCATAGCGTTACCGTATCGCCATGTAATTTTTTGACTTTTTCTATAATATATATATAACCCATTTTTAAATATTCACGAATTTAAAATTCATATGTCTAGTCTACCATAAGCGGTTATTTGACCGGTTGAGGAATAAGGTGAATATAACAATATTTTATGGCATGATTTACATTTGATTTCTTATTTATGCCCCGTTTGACATATGTTTTTTTTTTTTTCATTTTTACTTCATCATTTGTATCTTAATCTCCAAAAATGTCAAGACATCGGAAAAATATAAATTTATTAGTCAAAATAAACAGTATTGACGAGGATTGTTCGGAAGATGGCCAGGAAGTTTCCGATACTGATGACGATACAGCGGAGAACTTATTTGACAGCGGTAGTGACGAAGAAGATATTTTGGATGTACCAAGAGAACAAAAAAGAAAGAGAACTATAAACAATTTCAAAAATGAAAATGGGGAAGAGATTGAAACTAGTACGGAAGGAACTGTTTGGCAAAAAATAAGAGAAGAGTCTAACCGCGGAAGAGCACCGATATATAATATTTTCAAGGAAATGTCAGGGCCGACAAGACACGCTAAACGAAATATTGTGAAGGGCAAAGTTGACTTGACATTTTCCTTGATTATTGATTATAACATGATTGAACAGATACGAATATATACGGAATTAGAAACATTTCGAGTGCTGGAAACGAAATGGAATTTATCTGCTGCAAAATTACGTGCATTTATTGGACTTTTATATGCGCGCGGTTTATACGAGGCTAAAATTTATCTTATTTATGGAATCAGAAATAGGGTCCATCGACAACTACGAGTCGAAATGAGTTTACCGAAGTCATGAGGTTTATTCAGTTTGACAACAGAAATCAACGAAGCAAACGCTTACAAAATGATAATTTCTCTTTGACGTCTGAAGTTTGGTACAAATTGATCGAAAACAGTCAAAACTGTTACAAACCAAGAGCTTATATCTCTATAGATGAACAGTTGTTTTGAACAAAAGTACGTTGCAGATTTACTCAATACATGACCAATAAACCAGACAAATTTGGCATAAAATTCTGGTTTGCTTCCGATGTAAATAGTAAGTATATAGTAAATGGCTTCCCATATTTGGGAAAAGATGAGGGAAGAGAATCATCGGTCCCACTTGGGGAGTTTGTAGTTTTGAAATTAGTAGAACCATATACGGGCCGTGTGAGAAATATTACTACTGACGATTTTTTTACAAGCATGACATTAGCAAGAAAACTTCGAGAAAAAAAAACTACGCTTGTCCGAACTATTCGCAGAAATAAAAGTTACCAAAATTAGCGAGAGAGCCAAATGATAGTTACGCTTCTCTACAATAATATACAAATCTAATGATTTTATTCTTACAATTTACAAAGCTAAACCTAAAAACAAGGTGCTGATGCTTTGCAGTCCTCCGTTGAAATTGAAGAAAGTGATACCTGTATCACGAAATTCGGTGTGGATGTAACTGATCAAATGGCCAGAAAATATAGTGTAAAATCTAAAGCCAAAGATGGTCTTTACAGGTATTTTTCAATATCTTGGATTTAGCCGGAATAAATGCTTGGATTTTATACAAGGAAACGACTGGTGAAGAAATATCGAGGCAAGCATTTTTATTTAAATTAGCAGAAGAGCATGGGGCCGAATATCAGAAGGAGAGACGGCCAAGCAAGGAATGTTCATCAGAAAAAATAAGAAAAATCCCTACAACTATAAATTCATCTGAATGGAAAACTTGTCAAATAAGATATTGTAAAGACAATAAGACTAATAAAATTTGCGTAAATTGTAAAAGATACGTATGTTGAAAATGTGCTTTACAAAATACTGTAATTTGTAAAAAATGTGCTCAAAATGCATATATTTAAATAAAACTTTTCTAAATATAAAAAATATTTTGTTAACTTTACTCCTCCCTTTGTTAAATTAACTAAAATCCCTTTCTATATAAGGATACATATATTTTTGTGGAACCGGTCATTTGACCGGTCATGGTACGAATAGGTATACAGAAATGTCGGTAGGTTTAGTGTTAAACAATTTACAACGTACATACAAACATAAATTACCAATTACGTTTAATTAAAAACCTAAAAATAGCCTTATCACTTTTTTTAAATTTATTTCTGGAGTTGAGCAATATTATTCAAACTCAGCAATAAATAGCAAATCTAACATAACGGAGAAACATTATTATGGGACTTTTATAAGGAATAAAAACAAACAAAACTGCTTTTGATAGAATAAAATAACATTAATAAAATTAACCATTCATAAATTTGAATAATAAATCATAATAATTCAGAGATCAAATGACACCAAAATTTTCAGAAGCGAGTAACACTAGCATTTAATTTAATATTACTATTACCGATCTGACTTCTTTCTATTTTTGTATTATCACTGGCGGAATGGCATGTAAATTGCAATAATTCAACTTCCATTAATCCCTTCATAAAATGATTAGCGGACACATTATCAGCAACGGATATATCGTTCTTATTCCCGCTTGTACTGGTACAGCCTGCATACGTAATTTATTCATTTTATAACATACAAAACTAAAAAATCATATTTATTAATAATTATACCTCCGTACCTCCCACCAACGCACAAACTGCTTGGCTCCATAATTAATGTAACCCACTTAAAACCAAACACTGCATTTCGAAACAATGTAGTGTGTGCGTGTGTGCGCGTGAATACATACATGCGTGTATATTTACACTTATAATTCTGTAAAATACATTTTTAAAAATTTATAATTTAATATAGAATTTAATATACAACATTCTACCCGATAACTCTTTTTGAAAACCAAATAATATTTAAATAATAAATTATGGATTTTAATTTACTAGATCAGTTTTTTTCATTTTTAAATGTCGGGAATGAACTACGTGGGTCGGCTGAAAAGTGATGCACACATGCTTGTAGAACGCAAACGAAAAGAAATAGCGAGATCGGGCAAAAAGTAAATCAAATTACAATTCTTAAACTTCAAAATCATTTATTTATTTTTCAACTTAGTCACCGTTAAGACTAACACATTTTTCCCAACGCGTAGCAAGTTTTTTCATTCCGTCACTGAAAAATTCTTCCGACTTTTCTCGAATCCAGGACTACTTGATAGCTCATTTCACTTCATCATCCGAGGTGTAATGATTACCCTTGAGGTCTCTCTTCGCTAAAGGAAAAAGATAAAAATCGCAAGGCGCAAGATCGGGTAAATAAGGAGGGTGTGGAATCGGTTCAAACGTCAGCTTTCTCATTGACGCTGTTTGTTCTTATCTGTTAAACGGTGTAGTACCCATCATCGTGCATAGATTTTACGGTATCCCAATTGTTCAATAATGAAGTCGACACGTTTCTTCGATATTCCAACATGATTTGCGATTTGACCGGTCATTTTGAATCAAATCATTAATAAGTTTGCGATACTTGTCGTCTGTGGAAATGATCGGACGTTCGCTGCGCGTTTCATCAACAATTATGATTTTTCCAGGCTCGCAATCAAGAAATTTTATTACCCATCGATTGACAGTAGACCGATCAACAGCATCGTCACCACAAACATCCTTTAAACGAGGATAAATTTCAGTAGGAGCCACTTTTTCAGTGTTATAACAGCACGCTGTTTAACTTTCGTTGACATAACACTAGAACACGTCCCCATATTTACGCTGCTCACAGCACACTGGATGGACGCAAGGAATTCAAACTGCGCATGCGTATAAACGAGGAATGTCACTTACGAATGTCACCAGGCGCGCTTTTGTAGCTCACTTTGTTCGCGTTCTACAAGCATGTGTGCATTACTTTTCAACGGACCCACAGAAAAACATCCGAATAACTCTATAATGAAGTTAAAAAGCGGCTTACCTTTACTGATTAAGTCCTTCAAGTTTATTGTCTTCTGAGTAAAACCATTCCAAAAAGTACCACCATCTGATAATGGAATAAATAATTGCGGAGGACCATTTTTGTTACCCGCATTATTATCATTATTTATAAGCCAAATGAAATTAGTGTATCCACCTGGCATAGCTAAATCAGCATCAAATAATTCTGCGTCAAATGGGCATCCATATAAACCGAATCTAATAATTAATAATACGATATAAATCAATTAAAAAAAAAAAAAAAAAATCATCGTAAAGTACATATATTTACAACCTACGCAGTAATAAATCGTATAAAAATACTTGCTTCATGACAACATACATGCTACTACGATTTGAAAAATAATCTGTAATTATTTTGCGACTATGTTGTGTTTAATAATCATGTGTATACATTATAATTATTTCCTTTCCTTTTATTGTTTTTAGTTTTAAAGTAATGTGGAAAACATCCATATAATTTTAATTAGTAAAAATATAAAAACAATTTTATTTGGGAAGTAAATACAGATTCCACCATTAAATATGCGCAATGAATATTATTATCATTTACGGCACAGACGTAGCTATATCAATTAATATTGATTACATTTAGAATGACTGCTTGATTTCTATTCTGAAATGAGTCGATTCATGCTATTTTATAATATATTTTGGTATTTAATGATTGATTGGTTGAGTGTCGGTTCATTTTTATGCAACAGTGATCATAATCTTCGTCGGATCTGTTCATATTTTGGATACTCCCGTTGTATTTTGTTAATGTGCGGATTTAATACGTGATTCTAACTACAAATAAAAATAAGCTAGAAATTTAAACAACCACCAAAAAAGAAAACGGACCTTTTCCGTTACTTAAAATTGGAAAAATAACAATATCGAGAGGACTCATTTCTTTCGTATTCCTGTTCCGAGAGCCAGTTGAGAAAGACTCAATTCTCTTCCCTCGATGATTAAATTAATCACGATGATGATATGAAAAATATAAAAATAAAAAAAAATTGAAAAATTTCGGGCACCAGCGGCACTTTTCCTTTGGTGTGTTGCAACCGGTATAGCTCCGCCCAGTAGAACATTGGACTTTTCGATACAAAAAAGAATAAGATTGCGAAGGAGAAACATTTGCCGATACAAAAAATATAATTTCTCCGTTAAGAAGATTTCACGAGGGCCCATCCCGTGTCCACTAAGAAAATTTCTAATGGAAAGTCGCGTATATTTCCAGTATTTTAAAGAAACGATAATTTAATAGTGCACGTATAAAGTTCGGATACAAAACTGATTAATTAAATCCAAAATTCAAAACGAAAAGACGTGCGACGTGGCGTGTACAATCTTGCGAACGGTAACGCGACGAATTGTTGGAGGTAATGCAACCTCGACGACGTTCTGACTTAGAGTAACATGTAGAAAAATCGCTCGATATCTTTTCGCCTGTTTCTAGTGAATATTACTAACAAACAAAAAAAAACACGGCGCCGCATCGATCCTTTTTGGCAATTTCTTAGTGTTATTTCGCGGCGATCACCCTGCCTTTTTGCCTTTTCGGGTTTTTTTATCAAAAAAAAATTCTCCCGTCTCAACGTAGCTCGGTACGCATTTCAAACACCCATACCGCCAGCAAATGCTCTATCCCCGCTTCTCGGCCACACACAACGAAACCAGTTCGCTACACCGACACAGCGGTCAGAACAGTTATGCCAGGATCCCTCGATTTTCTTTGACAAACAATGGCGCGTTGGCCCGCTGCCATGACCACCCGAGAAATAGAATGACTGTCACAATTTTATTATTTTTTTAGCTAGGACAGCATCATCAAAGGCCATAAGAAATGCCGAATCCGTCTTAATATGCACGGAAAACATTAAACTATAATAAAAATAAAAATTAGAACCTAATTTATTAAAACAGTAACGAATTCAAGCAATGTAAAAAAGTATAAGAAACTACAACAAGATCGCATTTTAGACAAGCTGCAATAAAATAAAACGTGCTTGTATTATAAATATAAATTTACATTTCTTAATAATTTGTAATTATATTTATATAATCATACAAAACTGTAATCGATGTTAAGAAAAATAATTTCAAATAATTTATTTAGATTTATAATCATTTACATCATAAAAAAAAAAAAAAATTAAAAAGGAAGAAAAATCAATGAAAGAACACATTAAATATCAGAAACTTGTTACTTTTTATTTCGTAGCGTAATAAATACAAATTAAAGTTATATATCGATTTTAATAGTTTTGGTACAAAAACACCGAACAATAATAATAAAATGTAAAGAGAAAAAATGTTTAGGAAAATTAATTTAAACATTTACATTTTGCGTCATGATTTAAATTATCAACTAAATGTTTACATCAAAGGATCTTACTGCAATATGTTTACTTAAAATACTACTTTAAGACACAATAATTTATGTTTAAATCCGAAAAATATCTGTGTAGTGTAATATGTGCGCAAAATTAATTAGAAATACTAACCTAGAGCGTAGTATTAGATGGTAGCGGTTTTTTCGTTTATGCAGCTCTTTACTTATACTCATTAATAGCGAGAAGCACTGATACAACATAAACCCCTTTGAGTCCAAGGATGCGACATTTGTTAACATATAAAAGAACCAACGTAATGCTCCAGCCGACCAACACTTGAGGACTTGCGGCAACCATTCAATAAGTTTATTCATTAAAATAATTTCAAATTGATTCGGTTGATCTTCTTTAACAGTTTTACATCCTCTTTAATAAAAATTAATAGAGGAACGTTAGTGTGACGCAATGGTTTTTAAGTTACTTATTTTAAATTATAAATTTTATTTGAACACACACACACACACACACACACACACACACACATATATATATATATATATGTGTGTGTGTGTTTATAAATATAAACTGTGTCCTTTGGACTTCGTCAAGGTCCCTTGGATTGCAGATACAAGTTTTTCTGTAATGCTTATAGAAAAGTGGTTTCTATTTTGAGCTTGTCAAAAAAAAAAAAAAGAAAAAAAAAATAACATAGCTTTTAGTTTTAATTTTATTTTGGTTTTTATTGTATATTTATTTAAAACGTAGCAACAAACCGTTACATATTTCAAACTGTTTTTTCATATCATCTTCGGCGTTAAAATGACGTTATCATTACCACAAACATTAATGACTAAATCATTTTTAAGCTAGATTTCGTAACAGGTTTATGCATTATATAAATTGCAATAGAAATTGCTATATAAACTATAATTTAAATTTATCAGTTCGCAGTAAATTAAAACTGACTATTCTGTAAGAATTATAGCAGACTCTGATCTGCGGTTGCAGGAGGGGGTGACTCCATGACGAGCTCGCGTATATGAAACGAAATACCTTATAATATATACGTACACTATCTAAATCTCTTCAAAAAAACAGATACTGAAAAGAAATAATTCCAGAAAAAACAGAAAAATATTACACAACAACGTTTGTATAATATTACTTATTTATTAACCACTAAGGTAACTGTAGAAATTTTAAAACAGAATAAATTGTAAAGTTTCTGATATAGAGGTACATATTATGTACTTCTCGAATTCATTTTTTATTCTTCATTTAATAAAAATAAATAGTATCAGCTAGTTTTTATATTACCACTACACAAGTACCTCATCCTAACATATAAAGAGTAAAAATTTTAAGACTATCACGTCACAGGAAATAGAAAAACAAGTAGTTTGTACGATGGTCATTGCGATAGCCGAGTGACTAAAACGACTGCCAACATCGGGGTTATCAGTTAGAAAATAAGCAGCGATTAATAAAATGAATAGAATCATTCAAGTAAAATAATCGCTAATAGTAGTGCAAAAGGCAATGAAAAACCACCACACGTGCCATGTTATATGAGTGGGTTGGTATATAAACAGACACACTTGGGATTGCATTTGTACTACGATAACAAGGTTCAATCAGTTTCAAGTGAAATCTTATGTACACCTGTATGACATGTGGAATTGCCTCGAGTGTGCTACTTATATCCGTGCAGCAAGAACGTAAGAATATTTAGTACTCATCAAGCATTCTTGGCTGAGAAGATGAAGAAGCTCGTGTGATAAATCTGAGGCCAGTTTCAGAAGAAGAAAATATGTACTGCGCGATAATTATGAATTTAAAAAAAAAAAACGAACAAAAACATAAAATTAAAAGAAAAAAAAATACAACTGCCAAAAATGTTTCATACAATTTTTGAAACTTCTTAAATTGTTTATTTTTCTGTTTTTAATCAAGTAAAATTATACACCTCGAAAAACTCTAAAAAACGCATCTAAATACACGCTATATAAACTTAATTAACAACTATTGTTTTGTTTTTTTTGTTCATGCTTTTTGATTTGATAATTATATATTAAAAATCGATTAAACTCGCGCTTTACTTTTAGAAAATACAATTAAGAACTTCATACGAAAGGAAAAAAGAAACAATAATTTTCAAATATATAAATATTTAACATTTTTTATTCTTACCTCTTTTTATATGAATGTTAGAGTACAATCAGACCATTCAAATGAAAAAGGATAAAAGCGATGGCAGAAAATTCATTAGTACCCAAAAAGAACAGGGAGAAAAAGTGGCCTAACATGAAACAGAATTAAATGAAAAAGTTAGGAGTTATCTAAAAACAAGCGTAGCCTAAAATAAGGATTAAAATTAAATGGGAACAGTGAGTTCCAACGTAAAGCGGCTGATGTAGATGAATAAGTAAAAATCAATAGGCAAACACGTTAACGAAAAATCGCACGAAGAAAAAATATTTTTCGTATTAATCGAATTCCATTTTAATATGGAAATCCTGGTCAAAATGCGGGCGACTATTAAAGAATTGAAATCGTATATTTTTGCAGCTAGAAATATAAAAACATTATGAAAAAAAAAGCGCGCTGTTTACGTTTCCGTTCCTTCTTAAGTTAAAATGTAATTATATAATTAATCATTTCTCTTATATTCAAATATATTATAGACGATTTTAAGTCCACGAGTAAGAAGAAAATTTAATGAAAATTCAACAGAAATTCTAAAAATATGATTAGCGAACTTAAAAAATAAATAAATAAATAAACACAAAGAAAAAATATTTAAATAGATAAATTTGATAACATTTTTTTTTATACGAATGTGTATCATAAATAGAAAACTTAACCGGTGCTTCTTACAAACTTGGTTAAAAATTGTACTTACTCACAAACAACAGTTAGCAGTTTAACAGTTTTATGTGCTGCCGATCTATCGCCATTAATAAAACCAGTTCGTATAATTTCATTTAAATAACTCTCGACCGTATAAATCAAATTTAGCTGATCAGTTATACAGTTGAACGTTAGCATACGGCATCGGGACAAACGTATGTAAGCGGCCCATATTAAGATATCTAAAGCCATCTGTCGATATTGATAATCGGTATTTTCAAAATAGCATTTCAACATATTTTCAAAAAATAAATTGGATTCTAACATATTACATCGTTCTGATCTGAAAGGAACATTGTTACACATATGTATTAAAACCGAACACATTAATTTTCTTATCATGTTTGTAATCAAGACTTTTTTTCATAAAAATCCCCAAGCAAAAATATTTTTACCCATTTATGCTTATATACAATTTTATCAAATCCTTATATAAAATTATTTCCAAAAGCCCGATTTAACAACTGAACTACAAAATATTATTGCCCCTCACCGACGTAATCAATGTACAATAAATTCCAGAGGGCCTTTATTTTATGCCATTAAACTCTTCCCGACTAGTACAAAAAAAAACTATATTGTATAATTAATAAGATAATGTAAAAAATTCGAACGCATCTTTTAAATCTCTATCAGCAATATAACCATTAATAAATGATTAAAAACGAGAAATAAAATATTACTTTTCGTTAACTATATCAACTTCTTTGGATTTCCGTACTGTAATCGAAATTTCCGCTATATTATCACAACCGAAAAATTGTTTATTGCTGGAATCAGACAATGAAACATCATCTAAAGGACTGCTGTATAATCGCTATAAACAACAAAAATTATAAATGCAAATAAATTAAAATGATACCGATAAATTCCAATATTAAAGTAGCAGCGAAAAACTCGAAATCATCTCTACAATACCTTCTCTTCTAAAGATCTAAGGTGAACAATTATAATTCGGCATTTATCACGAAATAAATAAGGACTAGTTAATTTAACACAGCCAGCACGTTCCGTAACATCTAAGCAAGACTTTAAATTAATAGGTCCGCAAAGTAACTCAGTATTGTGCACTCGATGGAATTCCGGAGTAAGAACCGGATTTACATTTCTATCCGAATATAGTACAGCATCTACAAAATAACAAAATCAATTAGTAATAATTTATTAAAAAATAATATTTGTAAATTTGGCAAAACTGCTAATTATATTAAGATATAAATATATATATATATACACCACGTTTCACTGACCCGCGAAAGATCTTAGCAGTTTTGAAAAATTTTACTAATTTAATTTAACAGAAGTAATTTTCTTCAGTTAAACTCTTGCTTGTTATTTCTAAGCAGTAAAAAACAAAGTAATCTTGAATAAAAGACAAATCAAGAAAGTTCTAAATGTTAAAAAATTGGATGGAATTTAAAATAATTCTGTAAATTATTTAATCGTAATGCGTCTGCATTAACATATTCGCTTATTGTTCACACTGTTTATAAAATCGTACCAGCTAAAAAATTAAGTAAAAACACAACCAATATAACGTTACAAAATTTTTTTCGCCACATGCTTATTTTTGTCTACCGGTTATATAAATACACAACTACACCCATACTCGCCTATACACACACATATATATGTGTGTGTAAGTGGGTATGTATATATCAATGCCGGATTCGTGGGAGGGGGGGATATGAGGCATTTCCCCCCTAAAGAACCAAAGCCTCTATGAAAAAATTTGTTATAACAGAGAAACTTAATTTATACTATAAAAGATTTGTGTAAATGTTACCTATGGATTTAATTATAACTAATATTTAATATTGTTTTTTAGTAAAACTATTAATGTTACGTTTTTATTTTATTTTAAACCCAACTGTCATCGATATTTTGCCTTTCTTATTTATTTTTAATTTGTACTTTGTAATGTAAATGAAAATAGTTCAATGAGAAATACGTATACTTAAAGTTGCTCACAAACAAAGAATTCGGATCGGATTACTAACAAAAATAAAAAGGAAGTAAAATCTAATAAAAATACTTTCTTTCTTACTATTCAAATTCTAAATTACAATTTTAGTTAGAATTTTATAATTTTTTTTATTTTTTACGTGAAAATAAAATTTTAATTAAATTGTAATAATTATGTATTTTTAAAACATTTTTAAGTTTATAAAGAGGTCGTTATTTGATTTTCTTTATCAAATAACATATTTCTCAAGTCTACTGCCTACTATAGACGATATTACTAGAATCCAACATAAGTTGTTTATTCACGAAGCACTTCCAAGAAGTGATTGCTTATTTATTTCATTGCACTGGACATCGCAATCATTGCTTTAGAGGATCGAAGAATAGTTGATGAACGGCATAGAGTTTTTTTATCAAAGTTATCGATAAAATCAAGAAAAACAATCAAAAACGTTGCTTCATTCTTCAACACAACAATATTAGTTCTCATGCTAAATAATTATTTGAAGGAGAAACATCAAATTTATATCTCGTTGTCCACGTTTACTTGATTTATCGGCTAACTTTTTCTTTGTGATCCCGAGTATCAAGAACAAAAAATCCGTGGATGGTGACTTTCACCAATTTAAGAAGCCGCTGACCCTTCAAAAAACATGTTTTAAAAATACCACCTTTAGAGTGAAAAAATGTTCCAAGAATTGGTTAAAACTCATGCAAAATTGTATAACCTTAATGGAGAATATTTCGAAAAATAATAAAACGATTTATACCAATTTTTTTTCTTAGATTCAAATAACACAACGCTAAACAGCACTTCAGAAATAGATGTCCAATTAGCTAATTAAACCGAAATAATCAACACTGGTATTAAATTGGCATTCCCTATACGGAAATGTACTTCCTTTCCGCTACATTCTGTGCCATCGTGCATAATTCAAATCATAAAAATAAAGAATTATATCAGAAGACAATATATTTTACATCGTTTCACAGTACGTGTTCAATCATTAAAAAAATTCTTAAACTTCTTTATCAAAGCTGTTCGCTTACGAGAAATAAAAACGAGGTCTTCAACTGTAAGATATCCAACCTTCCCATTAAAGACAAAAGCCTCTGGAAAGTTTACAAGAGTTTTAGCAGTTAAGCCTCGTCATTCTCTCCGCTTCTTGATCCGAGTACTAACTCGTACATGTACTCTGATTTTCAAAAAGCGGAATTACTAGCTACCCATTACTTTCAAATTCACTCCCGTAATACAGATCTGTTACCTAAACAAAAAACTTCCCAAATTCACTCTACTCTTCGCACCTACTTCAAATCACATTCTGCACTGCATGAATTTAACGTCGTTACTCCAGCCGAGATACAGCACATCCTAAAATCTCTTAGGCTAAAACAATCTACTGGTTATGATAATATTCCTAATGTAGCCTTAAAAAATCTTCCACTGACATTCCTAGCTGAAATAACTTCTTTAGTAAATGCTATGTTTAAATTTGGCTATTATCCAAAACAATCGAAATCCACCAAAACTATCGCGCTTCCGAAGCCTAGGAAAGGTTTTTCGTGCATCGACAACATTTGTCCTATTAGCCTTCTTAGTAATTTAAGCAAAGTGGTAGAAAAAATTATACGTCTCATGTTACACACTGATAGCTCAAATATCATTCCTTGGGAGCAGTTCGGGTTCAAGCTTGAGCACTCTACAGTGCAGCAAATTTCTAGAATCGGGGAATTCATAACCCTCAATTTTAACTGTAATAAACACACAGGCATGATATTACTAGACATAGCCAAAGAATTTGATACTATTGGGCATGATGGTATAATCTTCAAAATGATCAAGACCAAATTTCCGGTTTACTTAATTAGATTAGTCAAAAGCTACTAAAGCAATAGAATATTTGATGTTCACATCTCTGATACCTCTTCGTTTTTTAAAACATGCTTAGCCGGCGTCCCGCAGGGCAACATCTCGGGGTCAATTTTATTCAATATTCCTTTACGATTTCCCTGTATCGGCTTGCATTAGCACGGCACTCTTCGCCGACGATGCTGCGCTGTATTGCAGTTCATACAATCGCCAACAAACTACAACTTGGGGTTAACCGCGTCCTTCGCTTTTTAAAAAATGATGTATTTCTATTAATCCGGCTAAATCTGAGGCGATTCTATTTTCTCATAGGTACCCATTGACCCATAAGAAATTGCACATACAAAGTACCGATGTTCCTTGGTCTGATCAAGTTCGCTACCTTAGCGCAATATTAGACAAAAGGCTAAACTTTAATAAACATATCGATCACGCTATCGTCAAAACTAATCGTGCTATCTGTGCTATTTACCCAATGTATCATCGCACATGTGGTCCTCAATAAGGTTTTTTTAAAAAATTTTTGCTACAAAGACATTCTGCTAAACTATAGTTTGTAATAATTTATAATCCTATTTCATACGTTGCGTCGTCCGACAAGACGATTCGTCGATACGCTAGTTCAGCTTGCAATGCTAACGTTACGTTATGTCGTAATTTGCGCAAATATATACTTTCTTTCTTCTTCTTCCTTTTCTTTTATTATCTGTATAAAAACCTAAAAGGTAACTTTTGTAGTTCATTTATTTTTATTAGTAATAAAATCTTATCGTTTATATATAAATGGAAAATGGTAATTGCTTTTTTTACACTTTATTTATTTTCAAATATAATTAAAATCGGTAACACTTTAAATGAAATTAAAACCGAATTTTAAATTAAAAAGAAATATCGAAAATAGTTCATTTCAATATTAAGATAAAATCAATACATCGATAAAAAATTACAACATAAAAAAATTACCTCGTTCTGCATTTGGCTCGGATATATCGGTGAACACTTCAGAAGGATCTCGTTTTTTTAATAACGAAACTTGTACATTAGGCTTATAAAAACGAGATCTGAGAGTAAATTTTAATTTAACATGTCCGACATATACCCAGTGCGGTAGTGAAATGCCTATCAAGTGATGACTCCAAGTACTCCTACAATAACAAAACATGCAGTAAGTAGGTTTATGATATGTGCTTTTAGGTTTATTTCTACATCCGTTTAACGTAAACATACAGCATAGTTTTTAATCAGCATAAGGCTTGGATTTACATAAGTAAAATTTTTAAATTATTGAATTAAACAAGAATATATCAAATCAAATTAAATAAATTTGTGATTACTATTATTACAATTATAATTACATAAATGTACTAAAAATAAAATTACTTCTTCTAAATCAGAATCAATTTTAATAAAAACAGATATAATCTACCCAATCACTTTAAAAATATTAGTGTATAATTGAAATACATAGAAGCAAGTACACGTGTACGTCCTATGCTTACAAATTTGTATGTGCGTAGGCGAAAGCAAATAAAATCTTTTATTCAAACATACCACGCGACTCGCAGCCACGTCTGTGCGCACATATACACATATTTTCATATATATATATATATATACATACTAGATGAAAAACGAAAAAATACTGAATTATTTTTGTACCGTACACGTACGCACATATTTGAACATGCACATAATTCGAAAAATAACTCATATTTTATTAAATTAATTGTATTATCTGATAATACGACATAATTATACTACTTTTTAGTATATTTAATAACTCCGAATTTTATAAATTCGTTAAATATGTAAGTGAAAGAATTTCTGAAAGATGATTTATTTGATCGAGTATCGGAATTTACTATATCTTCATAAGCCAATCCAAAAAAAGCAAAAAAATGTATAGTAATTAGTTTTAAATCTGCTTATGCGATTGTTTTCATTTTATATTGGTTATGGGATGTAATTGATCCTGTGGCATTACTAAAGAAATAGTCAAAATATTTATCAAAACAATTTTCTTGTTATACATAAATTTTGTTTTAATATTAATTTCTTTAATAGACTGATCTTTTTATTCACTATTTTAATAACACATCTAATTATTTCAACTAACTTTAATTAATAAAGATTAATAAAATAATTAGTTTTTCGCCGTCATAACAGCTATTTGTGTTGATTTTAAATAGTGCCTAAACGTTATAATAAGTCAACTTCCTGTAATGGTTCCTATTTTTAAAAAAATTTAAAGAATGCCTAAATAAATTCTGCAATTCAAAGGCGACTAAGAGCGACATTGATACTAAATAGAGCGCATTCTAATTTAGTTGATAGTCAGTGTAAAACCTTTTTTAATCCCGTGCCTTCTAATCCGTCAACCATTTCAGTCAAATCCATTCGACAGATAGGGTAAAAAAAATAAAGGAAAACAATAAAATGAAAAACATTATCAAAAGCACAGTGTTATTTTGTTTTTTAATTCACATTTCTAATATAAAATCTAATTTTATTTGAAAATAGGTGGAATAAAATAAATAAAAATCCAGTAACTTAAATTAAATAAAACTTTTATCGGTTAAATAACTTTCCGATTATTTTTCGATGGTTTAATAATAAGATTAAAATTAAAAAAATATATAAATTACTTACGGTCCCAACTGTAACTTCCATGATCTAGTATGATTGGCATCTCCATTACGCAACAAAGACTGGGGCTGTTGCTTGCGCTGTTTTTGTCCTTGCTTAACTTCCGACCAACAACTGAGTGTATCAGCCGTAAAGCGAGGTGTTACATTTTCAAATTTGGTCAGTTCAACAAGCATCTTTAGATCATTTTTTGTGAAGTTAACTTTTGAAGATATTAACGGCAACCTATGCGAAAAATAATGTGATAGTTATTATGGATAAAAAAATGTAAGAAGAAATTTAATTTTTATCATTTGTACAGAGGCTAAGTTTAAATAAACCACAGTGATTAACTTTTGAATAAAAATAGCAAAACAAAAGAAGTTGAAAATCGCACTAGTTCGAAATTCAAATAAAATCAAGAAATACTCCCTCACCTCTAGTCTAGAAAAAGATCCTTTAAGAAATGATCCATAATTTAAAGTAGTAATATTAAAAATTTTCATCAATGAAACAAAAGAAAAATACATACGATTCCGGTGTTGTCTGCTCTATTTTTCCGTCGAGCGCGAAATCAGTAAACTTACTCCTGTGTAAACCAAACTCTTCGTATAACAAATCCGCGTTCTTTTGAAGAAGAGAAAAATAATGAAGTTTACCGTGTTCCGATAAAACGCATAATTTTTCTACACCTATAAATAACAATAATAATAAAATCTGAAATATAAAATACAAGCGATACGTTAAATATATTTTTTTTTTTGATAATTTTGGTGCGAAACCAAGTAAACAATACTAAAGACTTGTGCGAGCTATACACAACTAAAATATATTTGAGGATTTTATAATAAGGCAGAAATACTTTATTATATGATCTAATTAAGAGGGAGGATATTTATACCTCATCTACCTCACTCGAAATTTCGAGTATGAGTTATCTTCTAATTAGGAGGAGAATTAAAGGATAGGTAGTCGGGCAGTTGGAATCACGTAAGCAGGAGCGCAACCTAGCTTTCGTGCTGCTGACAACGTGAGAAAGGTGCCACTGGCAAGGCGAAGCCAAGACGACTGGCCTTTTACTCACGTTGATGCGATTGTTCGCTGGCTGAATATTTCTATGCGACGCTAGCGCACTTGCACGACTACAATTGGAACTGACTATAGTCGCTTGTTATCGCGCTACAGATGCAGTGTGCAACTGTGTCTAAACTGCTGTGTACTAAACTAGCGTCGCATAATTTTTGTCCTCGTCCGGTATCGAACCCGAGACCTCCGGATCGGAAGTCAAGCGCTCTAGCCACTAGGCCAAACGATTTATAATCTGACTAAATAAAATATAAATTACATACAGTGATAATAAATTTCTCCAAAAAGAATCAAAAAAAAACAAAACAAAACAAAAAAAAACATTAAATGTATATAAAATATACTCATAACAAAAATTTCTACAAGACAACGTTATCAAAATAGTAACATTATCAGAATTCTTTTATATGTTTTTAAAAAGGGTACATAGAATAGAAAGATCATGCTCTATTTGGTTGAACCTAGATAATATATACACATAGGTAGAAGTCACTTGGGTGAAAGTATAGGCAGATCATTCTAAAACAAGAAAAAAACCGGCCTCAATCATTATGAAAAGAGCTAAATTTCGCAATCCAGACACCCTGCGAAGGATATGAGACTAAAAATTAATCTTAAAATGTTCCTTTTATCCGAGTATAATTATTTTTAACAGCAAAGTAAAAGGAACCTTAACAAAGTTTATTTATTCGTCAAGTAATTTGGAATTAATTTTTAGTATTCCAATGAATAATTTATTGTTATTTAGAAATACATTATTTCTTAAAGCACTCCAGTTTATACTGACCCTCTCTTAGCTATCCAAATATAATCCCAACTTTAATTCATAAAGGTTATTCCTATGCAGATCAAATGGCAAGAAGGTCACTACGATTTAAATAACCATCACTATTATCGTACAACATATATATATATATACATATAAATATATTGTGAACCACGAATACCGGTATGTTATTATTGATAGGCTATTTATAATAATAATAATAAGTCAATTTTAAAATTAAAAAATTAACGTAAAACAACAATTTTTTGACAAACTATCTAGTAATTTTATTTATTCAAAGTAAGGTAATTGCTAGTGTAAAATTTGATACAAGTATTATAACGTAAAATCTGGCTTAGCTATTCTCTGTATTATCTTTTCAATTAAAATCTAATTTTAAATAGTATATGCATGTGGGAATGTTAATGTAACATAACTCTAACGTAAAGAGCAATGAAACAGAGAATGGTTTAACGTAAATTAAGTTAGTAAGAATTTCCGCACTAGTTGTCGGTACATTTGACGGAAATTTCATATTTTTACACTCTTGTATAACAGTAAATTAAAGTTAATGTAAATCAATTAAATTATTGAAATATGTATTTGTGATTAAGTAGTTATACTAGCAGTGTTCGGGGTCGAACAAAAGCTATACCACATACATCGAGCTGGGTAAATTTAAGATATATATATATATGTATATAGATATAGGCTGAAGAGACGTATATCGATTGTCGTTCGATAATCGCTGGGTTTCGCTTCATTTGAGAGCTGGATGAAAAAATATATCTCATGCGCGTTGTCCCAAATAAATTTCATCTACTTTCGATATTGAACATATATAAATGTTTATTTTTTTAAAATTTGTTTTATATTTTCTTGCACTTTACGTCATAATGCAGAGCTGGTAACATCGCGGAATACATTACGTGTGTGTTCATACTATGTGATCAATTTTAACTTTGTTTTCGTGAATTGTTAATTTTTGATTCCTGCCACTATAAATTCCAAAAAACAATATACAGATCAAAAAAATGCATGTTATTATTAAGTTGGTGTACAGTTGTGTGATAAATATTGGTCAATTGCGTCCAGTAGGAGGAGGTTCAAAACAATAACAAATTCTTACGATTGCATCATTATCAATCGGTAGAATTTGCATTGTTGGTTCGAAACCAGAGACATTACAATACACACACACTCACAAACATATATATATAAAATTTATAAAAAGAAAAATGAACAAAGTATTTCTTCTTAAAAACAAATATACAATAAAATCACTTTCAGAATCATAGAACTATGAACCGATTTATTTATAACGTATGCATACTGTGATCATTGACACTTTCTTAACCATCACCGGGTTTTATTTTCATTTCTTTTTCCTGATTAATAAAATTTCCTGACTTTTCTTGGCTTTCCAGAAAGTAGCTATCCTGCGTGTTTTTTCATTGTTTTAATCATGTTACATTTAGAATTTTCTAATTGATTAATATCAGTTTACAAAACAAAATTATTTCTACTTTGTTGTGTTTTTTTCATTTAATTCATTAATAAAAATCTCATCTTCCATTAACACACTTTACAACACATATTGTTGCAGTTGTTTTTTATTTTATTTATAACTTTCATCGTTCCAAAAATATATAAATTTTCTAACAGACCAAAGTTTACGGATTCTTGAACTGATTTGTTATTTATTTGACCTTCGCTTCTGCATTAACTCGTTCATTATTATTTCTTTTTTCCATTCATCATACATACAGTTCTCTTGGTCGTTTTCATTCTTAAAGATTCAATTTTTTAAAAATAAATTCGCTTAAATTTCAATCATATATTATTACTATTTTTTTCGTTTTCCAACTGAAAATAAACATTAAAATATTTTTTATGTCTTTATTATTTGGGAGATTTATTACATTTTTTAATCTTATCCACCATAACTAAGGTATAATAAATAAAAGTTTTTTGCTTAATTGTTCTTTCAATTCCACAAATTTTGAAATATTTGATTTTATATTCCGAAACACTGGCAAGAAAGACTTTTAAAAATTATTTTACTTCTTCCAACTGCTCGTCAAAGAATATTGAACTAGGACATTTCTTTACTCAAAATTTGATTTTTAATACATTTCAAATTAATTCTATCTCTGAATTAGGCGGTTATTATCTGTAGCGACTGTAATATATAAAAAAAATTTTGATAAGATTCCTCGGATCAAATTTTATCTTTTCCAAATTTTTTTATGCTATTTGGCTTTTCGCATTAGATTTAAGTGGATTTAAGTATATACTGTTTTTGGTTTAGACGAATCACGACTCTTCTACAATATTCACTACCTGCTTTCTTGTATTCATACAAAAAAAAAAAAACAAATAAGCAAGAACAGCAAAAAAAAAGTAAATAAAGTGTTTAAAACAATTTTCTAAGTATATGTAGAATTTAAGCTAAAAACAGAATTAGAACCTTGATGTACGTGGCATAATAGTAAAAAAAATAAAAGTAATAGAAAAATAGAATAAGTTATATATAAGCAAAATTAAATAAAAAAAGTTCCGTGCACATTCCTATACAATTCTCGAAATAACCCAATTCAACTGAACCTTAACTATGACGAATTTTAAAAAATAATACAAAATATAAACCAACAGGTAAAATGCTGTGACCGGTAAAGACAAAACCAATAATTTTCCGATCATTAACATATTTTTCCCAAAACCGGGAATTATATCTACATAGGCTCCATACAACATACATATATTTTATTTTATTTTTTAAACAATAAAAAATGATTAGGTTTTACAGAATAACTAAATCATTTTTTTTTTACATTTTTTTTAAATCACTGGAAACCGACTACTAACGTTTTCGATAAAACGTCGATAGATATGTTGAAAGCAACGAAGGTAAATAGACCATAATTTGTTTAACCGTAATTGTGCCATGGAATTCTGACTAGGTCCTACGTAAATACGTACACACACATGTGCGCTCGTGCGCAGATGCCCAAAGATAGACAATTTTTTTTTTTGCTTTTAATTCTCGGAAACATAAAATATTTAATTTCATTTTCAAAGTGATTACAATAAAATTTCCCCCTTCTGGTAGTGAAAAAAAATCAATAAAATCTTTTCACCCACTTACACACGAATTTTCTCCTACTACCCATTAATATAATGAAAAATTTAATAATCCCGTTAGAATGTAATTTTGTTGAATGAAAATTTACTTTTTTAAAAATTTACTTAGACAGAGGGAATACTTGAAATTAAGGTTTGTAATGTACCGAACCTAACAAAATTAACGCGAAAAAGGAAAGAGGCAACTGCTATCCCGCAGCAGTTTTTACCTTTCTATAGGTAACATTCAATTCGGTTCAGGTTGGTTAGACTTATAAACAATTTAAATCTGGAAACCAAGTTCAACATTTACTGGCAGCATTCATTCTTACTGGCTTATAAAATTATCTTCCTTACTATTTTATCCATATATATATATATATATATATATATATATATATATATATACTTAAACTGCGCCTTCAAAGAATTACAGAACAGCACATATCTAAATGTTGATCTAATTATTTTTCTACTTTTTATGGATTATTATATATTTATACATTAGTAAAATTAAGTTTTATTTTAATTTAATATTCTTACGCGTTTTATTACGAATAATACATTAAAATGCGCACTTACTAGTACAATACGTGACCGAAACGAATTTTTCCACCGATTTCCAACTGGCAATCACATCGTAGGTTAATAAGTTCCACACTTTTAATTCCCCACCACTAGTAATTACTGCTGCTCTAGGTATATGCGTTCCTTTTTTATAAACATCGCCGCCAAACTTCTGCAACACCGGAAGCATCGTAACGTCGACCGGGAGATCATTAGCATCTTTCAAGTATTTGATGCATAGCGGATTCGATTCCAGTGTAACCAAAGTATTATCGAATTTAAGACGATATAAAACCATCACGCCGGAACACTGAATCGTGGATTTTACGGTATCATTTATACGTTTCAGAATAACTAATAGATGGTATCCGGTAGTCGCCGGATAAATCCCGGAAACGATGAAATCAGCATCCGATATGCACGCTTCTAGAGAAATGACGCCGATTAATTTAGCGTTTTTAGACGGCTCTAAATCGGCGCACAAATCAAACTGCGATCCACTCGCTTCTGCCAAATTATCATTCGGTTTAAAGGACGTTTTGGCCGTCTTATCAGGAGATGTACTAACTAATCCGGATATTAGTAGCATACCGTCTAAATTATCCGCAGTTGCATTAGAAAAGCTGACCGACGAAGTTGTCTCACTAATATCGTAGTCATATTGAAAACCTATACCAGGTACAACAGAAATATTAAATCGATAGATATTTAGTCCAATAATTACGCGCCAAACATTTCAAATTATTTTAAACATAAAATGTAAACGGGGTGAAAACTGTCAATGTTTACATCTATCGATAAATTATTTACAATTTATATGACTGACGTTCAAAAAGCAATTCTTTTTTATTCTAACACTTTAATAAAATAAACGAACTCGGATAACAAAAACAATTATTTTTGAGCGAAAGAAAATACTGCCGCAATCGATCGCGGTATATCGATTAGAAGCGAAACAACGCTATTGTAAAAATGAACTTCTATCGGTTTTAAATTAAACGTGTGCTTAAAAAACTGTCCACAGCTAATCGTAACGCGAAGTGAGATATGATTACACCACTACGACTGCCAAACGGAGGAACAGAGTAAACAGTAACGGTGTATTATCGGCAAAAAAAAGACGCTTAAAAAAAAAAACGAAGGCAATGTTAGTGATAGGCAAACGTATAACCATTTCTAGATTAGCACGAAATCATTTTCTTCATACGTTATACGGAGAAAGGTGCAACAATTACTACCACCGCATGTATAATTGTGTTATGAGATTTGAATTACGAAAATCCGTCGCAAATACTCATAATTGTTGAAGAATCCAGAAAACCCGACTTTATCCACTATAAAATAAGTTTCTCTCTTATCTATTCAGTCAAAATGGCTCAACCCAACCACTTCTACATTATAGATACAGAATGTACTTCTTTAGCACACACTTGCTCTCAGTAATTTTTTGCTTCAAAAGAACAACTTGAAAACAGTGGTTCAAAAGTGACACCTAAGTAAACGTAACCGTGAAGCTATTTGTTTTTCAAGTTACATGTCGTGGGTGATATTATAATAGTTTTACTGTTGTATCGTCCGCTGAATAAATATGATGTAGTCATGTAAAGATAATGTGTCGGACTCAAACATTGGATAGATATATTTTATTTAATTTCAACCATTTAACGTACTTTATAAAAATATGTATTGTCTTTTGAAAGTCTTTATACAGAAATCTTATAAGAAAAATAGATTAAATTACACTTTCCTAAAATCGACTTTCATCAACGCATATACGCACGCACAGAGATAGAGATTTAATTTTACAGTTATTTTGTCTAATTTTTTATCCTTATAATAACAGCGATAACGTAAAAATATCAAAATTATTATCGCTTACTTTGGTCATGTAATTCAGATGGTGCTGAGGAGCTCTCAACATCGGTATCCATGTAGTTGTCCATCAATTCCGATGTCAAACTCATATAACTTTCTTTCTCATTAGTACTGCTGGCAGTAGTTCCGGACGATATCTTTTTCGTTTTGCCACCTTCGTTATCCTTCCAGTCAATATTTTGGAACATATTGGCTAGGTTATTTATCTTCACGTTCTCAAATTGTTTATACTGTATATCATACACAACAAGCGCTACTCGTGCCCGGCCTACTGCTAGCTCAGAGCTTTTTTTGAGACCATCAGGGCTCGGCTGTTCCGGTTCAGAGACTTCTCTAATACCAACGACAACACTTGGCATAACCTTTTTTAATTTGTCAAAAGGCATTCTATCGATTTCGCTTTTTCCAACGTGTATATTCGTTTTCTTTTCGTAAGACGGCAGTTCTGATAAATAATCCAGAAACCATGACGGACCCAATGCGCTGCAAGCCGTAACGTAGACCTTTTTTCCATTAGAACTATAAACCTGATCTATACAAAAAAAGAAAAGAAAAAAGAAATTAACACATGGCGCAATCAATAGTACGCATATTATTAAATTTTTAAAATAAAACAGTAAAAAAAAAAAGAAAACAAAAAAACACACGCATAATGTTGTAAATGCACGAAAAAGTATGCGATCTTTTTCCATTAGTAAAAAAGTTACAAAACTTTTCGCAGGTATGCACTTTAGGGAAGAAAAAAGTAAATTTTCAATGAAGTACTTTGAAAAATTTTCAAACGAAGAATTTTTGTCTAGCTATGTAAAAGCAATCAAATATATCATGCGAACTCTGGAGAAAAAAAAATCTTAATGCACATATACAAATTCGATAGTAAATATAATTTACAATATATATATATATATATATATATAAAAAAAACAGAACTTCCGTATAAGAAACAACTATCGAATACACTGATACGATCCAACGCACCATAAACAAACTAAACGGATATCAGGTATTTTAACGACACAGAAAACAAAGAAATAAAAGATACGGTTTAAGATTAAGGAAGGGGAAAAAAATAAAAATACTATCAGTAATTATTGCGTTAATTTAAAAGAAAATTTAGACAACGACCGAAAGAAAATATCGAATTTGTAAAATTATAGTCACAATCGGATAATTTATATCAGCATTAAGAATAATAAAATGTGGCTGTGAATATAATTTAAACCAATAAGTCTTTTCCTAGCAGCTAAATTATGTCTAATAAACGTGCTTCTTAATATATACGATTTTTAGCCCATAACGTTAAAAATCTAGTCAAAACTAAAGCAACTCGAAATCTGAATGATTTAGTTTTATTAAAACTATTAAAATTATCAAATTTGCATTATCTAACAATGGTGACTATTATTTGGTCCTACAATGTAGCTTTTACTATTAGAATAATGGTTGACTGAATTTATAACGAATAACAATCAGAGGAATCAAACTCTAAAATAAATAAATAAAACTATTTAATTTCTATTCCGAATTACTAATATACGAATAAATGTTTTTCACATTATATTATGTAATGTTTACTTGTACCGTGACTGTTTTGGATGTCTGAAGAGTTATTCGGCTGTTCTTCGGCTTGCTGTATACTTTTATTACTATCGTCTAAATTAACGGATGACAAAGACGTTGAAAGATTTATTACTACTTCGGGCTGAAACACAATTTTATAGCGATATTTAAAATATGAAATTATCGTCCATAAAATACAAATAATTCAGTTAATTTTATAAGTAGTAATTTAAACTTATAGACGTATAATTTTTTTTTCCAATCTGGAACAATCACTTCCCGTTCCGAATCGGTTAATTTTATTGATTATATTCACATATTTCACACTTTCATTAATACCCCAGATCAAATTTATTACGCAGTTCCATGTATATATAAGACTTCTGTAATTAATAATAAAATTTTAGAGTCCAGCGAGAACATTCGCTGATTATATTTCAGCAGTAAAGAATAATAAGAACTTTTAGTATTATCTGTACTGAGAATTTTGGAAAGTTTTTGATAAAGCGGGTTACGCGTATCTTTACTAAATACACTACGCGATACACGGGGTTTTCCAGATGGATTAATTCGGATATTGAGAAACTAATTTCCCATCGCCAAGTCAGTTTCTTCTTCTCGTATTTTTGAAACTTCGCGAATATCCAATTTTTGATATTTTCCACATCATCAAATGAAATTCTAATTTAATTTATTATTCTTAGTTATTTTCAAACATTTCCGAATATAGGCTTCTTTACATTAATACTTAAGTGTCTGATTATGCTATAATTTTCAAAATGATAGCTTTTATACTAATTTATTAAAAATGAAGCGGAAAATGCGGGAAAAATAACGACCGCGGTTAAATATATCGATAGTGTCAGCTTTAATTTTTTTTTTTGGTTTCATTCTTCACAATAATACGACTCTATTTTCTATTTTTGTTTTAATAGATCCGAAATAATTTTAATTTTTAAAAATTAATTTACATCACGATATTGAGATTTCCGCAATAGTAGTGTTACCATGCTTGAATCTGTTATAGTCTATGTTGTTTTAATTTATCTTTCAAGCTTTTGTTTTCGGTGACCATTTTCGATTCTAAAATCAACTTATATCTCTAGATTTACTAATTTTTGACTAGGGTATCACATATTGCATATTCAATTATCAGAAGTTCGACATTTCAACTAGAAATACACCTTACTTAATACGTTCGAACCCTCATTACTATCGTATTTTCTAATAACAAAAAAATTAGATTACATATTCTTTCTTTTTTTCCCTTAAATTTACAGGAAGAGTTATCAATTTACTCTAAATCGAAATAGATATACAAAAAAATTTTAGTTGAAAAATTATTCGTTCTATATCGCTTACTTTTAGCAACTTCGATGTTTCATATACGGTTACTGTATCGCTTGAAAATAAAGGAATTATGTCAGAAACACAAGTAGTACCGATATTCTGATTTGAGACCTTAATTGGTTCGGCCGTAGCAAACACTGTTGACATCGGTACATTATCCGTATATTCTCCACTAATATATGGACAATCTACAGCATGTTTCGCATGTTCCGCACTATAATATATTTATAAGACAAATTAGTGAATCAAGTAAACTAATGAATTAATATTAACAGTTTACGTTAAAAATTATACTTTTAAATAGATCAGATAAAATTTAAAAAAAAAAAAAAATCGGAATTATTATTCTTACATAAATAATATAAATAATGATCTCCAAAAAAAATTTGCGTATTTACGTCAAATACACGGCGGATTCCGCTTAATCGATTAGGATAAAAATTTTAAAATGCCGAATCGAAGTAGAATTTGTAACGATAATTCTTTATTTTTTAAGTGTGGCCGTTTAATTGAGCCGAAGATGTTATGTCAGACGCATGATCATTAATTCTGTTTATTTCCCATTTTGCGTAGGTAAAATTTAGCGACGGTTCGCACGACACCCACTCCGTTTTATGACAGCTGTGAAGGGATTAAGTATTTTGCGACACGTACCCATTTAGTTACGTTCCATTTTGTCATTTTTTAAACTTTGTGTTCATGTTGCAAAATATTCTAGCTTATATTGCAGAATTTACATAAATGATATAACCGAAACACGGAAATAATCAATGCGAAAAAAAAGATACACAATAAAATAGAAGACAATAGAATAGAAGACAATAAAACGGGCGGAGAATAAATTAAATTTGTAATATAATTAGTTCGTTACACATAATCAATTTTACATAAATTTATTACGACTAAATCAAGCGTTTTAAAAATAATGTATTTTAAACGAAAAAACACCAACGCCTTTCAAAATTTGCGACTTCTCGAATATTTATACTGTGATCATGAAACTATAGATTTCGAAACGTGACGTATTTTTTTGCATTTAAAATACATTCTTTTTAAAGCGCTTAATTCAGTCGTAATAAGTGTACGTAAAATTCATCATATGTGTAACAAACTAATTGTATTGTAAAATTTAATTTATTCTCCGCCCCTTTTATTGTTTTCTATTTTGCTGTTTATTTTTTTTGTGGTATTAATTATTTCCGTGGTTATATAGAGTCGAAATCATTAAAGATTAATGCTTTCAAGTTCAATTTTAACTGTACTAAGATAGTTGAAATAGTCATTTATTTACGTTATTCATATTAACTAGGCAAAAACCGGACATTCGACTTATTAATGAACATTTGGTACTTCTATTGATGTATTCAGATTAATTGTAATTTACTTTGCATTAGCTTTCGAGTTAATACATTTTGCAGTAGCAACGGCGCGTATGTGATATCAACCACTCCACCGGGACAAAAAACGTTAATTAAAAATTAATATATTTCATATATTAAGATTGATCCATGATTAGTTTCCATATTATTATCGATTTATATTTTGGTGTAATAATTTTAAAAATATTTCAACTTCAGAAAATTTTTAATGTGTTTTAAATAATCGAAAACGCGAAATAACAAAACTTATCAAAACAAAATTCTTCATATTTCGAAGAAATTAAACGAATGTGTAGCTCTGAGCAACTCTGAATGCGAAAACAACAAATACAGAAAAACAACGAAGACGAGCTTTTTTAAAAGATAACTTAATTAAAGAAAAGAAAAATTGTTTTAAACAGACGTGTTAGTTTAATAAAAAGTATTTATTGATACATTATTTATCCCATTTCAGATTACATTTAAGTTTGTTTAAATAATAATCGTCAAATAAAAACATAACATGAATTTCATAAAAACAAATAATTTTGAAATCATCAATAGTAATTTATTGTGTGTTCCCGCTAAAAAAAAAAACAAAAAAAAACATATTATTTGGATCGTCAATGAACAATAAATAGACAAAACGAACAACAGCATTAGAAACTGATTCGGATAAAGAACACGCCTGTTAAATTCATTGAAGAAATAAAAAAAAGGGTGGAAAACTTTTCTTTTTCATAATCTAATGAAGATTTCGTTGCCTCTTCCTACTAAAAACACGGAACTACGACAAAACTTAAAATTTTAACAAAGATAAAGTTGAGATACGATACAAACGGTCTCTGTCAGTGATGTCGCTATTTTTATTCGCCAGGAATATCTAAACTTTAAATTGTTACAATTTCTGCACTGTTTGTGATATCAACGTGAAACAAAGCTTAGGGTGACAACCCACGCAATGTAAGATTTACGCTGGGTGAACTTTAGCATTATTTCCGTAATAATTTAATCAGAATAGACAAATATTTGAGAAAATAGGTTTTCTGCTTAAATATGATAAAAAATAAGCAATGATTACACTGTAAATATTCTTAAACCACAGACACACACTACAGTTTTACATTTAGTACGGATTCAATAAAATTTTTAGATATATATATATATACATATTTAACAGAAAAACATTTATTATGCCAATATAAATTTGAAACGGAAAATACAACACTTTATTTATTTACTTTTCAATATACACTACTATTTATCATAACATTTTTAGTGTATATTTTAAGGTTTTTCAGTGCGTATAAATTCGAACACTAACGGCACTCATAACTAGTTTTTAATTTAGGTATTATGAAACTAAATTCTTTTGGCGCTTTCTTGAAAAAATTGCGAGACTTCAACCACATCACTTTCCAAAAAAGAATGTATTATATATTTATAGATATTCCAAATTCATAATTTTTCCAAACATGCTTAAATTTTTGCCTCTCTATATTTTCTTGTATCCTTAATCCTTTTTTTATATTTTTTACGGAACTAATTTTTTATATACTACCCAACGGATAAACAATTTTAATAGGCGACTTTTCCTTTTTTAACTGTCTTATTAATATTTTCCATCACTACGTATATTTTAAAAATACATAATAAAAATAAATAAAACTTACAACTGTTCTTCTGTCGCTTCCCAACAACTTAAAACCATTCCACATGCGAAACAAATTGCTCCTTCGTCACCATCCGCTAGTGATTTATAATAAAATCCAGCTCGAGCTAATTGGTCTGGAGATGCACACCTAGAACAAATAAATTAATATGTAGAATATTGTTATTTTTTCCTCCTTTTTTAAAAGGGGAATAGGAATAAAATAGAAAAAAATACATACTGAAAATTGAGGCCCGTCCACTTTGAAAAAGTTTTACTTCTTTTCAACTCATTAGCCATCATAGTAGATTCCATAGACGGCAAACTGTGTTCAAATAACGAATGCAATCGCGCGGTAATTGAGCTGCTAATTGAAAAGCCTTGTACGTATTTCGTATTCAAACGTAATTCGTTCACTGTATTATACATAGCGTGCATCAATATAACGAATGGTATTTTCAGCTTTACTATATTCCACTAAAAAGTAAATTATACTTTATTAATATAAAATCCCGCGTAATACTTATTCGTATTTTAATAATTTTTCAAATTACAGTAATGAAAAAATTACAAAAGAAAATAAAACTAATTTTATATAATAATAAAAATAATAATTAAACAACTAGGAGCGAGTGTATGATGTAAAATATATTTAGGAGTTTACGGAGTTTTCAGCTATTACATTTATTAGCAAAGTTAAGAAAATTAAATTATTCATTTTACTGTTTAGGACAATTTTTTAACTAAATTCAACTTAAAACCTTTCACTTGGCACTATATCAATCCACTTTTGCATACAAAATAATCCGCTGAGAAAATGCAGACACTTACCATTTGTCACCAATCATTTATCTCCAAAAATCTCTTCTTAAAAAATTAATTGCCGACAAGCAAAAAAAAAAAATGATATTAAAACACTATTAAGTATTAGAGATCTGTATTGTTCGCATTTGTTACTTCACGTACTAAAAAATACAGATAATTTTGGTATAAAAATTTATACTGGAATTACTGGATCATCAGAGACCATACATACCATACATTAGTAAATATTATGTAACAGAACAAGCGAGATATGCAGGTTCTAAATTATTTAACTCGTGGCCAAATACATTAAAAATGATCCTAAAAACTATAAGCGCAACCTTAAAATCCGAATTAACTTTATTTTAAATGAGAACTCGAAATCCTTAGAAAACGCAATAACATTTTATAAACACGCTTCATTTCAATACATATCATGAAACTACAAAATCCTAGATGATATTTATAATCGATAACATCATTTTATAATATTTCAAATTTACAGGTAATACTGTACCTGCGAAATATATTTGAAAACCATAAACCTCTTACACATTACATTATAATACTTCTAAAAGCTACAATTTAAATTTTGAAAACCGCAGAAATTAATTTAACAAGTACATATCATAAAGATTAACTTCACCTTATGGCATGCTTTTAAAATTCGCATATTGCAAAATTACTTTTATACGGTCTGTGACATAAGAGCGTGTATGGCAAAACTTTGTACTTGAAATCGTTAGAGGGAAAATCCAAGTTTGAGCAGATAGCGACAACCTTCCTTTTAGATGCTTTGTACAAAATGTCTCAGTTGTCGTTCGGTTTCGTTGCAAAAACAAAATTAGTCGCACGCTCTCGTCAACGTCTTGTTCATCTTCAACAGTCGTCATTCGTCCGATTGGTGTTATGTCGTTTCGATATATACGCTATTTTGCGTCTCGGCTTTTCGCACCTTCGTTATCTCGTTATTGCGCTATTATTTCGTTTTTACCCCCTTTTTAAACTGTTTTGGAAACAGTCTTTTTTAAGACTTCTAATCGATACCGGATATTCAATCGTATTTAGTTAATAAACAATTTATTAATTGACCGGTAAAAATCATTCGAAAACATATTTTTGTCCTGCGGAATATAAACGAAAATATCGTAACACCTGGTTTAACCACGCCAATAGACTCATCATTCAACGGACCGTTTGCGCGTCTGGGGCTGCCTCTCAAAGCAGGGATTTGACAATTTGCACGTCTTTATAGAAAAATTGACCGCTGCCAAAATGGTCAAAATATATCAGAGGGCTTTATTACCATCCGCCAAAAGGTAGTTTACGTGGAAAAATAAAACTTAGCTACTGTAAGAAGATAATGACCCAAAACATCAAAGTCGTCTTTGTACTGCATGGAAACAAGAAAATGGGGTTAACATAGTGGATTGGCCCTCGCAGTCGCCAGATGTAAATCCAATAGAAAATATGTGGGCGCTTCTCACGATGAAACTCCGAAGGAAGAAGATCTGGACCGTCAAGCAGTTATTTTGACAAATTCGATTGATATAAAGGTCTTTTCCTCAAGATTATGCCAAACATTTGGTAGAAAGTGTACATCGGAGATGCCAGGCAATTATTAATAACGGAGGCGATCGGACATCTTATTAATAATAAAGCATCACGATCTATACCATTTAGTAAGTATTTCTTTTTTAAGTCATTATCCTCAATAATTTTTGAGTTTTGCCGTACACACTCTTATGAAACAGACTGTATAACATTTACATGTTACAAACAATATTTTAAATAACATACTAAAACATACAGAATGAGTGATATTTCAAATAATTTGAACGAATTTTATAGGAAAATCTGATGATTCCCTTTACTAATATCCAAACTTAACGTATACAATCAATATAAACAAACACTTTAGTTGTTGCTATCAAATTAAAGTTGTCAAAAGTAACATCTAATGATTTGCAAATGTAACATAGCTAAAAATTTCATTATATAATATGTGAAATTTAGATAACTATAGGATTTATTTAATGATTTCTTTTTCGTAATATCGCGCGACTATCTCTCTCTCTTATAAAGTTTAGGTTCAGTGTAGCACGTACGATTAATTTACGTGTGGTACATATCGAACGGTTAGCGGTACTTAACGACTTCTTCGCGCGCGCCGCGATCTTTTCGCCATGCTGCCTCGTATGGCCACTCGTCATGTGACTATTACGCAGCGGCACACGACAAGCTACCCCGCAGATGATCTCTTTTCCCCTTCACAAACTTCCCCTGATAACAGTGGTAGACCGTCATCGTCTGCGCTCAGCAGCATCTAAACTTTTACGAGTACATCGGCAACTCATCAGCTACACGACCAGATCCGCGCTACACTGCCTCCTCCCGCTGCTGCAGTGTCTCGCCAGCTAAAACTGATAAGATATCGCCAATTCGGTTATTATTTCATGAAATCAAAGACGAGTGGAACATCGTCAAAAATAGAAGAAGAGGAAGATCTGTTATTAGAAATTATTCAGGTTCTTCTCCATCCCCTCCGGCTTCTACACCACCATCGCACAGACGGAATAGGTACGAATTTTTAGCGCTTGATGATGATGACGATAGTAAGTACGACCATGGACGTCGTCAGCGGGGGGCAAGGAGGCAGCTGCCTCCCCTGGAGCTTTGAAACTTTTTAATCAACGGGCGATGATGAGTATTCATAGGCGCATAATCATGGACAATTTGGAAGACTTTTATAATAAAGTAGTAGAACAATTTGCCAGAAACCCACGAAAATAATCTTTTAATTAAGATTCTATTTTTGTTTAATAAAATATTAAGCCTTTACAACTTTTAAATTTTATTTTTTCCCCTATAACTCATATTTTCTTTCTATCAGTTTGCCCCCCCCCCGGCTCGCCGGCTGGTGACGCCCTTCAGTACGACAACGCAAATTAAATTGAAATAAAATAAAAGACTAACGTAAACGAAACCAGCAAATCAAAGGTAAGCGGTAAATCAATTATTCCGACGCCGAATTCAAAATATATCGTCAACTCGTCACAGTTAAACGCAACCAATATTATTAATATCGTAAATGAAAATCGAATAATACGTAATGACTCAAACTCAGCAAACATTTCAAATAAATCCAGTAAAACGATACCTCCCATATTAGTAAAAAATATTAGCAATATCTTAACTCTCCGAACCGATTTACTTTCCGATCAAAACATTACATTTGCATTAAAGTCAACAAACACTGGAGTCACTATAATCCTCGAAAATGCGGACAGTTATCGTAAAATAATTAAACTGTTATAAGCGAAAAATCATTCGTCTATGGGCACGAACGAAATTAAAACTGAATTGGAAAAATTAGGTTTCAGCGTCCGAAACGTCGTTAACGTAATACATCCTAGAAATAAATCTCAGTTACCTATGCCCTATGTTCGATTTGAACCAGTCGCCCAAAAATGACGAAATTTTTATGTTAAACGGATTATTATACACGCGCGTAGAGGTTCAGCAATTTAATACCAAAAAGAGATGTCAGTTGTACGGCCATTCACACAATTATTGAAACCTGCTATTTAGGTGCGTGAAATGTGGTAACAAACATGATTCTAAATACTGCAGTTCGAATTATTCATCCATCAACATAGATTAGATATGGCATTGATCTACGAGACGCATTTATTATCAACGATGAGTTCTAACATTGCTGGCTATAATACCTACTGTATTTCTTATCTTGATGGGAAAGCTCACGGAGGCGTGGCAGGTGTTAGTAAGGACTGGGTTAAGCCATCATGTAGTTTATTCAGAAGCCTCCTTCGCCTATCAACTGACGGCAGTCAGCATCAGCGTTGTGGAGTCAGAATTTACTATTGCAGCAATATACTTTCATCCGAACATAATGCTGCCCAAGGAGAGAATAGGAGCAATTTTCCAAAACTTAGGAACCAGAGTAATATTAGGAGGAGATTTTAATGCCACCAGCACTTTATGGAAATGTCGAAAAGACAATTCCAGACGTAGAGTGCTGGTTAATCTAGTTCGGCAGCACAACTTGCAGATAGTGAGACCGGATGAGCCGACCTACTGGCCTAAGCACCAAAACCGCATTCTGAATATAGTTGACTTCTTTATAACAAAAAATTTACATTAGGTCTATTGTAGCTGCAAATCCCTGCCTCTGCTTAGTTCAAACCATTCACCAGTTTTAGCATACATCATCATTCAAACGATACCCGAATCAAGGCGAAGTTATTTAACAAATAATAGCACAAACTGGAGTGGATTTGCTAAACAGGTTGAACACAATACCGATTTAAATATTGCTCTAAAAACTTCAAGGGAAATAGAAAATGCAGTGATCAACTTGGTAAGCAGTATCCATGAGGCGTGTAAAACAAACGCTTCATATCCCAAAGAGGATAAATTTTCGGGAACTCATTTATTTTATACTCCGTTCGAAATAAGGGAACTGATTCAATTAACAAGAAACGCAAGAATTCAATGGCAGCAAAACAGACTTCCATCACTTAAAAGATTCTATAACAGGCTACGCAAACAGTTACGGAATAAAATAATTCGGTATAAAAATTTCAGATATTCACAGTTTTTTGCAAAACTAAATCCAGAAGACAGATCGATATGAAAATCTACAAAGTCCTTTATCAATAAACTTCCCAAACCCCAACCCATTAGGAAACCTAATGGGGATTGGGCCAAAACCGATGAGGACAAAGCTGAGACGTTTGGGGAACACCTGTTCAATATATTTAAACCGTTTGAAAGAAAAGGTCAGCTATAACATGAAATATTAGTTGAAGAATATACCCTTCGGCACCTTTCCAACTAACATGGCCAACTAAATACATATCGCCGAAAAGGGTACAAAATAAAATTAAACGCTTAAGAAACAAAAAAGCTCCAGGCAAAGATCTTATAACCGCTGAAATAGCCAAAAATTTACCGAATAAAAGCTTAATACTATTGACGTATATTTATAATGCTATCTTAAGAACAGGATATTTTTCCCAAACAAGGAAAGAATCCATTATCCAAGTTATACCAAAACCTCATAAGGACTTATCAGCTCCTTCATCATTTAGGCCAATTAGTTTGCTTAGTGTGTTGTCGAAGATTTTTGAGATGTTAATACAGGATCGAATTGTAAAAGTAATTTCGAAAAACAAGATCTTGCCCAATCACCAGTTTGGATTTCGTGCAAAACATTCGGCCGTACAACAAATTCATCGGATTAGTAATAAAATAGCTTCGACACTGGAAAGGGGACAATATTGTAGCGCGGTCTTTCTTGATGTCGAGCAGGCATTCGATCGGGTGTGGCATCAAGGCCTCCTGTACAAACTAAATAACATTCCGCCGAATGACATTTATGCGGTAATACAATCCTTCTTGTCAAGAAGGAGTTTTGTAGTACAGGTAAATTCATCAATGTCGGGAAAATACGGGATAAATGCATCCGTTCCACAGGGAAGTATACTAGCGCCATTGTTATATTCTTTGTACTCGGCGGATTTTCCAGTATTAAAAACCACGGTAACAGCGACCTTCGCTGATGACACCTGCATCTTAGCGGCAAATAGTGATCCCTCGCGTGCTTCACTACTGCTGCAGGGGCACTAGAACACAATTGAAGCATGGACAGAGAAATGGAAGATTAAAATAAACCATTCTAAAAGTTTATAGGTGATTTTTACGTTAAATCAACAGTCCTATCCCCAGGTAGAAATAAATAAAAATGTTCTTCCGTGAAGCAACAGCGCTAAATACTTAGGACTAACAATGGACCGACGTCGCGCACACAAGACAAAAAATTCGCTCAAGACTTATAATCTTAAATAGTCTTATGGGAAGGACGTCTGCTGTGAGCATGTCTGGTAAGAGACTAATCTACCTATCCGTACTGGCGCCGAAGTGTACGGTGCAATGTCCAAGAGCAATATCAACAGAATTCAACAGCTTCAGTCTAAAATACTTAGACAAATTGCCAACGCCCCTTATTTCGTGTCCAATAGAACACTTCATCACGATTTGAAGATCCCATTAGTGCAAGACTATCACAAACTTCGATATGGTACGTTCTTTAGTAAACTAGAACTCAGTGAAAACGTAGAAGCGTCCAGCATGCTCTCTCCATCTCTTCCTGGGAATCCGCAGAGAAGACTTAAGAGATACTGTTGCAGGCGATGAAACGAACTTAATTCGTTCTTTTTTTTTTTTTTTGTTTACTGTGATTAATATTATTTAATGTGTGTAACGTAAAATGATAGTAAGTTATTCGTACATTAGTTAAAAATCATGTCTTTTTCTAATGAGAAGAAACATGAGGAAGTATTTACTTAATATAGAACAGTCAAGAATTAGTTATAAACTAGCGCCAATTGTAGTCCTAAGATCGGAGTGATGAAAAAAAAAAAAAAGATACATACAGTTTATTTAACATAGTAATGTTTAAATTTTACCCTTAAAAAGAAAAAAAGGAAAAATGAAAGACAAAAGTTGAAGAAGAGAAGAGGAAAAGGGCAGAGCAAAGAAACGAAAATAACTAAACCAATATTAATATTACAAATTACAACCAAATAATGCTTATTATAATTTCTAATAATCGTTATTTTTATATCTTATTTTAAACGATAATAACAGTTCTACAATTAATAAAAATCCTTTCAATCATATTCCCATAATTTTGATCTATAAAAATTTCATCATCATTCCTAAACTCATAATTATTTTTCTTTCTTTCTTTTTTTTCCTTTTCTTTAAAGAAGCTTTTATCTAATAATTATTGTTAGTATTACTTTATAATATAATTTATTCTTGAAGTCTATGACGAATTAATGGCGATTGTGAGAAAGTATATGTCAGTTTTATTTATAACTGATAAGTATTTTTGTAAGCATGAAGCTATATGGCCTCTTAAATTCCAAGAAAGGGAGAAGGGAAAAGAAAAAAAAAACGTTTTCCATATTTATTCTAATATTATATTGGCTCATGTACAGCCACTCAAATTTTGTCCTTTCAATTTAGAATATAAATTTTTGTTTTTATTTATTTTATTTTATTGGGGATATACTGAAAGTCAAATGTAATAGTTACATCACATATACTAATTTATAAAATTGTATAATAGTGTGATTTCATGCATTTATATTTAAATTAGACATAATTAGGGGTCTGTAAGTATGAGTATATACATTATCATATGTGTATGCATAAGTGTCGATATTTTAAGTTTTAATTTTGCATAATCAAAATTGGATTGAATTGAATCAAAATAAGCATATAATAAGACATAAGATTCACATTAAAATGAATAAAAAAAATAGTAGAATGTAAAAAAAAAAAAAGATAATCTAGAAACCGCATTAAATATAGCCATATCAAAAACCACTCAAAAAAACAAAACGAAAACCACCATAATATCAGAAATAACCCGGAAGAATTTATAAAATAGGAAACGAATGATTGTAACAACGCATTAAATCTAAATAAAAATTCGATCACTCTGAAAATTCTCGGGGATTTCATTGTGATATTAACATTATCAATATTTGTTTTCAAATAAGAATATGAAACTGGAATCAAAACCCACTATAGACCTCACTTAGTTCTTAGTTCAAAATGAAAGTGGCTATATGTTTAGATGAAACATAAATCTGACGCAAAAACAACGAGAATGATTCTCACTAAACTGATTTATATGTAAATCGATATAACGCACATGCGTACTTATATTCTTCATTTGTACAACAAAAATAGTCTCTTAGCCCAAAAAGAAACGAAATGCAGACCCGACATACTTTCCGGAAGTGTTTAATAGTTTCATTCATCGGTAATGCACTGCTGTCTAAAAGTACTGGTCATTAATGCAAACATTATATTAAAGCAATAGCATATACAAGTGCTATTAGATTTCGAAATATCGTAAGTAGAAAATAAAACATCATTGAATTTACTTAAGGGAAATATTCATTCATTTTTAACTGATGTTATTAAGCATTAAACTTTTGGATATATCTTTTCCCACAATTTTTATTTTATGTTCTAAAAGAAAAAACACTGAACAACTTTTAGAAATTTCATGTCATATTCTGGGTTTTAAGGTAAAATTATAGCTTCACTCCATTTTGCTGGTTATATTTTTAAGTATTCTCGTTACTTACAATTTCACGAAAAATATTTCTTAAACAAGGTTAATGAAAATTAAAGAATCTATTATGCTACAGCAACGTTTAAATAACTGTATATGTGACCAGTTCCGAAGAAACTCGGCTTATGCCTAAAACGCAATATGCGAGAAAAACGTGTTTGAAGTTTGGGAACACTGTTTTATCATTTCCAGCAGCCATTATGTTGTTTTTTACTTTTGTACAGTGTTACCGCTAGTACAGGAGTTATCCGGGAACTGAGAGCGTGAGGAATTATGTGAAAATAGAGGGACAGGACGTGATCACGGAAGAAGACGTCAGAGTAGCAGTAGAGGGGGTGAACGTCGAGGTCGAGGTCGAGGTCGCTCTTAAAGTGATTACCATAAGAATGAAGCAATTTTTCGATTTCCCATTTATTTTTTGATGTATTTTAAGTAAATTTTTATGTAATCTCGTATTAATTGTTCGATCTATTTTTTATCAATTGTGTCCTCATTTTTGTACAGGTTATTTGCCAGTACGTCTCATTTTAGTAAAGCTTAAAATTGTAAATAACAATCAAATAATTTTTCAGGTACTTTTCAATTCATTTTCTGATGTATTTTTTGTAAATCGTGCTGGCATTTTTTGTAAGAGTTATTAGAAGTAGATGTCTTTATTCTTGTACAGCTTGAAAGTGTAAATATAAGAATTAGATAATTTTTCGTGTACTTTTTGTCAATTTTTTCATGTATTATTCACATTTCATAATTCGTGTATTTTTTGTAATAAATATTGGTAGTAGTGTGTATCATTCTTGTAAAAGATGAAATATTTTTCGTTCCGACAGCACCATGTCACAAAAAACAGTTCATCATAAAAGAAAAGGAGGTTTAAAAAAATCTTAAATGTGTGTAATCTGTTAATTATTGAAAAAGAGCGAATTTTCAACTATTTTGCATACGACAGGGGTGAATAAAAATGGCTATATCGTCGCTTATAATTATTATTTTTAATTTCTACCAACGGCACGTCATAAAGGAAGGTTTGAAGACACGGAAACCGTCGAAATCCAAAAATTGACTTTTTAGGCATAAGCCGGGTTTCTTCGGAGCCGGCCATATATATAGATAAAAATATATGTAAATGTATGTATGCATGTGTGTGTGCGCGCGTGCAAACACACACACAAATATATATATATATATATATATATATATATATATATATATACATTAAATTAAAATATTCGCTAACAATCACGTGGAAGGCAATGGCAAATCACCACTTACAAAATCATATGCGCGCTAGGTAGTACACAGCAGACCTACTCGTACACGGGACTGCACATGTAGCGCGATATCAAGCGGCTACTATCAGTTCCGAATGTAGTCTTGCGTGTGTACACCTGCGTTGCATATAATAATTTCCTGGTACGCAACCTATATCTGTACAGCTAAAAAGAAATGTACGAATAGGTTGCCCACCAACCAAATGGTTGAGGAGATAATCATGATGATATATACACACATATATACATATATACATACTAGGGGATTGGTCCCGTTGGCCGCTTCCCTGACCGTTCCTCCGGACTTTAAATTGTTTTACATTGTAAATCTTCGAATTTTTTACTTAGAAATTCCACTAAACTGTTCATGTCCATTTAATTTTTAAATTTTAGGGGTCCCATATTTTTCCTATATTCTAGCGATTCTAATAAATTATTTAAAAAATGGAATGATTCCCCAACTTACTTGCGTGTATTTTCCCAAATTTTGATCCCTAAATATCAAAATTTTTTGAATTTTATATTTTTCCTGTATTCTGGAGACCTTAGTATGCAGATTAAAAAGAAAATCAGTACCGTAACTCATACGGAACTGGCTGTGGAATTTTTTAATTTTTTTTTTTAACTCGATTTTCACATTTTTCAAAATTTGGGCCATTTAATTTATAATTTTGGGCGTTTCGTATTTTTCCTATATCTTAGCAACTGAAATACATAATTTTAAAAAAAAGATTGACTTTTCAGCTACCATGGAAAGAGATGTGGAATTTTTTTTGGTTTCCAGTCTTACCGCTTTAAGTGTGTATTTTCCCAAATTTTGATCCCTAAAAATATCAAATTTTTTCAAATTTTATGTTTTTCCTGTATTATAGAGAGACCTTAGTGCGCAGGTTAAAAAGAAAAGCAGTATCGTAACTCATATAGAACCAAAACATTTTTTTCTTAAAACTTAATTTTCACATTTTTCAAAATTTGGGCCCGTTAATTTTAAAATTTTGATTGCTTTATAATTTTGTTATAATCCCACGAAGAAAATACGTCGATTGAAAAAAAAATTAACCATCTATCTAGTACAACGAACGGGCTGTACGATTTTTTTTTTTTTTTTTTATTATCATGATTACGATTGTAATCGAACGTAGTCTACGTAAAACTAATGATTAAATTAGTAATCATTAATCAAGATTACTGAATATAATCATTTAATTACGATCAGAACCATAAAATATGATTGTAATCATGTATCTGATTACTAATTCTTCCTCAATAGTGTACTCAGGATAAACCGACAGAGAGGAGAGGTTAGTCACCGATTAAAACATTGTTACAAAAGATATTAATGTCTATAATAATATAAATTATATTTAATAGGGGATTTTTTTTTTTTAAAATATCGAAAGTAATATTGCTGCCTTTTTAAATAATGTTACAAAACTTTTTGAGAATCGTAATGGAAAGTTCAACACATCTGCTCCCTGGAGTACGCTACTATTATCGCTTATAAGATGTTTGACATTGCTAGTATACGGGGTCCCACACAATAAAATAGAGGTAAAAATGAAGTAAAACATTTTTGTATGATTGCAAATATGAAGGAAGTTCGCAATGATGTTAACCCGTTACCGTTGGGGCGTTTGCAAGTATGCATTATTAAAATACAAAGAACTGTCAATTGGAATGAACTTGTTAAAAAGACCCGCTGGCATCCGCCCAATTGAAAAACCCAAAAATACTAAAGACAGCAAACGGCTGCGTTGTGCACGTGGAAAAGCAAAAGCTTATAATCGCGTAAGTCGTCTTTTACGCATTAGAAAGCATTTCATATTTATATATTGCATCTCATTATTTTTTTCCGCCACCTTTAGGAAACGTTTTCCGAGTTCTCTGTTTTTTGTCTATACCGTACAAGTGTAATAAAGTAAATTATCGCATGATTATTAATTTAAAAAAGGTACGTGAGAAGACTTTATTTTTATCATACCACTATTGAATTAAGCAAGAACTACTCATTTGCACTAGATATGTCATTATTTGAATAATAACCACAAATAAATTATTATTTCCTAATCATTACTCATAAACACAACTTTTTGTTTGTTGTTCGAAAATTTTACTTTTATTCATCATTCATCGTAAACGTCCAAATGATATACAACGCTAATGATGTAAATTTATCAGTTTGTACTGTAAGCATCACAAGTTTCTTAAAACCCGAACAAAATACGTACGACATCCGCTCTTGATCAAAGAAATACTGTTAAAACTGTAAAGCGGACTACAAAATTTGAAATCGTTCTTTTCTATTTAGTCTGTTCACTGCGTTCTATTTAACGTTCCCGCCGTTATTTTATTTGTTGTCTCTCACTTCAAACAATTTTGATCACCAAGTTATAAAATGGGAATGACTATAATAAAAATAATCGTGTCTTAATGATGAGCGCTAAGCGAGTATTTCACAAGGTGGCCACTGTCTGGGAAACCGAAAAGTGAGGGAAATGTTAAGTAATTTTTTTGTAGTATATCAAATCTCTTTGATTAAAGAATTTATAAAATAAGCATCTTTAAAATTTTGTATATACAGTAGGTCAAAAAAGTATCCGCATGCCACCCAAAAACGCAGTAGAACGTAACTGGTAAGGATGAAGATAGAGAAAGAGGATGTGTATGAAAGAGAATCACCTAAAACGCATATCTGTGCTACATGTTTACCATTCAGAGCGGCGCAGATAGAAAATGCCGGGAAAAACGGAAAAAAAAATATTTGTACACGCATGAATTTGTGACTAATGTGTGTACGATAAGATGACGGACATACGGTTTAATGAATGATATGTAGGCTTGTGCAGTATGCGTAATTGACAATAAAAGTAAGTTCAGTACTATAAAGTGTGAAAGATGACATCATCAAAAAATACCAAGATAACTGTAGCAGTACGTGCGTGAGTTATATAACACTCCATGAAAGTGATTTCAGTTACCGCAAAACTTCCGAAGAAGTAAGTTTCATATTTTCTGCAGTTTGACGTATTATTAAACGGTTTGCAACAACGAGGAAAATCGAAAACGAGTCGCAAGGCGGCAGATTTCCTAAGGTAGATCAGAGAACAAAACGAGCTATTATCCGTCAAGCGCTCAAAAGTTCATTTCTAAGCGTTCCAAAGCTAGCCGCTAAATTTGCAGTATTGTCTAAAATCATAGAAATGTACTCAATTCCGCTAATATTCACGGTAGATCTCCAAAGAAGAAATCATTCATTTCAAAAACTGACCACCAAAAACATTTAGCCTTCGCGAAGGTACATGTCACCAAACAGATAACATATTGGCACTCAGTGATCTTTTCCGACGAAAACAAATTTAACTTATTTAACTCATATGATCGATCAACGCGCTACGTATGATGCAAATCAATAGCAAGTTCCAAGCCAATCACTTAAGAGCTACCATAAAACATGAAGGAGGGAACTGTAGGGTGTGACAGGTGCATGGCGGCTAGTGGGGTCAGAAATGTCGCATTCATTGACAAAAAAATTAAAAAGACACATTAATTCGAGTTATTGCGTGGTAATTTGAAAGGAAGCACACGTAAATTAGGTTTGAAGAAGTAATTTGTCTTTCAGCCAGACAACGACCCCAAACATACACCGTGATGTTAACTTGTGAATGGCTACTTTATAATGCCCCCGCCACATACCTCTGTAGTCTTCTGATCTGAACATTATTGAAAATTTGTAGAATCGACTTGATGTCAAAGTGCGTACATGGAAAATTTTCAATACTCAGGATTTAAAACGGGCTTTACAAGTTACATGGGCGGATATTTCTCCCGATTTTACACGACACCTGGTGAATTTCATGCCCCGACGATTACAAGTTGTTATCGACACGAATGACATGCATACCAAGTTTTTTTTTTTTTTTTTTTTTTTTGGTTACCGGGAAGTATACTTTATTAGTCAAGTCGGGGACGTACAAATACGTTTATAAGCGCCTTTTTCACTTTTTTGTATAACTTAAAGTTGTGATTTGTTTGTTTTGTCGGAATATATATTTTTTTACCGCAGTGCTTCTCTTTTTCCTGTACGCAGCAAGTTCTAGCGTAATACATTACCTTCAATCCGTTGCACATTTTTTTTGGTGGTGTGCAAATAATTTTTGACCCACCGTATATGTGCTAATAATGAATAGAAATTTTCTTAGTACTATGCCCTCCCAAAAAAAATAAAACATATATATAAATTTAATAAAAATAACATTCCACGCCACATTTTACGCTTTGTTTGGCATTTTTTTCTCTTTCTTTCTTTTTTTCTAGTTAATAGAGCATAATTCGATATATCTATTTTGTGATTAGCGGGGAAAATTGTACATAGTAAATGTTCCATAAAATGTTGAACGCTATTCACCAGCTCATTATTGAGGAAATATAAATATTACTCTTGAACCAATTTCCCAACTTTATACAGTGCAGGAAGGAATAGCATTTAAAGTTAGTCTATGCGTACTATCATTTAAAAATGTTTATAGCAAAAATTAAAAAAATCAAAAAAAAAAAAAAAAACGACCTCAAGCCATAGGAATGTTTAATACGGATTTTAATTGTTGTTGTAATTTGATTTTTTTTTACTTTTTAATTCGATTTTATTAAATTTTTAGAATCAATTTGAAAGCCGATATGTTTTTTTAAAATTATTTTACTTTCTTAAATTTCTCCAAGAGCATATATAAATAATAACGGCGATAATGGATTTTTCTGTTTCATTAACTTTTTTATATGAAATTATTCCCCCATCGTCTCTGCGAATACTCGCGCATTTACATTTTTCCGATAATTAATAGAACTTTGTGATTTCAAAGTGCGCTGAACATAAATTTATGTTTTAAAGAGTCAAGTACTTTAAAATAGTCAACAAGAGCTAAACATATTTTTTGATATTCTATTAATTTCTATTGTAAGAAACAAATAAGTATGATTTTAAATTATTTAAAATTTCTTTCGCTATCATTTTTGACAATATTTTTAAAATTGTGATAATTAAACTTCATGGGTCCATATTTTATTTTTATTATCTTTTCATGTAGCAGATTGTACCCGACTTTTTCCATTTAAATGGAATTTTCTACTCTTCCAGAATTATGTTAATTTAGTGAAATTTTTAATTAGATAGGTCCTTTTGAGTTTTAATTATTCATTTTTTATTCCATCGGTTCCTAGTTATTCAATTCTTGGCTGATCATCGCTTCTTTCTATTTCTATACACTAGATTCCTGATCTGCACCTGGATTTTCTATTTAAAATATATCTAAATCGTTCTCGCCATACAGTTTTGTATAATAGAGTAGTAATTTCATTTAACTTTCTTCGACAGTTAATGGTGATCAATTTTTTCAATAGGTTTAGTTTTTCGTATTCTTTTAATAGTTTTTAATACTCATTGAACAAATTTTTTTTCTTTTTCTGTTAAATATTCCGTTATTTTTTTATGAGTTTAGACAAGATATTTAGTTATTTGATTTATTTTTTACTTTTTTTAAATTCCTCTTTATTAATTATTAATATGTTCATGAGAAGATTTGACGGGGGTTGCTTTTCACCTAATTGTAAGACTCTTTTGCATTCTCCAACTTTATTTATATTATTACCCTTCTATAATAATTATTCGGTATTACCCATATTCTGAATATCATCATATCTTAATAATTATTTCATGTTCGTAATATGTACTACTGTCTTTATTTATATTTATTCTTTTTTGACATTAGTAAGCATCAATATGAAAGAATATTTTGCATGCAACTGAATTATGTTGTGAATGTTTTGAGTTACATTAAAATACGTTACTTTTTATTTTCATCTATTAATGTTAGAATATCGTCAGTTTGGCTTTTATAATTCTGGAAATTCAAATCTATTCTTTTCTTCTCTTTTTCAGTAAAATATTTATTGTATTTTTATATTCTACATAGAAGTTTATTCATTTCTCCCCTCTTTCATTTCTCTTGCGTCGTCAAAATGTGTTTTTGTTCTTTTTCATTACTTTATCCAAACTGGATATTAAAGTGTCCCATAATTACTATATAATGTTTCAGATCACTTTTACTGTTATTTAAAATATTCAAGATCGTATTTTTTGCCTAAAACTGTCGTAAAAGCGGTGTACTTACATTGTAGTTAAATACTGACGTTTCTTATTTAATTTGTGGCTGCGGCTTCTCTATTCTAAATACCCCCTTAAATTTTATTAAATTACCCCTCCAATATCTATTACGTCTTTCTGCTTAGATTTGTTATCCATATAGCACAGTTCATTATTCTCATTAGTACTAAGACATGAATTCAAAATCTCCGAAAAATTTAGTACATCAGTTTTGATTCTTTAAGCGCATTTTTCAAGTCAATTAAGTTTTCGCTACATTTTAATGATTTTACATTTAAATCGGTAATATTTTATAATTCTTAACTTTTACCCTTCCATTTCTTACAGTTCTTAAAAATTTACTTGTTTATTGTTTATTTTTCTATTATTAGTATTATCAGTAATCCTATTTAAGTACTGAGATTTTAATTAGTGGTTGTACTTGTCATTGTAGGCTAGATTTTATTCGATAAAGTTAGCTCAGCTGTTCTTTACGAGTGCCTGTATTAAAACAGTTTACGAATTAGTTTAATGACGGCTGTTTTGTTGCAGCTATTTCGTTGCCATTGATCCGTTATCACACCCCTATCTCGATGAAACGGTTGTTTCGTGTTCTTAATTTCTGTTTCTACCGATTCATCGATAAGCCGAATAGCCGCAATCGCGCTAATCAGAGATACTTCTGTTCTATTCTGGTCAGTTACTCTTAATATACTTTTCCCTCTCTAAAACTAACGTATATTGCCTTAGCCCATGTTTGCTTCGCCAGAATTGATAATTGCCATGTTCGCTTTGTAATGTTTTAAATGATATAAGATCTGCATGCAAACTATCTCTTTATCAATTGGGTTTTGTGTAGCAGCAGCATTAACATATGTATTGTCCACTTATTGAACAAAAATACAACAGCGGTAATCTCTTTGTAGATCAGTTTACATAAAAGCTTTTTCTAATCAGTTCATCTTTTTTGTCTTTACCATTCTATTTTATTATTATCGCCCACTGTATTCCCAGGCAAACGATGTGCTCTGCTTTTATATCAGTAACATTCAAATCCACTTTTAGCTTTTCAACTGTTTTACATACTTTCTTCTTCAAAGACTACAAAACAACGCGAATGGTTAAGTATCTCTTAAATATTGTTAAATTTTATATTATTCGCCTTGAATCTTTTTCCATATTCTGATAAGACTATTTAGATCTTTGCTTCGCAGTTCATTTTATTTTTTTAATTTTACTATTTCGACATTAATACTCATTATTTTTATGTTGGTTTCCGTAATACCACTTTGATACTCAGTGTGCTATCACAAGATTTATTGTTTTTTTCCAAAAATGTATTGTTCATAATTATATTAAGCGATATATAAGTAATATAACTCAAATTATTTTAAAACTTATTAAACGTATGAATATATTAAATACATACTACCCAGTAATTCAATATGAAATATTACATTTCGAGATAACACGAGTATTATTATCATTTATCTCGGTTATCATTATAAATTGCATTATTATTGCTAAACACTTTCCTTACAATTCTTTTTCTCTTTCCCCCATTTATCATTGTTAACCGTTATCTGTCCTCTTCGCATAAGTTTAAATTTCGAAGTCTGCTAAATTCCCAATATTCTATTTCGGACTTGCATCTAAAGAACTTTAATTATTCCCCTTTTTTCTACTTAAAGATCCATACGGCAACCAGCTCTATAAACAATACCGCACACGTCTTTTGAAATTTACTTCAAATGCCTCTTATTTGCTATATTCTCTCCACTTCATTAAACCATTATTCTTCCATCTATTCTGAAATCTTTCCACTTGTTATTCCCTTTAGTATCTTAAGTCATATCTTTGTTTTCCTTATATTTATTTCCACTTTCTTTCAATGGCTTTGATATTACATCTTATGCGCGTGCTCTTCTGAAGAACTATAACAACAGTAAGTTTCTCACTACTTTTTTTCTACTCCTTATACGAGTTTAATCCCCCATAAAAACTTTCTTCAGAAAAGTTACATTAGTCATACAAAATAGTCTCTTATCTCAGCCAATCATTTTCAACTTCGTCTGCATTTATTTCCTAATTTTACTTCAACTTCAGTCCGTTTTTATCTTTAAAATATTCATAAGCTTGTTCTGATTTACTCTACAGAACGATTTTCTAGATATATACACAAAAGTTTAATGAATTTTCCATATCTTCGCACACTTTTAATCTACGGTTCTCATCAATCATATCACATTTCTCGATCTACATTTGATAAAATGGTATTACTGATCTTTGATATTCTCTTTTATTCCCTTTCATAGTCTTTCATTTAATGTTTTCAACACTACTTTTACTGTGAGATTAATAAAACTACACAATCTATATTTCTCAGTCTGCCGAGGTCCTGACGAAAACTTACATTACAATGATTTAAGCGATAACAATTTAACTTGTATAACTCTTCAAACTCTAAAATACAAAAATGATCCTTATTAATCAGGTTCACAACCTTGTACATTTCAAGATTGTTAACAGTGAAATCAATAATTTTTGCCAATTTATTTCTTATCTTTCGATGAAGAACTCATGATCGGTTCTAAACAGCAAAAGACACAGAATTATACTTTGCAAATAATAGTAGGTATACAGGAGAAAAAAAAAACTGTTTATTCATCACTAACAAAATTTGAATGATTTATGAAATTATCTTAAATTCTCCCTAAAAACATAATCTGCGAAGTATAATATATCACCATCACTTTTTTTTATCTTCGAAGAATATCGAAGAACAATCAACAATTTTCTCCTTGTTATATATATCCATTAATACACAGCAGATACAAAAACGTTTCATTTTCCATTTACAGCGGATTATTTCTGAACAGATCTAACGCTCTTTTCTTATCTCTTTTTCAATCAATTCGTTACAATCTCGAAATCTTAACGTTTATTTCAAAATGTTCAAGTATATAATTAAAAATTTTAAATCATTAACTTTAACATCAACATTTGCTCTGTAAGGGTTAAATGACTTCAATTAAAATCAATATAACTAGCAATTAAAGTAAATAAAAAATCTCAGATTTACTTAAACTTCTATCATGATTCACGACCATCATCATTTACTGCGGTATCAACCATTATTTAAACAGCAACGTTTAATATAAATTCTTTTCTCTCTATTATTTCTCGTTTGTCGGAACCAGTTTTTTCGCCTTCAATCCTTATTCACTTTACATTACATCAGCCTACTATTTTTTACTACACAAAGCATCAAAAATAAACTTTAATTTGCTGCTTCGATATCTAACCTTTTAAGCAAATAGTTTTTTTCTTATAAAAGTTATAAATTCTTTCCTTTTCGTAACTATTTTATATTATTTTGCGAATAAATAAGTTTTTGTTGATGTTTCGTTTTGAGCATTTTCGTTGTGACAACCAAAAATCATCTCAACGTCATTTCCACGTAGTTCATGAAAATACAATAAAACCGTAAACATGTCAAAATGTTAAAAACCATTACCTTTTCGACAACACCGTCTTTGAAACCTGGTTTACACATAGCTGAATCGAGTGCTTCTCCTAGATATCCCATAATCACGTTTGTATCAAATGACTTACATAAACCAACAGCAAACATTAGTTCAGCTACCTGAAAACATATTTTTAAATATTACTAATACTCGTGAGGTAAATACTTAATATTCTACTTCTATACGAAATATTTCTTATTTTTCAACAGTTTCGCAATTTGTATTATTCTATTGTTTTATATATATGAGAATAAACTTCTCCTTACTTCTGAAATTGGTAAATCAATTTCCACCACATCTACATCATCTGAAACAGGTTGTTGAAAGATGGTATCCAAAAGTAGAATACCATTATAATCGCCGCGCAGACCGATACATTCGCCATTATTTAGCAATATCTTATTATTCATAGAAATTCCATCGATCTGAGATAACAAGCCTTTGTCTGTAATCATTTTCACATTCAAGTTACATAATATATTAACACTGTACAAAAGCAATCACAAAACTAGAACGCAACTAGTATTTGTAATACAAGACACATATGGTATTCCTAAATCTGGAAATTATCATTATTACTAAGTGTACTTCGATACATTCCATGCAAACAAATTTTCATTTAAAAGTTCAAATTTAACAACAAAGATAAAATACCTGAACCGTTAAATTCGTACGAAGCTTTATGCAACAGTGAACTTGAATTAACATCAATAACTAGTATTTCATTCTTTTTAGTTATAACAAGAAATGTATTTAAGTTAGCATGATATATAACTTTGGAGCAGTCTGTATTAAAATTATAACAACGAACGTCTTCGAGAATAGAAAAAAAATCAGCCATGTTTATTAATTTTTATTGAATAAAACATCACGAAGACACAAAATTAACCAACAATCACACTTCTAAATTTTTCAACATTATTATAATTTACCAAACAATTGTATAAAACAAGCAAAGCCAAACCACAGCTCGGTGTAATCAGTGTGTTACTACAGGTACACAAAAATTAATTCACATATGATATTAATCGCAAATAAATGTAGTAGTGACTATAATTAAATATACTGAAAATTCTGTACGTACAAAATTATTAAACTTTTATGTAATTTACTAAAATAAATTTCATTCTTTCGTTAAAATAAAGTAATATTTTTTAATTTAATAATATACATTTTTTTAAATTTTCCAAATAATAAATTTAATTAATTAACATTAATATATTTATAAATAAAATACTTAAATTTAGAAGAAAAAAAAACTAAAATTCTAGCATTCATTAAAAATTTAAATACATTGACTATGAGCGCGAATCAATATGATACCGAAAATAGCCAGAATTTATGAGGTGTATCTCTAGCTTTAACGAATCAAAACAATAATGCTAAACCGAAAGTGCCATCCGCGCGAGTGAATTTGCAATGTGACATGATCAGATTGTGTTTTTTATCGTGTCTACGCCAGCGGAGGTTAGTTATGTTTCATAAGCCGGTGTGCTGTTTTGTTTGTAATTAGCAACGGTGTCTAATGAAATAGTTCAAATTTATTATTATGCAAAATACACCCCTTGAAAATGCGACTACCGCAAATTGCCTAGTCAAATTATTACAAAATGTACTGGAACACTTTTTACGTAAGTTTAAACAGTATCGATGTAATATAATGTCGAAACTATATAGAATGCCTAGAAATAAAATAAAATTAATCGGCATTTTCTGAAATTTGATATTTTGAAACCAAAGTTACAGTGTTAATTATTCAACATTTTGTTCGAGTTGCTGATTAAACATATAAATTAATATCATTCAGTAATAACATTACAAATTCACTATAGCTTAAAAGAAAGTTGTATATGTAATTTACTAATGCATAAATAAGTCGAAAAATTCAAATAGATTGTAGATTACTAATTATTTCTAACATGTCTGATATTTTTCATATTCTAAAATTGTATCCCATAATAACATTATTTTAGTAATAAACGAAACATCTAAAGTAATATTAAATAAGCTTGTTAAATTATAAGAAATGGCTGCTAATTACATCGAACCATTGTAAAATGAAAACATTAAAAATTATATAACAAGGAAATTTAGTATTAGTTAAATATTGTTAAAAATTTTTATTGTATGTAAATTATTCTTCTTTGTCGTAGTTCGGTTCCAAATGTCGTGACTTTTCCTGTAGCCCCATGAACGATGTTTCGCCGCGCATCACGATCCTCTGCTGTGTTCAGTAAAATGATACACTCATCACAAAAAAAATTGTTACATCTTCACTTGGTTCCTTTTTTTTTACACATACAGCATTAGCGGTAGAAAATTTCAATTTTTGACATGTCTATTAATACGTTTATTAGTATAGTTTATTATTTAAAATATTGTATTAATGAAAATCAAAGTTACTTTAAATAGATGTAAGATTTTGCAATTATAATAAATACTATTTTCTTAATTAAAATTATGAGGTAATGATTATTTGCTACAAAGCAGCAAACTTGCGTAAAATGTTTTTTTGTTTTGTTTTATGTGTGTATTTGTTATTCTAAGAAAGGATTTATGATTTAATAGTGTTCCTAAGAAAAGTATGCCGTTTATTTCAAAACATAACGCGAAAAGATGATATGAAACATTATATGATAATTCAGAAGCGCATTCTTTATGAATGAAATAATGCCTACCGAAAAACCTTTTGGTAAGTTTGTACGAGGTTACAATATATATTTATAAAGTTATGCCATAATTTCATACATAAATTTTCTAGAGTAATCTAAAATGAACAGTAATTGCGAATTATGATTATAATACATTGAATTCTTGCAATAATCATTATTTAGATTTGCGCATTGCCTCTTTAGAAGGAACAAATAATTGTTCTGATTATTATGAAGGGAAGTATATGAATGTATGTTTCCTTTAAAAACTTTGAAGTATAAAAAACTGTTTATTACACGTTTATTTTTAGTTAACGTTATGAATCATAGTATTAGTGCTTGATATTTCAATAATGAGTTTAGAAAATTTTAAGATTACGTTATTACCGAAAATGACATTGTGCTATAAGTTTTATGTAAATACATAGATTATTTTTCCAAAGGATTAGAAATATGGAATTTATAAATTCAATGGTAATGGTTCATCTTTACATTTTTAATTTACAATGTACATACTAAGGAAGATTCTGTAATGTGCCTAAAATTGTATATGGGAGAAAATTGATCGAAATTTGTCCGTTCAGAAATTCGATCTTTGAAAACTGAAAAACATGTTAGTACATTGTTTAATGACATTTAATTTATTGCGCGAATATAATTAGTAATTGTTATTGTTCTTACTTATGTTATCTGCTAAATGTTTAGTTGAGATGTCACTGTGAACATTGGAAAGACAATAACAGAGATCATAAATATAAGAACACTAAAGGTACTGGGTACAAATGCGCGATTAATTTCTGCTTCCCACGGTACATATACACACACACACACACACACATATATATATATATATATATATACAGGATGATTATAATTAAAGTTTAAGTTTCAAAACGCTATAAAAAAAAACCACTGATATCACAATGACATCAAATTTGAACGGAATATTATTGAAAATAGGGGAAAGCGTATGGCATAAGAAAAAATAGTTTCAAATTTTAGCAATAGATGGCGTTGTAAGCGTTATAATTTAAAAGGGTTCAATTACAAATGACAAATGAATCGTAAAACAACGGCTAAGGTGTAAATTACACGTTAAACCAACTGTACTGTTCTGTGTGCATGACTGTACAGGTGTGATAATGTTAGGTACGTAAGCCCATCCACCACGGCAAGGTCATATCACATGGGATGGGAAAAATTGGTTTTTAATTGTCCTGAGGCCAAAAACCGCATAAAAAACATCCATAAAATCGGTTTTTAAATTTCGCGAGACTGGCATAAAACACGTTCAATATGCTGTTCACCGTTTTCTGCAACAAGTTGAAATCAAGAAACAGCATGTTCCAAAACTGATCGAAATGTCTCTGGGGTGACATTCAGAATGTGTTGCGCAATGCGTGCCTTCAATTCAGCTAAGTTTGCAATCGGAGTACTGAACACAATATCTCTTAGATAGCCCCACAGCCAGAATTCACACGGATTAAGATCGGGTGATCGGGACGGCCAGACCGTAGGAAAATGATGACTGATAATTCTAGCATTCTTGAAATGCCGCTTCAGTAGCTGCTTTACTGGATTTGCAATATGCGGAGGAGCGCCGTCTTGCATAAAAACGACCCCGCTGTTGAAGAGCTGGAATGACGTGGTTGCTCAAAAGACACTCATAGCGCTTACCAGCGACGATACAGGTAAAAGGACCGAAAGCACTCATCTCCTCGAAAAAATATGGCCCCCTATGATAAATGATTCCATAAACCCGCACCATGCAGTGACCTTTACAGGATGAAGTGATGCTGGTCGATTTGGGAGTCGATTTTCTGTTGCCCATATTTGGCAATTCTGTGTATTGACATATTCTTACAAATGGAAATAGGTTTCATCTGTCCACAAAATTTTCCACGGCCATTCATTGTCCACTTCTATGCGAGCAAGAAATTCTAAAGCAAAAGTCTCTCTTGCTGGCAGGTTAATAGGAAGCAACTGCTGCACATGGCTAATTTTGTATGGATAGCAATGCAGGATGTTTCGTAGAATTTTATGTACCATGTTTACAGGCCTGTCCAATGTTCGGGCAATTCCCCGTGCACTGCACAGTTGAGCACCACCGCTCGACTCCTGCACTACTGTGGCCACTTCTTCAACTAACAACGAATCAATTCTTTTCCTCCCTCTACCAGATTGCACATCAAAAGAACAACCTGTCTTTTCGAATTTCTAAATCATTTTCTCCAGACCCCAGCAATCATCGAGCAAACGCTCTATATACCAATAGTAAGTGTGAAACAGATTTTTTTGGGGATGTTTAATAATGGTATACGTCCTTTTGAAACATTAAACCCTTATAAGAAATCAAACTTCAAGCGATATAGAATATTTGAAATTCATCGCTGATAAATCAAAAATGGTCAGTTATAATTGGGTACATTATTTGCATGGAATTTAGTTTGAAAAGAAATATGGCTCAACCAAAAGTGTCAGAGTTATGAAAAGGAATTTAAAAAAATATATAGAGTGCATAAATATAGAAACTTCTAAGCTAGTTGACGAATATGAAGAAATCGATGGGAACAAATTTTTTGCTACAGTAATGATCTTTCTTGTGAAACGTATTTGCATAATACATAATGTACTAGGAAGTTGTTTAGTGGCAATGTTGGGCAGATGGATAAATTTGGCTTGAAGTATTCTTTCTCGTGACAATATTAAGTTGTAGAGGAATGCTAATGTCGGTTCTAATAACTGCAAATAAAACTATTACTATAGTAACAGACCATTATCCTTTTTTTTTAAATTTATTACAGATATTTCCTTCGGTCGTCATAGATGAAATGGATCAATGAATATAATAACAGGTGATAGTAATTCCACATTCTTCAGTGTGCATACAGGTGTCTCTGGAAAGCTGAGAGTGACATTTCATACAATGAAAGAGATAATATTTATGATCAAATAAAGAAAATTATAAATGCTAAAAATTCAGAAACCATCAAAAATAGTTTTGATTATATTATAAAAACATTTAATAGCTATGTACATGTTACAAAATATATTAGTAATTTATATACAGAAAGACAAAAATGGTACATATGTTTTAGTTGTGGAAGTCTTGTTAGGGACTGCAATATTAACAGTACCATTGAACAAGCAATATATATATTGTTATATATTCTGTTTATTCAGGTCCCTCGTTATGGGCTCTCGTCCCACTTTTCTTGGCCAATGTTATGATTTTCTGCTACTCAGGTCTCTGTTTCTGGGAAGCTAATAAAACGTCTTCTCGACTTTCTCCCGACTTCCGTAAAATGTCACGAATTCTTTCGATTCGGGTGCCTCTATTCTGGGAGCCAATGTAATGAATCCTCTCTGGATAGCTCCTATTGAGTCTCTGGTCGCGGCGTCCCTTGAGATGCTTCTGCTTCTCTTTTACTTGGGATTCTCATCCGCGACTTAAAGAAAGAATAAACACCTAACCGACTACCAACAAGCGTTAGGCTTTTTCGATATTACACGCGCATGGGGCGCGAGTGATGAAAGAAAAAAAAACCAACTCCTCTCGCGGAGTACCACCATGGACACGAACCCGAGTGTTCCTATACTTCGGCCGCTAATTATTAGAGAACCCAATTTTTAAAAAAAAAAAGTACGGCAAAAAAAAAATAAATAAATCGCTGGCTAACTGCAGTGACTAGCCGCATATTAAAATAATTCCAATCGCAAAATAAAGAAAAATACCGTTTCCGAACGATGTACGGATAGCGACTCCACAACATCGGTGCTTTTTTCCAACAATGCTTTGACGGAGCAACAAACAACCAAAACGCTGATAGAAAAATAGGAAAAAAAAACAAACGACTAGCGGCGACAACGATCTTGTCGTTCGAACGATTTTGACTAGAGTATATCTTTTCAATAAAAGTAATTCTTAATCGGCGATAAGAGCATCTATTGTTTCGCCGAATTATTCTCCGATAACAGACAAATCGTAAAATACCTTTGCCGCTCGGCGTGTTACCCCACGCGACACACGGTGTACGTTGCGTGCACGGTACCTGAACCACTCTGGCTAATATATAGTTCTGCAAGCCGAACTAGACGCAATTTTTCGGAATTAATATACACACTCGGACACAAACCACACCCATCATCTCCGAATATCGGAAATTTACCGGATTCTATCACACGGCTCAATCGCGAACACACACCCATGCACACTAACACAAGCAGTGCAACGAACTTTACGAGCCTGATAAAATCCGATACCGATATTCGGCACGTGTATTCTAATTCCTTCTATAAATTAACCGAAAGATAGCACCGCATAAATATACGACGCAACAAAACAAATAATTTTGAATTTTGAAACTTAGTTACGCCAGTTTGTATCAATATACGAGGCGTGTTTTTTAAGCAAGTACCGTTTTCAAATTCTGCCGCTGCAGTGGGCATTTGGCGCATGCGCGCTGTGTACCTGCATTTTCAACCGTGTTTACGTTTGTTTACGAGCGTTTAAAATGCCTCCGCCGGTGGAAAATCCCGCCGACTGCGAAATACGCGCTGTGATTCGTTTTCTTAGCGCCAAAGGTGTAAAAGCTGCTGAAATTCATCGTCAGATCAGTGAAGTGTATGGAGAAAACATTATGAATGATAGAATGGTATGGAAATGGGTTAGAGCCTTTAAGGACGGCCGCAAGGATATTCATGATGCGGAGCTCTTCAGTCATTACTGATGATTTGGTGCAGAAAGTTGACGAAAAGGTGAAAGGGAACAGACGCTTTAAGATTTCATCGTTATCAAATGAGTTTCCTCAAGTGTCAAAAAGTGTTCTCTATCCCATTGTGACCGGACGCTTAAATTATCGAAAGTTGTGTTCGCGCTGGGTACCGAAAATGTTGACTGAGGAGCACAAAATCAGACGTTTAGCCAGTGTGTTGAGTTTCCTTGAGCGGTATAGTACGGAAGGTGATGATTTTTTAAGCCAAATTGTCACAGGCGACGAAACATGGGTGGCATTTGTTACATCGGAAACAAAGTAACAATCCATGGAATGGCGGCATTCATCTTCACCCAGGAAATTGAAGTTCATACAAACAATTTCAGCCCGGAAAATCATGTAAACTGTGTTTTGCGACAGAAAGGGTGAGTGTTGCCTGTGGATTTTTTGCCTCCTGGTAACACAATAAATGCAACAACTTATTGTGAGACCTTAAAAAAATTGCGCCGTGCAATTCAAAACAAAAGGCGTGGCATGCTAAGTGAAGGAATCATTTTGCTCCATGGCAATGCCCGTCCACACACGACTAATCAAACTCAAGATCTCATCAGATCGTTTGGCTGGGAACACCCTCCGTACAGTCCCGATGCAGCGCCCTCTGACTATCACGTGTTCCCCCATTTGAAGGTGCATCTAGGTAGTCAGCTCCACGACGAAAATGATGAAGTCAAAACGGCCGTGTTGCAGTGGTTATCAAGTCAGGCGGCATACTTCTATGGGGAGGGGATTCCAAAGCTGGTCGTATGGTACAATAAGTTTCTTAATATTGGTGGCAATTATGTAGAAAAGTAGATTAAGGTGCAGGCTTTCATGTAAAAATAAAATTGTTAAGAAAAGTGAACTTGTTTTTTTTTCTATTTCAAAACGGTACTTACATATATGACATACATTGAACGAGAATGTTTTGCACCACATAAAAGCCCAGGGTTATTATTTGTATTTAATTAAAAGTTATTCCAATTTTTACAGATTGATTTTATTTTAAATCAAAGTGCAACTATGAAAGAGAATATACAAGAAATAAATGGCAGTAAACGTTTACTGCTAGGAAATCTAAAATGTATACTGTAGTAGGGATGAGATATTAGTTCTGGCGCAGTGGACAGTTTTTCTCCATGTGGGCGGAAAGAGCAGCCTTGCGAAAATGAATCATAAGCGGAGTAAAATGAACTATAAAGGGAACAAATCTGGCTCTTAAATAATAAATATTACTTATTTTAAAATATAAGTGCGTAAAAATTAAATAATTATGTCAAAATTAAATTATTATATCGTTCGATTAACAAATATATCAATATTTTTATCGATATATTACATCAACTACTTTCTTATCTTAACTACTACCGTCCTACTGTTAACATTGGTACACATATATCTGCTTATTACTTGTTACATTTAATGACTGCCACTATTTTTTTTATCAAATGATGATGTACGCTGTTTTTCCAGCTGTAATAAATGGAAATTTGCCTAATCAGAATTTACAACAATATCCTTCTTTACTTGATTAGTCGAAACTTCCAGTTGATGCCATACTTTTTTAATGTTCTTTTGTGTGCATTTATTAGTAGTATTTTGGGTTTTTGCGTAATTTTCCTGTAACGAATCTAAATTCTTCGTTACTATAGACCATTTATTTTCCACTTAACAGTTATTTTCTTCCCCAATTTATCAATCGATCTGCTATGCTGATTAACAAGAATGTTTATAATGCTAAAAGGTAATATCTTTTCATTAACTCCTCTGCTGGCAAAATTAGTCAAAATAAATTAAAACAATTCATTTTTTTTTTTTTTTTTGCTATTAGGAAAAATCTTTGAATTTTCTTCACGTTTTATTTTTCATAAATAACATCGACTGTCGGTAAGTTTATATTTTCTTAAATAATTTTAAAATATTTTAAAAATAATCTTATTAAAAAATTTGCTAATACGTAATGTAAATATTTGTTTTCATTGATAAATTAAAACATTTAAATTTTACGATTTGATAAAAATCCTTTCATTTTTTTGTACAGAAAATGAATTCAACGTTTATTAAACAATTTAATAAATTCTGCACATTAAAATTCTGGATATTGAACGAATCACCACGTACCAATTTAAAACTAGATGTGCAAAATTTGGAAGTAATTATCATGCTATATTTTAAAAGATATTTTTTTAAATATTACATTTTCATTTATTAAATAATTAATGAATATGATATAATTTTTAATTTTACCAACAATTTTATAACATACGATTAAATATTCGAAAATAATAAAAATAGATACCGAAACCCCTTTATTATTATAAAAATAAATTATTGGATAAGGAAAAAGACAATATAAGAGAGGATACAATGTTACCCTTTTAACAAATTCATAAAATATGGAGGGACAAATAGATAACTATGGGGAAAAAAAATGATATGATAGGTTGAATGGAAAATATGTTGTATCACAAAAAGGAGGAGAGACGGTGTAAGTAATAAATCTCCCAATAAGATACATATAGATATACTCTGCTATATATTTTACGTGTTTTAAATAAAAATTATCTTTTTTATTTTTATACAGGGATGAAGAGGATTGGAGTAAATAATTGCAATAAATGTTTTAGTAATTATTAGTTTTATTTTCAAGAAAAATTGGTAATGGTATAGTATTGGTATTTTAAATTAACAAAAATATTCAACAACAGTATGTGTACTATTTGTTTATAGAAAAAATTTAATAAAATTACTTTTAAAAAAATGAATATCAAAAAAGAAGAATTACTTATTTTTACTTAAACTTTCTCATTTTTTTAATGGAAATATTCATTTTTAACTCGAAAACCCGAGATATTTTAGTTAAATCATTTATTGTTTAATTATTCTCTGAGATTTATATTATCCACTGTAAAATTTACGAATAAATAAATATTCGCAATACAATGTTATTTTTTGATTTTAATAATGTTTTTTATTTGTTACAATGGAGGATAATATCATTTTCAGATACTAATTCTAAAAAAAAAAAAAATTTAACTGAAATATAGCTTTTGGGGGGTTAATAAAAGAGATTAATTTATTTGGAAAGAAACTCTGATTGAAAGGATGTTAAAATAGAAGGGATTTTTAAGTCTTGGCCATACTCGGAATTTAAGAAATAGGAGCAAAATGTAAAAAGGAAAAACAGAAGCTCTTCCATGCATTTTTTTTTTTTAGCCATTTAAGAATAAATATGACTCTAGTATTACCTTTTTTATGAGAGAGAAAGTTGCTGAGAGTTTAAAAAGAACAGAAGAATCTAAAGGTAGTTAAACTGAAGTCAAAAACAGTCATGCAGTCTTCATTCTACCACAGAGGAGAATGGTGCTGATACTACGGTAAAGAAATTGGCTAAAGAACTATTGCAGCAGGGTGATATATCGGAACCGATTATACCGTCGAAAGGTGCCATGTATTCCAATGTAAAACCGAACAGAACGTACAAAAAATATTGTCGCGTAAATAATATAACGAAAATCAGTATCGATTGTACCGGCAGTATCGTTATAATAATGCCACATCCGAATAAAATAAATCGGCTCACATATTCCTGCATTGCGTTGTAATAAATTTCTACAATACTATTCTTTCTACGTACCAGATGTTTAGCAAGGCGCAAGATATGCAATTGATAGCATTATGGATTAGGCGATGGTTACAGCAAGTTAAAAAAAATCCGATATAAATGGTCGTCGACTATTCAAAAGCTTTACTTTATGCTTGCTCGTTAGCGTTTAATGAACTGCCTTTAAAACACGTAAGTACAAATGTGTTTTAAGTTGGTTCAAAAAAACGGAAGAATTATCGATTACACTTCAATATACATGGTGTGTCCAGAAAGTCATGAAACATGTTTTTTTTTTCGCGCCCCTCTTACCTGCAGCACGCTAGAAACCGGTTTGGTTAGGTGGAGCTGTCTCTCAACTTCACAGCGCACCGCAGTTCAGTCTGTCCCGAGCATCGGTGAATTAGTGCACCTCTGTTTGGAGACCTCGCCACCACGCACGATGGCTAATTCATAGAACTCTGACGCTTCGTTTCCGGGTCGTACTGGAACGTCCACGTTTCGTCATCGGTAATCTGTCCAAATAATGCGGTTCAATTTCCGTACGTTTCTTCAGTTCACTCGCGATTAGCACTCGATTGGCCTTGTGTTCGTCCGTCGGAAGTTTTGGGACCAGCTTGGCGCACAACTTCCGCATGTGCAAATCTTCCATAACAGTGCTGAACATAGAACTTTTTGGAATGTTCAGGGTGTCAGCTAACAACCGAACACTCATTCGGCGGTCATAATTCAACAATTCACGAATACGGTTCACATTTTCTTCCTTTCTACTTGTTGTTGGTCTTCTAGAGCGAGGACTAACGTCCGCCCCTTCCTGGCCGTCCTTAAACTTTTTCACCCACCTCGTAACTTACACTTAACTCATAGCAGACTTTCCGTAGGCTTGCTTCAGCATTGTGTAAGTTTCGGCAGTTTATTTTTTGAGCTTTGTGCAAAACTTGATCGCCCAACATTGTTTGATTGAATCAGCCATCGTGCGTCGTGACGAGGTCTCCAAACAGAGGTGCACTAATTCACCGATACTGACGCTGCCGAGACTCGGAACAGACTGAACTGTGGTGCGCTGTTAAGCTAATAGTCAGCTCCACCTAATCGAACCGGTTTCTGGCGTACTGCAGGTAAGAGGGGCGCGACAAAGAAACATATTTCATGACTTTCTAGACACACCATCTATGTAAGAGTTGACGTTGCGCATATAATTCATCTGGTACGTCGATGGAAGTATTTTAACAATACAACGCGTAAAGCGGTACGAGATTTCTGTGTAAGATGCGTATCGTTGCTCATAGAATTCGAATTCGAGGAAATTTTTTGATTGACCTGTACAGTTGCTGGCCAGCGTTTGAGAATACCATGTTAAATGATGAGAATGAAACTATTAAAGACGCTCGTTTAAAATTAGAAACTTACATTTCCACTAAGAATTTAAACGACGTTAATTTCGAACGGACAGATGAAAAAATGTGAAAATCGGTAAATCGGTCTTTCTGGCAACGGATAATTCCGTTTCAATAATGAAAACTTGTATTACAAACCTCGTCGAATGTATCGGGGATTATTTAATCGAAGGTTGGAATTTAAATCTATTTTATTTACCGGACTTCACAAAAATTTCCATTATGGTCGGCTGTTGGAGTTCCATACGATGTTGATGACGCAACGTTCAGCTCTAAAACAATTTATTTCAAAAAAGAAACACGCAATATCCGCGTTAATAAATTCCTTCGAGTACAGCTAATCAGTTTATTAGGCGGGACTCGATTATTTAATTCGAATATTATGAAGTATCGAATGAAAAAAAAACCGAACCCACCGAACTTTGCTTGATAATTTTCATCTCGTCGAAAATCAAGTAGACCGACATTTTACGAACTGATCGATGTGCCCGCCCGATGTCTCTGAGAAGTAACTTAACAAAACCAAAAAAAAATGCAATTCATTTCACATAACTGGATCGTGGTTACGCGAAAATCGAACGGAATAATATAATATCTAGATCGAAATATTTAAAAAAATATCCCGATATAGAGTTTCAAAATATCATTGCTGCAAGAGTAAAAAGATTAAAGAAATATTCTTTACAAAACAGTAACCTATGAAACAGTATTAGCCATAATATGGAATCATGCATAATATTTTTAGAATATTTTTCTTATAATATTGTTTTTTATCGCTATAATAAAGATATCATTGAATTGCAAACTGGTGATGCTGTAATTGCACAATTGAAATTTTTCCGTTCGATTACCTCAACGCTGTAAACTTATACCCAAAATTGGGCTACATTCGGTTAAGCAATGGAAATGACGTGATAAAGAAATACGTGCGGTTTTGATTCGATTATACATATTATTACCATAGCGGCTTTAGATTTTAATGGTTTCTATATATCGAAATAAAAGAGAACAAAACCCCTCTTTCGACTTCGTAATAATGTTCATAAAATACGGCTCATCTATCACGATACTGCGAGAACGAGTAAATGTTTTATTCAAATTATACAACAATGACGCCGACAAAACCAACTCGATACAAACGGTAGATTGTCGTTTATAATCTTTGGGCGAAATTATTCGACAGTTATCCGAGCATTACACGTTAACTGAAATATGACAGTTGTTCGTTTACAATCGTTACAAGTATCTTAGTCTTATCACCAAATCGTTCGATTATGATTCAAAATGATTTCCAGCATATACAATCGGCCATGAAATTTGTATTGAGTCATGCGATAAATTGTCAGTACGGTAAAGAAGCGATCGAGTCTAACGAATTAAACCGACAAATTTATATCGAACTAGACATTAGAGAGAATGCCACAGCTAACGTTAAATCATGCCTACCATCCGACATGCAAACTACGATTAAACTAGGACATTCTAAATTCCGTTTAGCCGGAATTATCGGGTATCTAGATCACATCGAACATTTTGTAGCCTATTGTTTGCGGATAACTGGATATTGGCAATTGTTTGACGATATCACGAATGTCGTTCAAGCGGTAAAACATCTACCAAAATTGTACCACACGGTGCTCTGTATGTGTTAATTAGTAATGGTGATGATAATGTCGGTACTGGTGACGATACTCATGATGGTAAAAATAATAAAAGAATCACCGCAATCGATAAACAGCGTTATTTTTTTATTATCAAATGGAATGTTTCAAATTTTTTTTCTTTTTATTTAAGATCCTGTAAGAGAGCAGGCGGTAATAAATCCTCTAGAAAATCGCACATACACATATATATATATATATATATATAATTTTACATTTTACACGTTTAATAGCGCTTGTAACTAATAATTATTTTTCTTGTTACACGATGTCTCTAAAATAAAAAAACAAAAATACATACATATATGAATGTTGTTAAAAAATTGTTACATTATCGTTTTAATTTTAGTACCATTTTAAAGAAAATGTACTAAATCGGAAAATGCTAAATACGTTGTTTTTTTGTCAGTAAATTTCAGAAATTTTTTAAATTCTCTTGTTTTGTGTAATAAATTAAAATGAAAGAAGAAGTTACTACCTTTTTTGTATATAATGAAGAGTGAAATTTTTACACAACTTTAACTGTCGATTTTGTATTATTTCAAGAATTGTAATTTATAAAATTTGAAATAAGTCGATCACTTTATATAACGTGTTATAATAAAATTGAAAAAATACGTTAAACTGTTTTTTGATTTATGAAAAATTTCAATAAAAAAATCTAATATTTTAGAAATAGCACAGCGATGAAGATGTCCCTCTTTCAGATAATCCATCAAAAATTAGCATATTCGGTAGTGATATACATACATATATTCCAGGTAATACATATAGTTTCTATTCTAAGTTAGAATTAATAACGGCTTCTTGCAATACACAATTTTTTTGGTAACAAATTGTTCTGACTTATTTCCTTTTTGTGCGTATCTGTATTGCATATCTGCATTTTAATATTGTGAACATGAATCTTTACATCAAAAATGCTAAATTATTCATTATAATTAAGGAAGTGCAGAGAGAGAGCGAGATTAACTAATAATCCTTAATTTTTATCCGTATACCTACTTAATCGAAAAAACATTAACTCGCTACCAAATAATTTTAGTATATTTCATATTTCGGTAAAACAAAAAAAATATATGAGTCTTAACCTTTTTAATTTATCAAAAAAATAAATTTCAAACACAATTTTCAGTAATTTGTATACATATATACTAAAAGAATAAAAAAAGCAAAGGAATACGTATGTATATAATTTATAAACTCCATTATTCCGAATTTGTATATATACAGCGGGTAAAAAAAATATTCGATTATTATCAAAAAGAAGAGGGATAAAAGAAAGTGATATGTTACAAAGGGAATGATCAGAGATATGCGTCATTACACTGCACGTTAATCGTAGCAGAGAAAGACAGCGTCACAATGACAGAAAATAAGGAAAACCCCGGCAAAGAAAGTATTCGATCACTCATGAATGGATGACTAATGCGTGTGAGATAAAACAGAAAAAATGCAATACAGTAGACGTAGGCTATTTGGTTAAGTGCAATTAATGAAAGTGATACAAATAGTGTTAATCGCAAACAATTCCACCAAAAAAGGCCGAAATACCTGAAATAACGCGTGCGCGACTCGGCATCCAGAAGTCTTCTTCAGAAGTTGGATATTATTCAAAACCAGTGTAATCGTATGATGGTACGAGCCTTACTACCTTCCTCCTCGGCTATATACATATACGGATGGTTCAAAAAAGGAGGATGTGGTTAGTGCGGCATTTGCCATTCCGCAACCAGGTGTCATTAAAAAATTTCTTCTACCTCGTTTGGCTTCAATTTATACGACGAAATGCATAGCAGTGGCACGAGCTTTAACGTTCATGTTAACTTCTGCTAACAGCAAAAATATCTTGATTTTATCAAACTCGAAAAGTTGTTTGATGTCTCTATCAAAAATGGCATTTAATTATAAATTAAATTATATATTAGCTTCGATTAAATCATCTGTCTTTTCATTGAAAGCTTATGGCCTATCAGTGCTATTTGCATGGATTCCGGCCCATATGCGTATATGTGGGAATGAGGTTGCCGACAACTGGGCTAGGAACGCGGCTGGTAATTGTAGGATTCTACGGCATATTCCATCCGAGGATTTATTAAGTGTATAATCTAGTTAATGCATAAAGAGTATTGGGAGGCTCTGTGATACAACCCATATACTAACAAATATTATAAGAAGATTTAAAGGAATATCCCTGCCAAACCAATGGTATTCCCGGTTGTCATACTCCAACATCTATTCAAGAAATTTCTATGTAGCAATCTGTAGATTACACACTGGGACAAATATGCTACATGCTTTTCTATATAAAATCCGGTGGATTGATTCTCCGTTCTGTACTCATCCATGGGACGTAGATTAAGTGGCTGATGCGGATCACATGTTCTTAGAATGTTCTTATTATACTTCACACACTTCTGATCTCCATCGAGCATTATTATTATTGAATATCCCGTGTCCGTATAATATGAATTATATCCTTTCACTACTGATTACATATCACGTAATCTATGATTTTGTAAGAAGTAGAATATTGGTATAGTCATAGCATAACGTACAATTGAGATTAATAATTTCAAGGAACAGACGATGGGTGGAATTTGAGTTTAGAGCCCCCCCCCCCCCCAAAAAAAACGCGTGCGCAAATAATAACTTTACGAGAAACCGGGTTAAGTTGCTGTAAAATCATGAAAAGTGCAAATTGTTTGTATGATTGAGTGTTGGATGTGATTCACCGTTACGAAAACACGAAAAAACTCAAAAAATTACTATCCCCGTAATAATAAGAGTAAACAACCTTGTTTAGTTTTGTATTAATATTAACTTAATAGTGGCCAAATCGTTTATTGTCAGATCAAATAAAAGGAAAAATATTGTACGGTTATAGCTAGCCGCACTCAAGATGAAATCGCTTTTCTAAAATTAATTTTTTTTTTCTTCATTATTTTTAATTCAATTAGATGAAGTAAAGTTTCGAAATCCATTGACAATATTCTGCAAAAATTTTTAATTTCCTTGATTTGCTTCCATATATCTTTCAGTTCATTGTTGTCACCATGCAAATTACGATTTTTAAATAACGTTAAATTCCACCATCTTAATTTGAAGCAGCAACGTCACTAGTTAATAACTGCGTCGGTAAAAAATCAGCAAGTACGTCACAGCAAGAGGACCAAATAGAGTTATATATTGAAAATGGCAAGCTGCAGTTGCTTCCAACTAATATATTAAATATATCTTCACATTGTAATCACCTAAAATTTATAAATGCACTAAAAATACATCAAACAAATAATGTCAATATAAAAGTCGAAAATAAAAAAACAAACATAAACAACTGTAACACACTTGTAATTATAACGTTTCTATCACGTGTATGGAAGGGTTTTCCGCATAATTTGGATATAAAAGAAATTAAAGAATACTTACAATGAAGGCGTACTGGAAGAAACGAAGAAGGAATGACATTATGCAGTATAGTAATAATAAATTTTTTAAAGAAATGCAGCTCATCAAAAGTATCACAATAGTGTAAATGGTATAGGCGACTATGACTATTAAAAAATACGAAACCAATATAGAAAGTATAAGTATAAACGTATTAATTCTGACGTAGAATCAGGGTTCTAATTCTTACCGGGCAGGCAGTACATGTGAACACATCTCAAAAGCTCCATACATATTTTAGGTATAATTGTGTAAAAGCATAACTATAAGATCGTATATTTTAATACAAACAGATTGCCTAAATACCTTACATATATTAGTATAACTATAAAATAATAACTAGTAAATGTGTATATCCGGTAAAAAATCGTTATTTTCAGTACGGCTGTTAATCAAAAATACTTTTGTTTGTTTGTATCTCTTATCTTAATATGTAAATAAGTGTTTCTTCTTTCATATCTGTATATTTGTATTTCATGTTTAGTTTTTACGTTGTATTATGACATGTACAGTGTAGGTTACGAAATCGAAATAAGCACTATAGGTTGTTTTTAGTTTTTACTAAGTGTAAAAATTATTAAAGAACGCTGTTTTCTACTTCTATTTAACAATATATGAGGTAAACCTTCTTTAATCAGTATACACTGAATTACTCTCATTAATTATTATTGTGGAAAAACTTAAACGGAATTTAAGCGGTTGCAGAACCTGTGACACGAGCAGTTATTGACTTCTAGGAAATTTAAAAAAAAAAACGAAGATTAATGAGCAAAAATAAGATCAAATTTTTTGCGTTGGGACAGAAAATATTAATTTTTGTACGAAAAAAAATAAGAAAAATGCCTTGTGACTACTAAATAAACGCCGAAAAAATGAAAAAAGTAGTTTTATCGAAACATCATAAGTTTAAAAATAATTCACATACTAAGGTCACCCCCCCCCCCCCCCCGGGGGGTACACAGATATGTGTAACCGAGGGACCCTGAGCTCGGCGAAGGGGTGCGTCCGCAGGCGGTGGGTAGTAGAACGGCCTCCAGATATGGGGGTTATTTGCGAATAAGCCGTTGACAAATAAGCAACCGCGAACCAAGAGCGACGGTGTATCAAGGTGCAGTGGGAAAGACTTGGGAGAGCTTCCCTTAAAAAATGCCGCAGAACCCGGAAATACATCGTATTAAAGCGAGTATGGCCGCTATAAGCCAATCCCACTCAAATCCAGTAGCATCTGTTTTCCAGGTTAGGAACGGCTCTCTGGTCAGCGTCGGTTCACCATGTTAAGTGCGGTTTTTTAAAGATGGAAGGCAATAGGAAACCAGCATCGAAACTATATCCCCCTATTAATCAACCATTACAAGTACAAGAAATAGTAAAAAGAATGCTGCATCTAAGGGGTATATCCGAAAGGGTATATCAGGCATTGGACGGTCGCTGGTAAACATGCTAAATGACTCAAGCTCCCCTGTGCACTTAGGGGTGCAGAACTCTGCAGGAGGGAGTATAGTTGTTGAAGCAGGTCAAGAAGAGGATTCCTCAGGAAAAGTAGCGGAAAACCGAACAAAAGAAAAAACAAGGATAGGCACATGGAACATCAGAACCCTTTTAAAAGTGCGGAAACTAGAACAGTTAAAACTGGAAATGTCAAGATTAAAGTTGAATATAATGGGATTGTGCGAAATAAAATGGGAAAGTAGTGGAGATTCTGGAGCGGAGACCACAGGATAATATACAGCCGGAGAAACAAGGAAAGCAATGGAGTAGGCTTCATATTAGACGCACAAAACGGGCGTAGTGTCAGAACAATAGCAACAATAAGTGACAGGATAATGATGATAACCTTAAATACGGAACAATAACAATAACGTTAATCCAAGTATATATGCCGACAAGTAATGCCACAGATGAAGAAGTAGAGGAAATTTATGAGAAATTAGACAGCCTATTACAAATCATAAAGAATAAAGAAAACGTAACAATCATGGATGATTTCTACGCAGTGGTAGGAGAAACGAAATATGGAATAATAATCGGCAAATACAGACTGGGACAAACAAATGATAGAGGCAAACGATTAATTGAATGGTGCGATCGACATAGTTTAACAGTGTGCAGTACCCTCTTCGAAAACCATAAGAGAAGAAGAAGATATACATGGATAGCCCCAGTGGCTATGAATAGATACCAAATTAACTATATACTGGTCAGAGAAAGGTGTAGGAACCAAATTAAGATGTGTAAAACGTATCCGGGAGCGGATATAGACAGCGATCATTTTCCGGTGATTGCTAACTGTAAATTAAGACTAAGAAAGAAGATCATTGATAGGAATAAATGGAACCTATCAGTTCTAAAAATGAAAGAAAAATAATACAAACAGGAGCTAGGAAAATTGATACAGGGAAAAAAACATAGAGGAAAAATGAAAAATGATAAAACAAGTAATTACAAGTGCTGCAGAAAAGAAAAATTAAAAAGCCCTGGATAACAACGGACATAATACGAGATATGGAGGAAAGGAAAAAATGGAAAACAATAAAAACTGAAAAAGTCAAAAGAAAATATAAAGAAGTCGGAAATAGAATCACCAGAAAATGTCGAAAAGAAAAGCAAAAATGGATAGAGACTAGACGTAAGGACATTGAAAACGAAATTCGAGGAAAACAAAATAGAAGAAGCATACAGTGAAATCAATAAAATGATCTCAAAACGAAAAATAGAAACAGGTAATGTCATAAATGATGAAAAGAACGAAAGAAGAAATTTGTAGAAGATGGAAAGAACATATAGAAGATCTATATAAAGGCGATGAAAATATACAAGAAATAAAAACAAACGAATACAGAGAGGGAAGGGACGAAAAAGGACCTGGAATAATGATGGAAGAATTTTATCTGGCATTGAGAGAATTGACAAATAAAAAGGCGCCAGGCATAGATAACATACCAGCCGATTTATTAAAAATGACTGAAGAAGGAACCCAAGAAGAATTATATGAGTTAATAAAAACATGTTATGAGCTAGGTAAACTACCAGAAGATTTCAAAACCAATGCAGTGATAACAATACCTAAAAAATTACATACAAGAGATTGCTCAGAATATAGGATAATAAACATACATAATACCGCATACCTCAAAAATAATAATAAAAATTTTAATGAAAAGAATAAGGAATAAAATAGAAGAAACGCTAAGTAGAGACCAATTTGGATTCAGAAGGGAAAAGAGAACCCGAGAGGCAATATTAGCATTAAGACTAATTATTGGGGGGAAAAAATCGAACTAAAGGAAGAACTATACATAGCTTTTATAGATATAGGAAAAGCTTTTGACCATGTAATATGGAGAACATTATTCTCAAAATTAGAAGAAATAAGAATAGATAGGAAAATGATATGGGAATTATATAAGGAACAAAAGGTGGAAATAAGAATCGGAGATTACAGTGAAAAGGCAAAAATACAAAGAGATGTAAGACAGGTATGTCCGTTATCGCCCATGCTTTTTAACTTAATAATAGAAGAACCAATTACAACAATGAAAAAAAAGACTAAAGGAGTAAAAATAAATGGAGAAGAAATACGCTGCTTAAGATTTGCGGACGATATTGAGGGCAGTACAACAGCAATTACTAACATTACAAAAAGGCTTGGAACAATTAAATTTAAAAATAAATAAAGGAAAAACAAATATATTAGTAGCTAGTATTAATGAAAAGAAGGCACAGATAAAGTTAGGCAAAGAAATATTAGAACAAGTAAAACATTTTAAATACTTAGGAACTATTATAACACAAAAAGGAAGAAGCGATATGGAAATAAGAACAAGAATAGCAATTGCCAAACAAACTTTCATGAAAAACAGAGAATTATTCAACAAAACTGTCAAACTAGGTACAAGGAAAAGATTAATGAAGACTTACATATGGAGTGTGTTGTTATACGGTTCGGAAACATGGGTATTAACAAAGAATCTTAAAAACTGATTGGAGACCTTTGAAATGTGGGGATGGCGCCGCATTTTAAATAGCTCACGGATTCAGAAGAAAACAAAAATACAGAAATTTTGGAAATGGTGGAAGAAAAAAGGAAACTGATAACAATTTTGGAACAAAGAAGAGACAGATTTTTGGGACACATATTGCGCCACAACACCTTCATAACTACAATAATGGAAGAGAAACTAGAGAAGAAGAGGAAACGAGGCAGACCTCGACTTAAATGGATAGATCAGATAAAAATAAAACTGGAAATGGATTATAATAATATTAAGAACGTAGCACAAGACAGAAAAAAATGGAAAAGGATAATAGATTAAGCTACAAGACAAGAGCAAGGCTGTTAAAAAGAAGAAGAAGTTCAACAAATTCGCTAGTAATATCAGAAATGGAGGATGACACAAAAAAAAACAGTGAAAACAAAAGTAAATAAAAATTCGCGTACTGTTGAGAACATCGAGGCATTTCAAAAATGATGAGTATGTGTTGAACGAAGCTAATAACGAAATCGAAGGAACATATTAAATTACAGCAAACGGATAAGAATGTAGCTAAAGAGAAATGGCTAATACGTTTTTAAACTCCACTCTGCATGGATTAAGGCAGTGATTTTTAACCGGCGGTCCGCGGAAGCATCCGAAGTGATCCGCGAAGCCATCCTAAAAATATTAAATAAGTGATAACGAGTCGACACAACGACACGCTGCACGGGTCGCGCTACAAGCCGCTGTCGCGGCGGTGTGCATGGCACGTGTAGTGAACAGCCAGTATCTGACTCGGTTTGTTCCGTTCGCTTTTTGTTTTTTTATTATTATTATTTATTTTATTTTATTTGACTTTGAAAGGAACCAATCAGTCCATGTGCAGTACAAGAAAATGTAATATTGTAAACTTATAACCTAATTCTACATTCTCTAATAAAATTAAATAAATAATATTAAGATCGGCCGAATAAAACGGACATCGGTATTTAATTCAGCATGCTTTTATTTACTTTTCCATATATTCACCTTTCAAATTTAAGCATTTGTCAAGTCGAAAAATTAAATACCTTCTTCATAAAAACTTTCCGCCAATTTTTTTCCTGTGATGTCTCTTTTGAGCTTTGGAAACAAATGGTAATCGTTAGGTGCTAGGTCCGGACTGTAGGCTCGGTGAGGTAAGGTAATTCAGCCAAGCTGAACGATGAGGTCACAGGTTTCTTAAGCAGTGTGAGGGCGACTGTTGTCATGGAGTAACTCGATGCCTTGGGTCGATCTGTCTTTTGTTTTGGATTACCCGATGAAGGTTGGTTAATGTTTGACGGTACCTTTTTCCATTGACAGTGGTTCTGGGTTCCATAAATTCAACCAAAGTAACGCCTTCGGAATCAAAGAAGACCGTCGCCATAAGCTTCTTCCGAGCCAGTGTGGGATTTGCCTTCACAACACCGGGCGAATTGGTGTGTTTTCATTGCATACTCATTCTTTTTGTTTCTAGTGTGCCGTGAAATACCCAAGTTGCATCAACTGTGACGATTTTGTCGAGAAATTCGTTTCCTTCTTCATAAAAATGTTGCAAAATTTCGAGAGAACTGTCCATTCGTTGTGCTTTATGCTCCTCCGTGAGCAGTTTTGAAACCCATCTTGCACACAGTTTCCTAAAATTTAATCTTTCATGCACGATGAAATGTATGGTATCTCGTGACATACTCGGAAACTGGTTAAGAAGATTGGAAATGCAGAAATTCCTTAATTTTTCGCATCAGTTCGTCTGAGATTACGGATAGTCTGCCGCTCCATAGCTCGTCCTCTGCATTCGTTATACCTCCTCGGAATTCACGGCACCATTTACGAACATGTTGAACACTCGCGACAGGACCATAAACTTCCACTATTTATTGATGAATTTCAATTGGTGCAATATTTTTATGGTTGAAAAAATGAATAACTGAGCGCACCTCATAGTCAGCGGCAACTTTCAGAATTTTACTTATGATTAATTCACGTAATTCAAAAAAGAAAAAACATACAGTATTGCGGTCTAGACGCTAGTTTAAACGTGAATGTTGTAGCTACAAAATGAGACCACGTATACTCCCGCAAGTTTATTCTAACCGGTTTTACAGGGATGGGAATCTTACTTTTTGAACGTCCCTCAAATACCGAGGGCGCTGGCCTAACGAAATAAGTTTAGAAAATAAACGCGGTTGTTCCGCCCTGTACAAGAAACAGTTGAAAAAAAGGTGATTTGCATCCAGAGTCATATCGGTATCATGTGGGTGTGAACGGGTACTAATTTCTGCCAAACTAATTCTGTACAAATGCGCAGTTAGGACACAGTGGTCTTAAACGAAGCCGAGTCAACTTTGTGATCATGTGCCGAGAACTTCTTTGGAAAATACCAAGCTTCCTTGAGAGGAACCGGAGTAATACTCTTATACAAGTCCCTGGTTTTATACTGGTGGAGGAGTGCATTCCAATCCGATTGCAACTGTGCCTCCATCGTCAAACGGGGATCCCTATATGGAATACAAGGGCACACGTTACCGAATTTGTGCTGCAGATTTAGCTGCTTCATCACAGACAGTGTTGTCAGGAATTCCAGTGTGCCCAGAAACGCAGCAAAAGTCGACTGTGAGGTTCCTTCAACGAAGGATGTGTACCTCTTCTAAAATAGAAAATATAAAGCAGGCACCTTGGGTAGCATGTAAGTTCAATATGGTATTACGGTAGCTTTACTAGCCAGATAAAATTAAGATATTATTATCGTTACAGTTGGAATCACGAAGGAAACGAAGAGCCTTTACAATTGAAAAGGCCTGGGCAGTGAAAATCGAACATGCCGACGGTAATTTGAATTACCTGGTCACGTTTCTGCTCGGAATAACAAACGCTGATCCTACCGGTCTTTGGATGTCTTTAGATCCATTCGTGTATACGTATAAGAATCCCGGCCAGTTGTCCGCAATGATAGACATATGCTCCAAAAAGGAAGCAGGGCCTAGATAAGACCCTTGTTTGTGGGATACTAAATCCACCATCGAAGCTGAAAATTTATCGGCGAAGGTGAACTGCGAGAATACTGGAGGAAGGTCAATACGTAATAGAGATTTGTAGGGGCAAAACATTTTTGCAGAGAGTGCGAACAAAAGTCGGGCTTTAACAGTAAAAATCTCCACTTATGGAAAATGTCAAGATATTTGAGGGAAAATGAATTGTTGGAGAAGGTTGCATATTTACGGAAAAACTGTTTGGCAAGTTCCTGGCATCTTAACTGGATCGGTGGGATGCAAGTTTTCGAACATAAACCAACTACAGGTGAAGAGGGAAATGCTCCAAGCATCCAACGTAAGCATGAATTTTGGATCCTAGCAAGTTTGTTAATATGAACTCGAGCTGCATTCCCGTAAATCGGAAATCCGTAATCTATCCGCGATCTTATTTGTTTTAATTGAGTTTGTGATAATCCAGCTACCACTTACGTTTGTTGTTTTGTTCTGAGTGCTTTCGATTAAAAAATATCGAATGTAGACTTGTATGCTGGGCGTTACCCGAAGGGATTAATACTGAATCCGGTCTGCCCTGTTGGCACTAAAAGTTGGCTGCAATAATTGCAGTACTTACAGACACACAGTAACCGCGACACTGTTGATATTGATTAACTAATAAACGCGATATTCGATTGTAGTTTGTTTGAACATTAACTCGAGATAGTGGGTCGTCGTTTTACAGCCGGGAATACAATAATGTCACACGTTAATTCTAAATAGCTACTGTGAATACTACGTCGCATCTAACATTTTACTTCATTACGTCACATTGCCAAATACGCTAGGATTCTTTATAATTGGGATTTACTTTATACGTCAGTTCCAGGGATTTGCTATTAAAATTAGGTATGTTTTATCCATATTTTTTTTCTGTTACCACTTTCAAGTATTAATGTACGCTGAAGTAGGTGGGAATAATATAACTATTTTGTTTTCAAAAAAATGCCACCGAAACGAAAGTATGACGGCGATTATATTAGACTGGGCTTTACTTCAATAGAAATAAATTGGGAGATTAGACCTCACTGTGTACTCTGCATAACCGATCTTGCCAATGATACTTTAAAGCCGGCAAAGTTGGAACGTCATTTAAAGATCGTACATCCGAATTATTGTGACTATCCGCAAGAATTCTTCGGAAGCAAACTAATAAAGCTTAAAAAAATCAAACTTGGACTCAGTGAAAACAAGTTATGCAACATCTGAAAAAACATTAGCTGGATCGTTTGAAATTTCAAAATTGATTGCCAAATCCACAAAAGGACACACAATCGTTGAATCTCTAGTAAAGCCTTGCATGCTTAAAGCTGCAGAAGAGCTTTTAGGGCAGGAAGCTCAAAAGAAAATTCTTGAAATACTACTTTCAAACGACACAGTGGAGTCGCGTATTCAAAAAATTTCAAATGATGTTGGAGAATAAGTTATTTACAAGATAAAGTGTGTAGTCTTTATTTTGCGCTACAATGTGATGAATTTGCCGACGTTTAAGAATGTTGTCAATTACTTGTATTTATTCGATATTTTGAATGACAATAAAACGTTTAAAGAGGTGTTACTATTTTCCCCGAGAACTGGAAACGACGTCGCAAGGTGCGGATGTTACGGATGTAATAAGTCAATATTTCAAGAAACATGAACACTTATACGGCAAAAGCTTTCGAGGCCTTGTGCGGACGGTGCTCCTGCTACGTTTGGTTCCGGTTCTGGTCTTACAATGTTGATAAAAACAAAAAATCCATCTGCACTTATGGCGCACTGCGTTAATACATCGTCAACCATTGGTTGCCAAAACGTTCCTGTTATACTTTGCTATTGCAATGAAAACAACTATAAAAGTAGTTAACTTCATTAAAAAGAGTGCCCTTAATACTCGTCTCTTCAAACAGTTGTGTTCTGATATGAACTCGGAAACTCTGCTTTAACATACGGAAGTGCATTGACTTTTTCCAAAGGAAATATGCTGTCTAGGTTGTACGAACTGAGAGAGGAAGTGCAAATTTTCTTAACGAACAAAGAGAACCAACAGTTGCTGGATCAATTTTTTGACTGTGAGTCCAAATTTCAAATATGTCTTGTTTATTTGATCGATTGATATGCGTTGACTTTAGATAGCACTGAACTAAGGATTCAGAAATTAGTAAAGAGTATGCAGTCATAAAAATCGCATTAAAATAATATACTTACCTCTGTAATGTAAAATTTTCGTTAAAAAAAATTTAAATTTGTTGGCTTTGAACAATTTTATGCGTGTCTTATTTACAGATAGATAGAACAAACCTTTATTTATTTATATTTACCGTATATTCCCTCTAAACAGTTAATGGTCCATGGCAAGACAGAAATTTTGTCATATGATCCCTCATCACTTTAAGAAGCACTGGATTAAATCATACTCGGTTGAAAATATCGCGAGTAATCTGTCCAGCGTTAAAATGCAATTCTGAAAAAAATTAAGAAATCAGTCATTCCTCTTTTCTTTTATCTTTTTAATCCGAGCAAGCGGTACGGTAACAAAATGAAAGAGAATTCCCAACCATCAAGTAAAATATAATGAAACATAAATTGGTTAAATTTAATTAAGATAATTCAGCTGTATTATTTGAAAACACCCTCGCCTCCAACTTTAAAGTTCCCTATGTAGCATTATTATAAAATAAAATTAAAATTTTGTGAAACATTTTTTTAGGAATTATTTTTAAATCTAACCCATTTAGTTGTTGAAAACTAATAAGTTATCTGCGCAATATTTTTACCTTTACTACGCGTAACCAAGGTGACATATAATGTTTATATGGTTGTAAATACGCTTTATATTTTTCAGATATAGGGGTAAGTTCGATAAAAATAGCCATTTATTTAAACTATGGCGACAAGTACGTATTATTTTATATTATAATATTTTACTATTTTTTTTTCTTCTTATATACAAATTAAATAAATACATAAAGCTTTAAATTGTGATTATCGATTCAACTGAAAAAAACACGTGTAATGAAAAAAACCGTTATTTAATTTATAATTTAGTAAAATTAAAAAAATAATTATAGAAAATTGAGATTGTTCTCTAAACGAAAATAGTTTAAAATTAAATAACAAATATAAAGTATTATTATAAATGTTCATATCCATTTTCTATATTAACATTTATTCAAACACAAATAAGAACACTTACGACAGAAAATTAATTATTTAAAAAATATAATAAACACTAGCATGAATTAACTTTAATTTTATTATTGTCACGATTATGGAGTAAGTAATTCCGAAACATGTCGGTATTTATTGTATTTTTTAAATAACTAATTTTCTGTCACACGTGTTCTTATTTGTGTTTAATAAATGTAAAGAATATTAACAACGGAAGAATACTGAGCAACTAAATAAATCGGGAATTTGAAGTTGAGCAAAATTTTTCAAAGTAAAAAATAAATTAGCTGTGTAGGACAATTCTGCGTAAGGCCCTTCGCAAAATTTTATCATGTCCTTCTAACAGAAAACAACTTGAAATACACAAAAAATTTAATTGTTAATTTTGTTATTAACTAAATCTGAAGTTATAGATTCCGCTTAAAATATTTACCTGAAGTGTGTTACTAATCCAGTTCGCCGTTGTCGTACTGAATCCCTCCTCCCACTAATACGTAGTTCTGTAGAGAGTTCATTACGTCATTGGTTTAAATTATATAATTAGGAATTTGTGGTAAAATTTATAAAAAATTATAAAATGGACTTTTTTCATATACTTTATAGATTTATTTTACTTTCTCTCTCCCCCCCCCCTGAGATGTACCGCGATAAACTTTTGCATAAGTAGGATTTGCGACACTAGTAAATTGTTTTTTATTAAGAGTTTTTTTCCAATTTGCGTTTCCATATGCGTAAAGACATATTTTATTTACTTTGCAGATAAGATATTTAAAAAAAAAAAAATTGAATTCTTAGATCCTGCCAATATATTCTATTGTTGATAATGAAACCTATCTTTTTTAATTCTAGTAACTAAAGATTTAGTTAAAAAACGAGCTGAACATAATGATGGCCAGCTTGGAACATTAGAAGAAATATCCCTTCATCAGCAAGATATCGTTAAAATTGATAATATTCAATATTGGTGTAAGAATTTAAAAATTTTGCTACTGCAAGGAAATTTGATTTCTAAAATTGGTAATTCAAATTTTATATTATTTTCTAAATGCTTTTCACTGTCAACGCTGTTGATAATTACGTCCGAATAAAACGCAATAAACTATCAGTGTTCGTATAAATCAATACAGGTGTAAAATGGGTGACCGAAAAAAGTATAAAAGTATGACAGAGAAAATGTAACAACATATTAGGATATTCTTGCAAAGTACGTTATTACTACCCACAAATGCCTCAATTTTTTTCGAGAAGTTATTTCTTTTATTTCTTTATTTTTTTATGGAATTTAGACTTATCTTCTTCTTATCTACGTCGTCTCCGAACGAAGTTTGGCAATCAATATGGCTAGTTTGTTCTTATTAATGGCCGTTTCCATCAGTTCTGTTTCTGTTTCTCCACTCCAACGTAATAAGTTATCTTTCCATGATGTTTTTCTTCATCCTGCGCTTCTTTTACCGTCTATTTTTCCTTTTAGAACCAGTTGTAAAGGCTCGTACTTTACATTTCTGCATACATGCCCGTAATATTCCAGTTTACGTTTTTGAATGATAAAGACTAACTCTCTTCGTTTGGACATTCGTTTTAACACGTCTTCATTGGTAACCTTATCTGTCCATGGTATCTTCAGTATACGGCGATAAATGAACATTTCAAACGCGTGTAGTTTTCCTTCTAACTTTTTCGTGAGAGTCCAACTCTCTACTCCGTATAGCAATACTGAGAAAACATAGCACCGTACGAGACGCATACGTAACTCCAAGGTAATGTCCTTTCTTGTTAACAACTTTTTTAGGGTTCCAAAGGTTGCTCTCGCTTTTTCAATTCTTGTTTTGATCTCTACGGTTTGCTCAACTTCTTCCTGAAACCATGTGCCCAAATATAAGTATTTATCGACTCTATCTACTTCCTCCCGACCAATGTAAATTCGGCTTCTATCTACAGTATTATGGGATTTCTTCTTACGTATCAGCATCCACTTCGTTTTTGCTACATTTATTTCTAGCCCGTGTTCAAGACTAGCATCCCGGACTCGGTTAACCATATCCTGCAGACGATTTAGACTGTCCGATACTAATACTGTATCGTCTGCGTATCGTATAGACTTATATAAGTTTGTAAATGCGAAGATTAAAATAATACAATTATTTCACCATAAAATACAGCTTCTATTTTTAAAAAAAACTAACAAACCTAAAACTCATTCAAAATAAATAAAACAATAACGTATAAGTACGGTAAATTTTTTTAAAAAGGAGATGATAATCATAAAAATTTTGTACGGTAAAATTAATTTGGAGTAACGAAATTTTAAGATCAACAGTGGGGGAAGAACAAGGGAACTGGAAATACATGATTTCTTGTTAGGTTGAGACGAGATTATTAAGGGGAACTAAGTTATTAGAAAAAGAATACCATTTTCACGGATGGAACCGTTGGTGTAATAAGATGTGCAATCCTGCAAGGGAGAATGAGCATTCGGATATTCGGATCTCCACCAATGATAAATGGTTGGAATACAGAATTGAAAAATGAAGAAAAAAAAACGGACGAAGATCGTAATTAAAGGGTACATAAATAGAAACAATGTTAAAAGGACGCATAAAAGAAAAGTGGATGAAATTGTGAACAATATTAGGTGGATCAGGATCAGGAGAAAGGTTGAGAAATTATCGTGGTAGTGTGAATAGGAATGTCAATTCTAACAAGGATTGCAGAACCGCCATAATCGTCATCGCGATCAGATCCGATTAGCCTGAAACCTCTAACATTAAAGTTCTTGCACAACCGAAGCCACGTTTTTGAGATAAATACTAATATTACTAATATCACAAAGATCTAATAAACCTTCTAATGAGAATCTTTATTGGCTCTAGGGCTACGGCAATTTCGTTGTTTTTTATCGAACGCAGCCATCATTGTGAAGGAAAGAAAATACTAGAAGTGAAAGAAATGGAAAAAGGGAAGATAAAAACGATAAGAAGATACAACAGTTAATATTAGGTAATAGGAGAAATAAAAATATTTGTATTAAGATTTAAAATGAGTAAGGCGAGGAAAAAGAAATTGCAACGATTAGAAATCAATAGGAAGCAAGCCGGAATTAACAAATTAAAGGGAAGCTGAAAGAGTAGTGAAAAGAAGAAAGTATACATTTGTGTACAAAATTAAGGGAAGCGTGAGAAAATATTTTAAAAAGAGGAAACAGGTTTCGAGACATTTGTGTAAATGAACTAACGCCAGTGAAAAATTATGAAGCGTAAAGCTAACTAATACATAGCTATTTCTATACACGCTAGTCTTACAGCTGAACAAATGAAGCAGCAAATGTGGGAGAAAAAGAAAATAGTACGAATGCAACTCAGTTCAAAGACAAAATAAGTCATCATAACGCCCTGCATTCGAAAGAAACAGAGACATAATAAACATACCGAAGCCTAATACTGGCTATGACTACTTCAAATATAATATATTTAACAAATAAGAAAAAAATTAAAAGATGAGGTAGTGAACCTTATAGTTATAAATGATCTGAATGTTTCGTCTTATATATTCGAGGAAAAATTAAATAATAAATTAGAAATGTAAATTTAGGGAAGAGAGAAAGAGATAGTAGAGAACAGAAAGCGGAAAATTCAGCCCTGAATCATTTTACTTTCCTGTATTCTTGATTTTAAAAAGAGGACTAATTTATACGTATGTTATTAGAAAAGAAACAAGATAGAGTCAACAAAGGATGTGGCAGGAACAATGTTATTAGAACAGAATATGCCCACGACGGTCATAGAAGTATTTTTAATTAAAAGAGAAACCAAAAAGACAGGATTAATACTAAAAGGATTTGGGAGAATATTATTAATTGAAATAGAGTTACGACAGAAAAGGAACAGATTTGTTGAGAGTCCATCTATTGGAGGGAGGTGGGATACGATTAGATGGAAGAGAAGGAAATGGAGAGTTGGATTTAAAGTGAACTTATGAGTTACGGTATTTATGAAAAGTGGGAGATTAATATCGAAAACGAGACCAATATATAAAAAAGGGAAACACAGTGAATATGAAAACTATAGGCCAATTTCTGTAAGCAATGTAATTGCAACAATATTAGAAAAGTACGTAGCAAATAATCTAACGAAGTACGTACAAGAAAATAGGATAATTGACAAAACACAATATGGATTTCAAAAAGGAAAATCCACATCGAAAGCAATCGGTGAGCTTACCGAAATAATAAGAGATAGATTTGAAGAGGGAAAGAAGGTGTTGATAACACTAAAGCATTTGAAACGGTTGATCATAAAATAATCGTAAACGCATTAGAGGAAATAGGAATAACGAATAGTTTGAAAAAATGGTTTCAAAGTTATTTAACACAGAGGAAAACATGCGTAAATATCTTAAATGTGCAAAGTGAAAAAGAGGAGATGAATGTAGGAATGTACCGCAGGGTAGCAACTTAGCGCCAATACTGTTTATTATATATACAAATGGTCTCTGTATAAGGGGAATTAAGTTACAGTGAGGTAGTCTCGTACGCGGATGATATAGCAATAGTTACGTCATATAAAGATGTTAAAGGGACAGAAATAAGGATGCAAAAAGATCTAATAACAATAATTAAATGGGCACACGATAAAAGTTTAAGAATAAATGTAAAACAGACTAAAGCAATGGTACTGCGGAAAAAAAGAGACAGCTCCGATTTGTATTGTCCAACTATAATAATGCACTCAAACGAATGTGTACACTCGATGGAAGAAAGACGTGAATGCGAAATGAAAAACTGTCAGAAGTTAGACATAGTAACGCAGTATAAACATTTTTGGACAGTAATGATGGACCAACACTTAAGATGGGACATACATATGGAATACATTGCAAAGGAAATAAGAGCAGTTTTACCAGCTTTATATATATTAAAGAAATATACAACAAAGGAAACATTAAAAGTAGTTTATTATGTAGATTCGAGGATCAGATCTGGAATTCAGGCATAATGATGAGGAAAGTAAATAAACTGCAAATTAAATGCTTAAAATTAATACCAAATCCTTAAAGGGAGAAACCGATAGTGAAATAATTAAAAAAGAAAACGTAATGAGCATAAGAGGAATGTACTTATTACTGAACAGAAAAGAAAATTGAATTGGAGGAAAGAATAAACACAGAATACGAGTTGAGGGAAAAACTTTCGTACCAACTGCCGTTAACAAGAACAAAGATGTCCGGAGCAAACGGATAAATATATTATAACTCAGATGTTGAATAAAATACCCAAAGAAATAATAGAGAAGGAAAGAATAGGGGACAGAAAAAGGAAAGTAAAGGAACGGCTTCAGGAAGAAGAAAATATAAAAAAAATAATAAATATAAAATAAAATGACAAGGCGCAACAAAAAAACATTGAATATAAAAGATAGAAATAGATTATTAAGTATTGATAAGTAAAAAGATAGATTAAGATTAGTAAATATTACACGATTTTATGTATATGTATAAGTTAATTTAAGATGGTAAAGTGTTCAATAGGATAATTCATCGACAAGCGTTATAACTTGACGAAAGTTTTGTATGTAAAAAATAATAAATACATATTTTTCACAAAAAAAAAAAAAAAAATTTCTTTTTAATTGTTTCTTACAATTTTAAAGTTGTCTCTCCCGGCCACTCATCATTCAGAAGTATCCAAAATATTTAATTCTCCCTGCTTCTGAACAAAATTCGTTCTTCTCTCATGATTATTATTACTAATATCACTTATTATTTTTAGATAATTAATATTGTTCTTGTTATTATTATTTTAACAGAAAATTTGTGGAAATTAAAACAGCTGGAATACTTGAATTTGGCGTTAAATAATATTGAAAAAGTTGAAAATTTAAATGGTTGCGAATCTCTGGAAAAACTTGACCTTATGATGAACTTCATCGGTGATTTAGAAAGTATAACAACTTTGAAAGATAATTACAATCTGAAAACTCTGTAAGTTTCTAGTTATCGTAGCATTTAATTTTTGATCAACCGTTAAAAAAACTATTTTGTCCACTCAGATATAGAGTTTTTGAAAATTGTTATGAAGAAGCTTAATTTTAATTTCATCATAAGTGGTTAGGGAACAGTATTTTGCTAGCGGAGAGCTCTTCTGCTACTGCTGGTCAACCGTCAATTTTTAGGAGAAAATCTAATTTTTTGCTAAACAAAATCCTGACTATTTTCATATAATTGTGTTTACACGTGTAAATATGTATATAAAATTAAAACAGTTTTAAATAAGTACATAACAAAGGATTACAAAAAAATAAGTAACAATAAATTAAAAAATAGAACTTTATCAAAGTTTAATTTCTATATTCTAAAAATTAACTTTTAAATAATATTAAAATAAATAAATACGTGTTAACGTAGATTAATAAATCTTAATGTTAAATATGAAATACTACAATACAAGTATTTTTTTTTTTTTTTTTTTTTGGAGTTGTGCTACTATTACACGAATGCCATAATAGCGATCATGACAACAGTATAGGATAAGGATGGTAGAAATATGCCTTCTAAACCTGACTATTGTTCTTACGACAACATTCCTAAACATCTTCCCCCAAAACTCGACAATGACCACAATATCCGTCTTTGTCTTGAAGTTCTGAAGTCCTCTTCTATTCCTGCAATATTTTAGAATCTATCATCCAATTTTACATATCTACAGATCCTTCGTGGGTGAGCGTTTTTTTAATAAAAAAAAAAACAATATCCGCCCCGGGACGCCTGCTGGCAAACGTGAAACATCGAATTCGATTATTATTGACGAAAGCGAATATGGAATGTAATAAATGAATGTAATTTATAAAATATATTAAAAAAATATATAAAACAGTTAAATTGGATCATCTGTAATTTCGGTGATAGTTAGTAGCAGTTGATGGTGCTACAGAAGATATTAAGGAAATGATTAATCAACGATAACTAAAATTATTATTCTTCTTCCTTGTACTCTCGAGAGGGCGTGGTGGTGTCATGAAACTGCCGCATCTGTCACAGTTCTCCATGTTGATCTGTCTTGAGCTACCGTTAATGCCTTATGTAGGCTCAAACCGGTTAATGACACTTTAATTGGTCTACTCAAAGTGTTCTTGGTCTACCTTTTGTTTTCTTTTCGTTCATTTTTCCAGTAATCATCTGGTGTTGTAGAGAGTTTACGTCTCGCGCCATAAGTCCGAAAAAACTTAAAAACCTTTTTCTTATCATAACTGCTAAGCGCATATCCAGCTTGTTTAAAATGTAAGTATTCGTTTTACGCTCCATCCATGATATTCTTAACAATTTCCTATGCGCCCACATTTCAAATCCATCAATCCTGTTAATACTTTCCACGGTAAGGGATTAGGTTTCGCCTGCATATGCGGCGATTGGAAAAATTAGGCAGTTTAACAAAATCAACTTTGTGTTCAATGACAAAGTTATGTCTTTCCAAATTTTTGTCAGTCTAACGACTGCACTGCGCGCTATAGTTAGTCGCTGTTTTATATCTGCTAGATAACTTCCATTTTTAGTTAATACTGACCCGAGATATATAAAACTATTCACAACATCAATTCCGCATAACTCAAGTAACCTAAATAAGATTCGAACCATTTTAAATCCAATCCAAAGCGACAATGCGTAGTCATACAATACGATAGTATATTCGGTTAATATTCGGGCTTTTTGCTTGAGTTAAGGGGGTTCAAACCCCCCAAACTCCCCTTCATATACGCGGGTGTATATATATATATATGTATATATGTATAGTATTGTTTTACTTTGTGAATTTTTAAAAAGGATTGCAATATTTACATAATGTTTATTAAAAAAATAGGATATGAATTCATCAATTAAAGAAGTGAAATTTGGATTCAATCATCTCAAAAAATTAAAATTGCTAGGACGATAATATGTAAGAGGGATATGTTACATTTAATTATTTTCAAAATGAGATATTGATAATATTCATTTCACTAAATTTATATTACAATGATTTGATTTGTTATTTTTTTCTTATAATTGAAGCATAAATTTGTATTCACAAATTTTACAATTTGGGGGTTCGATATTTTCCTATATTCTAATAATGAAAATATATCAGTTGAAAAAAAAAATACACTTAGGCTGCTACAAAACAGGCTTTGGGCTTTATTTTTCAGTAATGTACTTGTGTAATGTTTTTCTTCTCTTTTTAACATTGTCATATTTTTATTCTATTTAAAATATTAGGTATTGGTTTGTGGGTGACGTAGAACTACTGCAGCTCTGGAAGAAGTTGTGGACTTTAGCTTTACAGCTTTAGATGTATATTTTCCTAAATTTTGGTCCGTGAATTTCAAAATTTTTAAAGTTTTATATTTTCGCGGTTTTCCGCAGACACAAATACGCTGATTGAAAAACAAATCAAAGTCATAGCAATCATAGAATAGGCTGTAGAATTTTCAAAAACATTTTTTACGGCCAAATTTTGACGTTTTTTAAATTTTGGGACCTTTAATTTTAAAACTTTGAAGATTCTACAGTTTTCCTGTATTCTAGTGCCGAAAATACCGTTATAAGAAATAAAAATAACTCTCCAACTCTAATGGGAAAGTCTGAGCCTACTTTTTTTTTAGTTTTTGGCCTTACCGCTTTATGTGCATATTTTTCTAAATTTAGGCCTTTAAATTTCAAAAATTTTTGGACCTTTGCATTTTTACGATATTCTATTGACAAAAGAAAAAAAAAATCAACTCCATAAATATTATAGAATGGTTTGTGATTTTTTAAAAGTTTTTAAAATTTTTCAACGTTTTTATCCATTTTAATTTTATAATTTTTGGGGTCTCATAGTTTTTCTATAATCTCTTGAAATGTTGGTCATGATGAGCTGATTGTGACAGTGTTTAAATTTATGAAATTCTGTATTTGAATAATCGATGAAAATATTATTTGTTTCGCAATAGAATTTTAGTAGGTAATCCTTGCACTGCATATGACGGTTACAGAGATTACGTTATAGCAATTTTGCCACAGCTGGAGCATTTAGATAGTGTTCCGATAACACGTTCTGAACGAATAGTCGCTGTTGATAAATTTTCTTTAAATGAAATGGAAATTAAAAAACAACAACAAAAACATTTCGGTAAATATGCATTATGTACGTATTAAAAATCAGTTTGTTATTTATTAAGAGCTTTCGGCGGAGTTGTATTTAATTATAAATTCAAATTTGGAGTTCAGTTACATTCACAAATTTTTGGTTGGTGATGGAATTTTCTTAGAAATCTTTTTATAAGTCAAATATTTATTATGTACTTACGTTTATTCGTGAAAAATATTATAAAGCTCAATGATAATCCCTATATGCAAATAAAAATAAACGATTAGTGAAATGTTTACGCTATAAATAAATCGATATAGTGGTCGTTTAACCTTATTGAAACTAAACCCCAATTAGGGTATATGAGAACTATTAATCTACTACTACCCAGCCTACTCATAGCAATAATATGAACAAGCATGAAAGAAAAAAAGACAGAAAGCACGAAAAAACAAACAAACAAGAACATAAAGTGATAAAACATTTTACCGAATTGTTTTTATTTTTTACACTACACCAATAATCATTCTCATAATTTTTTACTTTTTGAGCACAAGTTGTTCTGGTGTTGATCCTATCGTGCTTCACATACGTTCCTTAATTTCACATTTATTTCATTCCCGTTCTGTCCGTATTGATCTATTGTGGATTCCTAGTCATTGTGGAATTTCGGGCAACGAGTTAGTCGACTCGTTGGCACGTTCGGCTGCTTTAAACGGTCGCTTTATTAGGCATTTCCCAGCTCAAAGTCGTCTTACTCTTTCCTCGCGTTGCCATCGTGACTGTTGGTCTGATCTCTATCCTTCTTCTTTTTCCAATCCTGCTTCCTTTTACTTATCCATACAACCCACTCCTCCTCTTTTTCCGTGGTTTGTTGATTTCCCCAACATGAGGCGGTCAACTATTTCATCCATAATTAGACTTCGGTTAAACCACAGCTTGCTTCCTGCTTCGCTCTTTCGTTTCTCCATTACTCAGTCTCCTCTTTGTCCATTTGATCCGTTAGAAGCAAACTTCGTTTGTGATGCGAACCACATTTTCCTTGAATGTCCTTCCATTTCTTCAGAACGCGCGATACTGTATTCCGGTCTTTTGCGTCTTGGCCTCCCTACGCCCTACAGCGCTCACAGCATCCTTTCTTTTCCGTCTCCTTTGGTTATTCCTTTGTTAGCTTCTTTCGTATGTTCCATTTGTAATATTTTTCCTTTATAATTATTAATACCATCATACCGTTGAAGTGAGTAACGTCCTTAGCCGACATGCTCAAAAAAAAAAAAAAAAAAAAAAAAAACTAATCTCAGAGTTAAATGTTATAAATTTCTATCTATCTTCTAGTATCTATTAAATGTAAACATAATTACCCTTCAGAAAAAACGTTTCTTTTCATCTGTAATAACCTACGGGTTTCAAGCTTATTTATCAGCCAGACTCCTCTTACTTTTTAGTTCCTTCGCACGATTTTGGATGCACATTGATCTTTCCCGATAGTTAATTTATATGCCCTATTAGGGGTTTCCTTCACCGAAATATTTCATAAAACCCACCGAGAAATCTTTCTATATTTTATTTGTAACTTATCGCTCCTATCTATATGAAGGACTTAATCAACAGAGTGTAAACGTAATTTCTTTCCCCAAACAGAATCTTAATACACTGATATCGCCATGGGACCTCCAATCATTTACATTGATTTTTCCCTAATAAAATACAATAAGTCTTTATATGTAAATATTGCGTAGCTAATTTCTTCTTCTTCTAATGTCATACTCTACGAAGAGCGTTGACGATCGCATATGTCAGCCGTCAAAACATTCTATTTCTGGCATCTTGCAGGAGTCTTTGTAGTGACCGGCGAGTTACAATTGAGAAATACTAGTCTCAGTGACAAGAAAGGACGACCGGTATAGCAACTATTGAGAAGAAGCGAAACCCGAGGTACTTATAATAGTAATCATCCGCTCGATCAGCCGTTGAAACATATAACAATCGTGACACAACAGTTTATTCAAAATAATTATATTCACTGATAAGCGATGCACACGATGTCTTTTTTTTTTTATTGCTTTAGCCAACTAAGGGCGACTACCTATGTTTAGAACGATACGTTAATTAGAAGTTTTAAATTCTAGCTCGTTAGAATATTGATACAAGAAAGGAAGAAAGAATTGGAATAATCGTACAGAAGGAAAGATTAGAACGTAGGATAGGAAGAACGAAGTCCAAATTTCAACAGATAATAAAAAATATTTCGTTCAGCTAAAAGGGAAGAGCACTCAAAGAAGATATGATTGGGGTCACCAATAAAATAGGAATCAGAGGGATACAATGGGTAATACACAGAGATGTAATAAGAGAAAAATGATAATGGAAAGATAGGAGCAAAGTATAGTTGAAGTGCGGACGACAAATTGCCGAGATTGTAGAGCGCCTGAAAAGAAAGTCACAGAACCATGGAAAGAACGGGATATTAGGCTGGACTGTAAGATATTGAGAGTTAGGATTTGTCAAGGATGTTACACTTGTATCCGACCAAAGTCTGTAATGATACTTTTTTCGGAGAGAGACAAAATATAACTTGCAAGTATCTTTGTGATGAAATAGCTGCATGTATGGGAGATCTTGTCAATGAGTCTGCCACCTCATTTTCCTCTATTCTCAAGTGATTAAAGATCCGTAAGAGATCAATAGGAATGAAGTGCGTGAGAAGAAGACTATGAATAAAAGAGCAAATACGATGAACAATGAAGTCATAAAACTTTGAAGATTGAGGAGATGAGGTAACTTCGAGATGTCATACTTATCCCTCTGTTTCAACTGTCTAATAATTATTGATTACCATGGGCGTCGCCAGCGGGGGGCAGAAAGGGGCAGCTGCCCCCCCCCCCGGAGCCTTGAAACTTTTTAATCAACTGGCATTGATGAGTATTCCTAGGCGCGTAATCATGGACAATTTGGAAAACTTATGTTTTAATTAGGATTTTATTCTTGTTTAATAAAATATTAAGCCTTTACAATTTATAAATTTTATTTTTCCTATAACTCATATCCTCTTTCTATCATCTTGCCCCTCCCTGGCTCATCGGCTGGCGACGCCCTTGTTGATTACAACAGTGTAACGTGTGTCGATTACAATAGATAATTATTATTTGAAAAAAAAGAAAAAATGATTGAAAATTTTTCATCTGTAAAAATTATAATTACAGAATGTCGTAAAATGGAAAAACAACAATTATCAAATAAATGTAGCGCTGAAAGTAAAATCGGTAGTGAAGACGAGTTTAACATGGACGATATAAAAGAGTAAGATAACGATTACATTATTTATTTTTCCTTTAGAAATTGCTATACACATATGTATATAAAAAATACCTTATTTCGGTTATTGAAAATTTATAAAATGTTAAAGTTCCCCTTTTTTACTTAATAGTAACTACTAAAAATTATAGATTAAGAGAGGTTCTCTTTCCCTTAAATTATCTCAGCCGATTCGTCATTTATAATTTTCTATTCAGATATTTGAAAATACTGACTGTTTAAGTATGTTTTATTATTGGTCGTCATCGGCTTTGCCACCATGTGAGAATGGACCATTCCCTGCTAGAAATCGGAAAAAACTATCGCAGTGATGTTATTAAAAGAGCCTCTCATGTACTCTTGGCAAAATATCCAAACTGTGTTAAGGTCTTCGTCGACGGTTCTAAACATGACTCCTTTGTTGGCTGTGCACTATTTAGCAACAACTTTGGAGAAATCTGTTACTCATCACCACTAATCTACTTCACACTATCAGCGGAACTATTCGTGATCAAACTAGCGGCACATGAAGCCTCCGATTTGCCGGATAAGTCATTGATCCTTACGGACTCATGGCTTCAATGTTTACAGAACTCATACCACCATTCCGAGCATCCTTTAGCTAAGGAAGTCGTCTCGCACCTAACCACACTCCTTACTGGACACATAACATTGACACGGATCCCAGGCTTCAAAAGCATTGCCGGAAATGAAACCGCTGACAAAATTGCAAAAGAAGCGGCTTCTTGTTCCAACACCAAATGCACCTTTCTTCAGCGTTGATTTCAGAGTCGTGGTGAGTGGTTGCTTACGGCAGGAATGGTCTGTTATTTGGACAGACCTCAACCCGTCAACAAATAAATTGAAAACTATCAAACTCTTTGTAAATGTTTGCACTACTGCGCTCCGTCCCAACCGTAAGGAAAAAATGGTTTTATATAGATTTTGAACGGAGCATACTACCTTAACTCGCGCATATCTTCTAGAGAAAAGCCTTCTTCCACTGTGCACTTCTTGCTCTGTTTCACTATCCGTTAAGCACATTCTGGTCGATTGATTAGCCACGATATCGTCATCTTTCCACAAAATTCAATCTAGCGACCTATTTGGACAACGTTCTTAGTGATGACATGCACACCGCTAATCATCTTTTCAAATGCCTTCAAGCAGCCAAACTGTACGAGGTTTTGTAACCATCTATTTCGCCGTGCCTCTAGCCGTTGTCGCAGTAAAGGCACGTTAAAAGAGGAAAAAATAAAGAAAAAAATGAAAAAACAAAAAACAGAAACCGCATTTTAATATTATTTTCATCAGCCAGCGCAGAAAATCAATAAGTTTTTCTAACTGAAAACAAGCTCAGAGCTTATTTACTTAATCATATTCTCTACATGTTTTCAGGAATTCGGTTATTTCTACAGATACAGATCATGAGGCAAACGGTTGAACTAAAATAATCAAATAAAAACGAAATATATGACTTTGAATGTAAAACGAAATCAAAAATACAAAATTATACAAACAACTTCAAATGGACGGTAATAGTATACGAGAGCACAGCACATAATTGAAATTAAAAACTAATTGGGATAGTTGATCAGATGCAAGCTAGTTAGGAGAAGATCGATATCAGAATTTAAACGGCTCTTCTGTTTCTGTTAATATTTCAGTTAGAAGGATATACAGATCTATAGAAAGTGCACATCGGTGCACTAAATCAGTTAAAGTTAAATCTCAAACTTCCCCTAACAGACAGAAAATACAAAAGTTGAGGTACCCACCAATCAGGAAGCCAATAGTCACATGACCACGTCCTTTCTATCCCCACCAGTTAGGAGTGATTGATCAGTGTCACAGCTTTTGGTATTTCTTATCTATTTAAATTCTTTAGATTAACTTCTTCCGGCACTGCATTCTTCATTCAGTCCAATAAATGCCATCTTTTTTTGCACACTTCTAAATTTGGCTATATAACTCTTGTTCTATTTTCCTCCAGTGTCGCAGTAATCATTCTTTCTTCGAATGAGGCAAAAGTAATTCTCATCCTTTGTGCTGTAACTGTAGAGACAATCATTGTTCTTCTGACTGGTAATGTCTTCACTGTACCCAGCAAATTATCGCTTTTGAAAATACATAAGTATCAATAGCTTATAAAAATAAAATTCTAGTTCTGTTGTGTCCCCTGTCTTGTCTTACACTAGTAGAGAAGTGATTTAATCAAATGACCTGACTATTTTACTAGTGAATTTTAATTTCAAAAAAAATATTTCCGACTTTCAATCTTAAAAATATAAAAACAATTAAATACACTGAATTTTCACTGTCCAATTAATAAGAAATTTCTTCATTAAAAGCTCTTTTCAATTTTCCAACCTATTTTCTATTTAACAGTTGTGCTCTTAAATCAAACTCTAAGAGGAAGGATAATCTTGTTAATCATAATATGGATCTTCATTCCAATTACTTTTAATTTACCCTTCTTGATTGAGTTCTTTCTTTTAACAGTGAATTCTATTTGAGTGAGTACTTTTTGATTCATCGTGTACGCACCCATGACCGTTCGTCTTCTAGTTAATATCGGTAATATTTTTTGGCTAATTTTTGTCTAATTGCATTTTATTTAATTAAATTTTTTCGAAAAATTAATTTATCATTTTTTGCATTCATGAATTCATCTTGGCGTTCACGACATTTGATGAACGCTTAGCATTTTTTTTTTTTTTTTTTTTTTTTTGAGGGGAGTGGCCAACCAAGGGAAACTGCCCGGGACAATTGGACTATATTAGAGATTAAATTTTAATCCGGTCAGAAATCGATGAAAGAAAAGAGGAAAGAATAGAAACTACCCCTTTTGAGATGGCAAAGTTAAGATGTAGGAAGCATTATATGGAGTAGGAAATTTCAGTTTTAACAGCTAAACGTACATGATATTACGTTCGGAGGAAAGACTGGAACATTCAAACAGCACGTGGTCAGGATCACAAACAAAAGAACACAGTCGCCAGAGTTCAAAGGACAACAAAGGGATGGGGAAAGAACAAAACGATACCGTGAGGAAGGAAGCAAAGTATGATTGAACCGCAGACGGCAGATAGCAATAATGGAAAAACGTTTAAGGGTAAGAAAATAATAGAACGAAGAATAGGAAGGCAGTCTAGGTTGAATAGTAAAATTAGTTAGGATTGGAAAAAGAACGAGGAAATACATTCGACACCAAAGTCTGACATGCATTCTTTTGAAGAGGGGAAGTATGTTGTGACCAGGAATCTTTTTAACAAAGCATTATTTTATTAAAACGTCGATAAAATTATCATATAAATACTGTAAACACGTACAAATACGTCAGACCACTTAACTGTGTTTATTGAACGCTAATATGTGTATTCATTACATACAGAAACTTACACTTATGATGCATTATGGCAGTTTTAATTTTTTTATATACATACTTAATGATATTATATTCTTGTCTTTAAAATCTGTGGCTAATATATAAACTTGTCAGTGCTTACATGGTCTAAAATAAATCGAACACGAACGCTTAAATCTTGCTCACGTCTAATTTGAATTCCTACGTGTATTATTTTCAAGAATATATCCGATAATTTCCTTCAACTTACTTCTCTGATTTCTTCAGTAATGCTTCTTTCGCTTATCATTTCACATTTTGCCCCCCAGAAGTTTTTCTCTATTTTAATTTTAATTTTGTTTATTTAGTGTAACATATTTTCACTCTTTATTCGCGAAATTTATTCTTGCATAATTTTAGCGTAAAATTTGTCCGTACTTTTGACTTCAAAAGGCTGCTTTCTTTATTAATTTCGAAATAATTGTTCATTATCTGTGCGTATATGTCGCACACAAGAGCTGTAACAACGATTGTATTTAACCCGTTCGTGCAATAATCGAGCGAAATATAATTAAAAAAATAGATTTTGGAACAAGCCAAGTAAAAATACACCGGAAGAGCGAATGCTCATAATGGAACAAATTCGAAAACAAAAGAAGGATAATACGGCGATTCAATTTTCCCCTGTGAAGTTCAAGCGAAAAATTTCACTCTTTGCGAAAGATGGACGTCCGTTAAATATAAACGAACCGAAAATTCCGTTTAGTTTGGTAGATGATGAAAAAGACAACAAATTTGTACTTACTGTACAAGTGTACAAGTATTATTTTTTTATTATTATCATTACTAATATTATTATTATTATTATTATTTGAATTGGCCAACTTTGGACCACGATATTATTTCAACTGTTAGGTTGCCTTGCTTAATAATGATTATTAATTATTTTAGGACTACACTTCGATGTTTACTCCCATGCGTAAAATTTAAGTACTTTAGTCAACCTTATCATGGCTATAGGTTGTGTTACATATTATTGCTACTTTTTTTTTCCTCTCTTTAAATATTATTTTGGATTAATGAATTACTAAATTTTATTTTAATTATATTTTGCGAGTATTTCTCAAGTTTTTCGCCTAAATTTAATACGACGAACAACAGCGGAAAAGGCTTTTCGGAGTTACGCTTTTCTTTGTTAAGTTTTTAAGATTTCGAGAGAGGCAAAAGGAATTATACTAATCGTTATTAACTTTAAAGAGCTGGAAATATAAAGTAGCCAGATTGATTGAACAGCATCCGATAAAAACGTAGAAAATTCACTAAAAAGAAAAAAGAAATATATCATTAAACAATAAATGCAATTATCCGTCAATCGCACATTAATTTTATGTTAGAACAGAAAATAATTAAAATAACCCATGCTTGTAGTTTTTAGCTGTGAAATCTCATAAGCGGAAAATTCAAATACATGTTAATCTTTTCAGTGGCATTCTTGGTAGCGTGATAGTCTATCAGTTAAAATGCTTGCTTACAAAACCAGAAGTCACTGAGATTTGTCTGATTCCGGATACACGTCACTTCCAGGTTTACCCAGCCTGAAATAATTGGGTACCATAGAAATCTGGAAAAGTATATTTGGTCGAAAGAAAGGAACTGGTCCTCCTACTCTCATCAGTGCCGATAGGCTTAGTAAATTGTGAACCTTAACTTCACAACTCCGGACGCTGTATCAAGCGTTTGATGCTCATAATTATATGTTGCGATATAGATGCAGATTTCACTACAAACAGTCTATCGAACACAACAGCCTTTAATGATTACTTCACCGAAACTTATCCTGTGTCGGTTCTTATTTAAAAGTCAATATTAAGTAACAACGGTAAACTAATGAACAGCTGACCTCTTAAAAAACTTTGTACTGTTCATCCGTAATCCTAGGACCTGACTGAATTTTAGAAGTGCAGATCGTTTGACCATCGTGCGCCTTACCCAATTGAAAAAGTGCAAAATGTGGCTTTTCTTAGTGTTACCTATTAATAACTTTTAAAAGTCTACTAGTGTATCGATGTATTGAGAAAAATAAAATCTCTCAATGGAATTGAACAATCATCACAACTTCTATATCATTATAGCAGAAACTACTAAAGTTACGACTGCGTTTGCAAATAATTTCTACGAAGTATCCTTAACGAATTCGTATTAGCCACTTTTCCCCTTTGCATAAAGATGTAGCAGCAAAAGTCTCTTCTTTCACTAAGATGAATGAATGTGCGATCTTCTATTTCCTATGGTCGAGTACAATTTCGCACAAATTAATAAACCGAAGATAAGCGCATCTAGTGAAGAGGCTTCATTCATCTTTTAATGTTAAAATTTCTTCCCGCAAAGGCCAAGTTGTACTATCTGCTGTACATTTGCAGTCGGATTTGAAATTATTCAAACATTCTCGGTTGATGGAAAGAAGCGATTGTTGTTCCAATCTTAGAATAAAACAAAGATCTCTGTTTATTCGGAAGCTACCCCGTCCTCCTCCTTACTAGGCTATATATCCAAAATACTATAAAAAGTGGTTAACAGTCGTCTCTTTTCCATTTGCGAGCCAATAATATCCTTTCCCCGGCATAAGCCAGAGGCTGTATGGCTAAATCTACGTCAAGCCACCTGGTGTGAAAAAGGCAGATTTTATGGGCTTACCAAAGGCACCAACAACTAATAATTATTTCGTTTCATACAGAAAAAGCCTATATGACCCTATTTTTAGCGGTAAGACCGTTTTAACTGCAAATAATGATACTAGCCAGAAAGATGATAAGTTTCAACCAAATTTATTCATCCGACCGAACTATAAAGGTCAAAAGCGGAACGAAGTTTGTTGATGTTATTAGCATCGAGAACGGCATGCAACAAGGTTCTGCACTTAGTTATAACTTTGTTTATTATATATTTCAATAATAATACTGAATACATTCAGCCACCAAGTACAGTTCGGTTTCCCAACGATTGCCCAAGAGTGTATTCTTTTATCTTTCGAGATCCCCAAAAATCCGAGCCCATTCTTCCGAAAAACTTTTTTGCAAACTTCATAAATGGTTTAAAGCAACAATGGTTTGAACTTTCCTTCCTTGAAAAGAGTATGTATTGATTTCAATAGGAAACGACGATTTGTGGTCTTCAACTTAATATCTTCGTTCCAGGTTACTTTCCGGTGTCTAAAAAACATTAATTTTAAATTAAATAAATTACGGGGGTTCCGATCAGCTTCCTAGTTTATTTTAAGAAAATTGTATGTTATTCACCACTGCGACAGAATCTGTGTATTAACTGGCGTTCCTCCACTGGAGTTTTACCGATACCTGTTTTCTCTTTGGAGCAACGATCTATTTCTGCAACTTTTTTATTGTCATACCAAAAGCCACATTTATCGCTGGTTTTTGATAACGATTCGTACCCTACACTTAACTAGTATTACTTTTCTCCGATCGTTTTATTTTACATACTGCCCATACGAATATTTATACGGATCGAAATAAAAATACTAAAACAAGAATTTTATTTAAAAATTATAAAATATTATAATACACCGACATGTTCGCATTTCTCATTTTCTTTACATATATATATTTTTTTTATTTTTTTGTATGTGCGTGAATAACAAAGTAATATAATTGAAAGAGTACAAAACGTGTTATAGTACAGTTCCGATTTGTATATTTTAAAAGCAGAAAAACAAAAAAAAAACTAATAATAATTCTTAACTATGAAGAATAATTATTAATTTTCTAGTAACTTTTTGATAAAAAAAACTGGCGACATTTAGATTTTATATCGTTTTCTTTTCTTAATCGATTAACGAAACTCTTTTTGTAATGGAAAGGCCCCTCCCTATAGGTCGACGGCTGGCGGGGGCATTGGTAGCCAGTGATTCATGAAAAACAGATGGAGGAATAAAAATAAAAAAATGTATCTGCGCGCGAAGAAGAAAAAATGTTTATCGATGTTTGTAGGAAATATCGTCTAAAAATGAATGTAAAAAATAAAAATTAAAAAAATAAAATTTTTGTTATGTCTTTTAAGGCACATAGATACGGATAATCTAGATGTTGACGTACAGCCGTGGTTTGTTAGAGTACTAATTAACAAAAAAGTATTACAGTTAGTTTTGTCAGAAGAAGTCAAGCCAGATCGTTCTTTCGCTGAACGATCAATTTTATCCAAAAACTTGGTAATAACTATGCACAAGGTAAAATTTAATTTCAAATTCTTCTTTTTTTCAATATTTATGATACTTACGAAAACAGTTATAAACTATTGTTCTATTACGACAACATATCGGACGACAAATCGGTAAATACAATATATAAACTCGGCCATTTTGGCCTCGCAAGGGGCTGTGCCCCTTGACCCCTCCTGCTTTCATTTCTGTCTCTTTCTCTTCTATACTTTGTATAAAATGATCAAAATTTACAACGTAATTCTTACTAGCATCAACACACACAAAAAATAACATATCCACAAAAATCCTATTCTAACATTTACCTTCCGTTATATAAAATTAAGACATTTTTTCGTTACATTTTTCGTTACATATTTCATTACATAAAATTGTGACATTTTTTAAATAACAATAACAAAAATCCTACAAAATATAACAAACGTTACATAAAATTGGGACATTTAGCGTTACATAAAATTGGGACATTTTTTCGAATGGGGGGTAGCCTAAGAATTACGTTGTAATTAATATATATATACTGTTGTGAACCACGAATGCTGGCACGATTATTTATAGGGTATTTAGATATAGTAAGAAGAAATATAAATTAAAATGAAAAGAATTAATGTAAAATCTGAATTTTCTTGGTAAACTATCTATTAGTTGTGTGTTTTTATTTAAAGTAAAGTAATTATCAGCGTAAATTTAATAGGAATATTGTAACGGAAAATCGGGCTAAGCTATTCTCTGTATGATCTTCTCAATTATAATTTAATTTCTAATAAAATATTCACGCGGGAATGTTAACGTAAACTAATTTTAAAGATCGCTGAAACAGAGAGTGGTTTAATGTGTAAAGTAAATCATTAAGAATTTCTGTACTAGTTGCCCACAAACTAGATGGAAATTTCATACTATTACAGACTAAATGGAAATTTCGTACTATTACACTGTTGCATAACGGGAAGTTTAAAGTTAACGTAAATTAATTATTATTATTATTAAAATGTATACCTATCAGTGAATAGCTACAATTGTGGTGTTCGAACACATACATCGAGCTGGGTAAATTTTGAGATATAAATAGCGGATAAAAAGAGATTACATCGATCGTAGTCTGTTATTCTGTTTCCGCTTCATAGAGAGCTGTGACGTTGTTACATACAGCTCGGTCTGGAATAGTCTACCACCACCGTTTGTATACATGCATTATCAGAAGAATATTTCATGTACTTTCGATGTGAATTTATATATAAATAATTATTTATTTCTTTTGTTAGACCTTACAGCATAGTATAGAGCCAGTGTAAATATACATTCGTGCTACTAGGTGGATAAATTTAACTTCGTTTTTTGCGAATTGTTATTTTGGTCGCTGCCATCACAACTTAAAAAAAAAAAAAATAGATAGCAAGAAAAAAAAAGCATCATCATTAAGCGGGGTAGATTAATATACGTTGCATTGTTGGTCCGGAACTCGAGATCACAACAATACATATATATATATATTGTGAAAAACTGCTTTTTCCAGTCCCAGGTTCCGGGAACCACTTATAAAAAACTGATTCTTGACGAAATAATAAAAAAAAACAACGGGTGCCAGCATCATTCGCGGTGTTACACACAGACACAAGCTCTTGGTGGAGCATTAGGCTTTAAAAAAATATATTACCGTATCAAAAAAAAGAAAAAGAAATTTTGGACGTGAAGGAAAAATATCTAGTAGCTATAGAGCATTCGTACCTCTCCCCCCGCGGAAATATCACGGGTGCACCAAACTACGTGTCCGATTAAATCGACTTTTTAACAGGAAATCACGTATATTTTAGAAAAATAACATGAATTTAAAAAAAACCGCTATGGACACGCGTGCCAACATATCATTTATTCTTGATTATATATATGTGTTCGAATAAAATAAACCGATTTTTTTCTTTTTCAAGTAAACAACTGCATATCAATGAAAAAAGATTGCACGTAACATGATAAACATCGACTAGACAAACATTGCAACGACGATTGCTGAACGACGATGACTAGAACAGAAGCACGACTGATCGACTAATAAGACTGATCGAATAACAATTAACATCTGATAAAGTAATAATTGTATCGATGTTTCTAGAACATCTAAATAACATTGTGTTAGCCGCCCTGCCTGACTTTTACGGGATTTTATAAATCTTTCCTCGGCTCAATGCTGCTCGGCATCGATTTTACACGACGCGCTCTCGCCCCAGACTCACATAGTTACCACCGCTATCAACCGCTACCAGCAATACACACGTAAACAGTCTCAACCCTGACACATCTGCCCATTCTACCGCGCACGGGAATTTTGGTTTTAGCCAATAAGCATATCCAATACCAACGAGATCGCGATTACGCCGAATAAAACGATGTTCGATAGACATGAATTAATGCTTTTATCAAAGAGAATATTTTTATAACTCGAACACCGTCAAAAAGATCGCGCTACAGCAGGTACCAAATCCGTCTTTCTCTCTCGGTATTTTTTTTTTTTTTTTCGACTTTGGCCATCTGAGAACCACGGAAATATTACACTAATAACGCCAGCTACATTTCGTTCCCCCTTTTTCATTCGTTTTTTTGCCCAATATTCTTTCATTCTTTCCGAGTGCGCTTTCTTCATTTCTTCTGTCCACTTTCGCCCTGTTTTCTTCACTGTGTTCTTCCGGAATCCTTGAAAAGTCTGAACCTTCCGACTGAACTTGTTTCTGTCTTCAATTTCACTTTCGCTGATCCCCATCTGTTCCAAATCTCTTTTTACTTGTACTATCCACAGTATCCTACTTTTCGGATTGTTGTCGAAGTAGTCAAAGATTATTTTGGTAAAGCGTTCATTATCCATTATTTTGATGTGACCATAAAAGGCGATTCTTCTTTTCCTAAATGTGTCACTGACCTTTTCTATTATTTCGTATACTTCATTATTGCTCCTTAATTTCCAGTACTCATCGTCTCTCCTGGGACCCAATATTTTCCGGATTATTTTCCTTTCCTTGATTTCCAACTGATGCATTTCCTTGTTCGAAGTCTCTATACATATATATATATATATATATATATATATATATATATATATATGTATATATATATGTGTGTGTGTATATATATATGTATATCTTCTTTTTTTTCTCCTCAATGTTATCGGTTGGTAGACAACCTATTCGTACATTTTAGCCGTACAGATATAGGTTGTGTACCAGGCAATTGCTAATATGCAGTACGAATGTGTACACGCGCAAGATTACATTCAGAACTGATTAGTAATCGTTTGATTTATATCGGCATATACAAGTGCAGTCCCGTGTGTGTCTGCTGTGTACTGACCCAGCGCACATATAACGTTGTACGTAGTGGTTTGCCGTCGCTTTCCATGTGAAATGGCGAGTGTTTAATTTAATTTTTCGTAATAACTTCAATCGTCGCTCGGGATCGAACCCGAGACTTCCCTTACAGAAACCAAGCACTCTAGCAACTAGGCTATCGCGACAACTTATATACTATATATATATACACACACATACATATTTATATATATATATACAGTGAGTGACATTATTCTTTGAACAGTGGGGATCGTAATGAAAATGTACAAAAAAATGAAAGCAAAAAAGGTATATTCTGAATTTTGTAGGCGAATAACAAAGCGGAAAATCTCTTACACATGTACAGAAACAAAAAAATCGGAAAACAAAAATTAAACACAGCGTCGATTACGAAGAACACAAAAATGGCGAAATCACACGTTACATTAATCGTTGAACACATTGCAAATTATGGAAAAATTCTTCCGTCTAGGACAGCAAATGGGAATTTAATATTTGGTATGACCACCTTTGGCCTCCAAAACGGTTTTAAGAATAATCACACAGGTGATCAATCGGGCTACAATCTGGAGACTGTGACAGCGTTTGAGGACCTTCGGGCAGTTGCATAAGAGCCACTCACGCGTACGATAAGCCATATGCTTCAGGTCGTTATTCTGGTACAAGCGAAAGAAACTTAGGATTCCCAACTTCTCCGCATTGGGGCGTAGATTCTTTTTCAGGATCTCTCTGTACAAAGCCGCATCCATATTCCCTGAGATAAACTCCAATGCACCTGCGCCATTTGCGGCAAAACAACCCCATACTTTACTATTGCCGCCACCGTGTTTTATTGAGACAGTTAAATTTTTACTTTCCAGTACTGTATTACGCCATTGACTTTCCCATCACTGCCAAACAAGTTGAACTTCGATTCGCCCGTAAAAAGGATATCACGCCAAAACATTTCCGGTTCGAACTGTGATACTTTTTGCGAATTCGAGACGCTTTTGTTTGTTCGCTGCACTAATGTAGGGTTTTCTATGAGCCGTTTGCGAAAAGTAGCCCATCCTTTTCACCGCTCGGCGTACAGTTGCGGCCGAAATTATTACACCTGCTTTTTGGGCTAGTCCACAACTTAATTGCGGTGCACTTATCTGCGGGGTTTTTACGATTTGCCGCCTGATCCAGCATTCATCAGTCTCAGTTAATTTTCTCGGTTGTCCGTTTTACGGAATTGCATGGATGCGATTTTCCTGTTTAAAACGCCGTAAAATCGCGTATACGGTGGTTCGCCGAATATTTAGTAACTTTGATATTTGACCCCCTGCTAAACCTCCCTTGTAGTTCGAAATTACGAGTTTATAGACCGTAGGAGGGATATGTTGGCCTTTACACGACATTCTCTCGATACTAAACATACTTTTTTGAATCGTGACGAATCTACACTATTTCACGGCGAAATCTTTTCATGCACTGGTTCCTACGTAGGTACACTTGCACTGTATGAATCTGACGCACCCCGGAAAACCCCATTACTTGCTTCGCACTCGACCTTTTTTACGTGTTCAATGCTAATTGTAACGCGTCATTTCGTCGCATTTTCATACGTACTGCTCTAACTTCCGATCTATTGCATTGAACTCGCTCAAATTTTGGTGACTTAGACTTCGATATATTTTCTTTCGTTTCACACAACAGTCGCATATTTCATTCAGCCATTACCAAGGTACAGGACTTTCTCTACTTCGGTGCGTGTTGTTCAACGATTAAAGTCAATCATTGTATATAAACTTTGCTCTTCGGTCTTCATGAGAGAGAAAACCTCTTTTTTTGTTCTAAAACTGTTTTAAAAAAATTGTTTTCAACTGATTACGTCATTTTTCCCGTTTTTTATAAAAAAGATTAACAATTTTGTACAACGCAGCATTCAACCTTTGTTATCTTATATAAAGTAACGGAGCATTGCTACTTTCCCCCTACCATAGATATTACCGTAACTCAATTTGAATTATTATTATTTCAGTTAAAGTCTCTAGTGTCACAGTAGGGTTCAACAGAATCAAACAGACGACGAATCATGATTGCAAATTACACCCTTCATAATGACCCAGTACTCCTCACCCCTTCAACTCATACACACTTCAGTTTGGTACATAACACCTTTTCCGCAATGCACTTAGCGTGTTCGTATCTAGTTCACTTTTCTCCCATTTACGTATTTCTGTATATCAAGATCTGTGCACCAAGCGACCATTTTCTCACTTTCTTTGTTTTCCTCCACGATTGTAAGGATCTCACGTATATTTCACGAAGCAGATTGGAACACCTATAAAGCAAACTATACCGTTTCCAGAAATCATTCCGACTCTGTAAAGAGGGAAACATAATTATTCTTATCAAAGCGATGCTGCAATAATTATACCGAAAATAGTGATGATTTTCAGAGAAAACGAGTCTCACGGTGGTAACCGGAAATTAAAATAGTTATTTCTCAACGGAAACAGGCACTTTGGAAATATAAATCAACTAGGATACTTTCAGATTTAATTGAATTTAAGGAGCATAGAGCTAAAAGTGGGCAACTAATGTAACCTAGCTAGCTAGTCGAAAAAAATAAGTACAGTTAAAAGAAATAGGTACAATGGTACTAGTTAGGTAGATAGGTACAAAAATTAAATCATACACAATATAAGGTTAAATTTTTTATTTATTTATAAAAATACTAAATTAAAACAAAAACCACTTAAGAGGAACCTAAGAAAAATGAAAATAAAATACAATAGCTACCTAGTCAATGTGACGAGTGAGCTTGGTGATCTCCATCCATTTTTTCAAAGCGTCTTGACACCGCTACTCTCATTTCTTGCTCCACATTGATTTTCAAGCGATATTTGCTCCTGATTGCTGCTACAGCTGAAAATCCAGCTTCACATAAATAATACGTTGCGAAGGGAATAAAAATTCTTACAAGCTTTTGAAGTTAAAGATGGATATTCATTTTGAACCGATATCCAAAACACTATTAACTTGTAACACGTGAATCTATTTTTAAGGCTGCTGTCGTAAGAGAGTTCAATCAGACTTTCTTCTTCTTGCGACGTGAAATCTGGTGGAGCTTGGGCGTAGACAGGATCTTGAATCCACGTAAATTTTTCAACATCGTCTTTATCAAAGTATTTCGAAAACTACTCAATGAACTTCGAAAGGTGATCCGTGAAAAGGGTCATCAGATCTTGTGAGACAACAAGCTCTTAAGATGTCGCATATTTATACAAGGGTGGGAAACAATCTTGACCGCGCCATCTCCGTTTATTTTATTAATCCACAACTGCAGTTTCTTCCTAAACGCCGCAATCTTCTCCAATTAATTTGTCAAATATGCTAGTTTTAGCAAAAAATCTGGTTCAGCAAAATATTTGGAGTTTTCATGACGCTCTTGTTGTAAAAATGTGTGAATTTCTTCATGTAATTCAAACACACGAAATAAGACATTTCCACGTGAAAGCCATCGTGAATTGCAGTAATATAGCAGAGCCGTGTGTTCAGCTTCCATATCTGTACATAGTTTTTTAAAAAGTCTTGCTTTTAGCGGCCTAGTTTTTATATAATTTACTACGTCAATGACAATTTCTAGTATTCGGTTCAATACAGAGCCCATTGACTTTGATGCAAGCGCTTCCCCAACGGATGATGCAGTGGGTCCATATAGCATGCGGTGCTTTTTTACGAATAAGCGCTTGTATTCCTCCATACCTGCCAGACATTGATCGAGCAGTACATATACCAATACACTTTTGCCAATCCAAACCATTTTCTGTAATAAACTTGTCAAGAATTTCAAACGAGTCTTGAGCCTTTTGCACTTATGGTAATGCTTTTTTGCAGAATAAAAGTTCTTCGACGATAACTTTATCAGCCAAAAACAAATAAGATGTGCATCATTATTAATGTCAATAGCCTTATCAACTTGCAGACCAAATTCCTTGTCTTTCATTTTTTCTGATCCTCAGCTATATTATGTATTCTTCGACTGATAGTGTTATTAGATAAGGGTATCTTGGAAATTAATTTTGCCGCCGATTCTCCTACCATAATATTCACCATATCGAGAGCAACCGGTAGAATAAGCTCTTCTGCAATAGTATGAAGTTTTTTGCATTTCGCCATTCTGTATGCCACCTTAAATTATGCTAAGAGTGCGTTGTTAGGCACTGAGGCTTGTTGTGTAAAAATGTTTTTAGTTTTCATTAAATTTTGTAACCTTCTGTTAAAAAAATCACGCGATTTTTTAACCATAGTTGGGTGAATGGTTGCGAGATGTCCCTTTCAATTACTTGGAAGCATACTTCCGGATGATAACATTTTCAAACAAAGTACACACTGTGGTCTTCCTTCATTGTTTACTTCTATTGAAGTAAAACCGAAATCCAAATAGCTATCATTGTATTTGTGATATTTCCGCTTTTTTGCTTCCCCACCGCTGGTAGATGGTTTCTCATTATCACTTGAATTACCGACTTGTTTATTTAATAAAAATCTGTCCATTTTGCGTAAGACTTTTGACGAAAGCGACACAATCAAAACAAAACAAGCATACACAATTCTAATAAATGGTATTACGCTGAATAGAATTTATCAAAATTAGTGTTATAAAATTTTTATTACTTACGGTCTACAGGAAATCGTTTTGATTTAAATTTAACTATACTAAACTAAAAACTAAAATAAAACTAAATTAATTTGCTGCAAACAAGTCTTAAATAATATAATTAACGAGGACAAATCATAAAACAGCTTTTTCTGAAAGTGACAAATAGACACCCAAATAAAATGAAGTCGATCTGGAATTGATAACCGCATTAAAAACAGTAAACAAATCGGTACTGCTCTTAGATAAAAACCGATATTGAAATTCACAGTTGCTGTTACTCGCTGCGGCGCCGATCGTTTGCGATCATCATCACTGCGTCGTATGGTATCGAAAATGTAATCTACTCTGCTTATTAAAATGTACAGATTTAACTGGAACAACGCCGGCTGATAATAACACGGAATGAAGAATCACTTCACGGCGCCCCTCTGTGTTTTGTACGGCGCACACTTTGGGAACCCCTGACTTATAGAGGAAAAAAACAGTGTTACACTTACAATTAGCGGAGAACCTTGGGGAATACTATTTTCTTTAAGAAAAGGGAAAGATTAAAATCCCCTGGACCGCCGACGATAGCGCTGCCCTAAGAATTATGCTTGCGGCGCATCTAGTATCCCCTACATCGCACTATGGGGTATTTCGCTAATCTAGCTGGCCAAAAACCTAGTTCGTGAAAATTGCCATAGAGCGATGAAATAAAGTTTATTTGATAAGTAAATAAGTGCAGAATCTTATGCGGTCAATTTTTTTCTCGCGTTTTAAAAGTATTATTAGTAGCAGCTTTCCAAGGTCAGCTTATCGGATTAGAACGTACTGAAATATTAGCTCAATTTAGCAATTTATCTCATTTACACGATAAACTGTTGTGTCAAAACTAGTATTATTTCTAGACTAGGGATAAATTACGAATAAAATTTCTAGCTATCGGGAACAAAATAGACTTTCTTTATGCTCGTAGCAACCTTTATTTGAACCCCTTTTTTCTATAGACGAAAAAAAATTAATTTCCCTAAAAATAAAAAGCAATTACTTATACGCGTTTTCCACCGCTGAATTATTTATATTGAAAGAAAAGTTGTCAAATAAAAAAAAAAATTGACTGACAGTTTTTGCCTATTTAAGAAATAAGCCGTATTACGTGCGCACGTATGGAGACGTATTTTGCACGCTCAGGTCAGTCTTTATCACGTTGTGCTAAAACGGGGAAGCCGGTATAACTGCAATTCCTTTTGTAAAATATATTTCATATAAGGGGATCAGATAGGATAGTAAGGCTTTTTATGTGAAACATTTTTGAGCGCGATTTCCCACTATAATATGCCTTTTAAGGGTGCCTTTCATAGATAATACGGAATCGCGACCGCTAACGCATTCCTAATAGGATCAAAATGACTCGAACTTGGAAAATGCTGAAAAGCTTATTCTTATGTCTAAATTAGATTGCGATAAATCGCACCAAATGCGTTACAAGCAAAAAGGACAGCCATCTGTTTCAAAGTAGTTTCATAATATTGTGACTTTATTTGGAGGAAGGCTCAATCATTTGGCAGAATTCAACCCATTCTTCTCTTCACTATTGTCGACCAATACGGATAAGATTTGCAAAAAAAGTCTGCTGATATAACGGAGGAGAAAATTCAGTATGTAACAAAGCAAACAGATATCTTAGTTATAACCAAATTCTGTTTGGCATAAAAAGCCTTCTAAATAAAGCATCTTTTGATTATGATAATGGTGAATGCAAAAGTTAGAAATTCCGTAACAGACACTACTTCATCGATGAAATGCTATATTTTTGGAGCCATCTCGAAGCAATTTAACAACCTGAATATCAAGATGGATGTTAATACGAAAGCTCTGGAATCTGGGCTTTCAATTTTACACGCTGGAATTCGTTTTCTGGAACGAATTCTTTACTTAGCGTAAAAAGCTTGATGTCAAAAATGGAGGTTATCTCCTGGAGAAAATTATACTGTAAATTCGAGAAAAATGAAAATACAAAATATACTGAAAGAAAAGATAGATCTCTGACGGATTTACTGAAAGTTTGATTCGGCAATACCAACGATAGAAATATAAGCCGTAAATTCTTTTCAAATTCTCAGTTGGTCGCAGAAATTACTGGTATACACTACGGACCTTTTATTTATGGAGTTAATTCTGTTATAACTAAGAAGTTTTCTGTTTATGGGAGAGAAACGACCAAATTGTATTATTGTATGCGATCATACCAAAACCATGTATAAAAAAATACTAGTTCATGATTCCATTATAATGGATAACGCGCTGTTAAATTTAAATTTTATCAGAGGAAACTGCAGAAGCCTATAATAAGTATTTCAAGCGATAAAGACGAGACTTGGCATGAAGATCTTTGAACGTGGAGTGAAATTTGGTTGTTTTTCATCGCCTGCGCTCCTCAATTCTGATCCTCTAATTTGGGGTTCAATAAAGTCCTCAAAGAAACGCATACCACTACGTTTAAAAGAAGCTATCGAGTTAGTAATTCCAGCTGGTGATGACGATAGTGATTGCAATTCTGATGATTTTGAATTTAGTAGTCAAGAATTTACGCAGGAAACTTATGCTGAATCTGAAGAATTTTGAAGCACGTAATATATTTAATTTGCTTCTATTATATTAATAATTTAAAAAATAAATAATAATCTTAATATTTTGTGTTTTTATAAATTATGTAGAATTCAGTCGAAACATTAAACAAGAGAATCTTTCTTAAAAAGTTGCTCGCATATAGCTATGTAAAGATGACTTCATATAGTTCAGACTTGATAAAATTGTCAAATCCTGAATTTATTATTTAATTTTAAAAAATGCATAATTTTAACCCTTTTTTGTAAAGAATTTGTTTTCTTTAAAAGAGTGCCTAAAATAAGAATAAAAGGTGTCCAAAAATGTACCTAAAAAGTATCCGGCAGATGTCTCTAGTAAAGTGCATTTTGTTTGTTACGTTAAAAAATCTTTCTAAATCCTAAATTTCATCAAAATCGGCCCAGCCGTTCTCTCGGAATATGCGTCGGGTGTTAGGGTTCCAACAAGCGTGCCTTCATTATTCGATATCTCCCGTGACCATCTGATCTCCAGTATCAATTTTCTTTAATAAACTCTACCATTACTTTCCCATTCTTCCGCAATGACCTATTATCCAATATCCTTTATTCGCTCACTGAAAAAGATATACTAAGTACAGCGCTGATTTACCAGTTTTTCTAAAAGAACCACCATTGGAACACTCCTCCCCATTGGTTGTAGATTTATCACTATTCTACACACATACAGACACACATCTGATAATGTGATTGTCTGTCATCGGCTACAAGAGAAAAAAATAAATTAGTAAAGATAATAACACTATAAAGAGTATCCAACTACTTTGACGTAGACCTAAATCGCGGCGATTTGGAAAATAAAAATGCGGTTGTATATGTATAGATATATAAACTCGGCCGTTTTGGCCTCGCAAGAGGCTGTGCCCCTTGACCCCTCTTGCTTTCATTTCTGTCTCTTTCTCTTCTATACTTTGTATAAAATGATCAAAATTTACAACGTAATTCTTACTGGCATCAACAAAAAAAAAAATAACATAACCACAAAAATCCTATTCTAACATTTAACTTTCATTATATAAAATTAGGACATTTTTGCGTTATATTTTTCGTTACATATTTCATTACATAAAATTGTGACATTTTTTAAATAACAATGACAAAAATCCTATAAAATATAACAAACGTTACATAAAATTGGGACATATTTTGGGGACATTTTGCGTTACATAAAATTGAGACATTTTTTCGAATGGGGGGTAGCCTAAGAATTACGTTGTAATTAATATAAATATTATAATGATAAGGTATAAAAGATCCATATTTTTCAACTTTAAACTTTTCATTCATTTATTATTAGCTTTCCCGTTTTTTATACCCCTGTTTATTACATGAATTGTAATGTTATATACTTAATTTAAAAGCCCTCTGGGATGCCAACCACGCGATCCAATTTATTTTAATTCTAATTTATTATTATTAAATTAATTTTTATGATTTATTTTAAACGATATATTTTGGTTAAATTCCAACGCCCACCTTTCATATATATATATACGAAAACAGCGACGACGATTAACAAAATAGATAAAAATTGTACGTAAACTCTGCTTTCAACCTGGATTCCCATTAAATGTGTGGAGGAGACGCGACAATAAACAGTGGAATCCTTTACGGTTAATTAAAACGTTATTAATTACAAAGGAAACCCGATTTTCGGAGCGATCAAGTTACTTACAAGGAAAGTACCCCAACCCGATACCACCGATTTTAATGAAATTAATATATGTTGTAGAATACAAAAAAATAAAAGACCCGTGTTTTTTTATATCTATTAATAAACATAGTAAGGGGGGTGAAAAGAACCCCTAAAGTGAACTAAAAAAACGGGATTTTCTAAATATCTCGACTAACACTTAATAATTTTTGGTAAAACGAAATGGAGATTACTCCTTCCGAACAAGCAAGTAATTCATGATGATTTGAACAATAAGCGTTGTAACCCCTATTTTCTAGGGGTTGACAACCTATATTTAATTTATTATTTTTGTAATAAGAAGTGATAAAAAGTTTAAAAAAAAAATTTTAACTAATAAAATGATAAAATGAAGTTCGCCTGTTTCGGTATTTTCGTTAATTTCACCCCTAAAGGGGTAAACCACCATTGACACAGAAAAACCAAAAACAGGAATTTCCAGCAATCAGATTTTGAATTCAATTCGTATATAGGAGTTTTCGAGGTTGCCGATTACAAATCTGATATCACATTTATTTAAAAAGTGATAAAGTAGGCATTTAAAAAGTTTGTGTTGTGTTAAAGTACCTATAAGAAATGTATTAAAATATCTTCTAAAAATTTTTTTGGCAAAACATGTAATATTCATTCGGTTACCTTTAATTCAAGGTATTTACATCAAATATAGAGTATTATATACATATATATTTTTTTAGTAAGTATAAAAATATTTTTTATTTTATCTCATTGCAAGTATACATCATATTATATTTAACGAAATTTCGACAGTAATGGTAATCTTCATAGAAGTGTTTAAAACACAATTCTATTTCACAATGCGTATTGCAACAATTTCCAAAACTAAAATCGACAGGATTTTCAAATTTATCCAATCTTTCATCTGCATAACCTTTTTTGTACTAGGAATATTTAAAAAGTTCTTCATATCTTGGTGAAGACAATTGGTTATTGAAGTGTTTTATTATATTACTTCTAATATGTAAATTTAAATCGCAATTCATTAAAATTACATCATCAGAAAATTTGCGAGCATAATTTTTCTAAATCTGTTTTTGGAAATAAGCTAATCATAAATTGATAACGTTTAATGGACTTATTCTCATTTTTCAATCTGAAATAAACAAAATAAATAATCAGTATTAAATGTCACTTTCTAACACACACAAAACCGTCGATAGATTATAAAATGCATAAAAAATAAAGGTTTAATTAACAATTAGTAACAACTAAGCATAAAATACTACAGTAATATTTTCAGTGATTTTTCTATTTAATTATAATACTAGCAACGATATACAACAGTTTTAATTGAAATCTAAATTTAAAAACGGATAATATATATTGTGTAATAGTGACATCTTTCATTTTTTTGTTTTCTATGTATAAATATTTTTATTTTTTTTTTCAATATCATCAGTGTAATTTTTGTTATATCCATTGTTATCGTTATTATTGCTAATTTTAGCATCTTTATATAGTTAAATTGACACATGCGAATATTAATGTCATTATTCCATTGAGATATGCAGTTGTTGTTGTGTGCTGATTAGATATGCATTTTTTTTTTCAATGGATGATAAGTCAATCAATCAGTGATAATGTCAAGTCATTGATGGAATTGATTGTCTATATCCACAGCGTATATAATGTGATTACAAGTGTGAGTATTGATAGTAAGCGCTTCTCCATGGTATTATACAGCTTTACATTTTTTTTTCTTTTACTTTGCATTTTATATTTGTTTTTTTGTTAAGTAAGAAATAAAAAGAATAAAAAATAATTTAATTATTTATAAATATAGGAAGAATATAAGTACAATAATAGTACATAAAAACTATTTATTTATCAACAAATAAGGAATTTTTTCCTTAATTTTTAAGGTTACATGAACAAAAAAGACTTGAACGGGTGATTCTAATTGTTTTAAAAAGTGCTTTATAAATGAATTTTCTTAATAAATTTGTTTTTTCTGGTACTGGTAAAATTATCTGTTAGTCCATTCGCTTTTGCCAAAAAAATTTCAAAAGATATTTTAATATTTCTTATAGGTACTTTAACACAACACAAACTTTTTAAATGCCTACTTTATCACTTTTTAAATAAATGTGATATCAGATTTGTAATCGGCAACCTCGAAAACTCCTATATACGAATTGAATTCAAAATCTGATTGCTGGAAATTCCTGTTTTTGGTTTTTCTGTGTCAATGGTGGTTTACCCCTTTAGGGGTGAAATTAACGAAAATACCGAAACAGGCGAACTTCATTTTATCATTTTATTAGTTAAAATTTTTTTTTTTAAACTTTTTATCACTTCTTATTACAAAAATAATAAATTAAATATAGGTTGTCAACCCCTAGAAAATAGGGGTTACAACGCTTATTGTTCAAATCATCATGAATTACTTGCTTGTTCGGAAGGAGTAATCTCCATTTCGTTTTACCAAAAATTATTAAGTGTTAGTCGAGATATTTAGAAAATCCCGTTTTTTTAGTTCACTTTAGGGGTTCTTTTCACCCCCCTTACTATGTTTATTAATAGATATAAAAAAACACGGGTCTTTTATTTTTTTGTGGTGGTCTACAACATATATCAATTTCATTAAAATCGGTGGTATTGGGTTGGGGTACTTTCCTTGTAAGACCATCTTGGATCGAACTTGTTTCGGTTACCGAATGAACGGATTTTTAATAAAGAGGTTACTCTGTTCCGCGACAGGACGAATATTTGATGGATATTTGACGAGGACTTGACAAACACTGGATGAAGACTGTACCAAGACTGAATGACTTCCTTTCAGATTTTTCTGTCCTTTCCGTTTTTCCTTCGAACGATCCCCTTCTCACCGCTGAAGACGATCTGTTCCTTTGCCGATCGATCACCGCGCGCATCCGTTAAAGACGGAATCAATGTCGATGCAACAACCCCCAGCCAGCAAACAGCTCTCATTTACTCACGCATTAACTCTCTCAACATGTTACAATTAATTTTTTACTTCTTTATTTTATTTATTTTACAATTTTTACGTTTTTTTTTTGTTTTGTTATAACTATTTAATGTACACATTACATATATGTACACATATATAATATACACATAACATGCCGCAGTATAAAATATTAATGTTAAGGAAAGTGCGACGGAGTTAGAACAGGGTTATGTTTAAAAAGAGAATATTTTAATAGTTGTTATCATTTATAATTCCCGTTTCTGCGAACTATATAATAACTTAAATAATAAACACACCGTTTTTCATAATAAACGGTAACATGTTTTAGTGTCATAGTACTATGTCGCCGTTTATTACATATAATTATTAATATATTTCTAAAAAGCAGTGTGTTCATTTTTATTTATTTATTTTTTTTTTTTTTGAAGTACTTATTTAAATAGTTTTATAAAAAGAAAGTAATGTGAAAGTTGTCCTACATCATTTTCAAAACAGAGCTTCAAACACATGTTGGCTCCTGAATGACAATAAACGTCCTTTTTGAATCGGAATACTCTTTATAATTCAACCCTTAGTTAAATATTTTCTACAGAAATATGCTATAATACGTAATTAAGGAAATTTTAGTCTACAGTATTGAAAAACTACAGCCTTTATGCACAATAAATGACAGAATGTTACTTTTAAAAGAGCAAAGTTGCTAATCAACCAAAATGTTGTGTGCAGTATTTAAGAGATAGAAATTAAATCTCATTTTCACGATTTATTTTCTGATGACTGATGCGACTTTTACAAAAAACGTTATTTAACCCGGTACTAATGGCTGCTGAACCCAACTGCGCCATCTGGCAGAAAATCTGTCACAACTGGGTAAGAAACATCTCACTCAACCGGAACGTGCTAGCCTGTTGATGACCTTTTTCAACGTGAATGAAATTTTTTTTAATGTTTGTAGCTATTATTAATTAGCACGGCCGTCGGTTGCTTTTTATTTCAGTGCAAACAACTTTTTAGTCGGTCGCAACAATCTACATTTTTTTAATTCAAATTTTTCCACAGTATTTTTTCGAAAGGATTCATTTCGATTTTCTGCCACCACATACACACAAACACGTTTTTTTTTTGTTTTTTTGTTGTTATTTTTAAGCGCGTCAACTACGACATTATCCCAGCGCAAGTGAATTTTTTTTTTCTTCCTTTTTTTTTTTATTAGTGGAACCCGGTTCTACCAGAACGAAACATCACTGCCTAACCAACTCACCACGGTAGCTGACTTACAAACACTTGCTACATACATACATGTTCTCTCAACATTGAGATCTACACAACCATTTGTAATTTGTGTCTATATGCAAAAAGAATTACCTTGATTTTCGGCATCTTATTTTTCTATTTCTTTTCTATCTGTATTTTATTTTCCCTAACATAATATAATTTTACATAAAAAAATTTAAAACAGAAATTATATTTGTAAGTATAGTCGAGTTAAAATTTCGGAGCATTAGGATTTCTGGTTGTTCAATCTTTTCTTTTAATGAATTTTATATAAAACGATTTAAAATGATTTATTATTTATAATAGATTTGTTCATTTTATTTATGTAAATTTAGATATCAATTTTAACAATTTTTTTTTGTTTTTTTGGATTTTAAAAAAAAAGTGTTTTTTTATTTTGTTTTTGTTTGTGTCGTAGCGCATGCAGTTGCATATTGAGTTAACTTCATTTTAACGTTTTCCTGTCTTTAGAAAAGTACCAGGGAAAAAATCGTAGTTCTCGCCACTGATACATAGATACACATTCATATAATGTTTTCAGAAAAAAATTGTCATCAAATTTTCTCTTTCATTTTTTACAGCGATGACAAAGTAATGGTTACTTTTGAAAGGTAGTAATATGTATATATTTCAGTTACCCTGCGCGTACGAAAAAATAAAAAAAAATTAAAAAACAATTTTTAATTAGGTCTAATTTTAATACGTTTATTTTTAAGTAAAAATAACACAAACCCACATTCCTATGCAAATATGTATATACATATAAATATATCTATGTGTAGTGTGTCCTTAGTTGCAGGCAAATGAAATTCTATTTAAGAAGAAGCATTAGGATCCATTCGAAAAATATTACAACTACATAATAATGATTAATTATTAAGTGAGTATTATACTGATATGTAATATCGTAACTAACATCTACATAATAAAAATACACGTCCTTCAATAAATTCGTTTGTTATTCCGTTGTTATAGGTTGAATTAGTAAAAGAGTACCGTTGTTCATTCTAAAAACTCGGAAGTGCAATGCAACTTCAAATTTTATAACTACATTAGAGAGTGGCAATCTTTTACCAACTTCGGACACAAAAAGGAATTCTTCAAATTGGCACTGTTATTATTGTTATCATTAACTATTATCATTAATTTTCTTTAATTTATAAAAATTTACGTTAAATAATAATTAATATTTTTTTTACCGAGTAACCCATAATCCTCAATTGTTCTTGTTTGAAAAATAAATAATTGTTGTTCAATGGTAAATGATAATTTCTTATAATTTAATAAAAAATGTTAAAAAATTATTTTAAAGGTGAAGCATTGATTAAACGACGCGTTGAAATAGTTCCGTAGGTGTGGGTGCGCTTGCAAACGCTTAACTGGTAATCATTGACTCTTGGACTTAAAAATGGAAGACAAAAAAAAAACAATTGACTACACTGATTTCCTCCTCTGTCGAAGTTATATTATTTGTTTTTTACCCAACGTAGTTGCAATGTAAATAAAACACCAAAAAATTCTTTTAAAAACTCTAAAACGGAAGGCACTATATACCTCTTAAAATAACATAAATTTCATGGCACGGAGAAGGGGCTCTTTGAATACTGGCTCTTGTGTTCTTTCTACCGGCGATCTTTGATCGTGAAAAAGATCTAATTACACTTTCTTTTACTTCCCCAGTTCTTGGACCCATGTCGACCCCCCTCGAAAAAAAAAAAAAAAAGAATGTTTCCGTACATGGATATCAAGTGCAATCTTACATCATAAAAGGATCATTTTCATATTACGCTATCATTAGAAATAAGTATACGTCTGAAATCTTCGGCTCGATTACCCACTTATGGTAATGATTTTAAACAGTCTTATCACTAAAACTTATCGTTTCATTTCTCCTTTTAGTTGTTTCAATTTTGTCAAGTATTACGATGCTTTCTGGTAAAGTTGGTTATTGCTTCGTTAACTTTCATGCTGTAGCATTTACTCAATATTTCTTGATCATTCGCTCTATCTATATTTTTTATCTCTATACAACAGTTTCTCCTCCCTTTTATCATATATTTAAGACAACAATTTTTCTTCTTTTTTTCCTCCAATCTTCAGCATTTTTTGTCCCATCCTTTTGTTACAGATTTTTTTTTCAGTACACGTGGCCTGTTTCTCTTCTTGTTCCCCATCTTTCTTATCAAGGTTCTTTTTTTTTTCATTTCCGATTATACTTTCATTTCATCCGTAACAATTCAGATTCACATCTTCAGCATCTTTAATCTCTTGCTTTCCTTTTTCCTTATTCCTCGAGTCTTGGTTCCTATAATACCGTATTCCTTTGAATTTAAGACGCGCCCGTGTTTTAGGAAACGATTTTTGGAAAAACATCGAATTTAAGACGCATCGTAAATACTAGGCATTTAGGAAAAGAGTATTTGGGAGAAAGGGACTTGAAATACACACTTCCAACTTGCTGTGGTCCAGATGGTACATTAACATTCTGTGCGTAATCCATCAATATCATCAAACAGTTAGATTCTCCTAATTTCTCGGTACTTTTCCTCATTCTGACCATAAGCCAATTGTGTAAATGATTGCGACATTCATTCAATACAGCTTGCTTTTCTTCATCACTGACGTTAATTGTAACGCTAGTTTTACTAACGAGTTTACAACAGATGTCACAAATAAGTTTTCCATAACTGTTGGAATGTGCTCATAATTTAATGACACTCGAATAGTAGGTTGGCAGCTATTTACATATCGTTGATAAAAAGTAGATTTATTTTCGTTGGATGGTATTTTTTAAAAAAGGTTAATACTTCCAATGATTAGGTAAACGACCAGGGGCAAAGTGGTAGCTACAGACTCTGCATATCGACGAATAAATGCAACAATTTCTTTCACTTCTTCATCGGAAATAGCACCCTTACGATTCACTTGGTTACATGAGCCATGTTCGTGTATTTGAATACCAGCACATTCGTTAAAGTGAGTGATAATATTTCTAAAAATCATTTAATACCGACATTGTACACAAATAAAAATAATTTGCGACATACTAACGCACCATGAAAATAATACCGTATTACTTTGAATTTAAGACGTACCCATTATTTTAGCCCTTTAATCGAGTAAAACATATGTGCCTTAAATTCGAAGGAATACGGTATTATATTCCTAACTCATAGCTAAATTATTCCTCGGACTGACATCCATATACTATACTCATAATTTCCCCTTAATCTATCGTTCACTTTTTCAGTTATTCACACAATTTCTGGGCAGCTTCGACTATTCTTTCTTGCTGAATTTATCTAGTATTCTCTAACCTTTTTACAGTTTGGCTAGTTATTTAGATTCACAGAGTTATGTTGGTATTCCTAATATTTATATTGTCTTTGTCTTATAAGCATTAATGTCCGTTCAAAAATTCTCCGTTATTTTCGCCAAATCCTTCACCTTTTTCAGTTCTTCATTATCTACCGTCAACAACACTACAACGCAAAATTCTCTCTCTTTCTATGACATTTACTTTTCTAACTGTTCTGAAACACGTTCGTAACATTTCTTACAAGTATATGCGGTATTAGAAGCAGGGAAACATCTGTCTTACTCTCTTTCTCATTTTATATTTCTCTGTGCCTTCCGTAGGAGTATCTTCAGAATCCCTTCGTGCTTCTCATACGAGAGTTTCATATCAGTCCTCCTTCCCTCTAGTTTATATTAAAGAAAACAAAAACAAAAAAAAATCATAAAAAAATTAAAAAAAACAAACTTTTATTTATTAACGCAATCAAAATAAGAAAAATAATTTTTGCGAGTTAAATTAAATTGGGATATTTTAAAAGGATGAGCTGAAAACGTTAGTCGATGTGATACGTAATGTTATTTCTTAGATCAACGCTTTTTATTTCATTCTTTTAAAATATCCCAATTTAATTTAACTCGCAAAAATTATTTCCTTTTCAATTTTACAGTTTTTAGTTAACATTTGGAGACCAATGAGAGTGTAAGGCTTGCTTCACACTTGTTCAATTCCATTCGGTACCGGTTTATATTCGATTCGTTTTCGGTTGCCGCCTTACCTCTTCACACACACGGAGTTCCTATTAGGTTTGTATTCGGGGATCCGAGATTCGACATCCGAAACCAGACATGCCTTTTACTTTTATGGAGAGAAGTCAAGTTTTGGCTATGTTGTTTCCCTATAGGAGAATTAAAAAACGAAGAAGAGGGGTTAATCGTTTTCACTGGGAGCATCCGATTATAAGCAAACGGTTAAAGTTTGGAGCATTTTACAACATTTTTCCGGAGCTGAACGAAGAGCCGAACTAATTCAGGATGTCAACGACATCTCGTTTGATGAATTCCATCTGAAGCTAAAGGATCATTTTCAACATCAAAATACATTTATAACTTTATACGTTCAATAAACAAAGTTAACACACTATTGAAAGTGTAAACAGTAACTGAACCTGATAGAAACTTTGCACGTATGAACGCCGCGATGACGACGACTTTGTGCGCCCTAGACACAAATTTGCGCCTTTTTAAAACCGGATGACAACCGATTCGGTGAAAGGGGCATTCGGTGCTACGACGCTGTTTCTATCAGGTTCTTATTCGTTCTCAATAGCACCGGACTTATCATCGGTTTACACTTATCGGCGACAACCAAAAACGAATCGAATATAGACCGTACCGAATGGAACCGAACAAGTGTGTAGTGAGCCTAAAAGAGAAACAAAAAAAAGTTATCTGAACGCTACGAATGTTGTACAAATAAAAAAGTAAATAAAAATTAAATTTTTTCGGTATAATGATTTTTTCGTTTCAAATAACGTGATTCGCTTAATAGCCAGAAATAATTAGTTGGATTTTTACTTTTATTCGCACTTTTCTGTCCTTTTCAACTTGAAACCTTATATAAGTATGTATATCTGCAACAAAATTACGTGTATATCAGAAGTTTTTCAAGAAATTTCTTTTTGCAAACCTTCTACGAGTCCAGATCTATCTAGATACCGGTTTTCATTAAAATCACCCTTGCCACTTTCAAGATCCTAGCATTAAAAGTTTTTTTCAGGAATACAAGAATATAGAAAAACAAGAAGTATAAGTCAAATAAGAAAGTCTTTAAAAGCGTACTTCACGTTGAAACCCGTCACATTTTGTTACATGTAAGTAACGAGGTCATGAAATATTTCCGGAGATGCTATTAAGGATTGGTTCAGTAGACTTCCGTTGAACGCGTTTGTTGTTGGCGACGATTTTTGACTATAATTGTACTCTTAATTACGTTTTGAGTCACCGTGTTTTTACCAGTATTTTTCAGTAATTTTTTGCCGATAATCTTGCAGTCATTGTTTTCTTTCTTCTTCTGAAAGTTACAATTTCGGTCTTCCGATTGCACTTAAAAATTAAATTACACTAAATGGCAGTGCAAATGTATTGCAACAACCTGGATAGTTAAAAAATATAACGCCATCGAGGTAAAATTATATAGAACTAGCTGACCCGGCGAACTTCGTACCGCCTTAAAAAGTAAATGTGATAACTTATTAGCCGAATAAATTCAGTTTTTTATTAAGATAAAATTAATACTCAAAATGAATTAAGTGTTCCATAAATGTACAAAAATCAAAATGAAAAGTATTTGTTGTTACATTAAAATTAATGTAATTCACGTCGCAGCAAGGCATTATTCTCCTTAATCACAAAAATCAGTATAACCCAATAAAATGGTTCACAAACGACAAAAATATTCAATTATACAATAGCTCGGAAACGGTTTGACTTATCAAAGTTGGATCATAAATTACAATTAATCTTCCATCTATGATAATTTACAACTTTAAGCAGAGCGATTACCCTGGGCGACAAGAAACCGTCTCAAATATATAATATAGAATTTAGAACGAGCTCAAAAATCACCTTTAAAAAATTCATAACTCACCACCAGATAATAACCCTTTAAAAGCGAAATTCGAAATATAAAACAAAACACGGAAGCCCTTTCATAAAAAATCCAAAAATTAAGGTTAAATAATTGTATTGGGCCAAAAACAGCAAAAAAAATGAATTTTCTTCATAAATATTGTTTTAAATTTCGTATTCTGCTATTCGGAGTGGAGACAAATCCAACAAATAAAATATTATAAAAATCGGTACAGAGCTGTTTTTGAGTTATAAATGGTGTAACGCACCCAACTTATATATAAAAAAAAAAAAAACCATCGAAATTTAGTTTCGTGTTCGGCTATTCGGTGCGGGGACAAATCGAACAAATCAAAGATCATAAAAATCGGTTCGGCCGTTCTTGAGTTATAGATGGTGTAACTAACCAGACTTTGGTTTTTTTATATATACAGATTATGAAAGAACATATTTTATCGTATTTTATTGCAAAAAAGTTATTCTATATATAATAGAGATATATAAAAATATTACACTTTATCCCCAAGCGGGACAATAAGCAATCGTTTCCAAAAATGTAAGACATACTATCCAGCAATAACACTTCTGAATGAAAGTATTTAAGAATAGCATCTAGTGGATAAATCTTAGTAGCACATCCTACGGCTTAAATTTTTTCCGACGTTCCGCGTGCATGTGATCGTCACTGTATTTTGTATTTCAGCCATTAGCGGATTCGGATGAAATTTAGTTTTTAGCATGATTTGAATGCTTCGTAATTAACGTTTCGGTGGATTATTTCATTTAAGCAAAGCGAGATGTTTCCAATATGCAACACAATTAAACTGAAATCTTTATATTATTGATATGCATGTTGGAATTTGAAGCATAAACCTATAACTGAGCTCCACAGCTGCAACCCGGTCTTAGTATAACATACTGATATAGCTGCATCCCACTGAAAGTTTAGAATAGCGCTTAGTCGACAATATAATTTCGAAAATTTTCAATTTATTTTCTTTAATTGTTTATACTGTTGAAATCAAAGTATTTGACCGTATTAAAACTTTGCCGTTAAACAGTGCCAGCGGATAATTTCCCTTTCTTTGTTGCGAAGGCAACTTGCAACAATTTGCCTACATTTTCTCTACTTCGATAATTATCCAACTGCTCTTGTTCTTCCAATATTCCCTCCTTTAGATGTTGCGAGGCCGCAATGGCACCTGCACTAGCCGCCATAATGGGGAGGTATCGTCTGCATATTTATGTAAATGGAAAATCTGCTCTAAAAATTAAACCGCAATAAAGGGTTAAGTAAGGATCCCTGAAAAGAATTTACATAATTATCCTGTGCAGATTTTCGACTGCATCCGAGTACTCGCTGCGGAAAAGTCTGTTTGAGAACTATGCTTTGATTAACCGGAAACAGTCCGTTAGAAAGATTTGAATTTTTACAGCATCCCTTGATGACTCTGTCGGACGCCTGTTGATGTAAGAAAATGTAGCCGTAAAATAATTATTGTAATTAAATTACCTATTTACTTTACTTTATACGCTTATTATGCAGCAGTATGACTGACTTCTAGATCTAATCTATCGATCTGGAAAGAGATTGCTCTTCTTCATCTGTCGGCAGGAGTAGATCAGAAATTTTTCCTGAAACTCACAATAAACTAATAGATTTATAAGTGGTTACTTCTCGTGCGGCTTTGCCCGACTTTAATATTAAAATAATTACTGCTACTTGTTGCGCGATAGAAAATCGCAGAGATAGAGATCGAGTGGGGGTGCTACATGCTCCCCTGTAAATGGAAATGTCTTATCGAGAAACACATCGAGAGAATCGTTCCATATCTTTTTAATATTTGAAAAGAAAAATGGGTATATTGTTTATTTGGCAGTTCCTGAAAAAGAGTTCCATATTATCGTAGTTTACAGTTTTTTTTTCAGTTTATCTTTTATGATATATGGTACTTCTGAGGTTTAAACATCGGACATTCATATTTGTCAAACTTTGGAGATAGTTTTCAACGTGCTTCTGAAATTACGCATAATATTTTTTAGGTGTCGGAGGAGGGAAAATTTCTGACCAGTACTCGGCAAATACATTACTTCTTAACCAAATGTGTAGTCTTATTTTTTAATCAAAACATTATTGGGCCGCTGCGACTGTTATTATAAGAAGAGTATATTTAGTCTTTGGCCACGGTTACAGTTTTAACAGATAATCTTTTCTACCCAGTGTGCTATTTTTCAATTCGTTAAGTGTTTTTTTTTTTTTAATACTTTTTCCGTTTTGGAAAAAATTCAACTCATCGTCACTAACAAAATAGATCGATACCGATAGTCACTTAAAAATTATACTTAAAACTGACAACGAAATAAATTGAGATGTTAAATATTTTGATAGTTTAATACACACAAATCTTCTTATAGAAGTACACTCCGTGATATACTCAAAGAGGAAAGTACGTGAGATTACCAGACATCAATTAAAAATATGATTCTAGAAAAGCGTAAATTAAGACAAGATTGGCAGATCAATAGTTGTCTATCAATCAAGAAACAACAAATAAAGCAAAATAACTAAGTAATATATGAAAAAATTTTAAATGGCACATTATAGGTGCAATGTGTACCATTATATTATAAATATATACATGAAATGGTTGGTCCAAAATGAGTCCTACTGTGCCCCACACCGCTCGAAAAAAATATTCAAGCACATCATCGTAAAGCCCGAAGGTTTCTACACGAATGTTGCAAATTTCAGCGCGGTAACGAAAGCCCGACCGCGTACAGGCATATCGATGGTACCCTACCAACTTTTTACGTTTAAGAAATGTGGCGTACACAGAACGGTAACACCGAGTTCGCAGAATTACACCGCTGGAAAGAAGACAGAACGAGCAGTCTGTGGCAAAAAAAAAAACAACGAAAAACGATGTCGCTAAATTGTGTTTAATGTAGATAGGAGAGGTTCGCGTATCACGCACATTTCCGTAAGCGGTAAAAACAAACAGAAATTTCGATGGCAGCTCGTGCGATTGACGGTGTGCCGATTTCAGTATGGCAAGAACAACGTTGTGTTGTCATTTTTTTTTTGTTCTCACAGAAGAAGAGAGCGTCGGAGTGTGTTGTGCCATGTTAAAAGAAATGTACAGCGAGGAAGCAATCGGGACACAGACGGTATACAATTGGTGTGCACGGTTCAAATTCGGACGCGCGACATCTCTGCTCTACAACCGTCGAGCGGTAGACCAGTGACGGCATCTACCCCCGTACTGCTGAACACGCTTTCAGTGTTCCCCAAACCACCACCTCGAAGACTACGGTCAACACCGAGTACTACAGTAGCGTCCTGAACACTTTTGAAGGACACGTGCAGCGGAAACAGTCCGAAATCACTAAAAAGTTCATCCGTCACCAGATGACACCAGTCCTCATACCGCTCAACTCGCAAAAGAGCTCTTCGAGCAGTGCGGTATTGACGTTCTGACTCAATCACCCTACTCCCTGGACTTGGTCCCATGCGATTTCTCGCCTTAAACGTGTGGATTGCGCGGCCGAGGATTTACTAGGAAGCGGTCCACCAGGCGTGCTCCGCCGACTTCTGGCGGTAGCCCGCAATGGAATATGAAAAAACCATGACGCAGAAATAGGTCGAGCGGTGGGATGAATGTGTCCGGCATGACGGACGGTACTTTGAGAAGGATAGAAACGTCGAGGAGGAGCGAACATCGTCGTTCCAGCGATAATAACAAGAGCAAGCTCCTTAAGACTGCTTGGTAAGGATGATCATTGACGAACGAAAATAAACAGAACAGAAACATCAAACAGAAGATAATTATATTATAAAAATGGGAACTGCATTAATCGGATCGGTTATCGATGAACGGAAAAAAGGCTTCTGAGAACATCAGCATGGCTGCCGATGAGAAATATCGTTGTATACACGAATCGAGTAAATAGGGAAATGCGATAAACAGAAATTAAGGGAAGACAGACGTAAAACAGCGGTGGAAAAATAGACTCGGGTTCAGAGTTAAATAATTAAGCAGCGGACAGTGTTAAAATTGATAAAGGAACGAATAATAAATATGAAAATTATCGGAATTGGTGATGGAAACGAGGCGGTGATAGCGAGAGAAAAAACGGTACGGATAATGTTCCGACATAGCTTAATAATTATAATAATAATAATAGTAAAAACTAATAACGTGAAAGAAAAAACGAAAATATAGGCAGCTATACAATAGAACATTGTGCGACAGAAAAGAAAAAAGAAACGCTTCAGCGATATAGCGGTGGTTCATATTTTGGTCCGGCTATGCGGGTTTTGGGCTGATCGTATAGTTGGTGCAACGTGACAGAATAAGCAAATAATACCCTACTAAAATGCAGTCCGGCTGGACAGAACAGAAAAAGGGTTTTTGCAAATCAACAAGAAAATCTGTTATAAATTCAACGGTCAATGATAACTTAAACCAAAAATGCGTGATTCGTACGCAACTAATATAGCGTATAACAGGATATCAACATTATCTGTAATTTGCATTCAAAGTACCATACAGAAATAGAAAAAAAAAAAAAAAAAAAAAAAAAAGAGAGGTAACACTATCACACATCGAAAATATGTCGGATAAAAATCAATATCACAAAGCATTATAATTCATTGATATTTTGTAAAAGTGTTCACAATCTCTCGGTATTATTAAGTAAAAACATAATTTTGTTATATTTAATAAATCATATCTGGAGCTTAATAAAGGCCACTTTCATTTTAAACAAAAATTCAACAATAAACAACCTTGTTCCGCTTTCGGTTAATTTAATTTTCAATGTACTTGAATTAAATTTTGTACAAATTACGAAGCGACTGAAGGATTTGTTAGACTGCTTTCAAATCTTAAAATTGTTAAATATTTTTTTCTTCGTTTTACTTCATAGTTGAAAATTATAAATAGAACGATGATTATCATAGCGAAAAATTATACACTAGATATAATAAAACAGTAAATAATTAAGACCGTGCCACGCAGCATAATATTGAAAATGTTTATCTATTTATAGAACAAGTCTACATACCAGTTGTAGGTCGTGGAAACTATCCAGTCTTTCGTGTGAAATGTTTTACAGCAATGTTAAGCATCTTTTGTATGTGAAAAAAAGGCGAGCTTTTCAATAGAATAGAAATTATATTTTTATTCTGTCGACAATGGAATCAAGGAACACCCCTAGGACAGGAACAACAGAGAGAATAGGTAGAGAAAGAATATAAGAGGCGTTGAAAGGAGCAGAAAGACCAAGCTTCTCACGCTCGCGAGATAAACCGGAGCACTCGAAGAGCACGTGATTCGCATCTCTTCATTAGTTAGGGTAACAAGGAAAAGCCGATGCTAGCAAAATGAAACCGGTCTATAGACCTGATTTCAGAAAAGTTCTTCCTTCCCGAAAGTATTTTTCAGTTATTTAATAGTCAAGTGTCATCGGTAATTGCAGTTTAGAAAAGAAAATAAAGAAAGTTTGGAAACGGAAATTTGAGCAAAGAGCGAAGTTTTCTTTTACTTTTATAATTATTCAACAATTATCGCGTATTATATAGGAAGAAACGTTTTCTAGATCCGGTAATAAAATAAAAAAATTGAAAAAAATTGTAAGTACCGAGGAACGCAACATGATAATGAGGAAGAAAAATAATAGTGGTTTGCTGTAATCATGACAGAGCAGTCGGAAAAGAAAAGTACGTGTTAAGCAATAACTGATAAATATAAAAAATGACATACAAGCGGTGGTGAGACTTACAAAAGAATCGAAAATTCAAAATGATGTCAGGTTTTTTTGTTAATAAGGAATATACATTAGCCGTATCCAAAAGTGAAGTGTAATGTAAAGAACAGTAAAAGCTCAATACTGAATGAGACGCTCGTAGGCACAAGTTACAATGGTTTCGCTATGAGTGTGTTAACACAAAAAAATTCTACTTTCACAAAAGAAATGAGAATTCAGCAGGACCGAATCCCATATATGCAATTACATGCGCACCGATCATCGACAGAAACAGTGAGATAAAACGGCAAAAAAAAAAAAAAAGAAGAAGAGGTAATTAAAAAAAAAAAATAAAAAACCATATTTTTAGTTGGACCTAACGTACGATAGTTCAAGCATTGTATATTACGAGTATTAACGCGTCTAGAAATGGAATTTTAAATTCTTATATTTTTTTCAAAATCCCTTTTTTTGTTTTTCATACTTCTTTGAAACAACTATTACGAAAGTGAGAATTAGGTCCGTTCAGTTTGTAAATATAATATATCTCATAAATAATTCGTTTTCCAATGTCAAATTCTAGTATTCTGCTGTAATTCTTTTAAGAAGGAAACAAATTATTTTCTCATATTAGGCCGGTTATTTGCTTTAATCACAAATAGTTTCGTCTAAGGTACGCTATAATTGTTACATTACTTAAAATCATTTAACGTATTCTTTTAGATAAATTCCAGCGTTACAGTTAAATGTAGCGCTCGCTGTGATCACGTTATTATACGGAACAGGCCGCAACGATGTCAGTTTTATTTTTTACTTTTAATTAACGTATTTTCTTATTTTGATGATTTTCATGTTTTTTTTTGTTTTTTTTTTTACTAAACACGTACATTCCAAATAGCGACGATATAGATGTTTTTTTAACTTTTACATCCAAAAATTTCAAATATTTGTCAATGTCCTATAATTTCTTAATTTATCGGATCGATTAACTGTTATGATTTAAATAAATTACAAGGACACTTGTCGGTCGAGTATGTGCCGGGCCATTAAAAATTTAAAAAAAAAAAAAAAATTTATATATAAAATATTCTCTCTCGTTTTAAATGTTTATGTATTGGGAAAAAAAAGTGTTATTTTTTTCATAAGGAGCATAAAAATGAATATTGTTAATTTTTCCGAGAATAATAGTTCACGATTAATATTCTATGAATGAAGACAACGCATGCGACACACAATAATGAAGCAATAATAAGTTTCAAATATACCGATCAAAAGGAACGGAAATTCAAACAATCATCGTTCCCAGTTTTAACATTTATTTTTTGTAACATACCCTTCAATAGCTAAAAATAAAAAATGTTAATATAAGGTATAATAATTAAATAATAACTTTTTATTAAAATTTTATCTCTCATCTTCTCTCTTCGGATTGCATCTGTCTGCGACTCTCACGAGTAAATTAAATTCGATTGAAAAAAAATATATATATTTTAAAGATTAAAAAATAAAAAAATTGACAATAAACAACAGCAATTCGGTGAAATCACAGAGGCAAACTGATTTATATGCATTTAACAAAAGAAAATGAAAAAGCTTCCATAAAAACGGTAAAGTTAATTCGCGCATGATATTACACGAAACAATACTGAATAATACATATCGTTAAATTATTTCCAGCTGTTAAAATTATGCACAAACAAGTCGTCTTTACTTTTGATACACAGCGAAAATCTGGTAATTCCGAACGTTTCAAGGTCACGCTGGGAATTGTAAAAATTTAACAGAAAAAAATTTTACTACTACCACTATCGCGAATACTTAAAATTCATCTTTACGCAGTTTTAATCCTGACGTGAAATAATGAATCATAGATCAGCGCCCCAATCGTTTTATATAAACAGTACAAATCTGTTGTTTTTTGTTTAATACGAGCGCTTTTTAATACATCTCCCTTTTACTTTATAACTTGACGGAAATTAATTCAACATTATCAAACAATAAAATTTTATCTTAATTACCGATTATTTAAAAACAATAATTAACTTAATTTATCGTAAAAATTGTACGGTTAATTTTTAAAATATATATAATAATGACTAATAATTTCATTCACAACCGATTTATAATATAAAAACGGTGCCTGGTAAGAGCATTTTGAAAATCCATTATCGATAAAACGGCGTAGGATAGACTCGGATAAAAAATGTTTTATACTTAGTTTGTATTACATTTTAACTTGTATGTAATTAACCGATTCGGAGAATCGACCTCAAAACGTTAACGTTTTAATTATTAATAAAATCCTACTAACCTTTATGTATATATATATATATATATATATATATATAAATAAAAATAAAAAAAATAACATTAAAAGTTTGAAAGAAACAAGTTGTATTGGTGAAATCTTATTGTCATATTATTAGATAGAAAAATAAAAATATTCCTATAAAACTTACACAATGGTACGAGCGAAATGTATACACAAATGGTTTAAAATGTAAATAAACTCATCGATAAAAAATTGAACACTTTTTTTTTCTTTTCTCTCTCTTTTTTTTTAAATAAACCATAGTGTTTTTTCATCAATAGTGTAATGTATTAAAGAATACCGCAATATATCCGCGGTATTAGAATACTTCAGTCAAAAAGTTATTAATACATTAGAAGAGACTATTTGGAAGAACGATATTTTTTTACTATATAAAATACGCGTTCACTTGTAAATATTTTTCCTTCTTTAGCATATTAATTTAAAGCATTTGATAGAGCTGTATACACAAACAATACAATGTTGCATATAAGCGATATACAATCGAGTCGCAAAAATGCCGACATTTATTGCAATAGAGAAAATTATAAACTTATTACATAAACACAATTCGTGCGTTTATAAATATATTTTATTTTTAATAACATGCTGATTTCTATTTTTCACGATAATTTCTTCGATTAATATTATTACATAATGGCCGAATTAAGTGAACCATTTAAATGAGTATATCATGTGCCTCAAAGATTACAAAAACAATTTTAATAAACGTACATATTTTTCAAAAATAATATAAATAGCTGCACTTTTTACATTAACTTAACATTTTCATCGGTACGATATATAATTAAAAAATTCAAAAACCACTTTTTAAGTAACTTTTCAGAACTTTCTTTAATAAATATGTTAATTTTTTTCTTCTTTTTTTTTTTTATTATTTCTCCGAAGAAAATGAAGACGTTGCTAACGCTTTTATATGTAAATAATTAATATGCGTGAGCACGACTGTTTTGTCATTAGTAGCTGTTGACGTTATAGTATTTTTGTTCGTGCTAAGTATTATTGTGTATTAAGCGGGAATCAATTTATTATGCGTAGTTAATATAAATGTTGATATGTGTGTGCGCGTGTGTGTAGAGCAATGCGTTAACAACATCGACTGGAATTACGATCATTACGTTTATCGATTGTAACTTTATCGGTAGATTCTGTAACTTCCTTACCAGTCGTTTTATCTAAGATCGACGAGGCTAACTCGAAGAAGGCTTGATTGATGTTAATATTTAATTTGGCAGAAGTTTCCAGAAACCGAATACCATGTTCTCTAGCCACCTGCGGTATTAAAAAAGAGTAAAATAAATACATAAAAATGACTAATATAATTATTTTTCAATTGCTATGAAAGACAATTATTACAACGAAGCATAGGAAATTGTACGTTGTGCCAATTGTAATCCCTTAATTTATAAACGTTTTGCTAAAAATGTTATAGAAATCACCCACTAAAACATTGCTTTTCAACTGGTTGTTTAACTCTAAAAAAATGCCACAGATATAATCTTTTCTTAAAGCGAAATTTTCTAACGAAGATAACCTCATCTTTTTTCCTTAGTAAAAAGCATAAACATTGTCCCTCCCCACTACCAGACTGTAAAACTGCATAAAAAATTAATTTTGAACCCCCTTCGCACGATCGTGTCAATTATTATAAAACTATCTCTGTGAAAACTCATATTTTAGAACACACGTTATTCAATACATTAGCCGCATTTCTGCGTTTAAAAGTTTTCAGCGGGAAATTAAATCATCCAAACAATTTCTTCTTACTGCGGGTCTGCTATTAAAGAATAATTTTCTCAAATTTTCCGGTAACGCTTTACATTAGGATATAGCTTTGATCGAGAAATACAATCAATCGGCATCAATGTGAACGAAGCATGCAGACCATACTTAAATCAGTTAATCATTTTTCTTACAAATCTAATAACTGCTCAATTAGTGTCAATCATCTAAGCCGAAAATTGAATACTAAAATATACATTGCAAAGCAATTAATAAATAATAAAGACTATAATAAAAAAGCAAGTTTTTCACTTCTGTAATTAGGCGAAGAAACTAAATACATTGAAATATGTCTACCAACAACGATTCTTGTCACTTGCAGTTTTATCGAACTGAAATTATGTTTATCAAAAGAATTACAAAAATATTATAATCGAAAATAATATAAATGCAATTTTGAAATAAAATTTAGATTATTTTTAGAGAGACACGGTGAAAATGTTGCCCCAAACAGTTTAGAGTATTCCGTAAAAAGAAAAAAAACCTTTTTCGTATGCACGCCCGCTTTAATTATTCGAAATGTAAAATTGAAACTAGACGTATCATCACATACAATTTAAAACGAAAGATCAATTGTTTTCGTTCGATCGTGTGTACAATTACATTGCAAATTTGTGTTTAAATTCGAAACTTTTATTTAACTTCGTACGTATATTAATGCAAACGCGAATAAAATTGATAATTATAATTTTCGGTCAACAGAATATTAAAAAATTAACAATTTCACTCGAATTAGTTTTCCTCTTTTTTTTTTTTTTTTTTTCAAAATTACTATAAAAATTAGCTCTTTCAAAGTGAAAAACAAGCAAATTAAAAAAAAGGTTTTTACAACGTTTGACATTAAATTAAAAATGATTTTATACCAGTGTATTTAAACATAATTTTACAAAATGTAAAGCTAATTTACTAAAATTAACAAAAACTTATTTTTAAAGAACTTTCGATTATCATTTATACGGAAATTTCATACCACGTGACCTTTTTATATGAACTTTTTTTCAACACAGGAAACAAAATTATGCAAAAAAAAAACAACAAAAAAACATACGAACGCGTAAAATAAACAAGATAAATGAAGTGTACGATTCAGAGATGAATTCACGAATGTACGAAAAAGTTATAATCCTCGTATTTTACAATTTTACCATCATACATCAGATTCATTTATTTCACGTTTTCTAAAAATTATAGATGTCAGGCCTAGTAGAAAAAACGATATCAGTCTTTTCGCTAAACTGAGAACAACAAACATTATTACATACTAAAAACAGGTATAAATTATTTTATTCTATTGAATATTTAAAGCAATATTAATTTAAAAGCTGCACTGTAATTTGCGAAAACTTTGTCGGCTTCATAAATACGACCTAAAATTTAACGATACCCATTTCTTTATTCATTATCAGCGTACATTTAATTAAAGTAGCAGAAGTATTGCAAAAAAAAATAAAAATTCGGAAGTGAACTTAAAATTTACATTAAAGGTTTAAAGTATTAGCAGTAATAATTATTATCAATGTGTTCTTTTCTCCTTTTTCCTTCAACCATGTCGCATTTTTCTCATTTCCAACGCTTCGGAAGTAGTTAAAAATTCTACCATACCGGAAAACATAAACAGTTTCTAAAAATTCTTACTAAATTTTAAAGAAATTATAAAATGTAAATATTTTAGTCTTTGTGAAAATATTACGTGAAATATCAGTCTGCCGTCAGAAAACTCATCTTTTGTTAAATAGTTTAAACGATATTTCTATATATTTCTCTTCCTGCCATAACAGAAATTAGTCAAAATTATTACCGTTTCGCCCTGCTCCTTACTCACAGCACGTTTATCTTCCATATCACATTTGTTTCCCAAAATCATTTTTTCTACATCTTCATTAGCATGCTGTGAAAATAAATATTTTCTAATCATAACTAATGCTTAAAAAATAATTTTTAAACGAATTAATGTATTATTCAGAAATGTAAGTTTCTTTTTTTTGTGGGCTGTAAAATATACGCAAACATATTATTAATTTCCATATACATATATAATTTTAAAATCCATGCAAATATTTTATTAAAGAAATTTATGTTAACAAATCGAGAAATAATTCACCATATTATTTAAAAATAACCAAAAACGCTAATGTAAATTTACCGAAATATCTCTATAGCAAGGAATCTACTTTTATTTAGTGTAATTCAAAAAATATTATTTCTTTTGTACTTGTAGAAAATTTATTCATTCATTCTCGATTAAAATTATATACCAGTTATAAAATTATTACATATTACACTTTTGATCAAAAAATTCGTAAGATCCATTACCAAGACAGAATTTTTTTACTGCAATTTTACATTTAAACCTTATTATTATTCATCACTATAACTTTCGTTAATCGTTACAAAATTAACTTTAAAAATAAATAATTACTGGCCAATTTTTATCGATAAAATAAAATTACGTTACAAATTAGGAAGTTAGAAAATTATTTCTAAACAATAAAATGTAACTGAACGGCTGAATTTCGTCATGTACAATAACTTCTTGGAATTTGTTTTTCAAAATGAAACCTGGGTAAAAGTGATGACTCGATGGTACGTTGTCTACTTTTCTTTCATTTTTTAAGAATATGTCGAAAATATCAAATATAATTATCGTAAATACCTCGTCTATATTTCGCAGCCATTTGACGATATTTTCGAAACTTTTTTCATTTGTTATATCATAAATCAGCATTATACCCATTGCCCCTCTGTAATATGAGGTAGTAATTGTATGGAAACGTTCTTGACCGGCAGTATCCCTGAATTGAAAAAGACAAAAATAAACTTCTAGTGAACACAGCAATTAACCATGAAAATGTGTAATACATAAAACTGTAATGTGTAATAATTTTCTTACCATATTTGCAATTTTATTTTTTTCCCTCGTAATTCAACTGTTTTAATCTTAAAATCAATTCCTAAAATAAAACCATTTCAAATTAGACAAGTATCATACATTTTGAATAACAGTTAAAAACATTTCGACTATTCGACAATATACGGTAAACTATACATTTTCGCTAAAAACAAAATTCTAATATGTTTACCAATGGTTGATATAAATGTGGTAGTAAAAGCATCGTCTGAAAATCTAAATAGTACGCACGTTTTTCCAACTCCGGAATCGCCGATTAATAATAATTTGAACAGTAAATCATACGTTTTTTTAGCCATTTATTTTTAAAATTGAAACTTAAGAGTTAAACATCAAGCTGCTCTTCTTAATACGTTAAAAATATGCAGTAACAAAATCACTATAAAAAAATATGAAAACTCTAGGAATAAAGAATCGCCGAACTACACATCAGAGCGAAGAAGCGTATAAAATAACGAAAACAAGTTTATCAATTTCTAACTGGCTAATGAAACTTAAATGCGATTAATTCGTGTGTTTATGACGTACCACTAGACAAGAATAAAGACAAGACAAGACAAGACATGAGGAATTACGGAAGTGTATTATTAATAGTAAATTCAAGAACAGCTGCTTTCCCGATTTTACCCCTCCCAAGAGTAAAAATAAGGGTTACTCAAAATCGTTCGTGATTAAAAACCAAAATTTATTATGGTAAAACAATATACAGAAAACATTTAAAATTTTTATAAACAAGGTGCTAGAATGAATGCTTAAAATTACCATAACTAATGTGAGCTACGAATTTGAAAGGAATATTTCAAATGACATATTTATATAATCTTTGCAAATTAATAAATAAAATATTTTGGATTATTTATTTATTTATTTTTTTTACAATATATATATATATATATATATATATATATATATATATATGTGTGTGTGTTTTTATATATTATAAAACTTCCATTTGAGTTAAACTTTAACAGGTCAATATGCATGCCTTATGAGTTTTATTCATTCCGTAAAATGCACTTAATCTGTGATTTATGTTTTATTCTAGGATCATCAACAGATATTGTATACACTACTATAGTACTGTTTGATATAAATTTATTCGTATTTGTTAAAACTGTTGGGCTGTAAAATGGTTTATTTTTATTTAGTTTGTGGGCGTAAAAGTTGTCAGTATGGCAGGAAAGGTTAAACAATTTGATCCTCCTAGTTCAGCAAGTTCCGAAAGGTAATAATGTTGTGCACTCGAAATTACTATTATTTTTCGAAAACAATATTCATAGTTCTGTCGGTTGGTTTTAATTTGCACAAAATAAAATACGAAAAAAAAAACTTTTTTTAATAATTCAGTTGCCATTTTAAAAAATCCAAATTATAGAATTAAGAAGAAATAGATGATTATATTAATACAGATAATTTACAAAATTAAAATTAAATTACGACATGCGAATCGTTTAAGAAATATTAATCTAGGCTATTTGCAAGGAGGCGTTGAATTTTTATTATCGACACTGCTAAATATAAAACGTTAATTGATAAATATTGCTTACAATTACGCAAGTTTTTATATTGCAAACAATGGTTTTGTTTTGTCGCTTTAGCGATTTCACAGAATCTGACGTATTGGTTACCGCACATGAGGATTTAATTGAGCACGATGAAGCAGATCCGAACGATAACATTTACGATACTTTAACAGTCAGTCCAATTCCTTCCTCGTGTGACAAAGGTTGGTTAGAAAATAAGTTACCTCTTTATTTTTAACTCTCGTAGTATTTTAATAGCATTTAAAGAGATCAGCATCGTGTAATAATGTTTTAACAACAAACTGTCTCGTATGTGTGCTGTAATCTATAAGTTTTCATGGATAAAAACGAATACACGTGTCGTTTCAAAAATGACAGTTTCGCTAGTGTTATATCACCTGGCTCCATTTTTTTACTGGCTTCGTCAGCCGGCGCGATTAAAAGCGATATCGACGCAGAAGCCCTGTACGTTTTGTCGCAGGACGTTACGGGACACGTGCGCGCGATATTGCAAGAAAGTGCATCTATAATGAACGTGTGTAAACGGGATGCGCTGAACTGCGAAGTGCTGGACATGGCGATGGATAATCTGTTCTTGACGAAAAATTTCGGCACCGGTAAGTGGAGCAAATATTGGAAAAATGATGAGGGCCGACGCGACCGCGGCGATTTATTGGAAAACGAAGATAGCGAAGAGAGTATAAACTTAATCGACGTAATTTCGGACGATAGCGAAGTGTACCGAGTTCCGACACCGTCCGTGCTTACGACATTCGAATCGGTTAAATATGCGGACGAAGCGAACGGTACCTTAGTCAATGAATCGAGCGAATGCATCAGCGAAGTACAACGTGTGCGAGAAAAACTGCGAACAACGTACGACGATATTATCGCTAGAAAACGGATCGACGATAGCGTTAAAAGCAACGCTACCAGCAGCACTGTTCGCGATGGCGTTTTCAAAATGGTCGATCGTTGTGACGAAAACACTGTGTCCTATTATGTTTCGGTGATGAAATTACTATTGAACAATTCGGATAATGCGAATTTAAAAAATTTAGTTTGCAACTATTTACGGCAAAGTTCGAACGTAGCGAAAATAGCTCCGTATTTGGCTAACTTCGCCTCTACGTTGGTTAATAGCACTACGCAGTTCGATCGTCGTACGACCGAATTAGCCGTGGAATTTATAAATTCCCTGCTAGATAACAAATTCGTCGATTTGTCGTCTTCGTTAGCTCGCGACCTGTCGATCAGTTCGTTACTATCGATTATACGTAAGCCGACAAGGACGCTTTCGGATGCGCAGAATTTCAACATTGTACGGAAAAAGTGCTCGTTTGTAATCGCGAAATTGACCAATACTTGGAATGTTGGCGGTGTATTGGACATGCGACAGCTGCTGCAATCCTATTTGAAATTCGAATCTTCGGAATCGGTAACGTGCGAAAGCCTATGTAGTGGATTTACTTTATTGACAAGTTTAGAATTGCCGGTATTGTTAAATGATTTCTCCGCCGTTGTCGAAGAATATATCGCGGCGGCCGCAAATATCGTTTCCACAAAGGAGAACCGATCAGCGACGGAATTGTGTCGAATTCGAGAATCGTTAATGTCGTTAATTGTCGTGCTGTACTGTTCATGTCCGTGCGAAACGACGTTGAAAAGGTCGTTGCGGTTTTTCCTGCGAATAAACGGCCCGTTGTATGACATGTTCGGAGACGCGTTTTGCTTATTTCGGGCGTTATTGTGTCGGCGGAACCGATATACATCGATATTCCCGTCGAATAGGTCATCGGAAGAATCGTTTCGGAAATATCGCATACATTCGAAAACTGCCATTAAACGAAATTTAAATCCCGCCGAGTCAGAGTCGAACCGTAAACGATTAAAATTACCAACTACAGCGATAAATTCTAACGATGGTACCGCCCAAGCGATCGACAAAGTATTTGATGTTCCTAAGGGTGCACGAAATTTTTCCCGCACTATTACGTTCGGAAACTGTTTTGGGAATGTCGTCTCGTCTTCGAAGCGAAAGAAACTCGATTCAGCGCAACCGTTTCACCTCGCTAATAATCAGAAGGTAACCTTGTTCCAAGTTCACCGATGCATTTACGTGAAACAACGCTTTAGATCTGCCCTTAATTCGGCTACTTGCGATATGTATCTATCAATTTAGCACAGTCTCGACGATAAATTTTAAAAGTATTTTTTTTTAAGTTGTCGATTGATTGATATGTATTTCGAATAATCTCCATTGTTTTCTCGTATTTTTAAATTTTTGTTACTGTTTTTTTTTTTTTTTTTTTTTGCATTAAAGGAATGCCATTTATCGTCTCAGATGGTACTTTTTTTTTGGTCTCTCTAATAATTTTTTTTATATTAAAACCGAAATAACTGCTATTTTAAATTCATTTTTACCTTCGTTAGATTAACAAATGAACACTATAGAATAAAACGTATTTTCAACTGAATTAAAATTGAAAGTTATTTAATGCGATTTTTATTCGTTTTGTTTGTATCTTTACTGGTACTGTTGTTATTCTGTAAAAGCGTTTAAATTTCCGACCTTTATTCCGTTTGAAAATGTTTCCGTTATTAACGCGTAATATTTTTATTAATTTTTTTTACATATTCGTATTATTATCGATGGCATTGTTATTATGGTAATCAGTGAAACAATAGAAGCCAATGAATTTTCTCCTAGAAACGAAACATCTGTAATAATAATAATCAAACAGTGGAATGCCATATATGACTTATTGCTTTCTTAGAGACCCGAATTATTTTTACTGACAATGTTATCGTAACTGAACAACAAAATACAATGGATTTGTTTCATTGCGTTTCTAGAACCGAATTATTTTTGATTTCTGCTCGATTTAATTTAATATTTTCCTTTTCGGTAATTTTATTGTATTTCATTTTATAATTATCTATGTAAGTTTTATGTAATATATTTATTAGTTAATCTATCTCATTGATTTATTCTATACTACGTACTGACCGGTTTGTACCGTTATTTATTGTAACATCTTATTCACCCGTGTTATTTTCTACTTTTTTGGTCTTATCAATTACTTTTTCTTGTACTTATCTTGGTCTAAGTTTGTACAAGTTATCATTTAAAATTGAATTAATTAACACTTTTGTTATGCTTTCGGAAAGATTTATTTAATTGAAGCTGCCTATTCGAATGTATTGGTACAAAGAGTATTTCAAATAGCGAGTTTTTCCGCGACGTTTGACATTCAATTTTTTATTGACTCTAGGACATTTCTTCCGGCAGTTTTCCGATCAGTGAGAGAATGAAAAAGTTTGGTGAACATTTTTATATCTCGGCTTCGAACGGTCTTTTGACAACGGATTATAGTTACGACCTCTAATACAAAACTACTGGAAGTGTAGTGAATTATAAACACTGATTACAACGCTGTGTTGCAAATTGTATTTATGTTTTTAAATATGTTGGAAATATTTTCTTCGTTTTTTGAGGTTCTTAAATAAGTATTCCAGAAAAGAAAAAAAAAGAAAAGGGTCCTTATACAAGAGTTGGCTATTATTTCAAGAAATTCCTTCATATGAAATATTTTAATATTAACGAATCTGGTTAGTCCTAGTAATATTTAGTTAGTTTTCATTAAAAACGGCGATTTTACATCTGTCCAGATTCATTATTAAACAGTTTTAGGTTTTACTGTATATATTTATAAAATCAAAACACGAAACGTGTAAAGTAACTGCTGCGATGTCTGCTGAAATATTTTTTTACCAACGGAATTTCTACGGACGGATTGGTTTGATTTTAATAGAAATAAAAGAGGGGGGAAAAACAATAAATTTATTAGCAACGTTATAAATTGATTTAGCGAATTACTTTTTCTTATAAATACAAAAGAATTATTTTAATTACATCGCTTACAGTTTTATTCAGTTCCATTTCGTTTTAACTTCGTATATAAGTTTGAAAATTGATACTTTTTAATTTAAAACGGAAGAATATCTTGCAAACCGCTTCTTAAACATAGCTGATGGTAAATAATTCAATTTGTTTTTATCATTTTGCTAGTCACATTATTAAATTATTAAAATTTCGAATACATTTTTTTTTGTAGCGTAATTTATTTACTATTAAAATCAGGATAAATTCTTATATATTATACAAAAGTAAAAAAAGGGAAGTCACGGTTTTTATTTCGAGATTTGATTCAGATTTCATACTCTCTTATAAGAGTAATACCGTTTGTGTTTGTTGAGTTACGATTTCGTTATTGTTGTTTCAGTTGCACTATTTTTATCTCTTAATTTACACGTTTCAAAATAATAAAATTTATACCGCATTGCGAAGATTTGATAAGTTTTTACTATCTTGTAAACACTATCTAAAACACTTAGTTTCTGAGTAATGCGTAGAATTAATAAAAATTTAAACGTATAAAATAAAAAGTTAGTTCGCAAGTAAATAATAAAAAAAAAAAAACGACGAAATGTCATTACAGTTAAAGGAAAAAAAGAAAAAACAACATAAAAACTTGCGGGATATTTAATAAGTTCAACTGCAGTTTCGTTCCGAATTTTTTAGCTTGTGCGGCAGTGTTTAAAGTAGATAATTTATAATTCCCATGCAATATCTGCAGGGCCGTATCTAGGCAAAAATATCGGGGGGAGGAGTTACGAAAATATTTTTATAATTATACACACATATATAATATATATATATATATATATATGCGCGGGTGTGTATGTGTGTGTTATCGTGAAATATATTTTTTTATAAATGGTACACTGAAGCCTTGTAATCAATTATTGTATATGCAATATTTGAACGCTAAAATAAAAACAAATAAAAAACAGTCGTTTTCGTAGAATTCATAAAAATTTTAATTTTCTTTTCTTTTGTCAAAAATTGAAAAGAAATAAATTTATTCTGAATTTCGGTCCTTTTAATTCAAACAGTTACTATTTCACAGACATTTCGGGTGGGGGGGGGTGAACCCGGAAGAGCCCCCCTCAGATACGGCCCTGAATATCTGTATCACGCTATTTATATTTTCGAAAATACTTAATTACATTAAAAAATATACTACTAACGTACGCAAAAGCTCAAAATAATTATTTATTAAAATATACGTAACGTGTTATTATACACAAATATGTCCAGGATCTCCTAGGTCAGCGCGACATAAAATGAATACCGGTGCCAGAAGTTTATCAACGAAGAAGATAGCAGCCGAATCTGTTTTAACTTCGCGCAAACGAACCATATATACAGCTGGCCGGCCTCCTTGGTATAACACAGCTGGTCAACACGTTGAACCCTTTGTAATTGGTAAGTTAGCTCGTTCGTTAGAATTTTCAATTCGGCCGTCGTATTTTAAATAAAGTTTCTTTCGTGTTTTTATATGTGAACGATTTTTTTTTCTTCCATTTCATATTGTTTATATTTTACTTACATTATCGTATTTTTCTTGAACTATGAGTATCCCAAAATAAACAATTCAAGATTTAAAATAAGAAATATATAATATATATATATACAATTATTTCTACTCGATTTTAAGCATTCATCCGCATCTAAATGCATATGTGTGATAGTTTCCCGTTGCCTTTCATATGACGATTCATGATAATTAATTTTTTACTAAATCATTAGTATAACAATATTTTTAATTATGTAAAAAATATTAATCTTTATTATTTATTAATCAAATGTTTCGCCTCTCAGTTGTGAGGGTGAAAATAATAATTTTGTTTCGAAGCAACTGCTCCGCCAAATCAGTTACCGAGCACATCTCTATTTCGAGTAATTCTTCTGACTACCGTAGCTGAACTTGGAATTTCTCTTTGGAATTTAAAAAGATCTCACACTAAACCAGAAAATTTTGTTTTCTTTGAATCAGCCTTAACTTGTCAGATTTTCCAGAAACATAGATGTTCCAGCGAGATAATAAAATTTCTGCCTTTGTTCCGTTTGTAAGTCTATTGACTTTTCTTTAATTTCATTTCATCTAACTTTAATTGACGGTTTCAGACATTTAACGAGATTTTTTCACTTGGAATGCAACAAAGAAATTGAGAAATATTTTCCTTTTTTTTCCTACTTTTAATATCTAAAAAATATCAATTCGTTTTTGTTTTTTTTATACGAGGTGATTGGAAAATCAGAAAAGATGTAGGATCTAGTATTTTTCATGATAAATCTATGATTTCAAAGACGAACGGCTGATTTATGTACAATATTCTGCGCGGGGTGCATTATTCTCCTTCAGACCTTTATTATAGCGAGACCTCAAAACGCTTAATAATATTAGATTTTATTCGAAGTGTGAAAAAAAAACTATTAAATAACACGGAGTATTTGGTGACGTTGTTTTGGTCCGTGTTCACCAGATTCTCTCAGTAAGCTATCTGATGTGGAAACTGCCGTTGTTTTTTTTTTTTTTTTTTTTTTTTTTTTGCATCCTCCGTTATGTAGGCCTGTTTGCCAAAAATAAAGTGATTCGGTGAAGGCAAGCAGAATAAATTAATTCTGGCCCGGAAAATTGATCCGGAAACTTTCATGGCCAAAACGGAATATTCCATTTCTCCGGACTTCCTAAACTTTTCTTACATGTAGTCCAACTTTTTTTTTTTTTTTATTTTCTTGGGCGCGTCAACTCAGGACATTTACCCAGCATAAAGGACTAACAAATAATGAAACGTAGGGACTTGAAAGTTAAATCAGGAAGCGATTAGAAACAGAAGAAATAAAGATAGCCAATATAGGAACAACAGAAAGAGAAGGAAGAGCAAGAATGTAGTGACCACAGTAAGGGGTCGGGAGGCCAAGGCCAAGCAAATTAGAATAAAGGACTGCGCGTTCTGAGGAGATAGATGAGCATTCGAATAGGAGGTGATTTACATTACAGGTCAAATTTAAAATAGGAGGATGGAAGGGACACAAGGGAGACTGAACAATATTAAAACGAAAGAGGGAAGCAGGAAGCAGACTGTGATTAAAGCAGAGGCGAATTATGGAAGAAATAACAGAACGGCTGATGCAGGGAAAATTATTAAACCAGGAAGAAGTAGGTGGAGAGGGTTGTATAGCAAGGTAAAAAGAGTTAGGATTGGAGAAAAGAGACGGATAAAGATCAGTCCAAAAGTCATGGTGAAAACGATAAGAGAGTGGACAAAGACATTGTGAGGGGAATCTGTCTATGAAATGGCCATTTACTGCAGCTAGACATGCAAATGAATCGGCAAGATCGTTACCAACGATGCCGCAGTGGCCCGGAATCCAGAACAGGTCAATTAGGATAGAACGGGATGTTAATAAATTATAAATTAAGGAACGAATGTAAAGAATAATAGGATCTGACGATGGTTTAGGGAATAGAGATGAGATGGCTGATAAAACGCTTTTCGAATCAGAGCATATGACGAATTTTGATAAATTGGATGATGAGGATATAAAAAGGATAACTCGTAAAATAGCCATGGATTCGGCTAAGAAGATAGAAGAAAAGGGAGGGAGTTGAAAAGACTCAGAATAGTTGATATCAGGAAGGATAAAAGCAGCTCCGACACCTGAAGCAGATTTTGAACCATCCGTAAAAACCATGCTGTGAGCTGGAAAAAGTGAATGTAGAGTTTGGTTAAATTCGTTGTGTATTACAGGAAACGGAAGAGATTTAATGTTCGAGGGAAAAGAAAATAGCTTAGGAGAAAACGACAGTTCTACGAAGTTGTAAGTGAAGTACGGGGATTTATTATAGGATAGGATAAACTGAGAGAATAGGACAAGTCGGGAGGATATGTGTGAAAGGATTGGAATTTTTCTAGGAGAGAAACGCCAGTTGTCCAGAATATATTGATAGGAATTCACGAGTTTCGAGTGAGGAATATGAAGACGTTTAATCATAAATCTTTCACCGAGATAAAGTCTTCGAATAAATAGAGGAAGGAAGCCAGTTTCGGCCAGGAGAGCAGGAGTTGGAGAAGAATTCAGAGCACCAATACAGAGGCGAAGACAAGAGTTTTGGATGCGATCAAGTTTGGTAAAGAGGGATTTGGGAGCATTGGCATAAAGAAAAGAACAATAGTCTAATTTAGAAAGAATAATGGATCTATAAAGTATAAGGAGAATATACGGATCGCCACCCCATTTCCGGGGGGACAACGTTTTTAGGACATTTAATCTCTTGAGAGCCGATGTACATAGATAGTTGATATGATCGCAAAAAGATAAATTACTATTAAGAATGACACCAAGGTAGGAGAAAGAGTTAACTAGAGGAATAGGGAGTTGACACAGGAAAAGGTTAATTAAGGAACGGTTAAAAGGACGAAATGTACAAACTACAGAGGCAGACTTCTCAGGGGAAATAGAAAGATGAAGAGAAGACAACAATAATTCCAAAATAGCAAGGGAGGAATTCAGCTCCTCATTGGTAGAAGGAAGATTATTAGAGGAGGAATAGACGAGAATATCGTCAGCGAAGAATAAGGACTTAGACGGGATGTTAAGAGTAGCAAGACTGTGAAAGTAAATGTTGAAAAGAGTAGGACTCAAGCACGATCCTTGCGGAAGGCCTCGAAAAATTGATCTGGAATCGTCGAAGAAGGGAGCAGAAAGACGAATTGTTCTATTCCGGAAAAGATTGATAATTAAGGAAGTAAACTGAAGAGGGATGTTAATGGAAAGCATTTTATTTTGTAAAGAAGGTAAGTGAACATTGTCAAAGGCAGCAGTGGCATCAACAAACGCGGCGACGGTAAATTTCCTATGAATGAAGGATTTATAGATATCGGAAAGGAACAAGGATATACAATCAGTAGCACCAAGGCCAGAACGGAAACCAAACATATTATCGGGAAAAATATTGTTATATTCTAGCCACCAGACCAGGCGTTTATTAATCATGTGTTCAAAAAGTTTTCTTAAACACAAGACTAAAGAGATTGGACAGAAGGAGTTAGGTTTCTTTTTCGGGATAGGAATAATAATAAAGGAATTCCAAAGTGGTGGAGTTGCAGAAGTGTACAGGAAGGAATTATAGATTGACAGAAGTGTTTTGAGTGCTAACTCAGAGAGGTTCTTTTGTTCAATCTTCTTGTTCGGCTTTGGTTTTTCTGATTTCTTACTATTGTGCTGCTTTCACCATTTGTTTTATTTTCGAGATTACTCAGAATGCAATTGACAGATGTGTCATTGTGTCTTTTTCATGAAGAAAGTCGTGAATTTGAGTGTTTTCGGTTCGGCCATACGAAGAATGACCTTTTAGGAAAAACTTATTGTTTATACCGTCACTTACTTCCTTCACACCACTGTTATATGCTAGCTATAATATTATATTTTGTATCTGTAAACGATTCTATTAAGTATCTTCCGCATATCCGTTATAGATGTTTGCTTATGAGTGGTGTTTCTGTAATTTCCAGTAAAGTGGAATCTGCCAATCACGTAGATGAAAAATATCCGCTGAATTCTTGAAATTAACTTTGTAAGTCGTTTACGAAAAGTCATATCCAATACGTAAACAAAAGAGAAATAAATGTTTTTGTGTACATTATAAAAGTGCCTGGTATCCATGCCAAAAGTACATCCATCGATTGAATTTGGTTTGTATTAATACAGTTTTATCTTTCGCTGTAGTAGAAAAGGCTGCGGAACATTTTGCCTATTCTTTTTCTTCTTCTTTATCAATCACTCGATTCGAGCATTGTGAATATTATGCATCTATCTGCAAGACCGCCCTACGTCATTCATCCCTATCCGCCGCCAACCGTATCCATTGATGTAACGGTATCCCGATCAATTGTTTTATTTGGTCAATATATCTCGATGAGAACTGTTAAAAAGGAAATGTTTACTATCAGTATGCTCTAAAAACAATTTATAGTTTGTGATTATAATACGAAAATAAAATTACAGTTTAAAACTTTCATAAAAAAAAAATAATAAAGAACTCATTCAACGTTTGATTGATTAGAAAAAAAAGAAAATGTTGTTATTCTGAAATTCATTTCACTAACTTTTAGTTAACTTTTTTTATTTCAAATATATATATATACAAATTAAACCTAGGACAAAGTTTTTATAAACAAAACACTAAATATTGCGTATATAATCTCATAAAACCAGCTTATCGAGATATTTGTGTGATTTGAAGTTCGTGATTTCAATTCCTCGGGTTACTCTAATTTATTTCTATTATTAAGCACCTTTTAAAGATAACTGCTTTGATTGAATGCTTTCTTTCTCACACGTTCTCTCTTTTAACAGGATAGTTAGAAAATTTAGTAGAAAAGGTAAATTTATTGACCTCCAATAAAATATAATGTAAAATTTGTAATGTATTTATTTAAAACTTTAAACAAATTTTCAACATATAACTTTCTAGTAGAATTTTTTATTATTTTCAGATATCTGTTTTCTCTGTTAAATCTTTTTTTTAACTAGAATACAAATTAGACACGGCTCCGTTCAAATTTCCACGCCAAATTCTGACAGGGTTCATAGTGGGAACTGGAAATTTTAAAGGAAAGTTAAGGTCAAGGATTGGCTAACAATTTTCTTCAGATATGTTTAGTGCATTATAAAAAAAACATAATTCTACAATTCACCATAACTCAAGAATAAAGAGCTTGAACAGCGGGAAAGAAATTTTCAGGTTTTGACCTTTTCGGAACAGTTACCCATGATATCGACTTTCTTTTAATTTTTTTAATTTCCCTTTCTTTAGAAAAGTTAATATTCTTTGTTTTTCATTTCCCTATAATCAAAGAAAGCACACGATTGTATTTCGTATCCGTATTCTTTCGCGATTTCATTTTCATTAATAGCATAAGCAAAATACAATTTTGTAATAAAAACTCGAGGTCAATAAAAAATTTTCAAAAAAAACAATAAATTAAAACGATAAGTTTAAATATAGTTTAGCGTTTCTTAAACTACGGCAAGCGGTCTAGTACGGTGAATAATTCATACTTTGCTAAAATATCATTCTTTTTAGAGTAGTAAAAAGATAGAAGCAGTTATGCGAATAATTTTGTGTAACATAACGTTTCTTGATAGATAACATCTTAACGATTGTCTTTTATTTTTATTTAATAATTTAAGATTCTATATTGCATCTTGAGAAAAGATACCACTGTTGGAGAAACAAAGTAAATAGTCTTTATAATCGTGTTTATAAAAGTGTCAGCTAACTTATTTTACATATAGCATCATATTCTCTACAGAATTTTGCAGTGCAATCTCATGAACATATAATGACTATGCCACTTTTACGTTGTAAATAATAAGAAAATTTTGTTCCCTTTTCGCGTTATGGAAGTTACCGAAAATTATTAATGAAATTTACAAGTTGTGGCATGAAACGTTGTACAATTAAAAATTGCTAAGCAAACTATAAATTAAAAAGTGACATGGTCAATTAAAACTGAATTTTCTAAAAGAATTGTGGAAAACTATTATTCCAAACAATGCCCCTAGTGGCGAGAATCGAAGAATTAAGATATAAACATTCTTTTTCTTATTGTACGTTCTTCAATTATCGAAGGTTGGCGTCTACATCTTGCACTGCTCTTTTCCATAACTAGATTCCACGCTAAATGAAGCGAATCCTCTGTTTTGGCGGAATCCATCGCTTGCCGTATATTTGACAGCCAGCATATTCTTCTGCGGCCAGGCTTGCGAATACCTTCTATCGCACCCATGGATATCGTTTGAAGTAGCGCATATTTTTGCTCGCCCATCAAATGGCCCAGATAATTCGTTTTCTTCACTTCTAATCTTTTTCATACATTCTAGCATTTCCTGATCTGTTATCTTAGCTGTCCGTGGTATTGATAATCTTCTTCTCAGTCCATTATACCGCGAAGGTATTTGGTGACATCACAACTACTTCAATACAAAACATACTGGACCACTTTCCTGCATTTTTCGCGGCATCCCGCCATCCTGGTAGCCATTACCATTGTGAATCCAGTTGTTTGTTTTATTCCATCAGTAAGATGCCCTATCTTCTTCTTTTTCTATGCCCTCCTGATATTTCCTGCAATACTGTTTGTATAAGTGAGCCTGTTCTTGTTATGTACCCGAAAAATTTTACCGCATTCCTGTTAATTCGTGTTCGTAATCGTACATCAATTTCCAGGTCGTTCAATATCAACTCATTTGTCCGGAACACAGTCCAGAGTATTCAAAGTGCTCTCCTGTAGAACCACATTTCCAAAACGTCAATCCTCTTGGCATCTGCACGTTTAATGCTCCATGCTTCCTGCCCGTATGCAGCTATTGGAAATATTAAATTATTAATCAATTTAACTTTAGTCCATTTAGTGATTGCGGCGTTGTTTCAGATCTTTACTAATTTTGCAGCAGTGTATCTTGTCAGTGTCATGCGTCTCCTGATTTCTTCACAGCTTCCATTACTCACAATTAAAGATCCTAAATAATTATACCTATCACCCACTTCATACTCACTAATTTTGCTTTCCTTTGATTGACTGTCTCCGGTACGATCGATAATCATAACTTTGGTTTTTTTCGCATTTAACTGTAGACCATATTTTTCGCTGACATTTTTTAAAGTTAACATAAAGCGTTGTAGTTCTTTTCCAGAATTCGCTAAAATAAGAGTATCATCCACGTACCGAAGGTTGCTGGTTCTCCGATCGCCAATTGCAACATCTCCTTGCCATCCATCTATTACTTATCCCATTATAGGTTCTGTGTATATATTAAAAAGTATGAACCGCAGCACATATGCTTACCTCACCTCATTTTTGATCGGGAATGCATTAGAACATATACCTTTTAAATAGTCGTCTGCAAATCCTTGGCTTGAAGGCCTCCGATCGTTTTATGTGTTCAGCCTTCAGCGTCCAACTTTCTAAAGCATACAATAACGTTGATAGAACACAACATTTTACTATTCTCCATCGCTAACTAAGGTTAATGCAAATGACTACGCAAAAAGTTCTGTAATTTGTTAAATGCGGGGCGCGCCATTTCGATTCTAGTTCTACATTTCCGAGTCCGAATAGCCATATATATATATATATATATATATGTATGTATGTATGTATGTGTATATATTATAAAACGTGCCACCCAGTACGTCAACATTCACTAGGAAATGCATGCAACAAAGTTTTAAAAATTGATTAGCATTTCTGTGAACGTTTACAGGTGCAGAGAAATTATCAAAATGGACTTTTTAAGATGCTGGAACTGTATAAAAAAAAAAAAAATAAATTAAATGAAAACCGAAGTCAGCGTTAATATAGAGCACAGGTGAAATGAAAATATAGTAGCACATGTTTGAATCTGATAAAGCAGAAAATATGAGGAATATTATTCAGAATGCGATAGCGAATACCAAACTGAAAAGCTGAAACAAAACAAAACGAAAAAAAAAAAACATGCACGGTTAATCGTATATTCAAGAAAGGTGTACCACAAACGAATTCACAATTTGTATTTATAAATAACATGAGTAAGTGCTACTTAGAGCAAACATAGCCAAAGATGAGTACAGACATCATGCCGATATCTATGTACAGAGGGCACCAAACTTCTCGTTTACCCACTTTAAAATATAGAATATCTAGTAAAATAAAAAATTAAAATTTCACTAGTAAATTAACCGTTGAATCAGTTGGAAATGTTTTTACAAGTTTCTGTTTGCATCGGATATGACCTGCTCAGAGCGGAAGTTTTTTTTTTTTCTAATGGAATATAGTATCTTTTTACGCATGTCGATTGAATTATGGGAGGTATTTAAAATTCCTATTCACTTTTATTGGAATATATTTCTCTTGATGTACAGTCAATGGTTTTGGTTCTAGCGAGACCGTTGTCTCACACACAAAACTATTCTGTACAAAACTGAATGAAATGTTTTCTGGATTGGTAAATACGATCCCATTAATTATTCATCTCGCTCGTAAGATCGAGCTGTTTAGATTATTATTGTGAAAAAGGATAAAAGGTACGATGTATACTGAAATACCTAGAACAAAAACGAATATGATGCTCAGAATTACCCAATTCGATCCCGCTTGGCTGAAGGAATTCTTAGAGTAGTTGATTCGTTTCTAAAAAGAGTTTGATGCCACGTCCAGCAACGTGAAGCTTAAACACGATATCGATATTAATTCTTTATTATGTTAAATGAAATTAAATTATTTAAATGCTAAATATATTGCTGTTTGTTCGAATATGATTTATTTTATACATGTTAAAAGTATATAAATGTTCATTCAAAATAAATTGAAAACGAATTTCTAATATTTTTTTATCTAATCTCAAACTTTTTACCCCGTTGAAAATGCCGATTATGAAAATATGATTTTTAAAGATCTAACTTCTAGTCTGAGCAGATCACTTCCAGAACATTTCCGATAAATGCGAGATATGGTCGATTCATTACTACGAAGCTTTGAATTTTTCATTTTATTAAAGTTTCTAGATTTTAAACAACGACCGGTGATCCGGGACATCCTGCAGATATATACGTATATATATATACTACCTATTATACAGATAACCGAAAAGATTTGACACGGTCAGGTATGATAAATTGAAATTTTAAAAATCAACAGGCATTGACGAAAAAATAATATTCGGATTATCTCAGAGTTATGCTAGAACCAGTTCACGCAGATCAAAATAAAGAATATCGTATTGAATTTGGTAGAAACTCAGTGTGACATTGGCCAGAGATGCGTACTCTCATCACCGCTGTTATTTAATATACAAAGGTCATAAAGAAATCATTTAGCAATATAAAAAGACACGACATATTCGCAAATAATGTATGATACGCAGATGGTACTGTAATACCAGCCAAAGTAAGTCAACTAAACTACGACTTGCAGATTCTTTGATACAACATAACAAAAAAGCAGCATTCGGTAAACACATAAAATATAACATGCGTTCTTAAAAAAAAAAAAAAAAAAAAAAAAAAATGAGATCATTTTGAAGAATCTTGACAATTAATGAAGAACTGCGATAGAAAGGGAGACATTTGCCACAGAATTAAACAGGCGAAATGTATATTCTGGAATGGAAAAAAACTCTTCAGCGATTGGAATTGGGTTTACACTTAGGGATGCAGATACACGAGGCTATACGTATTTTACACTTTGCTACATGGTCGTAAAAGCTGGATACGTTAGTTCCAATAACTAAAAAGAAAATATCGAATAGTATAAAAAGTATCTTTAAAGAAGACGTTAAGCATATATCAGAGGTTCGGAAAATTAAAATTGAATAGTATATACAAAAAAACACGAAACTCCTCCAAGCATTTAGAGAAGGACACTACACAGTAGCAATGCGCTGAATTTTACGCGTATTGATCTTGGAAGGAAAGATTACCGGTAAACAATCAGTCGGAAGGAGACGAAATTCCGGAATAAAAGTCGTGAGAAGATAGTTCAGATATTTATCATTAATCCGGATAGCTCCTCAAAAGTGCAGATAGTATTGTTGGTCGTCAGCCTCCTTAACCCGTAAGAGATCACGCCCGGTCTAAAAGACCGGTTTTTTTTTTATTTTTTTTTTTGTGTTATTTTAACTGTGCTGTTACCCCAGCGAAAATAATTCAGCTATTCCTAAAATAACAGATAAGCGTTTTAACTAGAATAAAAACCACTGTACTAAACCAGGATAGAGTATCAGTTTACACACATGGTCTATTCGACCGGCGCGACCGATATCGTTTCGATTTATTTCAGTTTGATTCTCTTTTGTTTTATGTTCCTAAGAAATATAGAGTAGTTCTCTTGTTATCATTACTCCATGAAAATTGCCGAAGAATCAGGTGCAGCTAATAAACCAGAGATACTATCATTTTGTAGCTTAGATACTGTAGATAAGTTGCAAAATACATACAAGGAAAAGTTATCCGGGGAGCTCAAAGTTCGGATTCGTAGTATTTTACACGAAAGGCAGCATAAAGAACAGCTAAATATTAATGTTGAAGAAAAAAATTTACAAAAAATCAACGAAATATTCCTGGGCGATGTCACTTTTGTTACTGACGCAAAAATACAAAAAATTAAAACGCAGTGTAATAGCTGCAAGTGTTTGTAAGCAAAGAGCACACCAGTTCCAGCACGTTTTAAATGCGCAAATGAAAATAAAGAAAAGTCTAGTAGTGAGTGTTAACAATTTGATTAAACGCACCGTATTTTATTATTATCTATACTTCTTTCTAGAATTTTTTTGTATATGTTGACAATTAAGCTATTCTTTATAAAATGTTACAAACTTATATATTTTTTTGAATTAAAATCCTGTTTATTCATGCTAAAATAATAAAAAAACATAAAAAGGAATAAAAACAGAATAAAAGAACTAATTAACACGAAATATTTCTTTCAAAAACATAAAAAAGTAGTTTTTAAAAACGTTTTTATAAAACCCGATCAAAAAGACCGACGCTATCTCTCGCGTTATAAAACATGGCGCGACCTCTTACGGGTTAATGGAAATGCAGTTTTGAGGGGAAAATTCGAAATAATCTGTACTATGCCCCGCATCGCCTGTTAAAAAATCGAAAAAAATAGTCAATCCCATCATCGTAAAGCCTGAAATTTTCTGCGCAAACGTTAAAAATTTCACTGCATTAGCGCAACCGATCGCTTAAAGGCAGATCGTTGGTACCGTATAAACTTTAGGGAAAAAACAACGACAAAATTGCATCAAAGTTTTAATCAACAGTTGCGAACATTGTTCACTCCTTCTCAAAGTGCCATACGCCATGCCGAATACATTCATCCCACCGTTCGACTCATTTCCGTGTCATGGTTTTTTTGTATTCCATTGCGGGCCACCGCCAGAAGACGGGGGAACACGCCTGGTGGACCGCTTCCTCGTCCATTTTAAATCCTCGGCCGCGCAATCCATACGTTTAAGAGCAGGAAATCGTCAGAAATCGCAAGGGACCAAGTCCAAGGAGTAGGGTGATTGAGTCAGAACGTCAATACCGCACTGCTCGAAGAGTTCTTTTGCGAGTTGAGCGGTATGAGGACTGGTGTCATCTGGTGACGGATGAACTTTTTAGTGATTTCGGGCTGTTTCCGCTGCACGTGTCCCTCAAAAGTGTTCAGGACGCTGGTGTAGTACTCGGTGTTGACCGTAGTCTTCGGGGTGGTGGTTTGGGGAACACTGAGAGCGTGTTCAGCAGTACGGGGGTAGATACCGTCACCGGTCTACCGCTCGACGGTTGTAAAGCAGAGATGTCGCGCGTCCGAATTTGAACCGTGCACACCAATTGTATACCATCTGTGTCCCGATTGCTTCCTCACTGTACATTTCTTGCAACATGGCATAACACACTCCGACGCTCTCTTCTTCTGCGAGAACAAAAAAAAAAATGACAACACAACGTTGTTCTTGCCATACTGAAATCGGCAAACGTGATACGCGAACCTCCCCTGTCTGCGTTAAATACAATTTAGCGACATCGTTTTTCTACCACAGACTACTCGCTCTACCTTCTCTCCAGCGGTGTAATTCTGCGAACTTAGTGTTGTCGTACATTTTAAACCGTTAAAGCTGTACAAACACATTAATAACACATACATACATGACTACCACAAAATGCGACCACCCTGTTTTATTTTTGTTCCTATTCTGACCTTTGCCAATAAAGATGGAAATTATACGAGCTCTGGCGAATACTCTAATGACGCAACTTATCGAAGTTCGGCGTTGTCTGAGCAGTTACTAATTGCATAATTTGGCTACGTACATTTCTATACGTTACATCAAATTAACTGTTTATTACGTAGTTAGTGCTAAGACAAAATTAAAACGGCTTGCATTCGATCGAAACGTCTCCTCAACGCTGTGAAAGGTCGATGTTCGCAATGGACCAAATGTGATGTGACACTTAGTATATTTTATTTAATTATTATTTAAAACTCTGACGTTTATTATTTATAGGAATCTGCGGTGGTAGCGCTTCCGGAAAGTCAACGGTAGCGTGTAAAATAATAGAATCATTGGACGTTCCTTGGGTAACGTTACTGAGCATCGATTCCTTTTATAAAGTAAGTCGCATATACTCCCGCGTAATTTAAAATGCTGTTTTGCGTATATTTCATTCGTTGTACTCATTACCTAAATTAAAATACTGAGATTAAAAATAAAAGAAAACAAATAAAAAATTCGATTATTTACGGTTAGGGAATTTTAATAATAAATGAAACATGATTGCTGCTGTTATTGATGCATTTGTTGAATCGAACAAGGCTGATATTTTCTTCAAAACAAGCCAAATTAGAATATGCGTGTAGTGCAAGTCGAACAAGTCTAAAAATATGGACATAAATATAATAAACGGTCAACATAAAAGTGTGGTTTGTATAGTGTAAGCATGTAATAAAATCCAATGTAGTGTGTATAGTTCGTAATGTGAAAGTGTTAAACCATATTCTGTTTATTATAAATACATTAAAATGTCGGGGGAAAAAAAAGTTAATCATTTTAAAAAAAAATTATTAGCTTTAGCCATGACCTAATCGCCCGAAAACGTTACGCGGGAAGGGAGACGTAAGTAGCTCGCTTATAATAAGAATACCACTGTAGTAGGACAAACGGGTTTATACTGAGTCAGCGCATTATCATTTTCGTAGACGAGGTTAGCGTGATTGGAATCGAGCTGTTGGAAATTCTCAGTTCGCGGCTTCAACAAATTATCATGAAATTCGATAAACCGTTTGGCGGGCCACTGTAATAGGACAAACGGGCTTGTATATTGAAGATTTCTTTGGATTGAATTTGATGGCTTACACACCTATGGAAGCAGAGATTTTCAAAGTTATTGAAAAAAGACAATACCATACTCTATATCATTCATCATTTTGTCTCTGGCGATATAAATATGGATCTGAAGAAACCTGGAAATCTCCCGTTGGTTCAGTTTATGGAAGAAACGTTCGGATTACAGCTCAAAACAAATCTCGCTCTATCGACTACTCGTGGTGGATCGTGCATTGATACAGTTTTCGCTTGTTAAAATTAAAAGGATCGATTCGAAAAATTATATCTGTTATTTTAGTTATCGTAAACCATTGACAGTACCGGTACTTCCGACGACTATGTAGAGCAAACGGAAAAATAAAACGATTATCCGTATTAGTTTTTGTATTTCTTCATTTCTTCATTAATAATTTCCCAATAGAACAACAGCAGTTAAAAAGTCGGCATTCAGCAAATTAGGCTAAAGTATGTTCCATGTTTCACCATTTTAGCCGTAGGCTCGAAGTAAAGACGCAAAGCGACATTTTTTTTTTTGCAGTAAAAACTACGTTATTAGGACAAAATAAATTATCGTGCTTTATATTTCAACCTTACTTTCACCTGATCAAAAGCTAATATAATAAACGAGCAAAGTGCGCGATCTTTTAGATAGTTTGTGAGGAGAAAAACGCGGTTCGCACGATTCTTGTACATAAAATACCGTAAGTGTTATTACGAACGGTTGCTGCTCTTGCTTCCACGCCGATACGGTGATTCTTGTATTTGTTTGGAGCTCTAGTGTGATGGATGGTGTTATTTCAGTTCCTCTTCATCGAATATTAGGTTGTTTTTTTTTTTTAATTAAAAATATAACGTTTAGGATTTTGCGATTTTTAGGAGAAAATTGCAACCTTTTCTTTATGAAAACATTCAACAATCTGGTAAAAACATTTAAATTTTAATTATTTTTTGATCACTGGAAATACGAGTCACAGTGTGTTGCAAAAACTTCATCAAGTGGCGATTAGAGGTGAAATATTACGATTACGAAGCGAACGAAATCAAATGATGCGATATAAAAAAAAAAAAAACAATCCATAAACGGCTTTGTATATTTCCTTGATTATTTGAAACACATATTTTCTTGACTAGTGTAAAAAAAAGATTACGTTGTTATTCTATGCGGCTAAAGTGCACACAGTTTATCGGCGATTCGGCGGCGAGATAATGAAAGGCGAAGAATTTGAACGGTGACGAGAAAAATACAAAGAGTATTGTCGTGCGAGAAATCACTTATTCCGATACGGCCGAATTAGAGACTAACATCTATCCGTCGGAAGTAAATTATAGAGCTCGAATAATTGAATATTATCGTAAGCATTTTTACTAGGAATTACAAATTAAATTTCTCTATCGCTTATTAACCGTCTGTGCAATTGTTCTTATATACGCGCGGTACACGCACTGCTCAGCCGATGTGTATTTCTGCTAGCCGAATTGTAGCAATTGCTTCAGAAGTGTACATACACACACTGATAGATGTTTGTCATTCTCGAATATCGGAATTTATCAGATTAACGAACGCTATATATAATTGGCACCATTTAATGACTCTTACATACTAAAATATACCATTATTCGGCACGTGTATATTTAATTTTCTCTCAATTAATTGAAAAATATATTACGAAATGTACGCCGTTTCTCGGAACAAATAAAACAAATTAGAATTTTAATTAAGCTACCGCTTCAGTTCGTATCAATATGTAAAATAGAAAATCTGAAAGGAAGATTTATTTATTTATTTTTTCATCACTGATAAATTATCGTTTAACACAGACACCCCCAGCCGTTACCCACCAATGTCGGTCTACGTTCACTTTCGTTTGAAAACGCCGCGGGTTTCTAAACGAACACATCTGTGGTCTTGTAAATGAAAATGATTCCGGATAAGATTTGCGCGCATTGTTGACATAACTGTTATCAGGATTATTTCGTCTATGAAGTTAACAGTTCTTCGCTTTTCGCAGTTAAATTTCAGCACTCCGTGTTTAATTACTTTTTAATTAAAATTTTGTTCCAAATAATACTTAGGAAAGACAAAGAATTTATATCGGTATAAATAAGCGTTAATGATGCAGCATCAAAATAATTTTAATCATTCCGCGCAATTTAGTTTAATATTATTAAAAAAAAAAAAAAACATTTTAAAAATTTACGAATTTTAGATATTTTGTTGTGCGGTGATTAACGATTTTATATCTGTACATTTGCCGGTCTATAAAAAGTAGACTGAAATGGTCGGCAAATTCTGGCAATAAACTACCAAAGACCATCAAAAATATGATTTCTTATCGTCCGTTATAGGTATAAACTTTTTCAAAAATTCGAATTTTAGTCATTTTGTCGCCAGTTTTGTCTTTTTCCAAATACTACAATGGCCGTCAGATGATTCTTAGAGGTGTTCAATGAATTAATTTTCAATTATTAAAAATTTGTCGGCTAACTTTAGTATACGGTGCAGATGAAATCATCAAAACGCTATTCCGCAGCTTTTTAATGGAATTTATATAACTTATTCTCTTTTCCTGCAACGAAACCACCTTGTGAAGGAACGATCTTCAGAATTGTTCTGTGACCATATTTTTTATTTCGTTTCGTGTGCATTTCTGACAGTTTCAGAATTTAAGTGAACTTCTCAAGTTATTTAAAGTAAACTGGTTTCCATAATTAAATGAACACGACGAAATGAATCGTTAATTTAACGAGACTTGACAATATTTCTTTTGGAAATACAGACGCTGGACATGTTTAATTTGTTGGCGAAAATGAAGGAGTAAAATGTGGTATGAGACGTTTTAAAATTTAGTTTCCTCAAAGTTAAAGGCAAAAAAGATAAGTTGAAGAGATTAAAATTTCCACGGCTAACAAATTGTACTTTATGAATAGCTTATTATATTGTGAAATACCACCAATTTTGAAACTTTTAGCCTTTTTTTTTTTTTTTTTTTTTTAACCACTCCACTGATGATGGTCGATTCATGATGAAGTTTCTTAATGCGCATATACCAAAGAAAAAAACTGGTCTCTTCCAGCCTTAGCCGCATTAAAGCAGTTAACAGACTCGAAAAGTTGATTCGAGAGGCAAAATTGCTTGTGTAATTTTTAACAAAAACGTTCTATAAAGAAAATAAAAGCTAAAAGAAGATGACTGGTTTTCATTAATAACCGCGTACTATATACATATGATAACAGTGACTGATGAAATTAACAAGATGTTTTGACACAGATTAATAATGAATCTGTGCGTGAACATTTTTAGCCACCTTCAGTCACATTAAGCAGCAAACTAACTGCTAATAAGAAGCTCTCGTTTTTAAATTTTTTTCAGTTCTTATGGTCTCAAATTATTTCGAAAAAAAAAACAAATCTGTAATTATTCCATAATTTTAGAAGTAATAGTACACTTGTAATTCAGTTTTAAAATTAATTTTATTTTCAATAATCATTTTATAACACGGTGTATATTACCCGATAACCGCAATATTTTTAGATTATAGTTTTTCAGTACGAAAAATACTTCCAAAGTTCCGTCTTAATTTCGCTGCATTGTGAAATAATTTATGATTTAAGAGAAAATATAATTGAAGTCGTATCAAAAACACAAATTCTGTGTAAAAAAGGGAATAATCATTTTCCCTACGACATCATCACTCATTTACTTACGAAATTTTTATAACGTTATATGAAGTAAACAACGTTATTTTGGCTATATTTATTTATTTTTTCTTTTTTTTTTTTTTTTTGAATTCTGAAGCGCAGCTGTAAAATTTTTAGAAATAACATTGCCAAATCATAAAAATATCTGGATCAACACCTTGCAGTATTTCCAATAATAATATCCTACGCGGGATTATTTACTGCTTTCATTTACTAATCTTAGTTTTGCATTCTGGATTTTATTATTAAAAGATTTTTTTTTTTTTTTCGTTTATTTTAAAAAATCTTTTTATTTCGATTAATCAATTATTATATTTAGCCTAATTAATTATTTTCCGAACGGAATAATAATTTAAAATAGAAAAATAATTAGCTAATCGGATAACACTAAAGCCAAAATAAATAAATAAATGATTTTAATTTTTTATTAGTAAGAACGTGATTATGGAATTTTTTGCAATGGTAATAATAAAACTATGTCGGTATAAGTGTTATCTATCACCGAGCAGAACTTCCGCTATTGTGTATTCGACTTATATTAGTTGCTAACAGTGTTGATTTAATGGAAACAGTTCTACCGAATAATGGTAGTTTCGTCGTTGTTATATTTACAACTGTGTTTGTGTTAAATTTGCTACACACCTCTCTCTTATATTATCAAGTACAATTATTGGAAATTTCTAGTTCCTGATAGAGTTAATTTGTTTTGTTGGAAAAGCAAAAACACACTTCTACTTTTCGAATTATCAGGTGGGTTTCTATACCGATATTGTTAGGTAAGCAGATCAAATTCAGAAAGCGACTGATAAAATACTGATATCTTTTAACTGCAAGTGAAACTATTTCCTTCAGAGAGCTTGCAGTTCTCCTGTCGTGTAGTTCTAACTTTCTAATTCAGCAGCGTATCTCCAGCGAATAATTGTTTCACAACCGTTTTGTAAACCAACTTTTATCGAAAAGCACCCTAACGGTCACCGTTTTTTTTTTTTTTTAATTTTAAAAGACAGCTTGTATATGCTGCTTTATTTTTTCAATAATTTAATTAGGTTCGCTATTCCGTATTAATTTCAGGAGAAATTAAAATATAAAATCAATTAACCACTTGAAATAATTGCCTATTATTATTATTATTATTATTGATTATTGATTATTAATTATTAATTAGGTGTTGAACGAAGAACAGATCGAAAAATGTAAAAGAAACGAGTACAATTTCGACCATCCAGATGCGTTTGATTTTGATCTTTTAATCGCCACTCTGCATAGATTGAAAGAAGGCAAAAAAGTGGATGTTCCAATTTACAATTTCGTCACTCATTCTAGAGAAACCAGGACGGTAACGGATATTTTGATTTATAATAATTTTACTACTTGCATTAATTTCTTGACAAAAATACTTAACATTAGATTAATTGTCTTAACAGTTTCCAGCAAGTCTTTGTGTACATTACGAATTCGATGTGCGTAAAAAAATCTGTTTCACTCTATTATAATTTTGCCGAAAGCCTTTTCTATTGTAAAACAGTAACCGTGTTTCGGTACATACTAGTTACCTACAGAATGCTTTAATATTTTCTCAATCATTCAGAAGTTGTATGAAAAAAAAAATATTAAAAGGTCACTTATTTAATTTTTAAATTTGTTTGTTTTGTTTGGTCCATCTAAAATATATGTATATTCTGCATTTGGAAAGGAAATCATTAAAATACACTTGCAACATTTCTTTACGATTTTGTGTTCAACTAAATCATGTTTTTTGACAACTTCGCGTAAATATATGCAAATAAGCCAGCTCCCGTAGCGCGGTTGGTTAGGCAACAGGTGACTTGTTCACAAGTGGTTCGAATTCCGCTGCTGCGTGTAGGAAATATAGATAAATTCCTCTTGCGCTTGGTTAATGTTCATAGTTGAGCAACCAAAAAAAAATAATAATATTAAAAATAAAATCAAAAATATGCTTATACTAAAAAAATATTATGCTTAATGTTTTTGTGTTGATCAGGATAACAATGTTATAGAACTACTAACGCAAACGCATGCGACCTTCCTTACATAAACAATCTTCTTAACAGCATTCGTATAACGGTTAATGTTGCTTACACACTTTATTTTTCCCTTTTTGTAGAAGAAATAATTTTACCTGAAACTGCTGCTGATAATATCGCTGTAGTTATTGTTTTTCCTTGTTTTTTCTTTTGAATATATATACATATATATATATATATCATCGTCGTCTATCTCACTCGATTTTGAGTATGAGATTATCTTCTATGGTTCGGAGGAAAATTAGAGGATATATAGCCGCGCAATAGATGAGCGCGTAAGCAGGAGCGCAACCTAGCTTTCGTACTGCCGACAACGTGAGAAAGGTTATCAATAGAGTAGGATAACCAAGACGACTGACCGTAAGTAAATAACGTTGATGCGATTGTTCGCCAGCTAAATATTTCTATACGACACTAATACACACGACTACAATTGGAACTGACTATAGCCGCTTGATTTATCGATATACAAATGTAACCCAACTGTGTCTAAAACTGCTATGTACTAAACTAGCTCCGCATATTTTTGTCATCGCCCGGTATCGAAAGTCAAGCGCTCTAGCCACTAGGCCAAATGCGACGATATTATATATATATCTTTCACATATGGAACGGATTACATTTATCCAGGCCAGATGGAGAATGCATAAACCAACTGAGATTTTGTTTTAAATTTTCCCGTTGTTTAATTGATTTATTTATTAATCCAGTATTTCACTTTTCATAATACATAATTCGTTTTTGCCCGTCCAGCTGAACCAGATACGGCCTTGAAAATATGGTAATATAGGGAAAGTTGGTCTATTTGGAAAGCTTTTTCTTTTCTCTTTTTCGTACTGTTCCGCCAATAGTAATTTTTATATTCTATTGCAGTTCATTGTTTTTTTCGGTGCCACCTTTAGAATTCGTTAATCTCATTCTTTTTACTCTTCACCCCGTATTCAGAATATTTGTTTCTCTTCTTCATCGATATATAATGAATCGGTACCACTTTTAGAAAATTTTTTCAACTCGCATTCATTTTCATACGGGACGCTTTTCAAGTATAACCTTACTGTTATTTATTTCTGGTAGTATCTCGTTGATTCTTGAAATTCTGGATATCTTCAAAATTAAAAATATATATGTTTAAGTAAAATAAAAAATATGAATAAAAATAATTATTTTTTACGTAAACAGTTTTTACATACTTGCAATGTTAATTTCAACAATTTGTTTTTAAACATTTTAAATATTTGACTTAAAATCATTGCAAAAGAAATTGCAGAATTTGAACAAACATTATAATGGTTTTACATCTAAACAGCGTTAGTGTTTATGCTTAAAATTATTTCATATCAATGTTATGAAACTCTTAATGTTTTCTAGAGGGACCTCTCCTCATATTAATAATAACATGTATATATGTATTACGAATTCTCCTAGAAGAGGTTGAAAAAAAGTGACATCGTTAAGTTAAATATATATTGTGGGGAAATAAAATATTAATTGAAAAAAGTGCTTACACGCTTAAACTTTCAGGATAATTTTAAATTTCGGAAAAGTGTTTTTGTGTTTTTGATGTGACCGTATTAACTTTTTTCGCTCACTGTTAGTTCGTAATTTCGTACGGAGTCTGCAAATACGCGAATATTTATATTACACGATTACTATGATGTTATCAGTTAAGCAAATAAATGAATTTTGCGAGACTGCTTCTCCACACAGATCGAAATACAGATGACATGACACATTATATCGCGTGATTCCCGTTATCATGATATACCTTTGCGGATTCAATGATTCCTTAATTTAATAGTCTCTTTGATTTCTGTAAAAAAATTGTAATATTAACACATAGGTTTTTGAGTGATAAAACGAAAAAAAAACTTTTTTTTGTGTTGCACATAAAATGGTATTTATAAAGATGATGTCAGAAAAATTATAATATTTGAAAAAGATCTAGTATATATAAACTCACACTGATAACAACAACTGTAGCAATGAGAAGAAACCTAGCTACGGTTTTTTAAAGTAATATACGATTAGATATATTTTTGCGGTATCCTAACTTCTTGACACGCTTTAAATAAATCCAAGACATCCGTTGAATTAGTTGGAAATTTATAAATTTAGCGTAAAATAAATTTTAATCATAATTCATCAGTATCAAATGTAACTGGTTTAATCAAATTTTTAATAATTACAGTTTTATTTGTTTTAGAAAACGATGTATGGAGCAAACGTTGTAATTTTCGAAGGAATCCTCGCATTTCACAATAGTACACTATTAAACGTACGTATGTTTTTTGTTTTTTTTTTATACACGTCGTTTTTTATGTAACGTAAGAATATTCCTTTATCGACTAATTTCAGAGAATAGGCAATAAGGAGAAAGCAAAATTACGAACGAACCTTAATTTTTAAAGACAACTGTTGTGTAAAGGTGTTTCAGTTTTTAAAAATCTCTTTATTAAAAACTGTTTAAAGAATAAGCTTAATTAACTTTTGAAAGTGTGAAAAAATCTTTAATCTTTCTAGTGAATATTTTATTTTTCGATTTCTTTGCATAACCACATGGGAATGAACACTATTATTGACCATTATAAAACTCGTCATCTTATTAAATGGTTATTTTAATTTTCACATTGATTTTTCGGTATCGAAATTCAACACGTATACTTCGTTGTAATTTTATTAAATATCTAAGGCGAACTATCGGAGGTAGTTGAGGCTGGGCTACTTCGTTCGAGTAGGACTTTGTTCGAATGCCGATTCAGTAAATTAAGAATATAGCAAAATTACTCTTGCATCGAGTCAGTGTCCATAGTTGACGAGCCCAATAAAAAAAAAGGATTTAGTATACCATTTTATACGTTATTCGCAGAAACATATTAAATCATGGATACGTTTTATGGGGGTTATAATTTTTTATATTTAGAATACTCTTTACTGTCTATAATTAAAAGAAGAAAATATGATTATATTACGTAAAACTGTCATATCAAATTGATGTCGGTTATTTACATTATATGTATATTTTTTTTTTTTTTTATAGTAATAATATAAATATAATAATAATAGTTGTAAATTGAATTAAGAGATTTTTAAGTTAAAAGAGTATTTGATTTTTTGAAAGGGAACTGCAGTAATGGACAGCAGCGGTCTGAAATATGATAAATATTGTTACGTAATTTAGTCTACATGTCTGCTAAATCTAGTCTATAGTAGTGTTATTTCTAGTAGTGATGTGTAAGTTAACGAGGAACGTAACTAGAAACTAGTTCCACCTCTATAATAGTTCATTCTGTTCCAGTTGATAACGTATATTTATGTTACTTCGTTACTCCCGTCACTTTTATGTCCCAGAAATGAAAAATAACCATTGGAACTAAAAGAACTTAATGTAACTATGTAACTAGTCTTGGAACCGAATGAACGAAAGAAATAGCTACGCAATAATATCAGATGGCAATCAAGGGGAATTGAAGTACAGATGACAAATTTTACTTCTTATTACTCATAAAATTTATATGTATTTCTCACACCGCTTGCTCTGTTATTGGTCACAACTAACTAGCTTATTACATGGCGATAAGTGCATAGTACAGTCAGATGATAAATAAATCAACGACACTGTTCTAACTGGCTGGGAACGAAGTTCTTCAGTTACAAATTTAGTTACAATAACTGGCTAACGTATAATGTGTTTCTATCCATACTGGTTAAACTGTTGTTGCGTGTTTGCGTTACTATTAGCTAGAAATTACGTTATTTACGTTCCAGTTAAATCCGCGTATAAGTAGAGCACCATACCCTTTATGTACCGTGCGGCTTGATGATGATGATCGTGCATAGTATTCTATGATGAAAACTGATGCCGCAATGAGTAACAACTCCGCAATGTTACACTATCGTCAACATTTTTAGCGCTGTGCTCTTTATCAAAACAGTCCCGATTTTTTTACTGTTTTTATTCGTAGTTATAAATTCCAAATCTGCTACTTCATTTCATTTGGATGTCGTGTTTGTCACGCTTCCCTGTTTTATAATTTCTCCTCTGAACAATTTTTTATTTTTGACTTGTTTCAGCTAATTAATTTAGAGTTTTATTTTAGTTTTTAGTTTAGTATAATTAAACTCAGATTAAAACAATTTAATTCATCAACCGTAAGTAATAAAAAATTTCTAAAAGAAATTTCGATAAACCCCATCAAGTGCAAAAACGTTATTAATTATGCAATTTATAAAAATTTAATATTTAAATTATATTAATAATTTAAATTTAGACAGCGCATCTATTTTGAGTGATTAATTAACGTTTCCAGATATTAAGATAAAACTATCTTCTATTGGCTACAAATTGTTTTAGCTTTTAAACTAGATTTAAATTTAGTTCCACTTTGTTTATATAATAAGGTCCCGTTTACGTTTCTGGTCACTAGTAACTTGTAACGTGACGTTCCGAAATATTTGGAACTTTACCCGCCACTAATTTCTCGTAGCAGATAGTAGTAGATTATTTAATATGCTAAGCGAAATGATTCGTTCGTAATTTTTCTAAATTCAACAACATTATATGATTTAAAATCGATATCGAGATCATCACAGAGCATTATAAGTATAGAAAATTAAGTTAGCGTTTATCTAAATCTTTGAAAATTCCAAAAAGTTTTTGGACTATATACCGTTAAATTTACAACAAATTTTTGTACATTTTTCAAAGATGTACCTCCTGATATAATATAAACAGAAACTATTAATGTTCTTTTATCACTTACTGTATGGCGCAAATATCACCAGAACATTTTCTGGATCAAAAATTAAATAATTCGTGTTCATAAAAAAAAGTTGAGGTTTTCTTTTTGAAACATTTCAACACTACCCGCTCTAAAATTATTTCTTTTAAAACGCAATACAATATTATAACCTAGAATTTCGCAAGGAGTCCAGCATTATTAATCTAGGTTTTACATAATGCCATTATCGGTAGTTAAGTTAAATAGATGAGAACTTAGAGGCTGAACATTAAAGTAGCTAGAGGCAATAAAATCGGGGGTGATTCAAACTCAAGTTACGAAATCATGACTACTAAAGCTAATTGTTTTAAACTGGTGCGAGCGTAAATGTTTGACGTCATCATGTAGTTCTTTATTTTTTCTGCTGTTGAAATGGTAAAACTTATGATATTTACCCCCTCTTTATTTGTTATAAGTAATCCATTTAATGATGTGGCTCTGAACTACTGTCATTATCGTAAACTTGAACAACATTAACCAGACGATGTCTATGTCTACACATAGGCTAACTCATACTGTTACCGTGAATCAGTTTTATCGCCCTACGTTAATTTAAAAAAAAAAAAGATACAAAATAAAAAAAAATTAGTTCCAGTAAAATTTCTACATAATTTAAAGCAATATTAATGACGTCATCGTGACCTATTGTTTCACGAAACGAAAGCATCTTCATGTTTTAAAAATGTATTAAATATGCATTATTCAGGAATATCTTATGAATAGCAATTTCGTAATAGTCGGTTGCTTTTTTTTTTTTTGTGAATAAAAAAAAGTAGATGCTGGACATGAAAATATTTGTCGACACGGACCCCGATGTAAGATTGGCTCGTCGTTTGAAACGTGACATTTCTAAGCGTGGCAGAGAAGTTATAAACGTATTGAAGCAATACATCAATTTCGTGAAGCCGTCTTTCATGCACTATATTGCACCGACGATGAGGCACGCGGATATCATAGTGCCTAGAGGTGGTGAAAATACCGTTGCAATCGATTTGATTGTGCAGCATGTTCATACTCAATTGCAATTGGTGAGAATGTTAAGATATATATATATATATATACTCAATTTTTACTTTTCGTAATTCGCTATTGTTATTATAACCAGCTTTTAGTGTTTTCTTATACATTTTAAAATTTGTATTCTAAATGAAGACTCGGATATTGTTACCCGTGCATTTGAAAAAAACGCAACACATCATTCGCGCGGGGAAACAGGTGATGATTGGTTCCTGGGATTTTCTACTATTCTAAATAGAAATAATCATTTTACGATGTAATTCGAGAAGAAAAAATATCACATTTATTGAACATTCTTTTTTGTTTCTAAAATAAATTCCTTTAAATTTTTCGGGGTTTTCGGAAAAGTCTGTTTATAGAAATTTGAGAAAAAATTAATGCTTGATATAATTAAAATGGTTTTGGTTTATTTTCAATCCGAATTCAGCCTCGATATATATCGTTAGTATTAGGAAGATGTATTGTATTTATATTCTTTTTCATTTATTTTTGTTCTAAAAAGCAAATGATGTCGGATCAAAATAAATAAATAGAAATGATGGTGTGATATATAGAGAAACGATAGAAGTTACGCGAAAAAGATTTAATTAAAGTAAATGACTGAAATAGTACTAGAGGAAGTTGAGAAATACGTGGTACTAAGAATGTAAGGTAATGATTGGGATATGTGAAAAGGAAGTCAGCGGGTAGGTATGGCAAAAGGAGCATATTTAAAAAAAAGAGAGAGTTGTTTGGGAGAAATTTGAAAAAAAAAAAAGAAGACATCTCGTTCGAAATGTTATATTTTATATGATTAATATATATATATAAATATTAAAATAAATACGGACATGAGAAATAGAATTTAGAAATTTAAGTGCCGGAGTGAATGTTAAAAATTGATTGGTCAAAAAAGATTAAAAATGAGGAATTACTAAAAAAAAAAAAAAAAAGAGTGATTTTTGATAAAAGCATTAAAAAAGAAACGAAAGAAAAAAGTTAATTTATATACTGAGGAATGGCAGTGTATTGAAAATAGTTCTAGAAGGAATTTTATAGAAGAAATACGTAAGAAAGAAAAAAGAGAAGATAAAGATATTGCTCGAAAGTGAAAGAAGAGTACATAAAATTAATATCACTTCTCTGGAAGGAAAAAATGAAAAACAGGCGAGAGCAGTGAAATGTGATCTCATTTATGGTGTGACGAAGTGCAGAGTTTCGATTCTACTTAGTTTCACAAATGCTCGACACCTTCTGTTAAGGTTGTAAGCATGATTTTACTTTATTTCAGATAAGTAAAATTTTCATACTCTTAACTTCCTGCTAAAATAAGTATAAAATTATAACTTCGGAACTAATCAACATACTTGTATTATAGATTGTAACTCTATTTCTTGTACATTTATAATGTAAAATAATTCTATAATCGAAAATTTTGAATTCGTATTTTTTGCAACATATTAATTATAAATCTGAGAAACCAAATGATACATTATTGTAAATATCATATAATTTTTGAGACAAGTCGATCCTTTTACTTTACACATTTGAATAACATAAAATTTAATTAGTTTTTTACTTTTGTATTTTAATAGACATATATATTTTTATATATATATATAATTTTTCAAATAACTAATAGGAACATTAAATGAAAATTAAAATGAACTTATTTTTTTCGGTATCTTGTACATTATAAATATTCTTAAAAATAATCACGAAAATTTAAATAATTATTATTTACTTTGCTATTTCAGTTTCGTGCATTTTTATGTTAAATTTTTGAATATACAGTTGTTATTTAAGTAATAAACTAATAATTACTCCGAAGGAACGTTTTTGGAAATCTCATCATTACCTAAAATATAAACATTAAAAAAATTTGAAAGATACTGAAAATAAATAGCTATATTTGTTCGTGGCCTTACTCGACGGGAAGTTAGTTTGTGGCAAAGCTGAAATGCGAAGAAAGGAGTAATTAAATAATTAGAAAAAAAAAATTTCTTACAATGCGAAGGTGGGGTTTTGGAAAGGCAGTAATCCTCAAATTTTTTTAATGTTTACTTTTCTTGGTCCTCGTAGTTTTATTTAGTTGAATCAAAATAGGTTGTAAATATTATGAAACATTTATAAAAAATAAATCCCTTAAAAATTTTACAAAAAAATTAATCAGTATTTTTTTAAGTCACAGAAGAAATTACAAAAATACTGCCAATCTCGACATGAAAAAATACTGATTCAAAATGAAATAATAATTTCGCAATGTATAGACAATTTCTACTTAGAAGAAAAATATACATGGACGAAGAGAATTGTTTTAAAGTCTTTTATAAAGATTCCCTATATATTCGTATGGAACAAGAAATCTCACACGGCATAAAATTTACAAAATGAATGCATTAAGTAATTTTTAAATATAATCCTATTTAATAATAATTTCAACGAAGAAGTACAATAAGTTATCTACATTCATTAAATTTTATATAACAAAAGGTAATAAACTTTAATAAATTATAGGCTAAAAATTATTGATGACTCCTCTGTGGTAATGAAACTGAAAGTTAGAAAAAACGAAATAGGTACAATAAAAGTTCACCATATTTCTTCGTGTTTTTATAGTGCATATTATAATTCTTCAAGAACGAGTAGGTTAATCCTCAAAACATTTTTCGTTGTCTGTGGTTACTGATAAGCGTAATTCTTTACTAATTAAACATTTTCCCCGAGTAATCAACAAAAAAGGAGGGAGATTTAGTGCAGAATATTTGTAGTCGCCAAAAATACTGAGTGCTTAAAATCGCGATGAAAAAGATTCGATTTTCCAGGATTAAGCCAACTATACTATTAAATTTGTACAATATTTAAAAATTATTTTCACCTAATAATTAGAATAATAAAAAAAAAATGAAATGAAACTCTTATAATTAATTCTTCTTCTTCGATACATCATACATGACTACGTTTAGTGACTAAAGTCTACTGTGTTCTTACTGATCATTCTTTTCCGCCAAATGTCCCTGTTTTGTTGTTGTCAGATAGCCTCCTTCAATGTAATATTTAAGTCTTTATAACCATATCCGCCCATTTGCTTGCCGGACTTCCTTTTCTTCTGATGTTTTTTTTTTTTTTTTTCTTCTATGAGCTTCTCTAACGTATAATTTTACTTCTTTCCAAACTAAGTACAGCAGAACCATTACACATCATATCTGTACATCGTATACACGTTTAGTATATACTACATTCCTTTTAGCTATGTTTTGTCAACCGTACGATTTCTTTTCTTTTTTATCATAATTTGCTGCGCAGTAATTAGCATAAGCTGCTGTTGCACTGGCCAATTGTAAAATAAAAAAATTATGCGGCGGGCAACATCACATTTCAAAAGCATCAACATGCCTTAGATTCGATTTGTTGATTTCCCTTATTTTCAAAGCATATTCGAATGCTGAAAAACGAATGTCTCTACCGAACTCATTTCGGTTTTCTTTGTAACGCCTCTGTCTTTTAGTATTAAATCATAAAACACAATCACATGTAAAGTAAAAGGAATATATTTGTATTTAAAAACCATCGACTAGTTTCGAATGACTGTGATCGATTATCATGGCAATGAATATTTAAATTTTATATTCAAATTCCTACTACTATCATATGTGTGAGTAAACTGCAATACTCTTTCCATGGACCTTTGTTATTTCTTCTGGTTTAATTACTTTTTTTTCAATTCTACTTTTTTATTGCTTTCGTTTTTGATTTAAATTTTTTGGTTAATATTTTTATGGAACGGTATAAATCTTTTATATTATTATGGTCAGCGTGCTTTTGAATTTCTTTGCAAATTTGTTTACATGTAAGTTCTTATTCCACAGTTGGTTTGTGTTTGTCTATGCAAAGCCCTATATTGATTTAATTTATTACTTGTTAAGTTTCTGTCTTTCTTCTATTAAAGTTATCGTTTTTATCCGAGGTTGTTACGTAAATTTATTTTTATTGGCTATTACAAACTATAGTATCTGATAACCACCGCGATGGAGTTTGTGTTAATCCGAAGTTCATTTATCGGATGATATCAGGATTATTTATTATCCTATTGAGAGTTCATCGTTAAATTTTTTCTTGTCTATAACATCTCGAATTTGCGCGTTATAATAGATTTTTTCATGTTTCTGAATTTACATCGCAATGTTCAGATATTTAATTGATGATCTGAATTACAGGTAGCCGGAAGCAATGTTTTAGTATTAGGGATTGCCGTGTGCCATCTTAATTGTCTAATTATATATAGTCTATGTGATTTTTATAGGGGCCGCAAGGTGACATCCTGGTTTTTATAATGTTAATTTATTTTTTATACAAGACCGTATGGAATGCTATTCTCTAGACAGTATTTGCCTGTCCCACTGATCTGATATGGTCATCAGAGATAGTTGTTCCAAATTTTGCGTTAAAATTTCCGAAAAAATTGTTACCTCTTTTTTTCTTTTGATGCTTTTTCTGACATTTCTTCATGATTTATTTATTTTTTCATTTTTAGAGTTTGTACTTGGAACATAAACTGTTACGAAGTTAATTAGACATGGTTTCGCACGTATTTTCAGACGGAACTATCCATCCCCTATTTCATACTCTAGCACTGAACTGTTAATTTTATTTGATATCAAAAAGGTTATTCCTCTCTAATGTCGTTCAGCAATTCCGGTTGTTCCTATTTGGTGTTGTTCGTTCTCTCTAAAATAATATCTAATTTACCAATTTGTATCAGGCGTCGGACGTTCTTTGTTGCTACTCGTGTTTGATTACATATTTTTAAAGGGGTTATTCTTCGTTTGCATTGATGACGCATTTTCTATCTAAAGTTCAGTCGCTCACGTGTATTAACTGCTTTCAGTAAATTCGATTTAAATATTTGAAGAAGTATACAATTAAGGTTTATCTAAATCCGTTGTAAAGAAATATATGCACATAAATATTTACAGAATTAAAACATGTAAAAATATATGTTCCGGGGAAAAAATTATTGTTAATTAATTAGTTTTTTTGTTCTTTATACGAAATGTTAAAATTTCAAAAATTAATATGTTGTTTTGTTAATTAAGAGAAGTAATTTTTAAATGGTATTACATGCAACTATTTGGTCGAAAAAACAAATTATTTGGCTGTTTCTAATAAAATCAAGCATACAAAGTCAAGTGCAAAATTCTGCGGAGTTAAATAAATGTAATCGAGGAGCATTGGATACGGAAACAAAATGTTCATAAACAGAATATATTATCTAAACAGGGGGATTTTTATTTTGCACGATGTAAGTGTTCAATAAAGAGTATTTTTCTAATTTGCGTGTATGTAAAAAAAAAAAAAAAAATACAAACTTTTGAATTCCGTGGTGTATTTTATACTGTTATGTTTTCCGATTTTGCTGAGCATTTTTCATATCTTTCATTATGTACGCAAGTTATTTGGGTAAAATAGGTTATTCTCCTCCGATTCCGAAGTTAAATATTCATTATGCATTTCGGTTATTAAATTTTTGTAATTAACCTATTTATTCGTCCGTTTATTAACTTTTAGAGGGGTTTCGCATTAAGGGAATCTCTGGTTACCTTAAATAAAGGTCAGCCTTTACCGGAATCGTTGCATCTCTTGCCAGTCACTCCGCAAATAAAAGGCCTACACACGTTCATTAGAAATAAAAATACTCCAAGAGACGAATTTGTATTTTACTCACAAAGGTTAATGCGACTAGTTATCGAATATGCATTATCGCTGCTACCGTTCAGGGTAAGTATTCTCTTTTAAATTTTCTTTCGTACGAGTGTAATAAACGATTATTATTTTGTTTTCGTAGTTTTTAATGGAAGCCTCATATATTATAAATCAGTCTTATTATGAAAAAAGTCTGAATGTCCGTAAAATTAAGTATACGAGACGGTTGTTGAATATAAATTTCGGTGCCTCTGCAAACAAATGAAATACAAGCAAACAACGCGAAAGAGAGAAAACATGTTCGTTACGGTTGTCTGACGACACTATAACAATTTTACGATCAACAAGTGTCTAATATCATCGAGCAGTAGTAGTAATACGGCAACGATGGAGTTACCTCTATGCTGTACCGTTGACTGTAAAAAGTTTGAAATAATATAAAAGGGGTTCTTCGTTTTGAAGTGTATCTGCAAAAACGTACATAGGCAGTATTGGAAGATACCAAAAAACGTCAAAAAAGTTATGAAGAGCCATTCAAAGCTAAAGAAAATCGTCGCGCAAAATTTTGTTCCTGCACAATAACAACTATATATATATATATATATATATATATATATATATATATATATATACTAGCTGACCCAGCCACGCGTTGCTGTGGCTTAGTAGTTATAATAGATTAAATTAATTTTTTACTTATTATTTTGATGCAACCAAATTAATTTTTACTAATAAACCTGAAATTATTTAGCCGATTTTGAATCATATGTAGAGAATGAAATTATCCAACTAATATACACTTATTGAATTTACATTTTATTTATCTAATCTTTAACTTTAATCTGTAATCAATGACTTATTTACACAATATACTAAATAAATTAGTTACATAAAAATTAGATGTTATAAATGAGGCAGATAACATTGGTTTCGAACTATTAGTTATATTATTTTGTAAAATTGAAAATTATCTAAGCACTAATTTGTGCACAATGTTCTTGGTCAACCTGTCTTTTGCTAACACGAATAGACTTGATGGTGTTCCCCCACACGTGAGCAGGCAACATGCGTTTATTCTTGCAATTTCTTCTTCCGATTCAGTAGCTCTCATAACACGCGTATGCCGTGCATTTCTGCTTCGCACATTGTTGAGGTTCGATTGTCTCCGCGGCATTATCTTATACTGAAATATAAAGCAACTTAGATGCCCAACAATGTCAGAGAGTTGTACCACTGCCACACTATTGTTGTCGGAATATTAAAATAAATTTTTTTTTTTAAAGTTTATAATGGAGCGTAAACTTTTATCAAGGCAGGACGTTTATTAAATACACTGAAATATAAATAAATTAAATGCCGTACAATATCGCACAATATTTTTTTTTTCCCCCTAATTAACAACTCCGTAATAACACGAACTTTTTTGTAAACGACAGAGCGAAAAAACGTTTATTTCATCATTCATCGATAATAGCGCCATGCGCCAGCGATAAACATGGCTGCATTTCGATTAACATCGCACGATACACAAAAGTCGCCACGAAAAGTAGTTGCTGCTCAAAAAATAATAAAATTGTCAAAATTTATTCTTTTTAATATAACAAATATTTATGTAAATAATTAAAGCAAAAAGTAATAGCCAACAATTAAATTTGTTTTTTTTAAATTGATTGATTAAATTATTTAATATAACAAATATTTATGTAAATAATTAAAACAAAAAGTATCCTATCTCTTAAGAGTTGGATTAAATTGCATGTACTTTCAAAATTTTATAAAAATCGGTTAAGTAAATCCCGAGTTTATCCTGCACAAACATAAAGACACGGGATTTTTATATATATATATATATATATATACGGTTTCGATACCTTTTGAAGTCATTCAAAGGGAAACTTTATCCGTGTATCCAACGCACTCGTCTGATTTAGCCTCGTTGAATTCGATGAGGTACTTTAAAATTTGATGGCAGCACCTAAAACCACCAGTGTAGTAAAATTATTCTGTCGTTATAACGAAATGTTTAAAATTGCAAGGCTTCGAGAAAAAATGTTTCTCCTAAAATATAATACATTTTCCTTTCACCGTTTTTGTTGTATCCTTTCTACAGAAGCACAGAACTTGCTTATTGAACGACTCTCGATTTCTTAATAAACGAAAATTTAAGCATTATGACACTCGTAGTTTATTATAAGATAGTTAACTATAAACTTTATTTGTCAAAATAATTTACACATAAAACTCGTATAGCGATATTTTAGTTTGTTTTTTTTTCTTTCTCCATTGAGGAACATCAAAATTACGCTTATAAATGAAATCATCAATAATTACATAGAAAACAGATTTAAAAAAAAAAAAAAATGTATATTATCGTCGACTTTCTATATTGAGAAAAAATGATTGCAAGCCTCTTAGCTGTCGCTTATAATTTTAATTAAAAATAAATTATATACAATCATTGATTATGAAATAAGATTCTTAAATTAACATTAATATTATTAAAGTGGTCGAATTTTTTAATATAACTAAATAAGAATAAGAAAACATAGAAAAACTGAAATATAATGAATTCAAAAAAAAAAAAAAAAAATTAAGAAACCGGCATGATGAGAAGTCACTTTATAATTGTGGTTAGGCACCAATATCTTCCAAGAAGTCCACAGAGAAGACTACGAAGAGCATGACGTCGAGATAATGCACTAAATCATAGCTAACGATGGTGCATAGATCAGAGCTGTTGTGATTAGTAATAGTATAAGTAGACTTTCCTCACCTGACCTAGGCACGTGGTATAGGGTAGGGGTATCAATGACACTGATAATCGTAGTGGAGCTAAGTAATTAGCGCTGTACTTACATGAACAAAATTAACCAGTATAAGATGATGTTTTGCGCTCTCCTCACCTGACCCTCGTGCTCGGTGGAAGGTAGGCGTATCAATGATGTCTACGTTACTTCAGCGGAGATAAGTAATAAGCCTTAAGGATAATCTAAGTATATTATAGATGGATAAGATATCATAAGTAACCTATTCTGAATGCTATCATATCCCAATGGGGGTGGGCAGTATAAATTAGAAGTCCTTGTTATGTAAAATAAAAATAAAGTAGTAATAAACGGTAATAACGCCAATAGTAGTCAACGGACCGGAGTGGCCTATAGAAAAAAAATGTGGTTACGATGAATAAGTGACTTTGAAACATGTCGGTTTTTATCATTTTTTGAATATAATAAATTCTGCGAATTATGCAATTGAACAACCTTCCGGTGAGCCTGCTCAGCACCATCCTTTGCATATGACCATAGAATCGAATTCTTCTTTTCCGGATCTCGGTAGTAATGCTTTCCACATGTTGGTATATTTCCTGGTTACTCCTTTTTATATATTTCTCATCTTGTTTCACTAGTATTCTTTTTACAGTCTTTCTTTCTGCGATTTCAAGTTGTTCATTTAATCCTTTTCTGTTCACTGTTAGGCCTTCCGCTGCATATTCTGGTCTGATCACAGTTTTATAGTGCCTCAGTTTGGCATTTCTTGATAGATATTTCTCATTATATATTTCTTTTATTAAGTAAAAAGCCGCTTTCATTCGATCGATCCTATATTTGATTGCTTCTTTTTCTGACGCACTCTGTTCGATTAATTCTCTCGTGTACTTGAATTTATTAACTCTTTTCACTTGACCCGTATCAGTTTTTAATCTGTCAGGAGCGATTGTAATATTTGTCATGAATTTAGTTTTTTCAACGGAACTTCGCAGCCCAGCTCTATCCGCTTGCTCCTTTAATAGTTGTATCTGCCGCTTTGCTGTCTCTATAGATTTCGATATTATTGCCAGATCGTCTGCAAACATTACGCAATCTATTAATCAATTATTCTTCTTGTATCCTAGTTTAATTTTCCCAGTGATATTTTCTTCGTTCATAGCTTTTCTCCATTCTCTTATAACTTTTTCAAGTATGCAGTTAAAGAGTAAAGATGACAGACCATCCCCCTGTCTAATTCTTGTTTTTATTTCAAACTGTCTAGATATTTCGCCTCTAAATTTCACTTTAGCATATTATATGTTAACGTTTTTCTTATTAAGCTTGTGATTTTTTTATCCAGGCCAAATTCTTTAAGGATATCTAGCAACACTGTTCTGCCTACGGAATCGTACGCTTTTTAAAAGTCCGACAAACGTTATTACATATTTTTTTGGACCTTTTCTTCAGATACAGCATTATTGACTTGAGATTAAAAACTTGTTCCACGCATGATCTATATTTCCTGAATTCACAGTGATATTCGCCAATTTGTGAGTCCAGCTGTTCTTCTGTTCTAGTTTTAGTTGCCTTAAAGAATATTTTATAGGAGAAATTATATATATATTATTATTATTATTAGAATTGGCCAACCATGGACCACGTGAAATATCTTCATGATGACTGTTTCTTCTTCTTCCTTTCACTCCAGTATTTCTTCATTGTTTGGCTGTGTTTCTCCTTTCTTTCTTCTGTCCATTTGGCGGCACCAGTTTTCTTCTTCGTATTCTCTTCAAAACTCCGGAATATATTAATTTTATTTCTAAACCTGTTTCTGTTAATAATTTCATCCTCCGTGATGGTCACTTCTTCAAGATCTTTCTTAACTTCTCGGAACCATGAAATTTGCGTTTTAGGGTTTCTATCAAATTATTCGAAAATCCTTTTTGTTAAATTGCCTCCATTCTTTTTAAATGACCATAATAGCTTAATCTCCTTTTTTTCATTGTGCTAATAATATCTTCAGTATGTTCATATACTTCCTTATTACTCCCTTTTTTTCCATATTTCCTTATCAAACCTCGGAATGATATATATATTTATTTTTTTTATTTTATTTTTCGGTCGTTTTATTATCATAATATTTCGTTCTAGGATGTTATAGTAGAAACTCCGCAAAGTATTCCATATCACGGCAAACGATGCGAAGTGAATAAAATATGCAGCGTTTCAATACTGCGAGCCGGAGAAACAATGGAACAGGCGTTTAGTGATGTATGCAAAGACACCCGCATTGGTAAAATATTAATTCAAACCAACAGTTCCACCGGAGAACCAGAAGTAAATAAATGTCGACTCACTAACTTTTTATTTTACGCGGTTATCAGTAATTATTATTATTCATACTGTTGTTATTGCATCAAGCTTGAAACGTAACTGGATACTTCTATTTTTCGGTTTCCTATAGAAGGACCCCTTTTTAATACAACTTTTATTCGATGGAATAAAAAGAAGTAACGAGACACAGATTTCGCAAGTGTAACGATCTGTTTCTTGCAGGTTGGATCCCCTCTTTGTTTGTTTGGAACGAAGTTCTTTAACGCGGGCTACCTAAATGGCGAAATCGTCATGTAACAGTCGAGTGTTATTCGAACGTTTAGCAAACATAACAAAAGTAATTTTTTAAAATATTATTAATTTACTATGGAAACATAATTTGGAAAAAAACTAATATTTTATAAAACATTAAAATATTAATGTTAATTACTATGGAAATGGAAATTCGAATGAAGAAAACGAATTTGAAATCGTCATAATATCATTAACATGCTATCACTGATGGAAATAGTTTTTTTTAACTGCAGTTTTTTAAATTAAGTTTTTAATTAATTTAAGAGAGGAAATAATGGTGCTTTGGCGGAACGCACCAAGTGAATAAAACACGAGTCCAACGCAACAACCCCCGCAGAAAATTGAACTAGAAATGGGGCATCAACAAGGAATGCAAGATTAGTTCACATCAGTATTGCCACAGGCAAATGTCTTGTTTTCGGAACGAAGTTCTTTAACGCGGGCTACCTAAATCGCGAAATCGTCACGTAACAGTGAAAAAGTCTATTGCTGGATTCTTTATTTCTCCGTAAAAAATAATAGAAAACAATTAATTAGGATTCCATATTACCATAGTAGTCATTTTATTTAAAATATTTACCGTATAAAATATTTTATTCAAAATTTTTTTTATTTTATCAAGTGTATTTTACCTTTTAAATTTCCACACTTCATTGACAAAACCCTCCATAGTTCGGCTACATCATACCCGAAAGCAGGTAGAAATGATTCGTTTCAACACAGTTTGCAGATTGCATACCCATTTGTTGCAGGCGCAATTTTTAATAAAATACAACCAAGCCACCTTATGACGTCACCCATGTCCTCGCCACTTTGGCCTTTGAACCCTCGCCTAACCGTCCGGTTGTGTCCCAGCCACCTCCGACCACCCCCTAGAACCCCGATAGCAAACTATGTAACATTCAGGAAATCATAAGATTCATACAAGAGAAGTGCTGATAATTAAACAGAGGAGCCACTTTTAAATTATAACTGGTTGAGAGGACCAAATTAGTACAAACCGGACAAAGATGATGAAAAATTAAGGAAAATCGTGTGAAGTTGCTAAAAACACAAGAAACTGGTGGGAAATAGCAAAAATTCGCGAAAAAACGTAAAAGGCCTAAAACACGCATTTCTCAACATGTCAAATGCTCATTCTCCATATGTGATAATAAACTCGTTATCTTCGATATGATTTGCAAAAAAATAAGTCTTTCATTTATTAACTTTTAACTGCCAAAGTTTACAAAATCATATAATCTATAAAATATGATTTTGTCAAACATTATTGAATTGAATACTAGGTATTCATTAAGTTGGTGACATTTGTTCAGTTGTTTTGTAAAATAGGAAACGATGTTAAAGTAGTTTTGTAGCTATTTATATATCCCCAAATCAAAAAGTTGAGGATATTGCATTATTTATTCATCGATCGCTGTTAGAATATACTGAGGGGAAGGTTCTAAATTACTCAAACAAAATTTTCATAAACTTCCACTCATATTAGCTGGAGACTTTAACGTTGACTTCAATAACTTCCAAGAAAAAGCGTAAGGAACTTCGTTTCTGACTGCGGTCCCACGACTGCATACGATTTTTTTTCTTTGACCGGCTTCCTCAGTTGCTCTCACTAGCACAAGGCCCTTAACTCAGGATTAAAAAAATTCGGATTTATGGAATGGCCTTTCGAACCGGTTATACAATTCGTCGACTGAGCATTAGGCTTTTATATTAAATTTGACTATATATATATATATATATATATATATATATATATATATAAATAAAAAAAGAAAGAAAAGAAAATCTACGAATTTTTCTTTTTTCTTCCGGGCGTTGCGGAATATTTTTTGTTCTCCGGTGAAACAATCGTCGCTACGGAAAATGACCCTCGAGTGTTTAGCTATTAGCAGAAAACCCGTAATAGTGAAATAAAAAAAAAATCCTAAAAAAATTCACAGGAATATATTTCCATGAGGTGAAATAAATACTGCGCAAACGGCTTAAGATCAACAACGGAAAAGACGAACTACATACGGATATATCGATATGGTGATGGTTTTCGAATGACTAGCCGCACAACCGAGCAAAACCCAATATCATAGTAATATTGCTCTAATTACATCGATTTACTTGAAACTACCTCGATATGCATACGGGTTTCTTGCAGCCGTCTCTCGCCGCCCTATTGCTACTCGGTCCGTGTCGTACGACACGCATCAGCCTCGTATACACAAAGATACTCACACGGCCAGATACACAACCGGACGAAATTCATCCAAACAATCGGGAAAGTACAATCTCTTACAGTGAAGCATCTTCGATCAACACTCCAGCCGATAAATTCCTTTCAACGGTAACCGAGAAACTCGAAAGTTAAATGAATATAATCAAATATAATCAAATAATTATTTTCTACTTCGAACGTCGTTGAAAAATAGCGGCACATATGCGGAATCCGTATCACAAGTAAACGGTTACCGCAGTTTTAAACCTGAAATTGTTCACAGTGAAGAAGTCAGTTTTGTTGCTGTATCTGGTTATGTCGCCATTTTCTTGTATTCATTAGTAATATTCCGCATTGACAAGTGTGTATTTTTCACGAATTGTTTGTGCACTGCCCACCCTGTAGTCACTGAAAAAAAAACGATTATGATCGATTCTTTTCCGGGAAAGTGTTTTACGTAGAATTTAATATTTAAATTCGTTTTATTTTATTTATTTATTTTATTTTTTTTGTTACCAACGAGTATCCTTATTTTTTAATCAGATTTGCGTACATTTTCAATCACCTTCCTATAAACAAAAAATTCTGAAGCTTCTTAATCACACTTTACATTAATGAAATATTTTCTTGTAAATAATTTTTAAAGAAATTCAGCTTTCTATTCCACATAAAATTGAACCGGATTATAATTTTCTCGATAGACAAGGTAGCGTAAAGTATAAAATATTCAATTATAGTTGTGGCATTATTTATTTTTTATAGTTGTATTATCTAAGACTGCCAAAAGATATAAATAGCGTAAAGTATAAAATATTCGATTACAGTTGTGGCATTATTTATTTTTCATAGTTGTATTATCTAAGACTGCCAAAAGACATAAAGGACTATATGGTGATGCTGATGGATGCTACAGTTGCTACCGGGGCCGCTGCGATGATGGCGATCAGAGTTTTATTGGATCATGATGTTCCGGAGGAAAATATATTGTTAATTTCTCTACTGATGGCTGAATCTGGTAAATCTTTTTTTCTCCGTTCTTTATAACACTTATTATAAAAAATCTAAGTATATGTTTAACGGTAACTGTGATTTTTACACCGTGTATGCTACACAAGTATGCGTATTCCATTGATCACAACTTATTTAACCCAGTGTCATTGTGTCGGTCAAACAGAACACGGTCGTTGTGGCCGGGTATCTAATACCCGTGTATATTATTGTACACTGAATCAATCTTATGTCAGTATTAGTTTTCTATATTAGGGAAATAGGTAGTTATATACATTATTTATGAAAATTAAACATTTATTTATTATAAAATGAGCATATAATCATCAAAAATTGAAAAAAATTAACATTTTTCTCCTGAGATAAATTTGTTAGAACCTAACTTAGAATATATATTCAAAAACAAAAAATAACAACAATTTAGGTACAAAATATAAAATTGTTTTTAACACGTTAACATCAAATTATGAATTATGTAAAACAAAGCGTATTTATTAGTTATGTACCAAGTTAAACGCTATCGAGATCAACGCAACTTTGGCATGCTGGGATAATATGTTACGTACAAACGGGCTTGTTACATTTATTGTAATTATGCCTTGTTTTTTTGTCTTTCCCAGAAGGACAGTTTTTAGATTTCGTATATGTTTTTCAACTTTTATTCGGAGGGTAGGTCACACAGTTTCCCCAACTTGTTCGTGAATATGTATACGTAAGCTTCCCGAAGTTCTCCATACTCTTCCTCACTCGTCATCTGAACAAAACTGTTCACTGTCACTGATACAAGCTTGTTCAAACAAGGCTAGAAGTCGACTTTGTTCATTTTCGTATGACATGGTTCGTAAAACTGTGAGAAAGGATATGCATTTCATCAATAAACAATAAAAAACAGTAAATAAATGTTACGTGGCCATAGTGGCATAACATACCCGCGCGCTCTTCACAGACGTGAAAACTCCACCGTAGCCGCAGTGACACTAAATAGAATAGCTAATACTCTCAAAGAGGTCAACGACCGCAGCTACTGTGAGTGGCAAATAACGCGAGTATTTTCTTTTAAAGTTATTCGGGTTTTAAAAACCGTCGGGTATTAGATACCCGGCCAAAATGACGCCGGGTTAAAGTATTTGCAATAAATTGAATGGTTCAGTTTATCGCATTTTGCCAAAAAGAAATAATGACTGTTATTATATGCTCGGCATGATTTTTATTCACTGCCCCGCTCTCCTCTCGATGGCAATTTTAAATATTTATAAAAATAAAAATTTTCAAGTTTTCAAAATCTAGTTTATTTTTCCAATTTTACCCATCCAAAATATGACGCAAAAGAGTTTGCCGTTGAGAAAATTATTTCCGTAGAATAAAACGATGGTTAATTGAAAAACGAGCGACGCAAAATAAATTTAACTTAATTATAATAGATCATTTTCGATAAGCCATAAAAATGCTTTGATGGAGGTCTGAAGAAATATTGGAAAGATGTTAAGGAAGGAAAAAGGACAAGATGTAAAGTGGAGACTTAGTAATTTAGCGTAGTCCACGGAGGCTGAAATCGGAGAGAAAAAATAATAAAAAAGAAAATAAAATACGTAAAAAATTCATTTAATAATAAAATTAATAAACATCGTAATGAAAGCCGCTTATTTAATAATCTGTTTCGAAAGTATTCTCTCGTCAGCTAAATATAGACGAGCAAAAGAAAATCCGCTAAAGAAACGTGCAACATAGTGAACCAGATATAAGATCAAAAGAAAACAATAATCGAAGAAGGTGGTAATTACGATCACAATAAAAAATGTGCGGGTAAAGTGGGGAAGAATATAATTTTTCTTACAGAGATTGAGCTTCGTAGCGTAGTTTAAAAAATTTTAATTTTGTACGGACATAAAATAAGAAATTATGAACTACTAATACGCAAACGATTATTGTTTGGAAGTTGATCGTTTTCAGTTTTATCGGTTATGAACGAAATATTTAAACTTTCTGCCGAAGAAACAATTACTGTATTTTTTAAGGCGTCCTAAATTTAATATATACTTTTTTGTTAAACAATTCTCGGGGCTTCATTGTTTTCATACAAGTTTTTTGTATGTTTATTGTTAATTTTTCTCCCAGTTTGACCTTCATATGGTGCAATTAGTATAGTTTATATAGCCCTATTTATCATATTTGTCCTTTTTCGGAACTGTTTCTACTGTTCGTAATAACTAATTACTGCTTTAAATTATTAATTTTGAAGGCTACTTTAAAATCACATTTTTTGAATATGTTTATAAATATAAATGTAATTCATCGTAATGCATGTTTTTTTTTTTTTTAATGTTTCAATTTTTCTTTACTCTTGAATCTATCGCATATTTTCTCGTTGCAAGTGAAATTTTTATAAGGTTCAGTGTGTGGCACCGGCATTCAAACCAGATTCTTCTACCCGAATGAAACAGCACTGCTTAACCAACTACGCTGCAAGAGCTAGCCAGATTGTTATGATAAATTAATTAAGGGCTTTGCGTCTTGCTCGTTCTGTTCGTCAAACCTTAACATCGCGCGATTTATTACTGCTCTTTTGGAATATTGAAATTTGTATTAATCCTCACTCGCTTTGTTCACCAACTCCCAACGGGGGTTTTTCAACCTGTTCGCGTTGACAGCATATACGCGTTAAACTATAAAAAATTCTAATATCCTCTTTTTAATTATTTTTCATTTACACTTCTATATTATGAAATGAAAAACAAAAAAAATCAAATATTTGCTTAAAAAGTCTTTATATGCAGAGAGAAAAAATTGTTAAACAAATTATTTATTAATAAGCAGCGTTTTTAAAGCTGTTTGAGTGATTAGATTTTTTTTTTTTTCGATTACCGTTTACCGATAATTTATAGTTTTCTAAAATTGTTACAGACGCGTTTTTTTCCATTTTTCTAAAATTATGTCAAGGAAGTTTATTACGTGCGTTTTTGTGAATTGTATTTAATATTGATTTTTCTTTCTGCATGTTTAAAGTCTGTTTGTAACTTAACGGACCTAATTTAACCTTTGGTTAATTATACGTTAATTCTAGGTTACAAATTAAATTGACTGCAAGTGATAAATTTAGATTTTCAGAGAGCATCTTGAAGGGGCCCCAGAAGTATAATTTCAACGGACGCATAATAAATAATAGTTACTTTTTTAACAAAGAATTAAAGGCAATGTGTAGTATAAAAAATTATATAAAAATTAAACTGCTAGGTGTTACTGACCAGTTGGTATGAGTGGAATTCGATATAAATCGTAAAGATTACACACATAAAGTTGCATGCCTGAAAAATTCTTTGAAGTCGTATTCAGTACCCCCGAATATCTGTTGCTTTAATTTAAATGCCTACGATGTTCATTTTTGTCTTTTGATCCAGTCGTTGACTTGTACTTTTTTTTTCATTTTTTTCTTCTTTTTTTTATATGTATGATTTACTTTAACCGAGAGAATTTCACTTATGAAAGGGAAGATTAGACTTTATGACAAACTTACATTATAAAAAATTAAAATTTTTTAATTTACGGCTCTAAAGATAAAAAACGCTTCATTTTCAAATGCAATACATAAGTTTCGAATACTTTACAAGTAAATAGACAATTTTACTAAAAACACCATCATTATTTGGTAGAATGTGAAGTTTTAGAGTTTTATTCAACAAGTGTCACTGGAGAGTAAAAAAATTTAAAAATTGAATCTTCGACTGTCAGTTTATCTTCATTCTAAAAAACATACGCGACACGCGTCTAAAACGTTGTCGTATCATACTATCTATGTACATTGTTGGGAACAGTTTAAATTGACGTACTAACGAAAATGAGCAAATATTGATAAATGAAAATTTCTTACTTTAGTTTATTGATAAATGAAAATTTCTTACTTTAGTTTATTGGTAAATGAAGAGGACGATTAATTTTTTTCATTCAGATTATTTACGGAAAAAGTTTTATTTTCATAGGAGTGCACACAATAGCTTACGCGTTTCCGCAAGTGCGAATCGTAACTTCAGCGGTCGATCCGGAGATTAATGAAAAGTTTTACGTATTGCCTGGTATAGGTAATTTTGGAGACAGATATTTCGGGACAGAACCTTCCGGCATTAATGTAAGTGTAACGTTGGAATTTAATTTATATAAGTATTACGATCAAAGCGTATAGAAAAAAAGGTGAAATTTATTTCAATTTTTTTAAGAGCTGAGATTAATTTAAATAATTTTACGTTTAAAATTAAAGAGAAACCGTTGTATTTTCACCTGTGCGTGTTTTATAAAACTATTGCTGTATAAAAATTTATTCCAAAATCAACGTTTTTCATATAGCCTCTTCGTATTTAAAAATTAGGTATAGTCGAGAGAAAAAATTAAATTTGAATAACTGTAACTGTTTTTTTTTTTTCTCTCGTTTTTCTTCCAACAGGTCCAGGAAGACAGTTAACGCAACGAAACAACCATTTAATAGTCATCAAAGTGCGACCGAAGATTGATGGGCAGGTAAGGTAATAGAGTCTAACAAAACCTGAGAATATTGCGGTTCATACATGCATTATCACATTAAATGATGAAATTATAAAAAAGAAATAATAAAATATAAAAATCGTGGCAAATAAGAAAAATGTTTATAGCCATGTTCAAAATTTTATTTATTAGTTTTATTAAACTGTAACAAGCCCCAGTGTTAAACTTTTTGATACGAATATGCCTTATGGCTGGGCATCATTTTGCAAAATGCGTTTCACGCGCAAAAGTGTCACCGTGATGATATCCAGTTTCAGTTCATATTTTTACTAAGAAATTTAATTTAAATTTTTATATTTATATTTATTAGTAATCGCCCAGTGGTCGAAATTCGACCGTAATTTATATATATATATATTACATTTATCTTCAAGGGACAAATCTACTAATTAATTAAATGAATATGTACCATCCTTAATCGTATGTTAAACGAAAAAAGAATTGATGTAGTGTTCTTCGGAGCAAAGGGCAGAAATGAAACTTCAAAGGGGTTTTCCCCAACTTCGATTCAAGGTTATATCGTTAGTATCAAATTTATCAAGAGTAAGAACCAAATGGGGGGAGATCTTTGGTTCTTATAAACATACCTATAAAGCTTCATTTAAAGAAAAACAAAAATTTTCGATGCCTTTTTCCGAATCTTTATATCCACTTTGAGAATCTTTACTTTCGTTTTCATTTTCTCTATATGCTCGATGCCTTTTTCCCAATTCTTTATATCCATTTTTTATGTTTGATTAATTTTTGATATTTGAGTTCTAATAAATGTATTTTCTTTTTTATATATATATCAGAGTAGTTTAAAATGCAATAACATGTAACATAAATTTTAATTCAATATATTACTGGCTACGTGTCTATTACGAATTTTTAGTTATTCATAACGTATGCTCGCTCGTTGGCTCGTTCGTTTTGTGTGTTAATTCACCATATTAAACGCGCCTACTTTCATTGAAGTACTTTTTTAAAATCTGGCATCTTCCTCATAATCCTGTCTACGGTAAAATTATAAATTCAACAACACTTATACCTCGCTTTATAAATCAAGAGTACGTTCACCTAGACCACTAGCAGTGCACTGCAGATTGCTCTGCAGCAAATTTAATATCGAAATTCGGGGCTTTACTCATGAAGGACAACATGCGACCAATATGAAATCGGCATTAAAAAACATAGCTGCTAAATTATATGAAATCATAAAGTTATCGTGGCAGTCCGAATGGGAACAGCGTTTTAACGGAAACAAACTGTATACAATAAAACCGATCCTTTCCGAATGGCATACATGTTACCGCCGAAATCGCCGGGAAGAAGTTATATTGGCACGCTTAAGAATCGGACACAGTCGGTTAATGCACGCTTATATCTTTGAAAAGGACGAACCACCAGTATGTACTGTTTGCCAGTGTCAGCTATCCATAACCCACATATTGTCCGAATGCGTGAGGTATACCACACAGTGACAAACATGCTTTGGAAATGCAACTTTGGACATTATCTTAAGTAACGATATCAATAATATTAATAATTTATTTTCCTTTTTAAAATTAACAAATCTTTATAATACTTTATAATAATTAGCATATGTAATTACATAAAAGATGCAAATGACCATGCAGTCGAGCATCTTTCAAATAAATAAATAAAAAAAAAAAAAAAAAAAAACGCGCTTAAAGAAGTTTCAGTTCAAAAAAAAAAAATGTAGTACCCTATTGATATACAAAATTATTTGGGGCGCAAAAACACTCAACATTGAACCGGGCCATTCAGCTTCAGTTTTAAGTACCGAAAAAGAAATGTAAGAAAAGGTTTTTATTAATAAATGTGGAAATTAAAGTACAACATTTTACATGACCAGGTAATTTAAAGCAAAAATGTGATTTAAAATAGCGAATATAACGAACAAAACTTAGCAAAAACAAAATAATTTACATCCAAACGATACATAAATGTGCATCAAACACACGTTAATCTATTTTTACCTACCTTAATCTAAAGAAAACAAAACACTAAAAATCACATTAAATCGATTGAATCATATTTACGCAATGTTCAATCACACTACGGAATGTTCACTCACATTTCGCAATATTAAAATTTATGCAAAATAAAATTGGAAATAAATCACTTTGAACACATTCACAAATAATAATTCGTTTAGAATATATTCGAAAAGTGAATGAATTCAATTAAATTTCACTCTAACTTTACGAAAAAATTATTTGAAACGATTTCCAAAAACCCACCTGTTTAACTAAATACATACACAACTGAATAGACGTGCCTATATAATATAGCACAAAGCAATAGCATGCGAGTATTGGGTCACGTGAAATACATTAGTTGTTTTTTAGTTTTTTTTTCATGAGTTGTTTGGTTTTTTGGTTTGTTGTTGTAATACGCGTAAATCAGGTGTGAACGAACCTAATTTTACATGAGAAAATGCGTGTGTGTGTGTGTATATATATATATATATATTAATTATAACGTAATTCTTAGGCTACCCCCCATTCGAAAGAATGTCCCAATTTTATGTAACGTTTGTTATATTTTATAGGATTTCTGTGATTATGTTATTATATTCATATGGACCGATTTAGAATTACGTTGTAAATTTTAATCATTTTATACAAAGTGTAGAAGAGAAAGAGATAGAAATGTAAGCAAGAGGGGTCAAGGGACACAGCCCCTTGCGGGGCCAAAATGGCCGAGTTATATATATATGTTTTAAACATAGATTTGGCTCTTCCTCTTGTCTTTAGGAAAGGAATAAAAAAAAAATTGATAAATATATCAGTTAGAACGGATACTATAGGTATGTAACCGAAAAGCTTAACGTATTTTTAAATAAACTCACTCTTGCAGTAGATTTCACTGCGGGGAATTAAGTCAGTTATAAATCATCCACTCCAAAGTCACTCCGCATTTACTCCGCTAATTTTTTACATTGTATGAACATAAACAATGAATGTTTTATTTTATTTAATTTAATGTATTTGTAACACATATATAAATGTTATCTTTCTGCACTCATTCTTCGTGTAAACATTAACTACGCTAAGTCTCACATTCATGTGCTTAAAAAGGGGTACAAAGTTTTTTCTTCGCGTACTAATATATAGATATTTACTATAGTAAAACTGTTATTCAAAAGTTTAAATTCGTGTTTTTATTAAATCGAAGTATAATAGTCGTATTACACCAACCGGAAAACATATCCATGTCAGAATGTGATTCTGTACAAAAGGTACGGAGATGGTAAATATCTCGAACTGTGTCGGTAGAAGCTGCGTGAAAATTTCGCGTATTAACGCGTAATAAAGGTTGATTTTAAATGTTTTTATTAGATCGTGAAAATGTGCATAAGGCCAAAATTATAGACTGAAGTATTTTGAACTTTTATCTAATCTTGTGGACATGTTTTAATTTAGGTTACATCTCGCCAGCATAAGAAACCTTTTATGTCGCTCTTTCGTCGAATGTTTAATATTTTACTTGATGTCACTTTATCTCGTAATAATTAAAACGTAAGCGCACCAGCAGAGTCATAAAACCTCCCTGCTCCATACTCACTTACCGCTCGCAGCATAGTAACTTCAACTATTAACCGTAGAGTACTAGTTCAGCATGATGAATGAAATTATCCATTTCTATATTCCATTTATCGTATTTGTAACAGCGTAATTTCCCTATTTCGAATCGATACGAACCTTATAACACGTTATTTTTCACCAGTACCACATAACCCGCAATTTTATACGTTATTTCATTTTCTATTTCGAAGATACATAGAAATTCACCTGCGCGCGAAATTCACAATGAACCATTATAGATGAATCCTACGTTATTATGTTTAATGGTATAATATTACATATATAAAAGAAAAATATTACGTCAATGTATAGTAATAAATTACTAGATGCGGCGCAGAATTATCTATTACGCTTACCTATATAATGTGTGCAGGAAAATTTTAATAAAAAAGCATCTTAAGAGGTATCACTACCAAGTGAAACAAGGTGTAATTTTTTGGAATCTTGTTTGAAAACGTTCACTTCGGAATCGCTTTCTGAAGTCGGGCAACTGTTCAAAGAGAAAAAAAGCAAGACGTATTTGGCATCTAATACCGGAAAAATACGTTCAATTGAATCAACAACAGATGAACAGCAGATTAATCTCTGGCATTAATCAAAAGTACGTTATCGTCTATTTGGAAAAATTAAATCCAAACGACAACAAAAATTATTCCTTGCGGAGAACGACTCGACATTTCAAACGACACTAGTAATCAGAATATCACCTATAAAAGACGAAACTGGAAATTGTCTGCGACGTGATGAAGAAAAAATTGACTTCTTCGCTAGACATCTGTCAAAATCCAAATGAAGCACCATAGAACTGGCAAATCAACCAATCAAATTTGTTACTCCTTTTGAAGTAGCAAAAAAATTAGACGATAACAGTAATCGTAAAAAAAAAAAATAACCAGTAACAGAACTGTTAAAAAAAAGGGGGGGATAATACTATCAACAAACATGTTCGATGGCTGATTTCGCTTGGAACATGTATCATGCTTCAAAAACAAGGAAACCTGAACTGGAAAATATTGCACATCATGTTGACTGATATCATTATTATCAGCAATATCTAAACTCCTAAGTCGAATTACTAATTTGGTTTTCACGGTTAAAATTCTACTGTTAACCAAATACATCCGGTAATGCCAGTAACAGTTTAGTATAGACTGCCTGTTAGTGGGTATTTCTGCCGAAGTCATGTCTATCGGACAAATAATTCCGCGTATCATACAGAGATACGAAATCATCAGTGTATTCAATCCTATTCCGTATCTTCTGCATACAATAGGTATACCAACAACAACAACAAATATTGCAATTGCAATGTTTGCCAATGGCATAGTAATATTATTGTAAGCGAATCACAAATTGAAGAGCAACTGAAACCCTTCAAAATGTTTTAGACCGTGCAACGAATCGAACGGAAAACCGGATAAATTAGCTCAATTTTTTGAAAATGTCCAAAAAACGCTTACCGTTAGCGATATGAAAACGAACGACTATGGAACTTCATTCTTGCATTAAATGTTATTCCTTCATTATTTTGACACTTCACGTAAAATAATACGTTATATGTTTGTAATCTCGTTTTGTATGTAACTTTATGGTCATGATATTGAATTTAACGGAACTTACAGACATTACAAAAACAGAAATTTAATTCGCTGATAAAATTCATTAGTGAATTTTTTTTTTTTTTTTGATGTACTGAACGGTTAGGTCTTAACTAGACATTCAACGATGGTAATTATGTACGCAATGAGAAAATTTAAGGAATAGATGTTATAAACATCATAAAAATGAACGAGAAAATCGATGAAGTTTGTGTCTCAAATCCAGACTTTACAATCGATCAGTTTTTAACGCTGTAATGAAAAACTATTTGAAGAAAAATTTTAACTCTGGTAAATAAGATGGAAAAATTCCGAAAATAATCGCGTCGTTCTTGATTTCTGTGCCAGAGACCAAAACATTTCGTACTATATGTGTAAATTAATCTGTGCCAATATTTTGATTACACCGTTTATTACAAAAATTTTAGCATACATAAAAATTGCCTCGCATCTTGCGCCTTTTTTGGGCTTTACGTCCGTGGCAAACTTTTGCGTCTAATTTAAGTTATCATTAAACTAAAGATTTGCATTAGTAAAATTTTTACCTAGACTCAGTGCTGACTACTCTAAATTTTACTACATATTCACGAATTAACGGAGTTCCGTGAAGAGCAGGTAACACTTGTTTTATGCGTACTGAAGAATTTTAATTGAAACATTTCAATTGCAGAAAATTACTATGTCCTGATAATAATATGATAAACTTAAAGTAAAATAACAAATTAATAATTTAACTTCTCCCCTCCACCAGTTTGATCAGATCGGTATAATTTATTTTTTACCTCATCTAGTCAAATTCTGTTATTTTTGTGATGATATGCATATTTTTTGATTGCTGTTAATACTTTGAAAACTTTTTATTTTCTTATTTTAGATTTGAAATAGTATGTTCACGATGATTGAAGTCCGTTTTATTCAGTTGACTAGTAAACTGATGGTGTTGGTTCACATTACGACATACACATAAATTAAAGTGTATATACATATACGTATTTAATGTAAAATTTATAAATTACTCTGCGTGGATTTTTCTGGTCACGACGAAATTTGCTCCGATAATAAATAATTATTCGTCGTAATTTTTCTTTTCTTTAACAAAAATACCGTTCGGTTGCCATTATGCTAGTATATTCATTAATGTATACGTGTGTTTGTGTACTTTTTTTTTTTTTTTTTTTTTTTTTGTTTACATAATATACAAGATCTGTAATATATCCGTTTTAATTATTTTTTTATTAACCGAAATACAGTTATTTATTATTAAATCAACAGGGTGCTAAAAATATGTAAAACTACCAATTTATAAATAAATGAAACAATTTTCTAATGAACTGTAACAATTTCAACAATAGTAGTAATAATAATATTTTTTAATGTTTTTCGTATAAGTGTCTAAAGCTTCAAAACTTATTTATTCAGTACTGTTACGATTGTGCCTAAAGGTATCATATAAAAGTCCCCTCGTAACGTGACAAAATTTTTGTATTCGTTGAAAATTTCTAGTCTTTAAATAAAGGAAAGTGAAAACATTTATATATTTCGTTAATTAATAAAATTTCTCTTAGTAGTTTTCATATTATTTTTGTTCTCTCGAGTGTTGGAGCCAGGATAATTTAATAGGCGCCATATACGCGAAGAATAGAATTATTTGTATTCATTTGGAAGAATATTTTTTTTTGTAACTAAATTAAAATTAACCGAAAAAAAAATTTAATTTAACTTAGAACACACATATAAACGTTTGTCAAAATTTGTTAATTTAACCTGTTTACTTACCATTTTTTTACTGTTCGAATGAAAAAATATCTCGTTTTTTCTTACTTTTCAATTTAATTGTAATAATAGTTCTAAATGCGAGACAATTATTTTTTACAAACACTAATTATTACTGTTTATGTAAGATCGTATTGTTAAAAAAAATGGGAAGTTAAGTTTGTTAATTATTATTTCAAAAAGGAGGATTTTTTATAACTTTTACAAATTGAATAAGTAAATTTCTTCAACAGTAGCCCTATCATTAAAAAAGCAAAAATTTTCTTCGACTATTAACTCTCATTGTTATGCTAAGTTTCTTTCTTTTTAATAAAAGCTACATAACTCCTTCGGTAACGATAGGTGCTTATTTTCAGACAAACTACAATAAAAAATTTCAAAAAAAACTTATTCATTCGGTAGTTTAATAAAAACATTTTAAATCTGTCAGTATGTGCTCTACTCTTCTCAACACGAGTTTAAAATAATATATGTGTAAAATATTCTATCAATCAGTAATGAAATTAAACACATTTCAAACTAAATTAAAATCGAACATTATATTTAATATGGTGGACACTTTGTGTTTTCTTATACAGTTTCAAAAATAAATATCTCCTGTTACTACTAGCTTTATGTTTAAAATAAAAAGTCTATAAACAAACAAAACCTAATTCTGAGTGCATGGCCTTATTTCTTAGTAATGCATAAAAAACCGTACCATTAAAGATAATATTTTTTAAATATTGAAAGATCTAAGTCTACGAAAATTCTTTTTAAATTCTGTGTACGTACATCTTAATTGATGAATCACTTATTGAAAATTACCCCTAATTTTACTTTCTATACTGATAGTAATTATGTCAGATAAAAGTTGTTAGATTATCATCTAACGTATTTAGTACCGTGTTGGTATTGAGTAATTTGTTGAGAGTACTACTAATTCATAACAAAAGGAAACCGATTTAATCTGCAGGTGCTAGGAAAATTCATCATCGAGTATGTTTGAATTAGTGATGACACAAAAGAATTTTTTAATTATATACCTCATTAAAATAGTTATTTTATAATTACGGATAGACTGAAACTATATAACATGCATTAAAATAGTTCTCTATTAATTTATTGTGCCTACAGCTAAGCAAACATAAATTTAGTAAAACCAAATATTTTAATTAATTATATTATAACCGTAGTAGAATAAAAGAAATCATTATTTTAACATCTATTATAATATTAAACCGATCGCAATTATAGAATATTCATAGTTTACAGGACTTGTAATAATGTAAATTTATTTGTAATTTCACACACCCAAAAAGTGCCACAACTTTTGCTTTCAATAAACATCTCTCAGATTGGGGTGGGTAGCGGCCTGGTGAAGTAGTTACTTCCAGGACGCTATCCTACCACTACTATTATAATAACTTTCACTGAATTCGCGTTTTTTTATTGATACTACTTTAAGTAAATTTATTTATTTACATACATACACTTATACACACTTATATCCTTTTAGTACTGTTAGTAAAGACAATATTTACATGAATATTTGTGTTACTGATGGCCGATAACTGGGGGCATTGTTTGTATGAGAGAGAATTCGAAGTATATTTATATGTATATATATAAATTTTCAAGAAAAACAAAATTGTGTGAAAATGTAACAAAAAATTTTAAATTCAATGAAAATAGTGATGAAAATAAAAAAGAATATAAATTTGGAGAGTATAATTCTTATGTATCAGAAACATGGGAAAGAAATACAAATTATTAAAACTGATCATACAAGGACAAATTGAAGGTCGAAGAGGTCCAGGGAGAAGGAAGATGTCATGGTTAAGTAACATACATCAATGGACTGGGATAAAATCAGTGGAAGATCTAATGAGAGCTGCAGAAGGGCGAAAAATTTGAAAATTTGAAATACCAAGGATCGTCTACGCGCAATCATGCGTAAGACACAAGAAGAAGAAGATCAGAAACATGAACAAATTAAATGAAATTTACAATGATCTCTTTTTTTTGAATTATTTAGCAAGTTTAAAATTCAATTTATAAAGCTAACTACTAGTAAACATCACAAAGAAACTCTATTTTCGCTGAAGTGTACTTTAATTCTGTTTCTCGATTTTAAGTGTAACTAACTTAATAATTAATTTTTCATTAATTTAACAACTGGTTTATTTTTTTACAATTGTTAGATGTAAATTTATAAACTGTCTAGTTATATTTTTATTCGTTTCAGTTAGCTACAGAATTATGGATTAAAATATTTATTAACCATTAGTTTTCAATATGCCTTTTTTATTTACTTTTTTTTTTTGCACTGTAAAAATTTTCGTATTTAAAATTGTGTTGACCAAAATGATTTGATTTTATTTATTTTTGCTCTTATTCATGAGCTGAATTAGTTCATACACTATCATTAGGAGCAAAAATGAATGAACTAAAATTTTGGCTCAAAATGAATTGGAAGAATTGGCTAATGTCTAGCCCCTGAAACCATTGGCGCACTCAAGGAGGGTGCCACGGGGCCATTTCTCCCCCCAAAAAATCTTTGACACCCCCCAACTTATCTTCTAAATTCTAGCCCCCACCAAAAAAAAATCTTGAGTGCGCCCTTGCCTGAAACTCTTTACATTTATTCCAAAGTCTGGTTTATCTACATTGGCATAAACTAGCTAATATTATACTTTTTTTCAGTGTAATTTTTCTAGCGTCCTTATTCTAATTCTTATTACATAAATTCTTTATTCATTTTCTATATCTAATTATGTTTTTTTGTACAAGATTTGTTTTTCTCCTTATAATCTTTTTGCCGTAACTTTTTTATACTTTTGTTTATTGCAGAAATGTATTCTGTCCAACTTAATATAACTTTTTGTTTTTTGTGTTTAAAACCTACATTTTTGGTTAGTTTATCTACTGCACTATTTCTCCCGATTTCAATGTGATCCAATTCCCATTTAAACAATTTATTATTGTTGTTGGATTGCATTTTATTAATATCATTTAGTGTGTTGCATAATATATTGTTTTGTAAATTTTCCTTTATCCCTAGATTTCAGTTTATATTAGAATATTTTTAGTTTTTAAATTTTTAACTATCTTTACAGTTTTATTTGTAGTAATTAGCTCTGTTGTACTGCTGAATAAATTTTTGTTAATTTAAAGGATTTTTTAAAAATGTTAATATTTGTTATATATTGCTACCTAATATTTATTTTCTCTATTGTTTGTTCCACAATCTGTATGCATTCTTTCAATTTCTCCATATTTTGTTTGTATTATTTCCTTTAATTAATTTTTTCATTGTTACTATTGTTCATCTTAGAGAATTTTTGAGTACCAATATATATATATATATATATATATATATATATTTATAAGTGATATTTGACACAAATATGTACATTAAATCTGGAATTTTTGTATTTTTGGCTATATTGTATGTATTTGTGTTTTGGTAGCTGTTAATAAGTATAGTTATTTTTTTATTTTTCTAATAAATATTAGAAGAAACTAGATTTGTCAGTATTATTATTTTTTGTGAATAGCATTTTATATGGTATTTATTTGACACTTTTCGTATGAGTAGATAAATTGACATTTTTATTCTTTCAGCTTGCTATTTTCAAAGCTTCGTTTTGAATGGTTTGTATTTGTTTGTCTCACTGCTGGTTCACTGTAGAATATATTATGCCTGAATATTCCATGTAGGTTCTTATTAATGATCTATATATTACTAAGTTTATTTGATAACTGCCCTGTTTATATTATTTACTGCTTTTAATAAATTCATTCCCTTATGGCATCTTTTTATTATCTTTTCTTTCTTGTATTTCTTTATTAATTTATCAAAATATATAGTCCCAAATATTTATAGTATTTCTACAAATTCTATTGTCTTGTGTTTTAATTTAATATATGGACTGCTATCTATTATTTTCCTTGTGAATATCATTCCTTTGTTGTTTTTTTTATAGAGATTATTACTTTAAGTTTATACATAACTTGTATAATTTGATTTATTGTTTTTTGTGTACATCTAGTGGTTGTTTGAAGTGTTAGAGCTTTTGTGTATATAATAATGTCGTCCGAAAATTGTAATATTTTAGTAGTTTTGTGAAATTTTATTGTCTAATTTTCTTGTACAAATTGTATATAGGATCAGGCTCAGGATCAACCTTTGGAGTAGTCTTTTATTACAACTGACTGTTTCATATAATCTTTTTTTATATTTTATAGTTAGCTTTCTGACATTAAAATAAATATATATCCATTTATTTATATTACTGCTAATGCTTAAATCTTTTGTATTTTATAGATTATATTAAGTATGATGTTATCATGGACTCTTTTAAGGACAATGAAGACAGCTATTGAGTAATAATTTTTTGTAAGACTCTAGCCTACAGGTCTACTGTAAGCATGGCCGTATCTGTGGTGGTTGGGTGGATGCGGGGTGAGGGTTTATCCCCCAACCGCCATTGCAATGTTTGTGAAATAATAACTGCTTGAATTAAATGGAACGAAATTCAGAATGAACTTATTTCTTTTCAATTTTTGACAAAAGAAAAGAAAATTGAAATTTTTATGAATTCTATGGAAACAACTGTTTTTTATTTGTTTTTATTGTAGTATTCAAATATTGCATATACAATAATTGACTACAAGGCTTTAGTGTACTATGTATAAATGCATATATTTCATGATAACACACACACACACACATATATATATTTTTAAATGAGCTCAGTGTTAACACTGACCCAACTACATGGACTTAAATCACCTACTCAGATTCTGAGGCGATCAGAGATAGAAAGTATAAAGGAAAGAAGGAGGGGAATAACGGCTGGAGATGGGAAGGAAAGGATAAAGGAATCATTGAAAGGGGTAGAAAGATCCAATGCCAAAAGTTTCAGTGTATTTATTTTCATAACCCCTCCCAAAATTTTAGTCTTGATACAGCCCTGGCTGTAGGTATCTTTAGATTACCTCTTTTAGGTAATCCTTTTCTGATGCCAAATTGTTTTGGGGACTATTTTTTATTAACATTTCTATTGTTTTTGCAGCACAAAATGACAGTGTTACAGGTCTATATGAAAAATATTTGTTTTATCCTTGCTTGGTTTTAAGACTAGACATATTATGTGGTTTTTCTACATCTCTGATATACTGTTTGTTTTTAATACATTATTGTAAATTTCTTCTTCCAGAAGATTTTTCATTGCTGTATACAGAATTGTGTTCATACCAATAGGAGCAGTTTTTATATCAAACAATTATTTTCAGTTCTTCAAATGTGAATAGTTTACTTAAGGGTTGTTGTTTTATCACTATTTTCTATATTTAGGCGTTGTGTTCTTTCAGCAATTTTATATTGATTAAATGGGTTAGTTATTCAACTAATGTTTGATAGTATGTTATATATATCATTGTTTGTTGTTTTCATGCTTCTTATTTTCTGTCAGATATTTTTAATACTTTATATTTGTTTTGTTTAGAATATAATTCTTACCAATTTTCTTTTTTTGTTTTAAGAATTTTTTGCATTTTGCCTTTTTTGTATAATTAATATAATTATATGTTGTTGGATTCTTTCTGAATATAGTTAACATGATTTTTCTTTTGGCGACCACATTGTAACAATCAATATTTCACAAGCTATTCACAATTTTCTTTAATGAATGCCTTTTCTATTTTATCTGTAGTATTTTTCCTAAATTCACTATTTATTTTTTTTAAATGTTGTTGTATATTGGTAGTTTGTCATTTCATCAAAAAATTTCTGCTGATCAATTGAGTTTATTGATTCTTTAATTCATGTTTGATATTTAGTCTAATTTATTGAATTAATATATTTGATTTCCCTTTATTGATTATATGATTTTTATTTTCTTTTTTTATTATACCCTTATTAAATGTATTTATTATTGGGTAGCGGTCGCTGCTACTCGTTGTACTAGTTATTATTTTCCATTTCAATTCTGTTGTTAAACTGGAAGTTATTAGTGATAGATCAATATTACTATTTGTTTTTTGAAGAGCCCTAGATATGTTGTTTCTTGTCTGTTCATTATAAATAAACCATTATTTTCTATAAATTTGTAAAGTGCTTTACATTCCTTAGTGTAGCTCCCTCAGTCATTACGATGACTATTCGTATGAATATGTTTAACAATTAATAGTTGTGATTTTTATATTTGCCCATTTTCCCATAGGTAATTTATAATTGAGACATATGGATACTATATTAATTTATTCCTGAATTTTAAGTAGATATTACATCATATATTATAGATTTATGTACTATAATGGCGGCTTGACCACCTCTTCCTGTTTGCTTCTCTACTCATATGATATTATTTAATATTGATTGTATTCTTTTGAGTTAGGCATGTTTCAGCTAATAGGACTATATCTATTTCATTAATGCATACTTAAATTCCTCCATATTTGAAAGTAGATTCCAATAGTTCCATTTCATAATTTTAATAAATACTTTTGTTTTACTTATTTTAATATTCCCTGTAGTATTTTTAATTTATTTACTTTGAACTTTGTTTCTGTATCTTGGCAGAAGGCCTACAATTCATGTTTTTACTCATTTTATCATTTTTAAGGTTCCCTTTTCATTACTTGTATTTTTAATTATCTGTGTATGATTTTCATCTTTTTGGATTCAAGGGATTGTCTCAGTTTTGTTTTTTTATCCTATTAATACTTACATATGTAGGGAATTTTTCATTTATATTTCTTTATTGGTTTATATCCACTATTTCCTTTAGTTTAGGTTTATTTTTTTGGGGAATTGGCAGATTGTATTTAGGTTTCTCACATGTTTCTTATACATTTGTTCCTGCTAATTGTAGGCAATTAATTTCCTAGTTATCTAATGTATTGTTCTGTTGTAGGTTTTAATACAATATAGTCTCTTGTTTATAAAATTTTAAGGTTTGCAAGTTAGTCCCTTGATAACTAAACTGTGCACATTTATGATAAAGTTTATTGTTGTCTTCTACTTCTCTTTGAGCATTCCATACTAATAGTACTCCTCAGCAGTTAGTGCACATAGTTCTTACTAAATTGCACTCTTTGTCATCATGATCTTCACAATCTTTTCTTATTGTTCTTATATTGGTTTGATATGTTTCATTTTCTTAATAAATAGTTAGTATTTAAATCTAGCATTATATATGTATATGTATTTTAGTAGACCTTGACCGTCAAATGTATCTTTAATTGTTTTTGCTGGAATATGTTTTATTTCATTTTCATTAGAGATTTCTTTCCTCATTATCCTAATCATTGATTTAGTAACAGCATTTATACTATTACCATAGTGGCCGTAAGATATAATTTTTAAATTCTTGGTTTCCCTGGTCCAGATCCTCCTGATTTCCTGGTTACTAGAATTGTACAAAAAGAAGAATAACATTTTTTTATTATTATTCATAATATTTTACTGCTGTAGCATATTTTATATGAATAAAACAGAAATTCATGATTTATTTCTAGTAAAGTACATTAAAAAATGCATTCATTTTTCATTTCAAATGCTTTTTTTTTTATTCAAAATATCGTTTTTGGCTATTTTTGCTTTTTTTTCGGTTTTACAACAAAATTCTTGGCTTATTCTCAGTTTAAAAAATTTCTGGTTTATTCACAGTTTTCACGATTGGGTGGCCAATGCATGTATGCTACTTTGTTAGTTCTTCCTATACCATAATTTAGATCTACATTTTTAATAATAGCTGTTTCATCATTGAGAAATATGAAATATATGCCGTCATTTGTTTAGTTGTGAATGTCTAATCTTATATTAATTTACTGCTGTAGTTGCAATAGAACATTTGATAATTATTCTATTTAGCCCGACTTTTTTAGGTTTTTTAATATATTTACTATCAAATTTGTTATTTATCAGTTTCCCAATTTGTGGTACATTTATACTATTTTTAATTAAGTTGTGGTCTGTATCTTTTTGTAGAAATACTTTATAACTTTATTATATAAATTAGTTCTTTTTGTTTCTACATTTAATGTTTGCATTTTCATGTATGCTATTTTCAGGTTTTTTTTTTTTTTTTTAATATCCTATGGTTGATTAGAAGATGATCTGCCTCCCACTTTCACCTTTTGTTAATTTTTAATCACAGGCATTGGCGCACTCAAGGGGGGTGCCACGGGGCCATTGCCCCCCCCCCCCCCAAAAAAATCTTCGAAATCTTAATTTCGTTTTGTAATGTTTTGTTATACTTATTTTTTTTTTTTAAACATACATATTTACTTTTTGCTTATATTACAAGTATAATATTATATATGCTTACCTAATCTGTGCTTATTACAAATATAATGTTACGTTCCTATTATTATTATTATTATTATTTTTTAAATAAAATTCGTCAGTTTTGTAATTTTTGTAAAAAAAATATTCGTTAATTTTGTATTTTTTTTTTATTTTAATTTACAGACCACGGAAATAGATCGGTACTTGTGGAGTTATCGAGTTACCACTCCCTAACTCATCTTCTAAATTCTAGCCCCGACCAAAAAAAATCCTGAGTGCGCCTTTGATCACAGGATTTGATTAAATTATACTAGAATATTAACTAAGATAAACTAAATTAGGCCTATTTTATAATTTAATGAAGCAAATAATAAACAGTCTCACCAATTATTCTAGTAATATTATCTAGGAATACAATTGAATTGAAATGTTGATAAAATAACGCTGGTGAGCAAAATGAATTATTTTTACACGATTAAACAATGTTTACTTATCAATGTATAACTTCAAGACTACACATTATATACTATTAGGAGGGTCCAAAAGTTTCTAGATATGGTCCAAAAATCACTAGAAAAGTAAAAATTTTATTTACAATAATTAAATTAATATAAATGTTCACACTGTTTTCCATAGTTATTAATGCAATCTTAAAATCTCTCTTGAAAGCTCTCTATCACATGTTTCCATAGTTTAATAACCACCACCAAATCAACAAATGAACATTCAATAAATTTACATGACTGGAGCACAGTTCACAGATCCAAGTGGAGAGCTTATTCTTTATCCACCACCAGATGAAGAAATCCATGAAGGTGTGATCCAGTGATCTTGAAGTCATTTAATTGTTCCTTTTTAACTGAAGACACAGCCGTATGTCATCCATGTACAAACGATTGCAGTATTATGTGCTAGTGCATCATATGCTAATAAAACGGTGTTGAAAATTGATTGTGGTGCTGCAAGCAAGGATAAAGTATTCTTGCAACACTTTTAATCAACTGTGTACGATCACTGTCGTTCAAAGGCATGCAGATTGTCAACAGTGAATGTGAAAAGTTGTTTCAGATGATGTAGCTGCAAAGTTTAAATGGTGTTTCGTCTAACCATACAGCACCCTAGAGTTCGTTATCCTCACAACAGGTTCAAAAGTAATTCACAATACTGAAAGTTGTAATCAAGATAACGTTCACTCAAGACCTGCATGAAACACAGATAATATCATTTGAACTTCAGTCTAAAAATTCTGCTCAGGCAACCTCGAGAAAAAACCATTACAAGAAATTTTAGCAAATGATGCCTTTATGGTGATAATGGTAACAGTTTTCCTGAAAAAAAAAAAAAAGAAAATATTTAATAACATTTAAGATGTACAAGAATACATGCGGGTGTTTTTGGCCATTGTAGCGATACATAACACCCGATAATAATAGAAAAAAATTTAAAAAAAAAAGCGCTTGTGTATTTTATTTTTTAGTTTTAAAGTTATGTTACTTAATAATCTTTTTTATTTATTTATTTTTTTTAATTAATTTTGCATTATTCCTTTTTGGCGTTCGCATAAATTATTTTCTTTATCGAAATCTAAATATCAATTTTCTTTTACATAAATTTAAATTTTTTGAAATTAAAAAGAAAAAGATGGTTTCTTAATTTGATTTTGTTTGTGCGGCAGTGTAAGGTTGTGTATGCTGAGTTATTTGCATTTCAACATTTTTCTGTCTCAGAAAGTATTAGGGGTAAAATCAGGATTTACTGCAATATATAAATATATGTATGCAAGAGGACGTATTTAGACCAAAATTTCGAGAGGGGTACGAAAATATTTCTATAAATATATATGTATATATGTGTGTGTGTGTTATCATGAAATATATTTATTTATAAAAAGTACACTAACGCCTTGTAGTCAATTATTGTATATTCAATATTTGAACACTGCAATAAAAACAAATAAAAAATAATCGTTTCCGTAGAATTCATAAAAATTTCAATTTTCTTTTCTTTTATCAAAAATTGAAAAAGAAATAAATTCATTTTGAATTTCGGTCCACTTAATTCAAGCAGTTATTATTTCGTAGACATTTCGGGAGGACCATGACTCCCCCCCTCCCCCCGCCGATACGACCCTGTATGTATGTATATAACAGGATTTTTATCGCTGCTGTTTTTGTTCTTCTATCAATGAGTGTATTTTGCACACAATTTCCTTTTCTTCAGAACTTGTGCACAGTATTATGAACCATTGATTAACTAATATTTAACTCATCGGCTATCAGAAATTAAGGTGAATTTCGAGATTAACGTAACAACGCATGAATTCACCTTGACATTTCCATCAATTTAAATGGCAACAGGTCGACTAGGTCCGTCATCATTCAAAGCGATTTTCGTCCTTCCCAAAACAGCTTGTGCCACCTAAATACTTTCGATCGAGCTAAGTATTACCATCCATATACCTTTTACATCAATTTCAGCATTTCTGTACTGGTTTTGTCGAATTTTGTATGAAATTTGATCACAGCCCGCCGTTCAAATTTATCCATTGTAAAACTTGTCACAACGCCTACTATACACACTTTACATAACCAATTATAATAATTCACTAATTGCAGCTATGCGGCTTAAAGTATGTAGTATCGGTGATACGATATACTACTACTAAATGATTCTGGTGGAATTCGTTAGTCTATTTGTATTATTTACAGAGCAACAAGATCGTCTTATGTTTCAGACACACGATGAATGATAATTCTTAAACAATATTAACTTTTCGGAGTCGGAACTTAAAAATTGCAACAATAATTAAAACCACATTAAATATTCCTGATGTTTGCAGGACTTGGCTTATAGAAAACGAGTGTTGTTATACTCGTTAAATTGTTTCTAAAATTATTGCAACTGAAATTCGGTGCTGTTTCCAAAAAGTAAATATTGCTTAAGAATTATCATAATATCCCCTCTTATGTATATCACTCGGGGGAAAAAAATTATAGAACAACCGAAAATGATGCTACTTTTGGTATTATGTAAAGCTGGGAATAGATTTAAGAACAAAGTTTCAAATTCCATTAGTGATAAACTTGTAAAGCGCGCTTTAGAAATTTCAAATTCATTACATTTATTCGAATCTACATTTGCAAGAAAAACTAACGTTGATAAAAGCTATTCCCGCCGTTCATTCATCATCGCCTTAATTTTAAAATTTGAAATGTTCGTTCCCATATTCTAATGAAAATTTTTTAGCTAATTTTTTCCTGATTATAATAAGCAATGAAAATATACGTTTAAAAAAACCCTTTTTTTAACGTCGCTCGCACTTAATAATACACATCGATACACATACGGGATTGCCGCTAAACAAAGAATGTTTCGAATCACTTTACACGATTAAAAGTTCCGCGCAGTAAACTCCGTAATATTTCCGTCAGTTATGAGCTTGCAACTGACGCTATTCAAATTAGTTTTCTTTATTCAGATCTGCATTTCTATGCTAATTAACGCACTGATAATTTCTTCATTTTTTGTCCTTTTTTTCCCCTCAAGTTACGTTTCCGCGGTAAATGGATAATAATAAAATAATATAAACAATTCACTGACTAGACTAGAAAACAATGTATATATATATATATAAAAAAATTCAAACATGTTTCGGAGACACTGCTCCATAATCATGGTGAATGTTCTTCACCATAATATGATTATGGGAAGCAGTGTCTTCGAAACGTGTCTTAATTTTTTTAAATATATATATTTATTGTTTTCTAGTTTAGTCAGTGAATTGCTTATATTATTTTATTAATATAGAAAACCTGCGTATAAATAACCGCTTTATAAATGGATAGTACTTTAAATCTATCGCATGTGTTACATTACAAAAAAATACTCTAAAAAGACCGTATTTTTTCAATTTTTTCGACGACTGCTCAGTTTATGTTCACTCGCCGGTACTCACATGGTACCACCACCCCGATTGGTGAACTTTCAAATGAACAAGCAATCATCAAAATCTGTTCACGCGAGTACAAATTATGCGCGAATAAACAAAAAAAGAAAAAGAAAAACATGCACAATGAACATATAACTTTCTCTTTTTTGAACTAATCGATAAAAAAAGATTTTATCTGCACACGAATTAAAAAGATAATACTCGGGTGGATTTTTCATGTACATTACCGCGTATGGAGAAAAAAAAAGTAAGAATACGTTAATTTGAACAAAACTCTAAATTGTGCCAACGCTAATCCAGCCACACATGAATTTTGGAAAAAAACTGATAACTATTTACCTTATCAGCTCTAGAATGCGAGTGCTATTGAAGTAATCAGGTGATTTAATTAGAAGACAATACATTTTCTGCTGTAACAGAGATTTTGTATACCAACACTCTAGCAGCGGACAGTTGTTATTATATGTACACGCACGCGATACTGTAGGAGCATAGAAACTGTACAATCATAAATACATCCGGGTGTGCAAGTCCCCATCGAATACACAGCATTGGCGTGTATATACAACCACTTTTTGTGCAAATTAAGGACTCCTATTTAAATATTATTATACTATTTCTTGACATCGCATTTCGAACCTGGATACGTATCTGCGATTTAATATGTGAATCTAAGCTACCTCTCGACGAACAACTACAGCGACCTTAAAATACTTTTCATTTTCTTTTTACACTTTTGCGTTAATTTGATCATTTTTAAAATCTACGTTTCGTAAAACGCGTCATTCGTATTTTTTTAGGATATAAATGGAAAAACTTACCCAATCCTGTCTTTTTATATAACTAATTACACCGGATGGCGAGAACTGGGGCATGAGAAAAATAGGGAGTAGTGTTCATATTGTTCAAGTACCAGTTGAACAATAATTGTTAGCTTAAATGTTGCGAAGCAAAAGTTATAAGAAGGGTTAACAACGAAATAAAAAATCACACACACAAAATAAAAAAAAAAATTAATTAATATCTGAATAGTCTAAAAGTATATATTTAGAAAATGATCGCTTATAAGTGATATGCTGTGAGGAGAAAGACAGGTAGTAAGTGGATTTGAGTAAAAATGGGGATAAAAGTTGTGACAAGCGAGAAAACACTTCTATTCATTTTTGCCAACGCTGAAGAGTGAATGCAATCGATGATGAATAATAGATCGCAGTAAAATGAACTGTAATATAGCACGTTATGTTCTGAACACGTGTAATAAGTGTTGCGTATAATAAATATGTATTTTACTAACTACACTGCGGGCGCAGCACAATATAAAACCGAACCATCTAAAAAAAAACTTTCGTCCTTATATATTACTCGCAACGGTTTATTTATTATACCGGGACCTTAATTTATAAAACGATGCGTGAGAACGGTCGCCGATCGGAAAAGTGAATACGTATATAAAGGATAAATAACGAATCAAGGAAGGAAGGAAGAAAAAAAAAAAATTTCGCAGTGTTATTGAATGTACGCAGAATGCTTACTTGTGCGAAGCACACTAGAAGCAGACGTTGTTATGTCGGATAAAATCAAACTATGCTCAGTAACGCGGTCGAAAAAATTACAAAAATAATTCTATCATTACAAAATAACTTTTCCGTGTTGTCTGTTGTTGTAATTCAAAAGTTTTTCCAAATAGATTAAGTGCATCGGCTTGTGGCGACGCAGATGATCCAGCGCATCTTCCACCGTAAACCATTTGCGTTTTCTTCCTAAATTAAGACAATAATCATCACTAATTACAATTATCAATCAATCGTCCATTCAACAAGCAGTGTATTTAGAAAAGACATTCTGTCCGTCGTTGTTGTCTGTTATCGTGTCGCGGCTTTTTTTAAATATGTACACAAACCACGACCCATATACGCGTGTTAATTTCTATCGATTATTACGATTAAAATTTTGACCCACAGATAAAAAACTACTCCTTATAAGAAAACATGCACAAAAAAAGCATTATGAAGGATTTTTTTGTTCTTCAAATGATATTAATAAAAAGGTCGTTTATACTAATCGTTTTCTTTGAACGAGAAACGAGACCTGGTTTATCTTGGCCGTGAATAAAATTGTTACGAGATAATTTTATTGAGCGTTTGCGCTAAATCCATTGAATCAGGTTTTACTTCGCGAAATATCAAAGAACTGCGTCGAATTTGATTAAAAAAGTATTTTTAAATTTAATTTTGAGTTTCTCTTTACCGTTTGTATTGAACCTGACCTATTTGTCCTCAAAAATACTTGGCAGGGAGAGGGCGAATAAACTGGAAATCCGCTGTATAGAGTATCAGTAGAAACTTTAAATAAAAACAAACAAGCAACGGTTTGGTTTTGAACTTTCCATTTCCCTTTCGAACGTCTCAATAACATCGTATAGTCTTTCAAGCGAACCTAGTTATTTATTTTCCGTGTTTTTCTTAAAAGTTTTTTAAATTCTCGATGACGGTGCTACGGGGTTTGTCTATAGTGACGTCATAGCGAAATCACATTATTTTCATTTACGCCATGATGGCCATTATTATATTTATCATCGGCTACAATTTGTAAATGATGTCAATTAAAAGTAAAATTTTAATACGCCGTTGTTTAAATACAATTATGGTTCTTTTTTTATAAATGTCTCGAATGAAATTTCGTAAAATAGAAATTTAAACCTAACATGCAGTATAAATCCGAATCGTGACAACAAAATTATGAGGCGGTTAACAAACAGATGTAATTTATGCGAGTCCGTTGTTTCTGTGAGTAAAGTAATTTTACCCGTTAACATACGGATATAATTCATTAGTTTTTTATAACGTCGCGAACAACTAGGAATTTAAGCACTTAAAGACCTTTGTGTTCAAAAAAGAAGAGAATTTTCATTTTGCTTTCAATCGACCGGAGTTTTTTAATTCGAACAGTAATTACGTAAGGTGCAATTGTTACTTCAAAACAACAACATGAAGCGTTTTTTCGTTTTTTTTTTCTTTTGACTTTGATCTAAATGTCAAAGAAAGATCAAATAACGAGAATGCGTATTAGAACCAAATTCAATTTATCGGAGAGTCGTGAGTTTTTGTTAAATATGGCCGATTTTACATATTAAATAGGAAAGAACACGGGATAATGCATTTGACCGATTATTAATACTGAAATCCCTTCTTCCCTTTCTCAATGAAAGACAACAACGTAAGTTCAGACAAAATAAATTCAATGGTCACAATTTAGGACCCGAAAATATAAACAGACCCGGAACAACACCAGTTCTTTGAAACGGCCTCATCACAAGACTCCAGAAGTGCTTGCCGACTAAATACCAACGACATTTCCATCTGAGATACGACCAGGGTTCTCTAAACCACCAGATAAGGAAGAGCAGTATGTACCAACTGAGCTGCATATACGAACAGACCAACTCCAGAGCCAGATGATGTAACTGAAAGAGCCAAATTTCGATTCGGAACAATCAACTTTTTTAATAGGATTTGAAGAATTCAGAAAATTTATCCAAACAGTCACGACACACCCAAAGTACATTTCTTTTGCCATGAATTAAAATAAGGATCTATGACGCATTAGTATATATGCTCACCGCAGTTAAACTATTCCTCACCGGTAGATGCATTAAGAGTCGATGCTCCCGAACCGTTAAAAAATTATCAGAACGATTTAGCACAACGTCCGAGAACGAGCGACCTCATGACGATAACAGCATTCCCAAGACCAATTAATAAATTGCCCGCTTATTAAAATACCTCTAAACCCGTACTAATCCATGCGCTGTACTAATCTCCGCCATTACACACACAGCACATAGATCATATAATAAACATAATAATAAAAAATTTTATGTTCTTCATCTGTTTCTTACCGCTTTATTTGTTCATCTTTCACGTTGAAGTTGTTACTTGAATAATACCGCACAATTTTGTAGAACAGACCTTGTTTTATTTACAACAGAAGAATATCCATAACCTTTTCCCCGTCCCCGTTCCGGTAGATCTATGCTATATGCATTCGTGCTCATCTTTTAATGTTTATGTAGCCCCTTAATTGTTACCAGATTAAAAACTTCGGATCATCTTGTCTTCCTAACATTACACCCTTAGATACATTAGAAAGAGAAAAAAATCTTCGCGATAATTTATATGAACAGTTTATTTTTGTATTTGTAATATTCTCATTTGAAAATACTTAAGCTTTAAACTGCCATCTTATTATTATTTATATATATATATATATATATATATATATATATATATATATATATATATATATATATATATATGTATATATTTTTTTTTGTTTAAAAAATAAACAACATAATAATAACGACTAAACAAATCCTGTTCTTGTTTTAATACGTATTTTATACTTTTGTGTCAATACAAATATATTGATGAATGCTAAAGGTAAAATTTTAGAGGCGAAAAATATATCCCCGAATATTCTACATTAAAAGAAATTTTGACTTGAAAGAAATGGTTAGGTAAATACATAAAAATTGAAATTAAAATATTCATTTTTTAAAATGAGATTGTACATAATTTACACTTATTCTAAAATTTTATCAAGTGCAACAGTTTCGTTAAATAACAAACTTTCCGTCGACATACTCCACGTATTCCAGAAAAAATCTTTTTTTCTGATTTCTGAGGTTTTTAGCCCTACGAGAGCCCAATTTTGAAATTTGAAATTTAGATGTTTCAAACCAGAAAAATACTTGGAAATGAGTGTATTTATAATTTGGTTCAAAGTTTGTAGCTGTAAACTTGTTTCGCATGAGGGGAGGGGTACATTATTTTCGGCAATTTCAAAATATGGTTTCCGTTAAGTGGCAATTTTTCCATCGATACATCACGTTGGAAAGAAAAAATGTTTTTTTTCGAAATTTCAGATTTTCCGGACCTCGAGAGTCTAAATATGGAGTTGTAATATTATTGGCTATATTTTTCCTCAAAGTGCTCTAATGTGTTCATATTTGAGATGTACTTTGGTTTCTTCAACTTCCGTACTCGGGTGCTATTACTTACAAGAACGTACAATTTATTTTTTTACTGTTTTTGGCTCAGAAGGAGTTGAACAATTTTTTATCTTATTATTTTTTTAGTTTATAAAAAAGGTTTTGATTTTTTTTTTATATTTTGAATTTCATGTTTAAAGGCGGCGCCGAGTTTCAGGTCGTTTTAAATTCCGCATGATATATTCTTGACGATATTATGCAATTTTTCGAATTCGGAGTAATTGGTTCTCTTAAACTTGTACATTATCTTAAAAAGAATTTTAATGATTTACGGTCCAAATTAAAAGTTGTTCCCGATTTATTGAATTTTATTTGGTATTTTTATCGTTTCTGAACCTTATCTATTAGGATTCGGTACATCTTTCGCGTACGGAATCCTAAAAATTAACAAGGCACAGAAAAAGAATTATATACATGTGTTGTGCAATGGAGACGCCATATTACAAAAAAAATCTCCAGGAAAGAAAATAATACGGGTGACTTGTAAAATTTTCAATGTAAAAGGTACAAATGTTACTTCCGAAATTCATGAATTAAATTTAAATCCTAAATATATTGTAATATGTACATTCATTGTAAATACTATAAATACTGCAAATAAATAAAATAAAAATATAAAATCTCGGAAAAAGTGGGGAAAGAGAGAATGTCTACGTTTGGTCCTGTTATCGGTCAGGGGTGAATAGTCAATCAAAAACCATTGCAAGGAGAAGTGCACATCTTAAACGGTCAATTCCAGTGTTCATGAGGCCGAAAGGAAAGAAGGATTTTCTGATGGTGATTTTTTTGAGCTAATCGTTGTCGCTGTTTACCTTTCTCTGGAATTATTATTCCGTTTAATCTCTTATCGCATATAAAATTATACTCTAGTAGACGTGTCAATCAATTCTATACAAAAAGTCGTTTAACGTAAACGTAAAGACCTGAAAAAGAATAATCACGGAAATTTCTCAGTAATAACCTTCACACCGGATTAAATGTTCATCGCAGTCCCAATCATCCGGAGGCACCGAACCACCAATCTAACAGACTACAGATCACCGACGACACATTCCTGAAAGTCTAACTAAACTAATAACGTTACAGTATATACCACTGGATAGTACAATGTGTTTAATTAGTAGTTTATTTTTGATCAACTTACAAGGGGAACATCAGAAGAGTGCTTCACGGACATGGTCCAACTTTTTCCAGATGGAAGTATTCGGTAAAAAACGAAAATTAATTTCACCGTTTTTTGCCAGATCCGTAAAACTCGAGAAAAGCGCGTCTAAACTTAGCTCTAGAGCCAGTGTATAAATCTTACGAGTGCCTCGGATCACTTTTCAGACTTTATTTTAATTTTTTTTTGGCACTGTAGGTACCTCACAGTAAGCTATATATATTGTTTAAAATGGCAAGTATATCGGTGTAATTAATATAAAATGTAGATTTGTAAACAGAAATTAATTTGATGTCTTCAATTTGAACTAAATTTTCTCTCTAATTAAACTGAGCTAGTTAAAGCAGAAGTTGACCTCTGTACTCCTACATATAGTATTATAATATTAGAGTACATCTATTCGAATGTAACAATAACTCACCATTATAATTAATTCACCGCAGACTAAATTATCATGTAACTAATAATACAATTAGTATTAGTATCATTAATATTACTATTATAAATATTATTACTAATACCTCAATCATTGTAATTTATCTGTATTTTTATTGTAATTTTAACATTAGTTTAGTAATGTAATTTTTACGCATTGTGATTGAAGCTCACTTTTCATTAATCAAGGGATCCCCTATGAGTAAGATTAATGTTAGCTGTAAATAGTATAATTGTTAATATTAGATTAAGCTGTTTAATTGTTGTTATATTGTTTACAGTTAACTCAATATCAGAAATGCGTAAACACAGGCCAACTAGTTTTTTCAATAATTGTAAATTCTATTATTAAGAGGGTTAAAAAAAAATAAAAAACAAAAAAAATAAAAAACAAAAAAAATAAAAACTTGGCCTGTGCATATCTGATGATACTTTCGCTGTTCGTGCTATCTTAGCGTATAAACGAATTCGAATTTATATTATGTATTTCTACTCTGTATTACCCACTTACATAAATAAATTTGAAAATTTCAAAACAGAACTGTATAAATTTCCGTATTTTGCTCGAATATTAATATGTAAACGAGAGAATAGGTATTAGCTCTATTTTTTCTTATAAAATCACAATAATTCTTTTAGTCGGCATTTTTACGTTTAAATTATCGTACTTCGTGGTATTCGATATTGCTCCGTTTGGTTAAATAAATAATCTCAATGAAAAGAAAAAAAAAAAATCGAAGATAAATGAATTTAAAATTTGTTCCCTAATATAAATTTTTCAAATTTTTTAATATCATCAAATTCTATATCATTTTTTTAATATAATAAAATTTAACACTTAAAATAATATTACATTATATAGTAAATAAGAATAAATTATTTTACGGGTAAATAAGATCTAAAGAAAGACAAAAAAAGACAAAAAAAAAAAAAAAAAAAAAAAAAAGTTGACGAAGTGAAGATTTGAACATTTAACTTTAAGATTTATAAGCTAACTAAGTAGACGCGCTTTTTTCGAGTCTCGCGGACTGATGTAAACAACGGTGAAATTAGTTGTCGTTTTTTGCCGAATTCTATCGTCTGGAAAAAATTGGACACCACATCGGTGACCCACAATTCTGATATTCCCGTTGTTAATAAAACAGATATAAATACACTTGTTATAAATTGTATTTATAATGAATAAAATACTTTCGAATGTAATAGAGAGCGTCATTAATAAGAACTAATTACTTCGAAGAACGTTTAAATATCGAGAATTGTTAAATATACAGAATATTAAAATGGCCCTTATAATTTGATAAAGACTTGAGAGTCTTATATGATTTGTTTGTTTTTTTTTATGGGTACACCGACGGAGAGCAACAGCCCAATCAGCCAAAGAATCTAAGTAATAGTTCAAAAGGAGAATAACATACTAGATTTCAATCTGGTGTAAAATTGAATGAATGAAAGAAGCTAGAATAGGAACAACTGACAAGGAAGGAAATGAGAGAACATAAGAGTCATTGTATAGAGTAGGAAGACGAAGATCCAAAAGCCGAGAATAGAAGAGAGAACGTTCTGAAGAGAGTATTGGTTAAAGTCTAAACGAAATTTCATGTACTATACGACCAGCAGAGTCACTCAATTATTGAATTTTATAACAGCATCGTGGTGAGATTTGAAACTTGCAATATGTGTATGAATATACTGGGGCAAAAAAATTTCCTTAAAAATGTGGAAAAACGATGAAATAAATAATTACAATAAAAGGAAAAGAGTTATTTTAGATCGGTGGTCCTCAAACTTTTTAGAACTCTTTGAAATAATTTTTTAGATTTATTTTTAGTTTTCACTGACCTTGCAACCCAACGTTACATTTTCCTTCATTATTACGAGCTATGGAATAGTTACATTCATTTTCAATATGGCCTGACATTTTATAAATAAAAGCGATTTTTCCGGTAAGTATGAAAAATCAACTGCGTGCGGATTGCTTTTACACAGATAGTAAAAAGTAATAAAGTATCCAATGACCGCACACATAATTGCGAGAAATATTGTAGTACAGCTACTGAGAAACAGATCTCCTATGCTATTATTATAATATATAGGTTACGAAAATGCCGTGAGCTGTTAATCAACGAACTGAACAAGCGTAAATTCATAACTAAACCAATAATCGTAAAAGCGGATCTGTTCGGAAGTAGACTGAATCTATAGACCTCAAGGAGAGCTGAACAGTTTTTTCCAGGTATTATCAAAAAGATGATTCCAGTGTATTCCTCCTCTCATAACTTGCAAGTGCTTTTTCGAGCACGTCATTGAGACCGAAAGTGGTGTGTGTTTATAAAGAAACTGCTAAATTCTTCTTAAAGATCAGCATTAAAGTTATCAAAAGAGAAATAAGACGTAGCATAATAGTAACAGTTTATTTTATAATCTGTTTTAGACATTGCCTTTAACGGAACCATAAGGAAGAGTTACGGCAGTACACTGCAAAAAGGCTGTTTTAGACGGTCATTTTTGTATAATCTCGCATGTGACCTAAAAAACCCCATTAACTAAACTTCGCCCGGACGTGAAAAATTTCTCGCATTCAATTCGTAATTTCTTGCTTAACACACAAATTCAAGTAAAATTCTGAATACCAGAAACCTGTTTCATGCCAGACAGTATTCAACTTAGTAAATATGGTACTGTCTAAGTATTACGGTTATTAACTATTCAAATAGCAAATGTACGAGTAAATGGGAACTTTCAAATGAAAATAAAAATACTTTCGAAAAATAAAAATAAATTTTCTACTTTAAAACAATTATATTTAACGTCATTACTGTTCGAACGGGAACCACCCCATCATCGGTTGAAAGCAACATGAAAATTATTATGCCGAGCATCTTTCGTTTAACATACGAGTCATTTATACTATCGTATGCAAGACTAGAAACGTGAAGAAGATGACGTCAAAGAGTAGATTTCCAGTATGACCGTTTGACTGGTTATTTTACACAATAGCGAATGAGATGAAATTGTGAGCGATTTCTCAGGAGAGCTCTGTGCCTCGCCGGCTCAAGTTGCCATCATCCGAGTGTCGTTTTCTTTAATTTTTCGTATTTCATTTAATCTGTACTATTACGAGTAAGAAAATGTTAATTCTAATTTCACTTTGTCAAATTAATTTGCCACTTAATCCGTAGCTCCTCATTCGTGGGCATTTTTTCCTTTTTATTAATTGTAACAAAAACATTAATCTGTTACCTATTGATATCGAATCTTCCCATTCCGGTAATTCCTTTGTAACGACCATTACGAATACTTCCGTTCTATGTTTTCTTTCTATATTCTAGAATAGACAAATAATAGTGTCACAAAATTTTAAACATCTAGAATTCAATTTTACGAAGCGTAAACAAAAAAAACATTTCTTTATTCCCCACCTTCTCCCCGCGTATGAATATCATCATAACATATATTAACGATTTATGCCACTCTTACGTTGCGAATAATTAGAAAATTCTGTTACGCTTTTGAGACAGAATGACGTTGTCAATTAAAATTGACCCTTCCATAAGTACCATAAAATAAGTAGATCGAAGGGTTCAGCGGTTTTTCCTTTAACGAGGTCAAAAGACCAAGTTATATATACAAATATACATATATAACTTTATTAACAACCTAATGCAGTTCATCTTTTAAATTGTATTTTTACTCACAATAATAATGGATTTTAGGAAAATTGAAAATAATAATTACAGAACTAAAAGTCCCAGAAGTTTATCCGTTCTAAAAAAAAATATTTGAATAGAAAAAGTATTTCGTTAACAGATAAAGTTTAGTCCATGAATTTAGTAAGAAATCAGAATTGTTTCCGTGTAATTTAAACCTGTTCTACATCATGCACAATTCATAGTTATGACATCCTTTAAAACGGTACAGAAAAGAACAGCTAACGTCTCATGTCAATCACATTCCTTTATTCTTGAATGACAATGTTGCTACGCAGATATATACATAACATATATATATATATATATTCGCCGTTATCCCCGACTTCCCTGCATAATAATTACCATTTAAATCTGTTATTGTAAATTAATAAAATTTTATTTTGTTTCATCTAAGAATTTATAGGTGCTATGTAGTGAACATATTTTTAAATCGTTATTTTTTTTTCCTACTTTTTAGTTTTTTTTATCCCTTATTCATCATTTTCATCATATCATTCGCTTAATAAATGGCTCGTTTACTTCCTAACACTGTTGCCTGCAACTCCTTCTTGGCTTATTAATACCTGTTTAATTCTTTTTTACTTTTTTTCATACAGTAAACTCTACATTCCTATGAAAGGTTTATTATTTCCTTTATTCGGGTTTTCTTTTTATCGGCGATATTACTAATGTAGTAATTGAAACAAACATTCGGTACATTACACAGTAGCAAAGCGTAGTAGTTGACAAGGGTTTAAGATTTGAAAGTAAATAATATTTCTGGTGGCAACTATTACTCTTTATTTTTCGGTAATTTTAATATAATTGTTTATGAAACATCACTAAAATACCTGGCTGTTACTAAATACATTCAAACATGTACAAAAATTAAAACATACTATTATTATAAAGAATTATTTATGATGTAATATTCGTGCATAAATAATACTTGCGGTATGCAATAGTTGTGTGCAACGTGCATGTTATAAAACTGCTTCCGGCGATTTTACCTTTTTTGTTGAAATACTTTATTAGAGTCAACCGAATTTTTTTTCACCGCTAAAATCATAATTTTTTTTTCTTAAACCCTTCTTAACCATTTCATTTTCCTTATACCATTTACTTATTTTATAACCAGCCCATCTACTTTTCCGCTTGCTTCCTTGGCCATTAAATATGAATAATGTTTATTTCATTTTAGGAGGCTTTTAGTTAATATATTTAACGTAGAATTTCCTTCTCCCTCGAAGACGCATATTATCGCTGATAAGAAAAGAAAAAAAAACTTTACATTCGGCTAAAAATTTTTAGTATTTCTATGACTAGTTTAATAGAGCATTAAGGTCATGTTTTCCAGTCGCCTGTCCGTTTTGTTCTGCGTCTTCCAACTGCTCCATCAAGCATTTTATAAAAAATTAATTTATTAGTACAGCAGCAAACCTCAATAATTAGACAAAAATCTAATATTGTAATAGAAATCATATTTCCGGAAGCAACTATTGAAAATTTTGTTCGAGATTTCATTTCTCTGTAAAAACTAATAGAAAACACTTTTTTTTTTTTTTCTAAATCTTCGCGCTAACTAATTTAAGTATGAGGAAAATTAAATGGTCAAGAAGGGTTAAAGAAATTAATGATTTCAGTGATGAACAACGTGATTTTTGGAAATTAAATTCGGCTGACTCTAAAAAAATATTTCAACGAAAAAGGTAATATCGCCGGATTTATAACGTACACGTCACACAGAATTACTGCATACCGCAAGTATTATTTACGCACGAATATATTACATCATAAATAATTCTTTATAATAATAGTATGTTTTATTTTTTGTATATGTTTGAATATACAATTTAGTAACAGCAAGGTATTTTAGTGATGCTCCATAAAAAATTATATTAAAATTACAGCGAAATAAATAAAGAATCCTGTAACAAGATTTTTAAATAGTTGCTACCAGAAATATTATTTACATTCAAATCTTAAACTCTTGTCAAATACAACGCTTTGCTATTGTATAATGTACTAAAAGATTGTTTCAATTACTAATATGATGGAAACGATGAATAAGAAGTAAAAAAAACAAAAACAAAAAAAAAACAGATGATTATAATGATGAAAGTTAAATAACCTACAGAAATTGTACTCAGCGAGCTCTAATGAATATTTTGGCAAAGGACGTACGAATTTAGAAAAGCAGGATAAATTAAAAATTAAAAAAAATCTTCACTATATAACATATTTTTCAAATTAAAAAGTTTATTTTAATAAAGATTAGAAAAAAGTTTATAATATAAAAAATTTAAGTATTTTACGCAAAATTATTTTGATCGAGTCCACATTTACATATATCTCTTTTTACGTTATGTTTCTTTTGATCATTTTTATACATAAAAATATTAATAGAAAATATTGTCGCAAGTTTTAAAACATTATTGTTACGGGATATTCTTAAAATCTGGTATTTTATAACTTGTTCATGTCAGTAATGTGAATCGTAATAATGTGATAAAACTGTTAAAATATCGATATTTTCCGACTGTTATCCGTATTTTAACGGACTATTACAATAATTTCCTAATTATCCATCGATATTCTGACCGGTGTTTTTAAAAAAAGTATTGAATTTTTTTAGAAATTATTATTAAGATTTGTTGTAACTATTTTATCTTAAGGAATAGATAAAAAAAAAATGACCCCAGTTTTGGAAAATCCCGTCAGAATTTACGATATTTGTAAATTGCACTAAATTATGACATAGAAAATAATGTTAAGACAAATAATAAATAAAACCTGAAAAAGTAAAATAATAAAACGGAAAGCGAAAAAAATTACTTCTATAAAAAAAAAGGTGACGTATAATAAACGTTTGCAGTTTAACCCAAAACTCGTACCCGTAATATTTCTGCATCAAAAATACAAATTTAAATCTCGATAAGGTAATTCTATTTCTAATTAAAAGTACTTCATGTCAGAACTGTAAATTATGAAATATGTTAAATTTTACCTCACTAAAATCAAAAAATCCCTTAAAATAAAATACGTTTAATTCAAACTATATAATAATTACTTAAAATAAAAACTCCAGCGGTAGTTTAAAACAAGTGAATTATTTTGATTTCTGTTGATCCAAATATCGATTCACAATTATGTTATGTTTAATCTTTTTATTTATGTTCGATAATGTTATACAATTTATAGCCTCCGTTGATATGGGGTTTTACGAATGGATTTAGCGAACACTATTTGTCATTCCCTGTCCGAGAAAAATAATATCCTTGATCGGTAACGTTTTTTTCATAAAATCACGAAAACGAGCATTTCGTGCTCAAGAATATTAAATAAAATTGGTAGACACAAACATTTCGTTTCAAGGTATTTTTAACTGATAATAGTAAATAATTCATTATTAAGAAGTTTATTATTAACTTCATTACCAAAATTCATTTTACAAAAATTGCCTCCTGCATAAACGAGAATAAATATCTTCTCTCATCGTAGACAAAAATAAAACGAATTTTCAGAATTGTCAACATTAATTATAAATCGGAAGCAATGATACTGTTGTTACACTGTTTACATACTCCGTGACCGGGAACTGTACAAATACATTTATAACGCTAAAAATACGACCGACCTTTGTAATGAAATTGATAACACACAGTTGACACTATTCCTAGCTAAAGTAAATTTAATTACCGATATTCCGGTATTTTTTCATTCAAAGAAAACGACAGAATAATTGATTACGTATTATTATCAGGTTTCAATCGAAAAGTGTAATACATTTAATAGTAGCAATCATTACGACTGCAACCGACTATCGTCTCGATTTATCGTTCCCATAAAGAATGGCCCCATCACTGGGCAGTAAAACCGTGCAATTTTCTATTTTTTTCGATTTCTTTCTTTTCTTTCTCTATTTTATTCTATCTGTCGTCCTCATTGGGATACACTTATTGCTTTCTTGATCAGATTAAGTTATAAACAAAATAATAATAATAATAATTATGAAAAAAATATTACTGTTAATAGCAATAACAATAGCAACGATAATAATGAAGGAAGCACTACGTTTAGACGAAAATAAAAACTATTTCGAATGAAAATATGTTTTGTTGTTATCGAGAAGTACTTTTAAAAAACCGGCAGGATTAGCAGATGATGTGAAATCCACTAATTAAGCTAGTTATTATTTTCGTAACAGCATTTTAGAGTTTAATCGAACCGGTATAAATTAAAACGTCCAATTTAACATAATCGACAATCAGATCGATTACTCTTGTTTCTTATATCATTTTTCTTATACAATTTTTATCATATTTGACGAACGATTTCAAAAATGTGGAAGATTTTATTAGCGTCTAATTAATTTTAACAAAACAAACTTATATCAAAATTATGTTTTAATAAAAAAAAAATGCGCGCCTATATGCTACCGAATAACACTTAACATTAAAATTTAGCTTCAATATAATCGGAGTATTGATTTATCACTCATAGCTTGTTTAAAAGAAAATAATATTGCAATACTTCTAGAAAATAAATTAAAGGAAATACGCGCAAAATACACATCAATAAATGACAAGAACAATATATGTAAACGATCAAACGGGTAAAGAACATTTAATTTAATACGTAAATTGCCGATAAAAAAAAAAAAAAAAAAAAAAAAGCAGTATTATTCTATCTAACTCAATTCTTAACAGGTTATGGTAATTTCAAAGAGTACAACAAAAAAATTAATATAAAAATATTGTCAAGAAAATGTAGATTTTCTAAATACTTTTCCATACCTTTTTTTTTACATTGTAATTCGTTCAAACAAGTAAGAAAAAAGTACAATATCAGTAATTATAAAAAAAAATAATGATTGAACGGAATAAAAGACAATAAATACTGAGAAATACGTACGGAAACAAAATAATATCGTTGGGGCGAAGAATAAATCGAAATACCAAATAATACAATGTTTATAACATTAAATTACAGTGTTAATCTTACTATTAATATTAATATTAATATTTAAGGACTTGAAAACTAAAAGAAGCCAATAATCAAGATGCATAGGCTACAATTACAAGATGTTAACAAAATGCAAGTTGAAGACAAAGATAAAAAAAAAAAAAAAAAAAGAATTCGTCTACTCCTCCACCAGGAGAAAATAAAAACTAACAAAGACTCTGACGGGCAATTTCTTTATTCGCCTACGTACTACGATTGAAATGATTAATGAATTTACACGGAACATAAAATAAATGGCAATGAACTGATATTTTTCCGCACACAGAAACACGTAATATATGAAATAAATAGTAGTAATGCGAGTTTTTGAATAATAATGTGCCAGGCAAATCATAATTTTCTTCTTCTTGCTCTTTTACATTTCACATTAACTGTAAAACTTTAATAATCTGCTTGCAATTTTGTACCGCAACATTTCAACAGCTATGCATTTTATGTGTTGGATCATTTTTTCTTCTTTATTAGCTCTTGTTTACACATGTAGTTTTTTCATTGAATAAATCTGGTGTTTTGCATTTCATTTTTCGATTATTTGCCAAAGAACACATAGAGATACGCGCACCGTAACTCGGAAATAACGATAAAGAGAGAGAGAGAAATGTAAAAGTTGTTACACGTGATAGAGTTACATTTAAGAAGTATAGATTAAAAATAATTTGTTATAGAATAAGTGAAAAAGTTGGTGAATAAAGAATAAAAAACAGATGGTTGCAACGATGAAAACTATGACTTCCACAAATGGCACCCAGCTGACTTTCATGAATATTTTGGCAAAGGACGTTCAAAAATTAAAACTGTGAGAAACAACTTTATTATTAAATTACTGCATAACCGTAAGTATTAATTAAGTAAATACGTTGCATCATAAATAATTTTTTGTAGTAATATTACGCCGAAGCTGCCTACTAAACGGAACTAAAAACAATTTTGAAACATGTTCTTCTTTTTTTCTTTTAATAATACACGCAATAAAGTTTGAAGAGTGAAATTATTTATAATGCTGGTGACATTTCAAAAAATAACACATTTTGTATCCGTTGAAATGAACTCGTTATAAAATATGAACCGACCGAAATAAATAATGATGAAAATGATGTAATGTGTACATTACAGCGTAGATGATATTGTAAATATATGTATATCTCAACAAAAACAAAATATTGTAATAAATACAGCCAAGTTTGTCAGCTTTTAAATTCAACTTGTGTAAAAATATTACACAATTAGCCATTTTATCAGCAAAAAAATTTGCGATATGAATAATTAAGTGCCAAGTTATTTATGAATTATATGTTCATCATCAAAATTCTTCTGTTACTTACACGATAGAAGTATTAAAGATACACCAAGTTTCATCTCTCTATGTTTTATTGATTTTGCTGGGAATTTTGATTTTTGCGAAAATACGTTAAAATTTCCAAAATTTGGGCTCATTTCGAGGCTTCCTATATGAAATTTTTCGGGTTTCGAATTTTCCTGTTATTTACAAGATACAAGTTTTGATTATATAATAAATTTCAGCTTTCCGCTTTTTGCAGATTTTTCTGGATATTTCAATTTTTATAGAAATATTTCAAAATTTAGGGCTTTAGTCTCATTAAGGGCTGTGTATTTATGAATTTTCAATTTTTTAAATTTTCTTCACTATTTACATACTACAAGGAGTGTTGCACATACCTAATTTGAACTTTTCACGTTTCATAGAGGCATGACTGTCAATTTTTGTTTTAAGCGGTCATTTCAAAATTCGACTGTTTCAAACCCATTTTCGAGGTTCATAATTGGAAATTTTTCGATTTTATAACTTTTCTGTTCATTACGCGCGGTAAGTTGTCTGAATGCCGAATTCCAGCTTTCTAGGTCCAATAGATGTTACTGTGTATTTTCGTCATCTTAAATGAATATATATGTATATATACATATACATATATATATATATATATATATATATATATATATATATATATATATATATATATATATATATATATTAATTACAACGTAATTCTTAGGCTACCCCCCATTAGAAAAAATGTCCTAATTTTATGTAACGTTTGTTATATTTTATGGGATTTTTGTGATTATGTTATTATATTCATATGGACCGGTTTAGAATTACGTTGTAAATTTTGATCATTCTATATAAAGTATCGAAGAGAAAGAGACAAAAGTGTAAGCAAGAGGAGACCAAAATGGCCGAGTTATATAAATATATATATATATATATATCATTTCTGTGTTTAAAATGAGGTGTTCAATCTCGGCTTTGGTTTACTGTAGAATGCTGAAATTTTGGTAATTTTTAGAAATATTAAATTCTCCGACAAACTTTGAAAATCATGTTCTTATTTATGATAGGGAAAAAGTTACAGTGTCTTAAAAAGTCCATTTTTGAGCGTTTCGGTGATTTCTGTATGTATATACACAGCTATGCTAGCGGCTAGTTTTACTAACTTGGCTGCATGTACTGCCGTTTGTGATACATATATGTGTAAAAGAAATCTTGGAAAACGTGGTGCAGGTGAGTGTGCGCGTGCATGAGAACCTGTTTGTCGGTTGGGGATGAATACACTACCACGCGGTTCCGATGGTGAAATGCTCACCCGTGAGTTAAAATCATGGTGATTGGTCACAGGGAAGACAAAGGAAAAAAGGTGGAAGAGTACGGCCAAAAAGATTGTGAAAGGTAGTTAGTTGCTATTTTACTGTTCTCGTGAAAGTCGTTTTAGAAATCAAGCACTAACATCTATAGCGTGAAATTGCAAAATCGTCCGTCAGATTTGTAAAATCGTTAAGTCAGTACGCGACAATAAATAGTACAAAAAATGAAAACGAATTTCGTAGCAAAGTCGAACTGAAATCGCTTCCGTGCTTACATCAAAGAAATACCAGACGATTGTAACACCTGGAAACCGTCAACACCACCTTGTACCACCGCTGACAAACAGTGATACGTAACAATTTATATTAACAATTAATCGTTGTCGCTCGTTTTCGTTTGGCGTATATTTAATAAGTTGTGTTTTTCAGCGGCCAGCCGTTCAAGAAATATATGTCGTATGGATTCAGTAAAAACATACATTTTAAAAAACTAATTAATTAATAAAAGGATAAAAGGCCTCGGTGGTTGGCATCCCTGAGGACTTCATAAACGAATAATACCGTTACAATAAATGCAAAAATAATAATAATAATAATAATAACAAGAAAAAAAGAAAAAAAAATAATAATAATAATAAAATAAGCGCAGGATCGCGAAAGATAATCGGGGGGAAATTCTAATTGCTCAAAGTGAAATTTATAACCAGCATGAATTGACGGATAATTAGCACTATTGTCAATTAGGAAGAATATGCGCTTGTAAATAAAAATAAATATGCGTAGTGAGTGAGGAGTTGCGGCGATAAGTGGCGTAGCACACGAAGATAATGTTATAAGGGAGGAGGAAAAATGATAATACATAGGAGGTATTTTCATGACATGTGCATTTGCACTTTGATGATAAGATAGTAGAAATTGAAAAAAAAAAACAAAAAAAAAAAGTTTTAAATATGTAAGGCCGTGTGTTATCAACGAATGAAAAGTTAAGGAAACACGAGATACTTACTCTCACCTCAAAAATACCTAAATAGCGGTCGAGCCTCCCAATCACTCCGGCTTCTTCTTCTACCTCACGAACTGCGGTAACACTTGGGTCCTCTTCGGGTTCAACTCCGCCTCCTGGAAAAATCCAAAGATCCGGTCTTCGCGACGATGTAACCAGTAAAACCTGTAACAAACGGAAAAAATAAATTCGGATTTCTATAAAAAAAAAAGCTGAATTTAAGAAAAAAAATCGGAATAACGTCAACAATCTACGTAAACATTTTTCGATATTAAACGCCTTTTATTTAAAACTTCACAATCAACTCTTGCAACAAAATAAGGCTGTTTTGCTTCTTTTTTTTTACAACTGATTCATTTGACAACGCAAGAATGTGTGCAATTCTTGTTTTAAATCTTCAATAAAGAAATAGTGGTTTATAAATGACTTTTTATGATACCGATTTCGTTATGACAGTTTACACCGACAGAGAGCGCTTAATAAAAGTGACTTATTTTTAAAACAAAAAACTTTTAAGAAGAAATAAACCGGTTTCATAACAATTTTAAATTGAATAAATACATATATATATACTTTTTGTTTTTAAGAAAACGATTTTAATTGACATTTATAACATTCGTCTACTCATGAAAAATCAACTTACCATTTTTAATGATAAATAACTAAATTGAACAAATATTTTATAAAAAAAAAGGTATATCTTTTTATTTAACACATTGATGAAATTCCCGAATAATAATTTTAAAAAGTCGCTAAACTACAATATAAAAGCGTACAACACTTTTTATATGTTTTTACATCATAGTTCGGTAACTTTTAAACCGAGAAAAATTACTAATTTTTCATATTTGCCGAATTTCAAAAATATTTTATTTCGTTACATACATATATACATATATATTTTTTTTCTTCCTTTTTTTTTTTTTTTAAATGACTATAGCAAATATGTTACATAAAAGCGCTTTTTCGAGAATGTATTTAGTTTTTAGAAGACAGACCCATATGGACGACTTTAAAAATCGTGCAATATAAGAAATACCTAGCGGTTTCTTATTTAAAATAAGGAGAATGTGCAGCAATCTCGACAACAGACTTTGCTCCGAACCTTAAACGAGGACAAAGAAACATGCACGACGGAAAAACGAGTACGGTCTTCTTTTTAGGGCAAATATATATTTGCGGAGCGAAATGTAAATATGCGTCTAGACGTTTTTATATGCAAAATATCGGTATAATTCAACGTCACGATCTCCGGTAAAACGGTCGTTGCCTCGTAATAGTGCACCCTCTATTCTAGAACCATTTTTACGATTACATCCTTGAAGCTATTTAAAACTACACGCAAATAATAATAATTATTACGCTGTATTTATTTAAATGTTATTCAGAGTTGCATGCTGGTAATTCCTATTACGACGTACTGAATTATGCGTGTATGAGAAAATACCGCTTCAAAATGTAATATCAATGTTTTATTTTATTTATTACTATTATATTGCGCACGCCGGAAACTAGATGGTGATTATTAGTAATCTTATGTTCACATTATTTTACTGTTCATTTGAAACGATCAAAATACTGCCATACATAGATACATAGCACCACGCGCTATAGTTCTTCTGTTTGAACAATTTTACTAAAACTTGTTTCAATTTTTTGTTAATTTTTATCGCTTTACCTTTACTTCTTTTTTCTATCAATTTACTTATACCTTCTTCTTTTTCCTCGTATGTGAGAGTATTTTGAATCAATGTTGCCAATTGACGTGGCTGATTTCTTTTTTTCATCACTGTTCTAAACGACCCCGCATTTACTTCAGTCTGTAGATGATACATAGCTTTCCAGAATGTTGACATCTACTGATACCATATAAACATACTTTTTTTCTATTTTTCATTTATTTTTGCACATTAAGCGGCCGAAACCAAATTCATCTTTAAAATTTTCAAATCTCCAACAAACGAGGTTGTGTTCACCTTCCATTTTTGACAGATATATCCCCGCAGGAAATTCTTAGCATTCATCGGTATGCGTTAATTTTGCTCGATATTTTCGTCAACGTCCAAAAAACTCTCCCGCTCTTTCCCGAACTTCCTTAGTTTCCTATATCCACACAAACAGTGAAACATGGAACATGGGTTATTTGCGAGGATATCTGAGATAAACGTCATTACACGGAACTACGCTTCATTACAGTTTAAAAAGTAATATGAGTTTTTATCGCACCCTTCACTCATAATGTAGCTACAGTTACTATGCTTTTTTCGAAGTATTTTTTAGTGTGTGCGGGTTTCGATGTAAATTGATTTTCGTTATTTCAGACAATAATTTACCCGCAACCAATTTTTCTGTATCCATTTTAAATACGTTAAAATTCTATATTTAAATTTATTCCGAATTGTTCGCATTTGTATAGGTCATGATTTTTGTTTTTTTTTTTTTTTTTTTAATTTATAATTTAAGTTCATTCAGCAGTTTTATATTTGTCTTTATTTTTTTTTTGCACGAAAATTGAAATTTTCCTTTTAATTACGAATAAATTTTAATTTTAGTTATTTACACGTTTTATTTTGATGTAAACAAGTGATTTGTCCCATTTGTTCGGTATACATTTTTTTTTTTTTTTTTTTTTTTTTTTTTTATTATATACAATTTTCTTATTTTTGCAACGGGCTAAAAGCCCAATAACAACATCACATAATACATACTAAAAACATATATATATATATATACAGTGAGATTTTACATAAGAACAATTCTGTAATAGATGTTACATAATCTGTAAAGTAATTAAAATAAATAATTTAAAGCAACATCAATGCGTGAGTTATTCAATACTCAGCGTAGATGCATTTATCGATGATTCGTAAATTATTTTTTTAAATATAGACCTTGAACAAGTATAAAATACGTCTATTTCTTAAATCTTGATTAATATAAAATTACGTATCTTCATTGTTGACCTTAAAAATTCACTAATATCAGTAATGTCTTTGGCCGATACAAATAAAATAATTTTCCTTTTTCTAAGGATAGCTATCAGATCTAAAAAAATAATTTAAACCAATCACTAAATGATTCCTGCATTGAAATAATTACATGAATTATGTTGAAATAGTAATTTAGCTGCTTTCCTTCCTACATATATAACGTTATAAAATTTCCCGCGGATGGTTAATAATGTTTTACGTAATAATTAAAAATCTAGTGAGTAAACTTCTACCATGATATACGACAAGTATCTTATAAAATTAGATTGTACTTTCTCAAGTAATTGGATTGATCCAACCAGTGTGATAGCCTTAATTGACTAATTCCTATAACGGAATTAGCAGATTTTCAAATAATAAATAAGTAGCATGTTTTTCCAGTGTTACCAATTTGAGAACTGTTTCACAAAAATTCATTGAAAAATGTTATTAAAAAAAAAAATATCTCTATTCAGGAAAGTTCCAAGTGCTATACCCAATAATAGTAAGAGAATTAAAACGTACAGGATTATATCAAGATTAGACAAACTCAACTGATTTATTAACGTATACGGAATGCTTTAGTTTTAAGTATTTGTATAAATTTGTGGTACTGCTAGTGCACTTTAAGGGATTTGAACATAAAAAGTACATTTTACACTGTAGTTTTTTAAAATATATCCGAACGACAGATTTATTCTTTCGCTCTGTTGCACTTTAAATTTACCGCAAAGAAATAGTGTCACAATTTTAATCGCGTTATCAATTAAAACAAAGTGTAAGACATGTAAAACAGAACTTAAAATAAGTAACAGGAGAACTTCACCGATCTAATTAACCTACATATTTAAGAATTATGTAATGCGGGTAACTAATTATTCCCAGTAATTAATGTAAAATACAGTGTTATTATTTCATGTTACACTTTTTGTTTAAAACGCAACTTCGTATTTTTCTGTTTATACAGTGATTGGTTTATAATATTTTTGATCTATGTACCACTTTTTCGATTAATTTAATCTTAAAACAGTTACCCAAAACTTTTGACTAAATACAACTAAAAATGTATATTTCTACAATTCAAAAGCGAAAAACCTAATTACGAATTATTATTAACAACGATCCAACTAAACTCATTATTTTATTTAAGAAGCATCACATTAAAAACTTATAATGTCTTTAAATTGTAATCATTATACATAAAAATTATAAAAAAAGTACACTAACAAATTACTTTTATATCAAAATATACGTTAAAAAATAACACATAAATGTAAAAAAATTCTAAAGAATTTAATAATTAATTTATAAAAAAGTAAAAGTTAACAACAATGATCACAAAGCCAAGTTTAACACTACTAGTGAATGCCTTCTGCTGGCATCAGTCGCCAATCTCCAAAGAGACTCTTTCACTCGCTTCGACTATGATTTACAATACGGAATCATGCAGATACCCCTGTGCAATTATATTTCTATAAAACAAATTCTCATTGCTGTCAAATTGTCAACCTGTAATTATTTCTGGCTCTTTGATTAATATTGAAATAATTTTCGAATTTTTAAACCAATTACAAATTAATTTTTAATGTTGAACAATTACATATATATATAGAGAGAGAGAGGGGGGAGAGGGAGAGAGAGAAATCAGAAATTTGAACAAATTTCAGATATTATAAAATTTTTAAACAGAAATTACGAAAGCAGTTCACAGAAATCAGCTAATAAATATCATATTCACTTTCACCGAATTGACGTATATTAGTGTCGCTTTTAAAAGCAATTTTTAAAATCGACTAATGAAATTAGCTTTTCAATTTTAAAAATAACCGAATTATTCATTTTGGTGAAAAAAATCGAACCAGCGGTAGTCATTAGTCAATTAGGCCTGACACCAATCTTAACGTGTTCGGATCATTCTAATTTACTGAAAGGCGCGACATAATATTTTTTTATACTTCGGCATATTCTCAAAATTATTGCTAATTATAAAACCCAGTGATCAAAATGCATTATAACGCGACAGTTGATTAGCTTATTTTCATTAATACACACAAATCCCGTATTTCTTCAACCGGTTACATTGCGTGAGTGCATTAATACTACACTAGCGAAAAAAAACTGTTTTTATGTTACTTGATTTCCGTGTAAGTTATAATTTAGCATTTATTTAAATCAGAAAACAGACTATTTTTGGCGGATCAACTTATTAATCTGTTTATATGGTTGTACAACACAAGCACCCGAACAAATAATTTCACGATATATAATATTTTAGCATTACCTGCAAATAACAGTCTCCCTTACAACTTACTCTAAATAATGTATCATTAGCGAAACTCAAACATAGTAGAAGTCTTAAGTCATAAGCTCGGAGAACATCATATGATATTGAACTAGGCACAATCATTATAACTTACTTTCGAATGAATAAGACGAAAATAGTGAAACGTCATAGCATCTTAATTTTAGCGGTACGTGTGGTAATCTACCCCTTTTCAAATTTTTCAGAAAAATCCATAAATACATAATAAGTACACCTACTGCCCATTTTAACTTCAAAGAGTAAAAACTGATTAGGTCGCTAAATTTGTAATAGTAGATTTTAACTTCATAAATCAGTACTGAAAATTTATTTTCAAAACATACCTTTCTATATGTTATATTTTGCTAACAGTTCAGCTGGAACATTTAATATAGCTCACTGGGGTCTGTCTTTTATTGGCAAATTTCTGTGTCATCGGAAATTTTACGACCCTCCGATTTATGAAACAAGTCAATATGGAGATGGAAAAATTAAAAAATTCCACGAGATTGAAAAAAAGCTACGATAAAAAAACAAAAAACACATTGAATTATAAGATAACGTCCTGCTAATTTTAGTAACATTTACTATTTTCGTAGAGGAAAACATATCAAATATCTACACAAATATAAAAATGAATGTTTGTTTATTTGTTTGTCTTGTATGCATTCCTGTACCGCTGGACGGATCATACTGCAATTTTCAGTGTGTATTCGTGTTGTTTCAAAGAAAATTTTAAGAAATGGCTGAGTTTTCTACCCCCTCTCCATCACAAAATACGAGATTTTAAGTAAGTGAGATGAGACCAGCGGTACAGAAATGTATGCGAGACGAATAAAAAAAAAATAATAATTTCTATACAATTTTAAATAAAATGATTACTATGGTAAATAATAAGCTCTAGATGGTATTTTATTAATTTCTCGCGTAAGTAAATACACCGCGTTCTATTACTGCACTTTTTGCATTACTGAAATCATCAAACCTCCATGACGTGAATACAAGTTACGTTTTTTTGTTAGATCATGACAGATAGGTTATAAAGAAATCAATAATCTTCAGCTAAACGTGAAACGGGAAGACAATTTTTTGTTCGACGGCGATAAACGTATTTCTCAAAGAGAGGAAGAATCTTTACACAAATATAATTCCAGAAGAAAAAAAAAACGTATCATTAAAGAGGAGAGTGATTATATTTAGTTGACTTTGTGTCAAATCAGTTTATTTTTATAGACATGTGTGCATTACTTTTGAAATGCCCTATATGCAGTTCGTATATCTATATTCCTAACCATTCTTCTAGTCCTTTAAATGTTATATCCGCTTATATTTCTACTAATTACGATTTGTGCAACTTCCCTTTTCAGTCATTTACTAACGCACTTTCTCCCCCATTCTTCACTGGCGACGATTGGAATAATGTCCATTCCCCCTTTTGGGGTTGTAATACCTACAACAATAGCCAGATTTTATAGAATATTATCTCCAAAATGACCTGTTCCTCCTGAATGATGGTTCTCCCACTTGTATCCGAAGTCACTCCTTTCTCAGCTCCATTGACCTCTCCTTTACCTCTCCAGGTCTCCCGTTTCTGTTACTTTAACTTGTTCTTCTCCCCCTGTTCGGGCTTCTGCTCACAAAAAAGCTAAAATGTCTTCCTCTTTGTGATAGAACCAAGATTGTAAAGCTGCTTTCGATCTCAGTTTATTCGCATTTAGAATTTTCCGTTCCTCCCCCACTCTAAACAACTTTCTTGCCCATAAAAGAGCCAACGTTGAAGTTAGATTCACCTTGAAAATGGCGAAAGGAAACTTATGGAAAAGCTTCTGTTTTTCGCGTTTTCACGCGCCACTCTTGCTCCTCGTATCTGGAGTACGGCCAAGACCTTCAAGTCCCCTCTCTCCCCCACGTCGTTCTAATCAGAATCTTCCTCTTAATGAATGAATCCCATTTTTAAATTCTATAGCTCCTAGTTTTACGTTCCTAGCTTTCAAGAATCCTGTCTCATGTCTTCCGATTCCACCTTCTCACATTTTCCGGTTTCTCCATTTACTTTTACAGAACTGGAAGCATCCTTGCGTAATTCTGCAATTTTCTCTCCTGGAAAAGACGGAATTTCCTTTTCCATTCTCAAGAACCTCTCTGAGTACTCTCTTCGGTAGTTGGTCTTCCAACTCTGTGTATCCTTGTTCTCTCCTTGTCATCGCCTTCGGTCATTCCGGAACTTGAGTCTTCTTTATCCTCTATATCTGACCGTATAAACATTTGATTCCGCTTCTTATCCTTTTCAATCTTCTTGGGCCAATGTATTTTTTGACGAACCCAATAATAATAATAATAATAATAATAATAATAATAATAATAATAATAATAATAATAATAATAATAATAATAATAATAATAATAATAATAATAATAATAATAATAATAATAATAATAATAATAATAAAAAATTCTCAGGTCAGAATTTTTACTTTTTTTTTAACATTCCGTTTGTTATACCGGCTTATTAGAATATTACTAATGATTTATTATTAAAGTTGGTTACACACATTATTTTGAAATTATTTTTTTTAAATTAAATATAAACAGCTACTTTTTATAAAAAAAATATATAGTAAATAAATATAATAAGTTAATAATAATAACAGATATAATAAACAATTATAACAAACAAATAAGATAAATTTTCTTACTTAGTAACGTTTTCAGGCATAACCCATCATCAGCTAAACCAATATGTGAACAGATACAAATTCTAAATCACACTGTATCTGTTCACATATTGGTTTAGCTGATGATGGGTTATGCCCGAAAACGTTACTAAGTAAGAAAATTTATCTTATTTGTTTTGTTATAATTGTTTATTATAATTAACTTATTATATTTATATATTTAACAAACAGTATGAAAAAAAAATTCTTTGTCAACATATTAAATATTGACGGTGACGCGTTTCGAAGCCGATAGCTTCATGATCAAAGCAGTAATCGCAATATTATAGTGTCTCCCTTTTTAGTAAGAAGGTGGCAACAAATCAAAATTTCACGATTTTATAGCCTAACTACATCACCGGAGGGCTGTTCATTACTCATTTCCGCTAACAAAATATCATCATTGATATCTTTTTGCAACATAGATGAGGAGAGCACGTGGAGTCGCTTTAATTTTCTTAATTGATGTTTAGGCATTAAGGCTCATTACTTATCTCTTCACTTAAACATTATCATTGATATCCCTACCCTAATCCATGTCCATGGCGATCATCAGGTAAAGGGAGCCTGCTACAGTACGTAATCATTTTAACCAATTAATTTTCTTTTTTGTGATACTGAAGATCTTTCACTTTCCACGTAATCTTCTAGATGGATTACCCCCTCCGCTAATGTTGACCGACATATACTCAATCATACTCCCCGGCATTTAAACTGGAAAAGAACAATCTGTAGATATATGTAGGTTCTATTTAACACCTCAATAAGAGAAATATTTCTGAGAATTTCGTAGAAAAAAGGTGCAAAAATAACCCCCTCTGTTTAGAATGCTTTAGTAGAGCTTCCATGGCAACTACAGTTTTAAACATGCACGGGCAACAAATGCAAATTCGCATTCGGAGAAACTGCGTGAGTTGTTTACGTGTATTATAGGGAAAACAAAATACGTTTTTTTTTTTTTATTTTGTTTTGTTTTGCTATGCGCATAAAGTACATATTCTACAAATTCAAAACTGATTTATTCGAACTAGGCGAAAACACTGCATACGAGCCTTTTCGCCGTTTTCATTTTTTTAGCGACCTTTATGTAGGACGTTAGCATTAATCGAGACTGATTGTGAACGTAACAGTATCAAAACATTGCAGAAAATGTATATGGAATCATCCTCAAATAAACTCGGTACACGCAGAAAGGTGATAAAGATCGGCCAAAGTTTTCACTTTCTACAACGCTGCCGCCAGCCACCCGCAGGGCTAAAATAGCTTCGCATTACTTTCCTACGCAAACTCCATTTAAAATCTATTTAAACAACATTAAAAATACTTCGGGAAGAAAATAAAAATAAATAAAAAAATAACAAAACAAACCGACGAAATAAGCAAACAGTCGAGGATCAAAAGTTACCGCAAGAACGACATTTTCGCTCTTTTGTTCTCTCTTACACCAGTTGTCATACTCATAAAAATATGTTTCTCGCTGTTGCGAGTAAAATACACTATAGTACACCTATATACATAATTGTCGCCAAATAAACATGCCGACACTATGCCGGAGCGTTAAATAAACATTGGAACGAAAAGAAGTCTTTAATCGCATTCAGAGCTAATGACAACAACAACAGTAGTAGTTCTGGCATAAAATATAAGCTGATAACATATTTGGTTAACATAAACTGACCACCGAATTGGATTTAGACCAATTACACGTGCGTACCAATACCTATGTGCGTGTTTAAAAACCAAACTAACACAGTTCCATGACAACTTCGATCGACCACACATGGCTCTTTTACTTCTGCGGTATTCATCATTAAAAGTCCTTAATCAGGTTTTACATAAGTGTTAATCGCGGTGTCCTAAAAAAATTAACGCCATCGTTTTTTATGTCCTTATATTACCGGAAATTTCTAAATGATATACAAAGCAGACCGCCGCACATGTTTTAACGCCACTGTAAAAACGTACGAAATTATGCTTTTCTCGTTCTACATCGGTTAATAAGCGGTAATTAGAGTTCACACCAGACAAAATAAGCGAAAATGACTCTTAATAGTAAAGCCTTTCTTACATTATTTCAAGTATACGCAATTTTAAATTAGTCATTGAAAATACGGACCACCTTTCCGTTTGTATCGGTGAAAGTATTATACATGGATAACTGGAATTTTTAATTTTTGTTGCCGAAAACAAGCTTCAATAAAAGAGTTTTAAAATTTCTAAAAGAGACGCCACTTTTAGTTAATCTTTTTTTATTTTAGCAATATTTCCTCAAAAAAAAAAAAAAAACAATAAATTACTTTAAATCCCACATTTTTAAATTAATAAAAAAAAAAAAAAAAAATTAAATTTTAATAAAAATAATTGAAGAATATTTTCGTGAAATAAAACATTTGAAATTAGTTGTTTTGTTCGTGTAATTTAGTCGTTCCTGAGTCGTCATCAACATCAGATATGCGTGTATTAACATACATTTATTGTTCACTATAGTGAATCTCTGGTCATCTGTCCAGTCCTATTATTGTTGATTTTCGAAGTTCCTCGTCAACGAATCGCAGAGATATCGTTTCTTTTCCGCCGATATTTAATTATCATTAATTTTTTTCGCGTAATATTTATAAATATTTAATTTTTTTGTTGAAATGTAATCAAAATACTATCATCATATTTGAGAGAAATTTTTTTTTATTATTCTTCGTGCTTGCGATCTGCGGTGAAAATTTTTCACACGATTGAGTTTTCATGATAGATACACAGTGGTGTTCGCGTTCGCAATGCTTTAACGATTTAAATAATCAACTTAATTTTATTGTCTTTATAAAAAAAAACACCTAATGTTTGAAAAACAAATAAGTTTTTTAATCGGAAGAATAAAATTCTTTGTTCGTTCCGTAAATCGGGATCTAGGACTCGAAATTCAAGCATTAAAAAGAAAACACATAAATTTTGTCTTATTCATTACAATATATTTATTTATATAAAAAATGTTACGATGACCGAGTGGTAGAACGATTAGACCATCGGTCATGAGCCTGAAAACTGGCGACGGCGAATAACAATTATTGAAGTAATAAATAATCGCTAACAGTCACATGGAAGGCAATGGCAAACCGCCACGTATCCCATCATATGCGCGCTGGTTAATGTATACGTAGGCACACATAAGACTTTATTTGTATAATAATAAAAACAAATGATTACCGTCGGTTCCAAATGTACTCTTATAGTACGGTCGCGTTACGTATAAAACTGCTACGAACACTGTCTATATCTGTGCAATTAGAATATACAGAAAGGCATAGTGTTCATAGTCGAGAGTACGACTTCGGAATATGTGTGTATATGTGCATATATATGTATGTATATATGTGCGCATATATTATATATATATATATATTTATTCGATTCACTCTTTTTATTATTTATATTTAAACAACCAAAACTTAAAAAAAAAACCTTTTCAGAAAACATTTATAAATGCGGTCATAATATTTCAGACTTTACGAAAGTTTTACCAATTCAAATCAGTTGCGAAAACAATAAATTTCGAGTCTGACTACAGGACACTATTTATAAAACGAAGAGAACCGCTATTTTAAGAATTTATCACCGAATTTTCAGTCGCCATCCGCTTCACCATTATATTTTATTAGAAAGTAAGAATAAAATGAGGAAATTACCGTTGTTCTAATTATGCCTTTCATCCGTCTGGCGTACGTTATTATCTTATTTACATAAACAAAGTCAACTGCTTCGTATTCTAAGAAGTGTACAATAATTAAAAATTGAAATCGCTTGAGAGGCGGTGGTAAGAAATTTATAAACTCGCTCACTGTTAAACGCTTAATAGAAGAACGCTGTTCCGAAACTAGTGTGTGTATTAATTAATTATCACGCAATAATTAAAACGCTATTTTTAACTGATTTTATGTCAAGTATCTGTAATCATTTTTATTAACATAATTCCGACTACTTGCAATTTCACAAAAAATAAAGCGGTCTCTTTTAGAGTCTTCTCATAATTTCAACATATCTAATGCAGTAGAACACTTACGAACAAACTGTTATAACGCACGTATAAAAATTGTTTTTTTTACGCGCTTATTGTATAATAATTCGACCGAATAATCATTTTCATCGGCTATAATATTTTTTTGTGCCCATGTCGCGATTCAGCGCAGATATATACGCCGTATGTGGTCGGAAATTTATCGAACTAGAACTAAATTTGTTACAAAAACTGAAACTTCACGGTTATAAGACACACCCACTCTGAAACGATAAAGTTTTAAATAAGATTACACGGTTAAATGAAAATAACATATAAACTAGAAACGACCTATTCTTACAAATAAAAATATTATTAAACGTAAAATGATGTATTAAAATAAAACCAGAAGGACGACACATGTTTACACTGCTCGAATAAAAATAGATATAAATTCATCCCAGAGAACAACACAAATGAATTCATTATTGTAGGGTTCGGTGAAAATTTAATCAATATATTACAAACGTACAAATGTTGGCTATCGATCTTCAGTTTTTTTCCCTCAACTTCCTCTTTTCCCGTTTAAATTGTTATTTTCTACAATATATTTCCCGCTCGTGTCTTCACTCATTCACCGAACCTATTGATTCAAAATCTGTTTGTTAAGTTTAAAGGTTCGACCTCCGGATTTACCTAATTTGTATAATTAATGTTACACACTTCCACTACTCAGCTTATTATTTTCACTAGCCGCGATTCAGAGTTCATTTACACTCGCATCCGTACACTAATATATAAATAAATAGTAATTTTATTCGTTCCGTTTTCACTTCGTATAGCTCTAATTTTAAGCTCTCTCTTCGCATTTTAATACAATTCGTAATTTACGTTTTTCATACTAACATCTTGTACGCGCCTTTTCTCTTACTTAGAACTCCACCTTTACCACGTTATATTTCTCATTCGTTTTATATACCGCTCATTCTTTCTTTACTTAAAATATGTAATGGTTGATAGTATTCGGCAATAGATGAAATAAACTCTTTAAAATTTAAAAAAAAAAAAAAAAAAAAAAATGAAAAGTTTTAAACACAAAACGCATCAGTTATTTACGACGTTTTTTTATTAACAAAAACTAAAAATTAGGGTACTCATTTTCAGAACATTAAACAACGTAATTGTAACTTTCGATGGCGTGGTTTTTAAATTTAGCGATGAAATCCAAGTGGTATCTCAACTGCAGTGAAATTCAAAAAATCATAAAATAATACCAATAACAAAAAACGATGGTCGGTAAGAGGGACAGTTACTAAGAACTTTCAACATGTTAGTTAACCCGACAAAATCGGAATCCACATTTATGTAAAATGAAACGAATTTGACATCTCGTCTTCTTTGTCGCTTAATGTGTAGTAGTAGTCCCTCCGTTTATATTTTTCGTTTAAAATCGAAAATGTTTTAAAAAAATAAATATACTTCTTACTACTATTTTTATTATTATTACAACGACTTATTTTTAAAATATTTCTGTACTAGTTCTTAAAAAACAAAAAAAAAAAAAAAAAAAGCGATTAAAAAAAAGGAAAATATAATAAATACACCCGAGACACTTGTCGAATTAAAGAAACTTGCTTTGACTAGAATTATTTCAAGTGGATTAGCCCTGTAACAAGAACAAGTAAATCTCGCGACTTCTTTTATTCGTTTTTAAAAGCATCAGAAGGACACTTTTAATACGCACCATATTAGACGATTATTAGATTTTGCATTACCACCTCATATCACATGCATTCAAACCGACGCGCCATTTATGAAAAATAGAGAGATATGAGAGACGAATCTTAGAAAATGAGATGGAAAGTTTTTTTACAAGGAAACTGTATCCTAAATGTGATCGTCGGATGAACAACGCTTTTACATTCGAATCAGCAAGAATAGCTGGAATAGGAGTGGAATTAAGCGCCCTTAAGCAAAAACGAAGAACTAAATTTTGAGTTAAATCCAGTTTGGAGAAGAGAGATTTTGAGGCATTGCCATATATATATATGAAAGTTCTTTAGTTTAGATAATATGATTGATTTGTACAGCAGGATTAGGATTTGAGGATCACCGCCCCATCTCGTATGTGACAGGGCCTTCAAAATTCTTAATATTACGCGACAATATGTAGTAATAACACATTCCAGAGTTATTTATTTTTCTGTAAAAGTTACCGAAATGACTAGAACTCGGCGGTTCGGTGAGTACGAAATGAAGCGTACAATCAACATCTAAAACTGTTAATTTTATCATAGGAATGGTCGTTGAGAGACAAACAAATAAAAAAGTAATGGCAATACACTGCTTTGACTTTTTAGGAGGAGGATCTCCCTCAAAAAAGAAAAATATGAAATAATATATTCTCAATTACTCCCATCTAATTAAATAGTATTTCAAATGAATTATCGCTCAAAAAATAAATAAATAAAACAAAACGGAAACTGATTTATGCCGCTCATTATTTATTCTACATACGTTAATGAAACACGAATATCATACTGGTCATCTGTTTATTCGAGCACATAAAAGAAAACTACATATGATAATATCTAATGACCGGAAACGGAAATAATTGATTCTGGTTTTCTATCGCTACAAAGGTTGCATGAAGACGACGTTTTCTGATTTAAAGAGAGGAATTCGTAATTAGTCTCATTCCGCATTACGTGAACATCGTAATTATAAACAAATACGCTACGCCATCGACGCCGCTGATTAAGAGGTAAAATTATTTGTACAATAATTTCGGTGACTTATCTCGCGGTGCGAGGAGCTCGTCGCCTTTGTAACGTGAAACAATAGAGTTCTATGCGTGCCGCCCCACCAACGTTATAATCAACTTTACATGTAAAATATTATTTTTAAATTTTAGAGTCCGACGATCACCTCGCTAAAAAAAAAAAAAAAAACAATTTTTTTACAAGATTAAATTGATCCACGGGGGTCACAATGAAAAAAACAAAACGCTCTATTCGCATTCCCGTTCGATGATTTATCAAAAGATAATTCGAATAATGGCTTAATTAGCGGCAAATAGTTTTACCGGTAAAATTCAGCAAGTTCAAAAAAAAAAAAAAAAAAACGAAGATTTTTAAAGTTATTTTTCGAAAGATCATTTTTATCAGGGCTCTCGACAAGCGTAACTCCAACATATCAGAATGCCGGTGACGAACAGAGAGTAGACCGCCATAATCAAAAATAATTTTTTTTTTATTAATTTCCTAGTACAAATTTAAACGGGTATTAATACACGGGCAAAGTCGTGGGTAACAGCCAGTTATATATTTGGTCCTTTTGAATCTTGTCAAAGGGAAATCCTTTAGATCTCCATATCTTAATTCGTCTGTAAGTTTAAATTAATTACGTCGTTATTAATAACAAAACAGAAATTATTTTACTATTTTCAAAATGTATTTTCTATTTGTTTTTATTTTTTGTACATTGTTTACTGACGAATTCATTAATCAGTTCTAAAGTTATTTTATATATACACATTTTTTCGGAAATTTCTTTATTTTTTAGGCTTTTCACGGCTAACAAATATCTAATTTATTCAGCATAAATTATGGCTTATTATTAACCTAAAATTAATTAGCCTCTTTTTTTCCTCACCGGTACTCAATGTCTCTCGGCTACTACTCGCTTAAACATATTTATAGAATTTTAAATAATATTTAGAAAGACTGATCGGATCGAATCATCCTTCAGGTTATTCACACATCGGGAACATCCGTTTTCGGTTAACGTTTACGATTGCGAAGTGTATTTTCGGCGAGTTGCAATCGTCAAATGCGTTGTTTTAATGGTGACTGGATGGAAAACATCAAATTTAGGTAGCGGCCGGTTGATATAATAAGTATGAATGCGTAATATACCCGAAACATATTTTATTCAGACTGAGTAGTAATTTTCGCTACACTCGAAATCATGTATGGAATGACTTTTCCAACACAAATCGAAGATCCGAATGGCACACTCTTACCCAATGATGAACGGCAAAGAAGTATGCGACGGCCATCGGACCCACGATGAACAAAATTAGACTAAATTCCTCGATGACCCAAAATCCAGACGAAGGTAATTTAAAGTATTTCGTTTATATATGTATATATGTGTGTATATATATATATATATATTTGTCTTATCGCGTATAATACGTCGTGACGACTGTTATTTCGGACTATTTAATTCGATAAATCACATTGCAGGGAAAGAACTGATGAGCAGCTAAATGTAATAGATGGGAGCAATATAGTCTCAAGTAAGCATTAGAATAAAACCAAGAGTTTCGCTAAAGATTAGAGGCTGAAAGACCGGATTTAATTGTCGATCGAATAAACTCCATCCGACATTGGACGGTGTTTTTTAATGTGTGACTAAAGTCGTGAACCGAATTAGGTAGTTGATGCAATAAATTTCTCTAATTAATATCTCATCGTTCGGTCTCATTTAATATTAGGTGAAAATAAGTTCCAGTAAATATTCGATCTGAACTGGGTCTAGGGTGAAACTGCGTTGAGGGAATTCTAATTAGAATACTGCACTGTATATTCGGAGTATATCACGGTCCAATCCGTCCCAGATGAAAAATGCACGATGCGAATGCTGGCAATAGTAGCTGAAAACGAGTGTCGCATATTTTACAAAAAACACATTCGTTTGGTAGCAGACTGCCATAAAATAATGGAGGGCAGCCGTTAGCGTAGTTGAGAACGTATCCAGTGAAGTTCAAAATGTAATTGAATATAGGTAACCCCGATGCTAGCTTTTCCAAATCGATAAGCGATTAATATAAAATTGTCTACACCGTCAATGTGCCCCCCGGTGTGCAGAAAGATACTAAAAGTGATTTTAGACAGCCAAATGTGCCGACCGGAATTCTAAAAATTATAATTAATGAAATAAAAAAACATTAAGATGGTTTGCTGTGTATAGGTGTAAAAAAGCTGTTTCGATTTACGAGTGGAATATCGAACTGGTAAAAAGATACTCGACCGTTCAAAAAAATTCATCTGGAGATAAATGAAGCGGCGAAGATAAGGAAATCCGTTTACGGCGGTTTAACGGTGCAGCAGGCTTCCGCAGAAGGTTTATTCATGTTTGCTTAGATGAAATAATCGTGTCAATATCGCAGCTCTAATGACTAATATCTGCTATCTCGAAATTCGCGACATTAAACCAGCTATCGTCATAATATATTTTCAACAACTGTGTTTGTCCTATATCAGGATTTATTTCTGTTTACTCGAAGCCAGCTGTGCGATTTACGTTCGCGCAAATATTTTCAAAGCATTTTAAAGAGCACCACGATAACAACAGTAGTTGAATTAATCAGCGCAGGCCACTTCGTCTCGTATACTTAAGCGCGCATGTGCACTGCTAATCGCAGTTCGACTTGGATATTAAATTTAAATGCTACCTATTTAAAAAGTTTAATCGGTATTTTTTTTTTTTTTTTTTTTTTTTGAGCTCGGGCAGCACGTGGTACTTATGGTAGATTACTAACTTCTTGCACCGCATTAAGCGTTCAGTGTAATGATGGGTTTTACGTACTTTTTGCGGATCAGTATAGAGAACTAATTCAAAGATCCAGTTCCCAAAGAACTGATTGTTTTCGAAAATCTTTTAGATCTACATGTAAACAAATCTTACTATACTAAGCGATTGTGTAATCGTTTTTATTTTGTCTGTCCGGGCTATATCTTCCGAATCGAATGAGATAAAAGCATGATTTTTGTAATCATTTTTATTTTGTCTGTCCGGGCTATTCGCTCCGGCTCATTCTGTTCATTCGCGTTTCACCGGAAACAGTTCAGACAGAACCAGTTATTTTAAGTTTTGTGAATCAGTTCTTTCAGTTCTTTTTCATGAATCAGTTCTTTCAATCAGTTCGTTCACGAACTACACATCACTAATTCAGTGACTATATGATCATTTGCACGCGTATCATACAGACGCGCGCGTACACATTTGTAGATACATCTATTTGACAAAAAGGTGGTTTTTTATCTTTTATTTGGACTTGTCAGCATTGGTCAATTACCCATCAAACGAATAAAAAAAAAAAAAAAAAGAAGAAAATAGTGAAGTGAGGAAGAAAGATAGCCCGGGAAGGAGAGAGAAAAAGAATGTTTTGGATGAAATAAAGAGGTGGCGAGAAAATAATCAAATGAAAAAAAAATATATAAAAAAACAACATTTGGCTTATCGTACTATAAAAGTGCGAGAAAGGATTAGAGTTCTGGAGGAAAAAAGATTTATAATGAAGACAGTAAGATCAAATTAACTGAACAATATTAGCTTGAGAGCAAAAGAATGAAAGATTTAATGCAGTGAAAAATAAATCAAATTATCGGTTTTTTGAAAAATAACGAATCCTATAAGTGAATTGAAGTCACCTATAACTTAGCATTAGGGCTATTATGGTAACTGTGTTATAAGTCCACGACGCACTAAAAATATAGCAGCAACAGAGGGTATTACGCAAGCGAAGAGCATGGTTACCACCCTATAATTAAGCGAGCTGTTCAAAAATGAATGAAAAAAACACTTAATAAATTCCAAATCTAGATGGGGTTTTTCTCGAAATAACCTCCCTCGGTCTTAATTTTCCCTCCAGTCCTGCCAATTTTTAAATGCGAACACCGTGCTATACTTCTCCAGCTCCTCTTATGACCCCATATAACTGGACCCGAATTTCTTCCCCTTAACGAGATACTTCCGGGAATAGCCAGAAATCGCACAGAGCAAGACCTGCGATACACGGCAGGTGCAGTATAATTACCTCTGGAGTATAAAAATGTCATCATAGGGCGCGTGTGTCATGGGACCGTGCTTTGATCGTAGAGCAACGGATTTCATTCGCTTTCATATGTGGCCGTTTTTTTTTTTTGTTTTTTCGGAAACCACGCAACATTATGGTCAAAACAAATTCTCAGGATGCTACTGTGACCCCAATCGCATGTTCGTACGAAAACCTCTCCTAATCAAAGAAAATAACGGCGTTTTAAACTTGACTTGGCTTTTTTCGAGGCAACGATTCGACCGTTTTCCATTGCGAAATCTGCTGTTTCAGTTCAAGATCATAATAATCCATCCGGGATTTATCAATAGTGGTAATCCTTTTTATTTCGGCGTTTCCTTTCCACCGAACTGTGATTGCAACTCCTGACAAATAGAAACGGGGGACGCTGCATTTGTTCGGCAGTAAGGAGACGCAACATCCATCTGCAAACCGCGCGTTTCATCGCTAAATAATCGCGAGTAAAATTGAAAATACACTACCAATTGAAAGTCGAATGAGACGAGCGAAGAAAAATAATTCTTCGCTCGAATCGCTAGAACTGGTGAATTTTTTAAAACACATTTCACGCATTTTAGTACACATTTTTATTAAAAATTTTTAATCATTTTATTTACTCTAACTTTTTTATTTTTTTTTTTTTATGGGCGAGCCAGCGACATTGAACCAACAACAGGAAAAACTAAGCTGAAGAAGTAAATAGCTAGGCGGTCCGAAATGGACGTAACAAAGGACAGCAGTGCAGGCACCACAGAGGATAAAGGAAGAGTTATAGGGAGTAGGGAGACCTAATGACAAAAGCTGACTGTATAAAAGGGAGCGTTCATTACGAAGAGCAGGACACTCGAAGAAAATGTGATCAGCATAATTGATCCGGAGACAAATTAGGGAGAGAATAGAAGAGCGACGACCGAAAGAAATAGAATGGAACCAAGACAGGAAACGAGGAATCGGCTGAATAAAACGGTAATGCGAATAACGATTAGAAAATAGGGAGGGATAAATAACCCGCCAAAGTCTGGCGTGATTGGAGGTGGATAAGGGAAGGATATCTGAAGAAGGAAAATAGTTGAGGAATGAATCAAGGCGACCAGCAGAACGAGCCAAAGAATCGGCTGCGTCATTTCCATCAATTCCGGAATGACTGGGGACCTATAAAAAATCAATAAGAATAGAGCGGGATGACTGCAGAGTGGAGGTAAGAGAACGAATTGAGAGAATAATACTATCAGAGGAATGTGAAGGAGGAGAGGATAGGTCTTCCGAAATAATAAGGAATTGGGAAAGATCGCTTAAAGAGGAAATAAAATAGATAGCTCGAAGGATGGCGATCGACTCGACAGAAAAGATAGTGCAGAAGGAAGGAAGCCGGAAGGACTCAAAATGCCGAAGCGATGGAGCAGTAAACGCACCACCCACTCCGTCCTCGCTTCCGGAACTTATCAGTAAAGATCAATACATGAGCAGGAAACTCTAACTTACGTTTATTTGCTTTTTAATTTATATTATTTATTAATTTCGTATAGCTTATAAATTAATGAAAAATGGGGAAATTAACTAAAGCCGTTAGAAATTATGAATTTTTATTTAACAGCGAAAAAAAAAATAAAAAAAAAATTACTTGAAATATTTAAAAATAGAATAAAATTTGAGAATACACAAAAACTGAAACATAAAATAAAGGCAAACTGTATTTATTACACTTACGTACAAATAAACTAAAAATATTAAACTACAATTACAAAAAATAGAAAATAATCCACTAATCTTTAATCATAAACTAGAAAAGAAATCGCTGTAATGGGCAGTCGAAAAAAAACACATTCCACATTCCTTGCTCCCAATGGGCAACGGGCCTTATGATTAGAAAAGAAAGAGATAGAGATCAGACCAATAGTTGTGGAGGGAACGAAAAGAGGGGGGGGGGAGAAGACTTTGAGCGCAGGAAAACAACTTACGAAGAGACCACTGATTGTAATTGAACGAACTAAGGAGTCGTCCAACTCGTTCCTAAAATGCCATAGTGGCTACTAGAAGGACGACAGTGAATGGCAAATAATGCCCAGCCTGTGTGTACCTGTGTCTTACGATATGACTACATTAGAACAGAAATGATGCCGCTTACTACTTTTGATGCGGAATCGAGTCTATTTTGAAATTTGATTCGGAGGATTTTCAGTAATTTAAGAAAATACGAAGAAAATAATTCAGTTATTTCGCAAAAATGATCTCGTTAATATGGAGTTGAGTACAGCGTCAATCAAAGTGTCTCAGCGCAAATACATGTTTTCACATGCTCGAATTATAAGAAGAAGAAAAATTTTAAAAATTTAAATCATCTGCCCGTGCAAGAGTATGACGTAATTCCTGACATGTGCATAATTTTGGGACAAATTCGTATTTATTAATTGAAACGTTATCGGTACGGCATTTACAGGTCACTATGTATTTCCCCATCTTACTTTATTCAAAAATAAATAAATAAAACTGTTGTCGAAATTTTTCGTAGCAATAATCGAACGATAGTTTTATCGCCCAGCTATTTATAAATATAATTATGATAAATTAAATGAAAAAATATCATTTGAACCATTCGGGAACAGGAAAGTTAAATCGAAACATCGATAGGATTAACGAATTTTTAAAATTTCGGACGCAGCCAATTTAAGCCAACTGGCTAATAACAATAATCCCAACGTAATTTCTTCGAATGCGTAGAAGATGTTTTTAATTTTTTTTAACTATAATACTTATGCCATGAAGCAGGCAACGGAATTCATTTAATCAAACAATGAAACTAGTAGAATGTACTCCTTCTTATAAAGACGACTTTGGCAGATTTTCAAATCAGTTGATGAAATAAATTTCAGTCAGCAGTAAATCAACTCTAAATTAAAATATTAACTAATTTTTGAAAATCCGTCGATAGCCGCGATGTAAGATAAATTTTGAAGAACAGGCTAAATTTTAAAGATTTGGACCACAACTGCCTATCAGTCGTGACACGTTGCAAAAAATCACTAACACAGCGGAAGAATGAGCGATTAGAGCAGCCGGATAACTTTCATTGCAATAAGCTCGCTCCTTTTCTTCCATCATGACATTGCTGTTCAACTAGCAACTGAGACGCAATATTATTCTATTGTTACACATTTCCGTAAACCTCAAGAATGAGCTTCTTCCGTAGTCTTATACATCGCACTGGCCTTGATCCGCTGCATCATATAAAATATATAAACATTAAATGTTTACTTTCGAAATCGAATAAGACCATTATAAACTTCATAATAAAGCTCTAGAAAATATCACGGAAAAAACCCGCCATATCTTTTTCTTCAAATTCATAACTTATACACAAATATATGAAACATATTCATTACAATCATCTATACACGTATGTACGTATAAAACACGAATTCAAAAACATTATCAAAAAATTATGTTAAAAACCGGATAATTGTGTATTTCTGTTAATCGCTGTAAATAAGGCACGTGAATATTTTATGCAAAAAAACGCCCTTGACAATAGAGCTAGGACATCAACCCGCCCCGTATAATATTTCGCAAAGGTTAATCTATTAACCATTCTACTAATCGGATATTCTGCTTGCGCTATGGGACAATCAGTATTCCTTCGCGAAAAATACGACCTTAAGAGCCTTTTCTGTCCGTTGCAGCAAAAAATGTGAAACACATATTTTTTTTTTTTTTGATTATCCATGCCAGCAAGTTAGCATGGAAATTCTACTTTGCGATTAAATTACTGATTTTTTTTTAATTTTTCATAATCGTTGTTTGTTTGTTTTTTGTAATTAATTCTTAAATACGTATAAGTGTAATAAATGCAGTCTGCCTTTATTTGAAGGGCTTGTGTATTCTCGATTTTTATTTTTAAATGATAAAAATAATCTTTTTATCGATTTAAAAAAATGAAGAGGCTATATGTTTGTCGCACGTATTTATTTTGTTTTTCTTTTTTTATGTTTGTTCGTGCACAACTTGTATTCGCCTGGACCGATTTCGATGATTACTTGTTCATTAAAAAGTTCACATGAGTTCATTGTTGCGTATCGGTAAACGCAGATACTTAACAATCATCAAAAAACGTGAAAAAATACTGGTCTCTTTTAGCAAAGCTTTTAGTACTATAACATTTGAAATATTATCAATATTAAGCATGGAAAGGGCAACTTTGAAAAAAATAATAATAATAATAATAATAATTTTAATAAGACAAAAAATTAAATTACTATCAACATTAACTGCAGAAATGTAGACTCGCACAAAAATAAAACGAATTTGAAACCGCTCTAGCGCCATTTCTCATAACCGACGGAAATATTACATGTGTTAACAATACTACGCATAACTTTTGTCAGCGGTGAGCGATTCGAAACATTCTTAGTTTATTAAAAACTGTATCGGGGTCAGCGGTGATCCCCCGTATTAGTAACGATGAGTATCGATCAGTACTGGCCGAGTAGTCATCAAATAACGAAGGGAGTCTCCTTAGAGATACACTTGCTTTGCTTAATGTAACAGTAATCAAGAAATTATCATATTAGTATATAGCTGAAATATGACTGCCCAACATTTTAAAATTAAATGGACAATAAACGCGAATGACTTAAAGTACTATAACAACGTTAGTTTCCTAAAGAAATGTAGATTTAAGTAAAGGTAATTAACTTGAGAAACCTCCGAAACGAGATTTACAAATTCATTTCTACGACAGAATTTGAATATTACTCCTAAACCAATACCTATAGCTTGAAAACAGCATCAAGTTGTTGGTCTATCTGTATTATCATTAAAAATATTTACACTAAAAATAGCGAAATAAAATAATTAAAAAAAAGAAAGCTCTCGCTTCAAGAATTTAATGAAAATGCTTTAAAAAGTAAAAAATAATTATTCGATAAAAAATAACAGGAGATATTACGACTATTCTTAAACGTCAACATTAACACTTATTAGAATCAGCGCCAAATTTAAATTACAATAATAACTATAAGCCGCATTAATTTTCCTCCTGATGTTTCTAGTTCATCGAAAACTCACGTGACTGTATATACTCATTAAATTGTATCTAAACGTTATTATTGTCATTTAGAGAAATTTGGTGCCGACGTCAAAACATTAGTGTTATTTAAAAATAACTGTAATACCTCTTCTCTTTAAGGTGTCTTTTTATACCGTATATAAAATATCTTCTTTTATCGAGTAATTGCATTTTTTTAAAGTAAATCTTAAAGACGGTACTCTTTTTTTCTTTTTTTAAAAAAAAAAAACAATTTTACTATTATATAAAAATTCTTTAAACTACTAGCAACTTCAATTTATTAATTTATAAGTAAAAAGCAAAACTAGTAAATAATATCAATTAAAGCGACTATAAAATAAAACGATAATATAAGTGTTGAATAACATTAAAGATTTAAACTTTAAAAAAATATTAATAAAGAACACTGTGAAATATGCGTGAAATGTGCTCTTTAAAAAAACCGGTTCAACTAGCATCCGAGTTTGAAACTATTTTTCTCTCGCTCCTTTCGATTGATCACTACTCTATCGGTAGTGTGGTATTTAAATGTAAAATAATTGATTTTCAGAAAGCACACATTACACGTTTCACATTCTCACCGTGGCAGTAATGGTCAGCCTCTAGTCTTAATATCGTTTATCCTAATGAAATTCACTCTGGCCACATCGAAAAACCAAGAACGCAATTTTATCCATTAGGTACGTTCCGATGGACTCAAACTGCATGCAGAGGCGACGATAATCAAGTTGAAGCAGTATCGATATCACAGACATAACCCCGATACCACCGTTAATAAACAGTTCTTGTTATCGGATGAAATATAAATTACGCAGTAGTACAGTACTACCACGAAAGAGATTGCGTGACGGGGGGCTCTTCAAGCATGTTCCAACCGTTTTCAAACAACCAGCATATGCAGTACAATTATTCGACCGTTTATTTTTACCCCCCCCCCCCCCGGAGGGGGATAATTACAATAATGAAAATACATTTATCAGGTGGAAAGTATATCTTTTCCAGACTTCGACCATTACTTAAAGAGCACTAAAAGCAATGATTACATTTCTAACAACTGTTCATTAAAATTTTGCGAAAAGAAAATTCTTCAACCGTAACATAATAGGCGCACTATTATAAAGAGATACTATAATCGTGAACCTCCAGTACACTTTATCAATTGTAGTGATTACGGCATCAACGCTTCTATTAAAAAAAAAAAAAGTTGAAAAAGGAACATTTTCAATTTTTTACGTCGTGTCCTTTAATTCTTTTTCATCTTCGCGATATACGATTTCCCTTTTCAACTGCGGTATACGCTTATTATCTCGAGTGTCCGTACGAAAATCGGAGTACACAAAATTTTCCTAACGAAAAGATACTAAAAACAAAACGCAGTCGTCATCCGAATTTCTGACAAGGTGATGGTTTAGTTATCAGCGGGAATATCTAACGGATCTAAGATTTTCGAATCCGATTTCAATTTATCGAAACTAACAAGTTTAAGAAATCAAGTGGCCACGTAGTATAAGGAGATATGATATTAAATTGCAGAATACAACACAGCGATTTTTGAAAACTGTAAATAAAATGTAAATATTAAAAAGTCAATTTATATAGAAACGAATAATTGCGCCGGACAGTATCAATTTAGAAAACGACATAACAAAATCGCTAAAAACGAAAATTTTTAACTATATCAGAGATTAACCAATCGCAATAATATGCGAATGGTCGATCGATTTTCTAAAATTAACTATCGCACGAACGAGGCAATATTAATAAATCACAAGCAGTGCTTTCATTTGGTAAACGTAGTAATAAGTATGCCAAAAAAAAAAAAAGTAAATATTAATTGCACATTAATTTTACGATATTGTCAACGGCAGAAGAGCTGAAATGTTCTTTCACATCGAAAAAACTTGTTGCGTATCGAGTCGTAGTTTACATTTCGAACGGCACTTACGCATTTAATGCGTATCAGAGTGACCCAGTTTTTCTTCAAAATAAATTTCCCCGATTTTCCAGATTTTTCAGTTTTTTTTTCTTCAAAAACAGTAGGAAAAAATCGCGCACAACTTCCAACTATTTCGCAATATCTTTTTTATCATACCTCGATGCGTAGTCTAATGCCAACGATAAAACACTTAAAATTTTTACTTTTCGTTACAAAATAAATAAAAGTGGTTACACCGTAACATATCTCCCGATTTTTTCGATTACCAATAAAATTCCAGCAAGATGTTTTCCATTACACTTATATAGAGTAAAGGAACATTTACCATTACAGAATTTCACAATCATTTTTAATACAGATCAGGCGTCCTATAAATTACATTTCTACATCTTCTTCGAATTCCCTGACTTTCAACAAAGTTTCATGACTTTTGACTAATGAAATTACCTAACTTTTCCCGATTTTCCAGAAAGTGGCCTTCCTGCGCACCTTTATCCTGTATCCGATAGTTTATTATTCGGCAACATTTCAATCTACCGTTTACCTAGCAAAATTCGAAGGAAATTCATGACAAATGCGCTAAGTAAAATGTAGCGAAAATTATAAAAGTAGTAAAATATTATATATATATATATATATAACTACAGTGTGTTTTGTGTTTTAATTAAGTTAGTTTTAGCCGATGATGGGTTATACCCGAAAACGTTACTAAATAAGGTATTTAATTTTTTTTTACCCTTATATTTGTTTGTTATTATAGTTGGTTTTTATTATACAGTTTTAAAAAACAGGCATGTATTCACCTACATTCAATAATAAACGTTTTTTTTTTCTTTCGAATTTTAACATTTGCAACGCTCCGAGGGTCAAATGTAAAGCGGAAATTTTTTCTTTAAGGCTTCCTTTTTCCTGCAAATGTATTCTATCTTTTTCAACGTCTACAGCTAAAGGGCACATTGAATTATTGATTCGTTTTCCTGTATGATCTACAATATCTCTCTTCCTGTCAACCGAACAACAAAAATACATTAATAATTATAGCCTCCCTGACAGCACTCATATCCGGCCCTAAAACAGAAAATATAATAATAACTACCCAAATCCGATATACAGAAGACAGAAGACCACAGGTGACGTTTATGCGAGTTCCCAATCAGGCGGGGAAGTATCAGCGAATGAACAGGCGAATATTACCAGTCAGCTCCACGAGCTGCTTAGAACAGATATTCACCTTTCTTTTTCAACCATTGACCACATATTGGTAGAATGTGCAACATTCACATCAACACGGGGACGCTCTGCCATATAAAACACTCCTACATATGCTATCAAATAGCTAAACGGCAATAAACTCGATCATCAATTTTCTAAAAATAAACAAAATAGACAAAGTAATATGGCTCGCTATAGTATTAATAGCCGCAGCAGTTAAATACGGCAGGTTGCAGCACAGAAGTACAAAAAATAAATAAAAATAATCGTCTACTGATATTTTTTTTTTCCTTTGGATTGTAGTTATTGTAGTTACCCATTTTTAAAATTTCATAGTTAACGGTTATACACTTGGTGGCGAGTTGCAATTTTAAAGTAATTCTATAATTTCTTTGTACAGTTTTTTTGGTTTTTTTTTTTATACTTTTTGGTGCTCAATCTACTGGCCTAAAGGTTTATATATACATGTATATATATATATTGTCTTAAAAATAATTTTAACTATATTTATACATTAAAATTCAAGTTTATAAGTCAAACCGCGCCCAAGTTTTTATTTTATTTCTTGGCCCAGAGATACATCCATTAGGCCAACTCACCTATATTATCATACACGTTAAAATTAATAGTGTACCTCAAATGACGGAAAACACCTTTTCAAACTAGAAAGAAGAGAAAACTGCCATTTAATTAAATAACAATCGTATTAATACATAGCAAATTGAATAGCGCCACTAATGCCTGATTACCTGCGAAGAGCAAAAAAGGATATACAATAAAGCGGAAATATATTGTCAGCTATTAGTTCAGCCATGAGGGCATGTCTACGATTGTCGAACCGACGGCAATTAAGTATTAAATGGTTGATATCCTCTCTTAAATTATTATTATAGGAGTGATCGGAGCATATCGAGCGAGAAAAATCAACATCGAGAAAGTTGAGTCTCAACCTAGAATGACCATAAATGATTGCCGCAAAAAAGCGCGTTCAGTTGACTGACAATGTGGGAGAGATGGAATAAAACCAGAGAAAAGAAGGTAAGACAGATTGCACGCGGTAGTACGATCTAGAAGCCTTCCACAAATATATGTTAACCAGCCATATCTCTATTCTGTCTCATGGTATAAGTTCGATCAAGTCAGCTGAAGGGATGATATACAAATAACTCCATTAAACGCAGCGTCAACTACGCCACCGTAAAGAAGGTCGCAGTGTTCTCGAAAGCAACATAATTGAAGCATTTCTCTTAAGTTAAAGAAATTTTATTCGATATTTCTGCAATTTTTGGACCATCTTATTACACTGTTTGAATTCATATTTGTATGAAATCCTGAAAAAACACCATTGATAAATTGGAAAGAAAATAAAGCGGTGAAAAAATGAAAATCAATATGAAAGCGTCGATGTACAAGGTGATATCAATGAATCAGTAGAAACGAGCATCCCACTAATTTCTTCCTGTATCAGCTAGTTTATGCTATCGAAGAGTAGAATAATGCTACTCGGGAATCCTAACATTTCGCTTCTCTTTTTTCTTTTTATTTTCTTCTCTAATATATACTTTTTTTTTTTTTTTTTAATAATATGCAGAAAAATAAATAACAAGAAAAATATACGCGATCACTAAATAATTTCAATCTGGATACATTCAATTACTACCGAAGGAGCGTAGATAATTTAAAAATAGTTGATAAATAATTGAACGGTACTAGTAATTATTTAGATTGGAGGAAAAAATTTAAAAACGTTCTGACAATGTTTCCGTCACTCGTAAGCGTAAGCATCTTCACTGCCGCGTTAACCTGGCAATTGTTTTAATCGGTATTACGACGCGCGGTAAATAAAATCGTATTACTTTTCATTACTTTTTTTTTATTTATTTTTTCTCGTATATATATATATATATATACCTTTTCGTAAACAGTAAATTAATTACTTTCTCTTGCATAGGAAACTTCGAACCTGGCCAGCATCCAAATTATACACAACATATATTATTATGCACAATTTAATAGAAGTTTTTTCCGAATAATAAAATGCAAATCAACATCATTACTGCGCGAATGACGTATTTTTATCAAACGCCGTATTATTATCTCAACGCAACAATTTCTCTTCAGAACTAATTTAATACCTCCCCTACTTTAAACACACGAACCCTGCTGTTGTACCGAGGTAGCATAAAACAGGAAATCAATAAATAACTCGGCAAGCTCAACATCTTAAGTGCGTGCCAAACACGTTCTGCATCGCCGAAAAAAAGGAACATTTAGGTACTTTTTTCATTATATAAATCTGACAGCACGGACATTATAAGCAGTCTCGTTTTTGGTATTCTGTTTTTCGTTATTTACACGAAAAATTAATATTAGGGAATTCAAATTTTACACCATGTTTTATTTCCATAATCGTACGTACGTACTTAATACAAAAACAATTCGATCATGCTCCGAATATTAAATAAAACACATCCTAAACTTCAGTCTGCCACAGTGTAGGTCAACTCTATAATATCAATTCTTTAAAAAGAGCCTAAAAGGTGTGTGTCTACACACATTGGTTGTTGTGTGTTTGTGACAGGCAAGAAGAAAATGCACTAAGTAAGGAAGAAAAAAAACATACTATAATTCTAGATAAAAATAAACGGTCGATATATTATTAAAAAACTACGAAAAAAAAAAATAATAATAATAATAAAACAAAACCCTGGACACCGTTGATTACAGTTTACAGTGTTTCGTTTAATTTTTTTTATAATATATCGAATGTTTGTACGCATATAATTTATTTAGTAAACATATATTACACATAATACATGTAAAAATGCTTATGATCAAACATAATTGTGCTAGCGTATTATCTTGCAACTAAACAAAATATGATTACATCACTTTAACCATTAGGGTTGTTTTATATCTGATAGAAACTTTGTCTCAAAACGTGTCATTATTTATTTAAAGAAATTTTGTTCTTCCCGTTACCCTCCATTATTGGATCACTGTGACAACACCGCGTTTGACCATGATCGTGTTACCTTCCGATCACATGCTATCATAGACTTTTTTTTTCTTCTCTTCTTATAAACTATCCTCAAAAAAATTCTGTTGGAAGAAACTTTTGCATCTACTCCATTTTGTCCATTTCACCCGCTTTTTAACCGACTTCAAAAAAGGAGGAGGTATTCAATTCGACTGTATTTTTTTTTTTTTTTTTTTTTTTTTTTATGTGTGTTACCACAGAACTTTCTTCTAGATGAACCGATTTTGATGATTCTTCTTTTATTTGAAAGGTGGCGTTTGTCATGTGGCCCCATTTAAATTTGATCAAGGTCCGACCGATAGTTTTTGAGTTATCCTTAATAATGCGGGAGATTGAAGCTTTTTGGATGCTTTTCATTCACGATTGTTTTCACCGTCGGATTAGATTTTTGACTTAAAATACTATAAATTTGCTAAATTACCATGGAAATGTAGCTTTTGGTGTTTTTACCGTGGAAATAAATGTTTTAATTTAATTGAATAAAAATGCACTAAAAAGTAAAAAATAAAATGCTTTTTTACAAAAAATAAATACCGACTTCAAGGTTTATTATAAAAATTTAAAAATGCACTAAAAAGTAAAAAATAATTACTCCCGATAAAATATATATATCAGAGTGATATAACACTTAAGGTGATATCGTAATTCTTATACAACATTAATTTTTTGGAGTTGGCATCAAATTCATATTAAAAGAATAATTAAAAACTGCATTAAATGTTGATTAAATTGTTCCTAACATGAATTTAATTCCAACTCCAAAAAATTAATGTTGTATAAGAATTACGATATCACCTTAAGTGTTATATCACTCTGATATATATATTTTATCGGGAGTAATTATTTTTTACTTTTTAGTGCATTTTTAAATTTTTATAATAAACCTTGAAGTCGGTATTTATTTTTTGTAAAAAAGCATTTTTTTCATATACATTCCTTGTAATGCTAATCACATTTAATTAGAATGTGTGGCCCCTTCTCTGCTGGGCAATCGTCCTTCTATTCATCAATGTTAAAATTTGATATCCCTACTCCTTATAGTGCTGCTTGTATTCTCTCATTTCATTCTGTTTCGGTTTTTTCTGTCCTTGAACGCATAAGAATATAAATTTATTTCTCTTCCTTCCCATTTCTCGGGCTAATGTCTTTGCTGACAAACCCAATAAAAAAAAAAACAACAAAAAACGACTTTCCAATTTTAAAATTTTTATTAATTACCTATTATATCATACTTTAATAATTTCGGTGCTACTATTTACGTTCTTGCTTGCGGTCTTCTCTGCTGAACAATCATCCTTCTATTCTTTTCTATTAAAAAACTCGGTATTCCTACTGCCCTTTTATCGGTGCTTCTTACATTCTCTCATTTCCTCCCACTTCTGTTATTTCTGCCCTTATATTATTTTTATCCTTCTTGGGCTATTGTCCTCGTTGACAAATCCATTAAAAAAAAAAAAAACAAAAAAACTTTAACGAATTGATTTTATTCAATTTCCACAAAATCCCTTTTTCACCTCCTTTCTTTTTTTCTTTTTTTTTTTTAATATATACATTTAATGTGCCATATACAGCAACTAGACAAGAGGTGAAGAGTTTTATGACAATGAAGGTACGAAATCTGTCGCTTTGAGAAATCCGAAGGGTCAGGAAATTATTCTTTCATTTTCAGCGTGTCAGTTTGTACTGCGATTTTTACAGATTTCTCGATCCGACGGTTTTTAATAACTTCTTTAATACTTCTGGATCTTGACTTTTTTCTTATTTTTTGTTCTATCCTTATATATAAATTGACCATATTCCGTATTTGCTCTAATCGTCATTTTCCCAATTGTTTAATTTTTTCTTACTTCCATTACCTCACGATTTAATCATTATTCGTTACGCTCGCTCAATCTTATTTTATAGAGTTTGTTCTGATCGCACATACTTTGTATGGTTTTCTTTTTTAATATTGATTTTTAGTATGCCCGAAAACGTTTATAAATAGTATTTCTCGTTTACACATTTAAATTTATTATGTTTATATTTTGTCCCAGAACTATGTTTATATTTATCAAAAAGTATGTTAAATGATTCTATATTAAAAAGAAGTTCCAACTAAAGTAAAAATTATTCCAGAAAATAAATAACAACAAACGAAGTAAATTTTATTTGTACTGAAGAAAACTGTCTTCCTTTTCTTTTATTTATTTATTATATTATAGTCCGTGTGCCGTTTGCAACTGCAAGACTATCACGGCACATGTACCATCTGGTTTGTACGAACTTGCCTAGTTAGTTTGTTTTAATAAGTTTGAATGTTCGCTGTAGTTGGATAGGATTATTAGACATCACCGCTTCAACACGGTGTCATTAGATAAGTCAGACACGTTCTTGCGTCAGCAATGTCCAAGTGGTATGACTGACTTCTGATGGAACGGGCTGAAGCAAAAATGACATGCGCTATAGAAGAACAGGCACGTTCAAAGAGGTAATCGTGTGACGCAGAAGTATGTCCGATTCTAAGCCTGCTCAGAATTGAAAATTCCCCGTGTGGAATTTCGAAGAGAGGCCACCACGGCTCTATGTACGATTTGATGGCCCTTAGACACGTTTTACAGTAACGGCCAAAGCTGTCTCCACTTGTTCGAATAATATATATGCAAGAATTTGATTATAGTACTCGAAGGGTCAACATATTTATGTTCATGGGGATGTGGACAGCATTGCTCTAGCAACCAAATCTGCCCACTCATTCTCCAGCATCCCAGCATATGCAGGAGGAACCTACAAGAACACCACCTCACAGCCTAATTGTGTAATTTATCTTTGAACACAGAACACTTTTGTTGGAAGAAGTGAGGAGTAACTTGATTGTCACTAACGAATCCGTAATCACAAGAGTATTTTGAGGTGGTGCAAGAAAACTATCTGTGTCCTTGACTATTCTCTGAAATCAATATTGTTTTCAACACTTTAATAGAACAAAATTGTATAAAAATTCTCATATAAAAATCCTTACAGTGACAAAAAAAAAAAAAAGAACAACAAATAAATAAAACCCCAAAAAATCGGAACTTACAAAATAATATTTTTATAGAACGTTATAAAAGTAATGCAAAACACGCATTTTATTAATCTCACGTTTTTTCTGCATTAGAATTTTGAAAGGGAGACAAAAAAAAAAAACATTCGGCTCTTCTCTTACCTATACTTCTTGGAACGGATTTTTTTTAAACGAGCATACAGCAAGGAAAAAAATTAAACTAATCGATAAGTAAAAGTAATCGACTTACAAATTTAATAATAATAATCATTTAAAATTATTCAATTTCGATAAAATACCCGCATTTACATCTCACTTTCCTCAATATCACAATATTCAGATATTTCCTCGTAATCGCTACCGAAGTTTACAAACATAGAGTTCCGTAATGCGGCGTGCGTGCGATGGAACAGCTAACGTAAACAAATCTGAGGAACATGAGAAAAAAAAAGTTCAAGATTTCGTATTTTGTAGCTGCTTTTTTTAAATAAAAACATACGATATTATTTTAAAAATGTTGTTACTCGCCCCTCGCAATGGCGAATCTCAAATTCACTAATGAAGAAGGTAAAACTTCAACATTCCGCTTTTAAATAAAATGAAATACCATATTTTGACTTTTTATTTCTGTATGCTTAAAATAATCTTCGGGGAAAAGTTAATTTGAACACCCATACGGCACATCTATACCAAATACCTTTGGGAACCACGTCGCTAATCAGTTACACTGATTAATGTGAAAAATCGTATCTTTAAATAGCGAGTAAAATGTTTAAATAAAACAGTGTCCGTCTAATTTTATTAAACTCACTTAAAATAACACGTCAACGGATTTTTCATCGTTTTCCACCCTTAACTGTGTTTTTATCTTCCAGTCGAAAAGGATATTTTTATAAATACAAACAGAAGAAAAAAAAAAGCAGCAAATTCAGTAAGTCTTCCATGTGCAATAAAAATTTATACTGCGTTTAAAATTCGCCACCTAAATTATAATTAAAAATAAATAAAATAAGCGTTTTTCAGATATACGTTAATAGTGAAAAAACACTGGTAGAGAGTTTTTTTTTGACAATTTTAGAGAACATTAGGCGTAAAAAATTTATATTGAAGAAAATTTTATTAATCCAGTTAATACACCTTCTGATATAAATACAAAGAAATGTATTCCATTAAATTAGAAAAAATTACAATTAATAAAATTTCCTCCAATAAAATATTGTTTACGTGTACTCGCTACAAATTCCACTTGTACCAATTTGTCAAGAACTTATCAGAATTTCTAATAATAGACACTTTTAGCTTGTCTATCACGTTCCATATGCATGGGTTATATTACTTTACATCTATTTTAACCTGAAAACGGACTCTGCCCGAAAACGTTTCTTCTATATTTTTCAAAAACTAATTTATCATAAAGTTTGTTAATATTATTTTATATTCCTGTAGCGTTTAATTAACTATTTTACCTTTTACGATAAATGCAAGAGTATTTCATTACGGTATACAAGAGGTTTGTTCAAAAAATAAGGTGCCCTTTACGATAAATGCAAGAGTATTTCATTACGGTATACAAGAGGTTTGTTCAAAAAATAAGGTGACTTTTAAAATTTCGCGGGCATCGTATATTCAATTTGGTTTTTTTTTTTTTTGTTATGTCGTTACACATATCCCCAACATATATTTTGATATTATCCGCTGTTTTCGCATTTTTAATTTGTGTTTGACAGTTATAAAGGTTAGACGTGTTTTAGTGTGCTTGGCGATTTTTTGCTATCGAAAAAAATGGTTCGGAGAATATGTGTGTTAAATTTTGTGTGAAAAATAAAATTAAGTGCTCCAACGCGCTTGAAATGTTAACTGTGGCATTTTGCGAGTCTACTTTGGGGAAAAAAAATGTTTGTAAGTGGTGGAAGCTCTTCTCGGAAGGTCGAGAAGGTGTTAATGATCGCCCTCTGATGAAAACATTGAAGTAGTGAACAAAATTGTTATGGAGAATAGTCGAATCACTCTATTAGGGAAGTTGCCAAAGATGTGTCGGCATATCGGTTGGGGCTCATGCCATGCAAATTTTTTCGGATATTTTGGGCATGAAACGTGTTTCAGCCGAGTTGGATCTGAAAATTGCTAAATTTTGACCAAAAGAATCGTCGCATGAGCATCGATCAGGAACTGTTGAATAACGTCAATGACGACTTAGATTTGCTTAAAAGGGTCATAACTCGTGACGAAACATGGTTATATGATTATGACGTCGAAACCAAAGTCCAATCATCGCAATGGAAGCGGCTAGAAAAGTCAAGACCGAAAAAGCACGTCAAATTCAGTCAAATGTGAAAGTTTTGCTCACTGTTTTTTCGATTACAATGGCGTAGTGCATCATGAGTTCTTTCCAGAATAAGTTATTCGCCGTTTGCGTGAAGCAATACGAAGAAAATGCCCCCTTGCAAAGTTAACGACCGTACATTCTAAAATAAACGATGAAAATCAATACCCACAAAAAAACAGTTTCGTCTCCCGTATTAACCGTCGGTGGTGGTACGTCGGTTTTCGATGTTTATAAAATACATAAATTTAATACTTGTATTTTCAATATTTCGTGGTGTACGAACACCAACAAAATGCATCACATCAAAACAAGCAGCACGAAAAAATTGTCAGCCAAATATGCGCCCCCACCCTTTAATTCATTACTAGAATTACCATTTAACGACCAATAGACTAAAATGTATTGGAAGAAAATTTTTTAAAGAAAACAATCAAGATACTTGAAAGAATAAATATCTGCTTAAAAAGATAACACGTGATATGTAGTATTCAGGAATTTCATAAAGAGAAAAAGATAAAATACACCAACCAGTAACAGTAGATTTAATGGGAGAGCAATCTGAAGATTTAGTAGACGCATAAAAATTGCATTTTTTGGAAAATTTACCGCAGTACCGATCGTTTAAAACATCCAAATAATACAGCATTATAATAAAGCGGTTAAATTTTGTATTTCAAATGTTGCTCATTTTTTCGTAATATCATACAAACATTCTGAAATGAAAATCAAAGTTCTTTTATCTAATACAAATAGTTACAGATTAACCGACGGGATATACTTATTTACATTGCCGGAAGACGTATATAGTTTCGACAACTGTTTGCTCAGATAATGACATTTCAAACTCACAATAAGAAATAATAAAATCAGCAAATATCAATACCATAGACATTTTTAATACAACAACGAGAACAAGTGATCTAATAATGTGGTCTAACATGGCGCAAAAAAATTAACAAAAACATGAAAATTCGCGAAATAATTACAACCGATGAAATCGAAAATTTAAAACTCCGTTATAAGCCGACTTTTTATCCGAAAAACAATACGAGCTCACAATTTCAGGGGATGCCACCTAATAATAACGCCCTACTCTGCATATAAAGGACGACACTGCCAACATTTTTCGAAGACGAGCTCGCTAAAAATATAGATGACTAATAATTTTTAGAATTCCGTACATATACAACGTACGGAATCCTATTAGGATAGTTCAGAAACGTCAACAATATTAAATAAAGTATGCAGTAACTCAGGACTATAACCTGGACATTGCGCTATACGTACACAATTGAAACGCTTCTTAAGACAATATATACAGTAAATAACAAAAATATTCGGACACTAGGTAATTTTTTCATTTTTTGATTAAAAAGTTGTATTTATGTAAACTGTTTGAAAAAAAAAAAAAAAAACAAAAAAACTATAAGGGTATGTTAAAACAGATCGTTAGGTAATAAAGACAGTAAAAAGTTTCAATGCACGATAATAATAACAAGCGGAAATTTGAAAAAAAATAAAAATAGTACAATATTTAAAATGTAACAAAAATATTCAATTCAAAAATTCAATTTTAAAATCAACTTTAATATTTTATTGATAGGGTACCCCTTCTGTTGAATAACAACACTCATCCTCCTGGGCATAATTTTGCATTTTTTTTTTTCACATTTAATAACATCGAAATTTTACGAACAGAAAATTTTTTTTACAATGATTACAAATCACCAATGGCTTTGCTTAAAAAACGAGTTTGTGCCTTCACGAGGCATTTTTTTTTTTTCCCGATAAATTTGAAACCGAACTTAACACGAATGTAAAATGCCAAATGTCGATCAGACGTTCATTGAACAGGTTGCCTTTGGCATGAAATGACTCACCTCCGGTGACCCCGCATCGTTGTCTCATGGAAAAACCCAAATACTACTCAACGTACGTACGCGTCCAAATATTTTTATTGCCGCTTAAAAACGTATCACGCTACGTTATTAATTTTTGTAGTTGTATTATTGATGGATTTTTTTTTTCTCACTGCATTTATTATCTTATGCTTTGTTTTAACATACTCTTACATTTTTTTTTCAAAAAGTTTGCATAAATATAACTTTTTAATCAAAGAATGAAGTTAAGAGACCTTACATAACCGACGTTAGTTCACTTTTTTTTTTTTTTTCTCGTTCGTATAACATTACTGCCATCAGTTCATTTACGTATTGCTTATAGTTCATCGACAATGTATCGATTTTTCTTAGTAAATATAATATTAATAGTGGTTTGGTTTGTGGCTTGTTTATTTTTCTTTTTAATTTAATTTTGGTTTAGTACGTTTGGTACTAGGTTTTATATTTTATTTTTTTCTTTACAATGAGTATGTTTTGTTAAGTTTAGGTTGTGGTTTGTTGTTTTTTTCTCTTTAATTTAGTTTTAGTTTAATAGGTTTGGTGTTTTGGGTTTTACTGGCTATCACTTTCATTTAAAAAAAAAAAAATTACTGGCTGTTATATGCTACTGTCTTCTTTTCGACTATTGTTATATTCCTTTAATTTACATTCCGTTTGTCCAGGCCGCTGCATTAAGGTGTGTACATTTTTCCATTTGTAAATCATTTTTTTTAAATTTATAATTTATTTCGTTTTAATTTTCTTATTTTATTCAACAATTTTTTTTTTTTTTTTTTTTAAGTTTTGTAATACGGTCTATGAAATTACGCTGCGTGTACGTTGTGCGAGCTTTTTTTCCCTGAAAGTTATCGCTACACGGAAGAAGAAATCATTAATTTTTACACTAAACATGGACTAATTCAAAATTGAACTGATTCAAAATGTGGAAAACAGCATTAAACGAACAAAGTGAAATCTAAATAACCACAAGAGATACGAATGAAGAAGACGATATTTTAAAATTAACGATAATATAATGTAAGAAAAATTGTTAAAAAACACATACCTTAATACGCAAGATAAGTTTAAAAAAAATTATAAAAATGAGAATCAAAAAATAGGGTAGAGCGAAGTAACCAACGATCGTATCGAAAATAGCGCGAAAGGTGAAATACCGGAAAGAGAATATTTTAGCAACGGACATATTGAAAATGACACGAAAAAAGCAAAATACCGGTAAATTTTACAAGATGTACACCAGTTCATTCTGCCCCTTTACAGTTCACATTGATACGTTCGTCGTCGCTACCTATTAGTTCGTATCGATTTATTTCATATTTTATTAAAAATTAAATAAAAATATTCTTTTTAATTATATTTTGATTTACTGGCTGCCACTTTACACTATTAGTCTGGTTTGGCGGCTTGTTTATTTTCTTTTTGATTATATTTTTATTTACTGGCTGCCACATTCTACTGTTCTCGTCCGACTGCTTTTATATTCTCTCATTTGAATTTATTTCACCGTTGGTACAATGTATAACAGCTTATACCACATCGTCGAATTTTACTTTTCGCAGCGAGTACCACATCTCCAGCTCATCCGCACATTTTTTAACACCAATGCCGAAATGTACCCCGCTTTTTAAGGTATGTTAATTTACTATATTTAATATCCCACCCTTTTTTAAAACTGATACATTTCACGAATTCATTCTATATTAATTTAACATTTTTTTTAATAGTTTCTTTTTACGTTACTTCACTTTTTTCTACATCATTTACGATTTGTTCGTTATTTTTAAAATATTCTCTTTACGGTATTTTGCTTTTCCCGCGACATTTTAAATATGTCCGTTACTAACCTATTCTCTTTGTGGTATTTCACTTTTCGCGCCATCTCTCGTATGATCGTTACGTTACTTCGCTTTTTTCACGTAATATTCATTTTCAGTGGTAATTTTAGTTCGCTCATTTTCGTTGTTATTCATAACTTGTGTCAGTTCACACACTATGAATAACAGCGAAAATGAACGAACTAAAATTACGACCAAAAATGAACTCAAACCAAACCCATGTCAAGTTTAAATAATAGTATTGGTAAACTGTTATATTGAGGGCACCAGTTCGTTTTGCGCTGTTATAGTTCATATACGTCGTCACTACCTTTTAGTTCATTTCAACTTATTATTTCATATTTCATTGCAAATTAAAGAAAAATATTAATTTATTTCAAAATAATTCAAATTAATTGTTTTTCATTTACTTTTATTTACTAGCTGCTACTTCCTACTACTCTCGTCTGACTGTTGGTTTGGTTTGGTGGCTTGTTTATTTTCTTTTTAATTATATTTCTATTTACTGGCTGCCACTTTCTACTGTTCTCGTCTGACTGTTTTCATATTCTCTCATTTGCATTTCAATAGCCTGGTTTATCGTCGAATTCTTTAACACCGCCGCTGAGATGTATCCAGAGCCTATTAAGGTATGTAATTTTATATATTAAGGTATATATCGCCTTTTTTACAATTACTACGATATTCATTCTATATTATTTTACACGACTTATTTTTAATATTTCCTTTTTACGACTTTTGTTTTTACATCACTATTTACGGTGTATGTTGGTTACTTTTAAAATATTCCCTCCTCTCTTTAAAGTATTTCGCTTTTTCCGCACCATTTTAAATATGTCCGTTACTAACTGATTATTTTTCCGGCAAGTTTCACTTTTCGCGCTATTTTTCGTAGTTACGTTACTTCGCCGTGATGATGATTTTTGGTCGTAATTTCAGTTCGTTCATTTTCGCTGTTATTCATGATGTGTGTTAGTTCACACACCATGAATAACAGCGAAAATGAACGAACTAAAATTACGACCAAAAATGAACTGGTGCTCTGAATATAACAGCTTACCCATACTATAAGCTATTAAAAGAAACAAATTAGCTAAATACAGAAGAGACAGATTTAAAAACGTGGAAAATAGCATAGATCGAAAAAATAAATTTATTAATTTCCATAAATCTACACTTTATCTCGTGATATTATTCACAAAAAAAACAAAAAACTTACTATTAGTAATAACTATTATTTTCATCGCAAATTAAAACAATTAGTCAAAAGAAAAAAACAGCGACGCAGAAAATCAGTAAAGATTAATAATAATGATATTTTTATTCATACCTGTTTACTAGAAATAATTATTTGAAATAATACATTTACCAAATATCGAATAAACAAAAGCGATAAACAGAAATGTATATTTATCCATAGAAATTTTACCGGGAAAAGCTCATCTTCAACTGGAAAAATAACAACAACAGGAACACAGAACGAGCATATATGTCGCGAACAAATTCTAAAAATTTAAAACCCCTAGCCACACGAAGAACATCATTGGCGCCCGAAATATCTCCAACGACTCACTACCAGAGATTCTAGAGTTCTTGTCAGACCGGAGAATAAGAGTAATTAATTTCCCGAGCAAACGGTTAACACACTGATACCGCGCTATGGGACCTCTTAGCCATCTGCATTGATTTCTCTCCGATGAAATATAACAAAACCCCGGTGGTACATCGATATGGCGCAAATAGCTACATTTCAGAAATATGCCGGGTATGTGTAACATTCTACACGGAAGCAGTGAAAGCCCACTACTGCCTGTTTATTTGAGGCATGTGATATATCAGAAACAGTGAGATTCAATGTCAGCTTCTGCTCAGTTAGCAATGTTTTCTCCCATGCCTGAAAACGCTTTTGCAACACCGTGTGTTTCGGCGTGTTCTTGGCCAAATGCTCGACAGCATGTAAGGTGCATTGGGTCTCCTGCCAGACTTTTCTAAGATCCATTAAAGCCACAAATGAACCGTAGTGGTCCGGGGGGAAACATGTTTCGTGTAGAGTTTTGTGCTCTGAGTCGCTGCGAACAATAGCACTGTCCACGACTTTATGTTAAGCTCGAGCTTCGCCCCCTACAATTTGCCCATTCTGTCTACAAAACATTGATCCTACTGTCTCCCACATACTATGTACATACCCAGATCACCGACAGCATTGATAATATCACTGGGGCATCCTTACTAATTAATCGATAGCAACGGCATCTGTCCTTAGTTTATTTAAGTAACCAAATTAATTAATCATTTCTAAATACTGACCGCACATCCCCGTGAATAGCCTCGGTAGCTAAAAACAGCAGGTTGGGTGGTATGCTAGATTAATATATATATAAAAAAAACAAACATAGAATCGAAATATGTGTCGCCAATAAAACACAAAATCATATCGAAAGTTTTAACCAACTATGCAAATATTTACACGGAAAAAATTGTAAGAAAAAAAGTTCTTCGTCATATTTATAAACAACAAAAAAAAACAAAAAAAAACAAAGATGTGGTAAACCGGAAAAATACGTAAAGGACGCTATATAAAAACATTTTAATAGTGTTTTTATATAGCGTCCTTTACGTATTTCGCCGGCTTTTTATATCTCGACTTCCTTGTTTTTCTTCGTTTGCATAAATATAATGAATAATCGTTTTTTTTTAAATTTTTGTCTATTTAAAAATTTTCAGTACGATTTTACTTTTTATTCATAATTCCATGTTAGTGTTTTAATTTATTAGAATTTGTTCGCAATATATATTCTCGGTTCAGTGTTCCTATTACAATTTTTATTTTCCTAGCATATGAGCTTAGCCTGAACACATTTCTGAGAACCAATATATTTTCATTCATCGCTTGTGTTTGTTCCCTGTGTGATAAATATATTATTTCAAATAAAAAAGATTAATCCGCTTTAAACTCCTAATTTTCGTATACAATTATTGCCATCCTCATCCTTGTGGCGCATAAAACACACAAAATATGCCATATTTGTCAGGACACAGTTTTGGAAATGTATTATTAATTAATTAATTAATAGGACTTTTGAAGTGGGAAAGTGCTACTACTCTGTCATACGAACCTCCCTTCTAATTTTGCAAACTGGAACATTTGGTGTGCACGCACACAGAAATACTTCGGAAATAGAATAACAAAATGCTTACTAAGCAAAGAGTTAAATGACAAACAAGCAATCTTACTACTGTTAATAATATAAACCTTTTAATTCTCAGTCAGCATAAAGTAAATCGGTCACAGTACCACCGAGAGGAGAACTACTCGTGTCGTCCTATTCGGCCACAGTTCTACTTGGGTGCAATTCATTTTCTACACATAAAAGTATTAAAAAAATAATGCCAATTCAGCATAATTCGCGAGACTAGAACTGCAAACATTCAGATAGAATCGGCGCAAACGATGCTTTGTTTTTCTTTTTCTCTTTTTTTTCTAACTCGGACAAGAAAACGTTTATTTCTCCATTTCTTTTACCAGTTTACACTTTCGGTTTTTACATTTCTAATTTCTGGAAAAATTTGTAAAACGGATATCTTTTGTTTTTATTCGTACCAGTAATTAATAATGTCTTAGTAGTTTGGCTTATACGATATACTTTTGAAAATGTTTTGTCTTCTAGGTAACGATACTTGTCTTTCACACAAGAATGCGAGTTTTTCCCTGTAGCGGCGGATGATTTTCGTTTGTTCTTAGTCTTCCGTAAATTTCCAACCAGATACTTTCAATACGAAAAAAAAAAAAAAGAAAATGGTCATTACCTAATTTGTAACCTAGGAAATTCTTTTTTAAGACACGGAAAATAATAAGAGTCAGTACAAAAATCAGCAATAATATTTAACAACAAAAGTTTCACTGGGTATTTTACAAACATTTATCTATCAGTCCATACTAGCCAGTAATAAATATTAATAAAAAATTACCAACTATAGTTAGGAATAACTCTGCAGAGTAAAATAAAAGTACAGATTAAAAACATAAAACTGTAAAACGTTTGTAATTGAAAAAATTTATTAATGAAAACAATATTTGAACAAAGTAGAAAAATTATCAAAAATATTTACAGATAGTCTACAAACAGTTATTTATTTATTTACGCTAGTAATAAGTATTAATAAAAAGTTTCAAATCTAAGTTCGTAAAAACTAAAAAAAAAAAGAACAAAATAAAGTAAAAATGTGAATATATAAAGTAGTTATATTGTCTTGCAATTTTATAATATACTAGCTGAAACACTCGACTTTGTCCCGGTAAGAAATATTTAAATACTATATATATATATATTATAATAATAACGATAGTAATTATTTTTAAAAATAAATAAATAATAATCGTTATTTTATTAATTCAAAAAATTAAAATAAAATAAAAAACTAAATAAGTTAATGCTTTGTTGTTGAAAAATCATATATTTTCAGATATGTGTATCTGTATATTTTTTTTTATGAAATATCGAATTTTTTTACGAAACTAGTTATTTTGCAAATGGAACATAGCCTGTAACTATCTATAGTAGAGTAGCTTTCAAAGGCGAACGAATTTTTAAAATCGGTTCAGTAGTTTTTGTGTGAAATCTCAGAAAAACAAACTCTTCTTTACATACAACATATGGGGAGGGGGGGGGGGTCTGGGTGTATACACAACGCACACATATAATACGTATACACATAATACATATACATATATGCAGCCATAAAACTGATTATAATGCAGAGCAAACAAAAAAAAAAAAAATGAGTATTCGCTTAACAGCAGTTTTTATCAATCTTGTTTTTATATCTTGATGTGCAGAAAATGAACCGTGCCCAAATAAGACTGACACGAAATACTCATGGGGTAGCTAATGAACACAACTATCGGACACATAACAGCTGCAATGTTTTTAATCAAAAAAAATGCAAATTAACTAACAACAAATACGTGCCAAACTGTAGACAACTACTGAACGTTAACAGTAGAAATGGCACCTCAACATTTAAAGGAAGAAGAAAAAATCAATTTATCACGAATCTAAAAAATGTTATTACACATTACATTGTAAGCATAACTCATAATTGCACAATATTAAAACAAATCTTTTATTCGCGGACTAAAGTTCAGGTTAAACAACAGATTTTTTATATATACATATATATATATTTTTAATTATTGAATTTATCCTTTCTACTCTGTGTCTCAGGAAGAAAATTACGCGCCGATATATCAATAATGAAAATTCGAGTATTAAGGATAAGTGAAGTTTTAATTTTTTCCAGTCACTTTCTAAGGTGATTTACACGATGTAAAGTTCTTATTTAAAATTACAATTTATATTTTCATTCCGAAATTGAAAAATGCATGTTTTTTCCGGTTCAATATTATCTTTCTCATAAAGATGTAACAGTTTTCTTCTTCAAGTATTTTTAATGGCTTCCAATCATGTCACATTTAACCTAACAAGAAGAAGAATACTGGACCGAATTCTGTTTCGCATGTGATGACGTTTTTAACGCATACTTTTATAAAGAAATTTAGTTACATTTTTTTTTTTTACGAGAAGCTGAATTCTGAAATTTATATTGCGAAAAAAATCATTCTATCCACGCGTACATATAAAATGAACGATGAAGTAAACGATATTAAATCATGTCAATTCACAAAAAAAAAAATTAATTGCTGGTATCTAACATTAATTTTTTAAAGATTCAATAATGTTAATTATCTTTTATCGATAATGCTACAATTATGGCAAGAAGGAAACGGTTTTTATTCCAAGTATTAGAAAAAAGATCGAAAAAAGCACAATTTACTTACACAATGTTCATCCAACCAAGTTTGTTGTTCAAATCAATGTTAACAAGTAGAACAAGAAATGGTTTGAATTTCTTTCGTCTTATTCGAACAATTAAATGCGTCTCGATAATTCTCGTTAACACAAATTTAGCAAAAACGCGACCCCAGCGGCATCTAGAGATCAGAGTTACTAATTTATAATACTTGAACTCCTACTCAAAAATATTACATAACACAGAGTGTGCGAGTGTGGTCGTTCCACTTTCCAATGTGCGTTGAAAAATCAGAGAATTTGTAGAATTTTCTCTCTTATTCTTGACATCTATTTATTTCATTGCTAATGAACGGGACCGTAAGCTTTGAGATCATTTATTAATTGTCTGCGTATTTGCCATTTCGTAAAAAGCAACCGCGCTCAGTGAATATAGCGGAGATATAAAACAACGGTTGATACGTGTAAGCTCGATAAAGTTTATAGTCCAACTAGAACTACATTATTAGATACCATCGTAAAATAGCGTCGCATCAAAAAAGGGCCATAATGATTGTTAAATTCGGTTCAAATAAAAAATCTCTATCACAGGCATGCAAACGTTCACACGTAAACATTGAAATATCCCAGAATAAAAGTAATTAGAGCGTTTATGTTTGAGATCATCATTCATTTTGCCGCTTGCAGCGACAAAATAACCGCGATACATTTCTAAATTTTCTAAATACATCTTGTTTTTTCGATATATCGTTCAGTCCATCAAGATACTCGAAAAAAATACCGAAACGATACTTATTCGAAGAAACATTTCGAAAATAACTTTTAAAATTCATCGAAACACTTGCACGAGGAAGAGGGCCAACAAGAAGCTGATCTGATAAAAGCGGAATACATATAGTATATGTTATACAACTGACGCGATACAGTAGTAATATGAATAGAATAATATATGATCTTAAGAAATGACGGTACTTTTAAGAAGCTGTTTATATGTATAGTCAAGTTTTGACGCCTACAGTAAAACCCTCAGACTTGCCACTCCCCGTGGATACATAATTCTGTTTATTAATAGAATTATTATTCATTTCTTACTTATTTATTTATTATTATTATTATTATTATTATTATTTCGTTAATTAATCGATTTTTTTAAACTTATTATTAACTGAAAATGGTGTAAAAATATTTCAATGTAGGTCGTCGCCCTAGAAAAAAGCAACTCCTATAAAAATATATGTAAATCTTGTGTATAAATACATATATACATACATATGTATATATATATATATATATATATATATATATATATATATATATATGTATGATGTATGCGTGTATGTATGTAAGTATGTAAAATACAAAACCAATTTTAAAGTTTACATAAATATAGTTAATATGGATCACACCGCCGCGGTTGGGTCAATCGGAATTCCTCGTAGGCAAGTGCCCACGATGATATTTCTGAATGATGATAGCGGGAAGAAAACACGACAATCGAATTTATCTAATTTAATTTATGCGAAATGTACAAATACGAATTCACTTTCTTGGCGATCCGGTCGCCTATACGCTGCTGGATCGTGAATTATTTCGGACATCCTGACACTGAGTAAAATTGGGAATGCTCCTCTCCTCTTTGGCGGCTTGATGAGCACTACCTCTCCTCATCTTGCACGTTTTTTTTAAATTTGGTTTCTCCGTCGTATGTCTCAATTCGGTTCATTCGCCGACCGATCATTGCGCACATCTTTTGAGAGCGACAACAGATCTCGGTGCGTCAACCCCTAGCCAGTAACTAGTCTCACATGCTCACGCACACTCTCAATGCGGTCTAATTTTATTTGCAGATTTTTTTATTGTTTACTTTTATTCAAATATATATATATAAACTCGGCCATTTTGGCCTCGCAAGGGGCCATGCCCCTTGACCCCTCTTGGTTACATTTCTATCTCTTTCTCTTCTATACTTTGTATAAAATGACCAAAATTTACAACGTAATTCTAAATCGGTCCAGATGAATATAATAACATAATCACAGAAATCCTATAAAATATAACAAACGCTACATAAAATTGGGACAATTTGCGTTACATAAAATATGGGGCCTTTTTTCCTAATAGGGGGTAGCCTAAGAATTACGTTGTAATTAATATATGATATATATATATATACACACTACGGTACTACCCTACGTTGCTCAGATAAGAATATGATCCATAGAAAACACTTTCGATATACATGTTTTATTTATTTCATTTTTTATTCATCTCATATTCAAGGGTAATAAGTAAAATTAATGTTCTTAATTAATAATAGATAAAAATTAAATGTGTTATAAATGAGCTAAAAAAGGTTGATTCTTAAATAGTATTGTTATTTTAAACTATAGTAATGAATTTAAATTTAATGTAGTGCATTTTGGTGAACAATATTTTTTTGTCAATCCGTCAGTATGAATAGACCACCCACACTTGAGCGTGCAACGTAAGGAGAAACATGGATTTTCTAAGTCCAGGTCACAAATGGGCATTGTCTGTCCTGGAGATTTGATTGTCATTGCGAATGCCAAACGAATCGAAAATTGAAGCTGTTTAAATAGGATTGTAGTCTCCGACGGTATCATTGAGATACGTGGCAACAGAACGATTTCTCCCTTAAACGTTTAAAGTGGTTGCTTCAATAACATTTCCGGTGATCCGTTTGATGATCAAACGTGTGCCTGCCGTTGCATAATTTGGCTGGGTTTAAATTACGAAACAGAATTATCGGCGAACCATTATTCAATCGAAGACTGTGCGGTGACAATCTCGGTATATCTAGTGAATTCGAAAATTCTGTTGGACAATTTACTGCTTCGTTTTCATCTAGGACAGTGTCGAATGATTTGAAAGACATCAGCTGGCCTGGCAAGAACTGATGTATTTGAAAGTAAATTTCGTCAACATCAACATTTTTTGCTGCCAAAATAGCACGTTCACTGAGCCAATTAAGGTTCAAGTAATTATTCAGTATTGCCGAGAAGACAGTCTCAATTAATTCGTGTTTTGAATTAACGATAGTGCAGAAATTGTCTGGAAATTTGATACATTGTTACCGTCGTCGTTTGTAATTGTATTCGCATGTTGATGGTCAATCGAAAAACTGTCACGAAGCTTCGACATAAAAACGATCGGATTGTTTTTAAAAACATACGTTAATCTCATCCGCATACGTAGAGCGTAGAATGACTGCAATGTATATCGGAAATCAGATAGTAAATCAGACAGGACCGCCGAATATAGTTTGTCATTGCCGTTTAAATCTTGCATAGTTCTATGCAATGCTTCGAGTGAATGTTTATGAGCCATAATAGTGCATTCATCCCAGATAATAATGATCGAACTCGTTTACACATTGCGTTTGGTTCGTTATGCACAACTAAAAAATGAATTACGACCCATTTTTCATATAAAAAATCCCTTAAAATCGCATTAAAAAACATAGACTAATCGGGTCAGAAACTATCCTATCTTTCAGGCTGGAATCCCAACCATACACATCCACAAAATTTCATTGAAATCGGTTGGGCGGTTTCGGAGATCAGCGCAAACGAACATCGTGACACGTGCTTTTTATATATTGAGAAGACATGTATCTTTTTTACTATTACACGTCGTCGGAATATAATATGCAGATTACAACGTAGACACGAAGTCAGTACTTCTCAATCAGTTGTTACTGATGCACTCTAAAGAAGGTGGGGTTTAATTTTCCGTAGAATTATTGCCGATGGACTTTATATTGCAAAAATGAACATAGCGATAATTAGGAACCAAAACAGTAAGACAAATTCAGAAGAACTGGCAAAATTTCTGGAACTTTTAAAGTCCCGACTCCTAAACCGTCCAACAACAGAAATTTCACTAATATCGCGAAATGAAATAAAAACCAATTTTAACATATTTTTTAACACTCCATTAAACCCGCGTCTGCTTCAACTAAAATTGATAACGATACTCGCCGAGGAAGATAATCTATATAAGATATATAATATTTAAAGCCTGCGTTAAATTACCGTAATAGCAATTACACTGTCTTCGTTAACTTTTTTTTTCTTCTAATTTTATAATAATTTTTCGCGATGTAGTGGCCCCTTCGTTTAAATATAACTATGCTGTGATAACGCGGGAGAATAATTTAGCAAACACATCTCCTACATAATACTCCGTGCATAAAAGTACTAGCAATTTTCTTCTTTTTTTTTAAGTATTTACGCGGGAAAATGTAACTTTTTCTGAGATCTTTGTTCTAATTAAAAGCTCGAAAAATACGTCCACACGACATAGTCGACTTTGTTCATCAGCAGCAGCGCTAAAACGTTTTCGTACGATAAAAAATCAAATAAAAGCGATAAAAACCGGCTGAGTACACAACGGAAATGCGATTGGAAACATATTTAATAATCTCCCGTCTCAAATGAAAATCGTGAAATAAACGTATACAACTATAACTTACCCAAATCAAAAAAGATTAAACGAGATTAAACGAGATTAAATGAGATTAAATAAGACATTTTGTTGTTAAATCTTTTTTACCGGAAACGCTACCTATTTTTGAGTATCACCACAAAAGAATCTTTTTATCTTTCTGCGTTGATATTGCTCAAGCGATTTCGTTTTATCAACACGTTGCGATTCAGCAGATAGCGGCGTCGAAAACCGGCTGAATGAAACGTATACTTATTGTTAGTGCAATCAACCATAACAAAAATATTTCATTGACATATTCGTATTCGCTACAATTGTTACTACGATCTTTTAAACTTGGTGTAAGGCCTAGTTAAAATATTTTCGAGTGCAGTGTATCGCACCGGAATTCCGGTAGCAGAATGTACGACTGAGTCATAACAAATGCCAGGCGACACACGTGGCGCAGTTACCAGTAAGGGGGGACCTTTGCCAACCGTTCTTCTTCCCGTATACATATACTTGATAGACTAACGATGATAGTTGAAAGCATGGATCTAAGTTTTCCTATTAGCGCACTAACAGTAATTTGCGACTAACGATGATCTTTATTAACGATTAGTAATTTTTAACCCGTGACCTATCTAAGCTAATCGACCGACATTCTGCGAGCCATCATCACATTCCGATTAATAGTTTGACGGTCAATTTGTTGTCGAATGAATCGCGTTCACTCATGAAACTCTCTACTCCATTGCACGCCTGCTTCTATCAAGCGGCCATTTCTTATTTATCCGGCAAAAGTTCAATTAACTCAAAATGGACAACCAAGAAAAGCTGTCAAACACATCCGCTCAAATACGCAAAATCCAGTTTTCAAATTTAGTTTAAATAACCGGCCGCCTTTCAAATTCCAATTGTTCAACAAGCATTAATATTCTACATACTGCGATCAGCAGCAAACCAGACCGTTTGTAAACGTTAAATATAACATACTTCCGCATGTAACTGATATACAAGCCGCTATCTCTTAATCTAACTTCGGTACTCGGATTATTTGACATGTAAAACTCGTTACTTATCTAACACTATCGTAAAACATGAAAAAATTTAACATGCAGTGAGTTTTTTTTACAGGTTATTTCCTCGCTCGTGCCGCATATTTTTCTTTCATTTTCTCATCAATAATTTTATGTTCGCTTTTTTCCCTCCAATTTCAGTAAATTTATTGCTCGTCGATAAAAATGTATTAGTACCCTATTTATATTATAGTACTTGGGCGACGGAGCTTTGCTATTTTTTTTTGTAACTTTTTAACTTTATTTTAATCCTATACATATTCACAAAACATAAAATATTTTAAAACTAATTTATGAACACATTTATGACATTAAAAGCCTCTTTCCATACAACTTTGCTTTTCAATAGTGAACGCAACAAAAATTTTATTGCTTTGCCCTACCAGTATTGAAGCCACCGGCCCCGCACACAAAGCCACTACCAGAGCTGGTAATCGACGACGTTCGAAATTCAAAAAATAATACTAAAGGCAGAACAAATTATCTATTAGATCGTCGTCGAAAGATCGCACCCACCAACCCTGATTCGTATCATACTGAAAACATTAAAATTCATTTAAAACTCGCGAAACCGAATTTTGCCATGGATTAGACGTTGCCAGGTCGATTTATTGGCTCAAAATACCCCTAGTGTGCAAATTTCATTCAAATCGTTAGAGCCGTTTCCGAGATACGCGAAATACATATATATACACAAGAATTGCTCGTTTAAAGATACTAGATAGATTAGATTTTTGACACATTTCTTATTTACAACTTAAAATTTCAATTTCATTCTATTTTTGTTAAAGGAAAAAAAGCAAAACATTCGTCTCTTTCCATAAATGAGCGGAAATATAGTTAAAACTGGATGATAAAAAAACCTGTTTTAATTCTTAGGAAAAAACTTAAATACAACCAAAACTACAGATGTGTGTATGATGAAAAACGTGGGAACGAATAATTAATAATAATAATAATAATGATAATAATAATTAGAATACTAAAAGAAACCATCTTTATTTCGTAATGATAGTATTTATTAAAAGAGCTAAATCCAATTTTTGTAACTTTTGGATCAATAGATTTTTTCTTAGAAGTATCCCATCGTACCGGGGCAGGGAGACTCGGCGGATTTATGGAAGAGAAATTTTTATATCACAACGATGATTTGTTTCGTATGAACACGCTTTTATTATTTGGCAGTCCCCCTCCTTGAGCATTGTCAAATTATCGTTATTAACGACAATAGTTTCATAATTTAGATGTGCTCAAAGTAATTTTAGAAGAAAGCAACTTGATAATTAAAAAGAACTATCATCGATAATAAGTTAGCCTTCGGGGCTGATGGAAGGAAAAATAATTTACGCGATGAGCAAATGTAAACGCAGAAAATCGTATTCGACTAATCCGGTTTATGAGATGAGATAATTAGTTTTTCTTTTTTTAATTTTTCAAACCTTTAGGGGGGGGGGGGGCATTCTCATTTCGCTGAGTTGTTCTGGCAAATTCGAATCTGTGACATTCGCGCGTGCGCGTTTCAAACCGAAAAGAACTAAAGTATTCAGAGTAAAACACGGGGAATGAAGACCAGAGAAACGGTTTAATAAGAGAAGCCAAGTCCAAAACAGGATTGAAATTTACCTGGTGCAATGAGGAATGCAAAAGATCAACTCTAAGCAATAATGAACTTTGTACCCCCTCCCTTTCTTCTATCGATGGAAGAAGGTTGCTTCGATCACGTAACGGTATATAATTAAACCAGAATCTCTATCCCATCGGCTGCAATTTGCGATGTGACACGTTCGCACCGCTTTTTTCATTTTCCCCTCTCGTTATTACGTGATGATACCTGCAGCCGTTAAGCCATTTAGACAAAAAAAAAAAAAAGAACAAAAAAAAACAAAACATCATATTATTCGCATTTTATAATCGTTTCAAATAAAATTACCGAGGAAAAAACCAAAAAAAAAAAAAAAAAAAAAAACCGGAGTTAACCAAAAATTGATTACTTCAAAATTTTAACTTGGCCGTTCTTGCGAGTGATTTTAAATTGTTTCAAATAAAAATTACCAAGAAAGAAAGACTAGGCGAAAAACTAGCGAGAATAGGCAAATCACAGGTTTTTCTCAAAGAAACTATATGTTAAAATATTAGTCAACCATCACTGAATTTGCATCCGTTTAGAACATATTCTTTACAAAACCGGCAAAAGATTCCACCGGTGAATAGGATATTTCACACAGGTTGGACTGGTTGAGATGCGACTACAATCACAATTTTCTAGTTGACATCATCTTTACAATGATCAAAAGGAGAGCGCAATTGTTATTAGTTTGCATTAAATCGATAAAAAGTAAAAAATAGCCGTTTGTTTTGGAGGTTAAAACAACTGATAATAAAGCCGCTCTAGGATCACCGGAAAAAGTCACAATGCAATAAGCACTCGTACTCTTCTTACAACTACAAACGTGTATACATATATCTATTCATCGTAGTTACGCGTGGTGAAAAACAACTCGCTATGCATGTATTACTGAAAAAATATTCGATGTCTTAATTTAAATTATGCACGCACTGGGAATTGTTTGTAATCGGTGAACTTCGATACGGAGAATCTATCTGACTTTCGAACTTTCCTTTGTTAAAATTTTGACAACAGTGTCACAGCTTGATTTGATACGTCAGAAACCACTTTCGTCACTAAAAATTAGAAAAATCCACAATACACCAAAGCATCATCCAGCACTGGAATTAGTTTTCAAAATACGATAAAACACGCGACCAAAATCATCGACATATTTTGACGGCGCTAACTGGAAGCATAATTATTTTTAAGATACGCCGACCGTCCCCGCGGGCTAAATCTCGCATATAATTTATTACCGTACAAAATGTTGTATCCGAAAAAAATAATGAAAAAAAAAAAAAAAAAAAAAAAGGTACACTATTTAGAACACTTTTTCTAAAACGAATCGAAAATTAATGATTACTTTATCAGCGATACATCAAAATTTCGAAGACAGCAAATTCTGCTCAGCAGTTTTTTTAGACATCGAAAAAGTAGTTGATAAAATGTGGCACAGCGGGTTATTATTTAAAATAAAACAACTATTACCTTATCTCAGTACTACTTGTTAATCAAGTCTTTACCTTGAAGAAAAATTATTTCGAGTGAATTTCAACGAGACGTACTCGAGCATTCATACTATCTGAAGTTCAGGTATTCCACAGGATAATAGACCTGTGCTATACCAGATATATACATATTTTCCCGAAAACAACAGCCGCTATGTTTGCAGACGACAAAGCAATTACGCACTGTGATGTCACATCAGCATCGAAGCAACTACAATTTCACTTAAACGTTTCGGAAAAATAGTATAAATCTTGGAAAATTAAAGTTAACGAATCCAAATGTACACGGGTTACATTTATTCGAAAGAAAATGGACAGCAGCTCGGTAATAACATTAAATGGAAACACAAATCTAACTCTGAATAGTGTAAAATATCTCGACTTACATCTGAATTACATGGAAAAATCATATAGATACTAAATGGAAACAAATAAATCTTAAATTTCGCAATTTGAATTGGTTACTTGATAAAAGGTCAATGCTATCACTGGAAAGTATTACTGTACAAAACTCTCTTAAAACCTAAATGGTCTTATGAAATATCCCTTTGGGAAACCGCAAACAAATCAAATGTAACGATTATCCAACAAGCCTAACCGAAGATCCCACGGTCGATAGCCGGGGCGCCATGGTATGTACGCAACGACGAGATTCACGACGATTTCCACTTAGCGAAACGGTTAAAGATCAGACTGAGGCCGATATATAGAACGGTTACAAAATCACAGTAATCAATCGGCACACGCTCTCAAGATGACACCCGATTCAGAAGACTAAAACGGTCGAATATAACTAATTAAATATCCATATCAACAAGGAATGAAGACCACTAGGAAGCGTTTCATGAATTTGAGTATTGCATAGCTTTTTAACATTGCCGTTTACTGTTCTACTTTGGGCAGCTTTTGCGCAGTAAAAAAAAATATATTTTTCGACAATATTCCAACCATTCAGTGAGAAATAATTTGTCACTAAACTGTTTACAATCTTTCCCGTTTCTAAATGTAAAATTGTGTAAGAAATTTTTGACCTCGATGACTCTGCTAATAACCCAACCCCTACCTCTAACAAACTTTCCGTTACTCTTCGAACACGTTTAAGGTTTCAATTGTCGTGCGAAATATTACAAAGTATTTTTCATAAATACACACACACACACACACAATTGTCCTTCTCGTCGTTCATCTCCATTATCGTCTAAAGCAACAAATCTCACTGGCAATCAGCTTATCATACCTACAGAGCCACGACAGTTTTTATAAACCTTTGAAAGAAAGTAAAACTTACACGTTGCCCCCATTCAAAGATATCCTTTCTGCAATAGTAGTGGTATATCAGTGAGTCTAGATGTATAAGTATCGAATATTTTTCACGTCAAGAGCGCTTTACTGTAAAAAAAAATCAAAAAAAACAAAATAGGGTACGTACATTTTAAAAATTATTCGCAACACCAAAGCATGGCCGTCAAAGAGGATTCTAAAAGAAGGCTGTTCCTAGCTACGACGTCCCACACCGGAAAGTAATATATAATTAGCGAAGGGTATAAAATTACCCAAACAACCGTGACTGTTTCGCGTTACCCTCTGCGACGGACTGCATTCATAAAACGCAGTGGATGTGATAATTTTCAAATCGAATCATAAGCTATCTAAACTGAGTACCGTGGTATTCAAAAGTCCGAACAAGCTTAATGACACTTATTGCAGCATTACCGATATTTCACATCTTAACCGAACACAGAGAAATCACAATCGTTCAGGGGATAAATTTATCACTACTAGGGTGGTGTTGTTTTTGTCGCGTTCTCATATTCTTTAATCTTTAGGTGATGATGAATTAGACTCGAGGTTTCTAAGGATTAAATTGTTTCATACGTGTCTTATTCTTTTTACTACATTTGTAATTGTATTTATTTTGATAATTTATAATTTGAGCAAAAACAAATTATCCCCTCTGTGTATTTAACATTTTAATTCTTGGCAAAACCCGGTCGTCGCTCAGACGACGCGTAAACAATCGACTCTGAATTTTTTTCTCCTAAATACACCGCAGTAATTCTTTTTTTGTCATTCGCAAAGTTCAAATCCGATTTGTACAGATCTTCAGGGATCTATTTTTGTTTGGAAAAAATTAATTTTTAACAGATATATATATATATATATATGTAAATGTAATGTTCTTTCTGTGTTCCCGGAACACCGTTATTCCCCTCGATCATCCGAGTTTTTATCGCTGCAACATCTTTCCTCCGCCGCTAACCCGTTCGAGTAAAAAATTACCACACTGCACACCACACACTTCGTTAACCTGCTTACTTTTTTAAAGATAGATTAAAATTATAACGGGATCAAAAGTGAGTGAACTCTACACATTAATTACATCGTTATAAATAATGTGACCAAGAGTAAATTAAAAATTACTCAGCTCGTATAAAATAAACTTCGGAAGAAAAATACATTTCACCATGGAGCAGTAGTCTCCGAAACATGTCAGTGCATTATAACCATCTTTAATATGTATTTAATTATCTTCCGTTGGTTTGTTGAATTTTCACATACAATTTTATAAAGATCTATGAAATACAAGAAGGAACGGAAATCGGCATTGCAGAATTATAAGCTAGAGTAGAGCAGACCCTTAAAAAAAGTAAAAATTGAACTGGTTTCCCTGATCTTTAGACGAGATAATTTTTATTCCGTTAACTTCTTTTAATTTCGGATATTAGCGACTAATATCGCATAATAAATACATCGTTGCTCCCTACTTGTATTCTCAATGCATCTCATTTGGAACCGATGTTACTCGAAGTGATACCGATGGTCGTTCGCCCGACAACGGCATTTTTGTTACTAATACACATCACATAAACGATTTAACGAACGAAGATATTACGAACTCAAAAGTAGTCCACTGAGGATCGAATAAGCACGATGTGGAAATCTTAATGCAATTTTATTTAGCACTACTTGATGGTGTCAAATGCTTGATTTATCAAAGGTAATACTTTTGCATTTCAAATGACTGCACTAGAATGTGACGAAGATTTTATCGCACACGCACTTCAAAGAACTGCTTTCGCTGCAAAATATGGAAGCAAACGAATACATACGGTGCTTCGATATATTTAAGATGACTAATGTTATATAGAAGAAAAAACAAAACAAAACAATGATAATGATAATGATAAAAAAATCCAAAAATGAACAAAAAAAATGTCTATTTTTTTCTTCTAAATAAATCAATAGATTTTAGGTTTTGTCTTCACTTCGTCAACATAAAGACTAACATAAAAAACGAATAGCATACACATTTATTTTAAAAAATCGGTTCTTCTAGCTTACTTTTAATTTCTCGCTTCGATTAATTATTTCTGATATGAGATACAATTAATGTTACAGTGAAACATATCTCCCCTTTGGTCAACACTTCACTCAACCATTCCACAGATAAGTTCATCCTTAAACATATAATAGATACAAAAGTGAAGAAAAAAAAGGAATTATATCTTTAGGTTTTTATATTAATTTTAAGTAACGTTTTTTTTTTTCTTCAATTTAACTTCTTCGTTTAGCTGGTCAACACAACCTTTTTTTTTTTTTTTTTTTTTTTTAAAGTCCGATAATGTCATCATCTATGAAACGGAAATATAAAGACAAATATCAGGGGACTTCCAAATAGTACAGGAAGAACGATTTGTTCATATTTCCAAAAAATAAAAACGGTTCTCCAAGTATTCATAGTCCGAATAAGCTAATGTGCGCATTCGTTAAAGAGTGGGCCAATACAACTGAAGTTGATACTGCACAAGCAAAGAGTCCTTTTATCACCGTCGGAAGAATAATTGATTGAGAAAAATATTAGACAACTAGCTTCAGTTAATAAAAAACCTAAATAAAATAATTTTCAGTAATTATCTATTTCTGAATACGCTACCGAAAAACAGCTTTGCACTAGTAATAATGCGAGTAATTTAATAAATCTAGTGCAGCATATTGGTGGTGTAAAATTTATAATAGGATTAAGCTGACCCTCTTTTTTTTATTGTTACAAAATTGAGTTATCTACAATCATTTTCTTCAACCGCACAAACTCGACCGACTTATAAATATCCCTCCTTTTAAAAAATCTAATATCGAACATTTGTCCTTTTTGCGAGTGTACCGATGGATATAATCAAATCTATAAAAATATTTCCACCAACAACCAATTTATATATATATAGTAAAAAACGAGAATTTTTAATTTACACCCGGAAAAAGTAAATTATCTACTAAGAATTTGTAGGATTCTTTTTTTTGTAAATAAAATGAATAACTTCGATAAAAAGTGCGAAAAAAAAACACAAGAATAACATACGAAATAATTTATTCAGTGTTCGCTGATTAAACACCGGAATTTTTCACCCAGTCATTAACATTCATACGCGGCTATTTAAAAGTAATATGCAACTAATCCATACTTCGATTTCCTACGATTTTACGTTTGTGCTCAACTAATTTATTATCACTCGTTATAAAAAGGAAATACATACAAACACCTTTTTATAAAATAAAACGATACCAAAGTAAATAATTAAATTTCTTCGCTCTTCGAAAATAAAAATCTAATACATACACTGCCAAAGGCGATAACACTGTCCTTCGACTAAAATTATTTTTAATGACATAATCCTCAACTATAATCGATAATTTTTTTTGTTAATTTATAGTAGACCTTTATTACGCAAAATACAACACAAACGAGTTTTTACAGAACAAGTCTTTCTTGAAAACGGTTTCTTGCTGTCTTATTCTCTTTTGTATTGTTTTTAAATAAACCAGTTTCAAGAACATTTTCAATATATATTATATAACAAGCAACCGAAGTTAAATAGAATTGTTAAGTTCAACTCCTACCATTCCCGTAGAAATTATCGTCCACCGACAGTCGGTCAAAAAAAACAAAAAGTCCCTCACTCGCTCGAAACGAAAAAATGATGAATTATTACATTCATTTTTATTCAGTATGCGAGGAAATTTGTGACCCCATATTTAAAAAACAGAGGAATTACCGATATTACTAAATTCTTCATCTACAATTTACATAATATCATTAAATTTCACAGCCACAGTTCGTTAAATTTATTATGTTGATGAATTAAATAATGTTTAAAACCAATTTTATTGTCATTGGCAACCAAAGTCAGTCGAAAGTTTCTTTTGACCGCTTACAAAAAAAAAAAAAAAACAATAAAAAAAATTGAATCTTTTTTGTTTATTCCAATTGTGGGAAACCGAACCTAATTTTAATGACATTCATTGAAAAATAGTATGCAACGTCACGTTTAAAAATCCAAAATGGCTGCTCATTTAACATCTCCGAATTATAAAAGTAAACAATAATTTAAATATTGCAAAAATTTTTTTTAAAAATAATCTAAGTTTAATTTACCTTACAATCATCAGCACAATATATATATATATATATGTATATATATATATACACACAAATATACATATATATATAAAATAAATTAACATACAATTCGCAATAACATCCCTTCGTTTATATTCAAATACCAACTTGATTGTGGTACTAATTTTTGTTATAAACATGATAATTACAACTTCATTCGTGAGATACCGTTGAAAGGTTTCCTATTAAAATTCGCTAATTAAAAAATATATAGAGGAAATAAAAATAAAACAATTCAAATAAAGAATTTACTTAAATTTAATATAAACACCTACTATTTCCATGAATTACTCGATCTGAGTTAAATTACTTCCCAAAGCATGCTAAGCAAAATAAAGTGAGGCGAAATAAGTGAGCCCACCACCATCGATAGGACATAAGGGAATATGAAACTGAAGTTCAGAAGCAACAACACTGCAAATAGTAGAGGCCAGGTGCACTCTGCTGGTCGTTCCCTGTTTTTAAATTTCTCTAGTATCCCATTATTTCAAGCCTGGCAGATTCAATAACTGCTTAAGATCGAAAATTTTGTATTTAAACTGAAACCTAAAATTTAACAGTCGAACAGCTGAATAGTTAAATAAAAACACTAGGTTAACTTAAATCAGACAACGATATTCTATACTTATCTAAAAAAATAAAAAATAAAAAATAAAACTACTTTTATAAATACTACAATTTTTGTGAATGAATTACAAAATTTCAATATGAAACATCAGATTACATTGTTTTTTTGTTTCTTTTTAATAAACTCAGTTAAAAAATTCGACAGACTATTGTTGCAATATTACAAACACCCATTTATTCGCGTATATGTAATGTCCGTTATTAGGCTAACCAACAAATGGTATTAACTTGTCAATGAATTATCGCACATATATGAAACCTCAGCAATTCAACCCGTCTTCAAGCTATTCATATCGTTAACTTAATTACAATAATAGTTTAATTAGATTCAATATTTTCATTCAAATTTGTTCTTATTAATAAGAATCCGAGCAATACAATTATTTAAATATATCCAAGAAAAAGCATGTACATTTCGAAACTAAAACACGTATTTAATTTTACTTGGCAGAAATAATAAAAAAAAAAAAAAAACCTAATTATTATTAATACAAAGACTTATCAAGACGAACAAAGGCAGTTATCCCGTTGTAAATTTTGATCATTTTATACCAAGTATAGAAGAGAAAAGGACAGAAATATAAGCAAGAGAGGTCAAAGGGCACAGCCCCTTGCGAGGACAAAATGTTTACATTTCTGCGACATACATATCAATGACAACGTCATTCTGAGCCCGAACCCCAATCACTTTTTTTGCTCTGAAACATTACATATATGATAGATATATAAGAATATAAGAATAACGGTGTCAATCTTTCTCATTCTATACGAAGTATAGAAGTGGTAGAGCTGGGGGTCCGAGGGTTATTCTCCAGCGGGTTCAAGGGACGAAGCCCTTTGCGAGGCACGAAGGGTCGAGTTTTATATATATATATATATATATATATATATATATATATATATATGTATATAACTCGGCCATTTTGTCCTCGCAAGGGGCTGTGCCCTTTGACCTCTCTTGCTTATATTTCTGTCCCTTTCTCTTCTATACTTGGTATAAAATGATCAAAATTTACAACGGAACTCTAAATCGGTTCTTATGAATATAATAACATAATCAAAAAAATTCTATAAAATATAACAAACGTTACATAAAATTGGGACATTTTTTCTAATAGCGGGTAGCCTACGAATTACGTTGTAATTAATATATATATATATATATATATATATGGAAGAAAAAAAAGTAAAATTAGTCCTATACCCTTGATGGGGCGTCGGGGACTATGAAGTTAAAAATCACAGTGGACTACGCCCAACGGTACTAACCAGAATAGGGGGCCAGTTCCTTTCTCTCTGCCGCCTTTACTTCGCCAGAATTCTCTGGTACCCAATTATTTCAGGCTGGGTGAACTTGGGAGCGATTTGGATCCGGAACAAGACAAATCTCGAAACCTTGTCCTCTGACTTAGTAGCCATGTATATAACATATACGAAAAATACAGCATTTTTTAAAAGTAAAGTTTGATCGTATTTTTCGTATCACCCAGTAACGACTTTAGTTATTTTCAATGAAAATTCCTGCACTATCGATTTTCAATCATCGTGAAACAAAAATATTGAAAATTAAGTTATTTTTTAATAAGTAAACGAACGTAACGCATTTATTCGCTTTTCACGTTTTCTTACATTATCATTATTAGAGTAAGATGAATAGAGCAGCCTCTGTAGTAAAATGCGTAAAAATCTAATAAAAATGTACAATTTTTAATTGTGAAAGTAAGAAATTTAGTTATGCTTATTCGTTTCGTATTTTAAAACGAAATAATTTTATTAAATTCGAAAAGAAGATTGTTTTTAAAAAAATAAAATCTGCAATTCGCAATCGATTGGAGTTTAAATAACATTAGGCAGAGTGTAATGAAATTAATAAATATTAATTTTTCCTACAATCTTGGTATGCGCGCACTGATAAGAGTCAAATTAACATAGGCATACTCAAAGATACTGTTGAAATCGCAGTAGATTAAAGTTATTAAACAACATTTTTTTAAGTTTAATGAGCCAAATTTCGAAGCAATATCTTTCGCTATAAAAAGAAAAGTTACATATAACTAATCAATTCGTTTGCATAAAAAGATAAAAAACATTACGAAAACATTATATCCATTCCTTACATAATAAAATATTAACGGTATAATCATTCGCATTAATTAAGAAATAATTCTGACGTCATAGCCCTAATTTATCATAAATTTCTCACACCAATACAAGATTATATAACATCTATTCACAGCTTAAGTAGCGTTCTGAAATTATTTGATAAGAAACACGTGTGATTTTATGCTTTCCGTATTCTATTTTCGTAATATTCACTTCAAAATTATATTCTTAATTAAAGTTTGAAAACTAAAAATAAACCACCATCGATAATATTTTTATTCACTATATATAATTAAATTAATTAAAATGGACCCCGGACGGTGTAACTTTTTCCGGTAAATCATTATCATTCTACTTTGCAATGAGAAGGTTATGTATTTTTTTCTTCCAATCTTTATAAAGATTATAAATTCTATTAATTGCTTAATTATAATTATATTATATTTCAGGATTAATAATTTTTCACAGTGGTTATACATGGAAGCAGGTACTTAAAAACCAGTATATCCTAAATTCAACCAAAAACATCGTGGCAAAGACTTTTTAGATAAAACAATGATACGAGATGTGTTTTAAACACACAACAAACCGCTAAACATAGACCTCATTTGGCAACAAAAAATAAAAATAAATGAAAAAGAACGAATCCAATACAAAAAGTTGGCAGTTAATTTTTTTTATTTCTAAATATTTTCCACAAACAAAAAAATTACAATGAATTTATAATTATCTACCAATTCAAAAATGCTTTCCCTAATTTAAAAACTAAGTAAAAAATATTAACGAAGTTTGTTCATATATTTCTGTTAATCAGTTAAAAATCGAAAAATCTTAAGTCGTCGTCTACTCGAGAGGCCGCTTTTTTTGGTCCTTTTTTGGGATTTTTTTGTAAGGAATCAGAATAACACACTTCATAGAAACTTTTACTTCGTATTTATTGACATTTTAAGAGTATTTAGAAAATTTTCCTAGTTGATAAATATGGCCAAGAATCTGCTGTAGAGCGTCCATACGACAACTGTGTAAAAAAAAAGTTATTGAACGGTACCCACGATTCGGGATCTCCAGTTCATCATAAAAACAGAAAAATATCATCTGGATCAGTGGATGTGTGGCTATCGTGTGAACTAGAACCAAATAGAAATATTGAAATTTCAACTTTTGCCAATTTTTTGAAAAAAAAAACTATATAACATACGTTAATTATTCCAGTTCAGACGAAAATTAGACGTATACAAAAGATATGTGCAAAATTTCAGCGAAATCGGTTGAAAACTTTTTGAGATATCATGGGCACCGTTTTGAAAAAAAAATTTTTGAGAATAACGCGTTTAAAAGTTTGAAAACCTATTATACGAAAATAACTATCAGCGTTGTCTTACACCTGTAATCACCACAAGTTTTAGAGGTGATTTTAGGGGGGGGGGAGTTTCTTTTAACCCAACAAAGTAGACGACCCCTTTAAATCTGTCGAACGTGTATAATTTTGTACGAAAATAAAATTACTGTCCGCAGACTCCATAAATTGGCACACGATTAAAGAAATTAACAGAGAAAATTATCGAAAATAATTAAAAGCGTTATTTAATTATACACTAATACTAATTCAGTACAACTTGACGACACGTTTAAAGTCGTCAAATTAAATAATTGTTAGCTACTTTTTACATTTTGAAAACACGCATACACACTGACATCTTTAAAATCTATATGAATAAAACTTTACATCAAAGATGTTAACGTATACTTAAAAGGCAAATTGGAATAATTTATATCAATTTAATATATCGCTTATAAAAAACGGATTTAAGAACCAATTTTATACCCCCGGGAATATACTGCTTAATGCGTTTAAATCCGAAAAAATTTACATATGTAACGTGAAAGTAAATAAAACTAATTTTCTTCATACATAATTATGAAAATCAAACGAGTAAAATTTTCCAATTTGTACAATTCATTTTTATACTTACAGTTGATTCATTCACTGAAAAACAACCACTTTCCTCAAAACTGACAGTTAAATAACCGTTCAGAAAGAAAAAAAAAGAAACTGCATAAAAATTACAATGGAACTATAACAATTACGCGAAATATTCCTAAAAATATAACGACCGATGCGAGTTTTGTAATTGAAATTTACCTGATCTTCTTTGTCATTTTTAATACAAATACACGCTGCTCTCCTTCTGAAACCATCTGCATCATAAATTCTGGTTGAATTCGGTTTTTCTTTCACCATTTTAATCTGCCCTAATGTATTCTGATTTCTAAACTTCTGATTATTTTCTGTCTTCTCCTAACCAACTAAACTTAATTTAGAGGAAATAACTACAGGCACTAAGCAACACATAATGTACTGCAGGAAATGAAACACATTACCAAAATAACGAATAAATAAAATAAAGAAGGCAGAAAATTAAAGATACTCTAAATTATAATTACTGTCGATTAACAATAATTTCTTAAAATTGAATTTTAATTTTACAACAAGCCCCATGCTCAAAACATTAGTTAACTGAAGAACACCAAACAAATTTGGAAAACTAAACCCTTTTTCAGATAATCTAAATACAGCGAAACTTCACAGCGTAACAAACAATCAGAATGGAAGGTCAAATTTACGGTTTCTAATCACCCCTGTTTAATTTTAGGTAAAATTAAACGCTGAATATATAAAATTGATTTTTTCAAAATTAATAACCGAATTATTAATGTACAATATGTAATAATTAAAATATCTTAATTCTGAAATTTTGTCATTTTACTCAATGATCAAAGGTTAAAAATAAATAGTTTTTTTTGTACTATTTTTGAATTAAAATAATGTAACAAATTAAATTATTCGAATTGCAAAATTCATTTTTGTATAATTGCACTATAAAAATTATTTGAAAATTTCAACGTTTTTAGTAAACGTTCAATAAATTATCATAAATTAAGTGTAAAATATGTTTGTTGTTTAATTTAATTTTATTTATCAAATGGAATTTTTTGATTTTGTGCTTACATTATGTTCATTGTTATAACAGAAATAGGTTTTCAGTTTATTAATATAAATAAATTTGTTTTTGATAGCTTCTTTACTCGAATTCATAGATATTGAAATATTTATGGTCTATAAACTTTTATTCGTTCATAAATAACTTCTAACGGCCTTTTATTTGATTAAATGTTATTTAACCCCTTAATGCCCAAGCTATTTTAAAATGAGAATTTTTGAAAAATATATTTAAATTACATTTCATACATCATAAATAGAGTAATTCTGAAGTTTTATTAATTTATTGTAATTAGCAGTTGAGATAATAGGTGATCTATAAATAGATCGCTGGGCGCTACTGGTGTAATAAAAAAGCAAATAACTTTGTTCTGAATTTATATTTAAAAATTAGCGAATTTAGTAAAAAAAAAAATGAAATTTTTGTAAAATTCAAAACAACTAAAGATATTTCAAAGAAAAAATCCTATTTTACTGATCTAAACTTAGATAGTTACATTTTTACAGAGAAAATTTGCAATAATTAAGTGTGATATAACGGAAAACATTTCACACGAAGCGTTACATTGCATTTTGTACAAAACGTAAGACCTCACATTTCTGAAATTGGCATCTTCTTTGGTTTTGTCTTTTACCTATAACATGGTCTTTTCTATACGCACAGTGTTTGTCACTTTTGATCTAGATGACTTCATCGGAGGTCTTCTAATGCTGTTTGTAGAATATGTTCCTCGTTTGAGGTACGCAACAGCAATATATCTTCAGATGTCTTTTATACTTTTCTTTTCATAATTTGTTAAATTGAACAGAATATAAGGCAGCCATGTCAATAACTCTTGTAAAGATTGGCCAGTATCATTTTTTGCCACGGATTTGATTCACTGGATAAGGTGTGGTAGCCGGAGAAAATCAAAAAACCAATAAAACTCTTCAAATCATCAACTGTAACTGAAAATTCTGGCTTGTTTTTACACTCTTTTGCATATCTTTCTGTTTCACTTCTTATGAATTCGTAAAATTCGGGAGTTAAAAATTCTTCGAAAATTTCAAGTGGATTCATATTTCCTAAAATATTTAAAATGCTTTTAAGATTTTCACCGGACAAATTCTTCATTAAAAGTATAAATAGGGTTATTTTTCGACCAATTTACTTTCGGCTCTTTTTTTGATTTTTTCGCACATTTTTTTTGATAAATTCGAATCAACCCGTTTTTTATTTTCATTATTGGTGCTAGATGGCTGCTGCTCTGTAATATTAGGGTCAAAATTATTTATGTTATTCGATTCATATTGTTCCTTTTCCTCTATTTCTTCCACCGGTAAAAATATTTCTACTTCACCTGACAGATCTTTCACTGATGGAGTAGTCATTTCATCATCATCAAAACACTCTTCGTCAGTTAATTCATTCACATCAGGCGGTATGGCAATTATATCTGATTCAATTTCCTTAGAAAACATATATTTTAATGCTTCTTCGACGGTGTGAAACACTTTACGCCGAGACATTCTAGGAGAAATGAAAAGGAAAAAAAAGCGATATTAGTTACCACTAACGCCCAGCGATCTATTTATAGATCAACATGTTTAAACTTAAATTTCAATAATAAAAACAGTTATTTTTCTAATCTAAATAACGCAGAATAATTAAAGAGGCATTGAAAATGTAGAACTCGTGAAAAAAGTTTAATTCACTTTTAAATTTTTTCCGTTAGATACAAAATCGAACACTGCATTATGACGCTTCGAAATGGCAAACTTCAGACCTTAACTACTGGACTGATGTGGGAAAGAATGTTTCAAAATTCGTTTTGGGGGTGCGGCTACACGTGTAAGGAAACCAACCAATGACAATAAGAAGTGATAAAGGATTTCGTTTTCAGTGGGCGTTCAGAAAAGCAGGTGATCTATAAATAGATCACTGGGCGGTAACGGGTTAATAATTTTTCATAGTTGTGTTCTCCTTTGTGATAGACCCGGCATTTAGCGTCAACAACCGCATTCATATATTCCTATTATTTATGATCTGCTTTTTAAATTATTCTAGCTACATCACCAAATCATTATTCACTCTAAATTAATTTTGGTGTTTCTTGTAATATTATTGTGTTTACCATTTCTGATTTACTAATTTTCCTGTTTGAACACTTATTTATTAATTTTCATTGTTTTATAATATACACGTTAAATAACTTCAAACGGACTTTAAACTTTAATTTTATTACATGCATCGTTATTACACTATTATTAAACTAATAACATTTTTTTATAAAACATTATATCCATCTATTTATCTATTTATATCTATCGATTTATCTCTCTCTACCTCTATATATATATACACAACCAATGATCATGCTCAATGTTATCAACTGATAAAAACTTGATTACAAACGTTGATATTTATATTTAGATAACATAATATGATTTTCCAACACTCCCACAAAACAATACGTTTATTTAACCTCTATTTCTGTTCCCATTTTTATATATTTAGTAGCCTCTAAAACTTTTATTGTCAGTTTGGACCCCGCGACATCGTTGAATGAACACCTGAACACTAAACACTTCTCTAATACCAAACCTGTTCCGAAAACTAAATTGTGTTTCTCCAATATTCTGCTCATACAGTAAGCTCTTCAATGTATAATTTCTAAAAACAATTTTAAAACATGGCTCATTGAACTAATGGTTCCAAATTCTGGGCAATGTTTTACATTATTTTTCTTCGATAGGTGGCAAATGTTGATTTCAACCAACCCTTGGGTATCTCCCCGCTGCGATGTAAACTGTTAACACTGCATTACGCGCGCTTCCTGATGGAACATCAATACACGCGTCATATCTGTGAGATACACGATCAGTAAATTGAATAAAAAAAACAAAATTGAATTTTTAGTATTTTACAGACAAAAAGGTGCATAGACAAATAAAGAAGACCATAAATGTATTTTAAAAAATACATCTTCATCCCAAACCGAAGTAAATAAATCTATACGGATTTTGAAATGTTAAATTCTAATAACACAGACCGTAAGTTTCAGTTCTTTGAGCTCGTTCTGGTATCGGAATAAAAAAGTAAAATATAAGAGACAGTAGATTTAGAAAAATTCAGTCTAGATCATTTTCTTTAATTTCCACTTTACAGCTATCAACACAAGTGTAGGCACAATGTTTCGGCCATAAATATTGGCTACATTCATTGTACATATATCTTGTGTGAGCCTGGTCGTTTTATTATCGTCCCAGCAAGGTTGGCAGCGTTTCCGTTTACCAGCATCAGTAGTTGCAGAATTGCTTGAAGTCTGCGGTATTTGATCATTTGGAAGAAGTTTTCGAAGTCGTGAGGCCATAGTGCGTGCCAAGTTTTTAAGCTGCAATCACACTGACAATTGATATCTTATGAGCTCATTCCCGACTTCACGAAGAAAAACTCGGCGAGGTGACACGTTTTGTACATACCCAAGACAAATGACTTGTCTATTGATTCCAGCAACATTTAGAATAGTGAAAAATACCACTAACCACAAGGTATCATAACTTATACTAAGAAAAAGTAAGGGTAAAGTTTAAAAAATCAAACAATACAGAATACTTACATTTTAACACGTGCCGTATCAGTGAGATACGTAGCCCTTAAGCACCCCTTCAACTGCACAAGGGGACCATCAACGCTCGACTGATTGTCGAGCAACCCGAGCTGAAGGAATAGGAAGATGGGGGACGACATCCCCCTCCACACGCCTAACTAGTGATGAAGAACGCTGAACTATGTATCTATCAGATACAGCGCGTGTAATGCAGTGTTAAACAAATAAACTAAGATTAAAAGTAGTTCTTTTTCTAGAAGTTTTATTAACTCCATGTACACACATCATCTGGACCTGGACATTTTCCATTTTTTGAGCTTCTTGTGGAATATTCTATCTTTAAATGTTTAGTATTCTTTAAATATTTAAGCACTCCCTATGAATACAAGTACTTTTTAGCTGTTACATTTCTTTGCCATCTACACAAGATATTTATGACATAGCTGATGTCTCGTCTGCTGTTAAAAATTATACGCCTTAACACTCCCGATAGTTTCTAGTACAATTTCTCTTATGTGGTATCTGTATCATGATCTTCATTATTTGTTAATTTCAGGTCCTTTTCCATGGGAGTAGATTTTACTTTTTTATGTTCAAAGTTAAGGTCTTAAATATTTATCGATTAATGCTTCTTGATTCATTAGAAGTTCATAATTTTTCTTTTCAATTTTTATTTCTAAAAGCTTATTGACAGAACCAAAGTTTTTTTAATGTGAATTTGTTTTGTACTGTATTTACTGACATATCCATATCATTTTTATTCTCTCTAACAACTAGTAGATCATCAACACAAACTAATATAAACAGTTTTTTATCCTTGTGTTTATGTAGACATACCCCATATTTTAATTTTATAAATTTGTCATTTTTTTTAGCATTGATTCAGTTTATTATACCAATTCTTTGGGGCTTGTTTTAGACCATACATCGCTTTATATAATTTCACTGCATTACTCTCAATATTAATTCCTCATGGTGGTTTTAAGTAAATTTCATCTTTTAAACCACTATTTAAAAATATTTCCTCTATATCGACATGTGTTATTGTTGTAAATAAAAAAAAAATATTTAAATAAAGTTAAAGTCAATAGTGAACCAGTTACCTTATATATTTAGGCTCTTGGGACGCGCCGAAAGCTTGAAATTTTTGAAAAAAAAAATTTTTTTTTCAGGGCATGATATCAATGGACCGAAACCGAATTTAATCTTCTTAACGAAAAATTGACGAAAAGTTCAAAACACTGCAAAAAATGACGTTGCCCCGTTTTTAGCGCCGAAAGTATTATAGCTAAAAATTTTGAACACGGTTAAAAATATGCGCATCTCCGTATATTTATCTAGTTCGGAACATCGGGGTTTCCAACTTTAAAACTAGGCCCTCGGGACACCAAAAACTCAACATTTTTGAAAAATTCTCTTTTTTTCACGAGCATGTGATATATTGATTGCAAGATCGCTGTTTTTGTAAGAAACGAAACTGTATTTTATTTTTTTAACGAAATTTTTCGAGATGGCGACAATTTTAAACAAGTTCGGTCAAGCATAATGATTCATGCGCTAAGAATTCCGTATGTTGAGTTTAAGATAATTATAATTTACATTTACATAATACAAGTGCAAAACCAAGAAACCTGATTTTTCGAGCCGCAAAGAAGGAAAGACATGTAATTTTTCCAGTTTTTCTTCAGCTTCAAAAATTTACTTAAGGAAATGGAATACGGGTTCGTTCTCGACAAATAGCCATGTTTCCAACGACATATCACACGCCCGGGGAAAAAAAATATTTCTTCAAAAATGTTGATCTTTCGGTGCCCCGAGAGCCTAATTTTAAAGTTGAAAACCCCGATGTTCCAAACCAAAGAAATATATGGAGATTCGCATATTGTTAACCTTGCTCAAAATCTTTAGCTATAACGCTTGCTGCGCTAAAAGGGGGGAAACGTCGTTTTTCGCGCTTTTTTGAATTTTTCGTCAACTTCCAAATTTTGTTAAGAAAATGAAATTCGGTGGTCGATCGATATCATGTCCTGAAAAAAATATATTACTTTTCAAAAATGTCAAGCTTTCATCGTCCTGAGGGTCTAAATATAAAGTTGTAAGTTTTCGTATAAAGTTGTCCTTTATGCATATATTTGAGATACGTTTTGGTTTCCTCAACTTTTTTACTCGAGCTATTGCTTACATGAACATCTTTTTTTTTGCTGCTTTTGGACCTAAAGTCTGTATAATTTTTTAATTCTATGAAAGAGCTTCCGCATTTTGTTTTATATTTTGAATTGAACTTTTAAAGAGTTATCTGATGATGAGTTATGAATTTTTAAGTGATTTTTGAAGTCGTTTTAAATTCCATATCATATATTTTTGACGGTTTTTTGCGCCCAGGGTAATCGGTTAGCGTGAAGTTATAGATTGTTTCAAAAAAAATTATAATTGTAATTTTTGATCCAATTTTTAAGTTTATAAGTCAAACCGTTCATCAATTACTGATTTTTATTTGATATTTTTGTCGTTTCTGAACCGTCTTATTAAGATTCAGTAAGTTATCTGCGTACGAAGTTCTAAAAACGTTTATGCACTTCGACATAGAGGCACCGACGTACACGGCGGGGCAGATATAACGGACGGTTTTTAAAATGCCGTTACTCTATTGAAAATAAAGATAGGAGAATGATTCACGTGTTTTCGAGTAGGGTAGACGATGCAGTTTTGTTCCAGTTGCATTTCATCATCATGACGAAGTGGTCGGCTGAACACCGCGCGTTCACGCTAGAAACGTATTTTAAGTGTAACGAGTCGGCTGTAGTAACGCTAAGCGTGATTCAAAAACATTTCAATATTCCACCGAGAAAACTGCTACCTTCGCAAAATACGATACTTCAGTGGGTGAATAACATTCGAGGAACCGAGTCGGCATTAGAAACCCCACTTCCTGGAAAAGTATGTTTGTACCAAGGAGAAGGTGGAAGAAGTGAAAATGGCGATCATCAAGAGTCCTCCAGGTCGGTCGGCGCATAAACACGTTCGTTCTCTCGATATTTCGGCCCGCACAATGCGGAGAATTCTTCACGAGGACCTTAGTTTTCATCCGTATAAAATTTTAATTAGCCAGGAGTTGAAAGATACCGATTTTGCAGCTCGAAAATTATTCGCAAACGTGATGCTCGAGAAACTCGACTCTGGTGAGATTCCGCTTGATTGTTTGATGATTTCTGACCAAGCTTATTTTCATCTTTCGGGCGTTGTAAACAAACAAAACTGCCGTTATTGATCAGATACCAACCAACAGATTATTCACCAAGAACCGCTGCATTCGCCCAAGGTCACAATGTGGGCAGGGCTTTCCAAATTTGGGATAATCAGACTTTATTTTTTTAACGGAACTGTCAATACCGAGTGTTATGTTGAAATGATTGAAAGCTTTGTCATTCCGGAATTGACAAAAAAGTGTAAATACAGTCGAGCATGGTTCCAGCAGGATGGCGCTACATGCCATACTTCAAATATCACATTGGATGTGGTAAAAAATCATTTCAAGCGCAGAATCATGTCGCGCGGTACTCCAATTCTGTGGCCGCCACGTTCTCTGGACCTCTCCGTCTGCAACGATTTTCTCTGCGGATACTTAAAATCGGTGGTCTACAACGGCAAGCCACGTGACCTTGAACATTACCAAGCAAATATACATTGAGAAATAGCCGCCATATCACGCGAAATGTTAAACAAAGTATTCGCAAACTTTGCCACGTGATTAGAACAATGTCAGAAACTAGATCGTAGGCATTTGAGCTCGGTAATTTTTTCCACGTGAATTTTTTTATCGACTGTTACCTACACTTAAATTTGACGAAATATGGAATATCCTGACGTATTTGGTTTTGTATTTAATTGGTTTTTGTAGCGTACAGCGTTAAAATAAAATCATCCGTTACATCTGCCCCACCCTGTATATATAGCTTTTCAATTGGAGGTAGAGGGGTCAAATCTGAAATTTTCATGATTTTTTTTAAAGCAAAATAAAACAGTAGGTCGTTTTATGTTATTATATTATATTATTATTTATTATATTAAATAAAACAATCTTATTTCATTCTCTGCTTGAATTTTTATACAATAATATTAATATAATAATATATTAAGAATGTAATTTTAAATTTAAAATTGAATCGTTTATGTCTTATTGCCATCTTATTTAAAATTTCTTTAGAATCTAGTTTTACCGCCGGGTCACGATGAATGCTCATAAAAGTAAGACCAATGTTTTTTCGTCACCCATTCGATTCTTAATATAGGTTCTTAATTAGAGAAACATCTTTCGGGGGTCGCAATGGACACTGGAAGTGTGGTTAATATAATAAGAAGCTTTTTTATCAAAGGAAAAAACTGTTCATTACAATGATCAATAGCTTCTACAACCGTGATAGATTTTCGCGTAGCAGATTTCCAGTGACTGTGCGGCATCTCATATTCACTTAGAAATATCGTGCCTTCATTTTCACCGAGAAATGATTGTACTATTTTTTTCAGTTTTTCTTGTGTGCTAGAGTCACATTACTGGTCTTCTCAGGTAGAAACATTTGAATCCCTTCGATCGTTTCTTTATGTGGTTTAAGGCGAACATCGAGTTCTGTAATGACACGGTCAACAAAGAGGTCAAATACATTTCGGCAATAATATATTTGGGCAGTTTCTCCTGGTACATTACTACTCTGGGTTTGCTTTCTGTTCGTTCTTGGAACAACTATGTCATTAGAACTTATCTGCTTTGCTTGCTTGAAAAGGACTGCGAATTGAATTTCATTCCGAATATTTTGTAAAATCGTTTTTATAGCTTTTGCATAACTACATGTGTTGGTCAAATCGATATAATTGCTTTGTTTAGGCGTGTTGTATATGAGAAAATTTTTCTCAATATAACTAGCGACACAACAAACTAGCTATTTTCTATGGCGGTTTGTAGTCTGTATGCTTGAGCGGCGACATCCCTACCAGCAACTTCTTGCAATTCCTTTAAGTGTTGCGCATATTAAGGGAATCATTTGTGCAAACCGTTCTACAGCCGCATGCTTTTCGGTTTACCGTATCTCACAAAAAGAAATAAACGTTGAATGAGATGAATTAATCTGATCAGTAATTTTCTTCAAAATGTTATCTCGAAGTGAAAATTGTCGAAAAAAGTTTATTGCACGTTTTATGATCCCTACACAGTAAGTATCCCACATGAATATGCTAGAATCAAGTAGAGAATCAGTGCACGAATTGCGTTCTCGGGTATTTCCCTACGATTATTGTTCTCGCGCCTCGTAATCTACCGCTCAGTACTGCAGCGCCATCAAAGCCTTGTCTAATGAATTTATCTATATTCAAGTTATAGGATAAGAGATGCATTATAATTGTCGTCGCCAATGTTTGAGCTGAAAAATCTTCTACGTAGATAAATTCAAGAAAATCCTCCCGGATAACTGATTATTCAAATGAGCAATCTACATATCATAAACCATTTTTACTACATATTATTTGCGCATATTTAAAATATCGCTTTCAATTGCACTTAAACTGCTTTTTAAATATTATTTTAATAAACTTTGTCCATACTCAGTATTAACATCCTGGAGAGCTTAATCAGTAATCCGAAGTAATGGAGCTCATAATACCACAAACACTTTTACGTAGTAAAAGAGCCTAATAAAAGAACAGCTTTACAAATATCATTATTTATTTTATTACCAGATAATATAACAGTTTACTATTCGAACAAATGATTTTAAAATTATCGTATGTTTTATTCAATTGATTTTTGTTTTTTTTTAAACAAAAAACTAAAAATTTGTAAATCTCTTCTTACAAAGATGTAACAAAAAATAAATCTCCAAATTTCTCGTAATATATTGCTATTAGTTTTATCTTTTTTTTGTTGTTTTTTTTTTTTTTTTTTTGAAAAAGTTTTGAAGGATATTTAAATTCCTCTATGTCCCCTTTTCCAGCTACGGTTCAAGCTACTTCATTTAACCTTAAATTTTTTCTGAAACTTTAATTACATATTTCGATTTCAAGCTTAAATCATTGTATTTCACTTTAGTAGTGCTTGATGATTAACATGTGTGTTACGAGCGAACGTGATTACTATTCCATAACAATGTAACAAAGTTTAACATTCTCAGTATTTCACTATACCATTTTTTCTCAAGTATTTATTGTTAATAACAAACAACTCTACTTGTATTTTGCTTAAAAGTAATTCAGTCACATTTCAATGCAAAAATTTAGGAAGTCGTTGCTTTCAGTCCAATTCTAAAATAGATGACAAATTTTATATTGCTTTAATCGCTTTAAATTTCGAATAATTTTTTTTCATATTTTTTACTATTAACTTTCTTAAAGGTACTCAAAAAATTACATCTGTAGAACGTTGCAATTTTAAGGAAATTTTAAAGATTGCAATTTTTAATTTCACGTAATTGTAAAAAATTGAGTGGTAAAAATATGTGTTCAAAGTCTATTCGATATGAAAAACTTCGAAATTTAATTTCATTTTAGAGGCCAAAAAATTACAATTTCGAACCAATATTATAATTTAATAAAATCGGTCCAAAACAAATTTAATTCGCACAGGCTGAGCATTCCGTACATATTTATTTCTTACTTTTTCCATGTGTTATAATATTTTTTATTGCACAATAGTATGTAAAGAATTTTATACGTAATATTACATCAGATTCTGGTTCGTTCATTTTTACGTAATGTTTTATAATTATTTTTAATTATACATATTAACTAGCTGACCCGGCGAACTTCGTACCGCCACAGAAACAATAAATTTTATGTTAACTTATTAGCTGAATTAAATTTAGTTTTTTATTAAGAAAAAATTAATACTCAAAATGAATTAAGTTCAATAAATGTGCAAAAACCAAAAAGACAAATATTTTAATTACATTGAAATGAATGGTAATTCACGTGACAGCAAGACATTATTCATCTTAATAACAAAAATCAGTATAAATTTATATTAAAAATTTAAAGTAAATTACTTTGGAAACATGTTTTTTTTTCGGGTTATATCATCAGCTAACAACACAGAGTACACACTCAATTTATATACTTTATTAAATAGAGTGTGTACTCTATGCAGTTAGCTGATGATGGGCTATACACGAAAAAACCGTGTTTCTAATGATCTCTAATTTTTTTAAGATTCCGTACACACTATAAAATATGGGACTCTAATAAGATAGTTCAGAAACGACAAAAATATTTATTTCTACAATAGTTCGGAAACGGTTTGACTTATCGCAATTGGATCATAAATTACAATTAAACTTCTATCTGTGACAATCTACAACTTTAATCTGAGCGATTACCCTGGGCGACAAAAAACCGTCTAGAATATGTAATATGGAATTTAGAACAACCTCAAAAATACCCTTAAAAAAATCGTAATTCGTCACTAGATAACCCTTTAAAAGCGGAATTCAAAATATAAAACAAAAAACCCTTTCATAAAATTCAAAAATTACGGTTAAAAAATTATTTAAACCCCCCTTTTGGACCAAAAACGGCAAAAAAAAAAAATGAATTTTCTTCATAAATATTTTCTTTACTTCGTACTCAGCTATCCGGAGCGGAGACAAATTTAACAAATCAAAGATCATAAAAATCGATCCAGCCATCCTTGAAACATTTTGTAGTGGACCGAATTGTGAATCTAAACCATTCTTGAATCCACTTGAATACACAAAAAATTTCATCAAAATCGGTCCAGCCGTTTAGGAGGAGTTCAGTCACAAACACACACACATAGAAGAATTATATATATAAAGATAAGATGTATTTTTCTCGCAACTGTTTTCATTTAAACCAGACATTCTATAAAAATTATAAAATGTGTCTTAATTTAATTTTTCCGAACAAAAAGACTACAAGATAAGACAGAAGAGTAAAAACATCATTTATCATTATTAAATGCATTATTATTTACAGAAATTTCAGATTTTTTTGGTTAGAAATTGCGGAAATAAAGGAGAGGATCTTCTACTTTTCTACATATTACTTTTGAAATATCTGAAAAATGACGCAGTGGACAGTAATATATATATACGTAGATTTCATATTTGTGTCAAAGATAATTGCCAGCAAATCACAGGAATCAGAACAATACATTTTTCCCATAATGGTTTTATTTGTATCATTACGATACGGAACTCCAAATAAACGATTTATTAAAAAAATATTTGTCAATATTGCTATGATTTTAATTCAAAAATCAATTTATACCGAAACTATTTGCATCGAAATTTGCATAAAAAGTTCAATTGACTTAAAGATAAGCACCTGAATTAAGTACAGATACCGCATTTTTAATAAAAATATTTTTATCGCAAATAATATACTGCAAATATTCACAAAAAGAAAATTAAGGGGTAGAAAAAATTCATTAGAAGCAGTAAAATATCTATGAAAATAAAGTGAGTTCCATATATCCTTAATAAAATATCATGGATTGTGTAATTTTACTTTTCATAATGCATTTAAAGATGTCTAATACATGTGATGAAAGTAGCGGCAGCTTCAGTCCTTTCCCCTGCCGTTTTTACTTTCCTAGATCATTTGTACCTAATTCGATTATATATACCATATATATTAATTACAACGTAATTCTTAGGCTACCCCCCATTTGAAAAAATGTCCCAAAAAAATTTCCCAGAAAAATGTCCCAATTTTATGTAACGTTTGTTATATTTTATAGGATTTTTGTTATTGTTATTTAAAAAATGCCACAATTTTATGTAATGAAATATGTAACGAAAAATGTAACGAAAAAATGTCTTATTTTATATAACGGAAGTTAAATGTTAGAATAAGATTTTTGTGGTTATGTTATTTTTTGTGTGTGTTGATGCCAGTAAGAATTACGTTGTGAATTTTGATCATTTTATACAAAGTATAGAAGAGAAAGAGACATAAATGAAAGCAAGAGGGGTCAAGGGGCACAGCCCCTTGCGAGGCCAAAATGGCCGAGTTTATATATATATATATATATACACACACATACACTCGACTCGCGATTATCCAGACTCTGTATTATGCGGATCGATTTTTCAAAAATAAAAGTCAATAAAAAAAAGAAGAAAAAGCCAAAATGCTTTTATAAAATTCACATCTATATCCAGTACATATCTGAATATCTGTTTACATTCGCTGCAAATGAAGATGCTGTGAAATTTTTAAAACTTGATTTCACAAAGACTTTGTGCCCGCAGTTGCGAAACATTTATCCAACAAACAGTTACCGAGAAAAGCAATCCTTATTCTCGGCAATACTCCACTCCGGCAACTGAGGAGTTACAAGAGGGTGATATAAAGGCAATGTTTCTTCTAGCAATCGTTACATCGGTTTGTCAACCTATGGATCAAGGAATCCTAGAGGCCTTAGAAAAATATACATCGACGCCGCCTTCTCACCAGACTAATATTAAGCGTAGAAAATGATGAGAACTGTGTCAGGTTGCTTTAAAATCAGTTGATATGCTTGATGTTATCACTTGGTTATCTGAGGGGTGGGAAGAGATTAATTTTATAGCATTAGTGCGGTTGTATAAAATATTATTAGATCATAAAGTCAGTGATAAATGGGATGAAATTGACAAAGAATGTGATTTGGACAGTTCAAAAGACAACGAGGAGCTTGTTTCTCTAATAAAAAATATTCCAGGATGTTTTTTCATTTAATTTTCAGTATTTAACCTTGAACTCCGGCGTATCCGGATTTTTTGTTATCCGGACCGGCTGGCCGCCCAATTAATTCGGATAGTCGCGAGTCGACTGTATATATATATATATATATATATATTGCGACGGATTCGGTACTTGCAGCGCGATCTGTTAGCGGTGTTCGAATTATAAAATATTTTCTTTGGTTAAATCATTAATTCGTGATTTATCGAACACCGTGTTTTATTCGGCGTAATTGCGGTTCGTAGATATCGCAGATGCTTATCGGTTAAAACCAAAATTCCCGTGCGCGGTCGAACGGACAGTTGCGTCAGGATGAGATTGTTCGCGTGTCTATTGTTGGTAGCGGTCGATAGCGGAGATTACTATATGAGTCCGAGGCGAGTGCGCGCCGTTTAGAAACTGCGCTGAGTAACATTGAGCTGAGAGAAGTTTTATAAACTCCCGTAAAGGCAAGGTAAGGGTATAGCCGGGTTTATATGGGAAATTTGCCCCCGCGGGTTTTTCGATTTGCATTTGGAGAATCGTTTTGACATTAAATAAAAATATTTCAGCAAAATTTTCAGCTATTTATCTCAAATGGTTTTCAAGTATTTCAAAAAAATCTCGTTTTCTATTTTTTTTTTTTTTTTCAATAGTAAAAATCAAAATAAATGAATAGAGATTTTTTGCCCAATTCTTAGGAGTAAAAGACATAAAAACTATAAATCTCAGGTCGAAAGCCGATTTTTAAGGGCAGAAATAAAATTAAAATCAGTTTTTTGACTGCGTTTTTGAAAAGTGTCGACCGACAAATTTTGTCAGAAAATGTCTTTTTTACTCCTTTACACTCAGGAATTTTTTCATTTTTTTTTTTGAAGTGGTGGAACATAATGAAAAAAAATAAAAACCAATTTTTTCTGCTTCAAAATATCGTGTTTAAACATACCAAAACTTTTTTGCTGGCAGAGAAATATATAGAAAATAATTTTTCAACTGAAAGTATACATTTTACTCATAAAAATATTTAGAAAATTAAGAAATTGATGTTAAAAAGTTTTTTTTTTTCATGCAAAAGTTCATTGGAATAAAAAAGATATAATTTTTCTGTGCTATTAGCCATAATAATTTTACATTGTTAAGTAGATAGAAGTTAGTAATAATAATATATAATAATTATCGTAGTTTCTAAAACAAAGCATATTTCGAATTTTGCATTAAGAAGTGCGTACATCAATTTTTTTCAGAAGTCTCAAAACTTACAGAGGTTAAATACTAAGTATTGTTTACGTAAATCAAATAATAATATAGGTGTTATAATTTCATTGATGTAATTGTATTTATGTATCCATTTTTTTCATCAAGGGTTATACTCTGTCAAACAATAGTTTTAACAACTCGTTGGAAATTACTCCGTATTTCAATGTGTAGGCACATAATAACGGGGTTCGTGTATAATATTTTCAGAATATTTCTCTTTTCATAATAAAATTAATTCTATCTTCATAATAAAGAAATCATTAACTGCCGACTGATGATGACCTGTAATTGCTCAGTGAAAAATTTTCCGTTCGATGACTGACGCTGCAAACTAATACTCAAAATCGGGTTACATTCGTTTAAGCAGCAACCACTATAGAGAAAAAATAGTTCTGAAAGTTCCAGTAGATGGCGCTAGCGAGTTAATCTAGCACTGACTTTAATGAATTTCTGAAAACAACAGAAATCAAAATAAGAGATACCAAGATTTTAAAAATTTTTTAACGTAAATTCAAAAATTTTTAATGCCTTTAATTATTTAAAGAAGAGTATTTCTTAATTTTCTAAATATTTTTATGAGTAAAATGTATATTTTCAGTTGAAAAATTATTTTATTTTCTGTATATTTCTCTACCAACAAAAAAGTTTTGGTTTGTTTAAACACGATATTTTGAAAAAAAGTTAGTCTTTATTTTTTTTCATTATGTTCCACCACTTCAAAAAAAAATGAAAAAATTCCTGAGTGTAAAGGAGTAAAAAAGAAGACATTTTCTGACAAAATTTGCCGGTGGACACTTTTCAAAAACGCGGTCAAAAAATTGATTTTAATTTTATTTCTGTTCTTAAAAATCCGCTTTCGACCTGAGATTCATAGTAATAGTATATTTTTATGTCTTTTACTCCTAAGAATTAGGAAAAAAATCGCTATTCGTTTATTTTAAATTTTACTATTAAAAAAAAGAATAAAATCAAAAAACGACCTTTTTTTAAATACTCGAAAACCGTTTTGAGATATATAACTGAAAATTTGGCTGAATTATTTTTATTTGATGTCAAAACTATTACCCAAGATCGAAAAACCCGCGGGGACAAATTTCCCATATAAACCCGGCTATACCCTTTACTCTACAGTAGTATTTAAGATGATCTAGAAACATCGATGTTATTAATCGTTATATAGGTATTACTACTCGGTTATTATTCGGCTCTTGATCGTCGTCAAATGTGGCTGTTAATTTATCTAGTCGTATTACGTTACCGTTGTAGCTGAACTTATGCGCCATGCCGCATGTTTTGATTCCGTCGCCTAAATGTTACAGTAATTAGTCAGTTTTTTTCTTTACCGTTTTCTTTTTTCTATTCAACGTTGATTTTCCCGTGTATTAATGTCCGTTTAAATCTGTACTTAGAAATTCATAAAAAATTTTTTGCTTTATCTGAAATTGTATTTATGTTAAGATTTTTTCTCTCTTTGGGAAACATATTTATTACCGTCCAACAGAAAATAGTCTTCACGTTCCACGTTTAGCTGAAGATTATCGATCTTTCTTTAACCTGTCGGTCTTGATCTAACAAAAAGTTTTGCTCAACTAAACAGCATACACAGCCATCGGTTTGGAGTTACTCCACGGTGATCTCCCATAATTACACATTTAAGAGAACATCTTCTTCACTCATATCTTTCAACCACTCTGTCTCAAGCTTTTTATTAAAATTAATTTATCACCGTAACAACAAACTGCAGTAGTTGAGTAAGAATTTTAATACTCCTGGTAGAAAATTATTAAAAAGAAAGTTAAACAGTTAATTTAAAAAATTTATACAGTGGTTTTAGCCCAAAAGTTCGAATATTTGACATATCAGTTAAATACTCTATTTATTTTTATATGTTATCCATTAAGTCCAATAGTATAAAGAGCTTAAACCTCTTCCAGTTTTTATAAACATATTGTATAATACATTTTCAAGCAGCTAGCTAGGAGCGGGCGACTTGGAAGTTTAATGATTTCAATAACGCAAAAAGTTAAGTAACAGAAGCGGCGTATTTACTTACACCAGAAACTAATAATAAAATAACCATAGTAATCTTTTTATTTAAATTTTTAGGTTTAGTTTATTTTTACCGTGCTAATCATTTTATTTAAAAATTAATTTTTTGTTAATTTATTTTTATTCGTCCGGTATATACATATCTGTGCCCCTGGTCTCATCTCAACTATTTAAAACCCTCATATTTCGTGCAGTGGACCGAATTGTGAATCTAAACCATTCTTGAATACACTTGAACACACAAAAAAAAGCTTCATCAAAATCGGTCCAGCCGTTTAGGAGGAGTTCAGTCACAAACACACACACACAGAAGAATTATACATATAAGATATATATATACGCGATTTTCTATCAGAATGGTGGGTCACCGTGACATCTTCGTTAAGGAGACGTGACCGCTTTGTATGACGGGTTTTTGGAGGTTTTCTTATACTTTTTTTTATACGACAATTTTCACTCCGCGATATCGTTTTTTTGAAAAGCCTATTACTCTGTCAGGCGGAGTTATCCCGGTTGTGGCACACCTTCAGAAAATACCACTGGCGCCACTAAATTTATTTTTTTATTTTTTCATTACGATTCACCATAATCAACCGATATTTCATCGAAGAAAATTAAGAAAACGAGTCCTTCTCAATATATGTGTGTATATATGTATATAGTAAAGTAAAGTAAGTCCCATATATCCTTGATAAGGTATCACGGATTCTGATGTTAAGGTTCACAATGTACAAAGCCCAATGGCACTAATGAGAGTAGGTCGTCAGCTGACCAACCAGTATTTCATAGAAGAGGCTACACCATATATATATATATATATATATCACTGAAAGCAACTTGAGTCTGGAGTGGGACAAATTCGAACACACGACTCTCACCGGTCTGGTATTCGAGCACACTACTACTAGGTTACGGAACTACTTAAAATACCTATGTACAGGATAATATTTCAAATTTTGTAGGAAACAAACGTATAAGAAAGTATAATTTAATATTATTTTATTATATCATTCTTGTCATGTGATTGAAAAAAATAAAATAGAGTAAAATATTTTATGTAATAATCAAATGTAATAAAAATACAAAAATCGTCATCGTCAAAAAAACAATTAAAAAGAATGTTAATTCTTATTATAATTCGGATAAAGTTAGGACTAATTCATTTAATCCAATAGTTTAATTTGCCATTTACATCTAAATAAGTTAATATGATGTACAAAATCCACATAAAAATTAAAGTACCAGCAGTAATATATCTAGTTTTAGTGGGCCCACCAATTTCGGCACTGCCGCACTGCTTAAACTTCCTCCGAGATAACAGAATCGTCACCGCTATTATAGCAGCTATTGTATATAGGAATAAGCTAAATCCGAGTCCTTTGTAATAACGTTCTTCAAATACCAGTTCCTATATTGATGAAATTAGAAATACAATAAAATTAAGCATATCGTTCACGTTATATATATATATATATATTAATTACAACGTAATTCTTAGGCTACCCCCCATTCGAAAAAATGTCCCAATTTTATGTAACGCTAAATGTCCCAAAAAAATGTCCCAGAAAAATGTCCCAGAAAAATGTCCCAATTTTATGTAACGCTAAATGTCCCAAAAAAATGTCCCAATTTTATGTAACGTTTGTTATATTTTGTAGGATTTTTGTTATTGTTATTTAAAAAATGTCACAATTTTATGTAATGAAATATGTAACGAAAAAATGTCTTAATTTTATATAACGGAAGGTAAATGTTAGAATAGGATTTTTGTGGTTATGTTATTTTTTGTGTGTGTTGATGAAAGTAAGAGTTACGTTGTAAATTTTGATCATTTTATATGAAGTATAGAAGAGAAAGAGACAGGAATGAAAGCAGGAGGGGTCAAGGGGTACAGCCCCTTACGAGGCCAAAGTGGCCGAGTTTATATATATATATATATACACACACACACATACACTCGACTCGCGATTATCCAGACTCTGTATTATGCGGATCGATTTTTCAAAAATAAAAGTCAATAAAAAAAAGAAGAAAAAGCCAAAATGCTTTTATAAAATTCACATCTATATCCAGTACATATCTGAATATCTGTTTACATTCGCTGCAAATGAAGATGCTGTGAAATTTTTAAAACTTGATTTCACAAAGAGTTTGTGCCCGCAGTTGCGAAACATTTATCCAACAAACAGTTACCGAGAAAAGCAATCCTTATTCTCGGCAATACTCCACTCCGGCAACTGAGGAGTTACAAGAGGGTGATATAAAGGCAATGTTTCTTCTAGCAATCGTTACATCGGTTTGTCAACCTATGGATCAAGGAATCCTAGAGGCCTTAGAAAAATATACATCGACGCCGCCTTCTCACCAGACTAATATTAAGCGTAGAAAATGATGAGAACTGTGTCAGGTTGCTTTAAAATCAGTTGATATGCTTGATGTTATCACTTGGTTATCTGAGGGGTGGGAAGAGATTAATTTTATAGCATTAGTGCGGTTGTATAAAATATTATTAGATCATAAAGTCAGTGATAAATGGGATGAAATTGACAAAGAATGTGATTTGGACAGTTCAAAAGACAACGAGGAGCTTGTTTCTCTAATAAAAAATATTCCAGGATGTTTTTTCATTTAATTTTCAGTATTTAACCTTGAACTCCGGCGTATCCGGATTTTTTGTTATCCGGACCGGCTGGCCGCCCAATTAATTCGGATAGTCGCGAGTCGACTGTATATATATATATATATATATATATATATATATATTGCGACGGATTCGGTACTTGCAGCGCGATCTGTTAGCGGTGTTCGAATTATAAAATATTTTCTTTGGTTAAATCATTAATTCGTGATTTATCGAACACCGTGTTTTATTCGGCGTAATTGCGGTTCGTAGATATCGCAGATGCTTATCGGTTAAAACCAAAATTCCCGTGCGCGGTCGAACGGACAGTTGCGTCAGGATGAGATTGTTCGCGTGTCTATTGTTGGTAGCGGTCGATAGCGGAGATTACTATATGAGTCCGAGGCGAGTGCGCGCCGTTTAGAAACTGCGCTGAGTAACATTGAGCTGAGAGAAGTTTTATAAACTCCCGTAAAGGCAAGGTAAGGGTATAGCCGGGTTTATATGGGAAATTTGCCCCCGCGGGTTTTTCGATTTGCATTTGGAGAATCGTTTTGACATTAAATAAAAATATTTCAGCAAAATTTTCAGCTATTTATCTCAAATGGTTTTCAAGTATTTCAAAAAAATCTCGTTTTCTATTTTTTTTTTTTTTTTCAATAGTAAAAATCAAAATAAATGAATAGAGATTTTTTGCCCAATTCTTAGGAGTAAAAGACATAAAAACTATAAATCTCAGGTCGAAAGCCGATTTTTAAGGGCAGAAATAAAATTAAAATCAGTTTTTTGACTGCGTTTTTGAAAAGTGTCGACCGACAAATTTTGTCAGAAAATGTCTTTTTTACTCCTTTACACTCAGGAATTTTTTCATTTTTTTTTTTGAAGTGGTGGAACATAATGAAAAAAAATAAAAACCAATTTTTTCTGCTTCAAAATATCGTGTTTAAACATACCAAAACTTTTTTGCTGGCAGAGAAATATATAGAAAATAATTTTTCAACTGAAAGTATACATTTTACTCATAAAAATATTTAGAAAATTAAGAAATTGATGTTAAAAAGTTTTTTTTTTTCATGCAAAAGTTCATTGGAATAAAAAAGATATAATTTTTCTGTGCTATTAGCCATAATAATTTTACATTGTTAAGTAGATAGAAGTTAGTAATAATAATATATAATAATTATCGTAGTTTCTAAAACAAAGCATATTTCGAATTTTGCATTAAGAAGTGCGTACATCAATTTTTTTCAGAAGTCTCAAAACTTACAGAGGTTAAATACTAAGTATTGTTTACGTAAATCAAATAATAATATAGGTGTTATAATTTCATTGATGTAATTGTATTTATGTATCCATTTTTTTCATCAAGGGTTATACTCTGTCAAACAATAGTTTTAACAACTCGTTGGAAATTACTCCGTATTTCAATGTGTAGGCACATAATAACGGGGTTCGTGTATAATATTTTCAGAATATTTCTCTTTTCATAATAAAATTAATTCTATCTTCATAATAAAGAAATCATTAACTGCCGACTGATGATGACCTGTAATTGCTCAGTGAAAAATTTTCCGTTCGATGACTGACGCTGCAAACTAATACTCAAAATCGGGTTACATTCGTTTAAGCAGCAACCACTATAGAGAAAAAATAGTTCTGAAAGTTCCAGTAGATGGCGCTAGCGAGTTAATCTAGCACTGACTTTAATGAATTCCTGAAAACAACAGAAATCAAAATAAGAGATACCAAGATTTTAAAAAATTTTTAACGTAAATTCAAAAATTTTTAATGCCTTTAATTATTTAAAGAAAATTATTTCTTAATTTTTTAAATATTTTTATGAGTAAAATGTATATTTTCAGTTGAAAAATTATTTTATTTTCTATATATTTCTCTACCAACAAAAAAGTTTTGGTTTGTTTAAACACGATATTTTGAAAAAAAGTTAGTCTTTATTTTTTTTCATTATGTTCCACCACTTCAAAAAAAAATGAAAAAATTCCTGAGTGTAAAGGAGTAAAAAAGAAGACATTTTCTGACAAAATTTGCCGGTGGACACTTTTCAAAAACGTTGTCAAAAAATTGATTTTAATTTTATTTCTGTTCTTAAAAATCCGCTTTCGACCTGAGATTCATAGTAATAGTATATTTTTATGTCTTTTACTCCTAAGAATTAGGAAAAAAATCGCTATTCGTTTATTTTAAATTTTACTATTAAAAAAAAGAATAAAATCAAAAAACGACCTTTTTTTTAAATACTCGAAGACCGTTTGAGATATATAACTGAAAATTTGGCTGAATTATTTTTATTTGATGTCAAAACTATTACCCAAGATCGAAAAACCCGCGGGGACAAATTTCCCATATAAACCCGGCTATACCCTTTACTCTACAGTAGTATTTAAGATGATCTAGAAACATCGATGTTATTAATCGTTATAAGTATTACTACTCGGTTATTATTCGGCTCTTGATCGTCGTCAAGTGTGGCTGTTAATTTATCTAGTCGTATTACGTTACCGTTGTAGCTGAACTTATGCGCCATGCCGCATGTTTTGATTCCGTCGCCTAAATGTTACAGTAATTAGTCAGTTTTTTTCTTTACCGTTTTCTTTTTTCTATTCAGCGTTGATTTCATATACACGTTTGTTACAGCATTTCTTAGTAATCTTTTTTTGTGAATATATATATATATATAAATAATATATATACTAGCTGTGTTCCACGGCTTTTCCCGTGTATTAATGTCCGTTTAAATCTGTACTTGGAAATCCATAAAAAATTTTTTGCTTTATCTGGAATTGTATTTATGTTAAGATTTTTTCTCTCTTTGGGAAACATATTTATTACCGTCCAACAGAAAATAGTCTTCACGTTCCACGTTTAGCTGAAGATTATCGATCTTTCTTTAACCTGTCGGTCTTGATCTAACAAAAAGTTTTGCTCAACTAAACAGCATACACAGCCATCGGTTTGGAGTTACTCCACGGTGATCTCCCATAATTACACATTTAAGAGAACATCTTCTTCACTCATATCTTTCAACCACTCTGTCTCAAGCTTTTTATTAAAATTAATTTATCACCGTAACAACAAACTGCAGTAGTTGAGTAAGAATTTTAATACTCCTGGTAGAAAATTATTAAAAAGAAAGTTAAACAGTTAATTTAAAAAATGTATACAGTGGTTTTAGCCCGAAAGTTCGAATATTTGGCATATCAGTTAAATACTCTATTTATTTTTATATGTTATCCATTAAGTCCAATAGTATAAAGAGCTTAAACCTCTTCCAGTTTTTATAAACATATTGTATAATACATTTTCAAGCAGCTAGCTAGGAGCGGGCGACTTGGAAGTTTAATGATTTCAATAACGCAAAAAGTGAAGTAACAGAAGCGGCGTATTTACTTACACCAGAAACTAATAAAATAACCATAGTAATCGTTTTATTTAAATTTTTAGGTTTAGTTTATTTTTACCGTGCTGATCATTTTATTTAAAAATTAATTTTTTTTGTTAATTTCTTTTTATTCGTCCGGTCTCATCTCAACTATTTAAAACCCGCATATTTCGTGCAGTGGACCGAATTGTGAATCTAAACCATTCTTGAATACACTTGAACACACACAAAAAAAAGCTTCATCAAAATCGGTCCAGCCGTTTAGGAGGAGTTCAGTCACAAACACACGCACAGAAGAATTATACATATAAGATATATACATTTCTTCTGTGCGTGTGTATATGACTGAACTCCTCCTAAACGGCTGGACAGATTTTAATGAAATTTTTTGTGTGTATTCAAGTAGATTCGAGAATGGTTTAAATTCACAATTCGGTCCATTACAAAATGTTTTTACGAATTTATGAAGAAAATTCATTTTTTTTGCCGTTTTTGGTCCAAAAGGGGGGTTTAAATAATTTTTTAACCGTAATTTTTGAATTTCCATAAAGGGCTCCTGTGTTTTGTTTTATATTTGAAATTTCGCTTTTAAAGAGTTATCTGGTGACGAATTACGAATTTTTTAAGGGTATTCGTTCTGAATTCCATATTATGTATTCTAGAGGTTTTTTTACCGCCCAGGGTAATCGCTCAGTTTAAAGTTGTAAATTGTCACAGATAGAAGTTTAATTGCAATTTATGATCCAATTGCGATAAGTCGAACTGTTTCTGAACTATAACAGAAATAAATATTTTTTGTCGTTCCTGAACTATCTTATTGGGATTCCGTCGTTTATATCTTAAAAATCGGTATAAATTTACTTTAAGAAATTAGAGATCATTAGAAACACGTTTTTTCGTGTATAGCCCATCTCATCAGCTAACTGCATAGAGTACACACTTTATTAAAAAGGATATAAATTGAGTGTGTGCTCTGTGTTGTTAGCTGATGATATAGCCCGAAAAAACATGTTTCCAAAGTACATTAAATTTTTAATATAAATTTATACTGATTATTGTTATTAGAGTTAATAATGCCTTGCTGCCGCGTAAATTACATTCATATCAAAATATTTGTCTTTTTGGTTTTTGCACATTTATTGAACTTAATTCATTTTCAGTATTAATTTTTTTCTTAATAAAAAACTGAATTTAATTCGGCTAATAAGTTAACACAAAATTTACTTTCTAAGGCGGTACGAAGTTCGCCGGGTCAGCTAGTATAAGATATATATATACGCGATTTTCTATCAGAATGGTGGGTCACCGTGACATCTTCGTTAAGGAGACGTGACCGCTTTGTATGACGGGTTTTTGGAGGTTTTCTTATACTTTTTTTTATACGACAATTTTCACTCCGCGATATCGTTTTTTTGAAAAGCCTATTACTCTGTCAGGCGGAGTTATCCCGGTTGTGGCACACCTTCAGAAAATACCACTGGCGCCACTAAATTTATTTTTTTATTTTTTCATTACGATTCACCATAATCAACCGATATTTCATCGAAGAAAATTAAGAAAACGAGTCCTTCTCAATATATGTGTGTATATATGTATATAGTAAAGTAAAGTAAGTCCCATATATCCTTGATAAGGTATCACGGATTCTGATGTTAAGGTTCACAATGTACAAAGCCCAATGGCACTAATGAGAGTAGGTCGTCAGCTGACCAACCAGTATTTCATAGAAGAGGCTACACCATATATATATATATATATATATCACTGAAAGCAACTTGAGTCTGGAGTGGGACAAATTCGAACACACGACTCTCACCGGTCTGGTATTCGAGCACACTACTACTAGGTTACGGAACTACTTAAAATACCTATGTACAGGATAATATTTCAAATTTTGTAGGAAACAAACGTATAAGAAAGTATAATTTAATATTATTTTATTATATCATTCTTGTCATGTGATTGAAAAAAATAAAATAGAGTAAAATATTTTATGTAATAATCAAATGTAATAAAAATACAAAAATCGTCATCGTCAAAAAAACAATTAAAAAGAATGTTAATTCTTATTATAATTCGGATAAAGTTAGGACTAATTCATTTAATCCAATAGTTTAATTTGCCATTTACATCTAAATAAGTTAATATGATGTACAAAATCCACATAAAAATTAAAGTACCAGCAGTAATATATCTAGTTTTAGTGGGCCCACCAATTTCGGCACTGCCGCACTGCTTAAACTTCCTCCGAGATAACAGAATCGTCACCGCTATTATAGCAGCTATTGTATATAGGAATAAGCTAAATCCGAGTCCTTTGTAATAACGTTCTTCAAATACCAGTTCCTATATTGATGAAATTAGAAATACAATAAAATTAAGCATATCGTTCACGTTATATATATATATATATATTAATTACAACGTAATTCTTAGGCTACCCCCCATTCGAAAAAATGTCCCAATTTTATGTAACGCTAAATGTCCCAAAAAAATGTCCCAGAAAAATGTCCCAATTTTATGTAACGCTAAATGTCCCAAAAAAATGTCCCAATTTTATGTAACGTTTGTTATATTTTGTAGGATTTTTGTTATTGTTATTTAAAAAATGTCACAATTTTATGTAATGAAATATGTAACGAAAAAATGTCTTAATTTTATATAACGGAAGGTAAATGTTAGAATAGGATTTTTGTGGTTATGTTATTTTTTGTGTGTGTTGATGAAAGTAAGAGTTACGTTGTAAATTTTGATCATTTTATATGAAGTATAGAAGAGAAAGAGACAGGAATGAAAGCAGGAGGGGTCAAGGGGTACAGCCCCTTGCGAGGCCAAAGTGGCCGAGTTTATATATATATATATATAGTACTGCAGTGTATGAAAAGGAAGCTCAGTTAAAAATGTATGAAATTCTAAAATTTTTCAGATATTTAAATGGGTGTTTAATTTTAAATTAAAATCGGCATTTTTTACCAGTTTTTTTTTTTTATTAATTTGTTTATGGGAGGATCCATTAGGGACACACCTAGAGTTAAGAAGAGAAGATTGAGTCATCAGTTAAATTTTGATTAGGTATTAGGTATTGGCAATATATAGAAGAATCAATAGCCGAAATAGTGGGTAGAGAAAGGAAAGGCAGAATATAAGAGAAGTAATGGGGAGCAGGAAGTCTGTGTTTTATTAAACAAAAATACAGAACACAAAATTCAACAAAAAAGTAAAAATGTTGAAAAAAACATGATCAGCATCGAAGACAATTGTTCCATTTTGACAAAGAGAGCAATATGAAAAGGAAGCCGGAAAAGATGAAAACAAGAAGAAGATACAAAAACATGGTTAAAAGGTAGGCAAATAATAGAAAAAGTGGCAGAACAGCGAATAAAAGAAAAATGGAAGATATTAGTAGAAACGTAATAGTTGATACACGTGTTCCGCTGTGTTAAGAGTAGAAAGGAACGTATATTTAGCTAAGTACAGAGGTGCACAGTATATGTATAAACATAAAATGCGTTCCAGTTCGAAAGAGACTTTACCGCATTACATTAGCGATAAAAAAAAAAAAGTAGAACGCTTACACAGTGTTAACGAAAATATAAATACTATACAAAAAACAAAGGGCAAAAAGTATAACAAAAAAACCCAAAATAATGAAAATTACAGCCAATTTATACCATTAAAAACAGTACTTAATAGTTTATCGTTATCACTGACTAAATTGTGTTTAATCCAACGATGCTTAAATGTACATCCGGGCTAGCTGCTCGGAATTGTAATCACCTATATTCCTGATAAGCATATTATTATGGTAGGAGCAGCGATGAAAATTTTTTTTTGTTGTTTTAATTATAAAATCTTTTACATAGGGGCAACTGCAACTAATTACGCGCATTATAAGTTTTAGTTCAGCGGGGAACGTTTAAAATACACCGACAACACACCTACTTTGTAGTAATTTAAATTAATTAAAATTGGGATTTGAAATCGAGCGCCAAACTGGAACTGAATAAGCCAATATTGGTCTAATAATGCTTTTCGAGATAATGAGCTTGTTTATAAAGTTTAAGTAAGATCTTCAATTAATAATTGGCTACAAGGCTGCAATAGCTCTATTTGTTTTCGCTTCAGCGTGTTTTAAGTGTTCCTTAAAAGATAATCTCTTATCTAGAATTACACCTAGATATCGAACATGATCAGCTAGTCCTGGTGCCTTTAACATTCAGTTGCATTGGAACGATGGGGTATCTACGAGTGGATAGTATAGCTTCTGTTTTAGTTGGATTAATTTCAATTTTACATTTTTCCAAAAATTTTAAAACCCGAAAACTGTGAAGCTGTAGACGATTATAAATGGTAGACGTTCTGTACGAGCTACAGTATATAGCCGTATCATCAGCATATAAAGCTAAACTCGTATGTTGCAACTTAGGGAGATCGGACAAGTAGACTGAAAAGAGAAAAGACCCCAGCACACTACCTTGAGGAACTCCTGCGACGGCAGTTTTGGTCATTGATTTATCATCTTGTAAAGCAACGTAAAAAGTTCTATTGTGTAAGTAACTTCTAATTAATTTGATTAGATATTTCGGAAAATTATATTTTAACATTTTGTAAATCAGCCCGTCGTGCCAGGTCGTGTTAAATGCTTTTGCAATGTCAAATAGAATTAATCCAATGTGTTTGTTTATATTAAAGTTACGCGTGACATGATCAGTGATCCTAGCAACTTGATGCGTAGTAGAATAACCTGGTCTGAAACCAAATTTCTCTATTAGAAGTATGTTATTACTATCGGCGAAATTACGAAGCCTATGTAGCATAACTTTTTCCGCTATTTTGCTTAAATTGCTAAGTAAAATAATGGGTCGTATATTATTCACTTGGGAAGAGTCTTTGCCTGGTTTAGATAGCGCAATGATTTTGGCTACTTTCCAGAACTTTGGAAAATAGCCGAACCACATTGTAGCATTAATTATGTGCGTTAACTCTAGTACCCCCTTCTGAGGAATCTTATTTAAGATTTTTTCCGGGATATTATCATTACCACAAGAAATTTTTGCTTCAGATTTCTGGAGGTACATTAATATTTCAGCAGACGAAGCAGGACAAAACTCAGAATGGGAAATAGGAGAACATGTAATGCCATTGAAAGCAGAATTAGTTAATAAACATTTTACTAGTAACTAAATTATTTTGATATGTAGACACTTTATGAATAATTTGAGTAATACTCGGCTAACAACTCCGTTTTTGATCGATCCTTATAGACATACGTGTTAAGATCAGAATCAAATAGCGGTGTAATCACACTCTATATAACTCTTACTATGTTGTGTTCGTTTTCGCGTGTATCGTTGTTAATTTGCTATTCTTCTCTGCCGACGTGATTACAGTCATTCTCTTTCTAATTGGTGAGTAACAAATATTCTCTTTATTACCGATAATGTTACCGCCATTATTGCTACCGGGCCGCCGATCGGGAAGACCGGTCGACGCTTTCTATGCGTTTTCAATGGTGAGCGATACACGCGAATCGCTGCCGCTTATCAGTGCTGACAGCAGACTGATAACAAATAATCAACCGAACGTAATCAAACGAAGCACTGATGCATCTTCGAAGTACACACCAACTCGTTTATATTCTAACGTGGCAAAGCCGATACCGAAAAAAGACCAATCCGTAACTTTCTCTGCAATCGAAAATACCAAATTACAGAAATACATAATCGCCTTTGGCAATATGAAAAAAATGCTGTCCGTCTCAAGTATCTCAAAAAACCGTATTTGTATCTACTTAGATTCCGTAAAAACATTTGATACATTTATCTGCACCCACAAAGGTATACAATTGAATAACCAATTCATACCGGCGGTCAAGTTCGCTAAACCACCAAAAAAACTAACCCTATCAAATCTCCACACAACCATTCCAGACAAAATAATTCTCGACGCCTTGCTCGCTAACGGCATTACACCCCCGTGTCACCCTTAATAACCATGCGCCTAAGAGTTAATGAGGATGAAGAATATTCTCACATGCTGAGCTTCAGAAAACTGATTCGTGCACGTACCGGACCCACTTGATTAATAAGTCACGATAATGAAACCTTCCGTATATACATATATATATATATTTGTAACAAGCGACGAACTTACATACTACAGCTGTAAAAATGAAGGTCATATTTCAGCAGAGTGTGAATTACATAAAGATAAAAATAAAAGCTGTCCATGACATATATAACTTAAACAAATACCAGGACACCCGACTACCAACACCTGAAGTAACCGGTGAAATTCCCACAAAAGAATTTACTGACGATGTACAAGGTATTATCAAAATGACAGACGAAAATCGTAATTCTGCAACCGGATAATCGTTTAATTAATATTAGATTAATGAAATTTAAAAAAAGGTTTATTGCAAGATATGTCACAAGCTAACATCGAAACTAACACAGACACAGATACAGAATTGGATGAATCCGATTATTCGGCCATGTCAACTTAATTGCTTTAAATAGGTTGGGACAAAATCAATTCTAACAACAATTTGCCACTAACTATAATGGAACAAAAACATATAAATGCAAGAAAGTAAATTTATTTTGTGGAATTGCAATGGCATATATTTACACTATCAAGATCTTAAACTTATACTATCAGAATATAATCCGTCTGTCATTTTTATTTAAGAAAATCATCTTAAAAGCAACCAAATTTTTGTATCCCTCATTATAAAATAGCTTACACTACAGTGTGTACATGACTATACACATAGCCGGCATATTAATAGCGGTTAAATCAAAATTTCATTATGAAACAGTCGTATTAAGCACTGGGCTACTAGGGCTAGCAGTTAAAGTTTACTTTAAACAACTAATTACAATATGCACTGTGTATTTTACAGAGATAATTAGTATGGAACATTTCTTTTCATTGATAAAGCATCTGCCTAAACCGTTCATTGTATTAGGAGATCTGAACGCGCACAGCCCTATGTGATCAAGCAAAAAGTCAAATTCAAGAGGTAGGATCATAGAAAATGCAATAAACACGTTTAACCTTACATCGCTTAACTTAACAGAGCCAACTCATTATAACTTTTCTTATCGAACATGATCTAATATTGATTTAGCCTTGTGCTCCCCTCAATTGAGCAATAAAATACAATTTCATGTACATCGTGACCTCGGTGAAAACGATCACTTTCCGGTTATTATAAAAAACCAGTTACACTACCACTTATGCTGGAAATGATGTGAATTTACTGGCGAAGTACAAAAGAACTAACTGGTTAAATTACAAAGCTCAGTGTTCGTTACCGTCGAATACCACTACATTAGATAATATTGACAGCAATGTGCAGACGTTTACAAACGCACTCATCGAGCATGCAAAAATATGCTCACCACCTAATAAAACTATTATAAAAACTGATAGCATAAAAGTTCCTTGGTGGTCGAAATACTGTACAACTGAAATCAGAAATAGACGGAACGCGTTAAAGTCGAACCTGAACATGGGAAACCATTTGAATTTTAGAAGATTACGCGCAAGGGACCGGTATATTCTTAAACAAGCAAAATTAAACTGTTGGAAAAGCTCAACGTCATACTTTATACCAACATGTATAAAAATCGGTAGTAAAATATACGGTAATATTGACGAAATAAACGCTTTGTTTGTAGAATTTTTTACATTGTCAACTACAGATGGAAACTAGTCCGTAAACAATACGGAGTTACCCCCAATGCTAGTAGAAATGCTACTTTTGATCTTAATTTTACCAGCAATAACCGGGAACCGTACAATCAATCTATTACAATGAATGGACTGTGCACGGCCATTAAACGTACTAAACCGAAAGCAGTTAATTCGGATAATTTTCATATTTATCTTTTAAAATACGCGTCTGCCTTTATATTAGAAACTCTGCTCGTAATTTTTAATAGAATATGGTTCCCAGGCAATCTTCCATTACAATGAAAAAATGCCATTATAATCCCATTACTCGAGGTAAATAAGAATCCAATGGTTCTCGATAGTTACAGGCCCAGTATCTCTTACATCAGTTCTATGTAAAGTGTTAGAAAAAACTATCACCGATAGAGACTACTTTGGGAAATTTAAACACGTAGTTTATTTATAAATATTCAATATGGATTTCGATCAAGACGATCTACCATTGATCAGATTCTTGCGTTACACAGTGCTCCATAAGTAAAGCATTCTCAAACAAGCATCACTTACTAGCCTTTCTTTTTTTTTTTTTTTTTTGATTTCAAGAAAGCATTTGACAACATATGGAGATACAAAATTCTTTTAACCTTACACTCACTTCAAAGGTAACCTTTGTGTGTTTATTGCGAACTTTCTCTCTGATTGCCGCTTTCAAGTGAGATTGGGATCTGTTCTGTCTGATCCTTTTAACTGCAATGGTCATTACAGTACGTGGGCCAGGCTGAGGAGGCTACTTCATATTCTACCTAGTAAATTGTTAGCTCTGAGAAACCTAAGAAGAATTTTTACACGCGTTGGGTCATTTGAGAGGATAGTTGAAAGTGTAACACCGGCAAACGTGGAGCGGGCGAACGTCACACATTTTTACAACAGTTATTCTACCGAAGAGTAGGAAGGAGCGGAACGGAAAGAACATGTGTGTGGAGGAAGTGAGTTATGTTTGGCGCCGATCTGTGGGTTACTGTGTCTAAGAGGGATAAGTCTATCCTTATAGGGATGCTTTCCCACGGAGGAAGTTTGTAACAAGGAGTGACGAAATTTGGTACTTGCGCACCACTATCAACAATTTGTTGTACTAAGTTAGGAATTGGGTTATTGAGGAAAGACGGAGACGGAATATTTGCAGTGTTAGGGGAAGAAGTAATTTCGTAATGATGAAGGTACTCGCGATGGCCTAATTGCTAGAACGCTTAACTTCCGTTACGGAGGCCACGGGTTCGATCTCGAGCGACGACAGAACTTATTACAAGAATTAAATAAATAATCGCTAATAATCACGTGGAAGGCAATGGTAAACCACCACGTACAACATCATATGCGCGCTAGGTCAGTACAGAGCAGACACACACGGAACTGCACTAGTAGCGCGATAACAAGCGGCTACTATCAGTTCCGAATGTAGTCTTGCGTGTGTACACCTGCGTTGCATATAATAATCGCCTAGTACACTATGTCTGTGTCTGTACAATAGGTAGTCGCCGACGCTCAGAAACTGAGTATGGCACTATAAAGAAGAAGAAGAAGGTACCAGAGGATTAAATCGCGCGCAGTAATATAAGAACGGATCGGAGAGAATGGGAGTATGCCAATAAGGAAACAAGCACTCGCTGAAGATTAAGAATTAAGCGGATGGAAATGTGACGAATAGACACAAATGTACTAAGTAACGATTGATTTGCCGTGGAACACACTTAGCATCGGTAAGATAATCCGGAAAGGATTAGGGTTTTATAAATATTAACCAGCAGCTTGGAATCAGTATTGAATTTAGGACTAAATAAGTATTTTATAATGGAGAGATGCTATACGCATTGTTTTTTAAGTTTGGAAATATGAGGAAACCAGTACACAGGGAGGAATTAAACACTAAACTTAGGAATTTAACGGAGCTCGAGAAAGGAAGAGGAGAGAGCTATTACCTGGTTACCTCTATGAAGACGACGCCTGTGCAAATTAAAACAAGAAGTTTCGGAAGTGGAGAAGTTTAGCCCATTGCGTGTACAGTCCAGGTATGTAATTTATCTATTGTCGATCAAAGGGAATTGGATGGGAGGTTGAATGGGAGCGATATGTTTAAGTCATCAATAAATAAACGGTCTGTTACCGGTGGCCTAATACAGCAGGGGAAATGTCATTAATAAATAGGATAAGCAATGTCACGCTCAGGGCGAATCCCTGGGGGATTTCATTCTCAATAAGAACAGGAAAGGACATCACAGAGTTCACTTTAACTTGTATTACTCTGTTAGATAAGAAATGTAGGATGAAATTACTCATTTTACCGTTTATTCCGGCATTTTTCAATTTAAGTAGCAAGCTGTACCGTCATATGCGATCAAACGCTTTTTCAATTTCAAAAAATATCGCGTATTGACATCATTACCTCGGGCATGAACAATTTGCCTTTGAAGGCGAATAAGATGAAACAAAGTAGATTTACGTGTACGGCCCCCAGCTTGTATGGAGGAAATTACGTTGTTTGCTTCGAGATAAAATAGGAGCTGTCTATTAACTATTTTCTCTATTACCTTTGACAGTGCACTAATTTTAGGGAAGTCGGACGGAAACAAGAGGGATCAACGTTAGCCTTCGGAATAGGATCTACAACTGCGGTTTTCCAAGCTGGTAGCATATCGCTAGATGTGGAGAAGAAAATCTTTAGCCGGGTTAGGAAAATTGTTTTCTTATTTAAATGTTAAAAATGGAATTGAAATTTTAATCGATGAAATTTCATCCGCATATTGCAAAAATTTTGATTTTTTCTTAATTAATATTCGGAAAGTTCTTGGCAAAAGCTTTTATATTTACTAAGCATCCTAATTGCTTTACAATAATAATAATAGCTACCAAATTTAAAAAAAAAAAAAACGCGCTCTTAATCATAACATATAAATCAGGTATACCTTATGAATAATTGTCGCCGCTAACCAGGGCGCACCAACACCAACTAAAACGTTGACCGCTATCGAACCGCTAATATGAATTAAAGCTCCGTCAGCATGTTTTTCTTCACATACAACCATTTTAGCGCCCAATATATCAGGCAATGACGTACCCAAAGCTACTATTGTTATTGCTGAAACCGATAGGTTTTACGTAAAATTATTTTATATCGATCGTGCTGCTTACTACAATGCTATAAAAACTTTGGCTTAGAACTGTTACATTTAAAGTGCGATCGCTATATATCACCCATAATTTGAAAATAATATAAATATTTATTCTGGTTACTTCACTTTTTTATTCATAAATCAAGAATAATACATTTAATAAATCCAAAAAATTATTATCCCCATTTGTAATTTTTGGTTTAAAGTAAAAACTTTTTCGAAAAGATATAAGCAATTTAAAAAAAAGTTCTATTGATTTTGATTATAAAAAACGAAAATATTTTTGGAGCAAAAGTACACTCCTTTTGAAAAACATGAAAATAATGTGAATTATTTTTAAAGTAATTTTGATGTTTCTTGCCTATGCCGGTTAGCTGACAGACGGATATCCTGGACCATCGGATGGTTAACTTTCGTATGATCAAGATTAGTGCGTCAGTAAAAATAACTATTTACTGTAAGCGCGTAAGTCATTAGCCAGATTGTCAGCCAGGTTTATTGCTGTTAGTCTAACTGATAGCACTGAAAATTCGACTGGTAAAACGTATCTTATGGTTGGGGTGATATCTCGTTGTATAACCGAACAACCAGTTCCTTTGACGATTTTTGATGCATCGGTATAAAATTTTTCATATGAGAATCAAGTGAGGCCATTAGTCTATGATAGGGTCTTTGTTTTGACACCATATTTTTGCCATACACTCTCGTATTATGGGAAAACACCTAGAGAACTTATGACGCTAAACACCATGCAATTCCACATCATTACATCTTTTTAATGTAGTTTTTTCTATAAGTCATTACTATAGATTATCATTATTTTCACCGCTGAATCTGTTGTTTTCTCTATTGACCGATTACAGCTTATCTTCATTTTGTACCCCTGCGTCCTCTTTAAATCAACTTCGTTTTCTTCGTGAAAATCGATATCACTTGAATTACGCTTAATGTCAATATATCGATTGAAATAAGACAAGAGAAAACGATCGTTTTCTATAAAAATGGTTAGTACTGAAAAGAGTTTGATAGTACACGATTGGAAATAGGGTCTATTTAACATATGAAATTAAAATACCGGTAATGGTATCATCCAATTTGATAAAACATCCAAAATGAGTTGCTAAATCTCCAATTATTGTCGTTAAAATACCAATCAACGCTAGCGACACAAAAAAACACAACCATCCGTTAAAGATCCCCGCTGGTGGCACTAAAGCAAATAATACCTAAAACATCATTTACATAAAATGTGTAATCTTAAAAAGATCGTTTTAACTGTGTAACAACCTAACCGGTTAAATCTGAAATTAATAATGTAAAGTAAGAAAATTTCTTTGAACGGTAGGCACTTGTTTCAAATAATTCAGTGATATTTCTTTATCTGAATATTGAACAATTGCATTGTGACTATAACTTTTCGGCAGCGTAAAATATTATAGTATAAATAATTATTCGTTTATAATTAATACAAAATGCTGTTGTCGATACAAAATATTTTATCTGACATTTTTGTATGAAAAACCTATGAACTAAACTGAAAACTTGTATATATTTTTAAAATAAACTTTAGCAAACCGATTCTTGTTCACATTAGAGTTATTTGTAGACATTAATTATGTAATATGAAGATATCGGCAACTGGTCCCGTGTCCTGTTATCTACATAGTAAACATTTTTTATCTAAACTCTGGTGTTTAATAAAACTAACCATAACACCAGGAAGGTCGGTAATTTTAAAGTAGAAATAGACTGCGAATTCAATAATATTTAAATCTGCTATAAATCATTTAAAAAAAAAAAAAACTGCATAAAATCAGGCGGAATATTATTAAAACAAGTTTAATTTCATTAATGATGAGTAAACTTTCATTTGAATGATAAGCAGTGTGCCGGATTAACCACGTAGTATGAGTAGCAATTGCTACGGGCCCCGCGCAGAAGAGGAACCACCCCCGCCTGAGCGTAATTTTTTGAGTGAAATTTATTAAGTCGTAGCATATTGAATTTATTTGATGTCACTAAAACGTGAAACGTTACACTTTTTCCAACCGAGACAATCCATTGCAGACAATTGTTAACAGAATATTTCGTTGGCGAAAATGAAACACATAATTTCATAAGGTAAACGCACAAGTTCTACAAAAAGTCGCTCGTATGAATGTACAGAATTTTGATCGGCCTGATAATTGGCTCTACAAAAAGTCTGACGTGTGCGAGCACTTGGAATTTATCAAATTAACTGCACCAAGCATGCCGGATCGAATTATTTGCGAAATTAAGAGATCCAGGTATACTATTCAGTGTCATTATATTCTACTCCAGATATATCGCATGTAGACCAACTGACTCTGATAGTGCGCTATGTTCTACCATCTGGACTAGTTGAGAGATTTGTTAAGTTTTTAGACATGCAAAACTATACTGCTGAACAACTTGCCCAAAGTTTACTGGATTTCTTAAGTAAGAATGGCATTGATATCAAAGACTGTCGTGGACAAAGCTATTGCCAGCAACATGAGCGGAAAATACAGCGGTCTGCAAACACGAATTAAAGGAACAAATAAGTATGCAGAATACATTCCCTGTCTTACACATTCATTAAATTTAATTTGCTAAATGCGCTACAGACTGTTGTACAGAAGCATTATTTTTTTTCGATTTTATTAAAAATCTTTATAATTTTTTTTTTTTTTTCTGCTTCTACACATCGTTAGGATCTTCTTACGAAAGCTCTTACTTCGAAAAGTTCGATTTTGAAAAGGTTGTCGGGTACTAGCTGGTCCGTCAGAGCTGATGCTACGAAGGCATTTTTATGTGGTTTTACCACTATCAAGCAAGTGTTGGATGATATTTTCAATAATATAGATCAAAGGGCAGAGTGTCGTAATCAAGCTTAAGGACTAGTTTTAAAGATGAATAAGTTGAAAACGGCAATAATGACAATTACGTGCAATGTATCCTAGAACGCGTGCAAGCGACTAGTGCATCGCTGCACTCGTCTAATATAGACCTTAATACAGGGTGGTACGCCCTTTATGAATCATTATACGGATATATTCAAACAATACGATCCACCAAAGATCTAACAGGCTGTCCTGAATATCAGCAACCGACTTCAGACGACACAAGTGAAACACAAAGTACGACCATTTTAGCGGTTCTAGTACACTTGACGAATCTGTTGAAAATGAAACACCTGGTAAACAATTTGAAATTGAGGTGTTTGTTGTCATTATTGATAACACACTAGCTGCTTTAGATAAACGCGTGAAAGCATACCAAAAACTTAATAGTGTTTTCGGAATATTTCGACAGTTAAAATCGATTACTACAGAAAAGATTTTGAAAGAACTCCAATAATGGTCACTGCTTATGCAAATGATTTGAAAGATAGTCTACCCGACAAATTAGTTCAGTTTGCCGAGCTACTGAAAACGGATGTGGATAGTACAATTGACAGTTTAAAAAACGAAGCTCTGGAAATTCAATATTATAAATGCCTAATAGAAAATTCCTTAGAATCATGTTTTCCAAATTTAGAAATTGCTCTGCGCATTTATTTGTCTCTCGTGATGACTAACTGCAGTGGCGAACGTTAATTTTTGACATTGAAGCGTATAAAAAAATGAATTAAGGTGGAACACGATGAGTCAAGAACGTCTGAATTACTTCTCTTTGATGAATATATAATATGATTTCCTCAGAGAAATTGATACGAATAGTATTACCTTTAAATTCGCCCACATTAAGTAAGTTACTTTGTAAAATTTAAAAAATAATAAAAGTTCATCGTTATTAATCGTCAGTTTTAAAATGTTAGTTTCTTATCAAAATTATTCTAAATTGCCAACTCTGGCTTTTTGTACTTGTCAAAAAGGCCAACAGGGCCTATTGTAATTTACTTTACCATTAAACATTAACATAATTTGTAACCTATGGATGGAAAATAAACATATTGAGTATTGAATTATTGCTTTACCATTTTATACTTCAGAACTCAGTAGATCAAGGGCCCCTCGATAGAATTTTCTACGGGCCCCGCGCTTGCTTAATCCGGCACTGATGATAAGTAGCAATAAACGGTAATATAGTATGCTTTATTCATCTTTTTTACCATTGACAGTATATTGTGAACAGTGTTAGAGATATTGCACAATTATTTACCGACTGTTCCGCATTTACATTACATCGTATAAAAATGTTTTTGTTCACTTTTTGCACAATGATAGTAAATTAAATAGTTCATCATTAATAATATTAGATCAGAAACTAATAAGAATATTATTAGTAATAATTAAAAAATAAAAAAATTTTATTATACCAAAAAAGGAAATTGTAAAAATTTAAAACAAGTAATCTCTCTAAGTTTACATACAGTAGAAATTGATTATTGAAGCAAAACCGTAGGGACCTAAAATATATTTCTTATTAAAAGAAATCTCACTCTAAAAGTATTCTTTTATTATACGTAATGATGTACGAGAATTTTGTAATATTGTATAAAAATAAAAAAAATTAAAAATGTACTTCGAAAATAGTCAGTAATTTTCATTGCACCCTGTTCATTTTTAAAAATTGTTGTTTCAATTGGCCTAAATTGTTTTTAAAAATTCCGCAATTCTAATTTGTGCAAAAAATTTGGCAGATCAATGTTAACATCGAAAAACTTTCCTCAACATTTGGCGCAGTTAAATGTATATTGTCATCTTCCGATTTGCTTGTTTCTATCTTATCGTTTTCGTCGTTATTTTCAATTTTGATATTTTCTTGTACACTTTTCTTGCAATTTCATTATTAATTAAAATAGTATTTGTTGCAATATTTTTATCGACATTAAAAAATACTCGTTTAATCGAACAAATTACCAGGTTATCAGTCCGATTTTAAGTATAAATTTTGTTTTTGTTGCGTAAAATATTAAATTTTCGTATAAGCGAACTTTACTTAGAACAAAATATCATACAAAGACACCGAATTAGTTGCGAACTAAATTCGCATTTTGTATTAACTCTTTTCATATTAAGCGGTTTCCAATATATATTAATAATTATGTCATGCTTAAGCTGAGGCAATATGAAAATCTTGTAACAAAATCTATTACATTTTTTTATAACATTTATAAGACATTTATTTTATTTAACGAAGAATGACATAGTTAATTGAAACCAAAATCAATTCTCTTATAAAAATTATAGAATGCTAGCATATAGAGATCTAGAGGATTTCATAAATTTTATATGCACGTGTGGTACAGTGTGTACATAAAAATCCATTAAATGAATATTAGTTTAGTGTGTTCATTATTAAAATATAATTCTGCAGTATGAAATAGGTTGTGAGAATGTTAAAAAGTACTCGACTTGAGTTTTTAGATTCTTTTTTTATTAAATAATTTATTTATGAGCAGCCTTACTCACAGATTAGAAGAAAATTTGCTAAATCAAAAATTTTGTAACATGTTCCCCTTGAGCAAAAACTGTTTTTAATTCCAGTTTATGTTATTGGTTTCATATTGAATTCTGATCGAGAACATTGATTTTAAGTAATTTAAAAAAATATGAAAAAAAAAATTTAGGTATTTTGTAAAAACTGATTATAATAAAAAGGTTGAATTTATCAATCGATGCGTTTTGGCATAAAACATACATATTTCAATTGTAAACAAAAATTACAAAAGAAGATTATTTCAAAAAAAAAAAAACTCTTTTCAAAAAATTGTTTATATACATATATCGACAAATTATTATCAAGAAGCTATTGGTACAGCTTTCACCAGTCGCAGTACATTGGCAACTTGGTTTTATTTTATTTGATAGCATGTTTCTCGTATGATTGAGTATGAACTTATTACTATTAAATAAAATAAACAAAAAAAATCGGAATTCGATAAAAATCAGGATTTCGGGCAAAAAATTCATAACCGCACACTATTGAATATTGATTTCAGTTTCTTTTTAAAAAATACATTTAAATTAAAAATTAAAATTTGCAATTTTGAAACGTCGTACTTTCCACATAAAGGAAATGAAGTGCATAAAGTAGTTAAAAGTTGTCGCGTTTTCTATATCACCTCCGTTGACATTCATTGCTTGTTTTATTTGCTCTCCCCAGGTTTCACTGTGTATTTTTATGGCGTCCAAATTAGCATTTGTCATTACCAAGAATCGATGTATAATTGAATTGAAGTCTGTTAAAATCGAAAAAATATTCATTAAAAATAAAATAAAGTAAAACTTACAATTATATTAAAACACATCTTTTCTTATAATCCACATCTTCTTGGAAAGTTTATTAATCGTTATATTTTTAATATTAAAAAGAAATAAAATAAAGTATAAGTTACAATTAAAATTTTAAACTGATTTGTTTCGGAATTCGTAGCATATATTCAAGACTTCCCCACATTTCAGTCTCGTTTTATTGTTCACTGGGTTTAATTTAGTACTGTGAGTTTTCAACCACTTTTTCCTTCTTTAATTAATATTTAATTATAAACTAAAATCGTATAAAGATTTCGGCTTAAGCATTAATATTAAAAAAACCAAAATACTGTCAAGTAAAAATACCAAGAGTAACATACAAATTCGAGGTGAAACCCTGGAGAATGTTACAAGTTTTCAGTATCTCGGATCTCACCTCAGTGCGAGCAATACACTAGACGACGAAATACACCATCGAATTAAAAGTGCTGCGTCGGCATATGCAAAATTAAAAACTAGAGTATTCCACAACAGAAATTTAACCATATCCACAAAATCCGCAGTCTTCCGCGCTGTGATTATTCCAACCTTGTTATATGGATCGGAAACATGGACACTGTACAAGCGCCATATCCGTAAGCTCGAACAATTCCAGCAGCGTCTAATTCGTTACGTCCTAAAGATTAAATGGACGGATTTTATTACCAATGAAGAAGTTCTCAGACGCTTTGGTGTGGAACGAATAGAGACACTGATATTAACATCGCAATTAAGATGGATAGGTCATGTTGTGCGAATGCAAGATCACCGCTTACCTAAGCGCGTATTCTATGGCGAACTGGTGGAAGGACGTAGGACTCGTGGAAGACCAAAGAAACGCTACAAAGATCATATCGCCACCATGCTTCGGGATGCGAATATCAACAAGGACTGGGAAAATGCTGCGCAAAACCGGCAGGAATGGAAAAAGGTGTCTCAGGAGGTGGTAGAAAATAAACACCACAAGAAAAAGAATAAGGAGAGAAATATGAGTCCGGATCAGCTATTCGAATGTCACCACTGTGGAAAAACGTGTACTGCTAAAATTGGACTAATCAGCCATCTACGAACACATCGCTGAACAAATATATGTGCATCTGGGCTACTCGGATACGAGTTCCAGCTATGATGATGATGAATTATAAACTATTATATAAAGACTTAAATATGCCAACAATCGAAGAAAAGATCAGAGCAGCCAACGTACGATATTCACAATGGCTACAAAATCATAGCAATCGGTTAGCATGTAAACTTGTAGAAATGGTATTCGATTCAGACGATTAAAATGATTAAATATAATTAATTGATTAACCAGCAGTAAATCATCGCCAAATAAGAACAATCGTAATGGATATACATGACCGTACTCGTGGACAATGATGTGTGAAACCAATTACATAGATAGGGAATAGCGGCTATTGGGAAGCACTCCAATGTTATATTAAATTATAACACTGCCACCTACTGTTTTTAATTAGATAGATTGCGAGCATAATTAAAAATAGCAAACTCAAAAACGTCAGCGAAATTAGTAACTGATTCTCTCACAAAATAATAAATTGATCATTTATAAATTAACGTTTTCTATTTATTTTTTATTCATACCTTGTTTAAAAAACAATTACAAAAGTGAGACGTTTTCTTTTTACAAGAAAAAAAATGAAATGCCATTACACATTCATTTAGTGCTTCATTTCAATAACAGTTTTTAAAAAAATTAATTTCTTGTTAACACAAATTCCAAAACATAAAAGATAAAGATTTGGGAAGCGCAGGCGCGCAAGGAGTTTTTACACCAAAACCATATTTTATATATAAAAATGTACATTTCTTCAATCTATTTAGAAACATGCTGAAAAGAATAAAATACCATGCATGCGTATAAAGATGAAAATTAAAACTTCCTTAAGTAATCAACAGGAATTTTTGAAAAGTCCATCGGTACTGTCCGCCTGCTTCGATTTTTTAAAAATATTATCCTTGGTAAAAGGCTTTATATATACATACATACATATATATATATATATATATATATGTCATTTTGGTCTCGCAAGGAGCTGTGCCCCTTAACCTCTTTTACTTTCATCTTTGTCTTTTTCTCTTCTATAAAAATAACATAATTACCAAAATCTTATCCTAAATTAAGACATTTTTTCGTTACATTTTTCGTTACATAAAATTGTGACATTTTTTAAATGAAAATCACAAAAATCCTATAAAATATAACAAACATTACATAAAATTCAGACATTTTTAGGACATTTTTCGTTACATAAAATTGGGACATTTTTTTTTAATGGGGAAAAGCCTAAGAATTACATTGTAATTAATATATATATATATATATATATAAATTAATTACAACATAATTCTTAGGCTACTCCCCATTAGAAAAAATGTCTCCATTTTACGTAACGAAAAATGTCCCAATTTTATGTAACGTTTGTTATATTTTATAGGATTTTTGTGATTATGTTGTTATATTCATATGGACCTATTTAGAATTACGTTGTAAATTTTGATCATTTTATACAAAGTATAGAAGAGAAAGATACAGAAATGTAAATAAGAGAGGTCAAGGGACACAGCCCTTTGTGAGGCCAAAATGGCCAAGAAATCACTGCAAAATGTAGTAAGGGTATACTGCACATAAGGGGTTTTTTTAAAATGTGCACAACATACATATACTCAATAATTTACTTTCACAAACAAATATATAAACACACAAAACATTTAATATCTGCATATAAATAGGCTCTTTGTTTATTAACCAATTTTCTTCTTTTTTTTTTATTTAGTAGCTATAAAAAATCATTTTTTTTTTCTTATTTAAATATAAAATTAATACAAAAAAAATTAAAAATGAACTGTTTGTTACGATATTTTCGATTCGTTTATGTTTTTTTTTTTGTTATATGGTATGTATATTATTACCGCATGCGTAGCGCATGATTTTCGAACCGTTATTACGCGACCGCGTCCGCTGATCGGCTAAGAGCCAAGACCGATGCCTTTTTTTTGTCTATTCGTTCCTCGCCGTTTCCAGGTATCTGGAATTACCTGCTCGCATGTTTTGTCTACCCTATGTTTTATTGCTTTGCACTGCCATTATTGACGCCACCGGCGTACACGAAGACACTACCACAGCTGATAATCGACGAACACTCGGAACCTACAAGGCTAATTAGCCAAATATTTACGTACATTCAAAGTTTAAAGAATATATGGAGTTGGTTGGAGGAGGTGGAAAGCGATTTAAACGAAATTGGTATAGAATCAAGTGATATTGAAACCCGCCATCCATTGAGAAAGAAATAAGCAGAATATGTCAACTTTAAGGATAAACTGAAATCAGAAAGGGGAAAACAGTGGACCGAAGAAAGAAAAGAGAAACATCGACAGAGAATGCGGCAATATTGGATACAAAAGAAAGCCAAAAGTTCAAACAGTTAAAATATCGTGGTCCTAAGATGGCCAATTCGGGAAAAAAAAGTCATATATATATATATATATATATATGTATATATATAAAACTGAAGATAAATTACTTTTTAAAATATTCACAGAAGATAAATCAGAAGTATAACCGTATTTCAAAAAGCTAGTATTTCAACAGAATCGCTCAGTCAGAAATGAATATAACTAACAATGCAAATCCAACACCAACCAACCAGCACACATCCACTGAGCAACGCACAATTGACGTATCGTAACCCTCTCCTACCTCTGAAACTTCCACAAACAAAGTAACTTCATACCCCCAAACCCTAAAAGTTATAAAAGTAATTGTCCGATAAATCTACGTCTTCGTTCATAAATGGTCAGAACCCGAAAAAATAATATATCCATAAAAAAGAAAAAAGAAGAAAATGAAGAAGTAAAGAAGTAAAAACTTCTCTACAACCTTCCAAATTAACATATAAAAAGTCACCAAAAAACCCGTAGGGTATCTTTTTTGACTAAATAGGTCATTATTATAATATAGCAATAAATACTCGTCCGCGCAAAAATTATTTAAAAAAATGAATATCCAGGTAAACTCCGCGATGCAGTGTTCATTCAACTGAAAACAGTTTATACAGAGCTATTAACGATCATTCTACGAAAATCTGAATAACCAAACCAACAGATTAAATAACAGAGGCGTTACTTATAAAGAATAAAAACAATGGACAACTTCCTTTTGCAATGAAACATTAAAGATATTAAAATAACCTAGCAGAACTTTTTCAATTAATTTCTGTCAAACAACCTACGATAATCTGTCTACAAGAACACACTAAAGACTACCAACTTTTCCGCTATGACCACACTATAGGACTATCGACATCAGGAGGTGTAGCAATATTCATCCATGAATATGTCGCTATTAAAAGATCCACAATGTTCGAGTAATATATAATCCTCCTGTTGTTGACTGCGAATATAATTGTACATAACATGCGAAGTAGCCATACAATCGTATGGAAGTCACGAAAGAACATAAATAATTATTTGATTTTCACTAAATCATTTTCATAATGTTTATCATAGTATTAGGTATTTAACTTTTAAGATTTATTTCAAAATTTCCTAGAATTCAGCCTTCATTGGCTCTACAGAAAAGTACTTTATTATCCCATGTAAATATAATTATTTATAAGTCATTCGTAACTTACAATCACATACGTACCGTCATCATTACTAATTGTAACTAGCATCCTGTTTATTGTGCCTATTCTAGCCCCTCCACTAGGATCAAATAAAACTACTTCAAAATATTCATCCTTTTCAGGTGTTAAGTCGTCAATTATATCAATTTCTATCGACTGTTTTATCTAGAAAACGAAAATAATTTAAATTAAAACAAAAGAAAAATACAATGAAATTGTTTATAAAAAAGAATATAGCGACTCCGAAATGTACTTTAAAAATTACTAAAAATACACTAAAAAGTAAAAATTAATTATTTGATAAAAGATAATAAGTTTTGCAGTCTTATGCTTAAGGATATTACGATTATTCTTAAACAAAATTAACTTTTTGGGGTCGAAACCAAATTAAAATGACAAAATAATTTTAAAAAAATGAAATGAGTATAAGTATATATATATATAAAAAAAAAAAATACTGACTTAAAGATTTACTCTAAAAATTTAATAAAAACTAGCTAAGAAGTAAAAAATAAAAATTATTTGATAAAAAATAATTTATTTCAGAGTAATATGCATAACTATACTATGATAATTCTTAAACAACATTAGCTTTTTGGAGTCGGCACCGAATCTAAAATCACAGTACATTTAAAAATAGTTTAATGAGTACAACAACAGGATAATTCGTTTCCTGTCAGTCAAGTATTGCAAACACAGAAATATTTAATGTGGTTTATAATTATTATTGAAATTTGAAGTGGTGCCAACTCCAAAACGTAATGTTCTTTAAAAATAATCATAATATCCTTAAGTATATTACCCTGAAATATATCATATATTTTTAAATAATTTCAGTGCATTTTTATTAAATTTTTAGAGTAAATCTTGAAGTCGGTAATTATTTTTTCGTAAATTTTATTCCACAATTTTTAGTGTAAATACTTTTGAATTGTAATAAAAAGGTCGGGCTGTGCGATTCATATCAATATATAAAATGCCAATGAAAGGAAGTTACCAGCACAGGCTAAATATGATTAGTATAAGATAATTTTTTTAAAAGTATCATTTTCATAATTAAGGTGTTGAATTATTATGTGATTTTAAGAAGGTTTAAATATATACACACATATGTGTGTGTCTGTCGTATTAACCTCATTATGTCTGAAATACAGTTCACCAGAACTGCCAATATAATCCTTCCCGGAAATAGCAGACTTGTCGACGGTTTTCCATTTTACAGTTACATCACCATCTGCTCCTCGTGTTCTAAGCACCGGGATAGAAACTGTTCCAGCACTTTCTTTAACCACCAAACCACGTTTTTCAAATATAAAGATTCCCGGTTCTGCATTTAAAAGAAAAGAAAAAAAAGGAAGTAAAAGCTAAGAAAATAAATAAGCGAAAGGAAATGCATTTCCGAAGAAAATATATTTTTAAAAAAAATTAATATAATTACATCGGTACTGAATTTAAATTCAGACTTACGAAGCGTGGACTTTTAGGGTGTAAAATTTGATCAGGACCAAAGCCTCTCTGTTTCAATGGAAATAAATACTGCATCCCCTTGGGGTTTAAAGTTAAGTAAATCTCCCTGAACTGATAATATTAGTAAAAAAACTCAAAAAGACCGCTTGGAAAATGGAAAATAATATGGCAACTGAACAAAAATGACAAAAGAAATTTCTGGTTAATAGAAGATCCACGAAAGAAATTTCCCGGTACAGACTTGCTAAGAAAAGAATGGAAAATGTTAAATAGCATAAAAATAGGGCATAACAGATGTGGATACTCGGTGTACAAATGGAGTCTTCAGGAATCGTCTACCTGCTATTACAAAAATTTCCGTCTAACGGATCAGCACATTATGAAAAAATGCTCAGTTTGTATTTAAAAGATATGCATAATGTAAAAAACGATACCTATTAAAGATTACCTTATAGCGATTTATTTTAATTTTATCCTACTTTTATGTTTAACGATTATATGGGTAAGAAGACCACAGTGGTTCTAATCCCATACGTGTTTATAGTTCTTTTTTAGAATCTGTCATATTTGCCTCTAACGATTTGTCTTCATTCCACCACTCTCTATCCTCCTATCACCGTGGTATACCCTCTTCTTTTTGATGGATTGAGAAATGCAATGTTGCATTTGACCATAGTCGAGACACTTTTAGAACGTACTCGTAAACTGGCAAACGCAAGAGTTCGATATATACATACTTAAAGCTTTAAAAAAGTCCCCTTGAAGGAAATTATGTCTCTTTTTCTAGAATTATCCCTTTATTTCGTCTTTCTTCTTTCTGTTTTCTACCTTCATAAACGAATTAATAACTGTCCTACGTTCCATTGTTTTGATTTACTCCAATCGCTTTTTCTCTAATTATTAAATTATTTTTGATTGTACAAATGTCATTCAAGCAATCTCTGTTTTCTCTTTCCTCGTCATTTTTGTGATTTTATCATTCTTCGCAGACGTTGTCTCCAACATTTTTTTCTTCTCATTACTCTATCCGCGTTGATTTGCTGTAAATTTCCAGCCACAGGATTATTGAGGGTAACAAAGCAGTAGATTCTTTAGCTCAGGTTGCTGCTTCCTCTCGTTTCTCTTATTTTAAATTCCGGTGGCGAACATTTACATTTCTTCCTTTCGTAACAATCATTCTTTTTATCTGCCTGTCTAACTAAATCATTTTTATGTTTTCTGGTTCCTCAAGTTTACTTTACTACCTCATTTTGTTGTCGGTCTTATTATTCGCTTACGTTTTGACCATTTTCTCCGGCCTTCCATTCGTTTTCGCTTTCCCTTAATTTAATCTCTATATTGCCTTTTCTATCCCAATGAAGCAATGGTATCTGCAACACTGATTACATTTTCTTTAAAAGTTTATTATTTTCTGCTGAACGTTGTGTTCCATGTTTTCATTTGTTAAAACTCAAGTTTCCTTCTCCTGCTTGCTTATCTTCTCTTCCGTCTTTCCCTTTCTAATATAATTCTCGCGATTGGTTCCTGTATGTTGCCAATATCTGAATCTTAGCTAGCATGGATCTTTTTCTTTTTTTGTTTTTCTGGCTATAAATTCCTGCTAACGTGTCCTGCCAAAAAAAAAAAAACAAAAAAAAAAAAAGTTTTTTGTATTAATTTAAAGAATATGAAAACTGTTTTTTTATAATAAATTAAGTTCTTTTACTAAGTTGTATTTTACATTTAATAACTCTCTATTCTCAATTTGACTGTTAAATTTACTAAAATTTAATGAAGCAAAATTTACAGTTAAATAGAAATTTTACTTACAATAAGTTAGCAAAATATTGTGATTGGTGAAGGCTACATCAATAAACTTCCTACTAATATACATATTTGTCATAATATTTTATTTGCACCGGAAATGCTTGATAGATCTACATAGACACCCCGACCTATAAACAGTTTTTCAAAGTTTACAAAAACAAAAATTTCTTTACATTTTGAAAAAAACTACTGTTCAATTTTTATGATTTTGTATTAAGACGCTTGCCAATTGACTTTATTCTCAACTTCATATATGAAAAGTATTTCTTCGTGTAAATAATCTACCCACAAAAAAGTGCTGTCCGAAATTAAATCGTTCTCTCCTAGCCCTCTAGCTCTTACTGAAGTTTCAGTTAAATCTACTACCGAGTCCTATGCCATATTTTTCCAACTGGAAAAAAAAAAAAAAAGCATTCGAAATAAGCACTAATTTCTTTAATGTCATTTAATGATAACCGCAAAATATTCAATATTATTACGAATTTATACTACAAATTTATTTACCATCGTCATCGATAATTTTTATTTCCATTATTGGGTACTTTCCCAATTTTAAAATATTTCGTTGATTTCCAAACATCGTTAATCTGAGAAAGAATTCTTCTTCCGGTTCCCATTTTTCGTCTTTAATTATGGTCACTTCCACCTACCATCAATTATAAAGCCCATTGAATAATACTTATTAAATATTTTCATCTCTAACAATTAAATAAAACTTTCTTAAAACTATTCTATGATCAGTGCAACTAACTGAATTCTTAAACGAAAAAACGGAAAATTATACCAAGTAACTGCACCGTACTTTAGAACGAAATCGGATCATAAAGTTAATTTTTGCACTTATATCAGGAACTCCGCCTTTAATTAATAAATAATTTATGAAATCTGTTCCACTTAATGCTTTAATAAAAGTTCCAAATAAAACACTTAAGAACAACTGTACGGTACTTAAATTTAAGAAATAAATAAAAACAAAGCTTCATACAACTTGATACATTTGAATATATATATATATATGTTAGCGGTTGTCACACATAATGCAGATGTAGTAGAAAAAAAAGATAACACGAAATAGGAAAAATGAGATTTAAAAGCTAGTACAAGTTAAGGAAAGGAAAGAATGGTTGAAAAATATACGAATGCGGTTGCAAATTATGTTTTAAAATAAAGGGGAAAAAGGACACTAACACGCAAGAAAACGATAAAATACACAAAGAATAATGATCTTAAATCTAACGTAAATAATAAAGTTAGATAAATAAAATAGTGATTAGAAAAAGAAGAGAGAAAAAAAGAGATTTCTTAGAAAAAAAATGATTACGATCGTAAGGGAATTCTAAAGAACTGACTGTTACGAATATTTTATCGTTTTTAATACCAATAGTAGGACTTAAAATCGACAGAAAATAGATATGATCGGATATGACTCCTTTTTTTAACTGGCGTCAAACTTTTAAAAATGTGCGTTGATTAAATTATTTATTCGACATTTTTTGGAGACATGTTGTCTAAAATAAATCCATTTTATTATAGTCCATTTTGTAGCTACGATGGACGAAACTGTAATATACATTAGAATAGTATTATTTCTACTAATTTACTGGACTTTTAGTAGATAGTTAATGAAACAAACGCAAAGAATTTGTTTCATGAAAATGATAAATTAAAAAGTAAAATATGATTTAGTTAAATTTTGTATTGCTTCGAATACAAATATCTGTGAATCTTTTTATTTCTTTATAAACCGACTGAAAACGATATCAGTATTAACGAAACAGGAATAAAAAATTTACATTTTCTTCATTATAATATTATTTTCGATATTTCACAAATCCTAACTTTTTTGTTTTTTTGTTTTTATTTGTTTTACGTTCCATAATCCATGTGGAACTTAGGTAATTATGGTAGATGGTTACCATCAGGAGAAAATGACCGGGACGATATTATTTGTTCTGAAAAACGCCATTGAAGAGGTATTACAGAGTATCTTATGTAAGAAAAAGTTAAAATTAAAAAAAAGATAAGTGCGATGTTTTAGATTATGTAGAAAGCACACAATGGACCGACGGATAACGTAATTGGGAACAAAAGGGGCACACAGACATGTAATTATGGAAAAAGATATGTATCCGGCTTTTAAGAACGGCCAATGATTGAAAAGTCTCGACGAGACAAACCTTCAGATGGTCACTAAAGCTCAGCTAACGGTTTAATAAGTCTTAGAAAAGTTTTTTTTGGAAAACCTAGTGTGCTGGACCACGTCTGAAGCTATTGAACAATAAATTGCTGCTGAGGCGGTCACGTTAATTCTTTCGTTCTTAAACATGCTAAAACATATCTACACTTTGCAGTACTTCTTTAGGAGATCAACTGTATGTTGGATCTGACTTACAAATAGATCTTTGGGCTAAGTGCTCGGTATAGAATAGAGTGATGCCATTGAGTTTGTGATTATAAGAACTTCCCGCTAACATGATTTGCCTAAATAAATATGCTGCAAACAATAAAAGATACCGTATTATAATTCGGTGACGAGTATTGCGCAACAATCATCCAGACAAAAAGAATGAATCCAGTTGAAACCCTAAAAGAGCAAGCTGCTAGCGATCGATGTGATACCGTATCGATGTTTGTACCTTGTACCATCAAAGTAGACTAGAACATGGTTTGTGTATCTAGATAGATCCGAAATTGAAAAAATTTTTCGCAAATTTTATTTGCATTCAACATTTTATTATAAAATAAATATTCATTTGCACCTAACGTTATGGATCAAAAAAATTTCCGATGAATTTTTTGATCAATAAATATTCGTAAACATGGATTTTTAACTTTTAAATGTCTCATGCACTGACGGACTGACTATGCGGGAAAACTGGCATTTTCCCGGTGCGCCCAAGCATTTAATTTATCTTTTGCGCCCTAATTTTCTCAAAATTTTATCACCGCCTCCGCCCTTTTGCTGTAAAGAGTCCTTTTACCTCTGAACTTTCCCAGTGCGCCCTTAAAAGCCATTCTGTTAGTGTTCTCGTGGTATTTAATAATTTAAAAATTATGTCGCACATTTTTAACAATAAAAGTCATATTACTTCGATAGTTTAATCTGAATGCATTCATCTGTTTTATTTGTAAACAATGGTTTACCCCCTTATCTATAATTAAAACATGAATTCTAAAAGCAAATAACGTTTCTCCTTTAATTTCATTTTCTGCTTTAATTAATTAATTAATTTCACCAAATAGAAGAATACAACGACTATCTATTAATAGTTACTCGCAGAATTTATTTTAAAAGTAATTTAAATAACATTTTTATAAATTTATTTAAACTCTTTTATCGAGAAGGTAACGTTGAGTTACTGAAATCCTTATAGATAAAAATAAGCTCTATATAATCAAAATAATTCAAAAACATTACCTCTTTTTCAGTTTCTTCTGGTAAAAATCTTAATATTTCTTTAACACGTAAATAATCTTCACCCTGTTTAGCAGTTCCATCTATACTGTCCACCCTAAAATATTTTCGATCGTTCATTACAAATCATTTAGAAAGATGTAAACCAAAAATTGATCTGCAATAATAGTCACTAATTAGGTTAGAAATTATATTATTATAATAATTACTATTTCTAAATGTTTTTTAATCATTTCGTAGACGTAAATTTAAAAAAAAACCAGCAAAAACACCGATATTAAAAACTATACTAGTAGATATTTATATTAAAAATTAGTAACAATTTTCTTGTTTGCTAATTTTTTTTTGTTGTTGAGACAGTTGAGTAGATAGAACGTTAGATCACCAATGTAACTTCGGCAAGTAAAAAGTTCTTAAAAATATCAGTTATAATTAATAGTCACCTGAAAAGCATTGGAAAATTACAATGTTTACTATTATATGAGTACGGGCCAGTATAAAGACATACGATTTTAGATTAATACATATACTGAAAAACTTACCGTGGGAACAAATAAACTGAAACTATTTCTCCTCACATTGCACTTAAATAAAACACTATTGACTATATCAAAAATTTTGTGCACAAATACAAATTATGACTTAGGATTTGTTTACTTTTTATCTCATACAATTGAGTCAATCTAATGAAACTATTGTTGATATTATACAAGCTTTATCACATTACTTTAATAGTAATATATGAGCCAATTCCATAGTTAACATATAACTAACACTCCAACTTATATTTTAATTTTTTTTTTCGATTCCCGATAAATTTCTAAGTAGCTCATTAAGAAAGTTTTATGGAGCAATTTAGCTTACTGTTAATCTGAATCTACACCCAACCAATTCCGTTTATAGAGGAGAACATTCTTTGATTTATAATGGTATGCCTACTCAGTAACAATAAACGAAGAACATAATTGCTAGCACAGATATACACGTTTTTGTTACCTGACACGCACTTCATGATGTAAATTTCCATATCGGTTTACATAAACCTTCAATGTACCAACACTTTCTCGGACACCAACTGTTGGTGAATGGAACTCAACCACAGAACAGCTAAGAGTGTCCGGAGCTTTTGGTATATCACTCAGATTTAAATCATTTCCATGTTCCTTAAGAATTGCATAAACCTAAAACATATATTAGTATTAAAAATAAGTATAAAAAAAACAAGAAACAGAAATATAATTTACAAAATGTACGCAATGAAATTAATGAATTCAAAAAAAAAAACATGTCTTGAAGTCACTCCATAATCATGGTTGCATAAATGAAGTTAAAGTTAAAATAATGTGATATTGTGGGAACCACAAACTCCTTCCTGGTCACACTGATCAAAATCCTCTCCTCCCCCCAACAGATCTCGGACGAGCCGTGATCCTGTGTCAACTCGTCCGGGCCAAGATGATTCGAGATAATGATATGGTTCGGTATCGCACGTTTTAACGACGGTCTATTCGATTCGATGTCGCTTCGTCCGCGCTTTTATGAAATAAATTTCTTTTGCCGTGTACTTTTGTTTTTGGAGTCGACAGAGGTTAAGCGACAATATACAAATATAAAATCGATTAAAACATATTTCTGTTTTTTTGTGTTTTTTATACTCCTTTTGTAATTCACATATAGAAAATGGATCATTTTAATATTAATTTGAAAACGTATGTATATATTAGTATTAACAAAATTAAAACTGGTTTTTTCATTTTATTATTGATTTGGTAGAGGTACACATAATTTCGATAATTGTTTCAATCAAAAAAGAACTGAATATTTCATTGTGATACATTATTGAGGAATACATAAATCTAGCTTTCTTTTTTCATATAATACATTTATTAATACTAGTGTTCGCCCATACTTATTATTAAAAATATGAGGAAAATATAAAATTTTTTTCCCGCATATTTATTTTATAAATAACAATACATTTTTCACTAATATTCATACTATTAATAATTGCTATCATAAAATATGGAGCATATTTTTTTAAACGTAAGAACACCTTAAAAAATCATCAATATTTATTTTAAATTTTTGATTTTTTTCAGATTATTGTGTATTTATAATAACTATTTCGGTTCTGAGGGGGGAGGTTACCCCCTGTGGACACGGCTTTAAACAGTATACATTATACTTGATTAATTTAACCCATTTCAATTAACATATTAATCCCATTTTACATTTTTTTTTTTTTTTTTTTACATTATTTTATTTTATTTACTAATACCAATTTTTAATATAAATCTTTATTCCTATGTAATACTTTATTCCTTTAACTTTGATACTTCTAACCTCTAATACAAATCCCTATTCCGCTATGATACATAATTTCATTAACCCTGAATTTCTTAAAACTGTTTTTTACGAGTTCAACTGTTTTACAATCAAATTTTATATTCTTATTATTGCTTTTTGTCCTGTATCTCTTAAAACTTACACACATACATTTATCTGAATCTGAAAACTCAAATTTACACAAATAATGTTTAAATGTACCTTGTCCCGATATAAACTTTACATTAAAAGAATTTGATACAAAAGTATTGTTATGAAATCTTTCTATTATTCTTGGAAAACAAAGAGATACTATAATCCATATTTGTTTGAAACTCATAAGTAAGTATTTATCTCTTATCTTTTTAAAAATTTGGTAATTTACTTCCATAATTAAAATATGAGTTTTCGTATCTTACGTTAATAAAATAACTAAAAATAAACTTACGCATTTTCGTATTTCCATTTCTAATATAAATAGAACTTAGTGCATATATGTATAATAGTTTATGTTTAAATTTTTTCCTAATTCTGAAAGTGAAAGACGAAAAAATAGTTTTATTTGTTAATTTGCGATAAGTACACATTCGGTCGTCAACAAACAAATTCGAAATAAAATAATAGACATTTATAGTGAAATTGCTCAGTAGAAAATAATTAACGAAGTGAAGAATGCCATATTTTTTACTGTTCTCGTTAGTAAAACGATAAATGTTGCATACATCGAGTGGACTTCATTTTGCCTGCGGTATGTTAATTCGGAGGATGTTAAACATTATAAAGTAAAGGAAATTTTCATTGAATATGTTCCAACTATTGTTATTACTAGATTGGGCCTTGCAAATTTAATTATTGAAGTAATGAAAAAACATAAACTACAGTGTTCTCATGTCATTGGTGAAGATTATAACGTATCTGTATCTATGAATAGTACTTTTGTGATATTTAGAAATAAGCACAAAAAAAAAAAAAAAAAACATCGTCCTAATCATTTATCTACATTGCAGTGCACATTTGCTTAATCTTGCCATTTACGAAATTATGTAGGATTTTGTAAAATATGTTGGCACATATTTCAGATATTCTACTCAACGTACTGTTGTACTGAAAAATAAAATTCGCGACTGTTACCCAGGGGTTCAGCTACCGCCGTATCAGCCGTATCAATGAGACGGGCCCCCCGGGGTATAGGGGCCCCGAACGTTTGTGAGCACAAATTTATAAAAATGTAGTACGACTTTCAGAATTGAGATATATGACAAAATAAAATCGCACTCATTCGTCTATGTAATTGATCAGTAGGGTCGTATTCTCTAGAAAAGCTGAAATCGTCTTCATCTATGGATGATTTAATAAATAAGTTTACCGAAAAAAAGGCGAGAAAAGTGTGTATTTGATAGAAATGGAATTGTTTGGATTGAATTGTAACTTATTGTTAGTTCCTAAGAGCATTTATTGCAAGTAATAACTTATAATCAATAAATAATTACTTTTAATTTAATGCGAACGTTTTTGTTTCTTTTATGAAAAATTTTTACACTTTATTAGGGCCCCCCAACAAATTTTGATACAGGGCCCGTCTAAGGCAAGCTACGCCACTGCTGTTACTTGCAATATGCGAAAAGTAGTGGGTTCACAAGTATGAAGCAATCATGCGCTTCAGAAAAATTTATGTTCAAATAGTGGACGTTCTTGAACAATTTCAATCTAGCAATAATAAAGAAACAACTTATAAAGTTGTTCAACTGTTAAACGCACTACTTTCTTCAAATTTTATAATGCATTTGGTAATTCTTCGAAAAATTATGAGCTACATACTATCATTATCGAGGTTATTGCAAAAAAACTAACATTGACCTTATTACAGCATTTGGCCATTTGAACAGCGTTATTAATGCTTCGTGGCTTTTGAAAGAAAAAATTGCTGATGAATTTATATATCATTATACAGAAGTAAAAAATATATTGCAAGGGAATAGACGTACAATGCAGATGCCACGGATTGTCAGGATACAGTTAAATCGCTTTTATTTTTCCTGCACCGGATGTGTCTACGTATTGTAGAATTTGTTATAATTATTTTATAAATTTACAATCATTTTTACACATAGATATTTTTAACGTTCTCTTAAGTTTATGCCTTTTCTCTCTCTTAAAAAAAAGTAAATAAATAAATAAATTCTCGCTAATCTATATAAGCATTTATTGAGTAACCACCAAATGGAAATCACTATTTACCATGAAAAATCTTAATTAATTTTAAACCATTATCATCGGTATTTGGCCTTGAAAAGCACCGTTAAGCTCAGCACTACTGAGAATTCTGAATACATTGTGCATCCAAGAGCAATTAGATTAGCGTCTTTCTTAAAATTCAAGTAATTACGTTTTAACTAATGACTAAAAATTAAAATAATTATATACACAGAAACATTAATAAAAAAAAAAAATTTAATTTAAATAAAAGTTTTATTATATGCATAAAAAAATAGAAAAAAATGAAAGTCAATTTTTTCCAAGAAAAAAAAGTAATAATGATTTTCGGTACATTTATAATATAGACGTGTTGAAAAAATGTGTTAAAGTCGGGTCCAACTAATAACAATGAAGTATTTTAAAAATCAACATTAATAAAATGCAGTTTTTTTTTAAATAAATAATAACTGCTTACATTTCTTTGATGTTGTAAACAATTTCTGTAACCATTCATTATAAAATAAAATTATCACATAAACAAAACATATTTAATTTATATAAACATGTATGCATATAAAAAATCGACATGTTTTGAAGGAAAAATTCTAATACGAGGTTAATTTTAAATTTGGAATGTATCGATTTTTGATATATACTTTTTTACTATAAATTAACCGTATAACTGTTCATATGGTAATTTTATTCTACATTTAGTTTTGTTCATAAATTATAGAAAAATAAATTTAGCAGTTAACAGTTTAAGCTATAATTAATTTAAACTTTAATCACTGATTACTGACGTTTCATATGTACGTTTCTTCTCTAGAAGAATTAGAACTCCAGTAAGTCGAATTTATACCCAACAAACAACGCATTTAGATAACCAAGACCAACTGTTTGTTATGACTTACAAAGATAGCTACATAGGTACCGACATTTTGCTCGGTAATTAGTTCTTTGATTAAAAATTGGAATTTTCTAGTAACATTTCCATTTTATGATAATTTTGTAAAGTTCTCTTAATTGATAATTATGTCGAATATTGCAGCTTTTTTCCAAACATCTATGATTATATTTGGAAAACTAAGTGAAACTGAGTGAATTTTTTCAGGGCAGTTATTGAAATTATAATATTTAATAAATACTCTATTACGCATTTCACAAGTTAAACTCTTTATTTATGATATAGAATCAAATAAAAACTGTTATTATAAATTAACGCGTTCGAATTAATAAAGCATTCATAACCAAACAAGCAATAAGAGCACGTTTAAAAATTAACAATGACGTACTACGTGCCAAAAATATTGTAAATTTTTAATGCAATCTTTAAACACCTTGGGAATAAATTCATTTGTGGCGGAGACTTTAACGCGAAGAATAGCGAGTGGGGATCTCGGATAACTAATCAATCGGGAAAAAGGCTAGCTAAAGCAATACATGATAACTTTCTTAGAGTTTTGTCTCCGACGACCCCGACGTACTGGCCTAGCCACTGTGACAGGCATCCGGATATTTTAGATTTCTTTATTATTCGCGGTCTTCAGTCATACAACAGAGACTGTAATACCATTGTTGATCTATCCTCAGATCACGTGCCTGTTATTGCTGTGGTAAACTCGCATCCCAAAATGATATCGCAACAACGGACACTCGTCAACAAAACTACAAACTGGACCATCTTCTCAAATATAATAGAGAATAATACCAACCTGAAGATTAGGCTAAAAAGTACAAATGACATTGATGCTGCAGTGAAGGATTTCACTTCTCTGGTGCAAGATGCATGCAATAAGGCTACAAATTATGATCTTAATAAATTTGGATATAACATTTTTATCCCAATCGGGTTAAAGAAAATTAATTAGAGATACCCGGGTGGCCAGAAAGAAATGGCAACGTAATCGTTATCCCTCGTTTAAGCTTAGGTACATTACCTTACAAGCCAAGTTGAAAGCTGCACTAAGTGAATATAAGAATCAAATTCTTACTTATAAGTTGCACCAATTTAACGATGATAATAGATCTCTATGGTATAAAGCAAAGAAGCTGATGAAGACGAAGGAAGAACCTTTTAATTTAAAAGTGAATAGTAACTGGGTAAAAACGGATAAAGACAAGGCAAATGCTTTTGCAAATCACTTGTCTATAGTCTTCTCACCTCAGTTAGATGCTGATCAAGACCACATACAGCGAGTGCAGAGGGTCTTGGAGGAACGCTCGCAGGCTCATAATAGGACTAAAGTATTTGCGCCGAGAGAGGTTTTTGAACTCCTCCAAAATACACCTTTAAGGAAATCTCCTGGATGCGACAAGATTACGGCGGAAATTGTCCGACACTTCCCGCGTAAAGCGGCCATCCTGCTGTGTTATGTATACAACAGCTCGCTTAGAATCGGCTACTTTCCAAATATGTGGAAGAAATCGGAGATTATAATGGTTCGTAAAGTAGGAAAACCTGAAACAGATGTATTCTCCTACCGACCAGTTAGCTTACTTTGTTCTCTCTCAAAGGTCTTCGAAAAGCTTATCTTAAGTCGTCTACATCCAATTTTGAATAAATATCATATAATCCCGGATCACCAATTTGGCTTCCGTTCTGAACATTCTACTATTGAACAATGCCATAGATTGGTTGACGCTATCTCTTCGACATTTGAAAGAAATGAAGTATGCTCGGCGGTCTTCCTCGACACTGCCCAGGCTTTCGATAAGGTATGGCACGCAGGGTTGCTATACAAACTCAAACAGTTCGTTAGTTCTGACCTGCACAAGCTATTAACATCGTATTTAAATGGTAGAACATTTACCGTCAGAGTTAATGATTCAATCTCGGAAGAACATAACATTCAGTCGTCGGTCCCGCAAGGGAGCATACTTGGTCCAGTATTATACTCGGTTTACACAGCTGACATGCCTGGATCGAATCAGACTGTGCTCGCCACATTTGCCAATGACATAGCGATACTAGCATCAAACACAAATTCAGTATATGCTAATGCTGCAGTTCAGAGTCATATAAATCGAATGGCAGACTGGGCACGGCTTTGGGGTATAAGTTTTAACCCAGCTAAAAGCCAGCATGTCACATTTACGAATAGACACGTTACCTGTCCAGTTTTGAAAATTTGTAATTCAACAATCCCACAAGTTGACTCAGCTCGTTATCTTGGGATGCATTTGGACAGACGGCTTACATGGAGGCATCATGTCATTCAGACTAAGAAAACAGTCTCTAATCGATGTAGGTTATTATATCCATTAATAGGAAGAAAATCGACCTTGAGCTTAAATGTCAAGCGTCAACTATATTTAACAATGATAGCGCCCATTTGGAGGTACGGGCTGGAACTGTACGGGACAACTGCAACATCAAATCTATTGAAGATTCAAAGGGAGCAGTCAAAGATACTTCGGATTATTACTTCCGCGCCAAGATACGTGTCGAACTTAACACTACACACAGATTTGCAAGTGCCATTTGTAAAAGATATTTATGTGGAGCAGTACAGGAAGTTTTTCGACAAGATGAAGTGCAGTACAAATCCGAACATCAGCCGTATGTATCAACCAAATGTACCAAGAAATCCGCCCAGACGTTTCAAACGAAGAAAATGGTGTCGGGATGCACTTCCGATCACCTAGTAAATACGGATTGCCGACTAGATATCACTGTCTCCTGATGTTACCTCTCCATGACTAGAGTCTGATCTTCCTTAAACTTAGTCTGTTGTCCCATAGGGGTCACCAGACTTATCATCGGCCTTCCAATTATTTCTTTTTCCTTAGTGTTCCCAGTTTCCTATTCCCTTTTCCTCCCTTTCACTCTACTCCCTTTAAGCATGTCTTGTGATCAGCATTGCTTATGGTTTTCCGGTGCAATGTAAAAAAAAAAAAAAAAAAAAAAAAAAATTCGGCTCTTCTGATTTCACCTATTGAATAACGTATAAAGTCAGTTAAGATTTAGCCATTGCTGTAATATTTATGTACCAATATTATTTAGTTATTAAAGATGGAATATAACTATACGGAAGGAAATAGGTAGTTCAGTAGCGGGAAAAGAAAATGTAACATCAAAATAAAATTATTATTTTCTTTTTAAATAAGATAATATAAACAATTAATTAGGCCTCAATTAGGTAAAACTTAATTTAAATTTTATTTATTTAGTACAACAAAAAAGACTGAATAATGATTAAAATTAAAAGTGAATGAAAAATTTCTTGCAAAGCATATTCAGATTGAAATAGCAAATATTAAAATTAATTCGAACTGTTGAAGACATACAATATATACATATTTGGAAACTATAATTACCCAGCGTAATACTTTTTCTCCCTCAAGTAATTTAATATATTCCTCCGTTGAAATATTCTACTAACCTTCCTTAAGTACATCGGAAGAATCAGGTCTTGTCATTATTATCTTACTTTCACGTTATTGATATGGTCATTGTACAAAAATTTTAGCATCAAATCAACTACGCCAAATCATCCTGAATCCCATATGATCGGCATAATTCTACCTCCTACAATATGCTTTTTTACTTTCCTATAATTATATTTCATAATTTTTATTAAATTCAATTTTGTTTTTCGAATTTGAGTCTTACCTTTTCTTTTTACAAATTAATCTAAGCATGTTTTTTACACCTTAGACTACACCAAAGGTGCAAATAAATTATATTAGGACAATATGGAAACAGATGCTGCCTAGGCAAAGAAATAATTATTATTATCGATTTTAAAGATTTTTAACTTTTTTTATAATATAATAATTTTAATTTAAAATACATAACCAGGTTAAAAAGTGTTGCACTTACTTCTTTTAGTTTATTATCCAAAGTCGGTCTTATATTTCGACGTGAAGAAAATTTTCTACAAGTGCCAATACGATACCAATTATCAGAATGATTGGTTGTATCAACTAATCTAAATAAAAATAAAATAAATGTAGATAAATCAATACCAGTTTGTTAATATTTATAAATATAAAATAAATAAATACTTCAATAACAAACGAAAATAAATCTAAAATAATTTACTCTAATGAATTGAAATAAATACCTCAATTTAAAGAAACGTTTTCGGGCATAATTCATTATCAGCTGATAATACAGAGTGTACTTGAATGCGTTTTTGGTTCCATTTAAGTACACTCTGTATTGTTAGCTGATGATGGGCTATGCCCGAAAATGTTTCTTTTATTTTAATGTATTAAAGTTAATTATTTTATACTTATTTTTGTTTATTATCGAAGTATTTATTTATTTTATATTTAAAAATAAAATAATTACATTAATTATAATACACGATTTACTGATTAGGGTCAAGAGCGGAATTATTTTCGCCACAATGAACGCTGGGTTATTTTGCTGGGCGATGATAATGCATTCAGGAAAAGAATGACTATCAGAACAAAGGGGACGGATAGGTTTGCTCCGATGTTAAGAACTGTAATGGCCGAATTGGAGATAATTATGACAAATTTTAGGTCTGCTAATAATCGGCTCAATCTTGATGCGGTAGGCATCGTAGAAATTAACAAAAGACGGAAAAGTTGAGCTCAAACATTTTACTTCGATAGCAAGAATCGGTGCAAAAGAATTTTCAGAAATACGTTTCTGTAACCTTCGGATATTCAAGACTGGTGTCTGAAATGAGTAGTTTAAAAGTAGTTCATCGATGGATATAAATTAAACAGGATATTACGAACTATGCCCAAGCAAAGTAACAACGATTGCAGAATGAATTATTGTATTTTAAGTTCTTTATGGACGTTGTCAGAAAGCAGGAACTGTGTTAATAGTAGATTTGCGCAATTTTAATCGTTATTTATTTTAATAATTTTTGAACGCCGCGTCCGCTTAACGATTTCGCTTTTAGTATTATTTTCTCGTCAGAGACACGTTTTTTAGTTATTTAGATCTGACCACCATTTTTATTTACCGCGGCACTACGCAAAAAAAGGACTAAATATGGCCGCTCGTCAACCGTTCGCGATCGAGTCCTTTTACCTGAGTTGTTGTCGTCCATCCGTACTGGTAGTAAGTCCGTTCTTTGTTGTTATTTGTTTTCCACGTGTTTTGTTTGCTTTTTCCTGTTGTCACCTTCGTTGTGCATCCCGTATTTTAATGTTTTTAAATCCGAGTTTCGTAACCATTTTGTTGAAATAGTCCTTTTCAGGACTCCGTAGTTTTTTTCGTTAAAGTCCGCTTAGACTTACGTAGTTTTTATCGAGTGTTTTTTGAATAATATAATTTTTACATCCGAAATTTTAGTATTTTGAAATTAACCGTAAACAAACTGAAGAGCCGCAAGAGAGGAAAGTTAAGCTGAATTGGGTTCTTTTCCGAACGAGTTATTGTGGATAAACTGCCAACTTTTTTATAAAACATTTTAAATAAAGATATCGGGTGAAGCTGAGCTGTTTTTATTTCCCGAATTCTCGACAAAAAACAAAATTAGTCCTTCAAGGTTATTCGGAAATATAGTTAAAATTAATCGAAATATCCATATCGATAGTCTTATTAGTATTCTATAGTGAGACAATGTTATGTTTAGAAGTAGATAAATTGAACGAAACAATTTTAACTAGTTTCGTTACTTGTTTTGATCTGTACGATGAGGTTAGTGACTCTTTTACCGAGGTTTACCTTCCCTGTCATACGAATCCGGCATTAATTTAAATTAGTGATTAAATTTACAAATTAAATAACGATGGAGCGAGGAATAAGACCGATAAAGACGAAATGAAGAAATTAAAGATCACAATAGAAATAAAAATAAAGGCGGATAATAAAGATAAATAAATTAAACGATCTCACCGATTTTTTAAACGGACAATGGAATGTACAGCAGGGATACTTTATCACACAGGAACAATTTTTTTTTTTTTTATTCACTGTAAGATTAACACGTAAAGAATCACGGAGTTAATGAGGAAGTTTCAGAATGTTTCATTGAAGTATAAGAATCACGTTTACATGATAGAGGCAGAACTAAACAGCAGGTAGACTAAAATGGTTTTCGAGATGTTTATTCTCGGTAGACGACCATTCGATCAGCCACCAAATTCGCTAAATGGCTAGTTCAACTTATAGCGAGTCAACTACTGCAAAATGATAATGACGCGTATACATAATAAAAAACGATTCAGTTGTCCATTGATTTGCTTCCGCTTGTCATTAGTACATTTTTTAATCAAGGTATCAAAAGGGTGTATTTTTCGTTTAGTTTTTTGTTTAGATTATTCAATACTTCTCTTGCTTTTGAAGATATTTCAATGCTTATACATATAATCTTTATTTATTTTTTCGTTGATTTTACACGATTTTGTATTTAAATCTTGTTTAATTTGCTACTTTGCCACTATCATTTTGTTTTAATTCTGTACTTCCTTGTTTCAGTTCTTTTTCAGCTAGCTTCAATCTTCATGTAATTTCTTTTTAGCCATAAAATTCGATTTTTTTTTTACTACCATCGCTGCTTTTTGATCTATAATATACTATTCTGCTACATTAATTACTATGTATTTACAAATTATTGGTATAATTTAGCCTAATAAAATTTTCTTTTGTTACTGCCAGTTATTAAGTAACAGGAGTATAAACTCTAATTCTTTAGACTATATCATTTGTTTTCTCCTATAGTATGTAAATGTATTCCAGTGGGTGGCACCGAACTCAGCATTATAACAACACACTTAAGTCTGGTTTTTTATACTTTATTGTTATTTTTGTTAATGGTTATTATTATTCTTCATATACTGTTTTTATTGTATTATACAGATAAAAACTATTTTTTTAAATTTCTGTAAAAAATTAAACTTCAATTTAAAACCGTTTATATAGATACGTACTTACTTTGAGGCGGTCAATAAAGCTATTTCGTGGTCTGAAAGGCCTGGAAATTTCCGCACTTCTTTTACAAATTTTAATAACATATCTTTATCAATCTGCCCGTCAACAACTATGTTTCGTTCTAAACATCCTTTGGTAGCTACATAACGGAAATTAACGTTTTTAATTAAAAAGTTTTTCAATAGGACGAACAACATAAAAATGCGGACAGTGGTAATTTATCAGTAAGTGCTGCAATGCTTACAATACCACAAGATAAGAACTGTAAAAAAATACACAATTTAAAATAATGATTAGAGTAATCGAAATTTTATGAATTTATTTTTATCCTGGAAAAATATGTGTTAAAAGGGAATAATCAACGCCGTGATAGAATATGGAAAACAGAGTGGTTAGAAGGAGGATACTATCACGGCTAATAAAAGAAAAACTGTACTAAAATAAGGGAGAAAGATACGAGAAAAAGAAATAAATGCAAAAAAAAAAAGAAAAAAAGAAGGGTATCTTTCATTTTCAAAATATGTTTTTGGTCTCAAGTTGCAAAACCGAAAGCGACTAAATGAAATTTCAAATAATAGTACATTTACATTCGGATTTTGATTTTTTGTATATTCGGTTGATTGTTGCAAAGTAAAATAGAACTTTATTAAGTCTTTAAGAAACAATTACTCAACTTTTGAGAGCTGACGAGGAAATCTGTTAGGCCAGAGTCCCTCGGCAGATGTAAAATTTTATATTTGATGAATAATTATTTAAATTAAGACGTTTATTTCGTTTATTGCATTTATGAATTTCGAAATTTAATTCACTCTGTAACAGGCGCGAGTAATAATATTTAACGTCATTTCTGAAAAAAAATTCAGCGACGCTCTTAGTACAGAGTGCTACTTTTTTCCCAGAAGAAAACTGTTTAATTAACGCTTACGGTCAGCATGTAGTTTAAAAAATTCAAAAATGGAGATTTTCTGGCGTGAGAAACCGAGAAAAAGTGTGAAAATGACGAACTGCAAGGATTGCTGGATCAGGATGACACTCAAAAACAAGGACAACTTGCAGGTCAATTAAATCTATCTCGAGAAACCGTCGCTAATCGTTTGAAAGCTACGGGAAAGATCCAGAAGGGGGGGGAAATGGATTTCACATGAACCGAATGAGAGACAGCAGGAAAATCGAAAAAGAACTTGCGAAATCTTTCTTTTCAGGTACAAAAGAGAATCATTTCTTCATCATAATATAGTGACGGGTGATGGAGAATAGATATATTTCGAAAATCCTAAGCGTATAAATCTTGGATAAATGCAGGAGAACCAGCATCATCGTCTGCAAGACCGAATCGCTATGGACGGAAAACAATGCTCTGTGTTTGGTGGGATCAGATGGGTGTCATTTACTATAGGGCTATTTAAACCTGGCGAAACTGTTAGTACTAAACGCTACCACCGACAGCAAATGGTAGCCTTGAGTCAAGCATTGCATGAAAAACGGCCAGAATATCAAAAAAGGCAGCACAAAGTGATTTTTCTTCATGGCAATGTACCATCACACTACTCGGCGAAAATGGTCAAGGACACAATTGAGGCATTCAGCTAGGAAATTCTTTCGCATGCGGCTTACTCACTAGATTTAGCTCCGTTCGATTACCACCTATTTGCATCGATGGGACGCGCACTTACTCAGCAGTGCTTCGCTTCTTATGAAAATGTGCAAAAATGGCTCGATGACTGGTTTGCCTCAAAAGAGCAAGATTTTTTTGGCGTGCGATTCAGGGATTATCAGAAAGGTGGAAAAAATGTGCAATTAACGCTGGACAATATTTTGATTAAGGTATATTGTATCAGTTTTTAACAATAAACGTGTAATTTTAAATAAAAAATTCCGGTTTCATATTTACACACCTGTACTAAGAGAACAGTTTTGCCAACAAAATGACTTAACTATTATGAACACATACTTCAATTTACCCCCGAGAAGGCTATATACATGGAAATCTCCAGCCGATACACCGGGAACAACAGTCCGAAATCAGATTGATTTTATAATTGCCAATAATCGTTTTAGGAATAGTGTATTATCTTTAAAGACCATGCCAAGTGCTAATGCGAATACCGACCACAACCTGCTACGAGCAAAGATACACATAAGAGTAAAGAAAATCCGGAAAACTAAGAAAACAGGATTAGATCTACAAATTATATATAACCATGAAACACGGGAAAAAATAAAAAAAAGCAGGTAAATGATCAAATACAAAATATGAAAGACACCGGAAATAATGAAGAAGACTGAAGGCAAATAAAATCTGCAATTAATACGATAATAAAAGAGAAACTTACAAGGAAACAAAACAGAAAACACAAGAATTGGATAACCAGTGAAATATTAGATCTAATGAAGTATAGAAGAAGGTGGAAAAACAAGCCGCTTAAATATAAAGAAATTAACAAAAGCATCAGAAAAAAGATCATACAAGCAAAGGAAGAATGGCTGAATGAACAGTGTAAAGAGGTCGAGCAATTACATAGCAAACATGATGAATTTAACATACATAAGACGATTAGAGAAACGACGCGTACATACAAAAAAAAGACATATAACCTTTTTAAGGACGGAGAACGGAGACATCATAACGGATACCGATAAAAAGGTGAAAATATGGGAGCACTATGTGAAAACGCTATTTGATGATCAAGAAGAAAGGATGCCACAGGAAGAAGAGGATACGTTGCCAATCTTGGAATCTGAGGTGGAGATGGCAATCAAGCAAGCTAAAGTGCGGAAGGCGGTAGGACCTGATGAGGTACCAATTGAGATATTAAAAATGTTACGCCTATGAAAATCAAGAAAGTTACTACTGGCTTCTTCAATGCAATCTATAAAAATGGGAAAATACCGGAATATTGGCTAGAATCAAGGTGGTTCTCTGAAGAGACTTCCTTTTTTTAACGTTTATTTTAATGACCACTGAGTACCATCCGCGTTTAACGACGCTCAAGGTATGGTGTCACTGGCCGGTACACTTTCGAATAAACAAAGATTTATTAAAAGTAGTTTAAATACTCAAAAGTTACGCACGAACAAACGAAAATAAGAAAAAAAAATAAGCAGAACATAGGCAACAAACATATAATAAGCTTCTTTTTTTGAATTCGGTAAAAACCATACCTATGAAACCAGGTAAATACTAAAATCGTCCAAAAATTGTAGTATGAAAGAAATTACTAAACTTTTGCAATTTACCCTTTAAAGTTTTATATTTTTCAAATAAATAGTTGAAAACCATGTAGTCGGTAATTTCATAATTTTCCGTAGAGATTAGAGATTAATGCGTAATCATGTTCAAGGTAAATACGACTGAATATCATCTAATTATAATTTTCGTAGTATCGAAAGATAAGCAGCCGGTGGACATGGATGAAAATGTCAGGCACTGCAATAGATGACTTTTACCGACGCTTCGCTGGTATTATGGGTTTCATACGGAGCACATGGAACAGAAAATGGACTGAACGATACGTAGTGTATTGTACAGAATTATTATTATTATTATTATTAGAGGAAATATGTTAAGATGGAAGAATTACTTACTGGATGCCATTTGCGTTTCGAGGTCGAATTGTAAACTGTTTTTGTTGAATCGTCGTAATAATCCGAAATATTCTTTATCCGCTGCGTAAGCAAACAGTATTAGTACCGGAAATAATATGAATGTAATGGACGCTTCCCATAATTCTATTACACCGGGCGATATGAACAGCAAAGTTAAAGTTAACCACAAGTAGGCCAAATAACTGAATACTCCGGTAACGACGAAAACCTAAAATTTAGTATAATAATGATGCAAGTAAAAACACGCGTTGAATATTAATTAGTTTATATATATATATATATATGTATATGTATGTATATACAATAGCTTTAGTCGGGGCTTCTCAAAGTCTTCCGCGAATAATCCTTATATTATATAGAACTAATAACTAAATTTTTACAGTTAATTTTATTTTAGATAATTCAAGTTTAAAGTATTTCCTATAATTAAATGTAAACAGAAAACACAAGTAGACTAGAAAAATGAGATATTTTCAAATTTTTAATATTTTTCGAGAAAAACCCGATAATTAAGCACATTTCCGGCTTTTTCTTAATAAGAAGTGTTGCGCTCGGAAAGTAGGCACTTGAATATTTCGTTTTTGAAGAATTTTACCTTATCGCGCTGCACAAACGGAGTGGATACCTTTTTTTTTTTTTACATATAAATCTTTTATTCCACATTTAACTGCGAACATGTAAAGTTTATGCGTACAAATAGTGCCTGCTTTCTAATGGAAAAGCCAATATTTCAACTATAGCACTACGGGAAAATCTTAAGCACAGGATCTTCCGTGTTATAACGGTATCGTTTAGTTTAATTCTTCACGAGAGATACCAAATGTTGCAACGTTACCTGTTAATTTTTTTTACGCCTTCAGGGATGCCAACTATAATATCTTTCGATATTCGTTGATTTTAGTTATTTTATATTATTATTGTTTTCAATTATTATCATTATTATTATAATAATATATTTCTACATTAGCGTTTTTATTAAATTAAACAAAAGTAAAAATAGTATGAGAATATAACATTACTCAACATTAATAAACTTTAATGCGTTATACCTTAGATAACAATTATAATAGTATGCTAGTTATTATTTCCATTAAAGTTACTATTTAATTTAATTTAATTTTTTTTCTCCGTTTTTTTTGCTTATAATGTTTTTGATCTAGTAATACTAACCGTATACTAATTATTATGTTCATTGGAGTTATTACTTTATTTCTAGTTTTATTTTTTCCCGTTTCGTTTAGTTATTCCAAGGGTACTGTGATATCACCTGCCGCATTTTTTTTTTTTTTTTTTTTTTTTGAAATACAGAACTATTCGTTTTTCGAGAAATTATATATTGTGACGGATTCGGCCGCCATGACTTTCGATATTTTTCACGCTGTACCGAATTAAAAAATGATAATGATTACTCTTTTCCAAATTCTAAATTCCTCATTTCTCCGCGTTTTGACAGTTTCTCAGGCCTCCGATTTCTATTTCTCCGGTTTCTTCGGGCAGCGTGCAAACTGAGCATTCTCCGACCGTAATGCTAGATCGACAAATTTCGCGGGAATTGCCAATGTGCACGGCGCCAATTTGGCGATCCGTGCATATGTGTGTGTTTATTATATGAGGGTGGTTCGTCCGATGTTTGTCCGATCTGGCGTTGTGTGCGTCGGAGATGCGATTCGAGCTACGTCGAGGCGTGAGAAGTTTTTTCTTAGAACCCGAAAAAACCGACGCAGGGTACCCGCCGTTCCATCGATTTTGAGAATGTTTTAGAAAAATCGGTGTGGCGTATTCATTTTTATATATATATATATTTTTTATTATTAGGCAAAATGGCCGTGCAATAAGATCGTGGTCGAATTCTATGTGAATTCGGGCCGATCAGTTCTCGCTTGCTGCTCGTCGCAGGCAGATCTCGACTGCTTTGGCCCGTGGGCACTTTCGTTTTTCTTTTCATTGCTACGCGCCGTTAAGGCAATTTTTTACTATAATTTGAGTTCTCGCTTGCTGCTCGTCGCAGGCAGATCTCGACTGCTTTGGCCCGTGGGCACGTTCGTTTTTTTTGTATTTTTCACAGCTACGTTCGAGGCAAAGTTTATATATTTTCTTTTTTACTGCTTTGGCCGCTTAAGGCAAATAGTACCGATTCGAATATTCGTTGGCGTTTTTCTTTGGTGATCAGTTTATATATGTATGTTCTTTTTTAAATCAAATATAATTCGATTCACTCGTCTTACGAAGAATTTTTTTCTTTTCGTTGCAAGGACACGTTTTCGTGACATCTCCGCCGCGGAGACCTTTCTTTTTTCGTTTAAACCTTAGGAAAGCCTAAAGCTCTTTCCGAACGAGCTAACGGTTACGTTACACCTGAAGTATCGTTGGCGCCCGGAACTTTTATTTTATTATTTTTTTTATATTTTTTTTTAATATCATCGAAGAAAGTGGTCAGTCACAAATGTCACCTAAGAACAGGGACTAGTGAAGAGAGCTAATTCTTAACAAATGGCACCCGAACAGGGACCAGTGAAGAGAGTTAATTCTTAACAATATGTATTTGGCACTATCCCGTAGGCTATTTGTAGAAGAGATTGACGTACACGTGCCGAATACTGGTATCAGTTCATGATCGTAAAGTTCAATGCACGGCGGCGAATATATACTTTGTCGTGTGTGAGTGATTATGATTGAGCGTTCGGTAAGATCTGATAGTTTCCCGATATTCGGGGATGGTAGATGTGGCTGTGTCTGTGTGAGTGTGTGTATTAATTCCTGAATAGTCGCGTTGAGTTCGGTCAGCAAAACTACCTATCAGGTTGAGTGGTGCAGGTACCGCACGCGCAATAACCATCGTAAAGCGACAAAGAGAATTCGTGAAATTGTTCTATCGCGACATAATTAATAGATAATATAGTGATAGAACTGTTTCTTAAGTCGCGGATCACTGTTATAACACATTGTTAAGAACGGCTGGTTTGTCAAAATCGTTGCTGCTTTTAAACTTGTCGCCGTTTAATGTTACACATATTGTTTTTTGGCAAGTCGCTAATCAAAGTTACCGTGTAACCACCGTTTGCCCGTTATTTGCGCCGTGTTTCTTTCGCCTTTTAGAACATTTTTCTGTTTCACCATCACGGGGTTTTTCTGCCAGCAGCTAAACACTCGGGCTATTGCCGTAGTGACGTTTATGTTACCGAAGAAAAAAAAAGTATTCCGCAATGCACGAAAGAAAAGAAAAAAATCGCGGATTTTCCTTTTTTTTTCTATTTATATATCTAGTCAAATTTGATATAAAAGCCACCATCCCATAAATCCGGGACTTCGGAATTTATTTTCAGTTCTGGGTTACAGGGGCTTGTACTAGTGCGAGAGCAACTGAGGAAGCCGGACAAAGAAAAAAGAGAAACGAATCTGAATGAAACAGATTGTAAGTGAACAAAGTGAGAAATCAAAATTCGATGGTAACATTTAAGCGGATTCCTTTATATCTGGGGGAATTTTTTGGAAGAAGATGGCAAATCAGATAACAGAAACTGAACGAGATGGTAAATATAATATTAAATTAGGAGGAATCCACTGATCAGGAGGGCAAAATATATGAAAATTGGAACGGGGATTTTTTTTTTTTTATTTTTATTTTTTTTTTATTTATTTATTTAATCCGCTGTACCTTGCGGTTTTTCAGCCAGAGTTTCTGATTGTTACTGTTATTATTTATTGTTGATGTGTTTTGTTTCGTTATTCATTACGTGGTTGACAAAGCTGATCAAATTAAAAAAGTCTTTTTAATGTACACTTCGGTTATCGTTTTTTTTTATTATTTTCCCTTTTTCTCTTTCGTTTTTAAACTTATTGCATTCGAAAATCGAATGTTAATCGTCTGTTTCCTCTTTACAGTCTATACAGATGTCCGATTCAGCAATTTTAAGTCGTTTCATATAGACACACCATTATTTCCATATCCGGTTAAAAATTCAGTGAAGTTACAATCGGTATAAAAATGTTTCATTTGTAGTCTTTCTTCTATGTTTGGAACTATTTCCCGTGTTGTTACTTTGCCAGTTTTTGATTTATCACACCTGAGTGTTGTCAGTGTCGTATACTACTCGGATTAATTTTATTGATCTGTTTTCGTAACGTTTTTTTGTCTAAAATTTTTTCTTCTTGTTTCCATGTTTTGATCTGGTTTACGGTTTCTAACTTTAAGTCTATAGGTATTATTCCTGCTATGATGTTGACTGAAGTATATGGATATTGTGCGATAACCAGAGATTGTTCCTACTAATATTTTTCTTTGTAATTTTAACAGCTTATTCGTGTCTTTTTCTCGAGAAAACTGGAAAATATACTGTAGAGCAGTATTCTGTTATTGATCGAAAAATGGCTTTGTAGAGTACTATTCTATCTTTATATTTGAAACCGAACATATTTGAATATAGTGATCTTAATTTGAAATAAATTTTTTTAATCTTGTCTATTATGAATTCGATGTGTTTTTCAAAATTTAAATTAGTGTCTATGATTATTCCAAAGTATTTTTTATTTCTTTTACTATTTTTATTTTGTCATTATTTATGCATAAGTGCTGTTCAATGCAATGTATCATTTCTTCCCTTTCCTGTTTCTACTTATTAGTAGTGTTTAGGTTTTATTTATGTTGAATTGTAAGCTTAAGTTTTAAATGTTTTTACTCAATGTACCAAAAAAAAAAAAGGAAAAACTGATAACAAGATTAAAAAAAATTCATAGAAACAGATTTGTAAAAAAAAAAAATAAAGACGGATTAAATAGCAAAAATTTAAGCATCGGACATTATTGTACTTCTATTCATTTGGTCAGGATGAAGATAATTAACAACAGTAGATGGCTGCAATGCGGAGGGTGCACCGAAACACCCTGTGTGGAAGTGATGGGAAAAAGAAAGAGAAGAGTTCTTATAAGGATTAACTAGATTAGTGTAAATTCCGCCCCGGCAACAGAATGTAAGTATTTTTATTAATTTCTTAACCTCCTTCCATATGTGATACAAAGTACATCTTCTTTGAACGCCCTGTCCTTGATTCTGAGCGCTCTGTTTTGTACTGGAAAAACACTGAGCCTTCCTACTCCTTGTAGTTCTTCTTTTGTCCTTTCCTTTCCACCTTCAGATATAATCCCTGTACTTCAATCTTTCCTAAGCTCTTTTTCTAATCGTTTCTCTATTTAACCCTTTCCATGATTTCTGTAGTTGCTGGGTCAAAGCCGCTGGCGCGCCCAAAAGATAATATATAAAATAATATTATTATTTTATATTTAAAAAAAAAAAAAAAAATGAATTTCTTAAGAAAAATAAAATAGATATGTGAAAATGTATATTTTTTTTTAACCCCCCCTTAAAGGATCTTCGCCCAGAAACGAAACGAAGGAGAAGGATTAGTTAAATGTAGATTCGGTCAGCTATTGATAAGATAAAGGAACTGAGGATAGGAACAACTGAGGTCGACGGAAACGATAAGCTATACGAGGCACAATAAGGAGTAGGGAGTTTGAGTGACAGCAGATTGGACTACAAAGAAGTGCGTTCGTTCACAAGGGATGGACATTCAAAGAGGATATAGTCAGGATCACAGACGGCTTCGTCTTCAGAATGAAGAGAATAATTAAGGGAAAGAGTGCGAGATGAAAAAGAAAATGTGAGGAAGGAAGAAGAGTATGATTCAGACGTAAACGGATAATAGGGACAATAACGGAGCGGCGAAGTGAAAGAAAATCGTAAAACCAATGCCGCATGGGAAGATGTAAAAAAGCGGAAGAATAAATAGGTTCGTTTAAAAACTAGTGAAAAGGCGAAAACCAGGTTATTAAAAAAAAAAAAAAATAGATTAGTTCCGGGTCAAAATTATCTGCTGATAATAATTATCTATCCATTGACCTCGTATAATTTGGTTATAAGATTGAAACTAAATCAATTACATTTGTACGAGAAAAAAACAAAAACGGGGAAAAATGTTAAATATTTTCACTCACGTCAGGGTGCGAAATCTAATTAAAAAGGCAATAGAGCAAATTTCAATTCCGAAGACAATTCGAAATGGCGAAAGAATTTAGAAATGTGATTTAAAATTATCGGTACGTTGCTGTAATTAGTAAATATGATTATTCTTAATTTCAATTCCGAAGACAATTCGAAATGGCGAAAGAATTTAGAAATGTGATTTAAAATTATCGGTACGTTGCTGTAATTAGTAAATATGATTATTCTTTTCGTATTTTTGGATAAACGAGTGTAATCCTTGACCTAGATTAAGACCGAAAAGCGATAACGATATTAATCAAGCAGGAATTCGGTAATTAATAATTTCATCAACGGCCCAGAGAGAAACGATGTCAAAGACAGGCTTCGTTTTTTTTTTTATTGCGAAAAAAATATGTACAGTACGGTTATTGAACTTAATTCATTGATAAGTTGACGATAGAAAACCTACTTATTTCCGAGCTGATGAATCTTAATTCGACCGCGTGTAGTTTATAGTGAAAACCGAGAGTAAGTTTACTTCATTAATTAATTCACTGTTTAGATGCGGTGAAACAGCTAGTACTTTCACTTATTCGTTTATTTATTTTTTAATATTCTGACGCATCTACGTTTTTTCATCTATCCTTCTGACACTTTTTGAAGTAAAAGAAATACACATTTTTGTAGAATATGAAAACCCTTAAAACCCCCTTTTGGGTACAGCTAAATCTCTATTCATATATATATATATTTAATAAAGAATCTTTTACCATCCTGTTTGTTAATTATAGAATATAGAGTAAGTTATAACAAATACCAATATTATTCTTAAATTTGTTTGTTATAACTTATTGCATATATACATGTATATATATATATATAATAGTTCATTTGATGAAAAATAAAAACATTTCTTTCGATAATTCGCGTGTTATTTATATTATCTCACCTGAACTAATTCGTTAATATTGAGTTTTATTTACAGTTTATTTCTTCTATTCACTCAATAAAGTAATTAGTCACACGAAAATCTTAAAAAATTGACCGAACTATTAATAAAAGAAAAAGGAAATAGTATTGGCAAGCTACGGTATTACCTGTAAGCGAAGTATCTTCCTAACTTCTCCAGTCGGCAAAGCTAACATACATATTCCAGGTATAACGAGTAAGTTAAAAGCGGCCGATCCTACTATCGTAGCCGCACCCAAGTTACCGTATTTGAAGTCATGACCGACCGTTTCTATTACTGAAAGTAATATTTCTGGAGAGGCAGTACCAAACGCCATCAGTATTAAATTGGCAACGGTATCGTTCCAAACGCGAACTTCGATTACTTCCGGTGCATCGTCTTTCAACATCGAATCTGACGAATTGTCGCTTTCGTCTAAGCAATTAAGAAGAAAAACAATGAAAAACTGACGATTCTCGCGAGGAGAAAATAAGTAACTCTTTCTACCCGCACCATTTTTTAAAACACAAGAATTTTTGAGCGCATTATGATACAGAAAAGTCAACAATGTATCAAGCGCGAATATGAAAATTGGTAAAAACTTAGAATTTGTACTATAATTCTTCACCTAATCAATTGAGCATATTCTAAAATTTTGTGAAACTTTTTTTTAACGTGGAATTATATTGATACGTAATATTAGGAACAAAATATATTAACAATTATTGAGGTACATTCAAAAAATAAAATAAATTAATAATAATTTCTGGCGCCATCACTGCGTCAAGGTGTTGTCTTTAAAAAGATACATTTGTATCATTGCCTATTTTTTGCCTTTATCTTGATTTTTTGTATAAAATTTCTGTTTCACATAAACCGGGATTTTTTTTTTTTTTTTTTTTTTTTTGGAAAATTTATTGGCGCAAATTATGTTCCAATCTTAACTTCCCCACGTTTCTTCCAAGTACCATCGCCTGATACAGTGATATCATTTGTATCTTCTACTATTATTTCTTCGCACATTAGATTTTTTTCTTCCTTAGCTGCTAAAGATAATAGTTTATCGGCAACCAACTTTACGCATGAATATATTTTATTAATACAATATATGTATCATATGTTGATTGATTCAGAAAAGAGCTAGTCATATCTGTTAAATCACAGAAAGACATAAACCTAATATTCGCATAACAAAAACAAATCTGTGATTTATATTTCGTAAATTGAGCCTATTTTTGGACCCGATAAAATGTATCTAGGCGCACATTTTTCACAATCCATCAGACCGACCAGAGAATATTTTATAGCTCGAATATCATTAAAACATAACGCTACAGGTACCGAATCCATCTCAACGTATACACAAATACAATTTATAACAATTAAAGAAGTGGCTTACACCACTTCCACTCTCTGCGCTCGTTCGAGCGGAACGGGGGGAATTTCAAAATTGTCTATCTCCTACAGTTGTATTCGGATCGACTTAAAACTTTGGGAAAATACTCCCCTTAAGATGTACTATAAGATACAATAAAAAAAAAAAAAAAATCGATTTTTTCAAAATTTGGAACCCATGTAACCCCTCTTAAGCTATCTAAGATGCTTCAAGTTTACGCAGTCCATGCCACGAGTGCTGCCATATTATTTTGTCAAAACTTTATATCGTAGTTGACAAAACAGATATAAACTTTTTTTATATATTTTTTCGCTTTCCCTATTATTTGTTTCAGCTTAATAATCCGTTGTCAGGTTTCCCTGTTTCCCCATTGAGCAGAGTTTGCTCGTTGTTTCGTAATTGATGTCAAATTATTTCACCACGGGCGTAGCCATGCAAGGAAGAATCTTAGCTTGCTAAAGTCTTAAAAAAAATATTTTTTACAAATAATTAAACTTATAGGTTACCTTTTATTTAAGTCCTTCCTTTTTTTTAATTGCGCGATATAAAGAGCAGCGGGCAAATTTAAGTTAGGACGATGAAAGGGACACAAAGGAGACTGAACAATAGCACGAAATGAAAGAGATAAGCAGGAAGCAGACTATGATTAAAACGAAGGCAAACTATGGAAGAAGTAAAAAAACGGCTGATGCAGGGAAAATGATTAAACCAGGAAGAAGTGAGTGGAGAAAGTTGTAGGGTAAAATAAGTTAGGGTTGGAGAAAAGAGACGGATAGAGATCAGTCCAAAAGTGACGGTGAGAATGATAAAAGAGAGGGCAAAGACTTTGGGAAAGGAATCTGCCTATGAAACGACCTATAAAAATTAGAATTCCTCCCCAGCCATCTTCTTCTGTAGAAGAAAACTTAAAAACGCTCATCAACTCCATTCAAGAGGCAGCATTAACAACTATACCTAGAACCACACTCAAACCGAGTAAAAGGCGCATAGCACAGTGATGCCCTGAAATTAAAGCAGTCATTTCCGATAGAAAACGTGCTTTGAGAAAGTGTAAGAGAACCAAGACGCTTGTAAACTTGAATCGAACGCAAAAAAAAAAAAAAAAGATCAAGGATCGCCTTCTAATTTGAATTAAAAAACCTAGAATCGAGGGCATCTTTCGTATCTTCAATTTCTAAAGATACACCCCCTACTATTATGTTGAAGAAAATCAAAATACTGAATGGTACTGTAAATACTTCTGCAACTCCTACTCTACTGATGAATGGATTTCTAGTCGCAGATGAGTCAGCGGCGATGGCAAATGCTTTCGCAGTTCACCTTACTAATGTATCCTTATCTTCATCCCACTTCAAAAAAATTTTAGTTTCAAAAATTAAAGCAGAATCTCAGCCTATATCGTTTTCCTCTCATTATTCTCAACCCATTTACGATCTCCGAATTAAATTATCAGCTTAATAATAATATAAACAATAGTGCACTAGGATCCGATTCAATTCATCCATTCGTGATAAAATATTTACCTGCTTCTCCTAAAACATTTCTCCTCTTTATTTACAATCAGAATTGGTCTTATGGTATCATCCGTAATTGCTGTAAATCAGTCGTAATAATCCCAGTCCTAAAAACGAAAAAAAAAAAAACTTTTTCCTACTCCAAAACTGTCGACCGATTTCCTTAATCAGATTCCAAAATTAATGTAGAAAATAGTTTATAGACGGCATTACTTTTTCCTCGAATCAACCAGAATCCTTTCCTCAATACAGGCCGGCGGCCGGAAATCAAAATTAGCAATCACCCATCTTTTTGACCTACAAAGACAGGTTTTGGAAGCCCAAAGTACAACGTAAAATCGTTGCTCAGTCTTTTTCGACATTAAAAAAGTGTTCAACCGCGTATGGCAATACGGAGTGCTTTTAAAGCTGAACAGCGCTGGAATAAGCGGAAACATGGACAATTATATCATGAATTACCTAATGAACAGAACGATTAAGGTAAAAATCGGATCACCGATCTCTTCGGCGTTAACTATAGATAATGATATCCCGCAAGGATCGGCTTTGAGTGTAACATTATTCACTCTTTACACGAATGACATTGTGGACTGCATACGGCCGCCTATTGTAGCCTGTCTATTCATAGATGAGATCTAAACATATACTTTTCCTCTAATTTTCCATCCAATGCTCAATCCGTCCTACAATCTACAATAAACAGATTTTATACATGGGCTGATAAAAATGGTCCGAAGTTTTTCACAAAAAAGTCTCTCTGCGTTAAATTTCACTTCCTCAATACTTCCCCACTCCCTTTCTGTCCATCCGTTAAATTCTTGGGTCTTATTTTTGATTCCAAATTGTTTTAGGTCCCGCACATATCCAACCTCAAAATTTCATGTCTAAAATTCCTTTCTATATTAAAATGTCTGTTCAATCGGAAATACCATACATCCTAAATTATTATTCGCAATTTATAAGGCGTTAATCCTCAACAAGCTATTATGCAGATGCCAAGCTTATTCTTCAGACAACAGATCGCTTCTGAAATCCTTAAACCCTATCCACCACTGAATCCCTAATACCTAGAGAAGCATCTTCTCAAAACGCCCTTGTGATTACGGACTCGTTGGTGACAATCAAGTTCCTCCTCACTTCTTCCAACAAAAGTGTTCTGTGTGCAAAGATAAATTACACAATAAGACAGCTTTCAGAATTAGGCTGTGAGGTGGTGTTCTTGTAGGTTCCTCCTGCATATGCTGGGATGCTGGAGAATGAGTGGACAGATTTGGTTGCTAGAGCAATGCTGTCCATCCCCATGAACATAAATGTGTTGACCCTTCGAGTACTATAATCAAATTCTTGCATATATATTATTCGAACAAGTGGAGACAGCTTTGGCTGTGACAGACAGCGTTGTCAAAGGCCAACAAACCAAACACATAGCCGTGGTGGCGGCTCTTCGAAATGACACGCGGGGAATTTTCAATTCTGTTGCAGCCCGTTCCAGCAGAAGTCAATCATATACTTGGACATTGCTCACGTATGAACATGTCTAACTTATCTAACAACCCCGTTGAAGCAATGTTATTCAATGGCCCTGTCCAACTACAACGAACGCTCAAATTCATTAAAGCAAACAAACTAGGCAAACTCATATAAACCAGATGGTACATCTGCCGTGATAGCCTTGCAGTTACAGACGACATATCGACTTGTAATACAATGAATGAAATAAAAAAAATAAATAAAAAACCCATATTCCCTAGTTACAAACACCGATAAGCCACGTGCAATCGGTAACCGCTTGTTAACTGAACGACGCAGCATTGTTTTTATTTTCAAACAGAACTTACTAGTATAACATAGCAGCAATAACATTTAACAAACAACTAAAATTTATAAGAAAAATACTTATCATTCCGGAAACGTTTGCACGGATAGACAATGTGAATGTGTCGGAGGTCTAAAGCAAACTGAAGACAGTTTTTTGAAACTAGCGGTATTTATTTAAAAAACAACAATTAATGAAAAATAAAAACTAAACAGAAGAATCGGGCGTAAAGGAAATTACATTTGGTGAAATAAAAAATATAAATTCTGAATCCTTGTTTTTTAAAAATACTCGTATTATTTAATGAAAAACAAAGATTTAGTTTAAAAATATCGTTTGTGTTCTAATTTTTTTATTTTTTGAGGGGGTGGCTCATCAACCGGAGAAATTACTCACTGGCATTATGTTATAATGTTAGAGAGATTTAATAAAATTAAAATTAAATATTTCTGGAGATAAAAAGAATAAAACAATATAGGAATGATAGGCAGGGGTAGAAATGAAAAAATAAAAGATGCGTTATAAGGCGTAGGAAAACCAAGATTCAGGAGTTCTAAATAAAAGTACAATAAACAAGAACACTGGCAGATATGATTTGTGTCGCAAAGTAAATTAGGATCATTAGGATCATTAGGATGGAATGAACAAACGGGTAAAAAGAACACGGAGAAAGGAAAAAAAGATGCTGGAAGCAATCTGCGATCGAAGCAAAGTCGAAGAGATGCGAAAACGAGGAAAAGTTACCAAGTATGAGATGGAAGGACAGATTGAATAGTACGATAAAAAAGCTCGGGGTTAGAAAATGAGAGAGGAAGATAAGAACGTTTCTTGAATAGTTACTTTCATAAATATAGTGCGATAAAGAAAGATAGCGAATAATTACACCGTCGGGAGGGGAAACTCGAGAGAGAGAGAAGGACTTCAAAAAGTTATTAATGGAAACACAGTGTACCTCTTGTCTTATCTTTATACAAAGATCCATCTGTGTAAGAGACATCGTGATATCTTTAAGACGTTTGTTCGTTGTTTGGCGATTTCAATTTTCTTTTTAAATTTTCCCAAGTAGTCAAATTACATGTAATTTAAACACAACCAGTAGCCGTAGGTCGGAATAATTCTACAGACGACGTTTTCCTGGCCAGTGTTGATATTGGTCGACTGCAGAATGCTACCGAATCTGGATTCTACATTGTCGTTATATGATATGTTTAATAAATGTAATTTAAAATTCAGGTGAACAGGATTTTCCACTACATTGTAATTTGAAATTAAAAGTTTTCGGCCAACATCAAATGATAGATTCCCTATAGATACTGTACAGCTTTACGCATAGATTTGTAGGGAATGCTCCCGCTACAATGTTGACAGAAATAATTATACAAATCGCTCCGAAAAGTGTCATTTAGAGTTTCTCAGGAACAGCGAAGGCCAACAATATATGTAAGCGATACAAAAGATAGAATAAGAAAATTGTATAATGATGACTTTTTAAAATCTGTGGGAGAGCCATCATTAATCACATCTACTAAAACATCACGATTTACTTCACTTTTCTTCACCGAATTAGCGTCATGACTGACTTCTAGATTATGCTGTTTCTTTTATTCCTTGTACTCAGTACGGTTTGCTCCTTGTTCCCCTCTTTGATCTAAATTTTCTTTAATCATCGTTTTCTAAATAGACATTGCTTTCTTTGAAAAAATTCCTCCGATTTGTTTCAAGCCTCCATTGCATTCACATTTCTTTTGGCTGATGATCAAATAATCCCGTAGAAATTGTTCCTAGGCTAAATATTTTTTATGTATTTTAACCGTTTATTAGTTAGAAAAATAATGTTATTAATTTTTTAACAAACAAAATCTAGAAAAATTTTACACTATAGAATTACCGTCGATTTTATTTTATTGGCGCGCTTTTTTTAATCAAATCTGTTTAGAATTTCAATTTCATCGTTATTCATTAAAAATATTGTAACAGAAAAAGTTCGCTGCTACGGTGCTAGAGCTAGAATGGAATTGCTACATTATTTAGTGCAGTTTGTGATAAGACACGTTCGCACAGCTCTTTTGTCTTTTTTTTTGCTCGTTATTTTATGATTTTTTTATGATTAGTCGTTTTGACTAATTCTTGTTTCGGTTATCATTTGTTCATTTCGAGTATTTTCTAAAATTTAAAAATTTAAATAAGATCATCCGGAGTAATAACATTAAAAATATTTATAAAAGATCGCTAAAAAACACAAAAATTTTTCTATTTATCGACGTAAATTTGTTGTTATTATAAAATTAGGAAATACAATTTTATGCTCATTCAACTGAAACGGTAATATTAAAAATTTCACTTAGAATCGAACCAACATACCTATCGTAGGGCAGAGCCATATCTGGGTGGTGGTCAGGGTACAAACCCCCCCGAAATGTCTGCGAAATAATAACCGCTTGAATTAAATGGACTGGAAATTCAGAATAAATCTATTTCTTTGCAATTTTGACAAAAGAAAAGAAAATTTAAATTTTTATGAATTCTATAGAAACAACGACTATTTTTATTTGTTTTTATTGTAGTGTTCAAATATTGCATATACAACGATTGACTACAAGGCTTTTAGTGTACCATTAATAAATAAACATATTTCATGATAACACATACCCACGCACATGTATATATATATTGTATTTATAAAAATATTTCCGTTACCCTTCCCGAAATTTTGGTCTAGATACGACTTTGATTATAGGAACTATTTATTTACTATAAATTGTTCGACAACGTATTAGCAATATTTTTAAAAAACAGGAAATATGCAATCGTGTCAAATTTCTACCGACTATATTTTAATAGTGATGGAAATTCATCGCGTATTCATTACTAAAGCCGTATATGCTTCCCGGTTTTATATAATTTCTTTCTGCTTCTAAAACAGGTATTTTCCAAATGCGACGACGCATAATATTTCACGGTATCGAAGTCGAGAGTTGAGCCAACTTGGTTCCTCCATAACTACAACCTTAAAACTTAATATTTGCAGTGTGTTGTTTGTTCTGCAGTATTGTGATTATCGGAGTATTAAAAATTAGCGCTTTAATAGCAAGTAATAGAGTCGAGATTTTAGTACGCTGATCTAAAAGAAGATGGAATTCGTAGAACGTGTTACAAAAATTATAAAAGTATGATTAGAAATCTCGAGTATAAAATTTATTCGGAATCTAACCGCATATGTGTTATACAAAGCAAACATTGCAATTACCGAGCATCCAAAAAGGGAAAAAGTCGTAAAAGTAAATGATTATTTCATTGTACCAATCCATTCTAATTGATCTTTATAAATTATGCGCCATAAAATATGCAGCTTTCTTTAATATTTTATGACGAAAACTTTTGTAATTTTAAACATAAAACATTTAATAAATCAATTGCTTCCGATGTTCTGCCAACTGCATTAGGTCACTATATTATAGTGAGAAGAATTTCGTAAGATAAAAACGCCACAGAAGTTTGCGGTTTTCAACGGGTGAAGCGATATAATAAAACATACCTCGCATATCTCGATTATCCGGTCATTAAACTTATAATACGAGTTCTATCAAGTTTTTTGCGGCAGCAGTTTAACATAAAATGTAAAAAATGGAATTATTAATTCTTTGTAAAAAGGGGAAATGTAAAAGCATGCAGAAGCCGAATTTTACGCAAAAATGCAAAAAATTAGAAACGCACTCTATTATAATCTTTCATATACAAGTTATAACACAACGTAAATGATCCATGCAAAAGTAAAACAATTAAAATAAAAACAAAGTACACGAAACAGCGACGATTCTCCCGATGTTATAACAAACAAAAGGATCCAATACTGCTATGATAACTTATTCGTAATTTATTAATGAATAATTCCGTATAATTACCTGGTTTTAAAATGTCGAATTATTTAAAAAATTTCTATTGAAAAAAGAAAAAGAGTTCGTTGTATTTGCAAATTTAAAACAGCTCTCCTATTTCGAGATGCTAACAAATGTGTCATTTGTGTAACCAAAATAAACGAATGAAATTTTTGAGTAATCTTTATGTTTCACTTCACAGCGGAATTCTTAACTTCAGTTTAATTATCCGAATTTATTGCTATTAATCGGTTTATATTAAAAACAACGTTTCCTAACTTTGCGAAGTTTATAAAAAATGATGAAATAAAGTGGCAAAAAAAAAAAAAATGAAAAAAACATGTCAGGTAGGCTGCTATATCACTGCTAAGAGCACAAGTCCCATGCGCACAAGGTATCAAGGAATATTAAAGTGTTATGCTCAATGGATCTGAGGAGAATATCAGGCAGTTTCTTTCGGATCCAGCTTTCCGAGGTTTCTTTAGCCCCCCGAGTTCAGTTTCAGACACTGGGCAGACCTTAAAGGGACGACAGTTGATTCTTTTGGAACGATATGAAATCTCTGACTTACGGTTTTGGTGACTTCTCAACCACTACCGTAGCGTAGCTGGTTGAAAAATGGTATTTCATTTAGGGGAGAACGTGTTTCGAATCCCACGGCTGCGCATTGAGAATATAGATACATTCCTCTGGCGTTCCGTTAATTCCCATGGTTGGCGGGTCCAAAAATAAAACAAAAAAAAACTATCGTCGAGTACAAAAGTACTATTTTTTTTTAGTAACGATAAAATATTATCTTCGGAATCAACGACGCCTATTCATCTCCGTTTATTTTTAAGCGCAGCTCTTTTTAATCCTGTTCGATATTAATTTCTACCATGTTACAAGATTAAGATGGGGAATCATCCAGTTTCTGTAGCTTTATCTGAAAAATATTTGCCTTACCGGAAAAATAATCAGTAGGTATCCTCGACGTTATTCAACACTGAAAGATCCAAAGAAATACTATTTCTGTGGGATTTTACGATGCAGAGGAAACAGCGTATTGAACTCTTATGTAGTATCGATCTGTGCCACATAACAAATTCGTAAAATCTTACTTTATTTTGACTGAAAAACGAAAGAGGCTCCGTGGATAAAAGAACCATTCCTAAAGCGGAGCTACCGGCGGGACTGCTATTATCAGATTCGGTGCGTTACGTACGAATCGAATTAAGCATAAGTCCAACCGTGGTTTACGCATAATTTAGTGGCTCGACTGTTCTGTATTAAACCGGTTATCTAAAGCACCGGTAATCAGTGGAATCCGTTTGTCCGTAACAGAGTCGCTGAAATTGTGACACTACCGTTTCACCATCGGAAAGATGTAAATGCAATATTGAGAATTGGACGACCAGCGAACCGGAGGTTTCTACGGAGACCTCAGCGATTGCAACTGTCAGATCGCTCTAAGCAAAACTTGCGGAATGTGAAGAAAAATATAAGAATAAAAATCTGCTTCACGATGACTAATTCAGGGTAATGCTATATTATCATCGCCCTTTTAATAAAACGTTATTCATCCACTATAGCCGATTGTTGATCATCTTTAATCGCCAAGTTCGTGAAGATCCATTCGAGATACCAACCAATGGATAAAATAATCGATTTACCGCAACATACCTGTGATTTTCATTGTATTGCACAGTTCGAACGAACACTTCCTCGGGGAAATTCTGTTTTTGAAAATCTTACACACAAAACCGGGTTTAACATTGTAAACAAAAGCGGAAGAGGTTTATATGATTGGAATTTACACTTGGAATATTTGATTTAGATAGTTGTGTGTGTTTTGTTTAGCGAAAGGAAATATAGGGCGAAGGAGGTCAGATTTTAAAGTTTACGCGTCACTTACTATTAATATCCTTAACACGTACAAAGTCAGCTACCATAGTGTAATTGGTTAGCAAGCATCGTTTCGTCCGAATAGAGCAGGTTCGAGTGCAGCTATTGTACACTAAAAAATCTAAAAACTTACAGCGGTTAAAATACACATCTAATTAATAACTATATCAATTTTGATACATAAATTTCGAAAAAAATTTCAGCTAAAGATTTAAGAAAAAAAGGAAAAAAACGATAAGAAAGAAAGTTGAACCGCAGGTAAAATCAGTTGAACGTAAAATATAATATTATCGACCGCAAAAAATTTAGAGCAATCTACGTGAAAGTAACGTTAGCACAGTATATTATTCGCAGCAGTTAATTTGTTAATTTGTGAAAGAAAATTCGTCATTTAAAAAATGCGAAAAATTCCAATTCAAACGATTTCTACAAAATAATTACGATATAAACATGGCTAATAAATCGATATATAACGTACGGACTGATTGAAATAGTGCTGCCAGCGTATCAAAGAGAAGAGCATTAAAAGCTAACCTTCCTTCTTTACTACGGGAAAACTGGTGCTCTGTCAGAAAAATATGTATCAATAATAACGATAAAAAAAAAGTATTAACACATTATTCCATATATTAAATATCACATCTTTAGCTAATAAGAATAACGAATAATTACTAAGAATAAATAACACTAAGTGATTGAGGCAAATAAACTTCCATAGTAGTCGATATTATGGTCGCTTGATTGAACAGACGTCAGCCCTCTTGCTGCGTCTCTTTGACAAATAACACTATACAACGACACGGCTAAAACGTCTACAACGACCTGCTCCGGAGAACTACTTAAAAATAATGCGTACTATATACATATATGATATGTAACTTTTTAGGCTTATAGTCTCAATGTCATTATCTATGATCATAAGAATAATTCATAGTATGTAACACTGATTATTATTTTAAACAATGTTATAATTGAATAAAAAAAAACAAAAGAATAAATAACGAATATGTTAAAAAGAAACATTTAATTGAATAGTAGACGGACTTTTTTTCATGAGAATATCTCATCTTCAGCACTGGGAATGACAAAATTTGAATTAGCAAAGATATAAATATAAAATGCATATTTTCAAAATATGTGAAAGAGGCGCCTAATTTCTATATCTTTAATCTAGCGAAAAAACCAATATTAGTAATTGAATCTGGAATAAACCTAAATCACAGTAATTCAGATATAAAAAAAATATTAATGACAGGTAGAAATTTATTTCTTCTGTTATTTCTTTCTTTATCCATCCTGTGATCGCTCATCTCATAATAGTTTACCATTTTCCGCTTTCTGCGTTTATACTTTTTCATTTAACATCTCTTTTCTATCTACCTTTATTTTGAAATATTAAATTTAAATACCTCATTATTTTATTGCTTTCTTAAATGTTCGTTCGAGTTTGCTTGTGTTACGAGTATAATTAAATTTTTCTTAAATATCTAGAACGTTACACTAAAATAGTTCGTACATCAGCTCGTTATAAATGGTTAGCCGTTTATCTAAGCGATGGCGTCGGCCTTTGTTTAGACGACATAAGCCTTTTGGTCGGCGACAAAGAGTTGTAAATTTCGCGTGTATCGGATGTTAACGACAACAATTATCAGTGGTGGATTAAGGATTTACCAGGCCCGGGACTAATCTTAAATGAGGGACCTCCCTTCGAAGAAAAAATGGTGAAAAAATTCATTATCGTACATGTGCAAACAAGTAAAAAGAAAAAAAAGTTTACTGCGTACGCATGAATGTCTAATAAAATTAAAATTATACTCTCCTTAAAAAATCAATTTTCTTACCCTAAGAAATTAAATACCAACATAAATTGAATTTTAAAATAAAGGAATTTTATACATATATACATACGTTAAATATTTGTAATTTTTTATTAATAAAATTATCTTTTTCTACAAAAAAATATTTATATATATAAACTCGGCCATTTTGGCCTCACAAAGGGCTGTGCCCCTTGACCCCTCTTGCTTTCATTTCTGTATCTTTCTCTTCTATTCTTTGTATAAAATGATCAAAATTTACAACGTAATTCTTACTGGCATCAACTCAAAAAAAAAAAAAATAACATAATCACAAAAATCCTATCCTAACATTTAACTTTCATTATATAAAATTAAGACATTTTTCCGTTACATAAAATTGTGACATTTTTTAAATAGCAATAACAAAAATCTTATAAAATATAACAAACATTACATAATTTTTTCTAATGGGAGGTAGCCTAAGAATTACGTAGTAATTAATACATAAATATATATATATATATATATATATATAAATTAAATATTGTGGGTAGCAAAAAAATAATCGTTTTTTTAATAAAAATAATATTTTTATAATGCATTATCTACGGTGCCTGTATTGGTATTGTCGCTACAGCAATTTTCAAGCCAATTTCGATATACTCATGCGATGTTTTTGATCATATTCTCTTCTTTATATAAATTAAACATGCATGTTAAAATTCCATAATTGTTTATGTGATCAGAAAAAAGTTAACGAAACACGGTTTATAATTATTATTACTATTATTATTATTAGCCTTTATAACAAATTTATGGTGCGAGTACTTAACGATTACTCATTTATACTCTCATGCACACCCGCTAAGTATGACATCGTACATTTCCTTAAAAATTACTTTAAACAGTTATATTAACTAAAACTAAACTAAAAACTAAAAGCCCATATCCTGGGCAAAGGCCTCCCTCAACCGTGCCCATTCCCTGCGCTCCTGAGCAATTCTCTCATACTGTCTGTTATGTAGAAATTTTCTTATTTCGTCTTTCCATTTCAAAATTTGTCTGCCTCTCCTTCTTTTATCTTTAATATACCAATTTTTTATCCTATATGTCCACCTATTATCCGTTATACTCTCAACATGTCCAGCCTAATCCCACTTTTTCCTTCTACATTCGTTAACTAAATTTATTACATTTTTTAATTTTCCTTTGATAAATATGTTTCTAATCCTATCTATATGTTTAATGTTTAAAATTTATCTAAATATTCTATTTTGAGTACTCTCAATTTTGTTCTCTTCCTTTTTTGCTATAGCCCACGTTTGAGAACCGTATGCCAATTCTGGAACAACGCAGCTATTAAATATGTCACTTTTGGCTTTAATCTCAAGCGGACCCTTAAATATATTGTTTAAAGACCAATACTTTCCTCAAGCTATTGCTATCATCCTATGTACCTCTCCTTTGGTCATATTTCCAAGTTCTATTTTTTGGCCTAGATATATTATTTCGCCTGCATATTCCGCCCTTTGTCTACCTATTTCAATTTTTATTTTTTCATTTATATTCGTAATAATTTTTGTTTTATCCATATTTATGCTCAGGCCTACTTCCTTACCAGCTTTATTCAATTATCATATCTTTTAACTCCAATAGATTTCCCCCCATAAGTATTACATCATCTGCAAACCGTAGATTATTTAGAAATTCCACGTTAATTCTGATACCTTTTTTTTCCCAATTTAACTTTCTGAATACCTCTTCGAGAGCACATATAAATAATAATGGCGATAAAGGGCGCCCCTGCTTTACCCCTTTCCTTATGTAAAAGTATTCTCCTGTTCTTTCTGTGAGTATTCGCGCTTCAACATCTGTGCACGTATCTATTATTATCTTTCGATATACTAATGGAACTCCCTGATTTTTAAGTGCATTTAATATAAATGTGAATGAAACACAGTATGATTTATTAAATTTTTCGAAATACAAATATGTTTATAAAATCGTCAATCAATTAAAACTCGCTTTTTAACCGATTTCAAAAAAGGAGGAGGTATTCAATTCGACTGTATTTTTTTTTTTTTTTTTTATGTGTGTTACTACAGAAATTTCCTCTAGGTGAATCGATTTCGATGGTTCTTCTTTTATTTGAAAGGCGGTATTTCTCATGCGGTCCCATTTAAATTTGATCAAGATGTGACCAATAGTTTTTGAGATATCCTTAATAATGCGGGAGATTGAAGCTTTGGAAAGTTGAAGTATTTTTGGATGCTTTTCATTCATGATTGTTTTCACTGTCCGGTTAGATTTATTGACTTAAAATACTATAAATTTGCCAAATTACCATGGAAATGTAGCGTTTGATGTTTTTACCGTGGAAATATCTGTTCTTATTAAAATGTTTTAATTTAATTGAATAAAAATACACTAAAAAGTAAAAAATAAAATGCTTTTTTACAAAAAATAAATACCGAATTCAAGGTTTATTATAAAAATTTAAAAATGCACTAAAAAGTAAAAAATAATTACTCCCGATAAAAAATATATATCAGAGTGATATAACTTAAGGTGATATCGTAATTCTTATACAACATTTATACCTTAATTAGAGTTGGCATCAAATTCGTATTAAAAGAATAATTAAACACTGCATTAAATATTCATTAAATTGTTCCTAGATATAGTAACATGAATTTAATGCCAACTCTAATTAAGGTTTTAATGTTGTATAAGAATTACAATATCACCACTTAAGTGTTATATCACTCTGATATATATATTTTATCGGGAGTAATTATTTTTTACTTTTTAGTGCATTTTTAAATTTGTATAATAAACCTTGAAGTCGGTATTTATTTTTTATAAAAACGCATTTTATATTTTAAATGATTTTTATACAGTTCAAAACAGAACTTATTAACTTCCAATATAAGTAAAAAATAAACTATTGTTAAAATTAAGGATATTTCAGATCGTAATTACTTTATTGGATGCATATCAATATTTCAATCGGAAATTGTTATTAATCGATTTGTTAAATGTTTATTCATTATTCGGTATTTAATATGCACGTGAAAGGACTCATTCATTTTTTTTTAAAACAATTAAATATCTCACAGAAAATTTCTACAAATATTCATTTTATGTAGCATTTGGTTTATTGGGAAAAAAAGAGAAAGTTTTATAGAGAAAAAATATATACATAATTGCATTAATGAACACTCATATATTGTTGTTTTATGTATAAAAATTAACTGAATTCTTTTTAGGGTAAAAAACGCAAATTCAAAACCTTGAATTTTTACAGTATAGAGTATTTTTGAAAAAGAAACTTCAGTTTTGCACGCGATAGGGCCCGGGGCTATAGCCCTCCTCAGATCCGGTCCTGGCTATTATGTGTGTTTTTATTGCTTAAATACACGGGGTACATCATGTTTGTGGCAAGTGTGTAATCATACATTTCCCTTCCTCGTTTCCCCTGGTTTCTTGACTTTCCTTCCATGCGTCGCTCCAACATCTCTGCGATTTGCCGCTTGCGCTTTGGGCGCAGTTTGCTTCCTTCCTCGCTTTTCCGTTACTCTCTTGTGTCGTCTCCTTTTTGTCCATTGCACCCCTCCAACATCAAATTTGTGTGTGATCCCAATCACGTAATGTTCGAGTGTGTATCTGTTGTAACCAATCAAGCTGCTTTCTACTCCTCCCTTTTACAAATTGGTATTCCCACTCCATACAGTGCTTCGTTCAATCTCTCCCTTCCTTCTCCTTCTATTGTTCAGGCTCCTGATTCCTTTTTGTCGGCTATCTCTGATCGTGTAAAGATCTAAGTTTCTTGCGTCTTTTTTCCTCTGCTCTTGGGCCAATGTCCTTGTAGACGATCCCCCCCCCCAAATGATCAAAAACTGTATATGTGTAAATATTTAATGTATGTATGCACGTTGTATATATCTATGTATGTAATTGGGAAACAGCTCTAACAATTTTGATGAAATTCACGAATTAATGGGGAGTTTCTCGAAATCGATTGTTCTGGAAAATGAAGGCAAATAGTATTCATATTAGTGATCGAATTTGTATTTTGGATTTAACGAAAAGTAAATTTAACAATTTGCTTATTTACCTCGTTAAATAGAAAATTAAGATTTCGTGAATATTTATTTGGCGATTTTAAATATTATACAACATGAAGTACACTATCGAAATTGAAAAATACGACAACGTATCCAGTTGTAACTTTCGTATTACGTGCGTATCATTATTGTAACTTGTGGTGCTTACCAATCATTTAATTAATTTGTGAGCTCGAAATATATCCGAACAAAGCTCATAAACCGAAATTATCGTTTTACATTTATATTTTATTATTCGTTTCTGTTGCACTGTTATCAATATTTTATTTGCACATTATCTGTCAATATCTTTCCTTCTGTCTTTATATATATATATACATTTTTCATTGTCAGATACATCAATAAAGAGTATAAGCGTAGAATTTACTTGTTTGTCCGATTATCTTTTTATGATAAATTATATATAAACTAACTTAAAAAACGGAAAATCCAATAAAATAAACTAACGGAAAAAGTAGAAAAAAGATGTGGAAAGAAAAAATACCACAAAAATAATTTATATATATATAAAATTTTATCAATAATAAACGGTAAAAAACAATGATACCAAATAATGAAACGGATAGTGATTTGGGGAACCGTCTAACAAATGCAGATCGGAAGAAATTGGTTTAATTGATAAATAATGAATAATATTTGAAAAAGGGAGGATTGGTGTTGTCTGAAATTCAAATTTAGACACACCGCGTTTACCTTTTCTAAAATCTCTTTAGATTTCTTTTTTCCTAATTAGAAGTTAAGTGATTAATACCAGCTCTTCGTTCGAGAGGCTTCCTATGATTTCATTTCATATTCTATCTTTACCGGTCCGACATTGCGGGACCAGCTGAAATTCTTAACCGGCTATTCAACACCAATGAGACTAAGGGGGACGCTCTTTCGGGCGCAGGCGAACTCAGATTTTTTTACAGACTATCTGCAGTGGTTTTTAAGAAATTCACTTTTTGCTGAAATGCAGTAAATTTTTTTTTCTTAAGCATAAGTTGACCGATTTTCTTAATTTTTCAGTATGTTGTAGACACATGGGAGGGACATCGTAGAAAAAATTAACAACCCCCTTCCCATCATATTTGACCCTCCCCAAATTACACTTTTTAACATTGTTCATGTTTTTTCCTCAATGAAAATACATGGACACAAAATGAAACTGGCATTTTGTCAGATGTATCTAAGACCCCTAAATAACATACATTTTGATAAAAAAAAATTTCCGGTGGGTCATGGTCAAATTAGCAAAAATGTAGCGTAAGTGAAAATTTTATTATAAACGGAGCTGTTTATGATATAATATAAATATATTTCACCTCTACATGCTGTTTATTTTAAATACAAAACCATGGACAAGAAACACCGACTACCCTGAGCCCTCTTATGGATCCTTGTAGCTCCCAATTCCGTAAAATTGAGTCAAAACGAGGTAATAATACTCTGGCAGACTCTCAAATAACAATGCAAGAAGTCTAATATATGGAAAGAAATTTATTTATTTCAATATCCAGTAAAAATAAAATTGAAAACATCAATCCTCGTCGTTGTCTTCTTCGATCACCATCTCAGTCTCGAGTCACCGGCGCGAATCTTTCGGGCGCAGATTCTTGAATAACGAAATAAAATCATGTAAAATATGTGTTTTGTGATTATATATGCATATATAACATGCTATAGGCGCGGAAAAACTAAATCGTTAACGAAGAACGGTATTTTTTGGACGGAATTTCTGATAGCAGTATTTGGTAACTCGTGTTTCTCACTAACCCAGATGATGACGTTTAACGGATGACACCTGAAAATCACCGTAGGTGGTCTGTAAAAAGATCTGAGTTCGCCTGCGCCCGAAAGATTCGCGCCGGTGACCCGAGACTGAGGTGGTGATCGAAGAAGACAACGACGAGGATTAATGTTTTCAATTTTATTTTTACTGGATATTGAAATAAATAAATTTCTTTCCATATATTAGACTTCTTGCATTGTTATTTGAGAGTCTGCCAGAGTATTATTACCTCATTTTGACTCAATTTTACGGAATTGGGAGCTACAAGGATCCATAAGAGGGCTCAGGGTAGTCGGTGTTTCTTGTCCATGGTTTTGTATTTAAAATAAGCAGCATGTACAGGTGAAATATATTTATATTATATCATAAACAGCTCCGTTTATAATAAAATTTTCACTTGCGCTACATTTTTGCTAATTTGACCATGACCCACCGGAAATTTTTTTTTATCAAAATGTATGTTATTTAGGGGTCTTAGATACATCTGACAAAATGCCAGTTTCATTTTGTGTCCATGTATTTTCATTGAGGAAAAAACATGAACAATGTTAAAAAGTGTAATTTGGGGAGGGTCAAATATGATGGGAAGGGGGTTGTTAATTTTTTCTACGATGCCCCTCTCATGTGTTTACAATATACTGAAAAATTAAGAAAAACGGTCAACCTACGCTTTAGAAAAAAAAATTTATTGCATTTCAGTAAAAAGCGAGTTTCTTAAAAACTAGGGAAGTGAGGGATCTGAAATTTCTGCCACGAATGTTCCTTGTGGTACCCACTTACCACCCAAATATCAACCCGATACCTTTCTAGGGTAAATTTACCATTCTTAACCACTCATTTGTACTTCAGATTAAAAGAAAAGTTTTCTATCACCATTTAAGCGTTGTTTTTTCTGTTCGTGTACATGGTGAATTTCCCCATAATATTACTCTCAAACGAACTCTAGGGTGATCAATTTTTAATAACTTTTGTCCTTTATCGTATAATTTATTTAGATTATGAAGTAGAAATTACCTACTTACTTTTTTTTGATATTTTGTTTTGAAATAACGTTTAATTATAGAGAAGATTTTTGACTTTTTAGTTATTATAGATGTCACTTCATTTTGTTCACTATTTTAGTTTTTAGTCAAAACAAAAATTCTGGCTACAACTTTGCTAAAACTGTAAATATTCTAAACTCCAACCGTTGACGTTTGTTGTGTAAAAATTCTAAATTTGTGTTCTTCTTCTTAAAATTAAATAAAATAAAATGAAAATGGTATCTTTATCATATTTCGAAATCAAGTATTTAATTTCTTTCTGATGCTAGTAGAGTGCTGACGCTCTTCAGCTTAGAATCTGAGTTACACTTACTGTTAATAGTAAATATTGTTCACTATATATTTAATGAGGGAATTCACTGTATAGCAACATGACCGGTTATAAAACGATTAAACATGTGCTTCTATGTGTTACTTCTATTAATTACCGTGAGAAATTGCCAAAATTCCAAACTATTCCGCCCACTCATTATTTTAAAACACTAACATTATATTTAATATTACGTTCTTCTTTATTTTCTTTATAATTTGCCAAAAAAGCTTCGACAGCTATACCCCCTTATTCAGTTAATGCGCGTATTGTTAGATCAACTTTGCAGAACAGACTTGTTTATTATTTCGCTAGCATGCATCCGATTTTAAAGAACAGACCCATAATTGCCCGAGTCGACCTTGTTCTATTAACGCACGTCTTCAAATCTAAAAAATACTGTACGTAATACCATCAAGTTGGTAGAACAAGTGGATGTTTGCCAAGCCAAATATGTATAAAAAAATAAAAAAATGGATATTTGGAAAAATTTGGAGGAAGAAGGAAGCATTAATTTACTAATGAATATATATTTCTTCTATTTTTACTCATAGTTTAATAACATTCCAACTCCATATAATCAAAAAATAAAAATAAAAAGTTCAAACATTACATTTTAATTTTTATAAAATAAATTATAAGGTATGGATTTTATTTAATATTAATCGACTGAAAAAAAAATATATAAATAATAATGTTTTTATATAGTCTAAAATGTTTCAGTCAGGATAGTTCATTAGGCAATGTTGTTCCGTTCGGCTAAGATCTGATTGAAATCTCGCTGCTGCACACTAAAAATATAGAAAAAATTTCTCTTGCGCTGGGTTAACATCCATAGTTAAAAAAAAAAAAACAGAAAACCTCTAAAAACTGTATACAATAATTGTTTTTTTTAATAAAATTGTTTTCATTTTCAATCATCCATACTTCTTACATTATAAGCAAAAAACAAATCAAATATTTTTAACAATACAGAATTGAATTTTTATCATTACTTTCATTTTTTTTTATTATTATTTTCACTGTACCGGCTTAAGAGGTCATAAACAGCGCCAGTGACTTCCACTTTAACCTACCAAATGAATCAGGCCAATCCCTCCAACGAGAGAATCAGGACCGAGCAATTTTATCATCATTTTATTTTACTCTAGTAAAAATATAATTTCTATAATAAATCTAGATAATATTTCCACACATACATATATATATATATTAATTACAACGTAATTCTTAGGCTACCCCCCATTCAAAAATATGTCCCAATTTTATGTAACGCTTGTTATATTTTATAAGCTTTTGTTATTGTTATTTAACAAATGTCACAATTTTATGTAATGAAATATGTAACGAAAAATGTAACGAAAAAATGTCCTAATTTTATATAATGAAAGTTAAATGTTATAATAGGATTTTTGTGGTTATGTTATTTTTTTTTTGTGTTGATGGCAGTAAGAATTACGTTGTAAATTTTGATCATTTTATACAAAGTATAGAAGAGAAAGAGACAGAAATGAAAGCAAGAGGGGTCAAGGATACAGTGGCGGATCCACGGAGGGAATAGGGACCCCCCCCTAAAGAACCAAAGCCTCTATGAAAAAATTTGTTGTAACGGAGAAACTTAATTTATACTATAAAAGACTTGTATAAATGTTACCTATGGATTTAATTATAACTAATGTGTAATACTATTTTCTAGTAAAACTATTAAAGTTACGTTTTTATTTTATTTTAAACCCAACTGTCATCGATCTTTCGCTTTTCTTACTTTTTTTTAATTTTTATTTTGTAATGTAAATGAAATTAGATCAAAAATAAATATACACACATATATATATATATATATATATATATATATATATATATATATATATATATATATATTTTGTACCTGCTCACAGACAAAGAATTAGGATCGGATTACTAACATAAATAAAAAAGAAGTAAAGTCTAAAACAAATACTATCTTTCTTACTATTCAAATTCTAAACTACCATTTTAGTTAGAATTTTATAATTTTTTTTATTTTTTACCTAACAATAAAATAAAATTTAAATTAAATTGTAATAATTATGTATTTTTAAAACATTTTTAAATTTCTAAAGAGGTCGTTATTTAATTTTCTTTATGAAACAACGTATTTGTCAAATCTACTGCCTACCATAGAAGATATTACGTAATTATATAACTCCCCCCCCCCCCCCCCCCAAATTTGCTCTGAAAATGTCAAACCATGGGGCCTAAACTACAAATTAACGTTTCTGAAATCAAATAAACCAAACAATATTCTACTTTTCACAAAAAATAACGGAGATAAAATCACCAATGTGACAGAGAATCTAAACTACTCCCTATCTTCTCTTTTTCCGTTAAACAGCACTGACAAAGGCAGCAACAAACAGAAAATACTACGAGAAAACTTTAAACTTCCCAAACAGGAAAACGTTGCTCACCCACATGTACTCCTCTTGGTACTTCCGCACTAAATAGCAGTATAAAAAATTTAAAAAACAACAAAGCTGCTTGACCTGACAATATTACATATAAGACACTAAAATTAATCCAAAAGGTCTATCCAAAACTCCTTCCACTCCTATACAAAAAAATCTTCTTCTTAAACTATTTCCCTAAACCCTGACGCGAAGCAAATGTAATTCTACTTCATAAATCAAACAAAGATGCAAATCTCATAAGATCGCCCAATATGTCTTTTAAATACTATAAGCAAAATTTACGAAAAACTATTAAAAATAGGACAACTTGCCATGTGAACTCAACAAACTTTTTAGATAAAAGACAATTTGGATTCAGACAAGATCTGTCCACAGAACATGCTGGTGAATTATGTGATCAGCAAGATTAGCAGCAGCCTTAAGAAAAAACCAAACATTCTCGTCATAGAAGTGGATATCAAAAGAGACTTTGATAACTGCTGGCATCCTGCTTTGTTTGACATTTTAAGATCTATATTGATCAAAGACATACCATTGCTAAGTATACTGCTACTTTAAAAACAGATGTGTAACTATTCAAAACAGGTAATCATAGTGCAAACACAGAAACCAATAAAGGCTGCCCACGGGACAGTGTTTTAGGTCCACTTTTCTGGAATATATTATTCAACTAAGCTCTACTATATGACAAGAATGTTGACCTTCGCGCATATGCAGATGACTTACACTATTCATAATAACGGACGATACAAAAATCAATCTCGAAAGAACAGCTAACAAAACGCTTGAGTTACTCGGAGCCCGGCTAAATGAAGTGAAGTTTAATCTTTCAGTTGTAAAATGCTTTGTGTCTCTTTTCACAAACTCCCTGAAACTAAAAAGGAAAAATATTGAAGTACTTTACGGGGGGACCACTTTAAAAGTAGTCAAACATTTTAAATACCTAGGAGAGTTATATTAGACAATAAACTCTCCTTTCAACAACACATAGACTACACCACATCTAAGTTGGACGCTAAATACTCTCAATTACTAAAAGTGTGCAGAAATACATGGGGCTTTGATTTTAAATACAGACTTGTACTGTACAAGTCACTTGTTCAGAACATTTCACTAGACCTAGACATTAACTATAGATCAATCATTTTTACCATAAAAATTTTGAATATATTAACGATTATGTCTATCAAATAATGAACTTTCTACCTCCAATAAATCCTGTTCAGAACAGTTCCTACATGCTAATCTACCATGACTTACATATAAAAATATCACAAAAGACACATTAAAAACTATTTCATATCCATATGGCAAAACTCCTGGGAAAATATTAGAACAGGCTTACAGTTAACACCTGACTTTTACACTACCCAACTCCTCACTGACCACGGACACTTCGGAGCCTACTTAAAAAAAAAATACAAAATTACTAAAGACGACAAATGTGACTGGAGAAAATGAAAACGCCAATCATGTAATTTTTCACCGCAGTAAGTATGACGACTTCAGACACTTCAACATAAAAAACCACTTTAGCAAATAAATTTCAAAAATTCACTTCTTAGTTTTAAAACCAAAATTTACTGGCAAAAATAACAACCTACAGTGATTTACATTACTCAGTTAAATAAAAAACATTCAAAATCTACTCATTAACACATATGTAGTAGTTTTCAATATTAATAACCGGACAAGACAATCTAGTTTAATTGGTAAATCAAACCGAAATCAATCACACTTGCATCTTTCAGGAAAAAATAAAAAAAAATAAAAATATATATATATACTGTCTATTAAATAAGTACATAGTGCATAACTCACCAGATCATGTAGTATTAAATTTCTCAAACCCTGATACAAAAAAAAAAAAAAAAAAATTAAAGTTTATTATTTAAGTTTTATTGTAAGAAGATTCTAGGTCAAGATTAAGCCTAACCTGCTTAGCTTGGCACCTTTGTACGCAAATTCGTATTGTAAAAAAAGCGCTATTAAAATACAGTTCTTAATAAAAAAAAAAAAAAACCCAATGTTTCTCTGGATCCGTCCCTGATATATATATATATATATATCAATAGCGAATATTCCGCTACTTTTGGCCATGCGATAGAGTAGTAAAGCAAACTGAAAAAAAAAAAGAAATCTGCCGATAAATCAACTTGGCTGAAGGAAGAAAACTATTTTTAGCCTGCCAACAGAAATTTGAGAAGGCTTTATTTGAACATGCAGAGAAAAATACTTCTCATGTGTACTAGTCACTTTTTTCGAGTACAGAACTAGTTGAATTTCGATTTAATGATCTGATCGCTTTCTCGTTTGTCAGGCACTCTGGGAGTACTTCTCCGATTTCAACGAATCGCCAAGAACATTTAAGAAGCTTACGCAAATATAACAATAGTGTAAGAAATCAATCAGATTAAACGTTCGAATAATCAAGTACTTCTCTACTTTGGCAGACTGAAGAACGTGCTATGCACTGCAGACTTTTTTTTTAACCTTCGCAATACTATTCTGCACAATTAAATATTATCGTGTTTTCACACTACGGCCAGCATTGCTGCGAAAGTTGAACTATACTAGCGTTATTTTATCATAGCGAAGTGACATGCACACGCCTGTATCAATGTTCTATCATAATGTTGATCCATAGCCAAGAAAATTACAAATGTAGAGAAAAATAGCGTCTTCGATGAACAAAAGTTTATAAATGCCCTCGACGACATGTCCTGCTAGCGATAATCTGTTGACCGCGACAAACTGAAAATGGTACGGAAATGGCGAACCGGTGATATTAGACTAACATTTTAGAAAAGTTTGTCAATGTGCTCGCGGACATATTCACTTTTAAATAAATGTTTTAATATAGTTGTAATTATTCCCTTCTAAATAGTATACTTCACAATAACAATCAGAGTAGTTAAACGCCAAAAATATGCCTACTGAAAAAAGAAGAAATGACAGCGCCGAAGGGAAGAGAAAACAAGTTTACCATCCAATACCACGCGATAGCTTGGTTGCTAAAGCGCTCGACTTCTGTTACAGAGGTTTTGAGTTCGATCCCAGGCGACGACAGAATTATTGCAGAAATTATTATAGAAATAATTAAATAACCGCTAATGGTCATGTGGAAAGCAATAACAACCTCCACGTATAGCACCATATGCGTTGGATGATGTATAGTATGCAAACGCATACGGGGCTGCATTTTTGTATCGATAAGTCAAACGTTTACAATTAGTCCTTTCTATACGCTCACGTTGTATATTACAATTGCTGCAGGTATTGCTGGAACTACAAGGTACTTCCCTTAACAGAAGGAGAGAGAGATTCAATATCACAGAACTGACAGACAAAAGGAAACAGACCAGAATTAAGGATGAAGAAACGCGAAATGTTTGAAGAACAGTTAGAGCCATCAAGCGTCAAAGCTAGTTGTATGTCGAGTGTTAATTCCATTTCAACGCATCCGGGGGGGGGGGGGGAATTAGGATTCGCCATTGAAATATATGTACACTTAGATTTCAAGAGATCGCAGTAATAATAACATTAAATTAAACATGTTTTAAAAAAATCGAATATCTATGGATAATGGTAAATTATATAAAATTAAATAATTATAAGCGAGTAAATGCTAACAATAATGAACAGTCCTGGAAGAAATTTCTATGTTTTCCCTTTTCATAATAATCCATGCTTATTATTAAAATGCATTATGTCATTTACACTCGATGTCAACTTCGCTCCTCGGAATACGTCATTATCGAACTAAACGGATTATAGTGGATTTAAATTTATAAAAGTACTCCTAGAAACAACTATAGCGCAGCCTAGTCGGCAAGTGTAGCAGTAGCGTACTCTAACAAGACGGCAGTTTGGAACTTATTGACCAACATATTTTTAAATGTGGATCAAAATCACTTTAAACGATATTTTTTGGAAACCGGTGTTAAAAATAATTATTTCGCAAAGCACATTCAACATAATTAAATCCGCAGACGGCTAATTTAGTAATTGAGTGAAATTAAAAATGGTCTTATTAGATCAAGAAACTGTAAAATTAGAGAACTAATGAAGCTAGTTTGAACCAATTAAAAACTAAATTCTGCAGAAATATTTATAAAAATGAATATCCCCCCTATCATATATTGAAGAAATTGCAAAATATTAACTATTCTTACTTTTGATATTCCTTTTAGGGATGTTGCGTAATACCTTCGGTTGGGGACTCCCCCCCCCCAAAAAAATTAATATTCCCTTTAAAAAACTGACAATAATACAAAATTTCGTCTTTCTTTCTTCACTTTATCCATTTTATAAGCGGAAGAACAATCGAGTACAAGTTTAACTGGCACACACTGTGGGCATTCTGCACACATTTACACCTCTCGTCGACCTTTTTATTTCTTTAGAACTCGTAATCTCAGTAATGGTAAAATGCATTTTATAATTGTTTTTATGCTTATTACTAGCGCGTGTATTAAAATCTATTTATTAATGGTAAAACAGATATCACTAGCCTATTTTTTTCTATGATATTTTGTTAAATCAAATCGTTTTTAAATTGTTCAAATTAAAAATGTTGAAGATAAGGAGGGAACACGAGTTTCTAAATACTCTGTTTAATTTTAAAACAACGTAATGAAAATTTTAAAAAATGTAGCTCTGGAATTCACAAAATAAGTACATTTAAACGATAGAGTTTATCATTTGATTTAATAAGTATCATAGAAAAAAATACCACACTGTGTAATTACTATTACTTATCCCAAATAAACAGACTCTAATACACACGCTGGTAATGACATAAAAAAAATTATAAAATGTATTTTACCATTAATGAGATTACGATCTGTAAAGAAATAAAAAGGTGAAGAAGTGTAAATGTGTGCAGAATGTTCACAATGTGTGCCAGTTAAACTTGTATTCGACTATTCTTCCACTTATAAAGTGGATGAATTGAAGAAAGAAAAACGAAATTTAGTATTTAAATTATGTTTTAAATTTTCCCTTTGAATAGTAGAAAAAAAAGGCAAAGGCAAACCTAATACTTGACTTTGGATTAGGGGGCAGTAGGAAAGTTCGCATTTTATGTCGCTAGAATTTGAGTAGCTTTTTAAATAATCGTCGGTAGTACATAAACAACGGGAGAGACTTTATTATTTTTTTATATATCTTCTTTTGGGCACGCCAGCGGCTTTGACCCATCCGGGAGAACAGAAGAGACCTAATACCATATGTAAAAGAGCAAACACAAAAATATTATGGAATAAAAGTTACACAAAAATGAATGGAAATGAACGGGAATAAATGGGAAATATTTGCAGCTAATGAAGAAAAAGTAGTATATTGCTCGTGATTTTATTCCGATAAAATATTAAATGAGAACAATATTGTTAAAGTAATTGAGGATGAGCTCATTACAGAACACTACAACATTTACGCAAGCTGAGTATCGTAGTTAGTTGCGAAAAGTGGCTTATGGAAGGAATAACATTGAAACATTACATTTAGCAATGTGAGTGGTGTAGTAAGGGAAGGAAATGTCGACGTCGACTCTGACGAGTTATATAGTTTTGTGCGGCATAATGTAAATATTTAAGATTATGGAAAGAAATTGGCTAATGGCGACAGTCGAGCTAAACAGAAAAAAAAAAAAAAAGAAGAAAAATAGATACTGCAAACGCCGCAAATTATTACGACAATTCGTCTACTTTTTTTTAATAATCGCAGAATCTTGAAATCGAACTTAGTATTTAAAAATATTTACAAATTTCTTTCGACCAATGAGAATGTTTTTATTTAAATAAGTTTTATTAAACTTAGTTATATATATATATATGTGTGTGTGTGTGTATATTTGAGAATGTCGGACAACAGAGTTAGGCATTTTGTAAAATCCACTTCTGAACCTGAGTTTTAGCCAATTACTTTCGTTAATTAACTACAAAAACGATGATTCCTGTAACTACGACTATCTTTAGTAATCGATTAGTCAGAGCAAAGTTGAGCTATTTGTAATCAATTATGGTTACAAGTTACGTGTAATCTGAGTTGAGTGTAATTGATTTATTTCGCTAATTAAAAAAAGATTAGTTCGATCGATTATTTTCAAATAATTATAACTAATAATAATTGTAAGAACTAAAAACTATGCGGAGATTTGTCAAACAAATTATGCTCTTCATGAAGATTAATCAGTACGGATTATTACGTATAACAATTTAATTTTTAAATATCCGAGAATGATAGTTTTAATTAATCTGTAATTTAAATTCGAAGCTTTTTATCGTCCAGATTATTTTCTAATGGGGTTTAAAAGTACTCAGATATTATACCATTGACCATTCGGTACGTCGTATTTAGAAGTAAATCTTAATTCTTGAAAGAAAAAAAAATAATATAAATTAATTTAAGAAAAATTAAAAACATTTTTAAAATAATCCGCAAATATTACGGAGAATTCTTTTGCTTAAATAAAGGTTATAGAGATAAGACGAATAGGTAGTCGCCGACGCTCAGAAGCTAAGTATGGCGATATAAAGAAGAAGATAGAAGAGATAAAGATGTATTGAAGATTTTTCGCGAATGTAGAAATTACACCATTATCATCGGTACTGTACATTTTCGAGTACATTGTAAATATGCTGTCTTAAAGTATTGCGGTCGTCTGAGGTTTTCAGACGAATTGTCAGAAATGGACACCGTTTAAAACTTCTTAAGAGAATTTTTATGACCTGCTACATGCTTAATCCAAAATTCGATTTTCTCACTTGGCCAGTCTGGAAAATATCCTACCGGATGTTAAAGTTTAACCGTTGACAAAGCCAAAAACTTCCGAAAGCGCGTATATTTTTTGAGAATACACAGTACAGTTAAAACTTATTTCGAATTATTTGAGACTTTTTCCACGCTAAAAGGGAAATGTGACTTTCCAAACTGTTCTGAAATTCCGAGACATTTAATATTATGCGAAATTTCTAAGTTAGCGTTTTTTTGATCAAATTCTATCGCTTTTTTTTTTGCTTTTTTGCTTTTTTATTTTGCCATGAACCGTATATAACTACATAGGTCATTACGGCATACGGCGATTACTAACGGTTAAATCACCGGAGCGATCTGATTTGTTTTAATATATACCAAGGTTTGGGCGATCGTTGTATGGGGCATTTGCGGAAATCTTTTGTAAAGGAAAATTTAGGTTAAAGGACAAGCGGGATGTTGCAAATTTAGCACAAGTTGAAAGAATATGATGAACTGAAGGATAACATGGTTGGGAACAGAAGACAAAGAAATGTGCTCAATTCTCAAGCGATTGATTATTGTAAAGTCGCATCGGGGGGCATATTCATCGGTGACCACCAAAAGCTCAGTTAATGGTTTTATTGATCTTAAAAAGATCTGTTGAGAAGCCCAGTGTGACCTCCATTCCTATTTAGACTTATGCTGGAGTAGTCTCTTTATTGATGACGGTTGGGCGACATCTGGGCTCACAGGACAGTAAATTTCTGTCCGTGCGGCCACGTCTACCATTTCATTGCCAGGAACCCCAGTATGACCAGGAACCCGTAAGCATGACACCCTGCAATTTTCTTTCATGAAGTCAACCATGATCTGTTGGATTTGGCAAATCAGTAGTGGGTTTTTTGGTTGCGAGCTGGGTATGGAATAGAGAGGAGATGCTATTGAGTCTGTAATTACAAGGACTTTCTGCGTGTGGGGAGGATTAGCTAGGTTGATCGTCGGTGTTGATGAATATTTTCGAGACCTTCCTGAAGAACCCTACAAGGTCGGTATTAATAAACTTTCCGAGCGATGGAACAAATGTGTGAGCCTAAATGGATATTATGTTGAGAAATAAAGCGCTTTTTTTTTTTTCATTAAAAGGCCCGGAACTTTTCAGATCTCTCTCGTACATGTCCCCCCCCCCCCCTCTTGAGAACAAAAGCGAAAAGAGGAGAGAATGTAAAAGGTTTTGTACGAGCAAAAATATTCCGCAGCAGGTGGTAACTTATACTCTCCGATTAGTTGACCCAGTTCCGTCTTTTCAACCATTATTTTAAAAGTATTAACTGACTTTTAAGGTAATGATGAACACGTTTGTGTCGTCGTATGTTTGAAAACTCACGAAACGGGTTAATCGTATCAGCTTTTAAATTCAGCTCTACCAGAGCAGCTTTTGTGTGTAAATGGACATTTTTCCCGATCTGGGTCGGAGACGTAGCCGAACAAGAAAGATGAACAAACTCAAAGAAAAAATGACTCCAAGCAGCTTTTCGAAAGAGATTAAATTGTTTAAATTTTCTACATCTTTCTACAATTGTTGAAAGTATATTTTACAATAGTATGCACGATAGAAAGTAAAATAATAATTATCTGAATTGTTCCATGTCACGAGAGATATAGTTAATATAAATTTCATCAGATTGCTTTTTCTTCTTATATTCGAGAAGAGGATAAACAAGCAGTTTTTTTATGGATATCTGCATGAAAATTCTTCAATTAATATAATCACGAGTGGTACCTTTTTTTTTTGTTTTCATTTATAAACTAATATTTACTGCAGTTTTAAATTCTACATTCATTAAAGAAAACTAACATAATTAATGCTTATCAACATAATCTTGTCATAATGAACCAACGTGAAAATTCAATAGAAAAATAAATGTTTACGGCAGCGTATTTCAACTGTTAATCACAGAACTTACACAAAAAATTCATACGAAATAAGGTTCTATTTTTCCTTTGTTTCGCTTTCGATAAGAATCGAATTGAAAACTGTTACCGTACAACCGCTGCAGCGGTATTTTTATATGTTTAACGGTTAACTAGCTCCCAACATTAAATATTACACATGACGTTCGGTATAAACAATGAAGAACTCTGGTAAAGATACAGTGGTAAGCCGTGACACGAATACCGCGCAGACTGACTAGTTGAGCCGGAATATCTTAACAAAATATATCTATTTTCTGACAGTGTGAACGTTTATAAACGTATTCTTTTATTATATATGTACATATTACGGCGTTTTAGCCATAACAGGGCATAACAGGAATTCATAAAAATGATAAGGTTAATTAAGTATGTCTTAGAAGCTCAGGAAATTCTCGGAGTATGAGGCAGGAGAGGACCGGTAATATGTAATAGTAATAATGGTAAAGAATAAGTTTGTGTATATACGAATAATGAAATAAGTTTCTGGCTCATTATTTTAGATAATTTCCGGCTAGACGTAGAATAAGTTTTATTTTAAAAAATTATTATATTATATACATACTTTACTTCTAAAAAGAATATGTTTTTTTTTTTTTGCAATCACTTATTGACTATTATTATTCGAAAAAGTTCATTAATGTGTTAATTTAATTTGTTATATTTGTTTAATAATTATGATAAAATATTAAAATAATTTGAACGATTACAATAAAACAAAATTGGTGGAGCAGTTTCAGAAATAAAAATATCGGACAATTTTCATCAATCATTCACTACAGTAGTAGAAGATCCAAATCGTATTACATTTGAATAATATTTAAAGAATCGAAGATTACTCGATATCATTAGCGGAACCAGTATCAGCGTGGGATGTAGAGTTCAGATATTTCAATATATATCAGGCTAGAAAAAAATACAATATGATTTTGGATATGTATTCGTATAATTGTTAAATTTTTTTTTTTTTTGTGCAACTGCCAAATTTTTCAAATCTTTGGTTATATCTAAATAGTAATAATAATAATTATAATTTCTAATTGTTAAGTAATTTGAAAGAAAAGGAATAAAAAAGAAATTGTGTCCACTCCGAGAATTTTCTTATAGTGCATTTGGAGTTATTAAACAGGGATATATTTAAAACTTATTAATTTAGGATATTATTTATTACATAACTCGCCATTCATTTGACTGGTTACGTGATAATATATATATATATATATACATATATAACATTTCAAATTTTAAAAAAAAGATAACATTTAGAAGAAAGTTTTGAAGGCGACAAGCATGTTTAAAAAATACTTTACGGTATTAATAGTAAACAATTTTTGTTCATAAAAAAAATGGTACACGTGTAGAACAAGATCTATTTTATTTAAAGGTTTGGTAAAAAATATTCTTAATTAAAAAAAAACTGCAATTATCTTTAATAGCATCACTAAACAAAGATCATCGCAGTCATTAACTGTTGACCTCGAAAACACTACAGAATTTCGTTCACACATGCACACACTACAATATACTGACTATTATTATTTTTATCGTTGCAGTGACTTGTATTATTATTATTATTATTATTATTATTATACCTACGACTTCCAACCAAATATATCTCTTTTCCCAGAAAAAACTGAGATTTTCACAATTAAATATAGATAATGAATAATTATCTAAAATATTTATATAAAATTGACGTAACTGCTGATTTTTTTAAAATAACGCCACCGAATGTAACAAAAGTATCTAACTGCGTCGGTATTATCTTAGTCTAAAAAGGTAGAACCGAAATTACCTTTATTTGTTTTACTTTTGGCAAGATAAACTCTACGAGTATGACTAGTAATACGATCTATGGCAGACATGAACACTTCTGTAATAATGGTAACTCCAATGAAGCAGTACAGTAAAAACAGAAAGTAGATTACAATCCTGACATTAGGATTCCAAGTTCCTTCTCCGAAAACCGGTAATATTAAACCTTCAGGACACCTTCCATACACTGCGGAAGGAGCAAAATGCGAATCGTTAAGATGCGACATTGTAACCTAAGAAAACAATTAAAAAGTAATTGATTTTAAAAAATTAAAAGAAAAAGGAAAGAAATAAATTTACGTAAATTAATAATACGAAAATTTAATTTTAATCTACTATTCGATAAGTGTGATAAGCGAAAATAATCGTAAGTCTATTTTCCACAAATGTCGCTTTACTTAATGGATGATAGTGTTTATTTCAAGAGATGGTGATTTAATTGCACCGCATAGCAAGTGTAAGTCATACCAAGGGGTTCGGCAGTACCGGAGACTCATAAAGATCAGATTTTATTCTTTCTTAAATTATACGTAACCATTATCGGCTTTTGTTATTAAATGAAAATATACGTATCGAGAAACGTATTAGGCGCGCACTCTTTTTCCCCTACCCATGTTCATAAAAGTTCAATAGTTCTATGCTTTGTTATCCAGAACGAAGCAAATTGTAAGCATTTTAACAATGTATGCAAACTTTTTGGCATTTATCAAATTCATTTCAAAAGAATGAAATTCCAGTTTTTATAAATGAGTTTTGAGTTTTTCTGAATTTTGTTTGTAGAGACGCGAGTGTTTTCCTCATACTTGATACGAGGGACTGTATCGGTGTTTAAGGGAAAAAATATTGTTGGTTTTTTAAAAGTTACTAAAGAATAGGTGTGCATGCTACATAATAACTTTAAAGATCGAAACTATTATCAAGAGGAAATACTCCGATGAACCAAATATTTAAAACATGTAATATAAAGATAAATAAAAAAAACCAACAATAATGAGATGTAATAAAAAAAAGATGGTAAAGTAAAAGATATCTTCTATTATTTTCTCCCTGCGCCGATATAATCGTGCTCTGGTAAACATCATCTCCTCCAATTATCACATTCATTCAATTAATAACGCAGATATAAAAACATACAATACATTATGATAATCTTTTTTTTTTTTTTTATGGGTACGCCAACGAAGAGCAACAGCCCAATCAGCCAAGGAATCTAAGTAATTGTTCAAAAGGAGAATAACATATTAGATTTCAATCTGGTGCGAGATTGAATGAATGAAAGAAGCTAGAATAGGAACAACTGACAAGGAAGGAAATGAGAGAACATAAGAATCATTGTATGGAGTAGGAAGACGAAGATCCAAAAGCCGAGAATAAAAGAGAGAACGTTCTAAAGAGAGTGAGGAACATTCGAAAAAGACGTGATTGATATCACACAGAAAAAAGGAGTCCTCTGGGTGAAGAGGGCACCGCGGAGAAGAGACGAGGGAAAAACGATAAAGTGACGAAGGGAGAAAGGTATGACCGAAACGAAAAATACAAAACACCGACTAGTTTTGAACTATATCGTTCATTACGCACTGTGATGGTGAACGATATAGCTCGAAACTAATCAGTGTTTTATATTTTCTCAAATTTATTTATTTTTTTTCGATTCCCCCTAAAATATATTGTATGTTTTTATATCTATGTTATTAATAGAACAAGGTAAATCTTTTATGTATCATGCGCGAGTAGTGAAATGAAAAAGTTGTTAAGGGATTTGGATAAATATGCGCTGTCACGTGAATACTATTATTAAAATAAGAATGCATATTCTCATCTCAGGAAAATCAAGAACAATAAAAATAAAAGTTTCAATGAATTATATTACCCTATTCTAGTTTGACGTACGATAATGAGTTCCTCGATAGTGAATGTACCACGTACAAATTTTCGATATTTCAACAATCACGAATCGGTGTGGCATGTAAGTGTGTTGGATTGCAAAAGAAAATTTATTAAGTTCACGGCGTTAAAATACGTTAAAAAACCAATACTTCCGCGTACCTTTCGTACAAAAATGTACCATTGTAACGTGGACATTTCTTTATGATTATGCGTAAAATGTGATAGGGTTACGTGTTTGGTTTTAGTAAAAAACATGAATCTCGAACTGCTGATAACATAATGAGTAAAATGTTTATTATTGTAAATATAAATAAGTTTTGCGGGAGGAACGTACTTTTGCGTATCGTACGAATTTTACGAAATGACCCCAGCCATAAGACATATCCATGTCAATAAAAATATCGATAATCGAAGAAAGATTAAAATATAACGCTCATTTTAAAAAATACTATCGAGGAAGATTGTTACACCTACACAGATGGAGGATTTTTCAGTATTTCGTGGGTGTCGAGGATTTCAGGATAATTAAGCGGACCGCTATTTACAGCAAGTTTAATCACTTTTTTATTACACGTTGATATAATGTGAAACAGCTGTGACTTGTGAAGCCTTACCATTCAAAAAGACTCACTTAGACATTTTACATACAATCTTTATGCAAATAAATTATAAAAATTATATAATTCCTTCAGGTTCTTTTTTTTTTTTTTTCCTTGGCTTGGCCGACCAAGGGCAGCTACCCAGGACGATTGGACTAGATTAGAGATTAAATTTTAATCCGGTCAGAAATCGATGAAAGGAAAAGAGACAAGAATAGGAACCACCTTTGAAGACGGGGCAAAGCTAAAATATAGGAAGCACTAACATATATGGAGTAGGAAAATTCAGCTTTAATAATTAAACGTACAGGATATTACGTTCGGAGGAAAGACTGGAACATTCAAACAGCACCTGGTTAGGATCACAAACGAAGGTACAGTCTCACCAGAGTGCAACGGACAATAACGGGATGGGAAAAGAGCAAAACGTATATCCATGGGGATGGAAGCAAAGTATGATTGAACCGCAGACGGCAGATGGCAATGATGAAAAAACGTTTGAGAGTACGAGAAAATAATAGAGTCAAGAACAGGAAGAGGGTCTAGGCTGAACAGTAAAATGAGTTAGGATTGGAAAAGGAGCGAGGATACACACATTCGACACCAAAGTCTGACACGCATTCTTTTGGAGAGGGGAAGTATGTTGTGACCAGGAATCTTTTTAACAAAATGTGGAGAGTGTAACGCTAAGCGTGCTAAGGAATCCACCGTCTCATTACCATCAATACCCGCCTGACAACCCGAAGAAGGTCGATAGAAATGGAATGGAAAAGGGAAAGACTGTAGACGAAAGAAAACGTATACGGAAAACAATAAAATCGAGGGAATATGAGGGAAAGGGAGAGGATATAGCCTGAAGAGAACTTTTGGAGTCCGAAATGATTAGGTATATATCAGAGGAATGAGTTTAGGAAATAAGTATAACGGCTCGAAGAATGGCATAAAGTTCTGCGGAGAAGATGGAGCAAAAAGCCGGGAGCCTGAAGGATTGAGCGGAATTATTGGCTGGAGAGAAAAAGGAAGCAGCTACTCCTCTTGAACTCTTGGAACCATCAGTAAATATTAAGGAATGAAGAGGAAATGAGGAATTAATAAGAAAATTAAATTCTTGATTGGCAACTGCGGAACCAGAGGTTTTAGATGATGAAGGGAGAGAAGAGAGTTTTGGAGGGTGAAAAAACACGAAGAAATTAAAATTAAAATAAGGAAGTTTACTATGGGAAATAGTATAGGAGGAGAATTTATCTGGTTCGTTAGCTACTGGTTTTGAGAAAGCGATCCTGTTACCTGAAATATTTGTTACATAAATCACTATAGTAAGAAGTCGGGTCTACTAAATTAGAAAAACTGGATGCGCTTATACTGCTGATAACGTAACATCTTATTTTTTACCTAACGGGCTACCAGATCAAAACCAAAATTTCCATATAAGTAGAAAATTTTTAGCCGGTCGCTCGTTAATCAAACCTCGCAATTTCCTTAATCTTCCATTCGTAACTAATACCATGGAGTTTTGAAGGAAAAACAGGAATAAGAGCTGGGAAATAAACCTATGATACACGTCAGTCTTACTTAATCTATTGGTTCTGGATGCAACACCTATCCATTCAATCTGCGTTCATCTTGATGTCAACGCAGAGTACAGAATGGTTTAAGCTACCTCCTAAATCGTCTACTTTTACGCTTGAGCTTTTGGCGATGATAAGACCTACGAATATATCTTAATTTAAAACTTCCACAGCGTATCTCTGATGATGGTAAGTATACGATTTCTTAAACGTTAAGTTTTAAGATTAATTTTTAAAACGCGGTGTGTCTAATATAAAAAATTGTTTTCCTACTTATATCTCAAATGTCCTATAGTCTACTGGATCTTATGTTATCTAATCCCCGATTACTGCAGCGCTTTACTAGAAATTAAACACGGTCATTTGAAGAACATGATATTAGGCTTAAATGTTTGAATATTCTAAATCAAGGTGGTAAGTTTAATTTCTATTGGGTTCACAGCCATCCAATGATGGGGCCTGAATCGGCTAAAATTGTTTTATAGCATGATCATTTCCTTTCATGACGTTTCTGATGATGACAAAAAAAAAAAAGTCCAAATATCGGAAAACATTTTCTCTTTGTTCAAACTTCGCTCCTTTTATCAGCTCAACCTATTCTTCCTTTTGTTTTCTTTACTTTGCTCTTCTGTTAATATCTCCATTACCATTCTTTGCCAGTTTCCTCCCTGCATTATCTTTTCCATTTAAATAATGTAGTTACGTAAAACGATTATCGCGTGTTCTTCCAGTGGTCACCTTTTTCTGTAGAGCGTTCCGTTCGACAATTTTCTGAGAATTTATCTTCCTATCCGCGGGGCATTGGTTGTTGTAACTAGAGCCACCTTCTCTGGTAAGCAGTCACTCGACTGTTGTATGGTGCTAATCCCACCGACGGAGAAACGAAACAACAACCGCGTAAGTTCTGTACGTCCACGTCGTGCAGGGTGGTAATTTTCTATTTCAACGAGCTTAGCGTTGATTAGAAAAGCTAAACCAGAACTTACAAAACACATAGCTGATAGGAAAACGGAAGAGGGTTCACTTTCCGAAGGTGTTTCCTCTAATAAATACCGTTCGAGCTTTTTACTGCGTTAACAACAGCGGACTATCAGAAGCTCGCTCGTGACACTCGTGCCGCAGTCGGATTGGTGCAGATCAATCTAGAGCGAATAGGCGAGTATTCGGCGCCTTAAAACCGGGTCATTTCGGCTAAGGGAGTAAACCTTAACAAAAAATCCGGTAGAAAGCAACTGAAAACCACTACCGTACAAATTCCGGGCTAATATGGTACGTAAGGATAATTGTAAACATGCTGTACCCGTGGGATACGCTCAAAAAAATATATCAGGCAACGGGCAGTCTTCTGCAGCAATGCAGTTTGACTCGAATTATCCCATGCCCCCGATGGTATGGAACTCTCTGTAGGCAGGCGGGAACATACAAAACCTGAAATTTTTCCTTGTAAAATCACTGATTTGACTGAAGAGGACCGAGAACAAGAATAATTTCTCGGGAAAAACACGTTAAAAATCCCGAAGAATAATGTAAGAAAAATAGGTACCTGGAATGTTCGTAGTTTATACCAAAACGGAAAATCACATAACGCTATTGAGGAGATGAAAAGGCTGAACATAGACATTCTCGCCGTTACCGAGGTAAGGTGGCCTAATTCTGGCAAATGTAGATTCAATGACTATCATTTGTACTGCGCTAGAAACGATGATCCGAATCGTTATAATGGGATTTGGTTTCATGGTTAACTCAGACACGAATAAATGCGTTAATAAATTTGTACCTGTCTCGGACAGAGTCATATTTCTACAATTCGATACCAAGCCCGTTCTCATCAATCTTATATGGGTATACGCCCCAGCAGCCGCTGCAACTGAAGTTGAAATTGAGCAGTTTTATTTCCAAATCAGAATAGTATTGCCGTTCACCAAATCAAACAATATTAACATAATAATGGGAGATTTTAATGCCAAGGTAGGAAAGGGAAGATGGGCTGATGTAGTTCGAGATCACGGTTTAGACGTGGGTAATGAACACGGAGACCGCGTAATGTAATGGTGCCAAGAAAACTATTTTATAATCATAAACACTTTATTTAAATTACTGCCACGACGTCTATACACCTGGACATCGTACGACAGAAGCGTCAAAAACTAGATTAATTATTTCTTGGTGAACAGACGATGCCGTAACATAATACAAAGTGTAAAAACATATCCTAGTTAGGATTGGCTCCAAAATATCTTCCTCCTTCCTTATCGAAAATGGTATTCCGCAAGGCTCAGCGCTGAGCGTAACATTGTTTATATTATACATAAATGATATGGCAGATTGTATACGGCCGCCAGTTACAGCCCGCTTATATATAGATGATCTTAATATATCCTTTCCTTCTAACCTCCCGTCCAATGCGAGATCAATCCTTCAATCAACAATCAATAACTTGGAAATATGAGCTGATAACAATGGCCTGGAATTCTCTCCGACAAAATCCGTATGTGTGAAATTTCACAAGAGACGCCAGCGTGATCCCGATTCCGACATAACTCTTTTCCTAAGAAATTCACCACTCCCGTTGCTCCACACAATTAAATTCTTGGGTCTTGTGTTTGATGAAAAACTGTCCTGGTCACATCACATTCACCATCTTAAAAATAAATGCGTGAAATCCTTAAATATACTAAAATGTCTGTCAAATCCGAAATATAGCATAGATCCTAAGCTCCTGCTAACTGTGTACAAATCTCTCGCTTTAAGTAAATTGACCTACAGGTGCCAAGTTTATTCCTCATCAAACAAAGCACTCCTTAAATCACTTGACACAATCCATCATACTGCTATACGAATTATCTTGGGAGCGCATAGGACGTCGCCATCGTTGGAAATCTGTTCACTAGCGGGCATCCCACCCTTAACGGTTATCCGAAATTCTTATGAATTCAGAGATTTATTTTACTGGTACCAAGCTAAATTACGCCGCAACGATAATTCAGAAATCCCACTACCGTCTTTTCCAAACGATCCCCTCCCCAGTGTACTAGCCCTCCTTAAGGAAAGAGGAATTAACTGGAACTCTGACCTTGCACATCAGCATGTTGAACTCCCCTGGGAGGATACTCCGATTGTTGCGGATTTATCTCTGCTGAGCGATCGCTCGGACCAGGATGTCATACTGCCGTCCCAGTACGTGGCGGAAAAAATTAAATTTTTTCCCAGCTACAGGCAGCTGTATACAGATGGTGCCAAAGCAAATCCCCTCAATGGGTCCTCGCCGGTGGCTTGCGCCTACGAGGTGGAGGGAGTTGTTCATGCGGTTCGGCTCCACGACTTCTGTTCAGTGCTGGAGGGGGAGCTGTATGGAATTTTCTTCTGCTTGAGCGAATATCTGCAGTCTTACCCCCAACGTCGAAATGCATTTCTAATCACAGATTCCTTGCAATCGATTAGGACACTCTAGACACCTAAAACCTCTCACACATTATCTCGAAAAATAAAGCGCATCATTAACGTGCTTTTCCGGGCTGGCTCACAGGTAACATTCTTGTGGGCCCCGGGTCATACCGGTGTGCCGGGGAATGAGCGTGTGAACTTGGCTGCTAAGGCAGCAACATATAGTCCAATGCCCGAAGGTGCCCCTCTGCCTCAGCTGGGGCCACCCTTTTTTCAGCAACATAAGGCAGAGACATGGGAAATTATGTGGTCGGCTCACACATCATGGCTGCGATCCATTAAGGTGAGCACTGAGCCTTGGTGGCCACCGATATCCATGTCCCGCAGAGAGTTTGCAGCATTAACTAGACTCCGCATAGGGCACACAGCAATATCCCACAACTATTTGCTGGAAGGAACATCTCCTCCCTCTGCCTGTTCCATATGCAATTCCCCAATTTCACCAACCGCTGAACACGTTCTGGAACATTGCCTGCCTGCAGGCAACTTACCGACGGTTGCGTTGTCAAACGAACCAAAACAGGTCCAGGATATACTAAACCATATTAGAGCGGCTAACATATTAAAACACTTCTGATCCTGCACTGATCCATGTGCTGTAATAATCCCGGCAATTACACACAGCACATGGACCATATAAATTTAGGGGAAAAAAAAAACAAAAAAAACATATCCTGATGCCGATATTAACTCCGACCACCGTAATCTTTAAATGTAAAACTGAAGAAAATTCAAAAACTTATAACTTCTTTTAGACGTACCGCAATGAATAGAGTGCGAGACAATAAAACACAAAATAAAAATATGTATAAATGAAAGATTAAATGATATTAAAAAAATGGACATAAGGAATGTCGGGGAAGCATGGGTAAAACCATCAAACAGACTTTCACAACGGTAACGCAGAAATATCTTATAAACGATGGTAAAAGAAGTAAATAGTCTTGGATGACTGACGAAATTCTTCAGTTAATGGATCAAAGAAGGTTGGTCAAAAATAAGGATCCGGTAAGATACAGTGAATTGCAAAAAAGGATAAGACGGAAGATACGGGAAGCAAAAGAAATGAAATTCTCTAACGAATGAATAGAAATAGAACTAAATGTAAAGAACGATTACTTTAACACGTTTAAGAGAATAAAATAAACCGTAGGAATTTATAAATAAAGATGGAACAGCTACATGGCCAGCAAAAATGGGAACATTTTATCGAGCACGAATGAGAAAATTAGGGAATGGAAACAATATTTACAGACTTTTTTTTAACGATAACAGAAATGAACCTCCCAACATTAAAGTCGAAGATGGCTCAGACATCACACGCGAAGAGGTAGTACAAATATATGCCCCGTAAGAAGCTCAAAAAATGGCAAATGTCTAGGTCCAGATGATGTGTACACGGAGTTAATAAAACTTCTAGAAAAAGAACATTCTTAATCCCAGTTGATTTTTGTTTAACAGTATATACCGCAGTGGGGAGATACCCAAGGATTGGTTGAAATCAACATTTATCATACTGCCGAAGAAAAATAATTGCAAAACATTGTCCAGAATTTAGAACCCCATTAGTTTAATGAGGCATGTTTTAAAGTTGTTTTCAAAAATTATTCATCGAAGAATATACACTGTAAGTGTGAACAGAATATCGGAAAAAAACATAGTTTGGTTTTCTGAATGGGTTTGGTACCAGAAAAGCTTTGTTTAGTGTTCAAATGCTCATTCAACGATGTCGTGAGGTCCAAACTGACATATATGCTTGTTTCGTGGATTACGAAAAGGCGTTTGACACAATACGACACGAAAAACTCATTGAAATATTGCGGCAAATAGAACTGGATGGTCAAGACATCAGAATTATAACTAACTTATATTGGAATTCGAGTGCATCAGTGCGTATAGATAGTCAAACATCGGAGAAGAAGTTACCGTAATGAAGGGAGTGCGTCAAGGATGCTTCTCTCTCCCCCTTTTATTTAATATTTATTCAGAAAAAATTTTTGAGGAGTCCATTATCGGAAAAAACTTAGGCGTAACAGTTAACGGAATTGTAGTTAATAACATTCGCTCTGCGGATGATACAGTCGTGAATGTGCCTTGAAGATTTACAAGAATTAATGAACGCGCTTAATGAAAGTAGCAAAAAGATGGGCTTACCGTATAAATACGACTTAAACAAAATACTGCGCCTCGAAAACGTAACGATCGAAAGGACCAGCTCAATAAAATATTTGGGATGTCATATACACGATAGATGGGAAATATTTACCGAGATAAGAGCCAGAATTGAACAGGCGAGAACATCAAAAAAAGAATAAGATACCAGCGAACCGGGATTCACAGATAGACTTGCGGAACGCCTCCTTCGGTGTTATGTTTTCAGCGTCCTGCTATATAGCGTCAAACCTTGGACAGTTCCAGTGACATTATGTATGAAAAGTTGGAAGTTTTTGAGATGTTGACATACCGAAGAATGTTAAAAATTCCTTAGACGGGCAAAGTTACGAATGCCGATGTACTAAAACCCTTACAAAATAAAACTGAAATTGTCAACCCACAATCAGTTAAAATAAGGAAATTCGAATATTTCGGCCGTATAATGAAAAACAGCAAATATGAGCTGCTTCAAGTGTTAATATTGGGCAAGATAGAAGGTAGTCGCAGGTGTGGTCGAACAAGCATAATGTGGATGAAAAACCTAAGAAATTAGTTCAAATTAGATACGGTGGAAATATTCTGGAGAGTTATGGATAAATATCAAGTCAAGCAGATGATCGCCAACGTTCTTCGTAGACAGGGCACATAGAAGAAGAAGAAGATTCCTTATTGCGCTTTTTATACCCCATCTTTTTAAGATATTATGCCCGCTGTTTGTTCCTTGCTATTACGAGTAGCAATATTTCATCGAGTTAAATTATAACTTACTTGTTTGATGTAGATACACCAAATATTTTTAATATTTATTTTATTTTATTATTAGTGAAAGTGCAGTCGAGAAGTTTAGCATTTTAATGATCTTTCCTTCCTCGATGCACAATCTCGATTTGTAAATAGTGTTTTTTTTGTTTTTTTTTAAATTCTCCTTCTCACCTTTTTGATATGCGCCGTTTGTAACTACTAAGGTCATTACAGAACATATATGGATGTAACTTATATGTGTTCGGTCAAACCACTCATTCTAACGAAGGCTATAACCCTTGTGACGTTAATTGTAGTATTTGCCAGACAATCCTGTATGTTGTTAGGTGGGCTAGGTTGCGTTCTGAACGTGGCGAACTTTGGGCACGTGAGAAGAATATGTGGAACTGTCGGTATACCAGCCTGGCCGCAGAAGAAGCACATAATGGGGGGCGAAGATTTGTGTAAATAGTGTTAATTTTAGTTTTAGATGTAATGTTGTTGTACTCGCTCGCCCGATATTTAGTGTGTTTTTGGTTGAAAAAGTCGTTTTTTGACGTAAATCCCGTTTTAGTTGTTTTTTATCCTCGTTATCATTCGTCTTCGCGATTCCCCCAGATCTTATTCTCGTTGTTAGCAATTTGAAATAGCCCTTTTCAAGGCTAACCGATGGTATATCGTTCGCACGTAAGTAACTAATATACCTATTTTGAATTCGTTTACACATGTTGTTTAAATCGATTTGCGCGTGAATAACGTCTAAACATTTCGGTTCTCCGGGCCGGATATACAGAAAAAGATCTGGCGCAATTATATTTGTTTGGCCGCAAATTGAAATAACAGTTGTATTCATATGTTACAAATCGAAATAACAGTTTCAGTCGGTTAATTAAGATTTAAAGTTTATAATTCATTTCGTGTAATTTGAATTATTAGACGGTTACTCATTTTAGAAAATTTTAATTTTTTTTGCAAGTCGCGAGCAAATATAGTAGTCTAGTGGAATAATTTATATCTGAAATATATAGTTTGTTTCGTGATCATTTAAATTATCACGCTATTACTTGTTACGCGAATTAAGAATTTCGTATAATTGACTTTCGTGGGTATAATAAGTTTCGTGTAAATTTAAAGTTCCGTGTATTTAATCAATTTCGTGGAAATAAACAGTTTCGTGCATTTAATAAAGTTTAGTACGTTTAATAACTTTCGCGGAAATAAAAAGTTGCGTGCATTTGTTCGGTTTATGATAATTTAAAATTTTTTAGTTTAATTTAGTTCGTGTCGATTAAATTAAAGTTTGGTAGCTTATTTGCGCTGACTTATTAGTTTTTTGTTCCTTTTGTAGAGTAGCATTAATTTAAATGCCGGTTCGCGTTTTTTGTACGCGATATAAAATTGTATCAATAAGCATTTTTTCGTTTTTGGCTTCAACTAGTCATAGCAATATTATCGTTCAAAATTCGTAAAGGTAGAAAAGGGTAATTCATTAGACACACTAAATCGCAATAAGCGTGCAATATTGCGCATGATAAATGCAACCGAAGGTGCTGTGGATACTGCGCTACTGGGCAGCCCGATGGAGCTACAAGCATACAAAATTTCACTGCTCCTAGATACTTAGAGAACAAGTCTGAAGGAGCTAAAAAGTGTCGTAGCGCAGATCACAGAAGCTACTAATGTAAAGGAAAAGACTCCCGAACAAGTAGAAATTATAGAAGCTGAAATAGCTGAAGAGCTTCAAAAAAGTGAACTAGATTGGGCGATGGCAAAAGGCGAAGTCGATACAATTTTTGCTCGACTAAGGCTAAAGGGCAATCTCGACAATCTCTTGAATCTTCCTTTACGGCAGAGTCTGCTCCGGCAAATCCAATGGTAAGATTTCCAAATATTCGAGTCCCAAAGTTTGGGGGAGACATAACGAGACTTACAGAGTGGTATGCTTTGTTTGAAGCAATGATTCACTCTAATGAAAATCTGAGACCCATACAAAAACTGTACTTCCTCAAAAAGGTGATGATCGGCGCGGTAGAAAATCTGTTAAAAGACTATGCCTTCCAGGAGGGTGTCTTTATGAAGAAGCATGGGCCGCTGTGTGTAGAACCGGTATTATAACAGGAGGGCAACTATTGCAAGCCATTTTCAAGATCTAATCGGATTCCTAAAAATTTCTATGCCAACTCTACGCGGATCATTGGACAGATTGAATGCAATAATAAGAGGATTGAAGGTGTGCAATCTCAATACAAAAGCGATGTCGCCTCTTATAACTTATCTTGTGGTATCCAAACTTGCCGAGAAGCTGCGTGAAGAATGGAAAAATTCAATTTCTGATAATTCGACATATCCTTCATTTAATCCGCTGGCCACATTTCTTCGGAATCGTTGTTTTGCGCAGAAGAGCGTGAACATTAAGCCAGATAGTAAACAACCGTTCAATAAGTTTGAGGTATGGGAATCAAAAGGCAAAAAATTTACAGCGGCAACCATAGATAGGGGGCAGCTGAAATCTGCTGCTCCACAATGCGTTCTCTGTAGCAAGGATCACTATATATATGGAATTGCCCACGATTCATAGCAAAAACCATAGCCGAGCGAATAACTATTGTAAGAGATAGACGACTGTGCAACAATTGTCTTCGGCAAAATCACTTCGCTCGCGATTGCAAGTCATCGAGGTGCAGGGCATGTGGCAGCCCACATCGTGCAATGTTACATCGAAAATAATTATCAGCGGCAACGGGAGAGTCAGTGTATTCAAACGATCACAATGAAGCAAGATTTCCGGAAGCAAGAACATCATTAGCCTGCGCATCAGGTGCACCCTCCATTGTTATTTTGCCTAGTGCAGTAGTTTTTGTGCTCATTGACGGAAGAAAGATGCAGGCCCGTGTCCTTTTAGATGCCTGTTCACAAGTAAACATAGTATATCTGAAACGTTTCTACGGAAAAACAAGATAAGAGTCAGGCCAACTTAGAATGAAATCACTTGCATTTCGCTGGTGGATTTGCCAGTGAGGTCTTTCTGTCTCTTCAATCTAGATTCAACAATTACGAATTGAAAATAGAGACAGATGATGTGGTAGGACAGATTCCGTATGAAGTTTCTCGAGCCGTCATAACACAGATTGAAAATGCCGGCTGTAATTTCAAATTCGCGGAACGTTTACTGCCTTCTTCAGCAGTTGACATTCTTATTGGTGGGCAACATGTCAATAGGATATTGCTTGGAAAGAAATGTCCTTTATAGGGAATCTGTGCCTTGAGGAAACTCCCTTTGGATGAGTGGCGACAGGCCCATTGGCACCAGAACCATCAACCGATACACGATGATGCAATCTAACAACACAAGTGAAACGCATACTACATAAGTTATGGCAGGTAGAGGAGATGGCAATTTTAGAGATGCCTCAGCGCAATCATCAACGATGTGAATCACGCATATATGAGAACGTTATAAACAACTGGGACAAAATGGGAAATCCTCAAAACGATCACCGGGCAGTTGGTTATGCAGAGATCGCTGCACAAGCCTAAAGAACAGGAACGAATATTCTCGAAATCATCGGTCAGTTCGAACGCGGCACTTAGACCGCGACAAAAAATCAAACATGATAATTTTCAGTAGGCTCGCTACTGGCGGCACCACTATTGTTACCGCAGCTTCCATCGCTGGCACGTCCATCGCTGCTGCTACGACTTCTGCAGCTGGTAAATATGTTTCACTGGTATCATTGGCTAAGGCCACGAATAATCAATATGCGGCCGGTCAATGAGTCAAAAAATCGCCCTATGATGAACAGAAACAGTCGGCCGAAAAGTCCCAACAAAGTGGTTTTGGCGAGACAGGGCTTCTAAGTCAAGTTTACCAAGGAAATTTTTGTTCCTTCGCCGCTGCAGCTTCGTTGCAGCATAAATAGTTGGCTAAAGCTGCCTCATTGTCGTTATCTTTGCCGTTCTATGTTGGCAAGATAGTTGTTGTCTAAATTGTTGTCGACCATATCGTCTTCGTCGTTCAAAGCGTCGTCGTCTGTATCATCTTCGTTGCTGGAATCGTTGTCTTCTGCATCGTCTTCGTCATCTTCATTGTCCAAATCGTCGTCGCCCAAATCATCTTTTTGTCGTTTTCATTGCCGACTGACGGCAAGTCTAATTTGATTAAAAAATCACCTCTTAAGTCGCACACCCACCCGCCGTCCACAACCGCTAATAATGTCACCGTTAATAACCAGAATTTGAGAAACGGGCTAATTGTAATCCTGAAGGATCATTCTTCACCACCCAATGATTTGCAGCTGTATAAGATAGCCGAGTGCTTCCCCGATGGAGCCGGAGTAGTTTGAACCAACCGAATAGAAGCGGATGGGCAGTCAAAGGTAGTTCCGGTAATCCATGTTATTCCGCTTCCCAACGCAGAGGATCAGTAAGAAAACGTCACAAGCCGCCAAATCTCCCAAGTTAGTTTTAGATGTAATCTCGCTCGCCCGATATTTAGTGTGTTTTTAGTTGAAAAAGTCGTTTTTTTGACATAGACCCCGTTTTAGTTGTTTTTTATCCTCGTTATCATTCGTCTTCGCGATTCCCCCAGATCTTATTCTCGTTGTTAGCAATTTGAAATAGCCCTTTTCAGGGCTAACCGATGGTATATCGTTCGCACGTAAGTAACTAATATACCTATTTTGAATTCGTTTACACATGTTGTTTAAATCAATTTGCGCGTGAATAACGTCTAAACATAAATTTTGTCTTCTAAATTTTTCTGATTGTCGGTCTCTGACGAGCTTTACAAACCAAAAAAAAACTCTTCCACTTTCGTTCCCTAGTTTGCCGTTTCTTCAGCTGATGCTTCTGGCTTAGTCCACAGATTTATCACTGCAATTAGTAGGCTGCGTTCTAGACATTCCAAACTATCTCTTCAAACACTTTTCTTTAGCAAATACACAGCTAAAATGCTCACTGTGATCAATGTACCGGTATCAACTATATGGTTGACATCCAGCCGATTATACAAAACTTGAACCTAACGAAACACAATTATTTAACAAATTGATGGCGCTCAATATTTCCCCCCTCTCTGTTATGTTCATCACCACCTGCTCATCTGTTGTGGAAGTCGGTATAATCACTTTCAAAAAAAACATTCCTATTTAAGCTTCTTTCTGTTTTCTTTTCGTCAATCATTGTTTTGTTTTTTTTTTTTATTATTTTTGTTGTTTGTTGCTGTTTTGTGTTTCCTAGTTCACCGGCCAAATGAACTAAATAGTTGTTCCGGCCATTGAAAAAGAACAAAACAAAAATGATGATGATAAAAAAAATAACACCGTCGATTATGTTAAAAATAACAGTTCTTATTAATAATAAAAATAACGAGGCAAGGAAATAAAAATGTTTCTTTTAAAATAAACAAACGTGCGTATAAGAAAAGTAAATAAGAAAGGAAAAGGAAAAACAACTATTACAAAATAATAATATTATTCGATATAACGCTTTCAACGATTTATGCATTCAAAAGAACGAGTTCCCAAAAATAGTGAGCCGTAACTTCTTTGAACTCGCGTTGTTCACGATGTTGCATGAACATGGCAATAAATTTAGACTCATCTGGGAACAATTAGCTCATTTGGCACGCGGACTTTAAAAATATTTTTATTAGTTGATTTGCCGCTCGAATATATCACGCACTCTGTCTGATACAAAGCTGTCTAGTTTTCATCGCGTTCGCCGTAAAAAATAAAGCACATCTTCCACATCATTTCACTTCCGAAAAGTTGGTCAGCTGAGCGCACTATTAATATCCGCGTTACGTCAGCAAACAATTTCCCATTTGAATGTCGCTAAAAATTCGAATGCGTAAAATTAAAAACCGAGTAATACATTAATTGAACCTTAAACCGACTCTTCCTCTTTTATTTAAATTTATCCGTTCACCGGTAGACAATTAAAAAATTAAGTGGATAAAAAAAAATAAATTAAAAACACGCATACTTTAGAGCGGTTCGATTTTTGTTTAATAATTATTAAAATTTCATCGCGGTAAGAATTTAAAGTATAACAACGAGATACTTTCATCTAGATATTTAATTTTGAAAAAATTACCTCCATTACATGAATTGATATATAATGAAAAATTGATCAGTATATTTGATGCGATAAAACTAGGAGGCGGGCCCGCCCTTGAGGTGTTTATGCGTCTTCTTATAAATCTGATATTAAATTCTACGATATTTACTACTAAAATTAATAAGAACAGTTCGTATCTAATTTATATAAAAATTTCGTAAAACATGACGTGGCTGGTAATTTAAAAATTAAACAAACATCGGTGATCAGAAATATTTATATATTAATTACAACGTAATTCTTAGGCTACCCCCTATTCGAAAAAATGTACCAATTTTATGTAACGCTAAATGTCCCCAAAAAATGTCCCAATTTTATGTAACGTTTGTTATATTTCATAGGATTTTTGTTATTGTTATTTAAAAAATGTCACAATTTTATATAACGAAAAATGTAGTGAAACAATATCTTAATTTTATCTAATGAAAGTTAAATGTTAGGATTGGATTTTTGTGACTATGTTTTGTTTTCCTTTTTGTGTTGATGCCAGTAAGAATTACGTTGTAAATTTTGATCATTTTATACAAAGTATAGAAGAGAAAGAGACATAAATAAAAGCAAGAGGGGTCAAGGGGCACAGCCCCTTGCGAGGCCAAAATGGCCGAGTTTATATATATATCGTAACGTAAACAAATATATTTAAATATCATCGAAGAACAACCTCGGTAATTTATAGTGATAATGGGAAGAAAATTTTCATCGCACTTTTTTAATGAAAAATTTCGATTCTGTTGAACGAAATTCTCATTTTTCAATAAAAAGTGGCTAAACAACGAAGAAAGGATTGCTTTTTTTATTTCACTTTGTTTAGAAAAAAAATAATTGATTTTTGTTTTTCAAATTTCGATTATTGAAACTCTAATTTTGCAATAAAAATGTTAAATATTATGTGCTTTAACACATTCCGAATGAACGATATTCTTTTAAAATTATTTTTTTAATGAAAATGGTAAATTCAAGAATCCATAAATTTTACTTGTTGAAGTAATTAACCGCTCTTATTGCAATGAGACCTTCTCAACACCTTGGCATCCCGTCAAAACCTCTTTTTTGATAATCCTCTCATCCAACTCGTCTTACAAAAACTCCCTACGCAATCGTCCCAAATCCGCAATAATATCGTGCCCAAGACGTTTAAAGACTAATAAAGAGAAAAATAATGTAAATAAATAAAATAACGTTAAACATATACGGGTATATATGAATAAAATAAAAGTGTGCTAAGCAAGTTTATAAACTTTTGGTCCACATATCGACCATTTTTACGGCTCCGTCAGTTAGCTTTGTGGTTCATAGGTCTACTTCTCTACTATAGTACACCAGGCTATTCCAAAATAATGGCTGTGGTTCTAACGTGTACTTCCCACATTCCCGATCGGGCCCCATTTCAGAACGAAATCGATGTAAAATTCTCTACTTTCGCCAGCGCAGCGGCCGTACTAGCTTCAGCAGTTTTCCGTTCAGCATACTTTCGTTGCCAGTCTTTTCGATTCATCTTCTGCAGTGCCTCCTTCAATAGCTTTGAGCAGTAAAGGAAACTTTTCTTCGGATTTGAAATACGCTAACTTTCTCGCCAAACGTAGGATGCGTTTGTTGTCTGTTTCTAGCCTTGTCATTTCTACATAAATTGCAACAGATTGTCGATGAATCCCTGGCGGGGCTATATCGCAGGCTAGGTAATGCTTGTCCACTTTGTTGTCTTTATATGACTGATATCCCTGGAAATGAGATTTTGCACCATACTGCTACGCACTACGATTCTTCCTTTCAAATATCTCTTTCTCCAAACTACTCTATCTTCTTACCTGAAGTCGTTCTTTAGATCCCTTATCCAAAAAAACCGATAGAAATATTGATCTTTTTCTAAACTGCTAATCATTTACCTATCGAAAATAAGACTGTTTCAGCCATCGTCTTCTCTCTTTTAGTCAAAAACGCTATTCTTACTATCTAACATACTCCTATCAACTTGATCCACTTTTAAGCCTCTTCTGTCAAATTCCTGTTATCAATGATGATTATATATTAACATTCCGTACTATAATAACGCCTGTCAAATCCCCTTTTTATTTCCCCTCATTCTCAACGGCAACCTTTCCTTCCGTCATCGCCAACCTTTTCTTTTCCTCTTCAAAATCATCTCCATATTCAATTGTAATATTCTTTTTGCTTCAAACTCTGGGGACGTGTATATCTGTGCAACTAAAAAATTCTGTTAAAAAAAAAAAAAACTAACCGTTTTTCAAAAATAATAAAAAAAAATGCTTTTTTAGAAAAAATAAATACCGACTTCAAGGTTTATTATAAAAATTTAAAAATGCACTAAAAAGTAAAAAATAATTACTCCCGATAAAATATATATATCAGAGTGATATAACACTTAAGTGGTGATATTGTAATTCTTATACAACATTAAAACCTTAATTAGAGTTGGCATTAAATTCATGTTACTATATCTAGGAACAATTTAATGAATATTTAATGCAGTTTTTAATTATTCTTTTAATATGAATTTGATGCCAACTCTAATTAAGGTATAAATGTTGTATAAGAATTACGATATCACCTTAAGTTATATCACTCTGATATATATTTTTTATCGGGAGTAATTATTTTTTACTTTTTAGTGCATTTTTAAATTTATATAATAAACCTTGAAGTCGGTATTTATTTTTTGTAAAAGAGCATTTTATTTTTTACTTTTTAGTGCATTTTTATTCAATTAAATTAAAACATTTTAATAAGGACAGATATTTCCACGCTAAAAATATCAAAAGTTACATTTCCATGATAATTTGGCAAATTTATAATATTTTAAGTCAATAAATCTAACCCGACGGTGAAAACAATCATGAATGAAAAGCATTCAAAAAGCTTCAATCTCCCGCATTATTAAGGATAACTCAAAAACTACCGGTCAGATCTTGATCAAATTTAAATGGGACCACATGAGAAACACTACCTTTCACATAAAAGAAGAATCATCAAAATCGGTTCATCTAAAAGAAAGTTCTGAGGTAACACACATAAAAAAAAAGTAAATATATAAAAATAAAAATACAGTCGAATTGAATACCTCCTCCTTTTTTGAAGTCGGTTAAAAATACGTTTAATTTCAAAATTGAAAATTTTGCTTCTGCTTGGCTAGAGCTCTTTCTAAAATCAAATTATTCAATCGCTAACGTCTTCAGCTATTTCAGTCACATTCTATGCGAACGATTAACTAGAACAAATAAGTTTCTGACTAAAATTATTTTGGTCTCGTGCTGTTGTCGATAATGGTTACAATGGACAATCACAATTTTGGTCTCTTCTTTCGCTCTCATTTTTCTTTTTTTAACAAGCGCAATTTTCTTTTTCAAATTACATTCATTTTTGCTTCTTCTGTTCTTTTTTTGTAATTATTTTTTTCCCCTTATAGATATTCTACTGAGTTTCCCTTCCCATTCTTAGTTACCTTATATCTCCAGGTTTTTCAAAAGATATTTAATCATTATGATGGGTTAGCACGTCCGACATTAACTAGTTCAAAAATAAATTACAAAGAAAAGCTATAACACTAAAGATGATTTAGAAAAAAAATTAATTCGAAATCCAAAATTAAATAAAAACGATTCGAATTTAAACACTCTTGTACGCGCGATAACAGTGAAGTAAAGAATGATTGTGTAACGACGAAGAATGACAGATCGACGATAAACGAAAGAACAACGATAGAAAAAGATTCAATACGCTTACGTAATAATGCGTGTCATATACCAGTTTAGTAAATGGCATCGAAACAGAGAACTCTATTGCAGAATTTTTTGAAACTCAGATCATTCCTTTTTTTTCCTCTGCGTAAAAAAATGAAAAAATAAAATTTCAACCGGTTCTAATTTTTGAAAATTTATTATCTCGAAAAAGCACGACAATTTCTCCATAAAGTACATTCTTAGCTTTATGATTACACAAAGCTGCATGTAAGAATACATCGAAGCAGAGGCAAAAGAGTCGATTACTCTCCTGCAGTAATTGATTAGAAAAATGATTTCTGCAATTACGACTAGTTAATAATCACAAATAATAATTACAGTGCGCAATTACAATGTAGTAATCGGATTTGTTGCCGGAATCGAATTACTCTTCATCGAGATTAATCAGTACGAGAACGTTCACATGAAGACAGCGTCACTTTGATATTTTTAAAAATGGGAGTGGCAGTTTTAACCATTCAATAGCACGCCAATTATGCAAATATATATTTGCATGAAAACTGAATGAATAGTACAAAAGTAAAGGAAAATAATTAACCCACCACTTATTCTAGTTATACGAAAACTATTAAAAGATTAAAACTACCAAATATATTCAAATATTTACTACGCAATCTTGCGTACCGTGATTAATTTGACAAAAAAAAAATTTTCGGTTCGTTTGGAAAATTCTCATACTTTGTAATACTGGCAACTTATCGTGTGATTTAGTTTGTCCATTTGCGATTATAATTTATATTTAATTTAAACTTTTATATATTTATGTAAACATTGCTTAAAAAAAAAGATTTTTTAAAACTTTTTAAAGATTTTTAAATTTTTAAATATTTTAATTTTATTTTATTAATCATTTTTCATAATTTATACCTAATTGTGAAATAATCGACTTCTATCCGTTATTTTTTATATTCAGTCATTGTCTTTATTAAATTTATATATGTATTATAATAACTCCCGTGATCATGAAGCTTTGTCTTCGAAACGTGTCGGGTATATAATAAAAATTAAATAATTGTTTTATTGGTGTGTTTAATTTACTTAATATATAATTATATAATTATTAACGATGACCGATAAAAAATAATCGATTACTAAATAGTCGCGACTGTCATTTTTGTAATTAATTATTCCGAGTAATTCGACTAACTTTGCTTAAGAATAGAAATTACATACAATCTTGAATCGCAATTAATTCCAAAATGATTAACTCTAACAGTAATGCTGTTAACAAAGGCCGAAAACAAATTTGTCACTGGTAAATTCCTTTGTTCTAATTAGTTCAAAAGGTGCGTTTATCTGCGAGAGATGAAATCCGATAAGTTTCTGAAATATTAAAGTCTGTGTATGTTTTTTTTTTTGTTTTGCTGTAAGCATGGTAGTTTCCGAAAATTAAATAAAAAAAATGTACTAGATTTAGTTACTTTTTTGGAGGGATTTTGTAAGCGACGATATAAAAAAAAAAAAACAGTTAAATAATGTGCGCGGTAATATAAAAAAGAATTTAACCGCAATATCAAAATTTTTGTAAAAATATCAAAAAATAAATATCAATCTATCAGAAAAAAAATCAATCCGGCACAAATATTGGCTTGGAACGTAACCCGATAATAGCTAATCTGAAACTCCATCTTAAATCAATAAGAAAAAGTCAATCGATAAAAAAAATTATCTGTAAACTGAAATGTAATGAGATAAAAACCAGTTTGCAGAAAACCTTAATAGCGATATACATTATATAAAATATCTACAGAAATAGCACCATGAAAAAATCAGCGGAAAAGTACTTGGGTTTTTATCAACAACAATATAGACAAAAATAAATGACTGAAGAAATACGTTTTATTACCTTTTAAAGAGCCACGCAAAGGTCAGTAGCATAATAATAAGGTGTGTTCCACTACTAGTAACCGGAAATATCAAAGACATTAATACAACTGACAGACCACTTTAAGTTATTTGTAAGCGAGTTCTCGCGGTAAATACTTTAAGTGTTCATTCGTCAAACAATTAATTTAAAAAAAAAAAAAAGATGGTAGGAAAATACGTTTTCTAGTTTTTATTTAAATATATTCATTTCCGTTTAATTCTTGCAAATTTTTTAATGAAGCTATTAAATTTTAAAGTTATTAAATGTACATCTTCTTGCTCCATTAGGAGTACTTTAACTAAAATGAAATGTTACCATCGATGATTTGCATTATTAGGTTCGTTCTTGGTTCCTCAGTCAGACAGCAGATTAGTATTAACAAGCGCGTGGATTATTAACTCTTTTTAAATAAACTGTTTGCGATCTAATTTCAGTATGTAGAAGTACCACACTAGTTGTATACTATCTGAATGTTGCAAAATGTACACCAAACGAAACGCGGTGTTTGCTCCTTACAATGACGCTTTATAATATGCTTGCTGAGTTACTTAGTTCTCGCAGTATGTATGCCGGGGAAACTTGGACACTCACACAACAGACCTTAGCAGAATGAACGCAGTCGAAATGTAGGCATTTGGAATAATGTTAAGAATATCCAGAATTGGATGGACCGAATAACAACAAACGTACAGACGCGTCTATTAGAAAAGGTAAGATTCCGCCGATTCTTCGGCCATATAGTACGAGAATTCGCTGGAACGTCAAATAATGCTCGGTAAAATTAACGCAAAAAAACCAAGAGGTAGACCATGGACACGATGGATCCTTCAGTTAAAGTCAATGACCAGGATGATCCTGTACTACTATCTGCTTAAGATAAAGTAGTCTGGGGAACTACAGTTAATGCTTCAATTTCATGATATCAATCTCTAGAAGGTAAAGGGAAATGAATGATGAATATGCTTGATAGTTAAATGGAATACTTCAAAAATATAACGAATTATTAATTGCAAATGTGCTGGTAGCGAATATTATATTTATCTCCCTTTTGCAGACATGCCGACATTAATATTATGCGTCCGATATGGCGAAACGTTGCTAGTAATAATAATAATATTAATCTATCGGAGTACAAATTTTATCGGTAAATATTTTTTTTTTTTTTTTTTTTACTTTTTTATTGGGCTTGTCAGCTACGGACGATTACCCATCAAGAAGGAAGATTCTGTTTATGTATCTCTTTTCGCTAATCCTAATTCCTTTTATCTCTTGATTAATCCTGTTCCTCCTCCTCGTCCTTGGTTCTATGAGTTTCCCAGTTTGCGTCGGTCCATAATTACTAAATTATCTCGCCTCCGTTTCTCGCATAGTCTCCTTCCTTCTTCACTAAATCGCTTCTCTTTGGCTGCATCTCCTAATTATCCATTGGATCCTGAAGGTTCCCAGTATGTTTGCGATGCGAATCACGTGCTCTTCGAGTGCTCCGGTTTATCTCGCGAGCGTGAGTTACTTTATTGTCATCTTTTAAAGCTTAGTCTTCCTGCTCCTTTCAACGCCTCTTATGTTCTTTCTCTACCTACTATCTCTGTTGTTCCTGTCCTAGGGGTGTTCCTTGATTCCATTGTCGACAGAATTAAAATATAATTTCTAGTCTATTCCATGTATCTATTCCTTTTTGCTGGGGTAATGCTCTTTGCTAGCAAACCCAGGGGGGGGGTAATAATAAAAAAAAAAAAAAAAAGGAAGAACGTAAGACAAAAGGAAACTGAGGACACTAAGAAAATTATTCGGGCAAGATGGAGACAGCCAGAACTACTATGAAGAGATATAGCAAAGGAGTCAAAAAAGATCGGTACTAGAACTCGTGCAATAAGCAGTCCGAAGGGAAATAAATGGTGAACATTAATTTTAATAATTTAACGATCAGCAAACATGAAGAATTTTAAACTTTAATAATAATCGCGACGGAGACTGATCAAACGAAACCAAGAGACGTATTGCAACAGCAAAAGTCACATTAGTAAGCCTCGACATTATAATGGATACCAGAAAAAGACTGACGAACACGCGCTGGTTTTCCCTAATTCCCCATTAGCGTTTGAATACTGGACGTTAAAGACAGCGTATTCCCGACGGATTAGGCCTTTGAAATATTCTGTTGGGAAAAGATGCTACGGGTCTCTCATGAAAAAAGAACAGGCATGTCAATTATAAACGGAATCTCTCCGGAAAAACGATTACGAGATACGATAATGAAAAGTAAAATTACCTTCTTCGGTCACATGATAATACGAGATAACCTAGAAAAAATAAATCATGGCAGTAGAAAGAAAGGAATAAGGAAGAGCTACGCTGAGATACAAACAAATCGGCCAATAAATTTGACGACCCTTCGAAAAATAATCGGATATGCGTAGAACAGAGACAATGATGAAAAAGGGGCCGTTGCGGAAAAATAAAGTTCATAGTTTCACGATGTTCGGATCGAATAACCGATGCTGATGATGATGGTGATAATTCCAGTTTTCTTTTGGCCCAGATTCTCATTCATTTAGCCATTAACTACATTTCGCGGCTCCGTGAAATGAAGACGTTCCTATCAGCTACGAAGCCAAACATGGCGAAAAGCACAGAATGACCCGAGCAAAGCAGACAGTGGACACTGCACGGAGGAAAAAGAAACGCGCGACATTAATTCCCCTCGTAAAAAACATTTCCCGGTTGCGTTCAAATTTATTATCGCAGCGATGCATAATAATGGTTAATATTGTTAATAAAAATTCACTTCTGACGATTATTGTTGCATTCAGAAAAAAGTATAACACGAGCCTAAGTAGCTATAAAAATCGGCTGAGAATAAACTGAAATATACAAAGGAGAAACGATGGAGCAACAGGTTGAACAATATCATAATATTTACCGGATCCCACCAACCTGTATAAAGGGGGAAGTGTAGTAATGTACCGAGAAAAGCTGCGGAAATGTATTTTACCCCTTTGTTTACTATGTCATTACAGAACTCGATGTCTGCTTTAAACCCCATGAAGAAAAGATCGAAGGGATCCAAATGCTTCTACCTGAGAAGACAAGTAATGTGACTTTAGTACACAAGAAAAACTGGAAAAAACAATACAAACATTTCTTGGTGAAAATGAAAGCAGGATATTTCTAAGTGAATATGAGATACCGCACAATCACTGGAAATCTGCTACGCGAAAATCTACCACTGCAATAGAAGCTATTGATCATTAGGATGAACAGTTTTTTCCTTTGATAAAAAATCTTCTTATTATATTAGCCACACTTTCAGTGTTCATTGCGACTCCAGAAAGATGTTTCTCCAATTACGAACCTATATTAGGAATCGAATGGGTGACGAAAAAAAAATTGGTCTTACTCTTGTGAGCATTCACCGTGACCCGGCGGTGAAACTAGATTCTAAAGAAATTGTAAATAAGTTGGCAATAAGACGTAAACGACTCAATTTTAAATTTTAAATTACATTCTTAATATATTATTATAATAATATTGTTGTACAAAAATATAAGCAAAGAATGAAATAAGACTACAATTATTTAATATAATTAATAATAATATAATATAATAACGTAGAACGACCTACTGTCTTATTTTGCTTAAAAAAAAAAGTTATGAAAATATCAGATTTGAACCCCCCCCCCCCCCAATTGAAAAGCTATATATACGTCCGTGCGGTATCCTGATTGCTTCTGAAGACTTTTTAATCTCTCAAGGCAATGCGGTGATGAATTTTCCGGTCCAAGTCTGGGCAAGGAATGTACCGGAATATAGCAGCACTCTTAAAGTGTGCAACAGTATCGCTTAGTCCAACTCCACGATAACTTGGAATTTAACAGAAATTTAAACCAGTCCGTTTGTTAATAATTTGAAGATATTTCAGATTACATCTCATACACCAGTTGATGGAATTTATAATTAAAAGAGCTACCGGTGTAACCGGGATACTAAGGCTATCGGAGAAAATTGTGTATTTGTAACGTTGAGGACATTAAAAACAAATTCAAACGCCTTACCAATGGTCAGCAGATCGGTAGTAAAAACGGAAGACTCCCAGCGGGAGCTTGAACACTTTTCGAACGCGATGCTCAAAACAATAAAAACAGGGCCGATACGTTTATTAGGATCTAGAAACTTATCATCGCACCTGCGAATATATCGACGCATCCGGAATACGTATTTATAGATGAAATTAAAGTATCGCAATTCAGACATAGGCAAATTTTTATATTTTTAATTTCTAGTATTCGTGTAGTGCTAATATCTATCTTGACCGTTCATAAAATAAACGGGTAAAAACTTACGAGATGAAAGCAACACTACTGTATTTGTGACAGATCGGGGCCGTTTATAGTGGCATTTTAGAAGAAATAAATCTTTTCAAAAAGATTTATCGTCACTGACAATTACAATATTTAAACTAACATCGATTAGCAAGAATGTTCCTTCTTTACACTAGTGATGATGCGGAGACAAATACTTTGTAAAATGTATGGTTTGGAAAGGAAGAATTTATAGAATATATCGCCAAACATGAAAGCGCAATAGAAATAAAGATTTAAAAATGAAATTCAAAATCACAGAATTTGAGCCCCAGGATTATTATCAATACCCTTGAGAAGGTTAGTAATTTTTGAAGTAATAATATCTGACGTGGCCAAGTAAATTTCGGATCCAGATGCATATTTAAATATTCAATGCAAATGGACAATGATATACTTTCATGCTTTCGTGCACTAAACTTTACGAAGCAAGTGTCACTGATGATCGGGTGAAGTAACTACACATCGGTAACAGAATTATTATTTTTAAAATCGGTCAGATTCATGTTTTCCGTATACATATTATATATATATATATATACAAAACGGATTCATAGCAATTCTATATGCAATGCAAATGTACGGAAGTCCACACTTGAAACTGATTGTAAACGTTCGTTATCGCGATACATCGACGTGGTGAACTAATCGTTCCAACTACTCGATCATCACAACGATATATATATATATACAATGTCTGTGCCAAAAATACAGAGAGGTCGCTTCGATACCATGAACGAAGCTATTTACCAGTCCGCCCACGATGTAGGATTATAAAATAATTTATTAGGCATGACAGACCACTTGCTATGCGTGATAAGACAATTTTCCGCATCGCTGCAGATGTTTAAATGAAAGAAGAAGCTACAAAGCCAGTAAGTTTTTCGAATTACCGGCCAACACGCGCGAGATCTGCCTTATAATCATAGCAATAAAGTCAAACATGCTCGGTTATGTTATCACTTTCAACATCATTCTGGATGAATTTTATTATCAAAAAGCTGTAAGTTTTTCGTTTTTTTTTGTGTGTATGTGAAAGTGGATATTAAAACAGAGCAACGCTGCACGATTAAAAAAACCCGCTGTGGAGACTGTAACGATGTTAAAAGAAGTCTACAGAACTAAATATTTAAGTTGGTCGACAATTTCTTGCTGGCGCAATGCAGATGCATTCAGCATGGGTCGTGAGTCCGCACCACTTTTTCCGCAGAACGGGAGGAGCCCTTCAACGACACGTTCCGAGGAAAATTTAAACACGATATCGGTGAACATTTGTGAAGAACGACATTTGTCATACAGAAGACTTTTTGAAGGATAAGTTGCAAACGAACCGCGTCTGTTCAAGTAACGAATGGCTTAAAATGACGCGGAAAATCGAAAAATTCGCTAAAAAATGTAGTCACCGTTGACAAAAGTTAGGTGCACAATTTTGCCTCCTCCACACACACACACACACACGCGCACACAAAACTTGTTAAGTAAGCGCGATACAGGAAACTTGCGATTCTCCGAAGATCAAGGAGGTTCTACAAGCCACTATCGCGGTAAAAGAGATACTGATTGCAATTGACAATTATCGCGAGATAATTTATCGGCATTTTTTACGTTCTAAAACGATTGCAAACGCCCTCTCCTACTACAACGTTCTTTGAGCACTGTGGAAACACATAATGAGGAAAAGGACCGATTTAAGAAATACGTGAACACCTCATTGGGAAATGCACGGCCTGACACGACAGGAATCATTCAAAACTGTTTGAAGCAATTCAACATTTCGGATACCACATCCTGCTTACCAAGCACTGTGCGACCATTAGCTGCTTCTAGTGATGAATAAAGAATTACGAAGCTAAAAATTCGTGCCGAACGAAGATATCGCGAACATTGTGCAGGAGTTCATCGAAAGCTTGACGGACGTAAATATAAGATTGTTAAAAGTTACAATTGAAATATACGTTTTAAAAAAAAAAAAAAAAAGCATACCACAAAATAAGTATGAAAAGATTATAATTGTAAAATGGGACGAAAGAACGCTGTATTTAGCGAAATAATGCATATTTCAAAAAAGATTGAGCCGGCGTTAACGATAATGATTGGAAATTGATCAACTGAATAATGAAATTTGTGTTGAAACTAGTCAACGTTTTAATTAAATTTTTTTATATACATATATATATTTTTTTTTAATATTTTAATTGGCGTATTGTTATAGCTTAACACTGTTGTAAAATAAATACAACATTTTTGTAGAATCCTTTTTTTCGTAAAACCTACAGGGTTCAAATTAATTTCTCTTCGGACTGCTAATTGCACGGGTTCTAGCACCGATCTTTTTTGACTCCCTTGCTATCTCTCCATAGTAGTTCTGGCCGTCTCCTTCTTCCCTGAATAACTTTCTTAGTGTCCTCAGTTTCCTTTTGTCCTACGTTCTTCCTTCTTGATGGGTAATCGTCCGTAGCTAATAAAAAAGTAAAAAAGTAAAAAAGTAAAAAAGTAAAAAAGTAAAAAAGTAAAAAAAACAAAAACTTATTTAATCTCCTACAGCAGAGCGAGCAATAGTTTCATCGAGCTCGGTGATAGTTTTAGCGCTAATTAATAGATTGCTTTACAATCCTGCATCACTGATAACCTGGTAAGTAACTTTTCTCGCTGCATCGAAGCGAACTCCCGATATAAAGATTCTCCGGACCTCGCCGTTGACAGACCACCTGAATTCCCGGATGCTGATCTTCTATAAAAATTATAGAAATCAGTTTCACTTGAGTACGTCATTCTTCGCGAAATAAAACACACGTTTTAGATACTTGAAACGAATACATTACAAAATTCGATACTACCCCTGGCATAAGAATAATACAGTCATTTAATATATGCGAAAAATTATTATATTGTTAAAATAATTTAAGTAAGAAAAATAAAAGTTAATTTTTTTTAGTTTAATTAAAATAGCTGAAGAAAATTAAAAAGTCACTTTCCATGCCTTCCAAAAACTCAATGTAGTCACCAAGTTACGAAAAAACAAATTTTTTTGGCGCGATTTGCCATATTTTCTGATCACTCTATTTTAGGAAAATCCCAGCTTCTAATCTTCATTCTAAATTTTAGTCAGATATGCGCGCTACTTATTTCGTCAAGCTCTACTCCTTTTCTGTCTAGTCAATATGATCCTTCTCGCCACCTAATTTTTAGTTTTTTGACTTCCGTCGCTTCATGGCTTTATAATCATAATTACTCACCTTCGTTTTTAGTCATACTATACTTTCATTTCCACGGACTCTTTTAATGCAGCTTCACCACACCATATCTTCTACGTTCTAGTAATCTGCTTGTTAATAAAAAAGTTAATTAAAACAATTAATTAGACAGAAAATTTTCGATATGAAATATTAAAAATAAATGCAACGAACTATCGAATGAACTATCGAAACTAGTTTTCTAAGCAACCAAACAATCCGGGTTAAGATCGGTACATCATTATCAGCACCCATTACAAACTGAAAATAGCGTACCACAAGGCTCAGTGCAACGTTATCCATAATATATGTTAATGACGTAGCCGATTACATCTCGCCGCCCATAACCTCCCGGCTGTTTATCGATGACCTTAACATCTCCTTATCGTCAAAGTTTCCTCCTATCGCTCAAAAAATACTCCAGAAAACTATCAATAAAATACAGAGTTGGTCTGAAAACAACGACCTAGCCATCTCGGCGAGTTAATCCCCGTATATGTTGATTTTTGCCAGGGGCGCCGTTCTCCTCCCAGTGTGTCTCTAAATCTAAGCAGCCTTCCTCTTCCTCGAAAAGCCACTGTCAAATTCCTCGGATTAATCTTTGATTCTAGGCTTACTTGGAAGCCTCACATTTCCAACTTAAAACATAGTTACACCAATTCTATACCCATATTGAAATATCTAGCTAATTCCGGATGTAATTTCAATCCTAAATTCCTCTTTAATATCTACAGATCAAATAAGGTCAGTCACATTACGAGACAATTTTGGTAGACCAATATCAAACGAAGATGATACCAGGGAAGAATGGGAATCATACATTGGTCAGCTCTTCAATGATACGTGTAGTAATCAAACCTCAATTGACTTGACAAACTGCTTAGAAATCATACTAAGTGAAGTGAAAAAATCTTTAAAGATGGTAAAATCACACAAAGCTACAGACCCGAAAAGAAGTCCTGGTTGAGTTATTACGAATGTTAAATGATAATGACCTGCAAATTCTAGTCAAAATTCTTAATGAAATATAACAGAAGGATCTTTCACCAAAAGATTATTGGTTGATATCACGATTCATAATGATACTGAAAACGTCAAACCCGAAATATTGCCATGAAATCAAAATGATAAGCATTATGAGACACACACATTGAAAATACTGTTACGAATTATATACGCAAGAATTGCGAAGGAATGCGAAAAAAATTTGAGCCAAGAGCAATTTTTGGTTTTAGACTAGCAGCAAGTACCCGAGACGCGATCTTTTGCATGAATGTACTTATTCAAAGGTGTCTAGAGTTCCAGCAACTCCCTATTTTTATGCTTTGTGGACTTTAAATAAGCCTTTGATAAGATCCATCATCAAAAGCTGTTCGAGATACTAGAAGACATCAGATTGAATCCAGCAGATTGTTGAATAATCAAAAACCCGTATCTTAACCAGAGCGCTATTATTTCATTAAATCAAAATACTTCTTCGAATCCAATTAATATTAACCGCGAGTGAGGCAAGGATGTGTCGTGTCGCCAATTCTCTTCAACATCTACGTAGAACAAATCTTTGAGGAAGCTCTGGAAGACAATAGGTATCAAAATAGGTGGAAAATATATCAAAAATTCGGAAACTAAAATATCTTGAACACTTGATCTGTGGGACAAGGTACACCCTGCTGCAAACCATTTTGATGGGAAAAATTGAAGGTAAAAGAAGAGTTGGACGGAATAAACGTACCTGGTTCTGTGATATCAAGACAAGGACAGGATTAAATACAGAGTGGTTGGTACACTCCGCGTACGACAGAGAGCGGTACCAGAATATCATTAAGATTTCACTAGATGACTACCCATGATCGAGATCGGTCGGAACAGCAAGACGTAGAAGATCTAGAGATCACTGATCTCATCGCAAATCCACTACGGGTGCCAGGTGTACTCTTCAGACAGCAAATCTCTATTGAAATCCCTTGGTCCTGCACATCACTCCGCATTGAGAACCATTTTGGGAGCTCATCAAACCTCTCTAGCTGCCAGCGTATGCGTTCTATCCGGTTGCCCTGCGCTTTCCTACTTCCGAAAACATTTCATACTGAAAAATATGTATCACCGCTTCAGCCACACACAAAATCTTCCTCTAAAGTTGGAGCATTAACCTCTTGAACCAAAACTTTTCTGGCGACCCACTACCAGAATTACTGGGGTATCGCGTCTGTACAAAAGTCAATACACAGCTCCAATATCTTTATTTCTCCTTGGATCCCTTTTCAAATAAATATTGACCTCTCGCTGAAACAAAATCCAAACACAATAAGTTCCCTCTATACGGTGGAAGTGGCAGTTAGGGCAATTAACAAATATCCGGACCACCTAATTTACTACACTGATGGAGCTAAAGCAATTGGCGAGGCAGGTCCACTGCTCACAACCTGCGCATTCGAAGGTTATAACATCTCATGCGAAACCCGACTCAATGATGCCTGATTGGATGCAAAACTATATGCAATTGCACACTGCTTCTACCACATCAGTGATTTCCTCCTAGTTACTGATTCCCTACAGTCTTTAAATATGATTAAGGGCCAAAAAAAAAAAAACAAAAAACAACTCGATAGTACTAAAAATATACCGCTACTTGTACCAACTGTATCTAATGGACAGTCGCGTGTCGCTGCCGTGGGTTCGGGGGGGGGGGCACATTGCAGTGCCTGGTAATGCGAGAGTCGACGGACCAGCACACGTTTTGCCTTGTTCCGCCAATGCCAGAGGACGCGGAACTACCGTCGTCAATGGCATATGCATTCTTGAAGGCGTGCGAAAACCAGTGGAAAACTGAATGGGCAGCTGCTGCAACATTCTTAAAAATCATTAAGCCCACAGTTGAATCATGGTGTCCACCGGAAGGAACATCCTGATTCAAAGATTCTCAGTCCACTGCAAATCGGCCACATCGCTATCTCCCATGCAAAATGCGCTATGTGAACAAGCGTACCGACAGTTTCGCACATACTGCTTATCTGCCAAAAGTTTACTGTGTTACGAAAACAACTTGGCCTACTGAGAAAAATGGGGCCTGTTCCATCACCAGGGTTATTGCCTTTGTTAGAATGAATGGCTTAATTCGGCATATTTAAATGATTCGCCCTGTGTGTGCTGTAATAACCAAAATAGTTACTCACAGCACGTACAATTTAAAAGAGAAGAAAAAAAAAACAAAAAACTATTGAAAAATTTAAAAAAAAAAATAGAACGGAAACAAAATTATGAAGAGTGAAAATGTATTCTGGGTGCAACGGTGATCGCATTAGAGCTACCTCTTATTTAATGGCATTAATCACTTACTGTTCAGCTGCGACCGAAACGAATAATACGGAAAAAGGTTTTACAAAGAATTAATCGGGTGCAGATTTGTCCCTCCACTGCAATCTTTATTATGGTCCGTTTTATAATTAATAATAACGTACTGGTTTAGGTTCTGAAGTATGATAGATGGCTCAATAGACGACAGTGCGGGCCACAAAATAAGAAAAAAAAAAAAAAGAATAACAATGTAAAAAACGTACACTGCGATGAGTGCAATGAGCCGAAATAAGTCAAAGAAGATGAAATACGGAATAAAGAAAGAACATTCTAAAAGCCTACGGCTTATGGTATATTGAAAGCTACAGGTCGGATAAGAATAAGGAATAAGTGTGTGAAGAAAAAAAACGATAACGTCAGATAGGGAAAAAAGAAAAATAATACAATAAAAAGTAAGGAAACCAAACGCTCTTTAAACAAAGTGAAAAAAATGATAGCTTAAGAAAGGAATAGCATGATCAAAATGAGCAAATATCACGCACGGTAAAGGAAAATCTCGGAGAAGAAAGTTGAATAGAAAGATTGAAAGTGTGGTAGTTAGAAAAAGGGAAGGGGTACAAATATCCGATTCGGAGCTAAAGTTAAATTTCATCGGTAACATCGGTAATATCGGTAATATCGGTAAAAAATGTTATAAGCTGAAACTTTCTCAAAGCGTGTAACGATCGGAATAAATTGCATTTCGCGCTGGAGATCGATTATGATGAGAAAGGCGTGCCAACACGCTGATTAAAATTAATAACGAAAAAACAGCAAACGAAAAATGTTATCGTCGTCTTAAGACTATACGCTACATCCATTTGCGCAAAGGCTAAACAGAAAAACAGAAGACCAATCGACTGAATATAATTAACCGAGGAGACACGGCACAGACTCAAAAAAAAATAAATGTATATAAAAATACGTTATTAATGAAAAAGGAAATATTAAAATGGGGAAAACAGAAACAATAAAATAAACGTTAAATAACAGGATGCAGTTACATCATTTTCTCAGCGATATAACCGAGTAACCAGCCTACCAGCGGCCTTGATGCGATGGAACATCTAATTTAGCCGGAGGCATTACGAATCGAGAGAAGCATCACGATTTACAAGGTGTTCCTGAGCAATCTACGGCTAATGTCGGGATTGCACTATTTATATGGCTATGAGTCACTGATTGTATTTTCATGTACACACATAGAGGTCGGCGTTATGCCTGACATAAAAAATTGCCACCGCGCGTACTCTAGACGGAAAATTCTCCGATTCCCGGTAAATTTGAATTAAAAATCGAAAAATTAACGTGGAAACAACGCGCTCTCGTGGATTAAAGCGAAAAAAAAAAAAATATATAGTTTCACTTAAAGTGTGCGATTATTCGACGAAGAGCAGGGGCATTATAAGTTTGAAGCGACTTCTATTCCTAATTAGCAACTTGAGAGACTACCTTTTAGATGTATGAACGGTGACTGCGCATTTACCAAACAGATACGGTGAAACTACATATGAAAACCGGTCGTAAAACGAACGCGACGGTGTCCGCTGGAATCCTAAAGAAGGAAAAGTGGTCTTTCGGTTTTTACACTCTGGGTTATGAGACAAACAAGAATATCTTCTATCTAACGTAGTATAAACATATCAAATGCGATTATGCATGTAGATTAATTTCATAACTATGCCATTTTTATGTGAAACCGGGTGAAAATAAAAAAAAAAATTCTCCAACGACACCAGTAACGTCTTCGCGGCAAGTTTATAAAAAACAGGGGACATGGTCAGTTGATACAAACACTTTTATTTTTATATGAATTATAGAAGACTGCTTTCGACGGTCTAGGTCTTCTCATGGCGAGGCTAAACTACCGATCTTCGCACATATAGTAATATTTTTCTACACTTTTCCGACATTTTTCATACATTTTTGTTAGCAGATGTTACAAAGAAGACATAGGAGATCCACGAGAAAAAGTTTGGTGAGCCTGGAAAATCTTAAAATTTCTGAAAGCAAGACCATCTCGAGAATAACCAAAATCAAATCAAATCAGTTTGAATGAACGAGAATGAATGAATGAATGAATGAATGAATGAATAAAAAATTTATTACATAAATTTTAACAAACGTGAAATAGTTTAACGTTATAGGATCAACGTGTATCGAGCAATTATTATATGCCCTTTCCAACGAGTATCTAAAACTACGTCTGGATTATGCTCAAGCGGTAAAGTAATCTAAGGTACACAACATCAGGAACAAAAAACCGACAAAAAATAGTTTATTGTGTAAGTGTTTATAAATGTAACATAATCATTTCAGATTTAATAATAGTTTAAAGTCTAATATTAAAAGATTCCTCAAAAATGTCGCAGTACTTAGTGAGTAGTGCAGATTTCTGTTTCTCGTAATTTGAATCCATATCGAATAAACATCTTGTTTTGCAGTTTGAAAACACCCAGTATTTAGCCAAACAACATGCACCGGTTTTAGACCCGGCCGTGGTTCTTCTGACCGCATTGATCTCTCTCTTCGGTCCGATATTTATAAAACCGATTCCCAAATAATTACATACCCTGATCGCTTTTGTTTCTGAAGTAGTATTTTACGTTGTTCTTACTCATTCTATTTTCCTTTTTTTTTTTTTCTTTAACATTCCTTCTAATTTTTTCTTACGCATTTTATCTTTTGCTAAGATTTTTTCTGGATGAAGGTTCTTCGATGACGAGTCCAATTTTCTATAAAAAAAACAACAAAAAAACAGTTACTTTCGTCTCTTCAATATTACACATCCGTTCAACTCTATTCAAGACTGTTTGTCTTTCTTTCTTCGTAATTTTCTAGCGTATTTCCCTTCCTTTAAATACTTAACGGCTCCTACGCGGCATGCTTAACGGGTAAAATCATACCCGATGCTAATGAGTCAAAATAACAAAAAAAAAAAAAAAAAAACAACCCAAAAGTAATTATTTTACACTTTAACAGCTGAGGGTTTTTTTCAAAATTACCGCTTTTGCAACAGAATTTTTAGATGTTATTCCAATTTGTCAATTTTTTTTTTACTTTTCACAAAATCCCTATTCCCTCGAATATAACGAGGATTTTTTGAAACGGTAGAGGAACATAAATATACAGTATGGTAATTTTTTTTTGCTACACGATGAATCCAGCGCAAAATAGTGGCCTTACAGTTACTACAGTTTTAATTTTTATTCCGTATGCTAACTGGTAAACCCAAAAATTTCGTTATCACAAAAAATTAAAAAGTCTCACCTTAAATTAACTTCTTCGGTTAAATAAAAAGCTACGATTTATTAGTTTTATACGGAAGAAAAGTGTTACGATTTTATTTTTTATTTATTTTTTTACCCCCCCACCCCCTGGGTTTACTAGCAAAGAGCATTAGCCCAGCAAAAAGGAATAGACACATGGAATAGAATAGAAATTATATTTTTATTCTGTCGACAAGGGAATCAAGGAACACCCCTAGGACAGGAACAACAGAGATAGTAGGTAGAGAAAGAACACGATTTTATTTTGTCCATACTATGTTTTGTAAACTGGAATTTCACATCTGAGAGCAAAAACGAGCGTATCTAAATCAAGAGTTGGAGAAGGCTGCAAAAAACTGGTGTTGACTGATAAGGTTGGAAATGCAGAAGTGCTCAAAAACATTAATAACGATGTATAACTGAAAATGTGAACAACAAATATAACCGGATTGGACACGTGATTTTCAACTGAAATAGTAGAAAATAACCTGTGAATGGTAAAAAACCTCAGGGAAAACCGAGGTAAAAATACTCTCACGAGTCATCGAAGGTGACAGTCAAATACCAATTAATGAAAGAGAAAGTTCGATATAGATGCTTAAAAACAAAAGTGCAACAACTTTTCAAACGGTTGGCCATTAATCAAAAGATTGTGCAGAAAAATAAAATGCATCTATAGAGTCTAGATCGACTTCGATAGTCGTGTATATATATATAGAAATATATATATTTTAATTATTTATGTGTGTGTGTAAATAGAACGATAAGTGAAAATCGATCACGACTGAATACGTATGTGACGTTTTTATTCTATAAATAAAGCTTACTGACTATGAAAATGTCAAAACAACTCGAATGCTACGTAGCTTAACGGCTTTTAAAGTTATCATTTGCAAGATCCAAAATTGCTTTAGCGAACTGCGAACGAATTAATTAATAACATGAAACTTTATTTCTTTGTCAGTCTTACAGAAATTATACTTAATAATAAAATGTACCTGTTTATGACCTCTTGATAATTGTAAATAAACGGTCTCTGTAAACTAGCAATTCCGTATGGTAAAATTCATGTACCTCGTAGAAATTCGTAATTTTCACGGTGATAAATAAAATTTTGATCGCAACAAAAATTGTGGCGCCTTACAATTTCCAAGCAAATATGAAAAATAACTTTTTTCTACCTCCTTGTTAGCAGTTTCCGAATCGATTAATTATCTATGTGATGACCTGTTGGGCAGCGTTGTTTTGTTTGAGTAGAAGTAGATTCAGATTGCGCTGTTCGGGCACATTAAGCATAAAAACTGATCATAATTTGTAACGATTGCTCCTACCAGTTACCGAGCCCAATTAAAAAAAAAAAAAACAAAAAACTGTTAAACTGTTTAGTCGTATTTAGTAGTTACCCGTATTTCCAGATGCCGATTAAAGAATATCATTTTTTGTTGCACAGTTTGCTTATTTTTCACGAAGCTCGATTTAACTCTGTGAAAAACCGGAGATCTCAAAAAAAGCGTTCGTTCTACTTTGTTTTTCCACAGTTATGGTCTTCGATTATAAAACATTAATTAAATTATTCGACCGGATACGTCTTTCAATTCGTATTTTGGATTTGGTAGCTTTTGAATAAAAAAGATTAAAATTCCCTGGCGTATTTATATTTTTTAATCGTTGGTAAACTCAAAGCTGAGATGCTGGGACTCTGCATATGTTATGCATACGCACTGCTTATTTAAGTTAGAACTAAGATTGCAGACACATAAAGTAGCTGTTCTTATCAGGAATAAAAAAAAAAAAAAAAAAAAAAAAAAAAATGTTGGTAATCTTTATATATAATCCATCTTTTAGATATGACGCTGAAAAAAACAAAAAACAATACATTACAGCTCTGCTGAAATTAAAAAGGATTAAAAAACGCCTAGTTAATGGTTTTTTTTATAGTTTTAACTGAAAACAGAAAAAGGTCAGCTAACATACTAATAGAGCAGCCGTACTGAAATATAGTTTTTCAACTTTTTTCAGTTCGCGAAAAACTAAGGTAATTTGTTTAGATAATTTAAAAAATCTGTAAAACGTTACGCAAAAGTGTTCCAATTCGACTTGGATAATGTATTTTTAATTTTTTTACAATTCAAACACTCGCTTAAAGTAATAAATGTAAAAAAAGAAAATAATAAAAATAAAGGTAAATAGATGAATATAATTCTAGACAAAAATCAAGGAAAAAAACAAAATTAAATAGATCAGCCATAATGATGAACACCTTCATAATAAATAGTGGGGATTATTAGCTATTTCAATTTATTTTGTCGATTCCTACATTTGACGACTGTAATTATTTAATTTCATAGTATCTTAATAAAATTTTCCCGGATAAATAACCACTATATTGAATTGCGAAATAATAATAAACTTCGACAATTGAAATATTTAATCGAGATAGCGCTGTACTGTCGAACTAAATATAATTTTTTTTCAAACAAAAACACTATCCTCCTCTCTGCACTGTGCAAGATCCAAGAATAGAGGTGAAAAGCCAAGATTTATAAATGCAAATGAAAACAAACTAGCGGCAGAACGCTTTTTGTCTTTCTACAATTCGCACGGATGAACTTGGCCCGTAAAATATAAAGCTGCCCAAAAAGCGAAAACTGGGTCATTAAAAAAAAAAAAGAACGTATGTAAATAATAAAAATAGCCGTTGATAGAATTTAAAGAGAAAAAAAAAAACCATTAAAAATTTTTTTTTACGAACCTAGCCATAACAGTCAAGTGAATAGACAGAGAAAGCAAAGAATCAAAAACAGAGTTGCGCAAACAAATGTGTGCTACGATATAATTAAGCGGTACAATGTACGTTTAATAAAGCCCCTCCTCCGGCGATGGAAATATTGTAAATATTAAATAAGAAAATAATTAAAAGAGTAAAAAGGAAAAAATTTGTAACGAGTAGTTTTTTAATTAATCAAAAAGCTAAAATAATTACAACAATTTTAAAAAATAAATAGCAACTATTAAATAAAAATATACGCTATTTTCTTCGAGAACATTTTAAGTCTCCCGCAGATTCAGAATGTATACATACCGCGTCGTGTTCGTCTATAATGATGTTTTTTCTTCCCAATTTTCTAGCTTAAGATTATTCTTGAAAACGTTTCTGGCGTATTCACATATTTTCAATCTTAAGCTATTTGTTTTTTTTTTTTTTACTGTCTCCTCACCATTCTAATACGGCACCTATTTGCGACGACGTTCATGCGTTTATTAAGTGTTTCTCTCTTTAGTGTATTTCAATTGGCCATGATAAGAAGAAAAAAAACAAAAAATTTGCTGGGACTTGACGTTTCTATTCCTTTTTACACTTCTTATCCATTTCTTCTCCACTCATTACATTCCCGGTATTTGATAAGTATCAGAAATAATACATTCAATAAATTTTAACACTTGATATCGTATTGAGATATAGTTGTCTCCTTCCTCCCCCCAATTGATGAGCCGCCACCCCAAAAAAACAAAAAAAAAAAAAAACACACATTTGTAACGTTTACCGAAAAAAGGGAGACCTGTAGCGCGAAAACCATTTTTTTGAGAACAACGCGTTTTAAGTTTGCGCGAAGTAATAGTTTATACAACTACACCGCGCATGCCTGTACACGTGTAACTTGCTGCCAACATAATAGAGCATCATTGCCAAATTTTTACCTGGTTAAATTAGAATTTAGTCGCTTAAACGTCGATTGCTACGAAGATTTTGAAGAAGTTTTTAATCAATCTAGCCTCAAAAAATTCAATGTTACCGTGAATGCAAACAAAACCAAATAGCGAATGTGGGGCACAGAATTTCAAAATTTCTATCAATAATTACCACATGCCGTGATCCCGTATTTTCATCGCTCAAATTTTAATTTTATCGCATTATTGTTTCGGTATTGTTTTCATAATAAATATTACAAAGTATCACCGTTATCAGTTTAGAAAAAGATCGAATTACCCGCAAAAAATTGTCGACTCAGAAAGGGGAACAATTTCACCTCCATGTGCAAAAAAATTGTCGACTCGGAAAAAAGAAAAATTTCACCCCATGTACAAACAATTTACCCCCTCCTCCCCTTCACAACTAGTGGCTTATCATTAGAAAGGAAGCGATCCCGCTGTACGATAATATTGCTTCTTTAGATACTGTTCCAAAAAAACGCAATTCCATAAAACCTGCCTAAGGCGGAAAAACAGACGAATGCAGCGAATGGAACTGTAGAGGAGTCCGCATGCAGCAAAGTCGATCGGAGAGAGAAAGAAAAAAACTGAAACTACGAGCTCCGAAAAATAAAAAAAGCCAATGCTCAAAAAACATCCGAAGCAAATAAAAAATCATTAAAAAATTCCAAAAAAAAACAAATAACAACTAGGGAAAAAATAATTTTACGATTTTTTAAAAAATTTTTAATGTTTTTCCACTTAGTTTCAATTTTCTTCATTCCGCTTTTTTCGTTTTAAAACGTTAAATAAACATTTGCGAAAAAACTACATATTGCATCTCTTATTCAAGTATCGGAATACGTATTTAACTCAAAAACCATATTTACGCACCACTACAGGCGGTCCCCTTTTTCTCGGCGCACGTCACATTTATGTTTTATTTACGAAAAAAGGTTCATTTCTGCACAATCAAATACAAATCAAATAATTTGTTTAATATTCTCCAAAACCGAAAATCGCAAATCCTTGAACAACCATATCTCTATCCTTCGCGCTTCGAAATGTTATCTGGACAATGCGACCTTTCTGAGAAATAAAAATTACTTCCGGTAAGATATCGCATTTTTTGAAAAGGTCTTTTATTTCCAACATCCTCGAACGATCGATCGATCCTCTTTCTATTAGCCGGAGGACTCGAAAAAGATCGTCTCGGTAAAGTATCACATCGCGATAATACTTCCGAACTATTCATTAAATAAAGTTTCGCTCGCGGTTCATTTTTCTCTTTAAAGTGAATCTAAACGATTTCAACATTAAATTCACAAAGATCAATAAACGGAAAATTTTAATATTAATTTTTTTAAATTTACTAACTACACTCCCTCTAATTAACTTGTATTTACGTATTAATGATTTTAATTGTTCGCTTTAAAATGAATAAATAAAAAACAAAATTAAAACTCACCGCTATTCCGTTATCTTCAAAAAACCCGTAAAGTACACTTCACACAGCAGCGCAAACAGCAAACATGTTTGACATTTAAAATACAAAAAAGTGTCCGCCGATATTCTCTCGTTTATTTGCATTCGAAAGAAACAAAAATAACGTCGAACGGGATTTTCCAACGAAAAACGCGCACGAGTCTATAAAACCATCCGAGACAAACACCTCGAACGGAAACACGAAAGGCAATAATAGAACGCGTTCGAATAACAATGCCCGCCTCGCCGGCAGTACCCGGTGTCCAGTTTACAACGTTCGCCATCCTCCGCAAACCTAATCATTTCAACCTATCAGCGTGACGACGTGGTAATCCGCCAAACGTTATGTGGACCTGGTTCGCTCGCAATCGTCTTTGACCGACCGAAAAAAATTTGTTGTACACCTCTAATTACCGAATTATTATCGGACACCTGACCTTTGCTTTAGCATCGTGCAGGCGTGTGATATTTACGATGATTACCCTAAAAGCGAGCGCTCACTGTTGTGATTTATCAGAGCAAGCCACAGGTTGGCATTTAAGTCACGCTATATCTTCTAGCAATCCAATTACGCCGTTCAAAAATGTAGCGTGCCAAATGCTGTTTCATTAGATGGAACGCGATGAGATGTTCCCCTTCGTGGTTACTTTTTAGATTCTGTTATTTTTTTGTTTATTTAAAGGGGAAACAAGAATTTCGAGTACTTTTCCGTCGAAGGATACTAATGAAAAGTAGTAAATCAGATACTTTTTTATAAGAAACTGACTCAAGTCCGAACAAATGAACGAGATTCAGCAGGAAAAAATAATAACAGAAAGTTTTTAGATCCGTTTATAGAGATAACGATAAATAAAACAAAAGAAAATCATACAAATACGTACAAAGAGGTTAACCGATGACGTAATGAAGAAAGAAATTATCTTATCGACGTTCGATGGATATGTTCGACAGGGTTGTTGATCAAAACCGAACCTGCACTTTTAAAGTGAGAAAAACAAATACTAGAACTCGAATGTTCCTCCGTTTTAAGTAATAAACAATGAGATGATTTTTACGAAAAATAAAAATTGAAATACTAGAAAAGAGTGAACTATCGAAAAGAAAACAACACCGGAAAAACCAAAAATCTAGTTTTGGTCGGAGGAAGGCCGATTTGAATAAGCAGAAGGAAGCAACAGATAAAAAGAATTGTGTCGCCAAAGCTATTACGTGAGGGATGTAAAACTTTTTAAGTATTTGCTCACAAAAAAAAAAAAAAAAAAAAACAAAAAAAAAACATATGTTAAATAAAACTTAGATAATTTTTTTTTTTTTTATATATTTTTTTTTATTTGTGGAGTGTCGGTTACGGTGGAACATTTCCTCACCTGGTGCCGCGAATTTCGGCAAGAAAGAGCCGCCTGCTTCAAGGAGGATGTTGGTCTTGCCGAAATTCTGGCGGACAATGAAAAAGCCTGCGGAAACATCTTCAAATTTTTAAAGCTCACACGACTTTTTCCTTTTATATAGTTTATTATTCAGCAGCGCTTACCTTCTTTCTTTTCCTTTCCTTTCCTTTCTTTTCCTTTCTTTTTCTTTCTTTCTTTTTTCTTTCTTTTTTCTCTTTCTAGTGTTTATTTTGATGTCTTTTTTGTTAATTTTATTTATTAATCTATACTTATAAGATATAACTTCTCGTTTATGTTCTTTACATTTATTAATCTATACGCATAAGATGTAACTTCTAGCTGCCGAGCGACTTTAAATAATTAAATTATTATTAAAACTTAGATAAGTATGATAATAAATGTAACTTTGAAAAGTACGATCGAAAAAGATTAAAAAATTTTCAAAAAAAACAAAAAATGCTGCTTTGATTAGTAACTTATATTTAATATATTTTTGTTCTCGTGTGATAAGAGTTGGTTGACTCATTCGCTCGATTATCTTCCTCTTCTGGTAGGTGTCTTCCTGCCTTCTCAGCTTCCAATATTACCCTTCTGTCTGCAGCTGCTCATTCCATATTATGGTTTAACTCCCTACGTGTCTCCTCATTGTCCAACCCGAACTCTTTTTTCTTGTCTATTCAACCTTCCCTTCCACGCTTTCCATGGTTTATTAACTTCCCTTCTATGCGCCGTTCCAACCTCTCTGCGATTTGCCGCCTGCGTTTTGGGCATAGTTTGCTCCCTTCCTCGCTGTTCCGTTATTCTCTCGTGCCTTCTCCCCACATTGTCCATTGCACCCTCCCAGCAATCAATTTATTTGTGATCCCGATCGTATAATGTTCGGTTGTTCGTAATTATCAACTGAACAAGCTTCTTTTTATTTCTTTCTCTTTTATTAATCGGTATTCCCGCTCTCCATACTGTGCTTCATTCATTCTCTCCCTTCCTCCTCCTTCTGTTATCCTAGCTCTTGATTCCTTTCTGCCGGCTGTCTCTGATCGTGTAAGGATCTGAGTCTCTCTTATATCTCTGTTCCATTGTTCTTGGGCCAATATCCATGTTGACGAACCCCGAAAAAAAGAAAAAAAAAAAGTTAACCCGCCTTGTGTCCAATTGCCCGTGAAAAAAATCAGTGAGATCGCTTAATTTATTTATCTCTATTATCTTTTTTTATTTTTATTTCTATTGTATTATTTTATTTCGTTTTTTTATCGGTTTCATTTCTCATCCCACATCGTTACCGAATTTTTGAATTTAAAATTAATGCCGGATTCGCCTGAGAACAGAGGTAAACTTCCCCCTAATCCTTCCCGTTCTGTTATTAAAAGCGTCACTAACCCTGTGTCAAAACCGCCAACAAAACTAATGAAACTACTCAACAATTACTCCGTCCTCGTTCAATTTATCCATTTCGAAAGGCAATAATGTTTCGGTGCAGGATATTAACAAGCCAGTCGATACGGATATTTCTATTACCTCTAATAATTCTCCTGCAGTTAATTCCTCTGGTGTACTCAATAAACCTAGCATAAGCACTGGCACTTTTCCCGAGTACCTTATTAGACAAATCGTCATCTTAATCGAAAATTTGGCTAAAAAAATTATGCCCATCTTCATCCCGTGACATTAGCCAGTAAGTTTCATAACAAAATCAGGGACACCTCTTCATCTCTCACTCCGATAAAAATTTAATTAAATTTTTTATCAACGATGACTGTTAATAAATTTTTACTTTCCGATAACGTTCATGAAAAAACTTAATATCAGCTCATGTATATTCCTCTATTGCGATTTCGTATATAGTCTGTCACGTTCCAGTCGACCTTACTGTTGAAGAATTCTATATGTTCACCCGATATTCCGATCTCTAATAGTCGCCCACTGCACAAACGTACAGCTCTGACAATTCTTACATTCCTATTTCCGTTGTTGAGATCAAATTTATGAGCTTGTATTATCTTATTCTTATTTCATTTTTTAATTCCTACGGGATTAAGGTTGAACCAATAATCCGTATATCCAAACTCTATATCAGCTGTCCCCGTTTTTACCATTTTAGCGTTTCATATTGCAGCAAAAGTACTTGTTCCCTATACGCTGGTAGTCACTCCTCCGCAGAATATTCCATTTCTCAACAAAACGACCCTTCTACGTATGTTTGCATCTACTATTTCGATAATTATTGAGCGCTGGGGTGACCTCTCTTGTTAAGTTTTTAAAGATCAAGTCAAGATTTACAAAATTATGAGTCTTCAAAACACCGGAGGCCAGAAATAGTAGCAGGAGCATGATCGTTTCCCCCGCCATTACCTTTGCTGATATTTCAAGCCCTGCTAATTTCCTTGCCTTATCTAAATCATCTAATGCTACAAAGAGGAGACAACAACACTATTCTAGCAACTCATCTTCCTCTTGCTTTTTTTTTAATGTAAATAAGTTGTGGGTCTCACATGGTCAATTTTGCCAGTTGCGTGAGTGGCCAGCACTTTTATTACAAAACAAATACAAATTATTTTCATGGTTATTATATAATACAAAACGAAATAAATCTAAATTAATATTTGTTTAAGTTTAAATAAAAAACATGCGCATACATACACTCATTATAACTACGCATCTAAAACTGAGAGGTTCAAACAGGAAAGGAACGGAAAAAGGGAGGAAAATCAGAAGAAAAAAGAAAAGGGAAAGACGAAAAAAAGAATAAAGAAGAAATACATAAACAAAAAATGCACAACTGAACAACTCGGGACGCGTATTTTGGTTTTTAATCGTTGCACCATTCTCTCGGCCATTTCCGTACTTCCTTTTCCGATTCTTTTTTCGATTAAAATATGATTAGGGATAATACTGATTAATTTATTTAAAACTATTTGTAGATTTGCTCCTTTAGGATAAATGTAATATATATTACTATGTAATCTTTTTATTCGAGTTCTTTGCCTGGATGGTAACTTTATATTATTGCTATTACATTTAAGAAATCCATACATCTTGGGAGACATTTCACTGTTTTCCTTTTACCAAGTTGATCTCGAGTCATTTCGCTCTTCCAGTGGAGTAGTATAAGTCTCAAACACTTTTTCTGAATTATACCTATTTTATTGATTTCCGTTTTCTTAGCCTCTCCCCATATTTGAATTCCACATAGAATTCTAGACATAATTATTGCATTATAGTATATACGTAGTGTTCCATATAATGGCACCTGCTTTGATTTATATAAAGCTGGAATTGTCTGTCTCATACTCGTATTTAGGATTTGTCGATATATATTTCTAGATATTTCAGATCTTTTAAGTTCTCTAATGGTGGACATAAACATGAAAGCGTGTTGTTAGTTTCATAGAGTTCATGTAAGCATTCGTTATTATGAAGGACAATTCGCGGGTCGGGACTCTTATTTTTAGTACTGCTTCGAATATGTAGTAATTCAGATTTATTTACATTTATACATAACCCCCTATCATGTATCCATCTACTAAAATTATCTCTATCCTCTTGCAATCATTTTTCCGCCATCTCTAAATTTTTATGTTCAATTAATAAGGCGGTATCATCGGCAAAAACATATACCTTTGCATTTTTAATATGCCTGTGTAATGAGTTAGTGTGTATATTAGAAAGAGGATACGTGCCAGTAATGTTCTCTAACCTACTTCATATTGAATAGTATTTTCATTACTGATAATCCCTGTGATTTTTACTATGCTTTTCCTATTGTTTATGTAATTTTTGATTTTCTAAGTCATTAATCAGCAGATCATGGTCAACTAAGTCAGAATCAATCATTCTCTTCTCCCTTCTTCTCGCTTTCGTTTTTCTTTAGCTCTTTCTGCTTTCTGCTCTCTTCACGCTTCTGAGCCTTTTTGTATTTGTGATTCAAATCATATCCTTTTTGGATGTTCTGCACTCTCCAACGAACGCTCCTTTCTTTACGCCCAACTTTTAGCTTTGGGTCTTCCTATTCCCTTTAACGCCACCTATATCCTTTCCTTCCCATTGCCTTCAGTTATTCCGTTGCTGCTGTCCTTTGTTCTTTCCATTTCTGACCGCCTGGCTATTTAATTCTATCTCTTAATTTTTCATGTTGTTCGGTCAAGGCCGCTGGCACGCCCAGGGTAGGAAAAAAAAAACGAAGTCAAATACTTCAGCTAGATCAATGAAAGTGATTACAAATCGTTTTTTTTATTTTATTTTATTTTATTTATTTATTTATTTATTTATTTTTTATTAAAAAATAAGTTGTAGATCCCACAAGGCACGGCTTATCATCGTTTATTTAAAAAATATGTTACAATATTTCATTACAATTGCGTAATTATAAAAAGTGAGAAAAAATATATAATAAAAAAAATAAAAACAAAAAAGAACTAATTATCATTATACGAAAAATTTCATATTGCATGTTCGACAAATACTAATGGTCGATTCTCCGCCACAGCCAGGTCCAAGTTTATCTAACTTAATGTCACTCATTAATATTATCAATCAGCCATTCCAAATTCTTATCTCTTTTTGCATTATGTCTTCTGGGATTCGTTCTAGCAGCTGAATTGAAACTATTTCATCCGTATTATCAATCTTACTATTTATGCCTTTCGGTTGACTCCCTATTATTCCTCGTTTTCCTGCTTCTCGTCATTGTAGCTATTGATATACTTGTGATCTTACATTCAAGCAATCAGTGATAAAAGTAGCACATCCTTGGAGACATTTCATTTCTCTCTCTCCATCAGCTAATATTACTGTTAACCTGACCTTTATTAAGGATTATTGCCTTTAAGAATTTCTTTTGCTGACTACTAATCTTTTTGATTATCGTGCTTTTTGCTTCCTCCCAAATTGATATCCCATACATGATTCTAGGCAATACTATACCGTTATAGTATACACGCAAACTACCATATGGTATTGAAAGAGCCAATTTATAAAGTGCCGGTATCATTTGCCTGATTTTACTAGATAAATTTGTAACATGCTTGTCCCAAGATAATGTTCTGTCGGTAATTAAAATCTTAAATATTTAATCTCTTCTATCGTTTCCAGTTGTGTACACACACAGTTCGAAGTAGAAGTCAAGCAGTTATGTAAACAATTATTGTTGCGCATTGTAATAGATGGTTTATATGTTCTGTATCTACAGGGTGTTCTTATATACAAGGCCTTCGATTTTTATATATTAATAGTTAGATGTTTATCATGCGCCCACCTACACATACTATTCACATCCTCTTGCGAGAGTTTTTCGACCTCAGGGATATTGCGGTGCTCAATAATGAGTGCTATATCATTCGCATACGCAAAGACTGTCGAGTTTTTAACGAATTTATGAAGGGAGTTGGTATAGATCAAAAATAATAACGGAGCCAAAATGGTTCCTTGTCCCACCCCTGTTGATGCAATTTCCTCTCTACTTAATTCTTCATCAATTTTTACTGTTTCCCACCGACAGTCCCATATTTATCTTATTTATCATCGTTTTTAGTAATGTTGTCATGAATTTTTTTTCTCTAAACCCGTGCTGGTTTTCATAGGGTAGATTGCTTTTTTCAACATAATTTCTTAAATGTTTATCAATGTACTGATATTTTTGCTGTTCCGGTGACTCTCGCTTTCCTGAAAAATTACAACTGTCCATTCAAGAAGACATACATAAAATCTTTAGATGGTTACAACATAATAAATTATCTCTGAATGAAAATAAGACTAAATTTATGATTTACAGCTATCAGGATCAAAGGTTTTGGAACAGTTTCCAGATTTTCATATGGTGATAATATTTCCATTAAAAGGGTATATGAAATTAAATACTTAGGCTTAATGATGGACAGCAAACTCACATGGAATAAGCATACTATATACTTGGAAAAAACGTTAAGAAGACTAAATTACATTTTTTACTACCTACGTGACCATTTTTCTGCTGAGCATTTACGCATGTTATATTTGGGACTATACCAGCCTGTACTTGGATATGGAATTATGCATTGGGGAGGCGCAGCAGTAAACCATGTCAGTCCTGTTGAAGTTTTGCAAAGAGCAAATAATGATATTTTATCTGTAAAAGAGCTATATACTTCACAAATTCTGAATTTTGTGTTCAAATATAAAGATAGATTCAATATCACATTTACCTATGGGAAAACCAGGTCGGCAAATACACAAATTGCTCCTGTTCCAGATTTTAGAAAATTTCACACACGTATACAAGCAGTTTATAAAGGAGCTATTCTATTCAATTCTTTACCACATGACTTCAAAATACATTTAATGAACTATAAAAAAAGACACAAATATTTAGTTAAATATATCAGAACTAACGGGACTCAATAAATAATATTTTTACAGATGTAGTAAATCCTTTGTTATCCTTTGACAATTATTACTACTCCTATTTTTATGCTAATTATTTGTCATTACTGGTTTTTATTATTATTATTTTTTTATAATCATTATTATTACTATTGTCATTACTATTATTATTATTATGATTATTATTTTTATTATTATTATTATTGTGGGCATATAAATATGTTACATGTGTCTTTAGCTTAATTAAATTGGTATGCTCTTTACCTCTACACCTGCCTCTGTTTAAAATTACAGTTATGATAATCATTATTAGTTATTATTATTATCATTAGTGTTATTAGTATTATTATTAATTTAATTATTATAATCAGGTTCACATCTGGTGAAGGAGAGTATGTAAATAATGAAATTGTTCTATTTTTGTTGTAGAGTTAGTATTACATATAGTACTATCTTTAAGGTATATATATATATATATATATATGCGTAAATTGTAAACATACACTAACCATAGGGTAAGTAAATTATATAATTAAGTATATTTTTTAGGGGAAACAAGAAGATAGAAGGAAAATAGGAGAGGAGAGGAATGAGGAAAAGGTTATATATGTACCAGGTTAGTATATGTAAGTTGCAAATCTGTTAATATATTTAAATTTATTTTAAGAATAATAAGTTATTATAACCATAAAATTATAGTTATTTTTTTAAAGTAAAACATAGATTTTGTTTCATCTTGCTTGAATATCCAGATTGCATCTTATTTTATTTATTAATTAAACCTTTATCTTTACTTGTTTCTTCCTTTGCTTTGTATCTTTTTATTTTATTCATTTTTTCGTTTATTCCTGTATTCGCACTTAATTTGTAGATTTTATGTTCATTTTACATTTCGTTTCCACTACTCGCGTTACTTAGCGCATTTGTGGAATTCTTGCAATAATAATAATAAATTGATTTGATTTGATTATTGTTATTGGGCGGTAATTTTCAAATTGATTTTGCAATCCTTTTTTACATATCAGTTTAAATGCATCAGCTCTAACATTCAATAAAGTGCGTAAAAAAAAAAAATAAAAAAAACATCGTTTACTCGCATATAACATTCGTCATAATCTTATTTTATGAATTTTTTCTTAAATTTCTAGGCGTTATAAATTTTTAATTATTTTCCTAACTACTGCGTGTCAATATCTCTATAATTTCTGTAAAACTTTGTCCGGCCGAAATGTTTTACTATTTTTCATAAATAATATACGTCGTTATCGAATTAATATATTCGCCCGAAAGCATTTTTTTCATTTTTCTAAATATCTTTTTTTTTTCCGAACTATTACAATGCTGAATTTTTTCGTCGTACGTATTTTTTTTTAAAAACCTCGCTGTTATAATGTTAATTGAGAATATGTAGAATAATAATATAGAGGAAATTATTAAAAACTATTGTTCTTTTTTTCGTCATAAAATGTTTTTACTAGACAGTAAAAAGTTTTTTAATCTTTTAGTAAGTCCGATATTAGTTTATTTCAGAAAAAAAACCCGGGTCATTTATTTATTTATTTATTATTACAAAAAAAAAGGGCGCTTTCGGCTACTCATCGAGCTATATGCAAAAGTTAGAAGCAGAAGATTATAAAATAAATAAGGGAGAAAAAATTGACATTACTTGTTTACTGATGAATAATATCAGGCGGGGCGGAAAAAGCTGGAAGTTGCCGTACCGATAAAGTTGTACTAACCCCCCTATCGGGTGCAACATTAACCGCCCCCTCACATAGTTGAAGGAAACCGTCCCCAGGATTGCGATGAAATATTGATTCCCGGGGACAGTTATCATCGCCTCTGGAAAATTGTAGCATCTAGAAATAATTGAAAAAAATACTTTAAAGTTCTAGGAGGAGGAGGAGGAAGATAAGTATTCGCTGAAAATAATTACGCCATTTAGATACCTGTACAGCCGGGATCAGAGGTATACTCTTCAGTAGTACACGAACCACTATTTCTGTTTTTTTTTTTTTTTTTTTTTTTTTTTTTTTTAACCCCCCTTTGGGCATATCAACAAAGGATCTTCGCCCAGAAACGAAAGGAAGGAGAAGGATCAGTTAAATGTAGATTCGGTCAGCTATTGATAAGATAAAGGAACTGAGGATAGGAACAACTGAGATCGACGGAAACGATAAGATATACGAGGCACAATAAGGAGTAGGGAGTTTGAGTGACAGCAGATTGGAATACAAAGAGGTACGTTCGTTCACGAGAGATGGACATTCAAAGAGGATATGGTCAGGATCACAGACGGCTACGTCGTCAGGATGAAGAGGGCAATAAGGGGAAAGAGCGAGATGAAAACGAAAGCGTGAGGAAGGAAGAAGAGTATGATTCAGACGTAAACGGATAATAGGAACAATAACGGAGCGGTGAAGCGAAGGAAAATCGTAAAACCAAGGCCGCGTGGGAAGATTAGGTTGGATGGAAAAATAAAAGGAAGAATGATTAGAAAAGGAGGAAACGTAAAAATCTGACCAAAATCTAACATGAAACTTTTTGCACAATGGGAGTAAATTCGAAACGGGAATTTTAGAGAAAAAAAAGCGGGAGGATACAGCAATCTGAGCCAAAGAATCAGCCATTTCGTTACCCTCTATCCCCATATGACTGGGGACCCAGAGCATTTCAATGCGGATAGCGTGAAGTGAGAAGAGAGTGTGAATGAGAGAGCGAATACGGAGGATGAAAAGGTCAGAGGAGTGAGAGGGGAAATGAGAGGAAATAGCTTTAAGAGCACACATGGAGTCAGAGATAATTAAAAATTTAGAAGAAGAACGATGTGAGGAAATATGGATTATGGCACGTAAAATGGCCGTTAACTCGGCCGTAAAGATAGTACAAAAGGAAGGGAGACGAAAAGATTCAGAGAAATTAATGCTCGGAATGATGAAAGAAGCTCCAACTCCATTAGGCCCCTTCGAACCATCCGTAAAAATAGCAATATGGGAAGGAAAACGGGATTCGATATAACTATGGAATTCCTGTATAACTGTTGGATAGGAAAGGGATTTGGAGGAAAAAGGAAAGTAGAATACATTGGGAGGATTGGAGAGATCTGCAAAATTGAAAGAAAAGTAAGGGAGATTGTTATAAGAAATTGTGCAGGATAAAAAGGAATTCAGCCGCAAAGCAATGTGGGCTAGAATAGGAATTTTCTTGGGAGTAAAACGCCAGTTTTGCAGAATAGAAAGATACGAAGGAATAAGTTTGGAGGATGATAACGGTAAGCGTTTACACAAGAAACGATAACCTAAATAGGATCTGCGAATGAAAAGGGGAGGCGAGTTAGACTCAGCGAGAACTGCTGGTACTCGAGAAGATCTAAGAACACCAAGGCAAAGACGAATACAAGAATTTTGAATTATATCCAGCTTGGAAAGAAGTGATTTTGAGGCAGAGCCATAGATAAAGGAACAGTAGTCGAATTTGGAACGGATAATCGAATTGTACAAGGAAATAAGGAGAAAGGGATCGCCTCCCCATTTTGTTGGAGAAAGAGCTTTCAGTAAGTTTAGTCTTTTAAGGGCAGAAGAGGAAAGGAAATTAATATGTTCATAAAAGGAGAGACGACTATTGAGAAATACACCGAGATAGCAGAAGCATTCCCTACGAGGGATAAGATTGGAGTTTAAGGATACAGAGACTAAAGCGGGATTAAAAGGACGAAGAGAAAAGACAATACAAGAGGATTTTAAAGGGGAAATAGAAAGGTTCAAAGAGGAAAGAGATTGTTCCAAAGTAGCTAGAGACGAATTAACACTTTCGTTAGCATCTACGATATCACGGGATGAGGAAAAGAGAAGAATGTCATCGGCAAAAAATAAGGAAGAGGAGTTCATAGAAAGAGAAGCAACAGAAATAGTATAAATATTAAAAAGAGTAGGACTAAGGCAGGATCCTTGTGGAAGACCACGTGAAACAACTCTTGTAACCTCGAACGAAGAAGAAGACAGGAGAATAGTACGATTTAACATCAAGTTAACAATGAGGGAACAAAAATGCGTCGGGATGTTAATTGCTATCATTCTATCTCGAAGAGTAGGGAGATGGACATTATCAAAAGCACTGGAAACATCGATAAAAGTAGCTAGAGTGTACTGTTTATCGATGAAAGATTTATAGATATAGGAAACAAACAGACTGACGCAGTCAGCAGGACCTAAGCCTGGACGAAAACCAAACATATTAGAAGGAAAAACATTATTGTGTTCGAGCCACCAGACCAGGCGCTTGTTAAGCATGCCCTCAAACAGTTTTCTGAGACACGATGCTAGGGAGATCGGACGAAGAGAGGAGTTTTTCTTAGGGATAGGAATGATAATAAAGGTGTTCCAGTCAGGAGGTGTGACTCCTCTGGACAAAAAGGAGTTGAATATACAAAGAAGGGTTCGGAGAGCAAGATCGGATAACTTTTTTAGGACAAAGAAGGGAATACCATCACGACCTGGAGTGGGGCTGGAAGATTTTTTGAGAATGGATTTTAATTCATTAATATTAAACGCAGAGGAAAGAGAATGAGAATTAGGGTTTTCCATAACAGGAAACGGGCAGGATTCATCAACGTTAGGAACATAAGCAGGAGCAACAGCATCAAGAAAAGAAGACAAACTGTCGGAGGAAATAGTATGGATAGAAGGACGTTCAGAAGAAGGGAATTTGAAAGCTCTGGCCATTTTCCAGATATGCTTGAGAGGAGTAGTTCTCGAAAAAGATGAACAGAAATTTTTCCAAGAGGATTTCTTAGACGATTTTAGAATAAACCTAGCCCTTGCATTGGCCCTTTTGTGGGCAAGAAAGTTTTCGCGTGTAGGATTTGATCGGAAAATTCTAAATGTAGCGCGACTATGATCGAAAGCGGCATTGCATTCTTCGTTCCACCAGAGGGACGATGCTGATCCACGATGGCCTGACGATGACGGTTTACGGGAAGGAGAAGACAGCGATAGAGCATTTGTAATCGAATTTAGGAATAGATGGTAATGGAGTACAGGATCAGAGCCATCTAGAAGTTTAGGAAGCATAGAATCAACTAAGGAGTGGAACAGAGCCCAATTAGTTTTCGATAAGTTCCATCGAAGGTAATTGAGAGGTTTAAAGCAAGGAGAAGAAGGAGGATTCTGGGGAGTAATTAGAATAGGAATATGATCACTACCATAGGAGCCCATGAGAGTTGACCAATTGTAATCAAAACCAATAGAAGGAGATGAGAAAGTTAAATCGAGAGTACTATAACTAGATGCGCTCTTGTAATAGGTAGGAGAGAGATCATTAAGAAGGACTAAATCATTAGAAAGAACAAGATTTTCAAGAGCAGTACCGTTGTTGTTATGGTTTGAGCAGCCCCATGAGGGCGACCGAGCATTCCAGTCACCCCCAATGATGAACGGATGCGGGATAGACCTGAGGAAAGAAACGAGAGGGAAGTGACGAAGGTCGCAACTAGGGGGAACATAAATAGAAATAATATTAAGCGGACGAGCTGCATTGGAAGGAATGGAAATGTGTACAATATTAGGCTGATTAGGACTAGAAGGGGAATTAAAGGAAACATCATGAGATTTAAATAGAATGCCGTTCCTAATAAGAATAGCAGATCCACCATAACCATCGTCACGATCGCATCTGATTATCTTATACCCACGAAAATTAATATTCATATCCGACCGTAGCCACGTTTCCGAAATGAGAGCAACGTTAATACTATGAATGTCTAACAGACCCTCTAATGCATTTTTGTTGGCTCTAAGGCTGCGACAGTTCCACTGTAAAATATTAAAAGTACCCGGCATAGTAAATTATAAAAGGAAAAGACTTGAGTAGGGAAAGGAAAAAGAAATAAAAAGAAAACAAAAATATAGAGGGGGAGGAAGAGGAAGAGAGGCAAAGAGAGTGCCAGAAGAAAAACAGCAAAGTAGAGTAGAAAAAAAAATAATAATTACAATATAAAAAAGAAAGACAGAAGGAAAGAAACTTGAATGGGTGGAGGAAAATTGGGGCTAGCAAGATGAGAGGAAAGTTAATAAGAAAAGGGAAGGAACAAATAAAAACAATTAAACAAAAATAGACTGTTGATGAAAAAAGGACGGCGATGGATGCTAGACTGGAATAAATAAAAGAGAAAATGAAAAGTAAGGAACAGGATTTTAGAGGCAACGGACAAAATGATTCGGAGCCCATTGCAGCTAAGTTGCATAACAGAGCGAAATTCGTAGTCGCTATGATTCTCGATAATTGTCTCAACTTTTCGAGAATATAATGTAAATTACAATAGCGTAAAACAGTGTCAAAGTGCTGCGGTCTCAAAAATATTAAGACAAGAGTACAATGCAGAACGACACAAATAAAACCAATATATCTGAGCCCGGCAGTGATTTTAGTCACAGCAGCGTCAGTACATTGAAATGTGAAAAAATAAATTACTACATGTCTGCCTCTGGGCATTACACCCAAGTATCTTAAAATCCGGCAAAAGACAAGAGTACAATGCATCATGATACGAATAAAACCAATATATCTGAGCCCGGCAGTGATTTTAGTCACAGCAGCGTCAGTACATTGAAATGTGAAAAAAGCAACTGCTGCTTGTCCGCCTCTGGGCAATACATTCAGAAGTCTTAAAATCTGGAAAAGGAGGAAATTAATATGAAAGGAAATATTGATAGTAATAATAATAGTGATCTTAAAAAGAGAATAGGGAGAAAACAGAAAATGGAAAGAAATAAAGACAGAAAAAGCAGAGAAAAAACGAAATGGGAAAGAAAAGGCTAGCCCCGGTTGCATTCACTTTCACTTTATAACAAAAGTGAGAAGAAAGACTAATTAAGGCGAATGTAGTTAGATAAAAAGAGAGGTAGGGAGTCAACAAGGGAAGGAGAAGAATCAATGTTATTGGACGCAAGAAGATCTAAAATCGCTTCAGCTATAAAATTTGCTGTAGGAAGAACAGTAGATGAAGGAACTTTGGAAGTAGAAGCGGAACTAGAACTGGAAGCGTCATGAACTAAGGAATTACTATTAATGGAGGTGGAATTACTAGTAGAAGAAGAACTATTAAAAGCCCAACCATTAGAGGGCGACGGAAGGCGGTTAGAAGGAAGGGCAGGAAACTGTGGGGAAGGTTTAGTATAAGATTTAAAATTAGGACGTTTATGAAAAGTTGGGGATTTGGGCCGCGGAATAGATTTAGGAACTGTATGAGAGGACTTAGAAGATACATTAGGACAGGAAGCAGGAAACGAAGCACGGTCGGCATATGAGAAAGCCTGGGAAACTAAATTACTATTTTTAAAATTAGAAGCCTCATGGAAAGAGATGTTTTCGAATGCCATAATGCGCTTAATTTCCTTTTGTTTCACCCATTCCGGGCACGTACGATTATAAGCACAATGAGAGCCTTTACAATTCCGGCAAAGAGGGGGCTCTTGAAGATTACTGCAGTCTGATAAAGGATGTTTGGAGGCACAGTGAGGGCATATATTCGAAGAGCTACGACAGTGTTTGGAAATATGCCCAAAAAGGAAACATTTCGAACACTGTGTAGGTAGTCGTACGCTAGGCGAAACAGGAAAGCGGAGTCTGTAAATGGAAACAAAATCTGGAAGAACGGATTTGTGGAATTTAATTTCTACGGATCTAGTCGGAATTTTAGTACCCTCGGAGGAACGATAGATACGACGAATGGACGCTATGGGAATAGACGATTCAATCCCCTCCGTAATATCGTCTTCAGAAAACGAAGGATGAACCCCTGAAATAATTCCCATTCTGAATAAGGCGCTATTGGGAATGTAAGCTTTAATATTTTTACTGAGAAAGAAGTCAGAATTAGATAAAAAGGAATTTGCAGTGGAAGCAGAAGGGAAGGTGACTGAAATGCGGTCCTTTCCTTGAGGAGAAACACTAAGAAATGACGAAGAAACAGAATTTAATAATCTTGCAAGAGCCAAAGGGTGATTATTGCCTATGTTCTTATCGTCATCTAAATTTTCGACAAAAACAATGAAAGGTCCCGGATGATCATTTACGAAACAAGTATTGGAAACGGCGGTAATGCAACTATTATTACTAGCACTATTATTATTATTATTATTATTATTATCACTATTGTTAATGTTACTATTATTGTTGTTGTTGTCGTTATTGTTGCTATTAATGTTATTACTATTATTATTAATAATGTTGTTAGTAGATGAATTATTTGAATTGATCTTAGTGTTATTATTAACAATGTTGTGGCTGAGATGATCGACAACATGGGAAACAGGGGATGTACTAGGTTCAGCCTCAGAGAGTTTAATCTCTTTTGGTAGAACAGAGGAAATGGGCGAAAGAGGATCAACAGATTTACGTTTTGAATTACTGTCTACGTCCATATTAATAGACAAATTGGTCGGCGGTTTAATAGCTTTAGCAGGACTTGGGGAGGAGGCCGCAGAGCGGCCCCCCTTGGCTGCGCTCATCTAAACAACTAAAAAGTAAATAAATAAAAACTAGAAACAAAAATGACGAAAAATTAAATCGTCAAGAAGACGAAGACGAAATAAATGAAATAAAAACAACGCTACAAGTTAACTTAAATTAGCGAAGCGACAAAGTTAATTTACAGCACAGATAAGAGAAATACACTAGAATAGTTAAATCGGAACAATCTCACCGGTTTTATCAGCTACGATGATATCGAACAATGCCGAAGAAATCGAAGACGACGTTACCGGAGAACAATTGTTATCTAATAAACAACGCGAATGAACAACCGCTTATCACATGCACACCAGTATTCGAATCCACTATTTCTGTTGTGACGGTCATCAAATTTTGGATGTTGTACAGCACCATTTTACCGCTTCCGTGGGTGACAAAAAATAAAAAACCAAAAAATATAAATACGAAAAACAAAGTTATACCAAAAAATTAATAATATAGAAAAGTGAAGCTATATCACATACTCGAAAGAAAGACGAAAAACATAAATTTATACCGTATCAAGAAATAAAAGTTCATAGATCATACATGTTAAAAAAATAGGAAAAAATTGCGAGGAGAGTCGAAAAATTTGCCGATAATAAATAGAAAAAACTTAAAAGTTGTGTTTTCAAATATATATGCGGAGCCAAGTTGGTTAAAAAGTACAATTCACTTGTTTTGAGGCAAACAACAAAACTAAAGTGATGCAAATAATTTTTACAGATCTGACAACTGCTATCGACTTTTCATGAATCCCCGATCGATGGCGAGGTAACATATGCGGCAAGATGTATAATTCCGCTGATGTGGGTATATAGCGAATTTGTATTAAAAAACAAAAGTAGCGGAAGCTTATATTTTTTCTTTTTTTTTTTCCTTTTTATCTGCATACAATCTGTTCCTTTGAACAATAAGTAGCAATGTTATTTTATATAAACCATGGTGGAACGCTTCCCAGTGGTCGCTATTCCTTATTTGTATGTACGTTATTTATTGGATTATGTTGAGCTATACAAATTAATGTCTACGGACGAAATTCCATTTGACTGTGTCGTTTCAATCGTCTGAATCGTACGCTATTCTGCGAAAGATTAGCTGCTAGCGGATTGATGTGGTTTCTAAGTCGATGAAAGTATCTTCTAGCAAAGGTCGTAATTACTTCTTTAACCGTTGGAATGCAGAGGTCTGTGTGTATATCATCATTACGGACAAACCATGGTGCCGCCAAAATATCTCGTAGGACACTGAAATCTTTGTATAATGTTAAGCTTTGAAATGCTCGTCGTTCCCCAGATTTGAATACCATATGTCCACACAGGTTCTAAGATTGCCCTGTATAGTAGCACTTTATTTTCAACCGATAAAGATGATTTTTGTTCATTAACCAACGCAGGCTGCGGTATTTGATATCTAGTTGCTTTCGTTTTGCAATGATATGATTCTTGAAGGTGAGCCTTTGGTCAAGATGTAACCCGAGATATTTCACAGCACATGAGTTGGGAATTGTCTGTCCACTCAGCTGGATCGGCAAATTTTTCCCTTTGTTTAAGATAAACAAAACCTGTTTTGACTTTGATTCGTTAACTGTAACTCTCCATTGTTTAAGCCATTTCTCCACATATAGCAGGTGATTTTGGAGCTCTTCGGTGGCTATTATGTTATCTCGGTGAGTTGATAAAATAGCCGTGTCATCAGCAAACATAGTTGTGGTTGTATCATTATTTTCTGAGAAGTCGTGTGTGTAAATCTGATGCAATACGGGTCCCAGTACACTGTCTTGTGGTACTCCTGACATTATAGGGTACATTCGTGAACAATCACCATTTACATTAACACGAAAGTGTCTTTCTGCTAGGTATGACTTTATTAACAGGTAATAGGGATGAGGCAGCTGATGTTTTATCTTATATAGTAATCCGGTATGCCAAATCTTGTCAAAAGCTTTCTCAATATTTCTTTTCTTCAAAGCTTTTGCTTATGATGTCGACTATTCTGTGTGTTTGCTCTATTGTACTGTGGTAGTTCCTGAAACCAAACTGATGGAGTATTGATGTGTAGTTCTCTTAATCGGGGAATATAGAGAGTTTTTAGCAATGAGAAAAAACTGAAAGAGTGCTTGACGATGATACGATAAAGTAAACAACGAATCGAAGAATTTTTTGCAATTAACGCAAACGCGCGGTCTAATTAAAAGGAGATGCTGAATTCGTCCATCATCGAATAAAATTAATGCAAAATCCTGAAAGGTCTAGTACTGTCAAAAATTAGATAACCAAAAATGGTAATCGCATCAGCATTTACAGACAGATGAGTGCAGTCGAGCGGAAACAAATAGAGCTATTAATTACAAAGAACTAATTTTATGAAATAATAATAAGAATAATAATTTCCGTTGACAGACTAGATGACCAAAAATGGAAAAAGCATCTGCAATTTTTCAAAAAAAACAATAATCAGTTTTAAGAAACAATTAATAATAATAATAAAAAGGAAAGTATGTAGGAAGCACAAAGAGAAGTAGGCAGTTTAAAATGTAAGAACTTAATGTAGAGAAGGGAGAAGAAAATATTCAAAAAGTTGCAAAAATATTTGATTTGATTTGATTTGAATATGATCCGCATCACAAACGCAGTCGTGATTTGAGGAATGAAAAATACAAAATGTGGAGAAGAAATAATAGAATAATAAAAAAGAGTTGGAATAAGACAATTATGGTTGATCCGAAAACGTTGTTATGGGGGAAATAATGGAGCGACTGGGACAAGGAAAATTAGCAAACTAAGACCTTGATGAGGGAAGAGGCTGTATTAGTTTGTAAAAGGAATGAGGATTATAAAAGGAGATAATGTAGATATCTGACAATGATTTGAAGTATGCTTGCTTAGATGAAAAAAGGATATTGTTAGCAGGAAATTTATTGATAAATTTACCGTTAAAGGAAGCAGAGCGAGCAAACGAGTCAACTAGGTTGTTGCCCTCGATGCCTCCATGACTGGGAATTCAAAGAAGATCGATTTGAATGGAACGAACTAAGAAAAGATTGATAATTAAGGAACAAATAGAAAGGATAATGTAGTCGTATGAAGGGGATGAAAAAGAGGAAGATATGGCCTGCAAGACGCTCATCGAGTCGGAACAGATAAGATACTTGTTATTATAGGAGAAAAGTGCAATGAAAAGAACTGCATGGAGTATTGCATAGGATTCTGCAGTAAAAATAAAACAGAAGAAAGGAAAAGTGTGGAGGGGAGAAAAAAAAGAAAGGAGGCCCGACACCCCCATCGCTCTTGGAACCATCTGTAAAAAGGTTAGAAGAAGAAGGAAATAAAGACCTCAAAACCTTGTTGAACTCACTTAAGGCGATTGGAGATGAGAATTTAGTATGAGAAGGAAGGAAAAATAAATTAGGAAGATGTAAAAAATCTGAAAAGCTGAATGCAAAGAACGGAAGTTTATGACATATATAGATAAATGGCGAATGAGTAAAAAAACGCTGAGAAACATGAGAAAGAATAGGAATCTTCAGGGGGAGAAAAACTGCCAATTAGCCAAAATGTAGGAATAAGCAGAAACTAATTTGGAGGACTAGATATTATATGAAGAAGCGATCTCCGAGGAAGGATCTGCAAATGTGTTAAGGATGAATGTTGGCTTTTGAAAATATTGCAGGAATGGGAGAGGATTTCAGAACACCAAGGCAGAGATGAAGACATGAATTCTGGACTATATCGAGTTTGGAAAGAAGATGTTTAGGAGCATTGCTGTAAATAAAGGAACAATAATCCAGCTTGGAACAAATAATAGATTTATACAGAATAAGAAGAACATTGCGGTCGCCACCCCATTTGTGTGTAAAAAGAGCTTTAATAAATTAGTTCTCTTAAAACAAGAAGTATATAAATAAGAAATATGCTCGCGGAAGGATAATCGGCTGTCTAGAAAAAAAACCAAGATAGCAAAAGAACCTAACGAACGAAATAGAGATAAGTTGTTTAAAGAGATATTAATTAAGGAAGTATTATAAAAAATCATACAAGCAGATTTAGAAGAAGAAATGGTTAGATGAACGTTGGATAGAGTGGATTTAAGCATGTTCAACGAATTATTGAGTTCATCATTAGCAGAGATAATGGAAGTTGAGGAGTAATAAACGAGAATATCGTCCGCGAAAAGGAGTGTGGAGGCCGAAACGAGAAGAGAAGCTAATTCAAGCGAGTAGATATTAAAAAGAATAGGACTTAAACATGACCTTTGAGGAAAACCATGGAACACACATCTAGAGTTAGAGAAAGAAGGAGCAGAAAAATGAATGGTTCTGCTTTGAAAGAGTCGAATTATTAGAGAGGAAAGTTGAAATGGAATTCCAGTTGAAATCATCTTATTTTTAAAGGATGGTAGATGAACACTATCGAAAGTAGAGACTACATCGGAAAAGGCAGCGACCGTGTATTTTCTTTCGAGAAGAGCCTTGTATTGTGCCTGAGGATAATGTTTTCAAGAACCGCTTCATTACTGTTTCGACCAGAACAGCCCCAAAGAGAAGAGTAAGCGTTCCAGGGGGGGGGGGGGGGGGGGATACTATTAAGAAAGGAGGGAAGGGGAAAATTGTTGAAATTAAAATTAGGATGAAAGTACGTGCAAACTATGTTTATTGGGCGAGAAAAGATGGAAGGAATAGAAATGTGAACTACGTTCAGATCATGAGAAGGTGACACCGAAGAAAAATGTACATTATGGGATTGGATATGTATATTATTCCTAATAAGGATGACAGCCTCACTGTAGCCGTCTATTCAGTCAGAACGAACCACGGAGAAATCTTTAAAATGAAGTTTTTCAGAATGTTTGAGTCATGATTCGAAAATGAAGGCAATATGAATCTAATGTATATCAAGTAAACTCTTCAAGACAAATCTATTAGCTTTAAGGCTACGACAATTCCATTGAGGATGTTAAATTTAAAGGACATATTGAAAAATGAAAAGGGGGAAAAGTTACATAAAAGAAAAAATAAAGTATATAAGGAGAGAATTAAGATAGAACAGAGTTAAAGTTAATATAGAAGGTGAAAGAAAAATGTATTTGCGAGTGCAAAGGCGATGAAATGAACAAAAATTATCTAAGGTGTAGATTACCGGAGAAGAAAGTGGTAAGAGAATTAGCAAAGTTTGAAGAGGAGCCAATGTTAAAGAATGATATACAGTCCAAGATGGCTGCTGAGATATTATTGATGGAAGGAGCAAATTCAGAAGAAGAAGGGAAGTTAGAAGGATTGTTAGAAGAATCGTTGCTAAAGAATAGGAAGGGTTTACTTAGTGATCATTCATTTGAGGGAGAAGGAATACGATAGGCAGGAAGAGAAGGAAAATTGGTAGTGGGCTTAGAAGAAAACTGAGGTGGTTTTATTTTACGGAACGTTAAAGATTTAGCTCGAGGTGAAGAATGAATAATAGGAGAATTGTGAGTATTTTGAAGAGGAATAGAAATCGATGCGCGATTTTCATATGAAAAGGCTTGAGAGACTAACGAATTATCCTTGTGCTTAGAAGCTTCATGGAAAGACAGATTTCCATACGCCCTAATACTTTTGATGTCCTTTTATATAATCCACTCAGGCGACGCCCATGTACTGGATGCTGAAATAAACGCATTATTTTTCTGTTTGGAATATTTTCTTTCTACAGAGCCTACATCACAGAAAGCCCTGCTGGTATCTGATTCATCCGCGGCTTTATTGACAATCTCTAATCCCCTCATGTTGCACCCTCAACTTCTCACATACTGCGCGAATGTCCAGCACTCTCACCCCACCGACCCCCTTCTATTAATAACAAAACAGTCGCCAACATTCTTGAGAACTCCCCCAATGCAATTTTATCTGTAACACAATTTATCAGAACTAGCGGAATAAGCAGATATCTATAAAAACAAACTGCGCATCTTCGTACTGTAATAGTCACAGCAGTTAAAGTTACAGGATGTTGCTTTCACAAACAAAAAAAAAAAAAATTATGCTTATCTATACGTCGTTTTAAATTTATTTTTTTTCCCTTCCCGAAACAAGGTAACAAAATTTCACCGGCAATTTTTTATATAGTAACAATTAATAAAAATTACAGAAACTAATGACATAATTTCCTTTCGATGCAAAAAGTAAATACATATCACCCCGTTTCTTTCCCTTCCATATTTTTTTTTTTTATTTATTTATTTATTTACTCCGCTGTACCTTGCGGTTTTCCAGCCAGAGTTTCTGATTGTTACTGTTATTATTTTTTGTTGATGTGTTTTGTTTTGTTATTCATTATATGGTTGACAAAGCTAATCAAATTAAAAAAGTTTTTTTTATGTATTTCAGTTATTGGTTTTTTTATTATTTTCCGTTTTTCTCTTTCGTTTTTAAACTTATTGCATTCGAAAATCGAATGAAAGCAATCGTCTGTTTTCCCTTCCATATAGGCTAGCTGTCCTTTCCTTCCCCACTAATTATTCCTGCTATTTGTTCCTTTTCAGATAAAATTTCTAATCGGATCAAAATATAACTGACTTCTTTCCTTACCTTTTGTTTCTGGGTTAAGGTCCTTGATTGACGAGCCCAAAGAAAAAAAAAAAGAAAAAAAAAGCTAGCACCATTCTACAATGTTAATATACACAATGGTCAAACCCGTTGGAAAGTGTAGCACGCGAAAAAGAAAAAAGAGGTAATAAAAGTTTTAAAAAAATGTACAAAAAAAGTGATTAGATTAACAAAAGCGAAACGAAGCGGATGGAACAAAATTATAAAAAATAAAAGATGGGTAGCATTCAACAATAAAAGAAAAATCCTTTTTCGACGACGATTAAATTAAAATTTTATTCCGCGGTTTCATCAGTACATAAACGATAAACAAACAGTTCAGATAAAGCTGTCAATTTATAAAATAAACAATTTGACATACTTACAATGTTTGTTCGTAAAACGTTGTCGCTGCTACATATTTGATTTTGTAGTCACTTCGCTTACAGGAAATAGACGGTATTTCTTTCTTCCGTATATTAGGATTACTTTGTTACAATGACATAATAATATAATACACGGAAACGATAATATCGATTTCGAATGGAAATTTTCTGTTCGCGAATATCGCTGAACGGAATCTGATAACGGATCACAGCTTTGCCCCATCTATTTCATCGGACTGCGAATCGTTATAGTCATCATTATGGGACAAAAGCGAAAATCGAACACTCGCATAATACCGCAGATTGAATAAACCAACACGAAAATTTAATATTAATCGCGGAGAAGAAGTGGGTTACCGAATGGTACCGCGTGTGAACGTACGAATTAAATTTCGGTATGTACTTATAAAGTAAATAACAAAGTTAACCAATTGCACGAGTAAAAATAAAACACCTATCAACATACTTAAATAAAACCACTTTACGTGTAATTACAGATCACACCGTGTTCACGAGTACTCGCAAAAAATACTGTACAACGATATTGAATGTTAACATCCGCTGAAATTATATTCGATTGAACAGAATGATAGTGTAAATTCAATATCAGCATGCGTAAAGAAAGGCGAAGAGCTACCCCAAACTAGACATTAAAAGGATTTGAAAAAGAAGAAAAAAACGAATTAGAACAACAAAAAGTTGTCAAATCATATTTTAAATTGCTCGGAACATTTCGGACATACAGTATATCAAAAAAATTTATAGATGTACTTTCTTGAATTAATATTAATACTAAAAAAGGGCTTCATTTTCTGTAGATGAACTGCAAATGAGCATAAAAAAAAACAACAAGAAAAACAGAAATATAACGATTCTCAAAATTACTTCAGGAAATTAAAAAATGTAAGAAAATCGACATATTCTTTAGTCGCTTAATGAAGTTTAAATGTGATATACAAATATAAAATAGATTTAAACGGAGTAATTCATAACGATTTAATAATATATCCGTTATATCGTTATAAATTGTTTTAATCGATTTTACATTTGTATCTCATATTATCTTCATATAACCACGATATATATATGTATATATATACTCACTTGTAATATCAAAAAATAATACAAAAAAAAATTAAAAATAGAAAAAAAATAACATTACCAGAATAAAAGAACATTCACGTGTGGTTTTAAACATTTGTATTTCAGTCGGGACACCGATCTTATCATCTTAAAATTTTGGCACCATCCTGCATGACGTCTTTTTAAAAAAAATGCCACATTAACTAGCGTATTATTAAAGCGTCTACACAGGAAATTGCGATATTTAAATAGTTCTAATCGGATTTAAACTATCTTTTTTAAATTTCATCGCACCTTAAAATTCCCGGTAAAGATAATATTGAGACGTAGAAATTTCCTTCATTAAAATTCTTAGCCATATTTTTTTAAACGGCAAAACAAGAATAGGTGTACGTTCTTTCTTGACTCTTTTTTTTTTGTAAATTTTGACGCTTGAACTACTTCATTTTTTTTTTTTTTTTTAAAGCATATAATTTTAATATTGTCATAGATTAAATTTTTAACCATTATTACTAATAACAGTAATTACGAAATATATGATTCTGCCACGTATCAGCTGATTTTTATTTTGTGAATTAATACATTTTGTAAAAATGTTTACTATATGTATATTTCTCACGAGAACTTACTTATCAGCTCTATTGGTAACTATGATTCCAGGCAACTACGCACTATGTATACTAAGTACAAACATCGTAGACTTAAGCATAATATATTATTCTGAATTATTTAACGTTAGTACTAGTATTTAGTTTTATTTTAAAATTATTCTATTTGATAATCACTGTGTAAATATCTATGTAATGTGGCACTAGCCACCTAGTCCTCCCCTCCTGTAGTAGGTTTTTGGTTCTTTTCCTACTAACTTAAACGTTGCATATCATGTCTTATTTATATGTATATTCATTAATTTCGTTATGTGGTAAGACTCGTGTCGGTACACATATTAATAACTATATAGTGAGTGCAATGTTATTGTTTATGCAAATAAATCTTTCTTTCTTTCTTTTATATGTATATTTCTGATACATATGAATTTTTTAGTTGTTTTATTATGTTAACAATCGAAACATAAATTAGACATATATACATATATATATATATATATGGTTTATTAACTCTACCCGTCCAAGTTAAATTAGCTCGGCAGGTAATGATTAGCAAAGAAGACATGGAGAATAGTAAACAACTAGCTCTTGCAGTAAGGAAAAAAAGTTACCGCAACCGGAATTATAAAATAACGCGAAAGTAATGATATACAGGGTGCGGCAACCGTAACGGACGATTTTTAAAATATGAATTGAACACCAAAAACAAATACATAAAGATTAGACAATGGAAGCAATAGTGCCCAGTTTAAAGGTATACGAGAACTACAGAAATTATGGGATAATTTTTACGATGGGCCGGTGTGGATAGGAAAGTAAGACGTTATAACAGTTCAGCCTTTTATTACTTAGGAAGAAATGTATTTAGGGTGCGTCAATTTTCATATGTTGGATCGTCATTTATGCTAGAACTATATGCAATTAGCATAGCTCTTGAGTACGTGAGGAAAAATAGAGATAAATAAATTTTGTAGACTCGTTAGCGATATTAACAAAATTAAGGAACTTGAATCCGAAGATTAAAAAATGTCACAATTTTATGTAACGAAATATGTAACGAAAAATGTAATGAAACAATACCTTAATTTTATGTAATGAAAGTTAAATGTTAGAATAGGACTTTTGTGATTATGTTTTGTTTTTCTTTTTGCGTTGATGCCAGCAAGAATTACGTTGTAAATTTTGATCATTTTATACAAAGTATAGAAGAAAAAAAGTCATAAATAAAAGCAAGAGGGGTCAAGGGACACAGCCCCTTGCGAGGCCAAAATGGCCGAGTTTATATATATATATATATATATATATATATATATATGGAATATGAGCGGGAAAGAAGGAAGTTCATTAAGCTTAAATTACCGAAGCTGTATATCTTGTCTCGGACAGTTCTGAGAATTGTAGATCAGCCGAATTCGTATGAATGTAAATGCTTATACAATTTCATTAAGGCCGCGAAAACAGAAATTTTATATCAATTAGAGAGAAATGGCTAAATGGCGGGAGCTGGGTCAGTAAAAAAAAACCATCAGAACGTTCTTTATTCGGTCAAATTAAGTCTAAAATACAGTGTTAATATGATTACTCATGGGCGTCGCCAGCGGGGGGCAGGGGGGCAGCTGCCCCCCCTGGAGCCTTGGAACTTTTTAATCAACTGGCCATAATGAGCATTCATAAGCGCGTAATTATGAATAATTTGCCAGCAACCCACGAAAATTATGTTTTAATTAAGATTTTATTCTTGTTGAATAAAATATTAAGCCTTTACAACTTATAAATTTTATTTTTTCTATAACTCATATCCTTTTTCTATCATCTTCCCCCCCCCCTGGCGGCTGGCAACTCATTTTGCCCCCCCCCGGCCCATCGGCTGGCGACGCCCTTGTGATTACTTAAGAAAAAAAAATAACGGTGCTCAAATGCCGGCCGTTTAATTTTTTGCACTGTTCCAACCGCTTTACAAAGTTTGCGAGGAACCAAAGGCAGCTTTATTACATACGACCGAAAAGGAGAAATAGTAAGATAGATTAGATTTTACATTAAAAATATCAGAAAACGTGAATAAAGAATCAAATACTGTGCTTTTCAAGCAAGATCGTAGAATATAAGAAAACTCTGCGAGAAAGAATACAGAAAATTGTAAGTTTCAACTAAAAGAATATATAAGAATGCCGTCAAACTCTAAGACAGCTGCATGCATGGGCGTCGCCAGCGGGAGGCAGGGAGGACCAGCTGCCCCCCCCCGGAGCCTTGAAACTTTTTAATCAACTAGCATTGATGAGTATCGTAATCATGGACAATTTGGAAAACTTATGTTTTAAATAAGATTTTATTCTTGTTTAATAAAATATTAAGCCTTTACAACTTATAAATTTCATTTTTCGTATAACTCATACCCTCTTTCTATCATCCCCCCCCCCCTAGCGACAGGCAACTCATCTTGCCCTTCCCTGGCTCATCAGCTGGCGACGCCCTTGGCTGCATGTTATAATTGTCATAAAATTAGTTATCGTGAAGTGTCGCTGAAAGAAACATATTGGTAACGTTAAAGCAAACATAAACAGTACTCAGAATGATAAAAGAAAGACCGAAAAACAAATCGCTATGTTCGGTTCAACGTAGTACGTCGGAGCAGAAAATAATGGTAAGGTATGTATGTTGACAATGACACTACTGATCGTATAATACATTCACGGATAATTATAATAAATAAAACGAAAATTAAATCAGTGAAAAATGGACAGTGTCTATCGACGAATGAAATCGATGATGTAAATGATATGCTGACAAGTAATAAAAGCGACACTATCGGCGATGCGATGTTTGTTAAAGATATTTGTCACAATCTCTTATCAGTTACGAAAATTAGACGATAAGGGTTGTTGTAGGAAACAGCGAAGAAAGACACTAGCAAATTTGTGTAAAATAGGATTCCATCGCGATGAAGTGTACCGAAAAATAGGAAACATGTTTCGAACAGAACTCAGTAAAATCATTATGACACCGTCTTCTTAGTCATCCTGGAGCAACAGCTATGTACCAGGTGTGTAAAAAAAAAAAGGTCGTCAACGGATTTAATTTAAAAAATCAAAATGTTCGCTTATTCGAGTCATGTGATGTATGTAAGAAAATTAAACGAGCATTCGTGCTGAAACGGATTGATGTGTATAGTAATAGTAAAATTGCGTATGGTTTACGGTCGCTAGAATTAGTTCACAATGTGACGTGTGCGTTTTTTTTTTGTTTTTTTTTTTTATTTTTAAAATAAGTTGTGGGTCTCACTAGGCAAATATGCCCGTTGTGTGAGTGTCCAACACTCTTATTAACGTTTATTTAAGGTAGGAACAAAATACAAAAATTAAAACTGAACTTATTCTATAAATCACAAAAATTATTTAAAACATTAGTTAATAATATACATACCCATATTAATACATAAGACGCCACGTAATATATATGTATTTGTACACCGGAAATGCAGAGAGCTTAATATTTTAAATCGATAACGTGATCTTCTGTGGAAATTTGTATTAGGATAGACACGATAAAAACAAGGTTAATATCCGTAAATAAATAAAAATAAAGAGTAGTGGGCTATACTTGATCTTCAATCTTTGCACCATTCCTTCAGCCATTTTTGAACCTCCTTTTTTACACACCAATTTTTTTCCCTCTAGTATATGATTAGAGATCGTACTTATTTAAATTAATTAAAACTAAGTCATCAGTATTATCAATTCGTAGATTTACACCGCGGGGATAAATATAGTATGTATTACTTTGGTCTCTTGTTAACCGAATCTTTTTCCTGGATGGAAGTTTTATATTATTTACCTTAAATTCCAGTAATTCTTTACTTTTATCGACGACTATATACACCTTTTTCGGTTGTGTATTTGATTCGCATGAAAAGTGAAGCCTTAGAAAGATTTAAAGAATATCTGTCATTGATTCTATGAATTTTAATTTTAGAACAGTTTCAATTCGGTGTGATCGTACAGTGGGAAATAGGAATCGCACCAACCAATTTATACATCTAGATATTCACCTCTCAATAGAATGGAGAGGGACAGTGTAGGGAGGAAATTAGGGAAAATCGAAATCTAAAGAAAGACAGCAGCCAAAACGCATATGAACAACGGAAACATGAGAATGTCGAAGAAAGGGATGCAAAAGAAACTACGAATAGGGAGGAAGAGTAGGCTGAACAGAAAGATAAAATGAATAGTTATTAGAAAAGGAGGGAGCGTAAATATCCGATACCATGATCTGATATGGAAGCTTTCACGTATCGACAGGAGGTTAATGGAATTTTTTTAAGAAAAAGGCGAGAAGAAGCAGCAACCCGAGCCAAGGAATCAGCCGCTTCATTACCAAATATGCCCGGACGGCTAGGATGCCACGATAAATATCAATATAAATGGAATGGAGAGAGGGAAGATTATGAATGAATGAACGTATACGGAGGATAACAAAGGGCCACACGAATGATCACGAAGAGGAGAAGATACGGCCTGAAGGCCACTCAAGGAGTCAGAGATAATTAAAAAATTATAGGAAAGATGGCTCGAGGAAATGCAAATAATAGAACGTAGAATAGTCAATAATTCGTTTATGAATATGGAACAGAAATAAGAAAGGCGAAAAGATTCTAATAGGTTAAAATCAGGAAGAATGAAGGAAGCACCAACACCGCCAGGCCCGCTCGAACCATCCGTGTAAATGGTAACACGAGAGAGAAATAGGGAATTGATAGTGTGCTGTAGAATACCTGTTTAATTACGGCTTGGGGGAAGGATTATGTAAAAGACGGAGAAGATGAAAAGCGCTGGAATAGAATTATGAGAGGATGTGAATAATGTAAAATGTCATGGAACATGAACGTTGTGTAATAAACCGGGAAATTTAAAAACCACTAGTAGTCAATGGTTGTTTAATATAAAACAGAATTTTGACGGTTCCAAGAAATACAAAACTAGGTTAGTAAGTTGCGAATGCCAGCCAAAAAATATATTAGAAGTGTGTGAAATACATTCAGCTGCGACGTGAATATATACATTAAAAGTGATGTTATCTATCACAAATCAGTTCGATTACGATATCGTCCAAATAAACACCCCCTTCCGTAATCCCATATTCTGCGGGTAAGGTCACATATTTATTTAAGTACATATAAAAATGTAATGTGGTCCGATCCAATTAAGCTTTGGATTCCACTCTTTAGTGTTATTCAAATAGACATTAAACCTGCTTTTTTTTTTAGATAGTGAAATAAAAACTCCCGTTTATGTGGAGCAACCACGCGATTACGGTAATGGTACAGGTAAGGTTTGCCGTTTAAATAAGTCTATTTATAGATTAAGAGAATCATTAGAATGTTAGAATGAAAAGTGTAATAGTGTTTTTCAGTCGTTCGCAATTTGATAAGTACATTTATCTTTTAAATGTGTTAATGATAAAATAGGTTATGTACTATACTATATATGTAGACGACTCGTTAATTATTGGTAAAAGTGATGTCATTAAATTTATAAAAGAACTGCTATGTACAAATTTTGGAATGTATGACATCGGTCAACTGAAAAAATTCTTAGATATACACATACAACGCGATAATGGTGAGACGGAGGTTTGCAAACCTGCAGCAACACCTTCGGAACCGAACGTTTCTACAAATAACCCCGATGAAGTGAAATTAAATTTCCTTCCAGCGAAACTCTAGGCTGTATAAATTATTTAATAGTCACCAAAGATTCAAGTTTTTTTCGATAACTTTTTAACCGGATTTCAGGATAAGCCTAACGCAGAAATAATTAAACATTTGAAACATATATTTAGATACAATTAATAACATGTAGTGGCGTAGCGTGAGCGTGCCATGATCAAGTTTTTTTTTATATAAAAATAAATAACAGAAATATAAATTATGAAATAGCGTACATATTAAAATTAACCAAGTACCTCACTTTTTTGTAAATTAATGCGATTCTTCGGTTCTTCTTTGCGAAACGGCCTGTTACATCACCATAAAAAGATGTTTCTTAATATTTGATAATATTTCTTTTTCAATACTAAAAAGAAGAGCTAATGAAGACAATCGGACCTTGTGTATTTCTTAAATATGTTTTTATTCATTTCAACGTCCAGAACCACTTTTCTGCAGACGAAGTGGTTGCTGAAACTGTAGTTATTAAATCGTGTAGTACACTTCTGCAAAAACATCTATTGAATTTGAAGCAGTCAAGCACTGGAGCAGATACCACACTCTATGTATGTCGGAATCTTTGTACATATAACAGAAAGCTCACTTTTCAAACTTGCAAAATCGAAAAAGTCTCCGTAATTCTATTTTAAATTTAAAAAGTCCTCTTCTTCCGAAAAGACTTTTTTTTCCTTCCTCGGAAACGTTTACAGCGGATCCTAGACCAGAAACGATATGAGAGAGAAGAACCGATTATAGATACGGTCAGATGCTGATAAAATGAAAGAACTAAGAATCGGAACAATGGAGATCGACCGGAGTGATAAGATATAAGAGGCACAATAGGGATTGGGGAGCTTAAGTGAAAACGGAATACAGAGCGACACGTACATTTAAGAAGGATGGACATTCGAAGAAGATACGGTCAGGATCACAGATGTCTTCATCGTTAGGATAAAGAGGACAATTAGGGAAAAAGCAAAAAGAAAACGAAAACGTGAAGAAGGAAAGAGGGAATGATTAAGACGTAAACGAATAATAGAGACGAAAGCGGAATGATGAAGCGAAGAAAAATCGTAAAACCAAGAGGCCGGGTAGGAAGATTAGCTTGAAGGACAGATAGAAGGAAAGTTGGTTGGAAGAGGAAGAAACGTAAATATCTGACCAAAATCTAGTATGAAACTTTCTTTACAATATAATGGAAGCAAATTAGAAGCGGGAATTTTAATGAAATAAAAGCGGAAAGACGCACCAATCTGAGCCAAAAAATAAAAAATCTGCCATTTCATTACCATCTATTATCCCTCTATGGCTAGAGGCCTAGAGCAAATCGATGCGGATAAAATGAAGCGAGAGAAGAATGTGAATGAGAGAGCGAATACGAAGGATAAAAGAATCGGAGGGGGGGGGGGCGAGGAAATAGCTTTAAGAGCACACGTGGGTCAGAGATAATCAATGGAATTCCTGCTTAACCGTTGTATTGGGAAGGGATTTGGAAGAAGAGAAAAAAATATACATTGGGAGGATTGGGAAAATCTGCAAATAGAAGAAAACGTAGGGAACTTTGAAAATTTAAAATTTTTTTATATATAAGAGATTTAAGTTTTAATTTTGTTACGTCATTAAATATCTATTAAAATCATATTTGTTTACATGACATCGATAATTTTTAAAAATATCCTTTTATTTGATAGCTTTCTGTCTTCCCTAGAAATTGAACAAGCCTTATTTTTTTTTTTTTTTAACAGTCTCTAGTAATGATTTACTCTTCACTAAACCAATTTTTGATTAACTGATCTAAAGTATGACCAAAATTTTCGCAGAATTCTAAAAGATAATCGCGAAACCATTCGATTCTTTTAAGACAAAAACTAATGTCAGATTTTTTTTTTTTTGAAGTACTTGAAATAGTAAATTAGGAAACATGAAAGAAAATATCAACAAAAAAAGTTAAAATCAAAGTCTTTTACATATGACACCAAACCGAGAATTGTACAGATCGTTTCTGAATCCCACATATCCGCATTTGCAATAAATTGTATTTAAATATATCCTTTAATTCTTCTTTATATTCATTTACTGTTTAATATAGTGCTGTAATTCCGGCATGCTGACGATTGAGTGAGAAATCGTTTTTTTTTTTTTTTTAATCCAATGTCTAACAATGCAGTTTTCTTTGTTGATTTTGAAATAAAAAATTCCAAAACTAGAAAGAGAAATAAAAAAGGTTTTACACTGTTTTATGTAGCTAAAAAACTGAGAAAGAACTAAATTCAATTTGTGAGCATTAAACAAAAATAGCTTGAGGATACTTATTTTTTGTAGTTCGTGATTGAAAACCCCGCTATGTTCACTAGCTACCACTGGATGCGCCGTCATTGTCTGAGCAATTATTTTGCCCTCACATTTAAAGTCTTGTTAAAAGTTTTAGAAAGTTTTTCTGCTAAATACTGAACACTTTGATCATTATTTAGATTCCGAAAATGTAAAAATTTTCCTTCGACGCTATACCAGTCTTTGTTAAATATCGAAGCACGGCTGACAATGTAGATTTTGTAGCAACATTAGTAATTCATTATTTATTTCATTTATCATCATCTCGAAAACGGTTATAATGATGGCATTTTGAATACCAGATGATAATCCAGAAAAGACTGTTGAATTAGTCAAGTGATTTTCTAAATCGCCATTAAGTTCGCTAAATTCTTTCAATAATTCTATATAATTTCGCTATTCGTTGAATTTTCCCAATATCACTATGTCTTCTAAAAGCAAATCTTTGTTTTCCTAAAAAATACGCAACTTTTATCATATAACTAAGAATTTTTCTATTCCTTTTTACATTTTTATTATACGCCTGAACTGATAAATTGTTCGCTTAAACAGTTTTCAATAAGGTGTTTGATCCTCCTAGGTAGGCTCTATGTGCTGTAATAGCCTTAGCAGTTAAACACAGCGCATGGAAATTCTCACACTTACGTTTATTTTAAAGACAAAAAAAAAAATATACGAATTCTTCCAAACTATTTAAATTGTTTTAGAGAAATAATATGGTTAACAGTTAGTTTATGTCGCTTCTGCGCTGTTGATTTCACAAATTTAAGTTTTTATAAGTATTTTGAATAGTAAATACTTTTTGCCTAATTATACTTTTGTATAAACCATTTTGTTTAAAACGTCTCAAATACTTCATTTGGTTTTAAAATGGGGATTATTTATAATACCTTTATTATTTCTTTACAAATATAAAAATGACTGAAAAATTATGGTAATTTTTAACTCAAGGCCTACATGCGTAATATACAAAACTCGACTGATACATATTAAAATTCGAATTCAAATATTATTATAATAATCGAAACAAATTTAAACCTAAAAAAAAAATATATAAAAATACATAAAATTTAAAATAATTTAAACCTGCTATTTACTGAATTTTTCTAGACTGTTATTTAATTTACTCCATACTAATGTTTCCTCCTAACAATAACTTATAATTATGTAACGTTGCAAATTTGCTATTTTTTCAATTCTCATCTGTTATCGTTTTAAATAATTTATTTATTTAATTTAATATTCTTGTGTATTGTAGGGGAATTCTTATAAGAAATGTAGTCTTCTAAGAATTCCCCTACAATACACACAAGGGAAAAACTGAAGAAAAGTAGCATGATCCCACATACGTACACTGGTGAAACACAAACGTTATATAACAGAATTACTTTGAAATGATCTGTAGTACATAGACGCCCCCCCCCAATGAAAAAATTCTGGCTGAGAATTGAAAACAAAAGAAGAACAAAATGAAGCAATACAGATATTATTAAAGAGGATTAAGCGAATAGGAGAATTTTTGTTAAGTTTTACAATATTAAATAGAGGTTTTCAATTTTCAATTTTTACAAAGCCAAATTAATTTTAATATTTAAAATGCTTTCAACATTTCTGTGCTTTCAAAATAAATTTTTATGTCCCCGTAAAAACTTTTTTTTAGTTAAATATAATCATAAAATTAAGGCGCGCGTTATTGACAGGTAAACACGATGTATAAAATAATATTTCGTGTAAAGTACCTATTTAGTTAGTGTAAGCTTCAGTTTTCAAATTAAACTACACTCAATTCTTTAATTTCCTTTACTAATTCTGAAAACATCTTTACGTAATTTCCAAATAAAATCACAAAATTTTTATTTCACATAGACCTTTCAATTATCCACTACGAAATTTTTTTGTTGCCATTTAAATGCTATATATGTTCAAACTATTCTCAGCCTGTTTATAACAATTTTAATATAACGTAAATAAAAAATGAACTTATAATTTTACTTAAATACTTAAATATAAATATGAAGTGCGGGAGTTTTTTTTACAGATAATATCTTAAAACTGCAATAAATTAAAAAAAAATTTACTCATTATCCAGCTACTCGCAAAAATAAACAAAATATAAGTACATCAAATTCATTCAAATTGTACCTTAAAAATTTCATTTTGTGCATAAATTTTATAAAAAAGACGACAAATTAATATTTCAACCTCTTTAGTTCTTCATAAATTATTAATGATATAAAATTATGTTTACAAAAATTTCGCATAAAAAATGATTTTTGAAAACAGAAGTAATTACTATTATTTCATATTTTAAATGTGATTATTGTGTGAAACATAAGAAATACGTAAGGCTGTTTATCGCGCAAATGATTGGTCTGAGCGAATAACCCACTTTGAGGACTTACGACAATCCATATAAACTAGGTAATGCCGGCACGTGTCACAGTAAAGGTTTCTTGAGATTCCAATGTTCACATCGACTTTAATGTTTTCTCAGCCCTATTCACGATTTGTTTAAGAGGATTATGGTCCAGCTCTCTATGTACGTCCAACGATCTTTTATTTATATTCTGAACTCCTCGTGACAACCACTGAGCTTCCTTTATTTGCTTTCATCACTACCGCACACTTATTTTTTCGTAAGGCAAGCACTTTCTATTCTAGACAAAAAATATTACTTTTGGGTGGTTTGCAATTCCTTAAATAATGCTCATCTGCCGATGGGTAGAGTGGTAACGTGAGGAAAGATGATAGTAGAGAAAGCGTCGCCAGTGATGATCGTCTAAGATCGGCGTGGTATATAAAAAAAAAAAAAAATGATTGCTAAAATAGGCCCGAGTATTTTTGCTAAAATATTAGGGCTTACCTATATTTATGTAATTAATGTTGGATGAGAAAAGGAAAAAAACAACTCAAAAAACGGTCCAAGTTTACGAAATATTAAAGAAAAAATAATAATAAAAAACAAAACGGTTACGGATATAATTAAAAAAAACATTCGATTTATAATAGTATTTACAATAACCGGTAGCGATAAGCATAAATAATAAATGAACAAAATATTTTACTTAAATATTTGGTTTATAGATGGTTTAGTTCATCTATACTTCTATGTCTCACTGGTGTTATTGTGCGTGTGCATAAAAGAGGTAGAAAATATTTTAATTAATCATACCGTATTATCGTTGCTCTATAAGCAACCTTTACTTTTCATTGTATTCTAATGATAAATTCTAAATTTGTTTTAATTTTTAACTTTTGTTTGAATCAAACTAAAGTTGACTTTTATTTATTTCATTTTTTATTTTTTTTTGCATAAAACGTTTAGTTGTTAAACCCTCTGTTTAAATATCACTGTGAGTGTATTTTTTTTTTTGTGTGTAATTCAATATATTACTATCGGAAGAGGGGTAGTAAAATTATCTTTTTGCAAACCATTCATAAAACACCGATCACGTAGCTATAAATCATTCGATACACTGATAGTATAATAATGCGGGAAATCTAACTATTTCGCCTCATACACGTACGGTGGTTTGTTGCAGTTTTCCTTATAATGTATAGAAAAAATTACTTATTTATTTCATAATAAAAATATGAAAACGAACGATTTGGCCACGTGTAGTTAACGATTAAATTCACTGAAATATATGTAATACATTTTCTCTCCAATTAGTATGCCAACTGACGTTCTGAAACTTTTTTATTTCGTTCCTAATATTCACTTGTCGCTCTTGCTGGTTCGGGAAATCCTGGAACCACCATTTTAAATGTTCATAAAGTTCTTCAAAATTTTCGAACGTTAAACCGTTGACATTATCTTGGATCAGTTCCGACAAGCTGAAATGAACGAATAACAGGAATTATATTATTGTAGAAATTATGTAAAATAAAATCTGAATTTTTTCCACATGAAATGAACGAAAAAAAATTATTCGGAAAGACCGTTCGTACCAGAGGATAAAACGGGGCACCACATTGGAGACAAGAAAGGAAATTATAATCCATTTCTTCGTGGAAAAAAAAGTTCGCTACATGTTAATATTAATAAAAAATGTAAATAGAGTTGGTACTTGTCTATTTTCTAAAGTTGAAGTGCATTCAATAAATAAAAAATAAGAGTAACGGTTTTTTTCGCTAAGTTACCAAAAGAATTAATACCTAAGGACCCTGAAGGCTTGAATAAAGAATAATTTATTTAAAAACATAAATATGCCTTCTGCTTGTTTTAGTGTAACATGTTATACACGCAAAAGTAGCGGGAAGTTCCTAAAAATGGGCATTCTAAATTGCCGACAATAATCCCAAAGTTGAAGCTAATTTTATTTTTATTTATATATTAGCTGATACGCGCAAACATGATACCCGTAACGACTACTCGAGATTCTTCTGTTTTCATTACCTTTAAATTTGTAAAAATAATGAAAAATATTTTTGGCACTAATAAATACTATTTTGTATAACGCACTGTTCCGCTCCATAATCGATCTAGCTTATTATGAAAAGTTGAGGAAATCAAACATTACAAAACTCAGATCATTACAGAGAATAATACTAATAGAGGTTATATCTGCTTATAAGACCGCATCCTACACCACTGTCTATGCAATAGCAAGTCAATCACCAGTTGATTAACAATTAAAACAAATTAACCAAATCAAAAGAATTAAAATAGAGAACAGGTATAAGAAATTAAGTAAAACAGCCATACAGGAAAAAATTAAACAAGTAAAAGACAAGACAATAAAGATATAGCAAGAACAGGATGTGAAATGCAAATAACAGGAAGACGAACAACACAGTTAATTCCTAGTATTAAGAAAAGACTGAAAAACAAAGAATGAATCTCTAATTACTAACTTACACTGTATCTTAACGGGACACGGTAATTTTGTTTTTTATTTTAAAAAATTCAAGATTATAAGCAACAGTTTATGTAGAGAATGCAAAAAAGATGAAGATAAACCCGACCACACATTCGAAATATGCCAACAATTCAATGGTATAGGAAAAAGCTACAATATAAAAGAAACAGATCTTATGAATTGTTTCCAAGAAGAACGAGCCTATCACAAGGTTAGCAGTTTTGTAAGAGAAATACTGAGGGCGAAAAATGAAATATATTAATCGTAAGTTATTGTATATATATATATATATATATATATATATATATATATATATATATATATACACTGTTAATTTCATACAACACTCATGTAGATATTTAAAATTTATAGGGACATGTATATTTCCGATTGGGGTCATACATTTTAACTAATATACTGTAAAATATGTATTAAGCGAAATCCAGTTGATCTCAGAGCGAGAAGTGTTTTTGCAAAAGTTCTAGGACAACTGTAATGTAAAAAAATAAATAAATACTATTTAAATAATGCTGCACACGCGTTTTAATAAATCGCTTTATCATCGTAATTTTCGCTTTAAATCATCACTGTTTCCTTCAATATTGTAGGAACGTATATATATAACACGAAAAGATAATTCTAAATACCACTTCCAATATGTTTAACAGTAACAGTTATTACACATAATTTTATCAAAAATTGAAAAAAAGAAGTATCAACATTTTCTATAAAACTGTGCAGTATCGCTCAGATTATTCTTCTAGCATATGAACGTCATAAACTAGTGCAAAATAAAATGGTATTAAAATAATTCTAACAGAAATCCGAAGATTCATTGTATTTTTTTGTATAATGTGTTTCGTGAGGCATACGCCACTTCGGACCGCTTTTACAAAAATGAACTTAAAAGTAAATTTGATTGAATGAAATAATTCAAGAAATTATCGGTCTGTTAGACGTTTTGTGGCAGAAAAAGAAGACATTTCGTCCATATCATGACTTGTGTCATCTTATTTGCGACAAGTCATTATTATATCTCATGTTGGCACGTATATTCGTTCGAAATTATCGTAATAAATTCGAAATCACCAGAGTGTAAATGTGTTTATAAATACCGTATTAATTATAATTTATCTAGTTTCTTCGAGTTTTTCAGACTATTATATAAAATTCGACATTATTGTTGCTCGCTTTTTTTTTCGTTTTAATTTATTTTCGAGTTGCAGCGCTTAGTCGATTTACACAGGTCTAATTATTTATAAATGCAATAATTTTCTGTCAGTATCCATGGTACTTTTTTCGAGCAAGCACACTTATTTCAAATGCGGGGTGTTTCTGAAGCGGTGTCTTACCATCTAGTTACGTATCAACTGAATATTAAAACTTTTTTTCAATATGTCAAAATATAAAAGTGATGACTTGTCGCATAAAAGACTTAGAGGAAAATGAGGCTGATCTTAACAAATAAAAGTTTACGAGGCTAATATTATGACAAATTAAAAATCATTCTGAAATTTTAAAACTTGTGAATATTTTGAAAAATAATTAGTATTTGTTATCAATGCTAATATTACTAAGTTACATATAAAATACAAAAAATCCTGATTATATTTATACATAAACTAACTATTGACCATAATATTTGTTTAAATCTTCACAAGCTTTTCATTCTTTCAGCGTAATATCCCACAGAAACTTTAATTACAGTGAATTCTGCATTATTACTGAAGATCCCTTTCATTTTCTGTAGAAAACATTACAATTCCCGTGATAGGGCTCTTTCCCGGTTTTGCCTTACTTTAAATTTCCGAAATATTTTAATGGAATCTACATATTTTGTCATAATCATATCTTAATTAAGGCTTTTCTCGTTCTTATTTTCATCTTCATTTTACTTCATTACTTCCTAAATACTATTATCGTGCTTTCAATCTCAATAGCTCGTGAATGCAGCTTCTCCACACTCTCCCAATATCACGATTTTAACAAGACAAAAAGGACGCAGAAACCATTCAAGCTAAAAAAGCTATCTTATGGCGGCTTGGACCGCTGTGTCCTCCCAAGTTATTAGCCTCGCCTGGAGGCTCGTGTAATTGTCACAAATAAATTCAATTGTTTATCAAATAAAATATATGATATTCACACAATTAGACAACGCATAGTTACTCGGTGACTAGAGTATTTCGAAACTAAGATCAGATGATCAGAACATCAAACACGGGTAAGCGATGATAAACAACAAAAAATAAATATATACAGGGTGCGGGGACATAACTTCCTTTTTTAAAATGTGCCACTTTTCTCTACTAAATGTTGTTAAAGAGAAATAATAACAGAAAATCGAAATAACATACTCCAGATCCCCCATTGGCTATGCTTCTTCCCTTCTCGCAGTTTTATTTCGATTTTCTGTTATTACTTCTCTTTAACAAAATTTAGTAGAAAAAAAGGAAGTTATGCTGCCGCACCCTGTACAAAAATTCTTTGACTAGTATTAATTACTATGACAACGGGCAATAAATTTAATTCAAGTGTTGATTTGAGCCTGCCGACCAGGCAATCACTTTACCAACGGTAACCGTGTAACTAAAAACGATTTCATCGCCGATGAACCGAAAGTGTCGTTAAAACCTCGCTAGTGCATCAGCCGTCGGGGTATTGCCTGACCAGTCGCACCGACACATCATCGTGCACACTCACATTCATTCTTATCATATGCGTAATTTTGCAAAAGATCGTCGCTTATAGTCGTCGAGCAGTATCTCCATGCCTGGCCTTTGTTTATTTACGTTATATATCTTGATAGTGTTAGTGCGGTATCGGAATGAGATTCCAACTTCCCAATAGTTCGAACCGTTCAATATGAATTACGTTACTTTACCCGGTTCGAATTTTACCCGAGAAATACATACGAAAGACTATGCTGGGTATAGATATCTAAAAGTAACGTAATCAAAATATAAAATTCCGTTCACATTTTTCATTTCCCACAGCATAGTAAAGCCAGAATTCCAAAAGTCAAAACCAGAATTTTATTTACATTACATTATAGTAGGATCATGACAATCTCATCGACCTTGAAAGCAGCTGCTAGCTGTGCATGACGCTTTTGAAATATTGAAAAGCTGTAAACGGTTGATCCTGCATTATGCAGCAATAAGCTTTCGGTAATATAAGATGTTGCAACGCCCCTTATTAGATTTCGTAGTTTGCCTTGATTTAAAATTGAATTATCTTATTTCCCTATTCATCATTTAATAGCTTTCTTTTCTACACCTAAATTGTTACTTAATAAATCTCGTAACAATGCTAAATTGTTTATGCGCTAATAAACAATTATTTAAAGATTTTTTTTTATAAAGAAGTTTTTTTTAAAAATAATAAAAACCATTTCCAATCTATTGCATATAACTTTAAAAAAAAATAACAAATATTAATATAGCTTATGTTTTTTCATAATTTTAAATATAAAAATAAAAATTATCCGCATTTTCTACAAATGAACTTCAATTATTATGTTTTATGCAATGATTAAAAATATATGTACTACCCAAAGAAACTGAAAAATGTCTGGCCCCAGATGACGATGATACAAAACAATAAACATTTAAAAAATTTGAAAATAATATGATTCTTAACTATTCAAATATTAGTGTTCAGCTAACTGATAGTTTAGAATTCTCACAAGATAAAAATTATACGGCGTATAAAAAAGACTTCAAACTTACTCTTGCTTCAAAAAAATAAAGCTATGTAAACGTCACGGAGTAAAATGTATAATTTTTGTTTTCGAAATATTCAAGAAACACAAAAAAGTTTAATACACTAAACAGTTGATTAGTAAAAGTTCAGTTTTTTTTTTCTTTTGTTCAATACATATATTTTTTAATTTTTGTGTAATAAGAATGAGAGTTAACAAAAACTAAGAAAAATTTTAAAAAACTCAATTACACGTTTGACGGGAAATGTGTCTCGCTGTAATTTTTTGAAAAATATAAAAAAAAAAAAAACCTTACTCAGATGATCTGACTTATTAAAAACAAAAAGTGTTACATAATGATATAGCCGTTTTGTTTATCGTCAGCAAAAAGAAATAAGATAAATAAAATACCTGATAAATAAAAAGCGATAAAACTGATATTTCCAGTAACCAAATTTTAAAACATAAGAGACACTGAGAATAAAAAGAAGAAATTCACGACTTTCTCGTTTCCTAAAATCTCATTTATGGTGAATTAAGGAATATATATGTAAAGAGTTTGTTAAATATTACATTTTATTCATAATTTACAACTGTGTAATTTTATATTTAATATACCTTTTATTTATTCACTAATTCATAAAAAAATTATAATAATAATACTAGCAATCTACAATCTAATAAAAATATAGCTATTTCTTTCGTAAACGGTGAACTATTTATTATTATGTGCATTGTCATTTAACACCTTACTGAAAATTTCAAATGAAATTTCACAAAAAAATTTATTAGGTTTTTTTTTGATCGTTTAAAATAACACATGAAAGAGACACTACTTATTCATAAACCCATTTTTATTTAAATACGGGCAAAATAAGGAATAACGTTTTCACCTTTCCTTCACAAGCCCAATAATTACATTTGTATTTATAATAAATTATAAACTTAAAAATTTTTAGAAAATTTGTAATGTCTTTCTTAATTAATCTTAATTATGTTTCTCTGATGGAAACACTTGATTTTAAAAAAATAAAAAATTTCAAGACGGAACTCCAAGGTCTATCGCACTTTTTAGAAATACTATCCGATTGTATACAGTTCATTAAAACATATTATTTCGAGATAATTTTTCATTAATCAATTTTTAATAAAATAAGAAAGGAATAAATACTACGTTTAAATCCAATTTTTAGTCTGCTTCAAACAAGCCCGGATTAAGGATAGGCCCGAAGCTACGGAAATATTAGGGGCCCCCCTTTTCGGAAGTGACAAAATTATCAGTTTTATAGAATAACTAAATTTTCTTTAATTTAATTTAATTATATTATTTTGAATTCACGAATTAACATATAATTATTAATGTAATTAAAACTAAATATCATATAGACAATAGGTAGAATTTTCGATGCCAAAAAAAAAAGATACATATATATAATTTTAATCAATGAATTTTTCAGCAAATTTTAACCAAAGATTTGCATAAAAGAATAGTGTGTGTGCGTGTGTTGCACGTGTACACACGCACACACATTCATTTCCTAAAAACGTAGATTTCGACTCGTTATACCTTAAAAATAAATTTCTGGCACGTTTTTACGGAACTCGAAATTTTATTATTACGAAGTTTCCTCCTCTAGGTGTATTAAAAAATGCACTTGCTCCTGTAAAGTTAATTCTATTTATTTAAAAAAAAGTTGATGTACATGACAAACGATAGATTAATTTTTCATTACATATCGGAAGTGGGTGTCTCTTGGGGGCCCCTTTATAAGACGGGGCCCAGGGCTGCAGCCCCCCCCCTAAACCCCCTTAAATCCAGGCCTATTTTCAACTATATGCTAAATGTAACCACAATATAGAAAAAAATTTTACAAAGCCGTGTATCATAGATTTTAAATCATTCTCAATTATATTTGTTTTATGTTTATTTATTTTTCATTCTTATATATTAGATCAAATTGTTTCGATGACGATGGAACTTGTTGCCACTAGATACAGAATGCTCTTAATTTCTATGATTTCTTAAATTCTTTTTTTTTTTTTTCATGTTCCATACTTATCGAACTATCCTCAAACTTAGATAAAAAATCTACTGCAATATTAATTTTAAAGTAGATATAACATATTTAATTCACACGTCTTAGTATTAAAAATTAAGCTTACCATGGATATTTATACGCACATACTGGTAACCCGGATCCGAACATATCTAAAACTTTCATTGGAAGGTCAAAACCACTTGATGATGTATGTAAACATACTCCTAAATCAGCACACGCTGAAACATATAGATATATAGACATATGTAAAATTCGTTAATTTTGGTTTCCAATTCGTAGTATTTATGAAATAGCAATAAATAAACTTACAATTTTTTTTTATTAAAGAAATTAAAATCTCATAAATAAAATTCTTCTTTTTTTTTTTTGAAAAAGAAAGAAATCTATTAATATTAGTCTTTAATTAAGAAATCCGCTAATCTAATATGAAAGTATTAATAAAAAACCTAATCATAAGATAACAAAGATGGGATATTCGAGTAATACAGTAAAAATAAACTAAGAAATATAAATGTAAAAATATTGAAAGCCATTTTTTTCCTATTTTCACAGATTAAAGTCAACTCAGCTACTTTAATTTAATATCTGACGACTTTTAAACAGCGTTAGAATATTTAGAACAAAATATTGATTTTAATTTTTGTACTTGAATAAATATATTAAATATACTCTTTATACATTTTTGCGTTCTTTTTATATTAAACAATAGTAAAGAAAACACATTTTATAAAATTAAATACAACTTAAAAATTATAAAAATTGATTAAAAATTTTGAAAAGGACGTTTTCGAATACAAATTTAATTTTAAATTAAACTTACTGGATGAAGTAAATAGACAATATTGCACAAAAATAAAAATACCTAATAAAGATGGATAATCTTCGGGTTCCAACCAAAGAGTAACTATATGAACTTTTTTCCACTCCATATCTGATATTACTTTAACGTAATAATCCTTCATTGGCCCTTTCCCGGTAATAGCGCAAATAATTGATGGATAATTTTCATCGGTTAAGTCGTAAGCTATAAATCATTTAGCTTATTAACTGTTACATTAATTCAAATTCATTATTATATTTCAATTAAATAAAATAATCGTAGCCAATAAAAAAGTACATTTTGCCGCTCAGCAATAATTCAAAACTAATTTAAAATTTAATAGAAATACAGAAAAAGTAAAAAATTACGATAAAAAAAAAACAGCGACGATAAGACCTAACCTTTATTTCCAAAATTTTAATCATATTTATATATTTCAAAAAAAAAATTGAATTCATTAATCAGTTTATTTATTATGTTAAAAAAATACCGTTTGCCGACAAATTAATATCATAAATATCATTTAAATACATAAAAACAAAACAACTAAAAAGAAATATTAAATTTAAATAAAAAATAATTTAAAAAAATTAATTTTCCAACTAAACACCGGAACTTCATTATATATAACTTTCGTTATAAAACAACTGCTTGTGGAAGACTTGCACACGATGTATATTTCAAACAATAGCGCTTATAAATACGTAAGGACAAGATATTTGTTATGTTTCTTTCTTAATAGTCAGCTGGAAAAAAGTGAACTTTACATAACCGTTAACGCGCTTAAACGAAAATACAATGTACCCCAAAATACTTGGCGTCACATCAGATTGACAATTCTTCTGTAGTCTACACAAGAGGGAGCGTAATGCATAAAATCGCATGAACAACTTAACAGAGCAGCGACTTTGGGAACATTAGCCCTTGCCTTGGTTGAATATGCTGGCCCTGTATAGGAGAATAGCATTCCCACCCGCAAAATCAATGTCGAAAATAAACAGTCTCGAGAATAATAATAGGAACCGTATCCACTAAAATGTTATCTGTTCTCATATATGATGAAAAGGAACTACTATTAAAGAACGGTCAAAATACAGGAAAAATGAAGCCCTACCAATGCACTCGGCTAAGGCGTCCTGTGTTATTTAAAATCAAGAAAACCCATATAGCAAAACCACAGCCAAACAAATTATTCCGAATTTTAATAGAATGCAAACTTCAAGAAAGTAATGGATAGAAGATAATCTAGATAAAAGAGGAATTAATATGTTAAATCGTTTTTGTACGAAACGAGGAAGATACGGGAAAATCATGAAGAAGAAGTGGAGTATAAAAGTAGAGCGCCTATGGCCGTAAGGATGAATTACATCCTTAAAGAATGTAAAATGCGAGCTTTGGAACGTGACTGAAAGATAATTACGGAACTGGCAGAACTTGCGAATGAATGCTGGTAACAAAACGCTTAATTATAAAACTATTACTACATGTATGTTGTGATTTATCTGTGAATATTTTTATCCATTAATGATTATATACTTCTGCTTTTATAATTCGCTTCGTAATTTTTTCATACTCGAAGATATACGATTAATAATAATAATAATTTCCATGATTTTTTGATTGATTAAAATGAAACATAAATTTACCTCTTAGTGCATCTAATAATAAGGAAAAATCTTCATCTTCCGTCCAGCTTGTACTGGAAATCAACAACGCTAATCGACGATCCGAATGAATTAATTTGGTGAATTTATCATCATAACTGCTCAGTTTATTTAATAAATCGATTCTTTTATCAGCTGATATATAACCGGTAAACTGTGGTCCAGGACGATCATATAAAGTAGTTGCCCTATTTAAAACGCTATGTATATTATAAAATTCTAAACCCAGCTAGATTTTTCTTGGTTCAAATTTTACTGCTTTAAATTAAAATAACTACTAAATTCAAAATTAATTCGATAATCACGCGAAAAAGAAATATGGAATTTACCTTATATTCCACTTCTTTGCCAAATCTTCTTTCATCGCATTCGATACACAAATATTATCGTGAGCCTGCTGACCGAAGTATAATTCCAGTAGACGTGAATATTTAACTATTTTATTATTTCGCCCGACAGATAACGCCAGAACTGTATACGCATAATTATGCCAATCAATAATAAACTTTTTTCTAAGTAGAAAACAATAAAGCCAGCAAATGAATAAAGTCGGAATTGCGGGTGGATTTTGGACTAGTAAGATTTGATAACTTCCGTTCCATATTAAAACCCAAAATAACGTCACGGCTTGCCAAATAGTTTTTAAAATAAGACTAAATAAACGAGGTACATCTGGAAATGAAATAAATAGGAATCAGTTCGTTTTCATTTATCTTATATTACATTTACTAATGCCGAAAACACACAAACTTACAATTTTTAAAATTAGGCGGTTGAGGCACATCGACTGCAGTTACACTCTGCAACAAATCACTCGATATGCGCGATTCACAATATCCAATAATATCTACATCATAGCCTTCTTTGTTTAAAGAATAACAATGGTACTGCATTCTAGGACTGTGACCAACATCGCCTAAAACAATTACACCCACTCTTTTTTTGCTCATTTTAAAAACTATAAACAATATTAATCACACAAGTTACAAAAATGTTACTACATGCGTTTGAAGCCGAATATTAAAATGATTAAAACTACTAAAAAAAATCTAACACGCAAAAGATACCCAACGTCTTCTGGTATTTCCAGAACTCGAATGCCGGATTTTATTTAACCGAAAACAGCTGATGTTTATTTACACGCGCATATAATTGCATAAAATTAATCGATTAAAAAATCGATAAATCGTAAATTTATGTTTTACTTTTAAAAATGTTGCTTTATTTACCCGAATTTTTAATGTAGAATTTACGCAGTCACTAAATTAAAATTACTTAATTTAACTTTCAACGGACTTTGATTTTGAAACTGTCTGCTTAAGAAAATTAAAAAGTTATGTTAAATTATAATTATTTTTCTATTTCATTAGTTATTTTAAAATTTGTTTAATGGTACTTTTACCGTTTACTATCGAACATACACTTATTTTCGACAGTAAAAACTTGTAAAAAATTCTGTTGAATGGACATACACATGCGAGCATTTCATGACGATAATTCACGCAAGTTATTTGCAAGTGGACAACGGCCTTAATTTTAATTAACTATGTACAATGACAAACATTTGTTTAAATGCAGGAAACATCATTCGATAAATACAAAAACCCAGTTAAATATGTGTTAATAAAATTGTTAATTTCAAAAAAATTGTACCTTTTTATCATTATTAAATAAAATAAATTTTTGAAATATACAGAAAAAAAAACATTATATGAAAAGAATAGTTAACTTTATTACTATGCGCAATTCCTGAATTTGCGAGGAAACATAATCGCACCGATTGTATGAAATACTAAAACGTCTGCACGGCGCTTCAAAGTCCAAAACTCATGCGAATAAATTCATGCAAACCAAAATGAATGGACGTTTGCTGCTTTCGTTACATCCTTAGCATAGATGGGGATGTTATTGATAAGCTCTTACCAGGTTGATGGTGATAAAAACAGAATATCTCTTCAACTATCTGGCGTCGTGCCAAGAATGTGTAGGACTGGATTAATATTGATGTTAAGAGGTACCGCTGAAATGTTAGTGGAATATGTGACGAAACCGGTAGATGAACATTGACCTCGGAAGCATTTAGTGGGAAGTATGCTCAAGTTGTTGCCCAAAACTATTAAAAATGTTACGTTTTTGTACACATTCGTACATGAACGAGTAATATGATTTCTGGGATTCACATGTCCCAGCAGTGAGATGGTATTTTAGAGGTATGCGCATCTGGGGCAATAGTTGTAGGCCTAGGGTCAAAAGCAGCTGTAGTACCAAAATAGTCCGTTTGTGGTATTTAAACTGGTGCAATCACATGAAATAGAACATAGACGTGTTACCAAATAGGCGCGTCTTTCAATGGTGTTCATTTTAATAGTGATATTTTCAATCGCTTGTCTTAAATCACGCTAGTTGGTTCAGATTCATATCCCCGAAACCTGAAAGTCGCCTCTGTTGGCTGACTGAAAAATATGGGAATTTTCACTGATTTCAAAAATGTTATCAGCATTTCTGCCGGTGTGTCAAGGTTTCCAATGCTCACAGTAATTAATGTTTACACGTGAATTGACAGTCACTTGATCCACAACCTCTCTGACACGTTTTCAGTGATTCTATTGCCCCTTAATCGCCTAATTCCTTGTAACAACCACAATGGCTCTTGATCACCAAGTATTAAATTTTGTCCATAGATTTAGTAAAAATCGAAACCATGCGGTCCTTTAACTTTTAATATTGCTGTTTGTTCATGATGTTAATGTTGGTTGAAATATTGGATGCATACATTAAAATGTTCAAATATAGTTTAGCTGTTATCAAGCATAGCCATACTGCGTGAAATTGGTGATTTTGTGCACTGTGAAATAATTCTTGACCAGCGGAAACCATCATTTACTGTCTCTAACAATGAATCTTGTTAGTTTGGTATTTTTGTGAAATTCATGAAAGTTGCTGGCTGGATTGGCTGATGTGTCTGATATGCTAATGTTCGAGTTGGAAATGCCGCTCGGCGGATTCCCTGTACAACCCAACATACCCGCAAACTGAAGTGTAATGGAAGAGGAGGAACTCAAAACACAGACCCCAACCAATAATTTGGGGACATGAAATTTTCTGTTTTTTTTTTTTTTTTCGTTAGAGATACAATCGCAGGGCAAGTAAACCGCAATGAATACGATTGTATTATCTTTCTACCTATTGTAGAAAATCGCGCGAGTTTATTTTAAAGTAATAAAATCCAGCAATTTTAGTTTTTTTCAGCACCTCAACACGTATGGCAAGGAGCACTAATACAAGGAAAAAGAAAGAAAACTTAGAAAATCACTTTTAGGCCACTAATTTGTAGATGAAAACGTTTGCCATCTATATAGTATGATGAAATAACAGATGAAAATATAAAAATATTGACCTGTTACTTGTTGTAAGAAAACATGTTTTTATATCGCTGCGACCGAACTGCTACTCATTAGGGAATGAATCATGCACAACCAACAGCAAAGGAATTAAAAATATTCTGCTACACAATAGCTTCGCGGTATGAAAAACGAAAACGGCTAATTGATGCAAACCGGCGCAGCCGCAAGCTTTTTGTAGTAGTTACTCCAGAAGCTTCTGGACTTTAATTATATCAAGCCAACTTTCTAAACAAATGCAGGACACTTCTAGTTTACATCTAATCTTGTTTCCTCTGCATCTATTACAGTAAACTTTTTTTTAAACAATATATTTCCAAAGGAACAAAACAAACAATAAACGATATACTTATCGCAGAAATATTTTCAGACAAAGCCTATCTTTAGCCGGAAAAAAAGTCACTAACATAAAACTGAGCATATGTTGCAAACAAAATTATAAAAAGTTTAAAATCACAAACATAGAACAGAAATATGTGCCACAAATAAAAAAATAAAAAAAAGTTTATACTACATATCTCTGTTCTATGTTTGTGATTTTAAACTTTTTATAATTTTGTTTGCGACAGATAGAAAAATGATATGAGTTATAGAAAAAATAAAATTTATAAGTTGTAAAGGCTTAATATTTTATTAAACAAGAATAAAATCTTAATTAAAACATAATTTTCGTGGGTTTCTGGCAAATTATTCATGATTACGCGCCTATGAATACTCATTATGGCCAGTTGATTAAAAAGGTTCAAAGCTCCAGGAGGGGGCAGCTGCCCCGCCTGACGACCCCCATGCACACCACTACATACTAAGATAGATACATTTGCCAAATTTAAACATTATTGACATTATTAAGATCATTAATAATTTTTCAAAAACAGGGAAGAAGTGTTATCATTTTAATCGAACTTTTTACACGTTTCTGAAGTCTGTTTTTTGCTGCACAATATAAATTCGAAAATACATATTTAAGTTTGATTCATGATATATTCCAGCGGAACCGTATCTGAAGGAGGTTTTCAGGGCACGAAATAATAACTGCTTGAATTAAATGAGCCGAAATTCAGAATAAATTTATTTATTTTCAATTTTTGACAAAAGAAAATAAAATTGAAATTTTTATGAATTCTATGGGAACGACTATTTTTTATTTGTTTTTATTTCAGTGTTCAAATATTTCATATACAATAATTGACTACACGATCGTCTCTTTCTTTGTTGAATCATTCCCTTTCCTCAATTAACCTTTCTATTTCTCCTATTAAATCTTGTTATGCTGTATTTACTCTGCGACCTTATAATCCTGATTCTGTCTATCTATTCTTTGCAAATACACTTCTTTCTCGTGTTAATTGCTTTTGTTATCTTGGTATCTCCCTTGACAATCGGTTATCTTTCTCCAAACACATCAAATATCTTTCCTCTTCAGCAACCAAAAGGCTAAACTTGCTGAAGGCCTTATCTCCAACCAAATGGGGTGGAAATCCTTATGTCCTTATTTCTCTATATAAATCAATCATCCGCTCAAAATTTGATTACTGTTTACGCCTCTAAGTCCCGACTCTCTAAATTGGATGTAATCCAAAACTTTTGCCTTCGTCTATGCCTTGGTGCTCTTAAATCCTCTCTAGTTCCAGCAGTCCTTGCCGAATCTAATACACCACCCCTTTCTATTCGTAGATCTTATTTGGGATATCATTTTCTCACTAAGCGTCACCCACTCACGTCCTCTACTCTTATTCATTCCTATCTTTCCATTTCTAGAAACTGGTGTTTCGTACCTAGAAAAATCCCTATTTTATCTCTAATTTCCCTTCGGTTCAGTTCCTTTTTTCCTTAAATAATTTCCTTTGGCAATCTCCCTTATTTCACTTTTAATTTCGCTGATCTCTACCATTCTCCAAATATGTTTACTGTACTTACGCTCTCTAAGTCTCTTCCGCAGGCCCTAATCAGACAGGAATTCCACAGTTTTATCAATTCTCATTTTCCTTCGCGTGCAACCGTGTTTACAGATGATTCGAAGAGGCCGAATGATGTCAGTGCCTCCTTTATCCTCTCAGATTTTGGCTTTTCAGAATCTTTTCGCTTGCTTCCTATCTGTTCCATATTCACAGCCGAATTGATGGCTATTCTACGCTCCATTATTTTCATTTCCTCCAATCACCTTTCCTCTAAATTCTTAATTATATCTGACTCCATGACTGCTCTTCAGGCCATTTGTTCTCCCATACCTGATCATTCCTGTGATTTTATCATACTCCGCATACGCTCACTTATCCACATTCTTTCTTCCCTTCATTCTATTCAAATTGATTTGCTGTGGGTTCCTAGTCATTCGGGCATCTTCGGTAACGAAGCGGCGGACTCCTTGGCTCGGGTTGCTGCCTCTTCACACTTCTTTTTTATGAAAATCCCATCATCTAATCTCCTTCCACTGTGCAAAGGTTTTCATCTTAGTTTTTGGTCGGATATATACGTTTCCTCTTTCTCTAGCAATTTTTCTTTTTATCGGTCTATTCAACCTAGTCTTCCTATCAATCCGTGGTTTTCGTTGTTTCCTTCACTACGTCGTTCTGTTGTCGCCTCTGTTATTCGCTTGCGCCTTAACCATTCGTTGTTGCTTTCCTCCCGTTTTCGTTTTTCGTTAGTTGCCTCTCCATATTGTCCTCTCCACTCAAACGAAGAACATGTTTGCGATGCGGACCATGTGTTCTTTGAGTTTTCATCTTATCTTTTCGATCTTCACAGATTGTTCGTATTATTTGTTCTTTTCTCCTAACAATATCTGACCGTATCAAGATATAATTGACTCCTTCCTATTCTAATATTTCTGGGTAAAGGTCCCCGGTTGACGAGCCCAAAAAAAAAAAAAGACTACACGGCTTTAGTGTATTATTTATAAATAAATATATTTCTTGATAATACACACACACCTATATATATATACTTTTTTTTCGTAACCCCTCCCGAAATTTTGGTCTAGATACGGCCCTGCATTCTAGCACCAGTTTGTATTAGGCATCCTTTACATTGTCTCCTTTTGTAAAAGTTAAGTATGCGTAAATACAAACAAAAAAATAAGAAATGATACGCAAAATTAAGCAATTAAATACATTATAAAAAAATAGAATAACTAAAATTAAGTGAGATAATAACCATGAGCCTCGGTAATTATTTCATAACTTTTTTTTGTTTCATTTTTAAATCGGATATCTATAATCATCAACTAGTTTTCTGCTGCTTCGTTTAATCCGTTGTTGAGTCTGGTTGTAGACTATACTGTTAGGATTTTGATCTGAAAACAATATCTGATTATAATTTATCAACTGATATTGTTCTGTTATTTCCATAATCAACTATATATTTCTCATATTTTGAATCTGATAACTAGTCTCATTCTAATTAACATTAATATAAATAATCAGTACTAATTTGAAATGGTGGGGAAAATTCTTCAGTTTTTTTTTCTTCATGTTTATTAAATCACTGTTGATCAATTGCTGTCCAGGAACAAATGTGAAGATGTAATTACTTCAAACCATCTAAGGGCGAGGCTGTACAGAAATTAGTACTGAGAAATTTGTGGATTATAAGAGCACCAAGTATGTAAAGAATTTAAAATGAACCAACGTCTATAAATAAATATCTTCAAAAAGAATATGGATCTTCCCTCCAGTTAACTTACAAATCCCTCGTGTCATTTCTTATATAGCTATGTTTTTAAACACATCATTTATTCCACCTGTCATATTCACGATCCTAACAGAAAAAAATGATTAAAGCAGTATAAATTTCTATCTACCTTATTGTTGGGTAATTTAATAGTTTGTTTATTAGAGAAAATAAATACATGTTTCTAAAGCCTTTCTGCTACTCGATATTATACTGAAACAATTTTTTTTTCAAACTAATGACTCCTCTCTGTAATATAAGGTATTATCCATAAAGTAATGCTCTTCAATTATCTAGAGAGATTTGAATTATAAAAAAGACAGTAACTTCATTTAAATCTGATTTTAAAATGATTATAACCAACTTTATGAATTCAATAATTAAATTTAAACGAAGTATGAAATGGAACTCTTAAACAATACAGTTTTATATAAACAAAAATATGAATAACAATCAAAAAACAATCTTGACTCACTAAGTGTCTACATATTCTACACCAAAATGTATAAATGGGCCCAATAAATATTCTCAGATAAAATTAAACACAGTTAAACGAGCTGAGACGCTCAACATTACTAAGATTAAATATTGATTCATTCAAGACATTTTAGTTAATGGTTTGGGCTCGAAACGTGTCTCTGCCAAGCTGGTGTCGAAAGACCTGAATTCATGCAAAAGAAGGATATCGTTATCCGTGATTTTTTCGCTGAGAACAGAACGAACACCATTTAACATCCGCAAAATTTTCCGGATTTGACTCCATGCGACTTCTTCTCATTCATGCAACTCAAAAAATTGGTCCGGGGAACGCATTTCAGCAGTCGAGAAGGGATAACAGAAAAATCGAAGACGACTCTGATGCCATACAGAAAACCGAGTATAATAAATGTTTTGAGAATTGGATCAACCGCTGCCATACATGCGTTGCAGTCAATCGAAAGTACTTTGAAAGGGAGAAAATTAATTTTGTGGAATAAACTTGTATTTTTAATTTTTTGAAAAAATTCCTGAAAATTTTTGATCAAGGTAGTATGTAATATTTTTATGTTCAAATGAAAATTAATGGGTGTTTTGAATAATCAGCGATGAAGTGTTATCAGTTGTCAATCATTTGTACGGGACCATCTATTACATTATTTGCTGTCTAAGCTGCGACAATATCTGCTTCTATCTTTTTATTGTCCAAAAAACATTGTATGTATTTTATTCGTTTATTCTTTCTGTCATCTTACAGTATTCCAAATGAACGTATAAAATAAAAGCAACCGCGTATAGTCTGGCTTGTAATTTTCAGTCACTGAGTTCGTTTTCTATAACACAAGGTTTTCTCTTTAAACTAATGAATTTATTTTTTAAATTTCTTTTACATTTGGGAAGTGAATCTCTCCAGTATATCAAATAATTTTTTATAATAAAATACATTCTTTCATAATTGTATATAATTTTACCTGACGGTGTATGTTTTAATTATCTGACTATAATACATTTGCACAGCCATTCTGTTTTCATTTTAATGATTTAATTGGTTTTGTTTTTTGTTTTGTATTAGTGAAATTTAACTTTTGTAATCTTCAGAAGAAGAAAAAAAACAATGGTTATGTTTTTATTTTAATGCCTTAATTGATATGCTATTTTTAAAAAGAACACAATTTCCAACACGTCTTGCATTTCCAATGACTTACAGGGTTAAATATTTGATAAAATTAGTTTATTGACTCAGAAAACAAAATATTTACGCATAGTTATTATATATGTAGCTTTATCGAGATGTACAAGTCAGTTTGATACTAAAAATAAATGTACACTATAAAATAGTGTAATGCATAATATTGTATTTAAAAAAGTTTTACAATAAACACTTTTTTATTTAAATTATTATAATCTAGGAGTTGGTACGCGAAGCGCGCAGAAGGCGAAGGCTCCTAATGTATTATATGAAAATAAATGTGATATTTTCACTTAACTGTCTCTCCCTCCCTCTCTCATTGATGGCCGATTGTGGATGTGCTACCGCTCCTCGGAATAATTAAAATTGTTAAATATACTATGTTTACATTTCTGTGTAGCATCTACTGAATTACTGTTGAGGAATAAGTGAAAAGAGATTAATGATATTCTTTTTTACTGAAGTATATGCTATTATTAAACGATTGAAGAAGTATATTTCTAAAATTACAAAACCGATAGATCTGAATAAGATTAAAATCAGAACAAATCTTATTCTAAATTTACTATTACACTTAATAGCGTAAAAACTTTCCTAATTGACTAAACATCAATTTTTATTTTTCAAATCATGGAATATTTAAGATTTATTTTTTATGGATTTAAAATATATACGAGTTTAGCGTTATTGGATTTATAACAGGCGAATGAGGATAAAATTTTACAAGTACAGCAGCAGATTTTTCCTTATTCAGCGAACTTCAATTTTAATTATAACAAAATTATGTGAACTACATTAGTACATTTAGTTAATTTAGTTAATAATCTAATAAACATTAGTATTATCCAAAATATTATAAAAGCTATATAATTTTATAATGAAATTTAATGAAGTAATTTTGACATTATTTATCCGCTATATTTGATATTACTTTTTTTTTTTTTTTTTTTTTTGGCCCGGCAAGAAACCATTTGGCCACCAACACCTCTACAAATAACCTAGACTAACAGAATAGTGTGTGGCAATATTAACACTAATAATTAGACATCCACAATACAATTCAAACACACATGGACGCCATGATATAACATAGCTCACAAGTGTCAAGAAGGATATGGAATTAACATTGAAAATTACACTCTCATAATACAACTTGACCATCCATGGCCGCCATGATATAACATAGCCCACGAGTGTCAAGAAGGATATGGAATTAACATTGAAAATTACACTCTCATAATACAACTTGACCACACATGGCCGCAATGATTTACATAGCCCACGAGTGTCAAGAAGGATAAGGAATTAACATTGATATTTACACTCTCACAATACAACTTGACCACACATGGCCGTAATGATTTACATAGCCCACGAGTGTCAAGAAGGATAAGGAATTAACATTGATATTTACACTCTCACAATACAACTTGAACACACATGGCCGCAATGATTGACATAGCCCACGAGTGTCAAGAAGGAAAGAATATAAAATTGACACTGATCACATCACACTCCAAGTGCAATAGGCACTGGGATGCGACTGGACAGCAGCAGGTCAAGGATCAAGGATATAGGTTTAGAACCGAGTAATTAACAAGTTGAAGACATCGGAAGATGACATTTACTAGCCACATCAGAACTCCTTGATGGTTAACTGAAGCCGGGCCACAAAATCAAAAACAAAAACAAAAACAAAAAAAAAAAAGTAGAAAAGCAAAAAACAAACAAACAAAAAAAAAAAAATTTAAATAATGATTTTACTTCTTTTAATAAACTTGAATATTATTGACAACACACGATTACCTGAAGCGAGTAAGGGGAAAATACAATAAGGTGGAAATGAACCGCAGGCCTTTAAATCCTCCAAAAGGAAGACTCGGTCTCTGGCTAGCGCCTCGCAATTAAACAATAGGTGATTAATTTCCTCACGATAACCTGTACTAAAATGCTCATTACAATTGGAGTGTAGAGGGGTTTCAACCCCAAAATTTAGTCGCACCCTGTTATGCCCTGTACGAAGTCTGCAGATAGTAGTCACAAACTTTCGCACTAAACTATCCGGAACATTAGAAATATTGAAATACCAGGGTCTAGCTGGAAGAGTCGATTGGACCAATTCGTAAGACCTGCCTGTACTAGGCGCACTCTTGATAATATTTTCCCATTCGGTTAAGTTATCTCTTTTAACCTTCTCTAAAAGATCCGTTGACGGGATGTAGGGGTATATTATCCCATCCCAGGCAGCGTCTTTAGCTGCCTGATCCACCACTTCGTTCAATATGATCCCACAGTGACTAGGGATCCAACAAAACTTTACTGTACCCCCATTGTCCCGAATGTTAGCGAGTTTTAATTTGATTTCGAATATCAACGGGTGGTTCTGATGCTTAAAGTGACTGTTCCTAAGGGCCAAAAGGCTGCTTAGACTGTCTGAACATATTACCGATTTTCCTCTATCGTCTGCAGCGTTTAGAATAAAATCGCAGGCCTTGTCAATGGCGAGCAGCTCAGCAGTAAAAACAGAAGCCTCAGGTGGAAGCTTAAACTTAAATACTAATTTCTCTTCCGTTATGAATACCGCGCCCGTCGCCTTCCTAGACCCTGAGAATTTGGCGCCATCCGTAAATATTCTTAGGAAAGAAGGGTATTCGGATTCCATTAATTGCAAAAAGCAAGAATTAAATACATGGAGGGGAAGGAATTCTTTCTTTAAGTTGTTTAGGAGGTCTAAATTTACGTCTATTTTAACTGCATTGATAATAAACGGGATAAAATATCTAGATGGCAAAACGGGAATAAGGGCGGGGCAATATGAGCTGTACCTATAGACATTTTTAATTAAAAGCGGTTTCTTACGCTGTACAAATCTCCATTCGTTTGAAATTTTAATGAATTTTTTAAAAATTAATGGCTGGAGGAAGTTGCAATATTTAATTAAAAACCGATCTGCCAAAAGAGATCTTCTTACCTGTAGGGGAGGAATTTTGGATTCCATCTGAAGACTTATAGTAGGAGCCGATCTAACATTCCCTGTTATAAGCCTCAATCCCAGATTCTGCAGAACATCTAACTTACCCAGAAGCGACTTTGAAGCCGATCCATAAAAAATCGCACCGTAATCGAGTTTAGACCTAACAATAGCTTTATACAGAAGACCTAAGGTTACTGGGTCGCCTCCCCAGGAAGTGTTGCTAATCGCCTTCAGTGGATTAAAAGTCCTGGGTAACTGTTGGAGCAACGTCTGTATATGGAATGCCCAAGTTAATCTGGAGTCTAGATACATGCCCAGATATCTCACCTGTTTAGAGAACGTAATGTTTTGATTATGCATTTTAATTATTATATCCGGTTGAGAGTAAGGCCTAAGAGTAAATAATGTAATACAAGATTTGGATGGAGACAAATCCAAACTAATCTTTTGAAAAGCATCATGAGAAACGTTTACTGAAAATTGATTATTCTGTATACAATAAGAAAGATTTTTATCTCTACTATATACAACAACATCGTCTGCATATGATAAAATATTTGATGCAGAGGGTAGCTGAGTACATAGGATTGATCTGATATAAATGTTGAACAATAAAGGACTCAACACCGATCCTTGAGCAAGTCCCCGATAAACTGTACGGAGCTCTGTTCGTTTAGAAACTGGGTTTAGGAAATAGAGCAATCTTTTCGAAAATAATTTACACAGAGTTATTACCATGAGATTTGGTATTCCTAAGTCGGTTAATTGCTTAAACAGGATGTGAATGGAAACATTGTCAAAAGCTCCCTTAACATCCAAAAATGTGGCCAGAAGAAACTCCCTATTAATGAACGACTGGTAAATGTCATTTAAAAAACTAGCAATACAATCCAAAGTCCCTAAACCTGGACGAAACCCAAACATATTGTGCGGAAAGACGTTGTTACTTTCAAGCCACCATATTAAACGATTCTTTATAACCAGTTCAAATGCTTTTCGTAGGCAGGAAGCCAAGGAAATTGGCCGGTAAGAAGATGCTTGAGCAGGAGATTTCCCAAGTTTCAGGATAGGACATACAAGAAACCGCCCCCAATCATCCGGAACCAAACCCCGTTGCAGCAGATCATTAAAGATGCCGACAAGAATAATTTTGGCGTTTTCAGACATGTTCTTTAGGACCGAATATGTTACGCCATTTATGCCAGGTGCTGAATCTTTCTTCTTATTTAATGGGACAAATAGTCCGGTATAGGAGATAGGTTGTAGCAAAAAATGATTCGCCGCCGTATGAGTTTGTGGCGTCTGATTGATTTCATTTAACTCATCCGCCGTAGGCACGTACGGAGGGGACACCAAGCTAACAAACTCCTGAAACCAGTCCGCATTACCTATGACATTACTCGGTGTTCTATTGTCCTTGAAGCGTTTGGCCAAAAACCAAACCTCCTTTAAAGGTGTGTTCCTATTAAATTTGCTACATAAATTCTTCCAGGAAGTTTTTTTGCTTAATTTTAAAAGTTTACGTGTTTCAGCAGCAACTTTTTTATATTCCATGTATGATTGCATGGAGCCTTCTAATCGAAATTTCCTCAAAGACTCATTACGGCTTCTGATTTTTAATTCACACTCACTATTCCACCAGGGCTTAGATTGTTTTTTCCCCTTATATAGGGTCGCTCGCGGGGTTGATTCTTGTAAAGACGTTAAAACGGCCTGCTGAAATAGATTATATTTATCCATAGGCTCGACCATGGTATTGACTTCACGAATGCCTAAGTCCAGTGCATTTTGAAATCTACTCCAATCGGTCTTTGCAAGTTTCCATCGTGAAATATTATCATCTAAGTAAGATGGGTCAGCAGCGGTGGAGTTGGAAGACTCTGAACCGATGTCAATAACGATAGGGAAATGATCGCTACCCAATGAAATGGGGAGCACTCTCCAAGAGCAGTCCAGGAAAATATCATTTGAAACTAACGTTAAATCCACTGGATTGTTTGAAAATTGCGGATTCCCGAATTTTGTAGCCGAACCATCGTTAAGGAGACAAAGTGATGAATTAGAGATAATATTCATCACTGCCCAACCTTTTCTGTCATTCCGACTACATCTCCAACATCTATTTAAAGCATTAAAATCCCCACCCAGAACGATGCGTGTTTCGCCCAAATTATCTAAGGCTCCGAGGATGGTTTCCGGGTCAAATAAATGGTTTGGAGGGGAATAATAAGAAATAAAAATTACAGAGCAGCTCCCATAAGTAACGAAAACTGAAACTGCATTGGATTTCGTATTGTTGTTGGAATCAGTTAGGTTTAGATTAATTGGATGGTGAGTAAACGTCCTCTTGACGAGAACAGCTACCCCACCGTACCCATCCTCTCTATCATCTCGGTAGCAACTGTAATTATTAATATGAAAGTATTTATCGTTAGTAAGCCACGTTTCTGATATTAAGATGATATCCACATCGTGATTAAACAGAAATACCTCCAAGTCACACTTATTAGCGAGAATACTCCAGGCATTCCACTGCAATACTCGAAGCATTTTGGGGAGAACAACTAAGTGGCTAAAGTAATGCTGAAACAACTAAATAAAAATAGCTGGAGTAAATTAAACATAAAATTATGCTAATTCCTGAAAAATAAAATAAAAAAAAAAAACAAAAAAAAAAAACAATAATAATAAATAAATAAATAAAAAAAAAAAAAATTAATTAATTAAAAAAAAAAAAACCTTTATTATTTGTATTATTAATAAATTATTTTCTATTAATTATAATGATTTTATATTCTTTAACGGTAGTAATTTTTTGCCTTTTATATTTGTGCTTTTCTTGCTAATTGTATTATTTTTATTACTAATGTTACATATGCTTCCATTACTATTATGATTATTATTTTTAGATTTATTACCGATAGTATCCTTCTTTGTACCAGAAGCCATCGGTTTAGTGCTATCTGAACTAGTTGTAACAGAAGATTCGGAGTTATTCCATCTTCTGTTCATTGAAAGCCTATTTTTTAGAATTAATTTTCTATCATTAAACTTTTTTTCCTCGTCAGAGGACATAAAGGGCACTGTTCTTTTTAATGCGCGCGGCAATAGCTGATTTGGGTCGTAGAGACCTGTCTTTCTAGACATGGGTCTAGGTTTATATGCGGGTATATTAACATTGTCTTCTTCATGCTTCTTCGGAGTAATTTCCGGAAACTCGTCGTAATGTGTGAGCAGAGAAAATCGGTTATTAGTACGGTTCGAATATAAACTTGACTGCTTGTACGTTTGCGAAACTTCCAACGAGGCTTCCTGGAAATTCAGATTATGAGTTGCCATTATCTCGTTAATGGCAATCTGCCGCTTTTTCTCTGGACAAGAGGGATCAGTTGACTTATGAGATTCCTTGCAATAGACACAAGCTTGGACTGAACTGGCAAATTGATCTTCGACGTGGTCGGAACTTCCACATTTCAGGCATCTGGCACGTCCCTTACATTGACTGGAGATGTGCCCATACCTTAAGCAACGGAAACATTGACGGGTTCGCCTAATAAAGGGTTCACAGCTGAAACGTACGTTTCACAAAAATACATAGGCTGGCAGGGTTTGGCCTTCAAATACAATAAGCACAGAAGTGCTTGGAACGAATTTAACTTCCTTATCCACGATGGCTCTCCTCTTTAATCTTTGAATACGATTAATCAAGAAGGACTCACAATCGATCATATCAAAAATTTCTTCCTCTGTGTACTCGATATCGACGTTTTTAATGACAGCAGATCGAGAAACTAAGTAGGATGGGATATAAGTGTTATAGCCAATCGACGTGAAACAAGGATGATCAACAAGTTCATTAGCGGAACTTGGAGAGGTGTATTGAACAATCACCCGATTCCGACTTACCTTTTTAATTTCAAATAAATTTTTTGATAGAGAATTTCTTCTTAATATTTCTGCGACTTTCAGGACACTAATTGATTTTCTATCTAATTGGTCAGAAGGAATTCGTTCAACAAAAACCTTATATATACCCGAATCGTTCGGACAATAAGATTCAGAATATCGATTTTTATTAATGATACTACTACTACTACTAGAATTGTATTTGATATAATTATCGTCATTATTACCTTCGCTATTCTTATCATCGTTATTATTATTATTGTTCTTATTATGATTGCTGCCGATGCCGGTGCTTTGATCTAATGATGTTGTCAGAGGACAAAGCTGATTTCGTCATTTCGGTACCTGACATATTATCAGTAACCGCCGACGAATTATCGATGCACATCTGAACATTGTTGACCGTAGCCGACCATCATTATCTAACATACCCCGTACAAATTATATATTTCGCGCGATAAGGATATATACAGCGCTAGAGATATAGATAAACGGTGTATACCAAGCACCGAAAGTGTGTTGCTGTGTGTGTGACTGAAGTGTAAATGAAAGGAGATAGATGCGATAACTTCTTATCAAAGATAAACGCACGAAAAGACGTTAACGCACTAAATATTAAGTTAAAACTGGATATTACTTTAATAACAAATGTTATATATTGTAAGACAAGTATTTCACTTTCTGAAATTCATGACTTACTATTCAAAAACAAATAGAGAACCTTCATAATAATAAAATATAATAAAATATTTATTTCCCTAAACACACTTATTAGAGATCCAAATTATAGTCGCTTGGTTGTAGACTGAAAGCAAAAAATAATAACACTCGCACACTGTTAATCAAGTATGAACATTAAAAAACTGTAATATAAAATTATTAAAAAGTAAATAATTTGAAAATAGTTTGTACGTTGCAAGACAAAAATAAAATACAATGGACAATGTGATTTTTCATTTATTTATTTATTTAAAATGATGCACACAAAACAAATTAATAAATAATTTATAAATTAACAATATACGTGTGTATTATATATATATATATATATATACATAAACTGGACGGAATTAGTTTCACTATGGTAAAAATAATACATATAAAAATATAAAATACAAATATATAAAAACGGACGGATTCATTATCCAAATGGTAAAATTTAACTTAAAAATTAAATATATAATTGCTTTATAAAAAAAACATAATACTTCATTAAGCAGAAACAATACTATGAAAGGCAAATCACTATTTATATAATTTAAAAACAATTCTAAACATAAATAAAAAACTGAGTATCACTGTTTAATTTATAAATTTCATCCATCAATATGGTCTGTAGAAATTGATGTAAAAGCCAAGCATTCAGTAAGCTATTGTTTTATTCTTAAAATTTACATAACATCTTACATTAACAACTCTCATAGTAATCTTTTATTTACAACCTTACGCATGGGCATTTAAACTAATATAATTTTAAAAAAGCTATCACATAAAACAGTCAAAAATATGAACACATCAAATATAATTACCTAATACTGTTTAAGTAAATTTTGAGTGAGATTCAACTTAACTTAATTTGCTAGAGATCTTACAATTTAGTTATGTTTAATTGAACAACAAATGTAAAAATTCCATTTCATTTTAAATAAAAACCTTTGCAGTGTTCAAAAAGGAGGCAAATAATTAATAACCCAGTCAAAATGAATTATTTAGGAATCATTAGAATTGTGATCAGGACATGTATATTTTTAATTAAAACAGCCAAACTAGAATAACGTATTTAATAACAAAACATTCAAATTTTTGAAAAATAATTTATACAAAATTAATTATATAAAAAATGATCTATCATTATAACTGTTTTAAAGAATTTAAATATTGGACTAATTAAACATAGAACAACGTCTCTCGGTTACTTGTCAAAAGAGAATTTTGAAATACTATGGTCATATCATGAGAAGAGAAAGAGATAGCCGTGAAAAATGCATTATAGTGGATCCAGTAGAAAGAAAAAGGCCTTGTGGAAAACCACCTCGACGATGGATAGACACAACGCGAACCATGGCAATGAGAAGCAGCCAAAACAGAAATCGCTAGAAACAACCAATACTTGGTAGATTAAAACAGAGGTCACGATGAGCAGTTATTTGCGCAAACGACTATAAAGAAACACTTTTTAATTTTTTTTTTTTTTTGGTTCGATTTACTTTATGTTTTATTGCTGGTATTTTCACGTTTTTCTTTTTCTTTCGCTTTGACTATCTATGAAAATAAAAAATTATCCATATATTTTATAATCTATATATAAATAAAAACCTATATTACTTTCTGAAGTACTTTGATTTATGAAATATAAAATATATATTTCATTAACAGTAATAACAATAATAACAGTATATATGGAAATTCTAGTATACGTTAAAATACTGTAATTTATATACAAAGGCCGCTTTTAGAAATAATTATTTAAAGCAAGTAATACAATTTTTTCGAGACTGCACGGATAATGTAGTATCCTCTGTAAACAAAGGATACAAATTCATAACGCAAATATTTCCAAATAAAGACATTGGGTCATGCGACATATAAGAAAACAATATTTCAAACTAATATCGTATTACTAAACACGAGTACGATAACATTAATTATTACTATAAACTGATTTTATTACATAAGCAAAGGCAACTTACTATTTTACATTCGGCGTTTTTAAATTTATATTTTGAATAATGAGTATTTAATAAAGCTTATATTTATCTATCTACACGTTATAAACGTTGGAAGTTGCGCTACTATAAATAAATATATGGCCTATTATAATTTTTTAATTATAAATATTTTACTGCTATTTATACTTTTGTGCAGCAAATTATTTTTTATTTAAAAAAATATATATATATATCAAATACTATACATACAATATGTGATGTTGCCTATTTCTTATAAATTATTATTTTGTACTTGCATTTTCTGATATAATAAATATATTACTTTATATTCTACATAATAATCATACATTTTTTTAATATTCAATGTTATTAAGGAAAGTGTGAAAGAATAATTGCTAATTAAATAAGTATAACTTAACTATAACTATAAATAAAAGTCCAAATGTTATGTTGTAAACACTGTACCTCGCTATACTTCCAGTTGTCTAAAAAAAAGTAAATACCAGAATGTATTTAGTTATTAAAATATTCGTATCAACAAAAAAAAAATAAAACTCTAAAAAGTAACTTCAGTTTTGAAAGAGATAAAATCGTTTTAATTAAAATTAAATTATTTTTAGAACTTATAATTTTTTTCCATAAAAAATTGAAAATACTGAAGTAGAAAAGAAACAGGACTATTAGCTTAATAGCGCCGAAATATAAATGCTGATAGTAATAAAAAAGAGACTGTTAGAAAGAATGACAAAAATATTGGAAAAAAATGGCAGAATTCCGACGCGCGACAGAAGAATAAAGATACAGATAGGTAAGTGAGAACAACATGCAGAAAAGGGAAAATAATTAAACGCGATAAAAAAAAAATGGAGCAGAATGGAAAAAAACTTATTCTAAAGTACAGATAAAAAAAATAATTGATCAGTTACATAGAAAGACGGAAGTTGCAATTAGGAGAGGAGTGTAACATACTATTTAACATTAATCTTTTTCAATTACAACAAGAAAAGAGAATAAATGAGTTCAAATGTACAAGATATGGGAAGATAAATAGCTGACATAGGATGCAAAGTATGTTAAACGGTTCGAAAGAGTAATTATGAATTAAGAGAAATGCCAAGAAAAACAAGAGGTGAAACAAAAGATAAAAGAAGAACAAAAGAAAAATTAAAATTTTTAATACAAGTCGGATTTCTTCATTAAAAGTAAGGAAAAACATTTAACTATAGTACTTATCTTATTCAGTTATATATATATATATGTTTTTTTTTTTTTATAAATAAGTTGTGGATCTCACTGGGCAAGTATGCTCGTTGCGTGAATGCACAACACTCTTATTATCGTTTATTCTAGTAAACAAATTTACAAGTAATCATTCTTACTACCTAAAACGAACATGTTAATCTAAAAAATATATCAATCACGCAAGTATATGTATAAATAATACAATAATACACCCATACATAAGGTCTGCTTATATATTAAACGTCGCATAAATTAACGTACGGGAAAGAGAAAGGACGGAAACAGGGAAACAAATGGTCTAAAAGAGCCCTAACAAATGCAAAACGAGACGCAGCAAAATTCCTTAATCTTTGCACCATTCTTTTAACCACCTCCTTACTCCCCTCTTCCGTACAGTAATTTTTTTTTTTTTCGTTTATTATGTGGCTGGGAATAGTACCCATTAATTTGATTAGAACCGAATCATCCGTATTGTCAATTCGTAGATTTACCCCTCTAGGATGAATGTAATAGGTATTATTTTGATTCCTTGTTAGTCGAATTTTTGGTCTGGAAGGTAACTTTACATTATTGGGTTTAAATTCAAGTAGTTTGTAATAATTAATAATAGTGCATCTTGGGAGACATTTCATTATTTTCCTTCCACCAGGTTGATGTAGTGTTACTCCGCTTCCAATAAGGTAGTATAAGTTTCAAACACCTTTTCTGAATTTTACCTATTTTATTGATTTCCGTTTTTTTTAGCCTCACCCCATATTTGGATCCCATACAAAATTCTAGACATTATTTAAAGTATATCCTTAATGTTCCATATGAAAGAACCGACTTCAAATTATATATATATAACGCTGGAATTGACTGTCTTATTTTCGAATTTAAGTTTTGTATATGATTTTTCCAGTTCAATAATTTATCGATATGTATATTCCTCGATATTTAAAATCTATTACATTCACTAGAGGTGGACATGAACATGGGTGAGTGATTTTATTTCTGTAGCGTTCATGTAAGTATTCATTATTATGTATGCTGATTCGCAGGTGATGACACTATATAAAAAACCGGAAGCTTCAAAACCAAGCTTATATTGCATGTTTAAATGGCGAAATTCTTAAATTCGCTTTGCTAACAAGTCATAAAGTTAAGTCACAAGTCAAATTTGTAATAGAAGTCAACTAAAATTATAATTATCGACAATTTGGTTAATTTTGCTTCATGCTTTTACATTATTTGATAAAATTGATACAAAAATCCTATAGAACATGAAAATACCATTAGGTTTGAAACCGGCGAAACATCTTGAAAGATTAGAAAAATTACTATCTTTATTATATAAAATATGTTTATTACTGAACGTCTTTATTTACCGTAATGTAGTAATTACAGCGATCTCCTGAACAACATTCAGCACACTGCCAGTCATTATACCAAATATACGTACATAATGGCATTGTCCTTTTGATAATTCTTGTACAGTTTTCTCTTGTACTACACCGTTTGGAAATATAATATTGTTTGGCGCTACCACGAGACCAATACGGAGGTGCTGAAAAACCGCAGACGAATTAAAATAAATGTTCTTTAAAAATTTTTAAATTAATTAAAAATCTGATAATCCCTAAAAGTAATATGGTGGAGTATAGTATATTTTCGAACATATTATATGTTAAACTTTATTTTACATTTTTTAATTAAAACAGATCAAAATTCACGCCGAGAATAGACCCGTAGATCACAGTCTATCAAATTTCAACATAAGAATTAAATAAAACGGATTCTGCTCGTTCTATAGAATATTATCCATTGTATTCCGATATTATTTTATTCCAAATTATTAGTAGTTAAATATACCTTTTCATTAATTAAAAGCTTTGCACATTTTCTGAATTACACTGTAATAAATATGATTTCTTATTTTTCATTTTACGAATTCATTTGACCCAAAAATTAACGTAATGATAATTTTAATAATTAGCTACGTTGATTAAATGAAATATCGAATAAATTCCACTTGCTATACGAATTTGCCTGATGAATCAAGTAATGACAAAAATAGTATTAAGTGAACTACATCGAAAGAAGCTTAATATATCAAATTTAACTCAGTAGTCTAAATATTTATTAAAGGAAATAATTTAAATTTGTTTTTCAAAATAAAAGAGGACACAACACATACATAAAAATTCTACATTTCTTTGTGTATTCTATGCAGTCTGTCTGTATTACAATTGCTTTCTCCATTTTCCTCTACAACTAAAGTATATAAATCTTTTCTTTTCGTTCTTTTTGATTTAGTTTTGGTAGAGAAAAAACGTTTGCACCAAATTTAACTAACATCAAATCCAAAATATCGTATTTATCAGGGCCACATTTCAAAACCCGTAAAAGTTGTAATTGGTTTACACGAAAAGGATTTAAGTGATAAATATTGATATAAGATGAAAATTAAAATTGTGTTATTTTGAATTAATTTGTAAACTTCAAATATGGAAATCTTACTTCTTTATTTGAATTAAATAAAATAGGCTTTTTTCAATACGGGAAATTAATTATTGAACATTTACGAATTATATATGACACGAGTAACAACTAATTAAGTAAATAAAATCAATAGAATGAATTTAATTGCATTAACTTTTATATATTTCATGAATTATTAAAAATCTTACATCCCCATTTAACCTCCGTCAAACACATTTCTTCTTCTTGTTCGCAAGTTTGTACTGTACTTATACATTTATCTTTGTTTTTTTCTTGACTGGTGCACACGTAGCATTCCAGAGCGTTTGTTTCTTTCTTATCTGAAAAATAAAATCTTATTTTTTATGTTATGTTAAACTTTTTTTAATTAGAAAAACATAAAGTCAACTTAAAAGAAATGTATATTCTTTTATACTTCATAATATACGTACACATAGCACAAACTTAATTGTAGTTTAAGGTGGCATGATTTTTTTATGCATAGAACCTGAATTATAATAAAAAGAAAAACAAATAAAATATTAATATTATATTGTTTAGATTTAAAATTTCTTGACTGTGGCGAATTGAAGTTAGCTTACTTTGCAATTTACCGCTTTTTTCTAGGCCATGTGCGAAACACTGCGACTTTTACTATATTTAATCATAATATGTTAAAGATGTGATTTAAATTTCAAATTATTAAAGCAGTCCCCAACATGAATAAGCTCAAAATTATCGCACTGCTGGTAACACATCATTCAACATGAAATTTGACACACACACAAAGAAAAGAGTTATAACATGCACTCAAAATTTTTGAATAATGCGTTATAGCAACAGATTTCGGAATATTTCTGTAAATGTATTATGCACCATTTGTAACCACCAAGCTGTAGTATATTCTAAAAATAAATTGTTTACGCGCATTTCAGTGATTTAAGAACACCACCAGACGTTGTATTAACTTAAATGGAAATTATTTCGGATAAAAAATTTGTTAAATTAATTTTAATTTTGTTAGAGGACTGTCCGAGCAGGCGTGGTTTGAACTACAGGTTCTAACAGGAAATTTCTTGCTGAATAAAAAATTCTTATAAATATAGTCCCGAAAACAATTTGGTACACAGCTAGAGCCAAAAAAAGAAACAAAAAACAAGAGAAAAAACTTTAAGAATAATGCACCAATGACAAATCGCATCGAGGAAATTTTAAATTAACATTACAGTGTATTAAATAACACGTCAGTGCTTAATGGAAATCGAAATGATAATATAAATATCGGTGAGAAAAAGAACAATAAGAGGAGAGTTAACAATTAATCCATTCGTGTAATCGTAAAGGTTTAACACATGTTTGCACTTAAAATACTTAAAATAACAACACAATTGATAAAAGTAAATTTTTTTTTTTTCAATACAATATGTCACGGTAAAAAATAAAAGCGAACTAACCTACCCAACATAAAAAATAAAAAAGATATAAAACATTTACATAAAAAAATTGTTTGAACTTTTTTCCACTTCGTAGAAGCAAAGAGCAGTCTCCTTATATTTAACGATGCAAATGCCTAAAAAATGTATTGGTTTGTTGCAGATCAAGTCTATTGGTTCACAAATTACATCAGCCTTCATTCTTCTCTCAAAATGAAAATCAAGCGATGTTAAGTTTAGGCTTTTTGCCCAATTAAATTGATTATATTTATAATGAAATATTCTCAAAAAAATAAATATCATTAGCTAACTCCCAAAACGCTCTTTTTATTAATTTTGTTTCCCTTTTTCTTTAATTGATACCTCCATCATCATCCCAGTTGATATTAATGTTCATTTAAAATTTTCCCAATACTGTTTGTCGTTCATATATTATTCCCAGAAAATGTAACAAAACACTCATTTTTTGTTTTCTTTTTTTAAATTTTCTGTACCGAAACATTTATAGATTTATATGTATAAAAGAAAAAAAATTCATTTAACATGAAATTATCTATTAGAATTACCAGTTTGAGCCTATTCTGTACGGATATGCTAAATAATACCCACATTTAAATTTGATTTAGCCGCTGTTTTTTAAATTGATATTAGGATTTCTGTTTAAGCTTTGTAAACAAAATGACAAGATACAAAAAAATCTACCGATAGGATTAATAGAGTATTATAAAAAATAATCAGTAACTGGCAGAATAGTGAAAAAGAAAAATTATGAAAATTGCATATAACGACTGTGAACAGATTCGATGTTTATGTGACTTAAGTTAGGAAACCAGAAGAGATGTTAAATCAAAATTATAAATATAACAACAGCAACAAAGACGTTCGTTAATAATTTCATAAATACATTAAGCGGGATTATATTTCAACAACACAAAATTTAGAGTAACAAACAACATAATGTGTAGAAGTACATTCTGCATTAAGAAATTAATGAGAATATTTCACTCTATAGTGCAAAACGCACTAAAAAAAGGTAGCCAACTCCTTTACACAAGTATCACAATACATAACGTTTTATAAAAAAAATTAAACTCTTCAAAAAAGAATTTGCATTCCACACATTGTTCGATGGATTATTATATTTAGTTATTCGGCTGCTAGGAAAATGTAAATAAGAGTGTGATAAATTTTACGTCCCGATCGATAAAATCAAAACGGTTTGTATTGCCATTCAGGGGTAAATAGCATACATCAAAAAAATTCGCAACGGGCAACATACTTAGTACGCTATGAGACTTGATATAAACTCCATAGTCATTTTTTTTATTATTAATAATACCAATTAAAAAGAAACATTTATTTTAACGTGTATTTCATTACGAATGTAATACACTTTCATAATTTTCAATATATAATTCAAATCTCATTAGATTAATTTCATTTATTCATTTACATATTTTTTAAAGTAAAAGGCGTTAATATGGTTTAGAATTAGAATAATTGACCCTTGTAAGCGTTGAAATATCTAAGTACATAGCAAAAAAAAAAAAAGTGTACAATGTACGATACAACACATATTATATACATTGCATTTTATTAAAAACTACTGAACTAATATTCAAAATGAACTGAAAGTAAAATCAGTGTCCGATACAACAAACTGTGTTACAGGACATCAAAATTTATGTAGTAAACATGAGGTATATCATCCGGAAATAATAACAATAATTATATCACTGAATATTTTAATAAAATCAAAAAAAATAATCACATTAAACACCGGAATAGAAAAATTTTAAATTACATTATAAAATGTATATCGTATACGTGTGTACAATTTAATAATGGAAAATTACAAACCGATATGTAAAAAGCATAACCACATTAATGTGTATATCAAAAATTTTAAATACATATTGTAAACTTAAAATCAGAACAGCTAATTATAAACTTTTAATTACATATTTGCAAGCCCATTTACTAACATAAATTGCAGTTAACGCCCGTAAAATCTAATATACGAAAATAACGTTTATGAATTCATATAAATATGATTCACATTCATCGATTCTTTATGAGTCAGAATTCATTGCTTCCCTGTGCAGTCCAGCCGTTATATAATTTTCAAATATATGCACTACAGTTAAAAGCATTATAAAAAATTAATCAATTAAAAGCAATTAAATGAATCAGTTTAGTCAACAGTAAATTATAAATAATTTAAGTAATAAATAATACAGGATACCTGAAAAAGCAGATGAAAAAAAGTTTATTTTTATATCGAAATCGAAACTGTATGCAATCGATGATTAAAACTTTTTCTAAACCCAGTGTTTATACATTATTATTTTTATATTTGTATAGTAAACAAAAAGGATTTTTTTATAGTTAATGTTTTTAAGTTTGAAAGGATGTAGTGTATTTAAAATGTAAACATGTATTTTCTATAAACAGATATTCGCATTAAAGATAATGAGTGATAAGAAATCATCAGTATGCGCTGATTGTGGAGCAGTCGGTAAGTATTCCTTATATTTATTTTATATACTATTTATGTCATATATTTCTATAAAATTAATCTCGTATTAAAATTTCTAACTTTTATCTAGATGCCTCTTGGGGTGTTATAAACCGAGGTGTTATTATTTGCGATGAATGTTGCATTATTCATAGAACAATGGGTAGACATTACTCACAGGTCAAGTCATTATTAAAGTCCGTATGGCGTCAGTCACAGCTAAATGTAAGTCATATAAAAGCTTTTAATGTTTAATAAACTTATAATAATTCTATGGAATATTTACGAAAATTCTTACAATTTTTACTTAATGTAAATATAATTTTTTGGTTTCGTGGAGATAATTTTCATCAACCGCTCAGTTGGTATAAAAATATTATGGAAGTTACGTACTGTGACAGAAAAAAAAGTTACTAAATAACACTAATAAGTCATCTTAAGTCCAAAAAAAATGAAATTTTAAAAAGTTTATAAGTAATAATGTTCCAGTGTAACATTATGTATTAGTATCAGCTGAATTAAATAATTAGCGAAAGCGATTTAAAACAAATTGATGTATCAAACTCATGTAATAAATTCTGAATTAAAACAGTTGTGTTACATTTGTTTGCGATATATCACAGTGATTTTTTCTATTATCGATTAGGAAACCATTATTTTTATTTAAAAAATTATTACATGTTTTTTTTTGTATTCTGAAACCTTTAATTATGTTTATTACAAATAAGATATTCATAATTGTTACCTTTTAATCTCTACACCTTTAAAACTGAATAATAAAAATATCACACCGATTGTTGTATTCTGTGGTATTTTTTTTCTTGTATTTTTTTTTCAGTATTCGTCTAGCCTAAACATCTAATAATAGTTTGCCTTCTAATATGGGAAATCACATGTGGCACTTGTTTTAAAATGTACATAGTAACTAGGCAGTTCTTGAAATTAATTTGTAAATAAGCGGCTCGATCCTTCTAGTAACGAAGCTCACTCAATCAAAAATAAAATCATCGAATCGATTAACGTAATTTATGATAAAAATTTAATATTATCCGCCCAGCAAAACTAAAACAAATTTCACTTGCTCTTTTACGCGTCCCCTTTTTCGGATCTATAAACAAGTATAGCATTCTCCCCTAATTCTCGGTGCTATTAAATAGAAATTTATATCCTTACTGCAATATATAAAAATATATAAGGGCCATTAAGGATCTTTAATTTTTATTAACATGCAATACTGTTACCTTTTTCATTTTTCCGTGTCTTATCTAAGATTGAAGATAGTATGCAATTTTTTTTTTTGCTTTTCAAAGATTTTAACACTAAACATACTGCATGCAACTGTTACTATAATAATAAACTAGGTTTTAACGTCCTTAGTTTCTTTAAAAAACTTAGCATCCATCTATTAATGACTTTGCCGCACATTACTTTACTAATACACAGCTTCACCTACGCATCCTTTGACTTTATTGTAGTTCACAAAAACATCTTAACCGCTGTAAAGCTCAAGTCTGTTTCTGTTTTTTCCTTAAATTACAATTCACTTTTTTCTTTCAAAATTAATTTTGCGCTACAGCAACTGTGTTCAGTCCTTTCAATGTGATTTTAAAAATGTTAATTTTTATGAATATTAAAAATTTCAATAGACCGTATCATCGTTTTACTAAATTTGATCCATTGGCTATATCGGATCAGCTGAATCTAGAAGTAGGTATAATTTTATCAGTCTTATCTATAGTGTTGTCTAGCCCAAAATGTATTATTATCTCATTTGAGTAAAGTATCCTAAAACATTTTTTTCTTCGCATAATTATACTGAAAAAAACTTTTTCACGGGACATTTCAAAACACCGCAGTAATGCATAATTTTATTTCTATTAATTAGTTCAGTTAAAATTAAGCAATATATAACTTCAATCAGAACTGTAATAAAAAATTATTTATACTTACAGGTACTTTCTCTAGAAAACAATTAAAATATTTAAAAAATCCTAAATTACTATTCTTCTCTTAATTCACATAAATTTAATCGAATATAAGGCACACCCTATTAGTTAATGTGTTATATCAAGTTCAACAACCAAATAAGGACTTTTTGCTTATTAAATGAAGAAAAATTTGAATGAGATGTATACTTTTTTGAGTAGCAGTAATGACGATAACTTTTCTACATATAATCTTTATGCTCTCGTTGATATAGCGAGGCAGTTAAATTCGTTAAACGGAAATATTTTCGGTGTCTGGATAATATATATTTCAATAATGATAAAAATTTTACTTAAAAAAGAAAATTATTCTCACAATAATTATCACTTTTATTATTCTACTTGGTTACATTGCGAAAGCGTGGAAGAAATCGATCATCATAATCCCTATACCAAAGCCTAAGAAAGCTATAATACTAAAATGCGATAAATTACAAAACCAGTTATTTTGTTAAATAAGCTTAATGAAATAGCGATTAAAAGGACACTGTTATCGAATTTCCATTCTTATCTTATTAATTCATATTTTTAACAGTCTTGATTATGCAATGAATAAACAGAGTAGTTGAATATACAGCTGGTGGTAATAACTTTAATAAGTATACAGGTATACTTTTATTTGTTGAAAAAAAGGTCTTTGATATAATCTGGCATTAATTGAAATGTACAAAATGGCAAATTTATAATTTTCTCATCATTAAATTAAGATTATCAATATTAGTTTACTCAGTGAGAAATTCCGGGTTAAAAAGATTTCAAAGAGCTGTACTAGGGTCTTTCTTTCTTTTTTTTTTTTTTGTTCTTTATGTTATATCTTAAACTGAATAGACTTATGGAATCTCTACAAATTAAAAACGATTAAAAGAGAGTTATTCTAAATTACTTCAAAAAATAAAAAAGTACATCAGAAAGCGACATCACTGAATTCGAAAAAGAAGTAAAATATCTTGATTCTTTTTTTTGCTCTAAATTGAATTTTTATCGAATATGTTACACGTTTAGCATAAAAACGACTTGTTTTTTATTTATTTTATTTTTCTTATTTGCTTCATAAGAAATATTTTTCACCTTGAAATTTTTCCCCAATTTTAAAAATGAACTATTAAACGTAAAATTGGTTATGCCTCTATTTTTCCTTAAAAAACGTAGCGTCATATATGATGCTATTGGTTCCACTAAATGAAGAAACAGTGTTTATATTCTGCGTGGCAATCTAAATTGATGTCTTGTTTTTTGATACGTAATGCCTGAAAAAAAAATACATAAACACGAATATTGTGGTTATTGTAATTTCTGTACGTACACACTTACTCTGAACAAAGTATTTTCTCTCACGAGAAGATTTGTATAAGTTGCAGCGAGTAATATCTTTATGTGATGTTGGTACCCACTTTAAAATGACTCAAATAACAGCTACATAAATATTCGATAGCAATTTTAAACTTACGATTCCTAGTACCCGGAAACAAGTGGTTATTTTCATCTGATTTGACATCTCAAAATGTTACTTATTTTTTCGTAGTGTTATAAGCTAAATGTTAACGTAATGATGTGTGTATACCCTCTTTTTAGTTTTTTTTGTCATTGTTTTTGTTTTGTTTTTTTTCATTTTTTGCGTGACAAATAAAGGAGGAAGCATAGTGAAATAATCAGATGGAGAAGTGTTGAAATTTTTGAGAACTTAGTAGAAATATGAACAACGATGAGATATACTAATAATCATAAATACATGATGTGCCAAATTAGTTCTAGAAAGATGCTAGTCTAGGTGCGTGTAGTATTCAATATTTCCTGCAAGGAACACTTTAAAAAAATTAAGAACATTAAGAAAATGTACAGAAACGAACTAAGCAAAGTAAAAAATTCTTTCAAAAACGGCACGAGATCTAATGATATTTGTAATAAGTTACACTTGTTCCATCAGATGAATCGACTACCTACAACTAAAGTCATTTTGCTTGCTAGGCACTACATTATCAAAGTTGTTTCCATAACGAATTAGATTTGATCATGTTAATAGCGCAATCGGGTAACAATATTTGCATTATGTGAAGCACTAAAGCTTATATGAACAGATGAAGAATAATACTTGTCAAACAATATTTGACGCTACTTTGTATTTTTTGGCTTCGAGTAAGCATTTCGCAGGTCTGCAGTATCTGCAGAGAATATTTAAAAGTTCTATCAATAAATTTATTTAGGACCGTTAGTGGAAGAAATTTCTATCAAAACTTCTGCCGAGCAATAAAAGAATTTAATAAAAATAAAATTTGCAATGGGGTGAAATTTCACAGTTGCGTGAATTCCCCGGCAGCTCAAAATTAACATTACTGCGTGATTAAACGACTACAGTGCACTTGCTATATACGAGGGACAATCAATAAGTAAGTTACACTTCGCGATAAAAAAAAAATCGTAAAAAATATGAAAATATATTTTTGAAATCTTCAATATCCTTTCTCTATTTTACGATACGTATTCACCTAAAATATTCAAGCACTACCAATTATTCGATGCTTTGTTTGAAAAACGTCCGTCCAACTTCGGCTAACCAATTCATAACGAAATTCTTCACTTCTTTATCGTTCACAAAACGCTCTCCTCCCGGGGCTGTTTTTAAATGATTGAACACGCATAGGAGATCCGAAAGAATGAGAGTTTTGACACGCTTAACGTTTGCGTCTGTGTGCGAAGTTGACGGCCGACCGCTGCGAGCTTCATCTTCCACATAATCTCATCCTTCCTCGAACGTACGACACTATTTGGACACCATGACTCTCGACATTTCTTTATCACCGTACACTTCAGATATTTGTCGATGAATTTCAGTGAGATTATGATTTTTTTCACACAAAAACCGCACTACACTTCGCCTCTCGATATTGGACGACCAATTCACACGACGCTCTATTTCAAACAGACATTGTAAACGAACCGAACAAGATACCGGGTTCATTCCTTCACGAAGGGATAGAGAATGAAACCCGGTTTCGTTTAATTCTGAGTGTGGGGTTGTACGTTAATTTAGATAGAAACTACCCGCGAGTGTAACTTACTTATTGATCCTTCGTCGTATTAATTTTGCTTTACTTTTTTATCCGTGTTTTTTATTTTACTTTTTTCAGTTATAAATTATTTAATCGCATATATTCTCTATTTTCCACTTTTGACGAGAAATTTTCAAACTACAAATCTACAATTTGTTATATATTGCTATTATTTTTATCTATCTTTTAAACATACTCAATCTTTATTTCCATATCTCGAAATGTGTTACTTCATCAGTAGGAACCTGTATTTAGCCATTTAAATTTTTTGTTCTTTATAACACTCCTGTTTACGTTATACGAAATAAACGCAACGAATTAACGCGAACATTTTATTTTAACTAAAACCAAAACTTTTATATATATATGAATTAACGAATATTTTTATTTTAACGTAAGCCAAACATCGTTTATATATTAAATCATCGCGAGAAACACAAAAAAACATAGCCTAATCAAAAACAAAGAAAAAATTCTCTGGCGGAGCGAAAACTAATATCATGGCCAGTAATTTTTAATAACAACAGCGCGACATGCAGCGCCATATACTTTATTCGCGTTACACTCTCGTCCCTGAGGAGTCATTGCTCCATAGGTAAACGCACGTAATGGATCGATGAAAGACTCCGGACAAAGTCTGCACGTCGACCTTGCGTATTGAGTTATCCTTGTCCGGATAAACGGCTGCAACTCGAGCGATAGGCCATCTGAGCGTGTCGCAGTTCTACTTACGAAGGAGAACGATGTAGCCAATCCTTATGTTTTGGCTCGCAAATCGCCATTTATTACGAGTATGAAGCTGAGCGAGGAGGGAATTAACGAAGTTTCTCCAGAACGAGCGAATTATATTACGGAATAATTGGTAACGACGAGTTAGGCTGATTTTGTAATCATCATCCAGCGGAACGTTGTGTAACGCTGCACCAATTAGAAAATGAGACGGCGTTAAAGGCTCATACTCGTCCCCAGTCTTGATTCGACAAAGCGGGGGCGAATTCAATATGGATTCTATCTTTGCAAAAACAGTAGCATATTCGTCGTAGCTGAAGATTTGCATACCTACTGCATTTCATAATAACGACAGATTTTATCGCCGCCTCCCATAAGCCTCCGAAATGAGGACTTCTGGGCGGAATTAAGGTCCACTCAACGGATTTGCTAGCGGCGTATTCGACGATCTTGCGGTTCGAAATAACGTTTCTGGCTCCTACTAGGTTCGTACCATTGTCCGAATAAATCCTCCTTGGCAAACCTCTAAGAGAACAGAATCAATCCAGAGCTACCAAAAACGAATCGGTCGTCAAGTCCGGAACGACCTCGATATGTACTGCTTTGGTGGAAAGGCAAACAAAAAATACAGAATACAATTTTCCGATTCTGGTGGAACGATGGTTAGTGCATTTCACTGCAAATGGGCCAGCGAAATAATCTACGCCTACATTATTAAACGGTCGAGTGACTAACGTTCGCTCTGCAGATAAACTAGCCATTATTTGACGGCAAGTCGTAGCCCTAATTTTGGCGCAATGAATGCAATTGTAGATGATTTTTCACAAAATGCGGTGATATGATTACCAGAGCAAATCGGACATCTCAATTTCAACGAAGATGCAATAAAAGACCACCTCTTATTTGATTTATCGTGTGTTTTATTTGTAGTAAATTTAATTATCGATTTTTCTCGCTTCTTCGGTTGCCGCTCGAACCTCGGATTTACACGTTCTACATACGACTGAGATGATGCAAACTGCATGGTACGAATAAACTCGTGTAGTTTCGGTAGTGTTGCGTGTGTCGAAGCCTCTTTATTTGATTTCTCCCATTCGCGTAGGATCGACGGCTCAAACTTCGTGGCGATAAGAAAGTAAACAAAGGTCGAGAACGTTTTTCTGTTGGATCTAGGGATTCACGTATTTCACATTCATTTCGAATCGGTTCTAATTCATACAAATCTTTAAAATGCGCGCTTATGATAATTCGTTTATTGTCATAGCTATTTTTAACCTCGGCCCAGGCTTCAGAATAAGCGGTCTCTGTCAATGGCGTATCAGACAACAAATTTTTCGCGTCGCCTTCCAATGCCATTTTTAAATAATAAATTTTTTTAAGCGGATCGAATTGCTCATTCAAATGCACCATGTTTTCGAAAAGGGGGGACACCAGTCATTAAATTTTCGAGGATCACCGTCGAATTCCGGTGCGGTTATTTCCGGAAGTTTAACATTAAAAACATTATACGACGCACTTTCACCGTTCGAAACCGGTGATAATAACGAACGGCGAGCTGACTCGGCAGCTACGCATTTTGATGCTAAAACTTCAATTTCGCTTTTTAACCGCAATGAATTTAACATAAATTTATTATAATCGGACATTGTTTCAATTTCCATTCTCTCGATATCCTCACCACTTTTTCCTTCAAAAGTATCGCTCTTTTCTCTAACGTTTATTACTTCTAACGACAGTTTATGGAAGCCGTTTAAAAGTTGTTTAAAATCAGCGATTTTCGAACGTAATTGTAAAATATTTTCGTCGTTCGGCTGTCTCTTCAAACTTTCCTCGATACCAGTTTGTAATTCTGTCTTTCTAGCTCTTTTATATTAAGCTTAGAATTGTACATCTCGGTTAAAACAAAAACGAATTATTAATTAATGATTAAATAAATAGAAGAAATATAAAAAAAACTTAACTCGCGATTTTCCAGTTGACGCAAATTGGCGCTTATTACCCGGCTGTGTTATTTTATCGACTGCTCTAAATCAACTCGATGCAGCGCAGTGTTATTTAAATTTAAAAAACGATTTAACGATTGCAGTAATTACTCAAAAAGCCCGTAATATTATTCGAATTTTCACGGGGGGTTTTAGCTAAAATAATGGAACCGATAAACACGAAACCGAATCGCTTTAATAATCAATAAAACTAATTTATACATTTGCGAAATAAACCGACAACACGGCTGCTACTTAACGAATTGCCGGTTAAATTATCCGGCCCGGAGGACCATTGTTTACGTTATACGAAATAAACGCGAACATTTTATTTTAACTAAAACCAAAACTTTTATATATATGAATTAACGCGAATATTTTTATTTTGACGTAAGCCAAACATCGTTTTTATATTAAATCATCACAAGAACCACAAAAGAACATAACCTAATCAAAAACAAAGAAAAAATTCCCTGCGGAGCGAAAACTAATATCATGGCCAGTAATTTTTAATGACAACAACGCGACATGCAGCGCCATATACTTTATTCGCGTTACAACTCCTTTTGTTATATTTTACTTTTTGTTATCGCGATAGTATCGTTTATTTTAAGTTGTTATAAATTTATTTCGATTTGTTATCCTGTCATGGATTATTGTTGTATTTACATTTTTTACTTTGTATTACAATGCTTCTTTTCGCTTTTATTTGTTTCGAAGTTTGTACATATTGTTTCGATATCAATAAACCATTCGTTAAATATTTGTTTTTTTCTTACAACTAGATGGTATACATGTTAAATAATAACGGAATTAATAGCTTCTGGGAACATTCACTACATGACCCAAAGTCCAATCGTAAGAAGCCTCTACCAACTGATCCTTTACAGTAAGTATATGTTAATATTTTAGTAGATTTTTTATGCGTTTATGTATATAAATACATGCGTGTGTGTGTGTGTGTGTGTGTGTATACATATATATATATATATATATATATATATATATATATGGGAGAGGCGTTTCTGAAGTCATTGCTACATCTCTGTAACTTCGCCGTATTTTAAGTTACAAAAATAAAGTAAGACCAAAAAAACTTGAAGAAATTCTTTATTTTTCTACATAATCACCATTTATGTTTAAACATTTATCGTAACGTGAGACAAGGTTTTCAATCCTGGTGAAGTAATTTTCTAACCATATTATAACTACCTGCTTCAACTCGTCATTACTGTTGCACCTTTTAGATCCTAAAAATCCATTCAGCCGGGAAAAGGAGTGAAAATTGCGTGGTGCAAGGTCAGGAGAGTATGATGGATGTTAGAACAGCTTCCATTTGAACTTTTTGAGGTGGAAAACGGTGACGCACGAGCAATGCAGACGTGCAATATTGTGAAGCAAGGTGTGTTTTTGGGACAAGAGCCCGGACGTTTGTTTTTTATCACTTTAGAAGCTTGTTGAGAGTTTCGTAGTATCGTTCCGAGATTGCGGTGGTCCTTCTGTCTATGAAATTGATGTTAAGTCACCCGTGCAATCCCAAAAGACGTTCATTCACCGCATCGCTCGGTCTTCCGCTTCTGTCGTCATCATAAATCATCACTCGACTGACTTTAAACCACTCAAACCAGGATTTGACGGTTCTGGAAGTCATTGCAGACTTTCCATACGTATTTTTGAAACGATCATGAATGTTTTCAGCTGTACAATTTTTCGTAGTGAGAAGGAATGATGGGCACGTTGCTCACAAGAACCGGACGCGCACTTCAGCGGCAATTCCATTTTAAATATATATATACAACACGAATACTATGTAACCGATCAAAATACAGCTTTGTATACTAAATTGTATAACCCTACTGAATAAAATTACTAGTCGCGCGTCTTCCTACGTTTATTAGAATCAGAGGTGTAGCAATGACTCTGAAACGCCCCTCATATTATATATATATATATAGATTAAAACATTCATGGTTGTACAGTAGTGTTCTGAATTGTCGAAAAAATATTTGGTAATGATGGTGATAATTGCTGAAAATAAGAAAGTAATAAATTGCAGTTGAGCAGATTTTTGTGCAGTGGTGTCTTCATCGCCAAAGTGCGATACTCGTCGAAGAGCATAGCCGATCATTAAACTGTCGATCAGATTTAACGCTGTCCTGTGCCGGTCAGTAACTGTTGTAGCGAAAACGCGTTAGTCCAATTTTCAATATTTTGCGACCAATCTGTCCTCCTTCTTCCAGGGCTTCTCTTCCCTTCCATCCATTTCATATTTTGTACCTCTTACAATGTCGTCGCGTTTGACCTAGTGGTTAGAGCGCTTGACTTTTGATCCGGAGGTCTCGGGTTCGATACCGAGTGACGATAGAACTTATTACAAGAATTAAATAAATAATCGCTAATGATCACGTGGAAGGTAATGGCAAAATCATATGCGTGCTAGGTCAGTACACAGCAGACAACACGGGACCGCACTTATAGCGCGATTACAAACGATTACAATCAGTTCCGAATGAAGTCTTACGCGTGTACACTCGCGTTGCATATAACAATTGCCTAGTACACTACACCTATATCTGTACAGCTGAGATGTACAATTAGGTTGCCCACCAACCGACAAGGTTGAGGAGAGAAAGAAGAAGACCTCTTACAATATGGCCAAAGAGTGACACATTTCTCCGTATAATGTCATTTTTTAATAATCGCTCTGTACCAGCTTTTTTTTAAAACATTTTTGTTTGACATTTTGGTCGTCCAAGGTACCGTCAACATCCTCCGATGGAGCCACATTTCCGTAGTCTTGTATCTATCTTATTGTTTTTTTGTTTAAGAGCATAGCCTCAATACCGTACAACAAAATTGATTGAATATAACATCGAACCATATCTGGTCTTGTTCTAAGACAAAGTGATCAATCACACAGTATTTGTTTCATGTTATTAAAGTCTGCTCGATCGTAATTACATCTTGCTTTAACTTCAGTATCCGTGTCTAGGTTGTCGGTGACATAGAAATCGAGATATTTGAACCTATTGACCTTTTCAATAATATTTCCATTGTTTATAATTATAGCGAGACTATGAATTTGTTATTTACTAATAATCATCGATTTAGTTTTCTTTACATTTATGTGTAGGCCATAAATCTTGCTAGTTTCATCAAATTTTTGTGGCAGCCGTTGTAGGTCTTGATGGTTATCTGCTAATATGACCGTGTCATCCGCATAACGAATATTATTGATAATCTTACCATTAATCTTAATTCCATACGGTTGTTCCATTACGGTTTATTTGACAACTTGCCCGGCGTATTGGTTAAAAAATAGTGGAGACAATACACAACCTTGTCGTACGCCACGTTGAACTTCGAAATTTATTTTTGGTTCATTTCTATTTAATAACAGCTCTTCTTTATGATTCCAATATAAATGTCTTATTATATTCAAGTCATTGTTATTGATTCCTGTGCTTTGCAGGATTTCTATCAATTTGTTGTGCTGGACGTTGTCAAACATTTTTTCATAATCAATGAAACATATGAAGGCCCTTTTGTTCATCTCTTTAGATTTCTGTAAAATTATCCGTAACGCCCCCAGTGCTTCTCTAGTCTCACGTCCAGCACGAAAACCAAACCGCGTTACCGATAAATCTTGTTCGCATTTTCTTTTAATTCTCTGGTGAATTATTCTCCGAAAAATCTTTAGTAGGTGGTTCATCGAGCTAACTGTTCTGTAATCTCCGCATTCCTTTTGATACTGTTTTTTAAAAATCAGAACAAATGAAGACTGCAACCATTCCGAAGGGATCTCACCAGACGTATAAATATTATTGAAAAAGACCGTTAGGTCCTTTATATGATTCTCCTTCAATAAACAAATTAGATCTGATATACGAGCTGGTCCTGTTGCTTTCCTTAGTTGTTTTAAATTAATTGCATGCTTTACAATTGCTAAAAATAAGAAATTAATAAATTTCAATTTTTGGGCAGTGGTGTACGTCCGTCTTATGGCTAGTAATACTATGTAGACTGCTCAGACCAGGTCGTGTAAACCGCGATCTTAATGTGGTTTTGATAGCGGCCTGTTTCATGTAAATTGGTGTAGAGTGACAACTAACGCTACCTGCGAATAGATACTATGAAAAATAGCATATTACTGTTGTGGTGTGGATAAAATTGATACTGCGATACCTTTTTTCTCGCTCGAAAACAACGCTACGGCACACAGTTTCAACGCCCATTTATTTCGTATTGAAAAAATTTATTATTAAATTTATGTTTTCCAAAAAGTTAAATTTTTATACGAAATTTTTTTCTTTTTAAGCCGTTTCCGATGACCCTGGCGCCCAAACTCAAACTCAAACTAAATCTTAGAATACCTTCCACCCCCAAGAAAACGTATCAATATATGTATATATATATATACGTTTTTTAATTCAATTTAAATATAAATAATTTTAGGAAATTACTCACTAAACCGTATATTATAATAATACTGATAACTCACTTATTTTATAAGTATATATATTTTTTTTTTGCAGTTTATTTTCTTTCGGATAAATATATTATTGAACTTAATAGTTCAGTTAAATACGCAATTCAGTATTAATAGACAGAATAGCAATTTTCTGGAAAAGTGAGAAAAGTCAAAAGATCAAAAACAAGATTTTATTTTTATTACAAGAAAGAATGTGATTCGTTTATAATTTTTTTTTTTTTTTTTTTTTCCACTGTACCAGTCGAGGGACCACAAACAGCACCAATATTAATTTTAATATATGTATTATGATGATAGAAATGTGACCAATCCAAAGCGCTCCAGTGAGGGGTTTGGCTTATAATAGTTCACTACAACTTATAAAAAGGGATACAAAGTCTAGAGAAGGACGAAAAGCGACATAAGCAGTACAGCACAATTTTGACCATATGGCCCTTAGGATATAAAAAGCGAATGGGATGGATTTTAAGAGAAAACAACATGAGATTAGTACAGCAGCGTGTACAATGTAATATTTAGAGCGCAATCGTCATGATATATTTCATAAAAGCTCGGCACGCATTTAGTGTGCAAGAGTGCGAGCACCACAACAATCGCCTTATGGAACGTTATTCATACGTAGCAAGTCTACTTCTTATGATATCTGACAAAAACTCGAACACCATGGCAATCACTATGTTAAGAGTGACCCATACATGTCAAGTTTGTTGTAGAACGTTATCCATACGTAGCAAGTCTACTTCTTATGATATCTGATAAGAACTCGAACACCATGGCAATCACTAAGTTAAAAGTGACCCATACATGTCATGTTTATTTGGGTCAGATGACCTGGATCCCATAGTAACCGTTGCTGTTTGGTCGGACAACAGAGTCCGGTGAAGTAAATACTTGATAAAAGTTTCGAGTCAACTGATGCTAACGTATTTAGAACTAAATGCACTTAAGTTATGGGAAGAGCGTCACGATACCACTTCCTTCTCTTTAACCTTCTTCTCGGATTACCCGGAAGAGTATTTATAAACATGCTACTAACTTTAGGATTGGGATGTAGATTTAGATTTTCAAAAAATTTGCTGTACTGTTGAGTATGAACTGATTTAACAAAAGGAACATGCAGATCTCGATGGAGAGTTAGGTTTGAAACATATTAATTAAAAAATAAAAAGTAATTGATTAAGGTGAAAGTTGAAGTTTCAGATGAGCGTATAAAGAAACAAGTTTATTTTGATAATAGTGGATTTCATTTTTAAAAACCAATACAGTTAATAAATTTTTCGTATGACAATTTTTATTTTTTTCTGGGAAATTAAAATAAAATATGTGGTATGTTTATTTTTTGGTTAGTGAAATGAAATTTTATATATATATATATATACTCGTATATGTATAAATCGGCCATTTTGGCCTCGCAAGGGGCTGTGCTCCGTGACCCATTTTGCTTTCATTTTTGTCTCTTTCTCTTCTATATTTTGTATAAAATGATCAAATAGATTTTTTTCAACCGGAGAAAAATATTCAGAAATCGCAAAAACTAGAAATGTTAAAAAATCTGTTTTTTGAAAAAATAAAAAAGCAACCGCTTAAGTTAGGAAAAAAGTTTTAAAAAAATACATATTTACATCTGCATGAATAATTTGAAATATTTAAGTTTTATTACGATTAGAAGTTTTTATAGCAGATGTATGATTATATAGCCCCGTAAAAGCAGAATTTATCAGAACAAAATATCAAGATCTTGGGTTTACTTTGAAGACTAAGAGTAACGATAATCAAGAAGATTTAAATCAACAGTTACATTCAAGTGTTAGAACATCTAACTTAGAAACTAGTTTGCGTTTGTTGATCCACGGAGCAGACTGTAATTATTACCATCCGGTATGTATATTATGTATAGTGTAATCAAAATTTATATTGTTTATCCATTCGTAACTTCTGTAGGTTATTACTAATTACATATACTTAAAATTTTTCTTGCGATTTCATTAGTTTTGTCATAATTACAATTAAAATGAAATTAGATAATCGGAAAGAAGTAAATATAGTAAAAAGTTATGTGTTCCAAAATAAACAGAATTATTCATCATTTAAATGGAGTGTTTTAATTAAACATTTCGTTTGTTAAATAGTTAATAAAATTATAAACATTATCTTCTTCTTCTTCTTCTTGGTGCTGTATCTGCATTAGATGTTAGCGACTATTCTTCTGGCGTTTTCTCTGTCGGCCATGCTGTGTAGCAATTCCGGTATTCGAATTCCCGTCCATTCTCTCGCATCCTCCATCCAGGTTCTTCTTCTTCTTCCTCGAGCTCTTTTTCATTCTATTTTTCCTTCAATGGCCAATTTTAAAATTTCATATTTTTGGTTTCTCATAAACATTATAACAAATATTAAATAAACCTCTGTAAAAAAAATTATAGATTTTTTTTTATCCAATTTTTATATTACCCTAAATCAGTTTCTTTGAGAATCAAACAGATCGGATGTATTTAAGCTTAATTCAGACATGCAGGAAAAGTACATTCCAAGTGAATTAACTTTAAATTGCCTATTTTTAAAAATGTGTGGAACTTTATATAGAGCTGTAGATTTCTTGTCGATATCTTTTCAAAATGCCTATTGTTTCGGATTTCTCTTCCAATTTTTTTTTTCTTCTCATAGAGAGTTTGATAGTCAATAATTTCAATTTTCAAATCTAAAAATCACCCAAAAACTGAAATAATTATTAATCGAAATTGAAATATATGGAAATTATCAATTCTGTTTATTTACAAGCTGAAGTAATAGTCTGAAAACATACAGACCGACAATCAACTGTAATAGTTGTTGGAGCACTATATGTCAGCAGTAACAGAATTACCTACAAGAAGTGTTGCGGGTAGTTTAAATTATTTTTTTTTTTTTATAATTTTTAATAACAATCAAAATCGTATAAAATTGATTATTGGACATACATTTATATAAATTTTGACCACTAAAGGTTAAATTTTTTATATTAAAAAGATCTGTATTACAAATTTGAACATTAGAACTTGTAAGTGTTATGAAATATTATAATTTCTTTAATAAAAGTTATTCTCTTACATAAAAATAATAATTACTGTTGTTACCTATATTTTTTTGTATTAGAAATATTAAATTTTGAATTTGTGTAGTATTGATAATTACTCAGCCGAATATATATTTAAACTATTGCATATTTTTTTCTTCATTGAATGTTAGATTAGATGATTTAGTTATGTATGGTCGTTCACTTAATTACTTTTCAGAACAGTAATACGTTTATTATACAGTTATGATAATTATGTTCTTTTTGAGATTACATTTTAATGTAATAAAAAAGTAATAAGTATGTATTAAGAAATAGCGGTTTTTTGTTTAAAACTATTTCTGTCTAATTTATTGTAAACATTTAAAGTATCACCTGAAGCATGTAAGTCTCCAGAAAACTAATTTGTGTTATTGACATTGTACGGAAATAACTTTGATAATAAATTGCCAACACTTGACATTTTTTATTATAAGCATTAAAAGTAATAATATATAACCTTTAGACCCGATTATTGGACACATCTGTTTATGATTATTTTACAATTCAAAACAACATTATTTTAAAATGACAACGATAATGATAATATCACAGTTATTTTTTAGCAACAGTGATACTTATTATTATTACATCCCCCCTTTTTAATGAATAATAAAAATTTCATAATTCCATATATCTATTATAAATTTAATCTTACAATTGATTTTATTACACAGTTGGAGTGGGTAAATACATTTGATGCTCTTTTATTTGAGTTTCAGTATACTTTTTCTGATTTGGAATTCTACTCTGCTCACAAGGGCTGGTTCAATTGCTTTCCAAAATGTATTGGTATGGTCATGTTTCATCTATCTGCTGTTCTGATTACAAATAATGTAGGTTTCTTTGTCTCTTTTACTACTATAGCTGACCTCCAGTTTTTGTTATATATTTGTGCTCTTACTCAGTCACCTGCTGCTATCTGATTTTTAAATTTCTCTTTAAATCCACGATGGTTTTTTTTTTTTTTTTGTATATTACAAAGCTAAGCTAATTCTTCAGCCATTTTTTCTGGTATTTGACAGGTGGTACAATGGAATGCGTGACTCGGCTAAATAAGCACTGATTCAGTGAGCCTCTTCGTGATATATTATATACTTAACAGTGCATGGTTATCTACTGTGCGTTTCTTTATTAGTCTTTTTATTATTTGTATTCCAGATTCTGCTAGTCCATTTGCATGTGTTAATCTTGGTGAACCCATCTGGTAGTTGATTTCCCACTCTTTTATGAATATTCTAAATGCCAATAAGTTAAACTATGGGCCCTTATCTGATTCTAGGATCACTAGACCTCATGTAACACAAACTATTCCTTAAATGTTTGAATACATTCTTCCGAAGTTGTGGGTTGTACTCGTAATATCTTAAAATCAGTAAACCCTAAGTAGCTGTCTATTATTTGTAGGTATTTCGATTTTCTTATTTCAAAAATTTTTGCAGCAATTCGTTCACAAGGTGGGGAAGGAATCAGTTTGTTTATTATTTCTTGGTGATCATTGACTGATGCATTTTTTGACATATTCTGCAATTTTGTACAAATCTTTCTATATTTTTCATTATATTTCTCCAATATACTATTTGTCTTCCTCTTTTTTGAGCGCTTTACATTCTTAACCTTAATGTAACCTTTCATTACTTTAGTTTGTTGGTTTATTGGAATTGTTATACAGTAACTGTTAAAAATATTTAATATTGTAATGTAGATATAAGATATAACTAATATGTTTTTTAATATTCCGAATTTCTTTTAGCTTCCTCTTTACTTAATTTTATTGTTTTACCAAGTTTCTCATCATCGAAATAACAATTATGCAAGTGCAAGTCTATGAGGAATATAGAAATACCTTCTTAAATTCCTTTCTCAAAAACCTTATAATCCACTCAGTCAATAAGTAAATCTAGTTTCCAAACAGTATATTTTAATGGAACAGTGTCAGATAACTGTGCAGCATAAATATATACTAGATCTAGTTAATAATTTTTATGTCTCTCTAAAATTATCAAACAGTACTAAATACAAGTCATAGTAATCTCAAAATGTTTACATTTGAAATGCTTATAAACTTCTATTGCAAATGCTAATTATGATAAAATATTTTTTCAACATTCGATGTGGAATACCAATCTTTTTTATCTAAAGGTAGTTGTGTTTTAAATTTCTTATAATCATCTACTGACTCATATGGAATACTTTTCTGTAAAACTAAATTTATATCTTCTTTTTTGAATTGTTTTAATATATTTTTAGATTTGTTGTTCAATTGTTTTCTATAATATTTCTCAACGATTTTTAGATTCTGCTTTTTATATTTTAGAATTCCATTTTCATCTATTTGAAAGAATTTTCCTTTATATATTTCTTGAACTTCGTTACATTTTAATCAGAATCAATTGCACTTTTAATAAAACCTGTTAATTAAACCCAGTTTTTCCTATGGAAACGATTATTTTGATCAGAAAGAATATTTACTCAAATAGCTCTATCAAATCTGTATCTTGTGTTTCTAGTATTATAATTTTCAAAGCCGCTTATAACTTCATTTTTTATTGACACCTAGGCACTTTTAATGCATTTAGTGAACTATAATATTTCTTGTTGGTCGAAAATGTTTTCTGTAGTAATTACTTGTTCTCCATATAAATTTACTTCAATGTAATCTATAACCGCTACCAATTGAAACTTATTCTATTCTTTTTTTTTTTTCAGTTCTCTTTTAGTAGTTTCATGAAGTTACTCATTGGCTAGAAGTCACATTAAATCATACTTTGCAGTATGACAGTATATCTCATAGTCATGAATCATATTTTTTCCACTTGGTATAGTACCATCTCTTTGCTTAATATTCCTATCTCTTCCTGGAAGTGACTGTTTTAATTCCACATTACTAAAAACACTGTTATTAAATATAAATTGATTGGATATTTGTTCTAGTTTCTTAGTACTGAAATTTCCATTATCAAAATTGAATAATTCATTAAAATTTTGTATTTTCTTGTTTTCATTTTTTGATAAGTGCTTGACAACTACTTTTATAAATCATTTTTTTTAAAATTTTGAACATCCTATTATATTTTTTTCTTTAGAATAATTATATAATTGTTTTCCTATATACCTTTTTTCTGGTTTTGTAATTATAATCATTATTTATATTAAAAAATAAATAAAAAATAATAAGAATTTAAAAAATTAAAAATAGCTGACTCATGTATTGTATATTTATTTTTATTTTTTTCTATATAAATGTAAAATGGAAAATCAATGGAATTGAAGAATATAATGAATTTGTGAGAGTGATTAGAAACCTTAAAAATTTATTTAGTGTGCAGTTTTTTGATCTTCCTGATACTGATGATCAAGATTATGATTCTGATTACTATTCTGATCTAGGAAATTATTTTAATAGAAGTCCAGATAAATATGATCCTGAAGATTTATACTAAAATTCTGGTCCAGACGTTGAACCTGATGAGGGAATACAAAAATGATCCAAATTAAATTATTAGAGGATTATTATTTAAAAAAAAAAAAAAAAAAAAAAGCGAATACATATATTTTGTTAAATAAATTACAAATTTTTTACTTCATTTTCTACCATCCTTGATAAAACACCCACGTAAGCTATAATGTACACCATAAATTCCATATATTTTTTCTTTTATTTTTTGGTAGTTGTTGAATTTTTTAAAAGTAGATCTATAAGAGTTTCATATTTAGATTTTGTTTATTCAATAGGATTTTTGAAAACGCATGATACATGTTGTACATAAGCTACCGTTATTTTATCAGTTTTTCATTGAAGATTTAGATAAATTAAAATACGTCAGTTTATTTATTAATTATTACGAATTGGGTAGCCCATTTGGTAAAGCCACAGATTTGTAAACTGAATAACTGTAGTTCAAATCCGAGTTGGGTTGACAAAAGTCCTGTAGATCTGCTTCCTCAGTAATCTTAATAAATAAGCTGAAAGGTAATTGTACGGCATGCGCGCCTTGCCAACCTAATTTGTTTGCATTAAGTTTTAAAAAGTAAACGACTAGAATCAGCGTTTAGTTTTCAACAAAAAAAAAATAAATACTCGTGATTTAATATGATTTCTCTGGTTCAGCAATTGTACTAGATATACTGTTACCTATCTCGTTTGATGTCAATGGTCAAGACCTTGGCCAAATACTGAGTGTTAATATTAGGCTGAGATTAGAAGATAAATAAAAAAAATCTAATTGGCACCAGAACAAAAAAGTTAAATAAAATAAATAAATAAAGAATAGGTAGCGAAGTGGGATTTTGCACAATTATTTTAGGTTAAATAATTAAAAAAAAAATAATAAAGTAATTAATATTAAGAAAAATTCCTATAATTATTGATCGTATTTGCAAAATATAATCTGTTGAACAAGTTTTGTATTGAAAAATTTTTATTATTAAAAATGCCAAGAAAAAAATTTAATTTCTTACCTCAACTTTTTTTTTTGAATAATAAACCGACAAACTTTTATTGAAAGTTGAAATGATGAAAATTGAACAAATTCGGTTAAGAATCCGAACAAATAAAATGTGATTCAGAATCAGGTATAATATAATACTACTATCAAACGTTGGTCGTAAATCATTATTCTACGCGTATCTAGAACTGATAAACAAGACAAGAAATCAAATAGGACAATTCCATTACACCTTTTACATACAGTGTTGCCATTGGTTGGGGAAAATCGTATTAATTTATCATTATTAGCATTTAAAAAATAGGGGCCGATCTCTAACTACACTTGTTTTATTTTAATATTTTAAAAGAAAAAATAATAACAGATAAGAAAAAGTTCACTAAAAGCCAAAGTGGCCTATTTAAAAAAATTTCAAAATGTTCAAAATATGAAAATTGTATATTACGCGGAGTTTAGTTAACGAAATTTAAATTTTCCAGGAAAAGGGAAATTTCGTAATTCACGTAGCAGCACATGCAGGGCAAATGGAACAATTTGAATTATTAGCATCGTATGGAGCTTGCCTCAATATGTTAGATAAAAATGGAAATTCTGCTGCAAAAGTTGCCAAGTAAGTATACAAAAAGATCAAATTTACCAAAAATGAATGTGTTTAAGAACCACTAGAGAAATAACTTATAGTTGAAAAATTGATTAAATAACGAAGCGAATTCAGCAAAAATATAAAATGAAACATACGAATGTTGTTAGTATTATCGTTCAAAGAATACCAGAAAACAAAATTATGAGTATCGAATTGCTTCAAGGATAAACTAAATATGATGTATTTTAATATTTTTATTTAGTTTACAAATTAGTCTTTATTAAACTTTAAGTATGAAATTCGTATTTTTGCGTATGCGCTGATGGTATTAATTCCTAAATAAACGATATTTAAAAACTAATTATAGTCTGTTTGTGTTTTTAATTTTTTTTTTTTCTGTGGTGCTTATAATGGTAAATGATGAAAATAATTAAAAAACATATTTTCTTTATTTTAATGTTTTATTTCCGTATGTTATTACACTTGCACTGTCATGTTTTTAATTGTTTTCAGTAATATTTTCATATGTTACTTAAGTGAAAGACTTCTTTTATCAAATTGCCAATAAATCATAAAATTATGTGTTGAAATTATTTCTTCATTAAAGTATGCTATACAGAGTAGTTCGCGTCATATAAAATTAAATTCGATATACCATGTACTTTATCCTTTACGCGTCAATTTAAAATTCCCATAAATACAGTCTTTTTTTTTATTCAATTTTTTAGCTTCTGTCCTAAGATAATGCGCAGCGTAAGCCATATCTGTATGATAAAAATTTACTTTACCGCTTAGAGTCACCATACTCGAGACTATTGTTTTTTTGGTAAATATTAAAAAACTTATATCAAAAATTTCGAAAGGAATAGTTAATTAGGCTGAATAGGTGTTTTCTGCACAATAAAACGCTATTATATTTTGAGTAGGTGTGTTCATTTTTGTTTTTCCACTAATTTCATATTATTTCTGTTTGTTTCTCTGTTTTTGTACATGTTTATTATTTTTATTTAATCGATTTGCACTGTGTGTACATAGTTTTCTTGTTTTTATTTACTGTTTTTAATTATTGGGTCTAGATGAAATCGATGTATAGATGTTGATGTATTTTTGCAAATTTAAAAAAAATGAAAGACTAAATAGAAAAGTTTTAGATAAAAGATTTATATTAAAATAGGGAGGAAATATCTTTATAGTGAAAGAAGTTTAATGCTCGGGTTAAATGATGAGACTACGAATCATCTCAGTAATTTATAAGGATGTTACTCGAAAATTTTAGAATTAAATCGAAATAAAAACTTAGTACTAGTTTTGGAAATTGTATTTTTGCGCAATAAATTAGCTTAATTTTTATGACTTCTGACATTTACAATATATATTTAATAAATGGAAATATTAGACAACGACGGCCGTCATTCTTTTATAGTAGGACGTGTAGTAGACTGTGGAGTACCTTATTCCACTGTCACGAAGATCAAGATAATATATTAAAATGTATAACGTGTCCGTTTACATCTTTCGTTACATATGGATAACACCAAAACCGGTATCACACATTTTTTTTTTGTGCGCCAGAAAACTGAAAACTGTATCTGAAGGTAATGGCAATCTATGCTTTGCATGAATAAGCTATAAACGTAAAAGTTTGCGACATTAATTATTATTAGTAAAAACGTAATTCAGGTTATGAGTTAATTTTTAAAAATTCAACCATAGTTTAGATGCTCACATTGGTCTCATGTAATTCCAAAAAAATTAATCCATTTAAAACGGGAATTTTTTTTAGATAAAAATACTATAGTGTTTTCATTGAAAATCCTAATAGAGTATCGAAATTTAGATGCCAAAGTTCATAATGCAGAGCAACATACTATATATATAGCCTGACATCAGTCGCACTATTTCTACTCGGTTGAAAAGAGCGAGACGGGTACGAACAGAAATTATTGTAGTCCGTGAGATACGTCAGAATTTTTACGTTTCATATCGCTCGGTTTATACACGAAGCGTATTTTGGTAAAATTTGTGAAAGCTCAATGTCTCTTCCACACATATTTTAATCTTCAGTGACGCACTAGTCTACTTCCAACCGAAACACGATCTTTTGGTAGATAAATGTAGAAAAAAATTGCGTAACAGTGCGACCGTGACATTTTTGTTATACTGAAATGATCGGCTTCTTTTTGGAATCAATAACTCCACAAAACAACAAAATTATTAAAAAAGGCCAATATGTGGTTTTCACAAAATAGATACATTGCGGACGATTTAATGGCCGTACTTAGAGTCTTTCCTTCAGCGCCATATTTATCGACTCAGTGATATTCACGCTTCTGCTCCCTTCGAACTTGTAGTATATGATTTTTTTTTACCAGATTACTTGAAGTTTTAGTATATTTTTTGAAGTTGCTGGAAAGATCAAGAAAACGCAAAAAGTGACGTGTCCAGCATTGTCAGTATTCTAGTTGAAAATTTGGAACAAGGTTAAAAATATGCGCATCCCCGGTTATTTCTCTAGTTTTTGTAGCATCCGGGGTTTCAACTTTGAATTTGGACCTTCGTGGCGCCAAAAGCTCGAAATTTTTGAAAAAAATATTTTCTATCCCGGGCATGTGTTATGTTGGTGGAAATATCGTCGGGAACAAAATTGTATTTCATTTCCTTAACGAAACATTCATAGTTGGTGAAAAGTTCAAAAAAGCATGAAAAATTACGTATCTCTTCCTCTTTGCAGCGCGAAAAATCTGTTCTCTTTGTTTTGACTTTAATATTATGTAAATGTAAATTATAGTTATGTTTAACTTAACATACGGAATCGTCAGCGCGCATGAAACATCATGCTGAATTAACTTTTTTTTTATTATAACGCGTAATATTATTATAAATACGCTTCATTTAAAATCACAGCTCCCTCTATACTCATATCCGTTTTTTTTTCGTGAAATATTTAATGCAGAATTAATTAAAACGAGAATATAAAAAAGTATTGTTTACTACATTAATGTATGGTAACTATTTATTTTTATTTTGTTTTACTTAAATTGCATAGATTAAACGGTCACAGTGAAATATCCGATAAAATTACCGAATGTATGTACGAAATAACGGATAAATTATGCTATTTTTTGTGTACCCGATTTCCGGACCACAAAAACGGCCAGCATTTTTTTATACCTGAAATATCCGAATGCACATCTGTTCCCATTTTTAATAAGCAAGCACGAGTAAAACTACAGCAGGTATTGTCTTTTCTATCATTTTAAATTTTATCGCTGCAACATGTTATGAATAATTTGCTTTAAATTTTTACTATACTATACTTATTTTGAGTGTATGTATCCGAGCGAAAATATAATTTCAAAAATTATTACTGTATTTAATTAATAGAATTTATATCCAAAATGACGAAAATCGTTGGCAGAAGTAAAAATAAACTGCCGATAAAAATAGAATAACTGCACAGACGAAATGAATAAAAGTAGTAAGTAGAGTGTGATATATGATCTACTATCAACGCTAACTTTTTAGAGAAGCAAAATGGTAGAAAAACAGAAAAAAACACCAAAAAGGTTAAAGGAATGTGAAAAAGATATGAAGATTAATGCGAAAAAAACGAAGTTCATGACATATCATGACACAAAATGGAAAGTGAAATAGAAATGGTAGAAGTGGATGGTGGGATTATTAAACGAGCAAATAAACATAAATATTAAAAAAAAAAAAAAAAAAAAAAAAAAGCAGCATTAATAGATTAGAGAACCTATAGATGCCATATCCGAAGATGTATTCTTCTACGAACCAGAGGTGGATTATAATAAGAAGATAAAAAGTTTAGTGTAAAAGTTTCAAGGTTTGGGTATGGAGTCGAAGCAATTCCCCCACTCAATTTTAAAGAATAATTATGTTTATTCTGAATTTGTTTACCCAAAATTAACACGAATTTGAAATTTCTTTTTAAATACTATGCAACAGAAAAATATTATGTACACGGATCGTGTTGAATATAGTGGATATACTATATAGCAGTGTTTTCTAAAAAATTTCAGTTATAAGCGACTCAGCAAAGTATGAGGGGTGTTCAATAAAGACTCGGATGGGTTCCGTGCTCCGTCTGGTAATACTGTAAACATATAACCTCTGCCATCACTGGAATGAGCGTAGAACTGAAGAGGGGATCAAGCATGCCGGTTCACAAGTTAATAGAGGCAATCATCAATGCTGTCATGATTCAGGAAGACGCTCGACTAACTGTTAGAGAGGTCGCTACGATCCTCGACATGTCTATAGGTAGCGCTCATCACTTGTTGTCCGTCATTTTGAATTTATCGCGCATCTGTGCTCGCTGGGTACCACGCTTGCTTATACCAGATTAAAAAGTAAACTGTGTTGCCGTCTGCGAATATTGGGAGAAGAGAGTCAACACGGACCCTAAATACTTCGATAACGTTATTACGACAGATGAGATGTGGTTTTATATGTATGACCCTGAAAGAAAGTAACAGTCGAGAATTTGGTATGCGAATTCCTAAACGAACGTGGTATCACGGTGATCCCCCACCCCGCCTACTCTTCAGACCTGGCACATTGCGACTTCTACTTATATCCCACGGCGAAAAAAGAGTTGAAAGAACGTCAATTCGAGCCAAAAGAAGAGAGTTTAGGTGCTGTACAGGCGATTTTCAAGAGTATGTCGGAAAAAGGATTCCTGCACGTGTTCCAGAAGCGGCAGGAAAGGTGGGCCAAGCGCATACAATTGAGAAGGGAGTATATTGAATGGGAAACTAAATCGGATTTGTAAATTTTTATAAAGGTCGTCCGAGGCTTTACTGAACACCCCTCGTATTATGAAATTTATTTCACATGTAGCATTATTCATCAAATATTTAAAAAATATGTAAATATCGCTCAATGCAAATTGTAGGTTAATTAATGGAAAAATTATTTTAAAATAAAATTTTATCTAGTGCAAATTTATTTTAAAAAATGCAGTCGACAGAAAAGAAATTGTTTCAGATATAAAAACGTTATTATTATTATCAAAATTGAAATCGTTATATTATTTCTATATGTTGTCGCGATAGCCTGGTTGCTAGAGCGCTTGGCCTCCGTTACGGAAGTCTCGGATTCGATCCCGCCCGACGACCGAAATTATTACGAAAATTAAATTAAATACTCGCTAATAATCACGTGGAAAGCAATGGCAAATATGCGTACCATCATATGCGCGCTAATTAGTGCGCAGCAGACACACACGGGACTCCATTTGTATATGTCGATATAAATCAAACATTCACAATATCAATCGCGAGTGCAGTCTTGCGTGTGTACACTCGCGTTACATATGTATAACAATTGTCTAGTACACTATGCCTATGTCTGTACAGCTGAAATATACGAATAGGTAGTCGCCGACGCTCAGAATCTGAGTATGGCGCTATATGAAGAATATTATTTCTACATGAGCGTAAATAAATAAATAAATCTTTATTAAGGAAATTCTTAAACTATAAAACAAAATGATTAATATATAAAACAAAACAACTAAATATTAAATTTCCTCTGTCTATGGTAAGCAAAGGTTTGCTGTAACTTCTTCCATTCGTTTCTGTCTAGTTAAGTCCAATTCAGCATAATTTAAATTAAACTATATTTCTACCAAAAAATTTTTTCGTAAACATACTAAATTACAATTGGCACCCAACAATTTAGTAACATTGTTAGATGCGAGTAAATTATACTTTACACACAAATGGATGCACATAAATACAATCTCATTGCGGGTACGAATATGTGTTCTTAAAATATTTTTCTAAAAATGTTAGAATCCTTACTCTGCGTATGTATTCAAGGGACAAACGGATATATACGCATGTATATTGTAACGTTTTACTGTTTGAACGAATCCTTTAATGAGTTCCCGTTTGCAGAGCCAATGTAACTTTTTACTTTTTTCTCGACTGTTGTTCCCGTTCACAGATGCTGATTTTACACTTTTCATTTATTTCGATCGAAATCTAAATTCAAGTTCGGGCGCCACTCACCGCTTAACGATGCAAATTTATGAACATAATTTGAACGACCTTACGTCCATTTTCTTTCATTCTACGCGTGTCCTTTGCGCGACACTGATTTAAAAAGGAAAATGAATTATAGAACAATAAAAAAAAAATCGCACTTCGTACGTCATGTATTAAAATAAATTACAAATTGTTAAAATCCGAATCCTTTTTGTGGCCAGATAAAAAATTCGTATGACTTTCAAGTACGGCGACAATAATTGAAAATTTAAAAATCATTAATCGAACGAAAATATACACGCGAAGAGAGAATCGTTTTTATAATGACAGACTGGCATAGCATCAGCGCGTTTAATTGATCGATTATCTACGATGTAGAACTGTGACTGGAATACATACATAATCAATTAGATCAAAAGTTTCTTTTTAATGATCAGCATTTGAACCATTTTAAAACTATAGGATTCACATACTCGTATATCCTCGTTATTCGAAACTACTCGGTATGTGTAGCGGCTAGTCGATACACACTAGACAAAGGTACAAGCCATCGTCTATATCATTAATTTCGCATACGAAGATACTGATAGGCCTGCCATTATACAAAATGATCAACCGATTGTAATATAGGAATTTCGGTATTAATCGTATAAGAATCATTATTACGTAATAGCTAACAATTGCAAAATACAGATAATTTCCGAAAGATCCAAATTAAATGAAACATTCTTTATAATTAATTTATAATTCGGATATCATCACTTAATGGTGTCTAAACCCATCAAACCTGTATTAATATACGAGTGCGTGTATATATTAATTACAACGTAATTCTTAAGCCGGCCCCTATTAGATTTTGTAACGAAAAATGTCACAATCTTATGTAACGAAAAAATGTCCTAATATTATGTAATGAAATTTAAATGGTAGAATAGGATTTTTGTGATTATGTTTTTGTTTTTTTTTTTCGTGTATGTGTCGATGCCCGTAAGAATTACGTTGTAAATTTTGATCATTTCATACAAAGTATAAAAGAGAAAGAGACAGAAATGTAAGCAAGAGGGGTCAAGAGGCACTCAAGTTATATATATATGTGTGCGTCGTGCGTAAGAATTTGCACAGTTCATGAAATGGACAATTTTTTGAAAACCCTTGCACAATTCGTGAAATGTGCACTTTTGCACGGTTTATGGAATGCGCGCGCAATAACTTCTGCTAATTTCATGAATTTTGCAGTATTCTAAATCATGTTGTAATATTTATGCAATACATCGCCAGGCATGCTAGTTTTGTCAAAAGAAACATTGGTATTTTTTTTTTTTTTTAGATACAGAAGAATACTATTTTAAAAATGTAATATTTTAAAGTATATAGATAATGAGATAATTATACAAGAAAAATTATCATATTTTTGAATTTGATATTTCAATTATGAAATATTATAAAATTCTAACATTTTTGAAATTCAGTAGTCTAATTGGTTTCGATTACATTTTGTTTACAAAAATTATAAACAAATTTGTAATACGACTATTAAAGTTTTTCATTAATTTTCAGACACATTTTTGAAAAGTGTAACATGAATTCAAAACGTAATTTACTAAATACGGCACTATTTGCTGATAATAAATAGTACAAAAAAATAAAATTACTTTGTGACTAGAATTATAAATACCTTAATCGGTTTTTCTTGTATTTTATGTAGCACGTATCCAATTTTTTTTGCTGCAGCATCCCTAATGAAATTTTTACCAACCGCCACTGATAATTATTCCAAAAATGTAAAGGTGTGAAAGAAGTAATTTTCGATTTAAAATTAGTTTCTAAAATTATCAATTCACATAAATTAGGAATTTCAAATTTTAAATTATTTACAATAATTTTCGCTAACATTTCAGTGATGTTTATGAAGTAAAAATTTAATATATATTTTGGAACTATTTTAAATTATAAAAAATGATGGAGTATTTTATTTATTTATGAAATGCTATAACGAATATCCTAAATAAAAATGAAAATTAAAGTTAATAATGTGAACTTGATTAGTTAATATCTCCATGCAGCATATTAAATTTAAATAAATTTTTTAATACGAATGATATTAAAAACGTTTACTGTACTAGTTTCTCGCAGTACTGCGCTGTTTAAATTTTTATTTTAGTTGGTGTAAAAATGGAAATTTAACCATCATATTTTATAGCGCTGATTGCAATTCCAAAAAATTACCTTAATAATAAAAATCAAAACTAAATAAAAGTGAACAAAATTACTACACAATATTAATGCGTTACTGGTACATACCTTATTTAGAAACTAATATTATTAAAGTACCGCTGGATGGATCATGCTAATATTTTCAGGATGTATTCTTGTTGTCCAGCCGAAGGTTTTACGGTGCGGATGAGTTGCCTATCATTTCTCCTTCACGAAATAAGAGATTTTAAGTAGTTGGGATGCGATCAGCGGTACAGAAATGCATACGGACAAATAATAAAAAGATTAATTTTTATAATATTTTAAATAAAATGATTACCGTGGTAAATAATAAACACTAGATGACATTTTATTAATTTCTGGCGTAAGTTAATTAACCGCGTTCTATTAATTCACTTTTTGCATTACTGAAATCATCAAACCTCCACGACGTGATCTAAACATACAAGTCGTGCTCCTAGCCTAATTACAGTACTCATTGCGGAGAGTTTAAAAAAAGTAGTGTTTTCTATTACTTTTACGGAATTTTTAGTATTTGCTACCGCGAATGTTATTTATACTCATACACTACTGTGGTTTGCTGCTGTGGCAATAAATTAATTTTAATAAAATGCTCGAGACGGAGAGGTTGAAAGATATGAGTGAAGTAGATGTTATCTTTAATGTGTCATTATGGGAGATCACCATGTGAATAACTCAGGAACCTTTCAAAATGATGGCTGTGTATTCTAGTTGAGCGAAACTTTTTGTTAGATCATAACAGACAGATTATAAAAAAATCGGTAATCTTCAGCTAAACGTGAAAGATGAAGATTATTTTTTGATGGACTGTAATAAACATGTTTCACAAATAGGGAAAGGATCTTTATATATAAAACAAAAAAATTTGTATCAATTTCCAAGTGCAGACTTAAACGGCTATTAATACACGGGCGAAGCCGAGGGTAACAGCTAGTATATAGATAAACGAATGAGAAATATTTAAAAATTATAAAACTATTCTGTATCGGAATTGAAAAAATAAACAAAATTTCACAACAACGATAGATTTTGCACAGCTTTTGCACATAATAATGTTGCCAATTCGATAAATGATACGAAATATTAAACGAACTCTGTTAACTTAAGTTAATGGTAAAAAATATTTCGTTTTTTTTTCAGAACATTTGTATTTAAATTAATCGTTACTTTAATAATAGAAATAATTATTACGCATTATTATTATTATTTCATGCAGACCACAAATTGAGGATTTATCTAAAATGCGGGTTAGTAATTTCATTTAATTTATGTGCACTGTACGTGTGTAATTTTGTCTAATTGTCGTAGATTATATTTATTTGTATTTTCTTGAGTATATTCTATTTCTGTTCCCTTAATCACCATTTAAAATATGTAAACTGTTTATAGTTGAACAATATTCTTTTCGAAGACTTGGTGATGGACGTGTACGATGAAATTGACCGAAGAGAAAATGAAGCGAGTAAGCAATAATTTTATTTCATAAGCATCAAAAATGTAACAAAACGTTTTCATGCCCGAGCACTAAATTAAAAATTAGAAACGTATTTTATCAATTAATAATCCCTGTCGTAGAACAAACTAAGAATTTCAAAGATGTTCTATAATTAAAATACTTTTTGTAGTTTAGTGGAAAAAAAAAAAAACGTAAAGCTCATGAACTAAAAATTCATCTTTTGCCGAATGATGGATGTGCTTTAAGTGAAAATATTAATACAATCAGCTTCATGAACACTTATTACAAGTGCTAAGTTCTTCTTTCTTCGTGCAACCTGATTCGGGTATAGCTTAACCACTTTTCATGGACTCCACCATTTGACGAAATAATTCTCCTACTTTTGTAATCACATCTTCAGCACTAGTTTGACTTCCGGGTATTCTTCGCACCCCCGGAGACTCGGGGCCAATGGTTTAGTTTTGTACTGCATAGTGATTAAGTTTATAGGCACATTTTTGCTCGTAAACTGCAAGTATAGTTTGTTTTTCTAGATTTTTCGAACTTTTCCATTTTTATACAGGGCGATAACTTCCTTTTTTAAAATGCGCCACTTTTTTTCTGCTAAATTTTTTAAAGAAATGATAACAGAAAACCGAAATACATACTCTAGATCCCGTTGGTAATATGTATGATTCTTCCCTTGCAGTTTCATTTTAAAAAAGGAAGTTATTCTGCCGCACCCTGTATTTTTGACTAATTGCGAGAATAAGCGATAATAAAAATTAGTGTTTCTACGTTATTTTAATAACACTTTTTACATATTCATGTAGTACAATCGCGCTACTTAAGACTCATCGCATCCAAAAAAATTTGTCATCATAATTTTTTCGTTTTCGTGTGTGTGCGTGATGTACAGTGTGACCAAAGAGAGAGCTAACGCTCGGACCGGGAAATTTTGAACTATCAGGAAGGAACAAATCCGAACTGAAGATTATTCAAAGGCTAAATGACGACTCCGAATCATGTCTCAAAAATAGCGCTGGACCGAATAAATAATTTTTAGGACATAGTCAAAACGGGTGAACGATTGCCGAAACAAGTTCTGAAGCTTTTTCAATGAATGAATCCAGATTCGGTCTTTTAGAAGAACCGTTGCTTTGAATTCGTTCACTAAAGACTAACTTATCGCTAGTCCAAATGTGTACATGTCTATACACGGTGTTCACGCCCATGTGCTGGTATGGGTAAAATAGTCTGCCGTTGTTTTCTATGCGGCTATGAATTTTTATTTTTAATAATTTTTATTGGTCACCACAAGAACTCAAACTTAGGACTCTTATTTGGTAGTTCGAACGTTCCAAAATGCTATCGCGAAAATATTTGACTAGTATTATATATTGTAATATAATTTATAAAGTAATGAGTTTTGTGTTGTCATTTTTTACATTCAAAATGATTTTTTCGAACCGAACTTTTTGCTTAATTCGAAATAGGTTTAAGCTCTGACGAGTTGAAATCGATGATATCTTACTCTTCGATGCAACTAAGAAGAAAACTTTTTCCGCGCGTTTTATTATACCAAATAGTCACTCTATGTCAGTGCGACTGAATTCAAAAGATTATTTTCTGAATTGTTAAAAAATGTAAAATAAACCGTTGTTAAAATTACGTTAATTTGGCCGAATGGTTACAACGTTGTGACAGTGCCGAAATCGATCCATTGTTTTCTGTGTTCTCGTTGATTTTGGACAGCGGATTTATTGTTCAAGGTTTTCAGTACTGATGGTTTTTGATGACAGGGTAAAACGGTAACGTTTTTTTATCACGCTGCGGCCTTCTCTTTTCCGTTTCAGATGGTACTTTTTGTATATTTTCGCATTTTTAGCTTTCTTTTCATTTTCTTTAATCATTTTCTTCGAATGCAAAAATTATTTATGGTTTCAGTTGTCAATGGTGATCGATAAAACGTAATGTTGATCAACAAAATCTTAAAATCTCTTCGTACCTGTTGAAAACGTTTACATTTTTTGTATGCTTATTATTTTTAAGCGATCTATTTAATGTTTGAGCACAACATCTTAGTTACGATATTTAAAAAAGAGTAAAATAAATGCGAGACTTTTCAAATTGAAATTTGTGAAATAATTTGTAATGAAATAAATTAATAATAATATTAAAAAAACACTACTATGGAAATTTAAAATTTACGTTCTTGAAATAGCTCGAACAAATTAATGTTTCGTTTGTAAAAAACTTATTTTTGGTTTTTAAAAATTGGGACACTTTTTTGTTTGAAAAAGTTTGGAATGACCCTTGACCATAAAACATGTTCATGTGAAGAGAGTAATTCGCATACGGTACTAACTATTACTAGGCAGGCGTACGCATTAACTCCGCACTATCTATAAGCGTGTGCGCGCAAGCATACACACGCACACACACTTAAAGCAAACATTTCTAATCAATCGAAAACTTCTTCATATTACGTAAACCAAAGGTCCTTGGTTGACGATCCCAAAAAAGAGGGAAAAAAAACCCAAAGCTGTTCCCATCTTTATAATGTAAACAAATAATGAAGTTAAGTGGTTTTCCTATCTTTAAATCAAGGAATGTAGAGAGATAGATAATTTTTATGAATAAATATAATTGATGTATTAAAACTGGAACGGTATGAGAAAAGGAATAAAAGATCAAATTAATTCACAAAAATTGTTGCCAACATGAGGCCGTAAAGTAAGTGATAAGTTGATGTCGAAACTAAAATGGTATTTCCCAATTACTAAAAGAGATAAAGTGTCTTCTACAGTTTTGGCCAATATCAAAATATATAATCATTTATCAGAGAAACAGACGAAGAAGTAGATAATTTTTTTTACGCGTATTCAATTGAGTTGTTATATTTCTTGATTTTTTCTTTTCAGTTTATTGCAGTACCTGTTCAGATAATGAACAAGGTTTAGTCCCGTTTTTACCGGTTAATCCAAAATTATCGGCAACAAGAAATCAAGGAAGACAAAAGTTAGCCCGACTTAGTAAAGAAGAATTTGCATCGCTTGTTTGGGACATTCTTATGGATGCTCATAGAAGAGAATCATCTTTTTCTAGTAAGTTTTTTTTTTTTTTCTCCGGCATTAAATATCATTTGACCATTAGTAGGTTAAATGTAAAACTCACTTTATTTCGAACGGTGTGTGATATGTATGTACTGATAAATGAATACTGTTGTATATATGTTTAAAAAAAAAAGAAAAAGAACATATTTATTAATAAAAACAAAAAAAATCAAATGAGAAAGAAAATCTAGATTAATATGTATGGTTAATTTGCTCGTATAATATTCAAAAATTAAACACGTTTATTTATTTGTAATACAGGTCAAGATCCTTTAACCAAATTAAAATTAGAAGCTCAAGATGACGAACCGTTGTATGATAGTGTAGCTTCGGATGAGGACTATGCGTATGTTGATCAATCGGTAATTTTGTATTTCAAATTGTATTTTTCTTTTAATGGTATATAATAATGAACAAAATTATCTCTATGAATTTTATTTTGTTATTGCAAAACTATAATTTCTATGTGAACAAACGTTTTTGCTTTACTTTTATATACTATAAGTGAAGAATAAGTGTTTATGTACTTGCTTCCTTATTTCCTCGATATCGTATTAAATTTTAAGTTAAAATAAGCATTCCTATATTTAATGAAAGCTTCAAAAAAATACAAATAAATAACAAATAATATAGTATATGTTTATATTTCGATGTCTGTGGTTATGACATACTTTGATGTACTCGGATGGGTTCAAATACGAATGTTAAACTTTTGTCCTTAATTTTTTTTTTTTTTTCTACACCATTAGGATTTCATTTAATTAATGGCGCAAAATAAAAAAATAAAAATAAAAACAGGTTTAAGTATTGTATGATGTCATATTAAAAAATTTAAACTTTGCAAGATATTTAAAAAAAAAAAGGAAACAGGCTCTCATATAATTTTAATTTTTTAATTTTCAATTTCGATTTTAATTTATTTTATTTATTTATTTATTTATTATTATTACTATTGAAAAAAATAAAATCCGCAGTTCATATATTTTAAAAAAAATCGATTGTTTCATACTTTTTTTACATACTAGAAGGAAGAAAACAAATTAGATTTTAACGTGGCCACAAACTGAAGAGGTAAAATAGAAGAAAGAAGCGTTATAGGGTGTGAGTAGAGACAAGTCCAGTAGCTGAAGGCAGAAGCCCGAATGTTCACCAGAAAGAGCAGAACATTCAAAAAAAATGTGGTTGGCGTTGCCGGATTAATGCCCTCAGTTGGTACCCCCCCCCCGCCGCTACAAAAAAAATATATAGTTACATGCCAGAAATAAAACAGATTTAGGGTTTTCACATTGTGTAAAAATACAGTAATTAAAATGATCGGAATTAATAGTACATATTACATATACATACATATATCGCAATAAAATCTTCTTTAATTTTTGTTACAAATTAAAGTTTTGCTTTTAATAAATGACACGGCCCTTTGGCTCGTTGGAGTGAAAAATGTGAAATGTAAATTCATGGTATATTTAAGTAAATCTCAAGCTGTTTTAGTAATGAATTGCCCGAACTACTCAAATAAGCTGAAAGAAAATTCCTAATTCGGATTAGTTGAGCGAATTTTTAAATGTGTACCTCACTGTTTTGCCCTTCTTTTGTAATATTTCATTTCAAGATTATTTTTTTGTGATCAAAACTTTCACGATATTATTTACGAAAACAACTTTTTGAAAACACTTTCTTCGAATACTTCTACACGTTACTACGTTAAAAAGTATTTTATTAACTGATTTAATGAACGAACTAATATGTCTGATTACAAGTATTCTTTTTCGCCCAGCTAACATAAGATAGTCAAAATTCGTTCACAAATTTCTCGTTCGTGAAAAGCATATCGCACATCTTACATTAGCGGGCAACGGATCTTCTTTATACGTATTAAGTGATTACAAATTTTTTTAAATCTAAGGAGATGAAGAATCGCGCTAATTTTCTTGTAAAATTTAGTAGTCATTTGCATCATTCAAAAGAATTAAAAATTTTGCAAACCAAATATTTCAATGGTGTGTAAAGAGGCATATAACTAAATTTTAAAACAATGTGACGAAAATTACACTTTGGTATTTTAAATAAACACTTTTAAGTGGTATTTTGTCAATATACTAAATCGGTCAAGCACCGTAGTGTAGTTGGTTAGTCAGCGATGTTTTGGTTCGAGTGAAACTCAGTTCACTATTGCATATTGAAAATATAAATAATTACCTTTCACGCCGAGTTAATGTCTATAGTTAACAAATCCAAATGTACATACTAAAAATTTAAAAGAAAATGATTATGAAAAAAGAAAAAAAATTAAATTATTACCGAATTAAATGAGAATGAGTTTTGTACTTACGTTAGATTTTACTTGTAACTTAAACAGATTTTGAGATAATTATGCAGTTGGATTCAAAGTCTCATCATAAAGATTCCTTTGCTAACCCAAAGCCCTGAAAACGAAAAAATAATGTCCTTATGTATTAAGGAAAAAAAAGAAAAGAATATATCCCCATGGTTTATTATGGAATATGTGCTAATGTCAGTTTAGTATAAAAAATCTGTTAATTTAAATTAATTTAATATAAATTTTTAAACAAAAAGGAGACGGTTATTTTTTTAATAATAAATAAAATCAGTGATGACCTGAAGTAAAACACGAATTTTATGTTTTTATACTAATTCCTTATGTACATTTATTTGCGAGTTACAAATAGTGCGATACAATTCATCCGTATTGAATATACTAAATATATGTCTATTTTTACATGTTCAGCAAGATGAAGAGATCACGGATTTTAAGATTAATCAAAATATTCCGGAAGGTTCAGTTTCAGAAGAAAAGTCAGAAAAATCATGTAGAACCAGCGAAGATGGCGATTCACAAATAAATGTTTTGCAAAGCCAGATAGCTGAATTAGTTAATCAAATAAGTGACCTGCAACGGAAAGTTAGTTGGTCAATATTTTTTCTTTAGTATTTATTTTGTTATTGTATGCTGTGCAGTTGCAAATGTTAGTTTAGTCGCCTTCAATATGAATAGTGTCATCGCTAATAAAATATTTAATTATTTTTAGGTTGAACTTTTGAACACAGAAAATGTTGACCTGCGTAATAAAGTTTCGCAACAAACTGTTAAGGAAGATATGGTTAGTTTAGGCGAAAACAGCGACGGATCATTGTTGGAATCAAAACAACAACGTCCTACCTCGTTGTATAATATTGCCCAACAGTTCATCGGTACATCCTGCAATCTAGTAAGTGGAAGTCTTACGTAAATTAATATTATATTGTGTTTTTTTGTTTTTTTTGTTGTATTCCTAGAATTTAGGTTGAAAATTAATGTGTACATATTTTATAACGGTTACTAATGAAATTCACTTTCAGTATTTCTAACTTTTCAATTTTTAATGTTGCAATACAAAATTTCAATATTAAATACGTCCGAATTTATCTAACTATTCCGACTAAATATGGAACGTTATAAAGCATACAAATAAATTTTAAGTAAGTAATACGATTTTTTTTTTCTTGTTTGGGTTTTCCCCTGGGCTTGTCAGCAACGGACGATTACCCATCAACACATGTAAATAGTAGCAATTAGGAGTCACAAAAAATGGAATCTGACAAAGAACGCTATACCAAGGATGGAGAAACAATGACAAGCCACATCTGCAATTATAGATCCCACAATACCGACGAGCAAAGGGATCAGCCTACAAATAATTAAGGAAAAAGAAACAGGGCATGTCTGAAAAGCAGTTAGAGCCATCAAGCACCAAAGCTATATAGAACACAGCGCTTAGCGTGTCATAAAGAGTTATCCGAAAGTTCAATGACTTTCTCCACCACTATAAAGCAAAGTTTATAATTTTTAGTTATGAAAAATAATTATGGCGACGACTACGAAAACAGCGCCCACCATCTTGTCAAAAAGAAACGAATAGCCTAATTGCTAGAGCGTTTGGCTTCCGTTAATCACGGGCAACGACAGAAATTATTACGAAAATTAAGTTAAATACTCGCTAATAATCACGTGGAAAGCAATAGCAAACTACCACTTATGTCATAATTTGCGCACTAGTTAGCACCTAGCAGACACACCTCAGGCTGCAAAATTTAATCTTTTTACATCTGAAAAGGAATCGATGGGAACTTCACAAAATAATCGCTGCTTTTAAAACAAAAATAGATACACACACACACACACACACACACACACACACACACACTTATATGTTTACATATAATTTTCAAAAATTCTTATCAAGCATTAAAAAAATATTTTAACTCGTAATTAAGAAAAAAGAATGGAAAAGTGGTCGTATAGCAGATTAAGAAAGGATAGCAGGAATAGGAGAGGATTTTAACGCTTCAGTGCATAGCCGAAGGCAACAATATTGAATTCTGTCTAGTTTGGCGAGGAGAGATTTGGCGGAATTTCTATAGATGAAGGAGCAGTAATCAATCCTGAAATGAATTATAGCTTTATAAAGGGTATTAAATGGGAAAAGTTATTTTCTCTGTGTTTCAAGCACGACCATATTTGACAAAAACTTGGATTATAAGAAAGTGTGTTGAATTTTCAATTTAAAGAGAAAATGTAAATAAAAAAAGGGTTCTCACACAAAATATGATTATAAATGCAATAATAAACATTAAAAAAACGTAAAGGAATATTCTAAAAATATTTCTGCGAACGATTCATCTTCTGCTAGATGCAAAAAAGAAAATATATTAATAACAAAAAAAAGAATAATATTAAATATTTGCAATCCTTAAAAAACCTAAATAACCTATTTTCATTTAAAAAAGAAAACGAATATTATTAAAATGAACCTAAATATTTCATTTTAATTTGGAAAATAAAATCAAAATATAGTAATAGTTTAAAAATATCAGTGATAAATGTGTATGACTGAATTATTTTAATAGTGATGAAGTTAGTAAACAATGTTGGATTTTCAGAAAGCATCAATCCAATAATTTTCAGCTGAAAACGAAAATCGAAGATATTGCAGTAAAAGTGAACGTAGAATACATGATTTGAACCTGAATCAGACCTCTAAGTTACACTAAATCAGAGAACAGCATTATAGAAGTATCAAAGTATGAAACTGGAGAAACAGGTTTGTGAAGTTAAACGAAAAATGTATAAAAATTTTATACATGCTGCCGGTTTTCGTGACAACTGTTTTATGCAACTCTAGTGTAGACGCGAGATCACAAATGCAATCCCGTATGCGTTTGCCTACTACTGACATACGCGGTGATTTTCCATTGTCTACCACGTGACTATTAGCAGTGTTATATAATTATTTATTTAATAATTTCTGTGATAATTTCTGTTGTCGCATGGGATCGAACTCGAGACTTCCGAAAAATTCTTTAAAAACATTTATCATCATCATCATGGTGCCATACTCAGTTTTTGGTCGTAAGCGACTACCGATTCGTCCAGTCTAGCTGTACACGCACCAATTAGTGCGCGCGTATTGGATACGTGGTGGTTTGCTATTGCCTTTCGACGTGATTATTAGCGGTTAATTTAATTATTTATTTTGTTGGCCTGGGATCGAACTCAAGACTTCTGTGACGAAAGTCGAGTGCTCTAACAACTAGGCTATCACGATGTAAAAAAAATGTATTAATGAAATTGCAGGAAAAGAAAAACCCAATTCTCAAACAGAAGAAGCCATTGTTAACAGTCCGTTTGACCTATGTAAAAAATGTGATAAACAAAATAGGCAGAGTGTTAAGGAAAAATAATGTTAGATTTTTTTTTATGCATGCAAAAAAATTGAAGATACATTAAGAAAAACAAAAGATGACTTACCCTAGAGACCTCTGGTAGAAGGTTATAAAATTCCATGCTCATGCGGTAGTTGTATCGGGCAAACTAACAAAACCATTAATGTAAGATTAAAAGACCGCAATTCGTTGATTTTTTCTCTGACGATGAACAGTCAACTTTTTTATTTTTTTAATTAAATATAAGATAAAATAACTATTACACACAAATAACATTTTTTCATTACATTAATGTATTCATTAAATTGAGCTAAGTTAAAAAATTATCCTTTTAGATTTTATATACATCTTTTCACTCTTACTTGTGTTTTGCTACTTTTTTTTACTGTTTTACTACAGAATAAAGCAATTCTCGTGAGTTCCGCATACTTTTGTCAAGGCATTTAGGTACTAAATTCTGGATTCCACCGTACCCAACCAGATTTCGGGGAGGAAAAAGTAGAAATAGCCAAAAACGATATTTTTAACGAGAAAAAGTCATTTGAAACGAAAAATGAATGCATTTTTTAATGTACTCTACTCAAAATAAATTACGAAGTTCTGTTTCATTTATATAAAATATGCTACGGTGATCAAATATTATCAGTAGTAACAAAAAAGATTTTTTTTTTTTTTTTTTTTAATTTACTATGGGTTCGTCAGCGAGGACATTAGCCCAAGAAATAGGAGTAAAGAAAAAATCAGATTTTTATGCGGCGTGAAACATTCAACAAGAATGTGTCAAGTGCCTGGATGACACAAGGAGAAGGAAGGGAAAGAATAAATGCAGCACAATAGGGAGTAGGAACATTGTTTGATAAGAGAGAGGAGTAAAAGGAAGATTGTTCAGGTGAAAGAGATGAACATTCGAACATTATGTGATCAGGATCACATACATGTTGACTGTTAAGAGAATGTAAAGGACAATACGAAGATGCCGCGAGAGAGAATCGGAAAAGCGACGAGGGAAGCCAGCTGTGCCCAAAGCGGAGGCGGCATATTGCCGAGATGCTGGAGCGACGCATAAAAGGGAAGTCAAGAAACCAGGAACAGAAAGGAAGAGAAGGCTGGATGAACAAGTAAAAAGAATCCAGGTTTGAGAATGAGGGGTAGTAGGAGTTAAACCATAATTGGTTGTGCGCTGCAGAGGACAGAAACTTAATATTGATGGATGGAAAAGTAGTAAGGAACCTGCCGGAAGAAGAAGCTCGCCGAGCTAATAAGTCAACTGACTCATTTCCTTCTATTCCGGAATGGCTAGGGATCCAAAGGAAATTAACCTGGATTGCACAAAAAAGAATGAGGTCATGGATCAAGGACCGTATAAAAAGGATTACATAATCAGTAGAGTGGGAAGGCAGAGGAGATGCAACAGCCTGTAGCACGCTTTGAGAGTCTGATAGAATAAGGAAATTATGAGAGACCTTCGAAGATCTGATGAAGAAAAGTGCATGGAGGATAGCAATAGACTCGGCACAGAAAGTTGAACAGAAGGAAGGAAGTTTAAAGGACTCAGAGTGATTTAAAGAAGGACAAAGAAAGGCTGCACCAACTCCACTTGGGCTCTTGGAACCGTCCGTGTAGATTGTAACGTGGTTAGAAAAGTGGGAGTTTAAGGTATGTAAAAATTCCGATCTAACGGCATGATGCAGAACGGGTGTAGGGGGAGCAGAAGAGTAAAAGCAATTAATTGGATGAAGGAAGGAGGAAAAGTTAAAAGAAAAATATGGGAGCTTATCGTAAGTGTGAATGTATGGTAAAAATTGAATTCTTTTTGTACAGTTCTAGTAATCAGGAAATCGTGTGGATTTGGACCGGGAAAACCGGAAATAAACCAGGAATTTAAAAATTGTATCTGAGTGGCCACGATGATATATATATATGTGTGTGTACATATTAATATATATATATATATATATATATATATATATATATATATATATATATATATATGTCAACTGAGTAGGGAGCAGCTAGTCTTGTTTAAATAAATCAATTTCTTTACGTTTCACTAAATTTTAGGCATATTCAATTTAAATGAATTAGATATACCAAAATTCATTCTTATTCATCTGTTTTTTGTTTTTTTTAAAGAATAGATTAACTCCGCCGCACACAGATGAAGTACTGTGCAGGACAGATCAAGTTACGAAAAGTTTGCAAGAACTATCAGCTATTATGTGGTCGACAGAAGCAAAGAACCACGCATATATACCATGCGCAGAACAAATTCGGATGGCTGTTTGTGATTTATCTTCTATTTTCCCGACGGTAGGTTTTTTTAAACCAACTTTTTTTTACATTTTTGTATCTGTGAAATGTTTTCAAAACTTAGGTTGTAATATTAGAACTAAAATGCGTTTTTTAAATTACGCACCCTGTCACTTAATATTAAAAAATTACTTATACGGGTGACATAGGCTAAAAAAATTTCCAGAGGAGATATATATATAAAGTTTTGAATAACTATAAAAGGCTTTTAGTGAATAATTTAACTGATAAGCTAACATGCTGTGTACCGTAATATCAATTATCTTTATATTTAAGTCGAACTAATTTTCTTTTAATAAATTAATTATTGTTATTTCTAGGGAACGACTGACGAAGTTATTCGAAACGCGCTTCGGACGTTAAATATAAATACGATCCGTTTGCAAGCAACTTGTTCTGAAATGGACGTTACCATAGAAAAACTAAGAACTTACGCATTTAATTTGGCCAAAGCGAACAGACAAATTTTGACCCAATTTCAGTAATACTAAAGTCGTACAACTACGATCATTTATTTAATTACGTATATTCCGCTGTTCTTGAAAACTTTAAGACGCCAGATAAAGAAAAAGAAAAGAAAAAAAAGTAATTTTTCACTGCAGTTAGAAAAGAAATAATATGTATGACATATCATTTTCTACTCAAAAATTTAAAAACACGTAGCAGCTAAAGACCATTTCAAACCAAATTAGTCAAGTCAGACAATTCTAGATAAGTCGGATTATTATCATTCAAGCTGATTAATCCGTATTGTATTTGCATTGTCATTATATTTTCTCTTTATGTAGTTATTGTGTTTTTCGAGCTTTTCCGGCAATTATTTGTTTGTTTGTTATCAACTAATATAAAATTGTTTTAAAAATAAATCACAAAATTAACAGTAAAAGATTAATTTTAAATAAAATATCATCATCATCATTCTTTTATTACAACATATGAAGGTATCATATCTGTGCTTGCCAATTTTTCAATGAATCACCGTACGCCGTGTCTGGTACTTTTACGGATACCACCCGTCCGACGGATTAGGACGCTGCTTCTTCATTTTTCTAATCAACCTTCTTCTGTACAATTGTTACTTTCGATAGTTCAGCGCGAACGATAAAGTTAAATTTTAAAGGCAGTTTTTCAATGACTCAATTTTCATCTAGTACTGAACTGTTGGTTTGTTTAGCGTTTGCTGACCTGTTCACGATACCCCGAATAATCGCTTCTAACACCGCACTTCCACTGCGTCTATTCGTTTTCAATCTGACTCATAGATTCCCCAGATCTCAGTGCTTTATAGGAATATAGGAAATCACAGTGACCTAACTATTTTTAAACTGTTACTGAATACGAAAATTTAAAAATTCTTCTGGTTTGATCATTATATTTTCCCATATAAACGGCGTTGCGAAGTTTATAAATAAACGATACGAAGTGTAATTCCTCGTTCGGTATATAACACATAATATCTCAACTTGACTAACGAAGATATAAACATGTTGAAGTAGTCTATTAATCGTAACTGAATAGCCTTATTTATATTATTAAACTTGACTAATTTAGTGCGAGATGGTCGACAGTATTTAAATTAGCCACAAAATTTTGTCTATAATGGTTCGAATAATTCATATCGGTGTATGAAAAAAAACTCCATACAGATCTTTAAAAGTAAAAATTTATACACATCTGTATTAAACTAAGTCGTGCATCTTCTAATTTCTTATAAATTTGAAACGGCGGTCTATTGTGAAATTTTTGGATGTTATATAATCGACTTAAAATTATTGAGATTATTACATTTGCAAAATGCCGAAATTTTATAACCATTGAAACAGATTCGAGCATTGGACATTTATGTATTTTAAAAAAGTAACATTAAAAATTTGAATGAAAGATGATAATTAATATTCATTACAGCTGATCTATCGGCCAAAGTAAAAAATAGTATGCTTTGTGCACTGTGTTTAGATGTGGAGAAAATAACGAAATTTTTTCGTCTTTATTCAACAATAAATTCGGCTAAAGATCGCATTCAAAATTTATTATCACGAAACCTCTCTGCTCGTGAACTTGGCAATTATCATAAAATTTAATACATAAAGACAATAGCCCGCTTTGTAATTTTTATTAAAATGCAAGTGCCCTTATTAGGTGTTTGTAAATTCTAAGATTTAATTTTAATTAATCTTTAATTTGCAAAAAGAATGGTTGTGATTTTTTGACTTTAATTTTATTCATCGTCGCAGTAATGATGAAAGTGCTTTTTATAAAAATTAATGGGCCTATTATAAAACTGGTTTCTATTTGTTTATTTTGTTGTTTTTTTTATATTTATTTTAACAGGAAAACGTAAAAATCAATATTATGTGGTGCCTCTTTATTTTATAAGTTCCACATGTAGAAATATAACTACAAACACATGATCAAATTCGGGTTTCAGTTAATGAACCCCCATTATATTGTTGTTATGAAATTAAAAATTCCTTTCAGCTTTAAAAGTATTACGCAAAACAGCTGTTTTTATTTTTCTTTTGTTTTTTTTTTTTTTGTCGACAAATAAAATTACAGGAGTGTACACATTAAAAAATGTATGTTTTTGCATAAATTTATAAATATAGTTACATATACAATGAAAAGAAGTTTAAACATTTTTTTTAAAAATCATATATAAATAATATGTTTAAATTATCGGTAATTTGAGGGAAAATAATTAATACAAAAATGAAAAATGAAATAAATGAAAACTAATAGGCAGTGATGAGATAAGCATTAAAAACTTTTTATAAAAGCCCCTTTGAATTTCTGTAGTAATTACCGTAATTTAACGTATTAACCTTGGAAATATTTTAAAAAATTCACAATTATTAAAGAAATCGGTTTTGAGGCATTTATTTATTTCTAAGTTTATTTATACTAAAAATCCCTAAGATTTGATGGGGTTAACTTTACTCGATGCAAGACTCAAAAAAAAAATTAGAATACCGAAAAAATTTGACAACTCCGGTGAAGGAAGAGTTGATTAAAACAACTAAATTCCAAAATATTATTCCGAGCTTGTCAGTAAAATTTGTTAGTAAAAGATTCTTGTGATTCTTGTAATGTCTGAATACAAAAAGATGTCGTATTCTTTAATAGATCGTTGTGATGGTAATAACGTTCTCAAAAAATGATATTACAGGTAACGAAAACATCAACAAATTAATGCTAAATATGTATATGTAAAAATCGCAATTAGAGCGCATTACATAAAGTGTGAGTATTGGCACACCGATTCCTTTCCGATTTTACAGCTAATAAACCTATAACGAATAATTGCTTAACTCTGCTAATAAACATGTTTATACTAATGAATTATGAAAAGACTTATTCTTAGCTTGTAAGATTATTTCATTTTAATTATAAATATTTAATATTTTCATTAATTTTTTTTTTTTTTTTTTTGTAATTTTATTTTACTCGCCGAAAACTTTTATTTACCGTACAACTGGTTGTAATAAACTGTGTTCGTAAAGTAATTATACTTATGTTCCTTGAAAATAAGTTTAGTTTTATGTTTCGTTGGTCAATTACGAGATATAATTATTAGAAACTCGTGAATCGTGATTCTCGATAAAAATAAGTAATGTTTTTTGATACATAATTTTAAAAAGTTGATTTTTTAAATTTCGATTTTCGATTAAAAACTGCACATTCTGGAACGGATGCTACCAATTACTCTGGGCAATCATTTTACCAAAGATCGGTGGCAACCGATCGTAGTTACCATTATCAGAATTAATTCAATTAATTATTCTCTCTTACTTATAATTAAAATCGAAAATTTATCGTATATTTTCGTGTTTATTTTATATTTTACGTAAAGTTAATATTATTTAAATGTTAACTTATTCTCGTGATTAATTTTATAATTATTCGCATTCGGTACCAATAAACCGTTTTATTGATTTATGCTACATCGATTTATTTCTGTAATATACGGAATTATTATTAGTTCTTTTTTACTTTTCTATGTAATAATTCTACAGACTACTTACTGAATTATTCTTATTTAATTACAAAACTACATAAATGTGCAACATACAGTAGCCTCCCGATTATCCGATTTTCGGTTTAACCGAGCAAAAAATGCATCCGATTTCTGCGGTTTAATCGATGCAAAAAAGTCGGTTAATTTTTTTTTATCCGATTTAATCGTTATTTTCGTACTTAACAACGGAAAAACGATTGTAAACGATTAGAAAACACTTTATTTGTTATTGATACACATTGTTATCATTATTAGAAAACACTTATTTTTACATGGCGCCACTAATTATGTTGATATTGAAACGCAACGACGGGTATACGTGAGAAATAGAACTGTCATTTTTTCCCGTTATACGTAATAATCGCTATATTCGAGTAGGAGACACATGTTGTTTTTTGTTGAGTCGATGCATGGGCGAAATTGATACGCGATGTGAAGCGTTTTTCTGTCCCTATAAAGTATTTTTTCTAGTCCGTCGGTTAAAAAGTTGTGTGTTCTTAATTCCTTTTTTGTTTTTTTGCCATGTTTGAAAAATGGATGCCAAATCAAAAAGTAAATCTATTACCAAAAAAAAAAAAAAAACAACAACCTCGACAAAATTAAAACGTAAACGAGTTGTCGTTTCTATCGGTAAAAAACTCGAAACCATCAAAAGTCTTGACCGAAGAGGAACACTACGTGTAGTCGTTGCCTTGTACTATGTTTCTAGCAAGATTGGGGCCGAGATCGTAAAAAAATTGAAAGATTTGTTGCTAAAAGTGCAGTAATTGGCACTGACAGAAAAATCATAAAATTCACTTTTTTTTCCAAAAACGAATGAAGCTGTTTATTTGTGGTTTTACTCCCCGAGATGCCGAATTTTCAAAAAAAATACCCGGTTTTAGTGACGTTACTTCTGACGACATTGAGAAATGGGTCACCGAAGATGAACCTGAATTAATGACGAGTGACCAAGAAATTGTAGCATCCGTGTTATCCCAAGAGAACAGCTCACTGAAAGCTCTTCAAGAAGAAAATGAATTGAAAATTTCACCTGATAAAGCGTATTCGGCTTTACAAATATCGTTAGAACTAAAAGGTAACCAGACGTAACAGCGCATGGAATTTTAATTTTACGGAAGTGGAGAGACACTGCCACTCTCCAACGATTTTCATCGAAAAAACAAACCATTTTGACTAATTTTTTTAAGAAGTAATTTTTTGTCTTCTTATTGTTCGTATAATTTTGTTCTTTTTTTAAAAAATAAACATTTTATAGGGAGTTCGCTATCAAGGGTAGAATTTTTCTTTAAAAAAATATGACTTCGGTTTAACCGACTTTTTCTGGTATCCGAGTTTGTCTCGTCCCGATTGTTAATCGGAAGGCTACTGTATTTCTCGTAAAACATTGCTGAAAAGTTTTACATAAAAAGCATTTGATTCATATCCGAATAGTTTTATTCAACGTAAGACAAAGAAAAGGTTATTTTGAAAATTTTCATAAACCTTGATATAACTTACATATAATCAGGTTATTTCACTGAATTAAAAAAAAATTACGATTCGTTATTATGCAAGTTATAGCTAAAATAAAAAAAAATCACGTATATGCTCTTTATACAAAGGTTATTATTCCACTGATTAATTTTCGTAACTATTGAATTCATTATAAGAATTAGTACACAGCTATTATAAATATAGCAATTAAAAATTATTTTATACGGAAATATGAATTATTTCTTTTATTTATAATGCCATTCATTTTATTTACAGTTTTCTAAATCATAAATGTGATTTTCAGTTGTGCATTTGTAACTATATATTACATTTTAATTCTGTTAGTTGTTAATTTTTAGTCGGATTATATGTACTAAATATAATACGTTTTTTTAAAATAAAAATTACGTCATTATCTCTCCAAAGCGCGTGTTTTTGTATTGACTTTTATTTTTGTAAAAGACTATTTTTCATTATTGTAGTAGTAACATGAATTTGACTAAAAATTTTGGCAACTTGAAACAAATTATAAATAAAAAAAGTTTCGATGCTGCAGCGTTCAATAAATCTAATTACTTTTATGTCAAAACAAAGGTAAAATGAAAGACCTTTAACGGTAATTAAAAAGTAGCATTCGAGTTGATCTGTTAAATGTTTAAGTAAAACGCTGTTGTAATATAGCAAAGTGAGCCATCAATTCGCATCAACAAAAATAACATCGAGTTAAATTTCAACGATTTTACCGTAATTATTAAGAAATTAAATAACAGAAAGACAACTTTACCTTCGATGAGGTACAAAAATTAGCGTGATATATTTCCAATTTTTTTGATGTATTAAATTATAGTGCTCTCGGAAGTCTGGAGGCCAGGTGACACATTAAATTATTAAGAATAGCATACATAAACAACATGGAAAACAATTATATATGTATATATATATATATATATTAAATTTAAATTAGCACAGACATGTTTCGGAGATTTATCTCCATAATCATGGTGGCATCAAGTAAAAACGTAAACAAAAAACTATATGTTGAGATGCATGAATCGCAATATAGATATATCGAAAAATGAACGATTTTGAAAAGGTTAATAATAAAAAAAAAAGAAAGAAATATAAAACGTATAAAAACGTGAATAAATCATTAATCAATTTTTAAAATTAAATCAACAGAAGAAAAATACAATTATAAAATTATAATGACGAATAAAATAAAAAATATGACAAATTAAAATGTAAAATTGACACTTTTGGAGAGGTGGAAAAAACGCTAAACCATGTAATCGGTGAACTTGATACCTATTTCAAGAAAAATCGACTGAAGCCAAACCCGATAAAAACAGTGACTTGTGCCTTTCATCTAAAAAATCGTGAGGCAAAGCGGCAAATACAAATTAAATGAGGAGATACCAATCTGAAGTACAAAGATAATCCGAAATACCTGGGCGTTATACTCGACAGATCGCTTACATACAAACAGCACCGCGAATCAGTTAAAATGAAAACCATGGCCAGAACAAACATAATACGTAAACTAATCGGTTCTAATTGGGAAGCTAACACAAACACCCTCAGAATTTCTTCCTTGGCGCTCTGTTATTCTACCGGTGAATACGCATGCCCTGTGTGGGGTCGCTCAACACACGCCAAAAAGATCGATGTGGCCCTAAACGAAACATGCAGGCTGATAACTGGATGTCTGAGACCAACTCCTCTATCAAAACTTTACGAACTTAGTGGTATCGCCCCTCCAGAAATTCGACGAGAGGTAGCTGCAAAAAATGAAAGGTTTAAAGCAGCCAACGACAACCGACACCCGTTATATGAGAATATAAAGGACAGGCTGAAACAAGATTAAAATCCAGGAACAGCTTTCTACAAAAGGTCGAAGAATTGACAGGCACTGCAGAAAAGGAAAGACTTCGTATATGGAACATAAAAGCAAACGGTAGACAAAAGATGGAAGCACTGCCTAGCGGGAATCATCTAAGCTACAGTCTTTGGAGAACCCTGAATAGACTGAGAAGTGGAACTGCGCGCACAAAATATAATCTGTACAAGTGGCGAATATCCGATAGCGATCGATAGTGAGATCGATGTGAAGTTCAAGACTATGGTCATCTATTTACATATCCCGTCAGCGGCAAATATGAACTTGGAAGCTTATACGACGACGTTGATAACGACTTGATAAAATTTATAAAATATTGGACAACCTGTTGTATTTAGTCGACCGGACACGCGAATAATAATAATAATCACCAAAATCACAATAACAACGAGATCACGCTAAAGACAGACTAGTATTTAGAATTTTAAATAGAGGTTTGCTATTAGGTATTTGTGTGTTCATTGTAATATGCTTATACTTGTGTATATAATGTGCTTCAGCGAAATCTAATTCCCCGCAAATGTTCACTAAAGCAGCGTGCCTTTAAGCCAAATCACGCGCAGAATCGGCAATCCGGTGACCACGATAACAATTTTTGATCGACTTTTTAAACGACGACGACTAGAACGTACCATACTGCGACACACAACGTTGCGTTGACTGGCATAACTAGAACGATAAAACACTAATGAATATCGGCGACTAATTTCGCTCGCAAGAACAGCTCGAGATTAAACTGAACAAAACTAACGGTAAATCACCGAAATAATTATCAATTATTACCAAAAGGCTATGTGCCTGTCAGCCGATCTATCGCACACACATATTTATACACTATTTTATTTTAGCTCTGCGGCACTCGATGCCGACAGAGGCTACCCTATTGTCGCGGACTACACGTGCCAGTACACTTACACAACCCCTAACACTACACGTGTCGAAAAATTCGACAAAACGGAAATTACCTATTCGGTCGCGTAAATATCCCGGCCGTATTCTCTGACGACGATAAATAATACGATGATGTCGAGAGATCGAAAATTAATGATTTTAACTAGAGAATCATTTCTAGCTCGACATCATCGCGCCAGGTAAATACCGAATATCCGTATCAATTGTTATTAATGAGTGAAATATTTAAATCTGGAAAATGAATACTCCTGTTCGCAACTTCTATAATGAATTGTTTATACTACTTAGAAAATTATGAGTACTCACATGTGCATTATTATTACTGAATATACATAAAATGTCATCTACATACCTTGTGTATAGTATGATATTATATTTGTTTAAATTATTTTTAGATGACATTATCTTACTTAATATTGCAAAATTATCTCTGACAAAATGGATGATATAGGGAGGACCCCATAGGCAGACCATCTTCTTGAATGTATACATTATTGTTGAACTTAAAATAATTTTGTTTTATGATTATATTTAAAATGCTTATTATCTGCTGTGTAAAGTGTACGTTATTTGTATTTTTATATAATGTATCATGTAGTATATTTATGGTTTCTTCAACGAAGACGTTATAGTTTTTTGTTTACGTTTTTACTTTAGTGTATGTCACCATGATTATAGAGATAAATCTGCGAAACATGTCGGTATTAATTTAAATTTAATAAATATAACTGTTTTCCACGTTGTCTATGTATTCATTTAATTAGGTAAAATTTTGGAAACATGTATGCAAAAAATCGAGTTATAAATATAATAGACTTACCTTTGGATATAACGAATGCAGGTCTACCACCTTGTTAAATCCCGCGGAAAAGTAGTTTGAAAAATCATAAGCCTAAAATTAATAGAATTAAAATATAAGAATATTTTACTTGAGAATTAATCTGGTTTCAAACGCGCACACTTTACGGAACCGGCTGTCAAATTCTTATATAATAAAATTAATCCGAATTTATCTTATAATATACAATTTAGTAAGAACTTCCAATGTTAAAGAAGCTTTTGATAAATATTACTCGTGGACTCAAAGATCTATTCTTAATTCCGGTCTCACATATGTTTTAGTCACTCGTACGTTAAAAAATATCAAAAAATTGCATATAAGGAATTTGACGTAGATTTTGTTAACTTTGTTGAAGATTTTTACGCTGTAATTTATTTAATTACCATAATGTTAACAATTAAAATTACCTGTTCGTGGTTTCATTAGTCGTGATGTAAAATTCTCTGCCAGAATGTTAGACATGATGATAGTTTCGTACAAAGCACGTTTCCAAGTTAAGAAACTAAGTGTTAGTAAATTATTTTTTACAACCGTTCTATTCTGATAGTTTAACCCCCTCTTTAAGTGTTCAGCTATAGTTGTAATTTAAATTTATAAAAAGCTTAAATAATAAAGTTAATGGAATATACTAAAAAATTACCGATACTGACGCCTGAAGTACGCAGATTTAACCACAGAGCATGTATGAGGCATTATTTAAAAACCACATATACTGTATTAATATTTACATAACGAAAAGCCCCCTAGTGTACTATTAGTAAATTTAAATAAATTACTATTATCGGATCAATGTATAGAACAGTCTCAATTTCAGTTATAATTGAAATGTATTCTACAGGACCAAACATTTTTGAAGCAATCTTTTCAGAAAACCCTAATATGTCTACACTAAATGATAGGAAAAGAACTTCGTGATACTCGGTACTATTAAAAATCAACCCAATATTAATGTTACGTTTTATAATTATTGGAATATTAAAATATTTGGAAATCATACTAACGGAACGCTAAATAAAGTTTGATAACCAAACTGGAATCTACAAAACGACTTGCAGCATAATCTTGATGTAAATTATTTCTTTGGGTGTAATATATGTCGCCCGTCATCAGTCATCGCTACAGCAAATAACTGTAATCTGTGAAAAACTTACACACATATTTTTTGAAATTTTTCGCACAATCTTGTCGGTGGAAAGTAAAATGACTGAACTTACGAATGGTGCTATAGTTAACGACACCGCTATCCTCCTCCATTACACACAGCCATTATCTCGCATTCGTTATAAAATCTGCGCCGTTTTAAAGACCAAAACTCTAATTTCAACTCAATTATTACCTGCAAACGTAACAAACGATATGCGACACCCGTATACCATTTGAAACACAGGTTCATGTCGACATGGTGGGTCCACTGTTCATGTCTCAGAGTAAATGTTTTTTAATAACCATAATAGAGATCAATCCATAGGCTGGTTTGAGGCATCCCCAACAGCGACGTATAAATCGACACAGTGGCAACAGTCCTCATCGAACACTTGATCGCAACATATAGAATCTCCAAACTCAGATAGAAACGCCTAGTTTACATTTCGCCTGTTTGTGCGCTCAGTCGTAAACCGGATTCCTCGTATATTCAAGCAACTACACATACTATTGTTAGCGTAATTAAATTTTTAATACAGTATATAATCTAAAGGAAGCAATAATTAAGCCTAGTTCTCACAAGTAGAGTTAGTAGTAGAACAGCGAAGGAAAATATTAACTCTCTTAGTTACTCTACCAATGTAGGCGCTATTACTGTATGTATAACTAGAATTTGGAGGAGTAGAACGAATAGCGGAATGGTAGAGTTAGTCTATTTCTAATTTTTCTCATTATTGAACCTGCATGACTTTATAATAAAACTCAACCAATGAAATTTAATTTGACAGGAAATAATTATTTACATTTCGGATTCAAGTTTTTATAAAAATGAAATAAAGTAGAAAAAAATCAGAAAATCAATGGAATTATAAACGGATTATAAATGTATGGAATATTTTAAGTACTAATTATGAAGATAAAAATTGACAAAATGCGACATATGAGAATATAGTTTGTAGAATGAACAAAAATTATTTTGGTACGCCTAAGCTAAAACAAAAAAAAATAAATATTTATGGTGACAATATGTATAATCATGAAGAAGAAGGGAAACTGGAAAATCAAATAATTCTTGATATGGAAGTTTAATAATTTACACGCGTACATTAAAATGATTAATACTAACAGTGAAATACAAGGAGTTAAACAAAACAGCAAAACATAAGACAGTTTAACATATGAAGTATAAAATTGAAATTCGAGGTAATGTTAAAATTTTTAACAACTAGATATAAAACATTATAACACAAGTTCTAGTTCAACAGTATCATAGTTGATTTCAGAAGTTTGTGGTGCCATATTTAAACATTTCAGCCATCACATAAAGGTAAATAGTAAATACACCTAAATGTATAATAACTAATGGGTTTCTTTTTTTTCATTTTCCTAATTCAACACTAATATACTTGTATTATGAAACTGTATGAATCATACAGAGAGGAAATTGTATTCCAAAATATTTTCTTTCTAATGCCTAAAGCAGCTATAACACTAGAAACACATACTCACAAAATTATTCATACACCTGCGAGTTCGCAGGTAGATTGCAATGTTTTCGGCAATAAAGGACGAACCCCAAAAAAAAAAAAATAAAAAAGGAAGATATGTATATAGTAGGCTCTCTAAGAAACTCGGAAACTTTCGAACACAGAATGCGTTACAAAAGGGGGTATGAGGAAAAACGACGATGCAAGACAAAACGCGTCACTAAAAGATTCATACAGTCACAAAATGATTCATACACGCACCAAAAAAGTAGCACAATGCGGGAAATACAATGCGTCATCGGTACATCACCATGTTGCACGTTCTTGCAAACACCCTAATGTTCAGTACAATCGAAAATTATGTAAGTCTCTGATTCGCGTGCGAAAAACGACATTGTAAGATGCGTCGCGGTAAAAATACAGCGTTGGCCATAAGACAAGTGACGATTTCGCTTCGGGATGAAGGTAAAAACCTAGGCGAAATAGCCACGTTATTTAAGCTGCCACGCGGCGCAATTTAAAGTATTGTCACGGGATTTACTCGCGAAGAAAGAATACTTTTGCATAAAAGTACGGCTCGACCAGAAATAGTCCGTAAAATCAAAGCAAACCCGAAATTGAATGCTCAAAAATTGACGGCAGAGTTCACTGCTACAAGCAAAAAGATCGTGTGTGTGGAAACAGTCCGACGAACGTTGCGCAAGGCGGGATATAGGGGTCGCATTGCACGATAGAAACCCTTAATTAGCGACAAAAATCATATAAGACGTCTGCAGTACGACCGCGAGTGTATCCAAAAGCCGCCGGAGTACTGGGAATACGTAAAATTTGTAGTGACGAATGTAAATTTAGTGTAGTCAGATCCGACGGGCGTATCACGATGTAACGAAAGCCGAATACCGAAGTAGAAAAGCGGCATATAAAAAGAACTGTCAAATAACACGGAGATGGCAGTGCCTTGGGTAGGGCTGTATTTCGATGTGCGGAGTCGGAAAATTAGTGTTTATAGAGGAAATTGTAACAGCTGTCAAGTACTCGAATCTCCTGAAGACGAATTTGAAGAATAGCTCCGAAAAGATGAGTCTTGAAAATATTTTCAAATACTATATAAACAACTACCCGAAACATTCGGTATGAAAATTGTAAGGCTCGTTGCCCATTGCAGCGAGGAATGTGAAATGTGTAATGTGTTTTCTGAAAATCGATTACTGTACATTTAAATATAACATTGCTCACTGTAGCGAGAAATAGTCGAAAGAGGCGAGCGAGGAAAAATAATTCCTCGTTAGATCGCTAGCCGAGCAAGTTTTTCAAAACACGTTTTGCACATTTCAAGTGTTTCATATATATATATTTTTGATATAATAGCAGGCCTGGATTTAGGGGGAGTCTTGGAGGGCTGCAGCCCCGGGCCACGACTTATAAAGGGGCCCCCTTACTTCCGACATGTAATATCAACTTTTTTTTTAAATAAATAGAATTAACTTTACAGGAGCAGGTATATTTTTTAATACATTTATTTGTTAATAATTTTGTATCCATTTTTATTTTCTCCTATAGCAGGAAACTTCGTAATAGTAAAATTTCGAGTTTCGTAAAAACGTACCAGAAATTTATTTTAAGATATAACGAGTTGGAATCTACATTTTTAAGAAATGTCTGTATGAATGTGTGTGCAGTGGTGGGGCAAGACCTAAATTTTATGGGGGCAAGGTACATTTTGCGAAACCCTTTAGTGGCGCAAAAAGACAGATTTTATAAAATTAAAAACAGTTGCAACTGTCCAATTTTTATTTATAAAAATGCAAAACTATATTTTTTGACAAAAAATAAAAAAAATGAATTAAAGAAACAGAAATTTCCTACTTTTAACCTCACTGAATTCGTTAATAATAGTAATCTACTTCAATAGATAAAACTGCCAAAGCTAAAAGTCTTTCCTGACCCGTTGTACTTCTTAAATAAGTTTTAATTAATTTTAAATTTAAAAGGCTTCTTCCGGTATTGTTAGCAAAATTCGATGTAAATATTTGGATAAATTTCTTTCAAGCTATTTTCTGTTATGTATTGCAGCAGATGTTTTACATCTTTGATGAAGTTGGGTAAATTTGGTAGAGCATTGTTATTAATTCTTTATACAATTTTTAAGGTTGGAAGTCGCTGCTCTCACCTACTCGCAGGACAGTGTATTAATCTTGACACTTTTTTAATATTTTGAACTTATTTAGATCACAGAGAAAACCAAAATTTTCAAAATGTCGATTAAAAGAAATAAATCTTGAATCCATATTGCTTATTATAGAATCAATCATGGCGTTAAAAAGTCTATTTCATACCAGCTTTTGGGAGACTATACAGGTTGATCGCTGCATTCATAATCGAACATCCTTTTCTTTTTGGCTACTCTTTTATTTTTAAAGTCTTTTGGCAGATCATAACTACTCTTCTCAATAAATTGACGAGCATCAGACAAGCATGTTTTGAATCCACTTTGTCGGTATTCTTTGACCCAGTCACAAAATGTACACAAATGTTCAAGAGCAATGCTTAAATGGACTTGTACAGATTTCTCATACCATACATGTAATGATATGAGAAATTCTAAACTGAGCATTTTGTTTAAAACTGAATTAAAATCACTGAGTGCGTCAGATTGTTCAGTTTTATTCTTTAAACTTTTGATGCATTCAAAATGATGTCATCAAATTGTAATAATACAGCCTTCACTGCTTCAATTCTACTTTCCCACCTTGTATCTGATAAAGGCTTCATAGTAAGCTTTAATTTGCCTTTGATTAATTCCCAGCATTTGATGGAACTTGAAAATAGCGAAGAAATTTTCTGAATAAAAGCAAAAAATATTTTTGCTGCCACAGAAGAATTAGCTATGTCTACCAACAGCAGCAGATTCCAGCTATGACAACCGCAGGGTGAACAAATGCCCTGGGATTAACTTTTAATATTCGAATTTTAACTTCACCATTTATGCCTGGCATATTTGCATCATTGTCGTATCCTTGGCCACGTCAGTTTGGAATATTTAAGCCATTTTTTTTTTTGAGCTCTCCAAGTATTGCATTAGTTAAATATTTTCTAAACATCTTAGTGACAGCAAGAAATCCGATAAAGTTTTCTTCTATTGTGCCGGTTGATGTAATACAAAATCTTAAGATGACTGACATTTGTTCAACTTCACTACACAGTCTCTAGTGCAGTCAAGCAAAAAAGATTAATATTTTGCCTCTTTTACCCTACGAATCACTTCATCGATAACTATTTTTGATATTAATATAATCAATTCATTCTGAATATCGTGGCTTAAATAATGGTGTGCAAATTGTTTGTCACTGATGCGTTTCATATGTTCCCGTAACGTAGGATCAAATTTGGATATCAATTTAAATAAGTCTATGAAGTTACCAGAATTTCTGGTGTCGTCGTCTGTCTTGAGTGATTTTCTGTGACCTCTAAATGCCAGTTTGCACGCGAGACAACAGTTTACGTCAGTCCTGGTTATAATTATGTTTCAAAAATTCTGCATACGTAATAAAAATTGTAATTGAAATAAAAATTTGACAGTTCGGAGAGTTTCTAATTATATTTATCGTTATAAGATGAGTAAAATTTTTTGGTCGTGATCGCAGCTTTTCAAGTACCTAATGCATAAATCTTTAAGACATGAGGCCCCTTGAACCACGAGGCCGTGGGCGGTCGCCCACATTGCCCACGCCTTACGCCGCCTCTGTGTGTATGCGTGTGTACACGCGCAACACACATATACACATTATCCTTTTATGCAAATCTTTGGTTAAAATTTTCTGAAAAATTCATTGTTTAAAATTATATATATATATATATATATATATATTTTTTTTTTTTGACACCGAAAATTCTACCTATTATCTATATAAAAATTTGTTTTGTTTACATTAATAATTATATGTTAATTCGTAAATTCAAAATAATATAATTAAACTAAATTAAGGAACATTTAGTTATTCCATAAAACTGATAATTTTGTCACTTCCGTTAAGGGCCCCTAATATTTCCATAGTCCCGGGCCTATCATACACTTAATCCGGGCCTGTATAATAGTTGTCTTTCATATAACATTTCTTTGCCATTTTTAATTATATATATATATATATATATATACATATATATATATTTATTTATTTTGTTTGTAATTTGTATAAATATTTGTCCCTTTTTTTACTTAATTTCTACGCAATAGAAAAACTAATTGAAATGGTTAGAAAATATGAATTTTTATACAATACGGAACATACAGATTTTAAAAATGTAAATATGAAAAATGATATTTGGTCTGTAATTATACAAAAACTTGAAATAAAAGATGGTAAATTATTTTTCGTCTGTATTTAAACTTTACATGTAATTTTAAAACCTGTTGTTTTGAATTTTATTATTATGTAGAAGAAATGAAATATGAGTTTGAAAATTTTGAATTTCAGAAAAATGTCCATTAAAATTTAATAATGTGAAGAGATTAATTTTCTTCGCATATTTCTATACTAATATTATAAAGAGGAAAGATTTGATTGTTTGTTTGTTTGTTTGCATTGAATAGGCTCCGAAACTACTAGACCGATCTGAAAAATTCTTTCACTGTTGGGAAGCTACACTATCTCCGGGTGACAGACTATATTATATTTTGAAAAATATTAGGCATCCTTACTAAAACTCCAATAATGTAACCCAAGGTGTAATTTTTTTTTTTTTTTCTTTTTTTTTTTCTTATGATCTAGAACTGACGAGAAGTCTCGTCATCGACCTGAACTAATAAGTTAATTATACAAGAGTCGGTCCAGCGACCGAGCTCTCATGTGTTTATAATTGAAACTGCAACATTTTACATATAATCGGTGATGCGTGTTCTCTTGAGCCTTCTATTGGCTTCTTGAATTAGCAGTCCTGCTGCTAATGGGTTTCCATGGACTTTCAGTCTTGATAGATAATTCTGAATAACTTGAATTATTTCTTCCTCTACATATTTTATCCGCGGGTCTTTGTGCAGCGTATCATTCGACACGAACCACGAGGCACCGATTATCATGCGTAGAATTTTATTTTGGCATCGCTGTATTTTTTGTTTATTGGACTTTGAAGCGCAACCCCACAGCTCGCAACCATATAGCCAAATTGATTTCAATATCATAGAGTATAGCAGCAGCTTGTTGTTCAGAGATAGTTGAACCATTGGCCTCAGCAGCCAGTATAACTGTCTGGTCCTGATATTTAATTCTGTTTTTTTCGCTGTTATATGCGGTAACCAAGTTAAGGATTGATCTAAATGAATTCCTAAATATTTGAAACAAGAGCTTTGGGGTGTAATTTTTCCATTAATAGTCACTTGATATTTTTCTCGATTAATACGCCGTTTGGTGAATATAATATGACTACTTTTTAACTCGTTTATTACTATTTTCCATTGGTGAAACCAATCCACTGTCTGGTCGATAGCACTTTGAAGCTGCTGAGTAGCCGTAATGAGACAGTGATGAGTAGCTATAATTGCTGTGTCATCAGCAAAGGTAGCAATAAACGAGGTTTCTGGGATGTCACTAGTAAATATAGAATACAAAAGTGGTCCCAGGATGCTTCCCTGGGGAACACCTGCCTGGATTTTATATATCTGTGATTGGCTGTTGCAAACAGTTACTTGAAAATAGCGCTCTTCAAAGTACGACATCAAAATATTGAAGTATTCTAACGGTAGAATTTGCTTACATTTATATAGCAGCCCTGAGTGCCAGACTCTGTCAAATGCCTGCTTGACATCGAGGAAGACGGCTGAGCATATCATCTTATTTTCAAGACATTCTTCTATTAGTTTTGCGACTCGATGAACCTGTTGCACTGTAGAATGGCCAGAACGGAATCCAAATTGGTGATTGGGGATAATCTTTTTGTTGACAATAATTTTTTGTAATCTTTTTAATATGAGTTTTTCAAAAACTTTATAAAGTATTGGAAGGAGCGAAATAGGACGGTATGATGTCACATCTTCAGGAGGTTTACCTGGTTTCAGCACCATTAGAACTTTAGCAAATTTCCATAGCACAGGAACATATTGCAGTCTTAGGATTGAATTGTATAAATACGTCAACAATACCACGGCTTTTTTTGGGAGCTGCTTCAGAATCGCTCCTGTGATTAGATCGAATCCGGGAGCTTTTTTGTTATTAAGCTTCTTGATTATGGATCCGATTTCTCCGGGTGAAAAAGGTTTTATCCGTCTGTTTGAAGTTGTCGGATACTGGTGCAAGTAGTTGTGTATCGACCCCTCTAAACGTGATTTTATTTTGTTTGGTTTAAAAATATCTTTTAAATAGGTCGCAAATGTTTCTGATTTCATGCTATCGTCTGTAGCCTAGTTCCCATCTTGCATTTTTATAGGATTATTTCGAGTTTTTAGCCGCTTCATATATTTTGTTGCTTTCCATAACGAGTAACCGCCATCCTTAGAATTGGATAGGCTGTTAACATAATCCGTGAATGTATCGTTTTTAAATCTTTTGATTAACAACTTCAACTTTTTAGTCTGTTTATTTAGTTGTCTCTTATCATTAGGGAATCTTGTTCGCATCCAACGTTTACGAACTTTTCTTTTAATGACGACTTCCTTACGTATATAATTTAGATATATTACAGTTTGCCTGAATTGTTTGTTCAGCGGAGGTGTGCTTGAGTAAGCTGCATTGGTTATTTGGTTAGTGAATAGATTTACAGCATCATCAATACTTGATTTTGTTTTTAACGAGATAGAGAGATTTATTGCACCATCTAAAGTCTGTCTGAATTTATCCCAGTCAGTAAGCCTGCTGGTTAGAGTGGGTCTCTTTTCCTTTAGCCACATTTGATCACTGATTGTTAATATAACCGGCGAGTGATCGGAAGATAGGGAAAATTGATCATTAGTGACTTTAAGATATGTTTGGGAGATACCTTTGGCTATGAAAAAATCCAATAGATCCGGAATTTTATTCCTATCTGTTGGCCACTATGTGGGCAGTCCTCCTGATATGATATCACAGTGTTCTGTTTCAACAGCAATTTTTAAATTTTTGCCTCTAGGGGTAGTTAATCTGGAAGCCCAGTGTATACTTTTTGCGTTAAAATCTCCTCCAATTATAAATCGATTACCCATTCCTTTTATAAAATCTATAAATTGTATAGGCTGTATTTTGTGCTTTGGGGGACAGTAAACAGCTGCAACGTTCAAGGTGTTATTTGTCTGTTTTATAGCAATGGAAGTAGCTTGAAGGTATTCTTTGCAGTAACTGTGCCTTATATCATGAGGAATGCTATCTTTAACGATTGTGATCCTCCTCGTACATGTGATGCTAATCACATTTTCTTTGAGTGTCCTGCTCTTCGTAACGAACGCTCCCTTTTATACAGTCAGCTCCTGTCATTAGGTCTCCCTACTCCTTATAACTCTTCCTTTATCCTCTCCTTTCCTTCATCTTCTGTGGTGTCCGCACTGCTGTCCTTTGTTGCGTCCATTTCGGACCGCTTAGTTATTTAATTTCTTAGCTTAGTTTTCTTGTTGCTGGGTCAATGCCGCTGGCGCGCCCAAAAAAAAAAAAAAAATAATAATAATGATTGCTGTCCCAGCATGCGCTTTGTTATCGGGATGTAATGTCCAGTATGTTTTATGACGTTTCAAGTTTATGTCATTTTTATCAGTAAAATGAGCTTCTGATATAAGCATGATGTCAATATCGTTTGTGTGCAAGTAAAGTTCTACTTCTAGCTGATGTTGTAACAAGCCATTCGCATTCCACAAGGCTATTTTATAACATAAAGGATGACTTGGTCTTGTAGGAATCATTTTGTTTTTAACATAATAGACATAATGTTAGTGATAATGTCGTTAAACATACTTGCTTGTTGCTGAATAATATCTTTAAATAGTGTCCGAATTTCATCCAAAAACATGTTTAGTGTTTGTTTAATATCCCAGTCATTTTGGGAGAACGTTACAGTGTCAGATAAGTTCCCTCTGGCAGCCTGAGCATACGATTTAGGCTTTAGAACCTGAGCTTGTTCTCGTTGTCGAGATCTATCTCTTGTTGTGGGATATTTTAATTCGTTTGGTGACCGTTGTTCTGTGGATCGCTGAATTGTCACGCCCAGTTGAGGATCTGAAGAGGGCACATTTATTGCCGGAGTTTGAAGCTGGACATTACCTTTTTTAACCGAACTTTCTTCACCGTATCTATGCGTTAGGATTTTTTTATAAATTTCACATCCCCTATAATTTGCAGGATGGTTACCTTGACAGTTAGCGCACTTCGTTGCCTGGTTAGGTGGTTTGTTGCAATCTTGTGAAATATGGCTTTCGCCACATTTAACACAAGCAAAAGCTTTATTGCAGTAACTTTTGGTATGGCCAAATCTTTGGCATCTAAAGCACTGTGGGATAATGTTTTTTTTGTGTGGAGTTTCTATTTTTACTTTTATGTTAAGCAACGACTGAATCTTGTAGATATCAATGTTAGTTTTATCGGGCTCTAAGTCCACAAAGAACAGTGGCAAGGGCTGCTTGCTTACCCTATGCCTCACATTTATCACATTTCTCACTTGGTGTCCATATTCAACTAGAGCAGCGGCAATATCCTTAGTATCGACAGAATGGTGGAGGTGTCTAATCACTGCTCTGAAACTTCTATCTGTTTTGATCTGATAGGTGTGGTGTTCGATCTCTTCGTCCTTGAAATATTTTATTAGACGTCGGTAATGTTCAACTTTGTTTGTTTTGATTTCCACCCTTTTATCAGTTAGAGCTCTGCAGGATATATCGGTAGCTGGGATAACATGGATAATGTCTGCCAGCATTTTTGTGTAATCAACAACTCCATAAATTATTATTGGGGGCGGTCTCGGTTCTTTAGTGTTGTTATTACTATCTTCCCTAACTTCTTTGTCATCGTTTTTGTCATCTTCCACTGATAGAATAGCGAATCTGTTACTGCTACGTTTTACTTTTGTTTCTACTGTATCGGAAGAAACACTTCTTGCAAACTGTCTTTGTCTTTTCCTCCTAGTAACTTCTTGCCAGCCATGATCAGGAAGAATATTTGGCTGGAGATCATTTTCTTCCATCCGATTTGAGGAATATGGACTTAGTGGAAGAGCAGCATGCACGTGAGTAGACGGGATCTCCTCTTCCAACATCGGGGCTGATTTATCAGAATTTATATAAAATTGATCATTATACTCTATATTAGATTCATAATTGTTACTGCCATTATCGTTAGTATTGTTAGTAGCGACTGGAGGCCTGTAAACGTCATTGGTGGTGTTAGTAGAAATTGGAATAAAATCACCTGAATTCGATGTATATGGTGTTGGAATACTGTTATCAATAGTTCTGAAGGTCAGAGATTTGCAGCTAAGTTTCGGCGTGCGAAGAACCGACATTTTGATAAGCTTGATGGATATGTAAGAAAACCGGCTTGCTTATCAGCAAGCCAATCGCGATTGAATTTAACCGCTAAAGATTTATTACGATAAGCACGCACGTGAACACGAACTATATTTGTTTATCGACGTAATAAAAATATTAGCGACAATAGAACGCGAAACACACAACCAGACGTAAAATTACTTACAGGAAAATGACCTAAACAATTTCTTACATCGCGTGCGTTGCAAAAACTATTGATGATAGAACAAAATAATGTACTATGACTTTGCAGAACACATCATTATCTACAAAAAGTGTCGCGTCAGCATATGTCCAACTATTATAGTTATGTCACAATAAGTGTTCTTTTATTTTAAACATTTAATTGAAATGCTGCCGCTAGAAAAGGCTCTTTATTTGTACCTTGGTATTAATCCTTATCAAAATAAATTACTTCATATCCAAGACTGCTTCAATACCTTTATATAACTTTTTGAATTATTCAATTCGGACATTTCATTCGGAAGATATCACAAGTTTAAAAATGTAAGTCAATGTCAATAAATAAAGTGCGCGCAGCTCATTTGCGCGGTCAGCTCCCTATGCAGCGGTCGTATGCGGAATCAAATAATTTTTGTTTGAAAATATTTTGAATTCGCTTTAAATTCGTTTAGGAGGTAATTAAACCCAGCAAAAAAGTTATTTTTAAAACTAAACAAAAGTTCTTATCATAACTGAAGCCGTTTTTTTATTTTTTTTTTTCAGTAAGTACTACCTGATAATAAATATATATTGTACATTTAACTATTCAAACAGCTTAGTGACTTGGTAGTAGTTCTTATAATTTTTCAATTACATTTTTATATAGGTAATTCCTGTTCAACAGCTAAGCAAATAATTTAGTACAAAGGCAGTTTAAATTTTTTTTTATCATTTTAAAGTGCCCAAAAGATCAAGATCTCAAATTTCTAGAAATAGTTCCCAGGCGAGGGCATCAAAAATACGTCGTAATGGAGAATCTTTATCAGAAACTGAAAATCGTCTTGCAAGTCAGAGAGAATACGCGTCGCAATCGCGTGCCAGAGAGTCGAGTATCGAGCGTTCGCAGTGGCTTGCTGAACAAAATTTGAGAACCTCTCAAGTCCGCGCGCGGGAGTCGAGTACGGAGCGTTTGCAGCGGCTTGAAGAGCAAAATATTAGACAAACATACAATCTTGCACTAGGGAATCGAGCTCTGAGCGTTCCCAATGCCTTCGAGATCAGAGAGAAAGACAACAGACGTCAACGACTAGCGTTCGTAATCGAGTTTTAGCTCATAGTTACAGATCGGCTTTCAGATACGATCCACAGATTGATTATGCTCAACAGTCTTCCGTTCAAATCGGAACCATGAATAAGATCTGCTCTAAGTGTTCTGCCAAAAAATGGGCCAATGAACCTAATGGTATGTGCTGTGCTTCTGGAAATGTTAGTCTCCCCAATATTCAGGAGCCGCCACAGCCAATAAAAAATCTTTTGACAAATAATCATTTACTGATACTCTTACACAGTCATGAACTGAATTCCGCACGGGTGTAATTTAACAAATGAAGTAATTTTTTAGAATCATAATTCACACGAGCAACGTGGCGACACAGTTAGTATTTTATAAATAATACATTTTTCACTAATATTCATACTATTAATAATTTCCATCGATTTGTTTTATATATTAATAATTTACATAAATGAATTACCGTATAAACATTAATAAAAATTACGTTGTTATTGATTATACTTGTAATAAAAAATTTTGCATAAAATATTAATGAAGTACCTAAAAATATGGAGTATACTTTTTCTTTTTTTTTTTTTTTTTTAATGTAAGAACACCCTAAAAAATCATCAATATTTATTTCAAATTTATGTGTATTTATAATAATTATTTCAGTTCTAATGGGTGGTGGTGTTAACCCCCCTGACATTTCATATTCCTCGCAGCAATGGGCAACGGACCTAAAGGAATGGACGCTGTATAATTGTCCTCGAGTACTACACCCCTCTATGTAATCTCACGATTTAAACCTCATTGTAAACCTTTGGGATAAACTCGATAAAGAAGTTTGTACCCCGCTGCCGACCAACATCGCTGAGACTCAATTTTTTTGTAATGATTTATTTTTTGATTTATTCTATCTTTTAATGTTAATTTTTTTTTTTAGAATTATTTATTTGGTTAAGATATTTAAGTTATTTTATAAAAATACCTATACTTATTATGATCCACATACGGGTGAGTTTCGTCGTTTTTTTCCTTTTTCTTATGCAGCGTATGAAAACTTTTGTGACTGTATAAATAATTTAGTGATTTCCTATCCGTCATGTGATCGCCTTTAGTACTTTCAATATTTAGCGCGGATGTTCCTTTTTTCATTCTGTTACTATGTTACTGCCTACGCATTGTCAATTTATATTTCTTATTTTTTTCTTCCTTTTATTTTTCCAATCACCCGCTGAAAACATAACGGCTTCTGTACATTATAGTAGATGTTTGAATAATTTTGTGAGTATGTGTATATTTAATGCATATGTTGTGTTTTTATATGAAATATTTAAATTAAAACATCGTGTTTAGAAAAAAATATATTCAGCCATGTATAACAACATAATTACATTCTCACATAATGTTTTAAAAGTTGCTCTAAAGATTTCTCAATACAGTGATTGTTTTTTACACATGTTTTAGTTTAAATGTTTCTTACATAAACTCAACGCATACATTAAATATAAACAATATAACATCTACTTTGCACTTGAAAAATAAAAGATTTTAGGACAAATTTTCGCCTTACGCGATTTATAAAGTTTCACAATACATCAGCGATGAATTAAAGGAATGAAAAGCGGTTACTGGTTTAACGTTATACATTTATGTTTACATGTATTTACTATTTTCTTGTATGTAATAACCGAGACATTTGTATATGACATCATTCGGAATCAGTTTTGTTATACTTGATTTAAAAATTCTAAACAAGTGTTTTATTGTTCCTTAAATGTTCCGGGTTGTTAGAAAAATTAGTTATTTTTAATTTCAGTTTTACTGTCAATACCTCTCGACTCTCATTATAGTATCATCTTTTGTTATTTCTCACGAGTCAAGTAATGCTTCAAAATTTTCTGATTGACATTCGTAAATACGATCTCTACTTTTGTATATCTTCTGCTTCCAATTACCAGTACTCCTTGACAATTTTTTCTTCTTATTAAATTCTTTATCAATGCTTTTTTTTTAAAACATCATCGGTTACGTTTAACAGAATTTCACTTATGTTTAAGTTTTTTTTTTTCACATTGACTCGTTGATTATTCATTATGAAAATTTTAAATTGAAATTTACAAATTGAAAAGAAAAAAATTTGTAAATAAACTTCTAAAAATAAGTAGAGTAATAGAGCACGTGTAGCAAGAACTCTATTAAAAACAATAGAATATGATTAATTGGTAAGGTTAGTATGCTAGTGTACTCTACCACTAATTATACCCGTGTAAATAAGCTTAAATCTTGTCTGTAAATTGAGCTAGACAAAAGCCAAAAACCGGTTAAAATTATTACACTCAATTTTCATGTTTTTGTTTTCTGTAATAATAATGTAAAGGAAGAGTAAATTTCGAAATAAAGCGACGAGTTTTTACATCGCTGTTATGAATTATTAGTTCTAAGTTGGACTGTCTTATACAAGTATAATGTAATATAGAGAAATAATTTTTTTTTCGTTGTGACAAGTAGAAATATTGTATAACGGTAACGTTAACATTTTCAATTATTGACTATAACTAATTTATTTTGCCATCATAAATACATTTATTATGTACTATAGTATTACATATAATCTGTATATATTTAAAGTTACACCATGTTGAAATTCAATTTATCAAATTAGTAGACTGACAAATTTTCAGTAATTCATTTGAAATTGTTTGGTTTGTTACAATTTTAACTTTATGTGGAATGATCTTAAAAAAATTATTGTAATAATATATTACAATTTATAAGAATAAAAATATCACTTCTAATGTACAAAATAGTTTCTGGAAACATCGTATTTATTTTTGTGACATAAACGAGTGAATGTTTTTAAAGTATATTTTCCACTCGGTGTAACTAATTTTATCATTTTATGCAGTAGAATATTCGAGCGTAATTTTACATTTTTAATACTGCTTTTTCAGATTATCAATAATTCATGTGCGCTCGTTAAAAATGGTTGAATTACGTAGTCTGTTTAATTTGTTTATAACATTACTTTTAAACGTTGCAAATATTTTTCAATTACTGTTATTTTCAGCTTAGATTTAAATGACCGGAAATTTAAAATTTTTCTGCAATATACTTCAATGTATCCAGAAACCACGAAATGTTCGGATTTACGTTCTTAGGTATATAATAAGTTAATTTTAATTTTAAAAAATTGTTTGATGTATTTTTTGTAAACTGCTGATTACGGTACTTTTTTTTCATCTATGCGAAAATCAGATTTAAATTGTTAATAAAAATAATGATTTTTCCATTACACTTATATTTTTTATTGCATAAATTGAATTTGTCCTCTTTCACATTTATTTTTCGATATACTTCAACAAACAATACTGGCTTTCAAAATTCACGCATATATATAGAGGGAAAAGAAACAGCGGCAAAAACGAAATGACGAGAAACTAGTACCTGCTATTCGTATTTTTGTTAATACGCATTTGATTTTGAAATTTATCAAACTATAAAATACTAAATCTTGACATTCTGTAAATTTATGGAGGACAAATACGTCAGAGTAAAGTTTAAAAATTTTAACATTTAAAGTTTGGCGGCTTGATAGAATCAGATCGACGAATCTAGAGTCTGAATTAAAAGTTCTAATAAAACTTCTTTTTTAGCCCCTATCGCTGGGTAGGCTGCTATTCAAGCTATTTACACGAAATATGAAAAATAATTGTTAAATAGCTATCATCGGTTAGGTGCAGTTTAGTTATTAAAGAATTAAAAAAATGTAAGAATGAAATTGGTTATATTGCCTACTTTTTTGATTATCTGTGTCGTTAATACCCTTAACTGGCCGTTGGGAGTTGTGAATTTAAAAGGCCCATAATGTGCTAAACTCAACGGCACTGATGAAAGCAGGGAGCCAGTTCATTTTTTCAAATTCGTTGGCTCTATGAATTTAAACAGTTGATCTTTTCTGCAGAATTGAATTAAAACGAATATTAAAGATGAAAAGTGTCTAATGAGGAATGCAAACTCTGGGAATGGGTCACATTTCAACAGAATCAGTACAAAATTATACAATTATATGGTAAAAAACAAATTATTAAAATAAATTAGCAGTAAAATGTAAAACACACTTACTGGGATCTCGAAAATGTCACGATCAATTTTTATGAAAATTAGTACGTTCTGGGCCTTTAGAAGGGTTTCAAAAGAAAAAAAAAAAAAAAACAAAGTAGTTGCTCTGATCATTTTGTTGTATATATATATATATATATATATATATATATATATATATATATATATATAGGTTTTTAGGCTGAAAGAGATTTATAAAAAAGTGCAAATAACAATAAAAATCCAACCGATTATTTCTAGCTATTAAGCAAATCACGTTATTTAAAACTAAAATTGTTAAGAATTTCATTCTTACTTTCTCATTTCATGTGCTTTTTTTTGGGGGGGGGGGCTTATATGCAAGACAACTCATCGGTCATTATATTAGAGCAAGGTTAAATTACAATTTTTTAAAATATTATAAATGAATATAAAATCCAATATAAAGCGATATTATTTGTAGCCAAGAGCGAACTTATTTTACATGGAAGATCTACCCTAAAATTAATCAATGAATTATATAATATTGTTTGAGTGTTTTTGTATCGGTTGCATTCGGAAAGAAAATGGTCCGCGTTTGCCAGCTTCTCTCGGTCATCCGGGTGTGAAGAAATAGCGCTTTGTAAATAAAGAAAAAAAATAATCTATAATATATGAAAATTAATAAATATTTCGAAAGTGAGGAAAAATCTTTTACTCCACAAATGTGACTAAAAATTATAAAATAAAATAATATAAAAAATTAAAAAAAAGACCTATCTATTAATGGAATAAAAATAAGGAAAATAATTGTTTTTGCTTTATTAAAAAAAAGTCTTTTTTAATCTCTTTTTTTTTTTTATATTATTTTACTTATTATGTGATGTTTTGAACTTTTAATTTTTAACAGACAATACGATGAATCAAAAAAGTTAATCCACTATCTCTCATAACTTGTATGTCGAAACGCGCGATATTGTATATCTATAAATTAAAGTTTTGATTATTTTATATCCGTAGGTTCCAACTGTAAATTTTAATATTTTTTTTATTTTTATTTTTTAGTCCTTGGTATGAATATTCATACTTTTGTAATTACACTCCATAATATTAAATTCATTATTCATTTTGAAGTTAAAAGTAGGAAGAACAGCATTTTTTCATGTTTTTTTTTTTTTTAATTTGAAAATAAATCTGCCCTTTGCATAATTAGTAGTTGAAGGGAAAACGTGAAAGGTTTTGAACGTTGATACGCTAGCGTCATAAACAACTTTGTATTTGTTGTTTTACCATATAGATGAAGCAGTTTTTTAGGAAAGTCGAGTGATGGTGAAGAGAAAGAAAAACTCGCATCGATTGCAAGACACGAGTCAGCCAGTTGGTTTTGTTCAAATTTCAGTGGTATACAAGAAAGAGTTTTATCGGGGAGTGGAAAAGGAAAATTATTTAAGGATAGAAGTATAGGAACATAATCGGCGCTAAAAGTGATATCCGAGGTTATTCGAGCCAGTGTTGCGAGAAATGAGAGTTAGATCGATGAAGCTATAAGTTGATTGGTTCCTGAAGTAGGTGAAAGATAGATCATTTAAGATTTCAGTATAATAATCATGAATTATATTCTCAAAGATCAAACTATTAAAGTTACGAAAGTTACAACCCCAAAGAGCAAAGTGAACATTAAAAACTTTTCCCAATAGTAAGACGTTGTAAAAGGGAGTTACAAAAAGAGAGCAATGGAAAACTTAAGATTATAATTAGAAGGAATGTTAACAGAAATAAGATGCAGAATGTGAGCAAATTTAATAGGAATTGAGATATGAACAATCTGATGGAAGAGAAAAAACAACATCGCGGGAGAACAAAGGAATACTATTTATCATCAAGACTACTGTGAACTTCCGTAGCTCTGATTTAACTATCTTAAAGCCCTTGATGATGATACCTTTAAGCCAAGACTAAAAGAAGATGTTAATTTGGTAATAGTCCGATAAATGCTTCAGTATACTTTTATTAGCTCTCAAGTTTCGACAGTTGTACTATGCCATTATCGGATTCCAAGGTATAATCTTCAGTTATTTGCAAAATATACGATGCAACGAAGACGAATAGAAACCGCTAATATCTTTTGGCTAGACAGAGAAAAAATAAGAAGAAGAAAAAAAGAATGAAAAAGAAAAGTGTACGCATATAAGAAAAAGTAATAACAATTTATACAAAAAAGTAAATAAGATTAAAGAGAATATTTTATAAGGGATAAAAAAAGAAACCCCTATGGAAATTTATTTGTTAAAAAATAATAACAGCCGAATCCATTGCTCTTCGCTATTAGTTGTTAATTAAATTATGTGTAGTGGGGGGATAGTAGAGTCAGTTAAGAAAAAGGATTGTCGCTTTTTTTCACGCATAGGCCTACTAATCTATCATCTTAATGTCCATATTTCACCTCAAAGAAATGTATCAGACCGTTTGTTATATAACTTTATAGACCGTTTCCTTTTAGCGTAAGAGAAAAATGAAGGGAATAGTCAGTGATAAATTAAAGTTACAGTCTATTCGTACCTGTTGAAATTAATTCTTTAATTCCACGATTCTTCTTTAGTGTCATACGCAGATATGTACGCGTAGACAATCGTTTATTTATTTATCGGCTAAATTTCATGATTGGCCGCTGCTTCAACTAAGCTTCTTATTGTTGTTTTCCAGTCCATTATCATGTGTTCCTGGACAATAATGTCTTTCTTCTTCCACGCCCCCTTTTCAAATTGATTTTTCTTTATATAATTGTACGTAATAATTCGTATTTCTTGCCTTTTAATAATATGGCCACAATAACTCGACTTCCTTTTCTTGGTTATATTAAATATTTGCCTCTCGACGTTTTTGGTTTTTGCATTGCTTTTTGCCTTCCACGAGTGTTGTTAGAAATTCGTTTAGCAACGGCTAAGTGGTCTAAACTTTTAATATTCCTATTAGTGATTTTAATTAATATGTAAAACCGGAACTTTGTGGTTAGAAAGAAATAGATTAATAGGAGACATTTTTTAATGACCTATATTGTAATAGAAATAGACTTGCTAGATTATATTAATTTAATACCTTTTTCGAGTTCAGATGATAATAGAGGATAACAGTTTGGAAGCTTGGCGTCTGTTATTGTTATCGATATTAGTTGCAAACCATAAACTATTTTTTCGGGCCGTTGTGTCTAGTTCGTTTATTACAATCGGCAGAGCTCCCGAAGACGCGTGTCTTTGCTGCACTCATTAAAGTAGCAATTGCCCAGCTATGTAAAAGCAATGAGGAAAGAAGAAAATAAACAAAAAAAAAGAAACGCGTTGCGAAAGGAAGAGAGAGAGAGAGAAGTAATAGATGGTTGAAGAGAGAAAGGCTAAGAAAAAAAAGAGGAGCTAATTATGAAAACCATAATAAACGGAAAGATGTTACCCGATTTAGACGAACGAAGGAATTATCCACATTACAGACGATAAAATATTTTTAATGCTTTTATTAGACTTTTTAAAATTTATTAACGTATCTTTATTTTATGTTTTATTGTTTATCGCATTTACAAGCTGAACGGTCGCAATGTGCTCGTTTTGTCGTTTTGATGATCACTGTTATTGAAATGATTGCTCTACAAGCAGCAAAAATAGACAGATTGTATGTTGTTTTCTACATTTCGATAAATAACAGCGACTCTGTCATGTACTTTCCCATGTTCTTTTACCACTTCTGCAAGAGATAGCGTTCTTATACGAAGTATGATCAAAAAGTAGTTGGACAAACGTTATAGTGACGCCTGCGATTAGCAGATCTTGTTCAACGAAGTGGGCAAATGTTGCCGCAACCCTCCTCTTTCATTTGAGATACTTACGAACCGGTTATCTGGTGTGCGGTTGGCGGGTCTACGTGCACTTTAGTGAACGTGTGTTTGGTGCGCGCTGCGGCGTTGTGTGTTTTGTTATCACGATGCTAACGATTGAGGAACGCGCGAGCATAAAATTTTGCGTCGTTAAATTCGGTAAATCTTTCACGGAATGTTTTGAATGAATAAAGACGGTATACGGTACTAATGCTAAACGTACTAACCAACGGGTATAAACATTTTAAAGATGGTCGTGATTCAATCGGAAATGAAGAGAGAATTGGTCGACCGTAATGTTTTTCCTGTTCAGGGTGATCTAACTGAAGATTAATAATTTCGAGATTCCGCGTTTAAAAAGCTGCCTGAAGGGCGAACGCTTCCAAAACGTCGACGAAATCAAGAAAAACACCATCTGCGTGGTTCAAGCGATTCCAGCTGCTAAGTTCGCCGCGTGTTTCGTTAAATGGCAAGAATGCTAGAAGAAGTGTATCGCTAAAGAGGGAGAATATTTCGGAAGGGATAACAATGTTCTTTCAAATGTGCCCAGATCGATTGAATAAAATGATTTTTTGATCGTTCTTTCGCCTTTTTATATCATAATTCTTCACATCACGGAGCGCGCTTTAGGTGGTACCCTTGCTTTCAGCAGCCTAGTTTCAGAATCAATTGATTTGGACCATTGGTAGTAGTCTCATTTGAAAGAGGAAGGTTCAAGCTTTCAGACGGGGAAAAAAATGTATCTAGTTGCAATAGGGCGCTCGCAGTAACGTTTGCCTAACTACTATACTCGAAATTGCTACCATGATGACCAGATTTATTTGATTATCTTAAATAACTTATTAGGAAGAATTCTTTCTCATCTAGTTACAAGCTAAATTGTTCGATAACAACTTATGTGTGTGTCTGTATTAAACGAATTCCCTGCAAAACTGTATCCATTAATGTATACAATGGGACTTTATTTTACGTAGGTATTTTTGATAGCACTGCAAAATAACTTCGACTTCGGCGCGTAAAATAAAACAGGAATTCCTATAGTATAATCACTTTTTTCCTTTCGAGTAGTCATTTTTACTTCTACACCACTCTATCTGTTTTAATTTGCCGTGGATTTCGGGCTGTGCAGGGTAATAAAGCGACAGATTCTTTGGCTCAGCTTGCTGTTTCCTCTCGTTTTTCTTAAAAAAATAATGACATTCTTTAACCTGTTTTCGCGCGAAAAATTCCGTTTAAAATTTTGGTTTGTTAGATATTTACACTTTTATCATTCATTTTATCTGTCCAAAATTTTCCTTTAAATTCCACGTCCATCGAGTTTCTTTTGCTTTTACGTTCTATAATCGTTTTTATCATTTACTTTCGTTTTAACCATACCCTGTTTTCATCCTCTGGTTTTTTGTTTGGCTCCTTCTCCAGCCGAATAAAGCGGTTTATGGTGCTGATTATATTTCCTCCCTTTCCTTTTAAACGTTTTATTCGGTATTTTTATTTGTTAATATATACGCTTCCTTCGCTTTATTGCACAACCTATACTTCTCTGTCCGTCATCACAACCACTATTGCTTCCTTTGTATTTTTTAACTGAATCAAAATTTAATTAACTCTTTTTCCTTTTTTTTTATTTGATTAACATGTTTAATATGTTGAAAAAAACCCAACTAAAACGTTCTTCACTTGTGGTAATTTCACGAAATTGAATATAATGTTTTTTATAGTTTTTAAGTTCTCTTACTGACGAAGCAACTTTATTACCGTAGCCTCTTAATTTTGTTTAAAGAGTATTCAGTGCGTGTTTTTCTTGTTACGATATATATTTACTGTTTTATACTTTTAATCATGGCCGTCCTCATTGTAATTGCTTTCCGATGGAATTTTTATAAGCATTTTGTTATCTTTAGTGTTTATGTATGAAGGTATGTATCATCTTTGTTTGGCAACATATTGAGACTGACATTTAACTGAAAGGGGCGGCGAAAACAAAGAAATAAGTGAATTTTAAATAAAACGATGATAAATTAAAGTGATCTTACTGCGTGCGAATAAATCTGCATTATAAACACGATAAAAAGAGAACGAGATAAACTCGTTATCGCGGAATTCCTTATCTCTTAAATGGGGAACCGTCGGAATTTTATTTCTTTAAAACGGTTCTGGTTTTTGGGTCATTCAGTATAAAAATATTAATATTGTTTTGTACTCTTAATCGGTGTTTATTGCGCTATTTTCTTTTGATTTTGCGTTCGATCGCTGTTAAAAGCAAGTATACTTTTACGGATTCACTTTTCATATTTTAGAGTTAAATATTCATCTAATGCGGAAAACCAGCCGTTGTGTTCGAACAAACCAGAAGATATGAAAAGTATAAAGTACGAAGACTTCCCCGTGAGTAATATTCGAAATTTTAGCATTATAGCTCATATTGATCACGGGAAGAGCACGTTAGCTGATCGTTTATTGGAATATACTGGCACGTTGGAATTGCGCCCTGGTACTGCTCAAGTTCTTGATAGGTATGTAAATTTTGATGCGTTGTCGATGTTTGTATTTTTTATCTCTCGGTTACGGAAGCTCGCTGCATTTGATAATATATCTTTATCTAATTAGGTTACAGGTGGAAAAAGAACGCGGTATTACAGTTAAAGCGGTTAGTGCATCGTTGAAATATCGGTCTAAACTTGATAATGAATTATATTTATTGAATCTAATCGATACACCGGGCCACGTGGATTTTTCTAACGAAGTTTCCAGATCATTAGCAGCTTGCCAATCGGTAGTTTTATTAGTAGCAGCCAATGAAGGAGTGCAAGCTCAAACGTACGCAAATTTTTACTTGGCATTTTTTAAAGACCTAGTTATTATTCCGGTGCTGAATAAAATCGACATGACCAACGCCGACCCGGAAAGAACCGCGCAACAGATGAAAACCTTATTTGATATAGATAGTAAAAATATCGTAAAAGTGAGTATACATGGAAATAAAAATCTGTTTGTTACTTTTGAAGGTACAGGTGAAGTTGGATTTTTGTTTGAAATTTCAGTTAATTTAATATTTAAAAATAAAAAAAAAAAAGATAAAAATCTGTCTATTTCTTTTCATGAGAATACTAGAACAGTCGTATTTGAATCAGATTTGGGATGGGATTTTTTTTTTAAACCTGCAAGAGACTAAGTTTTATATTTTTATTTCTTTCTGAGTTTGATAAACGAACGTCTGTTTTTATTATTAAAACAATTCCTATATGATAATAAATATTTTTGTTGTAAACATGAAAGCAGTATTTATAAAAAGTCTCTTCTTTTTAAGTAGTTGAATATGTTGAGAATTCTATTAACTAAAATAAATATGATAAAGATATTATTATATACCGCTCCTGTTTGTTTCCTATTTTCTTAATTACATTTATTTTAATAAATTAAACATATGTTTAGAAATTTCTCAGTTTAGGTTGGTTATAATAATTTCGGAGAACACTTTTGCGAAGATAAATAAATTTACTAAAAAACAAAAAAAAAAACAGCATTAATATTAGATGTATAAATTTATTATTTTTCGGATGCTATCCGAAAAATCGGGTCACAAGTTTTGCAACTAAATCCCGTGTACGAATTCCATCGAATCCATATGGACTCGATGTGTACGCATTATACTACTTTTCTTAATGCATCTGGTACTAGTGTGGAGCTTGTTAATTGCGAAAATAGATACAAAGCCGAATAGATTACTTATGTAGTAGTGAATTAAAAAAATGATAGTATTAGGTAGTGTTATAATCGGAACAACAAAAAGGAACAACGAGTAAACAAAAAAAGAAAGTGAATAGCCGTTAGCTTGATATAACAGAAAATGAGAACACCGCAATTTAGCTAATGTATGCATAATTGCGTACAGAATTACCGAGTCTTTTGAGAAAACGATAAAAGACACCATGTTTCTTTCTGATTCAAATTTATCCTACTGTTATCATTTCCCATTTCACTGTAGAACATTTCTTTCGTGCTTTTATTTTTTAATAGTATCACACTAACCATCGATTCAGTACGTCATCAGCGAGTTATGGATACGTAACCAGTTCTAAAGTCGGACTTACAACATTAACTCCGTTTGTGATACGCATCCTTTGATACGTATCATTCCGGACCTGCTCATCACTAATTAGTATAAATAATACTGGAAATAAAAACGTTCATTGTATTTATAGTTGTCCGTTGTTATTATTTATTTTTCAAAAAACCAAAGAAATAGTAGTAAAAGTGAATGCAATGTATACGGTCTGAATCTGAACGAGATCTGAAATCGAGATTTAGGTCTGTTTAAAATTAAGATCTATCATTATTATTATTATTTTGCCAAAGTGGCGGGTATATAATATATATATTTAAAGTTGAAGAGCTTAAATTTTGAAAACCGATGTATACCAAGGTTCGACATAAAAAACAAAAAATTTATAGTTTGTTTCGTAGTAACCGAAAAGTTGATTTTTTTTTATAATTTTCAGAATATGAGGACGCATTTCAGATTCGATAAAATTTTGCTTACTAGATTCGATATTAAAACATACAGCAACAACAAATGCTACCGCATAAACCCTACAACCTAACCTATCGGATTGCTATGGTGTTACGTGATATACAAAACTGTAAAATTGTCCCGATTAATTGTCAAAAAATAATTTTTGATGAGAAGTCACAAATCTCCCCGATTTAGACTATAGAACACACGAAGCAAAGAACCATATCAAAGCGAAAAATTACGTAGTGTGCGTCATTTTCCCAATAAGAACCAGTTAGACAATTTTTTTTAAATTAACTTTATCCCATTTGTATACATTATTTGCTAACGTTTTTTTTTTTTAATATTTTAATCCAAACTACAGTTTTTTAATCAACGTGTTCTATCCTTTTTAAAGAAAATAAACCCCGTAAAAACCTCTCAGTTCCTTTTTATTGTAACTGGTATGTGCATATACATATATATATATATATATATTCGGCCACTTTGGCCTCGCAAGGGGCTTGACCCGTCTTACATTTTTATCTCTTTTTCTTCTATACTTTGTATAAAATTATCAAAATATAAAATTGGGACATTTTTTTGTAATGAGGCCGGCCTAAAAATTACGTTGTAATTAATATATATATATATATATATGTGACCGTCTCGAAAGAAAGGGACCTTATGCCTAAAATCGAGTTTTCGAGAAAAACGCGTTTACAGTTTGGGAACACTGTTTTACGCTTTAGGGAAGTTGGATAATGTTTTCTGCTTTTAAATGTTTTGCATGCAGTGTTACCACGAAATACACGAGTCGACAGCGAACGCGGAGACGGTTTGTTGAGTCGTTGAGTACGTATAGGATGTATAATGAGGGGAAGAAGAGGAGTTTTAGCACGACGTTATTGTGTAGAAGTACCTACGTCGCTTCGTCGCTTCAATTGTCGTGTAGACGGATTAAGGTATTTTTAAAGAAATGGCGAGAGCATTGCCCGTTTATTGATAGTATGAAACCTGCGAGTGACCTTTGCGACGTTTGTCAGGTAAACGTGAGTGCAATAAACAAGGCTCAAAATAAGAATGAAATGTTCAAATCTGAACAGCTTCAAGCTGCTATGGAGCATTTAGAAAGAGCTCGCAAACAGCGGCATTTTTATCAGCAGCAATGCCAACGAGCCAAAGAAGATTCGTCAATAATGGTCTTTGTCTTTCGACTACGCCCAAACAGTCAATTACCCCCATCTTCGGCCCAGGCTAGAATTTTGTAACCATCACAAACACTCGTAATTTCTGCAATTTTCTTCATACTGTGGCCCAGTACGAAGGCCTGTAGAAATATTTAGAATCAATATTTTTGATCGCGGTCAACGGCATTAGAAAGAGGAAGGTTTAGGGATTCAAAAACCGTCAAAACCTGAAAATCGCTTTTTGAGGCATAAGGTCCCTTTCTTCCGAGCCGGTCACATATATATATGTGTGTGCGCGCGTTATCGTATACATAATTTCTTTTACATACAAATATTTTACGAATTAATTCGTTTTTAATACTATAATTAAAAAACTTGCTTTACGCATTCAATTTTTTTAGGTTTCTGCAAAATTGGGCACGGGAATAGAAAATTTAATTGAAGAAATAATAGTTAGAACACCACCGCCAAAGTCGGATAGAAATGGCCGTTTTAAAGGGTTATTATTCGACAGTTGGTACGATAAGTATAAGGGAACGGTTATTCTGCTTTTCGTTCAGGATGGTTCGGTCAAAGAAGGTGACACGATTGTTTCGCATTGCAACAAAATAAATTACATTGTTAAACACATAGGGGTTGTGAATCCTAACGAAATTGAAACTGGAATCTTGTAAGAACTAAAATAGTTTTTAGTTTTTAGATGTTTGAATCGCAGATTTTTTCAAAATTAGAATTGTGTTATTAACATGTTTTTTTTTTCATCCTTTTCCGCAATTTAATTAACGTTCATTAGTAAATGATAATAGGTCTCGCCATTCACGTTATAGCAAGTTTCACCGTAAAGGAGAACACTACTATTATCTAAAATTATCTAAAATCTTTTACAAACTACCTACTCTAATAACCTCAGCGGTGTTTGTGAAAAATCCCTAGTTCAGTTTAAAACATTTATTCAGCTCTGCGAGTAATTTAGCAAAAAACAAAAGTCACCGCTTTACATTTCTACGATGGTCGTTGCCTCTTGCACTTTCACTATCGATTCGTACATCACTCGGTAAACTGTTGAGAACACACTCTCATCTCTCATATATGTTAAGCTGTAGCGTTTAATTAGATGCTGCGTAATCTTGACTATCGATAAGACTTGGTGGAAACGCGTTATAAGGGTAGACCAAGAAAAGTATAAGAAGTTCCACATTGTTTGCAAAAAAGGACCCAATTTTGGATAAATTGTCAGAGCAGGGAACAGTAAAGACCAATGAATGAAGAGAAAATTAAGAAGTATGGACCAGAATATTCTGTATAGCTTGGAGTATTTTGCAGTCGTAACGGATGGTTATGTTTTTCCAGGACGACTTGCTTCTGTTTCTTTTTTTTTTACTTTACAGCTCGTACTGGTGGTAATACTGGAATGGCATTTTTGTTTTTTAAATACGAGCGATTTAAGAAAAAAATTTCATTAATGACGGATTACGCGAAAAATTGTCAGTTAATATTTTCCCATTTTTCTACGACGAATAACTGTCAACATTATTTTCTATCTTTTTTTATTATTAGGAAAAAGTTTAAACAATTAATTATTTGTTGAATTGTATCTAAATGGTATTAGACTTGTTCCGTTATCTGAAATATTTTTTGAATTTCTATTTTTAAAATTTAAATGCGCGGAAAGAAGTGTCCGATAATTATTCCTTACCCCGGGGGGCTCTGGAACGTAATACAGGTAGCGTAGCACTTTTTTCTTCGGGTTCTCCCTAAACACAGTGTTGTGACGTTTCTTCCCGTATCATTATTCACTCTTCATTAAGACTTCTCGCAAATCTATATTTTACATATTTATAGTTAAATAGTTTCCAGTCTAACATTATTTTGTTTTTTATTTTTTCTTAATACTTTCGATGAAGAACTTTTTTTTAAAGTGAAAAAAGGAACGTACTGTTATCCGTAATTCCGTTTTATTACGCCTGGGAAGGTGGTACTAGTTATCACTTTTTTTAAATTACCATATAGAGTTCGGTTATTAAGTTGACACTTGCGGAAAACTTCGCTCAGTCGATTATTTCTTGACAAGCCGTAAAAAATTTGAGACCGACCGCGCTGAAACTGCCACTTGGAAGGTAAATCCTATCGGACAATGAGAAAAGCTGACAAGTTCCGATTAAATGCTTAAAAACTACTTTTTTTTCTACATAAAATAATATAATTACATATTACATAGAAGTTAATAAATGCATGAGTATTTAACGTTGCAGATGGTTTTAATTTTCGAGCAACAAAAGAAAAAAAATTACCAACATTATGATATTTATTTCATTTGTGCAGTCTGTATAACTTTGTCGAGAAATGCTAAAGAGAATAAATGTCATCTAATCCGTGATCCCCTTATTAGAAGATTCATTAATCAATTTAATTCAGTTCCTCATTGATGAGGATAAACGATTTTTCAACATAGGAAAATCTCAATAATGAAAAGGAGAAATTTGACAATAATCATCATTTCTCCGTGCGTAATTAATTAAATTACATTATACTTGTCGTGAAATGAGTTATTTTCTTAACGTATTATTATTTTAGTTTTTTTTTTTTGAATTTTTCAATGATTTAGGGAAAAAATAATAATTTTATATAAATAATGAAAATAATTTTTTCCTTCGGATTGTGCTTTTTTATTCGCTGAGAAATTAGAACTTTTCTTCCAGATTAAGGCGCCGCTCGTGTAGTTTTTATTTTGAATTTTATAATTAGCAAGTCAGCGACAGTTTGCTCGTAAAATTCTTATTCACGCATGTATTTTTATGCGCTGATTTTTTGTTTAAAATATTTACCGAGTCTCTGAAGTTAGATGTATACTTTTTGCGGTGTTCATAAATATCGGGGGCTGAATGAAATCTCAATCGAAATTTTCTACAGCATTTTTGCTAAAAGAGTAATTACAAAGATTAAAGAGCGATACGAAATGAACGAGTACAAATAATGAATTTGTCATAAATTAATAAATCTGTAGCTTTTTCTCTATTTTGATTACGTACTTTTTACAAATAGGTCTCGTATTTTGTTCTTTTGTTTTCAAATGATGAGCAAGTCATATTAGTCATTCTATAGTTATATGGTTTCCAAGATGCTTTATCAATAATTTAAGTAACTGAAATAAAAATAAAAAATAAAATGCCTACATATATTTGTTTAATAAGTATTTTTTACTCGCGATATTTTTTCGCAAAAGTTCGGTCTATCGTCCTTAATTACGACCCAGAATAAGTGTGCATTTATTTATTTCAAATTGACGACGAAAAATTTACATTGAAGCCACAAACAAACTATACCGCAACTCCCTAGAACTTAACCGCGTGAAGAATTAAAATCAACGGGCTAAAATAAGTCATATTGACTACTCTGTGAAAATTGGCTTCGCTTTCATCGAGTCTAAGTGTAAGACCGTTCTAAAAGTTGATTATAATACTCGGGCGTTGTATTGATCAGGCAGATTAATTCCTGAAATTCAGAAAAACCAAACAGCAGTCTGCAAATACTACGAGTAAATAGATGGGGATCCTTCATAAGTTCAATCCTGGTGACCAACAGGAGCACTTGACGAGTGCAAGCGTAAGCACGGGTAGTGCGATATTAAAATTTTTGAACGGATTTTTGCCATGCAAAAGAAAAACATTCATATTTTAAGAAAACAGATTGATTAAAAAAAAAATTAATTTTAGTCGAAAAAACATTAGAAATTCGGTTCGATTTTTCTTTTTTAAAGAAACTACGCAGCACACAACCCATTTTTGTTGGGTTTTTTTTTTTTACACTAATATGTCGATGAATTTTCGACATAGAGAACGGAGTCATAAAGCTAATAAACAGATTCTATGTGATTATTATGGTCGTTCGGTGTTGATGGGGAATGTTGGATGTTTGCACGAGCGCTACTGACAGTAATTTTAGGACAAACACAATGTACTATAAATATTTTAAATACTCATTGGGAACTATTTTGTAAAATGCTGAAAATATACTGCAACGTAAAATATATTTATAATACGTCTGTAGAACTTGCAAAGTTTGTGCGAAGGTTCGGTTCAACTGATATTGCTTTTAGTGTGAATTCAGGCTGAAATTTTTTTGCACTGAATATATTATCGAGTTCGACACTCGATATTAACCGTGCTTCTATGAAAATCGTTGGGCTTTATTGGCTCTTGAAACACGATAATTCAACCGGCGTTATTATCTACTCGATCATTTATTATAAGATCGATTATTTTGCTCGTATTGTTTAAATAGAAACGCTGGACAAATAGGATTTGTAAAATGTAATATGCGTTCACCATCCGAAGCTCATATAGGAGATACATTTTATCTGAAACACCATCCGGTCGAACCGTTTCCAGAATTTAAACCCGCGCAGCCGGTAGTTTTTGCGGGCATATATCCGATTGATCAGACTCTACATCAACAGTTACGTACAGCTATCGAACAACTAGTTCTAACAGATTCTGCAGTAACCGTTGCTCAGGAATCTTGGTAAATTTTTATAATATTATTCGCTTCGAAATTATGCGCAACCTTCAAATTACAATTACGTCTATGCAAGAGCTACATCGTTCGATTATTGTGCTATTTAGACATTATCCGACTGTCTTGAAACTACATTTTGATGTACATTTTCTGTGTAATTACACGCTACAGTCGATTATTAGGGTAAATACCGAATACCTGTAATAATGCTAAAGTTCCCTCTGGATGGACACCTTCGCTAATGTCTCATGAATCAAACACAATCAAGTGAGACATAGATTTGATGTTTTAATCGACATTATTGCATAGGAATTCATATTTTTACTAATTAGCGTAAAAGTTTACGTTTCTCAGTTAAGCGAACTACGCGATGGTTAATACGTGAATCGATCAAAAGTTGTAGAAATTTCGTTCTACAAGAAATGATACTGACTAAAAAGCACAAAAATCTTACACTAAAGTTAGCAATACTTGTCATTTATACATATTCTCTAGGTTTCGTTAAAATAAACTGAATATAAATAAAGTAGTTACGAGTTTGCCCTTTAAAAAGGTATTATTTTAAATAAAATTTTTCGCTAAAAACTGCCATGTAAACACTTCCGGCCTAATAGAGAAACACTACTTATCCACCGTATATAAATTCCTAGCGTGTACGAGAGAGACGCTAGCAGTTTAAAAAGTACATAGAATCAGTTGAGGATGAAGGCATCAGCGTCAAAAATTGATTTAAACAAAATGAAAATTGAACATTACCGCTTTCTGATAGTCACTTGTCATTGATCTAAAGTGACGCGTATTAAAGATGTAGTCAAAATAGTACACGCTAAATGAGTAAGACCCTTTCTTGATCATTGATATTTTTAATTTGAAGTAATTCTAAACAGTAAAACGTGATCTGTACAGATTCAAAAAAAAAAAAAAAAAACTTACCCCGTTAAAGAACTTGGAAAAGACAATAGTTCCCTGCTACAGACTTTAATGCATGGTAGCTAATGATGACTCTTCTTTTCGTCTTACCAAAAGCAAATTTTATTCGCAATGTTAAAATTTTTGAATAATAATAAAAAGTAAATTTAAAAAAAATAAAGAGCGTTTATAATGTGACTAGAAATGAAATTAAAATTTTTGCAAAGGACGGCACGCTTAACGTTTCTAAACAAATTTTCAAATTGAAACGTCAGCCACTTTCTAAATTATAACGGAAATTTGTAACTGCCTGATCAGTTTTACGAAATTTATTATTATCAGTTCGCTGATATTTATCGTTTTTCTGTCATCTCCAGTTTTCGAAAAAGTTTCCGTTTTCAATTATCGACTGTCTTATCGGTTTTTGTCTTTTTCTCGCGTCCTATTTCAAAGATCAATTTTGTCCCCATACATTAACTGTTTCTCTTTTCGCCCATATTTCTGTTTTGATCATAATCTCTTGCTACGCAATAATCGTCTTCTTACAGTCCTGAACTTCCTCCTTAATCTCTAATCCTACTATATTATCATGTTTGTGTTTAATATTATTCTCTTTTCTATGCTGTCTTATTAAAACTAAATCCTTTACTCTTTCTTTTTCGTTCTTCTGATGTCTCGTTTTTTTTTGTTTTTTTTTTTATTTTGTCGCTAATAAAGTTATATCAGTATAATTGAATCATTTTTGGTTTAGAATTCTTCTAATGCTCTGATACAGGAGCAGAAAATATTTATTTAACAATTTAATTTACAGAGGTTATTAGATTGACGATATAAACTCATTTTACGAAATTCATAATTTAAGAAGAAACGTATATAACTCTGTATACGGTATTTATTTCGGAGTGCAATTAAAAATTGTAATTCTAATCATTTTATCGATAATCGTGTTGCGCGTGTTAAAAGCTGCGTTTGTTATACATAGGCTACGATTAACAATATGTGTAACTTCTAAAGCACTATTTTATATCATTATTGTTGTTAAAATTTGAGGTAGTCCAGCGTTGGGTAAAGGTTGGCGTCTTGGATTTTTAGGTTTACTCCATTTGGAAGTTTTCAGTCAACGTTTAGATCAGGAGTACGACGCTCAGGTTGTTATGACGTCTCCTAGCGTTACTTATAAAGGTAGGATTACCGCAGACGATCATTTACCGTAATATACGATTCTTGATTTTTATTATAATACTCGTTATTAGAGAGCCGTTTCATTTTTATTTATTCGAGAATTCACACATGTTTCCAGGCGAAACGTTTAAAGTTTCCATCTTCTGAATTATAACCTTCTAAAGAGAATAATGTCTTGAAAATTTTGACGTATGACTTTTTTACAATTGAAAGTTGTAATGCTTATTTAAACTGTGATTTGCGATGATATTTCCGTTTCGTATATATTATTTTTCCGGACAAATTTTGAGTCAATTATATATCAAATAAATAATATATGAAATATATTTTAAATTTTTAGGAGTTTATTATAAATCAAATTTTAAAAATTGCATTACTGATATATCGGAGATCCTGTTCCAAACTGAATACGGAGAAAAAATTTCCGCAACGTAATGCAATTCTTTAAATTTTATTTATAATGAAAGGGTCAAAATATTATTTCGTCAGTTATTTATTTAATATAATTTTGATTTTTATAACATTTTTTGCGTATTTATTATTAATTTTTCATATTTCAATGAAATTAACTATATTTAACATAAGTCGTGCTAAGTATTTTCTTATAATAATAATAATAATAATAGTAATAATAAAAGATAGTTTTTATTTAGAATATATTCAAATTAGTCTTAATCTTTATTTTAATTACTATTATTTAAACATTCACAAAAATTTTACACATCAATAAAATGGATGAATTATAAAGGTCTATTTTTACACACACCAGTCATGGCTCGTTACAATAGAAAAAAATATTTTTTTCCCTTGTACAAGGCTACTGTCTACATTCATCAGTCGCCGTTCAGAATCTGACATTAACCACTGTTCGGTCACATTTCGTTCACGATATTTTTTGTTATGACAAATGGAAGCCGGAAAATATATTTGCGTACGTCCAAAATGAATGATAAGAAATTGATCGAATTCGTAAATGTATTTTGTATGATTTAACGGAACAATACATGCAAATTATAAGAATGATGTTTTTAATATAGAATAATAAATGGAACCCTTTTTAATTTTATTTTTATTTCTGAATTTCATGAAAAAATAATGAAAAAATTATAACTTTTATGTCACTTTTGCATTTTACTTACACTGTTAAGCGTTCTTTCGGTGGATAGGTTTTCTCCAATGAGTATCTTTCTTTTTTAAATGTTCTTATATTTTATTAAGCGAAATGTTAAAGCTGTACCCAGAAATTCTGAAGCACCTGAAAAACTTCTTTGTATCGTTCATCAAGTTTTTGAACTGAAGTAGCAAATTCTCCTTCATTTTCTAAATTTTCTTCGCGCTTCATGCACCCTTAGGCGTTTTTCCACATTTTCCCATATTTTTGAGTTCTTTATCTAAAATAATCGCTGTGATCAAACATTGCTATTTCAATGAAAACCAAAAACTGAACTGATGTGTGTGCATGAGCCTGACTGATGCATCTGAAAATGGACATAATGAACTGCAATTGAACTGAGACTGTGACGAGCCGTGACTGATGTGTGTAAATAGGCCTTAATTCCTTATTGCTAGCCCCCTATAAATTAATTATTATTATAGTGAATCGGTCTAATGTATTAGAGAAAAATAAAAATATTTTAAAAATAATAATAATAGTGAAAAAAAAAAATTTTATACGAAGTTTAAAAGTAAGTGCTAAGACTCGCTTGCTATACTAAAACGTAGTACTTAAACTGAAGGAACAGAGTAGTATTAGTAAGGGCATGGGGAAAATTATCTGTAAAATAGTAAACTGGTGTAACTAGAGTAAAACATGAAATTTTAATAAAGAGTATTTAACATTTCTACTTTATTCTTCCTTTAAATGTCTATAAAAAGTTCCTGATTCCAAAAAATGGGGGGGGGGATAATATTTCGCAGCAAACTATGCTACTAGCTGTGCGTAATTATAAACAAACGTACTTGTGCTGAAAAAAATGATGCGATAAATAAAATAGTGGAAAATTACGTTACTTTTTCTACAAATACAACTCTGTATAATTGAAGTTGATCAATTCATTACGTGCCAATAAATTAAATGCAGTAAGAAACTCGAAATATCTACAAGTTCGTTAATTGTAGAAGTGTTAGAGAATAATTTTTTTTTTTTTTTATATATAAAATATCCCCTTAAGGGAACTACTGCTGTGGTTATTACAATCTTAGAACTATTTCTAAATAAGTAACATTTATAACTAAAAGTAAATGAACATGTTGCAAAGGAGATATGAAGTCTTTCTCCGTAACGGTGGGAAAAGTCTTTAATGACTTCATCCACCCATTTGATCCTTAAATCGGTATGTAAAGATTCGTTCCGTTGGAACCATCAAGCATTGATTATCATACGAAGGAATTTATTTTGGGCTGCTTGAATAATGTTTCTGTTTGATGTTTTGGAACATCCCCATATCTGTACCCCGTAAATCTAAATCGGTCTTATAATGGTTCCATAAATGAGTCGTTTATTTTCAAGCTTCATTTTGGAATGTCTGCCGACAAGCCAATACATTTCACATGTTTTTTCTCGAATCTGTTGAGCTTTTGACACAACGTGAGTTTTCCAAGTCAGTTTCGCATCTAAATGCATACCCCAAAATTTTACTGAATCGGAGATTGGCACTTGTCTATTTATGAATACTACATGACGCGGATCTCGTTTACGAAGGGCGAAAGCGACGTGGATAGATTTTTGATCATTGAGCTTGATTTTCCAATTTTCCGTCCAGTTTGATACACGGTCTAAAGCATACTGAAGGTTTTCAGTTGCTTCAATTTGTGAGCCGCTTACTGACAGTTGTATCGTCAGCGAACATTACAATCGCAGTATTTGATGTGTTGGGGTGTTTATTGTATCCGGAAGATACCGAATAGGTCCGAAAGCGTTACCCTGTAGTACACCTGCCTGTATTGGACGGAAGGATAATCTCCGGAATTGTCTGTCTGAGAGATGATTTCAGTAGACGACACCGATTATCAGGTAGTCTGGTGCTTAATTTGTATAGGAATCCTTGACGCCATACTCGGTCAAATGCTTGCTCAATATCCAGAAAGACCGTCGAGTAAAATTTGTTTTCTTCGAACGCTCTTTCTATTATTGAGGTTACTCGGTATATCTGGTCAACTAGAGAATAAATAAAATAAAATAATAAAAAAACAAAAACAAATTTGTCCATTAATCTAAATGACGATAAAAAAAAACGTAAATACATTAAATACATTAAAGCTAGTAAAGTCTCGTTTTTTCGCTTTTGTCTAAAATTTGTTCTCGATGTGGGGCTCATTTATCTTTAAACATACATACTTATACAAAACCTCGACACCCCTGGATTCTTTAAAGAGAAATTCTAACAATTCGCATGCATTGTTATGCAGGTCAACCGCGAACATAGTATACGTCAGATTTAAATCATTTAAAAAAAAAAAAAATAATACACAAGATTTGACAGAAATTTAATTCTTCGAAAGTACGAAAAAAGAAAAAAGAAATGAACATATGTTGTTTACATATTTTTGAATTTAAGTCGCAGCGTACGCAAACGATTATTAAAAAATATCTATTTACTTCCAGTAGTTTTAATATATTAATATGTAAATATGTATTTTCTTCCAGTCGTGTTAAAAGATAGTGCGATTAAACGATTCGGCAGTAAAGAACTTTTATTATCAAATCCATTAGATTTACCAGCTCCGGAATTCATAGAAACTATCTCGGAACCGATAGTTTTAGGAACAATTATGTCACCAGGTTAATATTTTCCTTTTTTTTAGCATTAAATTGTACTGATAACAAAAACATTTTATTATAAGAAAGATTAGTATTTCGTAATTTTTCTTCAGTTTTTTTTTTTTTTTTTTGTCATCAGTTTGTTTTTTCAAAATTAAGGGGGAATGTTTTTGAAACAAAGAAAGAAAATAATTTTATAAAAATGTATATATTTAATTGCACTGTTGAATATGTTTTAATTTTTTTAGACACTTTTTTTTTTTTTACTTTCAATTCTCTAATGAATATACGCATGATGCAAGTTCCGATGATTTTTCAAGAACTGTTAACCTCTCGATCTGAAATTTTAATGGAATATTCATTCAAAAGATTCATACAAACATAAATGAAATATTGGAATGATAGAATATCGTCCGTTTGTACCGTTAAAACCACTGACAATTTTGCGTTTTACCTATAAACCGACAATATATTTATGTGTAAGCGTGTGTGCACTGAGTTACGTTCATGCACATACATCTAATTAAAAATTTTCAGACGTATCTATATATGTTCTAACAATGTTTCGAAAACCTGTTTGTCAATCGATCTGCAATTTTAATGGAATATTCAAAAAAAGAATATCTATGAACACGTGTGCACAGCATTATGTTAATGTATAAACATTTATGATTTAAAATTTTTAAAAATTCTTTTTTACTTTTTAAAAAGTTATATTTGGCTACTTAAAAAACATTTTCGTACGTCAAGCCGTCATTCGTTGTTATTTATGTATGCAGCAAACAAAGAAGTATTTTAGTTGAGAGAAAGCAGTTTGCGCAATGTCTGCGAACGCTATAATGAACATAAATTTAACAAGCGAGTTACCACTTCGGTTTATGTAAAAACTAAAGAGTTCCAGTAAGAATTAGTTAATCTTTGTAATCCTATCACGCTAGAAAATGTGAAATTAAATGCGAATGAAAAGGAATTCCGTTATTATTAGAGATATTTTAGGTCGGAAAATGATACTGAAACTGAATTATAGCTTAGAGCATAAGCTAACAAATGGTAATAATACATTCCAAGAATGAAATGGGGGGGGGGCTTCCAGAAGAAGTATTTACGTACAACAAATATTCCAGCAGCCATATTTATAAAGTTTGATCATTTGAAAGAAGAGGAATGAATCGAATCAAAATGTATAAAATTTCCCGCAAGAGAAAGCAGTATTGAAAGATTAATTCTAACGTTTGTTAAACTATTATAGGGAAACCCTGTTTTAAACTTGGAAAAAAAATTGTTGCATTAAGACTATTCGCAATCGCGAAGACTTCGAAATTTCAAACATTTCACCAAATTTATTGTCAGGAGATCGGATTAGTGTGTTACTGTAGATTGTGGCATTTGTAAAATATTTTTACAATTCGGACAATATAAAGTTTAGATAATTTTTATTTTTTAGACTTATTTAATGTATACACCGATAACTAGGTATAAAATATGAAATTAGTAATGGTTTTTTTTTTTTTGGTTTTTTTTTGGGGGGTTTTTTTTTTGACTTCAGCTCTCACTATTTGTTCAGTGTATACTAGGTAACGTGTGGTTGTTAGAAACTGTATAATACATAGGTTGTCCAAAAAATTTTGAGACAGCCGATATTTCTGGAACCACGCACGCCAGCGACAAGCGGTAAAATACGTCGAGTAGCCAAACACACGTGTACGACGACATATTCAAAAATCAAATCTCTAGGTGTAATAGAACACACACGAGAACAAAACGCGCACACTGTGTAAGAAGTGACCCTACGAGTTTTTCAAGAGAAAAAAAGACAAGAAAAACGAAAAAAATTGATTTAAGTATGGTATAAAACAATCAGCTATTTTTTTTTTTTGAAATAACATACCACTTTTCGCGCCTTTTTTGCAGTAATAGTTTTGGCAAATTCGGCCGGAGGGATCGCCTTGAAGACGGTTTGACAAGTAGTGGTCACATCTTCATTGCTTTCGAACTAACGTCCCCGTAGGCGACTTTTCAAGAGGGGAAACAGTCAGAAATCGCATGGAACGAGATCTGGACTCTACGGCGGATGGGGCAGGACTTCAACGTTTTGCTTCGTGAGGAAGTTGACAATCGCATGGGTGGTGTGCGGTCTCGCATTGTCTTAGTACAAACAGCAAGATTTTTTGATTTTAGGACACTTCCGAGAAACGTGTAGTCGCAGTATTGTGCGGTGATCGTTTGGCCTGTAAGAACGCGGTGCTGATAAATCAGTCTTTTCCGGTCAAAAAACGTAATTACCATTACTTTAGCAATAGGCTTTGCCTGCCGAACTCTGATGCCAACAAAAATTGTCGGCCGAGAAAGCGTGTGATCACCATAGGCTTGCCTCATTAATTACAGAGTACGCGTGAGCGTATATCCCAATAAATAACAAAAATGTACCACACCGCTCTTTGGTTACGACGTCGCACAGAAATATCAGAATCCATTTTCGTTACAACACATGAATGACACAATCGACACAACGTTCCGATTCTATGCGTTTTTCTCTACTGCACGTTCTATTACATCTACAGCGGTGATTTTCGGATATGTTGTTGCTGGGAGAGGTGGGGCTACACGAGGTTTTTTTTCGCCTGCCGCCAGAATGCGCGGTTGTTCCAAAACTCCAACCAAATACGTTGGTAGGGTGAACTTGTACACACATTACGCATTTCGTTCTCGTACGCGTTCTGTTGCACCTAGAGGTTTGATTTGTGAATATGCTGCCGTATTCTTGTTGGGCTACTCGGCGTATTTTACCGCTTGTCGCTAACGTGCGTGGTTCCGGAAATATCAGCTTAGTGTCAACATTTTTTGGACAACCTATGTATCACTTGTAATTAATGAGGCAAGCCTATGGTGATCACACGCTTTCTCGGCCGACAATTTTTGTTGGCATCAGAGTTCGGCAGGCAAAGCCTATTGCTAAAGTAATGGTAATTACGTTTTTTGACCGGAAAAGACTGATTTATCAGCACCGCGTTCTTACAGGCCAAACGATCACCGCACAGTACTGCGACTACACGTTTCTCGGAAGTGTCCTAAAATCAAAAAATCTTGCTGTTTGTACTAAGACAATGCGAGACCGCACACCACCCATGCGATTGTCAACTTCCTCACGAAGCAAAACGTTGAAGTCCTGCCCCATCCGCCGTAGAGTCCAGATCTCGTTCCATGCGATTTCTGACTGTTTCCCCTCTTGAAAAGTCGCCTACGGGGACGTTAGTTCGAAAGCAATGAAGATGTGACCACTACTTGTCAAACCGTCTTCAAGGCGATCCCTCCGGCCGAATTTGCCAAAACTATTACTGCAAAAAAGGCGCGAAAAGTGGTATGTTATTTCAAAAAAAAAAAATAGCTGATTGTTTTATACCATACTTAAATCAATTTTTTTCGTTTTTCTTGTCTTTTTTTCTCTTGAAAAACTCGTAGGGTCACTTCTTACACAGTGTGCGCGTTTTGTTCTCGTGTGTGTTCTATTACACCTAGAGATTTGATTTTGAAACATTTCTAATATTGACTAACAAATTTTTACATTTTATATGACTTCTCCTTAACGTTTATTAATATTTGAAACTGGAAATCAAACGTTAACTAATATTTAATATTATTTTTATTTTTGTGCAGACTGTTGAATATTGAGAATGTTAAAATTGATTTACTTACAATAATTACGTAAGTCGGATAATGAAATTTAAATAGTGTTAATTTAGGGAGTAGCATTTTGGCCTCATTTCCGGGTGCCAAATTGGGAAGAACGATAGAAGGAATAGTTTTCTTCTAAAGGCAAAAAAAGGTAACCGAAGTCAGTGTACGGAGGAAAAAAACAGAATAATACGCAGACATTCTCGCTCCAAGTGTTCGAAACCGCCGAATTGGCAAAATTCCCTTCACAGTCAGAGCCTGAACTGGCTCTTCGACGGGCATATACAAAATTCAACGGTTATTTTAAATTATCCGCCGCCGAAAGCCTCAATTCGTCTCAGTAGGGTGGCTACTTTCTGGAAAACCGGGAAAACTACAAAATTAGTTGAAGTCAGGGAATTTGAAGAAGGCAAAAAGTACCCGAGTGATGTATATTTGGATTTTGAAAGTATTAAAAATAACTGCAAAACAATGTATATACTTTACTTAGATGTAATAAAATATCTGACTAGATTTCGCTAGTAATCGAAAACATGGGAGATTAAGGTGCGATGAAGAATTTTATTAATTTAACGAAAAGTAAAATGTTTAAGTGATCTAAGATTTTCCTATGGGGATTAAACACTATATTAGAATTTGATTAAAAAAAAAAACATAAAACGTAAATAATGCTGCTAACAATGTTTGTCTTTTATTTAAAACGGTAAATTAAAATTGTATTTACATCAAAAATGTTATAACGAATGAAACAATTATATGACGAATTTATCCTTTGTTTATATTGTATATGCACATAACTAACATAAAAGTGTTTAAGAACAATATGTACGAAATTTTACATTGTTTACTATTTAATCATTGCTGTGACAGTTCTAAATATTCTGAGCACTACAGTTTGTTACCTAACATATATTGCATATTGCAAATTATCGATTATCATTAAGAAGAAAAAAAAACAAGTCACAAGTTTCTTTCTAGCATAGTGCGAAATATGAAAAAGTGAATTTAAAAATCGTTTAATCAAACGACACTTTTTCTTTTTTACTATAAAGTATCATATAAAAACGAAGAGAAAAACTAACGATTTACTTATACAGCAAACAGTTAAATTGAAAAAAAAATATTCAATTTTTATCTCCTCTTATTGTACTTGATGGAAGGTCTCTTTTCATGTATCTATATTTTACAATTTTGTATTGAATTATCTAACGATACTGCGTAGGAGAGGAACTGATGAAATGGTAAATCAGCGAAGTATCGTTTAACTAATGTTTTCATTTGTTGGCAGCCGAATATTCTAGCGACGTAATCTCGCTGTGTATGGAAAGAAGAGGAGTACAAGAAAATGTAACTTACATAGATAACACTCGTGTAATGATTCAGTTCCGGCTACCGTTAAACGAAATCATAATTGATTTCCACGATAAGTTGAAAACTATGACCTCCGGTTTCGCCAGTTTCGACTACGAGGATAAAGGATACGTTGCTTCAACTTTAGTAAAGGTAAAACTGCCGCGTACTGTTCAAACCGTAGAATTTAGCGGCTAAGCCGGATTCCAAGCAAAACTAATTTACCGTAATGTACAATTCACGAATTAGTTCGGCCTATAAGGCAAAGGTTCGAAATTTCCATTTCACAGGGTCGCCACCTAACTGGGAATTTCGGATACCAGGAATAAGCGGGGAATTTTATCGTAAACTGAAAAACATTTAAAATTATTAGAAGCGTTTTTTAAACATATTTCGTTTAATAATAAATAAAGTTTTTTGAAACGAAGTTTTTTAATGCGACTTGGCGGTAGGAGTAAACTGGCAGAAATCGTCATATAACGAGAAAGCGTAAGGCGTCCTCCAGGCGACCTTCGTTCTCTTTCTCTTACTCGGTCTCTTTCTATTATATACGAATTTGTGCGCGGTCAGCCGTATAACTTCAATTCTAAACACGTGTAAATTTAATTTAAACTTATTTTTTGTTTTTGTTTTAATTCATGCGGGATTTATATTATGCTATTTTTTATCGTATACTTTATGTGAATGACTTTATACTTGTATATCTACCAAAAAGTAAAAGGAACTTCTCGTTCCTACCGGGTGCCCCTTCTGGACACTACTTTTTTTTCCATTTTTTCGTGTGTGTGTGTGTTTTTTTTTTTCTATTTTTTACTGTCGATCAAACGGTAGTATTATAATAAAAATAAATAAATTCTGTTACAATTCGACAGGGGGATGTCTTACAGTTGGGGGCGTTTCACCGAATTTGTATGCTGCGCAAAAACGCATTTCTCGCGCAAAAATGTTACCTATATTTATGTTTATCATAATAAACATTTTATCCAATTTTTGATCAACAGTTTGAGTTCATGTTTTTACTAAAACGAAACGCATAGTCTTATATGTATCATCGTGTACCATCCGAAAGATACATGTTACAGTGTACTTCCGTACAAAATGTACGCAGGTACTGATTTAATTTTTGTCTTACTTTTCAGCTAAACGACTTTTTCCATAATAACGGATCTATTTTTTAGGGCTGGTGATTTTAACGGGTATGCGGATAACCCGGTTAACCGCAATAACTATGTTACGTATTTAAAGATAACAGGTTTTCTTGAATTTTTTCAGATTGTTACAATAAAAAAATATAGAGATTCTGCGCGAATTTAAAATTCCCATAATAGCAAATTATTAGGTAACCTAATGACAAACTATGTAACGTACATTTTATAATTTGCTTCCAGTTGAAGCTTCGGAGGTTTTTCAGTCAAAAATGCATGTTTTCATTTTTTTGGACTTGTTTCATCTGTTCTAAAAATCCGAATGATTCCATACTCAACTTGTTTTTTTTTTGTTTTTTTTTTTTTTTTTTTTTGGCATCTTGAATTGAAAATAATATCAGAATAAAACTATAGTTTTAAAAAATAAATCGTCGAAACTCAATTTCAAACACTTAATACAACTTTTTTTCCCGATGCGTTAGGAATAAATCGCGCTGGTTTTCGCGGAGTGTCTTTTGTAGCATAGTATCTGTTGATGTCTGCAATCTGCAGGTGTGTGCGTTTAGGGGCACCGCGGCTACAGTGACTCGCACCCGTGAGCAGTGCGCGTACGTTTGTGATTATGAAGTAAGGTTTTAACTCACCGAACTGCGGTTTTCCCGTAAATAAATAATTTTTTGAAACTACGATTGATTGTTATTAAATGACGAAGCGATAACAAGTACAACTAAGTCCCGCATTGATATTAATTACACAATAATCCAAAAAAAAAAAAAAAAAAAAAACGAAAAAAAGATTATTATTATTAATATTATTATTTAATCAGTGAAAACCATAAAATCGGTTTTCACCCGTATCATCGGTTTTTAACCGAAACCGCGGTTACCCGGTTTTTAACAGCCCTACTATTTTTAAGACATACCGATGATAAAAGGAGCATTTAAAAATCTGGATAATGTGAAGTAAGAAAATAAACATGGAAATAAAAAAAAATGCACACTTTTACATGTGATCAGATTCAGATAGTAGACGCTGAAAGTAAAAAAAAAATCAATCAAATTCTAGAAAGTATGGAAGGATGTTAAGGGTATGTTGGAATAATTTTGTAATCGATAACGAAGTTCTAAGAATATGCGAGTGAAAATAAGATATTCGAAAAAATAGGAAATAGGGAACAAAAATTTAAAATCAAAGAAAACAGTATTTTCAGGAAACATTCGGGGACGGGCTGTGTTAGAAAAACGGCGAGGGACCGAAGAAGAGTGAAGATAATTATGACAGGATGCGTACTAAAGAAAATAAATAATCAGGGAAACTTGATGCATGTATAATTTCTTATAAAAGCAACGAAAAAATCAGAACTCAATTGGTATATTTTATGGGGCATTAGAATATATTACTTCAACTGCTTGCTCTGATAGGCAAACAATAGATTGGATCACTAAAAACAAAAGAAGAAAAAGAAAAAAATTGTTTATTCCAAGTTGAAATGAAAATTTAAGACTGGTATCCATCTTAGTAGAATTAACCTCAGTACGTGGGCAATAAAAATTACTCATTCTCTTAATAATAAAAATAAATATTAAAAAGGTAAATGAATATATGCATAGAAATCGAAGAAATCGAAGTCTCTTTTGAGTCGTAATAAAAATAACCTGGCGCACTTTATCTCGATATCGATTAAATCGAACATTAAATAGAAACCGCGTTTTACACATATATATATTTAAAATATTAAATTGTATAAATTGTTAGCAGTACTTATAGCTTCGTTGGACTCGAGATATTAACTGTGGAATTATTTTTTTATGACCGATTTCTGTTACGATTTTTTTTCACTTATCAATTTTGAAGGGAAATTAAAAAAAAAAAAAAAAGTTTAAAACCAAAAAAATTGTAGCGGTAGTTCTAGACATATAACCCCCGTTACAAAAAAAAAAAAAACTCTCAATAAAACGAAAGAAAAAAAATATTTAGAAAAACAAACATTACTGAAAACACAAAATGGTGAACTAAAATAAATACTAAAAGAAACCTCTCTAACAATTATTTACAATATTCAGATCAAATAAAAATATCAGTAAAAAGTTAAAAAACAAAATAGTAAAAATTACTTTAAATTTACGAAAAAAATTTATAAAAACTTGGGCTTTTAAAAAAAAAAACTTTAAACAATCGCTTGCTTCATTGGGTTTCAACATAATCGGTTTCACTTATGAACCACTTTTTATTAGTAAATATTTTTATTTATCAACCGTACTAAAATTCAGATTTTAATGTTTTTACCCTATATAAAATTAAAGAATACTGAAAAAATAACGGCGCGGTATGTTTCGTTAAACCGTCTCAGCTGATAGTCTTTACTTCAAACACTTCCCTCGCACAATCGCAATGATTAATTCTTTAGCGACAGGAAGGAGCATTTTTTCGAGAGGAATAGACTATTTTTTATAATTGGAATATCAGAGTAGAGAAAAGGTGTAGTATATATACCGTGCCCCCTCTTATCTTTTGTTACACGCAAAAATGTGAAGCATGCCCGACTACTACAACTTGACAGCCGTCGTTATACAAAGTTGAAAATTTAGAAAATATTTATAAAAATACTAAGCAAAATAAAGCAATAATGAAAAGGGAAGAGAAAACAAATTTCGTTTATTGAACAGGAAATGGGGTTACATTAAAAATTAGCAGAAATGCCCGACAAAAACAAGGTAATACCGCGTCCGTTTTTAATAAATAGATTTCGTTAGTTTTTTTCGACACAGTATTTAAAAATTTTTCATTTACTTTCATTATTTTTACTATTATTTATTTGCATTCGGACTTGCTGAAATGTAAATAATAAATTTGCATATTACACCGCGACAATTATTGGCTTTATTTTCGCAATGTAATCTGAAAATCGTTTAATTTCTCAGATGGATATATTATTAAATGGAAAACCTGTAGACGAGCTAAGCTTAATTGTACATAAGTCTAATATGCGAGAAATAGCTAAAAAATTGTGCCTTCGATTAACCGAGATTATAAGTCGTCAACAATTTACGGTACGTTTATTAAATTTTCTATTCACTAATACTTAATAAGAAAATATTGCGTCGAATAAATCCTAATAATACCGCTTCAATTATATCAGTTAAGGCGGCAATGATTTAAAGAGTGAACGTTTTCTTGTTGCAGATTGCTGTTCAAGCAGCTGTTGGATCAACAATAATCGCTAGAGAAACTATTAAAGCTTATCGAAAGGACGTAACTTGGAAAATAGTATGTAAATCACATTCCTATTATCGTTTAATAAAACCATTTGCAACAATATTACACCACGTTGTGTAATATTATGACTAATAAATGCGAATTACTAGACAGAAATAATTCACGGGATTTTAATTATATGATTAAAGACATACAAAACGCTAATTAATTTCAGATTATAAATCCATATTTGTGGCGAAGAATTTACAACATAAATTTTCTTCGCCATGAATATGGATTTATAGTTCGAATCGGTGTTTATATATGTTTTATTCCGGTGAAATATTCTAAGCTACTGTTTAAATAATGTAGTTATCACATATGGAACGAAATGGATTTTTTATCCCATCTCTTTGCTGTAATAGTTTGAACACTGACCTGTTGAATAGGCTGAAATAACATCGTTGGCTCGAATATTTTTTCCATCGGCTATACCAGCTAACAACATAAAGTAAACAAAATTTAAAAAAAAACAAAAAAAAACGTATAATTGTGTTAGTCACATTAATAATTACTTTCACAATGGCATATTGCTTATGCTAATGTGTATTTATGATTAATACATTTTTAATATAGTACTGTTTCCGATTTAAAATCAGCCAATTAAAAACTGTGATTTAAGAAAAAAAAATTATAGTATTTTTTTTTTTTTAATTTTTAACCAACTTACATCATCTGCATCCCTTACGTTTGCAACCATTCTAAATGTGCGTATTTCGATTATGCTAATATTAATTTAAGTTATTTTTTACTTAGAAAAGAAATACATAGAAAGACAACAATGTAGAATATGTGTTTTGAACGTGCAACAGCGCTTTTTGTTTCATATAAGAAACTGAAGATAAATTATTTAGAATCGCCGCAAATGTACCCTGTAAAAATTTGTCGCCGTAGTTCTGTTAATTACGTATTTCATCGAGATATTGAATCGATGAAATGATTTGTAAACTTTTAAAGCGATAGGCTTTTTAAAACTTTAACAGAGATTTTTTTAAAACTCGGTGTTAACTATTTAACCGTTAACTAATTATTACATTTTTTTCTTTTTATTTTAGCTAATATATACTTTTGCCGGCACCGGGCATCTGATACCTGAGCGAGACTTGTAGTTAAGTACTCATTTTTACTTCAGTACGCTTTTATTAAAACAGATGATTAGAAATTTTTTTTTTATTGGAAAAAATAATTCGTTAAAAAGTATTACAAAACATTCTTTGCTTTTGAAAAAAACTGAATATCAAAAATATTTTAATTGGTAATTGCTGAAAAATAGTAAGAGAGCGGCTGGCTCAATTAGCTTTAAAAAATTTTCCTATCTGATTGTTAGTAAATTTGAAAAGTTAAAAATATATAAAAATAAAAAACATATGCGGTATAGATAAAAACAGGAAGTGTGTACCTTTATATTTTAACTCGGGTCATTTGAGAAGCTGATTTACTACATTAAATGTTTTATTCGAAACAAAAAAGAGCTGTATAGGCTGATTCTTTTTTTTTTTTTTTTTTTACTGGAATCAGGATGTTTACAACTCAAAATCACATATCATCGATTGTTACTTAATGCAAAATGAGGCAACTATTTTTCTCGAAATATCCTGTATTGATCATTTGAATTGGTATAAAAATTGTATAAAAATTCGAAAAATTCAGCGCTTATAATTTAATTATCGGAAAAACAGTAAAAGTAAATAAAAATTCCGGCATTTTATCGTAGTTCTACATTAAAAGAACAAGAATAGGTAACAGTTGCTAAAATTTTTTCGAAATGAAGATATAAAACTTACGCCTAGTTACAAGTAATATGCGTGAATTCAAAATGTATTCTTTTTCACTTTTGTGTATTTATTGCGAAATAACATATTTAAAAAAGGTGTTCGCCCCTCTTGTCACCGAAGTATTTGTCTGAAAAATTTAAACTTTTTTCGCATTTATAGAATATTTAATAAAAATAAAATAATGAAATTTTAAGCACAACAACAAATATTTAAACCGAACATAAATTAACATATTTCTGATCTTCAAAAATAAATTAATAAAGATAAATTTAGTATTAAATGTTTGGAATCTGTGGGAAACCTAAATAATCTATTGTCATTTAGAAAAGAAAACCGACGAATATTGTTAAAATAAACCTAAATGTTTGATTTCTTATTAAAAAAATTAAAACAGAAAAATACCTATATATAAAAATTATTAATACTGAAGGAGTAGTAGTAGTATAATGGAATTATGTAATTAGAGGTGAAATGTGTATGTGCCGATGGGGATTCTAGCAGGCGCTAATTTACTTATTTTCAGCCGAAAAAGAAAATCAAAGAAATATTAGTAAAGATAAATGCGGAATGTGTGATTAAAATCTGAAACAGATCTCTTTTGCTTTTTAGTCAAAAATAAGTAAATTAGTGTTCTCTAAAAACATCTCACAACACATATACACTTCATCTCTAATCAAATAATTCCATCATTCTACTACTTCAGCACTAACAATTTTTTTAAATATATATGTATGTATATACACATAATCAAGATAAAATGAACGGATAGAATTACTAACGGGGAGGTTTATAGCATGATAAAAGAAGAAAGACAAATCATTAAAACTATTTCTGAATGAAGAAATAAATGGATAGGACATCTGTTAAGGCACAGCGAGCTGATAACATCGTTATTAGAAGGGAAAATAGAAGGAACTCGTGCAAGGGGAAGACCGAGAAGGAGATTCATACATCAAGTTATAGAGGATATGGAAACAAATAATTACCTTAATTTTTAACCGTTTCGTTTCTATCAGTAAACCAATCGAAAGATTGATACTACAAATAACAATAATGTACATACATAGGGGTATATTTATATTTAAAAATTTTTAATTAAAAATCAAACATTTAGATTCGTTTTTAATCATATTCTTTTTCTTTTTAAAATGAAAATAGGTTATTTAAGTTTCCTAGAAATTCCAAACATTAATATTGAATTCATCTTTATTAATATATTATGTTTTTGTTTCTAACTGAAAATTCCCAGGAATAATTTAATGTACTAATTTATATTCAATTTAAATATTTGTTATGGTGTGTACACAATTTTATGATTTTATTAACTATATAACAAATGGGATATTTGAATGCACTTCACTTAGTAAAAAGGATAGAAAAAATATGCGATGTTATACGTGTTGAAAAATTGGTTATTATTTATAAACTTTATTCAGGAAAATCTTGGTGAAAGGTGTACAAAAAATATGTCATTTTCTCTGTTACTATTATTTTATTTTTGTTTATTTTAAAGAGAGATCGAAATAAGCAGTATTTTAAAAAATCAACAACCAAATCAGATGTTTATTGTGGCAAATATTAAATATGTTCCTCTGATCATTTATCGTACAGAGTTAATATTTCCTATATAATTACAAATTGGTTTAATAATAACTAATATCTCTGTTCTATAATTCGAATCCTACAATTTAATAATGAATCTTTATAAGACATACATGCGCTTTCGATCAGAAGGCATATAAAAACAGCGAATTTTTTAACAAGTTAATACTCACTTAAAACCAAAAAAAAAAAAAAAAAGGAAGAAAAGCTTGTAAATACGGGTAACATTTTGCAGACCAAACGGAATCTTCTATTTTACTCTGCTAAGCAAAATGTGATGACGCAATAATTAAGACCGACCTTATTTTTTGTATAATGATCCCTTCAAACACGCGCACATATAATGTACGCAAAGGTTTATTTTGTTCTTCTAATAATCTAAGGTTGATTTTATTTCCAGCACGGAGGTGGCGATGAGACCAGGAAAATGAAACTTCTAAAGGCTCAATCGGAAGGAAAACGAAGAATGAGAATGATAGGGAAAGTAGAAATACCGAGAGATTCTTTTATTAAATTGTTAAAAAAGTAAAACAATGCGCGCGGGAATTAGTCGAATTTATTAATTTTTAATCTTTATAACCGAAAGTATGAACGTAATTATTTTGTTCTTACTTATTAAAACGTCGTGTTTAATATTGTTTTGCGGGAAACGATATAACGGCAAGAGTGCAAAAAAAGTGAAAACAATTTATTATTAATTCAGAACACATTGGAAATGAATGCGTACAAAAGGTATTTAAATATACGTGTTAAAATTATAAAATAATATAGTTTTATATTGAATACTACGCGTTATTTCTTAAAATAAAAAAATAAACCGTTCAGAAGTACCTCGCTTAATCGTAGGCTATCCTTTATTTTGATAACGTTTTCGTAACTTTAATCTTCACTATACCCTTCATGTTTTCGACAACTTTACGAATTTTATCTTTCATGATCGTTGTTGTATTGCTGTGCGTTATAACCGAAATCAGCAGATTACCAAAAATTACGTTATTAGCATATTGCAAAACGCAGCTGGAACATAGTTCGATTATATTTTCTAAAATTTGCTGATCATTCATCATTTCCTTTCCATTTTCTAGCAACGTTAGCAGTATTGAAAGCTGCCAGCTTTCAACCGGGTTTTTCAGGTGGCTGATATATTTCCTGTAATATTAAAATATTTGCTACAACAATGCCCCAATTATTTCAGAAATTATTAGAGCTTGATCAGACTTTTTCGTAAACAGTTTTTATCTTTTTTTCTTATTATAATTTTTGTTTTACTTTTTTTATGAGTATTCTTAGACAGTACAGGAGTCTTTAACGATTTTCACAAAAATGCGACAAATCTGATTTTTACTCAATTTCAGTTATTTTAAAACACCGACCGATCTAAATGTCAAAAAACAGCCGATTTAATCCGATAACTAGGTTTGTATTAAAAATCTGTTCTGAACGAAACATTATTAATGAAATATTAAATTCGAATCGTTGTCCCCCATAGTTTTTACAATCCTAAAGTAAATTAAAAAATTTAATGTCCGCATTAACTGCTACATAAATACGCAAATTTTGAAAATGTTACGAAAAAAAGTTACGCTGATCCAGAATACAAATTGTGTAATCGACTGCACATTACAACTAACATAAATATCCAAAAGTAATTGACAAACGCAATTAATTATAAATAAACTATCCCCAACTAGTCTCGGTTATGTAGAACCATAATCGTGGCAATGAAAAATGATAAAGTGAAAAACCTATTAAATGCATCAGACAAAATCATTTTGTTCTAACAAACAATAAATTAGTTTTAATCAGATTTGATACAGATTTCTATTCTCTTTTCCTCGCACACATCACATTTATGTATATTTATTAAGTATTCTTTGTGTTGGGTAAATGTCCTGTGTTGACGCACCCAAAAAAAAAAGAAAAAAGAGGTATTAAGTTAATGCATCACATCAAAATTAGCTTTACTTTATTTCTGTGACATCGGTATCGCTTTATTCGCTTTTTGTCATCCATGTACTCGTTTAGCGTGACTGGATTTGATGATAACGGCGAACATCAACAATTGTTGTTTTCACTACTGCTATGATGAGATGTTGGCATAATAGGGTACAAATTTATAAATTTAATGAAGTACCTTGTCTCTGATTTCTCCAATCATTTCTTTTAGTTTCGAGAAGATCCTTAAGTTTTAATTGTCAACTCTTCCCTTAGTTTTTACTGCTGCTGATCAAATTCATTATAATCAAAAAAAGTAAATTTTCAATTCGTTTTTTTTTTTTTTTTTTGAAAAGGCATATATTGTGACTCGGGAAGCAAGAGACTAACCAAAACAGCTAAGATACAATTATGTAATTCTTCACAGCAACAAATTATAACTACATTAATGGATACCGAAAACTAAAACAGAAAAAAGTAGAAGAAAAAAGGTAAAAAACAAAACTTCTTTATGTGAAGAGGTAAAGCAGAAAGAGCGTTTAAAAGAAGAAAAATAGTCACACATAACGGGCAATACAGGAACACAAATTGTCGATAAAATTAAAAAGGCGTAATAGTAAGGATGTTAAAGAAAATCGATAATAAGACGAGAAATGTAAATTATGGCTAAAATGAAGATGGCATAAAGCGATAACCACAGTGCGACACAGTGGCGGATAATCATAAAAACAATAATTTCGGAAAAGGAATTTGATCAGTAGAAAGATAAGATTTAGAGTTGAAATTAAGAAAAAGACAACAGATACGTGTTCAAAAGTGAAAGTAAAGATGTATATCAGAAGAGGGAAACTGCAAAAAATGGTCACTAAAGGCAACCAAACAATCCACAATTTGGAAGTTTAATTAAATTCAGTTCCAGTAAGTTTATGATCGATTTATAACGTTAAAAACGAGGAGAAAAAAAGGAGAAAGGACGCTTTTGGAGTTTAATATTTAAAGTAAATTGTCGATGCTACAAGGGAAAGAAATAAAAAATTCGTTCATTTCTTAAATCCTTGAATTTATTTTTTAATCGTTAATTAGATCCTAGCGGTACCGAAATTTTACCTATTCTTGTCTTCCTCATTCTCGTATATTCTCCTATGTTTGACCATAATATTCTGCCTTTAAAGTGTATTTATCTTATTGTTATACCCTTCAATTACAAATATGGAACAATGTGGGCTCTACTTAATTGTAGTGCTGACCGTAATGTTTTAGAATAGTATATTGTTTAGTCTTTCAATAATGTTTTTTTCTAGGGCAGTGCGGGCTCCGCTTAATTGCTGCTATGGTCACAGCTACTTTAGCATAGATATCTATATATTCCATTAGTACTAAATATGATCTAGGGCAGTGTAGATTTTACTTGATTATAGTTGTGGTTATTTTATTTTATTACGTACCGTTGTTTAGCCTGTCAGTTATTAATGATATCCGTGGCCATGTTTGCAAACGTTACCGTGCTGTTGTGGTATTTAATTCTTTAGCTACTTAAGTTTCTCCTTCCCGTTCAATATCTTTAATTATATAAGGCATTATGAACTCTTAACTATGGTGTTCTAAATTTTCCTATTTCCTCAATTTCTCTCCTTCAATTGCAATCTTAGTATTAGTAATTATCCTTTTAGTATATTGAATACAATATTTAAATAAATTCTCAATTGTAAAAATGAAAAAGGAAAGTAAGCGATCGTTAAAAAGAGAATTTTTTAAAATGTTTAATGTTTTAAAACAAATCAAGAAGTATAAAGATAGTTTATTAAGTGTCGGATCCAACTAGAACTGTCTTATGAATAAAACTTTAATGCGTCTTCATTAAAATACACACATCTGAATGCAAAAAAAAAAAAAAAAGATAGAATAGAATTTATTCCTCATGTGTATCATTTCCGAAAAACCAGTGTTTTTAACAATCACACGTTTAAATAATCCAACTGCAAAAATAATTTTAGGCGTGCTTTTTTCTCAACCGTCAAAAAAGCAATTTTAATTGCACCTCACTGAAGCTCAAAATTATCATTCTCCCAAATTTTATACAGATTCTTATTGACAAGTAAATTAATAAAACACAACTGTTTTAATAATTATGAAAATCCGTTAATAATTTGAAATGTAATATATAACAGAAAAATTAAAAACTGCTAAACGTTAAATTAAATCTAAAAACAAATACGGTATTATGTACTATCATATTTATTTTATTATTCTAATTTACTTACCTTAATAACAATTCCCAACTATTAGCTGGAAGATGGCTAATTATATTAATTAATATCTGTTGATCTTGAACTAAGATAGAAGATGGATGTAGAATCAATGGCAAAATTATTTGTTCGGTAGCTTCCGACTGATATTTATCAACTAATTCAGATAAACTATCAATAAATTCCGATGCATTATCGCAACAAATTTCTGACTGCAACAACGATAAATAATACCAAATCAATATATCGTCATATTTATTTATTTATTTATTTATTTATAATATGGATGAGATGTAAGAATAATTATCTAAGTACTTATAAACGACCAAACAGTTTGACCGATTATAAAGTGAAAAATGATGTCTCATTAATAGAATGGTGTTCAATAAATACAATATATAAAATAATTTTGCCCGGATAGATCAATTTAGAGTTAACTATATGTAACTTCTACGTTTTTTATCGACTTTATCATTATATATATATATAAAAAAATACTGAAATCTAAAAATTTATTAAAGTATCAAATATCGACCGTACAAGTTTCTTCTTTTAAAAGCCACTGTGTAGTAATTAGTCGATATTAAATAATATCGAAATGGTAATATTTAATTATTACAATAGTAAATCACAAATGAATCGGATTTCGGTGGCTCGCATATAAACACCTTCGAAATGTTCCGCTACAGAAAGATGCTGAGTGTTCTTTCTACCAACCACAAAACAAATAGATCAATACTAGAAGAGCTTGATATAGCTTCGGATGAACGTCTTCTTTCCTCGATACTGAAGCAGTATTAAAATTTTACGAGCGTACATTAGAAGTAATAAGCTCGATAAATTAATAATGCAGACATGATGGAAGGAAACAGAAGACGAGCGAAGCCTGTAAGAGACCAATGGGATATTGATCAAGTTAAGAAATGGGCAAATATACCCCCGTTATACAAGCATCTGGAATGGCCAAGGACCGGATAAAATGGAGAAAAATCTTTAGGTCGACGTTCGATAACTGTTGTGCCTTTAGGTGAATAAACAATGAAAGAAGAAGTAAACAAGCTGAACTAAAGAGATATTATTATTATTATTATTTTAAATTTAAGAGGCACGAGTGAATAAAGGTATAATATATATTAAATAAAAGAATTACGGTACTTATATTGAGTAGTATAGCTTTGCATGGTGCACGAAACTGATTAGTTTGGAAAGGATAGCCGGAGCCGGTGTCTTTTGCAGTAGGTAGCCATGTGTGAATTACGTATGCCCCAGTCGGAGTCTAGTAACGATTACATCATCTCTTCTTCGACTTAGGCGAGTCTTCCATAGTCCAACATGCTGATTAATTTGGCAAAGTTTGTTTGTATACATGGACAGACATCGTTGGTTTCATAGTGTTGTACCCAAAGCCAATTTTAGATAACGAACTAAATCTGAAGCTGGTACCGGAGTGTTCGAAACAGGGAGAACCGCTGCAGCTTCTTTGGCTGGTCTGTCGGCCAACTCATATCTGGGAAACCCCGAGTAACTTAGAATTCAGAGAAATGTTATTACGCGAGGTGAAGCAAATACCAGTTTAGTAATCTTGTTTTCTAATGATGTATTATAATTAGATTCAGGGAAAAAACAGTAACCTCGGACACCAGATGCTGTCGTACGTTTTCTAGAAAAATTGTTGATGTTGTCAACATTTTGATCATGTAATTTTTGTTTGCATTTGATTTTAGCCTATACACGATTTTTTTCCTTTTAATTTTGTAACAATATACCAGTTAGACAAAATAAACAACTTTGCGCTAAATTTTCATCATTTTTCAGATAATTTTGTATATGAAAGACGCTAATGATTTTAAAAATAAAAAATTACTTTAAAATGCAGAATCGTAACAATACCGAATGATTGTAAAAATAAAGTACATTTGAAAAGGCTGCATACATTTCTCACATACCCTACATTTAATAATTAATAATGTAAATCGAACTCTGTGCATCGGTTTTTGTGTTGCGTATTTATATTTACACAAACATATACATTAGGAAAAAATAGTTTTAATTACTAAAAATGTTTTGTTCGATGGATAATTAAAAAACAAAATGAAAAAATTACAAAAGTAGACCGCAACAGACAAAAGTTGCCTTAAATTCGGGTTTTAAGCTGTAAGTTCATACATAAACCGCAAATATTACAGTAAATAAAAATATTTTTATTTTGTACCCTCTTTTCAACGTTAGAAATTTAGCCGAATGAATGTAATTTGAAACGCCGCCCGTTATATCAAACATTCGTAAAAATTGAATAGAGAAAAATAATTTTAAGAAATTGGGAAACAGAAAAATAAGAAAAAATACGCTGTTTAACGATTAGTAAATAAAGTTTTACTATTGTTGCACGACAAAAGTGAGTGTGAATATTGGGGGAAAGAAAGAGGCAAATGTGCTTTTTATTTGTACTTTATTTAGTCTAAGATAGAAAAAGATCAAAATTGCGTTCAACCAATGAGATGTTAGTAGCACATAATTGGAACCGACATGTTATAGTGAACGCTGGAATTCAAGAGAGATGTTATGGCCGTCACTCTGGGTTTTGATCGGATTTCCATTAAGGGAGTGAAAAATATACAAAAAGTAACGCAATATACTTCGTCGAAATGACATTAAGTAAAGGTCAAGGATTTTTAAACATAATGACTTTAAAAAACAAAGCAATTAGAATATGCGCTATAATGAATTACCGGGATTTAGTTGTAAGACATAATAGGCCAAACTGCATCATGCAACTGATGAAAGTTTATTATTTCCAGAAGCAGTATTCTTCGTGCATAAGATGTGTTCCCCTTTATATCTACCGATACTTGTGAATTTAACAAAAAACAAATATAATTTACGCGTGTATTACCGTGATAATTTGCTGTTTTCTTAGTAAGTGCTCTTGAACATTTATTAGTACAAAATTAAATTTAAATGAAAATACTTATAAAATATCAAACGCTAAATAAACCGCTGGTTAGACAGAAAAAAAGCAACGAAAAAACTTACCCAAGGTAATAATAAATATTTCGTTATTGCTGAAATGTTAACATTCTCGGAAGCAATGACTGATGAACATAGAAGACATCTAATGCGGTTATTATTTACTTTTGCACACAATTCATTCAATATTAGTTCAGTATCACGCATCTTTATATCACTAAATGCATTCTGTACTTCTCTCTGATTCCCGTTGTTTAAATTTTTCAGAATATGTGAAACTATTTCGGGAATCTCATCATCTATAAACAAATCGTTTATATAAGACGAATATAATTATAGCACACTTTATATAAATAAAATTTAAATTTACTTCACTCGTAAACGTAAAATATCAATTTATAATTTCCAACAAATTTTCATAGTATATATATTTTCGATGGCGCCAATTTTGTCGATTAAAAAAAAAATGAAAATCACAGCTAACATTCACAATTTTTATTAATGAATCACGACGTAAAGTAACACGGACATTTTCAATTATATAGATGTCAAAGCACTATAAAGAAGAAGGTTAACCTCTAACCGCATAAGCTAAAGTACCTTGTCTCACTGGAGTAAATTCCGTTCGCACACACTAATGACACTGTAGTTGTCATTCATCTCTTATTACAATACTCCACTCTACACTCGTACGTATACGAATACAAATTAACATGTCTCTGTCTAATACATTGTTAACTCGAGTTAAAGTTTCCAGCGAACTGTTAAAACGCCGGTAACGTATCTGTTGAACATACATATGTATATTTTCTGTGGCCGCTTCTTATGCATCTAAAAATTGTTTTTATCTTCCCCAATCTTGAGAGTAGCCAGGGAAGACTAGAAGGAAAATAAAACAGTTTCATAATGGTTTTTAATATTTTTAAGTAACTATTATATTTGCGCATATTTTCTCATAATTATGTTTATTATTTTCAAAGTTTTTCGAAATAATTGAAGCAAATAGCGCATTTAACTTTCTCTGACATGCTGTATCTTTTTTATGTGCATTGTTCCGTAAAAATTGGATGAAACTGAAAGATGTTACCATGTTTTAATCCATCATGTAGCCCGCGCGGTTCCATTCTTGTACACGCATAATACACGTGATTCGGATTGCATTATCGCACGACCGTATCGTGCGACAATTACGTCCCATGTTTCAGTATGAAAATAGTAGGATCGGACTGCACCATTTACGCTTTACTGGACATTTCAATTTTATATTAGTAAAGTTTGTACGCATTTATCATTGGCGTACTTGTAACCGACTGCGGCGAAGTCCAAACGGAGGGTAAAGATTTTTACACAGGAAACAAAAACTCTCGCATTGAATAAAATAAATATATATTGATAATAAATAATTACGATTAATGCTCCTAGAGGCCAAGTTAGTCAAACAGTTTAAATATATACTTTTCTCGTCTTTTTTTCGGTAGACTTATTTACTAAATCATTCCTAGCTACAGATGATTTTAGTTTTTCGAAATGTTCTACCTCTACAGACAGTACTGACAAGTCTAATAGTCATTCTTGTCCCATAGAAGTCCTGAGATAAATTTCGAAAAGCTTCTTTCAGCTGTTGCAGTTGTGTAACCAGCAGGGTTAAAAATAGGAAGCAAGCTGTTATTACCTCTGGAAAACTGGATGCAAGGTTATTGAATTTTATGAGTAATAATTCTGTGAGTTCCTCGAACGTATTACTCAAGTCACACAGGGGCTCTGAAATCTTTGTTTAGTTTGAGAAATGAATATATCTAGACAACAATAGTTTGAAGTACAATTCCCCGGGTCTGAAATACTCTCATCTTCTGATAACTCATCAAAAAAATCGCTCCGTTAGCTTCTGTCTTTTATTTTTGAAAACAGTTGTTATCCCCACCATAGATCTCTGGACTCGTTTAGCAAACCATGGAATGAATTTTCATTTCTTATTTCGCTCAGTCTATTCAAAAGATTACTTAATAAAACACTAGCTTCCATTTTCACGCTGTAAGGCTTTAGAAACAGGATTAATGATTTCAAATAGCGAAGAAAAAAGAGGAGAAAAGCACTATAAAATCGGAGCTCTCTAAAATGTTAATTACATTTTCACATTCGTTACGTTCGTATTTTTTATTGGAAATTAAATTTAGTTGGTACAAAGTTTTCATTATTAATGAATACTTTTGCCTTATAATAGCCGATAAAGCGTCGCTTTTTTGAAGGCCATCTAGTGAGGCATACCCCTTTTTAAGGATAAATTTATATTTTTCGTATGAATCACTACTCAACATTGACCAGCGTTTTATACTATTGCTGAAAGAAGTAAAATCTTTTTATTCTCAGGTTATCGAAAAAAATTGGCACTTCAAGAACACGTTTCGCAGCATCATTTAAAATTAAATTTAATGCGTGCGCCGCAAAATGAAATTTAAACCGGCATTTGGCGCATGCTATTCTTATAATCCTCCATGTAAACCCGGAATAACATTTGCTCCATTATAACCCTGCCCTCCACATTTGGGAAAATCAATTCCATATTCTTCTTTTATGGTATTTAAAACTTCCGTTATAAATTCTTCAACATTATTATAATCGGCTACTGATATAAATCCCAAAAAGGATTCGCAGATTTTTATTTCTTTTGGTACACGATCATCCTTTTTTCTTGACAAGTCTTGTGCTGTATACAAAATAATCGCCATAAATGGAGCTTTTTTAATTTCTAAAACATTATTTTCCCCAACTGTGCTACCAAGCAAATTAACAATCTCATTTTGAATTGTGGGGCTTAAATAATTTATTTCACCTTTTGACTTTAAAAGGAATTCTTTTAAAATAGGATCATAATTCGATAGTAAATATAATGTTCAGCCCGATTAAGTACGCTATGCATAGTTCCCTAGAATTCAAAGTCCAACTTGCTAAACTCGTTCCTTTCACATCGCGGTAATGTCGAAAATTACGTCTACCACCTGCATATCCTATGTGCCCAAATCAGTTGGCCGCGCTTCTTCCTCAAGCGTACCATTCAGCAACATTGGGTGAATAATTTCGCTCGTGGACGTCAACATCGTGAAATCAAACATGGCTACCTATATATACACCCTGTCAAGAAAGTATCGGGAATTGTTAAATAAAACGAACAATTTTTAATTTTCATCCAAATTTATTTTGTCACCTTCAAAATAACATCCATTCAAAGCGATGCACATATGCCAACGCTTTTTCCACTCGGCAAAGCACTTCTGATAGGCGGTTTCCGGGATGGCCTTTAGCTCTCGCGTCGCATTCGTCTTGATGTCATCAATCGATTCGAAGCGCATTCCCCGTAGCGGAAATTTGAGTTTTGAGAATAGGAAGAAGTCGCAGGGTGCTAAATCTGGTGAATACGGCGGTTGTTCGATGATATTTACCGAGTGTTTGGCCAAAAACTCATTCACAATTATGGCTTTGTGAGACGGCGCATTATCGTGATGGAGAATCCAAGAATTGTCGACCCACAAATCGTTACGTTTACGACGGATAGCCTCTCTCAAACGTCTCAAAACACTTAAGTAAAACTCTTTGGTGACTGTCTGTCCGGCTGGCACATATTCATAGTGTACCACGCCTCGAATATCGAAGAAAACAATCAACATGATCTTCACTTTCGATCGGCTTTGGCGAGGTTTTTTCGGCTTTGGCGCGCCAATTGGCCGCCATTCGGACGATTGCTGGTTCGTAAGCGTGTCGTACTCGTACACCCATGTCTCGTCACCAGTAATTATCTTTTCCAAGAAGGTAGGATCCAAATTGGCTCGATCCAGCATGTCTGCAGCTACCTGTTCTCGGTACTTTTTTTGAAAGAAATTCAGGTCTTTCGGAACAAGCCGAGCCGCAACGCGTTGCATACCCAATTTTTCGTGCACAATCGTACGTACGCTCTCGTGTGACATGCCCAATCCATGAGCCATCTCTCTCAAGCTCACATGACAATTTTCAGCAACGATTTCCTTGATTTTATCGACGTTATCATCGGTCACACTCGTTGAAGGCCGTCCAGAGCGAGGCATGTCTTCGACCGTCTCCCGACCATCCTTGAACGCTCTGTACCACTCGTAAACCCGCGTTTTTGATAAAGCAGATTCACCAAAAGCCTTCTGTAACATTTTCAGTGTATCGGCACAAGAAATTTCGTTCGAAACACAGAATTTAACACAAGTACGTTGTTCAATATTTTCACTCATTGTAAAACTTCGACAAAACCTTCAAGGTCGATTGATTTTAACAGCTGCTGTAAACACACTGGTTGACAGATCGCGCTAAAAATAGGCATCATAATACAAAACAGTTGTACCAACCTGGAAAAAAAAAATTATCTGCCTAGCTATTACCCGGGAGATTTAAATTGACAATTCCCGATACTTTCTTGACAGGGTGTATATATATTCAGTTCATTCTCGAACAGTACTCGTGTACTTCGCGCATATAGTATGTAAATGAAGCGAACCGCGGAATGAACAACTTGCGGCATGAACTCGTAAAACTGAAAAAAGGTTATCCGAATAAAAATTACAGCGCTTTGGAAGGTAGAGTTGGAAACGTTGAACACGGTAGAGATTAGTAGCCAAGAGGCAGCATAGTACACACGGTAACAAATAATTAACATTAATTCACATTTATAAAACGTAAAGTCGGAAACACCGACTGGTTTTGTAATGAACCTAGTGTCAAAAACTAGTCAGTGTGTCTGAACTTTATGTTTGATAGTATTGTTGTCACGATAGCATCGAAAGAAAGAGTAACCTGTTGTTGCTGGTATAAAAATGCGCCATAACCGCGCAGGAGGTACATATGTACACTATTGTTTATACGGCAGCAGTTACGAGCAGCAACTATCGCATTGTTTCACGACATTACTTGGTAAATGATGAGAATCATAATAAAGATCAAGCAAACAAAGAATTGTCGAGTTTTTGCACCTAAAACGACGTGAATTTCGAACGATTGGAAATATCAGTTGCAATTTCATTCATTATTACCTTCCGTATCTCACCGAAATTCTTTTTATGCAGGTTTAACGTACAAACCGTACAGTTCCACTGCAGAATTTCGTCACCGATTTCACGCTTCCTAAATATAAATTATATTCTCCTATAAGACATAACAATATCACTGTATGTACATGTCTACAACTTAAGTACTAGCATAATTTTTTTTGGTGCGTATCTGGAAAATAGTCAAAAATTTATTTACTTTTTTTTTTTGTATAAAAACATAAAACGATATAGATCATAGATGATTAAATAAATTAGCTTTAATTAATTAAAATAAAATGATAAATGTATATTTTTTTTTTCTTGTTTGGGTTTTTCCCTTAATAAAATGATACAATAAAGGGTATTCTCTGTTAACAATGGTGAAATGCCCTCAATTTTCTTCTTCTTTGTGTGTGTGTGTGTGTGTGTGTGAAAAAGTATTTGTTGAGGCACAAAATGAAGGGTGAACCGGGTCGTATGTTCCAAAAACATCGATTTTTACGTTTTATTGTTTCTTCTCGCGTTCTAATGATTAGAAAAATCTGAAAAAGTTCATGGGTACTCTCTTCAACTAATAAAATTTAGGTGGAATTTTTTTAGGAATGATCAAGTGTCAACATGACCTCAAAAAAAATTATTATATATTTAAAATGCGATTATTTTGACCATGTTCCGATGTTGAAACGGTCAGTATTTTTTTTTTTTCTTGCAGAATGGGAAAAAATACATCAAAAATGTATTTTTTCGGATTTTTTCTAGTGGTGGGCCATATCGAAAAACCGTTAAATCGTCTACTTCCGACAAGAAAATGTCGTCTTTTTCAAGCGATTATTTTTTTCTAGCGTTTTAGTTGCTTATAATTTTTTTAAAAAAATTCACAAATACACTCGACTACACTTGACTTTTTAAATAATTTTTTTCATTTTAAATCACTTACGAAAAATACATAAGTAAGACAATTTGAATATATTATAATGATGCAAAATAATTTTACAAAATGTTTCCTTTAAATATAAATTATCTAAATATTGAAAATCATTCTTTAAAATAATTAATTATTAAGTAACAATACTTTCTAATCACTTACCAATTATACAGTTCGTAAGATATTTTTAGAATTTTCACGTATTTTGAATTTGTGTCAGTCTGATTATTATCGTCTCTTAAAAACGCTTGTTTACTAGATGCATATTCGTTCCGTGAGAATTTTTCGCAAAACTTAACCAGTCTGATGTTAATTTCTTTTACAACAGGTTCACAAAAAAACTTTATTTGTAGTCAATTTTTTCTTTTATAAAAAATAGACGACGAAATAAGAAAATTTCTTCAACTGTGAAAATTTTAAAAATTACCAATGTATATACATTTAAAATTAAACAATAAATCAACCTACATTCTCAGTTTGTTTAGTTCTGTTGCACTACCTTCGAAATAGAAGATTGCTCCCATCTCGCGGATACGTGAAAGTTAAAAATAATTTTTCATGCATATAAAAATATTAACAAATGCAATTAAAAGTGAAATTGATAAATTTTTTAACGTTAAAAAATTATTTTCGACTTCCCTTCGAAGAATAAATATGAGGTTTCTTAAGTGATAGTTTAGTGTTTTTAAATCGCATAATCAATGCAATCGCACGGCTTGAAGCTCATTCAAAGAGACAGAACAGTTTGTATTATTTGCCTTTTGCAGGCTGAAAATCAAATTGGCCAGCCTTTATTGTGGCTAAACCAAAACGAATAAAATAATCCTTTTCGCTCATAATAATTCGTGTTCTAAAGTGCAAGAACTCGTATTTTTCGATTTTACTCCGCGCTTTTTGATCTTTATTTTAAAAAAAAAAAAAAGAGTAATTGGATAAACATTATTTTTACTATATTCGGCTTCTATTCAACTTACCTTGCATAAAATATTTCACTTATTTCTAAAACTTTTATATACTTTTATATAGTATACGTTTGAAAATTAAACGTCCACCTCTTAGTCTAACCTAGAATAAGCCCTAAACTGAAAAAATACGGGGGCCAGTAAAAAAGTAATGCCTCTGCCCTTCTAAAACCGGTTCTGATCGATATAAATGAATGAAACAAATTGTAAAATATAGAAAACAGCATATTAAATCAAAATATATTATTACTTTTCAACACGGTCGTCTTCTACTTCAATACATTGTTGTAAGCGTAAAATCCATTTTCCAAATCCGTAATTGAAACATTCTTTGTCTTTTCCTCTGAACTATTCATTAACAAATTGTTGAACTTTGTCATCCGAGTTGAAGTAGTTGCCCTTAAGGTTCTACTTCAGCAACGGGAATAAATATAAATCGAATGAAGCCAAATCGAAGCTATAAGGGGGATGCGGAACAATTTCAAAATTCAAGCGCTCGATCTTTGCATTTGTATAAGTACTGCAGCGAGATCGCACATTGTCTGATGTAACAAAAAATTAGTGAAAGTGTGCCGAATCCTTCGAATTCTGTTCTTTATTTTCTATAATGTGATACTATAACTGTTTGAATTGATAGTACGGGTCGTGTATTCTTTATAAATAACACCACGGGCGTCTCAGAAAATGTTCAACATGACCTTTTCAGCTGATTCTAACGACTTGAATTTTTGAACGCAAAGAGAGGTTTGATGGCGGCACTCCATTGATTGTCTTTTTGTTTCAAGATCGTAATGAAATACTCATGTTTTATTACCAATCACTATGTTTCGAAAAAAAGAACGACCTTCTTGATGATAACGTTTGAAAAATTCTTTGCTCAATTCCACTCCCTTTTTCTTCATGTCATCTGTTTACATTCGAGGAACTCAACGCGCGCAAATTTTTCAAAATTTCAGCTTTTTTTATTGGTGATATGGTTGACTCTTTCGTGTAAAATGTCCAAATAAGCCGAAATTTCATCCAGAGTAATCCGTCAATCGCCGTGAATCAGTTTATGAACTCTCTGAATATCGGCAACCTCTATTTTGGGACACCCCGATTGTGATTTATCGAAAATTGAGAAGTCCACGGTTCACATTCTTCGTAGCAGCAACCCATCGAGAACATTACTTACATCGATCATTATATCTCCGCATACGTTTAGTAAATGCAAATGAATCTGTTTCGGCACCCACCGTTCTGGCTCTTAAAATTCGATCACCGCGCGTTGCTTTAACCGAACACACAATTCGGTAAAACAAAACACAAACGCTTAAACCAAATGTAACGGAACTTTCGTATGTTACTAAACTCAGCACTTTAACCTTGCATATAAAAATTGTTTCATTCATTTATATAAATTAGAACCGGTTTCAGAGGGGTGGAGGCATTAGTTTTCAACTGAACTAACAATTTAACGCACAAATAATTAAATTCCCTTTCATAGAAATAGCTGGCAAGAACGAGCGTCCCAAGGAACAGTAACTTCACCTATATTTTAAAACACGCGTTGTTAAAAGTTAATGATTATTTTAAAGCACTTTTAAATAAATAAGTAAAGTACCGTACATTATAACAAATTAAACAAAGGAATATTTTACTTTTCATATCTCTACACTGTGTGTAATTTTCTGCATCTTCGGTATTTATGGGAACCGATTTATTTTCATCCTAAAAATTATATACAGCATATAATTCGAATTGCCTCATCAAAATGGAAAAAATACAGTCAATTTTTTTCTATTACTATAATCAGTTATTCTCAATAAAATGTTTATGTAATTTCGAAATAATTCGTGTAATTTTACAAATCTAATTTAATGGCTAAACTCAGAACATAAAGTATTATTAAGTATAACGTACGCTTTGCTCTATATTTGCACCAGGAGATGATATCTGTGTGTTAAATGTAAATTCGGAATCCCGTAAAGTATTAATTATTGTTTGTGCTTCATTACTGAACGTCCAGTATGACCAATTTTTCATTTCTAAAAATTATGCGTGATACATGTATATCGCATTGTGTATTTATGTAATACAAAAAATTTAATGTAAAACTTTTAAGTAAATACCATGTTTTTCAGTGAATATGTTAACTGAATCCATCTGCAATTAAACTTCATGAAAAAAAGACTCACAATAAACGGATACTGTGAAAAAACAAAATTATGCATTTATCATTGTAATTATCATAACCTATTTTTGCTAAGCATATATATTTCTTTATCTTTCGTTTATATTTAATTTTAATCCATTTTCATTCAGTTATACTATTCGATTTTCTAAAATATAATCCGCTTATTTTAACTTATGCGTTTTTCCCTTTATTTTCCCTATAAATTTTTTGTCATGTTTTATGTTAAAACTGTTTTAATTATACTATTTTATCATCAGTATTATTATTAATCTATGATTAATTACGCATTATGCGTACATAAGCGGCCGCACACCCACGTGCACACGTATTTTCCAAAATATGTTCGAAGATACTGCTTTAAAGGTTGTACGATCTTATTATTACATTCAAAATAATTTATCAATAGACTTACACTTTCTTCTGATCTAACACTAGCCATCGTTTTAACTTTTACTTAAGGGAGAGGATTTTATTTCGATTCTTGTATAATATGAAGTTCATATCACGCAGAAGTACAAAATCAAGAAAATAATAGCAATTTAAATTTATAGTGTTTTGCAAAATAATAAACTACTAAAATATTCGAATTTTTATTTCACACTTTCAAATTATTTCTACTGCTTCAGTAATCCATATCTTCTGCAAAAACTATAATAAAAGTACACAATATACGTTCCCTTTTTGTTGCTAATTTAATATAATTGTTAGTTAACTAAATCGGCCACAATTATACAATCGCATCAAAACTAAATGGCTGACGATTTTTAGTCAGTTTCGTTTATAAATGTAGTCTATCCATTTCATGTTGACTATTTCTATCGCTCGTGAAACAGATCACATTTCTTTATTGCCAACTTATCAAAAAATAATCATATTTTATTATTTACAATACATTTAAAACGAATATTGATGCTGAAATGATCAATTGAAATATTGTATATGCCGTTAACAGACCGCTACTTAGTTATCATTTTTATACCATCGGCACAGATTTTCTTCAAAAATTTGAAGCAATCGTTACGTTAATTGAATATATGAATTCATATTCAAGCAAAGTAATCGATGTTCACAAGTTAATGGTTTAGCGGAAACAGCGATAAGTTGTTCATAAATGTGAAATAAGTGATTGTGTTTAAGTAGAACACTATTCATTTAAGAGGAACAAGTATAGTTAGGTGAACGATTCTAGCAAATTTTTAGTTCAGACTGTAAGCAAATATTATTTATATTCCCCTTCAATTGTATTCCGTATTTAGGATACTTTTTTCTACTAAAACTTCAACAGTGTATTAGATTCATATTTCTTTGAATATTTCTACGACTTTTGTTGCGTTAAACGGAGTTGTGCTTGTTTCACAAACGAACTAATAACGCATCCGACTGAAATAATTAGCTTTACAGTAACAACTGATTCATTAAAAATATTTTATACTTCACAATTTTCGCCTTAATATTTAACAGGCTTAAAATTAAATTATAACTGAATCTGAAAAAAGTAATATAATTTTTTTAATAATTAAATTTATGTCAATTTAAATGTACCGATTTTTGTCCGAAATATAAAATTCTTTTAAAGATATACAAATAAACGTTTCATTGTGCCGAGTTGAAATGAAGTCGATTATAATCATAACAAAAAGACCGCTATAAAAAACTACGTTTATTAGGCTAGAGCTTTAGATACTCTCATAACATCTCTATAATCACTGGACTGATAAGTACGAAATTTAATGTATATTTTCGGCTATTAAAATTTAGAATTTTAATAGGTTTAAAAATTATCTCACGTATTAAGGTAAAAAAGGAATTTATGAAATCGGTTATAAATCTCTAAAATAACTAGACCGGTAAGCACGAAATTCGACAATTAAAGGCCAATTAATCTGTAGGTGTTCCTTGCAAAAGTGTTTTAAAAATTGCCCTTTACTAAGTATAAAAATGGGGTTCTGTGAAATTTAACTTAGCATGAAATCTAGAATACTAGACTGGTAATTATGAAATTCAAAATAAATCAAACATTATCTATTTTGTTATCGATAGTAAAATTAAATTTTAAAAAGCTGATATATTCAAAACTTACTAGATAGTTACTTATCAAGATATAACTGCTTTGTTAAAAAAGTGATGCAAAAATTGGTCTGAACTTGGCTTCAAAAAATAAATTCTATAAATATCAACTCAAGTTAAATGACTAGAATGAATCAATAATCAAAAAATCAAAGGAAAATTTGCTATTAGTAAACGTTTGCCAACAAAAAACTTTAAAGATCCCATTTAAAGTATTATTTATGGAATATCACATGACTAAATATTCAGGGCAACTGTATGAAATTTGGCTAGTTACGAGAATCTGCAATTTTCAAAAATCTATCATTAATAAGACTAAAGAAAAAATACCCTTAATTAATCCTCCAAAAATAATTTCACTTAATATACTTCGGTTAAACAGTTGTGTAAATTAACTACAATAAAAAATAACATATGTAATTAGAAGTATGTATATGTAAAAGTAAAATGATACAAACTTAAAAATATACATAACAGAATTAAAACTTCTGCAACCCAAAAATTTGCATACTTTATAACTTACATCTACATCTTATTTTTACAGGAATTAAATTTGTTTATCATTAATTAAACGTTACTGTACATGAACCATAACAAAATAAAAATAAGTAAATTTGTTATTTTACACATTCCACATTACCGCCAAATGCCGGCAATCGATACCTGCAGTGAAGATTAATTAAAATAAAATGTTAATATTAAAAATTATGGTTTTTATTGAATATACTGACTCACGAAAATAAACCCTTATAAAATTTTTGATTTTTAATGTAAACTTAAAAAAAATAAACTCGTAAATCATTAAATCAAAATTAGTTTTAAATTTTGACAATATTCTAATAAAAATTGAAATTTTACGCAATAAGCTAACAATTTTAGATTGTTTTCTTATTTTTTTTGTAACTTGTATAATATGTATTTAAATTTTTTAAATTTTCTTATTTAATTTACAAACACAATGGCTTAAAAATTTAAAATTAAAATCATTAAATTACTTCTAATACTATCTACTATCTAATCGAACAACGTGTGTTTTAATTTACTTAATTTAATTAAAATTTTAAAATATAACTACTGATATAGTTCGACTTATATACAGACCGTGATGACTAACTAAATGGTAAAACTGCAATGACGTTATTTATGAAGTTGTTAAAAGTTTTGAAACTGTTATTTACAATTACGTCATTATAATATTATACAAAATCTACAACAAGAGAATATTTATTAAAGTACACGATTCTTTTTATATAGTTTTGCACGGTCATACTCGCATGTATAAGATTAATGTTCGAAGCTAATATAGCTATATCGTCTGCATATGTAGCCATGATGGTTTGGTTTAATACTGGCAAATAAAAGGTATAAAAACAGAATATAGAACTGACCCCAACAAGCTACTTTGCGGGACAGAAGTTAGAATCCCCCCCCCCCTACCCCCACAGATACTGTACCATTAATTTTTATCAAAAAGGTCCTGTTTTGTAAATAAGATAAAACAAACTAAGTACATATCTATTCGAAGAATTTTTCTCAGTTTATGTAAAAGCCTTATATGCAAAACTTGGCTGAACTCCTGGATTACATCCACGAAGACCACGAAACACACTTCTGTCTTCTCTAAAACTGATGAAATCGCGTCCACCAGTCTATTGGCACTGCTGGGCAGTAGAATGTCGCGCTCTTAATCCAAAACAATAATTTAGAATGATATTATTATTTGTTAGCAATGGATAGATTCTTTGTAAGATTAACTTTTCCAGAATTTTTGATAATGAGTTCAATAAACTAATTGGCCGATACGACGATACCGAAGTTTGAGGTTTGTTAAGTTCCAACATCATTAGTACCTATAATTGATTTCTTCCACAACTGTGGGAAGTAACCTATTCGTAGAATGATATTGAATATATAGCAAAGTAGAATGGCAGCTATTTTTGTCAAATGAAACACGTTCCCGACAAATAGCGATTTTTCCAACAATATATCACATACCCAGGAACAAAAATATTTATTATTTTCCAAAATTTCGAGCTTTCGGCGCCTCGAGGGTCTAATTTTAAAGCTGGAAATCCAGATGTTCCAAACTAGAGAAATATACAGAGATGCGCATATTTTTAACCGCGTTGAAAATTTTTAGCTGTAAACTCGCGGCTCTAAGGGGGGCGTCAGTTTTAACCTTTTTTTGAATTTTTTGGAAACTTTAGAAGTTTCGTTTAAGGAAATGAAATACGTTTTCTTTCCAAACAAATAGCGAGCTTTTCAATGATGTATTACATGGCCGTGGAATAAAATATTTTTTTCAAAATTTTTGAGCTTTTAGCGCCCTAAGGGTCTAAATATAGATTTGTAAGCTTTTTTCCTATGAAGCGGTTCTTTACACATTTGTTTGCAATACATTTTGGTTTTTCCAATGTTTTTACTCGGGCTTATACTTACATGAACTTCTCTTTTTTTCTGTTTTTGGCCCAGAAGCGAGATTTAAACAATTTTTTACTGTAATTTTTTGATTTGATGAAAGGATTCCTGCATTTTATTTTGTATTTTGAATTTTACTTTTATAGGTTTATCTGGTGATGAGTTGTATATATAAGTGATTTTTGAGGTCGTTTTAAATACTATATTACGTATTCTTGAAGGGTTTTTGTTTTTTGCCACTCAGGGTAATCGGTCATCTTGAAGTTACAAATCTTTTAAAAGAGAATTTTAATTGTAATTTATGTTCCAAATATGAATTTTATAAGTCAAACGGTTCATGAGTTATTGGTTTTTATTTGATATTTTTGTTGTTTCTGAACCATCTTATTAGGATTCCATACATTACATGTTTACAGAATCCTAAAAAAAGAAAAGTAAAAACCGAAGTAACCAGCTACTGGCCAGACGCGCTAACAAATACTCTGGACAAACTATTAGAAAAAATTGTTCAAAAAAGGTTAATTTCGACCCTCAAAGTGAACAACATATTTAGTCCCCACCAATATGGATTCTACAAATTTCGCTCAGCAATTAAAGCTATTGTATATAAATCTTGAACTCACGATTCAGAAGGCATTTAATAAACATACTTCTATGCTGTCTTCTTTGACCTTCAAAAAGCGTATGACACGGTATGGAGATATCAGGTTCTTACTAGCCTGCACAAAACAGGAATCCGCCTGTTTTATATAACGCTTCCTAACAAACAGACAAATCAAAGTTTGGTTAGAGGACACCTATTTGCAGCTGTTTCACATGGAAAATGGGGGGCCTCGAGGATGTGTCCTTAGTGTAACACTTTTCCAGCTTCCAAAGCTCTGTTCTGTATTCTTGGCTGAATCCTTCACTATCTTCAAGTGTCTTAAATTTTTTTCCTCCGCTCCGCCTCTTTCTAAATACCTCATACAGATCCATCCAGTGTTCTAATGTTTGTTTGCAACTTTTACACAAATAATGCAATCATACAACGCATCCTTCTCCTCCGCAATCTCCTTATTCAATCCCAAATTTCTATATATTTTATGTGGATCCCCAGTCATATCGGTCTTCCAGTAACGAGACCATTGATCGAACTGTTAGGGAAGCTTCCCTGCCACCATCCATTTCCTCATACTTCTTTTTACTATTAATATGAAATCCTTCCTGAAATCCCTTATAATTAAATCCTGGAAACGATTATGAAGCTCTAATCAACAAAACTACCTTTTCCTTGTTAAACCAACCTTCTATCTCAGATCCCCTTTCCCTTCCATTCAAGGAAGAAAAATATTATACTTACCAGACTTAGGATTTCCCACTCCCGGCAGATCCATTCTCATCTCCTACAACACGTCGATCTTCCTCTTTGTCCATTTTGCCAAAGAGCGCAGCTTTCCATTCCCTACTTAATGACATCTTGTTATTTTCTTATGGCACTTAGAGCCCAGCATAGCTTCTCCCCTTCCATACTACAACTCCTAGCTGATTCTTCCTGTCATATCTGCAATGCGATCCCATTCCTCCATTCCCTTAACCTCCTAAGTTCAATTTAGCATCCCTTCCATTCCCCCGACGTGCATGGCTCATTTGAGGAGCCGGCGCCTGTATAATGTAACATAATTATAATAATGATAATAACTATTAAATTTTTCATTCTTACAGTTTTTTTCATTGAATGGAAACCCGCATACATATTGAAAAAATTAAAATTTATTTTTATAGATTAATATTCTGTGCCAAATCTTGATTTTTAAAAATAAGAGCAATATAAAATTATTTTACATACTGATATATTTATTTGATTAACTATTTTATTGCATCTAATAACGATTAAACAAATTATATATTAATTACAACGTAATTCTTAGGCAACCTCCCATTAGAAAAACTGTCCCAATTTTATGTAACGTTTGTTATATTTTATAGGATTTTTGTGATTATGTTATATTCATATGGACTGATTTAGAATTACATTGTAAATTTTGATCATCTTATACAAAGTATAGAAGAGAAAGAGACAGAAATGTAAGCAAGAGGGGTCAAGGAGTACAGCCCCTTGTGAAGCCAAAATGGCTGAATTATATATATATATATATATTATCTTCTTCTTCTTCTAGTGTCCATTATCGAAGGTTGGCCACAATAAGTGAAATACTGGATCTGTTCCTGGCCGAATGAAGTAATCTTCTGCGTCCTTTTCGTCTATGGCCTTTCATTTTACCTTGTATAATTAACTGCACCAGTTCATATCTATTGTATCTCATACTGTGTCCTAAGTACGCTAGCTTCCATTTTTTGATGCTGGATACTAGCTCTCTGTTTTGCCCCATTCTTTCTAGAACCTTTTTATTTGATATGCAGTAAATCCCACTATATTTTCAGAATTCTCCTGAAAACCCACATTTTGAACGCTTCTAGGTTTTTTATGCTTGCACTTTTTAACGCCCATGCCTCTATCCAGTATAATAAAACTGAATACACATAGCATTTGACCATCCTATATCTTAATTTGAAGCTAAGATTTTTATTGCTGAACAGGGATCTCATTGTAATAAAAACTGATCTTGCTTGTTCATTCCTCGATCTGATTTCTTTACCCGGATTCATATCATAATTTAATAGATAACCGAGGTATTTAAATGATTTGACCACTTCATTGGTCTCTTTACTTATAGTTATCCTTGGCCGTGCTATCTTATTCTTACTGAATACTATTACTTTTGTTTTCTGCATGTTTAAGTGTAATCCTGAATTTTGCATGGCAGATACAATTTTATTCAGTAATATTTGTATATCCTGTACTGTATTTACTACTAACGCCAAGTCGTCTGTGTATCTAATATTGTTTATTATCCGTCCATTCACTTTGATGCCCTCTTCAGATTCCTTTAGTATTTGCTGTGTATAATTCTCTGCATACAGATTGAACAATAGCGGCGACATACCACACTCTTGTAGTACACCTTGATTAATTGGTATGTAATTTGTAAGACCATAATCAATTTTCAAGGCCGCTGTCTGTCTCCAATATATCTGTTTTATTATATTTATATCTCGTTGGTCTACTTCAGCTCTTTTCAAGTTTTACTGTATCAAATGCCTTCTGTACATCTAATGTCTCATCATGCACACTAATGCGCTTCCTTTGTTGCTAGTGATTTCCAGAATCTGAACTTTGTGTTTTGATATTGCTTCCTCCTGTTTCTTGCTGATTCGATTGTCTTTATGAACATCTTTAGTATGTGGTTTTTTTAGCTGATTAGTCCGTAGTTTTGACATTTGGTGACGCTCCCTTTTTCTGGTACAAGAACAAAGGTCAATCACAACCATTCTTACGGTATTTCTCCTGTTTCATAAACATTGTTGAACAGACTGGCTACTGTATCCAAGTTTTTTTCCTCAATCATTTTTATTATTTCCACACATATATTGTCGGGGCCTGGTGCTTTTCTGTGATGCATTGATTTTATTGCTAGTACAGATTCTGGTGTTAGTATTAGTAATGTGGAATTTATGTAGTTTCCGAGATCTGAACGGCTCTAAAATTATTCATAGCAGCACCTCAAGACAGAAAGAGAATGCAAGAATATCGATTGGAAATAACAAGTTAACACATCTATTATACACGGATGACATATTATTTGCAAATAGCTTGAAAGAATTATAAGAAATTCAAAAATAGGGCTTAAAATAAACATAAACAAAACCAAATACACGTACAAAAGCTTGTAGTAGATAACAACAGTAGCATATACAAATATATATAGATATACAAGAAATGAAAAGAGTGAATAAATTCATTTATTTAGTTCAATTGATGATTGGAGGGCAAAATATCCAAAAAAATTCAATTAGTGCGGATAATTTTTTCAAAACTTAGGAATACACTTAAAGACACTAAAACAACCCTAAATCTGAAAAAGGGGCGTTTGACCAGTGTGTTCTGCCAGTCTTAACATATGAGTATGCTAGTGAAACATAGGTGATAACAAAAAAAAAAAAAAAAAACAGAATAAAAGATAAGCTCCAATCAACAGAAAATAGAATGGCTTATGTTGGGTATCATATTGAAGGATAAAGGAACAAAAAAGCGTATCTGAAAAATAATAAGGGTAATAGACGCAGTATATATCACTAAAAATAGTAAACGGAGATAGTATGATTATGTGATTAGAAGTAAAGATCAATGGATAAATCTGTCAATATCATGAAAACCTGATGGAAAACAAGCTTTAGGACAACCAAAAAAATGCTAGATAGATGAAATTCAGAAATTTAGGGTAAATTGGCAGCAGGAAGTACAGGATCATGACTCTTGGAAAAAATTGGAAGATACTTTTATCCAGCAGTGGATTGATAATAGCTAGAGAAGAAAATTAAGTTGTATTTTAAATATCTTTTTTAATATCTAACTCCAATTCTGATGAAAAAAAGATAACTTATTTGTTATACATTAGAAGACTATAAAATTTAAAATATTTCATGTTCAATTCCAAAACTGTATTTAAATTTTCATCAGCCGAAAGCTGAAAACTTATGCCATATTTCAAATTTTAACAGCCTAATGTCGAAAACCTAATTTACATTTTTCAAGGATGTAAGTTGTATTAAATTCAATCCTTGTTATTATTTGTCTTTCAAGTCCTAGTCACCACAGATTATAGATTACTGTTTATTCACATTTAAAAAATTGGTTAATACAGCTGTATACAATCAACTAATTATTTTGCCGGCTATGGTTTCATTATGATGAAAGCCTGAGGCGAAATTATATAACACAAATTTTAATGTTTGGTAACCATTATTAAACTTTAAAATAGTCAACAGGTAAAAAAAAAAAAAACAAAAGTTCATAACTTGTGGTTTACCAGTCATACCCAAGTTATATTTTTATATTTTATATAAACGCAATGAAACCTAAAAGTCTAAACTTAATAAAAATAAAATTAATCTTACTTTGTATTATAAAAACTGAAAAATTATGAGAGTTATTATTAATAGGGCAAACCATTATTTTTATTTGATTTTTAGTGATAATTTGTTTATAGTAACATTATTTATTTTATAATTTTATCAGTAATAAACCGTTTAATAAGTATTTCATTAAAATACCAGAAATTCTATTAAACGAAATTGATTTCTATGCCTAAATAATAACCTGATATATTTTATAACTAAATTAAATAACAATTAAAATTTTTTAAACAATAATCTTTAAAATACTTATCCGTTTACTAAGTAGAAAGCTATACTTTGTTAAACTTCCATTCAATCAGGGCTTGAAAGCCAGCCGAAAGCCAAAAGCTAAAAGCTGAAAGCTAATCATTTTTAGATGTCATAAGCTTAATCCAAAAGCCATATTTAAATATGCATAAGCTAAAAGCCTAAAGCTTAAGCTATATTCAAAATTTAAAAAGTCCAAAGACGAAAACGTAAGCTGTATTTTTAAAAAAGCTAAATTAAGCTTTATATTCCGCTTAATCTTTTTTTTTTTTAAATTTCTTGATTTTACATTTTGACATAATTAATCGCATAAGAAATTGTCTTTAAAAACTATTATTTTTGTGCGTAAAGAAAAAAGTTGAAGTTTCAATAGTAATGCTTAATAGTTTGATGCATAGTAATTAGTAAATGATTTTAATTAACTTCTATTGAAATTCATTTCGTAAGCCGAAAGCTGAAAGCTTAAGCTGTATTTTAAATTTTTAGCAGCCAAAAGCCGAAAGCTTAAGCCATATTTCAAATTCAAACAGCCAAAAGTCGAAAGTTTAAGCTGCATTTTTCAAGGACATAAGCTGTATTAAGTTTAAGCCGTATTATTATTCAGCTTTCAAGCCCTGCATTCAATCCCTAAAACTTTTCTAGCACTATTGAAGTAAGTTTGTGAAGTATTCAATTTGCTTTTAATTTTGAAAAAAAATAGTTTTTCATATTCGTGTATATCATTTAGTGTTTTAGAAAAATTTTTCGAGGAAATAAAATTTGAAATAAGATTATAGTGAATAAAATCAGAAATAAATATGTCTATTAGGTGGCGAAGTTAATTATATCGATACATAATTATCGAATTTATATTGATAGAAGTAGGACTACAGAACAACAAATGAGATTTTGCCAATTGGAATTGTCGGCGATAACGTTGGATACCGTAGTGATGTTGCCTGTAAATGATAACCGAATAAAATAATTTCAAAATGCGGATTTAAATTATTATAGAAGTAGTTAAAATGGAATCTCCTTATTTACTTTTTTTGATATACTTTATGGTAAGTAAAAATTGTTCAATAAATTCACCTTTGTAATTACATAAAATAAGTGTTTTTTCCTTTCGTTAAACTTTACGGGTGAAATGCGGAATTATATATACGAAAACTATTAATATTGCTTTGAAAAATTATTTCTTTAGTTAATTAAAATAGACAATTGTACTAATATTTATACATTACCATCTAAATATTTTCAAAATAACATGAAAGATATATGCTATTCTGTATTCTGATTTCATATATTTGCAAAGAAAAATGGTGCATTTTAAATTTTCTTTTAATGTTTAACTTTTATCTTATTGCAAGTGGTTTTATATGTAGTATTAAAACGTAAGTTTTTATTAGGGCCATAAAAAAAATTATTAACGAGTAAGGTAGATCTCAATTTAATAAATAATGGTAATTCATTTTGGTTATTGTTTGGATTAGGAACGTAAAACACTTTTTACCTTTAATTTTCTCTCATTTTATTATAAATTTATTGTCTCTTTGTATTAATAAATGGAATAATTTATGTTAGTTGTTGGTTAGATACGGATACCAATACATCAGTCTGCTTAAAAAAGGTTTACAATGTATTTCTATATATCCTTTTTTTTTTTTTTTATAATGAATTATTTTCTAAGGTAAATTTATAAAATAATTTGGTGTAAACTGGAAGTAATAACGATATAGTAGCCAATAAGGAATCACTTCGAATTCTGATAATTTTTAGTTCGATTCACCATAAAGATTTTCTTTTACTTTTGATTAAGATTACAATATACATCGTTAAAAACTAATTTAAAATTAATTCTAATGTTCTACAATTTAAAGCTAATTTCAACCTAATACAACTCTATATCAATATAACTAATTGTCTTATAAAATGTAACGGATTTCTTACTTTCATGTGAATGAAGTCTAATCAGTAAATTAAACGTCTGTAGTAAGAGCGCGACAAGTGCTTCAGATGCTCTGAACCACTCTATAAAGTAGTACTTGTTGAATATTTGATTTTTGCAATAGAAATATCTTGAATTTATATCGCAGTAATTTATTGAATACGTGACAATTGCAGATTTGATATTAGAGAATTTGTTGCATTCATTATTGATGGTAAACATTATTTCTGGATTTTCATGGTGGCTATTTGAATACATTCATTTAAAAAATCATTATGTAGCATAATTTGGTAATTAAGGAATTGGTTTTAAGTTATTTTCGACCCTACAATCTATTCTGATCTATAAATAATGAATTGATGAACCTTGTGTGGGATAACAAAAGCTTTCAAAATCTCAATCCGAATAATTTACTTATGGATAAGTGAAACATATTTCAGGTTATTTCATTAAAAAGTGTTTTTATGAATAAACTTATATAATGTTTAATTATTTTTTCTGGAAAAGTTACAAATATTTGTTTGACACAAGTTTTTTTATTTTAGGTATCATGTTTTTGGAGTAATTACATAGACTGCGGAGCTTTACAATTAACCAGTTCGAATTTGGATAATATTCTTGGTATGTTTTTTATATCGAATAAAATAGATTCATTTGATAAAAAAAAAAAAATCGATGGCCGTATTTGATTTTTATGGATTAATTGAATGGGCAGTAGGGCCATACTCACGTGCTGTATTAATTTAATCGCAGGCCAACAAAAAATAGTTTATTAAAATGTCTAAAACGGCATTTTTCATTCAACTGAACTAGAATTATATATTATTCAGCTGTTAGGAATGTAGTTTTTTAATACACGTCTTTCTGAGCCATTAAAATATCTAATGTTTTTTTTTATAGGGCCTACAATTTCTTGATAAATTGTTACATGAAATGTATATATTTTAATTACTTAAGTGCTCATAAACCCCGAATGATTACGTAAAGTAATCCAACTCATTGCTGAATGTTTTTCTTAGTCTTGCGTACTTTTCACATTTTTCCCGCGGGTCTTCTTTCCTCTTCCGTTCATTTTGTCCCTATTTTCTTACGGATTTTATTCTTTGACATCACGTTCTATTTTTGTATTTTGTTTTTATATGTGTTTTTATCTTCAATTTTTAATGGGGTTGTGTTTGTGCTTTCTGTACATCAATCCTGATTTGTCTGATCCATGTTGTTGTTGACTTAACTTGTATGTATGTAAGAACTTCATTAATAAGTCTTGTAAATGAGGGTTTATTAATTTGTCCCTAGAATTTTAGGCTTTTTTTTTTTAAGATTTGCAGCTAGGGTGGACTTCTTATTGTGGAACAGAATCTGCGTCCCTTTCGGCTAAGAATTTTTCTCACGTTTTTCGTCCTTCTTCCAAAATATATATTCTATTTATGTAAATTGCACGTGTAAGTGATTCGTTTAGCACTTTTGGTGTAACTACCGTATTGTAATGTCTGATCTTTGTGTATATGTGCATGCATTTTTTTTATTGTAAATATTGGTCAAGGTGATGCCCCCTTAATTTTTTATAGTCTAGTCTTCAGTGCGTCTTTTCTCTCCTCCAGTAAGTTCGATGATTTTTCTTAGATACTTAAAATGTGCGACTCTACTTATTTGCCCATATTTTATATTTAATTTTTGGATGTCTAATTTGGAGCATCTTTTGAAAAGATATCGTAGGCGTACTCTCTTGGCATATTTTTCAATTAATTGCTGTTGTTTCGTTAGTTGCAAGAATGACTACGTCGTTTACGAAAGTATGAAATTTCTACTTGATTTTTGGGTCTTTTTGGCTTCCAGTGTCCATTGTTTCCTAGCTTTTTTTCAGTTTCCTGATGACTTTATTCTGGACTAGATAGAAGAGGAGCGCACTTGATTATTGTGTACTTTTGTTGGCTCGCTGTAATCGTATTTTAGTTTATTGTAAATTTCTTGAATATAAATTACTATCTTTTTATGAATCATAAATGCCACTTCCAAAAGTGGAGTGCCTTTGGCGATTAACTTTTCTATTTTGCTTCTAAATGTGTGATAGTACCCATGATCTACTATGTCTTGATGTATAATAAATGTATAAACACTGACTAGTTTCGAACTATATCGTTCATATAGTTTAAAAATAGTCGTTGTTTTATATTTTGTTTTTTAATTATCGCAATATATATTGTATGTTTTTTATATCTATATTATTAATCAAGAAACAAATGTCAAGCAGTATCAGTTTCCCCTAATTGTAGTATTTATATATATCAGACTGTAAATAGCGCAGAGTTATTTGTGATGATTAAAATTCTGTATTCAGGTAGAACTTAAATAAAAATTTATATTATTATTTTTTAAAGTTAATAAGAAAGAGCATATACGTTAATATACCCGTGTTGAACTACCCTTAACTGACTTAATTAAAAATTATTTCGATTCATTAAATTTTTTTTGTGTAGTATAGTGTTTTTTTTAATTAATTTTAATTCAACAAATTCTATGGGTCTTTTGGAACTACAATTTAAAAATACACGCCTAATTAAAATGGTCTTAAACATTTTTTAGAAATCTAGGCTATGAAAATATGTAAATCTTAGGGAAAATTGAAAATAGTTAAATAACTCTCTTATATAGTTTTACTTTTATTTTCTATAAAATATAATCCATTTTCGTTTTGACGTAATTTTAAAATTTTAAAATCCATCGGTTTTATAATTACATATTCAATAAGCTTGCTTAATTTTCATTTGCTGTGTCGAGATATTTAAAACATTTGTAACTAGAAATATTATCTTACTACGTGAAAAATGGATATAACTGTACGAAAATTTCTACTAAAGTAAAATAAAATACGGGGTTTTTTAGGATTTAAAATTACGTTTAAATGAATGCTAGATTTTTTTTTTGAGATTATACTTAAAAATTTAACTTTATGGGTCCATTTAGGGTTTTCTGTACAGAATTTATCAGGTTTCATAATTTTTCTGTGATTTACGTGCTAGGTGTGTTATACACATCAAATTTCAGCTTTCTACGTCTCGTTGATTTTGTTGGGAATTTTGCTTTTTTCGAAAATACGTCAAAATTTCCAAATTTGGGCCCATTTAGGGCTTCCTTTATAAAATTTTTCAGGTTTCGTAATTTTTCTGTTATTTACAAGTTTTTTGTAACTTGTAAATAACAGAAAAATTATGAAACCTGAAAAATTTACATACCAAATTTCAGCTTTCCGCTTCTTGTAGATTTTTCTGAGTATTTTCATTTTCATAAAAATATTCTATATTTGGGTTTTGGGTCCCATTTTGGGCTCCTTGTTCATAAATTTTCTCATTATTTACATGCTAAGAGCGTTGTGCATACCGAATTTGAACTTTTTACGTTTCATAGGGGCTTGGCTGTAAATTTTTTTCTTAAGTAGTCATTTCAAAATTTAACAACTGTTTTAAGCCTATTTTAGTGATTCATAATTGGACATTTTTCAATTTTATAATTTTCTATTCATTACGCTTGGTAAGTTGTCTGTCAGCTTTTTAGGTCCGGTAGATGTTGTGTATTTTGGTCATTTTAAGTGAATATATACATGGGGCATTTCGCATCAAATGTCGCAGCGCGTTGCTCGAGCGCCAAAACGCTTACTTTTCAACTGATAATTACGCTACTAAGAATCATACACAAAAAATAACAACAACACGTTTTCGATGTATTTTTTCTTTCCATTGAAATCATTTGTTTTTTGAAAATGTGCCTTTTTAACCTCAAAAAAAAAAACACAAAACGTGTTATATCTTTAAAAGGGCATTTTTATTTATTTTTTTAAATACTCTAGATCGAAAGAGATAAAACAATTTTCACAGTGTGATTTTTTTTCTTTTACGAGATATTGAACTCCAAAGTAAATAAATTTCTGTGATACTTATGTAAATATACATTATGTAATTATATTGCAAAAATGTACAAAGAATGTTTCAATGTATAAATAAATAATGTGTGTAGTTATGTGTAGTAGAATTAGTTATTTAGTAAACATTATTGATAGAAAACACGCTGTGCCGCATGTCACGCTGCGCCGCAGCTGCTGTCCTCCGCCTTTACTTTGGCGTTCAATATCTCGTAAAAGAAAAAAAACTACACTCTGAAAATTGTTACATCGACGTAAAAAACCCCCCTCTTTCGATCTAGAGTATTTAAAAAGATATTAAAAATGCCCTTTTAAAGATATAACACATTTTGTGTTGTTTTTTTTTTTGAGGTTAAAAAGGCACATTTTCAAAAAACAAATGATTTCAATGGAAAGAAAAAATACATACATATATATATATATACCACTTTTTTGCTTAAAACAAGGTACTAAGGTTTACTGTAGAATGCTGAAATTTTGGTACTTTGTAAAAATATTAAATTCTACAACAAATTACTCATGTTTTTATCTACATTAGGGAAAAAGTTACAATGTCTTAAAAAGCCCGTTTTTGAGCTTTCGATGATTTCTGTATATACGTGTATACACAGCTGTGCCAGCTGCCTGTTTTACTAACTTGCCGGCATACACTGCCGTGCATGTAGATAATAAAGATTGAAAAAAAAAATGTACTCCATTAGCGAGGAAAACATCTGTTGTAAGATATTTTTTAACGAAATAGGTATCAGGCTTTAATTATCGCATAGCAATAAACCCTGCTCTAAAATTTCGAAGGAAAAATGAAGCTTTTGACATTTTTATTTTATAAATTACTAACTCGCAAGTAGTGGACTAGATAAGAAGCAGCTGTTAATGATGTCTCTAATATAGAGTATAATAGAGTACATTATTTAATCAAAAAATGAACAGCTTTCCTTTAGAATCATTAATTGCACGCTTTATGCTCGCAAATAATTTCGAAAACAAGGAATATAGGGAAGCTACGTCTTTTTTCTAAACAAGTTTTAGTGCCATTTAATTCTTTTTTCCTAATGAATTTTATATCCGTGAAAATTATTCGACTTTTAAAGGAACTCTGGTATTTTATCTTTGCAATTTTTCCAGCCGTGTATACAAGTACCCCTCACGCATTTGCGCTTATTAAGAGTTTTAATTTCCAAATATAAACATATGCATAGTTTTCTTTTTTTTCTTCTTACATAATCATTTACGACTATTCCTCGAAGCTTTGCTATTAATTAATTTTCGGATTAAGTTAATTTCTTAGAAACTGTTTGTTAAAACTACCTTAGGTTACCATCACTTATACTGAGTATGTAAATACGTGTTGCGGGTTAAATTTTAAACGGATTATGCTATTCGGTTTTTAGTAAATTTGTGTACATGCACAGTATACGATAGATCTGGTTATCATCAGTGAACAAAGGAGAAACGGAGCATCATTCCCCCGTTAATGCGATAACGAAAAGCTGACAACAAACGTATAATAATAATATGTTAACACAATCGCAAAACTGTTATCGAAGAATGTATATTTATTTTATACAATAGCTTGCTGTCAGTAATATCATGAGAAATACTTATAGAAGAAAGAACAACATTTAAGTTGAAGTTTTGCTTCATGTAGACTCCTCGGTGTATACTGTATGCGCTCACGCAAACATTGAAAATGCCGACAAAATTGTAATAGATGAGTGATATAATTATTTTGTTGACAATATCATGAACATTTGATTTTTCATATACTCTATAACATTTTAATCGGGTGAATTTTTAAAGAGTTTTTCTTACATAATTCTAAAATATCTACCACTATTATTTCGGGGAATATACTACTGTTTTTTCTACATTAACCAGAAAAGAAGGAAAAAAAAAAAAGATTCATTAATTTTGATGTTATCAAGAGAAATGATGTAAAGATTATAGCAATGGAATTGAATTTTAGTAATGAGCATTCGTGTCAAGAGATTATAAATCTGTTTTGTCTTCTATGGATCAAATTGGCTAATAAAAATAGTTGTCTTCGCGAGAAAACAAAAAAAAAAAAATAGAAGAAAAAACGTAAACTATAGATTATATATTGACATAGTTTAACTGTACTTTTGCTGTGTAGGACAAGTAGCGAGTTTAAATTTGCGAAAGTTACGAAATTCTACAGGTAGATCGCGCGAAAATAAATCGAGGTCAAGTTTCTGTTCGTTATAAAAAATTAGCTTTGTAACTGTAATGTAAACAGTAATTTTCTAACACGCAATAGAAGTTTTTATTAATTTCAGAAATTACGTACGGGTAAATGTGCGATATATTTCGTATAGGTTGCCGATGTTAATTACATTTAAATTTATATCGTGCGTTAAAGACTCTTTAGAAGAGTATATTTATTACCTATTACTTTTCCTAACATCCGTGTTTTTTTGTTATAAAAATTCGTTCGACTAATAAGAAAATTTTTATGAATTGCATAACAATATTATATAAACTTAATACAATAAATATAATCGAATAAATTAACATTAAATACGACAACTTGTAAAAAATACAGAGCCAACTTTGTTAGCCCAAAAAATAAAAATAATTTAATCGCTAAATTACTCGTACATAACACATTTACATTTCAGTCACGATTTCTTTCATTGATTCCTTCGAACACCTTGTTCATTATCGCTGTTCTGCATATCCAGCGAATGACGAGAATAAAGAATACGATAATATTAAAATTAAGTAAATCCGGATTTTGTTACCCAGCCATAAATCGTGATGTTGATTTAATTGTTTACATATCGCGTTTGATTTTGTATAGTTCAATAATATGATAATGAGAAATCAACACCGCCACCGAGTTATAATTAGGTAACAAAATACAAATTATTTTTAATATTACTATAATATTCTTTGTTTTTTGTCATTTTTGCATATGCAAAATAGCGAAAGTGGACGAGAAGCGTTTGACGAAATTAATGAGAAGATGTAATTTGAATATAAACTCTCATTTTGGTGATTAAATTATACACCACTTATTTTTTAGGCCGAAGAGCTTGGCTGTACTTTTTATATATGTTTTTTTTACGAATGCTACTAATTTTTATATATTGCATAATTGAAGCCGTTATATGAAGTAATTATTATAGGAACAGGTTTCTCGCCAAACAAAAAAATAAGTGTATCTCTATGGGGGTTTTTTTTTGTTTGTTCTGGTATATTTTTGTAACTGTTTGCAATTCGCAAACCGAATCGCTCGTTTTGACATTTAGCATTTGATTATAAATAATCATGCGCTTTTAAGTAATTATTTCCTTGTTTGTCGCAAGGTCTTGCATGATATTATTTATTTCATTTGCAAACATTGAATTGTACAATAAGCATCCTTACTTCAACACGTTTTTTAAAATTACTGCAATTATGAAACGCACTTGACTTCCAAACAGACGTGTGATCAATCTCATTTCGTAAGTATAACCTTTAACAATACCATTGTGTAGTATCATTTGAAAGTTTAGTGGTTCCATTTATTCATTGACCTCGGAAATCATTTCGAACGACTTTATAAATAATTTTTTCCTCGGGTCATGTTGAAAAATTTCGATTACTTCTTGTAGCCAGAAAATTTTAAATTAATATATTTCAAAAAAAAAAAAAAAAAAAAAGTTGTATTTTACTTATTTATTACATCCTGATTTAAATTGTGCAAATATTACATTATTTATTTATTTTTTTTAACGGTGCTTAACAGCTTGGTCATTTGCGTTATCAATGAAAACTATTATAGGTTGTTATAAAAATTACATGATTTCAGGAAGTTTTTGATATATTCGCATTATCAGCTAATATATAATCAATGCTTAAATTGTTGCAATTGTAATAGGGGCCCGTCTTTCTTTTTAGTGTTTTCGACAATCAATTAATGCGTGATATACTGAGAGCTGACACTGACATTCCGAACAAAGGGATGGTTCGGTGTTTTGGAGAAGATAGTTATACGTCAATCTGTGGTGTGTTCAATTCTTAAGCAAGCTATTACGACTTCCTCTGTGCGGTTTTGACTGAATTCGCCAGTTTGACAGCAGCGGTTTAACCGTATATAGTTTCGATCCACAAAAAAGCGTTGTTCCCATTCTGCTTGCCGGTAATTCTTCATTTGTATAGGTCAGCGTTGATGTGTTTTAAGGCGGTATTATTAAAGTTAATTATTGGTGAATTTCCCCGTGTGGATTTCAGCTAGTATGATATTTAATTCGGCGCATGAGATTTTGCTCCTTACGCTTACCGGTCGCGGTATCGTGAATTTTTAATTGTTTTTTTCTATATTGTTTTACGGTGGCATAAGAACGATAGCTTGAAGAAGTATTTTAACGTTAGGAGGGTCCGGCGGTCTAAGAGTTTGAGTAGGTCAGTTTCCGCCAGTAAGCTGGATATATAGGGGGTAGATCTAAGGCTTCCTAAGATGAGCCACATTGCTGTCTTTTGGATTATGCCCGGCTTTTTTAATTCTAGTTTCTTCTGCTGTTACAAAGAATAGATCCGTAGTCTATTTTCATGCTATTAGATTTTTATATAACATTAACAGTGATTTTTTATTTGCGCCTCATCTTGTGTGGGCCGGCTACCACCATTTTTAACATGTTTAATGTTTTGTAGCATTTCATCTGTAGTAGCTGAATATGAGTTGGACATAATTTCGTTTTCTATCAAAGGTTATTTCCAGAATTTTGAAGTTTTTATCGGGCTAGCCACCCAACCGGGAAAACCGGAGAAGAAAGTAAAAATAGCCAAAAACAATATTTTTAATGAGAAAAAATCATTTGAAGCGAAAAATGAGCGCACTTTTTAATGTTCTTTACTCAAAATACGAAGTTCTATATTATTCATATAACAAGTATGCTGCGGTAGACAAATCGTATTAATAGTAACCAAAAAAAATTCCATTCTTCGTTTTGTACAATTCTAGTAATCGAAAAATCGGAAGAATTTGGACCAGGAAACCCGGGAATAAAGCGGAAATTTAAAAATTACATTTGAGTGGCCACCAAGTTATGGGCTTTCCAGATATTCGAATATAGCTAGGTAGTGTGTTAGTGAGCGTTGTACTCCAAATGTGATACATTCTGTTTTAATTGCGGAGAAAGTTAAAACTTGAGTTTCTGCCCATTTTACGAGTTCGTCGGTGGTGTGTTGAGTTGTTTCAATGGCTTTTACGTTATTATTACTTATAGAGAATATTTATCTGAAATTTTTTAAGATTAAATTCTGTGGTAACCCCGGGAAAACTTCAGAAAAACTCATACAGATATTGAGATGGATTCGGTACTTATAGCGCTATCTTTTAGCGATGTTCGAGTTAGAAAATATTCGCCGATATCTATCGAACATCGTTCTAATTTGTCGTTGTCACAGGCTATATCGAAGATGCTTAATCGGCTAAAACTAAAATTCCCGCGTACAATCGAACGAACGATTGCGTCGGGTCTGGTGTGTGTGTGTGTGTCTTGTTGGCATCGGTGGTAACTGCCAGAGTCTACGACGAGTGCGCTTCGTTCGGAAGCTGTGCCAAGCAATACTGAGTCGGAGGAAGATCTTATAAAACCCGTTAGAATCAAGCAGAGTAGCTGGTGAGGTACTGCTGGAAAAGATCATTCGAGAAACTTCTATGTACAATCTTCGCCTATTATTAATTGATTATTAAACGCTTAGTTGGTCGATAGAAAACCGTCGGAACAGATTCTTCTAGTCGCCGTATCGCCGTTTTTTAGGGAATCGTTTGTAACCATTCCGTTCTTTCCGTAATTAGGGATCTCGAAAAATTTAATTCGTATTAAATGGCTGCGGAACACAGGGACATTTATTACAAAATATATATGTCTTTTTCGTTTTCTTTTTCTTCCTCCTTAGATTTGTATTTTGTACGTAAGTTTAGTCTTTACCTATGTGTTTTTGTGAATCCGCATGTCTGTCATATGAAGTCTGCGCCGTCTGATAAATTTTGAGATATTTTCGATTATTTGTATTTGTTTGCAAATGGGCGGCCCTTCTTCGTAAAGGGTTCCATCCCTAAAAGGGTCTTGTAGACCGGAATCAACTTGTGTTATCACAGGAGATTGTCCATTATGTGGAAATTGAATACGATCTGTCCTACAGATGCAGCAATTTAATTTATTCGCATTTTCCAGTTAATGGTTTATTAGAGATGTATGGATAATATATTTTTGAAGTAAAAAGGAAATGAGGCAAAAAAGCACAGTTTAGCGACGCGAAGAAGAATGCAAGAGCAGCAGCACAAACAATTCTCATGCTGTCATCCGGTAAATACTTCAATGACAAATCACTGCTAAGATCATTGCCTTAAAAGGACTGATTATAATTGCTCATTAGCTGGGCGAACGGAAAAAAGGTAGTTAAAAGAACAAAATGAATAAGGAGGGTATGCTAGTATTACGCCGCTCTGACGTAGCATACGTCGGATTGTCGCTCTGTAAAAGATAGACGTTGTGTGCATATAATGTTAATATATGAACTTGCAATTTTTTGTGTTCGAGGTTACGGTCATGACCAAGTCACTCACCGATTGACTTTATATTTTCAACATATGGCAGTTAGGCTGCGAGTATGGTTTACATGTGGTTGTAGTCTCGATAGGTATGTCACAGTACTGCGATAGTGGAAGGGTAGAACTCGAAATTTTCAAATTGTTCGTGTTAGGTATTAAAATATATGTATTTTGAATTATAGAGTCCGTTTTTTAATATCGTTTTAATCGAACACCCCCAATGGGACTGTACTGAGAGGGTCAAGAATTTAAAATTTTCCAATTGACTTCATTTGTTTCTCCTCGTTAGGTAATCTGCGGATAATATTCAGATTATTTCGTTATCATTAGTATATTATAATACAAATGTATTATTTAATTTTAGAATAGTATAAAAATGTTTCATTCGATATCTTTTAAAATATTTGGCTACACAATTCGGTAATTACGCTGCGAATTAAATATTAGAATATTTTACTAATGGAAATGCCGGCGAGCGAATAAGTAGAGTTTATTGATCAAATAAATAGTGTGAGACTGACGAAATGCTAAAGGGTAAATTAAAAAATTATAGCATTGATTTATACAAGAAGATGATACATGCTCGGGCAAAACCGCGGTTTGTTTATATATATATATATATATATATATATATGTGTGTGTGTGTGTGTGTGTGTGTGTGTGTGTGTGTGTGTGTGTGTGTGTGTGTGTATATATATATAACGAACCGGCATACTAATTTCCTTACATTTTCAATGCTGAAAACGTTCGTCTCATCCATGTTTATGAGTTTGCAATGAACCGTGAGCGGAGTTTCCCCTTTCACTGGAAGAAAGTGGATAACTGGACACTTCACATTTTCGTGGCACCTTGTGTACTAGTCCTTTCAACTTAGTTACATTGCAGCTCGCTCATTTTGTAGCGCTTACGGCGCAAGCCGGTGTTGCCACAAAAAAGAAAAACAATACTCCACTTTACTTTTTAAACATGTTTCGTATTTAAGCAATTTAAAAGTTAATTACGTTACAAAAACTATGAACCGGTAAGAGTCCATTTTGGATATTATGAGTTTATTGTGATTTAATATAAAATTCAGTAAAATTAATATTAAATTTCATTTCTGAAATCACTTTACATTATTTTTGAAAATGGTATAAATTTTAAATTTTGAGCTCCCTTGAGGTTGTTTATTTATAGATTTTTATATCTCATAATAATAAAGCGCCAAGGAAATAAATAGACGAAAAATCGGAAAAAAATAAACGAAAAATCCAAAAAAAGTCCTGAGACCGTTCTATGCCACTTAGAAAGCTAATTTTTTTTTTTAATCGACAGCTCCAGGTCAGTGGCTTTTAGGAAAATTATAGAATGTCCAAAATTTTTATACCCTGGGGTTCAAAACGAGCAATGAATCAAATTTTTCTTCCACCATAGACGAAAATAAGACAAAAGACAAAAAATGAAAAAAAAAATCCTTAGCCCGTTCTATGGCAGTTAGAAAGCTAATTTTTTTTTTAATCCACAACTTCAAGTCAGTAGCTTTTAGGAGAATTATAAAATGTTCAAAATTTTCATACTTTGGGGCTCAAAACGAGCAATGAATCAAATTTTTCTTCCACCATAGACGAAAATAAGACAAAAGACGAAAAATCAAAAAAAAGTCCTGAGATCGTTCTATGCCACTTAGAAAGCTAATTTTTTTTTTAATCCACAGCTTCAAGTCAGTCTCTTTTAGGAAAATTATAAAATGTTCAAAATTTTCATACCTTGGGGCTCAAAACGAGTAATAAATCAAAAAATAGACAAAAAGTCAAAAAAAAAAAGTTCTGAGACCGTTCTATGGCACTTGGAAAGCTATTTTTTTTGTAAATCGACAGCTCTACATCAACAGCATGTAGAAAAAATATAAAACGCTTAAAATTTTCATACCTTAGGGCTCAAAACAAGCAATAAATCAAAGCAATAAATCACATTTTTTTGCCGTTTTTCAATTTTTTAATCGTTTATCAAAAACTAATTATTCTACTGAACTGCTCTAGGTCTCATTTTAAAGAGAATTGAATTTAGAGTATTTCCCTCGCTTACACTACCCTTCTAGCGATTGAACTTTTTGAGGAGCTATTTTAATTCAAACTTTTAAAAAAAAACTAATTTCAATTTTCGTATTATTAAACGAAAAATCAAAAAAAAAGTCCTGAGACCGTTCTATGGCACTAAGAAAGCTAATTTTTTTTTTTAATCAACAGCTCCAAGCAAGTGGCTTTTACGAAAATTATAAGATGTCCAAAATGTTCATACCTTGGGGCTCAAAATAAAAAGGGAATAGATCAGCGCTAATTTAATAAGATCATTACCGATCGCATGAAAACGCGGTACTACTGTATTTACCTACGCAGTACCGTGCTTCCACCCACCCTCCAACCGTTACTGCATTTACCTACAGAGTACCGCGCTTCCACCCACCCAATAACCGTTACTGGCTTTTCGTTCATCGTGTATCACTCATAGTGGACAAAGACGAAACATCTTTTGTTAACGATTCTTCTTTTGTTTCCTCTATGGTGTATTATTGGTGTATTTTTAAATTTGAAAAACGAAGTTGTAATTTTGAAGTTGTGATCGGCACAAACTGAAGAAATGAGCAAACTAACGTATTTGCAATTCTACGAACAGTATCGTGATAGTGGAAAGAGAAATATAGAGACTGGTCGCAATCGTTTTATAAAAAGGGTTCAAGGAGTATGTGTTTTTCGAAAGTGGTCCAAGTTACTCAAAATTTTTATTAGAAATTGGTGAAGGAAAAATGCCAGAGACTTTGTATGGCGAAGAAAATGGAATCCTATTAAATTTCCCCGATTTAAAAATGTTTACTTCACTTGATGAAATGATTGATCACATTTATCTCGATGATGTTCTATCAAATTTTTCTAAAATGTCCAAAAGATGTATTTTATCACCAACGAATAAAAACAACAGATTGATAATAGGCGGAAAAAAATCTGGAGATAAATAAATTTATATAGTGCTGATACAACTCTGATTGATGAAAAAGAAACAAATGGAGATTCCACACATTTGTGTACTGAAATTTTAAACAAAATGTCAGACCCATGAGTTCCAAATCACAAAATTACTTTAAAAATTGGAGCGATTTGTATCCTCATCAGAAATTTGAATTTCGAAGAAGGTCTGATGAATGGAAGAAAAGTCGTCATTAAATCTGTTAAAGGTTTCATAATTGAAGTATTTCGTCCGGAAAATGAATGTAAGACGTTTCTAATTCCTAGGATCAGTTTCAAATTTATAGCTGGCGACACTGGCATTTAGATTTTAAGAAGGCAGTTTGCTATCAAGTTAGCCTATGCCATGACCATTAACAAAGCTCCGGGTGAAACATTGGATTTCGCCGCTGTTGATTTGAGGGATAATGTCTTCACTCATGGGCAATTGTATGTTGCCTTGAGTCGAGTGAGAACATCGAAAAATATATGCATTTTGAGCCTTGGTCACGACGAAACTCTCACAAAACGGGGGTTTGGGCCGCGAAGCGGCCAGGCGGAAGCCCCCTAGTATCTTATAATTTCATTTATTACTAAGGAAAGATATTTTGTATAATAAATTTGAATTTTCTACGTTCAATATTGCTGAGTATTTTGTTAACTTTATGCGTGTGAGTATGTGTGTGTGTGGAGGTGTGTATATATATATATATATACACAGAGTGTTTGGTAATTCGATGCATTCCTTGAAAGGGGTTATTCTAGAGATCATTTGCAGCAAATTAAGTTATATCAACTAGTGTTCAAAAATGGATGGTTACTGAGTTATAGTGATTTTACGAATTTTTAGAAAATTTTAGACTTCGCATAGAAAAAAAATTGTGGTAAAAGAAATACTTAATTCTGAACAATCAATTGATATTTTTCTAAAAGCTAATTAGCTATTTATTGTATTGGGAAAAAATACACGCCCACAATTATCATAATCTCAGAAATAAAACTATTTAAATAGCAATGATAAATTTATTATCAGATTTATGTTCATAATTAAACTATTATTGCTCGAAAAAAAATGTATGACACTTGACTTACAAATTACATAAATAAGTTCCCTGTTTCATTAGCTTTCTCAAAAGGTATAAATGTCATTAGTTTGTACGTGTGCACACAAAGAAAATCACATTAGACTGAGAAAATCCCTAAATCCCAAGATACATACCCCTATCAATACCGTCACGCTTTTGTTTCTTTTGTCGCACTCGGGCCGGGAGTACAAGTCGGTAGACTTCGCGGAAACATTCGGGGCAGTTCGTATACGTGATGGATGGTGCTTGTCTCAGTCAGTTACTTCTGTTCATTTAGTTGGTTTAATCGAATTAATACAGAGAGTGGTCTGTTTCAAATTGCTTTAAAATTTCTTCTTCGTCGGCAGAATCCGGGATACCTGAGGTCTGCCGGCGTCACTTTGTCGTCCCTGAACACATTCTGTTTCCCGAATCCGTTGATATGTCGTGCCAAACACACACTTACGTCTGGTAAGCGGCAGTAAGGGAAACGTTTTTGATATCCCCTTCGCACGGCAGCGGCATCACCGTCACAAAACCTGTAGCAGAACGAAATATCTGCGTATTATTCATTTTCAAAACTAACCATTTCAAAAAAAAAAAAAAAAAAAAACAATTTTCATTTTTGAGGCGTTTTAATTGAATGATACATCGGCTCTCTGTAGTGATTAGATTAAATTAGTTGAATGATGTTTTTTTTTTAAATGGTTAGTTTTGAAAATGAATAATACGCAGATATTTCGGTCTGCTACAGGTTTTGTGGTGGTGATTCCGCTGCAGTGAAATTTTCTAAAAATTCGTAAAATCGCTATAACTCAGTAACCATCCATTTTTGACCCCTAGTTGATATTACTTAATTTGCTGAAAATGATCTCTAGAATAACCCCTTTCAAGGAATGCATCGTATTACCAAACACTCTGTATATATATACATATATCTTATAAAACATATTCATCCATTGCAGAGGTGTAGTACTCCATTTTAATTAAAAATTTGCTCAATTGATGTGGATATGTATGTATGTATATAATGTACTAGGAGGCGTAGCCCCTTACTCACTTTTATGATACTCACGCAGTACTGTTACTTGGTAGATTGTCAAAAATACTATTCGAGTATTCATATTGCAATTGTTTCTGCCTGTTTAATTAATACTGAGTTATTTTACAGCTTTTATATTACAAAGTGCAAACAAGGAAAAAATAATAATTTGTTTTTATACACAGAAAGGAAATATAGTCAGTGGAGATTTTACTTAAAATGTGGTATCGTATTTTAATTAATGTAAAAAGTTACAATTTTAGTTACTGATAGATATTTTTTGGTAATTTTCGAATAGTAGAAAGAAAAAAAAAACGATTTATTAAAAAGTTTCTGCGTCGTTTTTTGTTTTTTTTTGTTTTTTTTTTTTTTACCGCTTCTTTAGAATCTGTATATACTCGTATGTACAGCTGTGCCAGCGGCCGCTTTGGCTGTATGCGTTGCATACGCGTTGGTAATTTCATTAACATTTATTTGACTGGAAAAAATTAATTTTAAAATTCTCTTTCTAAAATATTAAATTCAAACTTTTAATTAAGGTAAAAGTAACACAAACATGGGCACAGACATTAACGGCCAATGAATATTGTTGTACAATTCTGTATCGTGATCAGAACAGATATACACACCCATTAATGTAGACGATAAATTTAAATGTAACTAAACATGAATTTTACGTATAAATAATATATTGATAAGCAAAGTGTTTTTAATATTTCATTTTAACTGATCTGTTCTTCTTAAAAATTCCCTTTAACCGTATGTTTTTACGATTTCAAAATTCTCAAACTATTTTCGGCAGGTCCCTTGATTTCGTTGAATTTGCAGTTGGTAAAACTCTTCGTGAAAATTACACCTTAGGGTAATCAATTATTCGCAAAAATAGTAATGATCGATTTTATTTAAACAGTACGTTTTTACAGTGTAGCGTAATAAATCGCCGTACAACCTACATTTTTTGTCGATATGACGCTACGTTTATTAGAGGAAAATTTAAATTCCGAAATAATATGACGCTGAAAAAACACAGTTTCGTACTCGCGGCTAATCTATATAACTTCTTAATTGTTTGTTTTTATGCTTATACCGATTAAGAGATTATTAATGTCACACGTATACCGTTAAATTTTATCTCTCCTAACAACTGCGGTGCACACCCGTTAATGTAGTTCCGTCTTTAATTTTCGGATTGATAGCTACTTTTTAGGTTGAACTTTATCAGTACCGCGGTAGAAAGGGATCGAATATATGTCTATACATCATTCAAATCAGCTTTTCCCGGGGGATATTCATCAACAGTGTAGTTAATGATTTGTTTACTTTATTCGTCCTTTTTTGTTTTAACTTTTTTCTTTTTTTTTTTTAAACCCTTATGTCAATAACCAGGATTCGCACGTTCTCGTGTAATTGTCTTATGCTGTGTGAGGGATGTTACCTTTGTGATACTGGTTACGGGATAAAATTACATACGTTGATGTACTTGCAACATTTAAATTTATTTAATGGTATGTGTAGTAGGAACTTTAGTGTCAAATACGTAGTTGTTCAATAACAACCAGCGTATCTGGATATCCGGATGAAAAAAAATATGTTCTAGTTCATTGGATTGCCTAGTCAAATTATTAAAATAATAAATCGCGTATGATATATAATACTAAGTAAAGAAACGCAATTTTTCATTCAAGTTATTAAAGAGGTTAATAAAAAATATATACACGTATGGTAAACATTCGTTTTTACCAAATGATTTTTCGATGACTTTTGGAACGTACGGTACATTTGGTGTAATTGTATTAGAATGTTCATCGCAGACGAGTTTATTATAAACCGTGCACGATATTCGCACTTTTCTCCGTTTCTTGAGTGTATCTGCATTACATATGTCAGAGGTGCCCGGTTTTGTAGCTCTCTGCATTACAGACATCTTGCAGACACTTTCTGTCCAGTTGAGTATTTCGGTGGTACAGATCCGCCGAGTGTTGCTCTTTATTTGTAATTGGAATATTTACCGATTTGACAAAAATGCTTTCGGTAGCAAGTTTTGTTGCAAAGTGTTCGTTTACCTGAATATTTTACATTGACCTTCGACAATCGGAATGCATAACTTCAACGTAAATGTAAAAATGTTCATCGTTCACTTGTTTTCTTTGTTATCATTTTATTATTTTTGTAGTAGATAACGTCAAAGAAAAAATATTTAACTGTAGCTAACGCCAAATGATTATTCTACGGAGTAAATACCAATTTTTGTTTTATCATTTTCGATAATATCTTTTTTTTTTTTTTTTTTTTTTTTTTTTTTGGTTACCATTAAATTGATAGCTATTGTAATGTGTCCATTACATGGTACCAATTAAAATATAAAATAGAAAAATAACATAATATAAAAATAAAACAAAAATAATTTAGAATAATTGATGCGAGTGCGAATGCGCGCGTGCCTGGAACTATTGTCGGTTGGGTAGCCAATTACCGTCCAGCAAAAACCAAAAGGATCTACCTGATTCGGCCAAGTCTGGCGGTCACGGACTGGAAGGCGGTCGAAATTTAGAATTACAGAAAAGGGATTTTTTTTTTTTTACGAAAATCAGTTGCGTTTTTACCTTTGAGGAGTTGCCTTTTACCGTTCATTAAGTTCCGTTTTACCTGTGATCAGTAAAGGAGTCGTTTGTCTACCTGCGCCAAGAAGTCGTTCGTCTTCACGGAAGTTTCGTTTTTCGATCAATTTAAGAAAACAGATATATTTTCGTTCAGAAAATATAAATTATCGGATATTCATGAAAAAGAAAAGTCGAAAACGATCGAAAGTTCAACTAAAATAAAACAACGTCCAGTCCGATTTCTCCGTGCCGACCGACCGGCCGTATCGCCAACCTACCGATATAACCACCGACAATAGTGATAGGTGTCACGTTTTTGTATTATATTCTTTATTGATTTGTATAATTATTACTTGTTATTTTCGAATTAATTATTGTGTTCTTCAGCGGTCATACCAAAAGATAGGTGTCACGTTTTTTTTCTAATATATTATTTTTTCAAATATTAACCGAAATATTTCATCTCCTACTTATTTAAATAATTTAATAAAAATCTAACTAAATAATAAAATTTAAATAAATTCTTAATTTAAATCCACAAGCTCGTTAGGAACTCATGGTTGGCATCCTCCTGTAGGATTAAGGTAAACGATAACATTTCACTATATCAAATGCGTTATAGAAAACAAAGTTGCTTTTTTTTTGTTTTTTTTGGTTTTTTTTGTTTGTTTTTTTTTTGTGGAAACAAGAGTAAAATTATTTCCTTCTACCGTGATTAAAATTTCTAGGAATGTGTAAAATCCTCCAGGTTCCATATCAACAGTTTCTTTCGCAGGTTCTATTATTTGTTTATTTATTTTTTTCGATCTAGACTCTAATCCATTTAATCACTATTTTAATTTCATTATAAATGCAATAAATCGTGGTTTTTTTCCTATTTGTATGATGAGCAGTGATGTCAGCCGTCTTTCCTGCAAAATGTGTTATTTCTCTTATATTTTTGTAAAGGGATAGCTTTGTATTATTATGCGCGTTTTTATTTTTTTGTTTTTACCAAAGATACTATTCTTTACTTTATACACAATTTAGCGATTACATTTCAGTTCAGAATGAGGTTTAAAAAGTATTTGTTGGTAGTTTGTTGAAATTTACTGTATTTTTCATCTTTTTTCAATAAATTATCGAACCGGACAAATAGTTTGAAAGCAGAATGAGAGAATAATGTTATCACGGAAATCAAAAAGGATAAAATTTATTTTCATTTTTTAAGAAACCGGAAGAAGAACATTTAGTTTTAAGCGTCACAAAAAAATTCAGCTCTCTGAGGCTAAACGCGAATTTTTAGAAACGCTTCGATAATTGCTTGAATGGAAATTTTACAAAAACATAATCTAAGAATATTACCCTTTTTTCCTGCTTTCCTCAAAAAAAAACAATAAAAAATTACTCCGGATCCGTTGATTTTCGAATTGCAAATAAACGAATAAACAGAAAGACTCGCTTTTTCGAAATTGCAGTGTTCTAATGATAAGAAATAAATAATCAATAATGAAACTGTTGCAAGTTGTAAGTTCTTGCATTGACTGACATTGATCTTGCAACTCATGTCGTTCGAAATAGTAACAATCAGTGTTGTATGATGTTTGTTTCAATAGAAGTTTATCTTTGATGCGTTTACTTGGTGTATTATGCATCTTTGTAAAAGTGTACTGGGTGAAAAATAAAGCTTGGGCGCGTGTTCAGGACAAATATCGTATAAGTGGGCGACTAGTCTAACTCGACATTTCGATAAGACTAAATTCTATCTCAGCATTTAACGGGATTGTTTTATACGAAACAAATAATCAATATAAAACTTTTTAAAAAAAAAAAAAACTTCCCGTTATATGAAGCATTCATTTTACAAAATTATGCGGCGAGTATCTGAGAGTACCCCCGGGTTTACCAATTTTTTTATTTTTTTTTATTTTCTAATAACTAAATTGCATCTAGCTGATGATAGCTATTTAGCAATATTTAAATTTAAATTACTAATTGGTAAACATTTATAACTATTTATATATGGAATGAGATGCGTACCAAAAGTCAGTTGTAACAGGATTGGAATTGCGATGTATCTGTTCGACAAATTAATATTGTTTTAATACAAAAAATTAAAATTAAAAAATAAAGAAACCTATTAATTTAATATTATATCGACCCGTTTTAAAAATAAACTGTCAATATAAAATTACAAGCAGTAATAAAGAATAGTATTAATCTAAACGTCATTTGCGTGCGGCAGGATGCAAAAAAATATTTAGCGTAAATTATTATAGTGTAGCCGCGTTATGCATGAGCGAAATTTTTTCAAAACTAACCACTTTGCAACTCTGACCATGTATGAAACACGTACATGTATCGTGGGAAATTAGCAAACCGCGCAATTACATTCATAGTATTGTTCAAAAGACGCCATGGCTTGTTTTTCCCAAAATAAACAGTTTGCAGAACATTTTCATTACGATACAAACTTTACAGTTATACTGTCGCTCAGACAAAACCTTGAATTATTTCTAGCATACAACACTTTGTATTTCAATATTTCACCATATTGTTTTCAACTAATTCACACATTTAATTCAAAATATCTCAGAAAGTAAGTAAGATGCAATGGTTTTTCTGATTTAGTAATGATAAAATATTTGTAATTTATTTGCGTTAAATAATTCCAATTTCATACGATATTGTAATCAGTAAAATATATATATACATGAAAATCCATTGCAATACGTTCCTACTTGAAATTTTTGTTTTTTAGCGTAAAAATAGTTTAAAACGGGGTGTTTACCATAGTATATATATATATATATATGTGTAAAGTGAGAGCGAAAGAGAGGGAGAAGGGGGCATTTTCTTTGATTTTTTTTGATTTCAAGTATATTTCTACACTTGAAGTGAAGTCGAACAAAGATTTATTATACTACTAACATTATCGAGTCGCCGATTATTGTTGGTCCAGTGTAAGATGCGATTTTTAATTTTCATCGAGTCACCAATGATGCGAGAATGTTCATAATCTCTCAGTTAGTAACCATGATCGAAGTGTATAAAAGAGGAAAAAGCATCTCGGAGTCCGGTAAAGTCAAGTAGCTAAAACCTTTCGGGAAATTATAATAAATGACATGAAATAAGTTTTCCGAAAACTCGTGTGGTGATTAAACGGTGTAGTATACCCAACAGCTTCTAAATTCTTTAAACGATTTTTTTTTCAGATGGATTTTGTAGATAATTTTTGGTAAACAATGAGTATGAAAGAACAAATATAGTCAGTATAATAAAAAATGGAAATTGTTTAATATTAAGGGGGCACTACGTCTAGTTTAATACAAACGGTAATTCAAAAAAGTAGAAGAAGACTTCTATCACTGTTAATTTTTTATATAGACTTTTTGAAGTATCAACAATTTTTATTACTATGATATTATTATCAACCGTTTTAAAGTGCACATACTGTAGTGACCTTGATTATTGATCGGCAAGTCTTTATCTACCTAGACGTCGGGCAAGTTATTATTTGAAATAGTAGTTAATTATTTCTCTTCAATTAATTAAATTGTAAAATTATGAAATAAAATTTAAAATAATGATGATCAGTAATTAAAATATATTTTATGGGTTTATCGAGATTAGTTATCCTGTATGTACAGAAAACCCGTTGAGATTTTCTACCCTGTAATTTCGATGTACTTAAGTAGTTTGTAGGTTTTTTTTTTATTAAAACATTTTATTCGTTTTCTATCTTAGCCATATTTACTATTCGATAGCTTATACATTCGAATGTTTATCTTTTATATGGTTGCCTGTATATAAAATACTTTTTGTGTAATACGAATAATTAGGATATATGTATTAATAGTTTTTGTTTTACATCGAGTATTGATTCTTTTGTGTTTTCTATTGTTTGCATTGATGTCAATTTTTCGAAACTAATGAACATGCAAAATAAGGAACAGAAAAATATTGATAATCTTTTAGAAATTTCTCAAGCATTAAATTTTTTTTTCAGCTTGCCTTTTTTATTTTCTAATAGAAATTACTCCTGTTATGTTTTCTGGTTCATGCGATCAAACTTTTTCTAAGTAAAGTGTACTAAATGACTAAATTGGTTTCGCCGTTCGTCACCAATGTGTGTGTATATATATATATATATATATATATATATATATATATATATATATATATAATATGTATATATGTTGATATTTTCGTGTGATGAAGAAAATTTGAACATGTCCATCTCTTGTATGACTTGATGGCTGAGTTAATAGTATTATTTATATGAATTTCAATGCATGATAGTTAACAATAAAGATTTGTATAAACGATATATAACTAACTGTTGTTTTATTTTTTGAAAAATTTCCAGACTAAGCGTATAAAAAATCTATAAATTGAGATAAAAAAATATTTACTTTTTAATGTTTAACATACGTCCTTCCTTTATCCAAACAACGTTTTCAACGGACGCTCAGAGCGTTGAATGTCTCCGAAAATGATTTGGTTGTAATATTGTTTAAAATAAGACAAGGAATTATACCTCAAGGACTGACTAGAGAGGCGGATATTGATATTTAGTATTTTTTTTCCCTTTTTATTTAATATTTATTCTGTTACCCATGAACATGTGAAATAATAATAATGATAATAATTATAATAGTCGCCACGTTGCTTTGAAATTTTTCAGTATATAAAAATCTTTAATTTTGGAAGCAAAAAATAATGCGCTAGAGCTAAATCAAGCGAATAAAAGGGTGACTAATACGAAATGTTTGGCGAGGTAATGGATGACAAGAATGTTTCTTTCTACAGGTGTATTATACAGAAAGTGTTGATTGCCATTTTGGTACAAATCGGATAGCACATACAAAATTCTGACTAAATGCTTCTTCATCAGCTCAAGGTAAAGCGATCCTGTTACAGGTTGACACTACAAACAAATTCACGATGTACTGCGTGCGTATTGAAACGAACAACTTATTTTCCAAAAAAACTTAGATCCCTCTCCGCCGTTTCGCTGTTGCTTGTTGGCAAAGAAGTGCGATACAAATCTCACACAAAGCTTTTTTTTTCATCACAATTTCGTGAATAGTAGGAGTTAATTCCAGTCATTTCGGTCAAATTTCGGATTTGAAGCCACGATCAATGTTCTCGTTAGTGTTTATCGTCGTAGGTTCAGCTCTTTTGCATTATACTCTAGGAATTGATGTCCTTCTGCGAATTATTTACACCCCAATACAGTACTACAGTCTAATCGTCACCAAACACTTTTTTATATTTGAAACGTTTTTTTCCCACTCACCCCCGCGAGTAAAACACTTAATCACCGAACGTAGTATCTGATATCACGAAAAGAAAAGGTTTCACAGTTGCTATGCGTGCGCGCTAGTTCAGTATACACAGCAGACACTCGCGGACTGCACTTGTAGCGCGATAACAAGTGACTGCAATCCGTTTCGGGTGTGGTCTTGCGTGCGTACACTTGCGTTGCGTGTAGCAATTGCCATGAGCGCTGCCTATTCTGTACTGCTAGTGTACAAATAGGCAGTCACGATGCTCGAAATCGAGGGATACGACTCATGCGCCTGTTATCTACTTGATTGACGAACGGTTATCATTGTACCATATGGATCTGTATAGCATCGCAAACTGCATACAGCTAACCCTCCTAATTCGTTCAGCTGGCTTAGTTCACGAACTGTTCTAGCAGACCAAATATATTTATATAGTATTCACGTAGGTGGTATATGAACGTATATGGATTTTTATATTTTTCATGTTTTTATACGATCGATATTTATTGGATTGAATAAAACAAGAAGTTATTTTGAGTATATCGCAATTTGAAAGCGCTCGCTTACTTTTTAAGGGACATATTTTTCTGCGCTTTAAACTGCACATTTTGATTTAAATGTATACAATTAGATATTTTTTTGGCACAGACGTTGTAAGCTAGTTTCCGTATGTCACGTAAATAAATAATTTCCATGTAATTGAACGTTCAATTTTTCTACGTTTTTTTTTTTTAAATTTTCTTCTATGTCATTGCCTATATTATTATTTTTTAATGTGTTATTATTTTTAGCGAGATGTATAAATGTGAATAGGAGGATATTTTTTAATTTTAATTTTTGAGTTTTATCGATTTGCTATGCATTTATTTGATTTTAGATAATAAATAGCAATAATTTTTGACTATTTTTTATAGCAAATTTTACTTCAAATGAATGTTAAAAGTTAAATTGAATATAATACTAAAATTTTCAATTGTTTGTAATATAAAATGTTAATAATAAGGTAGCCGTATAACAAACCTGAAATATGTATACGTGTGTGTGTGTGTATATATATATATCATCATCATCATCATCATCATCACCACCATCGAATCGTCTCACCCCATATCGTGACCATGATTGTCGCCGGGTTGATCAGGCTGCGCCAACAATTCCGATCCCTTGCGATGTGTACATAATCCTGAAAGGTACGACCAGCAGCTTTGCACATCGCGCACGACCTCGACCTCTTCTTCCGTCGACTTTTCCTTGGATGAGCAGCGTTTCCAAATTGTGTGCTCTGATCACATGACCAAAATACCGCAGTATCCTGCAGAGCATCATAGATGATAACCTCTTCGGGTTACCAATCTCATTTAGTATCGGGACATTGGTTCTCCTAGCTGTCCTTGGGACACGCAGCATACGCCTCCAGCACCACATTTCGAGTGCGTCTATATGTTTTTTGTCAGGTCTCCCCGCACCATATATAAATACTGAGAAGACGAAGGAGTTCATTAGCCGAATCTTTACACCTTTACTAAAAGGGGCGGAGTCAGCCGAAATTCTTTTTAAACGACTCATTGCGTTGCGTACAATCTGTGTTCTGTGGCGTATCTCATTTTTACATCCGCTGCTGTTTTCCACTATAGAGTCTAAATATATAAAGCGGCTTATTACTTCAATACCGTCAATTTCACGTATTGTTGGGCAGTTATTCTCTGGACAGTTAATGATCATTATTTTGTTTTCGGCTTTGTTAACTTCGAGGCCATATTCTGCACTGATTTTTACCAGTCGATCCAGAATATATGACATTTCCTCCACGTTTTTTGCTACTATCGTGATGTCATCTGCATATCGGAGATTAGAGATGTACATCCCATTAACCGAGATACCTCCATCCCAGTTAACTGTACCGTCTGTTGTATCGATTTACAGTATTCTGCGCATTATGAATTCACCATACAAAAGTCGCAGGATAAAACTTTTCCAAGTAAATTCTATTATCTATCCGGACATTTATTTGCTGAAGTTTTTCATATAGCTGCTTGATCAGCCGTACTACATGTGTGCTAGCTCGCCCCTATCCGTTAATATCGACCACAATTTCAACCAATGCACCGAGTCGAAACCTTTCTTATAATCTATGAAACAGAGCACAGGTGGAATATTATATTCACGCGCTTTTTTAATAACTAATCTAAGTGAAATTATGAAATTTTAAAACTTTTAAAAAAACTGTTAAATTCAGTTACATACGTTATATTTTTTATTATTGCGCGAACATAAATACGTTCAATTCGCACAAAAAATATATGACGTCATTTATAAAATATATTATCTATACTAATATTATAAAGAGGAAAGATTTGATTGTTTGTTTGTTTGTTTGTTTACATTGAATAGGCTCCGAAACTACTGGACCGATTTGAAAAATTCTTTCACCGTTGAGAAGCTAAACTATCTCCGGGTGACATAGGCTATATTATATTTTCAAAAAAATTAGCGATCCTTACTAAAAGTCCAATAATGTAACTCAAGGTGTAAAAAAAAATGCCCTAAACAATTCCTTACATCACGTGCGCTGCAAAAACTTTTTTTATAAAACATTGAAATATCAATGTTAATTACCATGGGGAAATGTAAATTCGGATAAGCATCGCCTTAGTATTGTTTACAAGCTCATCACCATTGGAAATAGTGTGTTAACGTAAGGAATGAAAATTTTCGAGCGTTACCGTTATCTCTTTTGTAAAAGGTACAAAATGCCCAAAAGATTAAGATCTCAACTTTCTAGAAATAGTTCCCAGGTGAGGGCATCAAAAATACGTCGTAATGGAGAATCTTCATCAGAAACTGAAAATCGTCTTGCAAGTCAGAGAGAATACGCGTTGCAATCGCGTGCCAGAGAGTCGAGTATCGAGCGTTCGCAGCGACTTGCTGAACAAAATTTGAGAACCTCTCAAGTACGCGCGTGAGAGTCGAGTATCGAGCGTTCGCAGCGGCTTGAAGAGCAAAATATTAGAAATATACAAGCTCGCACTAGGGAATCGAGCTCTTGAGCGTTTCCAACGCCTTCGAGATCAGAGAGAAAGACAACAGACGTCAACGACTAGAGTTCGCAATCGAGTTTTAACTCACAGTAACAGATCGGCTTTCAGATACGATTCACAGATTGATTATGTTCAACAGTCTTCCGAAATCGGAGCCATACATAAGATCTGCTCCAAGTGTTCTGCCAAAAAATGGGCCAATGAACTTAATGGTATCTGCTTTGCTTCTGGAAAAGTTAGTCTCCCAAATATTCACGAGCGGCCACGGTCAATAAAAAATCTTTTGATAAATAATCATTTACTGTGATACTCTTACATAGTCATGAACTGAATTCCGCGCGGGTGTAATTTAACAAATAAAGTAACTTTTTAGAATCATAATTCACGCGAGCAACGCCGCGGGCACAGCTAGTACGTAATAAAACATTAAAAATTTAAAATTTTTACTAATTTTTAATGTTTTATTACGTATAATATGTTTTATAAATGACGTTCTATATTTTTTTGTGCGAATAGTTCGTGTAATAATAAAAAATATAACGTATGTAACTGAATTTAACAATTTTTTAAAAGTTTTGAAATTTCATTTAAAAGTGCGGTTACGGAAAGAAAAACAAATATTAGTAATCTAATATTGAGTATCTCTTCTCTTGTTCTCGTTCCTTTTGTAAAACCAGCCTGCTCTGACGGATTCTGAGTGTGCGTCAGAGAATACAAATGATCGTATATAATTTTGATCATCACTTTGCTTATATGTAGTATCAGTAAGATAGTCTGATAGTGTTTATTCGGGTGATCCTTTCTTGTGCAGAGTACTATAGTTCGACTGACACCATTCTTCCGGCCACTGTCCTGAAAATCAAACGACATTGCAGATGTGGTAAATTGTTTTTGTAATTTTTTCGCCCGCAGCCTTGAAAACTTCAGCGGGGATACCATCTGGACCTTGAGCCTTATTTATCTTCAGATATGCAATAGCGTTCACAAGCTTCTGCAGCAAAATTTCTGGTTCCGGTTTAGGAAAATTATGAAGTGCAGTGTTAACGATTCCATTTTCATCCGCGGCACTGTATAATTTGGCACCGTACTTCCTCCGTGCCTCAGCCACTTTTTTGAAACCAGTCCTAATGGTTTTCATCACGCAGTATCAGCTTCTTCATTTTAAATTCCCTTGCTACTAGACGTATTTTCTTAATGTCATGAAATATATATATATATATATTAATGGCTATGCCATTTTTACGCTAGGAGCCATCAGGAAAAGTATCCCATCACGAAATTTGTCCCAGTCAAAATTTTATGTAACGAAATATGTAACAAAAGTGTAACAAAAAAATGTCTTAATTTCTATGTAATGGAAGTTAAAAACGGCGTTGCCAATGAAAAAGTTTATTCTTCTATAAAAATTATAGAAGAACTGGACCTGGGGGTGAAGGGGGCTTTCCTGATAACCCCTGGCGTTAAAATGGCATATTAAAACATTTTCGGGACTATCCCGCCATCATGCAAAAGAAAAACGAAAGTCTGAAAAACTTATATGTATTGCGGGTGTTTGTTTGATTCGCGTTTTCTTTCGGCTGATGACGGGGTTGTTGCGAAAACGTTTCTTAAATTATTTTCGTATATACACAGTGCGTCCGATAAGTTGTGGGACTGCCCTTCTAAAATCAACACTACTTGCGCCATTTTCATGAAATTTTTGGAATTAGTTCGTGCAACCGTCTTCTCGACCCAACCGAAGTTTCGGAACAATCGGATTATTTCTAGCAACGCAGTAACAGTTCGTGCTAGCTGTCTTTGTACATGCGGTCATAATTGTCACGCCCGTTTGAATCTCTTCAATTGAAGCAAAATGGTACTTCTTTCAGCTCCATTTTCAACTTAGAGAATAGAAAATAGTCTGGAGGTCTCAGATCTGCCGAGTATGATGGGGGTGATGGTTGAACACCGGAACCATTTTTCTTGCCAAAAATTGTGTGTTAATTGCAGCGGCGCGCACCGGCACATTATCGTGTCCCGAAAAAAACAACCGATCCTTCCGGAATCGTTCTTAATAATTCGTTTAACGATGCTTCTTTTTGGAATACCGGTTAGCTCTTCTACCAACCTGTAGCCTGCACTTCGATGTTCTTTCAAAACAGCTGCCACGCGAGCGATGTTTTCATCCGGTTTTGCTGTGCAAGACCTCTCGCTTCTCTCTTTGTCTTCAATCGACTCTCTACCAAACGAAAATCGGTTATACCAACAAAACATGCCAGTACGAGAGACATTACGGACTCCAAATAAGCCACCTTTAACATTTCGAATGTTTCAGTAGCATTTTTAACCGCTTGCAAACAAAACAAACTGTTGTTTCAAATTTTTTTCCATATTAAAATTATGACTGCTAATCCAAGAAAAAGGCTTGCTCGAACTGTTGCTGCGCTGCTACAAATAATTCGATTGTTCCGAAACTTCGGTTGGGGGAGGTTGTACGAACCAGTTTTCAAAATTTCATGAAGAAGACGCAAATAATATTGATTTTAGAAAGACAATCCCACAACTTGTGGGACACACTATGTATTTTTGTTTTTTCTATGAGTTTATGTTATTATTTTAATTTTATAAAAATTAAATGTTTTTTCTTTTTTTCTCGGATTTATAAATACAGAAGGCAATAGTTTAGAATTGTAATGATCTTATTCTAGTAAAATTGTTGATTGTTAATTAAAGTAACTCATTATGCGAACTTATTTATGTTTTTATAGCACAAAATGAGTTAGTTGTGATAAATTTCTACGCCGACTGGTGTAGATTTAGTAGAATGTTGGCGCCGATATTTGATGAAGCCGCCGAGAAGGTACAAGAAGCTTTCCCCGATTCTGGCCGTGTTGTTTTCGGAAAAGTAGACTGCGATCAAGAAAGTATTAAATAATTTTCACACTTTTTCGTGTGTACGTGTGTGTGTATGTGAATTTATTAATTTATTACATTTAACTTTAAATTGCTTACACAAAGTCGGCGCGATTTTAAAACCATCTGATGCTAGTGCATGAAAGCCAAATTGGCAAATTCTTAGCTCGTTATAATCATTGTCGGTCATCTAACATTTGGTACTATATGATATAGTTTCCGTGTTTCGCGCCTTCATCTTTCTCATGCAGTAATTTATTTTTTTACTTTATATCTGTTATTTTTAAGCTTCCTTTACTTTTCTTATTAGCACATTCTAGAGCATGTTATTCGTTCTAGAATAGAACTAAGTATTTGAATATATCCTCCATCTTGCTTTTTTCCGACTTTATTAATTTTCGTGTCTTTTCTGCGATTTCGTTTGAATTTCGATCTCCTGGTTTTCTTCATTCGTTTATCTACATCTTATTGTCAGTGGCTGATTCTTCTTTGTCCATAACAGTTCGCTTTAAGGTAAGTCTTTTTTTATCAGCAAGTTTGTTACTTCCAATCAGTATTTTTATTGCTGTTTAAGCTTCGCCGTTTGCTACTTTTTCTTTATTAATCCGTTTCCATTCATCTTTTTCACCCGACATTTTAACCTTTAATATTTTTTTCTTGTCTCATTATAATATAGTTAATTTTTGTTTTACTTTAATTAATTTTCACATTAACATGAACTAGTAATAATGAAAAGTTAAGATTGGATTAGTTTAAACTACGACGAATTTCTATTTTGTCGATTGTAGTGTCGTTTTTGACTGTTAAAACTATTCCGAAACTAATTGGGCCTTTGATAAATTTAAATTCGGTAATTTCACGTATAGTTCTGTAATTCATAGGTATACAGTTTTAAAGTGTATTTTTTTAGTGCCGTTTGATAAATTTTATTAATCTAATCTTAAACGCAGTTTATTGTACAATGTACTTTTAACATTATCTAAATTAACGTGTCTGTGAAAATGAAATTACTTAAAATCTTGCCGTTTTGTATCTGAAATTTATATTTAGATTACGACGCTATATTTATTTTGAAAAACAAAAAAAAAGTCTACTTACAGTAAAAATAGAAAATTAGAACTGTTCATAGTGTATATTATTATTATTATTATTATTATTATTATTATTATTATTATTACTATTTTCAAATTAATTTTTACAGCGTAAATTATACATTTTAATTATTTGGTATATTGTTGTAACACTACCTTTTTCATAAAACGTTTTATAATAAATGTTTGTATTAAGTAGTATTTAAAATGTCGACCATCGTTGATTTTTAACGCGAATTTTAAAAACGATTTGCTTTAATAGGTTCTGTTTCAACGAGGTTTCACATTACAAAGTATCCGACATTGAAGGTGATGCGTAACGGACAACCGGCCAAACGAGAATACAGAGGGCAGCGTTCCGCTGAAGCATTCGTGAATTTTGTAAAAAGTCAACTTGAAAATCCGATCGTAGAATTTACTAATATGAACGAGATACAAAATGTGAACGTAAGTAACGGTTTCAAAATCATTTTCTTCTTCTATTTTCGAAAAAGCGTGCTAATATAGAATGATGACGTCTAATTCTTGTGTCTTCTGCAACCATTCGTGTTGAATTAGACCAATTATTTAATTAAGGTGATTCATTTAACACACTGAGGAAGGTTTATCTTTTGTTCTCTTCTCGTTTATTTTCTCGATAAGATACTCAGAAACTTGGTGAAAGAGATTGAGAAAATTTTTAAAAAAATTTTCCCCCTTTGTCAACATAATGAAGCTTGAATTCCTAGTTGACTGAAAATTGACGCATTAGCTTTTTTGTCAAACCAACATTACAGGTTCCATATTCAAACTAATAAAAAATAATAATGAAGGTTTTCTTAAGCGCTAAATTGTAACAAATTTATGAGATAATATAACAGGATTATTTTTTTCAATAAATAATGAAGAATAATAATTATGTCTCGTATTTTTTTGTAACAACTTGCATTTTAGTCAATTTATGTATATTCAAATTAAATCAAATCAAAGAGTATACTATTATTATTATTATTATGTACAATCTTTACGAATGCGCAAATTTGCACGAGTAGTGGTGGAACCATTTATAAATACAAATGACATTTTTTAAATAATAAAGAAAACTTCTATAAATTTATTGCACACAAAATAATACAAAGTAAGAAAAATATATCCAGTATGCATTTATTATATCTGTGCACTCGCGCGCACACTTTTATATACATATACTTGAAAGATAATCTGAAGTTTTAAAAGTAAAATGAAACGAAACGGCATCTATATATTTAACATAAGATATTAAAATTTTTCATAATTTCATTTATTTATGTATCTTACGATTTTAATTAACGTTGAAATAGAGATATTTGTCTTAATATATTTATAATTAAAATAAATGTAATGAAAATAGAACAACAAATCAAAGTTTAAACACAAGTCGTAATTCATAATTTAAATATCTGAGATGTACATTGGAAAGTTTAATTTAACAAATAAAGCCGTAACAGAATATTTATATAACATTACATTAATGAGGTTTTGAGAATAGAACCAATCGAACCAATTTAAATATATATTTTGGTTTCTTCATAATAGTTAAATAAATATCTGTCTTTTTTATAATTTTTCAAGACTAATTTTTTTTAATTGTGGTAACATATAGAGATGAGCCTCCCTATTTAAGTGATGTTTATGTAGTTCAGTGCGACGACTATTTCCCTACCACGACTACTAGTCATGCTTTCTTTGAACAACATCTTAAATTCATTTCCGCTTCGTTCAAGAAAAAAATAATATCTAAATACCTTGTGTAGCGTAAAAATATCAGGAAAATTTTACTGGCATCTGTGCTCCATTTTCTTGTTCTCAATAATCGACTATTTTTTTTTTATTCATTTTTTTTTTTTTTTTTTTTGTAGTTACTGCAGTTGTTTTAGATTGTAACCAATCTCGCATTACGAGAAAATGTAATTTAACTTTCTTAATTTTGTTTCTAGATAATTGGTATGCCTGTTCCACATTAGTTTATAATTTAGATTCAAACCCAAAAATTTGATGTCATATGCTTTTACTATACGTACGGTGATATTTAAATATATTTTTAAATTATCCAATTTACGTTAAGAAGGGGTGTAAACTATTGTAAATCATTATGTCAGCATCGTTTTGAGTTAAATGCCGCAAAGTCTGACAAGAAGAACATCAGGATTTGGTCTAACTTTTTTCAGATGATGGTATCCGATAAAAAAAAAAAAACAAAAATGAATTTCATCACTTTTTGCATTAGTCCATGAAATTCGAGAAAAACGCGTTTAAAATTAGCGAACTCTGGCGTATACGAGATGTGATCAAAAAATAACGAGAGGTTTTGACTGAAATAAAACAGTTCATTACGAATTATTTTTACCGACCGGTACAGTCAGTCAGGAGTACTACTTACAAGTTTTACACAATTTTCCTAAGGCAATTAATCGACCCGAACTTTGGAGAAACAACTCGCGAATTAAGCGTCGGCGCATACTGGCTTATCCAACAGTTGATGGCGAAACATATCACCGTAATGCCGAAACTAGCGTATTCTCCGGAATAGCACCCTGCGATTTTTTCCTATTTCCCGAACTCAAAGGGGCGCTCAAAAAGAACAACCCTTTTCCAACAACAGATAAGATAAAGGCTAAATTGCAGAGCGGGATAAAAAGGCGTTCCAACATTGTTTCTGGAAACTTCGGTGTAGCTTAAATACATAATATCAAAGGGCCATTACTTTGAGGGGACCATAGAATAAACATTGAAGATTGGGTAAAATACTTTTTGAAAAAATTAAAAATGCTCGTTACTTTTTGATCGCACTTCGTACTAGCTCACTAACTTTAAACGCGTTTTCCTCGAGTTTCACACGGACTAATGAAAAAAACAGTGAAATCCGTTTTCGATTTTTACCGAATACCACCATCTGGACAAAGTTGGACTAAATCGGTGAACCACATAATGTTCCCCCTGTGAATATAACGTGAATTTTTAACAAATATTATATTTTCTGCGAACATAAAAATTTGTTCCGATAATTTTATATCAGGAAAGTCGTTAATGCATATAAGGAATAATATCGTCTTAATTAGAGATAAGAAAAAATAACAATGGCTGCTAGAATAGCAGCGTGCGTCAGAATTATCATTGCTATTCCGTTTAGCAACTGTTAGTGTAATTGCTAGTGCTATTGTATTTAACGACTGCTGGTGCAACTGCTATTGCTATTTAAATGCTGTCGCGATTTCAACGCTATTATTTGTTTAGTTTAACTTATTACTATTTAAAAGTGGAGAAATGAACTAAAGTAATTGGAAATTATGAATTTTTATATAATAAAAAAAAACATTAACTTTTAGTATTTTGTACCGTTATAATGAAAAAATGAAATATGGATAATACACGAGAAATTTTTTTTCCGGGCATGTGATATACCGTCGGAAAGATCGCTATTTGTCGAGAAGCAAAACCCGTATTTCATTTCCTTAACGAAACTTTCGAAGTGGCTAAAAGTTCAAAAATGTGACGTGTAGCGCCCTCCCCCTACGGAGCGAGTATTATAGTTAAAAATTATGATTAAGGTTAAAAACATGCATATCCCCGTATATTTCTCTAGTTTGGAACACCGGGGTTTCCAGTTTCAAAATTATACCCTCAGGACGTCGAAAGCTCAAAATTTTCGAAAAAAATATTTTTTTCCTCTGGCATGTGAATCGCTATTCGTCAGAAACGAAATCGAATTTCATTTTTTTTATGAAATTTCTGAAGTTGCTGAAAAGTTCAAAAAAGCGTAAAAAATAATATAGTTCAAAAATTTTAAACAAAGTTAAAAATATCCGCATCCCCCCTGCCCCGTATATTTCTCTAGTTTGCAGCATCCAAGTTTCCAACTTTAAATTGGACCCTCGGGGCACCGAAAACTCGCCATTTTTAAATAAAGATAATTTTTTCCCCCCGGGCATGTAATATGTTAATGAAGAAAGATCGCTTTTCGTCGGGAACAAAATTGTATTTCATTTCTTTACCGAAACTTTCAAAGTTAGCGAAAAGTTCAAAAAGGTATGAGAAATGACGTGTCTCTTCCTCTTTGCAGCGCGAAAAATCTGATTTCTTTGTTTTGACTTTAGTTAATATGTAAATGTGAATTATAGTTATGTTTAACTTAACATACAGAAACCTCATCGCACGAAACATCATGCTTGACGGAACTTGTTGAAATTGCAATAATTCCATTTCAAGGTTTGAGTTTAAATCGTTTCGATAAATTTCAAGCAATCGTTGAGAATTTCCTAAAACTTTAGCGTGACTTAATTCACCGAGTTTAGATAAAAATCCAAATCTCAATTCAGTTTCTTTATAGGCTGTTATTTTCTTTGATCTAATACAATCTATTACCGGAAGATATTAAAAGATAGAAATCGATTCAGATACTGAAAGTTCAACTTCTGGTATTGTTACGTGGTCATCTAAAGAATTTAAACGAACATTTCTCCTTTGCATACGATTACTTTTTGATACTTGGTCATGTCGGTAAGCTTTTTTCCCCCTAAATTTGTATAGCATGAAAAGTTATTTCGTTTTTCTGCAGCATATTCTTTTAATGATTTAATACATGCAATCTTGGTATTTAAAAGTAATTTTGGATTTTAAATTGTACTACTAGTTTTATTTAAATTTTCAAGGATGTCATGATCCCGGTTTCCAAACGGGACATTTTTTTATTAAGTCCTGAAGATTCGCGCCGAATTATTGCATCATAATTATTATTTTGAGATGTATTTAATAAAGTATCTCTGATTGGCTTATAATCGAGTACAAGTGCCTTATTATTAGCGTCTCCCTGAGCACACCATCTCTAGTACATTCAATTTTTTATGGCATCCTTATTTTAACTTCTCCAATTTTATCTGATTCTAATGTTTCTTTAAGAAATGTGTCCAATGTGAGACAAAAGTTAAAAATATTACATTTTCTATAATTTTCATTTAATGTAAAGTTTATTTTACTAAAATAAATATTCAACAAAACTTCTAAACATGTGTTTTTCTTGAAATTTTTTTTGTGTGAAATTCGGATTATATTTCACATTTTTCAGAGATGAACATCAAACTGTTGTACTCACTGTACATAAAATGGTTAAAAAATAGCAGTAAAATAGCAATAGCTGGCATTTTGTACTGCTATTTTAAAATAGCAATAGCTGGCATTTTGTACTGCTATTTTAAAATAGCAACAGCTGGCATTTTGTACTGCTATTTTAAAATAGCAACAGCACAATAGCAGTTGCCATTGAAATAAATAACATTTTACCATCTCTAGTCTTAATAGACACCCCCATGGTATTGTATTACCATAAATTATTAATTTTAGTTATGCATTTCCCATTGACTAGATAGAACTCAAACCAATTTTGGATAATCTCCCGAAAGCTTGTAGAATACAATTTTTTGGATAATAATATAGTGTGACCCATAAATGAAAATCAGTATCTAAGCAGTATTGTCTTCTTTCTACACAGGTTTTTTTCAATAAAGGATGGAAATCACTCTGTCGCGGTGTAATCTGTATAAAATTTCTTAGCTTACAGTTTTTATTTTACATTGATTTTTTTGGACATTTACATTAATAGTTGGACAAATTTTTTCCAAAGAAATACAAAAGAAAGCAAACGTCAATTTACATTATCTAAATTTTTCGCGCGCAATTCTCTTCTTTTTCCCATATTTTGGGAATCGATAAACCGAGACATCCAGATGTGTGATTTATCCTGATGAAATTAAGTAATTATATTTAATTTTAAAAAAGTGACATTAAAAAATACACAGATATGTTTTGGATTCTACTTTCAATAATTAGTCGTGAACATAAAGTTGACCATTTTTTAAAATTAAACAATTTGTCATCTAAAAATTTAAACTTACTAATTCGTAAAAATTTTAGAAATAACCTGCAGATCTATCGATTTCAAATTTTATTCATTCTTTTAATCAATTTTTTATTTTGGAAATAAAATTTAATCTTTTTTTTTTTTCATCAATAAAATTAGATACTTTTTAGAGATGAAATAGGAGGAAGCGAGTGAAAGTGATAAAGAAAGAGTTATTAACTCAGCGCATTTAGTTTTCGTAAAATGAAGATATATTAGAATTAATCATTTTTGAGTGAAGTACAGTTTTGTTAATATTTATTAAGTGTTTAATATTTTCAGTTTTACTTTTATTACAATTAAAGATTTTTTTTTTCTTTATTTATTTATATTTTTTTTTTGCTTTTCATTAGTTTTCAGTTTTTTTTTGTATGAGCTATATTTGTGTTTTTTGAAGTAAAATACTATTTTTATAAGCTAATATTTATGGATTTACTGTTTTTAGAAATATATATATATATATATATATATATATATATATATATATGAATATGTAACGTCCTTTAATCATGCATATTTTTATCTATAAAATTTTTTAAAATGAATATTCTGTGCAGAAAACCGACAGAGTTGTAATTGGATACTTCGATTCCAAAGATGAACCAGAGTATAACATATTCCGAAAAGTGGCGTCAAACTTAAAAGACGATTGTAAATTTTTCGTTGGGTTTGGGTGAGTGCTGATTTGTTTTTCTTTTAAAACCCCACCTTTTATATATATATATATATATTTTTATTATTTATTTTGCGACGCTCGATGTCTCGGTCATTTACGTCGACTAAACATATTAACAATATCTAGCACATAACATTTTGATAATAACAAAGGTAAATATTTTTTTTTAATAAGTATAGATCAACAATAACAGGAGAAAAAAACTGATAAACGAACAAAAACTATTTTCTAACCTACGTAAAGATATAACATTTCGATAAATAGCAAAGAAAAAGATTTAACAAGTGTAAATGACTATTAACAGGGGGGAAACTACAAACGATCAATAACTATATTAAACTATAAACTTTGGTTTTTTTCAAAAATTTGATTAGTTTCTGGACATTTTCTTCATTGTTACCTAAAATCTTATCTTCTTCGAGTAGTCGTCCCATGCATTCAAATCTTTCTTTTCCATATCTAGGAGACATTCTATAATGATATGTCTCGTTGTTAACATAGACTGGCAATTGTTGCATTGTGCTATCGTTCCCTTTCGGTCTTTATTTAAGCATTATCGACCAATTTTACGTCGACAAGTCCCTCCTTAATATTTTGTAAATGATTTCATAAATTTTAATCTTATAATTTCGTAAAGTGTTTTTGTTTATAATGCACTTCAGGAATATTGTTTTGCTATAAATCTATTGATTTTAGAAAAATAAGCGAGAAATGTTTTCTTTCATTTTCGTAGTTTAATATCTACACTTAAATTTACCCTACACACAAGCATATTTCTCCATTATAATATAATAATTTCGTTTAACTCTATCTACCGTGTAAACCTTTCGTTTTTTGCATATATATAAAACTTTTTCCGATAAAAATTATTAAGTGACACCAGTTATTAACTATTTAACTAATTTAATTTTCAAATCTGTTTTATCAGCTTTAATGTATTGTCCTATTGTTTATAAATTTTCTATTATTTGTATTACCTTTCTTATTACCGGTAATGTTTAAGAATTTTACACGTTTTTTTTTCCCCTTTACTTTACTTCTTTGTTTTTTTATTTGTACGAGTAATTATTTCGAAATTTTAGAAGTCAAATATTTAAAAAAAAAAAATGTATATTGTAATTTTAAAATAAAACCGTAGAAGATCAAAAACTTTGACACTAGTAGTTCATATCTATGCAACATTCACATTCAATTTTTGTAACTTTTTATCTGGGAGCTCTAAATATGTAAATGCAATATTTGTTATTTGTGGAATCCAGTATATGTCTGTACCGTGCCCAATGCGATATTTTCTTATATCATCTCTTTCCCCGAGTGCCCGGTGCCGTCCTATATCACTGCTATATATACATACACCGGCCGCGATATTGAAGTATTTGAATAGAGTACTAAAGAGTCATTATTTGTTAGTAAACTAATCTCTGCGAAGGTTTTTAGCATGGAACATGCTTTAGCTGGGACCTAACAGTCCGAAATCGTTACGCGGAAAGGGAGACGACGCTTATAATAAGAATACCACTGTAGTAGGACAAACGGGTTTATACTGAGTCAGCACATTATCATTTTCATAGATGAGGTTAGCGTGATTGGAGCCGAGCTGTTGAAAATTCTCAGTTCGCAGCTTCAACAAATTACCCCATGGAATTCGATAAACCGTTCGGCGGAACAAACGGGTTTATACGCTCTATCGATTACTCGTGGTGGATCGTACGTTGATACAGTCTTCGCTCGCCACATTGAAAGGATCGATACGAAAAATTTATCGGTTATTTTAGTTATCATAAACTGGTGATAGTACCGGTACTTCTAACGACCATAAAGAACAAACAGAAAAATAAAACGATTATCCGTACTTTTTGTATTTCTTCATTTCTTCATTCGTAATTTCCCAACAGAACAACAGCAGTTACAAATTCGGTATTCAGCAAATCAGACTAAAGCATGTTCCATGTTTCATAATTTTAGCCGTAGGCTCTAAGTAAAGGCGCGAAGCGACGAGTGTTTTTTTTTCTTTTTTTTTTTTTTTTTAATGAAAATTTGAATAAGTAATGTTTTAAAAAACAGCTTATGTTTAAACGTAAATGTATAAAATGTGATTTCAAGTTTTTAATGCATCTAAAAAATAAGTCCCGGATAAAATTTGTTAGATGAAAAACAGAAAATAGTGAAAATAGTTGTAAGCAAAATGAAAACATTTTAAAATTTGAAGAAATTAACGTTTCATTTTTATATCGTTTTAATAAATTTTTAATATAGAATTCTGAAAATTTTCAAAAAATTGAACATTTATATAATTATGTACGTGCCGTCGGAAGTTCGTAATAAAATAAAGACTATATCGATTAAAGACATGCGAAATAAAAATGTACGCCTCACCTAACTCTATGCAAAAGTAAATGTATTTGATATTTAACTTTTAAATAGCTTTAATGATAAAAATGTTTACTTGATCGAAAAAAGTCAGCATTTGTATTAGTAGTATAAGTTTGCCGAACCTTTTTATCTGTATTTTTTAAAATTTCGATAATATTCCGATTATTTTATAGTTGCTTTTTTTTTTCTTAAGACAATGAAATGTTTTTGCTTATAATATATGTGTATAGCGATGCTGTGCGCGCAATGCATCCGCCGAAACAGCCTATTGTGGTATTCAAACCGGACCATGCGACACCTGATACGGAGCACGAAACGTACCACGGTTCTCTTACAGTGTTCGATGAATTGAACGCTTGGCTGTTGGATAAGTGTGTTCCGTTGGTCAGAGAGATTACGTTTGAAAATGCAGAGGAATTAACGGAAGAAGGCTTACCGTTCTTAATACTGTTTCATAGAGAAGATGACTACGAAACGGTAAAACGATTTAAGGAAATCGTTATGACACAGCTGATCTCGGAAAAACGTAATTATTTTTTTCTTTAAACGTGTTAAAAATATTTAATCAACCGGCGAACATGTCGTAGAAAAGCATTTCATTCGATGCATTTTTTTTAACATTTAAAATGTTTTTGAGTTTCAGCTAGAAGGCAGTGACGGATCCACAGGGGGATAAAGGACCCTCCCTCAAAGAACCAGAGCCTTTATGAAAAAATTTAATATAACAGAGAAACTTATGCTATAAAAGATTTGTATGAATATTACACCTAGGGATTTTAGTAATTAATATTTAATACTATTTTCTAGTTAAACTATTAATGTTCATTTTTTATTCTATTTTAAACACAACTATCATCGATCTTTTGCCTTTCTTATTTATTTTGCAATTTTAATTTAAAATAGTTCAATGAGAAATATATATATATTTTTTACTTCCCTATGGGGACAAAGAGAATTCGTATCGGATTACTAACAAAAATAAAAAAAAAAGCAAAGTCTAATAAAAGTACTATCTTTCTTACTATTTCTAAACTACCATTTTAGCTAGAATTGTATAATTTCGTTTTATTTTTCACTTGTTAAAAGTGAAATTAAAAATTGTAAAAATCATGTATTTTTAAAATATTTTTAAATTTCTACGAGGGTCGGCTGAAAAGTAATGCACATATGCTTGCAGAACGCAAACGAAAAGAAATAGCGAGATCGAACAAAAAGTAAATTAAAGTACAATTCTTAAGCTTCAAAATCGTTTATTTATTTTTCAACATAGTCACCGTTAAGACTAACACATTTCTCCCAACAACGTGTAACAAGTTTTTTCATGCCGTCTATGAAAAACTCTTTCTACTTTTCTCGAATCCAGAACTACTTGATAGCTGCTTTTACTTCATTATCCGAGGTGAAATGATTACCCTTGAGGTTTCTCTTCATTAAAGGAAAAAGATAAAAATCGCAAGGCGCAAGATGTGGGGAATAAGGAGGGTGTGGAATCGGTTCAAACGTCAACTTTTTCATTGACGCTGTTTGTTCTCGTCTGTTAAACGGTGTAGTACCCATCATCGTGCACAGATTTTACGGTATCCCAATTGTTCAATAATGAAGCTGACACGTTCCTTTGATATTCCAACGTGATTTGCGATACGCTGTTGAGTGATTCGCCGGTCATTTCGAATCAAATCATCAACAAGTTTATGGCAATGATCGGACGTCCGCTGCGCGTTTCATCTACAATTACGGCTTTTCCAGGCTCGCAATCACGAAATTTTATTACGCACCGATTGACAGTAGACCTATCAACAGCATCGTCACCATAAACATCCTTTAAACGACGATGAATTTCAGTAGGAGTCACTTTGTCAGTTGTTATAACACAGCACGCTGTTTAACTCTCGTTGACATAATACTAGAACACGTCACTATATATTTACGCTGCTCACAGCACACTGGATGGACGCAAGGACTTCAAACTGCGCATGCGTGTAAAGGAGGGATGTTACCAGGCGCACTTCTATAGCTCATTTCGTTCGCGTTCTACAAGCATGTGTGCATTACTTTTCAGCCGACCCTCGTATGAAGGTCGCTATTTGATTTTCTTTATGAAACAAGGGGTATTTCTCAAATCTACTGCCTGCCGTAGAAGATTTTATGTAATTATACAATCCCCCCAAATGTCCTTCTTATAATCCTCCCCCTCTCATGTTCTTCTAGATCCGCCCCTGCATAAAGGTGTATGGTTTAGCATAAGTTATACACGATCAGCAGAAATGACCCGATTAAAAAATTAATTTCAATATGCCCTTTGCAAATGTGCTCGAAAAAGATTTTAAATATTTGTGTGTGAAATGTGTAAAAAAAAATTTTTTTGAAAGCCTTTAATATAACGCGTATATAACGTGTTCGCATTGTTAAACGAACAGCAAATTTATTCGACCAGATGATGGTGAGCTTCATGCGTGAAACACTTTAGATGAATTAAAGTAAGATAAAATACCTAGGAAAGTTAGTCTTAATATGGAGTGTTGCGTCGTAAATGAAAATATACTAAAAATTTTAAAATGGTGCAGAATGTTTTGTTTGTTTTATTGTTGCGTCTTCGATTTTTTTACGTACAACACTAAGCAGGACGATAAAAATTTTCCAAATAACAACCAAATCGTAATCGTTAGTGTTGTTTAATCAGCGGATGTCCCGGATCAGATTGTTTATAATATTATCGGTTATTTTTTGCATCGCACATTTTCATAGATTGCCGCCTATATATCGTTCATTAAATACAATAACGTCATAACTCAAAAAATAGCGAATTTAAGTTATTTGTATAGTTGGAATACATTTTATGAGTATAATTAGAGGTTAGAACGCCATATTTATAAATAAGAAATTCGACAAAATAAGCACTGCTTTTGGAAAGCATACACCGTTCCAATTATAGTAAATGTAAATGTTAATTTGCGTTTTTTGAGCTGTGCCGTTATTGTATTTAATGAGCGATATGTATATAGTTTTTACGTAGCCACGCTGATTTGTTCGCTGTATTTTGGCTTTTACGGAAGAATGACGAACGAATTATCAAGTTTGTTGGCGCGGCAGTGGTATACTTGTAATTAAAGCTTTAAACGAATTATTGGAAAATTTGTTATTCGAACTTTGAGTAAAGATGTGCGTCATAGAAATGGACGTTTCACTGTACCAAGATCATTGACCTGGGGGGGGGGCTTAACGATAGAACATCAAAAAGCGTACATCACGTCTTATATACAAAACGTATATAATACGTGGTAAGCTGAGACGACAAATGATGTTAATGTATTCGTAATTACATTTTTTTATATTGAAATTTTGCTAAAAAAAAACAAAAGGTATTAGAAATAATATTGTCGCTTTTTAAACGCAGCGATACAAATATTTTTTAAAAAACGTAATATAGGAAGTTTTTTTTCCTTCCCCTTACCGTATGCCGCTGTGTACTGATCACAATACATATGACCAAAGGAAGAAGTCAAAACAAGTCGAAAACATGTGTTCACATGTAGTGTTTTTTTGCCATTAATATCAAAACATTTGTGATAGTTAATTATTTGCATTATTAAAAAATAATGTAACTACTCCATTTTAAAATTTTAAAGAATAACATACATTTCGTTTTTAATCGAACACAAAAATTGTTGTTTAGGTTTAAAAATATCCCGAATATACACACAGCTGTAAATAATTCGGCCTCTGCCGGCGATAAATTGCCCGATAAAATTTACTTTCTTTAATGTCATTTTTACGAAAAACAATTATATGTCAAGATATTGAATCGGAGCAGTTAATTTGCTGCCCTATATTTTTCTCCTTTTAAAATGTACACTGATTATTAGAAATCTCTATTCTTAATGAATACCGATTTGCTGGCAGCTTTCTATTATTGCATATAATAGTGCGACTGACGGCGAAATTCGCGTTAACAGGTTTCATTATGTTTTCCGAATTACAAGAAAAGCGTTTATAGACAATTATTATTATTATGCGGCTGATGTAAAATAATTTACGAAGAATAAATAATGATCTGTGTTGCCGATCGAGAAATGTTTTTATTGATCACCATTAGGTATCTTTGTAGCATCTTAAGGATCTGTGCTTTATCAGAAATACAAAATGAAAATTGACGATTTAGCTTACGCGAGGCTGCCTCGGTGCAAACTGCTGCCGTGCGTTTTATATAATATGTATTTATACGATGGATGGGGGATAGATAGTTGAAGCGATTATGAAATAGTGTATGCCGATTTTTTATTGTAATCTCTTTGGATTAGTATTCGATATATAGCGGAAAGCTTTCCGAACTGTCAACTCATATTCTGTTATAAGCCGTAATGACTTTTATCGTTTCCCAATTCTTACATAGAAAATACGATTTATATATATAATGAAGATCTTATCCTATTATTCGCATTATTGTTGCCTGAGTGTAAGGAATTTGTCTTTTTCGTTGTGTTTGAAGTAATTTCGGACAATACGCCGTTGATAAGTTTGTTGTATTAACGGGCTTATTTTCCAGTGCTGCCCAGACTAAAGATCGTAAGAATTTTTGTGTTTTGAAACCACTAATAATCGCGTCAATTGAACCATATACGTCCGAAACATGTTGCATCTTTTGTTAGTATTACGACAGTCCGACAATCCGAGTAGTCTTCCCAAACAGAATCGTCTTTCTCTTCTATACAACCTTTAGGTTATATAATTAAACACAATTATATAACCCCTCGTATCAGCCTGATGATTTTCAGTATTTAATTCAGCTGTGTGCTACTCTCCCGATTCGTTCCTGCTCGATTTTCTTTGCTCGTACGACTTACTTATTCTCTTGATAACGGAAATCTTTCTGCAGTTAATAAACCACAAAAACGGGTGTTTAATTCTCTTTTGACGGAACCTCTCGTCTTTATCATTCGTTTCCGGGTGTTTTTTTGTTCTTTTTTTTTGATTCTATAACGGACACCTCTTTAGTGTTGAAATATGTATTCTTCTTACACCAGTCTGTTTACTTTGTTCGTTCTTTCGCTTAAATTGATTTCTTAATGCCTGTTTCTTCTTCTGCACTGCCAATTTGCCCGTCTTTGCGGGATCTACCGTGTAAATAGACCGTTTCCAGCTATTTTATCGCTCTAGGCCTGAATCAATACCGAAGTCATTGAGGTCCGACATGATTACCGGGAGCCATCTTCGCCTTGACCTAGCTACCGGTCTTCCACGTGGAACTTGAAATTTACGCGCTACTAATAACAGCGATTAATTTCCGGTTTCCAGAACTCGCGGTACATGCCGGTACCAACTTAAACGTTTCTTCTTCCGGAGTTTACCTAGGACGGGCGCAACTCGCATTGCCGCGCGAATACACTCATTTTTGATCCGGTCGGATAGAGACGGATGCCCATTGACCATCTTAACGCATTTCCATATAGCACGTAGCGATTGTTCTTCTCGTCTTGTGACTGGCCAGCACTCGCCGCTATACAAGACAACCGAACAAATGACTCTCTGTTTGATAGATTTTGAACCTCAACTGTCGCACAGCACGCCGGTTACAGCTTTCCATTTTAGCTATATTGTTTTTATGCAAGATTACGAGACCGCTGTCGGCCAGTTATTTAAAGAACTTGTCCGAGGCAGTTGTTCTCCGCGCATACATTTCCGTTTTGAAGAGGTCAAATTTTTAGAAGTCCTCTCGTGCAAATTCCGGGACTTTTTTTTTTTATAAATCAGTCATCCTGTCTCCCAAAAAATAGATTAACGGTGTTGCGTGTCCTTTATATGCTCGCATAAATCATTCTATAATTTTCTTACGCTGCATAAATTATCCAAACTAATGCGCGCAGGTGAGAAAACACACACGTACACGTTAAATTATTAAAATCATTCTACAGTATGAATCCTGCACACGCGCTCCCGTGTTTTGATGTAGAAAATTATCTTTTTTCTATATAACAATTAGTCGTGATGGCCTCGAAATCGTGAATACTTGACGATTTAAAATTGCACAACCGGCGGCGGATTGCTTTTTAAAAGATATCTTTGTTAATATTTGTTTTTCGTTTAATTTCGTGTGTCTCTTTTAGAAAATATAAATTTCCTTACCGCTGACGGGGATGCGTTTTCTCATCCGTTACATCACCTTGGCAAGACGACGAGAGATTTACCATTGATCGCTATCGACAGTTTTCGTCACATGTACTTGTTTCCGAAGTACTCCGACATGGAGATTCCGGGAAGATTGCAGCAATTTATCAAGGATTTGTATTCCGGAAAACTGCACAGAGAGTACCATTACGGACCCGATCCGACCGAATTACAAGTAATCGAAGGCGATTCGAATGTGGAACAAACTACAGTGCCAGAATCGACATTCCGTAAATTGGCTCCATCGAAAAATCGGTACACGTTACTTAAGGACGAACTATAAAACAGTAGGGCCGAAGTCGAAGATGTCGTTTCGAACAGCCGCAGTTCCTGGTATTTTTTCGCGTCCGTTCGACCGTTCTGTGCACAACTTTTGGTCGGCAGTGCCTTTCGCTGATAATAACCAAAGACAAAATCTCTGCTTCTCTCTACCTTCTTCTGCCACTAATATATAAATATTTACCCGATATCTGTGTACGAAGAAATATCTGTGATGTTATCATATAATTTTAGTATTATTATATCTATTATTACTTTTTTTGTATTCTTACGACCTATATGGATTATTCATAATTTGTTTTTTTTTTTCTTTTCTTTTTGTAAATATTATGTTTTAATCGTAAATGTTTCAGTGGTAACGGTTACAAACCACGACACTTGAAAATATGTAATAAAAGAAATACTACATTTCTCGTTATTAAATATATATGTTTACCGTTTTAATTTCATGTAACGCTCTAAACATTGTTAGAATATTCCCTATTAGGAGAATTCGTGGAAACGGCTAAAAACGGTGATTTTTGCCGCAGATACGATAATTCAATAAAACCTCGTTTATCTCCTAGTTCGATCGCTAGTCTATAGAGTACTGTCATTTTTTTACGATCATTTCTTTTGCTATAAGTTTTAAAAACATTTATAAGAAGAGAGGCTTTGAAAAGAAATTCGGAAAATAAATTCAAATTTAATTCTGCATTTAGTTTAAATTAAACCGACGTTTGGAAAAAATAATTCGTATAATAATACGTGTTCAGTAGCAATTTGATATTGAAGGTTCGATTCGAAATTATTACGATAAGCGGATCGTACCGCATCAAAGATAAAATTTATATTGCATACATTTGTTTATATTTGCTAATATATGCACATTTTAAATTATGTTCCGCTGATGATGAAAAAATTGAAAATCGAAAAAAAAAGTGGGGGATAAACGTGGTTCTACTATTTTTTACATTATTAATTACCTCATCGGTCTAGTTTTAGCGGATTTTCTTTTTTTTTTTTTTTTTTGTGAATTCTAATATCGGTTGTTTATATGATAAGGTATGTCGTTATTTATAATATAATTCGTTGGTTATTTTTGCTAAAAAGGACAATTACGATTGAATAAATAAATCGGAATAGAAAATTAAATGAATCCATTAAAAACGTAAAGACAGATTATACATTTAAAAGGTAAAATTGTTATTGTCGAACGTTATTTCTTACTGGCAGTATTATTTACGGAATTTTTTAATGTGCTGTTTTTTTTTTCTTCTCTTTATGTATGTGTATATTTTTTGTTTTATATGTCGCGCGGTGTGTGCCACAATTTAGCAATAAAATTACGTTTTAATAAATAGAGATAACTTATTCAATTTCTGCGCGTCATCTAAGCTAATGAAAAATTTGCCATTATTAGGATTAAATCGGTGAGTAGGCGTTACACTTTATCGATTGCCTAAGATAATCGAAAAAAAACTAAGTAGTAGTAGTTATTCACGCGATCGAGATTTTCCCATAAATAATATAGAAATGTTATAATTGGCCACGAGACACCGATCGTTCAGTGCAGTTTTCACGTAATTCTAATATTTTCACCTTAATTAAAATCGCTACTGCAAAATTTTCTACATTCGCCTAGCGGAAAACAATTAGTACAGCCTCCTTTTTTCATATTTCCAGGTAATTTCCTGCCACCTCTAGTCTGAGCTTGTAGAGAAATATCTGGAAAAATGATTACACTCAATCCTTGAAAAAATAATGTAGTGGCTGCTATGTATTTTTCATGTTCCTTTTATAAACACGCGCGCGTGTGTATGTAAATATGCAACAGTCCTTACTTTTAATATAGTGAATATTTCATTTGAAATCTTTAATTATAATCGTCTGAGATTTATTAGTAATTTTCAATCTGATTTTGACTTGTTTACTTTGGATGTTTTCGTACACATACTGCGATGTTTTTTTTTGTTTTTATTTGGCAATCAGCCGTTAAGCTAAAAATTTCGCTCACTGTTACTTTCATCTTATGTATAATAATCAATAGTAATTTTTTAATTGCGTGTTTGTTCATGAAAACTGAAAGACGACTATATTTTTATTATGTTTATTATATATTTCGTATGGATAACTGTTAATATACGTATTGTAGTAAATATGAATTAGTTATTGATACGGCGTATGCGTTTGTGTCGCAAATCTAAAGGACTAAATGTTGAAACATTTGTATTGCCTGCTTTGCATTAATGCGCTATAATTTAGTAAACTATTGCAGAAAAAAGCCCATGCATGCGAGGTTAATATATCACGTTAAAAACAATTTCGATATATATATATATATATTATTTTTTTTTTATTACTTTGGAATAACGCAGTCAGTTAACTCTTAATAATGTAGGAAAACTTATTTTTGACCAATGGTAAATGCGTAAAATAGTACCTAAATTTGAATTCCAACAAATATAAATTACGTTTATAAAACACTGCCTTTTTTATTAGCAATGAAAAAAATGTCTTTAGAACTTCCGAACCGACTATGTTTATTTATCGTGCGATCAGATTTACACTTTTTCCCTTTTACACAGACTATCGAGGATAAAAGAACATTAGTGTTGCAGCCGGAAAACCGTTTCTAATAAGATATTCAGGAAAAGATTGGTAATAATATATATTGGTCGGAGATGCTATTTTAAATAAAACGCAATAGAGAATGGTTCAAATTGTGATATGGAAACATACGTCGAGAAAATAGAGAAGAAAGAATAAATGGACGATTTTAAAGACTTGATAAAAGAACCTACCATCGGTCAATTGTGCGATATAGTTTTACCTATATATTAACTGTCACAGAAACACTACTCTGTGTATAAATCTGGTCAGATTTGCTGGTGGTATCAGTTGTACATACATAGTATATTTTCTTTAACCCTGCGCTTCCTTAAAATAACATCAAATTAGTTCCCTCAGCTTGAGTATCATGAACTCCAATCAAACTGCATTAAAACGACGGCCCTAGTAATCAGTATTAAATTTAGCTCCTAGTTTTTTACTTTTACGATAGTATTACTTAACAATCGTCAGAAGTGTGTTGTTTGAGATTGAGATAGATGCAAAATTTAATCTGAAACTACGCCATTCAATAAATACAACGTTTTAGAGAACCGTGTTTTTAAGACAGTTGCGCATACGAAGCTTTTATACAGGGTGCGCAGCATAACTTCCTTTTATAAAATGCGCCACTTTTTTTTTACGAAATTTTGTTAAAGAGAAATAATAACAGAAAATCGAAATAGCATACCCTAGATCCCCCATTGGGGCAATATGTATGCTTCTTCCCTTCTCGCAGTTTTATTTCGATTTTCTGTTTTTATTTCTCTTTAACAAAATTTCGTAAAAAAAAAAAGTGGCGCATTTTAAAAAAGGAAGTTATACTGCCGCACCCTGTATATATGTATTACTTTTTTATTGTATAAAATTTTTACCAGCCGCTTAGGTCGCGTATAATAAACTGTCACGGCCCTACAGTCATCAACCGGCCACATTATGTGAATTTCAAACTGTTCACTCACAAACTTACAAAGGAACATTAGCTCATTGTCGAGTCTGACAGGACCAAGTATAAATTTTATTAGAAATTGCCCCATTGTTCAGTGATAATGAAATTTTTTGAAAATTTTGTTTAAATACTAGTGTCGCCCCCTCACCTTCGGGGATTGTAATAAAATAAAAAAAAGTGTTTATTGTAAAACTTCTTCAAATAGAATATTGTGAATTACTTTTACATTCAATTTTAATACTTAATCGATAGCGCTTTTGACATGGCTTTTATATTCTTAACTTTAAAAAATATAGCGGCCATCTAGGTAAAATTATACACAGTTATGAGTGTTTTATTTAAACAATTATTTTAAGTAAAATAGAGAGGAAAATATGCGCGTGAACTGTTTAAAGGAATTTATATGCTATATTAAATAGCAAACAGTTTGCCGTGAAACATTTGGCTGGCAGAACTGTGTATGCATATTTTACAATTTTTTTAATTCAGCTGCACTATCGTATTGAACTTTGTGTAGCAGGAACCACCCAACTACTTATGGTTACTTGTGTCGATGCCCACGATGATACCTTGAACAGAGCTATACATTTCCATTAATGTCGCTAATTAAATTAACAGGTGACGCGACATTTGTTCCCTAATTTTTTCAACGTCTTAATTCAGTGCGTATAAATATAGTGTCGTTTTGAAATTAAAACCTAAGTTTGTATATGATTATTAATGTGAAATAACGTTTTCTTGCTTATATGTAAAATGCAATTGTAACGAAGTCGATGCGTTTTTGGGTAAAGCAAGAAGCGCTCTGCTGCTGATTAATTATGGCCTATCTCGTGTATTTTGTTGCCAAATGAAGTAATGAATGAGATTCTTCTTCCACTTGTGACTAATAAGAGTATTATTATAAACTAATATGAGTTATAAACAATTCTGTTTTAAGAAAAACGATATTCAATGAAAACTATACCTATGTGGACTGCGCTAGTTTGATACGGTAACGGTGATTTCATATCATTCACGGAAAGGTGATTGAATAGTTCCTTTTGGTCAAAACCAGTCTTTCATCCACTAATTTCACACCGGGGGTGGTATTGCGTAGATAGAAGAAAAATAACGAAAAGAATAAAAAAATAGTTAATTGGTCGATAACTGGTAGATGCGGTAAAAAAAAAGAAGGAATAACAAATTGTTTTACCTAGGGTTTAATAAAATAAAGCTGAATGATTTAACATGTGTTACGAGTTTGTCACTTTGTTCTGTGTGTGGTAAAATTAATTTTTTTTTTTTTTCAGTTTCACTATTATTTAGGGAGTATTTAGAAGCAATTTAATTTGTTGAAAAATGCATTTCATTAAAGGGATGTTTTTAAATTTACTCTATTAGCGTTAAAAAAGAAAAATTTAAGAAAAGTAGTAAATGTTAATTTTAAAGTGATTTCGTGCGGTCATTTTTAATAGTCGTGTGGGAAAACTATTTTGCTGGTCAAGTGTACTAGTAATAAACTTCTGGTGCGTTAGTTCTCTTCTGATAATGGTCAGTATAAGCTGTCGGAAACGTTAAGTATAGTATTTTTTGAAACAAATATTAAATTTTTTAAACGCAGTTGTCCGCAAATTATTTATAATGGTTAATCACTGCGAAAGTTTTAAACGTTTCATAATAAACAACCAATTATGATTCTTCTGAAAATTTAAACGAGTCAGCGGTTACGAAATTTTATAATCCAAATTCTATTATTGCTCATAAAAGAAAATATTAAATTACGTGTTAAAGTAAATTCGATAAAAATTTAACAACTTTTTTTTTTATATAAATACAGTTATTGATAGTTTCGCTTCTGAATAAATCAGAATTTTCATTTCACATTGATCCTAGCAGTCGATGCAATTTTAAGGAATTGCTAGAGTTGTTAATAAACAGAAAAGGGTCCTCATTAAACTAGGAACATCATTACGAAATAATTCATTGATTTTCAATATTTAAATATTACGTTTAAATTTGAAATTATGATGTTTCACTCTGGTCTAGTGGGGATAAGATTACTAATTTAAGCGGCGTAGTGTTTTCTTTTGTCTAATTCGTTAATTTAAAAGGTATTTTGGTGTTTATTTTTTTTTTTTTATGATTTGAGTTCCTAGATATAATGTATCTGATAATAGATTATATAATAATTTTACCTGTAGCGTGATCTTTCTAAATAAACATTATTTATAATAGTTAATCATTGTTAAAATTTTAAACGTTTCAAAACATTATTATTTCAATTTCTAAATGAATAATTCTGACGTTATGTTTTGGCTGATAGTAGAAGCATTATATATCTCTCCTATATTCAGCAGCGCGTTATCAGATCATGCTAGATATACATTATATATATATACATAAACTCGGCCACTTTGGCCTCGCAAGGGGCTTTGCCCCTTGGCTCCCCTTGCTTACATTTCTATCTTTTTCTCTTCTATACTTTGTATAAAATTATCAAAATTTACAATGTCATTCTTACCGGAATCGACGAAAAAAAATAACATTCGTTACATAAATTTGGGACATTTTTTCTAACGGAGGCCGGCCTAAGAATTACGTTGTAATTCATATACTTATGTAAATCTATTTGTAATGTGTCCGTCGCGATAGCCTAGTTGCAAGGGCATTTGACTCACGTTACAGAACTTTTAAGTTCGATACCAGGTGACGACAGAAATTACAAAATAAAAAATTAACCGCTAATAATCACGCGGAAGACAATGACAAACGTGTGCATACCATCATATGCGCACTAAATGATGTGTAGTAGGCAGATATAAATATAACTACATTTGTATATCGATAAAGCAAACATTCACAATATCAGTTCCAAGCGTAGTCTTTTGCGTGTGTACTCACATTGCATATAATAATTGTCCAGTACCACGGCTATGTAGAATGTACGAATAGGTAGCCGCCGACGCTCAGAAACTGCAGTATATGAACAACTAAGCCGATATGACTACACAAAGTTACAGTTCCCCGTATTTTGCGAGTGTCATGGCCGATAGGTGAAAAATTTTATAATTTCCTACAAAACTAACTATCGATATTGATTTAAGTAATTTCGGAAAATTTTTGTTAAAGTTAACCGCTTTTAATAGTCATGCAGACAAGTCGAATCGTTTCCCTTACATCACACGTATTGCAACGTATCTCATTTCTAATCACGGTATTGCCGCAATATTTATATAAAATTTTTATCTAGCCGTCGATTTTTCTCCAGATTTTTCGTTGTTTTAATTGGATTTTTTTTAGTCCGGTACGTGTACTTGTATGTCGTGAAAGAATAAAACATGACTTTTTTCCACATATAAATTTTTGATTTTTATTTTTTTGTACGCATCGTATTGCAACACCAAGTTCGGCACATAGAACGATCATTCGTCGTATAATAAAATTTTAATAAAACCCAACGAGGGACAATGCGATTCGCGTCCCGTAAAAGAATTCGTGATTGGACCAGTAGAAATCGTTCCCGGACATTTTCTCGAATCCGAATTCCCGAATGAACGATTTCACGAATTTTTTTTCCCGATTCAATTCATTACCTAGAATTTTTTATTGAAATTATTTATAAAACAATTGTATGGGCTAAAGTTCGTAAATACGTTACTTCGTCATTTTCGTCTTTATACGTTACATTGTACTGAGCCACAATACCTCCTATACGAGCATGGAGTTCCAACCATTTGTATTTCGGGCTAGCTTTAACTTTCCTACCGAGGCTGAGTTCGGCGACAGCGACTTCCGTATCCGCTTGTTCTTTTTGTAGTTCTGTCAGAGCAGAGTACAGATCGGGGTAGTGTTTGCCTACTACTAGACGAAAGCGGTTATGCCAACCTTCACTGGTGCTGTTAGTCTTGTGCGTGCAAGCGAGCGCTGCGGTGTGTTGATTCCACGAGGAAGGTGGATATCGCGCAGGAACGGTTCTGCGTCGGCCTCTCGCTGGAACGCCGACCACATAAGTGCGTGTGAAGTATTCGAAAACAGGAAAAAAATCGTCTGGACATTCTTCGCGTAATAAGTTGAAGACTCGGAGTACCTTTCCACACACAACTTAGTTCCTACTAAAGTAGCCATTTCAACGTTTGAGATACTTATGATGATCACTATCCGCATGAACGACGACCGACATCACTTTCATGAACGTTCCATAGAAATTATGAAAATAAGAAAGCAAAAAATTTGTACGTATTTAGGGAACCTTTCATTTCAGGAGAAATTGTATTCGGGAAAATGTCCGTTCTACAATTCGGTTCGGGAAATTTACATTCGGGAAAATAAAATTCGTTAAATTGTCTATTCGGGAATTCGTATTCGGGGAAATGTCCGGCAATCGTAGAAATAGATATAGACTGAATAGTGCTGTACGGTATGTGTTTAGAAACAATTGTACACTCAGCGTAGTAGGCAAGAAAAGTAATTAATCACACGTATTTCTAGTTAGTACCGATCACCGCGAATCGAGTATTATTGCATTTTGTTTAGTCGTCATCGTAAGTTTTATTTTTCGTTTATAAATTTTTAGTCGGAAATATTATTTTTTTAAAATTAAATATCGGGATATATATTTAGCGAAGAAATACAAAATTTATTTTTCCTTATTCTGTCACGGTACCGCAAGCGAGAAAGACGATGTGAACTGACAAGTACACCAGACGAGAAGAGACTCCGCAAATGGAACACAAAGACGAATGTAAGACTTAAGGTGGTGGAAACATTGCCCAGCAAAAATCTCTTACCTTATATAGTCTGTAAAAAATTCTAAGTAAACTAAGAACACCGAAACTGAACGTACAAAATATAACCTCTATAAAGGAGACACTCACGGTCAAAAGTACGGCCAACTGATTTGTATGTCCCCTTACCAACAGATACAAACCTGAAAGCTTGTACAGCGACGTTAACAACGATTTGATGAAATCTGTAAAATATGGGCTGAGAAACATGTATCTTTTTGATATTTACTCTTGTGAATTACAGCGAAAGAAGATTTCTGCTTACAAATGTCGCTATTTTCATTCGAAAATTCATTTAATTTAGTTAAATTACAAATAATATAATTCGGGATGTTTAATCGAACGCGTTTATAAATAAAATTTGTTTTCCAGTCTTTGCAACGAATTCTAATTTTTTTTTTTTACAGTGATAACATTTTATGTGTAAAAAAGTAAAAATAAAATAAAAACAAGTAGCATGTATTACAATTTGATTTCTGACCCCTAACGTAATTAAAAAAAAAAATAATCGCTATAAATGCAACAACGATGGAGTTTAAAACGAATACTGACATATTTCCGAGGGCTTTCTTAATCTAGAAGTCCTGCGCATTCGTTATAATCTTTTCGATATCGCTTTAATGCATTCAATAAATATGTTAGATTTTAAACGTTTAATTAACAAGGCGTGTGTGATATTAATTAAATAAAATATAAAAAGGTACGTATAAAGAAAAAAATTATTCAGGCAAATGATTTCGTATGCTGACAAAACTCACTTTTCGAAAATTAATGTATAGGTTAAAATTCAATTGATCACCGCAGTAGTTAGGAGGAACGCCAACTGTTGAATGAGGTTTTCCTGTAAGCAGATGTTTAAAACATAAAACAATTTGATAAAAAAGGAGAAAAAGTCCCAGTTGCTATATAAATGTTAAAAATACATTAGTAAGCGTAGAAAAGGAAAAAACTAAAAAGCAGAAGGATGGTAAAATAAAATTATCTTGAATAAGAACTGAAAGTAGCTCGAACGTTATTCACGAACGTGTTATGTTTAGTAAAATCATTTGCAAACACCGTGCAAAGTAATCGTGGCAAAAGAGTGATATTCCGTAATCGCTTTGTACTTTACTTCCTGATTTACGAAGTTTGAGTAAAAAAAGGGGCGTTAATCTGATGCAATTTTCAAAAGCACAAAATGTGTAATTCTTTCAAACGCTCCAAATGAATATTTTCATTTACAACTCGCCACGTTTATTATGCATGTTTAATTATCTATGTCCTCGTCCTTCTCGCACACAATTATCGTAATTGTAACAGTTCGGCGTATAATTTGTAATTAAATTTCATAAAGACTTACCCGAACATGGATTTATTTTGAACTTCTGGCTTCGTTCCAAAATTGGATGCACCGAAACCAGCGGGTTGAGAGGCCAAATTGCCAAAAGTTACGGTATTTTCAGATGCTAGGTTCGCGAAAGTTGAAGACTGCTGTCCACCTCCAAATGACGTCGCTACCATGCGGAAATAAAAAAAAAAACATAAATTCGTTTTCATTTATCCAGAAATCTTAAATAAAATTGTATAATATATACATATATATATATATAAATTCGGCCATTTTGGCCTCGCAATGGGTGGTGCCCCTTGACTCCTCTTGCTTACATTTCTGTCACTTTCTCTTCTATACTTTGTACAAAATGATCAAAATTTACAACGTAATTCTAAATCAGTCCGTATGAATATAATAACATAATCACGAAAATCCTATAAAACATAACAAACGTTAAATAAAATTGGGATATTTTTTAGGACATTTTTTTAGGACATTTTTCGTTACATAAAATTAGGACACTTTTTCTAATGGGGGGTAGCTTAATAATTACGTTGTAATTAATATATATGTATGTATGTAATATTGATACGAATAGGCGCGGCAGGTTTCAAAATTCAAAATTATTTGTTCGGTAGCGTGAAATTATTTATTTGGCGCTATCTCTCGGTTCGATCATTGAAGGAATTAATATAGACGTGCCGAATATCGGTATCATATCTTATCTTGATCGCAAAGTTCAGTGCACGGCAAAGGTATCCTTTATCGTGTGTAAGTGTTTGCGAAGTAGCGTTCGGTATGTTCTGATAAATTCCCAATATTCGGAGATGGCAGATGCAGATGTGTCTGAGTGTGTCTATATTAATTTCGGAAAAGTCGTGTTGTGTTCGGCTAGCAAAACTACCTATTAGCTATGGCAAGCAGGTACCGTGCACGTAACAACTACCGTGTGCGGGGTAACACAGAAAGCGACAGAGAGATTCGTGTAATTGTTTTATCGTGGTATAGTTAAGAGATAATTTGAGAATGATACAATTGTTGCGAGTGACGGCTTACCGGGTTTTAACGGATTGTTGTGAAAGTCTGTCGATCTTTAGAATTCGATTGCGGTTAAATTAAGCTGGTCACCGCTAACTACAAAAACTCTTGTTGTCGATTGCTGCTTTTTGAACGTCGTTTCGTCACGGTATTTCTAATTTTTCTATTATTTATTCTAGTTGCAACTTTTTTTTGTGAAATGCGCGAGCGCAGTTCCAGTTTTTGTCGCCAATTTATAATAGATTCGCAAATTTCTTGTAAATAAACGTGTTTTCCGATTATTGGGTTTTAATTGAACACGAGGTGCGCAATCGCGGTGAGGTTTCCTGTTCCGGGAGAAGCATTTCGGCCGGGCGAAATTAAATTCGCCTTGATTATTTGGTTTATATAATTTTTATTATTATCATTATTTTCATATCTCCCATCGAGTCAGAAAACGCTTGTATTGTCGAAACCTGGTCGGGTTCGACAAGAAAGATTATCGTTTTTCTCAAGTAATCGAGATATAACCCGGGAAAAGTCTAAAGCTTCAAAGAGTTATCCGAGGTGTGGTATGGTAGATGCTAGTAGAGCTCGTTCCTGAGATCGAAAAGTCGCAACAAACGGCGTTGCAAAGTTGAGAAACTAGAATTCACTTCAAAGAATATTTTGATTCCCTCACATTCGGTACCAGAGAAATCTAGGAAAGTAAAGGCGGCCGAGAAAAAGGAACTGGCCCCAGTATTCTCCTTAGATCCATTAGGCCTAATACCATTATGAAAAGCTTAACTTGACAATTTATGATACCTTATCAAGGGTATCTCGGACTTGCTTTACTTTTTTTTTACACGATCACCTATATCTAGTCAAAATTCATAACACTGACACCCGAATAAATGAAAATTATTACACTGGCAAGTCAAACAGGAATTGTCGGATTCATAACACTGGAGAGCTCGAACAAAGGGACCTGAATTTGTCCATTGGTGCTACGAAAAAGGCACACGAAAGCGGATTCATAATATATATATATATATATATTTATTAATTATCCCGGTCGACTTGTAATAATAACTTAATTAACAACAATTTAAGAATGAAAAACATAGGCATTATTCAGAAATGTTACAAACCCGATGTGTAATTTCTAATAGATTAAGGTGTATATCAGAAATACTAATCGAGCATTTCGTCCATTAAAAAGTTCATTATTAAGCGTTTGCACTATTTCGTAAATATCGTAAGATTTTTATTAAAAAATTCACGTAATATAAATAAAATTACTTTCGTTTTTGATTAATAATATTCGGTGTGCTAATTAAACCCCTTTCTAGAGCTCTGGTTATTTGAAGCATAATCGTAGTCAATTATAGCTACTACCAGTATGTTGCTGTGATTACAGTGCGAATAATGGAAACCACAGTGCCGGTTTATTTTTAATATTTCATTATCAATAATATACATGACGGTTTTTGGATTTGTTTTTTTCATCAATTGAACACTAGCCTAAAAAAAAAAAAAAAATGGATCTCTGCACTAATATTTTCTATACTCGAACTTCACAATGGATATTTTATACCCGATGCCTGAAGATGTGTATTCAAATGACTCTCTCTTTTTTTTTTTTTTGAGACAAGATGATGTAGCAATAATAATGAAATAAAATTAGAAAACAGCTGTTTTATTTTTAGGATCGTATTTATAATAAAGTATTTTTAATCAACTGTTTCCGCGATAACACCAAACTTGCCCGCTGAAAGCATAAAAAATCGATCAGAAAATGTTCAAAAAGAAGTTTGAAATTTCCAAACCGCGATATGGTAATTTACTAACCTAAATCAGGGCATAGTTTTTCTCTATTTCACCGCATAATTTTTTTCAACCGTACTGATTTTGTAATTTTTTTGTTCTGATGATCACGGAACAATTTACAAGACCAATTATATCGATTTTATAACAGAACAAAAACAGAGAATGTGACATGTGCCCGAAAATGAGAAAAAATCTAGACGCATACTTACCGCGTATAAAGTTAGTATTATTCTATGTTACGCGTTAAAAAATTGTTGCTTAGAAATTTCCTCCCGATATTAATCCGATTGTTGGATATTCTGTTATTTGAATGATTACGTGAGGCAAACTAAACGTTGGGGGCAAATGATGAATTTCCAAAACTGCAGATACGGTCACTAAACGGATTTTGTATTTTGATAATTTTAATTTGTCTGGAACGTGCAGTTTTAACACCTTATCTGTTGCAATTAGCATTAACGTTCGGCGTGAACTGTTCTCAATCATGTATGCGCGCATGTTTAATTTATAGATATGTACACCCATGATCCCTGATTTTAATTAGTCTATGAAGACAAAACTGCGATTAATCATTTTTAAATGGAAGAACGGAAATCAAATTAAACGTATTACATTAATGGATTATAAGAAAAATAATGTTTATGTTTATAACAGCAAGTTGAGAATATCTTTGATAAAGTAAACATTCTTAATTTTTTAAATACATTTTTCATCTATTTATTGCGATTAATTCGGCCGAAAGAAAAATTGAACGAATTGAGATTAATAACATATTTTAAGTATGAAAACAAGACATATATATTATATATATATTTATACGGATTGGGGTTTATAATGCTTTCTCTTGAATGCATTCTGCGCGTCACTGTTACGGCCGCCTGATCGGTAGTACGGCCGCTGTTGGCTACATCGGGAAGTATGTGCGTATACAGATGATATCGCTGCCGAGTTTGGTATGAGGTATAGACCATATACAAGTGAATAAAGCCATGCACATGTGGTGCACATTTAATGTACGTGTAAACAGGGCAAAGTAATGTAAAGTTACTTATCGAACGTCGAAATCTATGATTGACATTTGAATAGGAAAGAGATGCATATCAACTTTGGATTACGTTAGCTGTTTCTATCCGTCGTCGATGATGACAACTAGGTTTAAGAGGCATCTGACGTGTGTGCACATTTTGAAAACGTATTATTGTAGTTAAATTTGTCGATGTAGATAGCTAAATACACACACTCACACATGCACTTATATATATATATATATTTTTTTTTTTCATTGTTCTTATAGAGGTAGCGAAATTTGCTGGTTTTATTGAATTTTTCTTTTCTTAAAATCACGAAAAGCTTATAATCCCTGGTTTACTAATCAGCAGAAGTTTTTGTTAGAAATTTAATTTAGAACTGTATTGTTATTTTCCCAGTTAATCATGTATCAATAGCATAATCGTCGCGGAGAGTCTGTCTACACTAGCTCCCGTGAACAGGAATTAAGTTTTGGTCGCGAAAGCGGAAATTTAAAACAGAGAAATGGGAGATTCGTTTTAACGGCTTTGTTCGCGGAACAATCAGACGCATTCGCAGTACTGTAAAATTTTTCATACTATCGACTAAAAATTTTCCGTTCACGGAAATTTTCAAATCAATCCCAAACTATTTATAAACTGTCAGAATAATCCACTGATTTTAATGCGATCAGTTTGTGACTTTTAGTTTGAAATTTACACGGTGTAGCCGACAAAATGATGATAAACTTATAATAGAGCAAAATTTGAATCAAAATTATTTCGGATTGAAAACAAAAAGGATCAACAACTTTTAAATATCTGATTGTGAGAAGTTTTCTGCGAAGTCTGCCCGGAAAGTATCCGGCCTTTGTTTATAACTCGGAGTTTGAACTCATTGAGGCCTTCGGATGAGCATCGTCTTCAAAGTACTTCCCTTCAGAGATTCTAAAATCCGCTGCCAGCATTTCTACCACTTTTTGCAAGCACTCCTGGAACGCATTTTTCGGTATAGCCATCAGTTCACTCGCGGTACTTTATTAAATCCTCTCCATGTCATCGAATCGTTTTCCTTTCAACGGGATTTTCAGCTTAGAGAAGAGCCAAAAGTCACACGGAGCAGTGTCTAGACAGTAAGATGTCTACCTAACCTGCGCGATGCCGTGTTTAGTTAAATAATCTTAAACAAGGTGCGGCGAGTGAACCGGCGCGTTGTCATGATGGAGTATTTAATCACCGCTTTTGAAAAACTCCGATCGTTTTCACTTCGCAGCGTCTCGTAACCGTTTCAAAATTGCAAGATATATTCTATATTGACAGTTTAACCACTTTTTAGAGCATATCCATAGCGCACGACACGCGCTCAGTCGCAATTAATAGCCCCCCAGAACGAGGATTAATTTCGACCGACCACTGACTCCCGACTCCTGACCATTTTTAAATCGATTAAACCACTCTTTTATTCGCGTCTTACTCATGGCTTGGTCTCCAGATCCTTCTCTAATCATTCCGAGTGTGTTTTCGTTGCCGTATAGCCAAGGTTAAAGCAATATTTGATGCAAATTCTTTGGTCGACGCGTTCCGTCATTTTTGTAAAATGAGAAATGTGACACGTTCAACTTTAGACGTACACGTGCAAACGTAAAATTTCCATTAAAATCGGTTTAGCGAGTTCCGCGATGGCAGGGATAACAGGCGAAGGTTCCTTCTCCACAATGACACCTTTTTGACAATGTTAGTGCAATTTGTTTCCGAGTTATAAATAAACAAAGGCCGGATACTTTCCGATTAGACCTTGTAAATCAAAAATTTGTTATTATACTCGTACATATAAATTTATTTAAAATAGAAATAATTTGACCAATCAAACCTCACTACTGTTAATACGGCTGATCTTAAAATGTTCTAAAAATTCACAATCAGCATAGTTACTGTATTTAGCGTACATATAATCATTTTACTTTCTGTCCTTCTCATCTTTTAACGATAAACTATCTTCGCTTACTAGCTCCTCAAAATACGTTACACAAAATAATGCCTTAACCTTAGAGAACATTAAAGTACAAAATACTTTTATCACGCGCTATTTCTAATTTTTTCTAACTAAAATTCGTAACAGTGCTTACGCACGATTAACTTTTCGATAAAACTTATTTCAGATTAGATACTTATGCGTACATTAATTTCATTGCATTTTCCGTTTTATTTGTATTAATTTATTTGTAATTGCCTATTTCTAATTTCAATACTTTTTCCTTAATAATAAAATAGTTTTTTAACCAAAACAAATAAATTTGTTTCACGCAATTCTAACGCTCTTGCTATACAATTAAAGAATTATTTAAAGTTCGGAATAATTTTAATTAAAAATTCTTTAAAATATTTAAAATTAATTTTAAGTTTAAAAGTTTATATAAACCCTTATTTTTACTTTTTATAATATTATCTTCTCGTGCGCATCTAACCCCACTACTCGCGATTTTTTTGGCAACGGGTGGAATTTTAAAATAAAAATATTTGAAAATATTTGAACTTATAAATACTAATTTGACATATGATATGTTTGTGTTCGCAGAAGAAAAATCTCTAATTCCAAATCAATTTTTGATTGCGCACGCATACGAAAAAATCAATAATCGATTAGAAATCGTTTCCCACGTATAAAGCTAATGACGTTAAAGAAATAAATAAATATGAAAATGCAAATGAAAAATGACGAAAAAAAAGTAGGAAAACGGAATTATTATAGAAATTTAAATGCAGTCTTGTAAAGGGCAAACGAAATACATGTAAAAAAAAAAAATGGAAAAAAAAATTTGAGTAGACATTTTTGTTAAAAAGTTCTCTTATACTCCAGTACATATTTATTATGAAGAAGAAATTTGAAAATATTTATTAAAAGATAAAAATTTGCGGTATATATGTGTATGTTAAATAAGCAACGAAAATAATCAAATTGTTCTGTCTTTAGTTATTGTAATAAAAGTAACTTCATTAACTGCTCGCGCTCCAGACCTTACTGATGAAATTTTTTTGTTAGGTTAGTTGTGTGCGTGTGCGTCGTGGGAAGATATCGCCAAAGGCCGAGTGCCATTTTTATAGGGAAATAAGCTACGTGCTGCGTATAAATACGTACGCACGTAGTATGCACTAGATATGCGAGTATATAAAGGCACAGGTAGATGAAAGATTATCGCAATTAACGATCGGCATAACGTCGGTAATAGCGAGCGAACGAGAATTGATTGAAGATATACATCGGTTTTGTATCGCGAAGATCGGATGTAGTTTCAGCCGTCTCTAAGTATAACACGGAATGCATAAATCGGTACGCATAACACTGTCAATCGTAGAACGCGACTTGATTTTTAAATAAAATCCAAATATCGTCATATACATATTATTCTTTTACTCTTTGTTTGCTTCTTTAATAATTTTTCCAGATAAATATGCATCCTAACTAATTACCTCAGACGACCAGTTAATATAACCATATCGTAACGATGTCGAACTCGAAAAAAACCATCGGTCAAACTGCATTAAAAAACACCGACAGAGGAATTCTTGAAACATTAAACTTCAAATTCAATGTCCCCGAACAAAATCACTTCTTATTAAAGGACGTCCGCTACAGGGACAACAATGAATTTTTGAAATGCGTTTATGGGCAGTCTGGAATTTCCAGTTCGTAATAATAATATACGCACGAACTAGTGATGAGAAAATGTCATTAGAATTACAGATTAACAGCGCAAGAAATTGTAATATAATAAGATGAAGAAAACTGTTTTCGCCTTCCACGATTTTAAACAGACACATTCGTTTAAAAATAAAGGAAATTCTCACAGTTAGTAGACGATCGCGATAAAAATCGGCTAACCGATTGTTAAATAACACCGAAGCAGGTGACACAATTTATGAAATTAACATATGATTGGCAAACGGAATGCATGATCAGTAAAAGCGCAAAAAGAAATTCACTAAATGTACTACCTGTTCCCGGTGATGCTGATGGAGACTGGCCGAAGATTTTATCCGGTGAACCAAAGACAGCGGGAGTACCAAAAGCTGGAGCACTTCCAAATGTCGGTGCACCTCCAAAAATTGACGGAGAACCAAGTCCAGCTGTAACGAGAAATATGTTACGACTAATTATTTAATAATAATTATTTTTCAGAAAAATTAATACATTACTACAGAATTGTCTACTTTTAAAAATATAATAACCCCTTTTCGAAAAAACAAAACAAACAAAAATAACGATAATAATATTTTTTACGCACTACTTTAAAATGAAGTTATGCAAATTTAGATCGAAAGATGAAGAACTGATGAGAAAGCAGAGTCGAATACGAGAGGTCTAAGAGGAAAAATTTCCAAGACCGGGCGTTTTTAGGCAGATCGAAAATTGTACATTTTACTTAAGATTAGATTCAAGTTATTATCGTTAATTTCTCATTTTTGTTCGTAACTTATTTTTTGTAATAAAAATAAGTTCAGAGTCATCTGGATTGCAATTTGAAAAACTAATGTACACATTTTTTATATCGAATATTTATTTCTGCTTCTATTCAACGGCGCAATATTTCAAATGTCTCGGCCATTCGTTATAACTGATTTAATTACGCGCGTAATACTAGTTTAATTTTATTATTTCAAGGGGTTTTATGGTTTTCTTTACATTTTGAAAATTTTTATTGGATTTTCATTTCTTATTTGTCTATAAATTAGCAGCCACAGTTAATAAACACAAAATACACATATCTGAAATAGTCGGAAAAGTTACAGTAACGGTACATCAAATACGTAATTTCCGCCTTTTATCGAAATACATACAATTATGTTCACGTGGAGATTATAAAAGGCAGTAGTAGTTTTTGTACTGAAATTAAAGAAAAATAGCGAAAATATGATTTAGTTTATTCGTTGTTGCTATAAGAGGAAAAAGTTAAACTTTGCGTCCGTTCGTAATCCGAGAAAAAACTTACTACAGTTGATTAAAGATACCGCAGGCGGGAAAAAAATTTCTTTTTACCATCTGAAATATGAATTCGTCTGTTATTATATTTCAAGAGATCGTTTTCACGTTAAAAAAAAAGCTGTTTTGACTCGAGTTCAATGTAGAAAATTTAAGGAAAAATTCGGTTTACTAAGGGGAACAACTTTTAATTTAGATTTACAATAGTTATATTTTTAATATTAAATCGATTTAATAAGAAAACTAAAATACTGTTTTTTTTTGTTTTTTGTTTTTTTTTAATACACCATTTACTACAAATTTTTTAATGAAGCTTTTTGAATATTTTGCAATTTTTTAATCTTCGCATACATTCGAACCATTGATGTTCTTTTCGGTGTCAATTTAATCTGGAGGCATTTTTTTAAATATATAAACAGCAGAGGAATCACGTGTCATTGCAATTATAAAGTGGTTTTATATAATTAAAAAATACAGTTAATTTCTATGTAACAAAACATTAACGGTGAAGGAAGCTGTAAAAAGTTTGCTATATGAAAGAAATATAAATTGTTTTAGCCGACCCAAAAAAAAAAAAAAAATAAAAAAAAAATAAATAAAAGTCAGTAAATCGATTAATTAATTTTATTACATTCATAAATAAATAATTAATAATAAAAATGTTAAAAAAAAAAACACCGACTTCAAAGTTTATTACAAAAATTTAATAAAAATGCACTAAGAAGCAAAAAATAATTACTCCCGATAAGAAGATAAATATATTTTACGATGAAAAATGTAGCTTAAGGTAATATATTACGATAATTTTTATACAACATTAATACTTATTAGAGTAAGTACCAAATTAAAATTACAATACCTAGAAACAATTTAATGAATATTTAATGCAGTTTTTAATTATTATTGCAATTTGAATTTGGCGTACCGAAACTCTAAGAAATATTAATGTTTAACAACCATCATAATATCCATCTTAAGGTGGTATACTTCACTGTAAAATATATTATTTTTTATCGGGATTTTTTACTTTTCAATGCATTTTTATTAAATTTTTATAGTTAATTTCGAAGTCGATATTTAAAAAAAAACAACATTTATTCCACAAATTTTAGCATAATACTCGAATTTTTCGTCTTGCTAAAAATCAACTTTTTTTAACGTGTTAAGCGCTATGGCAATTTAAAGTTAGCTTTCTTTATTTAAATCTATATTTATTTGTGATAACACATACAAACAAAATTTTGGCACAAGGATGTTTTACTGTGTTCGTATTGGAACTCACTACGTTGAATTGAAATATGCATTCAGAATTTTCCAATCAGCCAGATTTTGTGTAATGACATTTTTAATGCACTACTAACGCAGCACCCTCTACATATATACTACATATAGAACTGATAATTATTTTTATATTAGATAACTGACTAAGAGAAATATTTATCTTAATTAGACATAATATAAGCATATCGAAATGTAAAGTAAATAGATGTGTTACATGATTCATCATACGTGATGATTCATTTACTGCATGACAATTTAGTCACACGTCAGTACTGTTTAATCGTTCTCTGTGTGCGTACGTTCGGTAACGTTATTCCGTTTTGTGATTTCCGTTGTAAAGTGGGCTGTATTAATTTACAATTATGCCTAGGAAGTGCGTAAATGATCCTCCGGATAACTTCTGTTATGTGTGCGGTGATTTGACATTTTAAAGAACAACGACGAAGTTTGACTCCACTTGTTAGAAAATATTATGAACTGTATTTCGGTTGTAAAGTTGGGGATCAAGATGAGAACTAGGCTTCTGAAATTTTCTGTTCAACCTGTGTTAAACGTCTAACAGACTGGAAGCTTCACATGAGTTTTGCCATACCTATGGTCTGGCGAGAACCTTAAAATCATTTGTCGTCAGATTGTTATTTCTGTTTAACTAACAATAAGATAAAAGGAATTAGTACTAAATCTAAACACACTGTGGCATTACCCGAATTTACTGTCTGCTATAAGACCAATGCCTCATCATTGTGATGACACTTGTCTGTACCGCAACCGCCAGCACATGTGACGATAGAAGATGAATCGGAATATGACATAACTACTAATGCACAACATGAACAACATGATCCGACTCATAGCACTGATTCTATTTCCCGTGAGCCTCACATCTGGTAACTCAAGGCGAACTGAACGACCTTATACGAGATTTAAACCTTTCAACTTAGCTGAGCTCTTGGGTTCTATGATGAATGACTGGAATCTACTCTATGCTGACACTAAAATATATTTCTTTCGCAATCGTCAGGAAGAGAAGTTCCGAGATTTTTATTCCGATGAAAGTAGTTTAGTATATTGTAACGATATTTGTGCTGTTACGAATGCACATTTAACCATGAAGTACGGTAATTCTATAGCGCGGGTGCCCCCTGGAAATGTCTAGCACAAGTGTTAGACGGCAAACTACATTATTTCAATTGTTCGTTAAGTAGAGAGTCAAAAAAATAGTCAATGAGTTGTCATCGAAACCGCCCTTATAAGGACTACGGGACTAAGTGCATCATCAACAGTCTCCGGATATTGCAGTTAAACGTAAAAGGGATTTCAAAACGTAAAGCAAAATGTTTGATACGTATAGACCACGAAAATGAGATTGATGTTATTGCGCTTCAGGAGACACATACTGAAAAAGATACGGACCTTTTTGCTTGTGGAAGCGTTCAAGGATATAAGATCACAGACCATGTCCCTCACACAAAATGTACGAATCAGTTTGGCCTCACAGACAGAAATTATAGGGAAACCAACCGACAGAAATGGCTTCAATAGTACTATGAAAGTAGATAACTTGACAATAGCCAATGCCTATAAACCACCTGGTATATTATGGAACACGAGACCACCTCTACCAATCTATAAATCGCCATGCATTTATGTGACAATAGTCACCATATGGGGGTATTCAAAAAATTAACGAAAATGGAACAATCATTGAAGATTGGATAGAAAATTCCAACATAGGGAGCTGATATTTAATTCTAAGGATAGCGGAATGTTCAAATCAGCAAGACCGAAACGAGATTATAACCCGGATCTTTGTATATTTCTAGGAGAAAATAATGCTGCAATAAAAACTACACCATACCGAACAGTTCTTTGTGATTTCTCAAACTCACAGCATCGAACTGTATCAATCGATGTAGGAGTTTATGTTCCAGGCGTACAGTCCATACTTTAAAAAGGCTAAATGGGAGGCTTTCAAACAAGTAATAGAAGAAAACATTTAAAACTTACTACCAGTTGTCGGAAACTACGGGAAATTCATTGAAACAGTTAAAGAAGCAGCCTACGAGATAATTCCATATGACAGAAGGAAGGACTATGTACCATGCTGGATTGAGAAATGTTCTGAGCTTCACAATACATTTAAAGCTTCAGGTGATTAACTTATAGCAGTTGAATTATTAGCAAAGCTCAATAAGGAACGAAAAGATAGATGTATCGAGACAGTGGAAAATATTAACTTCACACATAACAGTAAAAAAGCATGTGTATTTACCTAGGAAAGAGTGGAAGACCCTTGACAGAATTAGAATCGGACTGGGAAGATGCGGTTATTAAATGCAGAAATCGGGTATGATGACGTCAGCTGCACGCCAATATGGAAATTCTAAACAGACAATGCAACATATACTGGGGATGACTGTAATGAAGTTGCACTCCCTCACATTTAACGTTAGAGGATATTAATGATCTAAGAGACAAAGCCATAATAGACTGGTTAACTGAAACTAGAATTATAATGAGAATAACGTATTGTTATTTACCATATTTCTTATACATAACCGACGATTATACGATAAGAAGAAGAATTAATAGTCACACCTTGTACGACATAAAAATAATTCTCTCGTAAAAAATGCCGCAAACCATATTTCTATAAATTAATGCATTCTGAGATTTCGTGTGTTTACTACTTTACATTAGGAAATCATCGACAATGAACAGTAGACGCATGCCCATCAAAAGTCTAACCCAGTCCTTGTACACTCCGGTTAATTATTTTCAGGTTCACCTTTGCCACATATATGTGCATATATATTTTGGTTTCAATAAAAACATTCACGAATCCCTATTGTTAAATACGTTATTACATTGTGAGAGTAGAAACACGTTTTTTCTTTTTCCCTTTCTTATTTTATAACTACTATTACTAATGTGGTCGTCGCGATAGCCTAGTTACTAGAGCGCTTGACTTCCGTTACGGAGGTCACGGGTTTGATCCCGGGCGACGACAGAACTTTTATTACAAGAATTAAAATAAATAATCGCTAATAATCACGTGGAAGGCAATGGCAAACCGCCACGTACAACATCATATGCGCGCTAGGTCAGTACACAGCAGACACACACGGGACTGCACTTGTATATGCCGATATAAATCAAACGATTACTAATCAGTTTCGAGTGAAGTCTTCTTGCGTGTGTACACATTCGTACTGCATATAATAATTGCCATGAGCGCTGCCTATTCTGTACAACTAGAATGTACAAATAGGTAGTCACGACGCTCGAAATCGAGCGATACGACTGAAAAGAAAGATTACTAATGATGTTCATTAAATAAGTTTATTAAAAAGCAAAAAATGTTAAATACGTGCAGTAGTTAAGTTTAATAATAAAAGTACAAAAGGTGCAGTAAGCCATGTCGCGGCAGTTCATTTTACCGTAATTTTAATTCATTTGATTTAAAATTCCTTTGAAATCGAACTGTACATAACGGTGGTAAATGAACGAACTAAAATCAAAATAACGCTAACATTATGTAAAAACAAATACGAGTAAGAAGAAGAATTCAGGAAATAATCGTAAAATAACGAGGAATGAGAGAATTAAAAAAAAACACGTAAGAAGTAGCGATCTAAAAACCATATAAGATGCTGCGCATACTTTATCGAGTTATTTTTGCGGCGGTTATAAAAAAATTATGAACACGACTGAAAAGTAGTACCCGTTCTAAGATATAAAATTCCGAAATATAGTACCAAGGTCAAACCAAATAGTATACTCTTCAGAGATATAATCGAACTTTATTATTTTTGCGCGTAAAATATACCTCACACCGAAATAACGCTTCTTTCTGCAGATCTAACCAATAATCTACAGAATACACGTGTACCTAACCAGCCAAATACCAAGATCTAATTGATTACTGTTTTTGCGCTTAAAATATACTAATAATATCACTCTTCCTTCTATGTGAAATACTAAGATCTAACACATTCGGAGGATATGTGTGTGTACCTGACTACCCGTACACCAAGATCTAACCAAAAAATTTTTAATTGTTAATTTTAAATTGCAAACAACTTAAAATTTAAAATATAGTATGTTTTTGTTTAAATTATAAACTATTTAAAATTAAATTATTTTTTTAAATTTATATACTGAGTAAACTACAAATGAACAGTTCTTCAATATGAACTAAAGCAGCGAACTGAAATGAACGAAAGTGTAAAATGAACGGCCGCGATTAACCTGAGGATTTACCGAATGTGCGACGTTAAACTAACAAAGAGAAGAAATTACTTGAACCGAACGAAGGAGAAGTACCGAAAGCTGGTTGTGAAGCTTTACTTGTCATCGTTGAAAATAATGCCCCACCTGGTAAAAAAAAATTAAAACATAAATTATTTTTTCACCTTTTAAACTCGATAATCGTAGTATCTTTAAAAATGTTAATCGTAGCATTTTTATATATGTATATATAAACACAGAAAAACCTTCGCGTTAAGTTATTCGGTTCTTACAAAAATCAGTAATTTTTAATTATTTATTACCAATGCGGAAATTGGATTCTAAGATTTTTTTGCAATAAGTTATAGCTGCAACGGTTTTTACAAATATTATTACAATGACAGTGAGAGCAGGACCCGTAGAGGAATCCAGCGTAACATTCATTTCTCATCGTGTGTATTTCCTCCATATACTGTTCAGCGTGTTTGCTTCTTTCGTATGTTCAATGATTTTTCCGTTAAAGTTGCAATATCCCCGCTAAACTTTCATTGGTCACATTTCGTATAAACTTTAAAACTCGCGTTTTTTCTTTAAAAATAATTTTTCGCAGGCAAAGATTCATTACCAACACTAATTTTTTTAATTGCGAAAGCGTAATTTTTTACATATTTTATACGTTACACTAATATTTGAATCAAGTACAAAATTAACAAACAGTTTGTAATGAGAAATAATATACGAAATTAAATTTATATTAGGAATTATTAAAATTAAACTTTGGGAGTTTATAAAAGAAATATTAAAAAAATTTAATGTGTTAAATTCGATTTTCTTAAGTAAGATTTTTTTTTACTTTTTTATTTAACGTACTTCAAATGTAAAACTATAAAATATGACATTATAAATGAAAAAGAAATAAAATATTAATGAAAATGATTAGCTTAAAAAAAAATGCAGGGGCTGATGAAAAATAGTTATTTGCGATATGCAGGAAATGAACGTAAGTATAAAAAAAAAAAAAAAAAAAAAAAAAAACATTCTAACAAAAAGTAAAACATCAATCTTTTTTTTTTTTTAAATTATGAAGTAAAAAATACTTGTAAAAAATAATACTTTTATTTCGCCATGCGACATACTTATATAAATTATAAGTAAAAGCTTCAGCGATAAGATATCCACTGTTGAAAATGAGATTATTATATAATGTTCAAGAAATAGTTGAAAATCTTTTATTTTTTTATTTTTATTAGCTTCATTTAATTGGATTAGTAGATTATAAGTCGTTTAGGACGGGGGAAAAAAAGTAAAAAACAATTAAATAATTATTTAAATAATATTAAAACCGATAACTTAATAGCGCTATATAATAGCCACAAATTCTTTGTTTCCGACTACCAACACTGCTCACAATAATGGTAAACTAAACTCGGTTTTGTATTCCGAAAGAATACCGGGGTTCAATCGACATGCATAAATTCATTGTTGCGTTTCGATAAACGTATAAGCCCCCTCCGCTGCCACAATAAAAATCATTATCAACCGATGCTGAAAACTGCCGAGTGGCAAGCTTCTTATCATCAGTTGTAAATGTTTGTTCATTAATAATACTGTATAATATATTCGTCGTCTTACCTGCAGGTAAAGTTGGTGTCCCAAATGCTGATTTCGATACTGGAGTAGAGCCTAAAAAATTGAACGTTCGTATTACATTTGTTTTAAATAGTACCGTGAAGTAATTAATAAAAAGCCGACGCAATTTATTGATTTTCGCGTATCATAATATATAATTTTATTTAACATAAATTTTATTATTTTACTCCCCCGTATCTCCATCTATTGACTACAGGTTTCTTGTCACATTTTTTGTAGCATTTTGTTTTCACATTATCTATTTATTATTACTCGGACAAAGAACTCGTCCATGTTGCATTACGTATATACTCCGGTGCTTATATTTCGTTGCAGTTTTTTTTCAGTGGAAAGTTTGAAATCATTTGCGAAAACTGAATGTCTAATCGTACGCGCAAATAGGTAATATTCGTTCCACCATGAATACAATTAATAGCTTTACTCATTTCTGTCTACATTAGTCCGAATTCTAAAACAATCGAACTCTGTCACTTTCTCAAATTGAATTTTACGCCATGTCTTTACGGTAGTCGATATTTTTAATGTTAAGAAAGAGGATGCGATTCGATTCCTACTATTCTCGGTGGAATCTTCTAAATATAAATTTATCGAGCGCTGAAGGTGTAGAAATTCTCGAATTAATACGTGACACGTTCAACCTGTAGCTCAAAGGTGATTCCCCCAAATTTAAATGAAAACATTTACATATTGTAAATTTACTTCAATTCATGCATCCGTTTCAAAATCATATTTTCCTGCAATAGTGAAAATAAATGTTTACTTTTAATTTCGTTTTGCATTAATATACACCCTATCGGATGTCAAAAGAAATGTTGCTTATGATTCATAAATCTTTCCTAATAAGGATAGATTAGTTGTTTTTTTTTTTTTTAAAGTCCAAAAGGAATGAACATCAACATTTTCAGTATAAACGGTGTTTTGTACGGCGAGTAAAATTAATTTAAAAAGTTACCTATGTTCTTTGAAATGTCTTCGAGATATGTATTAAAACGAAACTGGAATTTCATATGTATATATGATACAATGAATATCTAGGTATTTAAGTAAAATTAAACTGGTCACTCTGGGAACTATTTAATTTTGATCGCGTCACCACCACCGCCGGTAGACTTACAGTGAACATTTTTTATTTTTTATTTTAACGTTTGCCATTTGTAAATAATTTTCTTACTTAATATATGCGTAAATTAATTATTCAAATTTTAAAGCATTGCGCGTTTTTGCCATCAATTGTATACAGATAGGTTAAATTTCGCAAAAATACGAATTTAACTAAAGCATTATGTTAACGTTTAATCGCAAAAGAAAAAAAAGAAAAGAAAATGAAATATTACTAAACGGAAACGGTTTATAAATAAAACTGAAAAATTCTTCTATTGATAGGTAATTTACAAAAGACGCGAGCATTATACAAAGGGTGGGCCAAAACAACTGCAGCTACTCTCCTCCATACGGAGTATGGACGTTATCCAGCGGTAAAAAGCGAGTAAAACATGAAGTTCATTCTATATCCGACAGCAGAACAAGCGCAGAACGAGCGCCATTATAGCAATACGAATCGAGATACAGAGGTTTGAACGAAGTGTAGTTAAAATTCTCATACAGACTAAAAATATACATGTACTGCGCGCTTATCAGTTGATAACATGGACATCAAAACCGAACAAAGATGTGCAAACTTATTACTCCGTATCCCCCCACAGCCCGGACTTCGTATCACGTGATTTTTGGCTCTTCTCGACTCTAAAATGCATGCTGCGAGTCCCTAGATTTCAGACACGAGCGGAGATCGTGAAAGCTGTCGAGGACGCTTTGAAGGCCATTCCCGCTGAGGAATTCCGGAAAATGATTTTCGAAAAGTGGCCCGAAAAAAGGATGCCTAAGTATATTGCGAAGAACGGCCGATACTTTGAGAAGGAGCCTGCGCATGCTGACGACGAATCAGACAGCGAATAAAGAATTTGAGGCAAAAGTTTCTTAGTCTGTATGCGAATTTTAACTACGCTTCATTTACACAGCTGCATGCCGGTTCATATTGTTCCGCTGACGCACGTTCTACGCTTGTTCTGTTGAAAAAAGAATGAACTTCACGTTTTACTCGTTTTTTGACCGCTAGATAATGTCCATACTCCGTACAGAGGGTAGTTGCAGTTGTTTTGGCCCACCCTTTGTATAGCTTTTTTCTTTTTCTCTCCTTTTTTTTTTTAAAATATTAGAACATGTTTAAATTATTCAAAGTAACATACGGGGTATAATAATTATAGATTTATCGCGTTTATTTGATTAGTAAAATTAAGCGTAATTATAATAAAAATATAATTTTCAGTAAACTTTTATTTCATCAGGGAAAGAAAAACATTTTAAAAGTATTGTCTTTTTCTTTTTCCCTTTCTTCACAAAAAAAAAAAAAAAAAAAAAAAAAACGGAAATTGTCAATTTAAAAGTTTCTTAGAACTACGTAAGTTCGAAACTCAAAGGTATTAGAAAGAATGGAAAAAAGTAATTAACCAAGAAATAGGGTAAATAATCAGCATAACCGATGTTTAAAAGGAATAATTGCGACAAATAAATATGCCAATAATAATATCAGCTGGTGAAGAGAGAAAAATGAAATGCCTCCAAAGAAGCTCTATTATTACTATCGGCTATTTGAACATAAGATTAAAAGTTTACCCATTCCCTCGATACCGAAAGGCAGAAATACTAGAAGCGATAGAAAATTGTATTTCATTCAACACCGAAAAGGAAAAATAACGAAATAGATAATGCAGATGAATCAGTCGTAGTTAAATTGCTCAGACGTATTCTAGGGCATTTAATGAACATATAGAGACGGACAAGTAGAAATTGCAAATCAAACAAAGATAATATAAAAGAATGAACAATTAATTTTTTTGAAATTATATATAGCCCGATTGTAGCGACTATACTTACAATTTATGGATGATGCGCATCAAATTCGTTCTTCTTTTTCCCTTTTTTTAGTAATATGTGCAGTTTCTTTGCATACACAGTAGTAAGTACTATTTTATTAAAAAATATTGTAATTATGTTATATAATACATAATAATATGTGTTGGACGAGAATTTACCTTGTGGGACCCGCAACTTATTTTTTTATTTAGAAAAAAAAAAAAATAATGAGAAAACAGAATACATACTAAAAGCTGCAATAGAGATGTATTAGATAGAACAACAAAAGATGAATAATGTTTGGAAAGATTACGCAGAGAATGACACAGAGAACGTGGAAAAAGACGTAACACATAAAAAAGTGCGACGAAAAAAATGTCTAGTATTCAGAATCCGGCAATTGAGTCATTGGCTATGACGTGACGGAAATTTCTTTGTTTTTTCTCTGATTCAATAGGGATCACAGTATGATGGCAATAAATATAAGTTAAACTTTATTAGGACGTTTGAAAAATTTCTCGGTTAATGAGCATGTATTAAATAATAGGCAATATCCATGAGGCTTCATTAGCGGCTTACGAAATTAAATTAGAAAAGAATTTTAGCACGGACACAACCAACAAGACGAACTGATCTAATAATTTGACTTTTTTGTATTACATTAGTTAATTCGGGTTAATCGCGTATTATTTTTAAAATTATTAATATGTACATACATGTTATCGAAACATACCGCAGTGCAGTCAACAACATAGTTGTGAGTAAATAATTAGGTACGTTATTTTAAAGCAAACGTTTTAAATTACTAATATGTAATATAGTCATGTGCGCAGAAATTTTAACTTGCGATGAAATAAAAAATAAAAAAATAAATTTCACAATTTTCTTTCAGATATATTAGCGTATAATGTATAGCGTTAAAAAATAACGAAAGCCATTTTTTCTCCTTATTTAAGAGTCATGGATCATTTCCAAATATTGTTTAAAAAATACTTGGTTATTATTGATTATCACGAGATATTCAGAAGTGAATCTGTATTTTTGAAAAGGAAAAAAATTAAGTTCAAATAAATAAACACAAAAGAACAAAAGTATAATAAATTCACAAAAAAATTGAAATTTCGAAATCACCGACTCCATAATCACAGTTATTTATGGGAATAATACTAAAGTTAAACGTCGTGAAGATCATTTAAATCCAAGAAAAGAATAGTATAACTAATTTCGAAGACTATTTAAAATTCAAAGAGGAATAAAATAAAAAATGGTAAATAGCTGTTTCATTTTATTGTAATATTTATTCAGTGAAAAGAGGGTAAATTTTTAATGCCATTAAAAATAATTTGTTTTTAATACTAACTACCCTGAGAATGTGCTGCCTTAAAATATTGTTTTTTTTTGGAATATGTTTGATTTAAACTTTCAGTCGATTATTAAGACTTAAAGTAACCGGTGAAAAGCAAAAAGTTACAAAATTATAAAAATTAGAACTTTTTGAAAAGTCATTATCCTAATTTACTTTAATTTTCATATGGTTTCTAAACATGGCAAAATTCCCCACACCGCCATTCATACAGTTACCGTGAAATGTTAGTAAAACTAAATTTCGACTCACTATTTCGTACGTTGAAATTTTTATATCACTTAGAACGAAAAAAATAACAGCCTAACTACGATTATTTACTCGTTTCAGTTTTGTACATGGTGTAATTTAGTTATATAAAACAGATTTAGTTTAATCTAAATATAGGTTGTTTACAGTTTAATTTTTAATATTTCCAATGCTTTAAAACTCGCAATAACCCAAAAGTTAAAAATTCTGCCGATACATGAACAAAATAAAGTAGGATCATAATCGGCGTAATAATTACTAGGAATAAAGTGAAAAGGAGTTATTTTATCGTTTCTTTTTTATTTTCTTACATAGTCAAATTATGCTTTTAAACTGGTTAACAGCGGCACCGGAGATAACAAGAACAAACATCCGCAATAGTTTAATTTTAACAGTCAGTATCATTATCGTAATGCGAAAACGTTTTATCGGACAACGATGGTACTTTGTTATCGTGCGAATTAGTTTGAATTAGTTTGTTGTCGCATCAGAGATTATAGAACGAGCCAGTTCTACGATTTTTCCTTTTTCCGGGAATAAAATTATCAAATTGACGTTTGCCTCGTAAACGAGAATTTAAAAATGAAATTGGTAAATTTCATTCGATAGATTTAGTTTTAATATTCCATAAAGTTTTCGAAAAGGCGATGTAATGAAATACGTTACCTTGAAATGATTGTCCAAAAACATTTCCACCGCCGAAAAATAATCCTGAATTACTATTACTACTGGTCGTGGCAGCATGTCTAGAAAGCCGAAAAAATTAAATAAAATTTATCAAACAAACGTAGAAAGAAATTTTTCACTAATCATATTACTTCTTACGTATTAATAGGTTTTTAACATATAATCGATTCGCCACGGTACCGGGAGTTAGCGATAGGACTGTTGCGCAAATTGACGTTCCGATTTCGAAAATCATCGGCGACGAGTAAAAATGATAGCAAAAATAACCGGGACTGAACATGCATATTATCATTTGCGCGCTGGTTCCTATGTAGAGACATTTACACTTTAACTACATTTATATTATAATAAAAATTTAAACGATTATATCAGTCTCAATAACGTATAGTCTTTCATATATTTTTGTACTGCATACATAATATAAAATGCACGAATAAATTAAGACGAGAGCAGGACTCTTAATGCAAGATGGTAGTAGTAATAATAAACAATTAAAATATTTTGCGCTGAAATAATAGAAATGGTCTAAATGTACATATTAAAAAGTAGCTCGCTTCAAACATGTTTTAGGGAAGAAAGTAATAGAAATTAAAAATTTTTTTTTTCTTTTTTGAAAAAAAAAAGAATACCGACTTCAAAATTTACTATAAAAGTTTAATTAAAATGCATTAAAAAGTAAAAAATAATGATTTAATAAGAAGATAATATACTTTATAATGAAACATATAACTTTATTACGATAATTTTTATACGACAATTATACTTATTAGAGTAGGCACTAAATTAAAATTACAATACTTGGAAACAATTTAATGAATATTTAATGCAGTTTTTAATTATTACTGCAATTTGAAATTGGCGTACGAAATTAATAAATATTTAAGAACTATCATAATATCCGTATACTTCACTGTAAAATATATTATTTGTTATCGGGATGTTTTACTTTTTAATGCCGTTTTATTAAATTTTCATAGTAAATTTTAAAGTCGATATTAAAAAAAAAAATTTATTTCAGAACTTTTAGAATTTTTCGTCTTGCTAAAAATCAACTTTTTTAAACGTGACAAGCTTTTTAATTTGCGCTATGGTAGTTTAAAGTTAACTTTCTTTATTCGAATCTATATTTATTTGTGATAATTAACATTGATAATACTTTAATTTTTTTAAATCGCATTTCCACGCTTAATATTGATAATATTTTAAGTCAATAAAAAATTATCTAAAGGGACAATACTTTTTTTACGTTTTTTGATGACTACTGTGTATCTGTGTTTACCGATACCCGACGATATACTCGAATGATACATTTTCAAATGAACAAAGTATCATTAAAATCGGTCCCCTTGGGCACAAGTTACGCGCGAACAAACATAAAAAAAAATAAAAAAAAAAAAACCGTAAAATTTCTTCTTCTTTTTTGAAATTGGAAAAAGTACGTGAATTAGCTTATCCTACTCTGCTAAAATTGAAGTACCCAAATGGAAAAGAAAATAAGATATTAACAATTATCCGTAGCAGCTATTTTTAAGTCTGAACTGAATTAAAAGAGAATGGAAACCTTAAGAAACATACCTGACTGCAGAAGTAGAAAAATAAAACAGAATGATTGGTAGTTAACAGAAATAACTTTTTTCTTTCTCTTTCCTTCTATCGCAACTCTGACTTTTTTACTAAGACCACTATGCCGATATCATTTTTTTTTTTGTTATACATGACGGTTAATTTTTTTTTTTTTTTTTTTAAATATATATGCACCGTTTGTAAAGGTCATCACAGCACATATATGGAAGTAACTTATATGTGTTCGGTCAAACCACTCGTTCTAACGAAGGCTCTTGTGACGTTAGTTGTAATATTTGCCAGACAGTCCCGTATGTTGTTGAGTAGGCTATTATGTTGCGTCCCGAACGTGGCAAACTTTGGGCACGTGAGAAGAATGTGTGGAACTATCGGTATACCAGCCTGGCCGCAGAAGCACATGGTGGGGGGCGAAGATTTGCTAATTACATGACCGTGCGACATAATGACGTGGCCGATTCGCAGCCGGTTAAGACTTTTAAAATCATGCCGGGATATTCCCTCCGGTGGCCACCATGGTTCGACTGTGTAATGTTTTTTAAGAACATTGTCGTAGCTGCCCATTCTGTTTTCCATTGGTTCTCGCACTTCTTTAGAAAAATATGCATCATCGAGGGTGGTAGGTCTGAGTCCTCTGGCATTGGACAACGCCGAGCGCGCTTTCACATCGACCCTCTCATTGTACCCCGATGTGTCAAGGGACCCATATGAACGTCACCCGACTGTTCGTTCGGTTTAACTAATTTAGAAGGTAATACATGACGATTACTAATATCAGTAATTGTATAGTATTCTAAAAGGCACTATCTGTATTCGTCAAATTTAATATAACTCTACTTTAAGCTAGATTATAGGTGTAATAGTATTTATTCACCACAGAGTCAGTCATCTACCATTTAATAAATACCTCCTTAATTCTTTTCAACCTTTGAAGAGCATTACCTGGAAAGTTTGAAGCAAACATGCTATGATTATCTTTCCTATTATGATCAAATTTTAACTGATTATGAAACTTTTTATGACATTCGGGAACTTCTGAGGTTCCGATGCGGACGGTACTTTCCGAGACTTCGAAGAATCCTCAACTGTAATTAAATGAGGTTATTTCGGCCAGTTGAAGCGTATCGATCCCGTGTATCTCCAAATGGGCGTAAACCAGTTAGATATATTAAACTTTTGCTGGAAAGTTTTAATTTCGACTAGTCGTTAATCGTGTTTTGTTAATTATTTAGTTGTTCTCGTTAGATTACAGGCCTATGATAAGTTCACAATGAAGAACTAAGACCGAATATTTTGGTTAATAGCGGAAGCGGATGATTATTCAATATTTAACTGACGGATAAGTTTTTTATTGTCGAGTATAAACGTAACTTACAGATACTTTTCTTGTAATTAATTTCTGTTCTTCTATTTGAGTATAATTTTTTTTAAATGTCCTTGAATATTAATGTATATTCAGGATTTCATCTGCCACTAAAATACAAATGTATCTACGACAAGCGATTACGGTCAAATGGAACAATCAGATATTTGCAGTATGCAGAGAGTGCATAGAAGCGGCCCTAGCATCTAAAGACAGACTCGAAAATTATCTCGAACTTATTAGAGACGGTCGGATTTAATTCTATTACAGATTGTATTATGCCTTTAATGCGACTCTGAAAAATATTGAATAAATTATTGGACAGACTGCCACCTTTTTGTTCCGCGAACAGATTTAACAATGATAATTTAGGATCATTAAAATGACGTAAACTTACAGACTCGGTGATTGACCAAAGACAGACTGATTACTACCAAATGACGGTTTTACACTGAACGAAACATTAGTGCTACCAGTCGCACTATCTAACGATGCAGTAATTGCCGTTGTCGCAGTAGGAGTATTTCCGAATATTGATGGGACACTTGTTCTGGGGGAAGGCGTCACCGTAGCCACAGCAGAATTTCCGAATATGGTGCTTGCGCTGGACGGCGTAACAGGTACCGACGATTGCGTTGTCGCACCAGTCCGCGATAAATCAAAGTTGGACGTATTGTACAAGCTCAAGTTCGAAGGAGAAACCGTACTGCTGAATGTTGCTACTGTAGTCGTCGTAGTTGCAGCGGCTGGCGGTGTTGTTGTAACGACGGCAGTTACAGACGAAGTGGAACTACTTATATTAAAAGTGAAATTTGGAACAGTACGAGTAGGATCGCTTGTATTAACTGCGAACAACGTAGCAGATTTATCGGAAAATATGGAGCTCGAACTGCTAGCAACATTGCTAACGGTAGCGCTTTTAGATGCACTTCCGAATAATGATTTGCCGCTAAATGACGCGGACGCATCCAAATTAAATGATGAGTTTTCTTTAGCACCGCCAAAGTTCATATTGGAAAAAACGGAATGGAATGAAGACACCGACTCTGACGACGTCGTATAAGTTACCGCGTCTGACTTTGTCGGTGTAACTGCTGTCGCGGACGTAGCAGCAGTAGCCGGCTCTTTTTCCGCTTCACTGACAGAACTGATTACACCACCGTTATTATCGAGTGTAGCTGCAGGCAGAATGGTGACGGTATTCGGAATCCAAGTCGCGCGTGAACTTACCGAGGTGACAACCGGTGTAGACGAAACAACAGCGGTACCGTTTGCAGTCGACGATGGAAAAAGTTTCGATACCGAACTAAAAATAGCACTATTAGTAGCAGGTGTTTCAGAAGCCAACACTGAATAAGGAGCCATTTCGGAACTGAAAGGCGTATTTCTTACATCACTGCAGGTAACAACAGGCGCGCCTACACTGAAAGCCGCTACGTTCGAACTAGTGCTGGACTTACTTAAAGTTGAAAATAGAATAGTGTTGCTACCACCAAACGATGACGCACCGCTATTTATAACGAACGATGGAGTGGTATTCGTTATGTTGCTTACAGTTCCGCTAGCACTGAACGCCGACATTGTGTTATTGGCCGCGGGTAATTTCGCGGTGCTGGTGATGTTGCTGATGTTCCATGTCATAGCTGAACTAGATGGTGCAACGAATACGGGCTGAGACGGTTTGACGATAGTTGGTGGTGCTGGAACAGCCGGTATTTCGGACTGAGATGATATAGCTGCAGTAGTCTGATTAACGATAATCAATTTAGTTCGGTGACGTCTACTACGTCGTGCAAACGCCGACGGTTGCTTAATTTTATTCGTCTCCGAAAGGAATAAATTCGTGTTCGCTAATGCTCGCGTTATGCAACAATTTATCCGTTTAACATACTCGTCCGGACTCGTACAGTTGGATAAATTTTGACAAGCATAATTGGCAATCAATAATGTCAAAGGTGACTTTTGAAGAGTTTCTTCTAGTTTTAAGACACTTTTTGCCGTCTCGTCGAGACGGCTTATTGAAGTCGACGGGGTAGGTGCTGATTCGAACGGAATCGATGGAACAATTGCGGTATTAACATCACCATCATCTCGATCAACATCGATGTTTATCGTGAACGAGTTACATTTAGATATAACGTGAAGTTTTCGGTTTGAAATGGCTTCCTTTAATTTCTCCAGTTTGTCTCTGTTGAATTTGTACGAAGTGCGTAAAGCGACATTCCTGATACGCTCCGAACCGCCATCTTCGCAGCCACGATTACCATCTGCTATCGGTGCGCTATTATCGGTTAACCTATATTTCAGAGTATCTTTGATCTGTTCACTGTAGCTGGCGTTTAAACTGCAAGAAAAAATTTTTACCGATATAAATCTCTTATCATTACAGAAACACAACGAAAATTAATAACCTATTTCTGCTCGATTATACTGATATTTTTACTCGATTTGTACATTATGATTCCAATTCGCCATTGCACGTATTAATATTTAATTATATACAGATATAGATATAGATATATTAAATTTTGATAGGTGTAATACTGAGTACACGGTCTACCCTAAAAGTTCCCGAATTGATCGCATAAAATCGAAACTTTATGTAATTTTGGGCGGTGATAGTTCTAACCTTCGTGTATACGCGTATGAAGGTTCATTGCATTCGGTTGAAACAGTTGTGACGTAGTGATTGTTAGCACGCAACGTGTTGTTTTTTTTTTGTTTTTTTTTCTTCTTTTGCGCAGTTATAAAATCGACATGGATGTAATTAAAGAACAACTTCTCGTGATTAAGTTTTTTTGTTTTCTACCGCTACAGAAACGTTCGAACAGTTAAAACGTGGGGTTTCGGTGACTCGTATCTAGGCAAAAACGATGTGTTTTCGAGTGGCACAAACGGTTCAACAAGAATGGGAGAACGTCGGTAGAAGACACGAGGGAGTCAGCCGGACAGTGAGCTTTCGATCCGATGCAAACATCGAAGCGGTATGAAGGCAGCTGGCTAATGATCGTCGTATAACGTCTAGAATAATATGAAAGAACCTCGGAATACCTAAAAGTGTCGTATAGCGAATTTAAACGGAATATTTGCAAAGGAAAAGTGTATGCTCGTTTCTTTTCACACAGTCTCGCAAGAGAGCAGCGCAATCAGCCCGTTTAGCCTTGACGCGCTTGAAATGTTCGAAAAGGATCCAAATTTTCATAAAAAAATAATAGCTGGCAATGAAAATTGGTGTTTTGCCTACGACCCTGAATCAAACGCCAGAGTGCCAAATGGGTTGGACCAAATTCGTCGAAACCACAAACTTCGATTTTAAAAGTCGCGCATTAAGACAATGTCGATCACTTTTTTCGATTGTAACAGCATAATTCATTGCCACAATGAATGCTCAGTATTAACTAGATTTAACGGAACGGTTATTCAAAATCATTTAGCTAATCTGGCCAGAAATAGGGGTGACGCGTGATTTTTTCCTGTTACACGACAATGCGCTGACGCACAAGACGACAATTTTGCGACAGTTCTTGTCATAGAAAATGATCGCGGTGTTGGATCACCTATCCTATTCGCCAGATTCAAACCATACCGGCGAATGAAATCACGGAGCTAAAGAAGATTCCAAAAAAGCAGTTTTTAAAAGCCATAGAAAAGTTGAAAGCGCGTGATGAACATTGTATCTCACTGAGGAGCGACTATCTTAAATGAATCTTGTTAAAAATAAATTTTCCGAATCGCACAAGTTTTTTTTCATTGAACCAATTCGGAAACTTTTGGGATAGACCCCTTAAACTGGCTAAAAATAATTTAACAAAAATAGGCGGTGATTCTAAATAAAACATAATATGTGTGATTACGTATTTTTGTTATTTACTTGTTTCAATTTTGTTCCCTTCATAATAGTTTTCCTGACAAAAACACCGTCAGGAACGTTGCTTTTTAATTTTCGTAACAAAGTTGAAACTGTTAATCTCTTTAAATCGGTCGTTTAGAAATTGTTCCGTATACACTACTAATGGGGAGATGGGGCCGCCGTCCAAAAATCGAGAAATTTTCCGAAGTGTCGATTGAACAGATCCATTACTAGAGACAATAAAGAAAAGATTCCTCTTTCTTTTTTTAAAGATGTCTCTTTTCTCTACTTTTAAAACACTTTAATAGATCGGAAATATGTTTCTGATGTAAAAGTTGAAGAATACTTTTTAATAAAATTAATTTTTTCGCACGTTTAAAAAAGAAAATAAGATCAGTTTTTCATTTTTAAAGTCGTATACAATTTTCAATAAGATTTATTTTCACTTCTCCTATCGTTTTAAATCTTTTTTTTTTTTTTTTTGTCGAGTTCAGCGAAAACGATAGATAATTCGCGACTCATCGAAAATAATAATTTCAATTTCGAATTTTTAAATTCCGCTTCATAAATAACTGAATTTGGAAACAATTTTAATTAGTAGTTTTTAAAAAACTTATTAATTGCAACAATAATGCTTGTGTAAATTATAACACTCTCCTTGGAGGAATGAATCGGTACAATTAGGAACCCTGAGCTCAAGAGAGGGAGCGTGTCCACAAGTGGCGGATTGTAAAACAAGATACATAGGTCACTGCGAATAGGTTTGATAGGATGCTAGTTGGGGAACTGGTAAGCGATTTTAGTAGCAACAGGGCAATAAATTAAGAGGCATAAAGAAATATTTAAGGAAGTCGACTGCATACGCCTACCAACTAATTTGTCTCATCCAGCTATTTGCTGAGTCGCAAACCGGCAATGAAAAATTATAATTTAATGTAGATAATAGCATACTTGTTTGTTCATATTTAAAAACATAAAATAAATAAATTCCTTAATAACAAACAAAAATTTGTTATTAGCTGATGTTGGGCTATACCAAAAAACGTTTCTAAAATAAGGTTTTTTTTTGAATTTATTAAAATAAATTATTTTATACTTATTTTTGATTGTTATGAAGGAATTTATTTATTTTATATTTATATTTATAATTATAATTTAATTTAAAAAAAAAATAAGTCGAAACACTTATAATTACAATAAACATTACCATTTAAGTTCAGCCAATTCGGAACGATCATCGTAATATGAATAACGACTGTCTAGTCGCATTTGCGTTTCCAAGTTTTCTAATCTCTTGTGATATTTATAGACTTTCTCCTTTTGTTTTTGCAGCATGCCATTTATTTCTTTTAAAATTTCGTTTTTGTTCTTCCTATAAAAAGGGAAAATTATGAAACAGAAAATATTTTAAGTTTACAAATACACAATTTCAGCCATTATATTAGAACCGTATCAGAAAAAAAAAAAAAAAAAAAAAAAGTTGCTTTCATTAAATGTAACGCGGAAATGACACTAAAAGAAAAATTTGTTTCGTCACATGGTCGATTATTTGTCGCAACCCAAAATTTTGAACATAATTTACAGTCCAAATGAAACAATTATTACGAAACATCCATTCATCAGTTCAAACAAAATTTATGCTGGCTTAACACAGTCACAGAACGACATTGGTTGGAAAGAGAATTTTTTTTTTAGAACAGGAAATTTTATGATCATCTTGGTACATGCGCACATACTTGTATACAAACACACACACTATATATATCGAGACGGATTCGGTACTCGTAGCGCTATCTTTTACCGGTGTCTGAGTTAAAAAAATATACTTTGATTAATTTCGCGATCTATCGGACACCGCTTAATTTGTCGTTGTTGCTGGCTGTACGTATCGAAGGTGTTTTATCGACAAAAACAAAATTTCCCGTGCACAGTCGGACGGACTAATGTGTCGGGGTAAAGACTGTATGTGCGACTTGTTGATAGCAGTCGATAACGGAAGTAACTACGTGAGTCCGAGGCAGGTGCGCTTCGTTCGAAAGCTGTGCCGAGCAGCATTGGGTTGTAGGAAAAGGTACTTTTCAAAAATGTTCGAGAAACTTCGATGTACAACCATTACGTCAATTAACAACTGAGTGGATAGTATTAGTTGGCCAGTCGGCTATCGAAAACCGTCGTTGCAACACACTGTTCTAGTCGCAGTAACGTCGTTATGTGCACTACTTTCATCGCTACACCGTTTCTTACAGTTTTGTTTTTTTTTAGTCTAATCACAATTGATCATTCGAACAAATGAATTTAATGTTGTCGTCGCGTTGATTTAAGTATAATTTCTCCTAACCCGGAAAATTGTCCGCATCAATTTTTTTCCCCCGCTCGGGTAGAGATGCTTCTGCAGTGTGGAAGAAGATTCGCGGTTGTATTTTTATAAAAAAAGTAAATATTTCGGAATGATCGTCAGTCAGTCACGTGCTCGTGTTTAAAATGTTTACATCAAAATCTAAAATAAAGAACAGTCTACTGTTCTGCACGAAAAGTTGTCTAAAGCGTGGCATAATAGATGTCACTGGCGGCCGTTTGTTTAAGGAAAAGAGGGGAGATCAAAAATTTGCATCAAAAGCCGAAATCGATATTCGCCATATCGGTTTCCCGAAACAAAGAGAAATCGAATTCCGTTACAAGTGGCATCCAGGAATCGGGACTTCGAATTTCACATCAAATATGTACGAATTAACGTAAACTCACAGTTCAGGCTGTCACTTGTTACGAATCAGATGTGAAGTCGATATTTAATTTCAGCACTAGCATTGTATAACGATGTAAACTGAAATTAATTTATCGATGAAAATACATTTTTCATCTTTCTCTCTCACTCAAATAGTATCTTAGCCATTCAAAATTCACTTTTATTTTTTCAAAAAAAGAAACATTTAATGAATAATAAAAAAAATAACGCAATAAATCGACCCCGACTAATTTATTAAAATTTCATGCAGAAGTAGAGTTTATAAATAAAAGAACGCAGTATTAAACACCAACAGCGTAAACGATTAATTGAAACAAAATCGGTGCGACTTTAAGCTGAACCCACAATTAGGAATAGCGATACAATATGTTTCGATGAACAAATTAACAATTGAACGCGTAAGAAAGATCGCTTTTACATCTAGCGATACCGATGTTTCATGATGAACGAGAACAAAACGGCGGACCTAGCAGTAGAATTTAAAATGTTTCACCGACGGATTTATTAATACAAAGACCTTTTTACTCTAACACATTTAATAACATCTTAGAACAATTAACTAATATTGCTTTTGCCCCGAAAATATGGTCTTTTTTATATATTCTATTCGTAACTCGATGTTATTTGGCACACTTTAACGGTAAAGTCGACGTGCATTCAATTCGGATACACACTGACACTTATATCGCCAGTTATTCTCATAAAAACACCTACAAAGGCTCTAGCCGAAGTTGGATAAATCTTGTAATTAAATTACAGAAATTTTAAGTGTCAACCGAGAAAGCTTGCTTGATACGCTTCGGTTGACGGCAACTAGAACAAAAGGCAATACCCAAGAAATCAGAATTAAATGAATATTACTGAAAATTAATTTATAAATCAGATATCCTCGGTAGATGCCCTAAAAGTACCGAACCGTATCAACATATATGTATATATCGCTCACTAAATACAACAACGTCATAACTCAAAAAACGCTATTTCGCAGAAAACGCAAATTAACATTTACATTTACTATAATTTTTGAACGGTGTACACTTTCCAAGAGCAATGCTTATTTTGTCGAATTTCTTATTTACAAATATGGAGTTCTAACCTCTAACTGTACTCATAAAATGCATTCCAACTATACACATAACTCAAATTCGCTATTTTTTTAGTTATGACATGTATACATATATATGTAGGTATATATGTATATATACGAGTATATATATATATATATATATATATGTGTGTGTGTGTGTGTGTGTGTGTGTGTATAAAAATAATCATTAGATAACTGAATTGTAAGCAATGGCTGTAGTTTACATGAAATAGAAAATATTGCAATAAGAACATTCTACGCCAGAAAAAATTAAGTTTTTAACCACACAGCAGGTTCGTTACTGGTCTTCAGTTCTGGTTTACTTCATAAATATTGTCTCTATTGAAATTTTCGTATTTTCATATTTCAGTCGCTCTCTTGTAATTCTCATGCTGAAGAACTTAGTGATTATATTCTCATCGTCGAATTTTATGAAATGTTCCATGGGTGTTGTATGTTCCGTTAATGCTGCTTTCCGTAAAAGAATATGTGTAATCAATTGTACGTTGTTTTTTTTTTTTTGATAATAGTAGTTTTATCAGTCAATTCTCTACTACTATAAGAACACAAAATTTTATAAACTCCTACTATATGGTCCCACTATAAATTGACTTTAATTGTTCTTAAAGTACGTTAATTTTTCTTTTTTGTATATTTCAAATACAGGTTTAACGTTAACTTTCCTTAAAATTCTGTCCCGTCTTTTTTATATAAAACATTAATTCTGTGGAAAACTTTTTTTCTCGCTGGCCAATAATTTCATTTTTGTCTTTGCCGGTTTTATTGAATTTTTCGTTGAAAAACTTGACAGTCTCCATCGGTGCTTTAAACTTATAAGTTCTACGAACAAGTTTACTGCATTACCAACACGTTTTACTTTAATACTTACAGTTAGCGTTTTAAAAACCCATGATTTTCATGATACTTTCTTGTGCAACTTTTACCGATATACCCGGGGGTCTTCCTTTTATTTTTTGATGAATGCCCGGTTGACGAAACACTCTCTCTACTCGGATAGTATTCTTTTCCATTAGGGATAGTTTATCATTTATCAACCACAGTTCACGGGGGAAAATTACTTAAAGTATAATAACAAACTATCAGGTTTATCACTATATACGCGTGCGTCAATATATAAAGATATGCGTCTGTTCTGTAAGTTTTTAATGAAATATTTGCGAACTGTTTTAAGCGTAAAATCAATGTATGAACAGACATGACACTCTAAAGTAAACAGCACTACAGTATATTTAATAGATCAAACTTATACATTGCAACAGGTGTATTTCGAGAAATTAAATTTGTATTTAAAATTTCGCGTAGAATACTAACTTAAATAAATCATGTTTTATTAGAACAGGATTTTACACGAACTGAACAGTAATTTTCAATTAAAATTAATCACTAATTTGAACAAAATAATAATAACAGTAAAAAAAAAAAAATGGAATAGTTCTTAAAATTCTGGAATGTATAAAATAACAATAACACGACATATATATCAGTCACTGTGGAGATTTGGTTCCACAATTATGTAAAACATCATTTTGAACAATAATTTATTTTAAGTTTGATACATTACGTTATTGTTGTTTAAATTAAACATATATATGATTCAAGAATTTAAAAAATTTTACATACCTGGTACATTTGTCCTGGTTAATTTCGTTTAATCGTCTGTTAACTTTAACCACATTTAATTCAACAACTTGCAACTCGTGTTCGAAATCATGAACTGTATTTTCGTATATAGATTTCACGTCGTATGATGTTAAAAGAGGAAGTCTGCCAAAGAAAAAAAAGTTTATATTTCACTATAAAATATTTCAAAAATAAATAAATAAATAAATAAAGAATTAAAAAATAACGCATAATCACAAAATATAACTTTTTCCAACCGGAACATATAAAATTCAAAGTACTCCATCCAACTGTATTAAATGCAACACAGTAGATACTCGCAATTCGGACACATCATGTAATATAAGAGTACACCGGATTACCAATTACGATACAAGGAGGTTGTCAGAAAAATTAATTTAAATGAAATAAATTACTATATTTTATTACAAAATCGCAAATGGTAAAGTAAAATGAAAATCACTTTTTCCTAGTTCTGCAAAATAATTAAACTGTGAATTTACATACACACTCCCGCGGGTATAGTGGCAATATCATATAAATTAAGAAATTGAACTAGCCACCTTAACGTAGTTTTTTAAGCAGCGATTTTTTTTTCGAGTAGAACCTGGTTCAAATTTCGCTGCCGCAAATTGACAATATAGAAAAATTTCACTTATACTGCGTCGATGTGACTATAGTTGACCAATTTATGTTTTCGTTCCCCACATTTAAGACTCATAATTGACACCTAACTATCATTCCGACTTTCTTTTATTTCCAATTACTTTCCCACATCTACAAAGCATAGATTTAATCAACCAGTCAGCAAAAATATTCCTCCGCTCTTCTTCCACAAATTTATAAAGTTAAACTAGATTGGACAGTATTTTTTGTCGTGCGAATTTGTCACCGTTATTTCCGAAGCATCTTAAGTGGACCGGAATCGGGAGCCTGCGCCGACCATGATATATCATTCAATCTTATCGTCCCGTAGGAAATTCTGAGCTGTTTTGGATTATCGTAAGTTTAGAAAAGCCAGTTATCCGGAAGATTCTCCATACCATATAAAAGTAAATATTGTTCTAAAATACCCAAGTATACATGGTGGTGCATTATTCCGTTAATTCGGCAAATAGGGTCTAAACCGTTCCTATTTATGTCAGCCCACAATATTATAACCATTTCCTCTATTTACTGCAGGCTCTAACTATTTATTTTTAATTTCTCGCTTGTACATAACTGAACGTAAATTTTATCGTCTGAACTGAAGCGATTAAACCTAAATTCATCAATAAAAACTGTTTTTGACCTTCGTTTGCTTACGATTTTATTATTTTAAATGCCATATTACCCTTATAAGTTCAATTTCCCTATTTATGTACTCACTACTATGTAGCTTTTTTCGCAGGCAAAATAAAAAGTCAATACGTCGGTTCGCACAAAATATATAAAGCGGTAACTAAATTTATATTGTTAATTTAAAAAATGCACGATTAAAGGTCATGTGCGTGAGGGTCAATTAAAGAAGCAAGGAAAGACGATAGCAGTTACAAATCACGAAATTTTGAAGAAACCTATATACATAAATAAAAGAATAGAAGATATAACAACGTAAGAAAGAAATGTAGTTGCAAATTATGCATAAATAAAAATAAAGATATAATTACCGTTTATGTTATTTATCTTACCGTTTGTCTTTAATATTATGATACAAAGATCTCAGTTTTTCATACTGGTTTAACAACTTTACTAAACAACTTTTAAGATCGGCTACATCGGATTCTAAAGAAGCAGTTGTTTCTTTTAAATTACTAGCGAATAAATTCAGCTTATTTAAACCATCGGATATTTCATATAACTGCTCGTCATCGTAGTCGACTTGCTGAGTGAAAATTAAATATATTTAATAAAATTAATTGATAATACGGATTATTAAAAAATATGTTGCATGACCTATTATGTTAAAAACTGAATTGACGTTTTTTAAAAAACACAAACGTTAATTGGATCATTAAATGCAAAAAAAAGAAAAAAGAAAAAAAAGAAAAAAAAGAAACAGAAAAAAAGAAAAAAAAGAAACAGAAAAAAAGAAAAGGAAAAAATTTATTTTCCGAAAATAAAAACACTCTGTATTTGTGAGAATACACCAATTTGTACAGGGAGAATGCATATGCTTCGAAATTATGCACAAAATCAACTAGTGTATTAAAACAGTTTTTCATTTTTATTACTGTTAATTAGTTACTGAAAACAATGTAGATTATCCGCATATTTTAATTATTTTTAGAATAACGAAAATATAATAAGTTCTACATAACCAAGGAAAAAAGCTTTATTTTCATATTTTTACTTTTAAATTAATATACGAAGCTAAAGATTTAAATTACACTGGTTGACATAATTTTAGGAAAAATGATGAATTACACGTCGCAACTCCGCGGCATATTAAACACTACACACGCACAACCCACGGTCATGCGTGAGTCGCCTGTGCGAAGAACACAGTTTTCGTGAGTGCATGGGTTGGTTTAAACTATTTAGTTGTTAAAAATTTTAATTTCTTGTTTAAATTAATAACTTTTTTGTTTGCTTAATTTTAATAAAGTTTATTTCTTATGTATTCTTAAACTTTATTATTATTATAATGAAGTAAGTTGAAAAATAATTCGCAGTGATATACTGATTCCCGATATAAATCATTAAAACAGAAATTATAAAAAACACGAAAAAAGTGATAAAATGTCAACTAGTTTTGATGTAACTTTATATTTTGATGCATTCGTATTGTTCATGGCATATCTTGTAAATTATTTTTAAATTTATTTAATTATATATACTTGTGCCGACTGAGTTTGTATCTTTTTTAATATCTTATAAAGTTTATTATTATTTTAAATTTTCGGATTTTTAAATTTTTTCAATTACACCTATTTTGAAAGAGAAATTTAGTTTATTTTAATAATTTTTTTCGACAGTCTTTTACAATTAATTTAATTCCCATTATTATATAATTCGTGCGCCCTTCATTTATATATTTCTTTACAGTATATATTATTAATCCAAAGTGCTTTACATTCTAAAAATAGAAAGATTATTCTATAATTATACAAAAAGTATCGATATAAATTAAATTTATGCTATATTTCAAAAAAATAATCGAAGTAATAGTTTAAGAGAAATTTCAGGAAACAACAGAAAGGGTCGCCATAAAACAAATATAATATTATATAAAAGTCTAATAAGATGTTATTTTGACTATTCGGGGGTATATATAAATTTAAAGAAAACGAATTGAAAAGAATTAAATATAACACAAAATAAACCATTGCGTCTTCTACAGGAACGATTATATCTACCGCAATCACCATAAAAAAGCCAAATGTGTAGAAACAGTATAACAATAACATCAAAAGAATTAATAAATAAGTTTTTATTTAACATTAAAGGAAACAGAAGATATAAGATCAACTCATAAATAAAACATTAGAAAAATCAACTGAAACGCAATATTGGCATAATCTAATTTTACCATTTTTAGTTTTTAGCGTAGCCAGCTACCATGGCGTAATTGGTTAGGTAGTGGTGTTTTGTTTTGTTAGAACCTGGTTCGAATTCCGCTATATTGAAAATACTTAAAAATTTCACTTGCACTGGGTTAATGTCCATAGTTGATGAGCCTTCCCCCTCAAAAAAAAAATCAAAAAAAGTTCTTAGCGTTATTAAAAAACAAATCCAGTATAAAATTATAAAATGTCAATATATAACATAGCGTACAAAAAATATTTACGGAGAATACTGGCATATGATACAACTCATATTTTTCTAAAAAGGGACGTAGGATTACGAATAAGATACTAGGAAAATTATTAAATGGGAATTCCCCATAATATGAGAAGATATACACCGGTGAATTTATAATATTAAAAAACAAATATATCGATTAACTATGTATCATGAAGATGCCAATGTAAGGAGAACATATAAATGTTATATGCAATATACAAAGCACCGAAATATATCAAGAAAAAAAAAAAAAAAAAAAAAGGATATTCTTTGCAATATTAACGGAGTCTACGATCGAGACACAAATATTACCAAATATGAATATGTCTCAAGATAATACAGCTAAAAGAATAAAAATTCTAAATGACATAATTGAAAACATCTCGTCAAAAATAGTACTACTCTGGGTATCAGGGTACTCAAGAATAAAGCGAAATGAAATTAAACCCTCTGGAGCAAGGAAATATTTGGAACAATCCAACGTAAGATACTATTATAAAGAGTACCACGCAAAAAATAAAACAACCTAGAGATGATAAAACAACAAAAGAATGATAAGCCAAAGAGAGAAAAAAAATAATAGGAAAACATTATCAGCAGATCCAAAAAAAAAATTATCCCATAAATCATGGTACGATAGAACCTAATACTTCCCATTAGAATATATAAAAAAAACATTTCGTTTAGAATAATCCAACACCTGATCACTTCGCAAAAATGCAAATAATAAATAATAATTAATGCGAATAAGCCCGTGTAAAGAATTTGGTGTTCAGATATAGGTAATATACTGCAGATAAAGACGAATTGATTAAATACATAATAAAAGCAGGTAGTGATTTGCCGACAATCCATCCAACAAAGAAAACGATTATATCAAATATTAGGAAAAACAGAATAAAAATATATATACGATCAAAAGGACAGAAGACGGATAAACGGTTAGCAACAAATATATAGAAAGCAAACAGCGGCCAATCAAACTAAAGAGTTTAGGTTAAAAAAACAAAAAAACAAAAAACTTGCTAATTGTGAAAAGGAAATCTCAATTCGTGTTATTCTTCTCGCATCTAATTTACAATTCACAGGCAATACGACAATGGTATTCATCAATGTGGAAAATATAACTTGCCTTTTGAAAATAATTTTAGTGCTAGCACAAAGTAAACGATTTCGCGCGCATTATAAAACGATAATAAAAAATGTAAGAGTAATGGGAAAAAAATATCATTTTTAAATGTCACTTACAGAAACTAATTGTTATAAATCTAATTAGTTATATTTTCTTATTTTACTTTTATTTAAATTTATTTATTGGTCATATTTTATGCCGCATTAAAAATACTGACATTATTAAAGTTAAAAAGTGTTCCAGTGTTTTATCTCGTTTAAAAAATATGCCAGCAAATTTTTTCATATTCCTCGGAAATTTAATATTCCTGAATATTTTTTTACATTTATCAATTAAAGCACTGTTTTTATCACTTAACTTGAACAGAGCCAAAAAAAGTAATCATCGTTCAGCGCAATTTTTTAATGGATTATTACGGACTTCAAAAATTCGGAAAATAGTAATATACATTTTTCGTGCTGCACCAAATTTAAGCGAAACGTCAGCATTAATTATCGTTTCGAATACATCTTAAAAAAAAATTTATAGTACCTTTAATTGTTTATTTACGGTAAATTTTATTTTATTCAATTCGGACGTGAAATCTGATATCATTTGTTTTATTCTGTTTTCGCAAAAATCCTTTGGATACCTGTCAGTTACCATTTCTTCGACACCTAAAAAAGTATTATTGTGTTTAAAACATAATTTTTAAACAATACATACATATGTAATTAGATGCAAAAAGCATTGAGTTGTATGTCAAAAAAAAAAAACAACTATGTGACGATTAGAGTTGTAATTAACCGCCGATATAATTTCCACGATGCGAATGAAATAGTGAATGTGAATTTACTATTGAATTTATTTAAATTTGCGCGACTTAAGAATAAAATTACGTTTTTTAACACATAACTTACATCCCGTAATAGCTACACATCTTAAAGAAAACTTTAAACTTTCGTGCTTTTTTTTTATTAACCACTCATTTATTTTCGGTACAAACTACGTCCAAATTATTCACAGAAAACGTCTTGAATAGAGCAATGCTAGCTGTGGATAATTTGAATTGGTTGGTACCGAAAATAAACGAATAGTTAGTTACACAGCTTGCTGACCTACAGCGCATTCTATTGAATATTTCACTCGTTTCGAAAAACAAAGGAGTATTTTAATTACATCTGAAATATATGACTGTTTTATAAGTCTAAATTCGCTAATCAAACATTCAACGTATCTCTTACGTTTTGATGTTGGTTGAATTCTTTTACTGTAATTTAGTTTCGATTTATTTTTTCCTTGCATGTCTAAATATTAGCCGTTGAATATTTGAATAAGAATATGAAATTCAAAATCTTTGGCGCATCAAAGGGAAATATTAAACTTTAAAAATTTTTCCAAATTCATCTATGCGTTGTTCTTTTTTACTATAAATAATGTAACTATTAACATCAGTTAATGAAACAGAGTTCTATCACGAAAGGCCGGTGTTATAGATTACTTATTATAGATTACTTACATCTCCTTTTAACATATATTTTCTTTATCATAATAAAATAAAGAATTATCTTTCAGACTTCCTCTCCGTCTTTCGTACTTTTACTTGTTACCGATTCACGATCACTTAAAATATCACCTATTTCATTATACCCGTTATCATGTCACTGATATGTTCCAGTAGGACTCGAATTATTTCACTATAAAAGATTCAAGATTAGCTGCCGTAAATTAAAATTAGCTTTTTTAACCAGCGAAAACAGAAAGTAGCGTAACTTACACAGTTAGATCCGAATGATCCACCAAAAATTGTTCACTAAAAATTAATGAAATCATCAAAAAATTGAAATAATTGACTCGAAGGAACTATTAATTATAAGATTACTGAGAATCGCAGGACAGTGCAGTCGTCATCGAAAGAAAATAATATTGTTCGGGAAATTCTGTACATTTTTGTCGTCGTTAGGCAAATCAAGAGGAAGAACCACGTTCTTAATCTCGAAAACACGCATAATTTCGAAGAATATGTTCGGAAAGTTGCTTCAAATGTAACTAGAATAACTCTCAATTTTCGGTGTTATTCATTATTGATGAGGTGACTGATTCAAAAGAAAACGCTAAAGAGAATCAAGTCAATAACAACTTATCCGATGAAAACAAATCCGTTGTGTGACATTCGACGAAAGACATTTTAATTTATGTAAAGTCAATTTTGTTGATTAATCACGCTCAAGATTTTCCGTCAAAAACAATAGTATATTTTAAGGCAGAAAGGTGATATTAATTCTCAAAATTCGATTATTTTTACTATATTCACGTATGAATTTTAATTTATAAATCAAATTCTAATTGAGAAATTGACACATTGAATAGGGATTTTCAACACCGATGCATTACAGTAAAAAAATAGGTAATTTTTTAAATATACGTGTATGTATTATGATGAGTGATTTTAACAACCATATTTTTCCCGCATATTACAAAAAAAAAAAACGATTAAAATGTTTTTTAAACTTTATGCACGATGAAGAAAAACATTTTTCACGTTTCTCATATTTACAGTGCTTGTGTAATAATAATGTAGAATCGACAGTGGAAATAACGCTTTGCCAAAGCTAAAGATTATCGTAATTCTAAAAATTAACTTACATTCTATTTTTTTTCTCCAAATATTCATATTTATTTCTATTTAATATTATTTGCATTTTTTCTAATTTAAGTGTAGTATTTTGCTTTCGAATATATTTTTTTTTAATAACTGATAATACATAACTTTGAAGAAACAATTAAGTTCTGTACACAAATTAAATATAGTTCAACATTAACATATTTTTCCGAATGTTCCGACATCTAAATACCTCGATAATTAATAAATAAGTAAAAACGTTAATTTTTAGCCGACAAAAAAAAAAAAAAAAAAATATCGTTTTATATTATTCTTAATAATTAATGATACGGCTACTAAAAATAGTAAAAAGGTAAATAACAGTGAGAACGAAAAATTACGAAATACTAATTTTTTACTTAGATTTTTGTATGCTCTACATGATATAGGTGAAAATCGCATACATTGCAACCAAAAATTACTTTATTATAATATTTTCTAGGATTAACTATTTGCGAAATTTTTCATTATATGCAGCAGCTCGAAAACCAAATGTTCAGTCAAACTCTAGCTAACAGTGATAACCACTTATAATCAATTGGTACAATGTGTTTGTAGAAAGCATAAAAATTGCGTAAAAAATAATTTGAAATAATAATTATAAAAATGCAAAATCGATATAAACATAAAAACTCTTACACTTCTGCGAATTCACAGTGTTGCTATTCAGGAGGCATGACATCCGTTTTGTATATAACAATACATCGGTAAGCGCCTTCAGCTGAAAACAAGAAAAGTAGAAAATTTTATAACATTCAAAGCCGGCGCAAAAAAAATTTTCAAAGATTGTAAACTATAAAATATACTTTACAATTTCCACCACGTTCCACGAATACACACCGTTGCAAAGAAACATATGTAAATAGGTAAATAAATAAATAAATAATTTAAAATGGTTGATTCTTCAACACAGGAAACCTAAAATCTAGTGTTCAACAAAATACGAATATAATTATATTTCAAGAAAATAATCTAAATGTTTGGAAATTTTATAATCAATAAAAGAAAAAATTTTAGTACGAAAGAAATTTCATCTAATAATCTTGACTTGATTTGCCTTGATTAATACGATATGAAATGGACCTACACATATTTCATATCCGTAACAAAAGAATAAACATGAAAACTGCAAAAAAATTTAAAACTGAACAGTATTACGAGTATTTAGCAAATGGAAGTATCTTCTTCTGAAACAGCGTGTTACAAAGCATAAAATTTACACCATTCAAAATGGTTGTGTAAAATACTTCTCCGACATTTAAAAAATAATAAGATAAATAATATACAAACCATCTGGTCCAGGGCATCTCCAGGGAGGCAGGGGTGGATAGCTGTCCCTTCCCCTAAAAATTAATAGTGCTCTCACATATTAAGGATAAAGAAGGAGCCACGTGCGAAGTGAAATCTCGATATTTAATTGTCGCACCTCGTATTTTCCTTACAGTCATAAATAAGTAAAGCGTAATACAGAAGTTTTGTTTCTTGTTTTATTTATTAGTTAACTTTATTTTAATTGTTATACCAATGCTAAAATATATATTTATGATTGGGTTCCATATTCACTAAATAAAGCCTTCTGTGCGGATTATTAATTTCTCCACATATTAAGTGCAACGAAAAGTGAAGAACTGAATTTTAAAAAAGAACCAAATTTTACAATTTGAAATAATTGTAACTCGATTATTAGCAATTTTTTGGGTGAGGGTGTGTTTAGAGGTCAAATTACCCCAAAAATAGACAACATTTTTATCCAAAAAAAAAAAAATCTAAAAAAACAACGTCCATTTAGACTATTTTTATATTTATTCTGCGATATGACTAATTTATAATAATTCTCAGTTCAATTTAAATATTACATTCCCCTCTATTCTTCCAATTTTCTCAATTCTCTTTTTAGCCTGTAAATATTACATATTAACATGTGTATAGATCTGTTGATATACAAAATGAAATTATCAGCAATTGTGGAAGTAAAAAAAGCAGAAGCATATAGTGTATTGGCCGACGAAACAGCTGACATTTCTCGAAAAAAACAATTATCAATTGGAATACGTTATTTCGATGACGAGAAGCGTGAAGTCCAAGAAGTAATTATAGGATTTGTTGAGCTAAAGGGTTTGGATGTAAATTCTATTGAGAAAGTCATTGATGATTATATTGGCAGCACAAGAACCTAATCCAGATAAATACGTTGGATTGGAATTCGACAATGTCTGGAATAGTGGCGAACAAGCAATCTTGCGCAAAAATTATACCAAAGCTCTATTTTTTCATTGCTCTTCACATGAAGTGAATTTGGTAATAAATGATCTCAATGTTTTGACTGAAAATAGAAACACAATAGGAACAACAAAGGAAATAACAAAATTTTTTCGGGACTCAGTTTTAAGAAGGAAATTAATATCAAATATTTCCGATCTCTGAAAACCAAGATGGAGCGAAAAACACAAAACTATCAGAGTTTTTATGGATAAATTTTGCATTCTAATGGAGACCTTAGAAACCGTAACAAATGAGGGAAGCTGCACGAACCAGAACATAGGATTCCAGTTCCATGACACCGCCTTCAAAGCTTCATTATTTTGTGCCTTGTGTTAATAAGCAAGTATTCGGCTATGAGAGAACTAGTAGTAAATGTTCTCCAATCTATAACATTGGTTATTGTCAAGGCAGCACATCATATTAAACGCATTTTAGATTTGTTAAAAAGGCACCGTAAAAATCCCGTAAACGTCACTGATGAAATTGTTAGAGATGCCACTACCACTGCAACACAATTAACTAGACCGAATGTTTCTTTTCAGTTCGATAAATGCAATATATGTCGGCTTATTAACTTCCAACAACTTTTTTGCCTGGAACAGCTTCTTTTATTATTTTCGAAAACCAGATTAATCATCTCGTAAATAAACAATTGTATATGTATACAAATGTACATAAACGAAGTATTTTTCTGCCATTTAACAATTTGACATTGGCTGTTGGATTACGAAAAAATTTTCTAACAATGCGCAAATTATTCAAAACAGCAGTTTCAAAAAAAAAATGGCTTCCATATGTAAGCAAAAAAAACAACATTTAACTTCCGAATTGTTTTTAGGCTTTATTTTCATTCAGTGTAAATAGTTTTATAAAAGGCGGGTTATTAAAATTTGATTTACCATAATAAGGACCTTTTCTTGCTTTATACAAATATACTTTTCAAAATAGTTGTAAAAACAGACATGTGCGGTTCCGTATTCAAATTTACTTATTACAATATTATGTACTTACTTGTTTTTTGACTTTCAAAGTAGAATATCTTGATACATTTGTAACCACCATCTTTTTTTTTACATTCAAAGTTATTTGTGCGCCACCTAATGGTAAAAGTTGAAAAAATAAATTTATATAATTCTTTGAAAGAATATCTTTCTTTTCTAATATAGTTTTAAGGGGGGAAAACATATCATTAATGTACAAAAAATATGCGCATAAGGAAATAATATTATATAATTTGCGTGTAAATTTAATTTTTCGATGTTCTAAATAATTCATGAGTACGGTTCGGATTTATAGACCCTAAAAAACTTCAATATATGCACTAACAAACGTCAAAATATGCACGAAAGGCTAAAATATGTACGAAAATATGCACTAAAAATTTTATAATAGATAGTGTATATTGAAAAAATAAAATAAATCTTTTGTTTTCCGCTTCAAATTTTTATTATTATGCTGCTTTTTCTTTCATTACACATTAATTTATATTAAAAAAACATTAAATTATAAATCTAAAATCAAAAATTATTACAGTTAACAATAAGAATTTTTCCTAAATTTTCAACACAGAAATTATGAATTTCGAAAAACGATCTTTCTACATCGCAAGACACAATTGGTAAATATTTAAATGCAACCACTTCGGATGAAGTACATGAGATTTCGTTTTTATGTGACACTCCATCTAATTGAATCGAAACTGCAAATGATGTGCTAGATATTGAAGAGCATGTCTAGATCAAATCTGTGCCATAAGTTGCGTTTATGCATATATATATATATATATGGGGGGGGGGGGGTACATCGAGTACATGGTTTAAAGGACGGTTACCCATCATAAGGTCAAAGATAATGTAGTGTTAACCAGCGGTCAATCATATATTAGCGCGAAAAAGGTTGGTCAAGAATATTTGTTTTTTTTTGCTTGCACTATCGTTTAGCACAGACAATTGACAATATAAACATAAAATCCTAAAAGGTCGGAACGTAATTACTCTGTTCAAATTCATTTCATTTGCAAAGGAGACAAAAAGACTTTTATTTGCAGAAAGATATCCTTGTCTGTAAAGAGATACAACAATGGTATTCGCATAACCAACAAGGAGATATAATTTTTTTTTTTTGTAGTTCCATGAATAATCGGCAAGAAGCTATTATCGAACAATGAATTTGACTAAAAATAAAAAAAATTATAACACCTTGTTTTTTTTAGTAAAGTTAAAAATTTCACACATTTGCTCTGACCTTTTTATCGTTTCGAATATATAATTGTGTGTGTATTTGTGCGTTTATGAGTGTGTTTTCTTTATATGTAATTATGAAAAATATGTAAAAATCCTCAAAATATGCATTTATATCACTATTAAATTAGTGCATTTTGAATCTACAACCCTTGAAAAAGCGACAGATAAAGCCGCGGAGATATAAAATAAAAATATAAATATAATATAAACGTTGAATAATTTCCAGAACTAGTTACCCGATAGCGCTATAGTTACAGTCACTGTTTTAGATAACGTCACTTTCTCCGGAGCAAAAACTCAATCACATCACTATCTCTAATACCTTGTCTTGTAATAGGTTTCAGCAACAATACCTTATAAAAAATTATTTCAGTACAAAAAATATATTAAAAAATCTAAAAAAATTACTTTGTATAATTTTCACCGAATTCTTTTTAACGGCAAATGATTCGTTCTCACTTTTATCCACTTCTGACAGAACATCATTCACTTTTTCTTCTTTCTGTGGCTCAAAATTGACATATCTTTGTTCTTCTGGTTCCTCTATTTGGTTATTATCCGAGACGTTTTCTGCATCCGATAGTTCGACTATTTTCACGTGTTCTTCATTTTCATTGTCATATGTGAATTCGTATACATCTCTGCAAAAATAACAATAATAATTGTTATTATTTTCAAAAATTTACTATATTTTCTTTAAGCGGCCTGTGTAAGTCGAGGTATTGATATTTAATATCAATATCAATAAATACATATACCTTTATTGTCGTAATCTGCACGCCTACACACACACAACCATACCGCATAGGCAATGTAATGATAATAATAGTAATAATTGGTAAAGCGATTAGACCGAAGCGTTGCCGACGGAAATAATCATCTTATTATATTATCACCGGCTCAGAGATATTCAGCGACGCGATCGGACGGAAACTACGTATGCTGATATAGCTTTATCTGGACGTGGGTAAAAGAAGTAGAATTTCACATTTGATCGAATTTCGTGGTATTATCGTTACATATAAAAGTTTCGCTCAAACTGACCGTATTAAATTTTTAATTTAATGCTCTACCATCAACGACGGCATTCGCGTAAAAAATTAGCTGTTTAAATTTTAATTTAATGTAATTCTTAGGCTACCCCATTCGAAAAAATGTCCCAATTTTATGTAACGTTTGTTATATTTTATAGGATTCTTGTTATTGTTATTTAAAAAATGTCACAATTTTATGTAACGAAATATATAACGAAAAATGTAATGAAACAATATCTTAATTTTATGTAATGAAAGTTAAATGTTAGGATAGGATTTTTATGATTATATTTTGTTTTTCTTTTTGTGTTGATGCCAGTAAAAATTACGTTGTAAATTTTGATAATTTTATACAAAGTATAGAAGAGAAAGAGACATAAATAAAAGCAAGAGGTGTCAAGGGGCACAGCCCCTTGCGAGGCCATAATGGCCGAGTTATATATATATATATATATATACACATTTATCGTAACAAAACGTTTGATATGCATTTACGAAGCATAAAAAAATATGTAATGAAACGTGCGTGTGTGTCAACCGTTAGGGCCCTTGTGTATATGTTGTGAATTCATTTTGTTCCGTTTTTGTGCGTGATTATATCGAAAGTTTCGCATCGATACACTATAATTAATAAATAGATTCATAGCTCATTCTTTTGTTGTATAGAGCAAGTATTAATTAACACCAAAAAGTTGGAGTAAATTCAAAATAAGTTATATTATCGTGATATTGAAATTTTAATTATAATTAAAAATAAAAAAGGAAAGAAATAATTAGAAAGAAGATTGAATTATAAATTTCGATGTAGTTTTTGCGATTAATTAAATTGTTTCCAAGTAAAGAGTTTTAATGTGTAAATTACTACGTCAAAAGAAACGAGTAACGTGATTTAAGTGATTACAATGTCACGTTACGAAAATTAACATGAATTGTGAATTATTTATTTCTAGTAAATTGCTTTTAAGATTTTCCTGGAAATCTATATTTAACACGGAAACATTCGAATGTTTCATTAAGAAATTAATAAAACTAAAACATTCAACATTTAATACCCTTAATTATGTCACAGCTATAGATGTATTATCTGGCAATAAAGAAAATTCAGTAGCGGTCGTTTACAAAGTTTAATTTAGAACTAAGATATTATACGGTAGCTGTAGAAAATCCAAAAAAGCTTATAACTAATAACAGCTGACATTAATATCTTGCAACTTACAAAACAACGTTTTCTGCATTATATAGCGTTTTTTAAATTTAAAAGTGCATTTTCCGATCTGATTTCAGTGTGCGAGTTACCAGGCTATATTAAAATGAAGCCGCTGAACGTTAATGACTTCAGCAATAGAAGTCGATAAGAAACTAGTTAAAGTAAAACATTGTTGGTCTTGTTACTTAATTTTAAATCTAAATTTACGAGTTAATGTTAACCGAATTAAATGTAAATTCCAATAAGATCGGGTTTAAAAATCTGTATAAAACGAAATCGTATAACAGCTGCAATGAAACAATTAACAACTTAATTTTTGGAACAATAAAACCATACGATTACGAGGACTTCAATGAAATCATGATAAAGAAAAAAAAATAGTCAGAAGGTATCTAAATTAAATCAAGATTAAAATGCTAAAAGTTAGAAGCTATTGAATTAATTTTCCTTGCTAAAATTTCGAGCAGATTTAACAAAACTTTAAATTAAAATCAAAATGAGAAATAATAGGAAAAAAAAAAAAAGAAGTGGTGTTTAGAGGGGGACACCCGGTAGGAACGAAGTTTCTTTCACTTTTTGGTAGATATACAAGTATAAAGTCATTCATAAAGTATACGATAAAAAATGACACAATATATAAATCCCGCATGAATTAAAACAAAAACAATAAATAAATTATCAGACTCGTTGAAGTGTGTTAACGTCGCACAAAAAAATCGCGCTAATTTCAAATTCAATAAAATGTACACGTGTTTAGAATTGGACTTATACAGCTGACCGCGTACGATGCTTACTGCTCGAATCTCAATACTCGCTCGCTCGCACGCGCACATACACACCCGTATATGATAGAAAGGGACAGAGTGAAGGTCGCCTGCCGGGCGACGTATAGCGCGATTTTCGTTACCTCGCCTTTTCTACCAGTTTACTCCTACCGACAAGCTGCGTATAAGAACTTCGTTCCAAAAAAACATATTTATAGTTTACATTGTCCATAACTATTAGAAAGTTCAAATTTGAATTTTTTAAATTTTTTAACTAAATACATATTACTTTAATCCATTATTGTAATATTTATCATATTACGGCATTTTAAACATTTTGTTCCGTTTTTTCATGTAGGTGTTACAAGAAAAATTATTCGAATTAATCGGTGATCTTTAATGAAACACCTTAAAAAAAGTAATAAACGTCAAATGTGCTTTGAAATTATTTATTACTAAATCAATGACGTCAATTTTGATAATCTGAATTTTTTATCTCTTTAAAAAATTAATTTCTTTTCTGTATACGTTATGAGACATCTGTGCTCCAGGAGACAGAAATGTAAATTTATAATTTAGAAATCGCTATTACAAATCGAAATTCATGGGTAATCTAATCAGATTTCATTTTATTACTTTTTTCAACCGTTCTTTACCAAAAATTACTTCTGAAATGTTACTGAAACTATTGAATAAATGTAATTTATATTTGAAACAAAAATGCAATGAGAAATTCAACTATTTCGAAAGGAATTTGCCACTGTTAAAGAACAAAGGTAATTAATTCACGTTACGTTTGGTCAGGTGGTGCTGGTTCATTAACATATTCAACTTCGTTTGAGCATAATGCATTATCCTGTTCTTCTTCAGCTACTTCTAGATCATTACTATCTGCCTGCAAAAATAATAATACCGCATACAATAGTTAGTACAAAAAAATCCTAATATTAGTTTTGTAAACTGCTTGACAAAATAAAAAGGACATTTACGGTAGAGAAAAACATATTGACGATTTTTAAATCATAATCGTTTATTAACAAATCATATTCGATAAAACTCTGAACTTCTGAATAATCGTAATTTTTATAATTCATAAACGGTTAATAAGTTATAATTGCTGTTTATTAAAATGAACCTTAATTGCAATTTTCACATTTTTTATAAACATAATACGTATACAAATATTAACCGTAAAAAATAAATTACATTTGATTAATAAAATAATCTTATAACATGAGCAATTTTGTATACATGTAGTTTTCGCGAAGTAATACTACCATATTATACTACTGTATTGCGCATAGCTGTATATAACGTGCTGCCAACTTTAGCATTGTTGCCAAATTTTGGCCTAGTTAAGTTAGAATTTGGTCGTTGAAACGTTGATTGCTACAAAGATTTTGAAGAAGTTATTAATCAATCCAGTCATAAAAAATTCAATGTTGCTGTGTGAATACAAGCAAAATCGTATTGTGAATGTGAGACATAACATTTCAAGATTTTTATCAACAATTACCAGGTGCATTGTCGCAATTCCATATTTTTATCTCTCAAATTTTAATTTAATCACATTACTAATTCGGTATTGTTTTCATAATAGGTATCACAAAGTATCACCATTTCCAGTTTTAAAAAAATGAAATCACTTGCAAAAAAATTTGTCAATTCGGAAGAGGAAAAATTTTACCTACATGTACAGCGAAACGTACCACCAGCAAATGATTTACCCCCCTGATCAAAAATAGTGGTTTATTATTAGTACGATAATATTTCCGATCCAAAAAAGCTCAATTCTATAGCTCCTAAACCTGACCAACCTAAGCCGAAAAAGCAGTCGAATGCAGCGAATGTAACTGCGGAGGAGTTAGCAACAATACTGGCACGAGAGAAAAAGAAAAAAACTGAAACTATGATAAAAAAAAAAAAAAAAGGGAAAAAACCGAAGCTCTAACGAAAAAAAAAACGAAGTTTCAAAAAATAAAAAAGTCCAATGCTCCAAAAATACCTGAAGCAAATGAAAAATCATTAGAAAATGCTAACAAAAATAACAACTAGGGGAAAAAACAGTTTTACAATTTTTTTAAAATTTGTAATGTTTTTCCACTGTTTTTCAATTTTCTTCAGTCAGTTTTGTACGTTTCAAGACATTACCGTTCGCGAAAAACCACATATCGCATCTCATTCTACACACTTTCAAGTATCAGAATCTGTGTTTAACTCAAAATTCATATTTTCGCACCACAGGTCCCTTTTCTCGGTGAACGTCACATATATACATATATATATATATATATATACCTGTGTGTGTATTTATATAATTAAATTCACAAAACGGCTTTAACAATTTCAATAAAATTAACAAATTAGAAGTTTTTAGGGTCTAGGAATTGATCTCTTGAGGTTTTACCACCAAGAAAATTTTACGAAACGAGCAATTGTAAAGGGGAAGCAAGCAATGTTTGTTTTAATGATAAGTAAAAACAAATTTAAAATTCAAAGCCAGAAATATTATTACAAATTATCGTATTTTCGAGAGGATCATTAAATTTATTGTAAATTTTACGATAAAAAGAGATAAAATTAATAAAAATACACAGATTGTCTTGATTTGTCGTAACATTTCAGCTTACGAATTTTTATTTTTTTTATATAGGATTTAATATGAATAAAGAAAATTCGCTTATTTACCATATTAAATAGAAAATTGAAATTTTGTAACGAAATAAATTTATATTTACATGGCGATTGTAAATATTACATAAACTAAAATACACATTCAAAATTTAAAAAAGGGTACCGTATGCATCTGTACGTTTTATGTTGCGTATGTATTTTTTTGTTCTTAAATGTTTGTGAATTCGTGAATATATTTTGATTCATCTGCAAGTTCGAAATAAATCAAAGCAAAGCTCGGTCGTCAAGTACTAATACTATTAATATCAACTAACCGTAAAAAACATTTTTATAATATCGTCCGACAGCGGAATTGTTGGATCATAACAAAGTTTAGCGGTATTCGGTAATGTATTAACCACGTAGAAACTACACAGTAAACCGTGATTTGATAAAATCCATAATATCGGCATTCGAGGATACTTTATCGTCTCTAAATAAATAATTTTAGAAATTACATCATTAAGTACACATTCTGTTGCGATTTATTGATTTAAGTTTATATTCCGGTATACAATACAACAATATAGATTACCGGTAGATAGTTCAATTTTGGAACTATAATCTAGACCAATTCCAACTGGATACGTTTCGTTGTATTTATCAAGCGGCAACTCGGCTCGTACTAAATCGTCTATCTCCCATTTAATCCAAGTAGTGCCATCTGCCGCTAAACCTAATACAGCTATATTGCTCGCACTGGCAGAGGCAATTAGTAGTATATTCCTAAAAAATATATTATACGGGAATATAGAACACAATAATGAAAATTGTCAAACGATAATAATGAGAAAATCGTGACGGCGAAAACTACGAAAATTAATCTTCTGTATTACAAACGAAAAATTATTTAATTAGACTTGTTTGAAAATTCAGATATTTTACATTATCGGGTAATGTCACGCTAGCTTTATTCTATATGTACGATTTATCAGTATTAAATTTTTTTAGCTTGATCATTCTGTAATGTAACAAAAATTAAGGGTCAACGAAATTTTAAAATTAGTACTCTATAGACGCTAAAATTATAAATCAAACGTATATTTACCAATTTGGTTGATGAATAAAGTAGTACCGATGAATAACTGGCTCCCTGACAGTTTCACACACATCCGTGTAATCGACAAAATTAACAGCTTCATTTTTTGGCGCATTAACAATCATTACCATTGCTAAATAAATTGAATTGAGAAATATCATTAATACTTTATCGCCGTAATTTAAAACATACAATAGAAATCACGGGTTTTAAATAATCACACAAATAATGAAATCACATAAGAAAATTAAACGAAATCTTTTATACATCAATAAAAAAAGTTTTTTTTATAAGTGTTGCTATATTTTAGTTACATTATTAAAGGCATTATTTACGTGTTTTTAAAATAATACATACGCATATCATCTTCATTAGCAACGTTTTTATAAGTTGCAATGAACTGAAAATTAGACAGCCATTTTACATTCGATACGGAACAATTTACATCAGACTTTTGTGGAGCAGCGATCCTTTTCATAGCTTTCAATTCGACTTTATACTGTATTAATTCACCGTGAAATGTACCTACAACTAGCTGTTTTCCTTTTGGACTCCAGCACAGACACCTTTATAAAAAAAAAATTAATCAAAATTAATAAACAGAAACATGAGCTAACAGAAATAAGTTAAAAAATATAAATTAATTTTATAATTTTTTGCGTTTAATGTTTAGCTATGTCGTGAAGTACTGCGAATAATAAAATAAAATTTTGCACGAGAATAAATTTCTCTAGTCACAGATCGCCGTAATAAAATATTTTATAAACAAAAAAAAAACAACACAAAAAGAATAGGAATAGGAACGAAGTTACTGAAAATGAAAGAAAAAGTTACAACATACATATATTTCTAAAATAAATATACAGCGCTGTGACGGACACCATTTTTAATCAAACTATTTTTTTAGTCCGTGAAACAATAATCTATTATTTTATAGTTTTAAATCTTTATTGTATGATGTACGCCTGTTAATAGTAATATTTAATTTTAATCCAAAAATAACAATTTTAATTTATTATTTATTACACAATTATTACTGGTAATTTGCGAATTATATTTTAGTATTTGAGAAGTAATATTCTACAAAATGTAAATTTTCTTGTCAGCGATATAGTCCCCCTGGCACATGAATAAAACTCTGTAATTTTTCACAGTCCGCTATTATACTCCCTTATATTAGCAAAAGAAAGCACAAACGTAAAATATGAAAATAAAAAAGAACTTACTGTTCATGACGGTTCATGGTCTCATTAGTTTTCCTCTAAATGCGGGCTACACGTGTACTATTAAAATATTGAGTAATTACAATTTATATTTCGCCCATAAATACGGTATTAAACAAATGTTTTTACTATAAACAATTCAGTATACGATATTGTTTGAATGGGTTTTTAACAGAATTGAAAGCAAATATAATTCCTAAAAATTTGGGCAAAAATTTACTAATTTTTACACAAAATTATGGATTTTAACTGAAAAGTACAAATTATTCAATGTGCAATTTATTTTCTAATAATTATTCAATTAATTCTAATGAAATACTTATCACTAACCGGAAATATATGAAAATTATAATTTACATTAATTTACCAACAGATATTTCAGAAGATACAAGAAGATAAACAATTTTTGTTAATGACTTTATAATAAAGTGATAAATCTAATTTATGGAAAAAAGATAAAAATATGCAATATATACATATATATATGTAAAAGTAATCCAAGCAGAAAAAAAAAAATATACACCTGCATTAGTTTTTTATAACAAACCTTACATAGCACCCATTCATGCCAACGTAATACCATAGAAACAGTTGACAAATTAAATTTCATTAGAGGTACACAGATTGTCAGCTTGAAAATATTATATTGTGAACATCATAATAAAAATTAGAAAAACCACATTTCTTTTTTCATAAACTTAAAAAAGAAATTACTTACAAAATATTACGATTGTATTATAGGACTCTGGAAACATCAAGAACCCAATAATAGTGTATTCAGATTTTGGGAGGAGCTGAATCAGAGATTTAAAAAATTTGTTACTTGTAAAAACGATGTGTAAAATTAATGTTAACTAATTAGAAAGTTTCCGATACGGTCAATTAGACATGGTAACAAACAAATAAAGAAATTCCTCTTAAGATGCTGCATTATTATTATAAACTTTTATACAGCAAAATGGAGGAAATTACGCTGCAGATTTTTAAAAAAAGTAGCGCAGCAAGAAACTTTAATAAATCGGATTATTTTCATTCAAACGATTATAATAAGCAAGTAGATAAGGTGGATGGGTCAGTATTAATAAAATTGTTGGGAGAAATGCCTGATGAAGTAAGACAGCAAAAAGAATAAAAGCAAGTGGTAAAATATTTTACCACTTTGTTTATTCATTTTTTTTTTTTTTATGCTTGTTTACATTATTTCCATAAATAGACTAGGTAGTAGTTTAACAGTTCCCAAATACCTATTTTATGTCAGTTTTAATCAAATTAAATTTAATAATAATCATATAAATATATTTATAACGTAGAATTTTCTTTATTTTTTACTTTTATTTATACGTAAGAATTATTTTTTATTTTATTTTATTTTATTTATTTATTTTACAATTTTCTAGTGCAACAGCTTACGCCAATTATTGCACAGCACAATATGATAAAAAATAAAATAAAACACTACATAGATAAACGTAATAAATATACTTACATGCATGTGCGCAAAGAATTAATATAAAGTAGCGGTTAACACACACATATGCACACAGCTATACGTGTATATATATATGTGACATGAAAAATACAAATCAGTACCAAAATATATCCACACACTCTCACGTGCTCACGCACGAACACACACACACAAAAACACAAACAAGCACACGGATGAAATCCAATTACCCACACACATACAGATATTCTCAACGAAAACAGATAAGACAACTCAGCTTTACGTTGTCAAACTCTTGACGATTTTTAAAAACTTTCCTAAACAACTATCAAATATGTCTAGTTTATGATATTCCTTCTCTAGTTTGTTGTATAGTATAAATAAGGAGTGTAGAGGGGAACATGCATACTGCTGAGTCCTTGCAAACGGTACTGCCAATATATGAGTTAGTCGGACACCTGAAATAGGTACTTTAATCAATATTTTCTTTAGGAGATTGCAACAATTTATTTTACCATGAAACAGATTATGCAAAAAAGCGAAGCGCTATCTCCTTCCTCCTCCTCTGCAGACTGTTCATGTTTAATTGTCTAAGTGTTTTTCCGCATTTGAAATGCTCACCGGTAAATTTACCAAATCTATATAGTATTTTATAAACTTCATCTGCACTCTTTCTCTTTTAGCTACTAAATCAGCAGATGTAGAATTCCAAATCAACGAGCCAAATTCTAAGTGCGAACGAACCAAAGCGAAGTATAAGAATAAATATGTTACAATGTATCTGAAATTCACACTGTTCCGTAACATTAAAACCAGCATTTTCCTCGCCTTACCAATTGAGTTCATTACATGAAATTTAAATGTAAATTTTTCATCTAAAAAACGCCAAGATCCGTTACACCTGTCTTCTTTTTCAAAACAGAACCCTCTAGAAATGGTATAAGACAGAAGTAGGGTGAATTTTGCGAGTAAACGAAATAAATTTACATTTAGACATATTCACCGGCAAGTTATTAGCAATACTCCAGGATACAAAATTATCTACATCCTTTTTTAATGATATATCACCTTCAACATTTCTTATTTCTCTGAATAATTTTGCATCATCAGCATATAACAGAATTTTGGAATACTGCACAACATTCGGTAAATCATTGATGTACAATAAAAAGAGGAATGTGCCTAAAATAGAACCGTGAGGGGCATTCCGGAGGGGCAGAGAAAAGAGCAGGACCTGCAGTTACCAAATCGGACATATTGCTCCCGACTCCGCAAATAATTCTCCATAAGTTTTAATAACCCGTTAGAGAACCCTAAAATTGTTTAATTTACGCAATAGACCTGAATGATCTATCCTATCGAAAGTTTTTTGGAAATCAATGTATACTACGTCCACTTGCGAGGACGTATCTAGTACCACAGAAACATAATTCGTAAACGTCATTAGATTGTGGGAGAAAAGATATGGGTCTAAAATTTGTAACATCGTTGGAAAAGTTACTTTTCGGAATGAGCGTGATCTTAGACACCTTCCAAACCTGGGGCAAAATGCTAGTGTTAATTATACAGTTAAAGATATATGAAAGAGATTTGGCGAATCACTAAGATGTATATTTAGGAATAAACGTTAATACAAGTTGAGCACTCGCGTACAGGTTCCGTGTCTTGGGGCGCACAGAATTACTTTAATAAGAGAAAAAAAAAGAAAAGTATTATCATGAACTGCGGAATTCCATGTTCATTCTGAAATTGCGGTACATGTAATGTGAAAGATAACAATCTTTATAAATTCATCTATAATTAATTAGATAAAACATATAGTCAGATTTTGAAAAGGGTGAAGTAGGTGTCGATCGTAAATAAAATCAGCATAAACATAAACGGAACAAAAACTAGTTAAAAAAAGATTTAAATCGGATTATTTTCATATCCAAAATTTGAAAAAATCGGCATAAATTAAAATTTATGGAAAAAAAAAAGAACTGTGTAAATGTACACACATACGAGGGTTGCCCCTTCGGAGGACACCACCATGACGTGGTGGAAGGGATTGCGTACTTCGAGGACGCCAAGAGCTATATTGGCGGTAGCCTAGCTACCAGAAGGACCTCCCAAGCCAAACAGGTCTTGGAAGAGAAGTCAGACGAAGTGTGTCCCACCCCTAATGCTGGGCAGAAGCAGGCCCTGCTAGTACTGGATACAAATGTACAAGGAAATAAAAACAGCTATGTCAAAGTGAACGTGGAAATAGGGAAAAGGAGAAGGGAAGATCAGTTAGAAGAAATTGTAGGTTCATATGGGCTAGGAGAATGTAACGATAGAGGAAAACAATTCGTCCAATTTGCCACAGAGAACGATCTCGGCAAAGTTAATACTATGTTTATGAAACCCAGCAAGAGATTATCAACAGGACATCACCAAACGGCCAATATAAGAATCAAATCGACTACATACTAATCAATAGACGCTGGAAGCCCTGCATAAAGGATGCTACAGCAAAACCAGGAGCAGAATGCGGTTCGGATCACAAAATGCTAAAAGCAAATTTCAAACTAATACTTAAAACACATCGAATAATAACAATAACAGTTAAAAGAATACCAGAGAATGACGAAAACTTTCGTATACAGCTGACAAAAGATGGAATACCACAACCCACAGGAAATCCAGAACAAACTTGGAATAAAATAAAGGTATGGATTGGGGATGCAGCAGATAGAACAAACAGGAATGTAATAACAGAGAAGAAAAAAAACTGGATGAGTTCCCAAACGATACAATTGATAGAAGAAAAAGAATCTTAAAAACAAAAATGGAGTTGACAAGAAACAGTGAAAGAATAAACGATATAAACAGGGAAATAAAAAGGATGTGCAATAAGGATAAAAGCAACTATATTAGTATGGTATGTACTGACCTGCAAAAACATGCTGAACATAATGAAACTAAAAAACTTGTTAATACCGTGAAGTACTTAACGAGGGAATTCAAGCTAAAAACAGAAACGATTGTAAATGAAGAAGGTGAAACAGAAAGAAACCCGATTCGCACAGCTGAAACACGGAGAAAGTATTGTGAAAAATTATACAGGAACCAAGAAACAGTAAACATAGGACAGGAAATAATAAATAGAACCGAAAGTGAAACTGGAGTCCTAAAGTCAGAAGTGGCGGCGGCAATAAAGAAGCTGAAGAGGGGAAAAAGTGGTTTAGAAGATGGAATGTTAGCAAACGTTCTGAAAGAAATAGACGATAATGGAATCAATTTGATACACAGCATATGTAACGAAAAATGGAGCACAAGGAAATGTCCCGAAGACTGGTGCAGATATACATTTATCTGCCTATTTAAAAAAAGATTGCCACTACAATGTGAAAACTATAGAACTGTAGCGCTTACAGCGCATGCCAGTAAAATTATACTAAATATAATTAATGAAAGACTTAAGGGATACATATTACCGAAAATATCAAAAAAGCACGCTGGATTTATGCCAAGTCGGGGGACAAGAGAACAAATCATGAACATTCGAAAATTATAGAAAAAGCGCGAAAATTTCAACTTGAAACATACTTATGTTTCATAGACTTCTCTAAGGCGTTCGATTCTATAATATGGAACAAATTATGGCATATATTGAAATGAACAGGTATACCAGAGCGTCTTGATAGAGATCATTAACAACTTAAATAAGAATAACATAAGTACTGTTAAAGTTTTTAATAATATCAAGTCGCAACTTTTTAAAAACGGATCACGAGTTAGACAGGGGTGTTTTCTATCTCCAATATTATTTAATATATATAGCGAATACGTAATGCAGGAAATACTCGAGTACTGGGAAGGAGGAATAACAATAGGAAGACATAAGATCAATAACCTCCGATACGCAGACGATATAGTATTGATAGCATCATCCAAAGAAGAATTAACGGAGTTCATAAATAAGTTGAAAATCATAAGTGGAAAGTATGGCTTGGAAGTGAATCATGCAAAAACAAAGATAATGATAGTAGATAGAGCCTCGAGGAATCAACCGAAAACGAAAGAAATTGCAGGATACGAAGTAGTAGACGAATTTATTTATCTTAGATCTCTGATTACAAACACAAGAGGGTGTGAAAAAGAAATCCACAAACGCTTGCAACGGCGAGAGCTGCAACAACGAAACTAAAAAAAAAATATGGAAGGATACAAACATAACGAAGAACACCAAGTTAAAATTAGTGAACACATTGATCTTCCCCATTGCAAAATATGCATCAGAATCTTGGACTATTAAAAAAAGAGATGCAATTCGGATAAAGGCCTTTGAGATGGGAGTGTATAGGAAAATGCTATAGATAGCGTGGACTGCACGCCGAGCCAACAAATCAATTCTAGAGGAGCTGAAGATAGAAACCAGGCTCATGCAGGAAATAAATAGAAATATGATCAAATACTTCGGCCACATAACCAGAAACATAAATTCCATGGAAAGAAACATTATAAAAGGCTACGATGGGCTGATCAAGTAAATACACTAACTGGGTACAGGTTGTCAAAAGCATTCTACGTAACAATAGATCGAAATAAATGGAAGGAAACGGTAAAAGGAATATGATGCCACCACGTCCTTACATAGGACAATGGACTTGATGATAATGATGACAAGGGTAGCTCAAAAAGTAAATTAACTAATTTGATTGCGGATGCGCTGGTAACATTGACACGACGAACGCTGACAGGATATTTAGTAGGAAGCAACGAACATGTCATAAAAGTTTGAAAACGAACAGTGAAGTAGAATGTGAATAACAGTAATGCGAACATGAATAATGATAAAGAAGAAGTAGCTAAACGTGAAATATACTAGGTAATTAAATTTTTAATAAAAGAAGACGAGGCAGAAAGAAATCTTCACGTCCATCTGTGCGCGGTGAATGGAAAGCACAGCACGATGACAAAGATTGTTGTGTACACGTGAATGGAGGATTTTAAGACGAGGCTTATGAACGTTCACGATGAGTCTCAACACGGAGGACTAAACAATGCAGACGATCACCGGCGTTTGCACGCCTCTGGATGAAGATCGCTGGCTAACTATACGTGAGATACAGTAATTGTCGGAACAACGATTCTAAATCAAGGTTTGTGGTACCATTCACACCATTATTTGAGAACACCAGGAAATGTGTATAGTTGAGCTCGATAGGTTCCGCGCGATCTGCTTGAAGACTAAAAATCGAGAAGAATGTTGTCAACATTAGACTTCCTGCAGATTTACGATAAGAAAGGGCGGAAGTTGATTCAGCAACTGGCGTCAGGTAACGAAACGTGATTGGATTTCAGAATCAAAACGCAAATCAATGACAGGTACAAGAAAGGTCAACTGTCAGTCAAAAAGTTCAAACAAACTAAAAGCGTTGAGAAACTGCATGAAACCATCTTTTGGGTTTGTGAAGGTATTATTCACATTGAATACTGTGACACTAAATGGGCCGCCATTGCCTCCTTTTATTTCGGTACGCTCTTGCACCAAGTGCCCGGTTAAGTGCAACTTTGCTGACGTCGAGAAGCTGGAAGACAATGCAATTGGTTTCTTAGATTACTGAAAATCCGTATTGTAAACTACTTCACCCAACACAACGAAGAAGAAGAAGTGCGCTGCGCAAGAAAAGATCCGGTAAATTATCCTGAAAGATTGCCTCGATACTCAACAATGCAACCTCTCACACAGCGGCGATTGTTAGTCGCTTCTTAGTGATTAATGGCATCTCATTTGTGGTTTATTGTACTCCTCAAAGATCACATTTCAAGAATACGATTTTCATACGATAAATCGTTGTAAACAGCAGTCACAGATTTCTTGAAAAAATTGGCCCCCGGGCCTAGGAAACCTGTCTTACGCTTGGATAAATGGTTTTTGTGGTGACGTGGAAGTACAGTATTCAGTCTAACATTTTAAACATACTTTTATCGCATTTTTTGAATAGTTTTTGTATTTTTTGTATGCGATCAGTTAACTTACTTTTTGGACAACCCTCGTATATATGTAACCGAGTTCTTGGAAACACTCTAATGATTCTCATGAAATTCGCGAATTAGGAGTTACCTGGAGTCTACAAACCAATTGGTCGAGGTTTTCTCATCGAGAAAATTTTACGTAACGAGAAATTTTAATAGGAAGGCGATCAATGTTTAAATGATCATCGTATTTTTAGGGCTTATTAAAAAGTAAGCAATATTATTTACCACGGTGAAAAATAATATATTTATTTAATAGTAACTGAAAATAGATTAAGACATCAAATCTTTATTTCGTGATGAAACATATTCATATTTTACGCAACGGATTTAAATATTACGTTAATTCAAATATTCAGGAAGTCGTTGTAGAATTAAGCAGATAATAATTTTTAATAATATTTCAGGCTTATGAATTTTAAATGTATTTTTATTTTTTGTAATACGAGAATACTACAGTATAAGAATTAATAAAGCAGTATACAAAAATGTAACTTTTGTGTCATGTGCTTATTATTGCTAAATATTTACTGACTGATTGATTTACAAATTTAGAATAGATCGAAAAAAGTTCATTTAATAATACACAATTCGTGGATAGACATACCTAACTAGATTCCCGGAAATAGCTCTAACGATTTTGATAAAATTCTCGAAAGGGGGTTTTCTAGGAAATGCAGGCAAACAGTATTCGTGTTAGTGATCAAGCTTGTTTTTGGGTTTAATGGTAGATAAAAAATAATTTCCTTATTTACACCATGTGTTAAGTAGAAAATTTAAATTTGTTTACGATTTGCATGACGATTTAAAATATTTAAAAATAAAAAAAACTAAAATACACTTTCAAAATTAAAAAATAGAATAACGCATGCAATTGTAACTTTCAAATTACGTGCGTATTATTATTGTATTTTTAAATCTTTGTAAAACTTCAACTGATTTGTAGGTTCGAAACTATTCACTAAATTGATAGAGCCGAACATTTTTACAGCAAGCACATAAATCTATTTTAAAACGATTCGAAAATAACCTGATTATAATGAAAAGTTTAAGATAAATGATAGCGTAAAAACATACGTTGAATTAGATTCAGGTGGTAATGTATTAATTTCCAATACACCACCTTCTGAAAACGTACAAATACCAACTGATCCATTCGAAAGACAGTAAGCAATCATATTTGGTACACCTGGATTCCATAGTAATTCCGATACTACAGTTTCAGTAGAATTTACTATATGTAGTTCTTGCACTAACGATGAATTTTCCTACAAACAAAAATAAACAATATTTTAATATTCGTTATCTATTTGATGATGTTAGATGGAATTTTACTTGCCCTCAATATACTTTACTAGTATAATGAAAGAAGATTGCATTACATGCGATAAGGTTGATAGAGGAATGAGAACTTACAAAAAAAAACACCAAACTTCAGTATTTTTAAAAATTACATTCATTTTCAAGGTAGGATCTAATAAGCCACCAAAAAACTCAAGAAACTGAATTTTTCATTTACTACTCAGATATATGTAATATAATTTAAAGACTTATCAAACTAATGCGAAATGGAAATGTCGGTTATCGGGTAAATTCCGAAAATATTAAAAAAAGCATACAGCAATTTCATATTTACACTATAAGTGCAAACATATTTAAATTAAAATAAGCCAAAACTTCGAAAAAAGTTCAGTTCCTTATCATCAAAGAAATAATGAGACAGCTTCACAAAGATATCCCCTATTTAGAGGTTCTTTGGTTAATCCAGAGGATTCTCTTTTCTAGTTCCCGAAAAAGTGCATTCAGATGATAACCTACGAAATTATTTATTCCTGTCCACTTTAAAAAAAGTGCACACTTCTTTGTGAAATATTATTATTTTTAATTAATTTACACTGGAAATAAATAATAACACCAGAAGTTTTAAAGTGTATACAATAATATCGTACGTAGGTACAAAACAATGTAAAAGTTCTAATAAATACATCCACGGAGTGATTCTTTTTTGGGGCGGCATTTCCAGCTATGCTTGTGGCGACGAAACATTTTGGTGTCAGGATTTTTTATATCTGGAAATTTGATTTTAAGAAGAAATAAATTTGCAATTAAATTACTTTTTTAATTAACTAATTTAAATTATATTATCTTTCTTTAATGAACATCTTTAATATATAAATATTAAGAAAAAAACTTAATAATTTCATCTTCTGGAAATGTATTTTCTTAATTTGTCTTCCAAAATAACTGATAAATCTGAACAAGAGGAAAAAAGGGGAAAAAGTATTTAAAGATAGGAAATGAATTATAACTGTTTTGTTTATGAAACTAGTTTTGTAGATTTATATAAACAAAATTTCAATTCAACTAAAATAATTTGGCTATATATTGTTAGTTAAATAATATACATATTCCATATGTAATAAAAGATTGCACATTAAAAACAACTGCACAAAAACACCCATCAATTTTCTTAAAATAAGATTGAAGATCAATGACACAATTTGTGTAAAATAGTCTAAAAATTTGAACTTATTTAATATGAAATATATACTTATTAAATTAACTCAAAATATTCAACGTACATTTAAAAAAAATTTATCAATACTGTGTATAAATAAAACCGGGATACACTGTACGTCATAAACTAATGCTATATATTCCTCATCACAACTAATATCAATATGAGACGGCGTGGCGGGCAAATTAATCGTACAACAAGGAAAACATCGGAGTCCCTCTCGAGCAGCATTAGGTTCAACTTCATTAAATAAATGGCGCGATGCAATCACTGAAAATCAATATTTCACACGGCAATTATTTAATAATTTTGGATAATTCAAATAAATAATTTACACATAATTATACATATATTAAATTCGTCTTGTTCTTTTAATAATAATTTTTTTCGTTGTACTCGTATCATAGAATAACACTAATTACAAATTAACTATTTAATTACGTAATCTTTTTCATTAATATTTCTTTTTTTTAAGATAACAAAGACATATTAGATAAAAATAAATGTTACAAAATAAAATTCGCATTTTATAATGCGCTTGGAACGTTGCGTTTTGGCAAAACACAGATCAAAAGAAATCAATAACTGAATTATACAAAATTTGTGGATTCTATCATTCACAACCACTATAACAGAAAATAAACAGACCCATAAATAATATATAATAATATAAATAATTAAAGTCCACTACTAAAAAGTTTACGAATTAAACGGAAATGGTAATTGGAAATAGTACAGAAGTAACGAACACTATTAAACATTGGGACAGAGATTTAAATGAAAATTTTCAACTAATTACAGATCGAAAAAAAAGATAGAATAATAAAAATATCAAGTTTACGGTTATAATACAATACCGTCAAATATATCATTATCATTTTAATTATAAATTATAAAAAAAATTTTATTTTCATGGAAATCATTATTATAATTGTTCTAGTCGTTTTTCGAAGATAAAAATAGTATAAACTATTAATCTTATTATAATATAACGATCAATATTCTTAAGCTCTAAGAAATAACAATCAATTTTTTCTTGATTTAAAATACTCGGATAGTGGATGGTAAAAATAATATAGAAAATGAAAAAGCAAAGATATAGCAGTTATCTCTATTATATTTTTAGTGCAAGTTTTATTTCACGTGATTCAAAAAATTAATAACATCAAATTACAATTATGTAATTCATAGTTCTAATGATAAATTTAATTAACATCAACTTAAAGTAAAAATTTATAATTCCGGTATCTGTTGCTGTTACAATCCGAAAACATTAGATGAAAATATAGATAAAATATGCATCAAGTTTTATTCATACTTAACATGCAACATGTAATTAAATTTTAAAAACCATTCAATCCGTTAAAAATAAATTTTATTCATATATAAACATAACATAATAAAAACGAAATTTTATTTTCAAAACTCATCCAGTTTTTCTACTGATGAAAATAATTTTTTATATTTTGTAGGTTAGTTTAATTTTAAAGAAAAATAGGGGAAAATTTTAAAAACTGCTTATACTATTTTCACCGCGAATTAAACTTCTGTTTTATAAATCTTCATAATTATTAGAAACATATATAAAGTATGTATATTTTTATATATACGTAACTTATGAAAATAATAAAATTTTACATTTAATACAACAATATCCGCCGACGAATATAATTCCCCGTTTAGGTGATATTGCCAAAAGCTGATTAAACGTAGGAGGTAGCTCTTCTTCAAAGATCCTCAAATTACAACAGCTCACAAATTTGAAATCCTGCATAACAATACATATACAACATAATTACTTTTAGTTTATGAAGAATACGTTAATTCTTAATTAGAGCGCGTTGTTCACATTGTTTTTGAATATAAAGATTTAAATAATTTGTTCTTAATGTAAGGCAGTTTTTATTATATATAATTTCGTAATTACGTAAATTGTTAAAACGTTTATTTTTCTAAATGTATTATTGTTTTAAAACTAGCAAACCAACAAAATTTTTCAAGATCTATTAATTCTGCTTTTTAGGTCATTCGAACGTTATTCCGCTTTAATGACTTTGAATTACTTTCAAGATAGTTCTGTTTTACAATTCATATTGCAAAAATAAAATATGTTAAAAATAATAAACACAGAAAATTGAATATAGAAAGAAATAGCATACTTCTGAGCGTTGATGAAAAGGATTGGGACTATTCAATATCATGATTACGGAGTTTGAAACCTGCTACTTAATTCTAACAAATATATTTTAACCAAGGTAAAACTATAATACAAAATTAACAAAAAGATATAAAAGTAAACGATTATTATTTTAAACGATGAATAGCCGGTACAGGAAAACAATACGAATAGAAATAATCGATTATTCTTTTGAATTATCACATGCAACACGCAACAAATTTTCACAATATGCAATGATGAGAAAAATTAAATTTTTATATTATCAAGTTTTGCCGTATTACAATAAAAATAAAATCTATTAAAAGTATTGTAACAAATTACATTAGCACACCTATTCACAATTTTTGCTATTTATTTTCATTCAAATTTTCTTCCAATTTCTGTATTTATTACTTTTTAAAAAATTATGAAAATGACACTATTTAATGTGTGTTTGATATTTTTCCGTTTTTTTTCGATTTATTTGTCTGGTAAATACATCCTTAAATACACGCGGAATTGAAAGATCAGTTGATCGTATTAATAGAAATGGTTGTATGTGATTATATACTAACCCCAAAAATATATCGGCTAAGGTCTTTAATATGAAAATAAGTTTTGTCGGTTATTGGTGATAATACTACTTTTCTATGTTGAAGTGTCTGATGTGGCCTTACTTACTGCAGTGAAAGATTACATGATTGGCGTTTTCAATTTCCCCACAGTCACATTTGTCGTCTTCAGTAATTTTGTATTTTTTTAAGTAGGTTCTGAAGTGTCCGTGGTCGGTGAGGAGTTGAGTAGTGTAAAAGTCAGGTGTTAACTGTAAGCCTGTTCTAATATTTGAGATTAGTCTGTAGGTATGCCGACCTGCTGTATCTTTTTCCCAGGACTTTTGCCATATGGACATGAAATAGTTTTTAATGTGTTTTTTGAGTTGTTTTAGTAACATTTTTATATGTAAGTCATGATGGATTAGCATGTAGGAACTGTTCTGAAGAGGATTTATTGGAGGTAGTAAGTTCATTATTTGATAGACATGATCGTTAATATATTCAAAATTTTTATTGCTTTTTATGGTAAAAATGATTGATCTATAGTTAATTTTTAGATCTAGTGGAAGGACTCCCGCAAGAGCAACAGCGGCGCTGTGAGAAATTGTTCTATAAGCTCTACAGACGTTTACTAAGTATTTACGTTGTGTAAAGTAGATTTTTTGCTTTAGGGTTTTCTTTTTTAGGTGTTGGAAAAACACAGAGCTACAGTAACACACTGCATTCTCAACAAATGACTTGTACAGTACAAGTCTGTATGATGAAACCCCCATGTATTTCTGCACACTTTTATTAATTGATAGAATTTAGCTTCCAACTTAGATGTGGTATAGTCTATGCGTTGGTTAAAGGAAAGTTTATTGTCTAATATAACTCTTAGCTATTTAAAATGTTCGACTACTTTTAAAGTGATCCCCCTGTAAAGTACTTTAATATTTTTCCTGATTAGTTTCAGGGAGTTTGTGAAAAGAGACACAAAGCATTTTTCAGCTGAAAGATTAAGCTTTACTTCATTTAGCCAGGCTCCGAGTAACTCAAGCGTTTTGTTAGCTGTTCTTTCGAAATTGACTTTTGTATCGTCCGTTATTATGAATAGTAAGTCATCTGCATATGCGCATAGGTCAACTTTCTTGTCGTATGGTAGAGCTTGGTTGAATAATATATTCCAGAAAAGTGGACCTAAAACGCTACCATGTGGGCAGCATTTATTGGTTTCAGTGTTTGCACTGTGATTACCTATTTGAAAAATTATACGTCTGTTTTTAAGGTAGCAATATATTGTACTTAGCAATAGTATGCCTTGCAGCCGCATATTAAGACTAAAAAAGAGCAAATAAAGCCAAAGGTTAGACAACTTTACTAGTTATTGGGTCGTCATTCGAAGCTAAGCTTATATCATAAGTGCCTAATCTATAAAGTAATCATCAAACCGATCTGGACTTACGGTATTGAATTATGGGGATGTGTCAAAACAATGAAAACGGGACAAAAGGCAACAAGCCGTGACAAAACAAAGTGCATTCGGATAGTGAAGTCAATAAGAGGGCGACAACATGAAGGAAAAATACTAGGAACCAGATCTGAAAATAGGGCGTTCGATAGGATCGATTCATTCAAAAAGGAAGAAGCGTAAATATGCAACTAAAATTTTTAAATAAAGACGCGAGATTTAAGAACGGAGTTTTAATCGGCTAAACTCATTTTGTTTGATGGTACTTGTGTGCGAATGGAATGAAGTACAAAGAATACAAATCGGTAAGAAATACGAATATAGAGTACAAAAAATACGAATTGTAGGGAAGAATACGAGAAACAGTGAAAGAAAAAACAGTAACTGAAAGAAAATCAGAAGAAATATCAATAGCAAGGTGGTAGTCATCAGTTCTGCTGTTAACATTGGACAAAATGGGGGAAAATCATTAAAGGATTCTACAAAGTTGAAGACTAGAAAGATAATGAAAACACGGACACTAAAAATTAGATCCACCGGAACCCCGTCAGTCAAAATTGTCATATGTGAGGGAAATAAGGAGTTAATGTTGCGCAATTTCACTTTCATTGCAGCCTGAGAATGGAATAGAGAGGCAGGAAAAATACTTTAGGGGGACCTGAAAATTCGGTGAAGCTGTACGAGACATATTGGAAGATTAATCGTAGAATCGTATAGGATGCGAAAATCAGATAAAATTATCTGGGAAATATGGACTAAAATGGGGATTTTTCCAGGAATAAAATATGCTGCTTCTTAAAAATGGAAATATAGCAATGGACAATTTTAGACGATACGAATGGTGTTTAGGATTCGAAAACTTTAATAAGATGTCTGCGAAATGGTGATATGAAATATTTGGAAAGAGAAGAACTGAATATTATTGGCGACGATATACATTTAATTCGAAGCATAGTAAAAATATTTCGAGAAATGAATAGTGATGAAGAAATTAATGCATTAATCAACTCTTCAGTTCAATTTACAAAAAATATTAAAATTAATCCCGAAATTGATTTTTTAAAACATCATAGAGTGCGTCGTACGCCAAAAAAAAAAAAGGATAAAACTCCGGAAACTACATCTAATGTCGATTTTATGACATTTTAAAGAAAATAATTCAAAGCTGTTTTTGGTGTTTTCACATCATGTATTCAAGAGAACTTAGTCAAAACTCTTTCAATTTTTGAACCTTTCCAAAAAATATTTACAGTTCCACTAAATAAAAATAATTCTTCAATCGAATTAGTAAAAAATATAATGGATTTATATCCTGAAATTTTTAAGAAAGAAGTTGGGTGTTTACATATTGATCTGATAGTTTCCGAATAAAAAGTTGTTTGTTCCAGTTCCTTTAATATTGAATACTTTAACGTTAACGAAAATGTTACGACTGTTGTTTTAATCAACAACGAGATTATAAGGCAAGTGAACACAAGGAAATATTGAAATAAATAACAATGAAGAAAATGATAAAAAAGATGTGAGCAAACAAGCGAAAACTTTTTCTATGTTAACAAAAAGTTGTGGATTTCTTGATGCTAATTCAGACGCTGAAAATTTTAAAAACAATTTAGACCAATTAGAACAATTTATAAAAAACAACGAGCAAAAAAAGTTACCAATTTTCTTGAAAATCGGAACTTTAATCTTGTAATTTTTGAAAATAATTATAAAACGTATTTCAATTTTTTTTTTCTGCTTTATGGAACTCTTGCATAACAAATATAATGCTAATTTGATAAAAAACACTACTTTTTAAGTGAAATTTCTTTAAATATAAAATTCGGTTCATTTTAAAATTGTTTGTGATCTCCACAGGTTTATCATAATCTACTTCGACTGTAATAATAAAAAGTGAAAGATTTACAATACGAAAATTTTTAAATAATTGAGAAAAAACACCATCGATATAAAAAAAATAATTTTTAAACTTTACAAAGTCTGCTATATGAGTCGGCATTTTCAGTATTTCATCCCCCCACCCCATTTAGAATCTCCAAAACGCCACCGGGCACAGGGGACGAGACGAAGGCATGGATTTCAGATTATACATATTCAATATGGGAAAGGAAGACTTGGAAGCGCGTTGGTAGATGATAGAAAGAGTAATCAAGTTCAGAGCATACACTCACTGGCGGCTCTAGGGTGGAGCGACCCGGACGGCCGCCCGGGGCGCTGGGGTCTACAAGGCGCCGCACATACCAGCTCAATGACAAACGGAGTCGATTCTATCACCAGTTTTACATCGGAATCCAAAAGCTAAGTAACGGTCAATATTTCTTTAGATTCTAAACAATTAAGCACTAAAAATACACGCTCATCTATTCAAGGTGACCAAATTGACCAGGCTGACCAGCCCATAAAATCCTTACATAAACCGTCTGAGTTGTCTTTAAGTCAAACTCAAGATATGACTTCTCTGGCTGATAAAAGTATCAACATCATGGAATAAAATAATACAATGTTTTTGATGTATCTACGTGGCCAAGAGTACTTAATGCGAGCAATATAGATCACATTATTTTGTGTGGACCCTCACAAGTACATCTAAATAATTTTCCGAAAGATGAAAATGGGCGTCATTTCTCTTCAACTAATTACTCAAGAAAGCTTTCAAACGAAGAAACTATCAGACGTCGTCAGTGGTTAGTTTATTCAATATCAAACGATAGTGTTTTTTGCTTTTGTTATTGACTGTTTGATTTAAAGTCAACTACAAAGCTGACCTCTACTGAAGGCTTTAAAAATTGGAAACGTTTAAGTAAAGCTTTGAAAATGCATGAAAATAGTCCTGCACATAAAAATGCATTTATCCAATGGACTGAAACTGAAATCAGGTTCAAAGCTGGTTCAACTATTGACAAGGAAGGACAGAAGGTAATTTCTAAAGAAAGATTACAATGGAACAATGTGCTTCAAAGATTGGTGCACATAACCTTGTATTTGGCTGAAAACAATATGGCATTTAGAGGCTCATTCAATAAATTATTTACTCCAAAAAACGGGAAATTCTTAGGCCTTGTACAAATATTGGCAAAGTTTGACCCCATCATGGAAGAGCATGTCAGATTGGCAGTGAACGGTGACTTAGCTGACCATTATTGCAGCAAAAAGTATACAAAACGAATTATTAGAACTGATCTGGCAGACAATATAGGTACATTGTTTAGAGAATGAATGGGTAAAATATGTTATTATTAATAATAATAATAAATACATGTTTGTAGTTTTCTATCAATTCAATAAAAAATATGGTACAAAATTGAAAATAAATTTTTTAAATTATAATCACATCACACTAATTATAAATGTGAAAGTTTGTAAGTTCGGATGTTTGTTTGTTACTCAATCACGCTTAAACGGCTGGACAGATTTGGATGAAATTTCACATATAGATAGAAAATGACCCGTTTATCCCGGAAATAGGTTCCTGTAGGATATCTCAAAAACTAGTCCACACATACTAGTCAAATATAAAAGGGCGCCAACTGCATGACTTGCCCGACGCGCCTAGATGGTTAAGGCCGGCCATGCATACACTTGTACAAGAAAGCGAGAATGTAAGCATCTTCATCTATTCCGTTTGGCTGTCGATAAGGATTTTAACAAGTTTAATATTTTAATCACGCAACAAAAACACGGTAGTTAACTTGTTCAGAAAAAGTTAAACAACTATTAAGAAGTACGTCAAATATGCAATCAGTGCGACGCATATGTGTATATTGTTCGATGATGGGTTATTTGAATTATAAGGATGAAAAGGAATAAAACAATGCAAGCAGACACTTGGAAGGAAGACGAACAGGTTAATTCAAATCGACAAAGTGTGTACACAGTAGCATGGAACAAGACGTGCACGCCTTAGCTAATATCCTGTGCAAAAAAGAGCAGTATGTCATCGGCGAAGAAAAGGGAGAAAAGAAAGCAATAGTATATAAATATTGAAGAAAGTGGGGCAACAGAAATAAGACCTTTTAGGGAAAATAATAAATTTATCTCGACTTTTCTCTTCAATATCAAATTTTCATTCGGCTTTTCAAGATCTGCATGTATTTAAAACAAAGCTTAAGCTAAATATAAAGCTTAATTTAGCTTTTTTAAAAATACAGCTTAAGCTTTTAAGCTTTGATTACAGTTTAAGCTTTAGGCTTTTAGCTTATGGAAACTTAAATATGGTTTATGGATTAAGTTTATGACATCTGAAAAATGATTGGCTTTCAGCTTTTAGCTTTTGGCTTTCGGTTGGCTTTCAAGCCTTGGTCGCACCACTAATAGGCGACATTGTCGCGCGACTGAATCGCATGCTTGAACATAGACTAAAATAAATGATAAAATGAACATACTTTTTACAATAGTGTAATATATCGTAACGAACCGATTTGTTTTTATTTTATTTAGTTGTTTTACGGTAAATTACTATTTAATATAAAAAAAATACAATATTTTTTTCAAAGAATGAAAAATTTGAATTAAAAATTTAAAATCGACATGTTTTTAATCAATAAATAAGCGGTCGATTTTACCGCAGATGGCAGCACTGTGAATTCTAAGTCAAAAATTTAGAAACAGCTGTTAGCGTTAGCAGGTTCTGGTGGTAAAGGCTGTTTGCAAATGTCTGCAGATTGTTGTCTTGTTTTTTGTACTTTGAAGTGGTTTCGTGTTTTGGTTTGTAAAGTAAATAGTTGTATTTATGTTAATTGTGATCTGGTACACTTGAAATGTTTAACAATAAAAAAACGAATAATCGATGCTTGAATTGAAATAGTAAACATTCGAGAAATTCTGGTATATTAACCGGTTCGTATAATGTCTTAATTATGTTGTTTTATTTATTGTTACCGATTTTATAAATTACGGTAATTTTATCATTTTATTTAATTTTTTTTAAATTAAAAATTCATTTATAAATGCGAAATTTTATATATTTTTGTATACACACACAAATATGACAGATGTGTTATACCTCGTATAATATAGTTTATTAACAATCTATATCATCGTAGTACTTAATCGTGAACAGATTTTGTTTACATTATTGCATTTTAGTTGTTGTTTTTTTTGACCTGACGGAAGTAATCAAAAAAAGGAAAAATTAAATAAATAAAAAATATACTAAACATATGTGTTCTCGGAAAGTTTGCTTGGATATTTTATGATTAGTTTCAAATTAATCATAAATTTAAAGAAAATAATACAGCGGTTATTTTCTTGTTACAGTATTCATAATTTTAAAGTTAATTTTTAAAACTAGTTTTTACGTTGCCAATGAATTTTTTTTTGGTTTATCTTTATCTAACACATTTATATTCAAGCTTATAAAACATAAGCGATTAAATGTGTCTAGATTAAGAAAAAATGTAGTTTATTATTTGGACTTGTCAGAATTGGTTGATTAACACCCGAGAAACATACTACAAAGCGAAAAGAAAGGAAGAAAATAATAAAGTAGAAAGGAAAGCTAAGTAATGCTGGAAAAGGAAAGACAAACGGATGAATTTGACGCAGACATTGGCGATAATATAATCGAGCCGGAAAAAGGGGAAATTACCGTACGATAAGAGTGTAAGAAAATACTAGAGAAGATATAAAAAAAAAAAAAAAACGAAAAGATCAGACTTATTTCAATACTACTTCAGAACAGAAGGAAATGGATTAACAAAAGATACTAGGAATGTTGAGGAATTTAATAAAATAATGCACTTCTACCTTAATAACTTAATAATACTTTATAGCACTATAATCACTATTCTGTGAAGGGAGATAATACTAAATAACAAAAAGTAATCGAGGGGGAATAGTATGGAAAAATATGACTCTAGAAGTGATAAAGCCTACACTTTATTTAATCATAGAGTGACCGAGAGATGTTATAGTGCTTAATTTAGATTTTGCCATTATATAATTTGCCGATTCTGAGCTTGAATTATTTGAAGATGCCCAAAGTCCGATAATTGAGTGAAGAAACTTAGATTTGATCGTTTACAGCAATCAAAATGTGAAATTTCATTCCGTTTTCGGTTTTAAGTTACTTTGCACAACTAAATCTAAGTTTAGCTACTTTTTTCACTCAGTGGACCCTTTCAAACTTTGGGTACATTATTTATTTATTAAATATATGAACATGTATATATATTTTTTTAAGCATTATTAATTCTATAAAATGTATAAAAATAGAAGCTTATTATGATGATTACATTTAATTTTTTTTATAACAGATGGTAGAACAATAACTTACGTTTGTCGTTAATATAATTCTTTATCTATTTTCTGAATTTTTATGTTTCTCATATATACATAAACCGTTATGCCTATGTTTTATAGATCGCTATTAAATGCGCTATTACAGATTAATCGAGAAACGATAATGCTGCTTTAAATGCGGCGCTTGAACATTAGAATTTGCGTGTTATGTTGTGAACGGTGTAGCAGATCACGTAAATATTGAACAGTCTAGTCACAATGAAATCGAATACAATGATGGCGAACGTTTAGACACTTGGTTACGTAAAATGTGTAATAGATCAGATCTGAAATCGGTAATTAAATGCATTAAATGTAATTCAGTTCAGAATCCGTACGGCAGTGGCGATAATACTATGGCTGATAATCAAGTTGAAACGAAAACGGATGGCTCGAATAAATGCGAAAAAATATTTACTAAGTGCAATAGAGAACTGTTTTGTTCGTCCGAACAGCCGCGCCAGCGTAGCAATAATGTCGGCAAATCGCAAACCGATACAAAGTATTCGTACATCGGTATCAGTGATTCGTCAACCGTTTCAGTCAATTCTTCACCTTGCTCGTGTTCTTCTTCGTCTTCGGCAGATTCGGAGACATCTAGTCAATCGTCCGTTCACTTGAACGGCCATCAGGATGAAACGAAAGATCGTCAGACGAGTACCGATCCGGCCATGCAGATGTGGACCTGTGACAAATGTTCGTTTAAGTATAATCCGATCTGGTCAACCGTGTGCGACATATGCGAGTCAGAGCGTCAGACGAACTTGGAATGCGCCCCGGCCATTACCGTCACTAAGGACGGCGTCGTTCGGTATACACCGCCTAAATCATACTTAGTCAGTAATACGGTGCCGCCCGTATCGAACGGGGAAAATCGCACCAGTGACGAGTGGGTTTGCAAAAAGTGTACTTTAGTGAACCAGGGTTCGGTAGATGTTTGCGTTGCATGTGACGGATCGAAGGTGAAAAGTTTACGGAGTGCTATCGATTTCACTTTAAAACGAGGCGAATATTGGTCGTGCAGCATATGTACGCTGAAAAACGCTATTAAAGAAACAAAATGTGTCGCTTGTAAAACTTGTCGTATTGTCAACAAAGTTAACAGTGACGCTGCTGTCGTCGAAAATGTCCCATTAACGGATCGTAAAAAGTTGTCAGTATGGTGTTGCGATCTTTGCACTTACGAAAATTTCAACAAGAACGTAGAGTGTGAAATGTGTCGCAGTCCCAGATGTGACGCCCAGCACGTGTCGTCCGATAAATCATTCAACCAGTCCGATAGCGATAGTTCGCTTGTATCCGTTGAGGACGATCAAACGATGAAACATGAAAGTGAACTGATGGAAGATTTGCGTCAGTCAGAAGAATGCAACGCGCTTAGCAAATGGCACCGTATAGTTCGCTATTGCCGCGAAGTAAGAAGTTTTTTTTCGATATAATATATAATAAACCGCTGTTTAACACGCAGTGATATTTATTATTTTTAACTGGCGGCCATGTAGCGATAGTAATTATATTCGGTCATCGTTGTATCGTCCATATCTAGACAGAGGGTACGCACATATCTGTAGGACTACCGGATTAAAGGTGTGTACGGTCGATTTCAAAAGTAGGTTGCGTTCAGAATTTACCAAATCGTCATCATGTTACTTATTTACATTCAGAAAAATAGAAAATTTCACAAATTTAAAGATAATTTTAAATCTACGCCACCGAATATGTCTTACATTGTTTAATTTTCTTATCTAATTCGAATACTACCTAATTTCTGTTTTTGTATTCCGAAGTATTTTATTTTCCATGTGTAAAAGTTCTTGAGAATCGACTATTCTTTGCTTTTATTTATTTCTGGTTTCTTGACTATTGTTTCCAATAATCGTTTTTTCTTTTCTTGCTACTGTCTTTTAGTTCCCTAGAATTATTCGATTTTTTTTATTTTTATTATTATTATTATTATTATTATTAACACAGTTGACTACGATTTTTTCTGGCCGTTCATATGATCACTGAATACTTTCGTAGTGTTTTCCACATTGGCATCATGTATTTCAATTATAGTTGTACCGCAGTAGTGATTCTAGTTGTATATCGAAATTATTCTATCGTTGTATTGCAAAAATCGCTTCTAACTCTGCATGCCTCCCATTTTTGTTTAATGTCATCATTATAATACGTTGCTGTTGCATCTCTCGTTCGGAAGCGTGCGCACTTCATGAATTCCGACATCTGGCTGACTTTGTTAGTAAGAAAAAAATCGTCAATTCATGTATTTGTACTTGTTAATTCCAATTTCTCTCTTCCGCTCGAAGCTTTTTCTTTAATTTTCCATTGTGTGACCGGATTGAGCAAGCTTTCTTTTCGAATTTTATTATTTACGACTTGTCGTCCACTTTATTCCTGTTCAATACTTAACGGTTTGTTATCTTATTCGTCGCGGAATTTTTTTATCATACGTCTGTGTGCCTATTTTAGCGTCAATTCTTTTTTTTTTTTTTACAGTCTGCACTAATTGTCCAAGTTTCAGCGGATTATTGCATTACGGACCGCATATAGTATCGTGTAATAATCATTTCCTCGACTTCATGTTCATTTCCCTATTCGTTATTATCTTTTTTGTCCAAAAGCTTGATCATTGCTATTCTATATTTCTTTGTCATCAAATCCTCATCAGTTATCATTAGTGTACTTCTAAATATATCTGTATTGTTTAACGTGTTCTAGTTGCTGTCCCTATACTTGTATTTGCGTGTCTGTACTTTTTGATCTATAAATTTTGTATTTATTTGTATTTATTTTCATATTGCATTTTTTTCTTTCTTTATTTATGGTATTTAGCATTCTTTGCATTTGTCATCCGGCTGTTTCGGCTATTGGTACTTTATCACCTGCTTCTAAAATGTTATTAATTGCCTATTAATTCGGAATCCTAATGCATTTAGTTTCGATCGTTTATTTATTTATTTATTTTCATCCTGATGGCTACATGGCAAGACGTTTTTATTATTGAAAATCACTATTATTTTGTTGCTTTGTTGTTTTTAAGCCTATTATGTCTATTATTCCCTGATCCTTTCATTTCTAGTTCAACATTTTTCAATATGCCGCATACGTTAAGAGATCGTATGTTCCTCTTTGTAGTCATTGCGGTACTTTTTTTTTAAAATTATTATCTTCCAATGATTTTTTGTTCACTTTCGTTAATTTTCGACCTAATTATCCACTAGCATACACGTCTGACGTTGCGTACCAGCCGAGTTACAGAACAAATTTTCATTCTTTTTGAATTGCACTTATATTTTGTTACGATCTTTCAGTGATAAGGTGATTTCCTGTTTTCTTCCTTATTTTGGCATCACAGCCTCTGACTTTTACACCACCGATGAAATTCTAATATTAAGACGGTTTAAGCTTATTTTTTGACGTTTTAATACTACTCCCTATTAAGACCACATATAGAGTCCTCCAGTTTAGAAACCAAACACTTCCTCCAGAAATCGCTCTCAATCCGGAGAACAGTTTCTTGTTAGATCCAACCGCTAACTTTATAGTATAAATTTGGTTCTTCAAAGAACGAACAATTCCATCTGTTAAAAGCCGTAAAAATGTGGCATTTATTACGCTGAAACTGCATTGCGATCAGCCACCGTATCAGGCAGGATTCTCTGGGTATGAATACATTCATGGTATCATACGAAACTGTGACTGCTTGAAATGCAAAAATATTGGCATTCTGTATTTTATTGTGCAACAGTTAAATTAACGCAGCCAATACATTAACTTCTAAGCACATGTGCCAAGCAAACTATGATATAGTGATGAAATATAAAAATGTTTATATAATACTTTCACGTGTATATGGAATTATAAAAGATACAAGTGATATTAATGTCTAATTGTATTTAATACTTTATACCAGAATTTTGTTAAAAATAATATTGTTACTTCTTTAAATGATGTAATAAACATTTTTTAAGCAATCTGCGGGGAAAGAGATGAAAAATTTGTGTACATATTAAACGTTTCATGCGTAACTTTTAAAGAGATTATCGTGATCATTTTTACGCGTGTACCTTTTCGGGTAATTTATATCGCTGATATGTTCGATAAAAAATGAATAGAAAATAAGAAGGATACCAAAAGGTATAAAGAGAGAGATCTAAGTAAATATGTGAAAGAAATCTATATTTTTTCTCTGATTACATATGTCACCAAAAAAAAAAATGTAAATTTATGATTTCATTATAATACGTACACGTTTTATATAAGGAGCAAAATGCTAAAAATAGTGTAAAAAGAAATAAATTTCCATACATTTTTTTGGTAATTTCAAGTAGTATCTTAAATTAATTTATAACCGAATAGCTGAATTTTTAGAAATACAAATAATCGAAAGAGAAAATATTGATTTTTGCACAGATTATCTAAAACTATTTTGTATTACGTAAAATGACTAAAGATTGATACGAAATATATACACATATTTATATATGTATATGAATTTTAATAAAATATCTTTATGAAATAGAATATATATTGAAACGGTACTACGCTGCAAAGCGTCTGACTCGCGTCCAGGGATGCCACCACGGATTTAGTCCGCGGAATTATTAATTATTATTTTATTAATTATTATTATGATAGTTATTATTATTATTAATTATTAGATTAGCCAAGAAATGGGTTTCGTTTTAACGGTTTGTATTTTAAAATTTATCTACAACTATTTTACTGGGACGGTATACCGCTAAAAACACACGTTAATTAAACTAGATACGAACATAATATTACGACGATTAATAAATATAAAATAATTCAATACGTATCTCTGTTGTCGGCCGGGTGGTGCAAGATCCTGAATGACGGTGTCTCGTTGGTCCTTTAAATCGGTTGGTATGCAGAGGAAATTCGGTCCGCGGTATTTTAAGAACAATTAACGAATGATACTCCGTACACTTTTTTAATTATAACAATCGGAATTACGAGCGTTCGCGTTTTTAACAGTCGAATTACAGCCAGTGGCCAACTTGAGCGGATTCTTCACTTTTTTACTGGTCCGATGACCAAGACCGAAAACTATAACGTGCCAACTTCGACCGTGACAAAAATTAGAGTGACTTCGACCTTTTTTAGACGGTTCTGCTTGCCCTCGACTCCGGCTCATTCCAGTCGTTATTTCTCGTCGGCATGTTTTTTACAACCTCACCGCCGGACTCGTCGGAATCGCGACAAACGAAGCCAATGGTCGCGGAGATCCTTTGACGCATTCAAAAAGGTCGTGCCTTCCCGGAATCTTTACAACCTGCGATGTTTTCGGGCTTTATTTTTTATGATTCGTAATTCTCATTTTTTCCGAATAGTCCTCCGTGGGTGGCGATGCAAAATTCCTTTCTCCCTTGCCGACAACGGGATTACACATATACGCACACTTACGCTCACACCATTTGCCCGATAGTCTATTAAATTACATTTTTAATATTTTATTTACTTGTTTAATAATTTTGGTTTTATTTTGTTAATTTTTTGTCGAACCATGTAATGGTCACATTACAATATATTGTCCGTTGAGAAGCGTTTCCTGCATCACACGATGGATGTAGTGTCCTAGAATTTCTAGAACCACAGTTATTTGCAATGTGTTGTTTTTTTTTTCTTTTTTTTTTTTTCTTACCCTGTACCGGTATGCATTCAGACCACAAACAGCGTTGCTTGTAACATATTATAGAGAAACATTTTAGACAACCGGAGTACAGCCCAATCTATCCATTTAAAGACTTGGACATGTAATGATTAATTTCTCTCTTCTTATTATGTTTGATGAAAACGAAAGTTAGGTGGTGATTAGAATCATATCTCGGCACCATTTTCTTTTTAGCCTGCTGGCTGGATTTCCCGGTAGAGTGCTTCTATACATTTTTTTTTAATGTTTGGATTACAGCGATGTGAAACTTTGTTAAAGAATTTTTCATACTGTTCTTTATGGGCTTCTTCGACGAATGGTATCCTTAGATCATTGTCTCGTTAGATGTATACTTTGGGGCTGCTGTCAACGTTCGCAAAATTTTAGAATGTTGTTGTTGTATTCGCTGCAAGTTTGATCTGCTAGCACTACCGTACAGCTCAATTCCGTATTTCCGTATCGGTACGATGTAGGTTAAATATATTTGCCTTTTTAACTTCAGACTTAGTGGTTAGTAACGACTTAATAGCGGATATAACGTCCTGGCACGAACCATCATCTTTGTTCGCACATGTGCTCTATGATATCGCCATGTGAGCCGCCTATCCAACATGATTCCTAAGTACTTCACCATTTTCGATTGTTGTATTTCCGTATTGTTAATTTTTACGTTGGGACACAGTGTCCGTTTGTTTGTAAACATAACCTGTTTCCAATGTGGTTCGGTTTGGAAGTACGTTCGTACTTGAAAACTTTTACAACTGTATTATAATTGTCTACCTATAAAAGTTTATTATTTTAAAATACAAATATAACAACAAAACAACAGTTATATACGTAATACTGGTCGAAAATTATAAATAAAGAATATACATCTGCAGTTAATTTTTTCTGTTAATATTGATATTTTTGTAAAAATTTAAATAATTTTGAGAAATATTATTGAGTATTTTGAAGAGTACAAATAATGTAAAATGAACCACAAAGTCAAAAAACTGCGGAGGGAGGGATACGGCAAAACTGATCCTAGGCATCTTTTCGTGATTTAATTTGTCTCGATAAGGACGTGTTAATTTAAAGAAATGAAACTGCTCGCATTATTTCAGGTTCGCTGTTATCTGTTGATGGCTGAAAAATTTTATTCGTCTAGATGTCTTTTTTTAATAATTACAGTAACGTGCCTAGCAAACTATCATGCAGTCTCGCAAATAGAATTAGATCAGCGCATCTAATTAAAGTAAAAGTAGGGGCAATATCAGACCTTTAAAAGGCCATCCCCAGTTAGATAATGGGTCTGAATTTAGCGGCGTCGAAGACAGAAAACGATTTCGTTTTATTGGTTGCCTTTATTGGCCAAAATTTCTCTACAACCGGATTATTTGAGACCGTTTCGTCCAGGCGAAATGAAGATGTTTTTAATAATCCATTCAGTATACTTCAATCGCTGCACGCGCTGAAGAAAAATTTTACTGATAATTAAACTACAAATTAATTGAAAATTATAGGACTGTAGTAATATCTGCGAATAAGTACTATTAATGATAACGTCATTCTTTTCATCGGGGATATAATAAAAAAAATAACTTTGAAATATGTAACGTTTTTCTGTTACGTTTTGAAATAAATTTCTGCGTAAACCGTAAATTAATATATTTTTAAAGATAATTTCGGGTTGAATGAATGAAATTAATCTCATTAATACGATTTATTTTTTTTTTTGTAATTTACAAAATGTATTTTCAATAAATGAATTTTGAAAGCGATGTCGATTATGAAAAAACAAAAATGTGAAAATAAGTTTATATGTAGCCGACAAGCAATATGCGAGTTTTTCATTTATAAAATATGCATATTAAATCATTGAACTTTGACAGCCAAGTTATCGAAAGTCAAGTTTGCTGGATGTAAACTCGATCTTTGGGGACCTCGTTATGGAGACATACCTGGACCTTCAGATTATAAGTTGTTTTGTGATAATTATAGAAGAGTCAAGTTCAATTCGTAATGTCATTCTTAAAAAAAATAAATAAATAAGATGATTTACCGTAATAATTTTTACTACAACTATTATTGCATAATTCATAACGATTTTTTATATTAATCCTAGTGTAATTCCATTAATATATATTTCACAGTTAAAATGACTAGAACGAGCATTTTGTAATTGAGAGGTTTTACCTGTAATCCAACATCCGTTTCACTTTGGAACATTATACACGTGGATAGTAATCATGTACACAACTTGTAAATAAAAGTGGACATTTCCAGAAAAAGAAAAAAAACAGTTGCATTGTATTATATTCTTTTTTTTTTCATTCCTTTCAACCACTTGTTTCGCCCGTCGTATGTTCTTCTGTTATCTTTATCCATTTTCAGTTGCATCTATCGGTTCCCTGGACAATTTCTGCTGTAGTTATTACTTATCTATATTTCCCCCCTATCTATCTATCTATCTCTGGTTTTTTCCATTTTCAATAATTACATTCTCCCACTCTCCTTTTGCAATGTTTTGAACTCTTGGATGTATTTACTTTATTAAAACATTTTCTATCGGCTGATAAACCAAAAAAAAAATCAAAATTTTATGAAGTACGCCGAGAGTTTTTTTTTTTATGTTCGAGTTGAAGCACAAACTTACCGAGTTTTTTTTTTTTTTTCATTATTTAACTTTAAACGGAGAAAATTTTTAATTTCATACTCGTTAATTTTGAAAAATTTGTGCTTTATTTTGCTTGTACGTAATGATTGATTTGCACTGATTCGTAGTGAATTTTTGCAAGGAGTGAATCGATCAATTTTTAACGTTATTGCTGCGAATATTTACGTATTTTTCTTTCTCGCTTTTAGAATAAAACACCGTTCGTGGATGATTCGTTTCCGCCAGGAATGCGGTCTTTATACCACAACGGCATAGCCACCAGAGAGAATCACGTTTGTTGTTGGCTGAGGCCTCATCAGTTTAGTGTAACCAGTTCCACCGACAGTTATCTCGAATGGACCGTTTTCAGAAAACCTTTACCGTCCGACATTTCTCAAGGTAAAATTTTAAAAACAGCAGTTTTCTCTTTACTTGCAGTGTGAATTTTATTTCATTAGCATTTTCATTTGTTTTATTTATTTATTTTCGCTCATTTTTCACTTTTTATTTTAGAAATAAAAGATTGGAAGAGAAATTTTGACGGAAACTTGAAATTTTGTGCATTGAAAATGTTACAAGATTGGGCTCAGTAAGGAAAAAAATTTTACCGAATGAATCAAAAGAAATAGGATATTTTTTTAAATCGAGAGAATAACAGAAAAGTGACGGAATTAACCGGGAAGGAGATTAAAAGACAGGAAAATGGTGCAAAAGATATTTTGTAGAAAAGAAAACAACGTTACTTAATAAGAAGGATTGAAAAAATGACTTGTATGTGCTGTTAGCTCGGGACCTAGACACTATAAAAGAAAGGGTGGGTAACAAAAAGAATAGAAGCCTTTTTAGAATGTGGGTAAGGCGATGCAAATGAAAATCAAGTGGACGGAAAAAGTTGGCAATTAAGAGATTTTGAGTATAGTTGTAAGAAAAATATAATAATCAAAAAAAGGGGACAAGTAAAATAAATAGGAAGCCTTGTGTGGGGAAGTGGTGTGTACTTTTACTAGAAAGAATAATAGAGTCAAAAAAAAAAAAAAAAAAACAGTGAAAATAATAATAGAAATGAGTAATATTATTAGAGGTCGAAAATGGTCAAAACAGAAAATAGCTTAAATGACATTCACCAAATGATCAAATTTTTTTTTTTTTTTTAAACGAATACTATGAAGTAGAAATAAAAGATGGTAGAATCGTATTTTAATGTATTCGACGCTTTAAAAATACTGATTTCCGATTATCGTTTTCAGGGGTACTTGGTAACTGTTGGTTATTAAGTGCACTGGCAGTGTTAGCGGAAAAAGAAACGCTGGTGAAACGAATTATGCTCACTAGAGACTACTGTTCGGAAGGAGTGTACCAAGTGAGATTATGTAAAGACGGATGGTGGGTTACCGTGCTTGTCGATGATTTATTTCCATGCGATAAGGACAGATGCTTGGTTTATTCAAGGGTAATATTAATGAAATAATAATGATTAAATGTTTATGTGTAAAATGAGGGAAAATACCATTCGCGTGTTTTCCAAAATTGAATACTCTTTCAATAATCAGTAATCCTGGAACAGTTACGTTTAAAAAAACATGAAAATGTTTCCGAATTGCTAGCTCCAATTTCACGATGATTAATATATGTTTGTATATATGTGTGTTAAGGGGGGGATTTATGTGTGTATTCATATCTACTTTTACATCATTTTGTTACCAGTATAAATGTAATATTTAACCGACTTAATAAAAAGGAGGTTACGTGTTCATTGCTTATGTTTTTTTCCCTTTTTTATTGGTTTCTGTGTAACTTGTGCCTATATGGACCGATTTTAATGATTCTTTGTTCATTTGATAGCGTGGTATCGGTGAAACCAAAATGTGGTCGTTCACTAACGTGAAAAAAGAGGGAAGTTATTAGTAATATAATAAACATAATCAATATTTAAAATATTGTAAATTACTATGAAAATTCAAGTTGCAAAAAAAAAAAAATTATTTTTAAGAGACAAAAAATTAAAATGATATTAATATTAATTCCCACCGATAACTATGGACTCAAATAAAAAAAAATAATTTGAAACCACCATAGCACCATTTACAAGCTCATCACCGACGAAAACATTACGTCTGTACGTTACTGCGTATAGCTTCGACCGTGTTATGTGATTCGAATGATTTTTTTATTTTTAGAAATATATAGCAGCCAGTGATGAACCCATGTGAGTACCAATGAGTATCGGTGATTATTTACTAAGTAGTCGTTAAAATAAACGTTAAGAAAATAATCTGAGAAATTTACAGTCAGCTCTCGCGACTATCTGAATTAATTGGGCGAGCAGCCGATCCGGATAGCGAAAAATCCGGATACGCCGGAGTTTAAGGGACGACCTTCTTAAACGTCAACAATGTTGAAGCTACAGTATTTATATTAAATGGCAGTATACTGCTGTACTGTATATATACATTGATGAGAATATGGTTAATGAAGATACTGTACGGCTGTTTTGTAAATTAATTTTACAGCTGTATTAAAGTAACCAGTATTACGTACTGCATATTGGCTTTTTCTTCTTTTTTATTTATTTATTTATTTTTTTTTTTTTTTTTTTTTTTTGAAAAGCCTATCCAGATAATACTGAGTCCGGATAGACGCGAGCTGACTGTATTTCCTTTGATATAACGTGGACAAAAATTAGCTGAAAAATTTTCATTAAAATAGACGGGAAAATATGAATTCCTAAAATTTTGAGATTGAATCGGCGATGAAGGAAAATAACAAAGTATTACTAACGGTAGTTTGCTATGGAAATAATGTAGATATATGTATTTATGTACGAGATCTACACACGGACGATAAAGCAACAATAGCTGGGTTTGCAGATGATACCGCAATTTTATCCGTCGGCGATAGCTAAATCGAAGCTACGAATGAACGTCAACGATAGAGTTATTAAATGGAACACAGACAAGAAAATTTAGCCGAATAAAGCAAAATCTGTGCGTGTTATGTGTACATATCGTCGTGCAGATTCTTTGAATCAAGCATATCTAAGCAGTCACTATATCGCAGGCTGCTACCAGACAGTTAAGCAAGCACCTGGGTGCTAGGTTTACATGGGAAACATATCGTAAGAACAAGTTGAAACAATTTAAAAAGAAATTTGCCCAGCTATACTGGCTAATTGGTAGACTATCGCCACTAAATATCTCCTGTAAGCGCGTGCTTTACCAAGAGATTGTAAAAGCGATATGAATTTTCCGCCTTCAACTTTGGCGATACGCTAAAAAGTGCAATCGTGACAAAATTATCATCTTGCGTATTATCACGGATGCATATCGGTACTCAAGTAATATTAACGTTCATAAAGACGTTAAGATGAAATTATCTGACATTTTGCCAAACAATACGGGAAGAGATTATATCAACGTGTCAACGTGAAAACAGTTCATCCTAAATTAAATATATTAGAAGACCTCAAGTTTTACTTGTAAATAAACTGTAAATATGTTTTGTATATTTCGAACTTTACCGGTGACTAAATGACTGCGCTCGTAATTCTTCAGTTAAAAAGAAAATTTTGTTTTTTAATTGTTTTTAAAAAATATATATATATCTTTTCTCTCTTTATAGTGCCATACTCAGCTTCTGAACGTCGGCGACTACCTATTCGTATATCTTAGCTGTACAGATATAGGTAGTGTACTAGGCAATTGTTATATGCAACGCAGGTGTACACACGCAAGACTAGGAACTGATAGCAGCCGCTTGTTATCGCGCTACCAGTGCAGTCCCGTGTGGGTCTGCTGTGTACTGACCTAGCGCGCATATGATGTTGAACGTGGTGGTTTGCTATTGCCTTCCACGTGATTATTAGCGATTATTTATTTATTTAACTCTTGTAATAAAAGTTCGTCGTCGCTCGGGATCGAACCCGTGACCGCCATATCGGAAGTTAAGCACTCTAGCAACTAGGCTATCGCGATTTATATATATATATATATCAATTGATTCCTATCTATGTTTTCTTCATGTTAGGCAAAGAGAAAACAGTTGTGGGTGCCGCTGATCGAGAAAGCCGTCGCCAAAGTACATGGATCTTACGAAGCTCTTATTTCCGGTCGATGTATCGAAGGTTTAGCAACTTTAACCGGTCAGTGAACTTTATTTTATTTCGCAAAATTTTCTATAATTCATATTTGTTATTTATTTCTTCATTTTTTAAATTTAAAGCGAATCGTCTACCTTGTCATTTAAACGGCCAGTCACATTTACTTTTATATTGCTAGTAAAGTAAGGAAAAACTAATCTTCAAAATCCTTTGTGATAAGATACAGAATTGTGTTATACATTTTGGAAGAGAAGACGCAAAAGTTTTGTACACTCTTACAGCTTTAAATCGATTTATTAATATTTTATTAAGAACAACCATTTTCCAGTATTGCGCTATCAAATAAAACACGATTCGGAAACGAAAGAAGTAGATGAATACAGAAAATATGGATGACGGAGGCATTTGCTAATGGCAGAAAATAGAAGAATTCAAAAAAAAAAATCATTTGCCTTATTCTCGAGAATCACTTTATTAAACTCTTAAAATTAAATTCTAGTAATTGGAAATTTTGTTGAATATTTACACAATGATGGTTTGCACCAGAATGGCTGATATACATTCGATGGAACTGAAACTGTTTATCATATTATATTTTAATGTCTTCAGTATTAGAATGTTAAACATTTCTCTCAGTAAAACTTCCTAAATAGCACAGATAGTACTGAAAAAGTTCGTACTTGTTTCGAAATCCTAAAACCAAAGTTTGAGAAACAAACTACCCAGCTGTAAATCGTAAATTAACATTATTTAGCAACATGTCATTTAACTATATGTATCAGTAGAACCTGTTTGATATTTCCTGAGCAATAAAAAACATTCGAGGTATGTACATTTAGGCTAATACTGTCATAAACAAAGTTGAATATAGATAAATTAGAGTTGTTACTATTAATTTTATTATCGAAAATATTCTGAATGTTATCCTATATTTATATCATTAGAAAATTTTTCTAACTATTTTTAAACATTGTTGTTGCTTACTTATTGTGTTCATACTAATAAATATTACTTTTTAGCCGTGTATTTACTAATGTCATACTCTTATATATTTAATCTCAGGGATAAATCTAATTTCAGCTTAAAAAAAAAAAAAATTCAATCGGCATAAGCTACAAAAGTGAGTGCGCTCACTGAGCAAATTAATGTAAATAAGAAATAAAATATGAAGAGCAACTGCTCCCTGATTAAATCAGGTAGCGCAGGGAGAAACATCTGTAAATAACTTCAAGGCTTTGTATCTTAAAAAATAACTTTGATGGTAATTAATTAAAAAAATAATGAAGAAAATGATTTTTTTACGGTCGCAATACTTGTGTCAAGAGTGAATGTTACCCTTTCTTCCTCCTCACGTTATCTGATGATAGCAGTCTTGTTTATTAAGAGCACATTATATATTTTTTATACGTTACTGCTGTTAATTTGTATTATTAATATAATCGACCAATAATGACTAACTGCTAAATTTGTTTTTTCCCTAGAAACGAATAATTCGATTATTTTAGAAATCGAAAAACTGCTGATCTTATTAACCGCTTTTAAAAGCGATTAACGTTAGTTGAATCTGAAGGTGACTGATATTTAATAGCTGGTTTTTGTAAGCCTTTTTCGTATTTTGTCTAAAAATTTTATAATAATAGGAATTTATTTAAGTGTCGGTAATGTAGTGTTTAATTTAGTTTTTTGATTATTATTATAGATTTATTTTTTAATATAAAATTTCATTATTAATCTTTTAACGTCTTATTGCAAAATAAAAATAATGTTAGCTTTACCGTAATATTCTTGCAGTCTGTTTGTTTTCCATTCATATTTTACAATATTTCATATAATCAAGTGAAGTCCTAGAATTTAACTATAAATCTTAGATAACAGTTAAAAATAAAAATAATTGGCAGCTTTGAAAGGGAAACTAGGTACCGACTAGCCTAGTTACTATTGATTTCTCTACAAGTTACTTTTTTCATGACCTATAATCTTGAAAGTTGTAGCTATTGATCAGTTTTATCGGCATCAAAGCGGCTACAGAAGCACTTAGACGTTCTAGAAAAATGGTACAAATCTTGGAAAATTAAAATTAATGAACAAAAAAGTATACATATTATATTTACGCTGAAGACTACAGGTATCCTCTAATAAAATTAAACGAAAAAACGATCCCTACATCGAGTAGCGTAAAATATCTCGGCTTACACCTCGACGAAAGATTAACATGGAGAAAGCACATAGATGCTAAACGGAAGCAGATAAATGTTAAGTTTCGAAAAATGTATTGGATAATCGGAAAGAATTCAGTACTATCCATAGAAAATAAAGTGCTGCTTTATAACATAATGCTGAAGCCTATATGGTCGTATGGAATCCCACTGTGGGGAACCGTGAGCAAGTCTAATATGGCGATCATCCAAAGAACGCAATCCAAAATTCTGCGAACGATAGCCGGTGCGCCATGGTATGTGCGCAATGATGAGATACATAAAGATCTGCGAATGCCTACGGTTAAAGAAGAGATCGAGGCAGCCAGCACACGATATATAGAACGGCTACAAAATCATTGCAATCAGTTGGCGGCACACAGTCTCATCGAAGACGGTACCCAATTCAAACGGCTGAATCGGTCGAATATAATTGTGTAAATTGTATAATACCTCATCAGCAACAAGGAATCGCGACCGCTGGGAAGCATTCCATACTTATTAACTAATTCCCCCTTAACACTGCCGCTTATTGTTTATTAGACAGATTGCGTGCAATAATAAATGAAAAAAAAAAAAAAAAAAAATTATAATATTTTTACCAACAAGATGTTGGCACAACAATATATGTAATGTACTTATAATTCGTTTAAGAAATTGACTAACTCGTTCCGTGCTTTTACAACAGGCATTTTTAAAGTTTAACATTATCTAATAGAAGAACTTTCACCTAAATGGGGGAAAAGCGACGGCTTTTTAAAATATAAATTATGCAAAAATTTAGTATAAAGATATAATTATTTCTTCATGAAATGATTAAATATAACATTGTTTTATCACTGAAACATTAAATAATGCGGCTAAATTCGAGTTCTTTATGATTGATTCTAAGTTTCTTTCAAAGTATATAAAGTTAACCCCATTCTATTTAGTTATTTTTATGGTTACAACTTGTGACAAACAGAACGAAAATAAGCATTTCTAGAATGCCCATCATTTAAAAATAGCGCTAACCATTCTTCCGGTTATTTAGTCTAATGGCTATAACAAGAATCCAACGCTTTTAACATGTTGAACATTTTACAGCTAAAACGAAGTTTAAATATTGTCAAAATTAGAAAATTTTTGTTAGATAACAAAGGCCTTACATTCGGAATGTTAATGTAACCTATACTGGAAGCAATAGGCCACCGTCCTAGTAGATGGAAAAGAATCGGAAAACATCGAAATAAGTAGAGGGGTACGACAGGGTTGTATATTGTCCCCGCTACTATTCAATGTATACACTGACGAAATATTCAAGGAAGCAATCTACGAGGTCGAAAAAGGTGTTAAAGTGAATGGGAAATGGTTAAATAATATAAGGTATGCGGATGACACAGTACTATTTGCTGATTTGATAGAAGACCTACAAGAAATAATCAGTAATACGAATGACGCAGGTATAAACTTAAGCGAGCAAGATTGTACGAAAGGAGAATGAATTCCTTTTAGGGACAATGATAAAGGAATTTTAAGAAGACAGAAAATAAGTAGAAGAGAAGAAAGAATTACAAATATTGAGCAGAAAGTAAGATATCGGAAGGGTTTTTAGGTCTGGGAAAAGAAATGCTGTCGATGTCAGTCAAGAAGATAAAAGCGTTCTCGTTTAAAGAAGTATGAAAATTTCACTAAGTCAGTGGGGTAAACTGGCGGACAATTTGTAAATGCGTTTTCTGTTTGAATTTTTTTTTTTAAAGATTAAAAATTTTCTGTTTAAAAAAACACTGTTATACTGAATATTTTAAATTCAAAAATAAAGTGCCGATTACATCTACTTTTACACGATGCGTGAATAGTTTTATCACAGACATTAAAAATTATTATTCGGCGCTTTCTTTTTAATATTTGTACGGTTTCTTTTTGTTTTTTTTGTTTTTTTTTTTTTTTTTTTAAACTGATAAACATTGTTTTCAATTAGAACAGGAGAGAAACGAATTTTGCTGTGGAATATTTCCCATTTTTTATATGTAAGTTTAAAATTACCCGATATAGGTCAGCCATGCGAAAGTGTACCGCTGCAACAGTCTTCATTACCACCCGAAGAAGAATTGGATAAAGATTTAATATGGGCCCAATTACTAAGTTCCAGGCTAGCGAAATTTCTAATGGGAGCTTCCTGCGGTGGTGGAAATATGAAAGTAGATGAAGAAGAATATCAAAAGAAGGGACTTCGATCGAGGTTAGTTAATTATTTACTTATCGGTTTTATAAATATAAATTAAGCATATACGTCGAAATAAACCATTGTGCAAAATGTGGGGCAAAAATTTGAAAAAGCACATGTAGATTAGAAGAGGGTAATAAGTAAGAAAAAAACTCGATCGCCGATTTTAAATTTATAGCTGATCGCATTTGTACGCACAATGTGTAATTTACTTTTTAGAATTCCGTACACATGACATGTTCGGAATCCTAATAAGACGGTTTAAAAACGACAAAAATATTCAATAAAAAAATATGCAATGACTCACGAAAACGGTTTCACTTATTCATTCCGAAATTAGATCGTAAATTCTAATTAAACTTCTGTCTGTGACAATCTATAACTTCAAGATAACCGATTACTCTGAGCGGCAAAAAACCGAAAAAACCGTCGAAAATATATAATATGGAATTCCAAACGATCTCGAAAATCACCCTTAAAAAATTCATAACTCATCACCAGATAAACTTTTAAAAGTGAAATTCAAAATATAAAACAAGAGCTCTTTCATAAAATTAAAAAATTACGATTACAAAAAAAATTATGTAGGGCCAAAAACAGCAATAAAAAAAGGATAGTCACGTAAGAGCCCGAGTAAAAAAGTCGAGGAAACCAAAACGTATCTCAAATATATTCATAAAGAAGGACCGAACTATAGCCGAGCTTACAACTTTATATTTAGGCCCATGGGGCGTCGAAAGCTCGAAATTGTTGAAAAACGTTTTGTTTTTTTTTCGGGGCATATCGATGGAAAAAGTCACTGTTTGTTGGGGGCAAAACCGAATTTAATTTTCTTAACGAAACTTTCAAAGTCGGCGAAAAATTCAAAAAAAATCCAAAAAATTACGTATCTCTTTCACCGTGAATATTATAACTAAAAATTTTGTTATAAATATGCGCCTTCTCCCCGTGTATTTCTTTGATTTGTAACATCCGAGTTTTCAACATTAAAAGTAGGCCCCAAGAAGCGCCGAAAGCTCGAAATTTTTGAAAAAGTATATATCGATGGTGTAAGATTGCTATTTTCGGGAACGAACCCGTGTTTCATTGCCTTAATAATAGTTTCAAATTCAGTGAAAAGTTCAAAAAAAGCGAAAAATAACGTGTCTCCTCTCTCTTTTTGCAGCGCAAAAAATCAGGTTTCTTTGTTTTGGATTTAATATTATGTAAACATAAATATTATAATTATCGTTAACTAACACACGAAATCCTCAGCGCATGAAACTTCATGCTTGACTGAACTTATTGTTATTCTTACATAAATTTAAATAAAGCCTGTTTGTAATAAAACATTGCGAAAAATAAATAGGAAAGGCGCGTGTACAGGATTATTCGTTCGGTAATAAATGTTTATTCGTACGTAAAATTGGCGAACTTTTGCTTTTCAGGCACGCTTATTCGGTGTTAGACGTAAGAGATAAAGATGGCCATCGTCTACTACAAATGCGCAATCCGTGGGGTCATTTTTCATGGAACGGCGATTGGTCTGATAATTCTGATAAATGGACGCCGGAGTTAAGAAAAGATTTAATGCCAGACGGTCCTTCCGGAGGTGTATTTTGGATATCATTCGATGATGTACTAAAGTAAGATAATTATTTCCGCATTTATTTTTTACTTTTTTTTGGTAACTATTAACAGGGTCGTACGCATCGTAGCAATTTAACTAACAAACATGTATGTAACGTTTAAGTAACATTTTGTTTCTTGCGTTAAATTTTTTTATTTTTAATCATTCTCAAACGGATTGTTGAATTTTTTTTTTCTCGTAAATTACGTTATGAAGTTATCAATTTTTCGCGTTGTTGTTAGTTTAAATTTTTTACGTTTTCGATGCGGAGTGCTAGCGCATTTATGAGAAGAAGTATGCATGTTAAAGAGATGAAGTACTACTCAGATTGCTCAAGTAAACAGCATCAACATGTATGGTATATACGTCAATGTCGTTTAATCTTTCGTTTGTTTTGCTCACATTTCTCGTTATCTGGTTACATTATCGATATCAGCTGTAATGAAACAGTACTATATTTCTGTTTTAATATTCGGAAGATACGAGTTTCCATTGTGATAATTTTCAAAAAAAAATCGGACGCAAAATGTGATTTGCTATGGTTCATATCTTTTTTGAGAGGAAATTATCTTTTATCGTTTTCCTTCCGCAGTAATTGTTTTGCTTTTTTTCCCCCTGTCGAAATAGAACTTCTTTTGAGATTTTTGTACCGTTAAGTTTTCAATAAATCAGCAGTGTGTCTACAACAAGAGATCCGCTTAAAACAGTCAAACAACCCTTCAATGAAAAACTACGTTATTTTCCGACATGATAGTGAAGGAGGTCGTAGAGCTAGTGGAGGCGTAGCAACCCTAGTTCACACTACAGTCAATAGCAATATCCGTACACCTGCAACATATTTCCTTTTCCCCTATAACAATATGTTACTGTTACTTCCCCCCCCCCCCCCAATGTCCCTATTAACCTAAAGGAACTTCAGACTCTCCTAGCCCAGTTTCCAGCTCCAGTAATCCTAATTGGAGACTTCAACGCGCCCACTCTCCACTATGGGGTGCACCATCAACTAATAACCATGGCTCCATAATCAACAAACTAATATTATATAATGATCTGGTAATTCTCCCACCACCAGACTACATTTACTTCGGCGCCTGACGCACTACATTTTCAACTATAGACCTAGCGATTGTTTCTCCATCTATTTTCTCAAAATTATGCTCCTCTGTGCTCCAAGACACTTGTTTAAGTGATCACTTCCCAATCGGTATCCATTTCTCCCCCGCCTATGCAATATTCCTCTCAAAATATTCGTTATAAATTTCACAAAGCGAACTGGAAGTCTTATACAGAGAAAAGTGATATTTCATGTCAACCTTCACCAAACATAACGGCTAATATAACCACGCTTACTAATGCTATATTTATGGCTGCTGATGCTTAAATTCCTAAATCTTCATCTTGCTGCCGTCCCCGAAGGGTCTCATAGTGGTGCAACGAAATAGCAGCCACTATCCGCCAACGTAAAACAGCATTAAAAAAATACAAATCAACAAAATATTTGCCAGATCTCATCAAAAAATTCCGAGCTGCTGCACATATATTGATACGTATTAAGAAACAAGAATTTTGGTGTACTTTTATAAGATTCAATCCTGAATCCTCTTGTAACCATAATGTATGGGCAAAATAAAAAATATAAACGGTGTTAATTCTAATCCCATTCCTGTATCACCCACCAGCAACTTCACAGTAATATCCAACCCGAAAGATATTGCTAATTCCTTTGCCTGGCATTACTATACAGAGTTCTCTTCCTGTTCCTATTTCTCCACCTTTCTCAGTAAAAAATCCATACAAGAGCGGACACCGATAAATTTAAATTTAAATTCCATAAACCCATATAATGGTAATTTTACAATGTCAGAACTTAACTTCCGTTGAAAATAGTACAGTTCCAATAATGTACCCGGACCAGATTCTATACATCCATTTATGCTAAAGTATATCCCACTAAATGCAAGATCCTTTTTACTCCACATTTATAATCAAATATGGACAACAGGTAGTATCCCAGACTGTTGGAAGTTACACACAATAATTCCTATCCTAAAACCAAACAAAAGTCCCATACTCCCAGCGAACTATAGACCTATATCCCCTTTAAGTGTCATTGCCGAAGTTCTAGAAAAAATGATAAACAGACGCCTTCTCTTTATCCTAGAACAATATCCTTTCCTTGGCCCAAGCTGGAGGGCGTACAGCAAGGTCTGCAGTCGATTATTTACTAGGTAAAATAGAATAAAAATAAAATTAAAATAAATAAATCCTACATACCATTCTCTTTTCCTGTTTTTACACGTGTACGTTGTGAATAAATAATACAAATTAAATGTATATAAATAAACTTTTTTTTTTTTTGACGGGCGAAATACATAAGTAAATAGAAACTTAAATAATGAAGACATTTAATGTGAATAAGTGACTAATGCATCTGTATCTGTTCAAAAATGCTAAAAGTAATAGAGAAGCCTGTCTGTTTTGGACTACAAGTAAATTAGTCGATAAAGAAGTCGTCGATAATAGTTTTTTTTTTTTTTTTTTTTTTTTTTTTTATGAATGATAAAATACAGTGCACAGAATAACACTGAAATTGTGTACTGCAGATAAGTTGCGTTACATTCATTTTAACAACTGTCATTTATTTATTTATATATTTTAGTTTAAAATTTCGTATAATTTTTAATTATTTATTTTTGAAAAAATATGAAAAAATATGTGTAAAATATAAATGTTGAAAAATCACAATATAATTTAAAAAAATAAATAAACTAATTGACGAAAAGAGAAAAAAGTTAGCATTACTATTGTTTTCTTATACTTTTTCCCTCTAGGAAATTGATCATTGTTCACTTTCGAAATGTTCGTTTATTGCGGACAGATTTATGAAGAGGCGATTTTCATATAGCATATCTGAAAATTGTTTGTTTTTTTTTTTTTTTATTTCTATATAACCTTTCCTGAATGTTTTTTGTTTGAAAAAGAAAAAGAAAAAAGAAAAAAAAAAGAAAGGAGTTAGAGATTTGTAGTTGTGCGTAAAACAGTCGAAAATTCACCTGTCGTTGCGACTGAGGAGGTAGTTTCTTTACGCTGTGTTATTTCTAACTATGTTTCCGAGGTCAAAAATAAACGCCCGTTTGGCGAGAAATTTATGTGTTGTCCAATTGGAATTGTTTAATGTTGTTTACCCTGTTTTATGAACAATTATAATAATAATCAAATAACCAAATATAATTAAGAAATCGAACATCAGAAAAAAATTATTTAATAGAAATTATTGTATTTTTAAAGTCTTTTTGAAAATAAGAAACTAATTATTTCTGTCCATTTGATTATGTTTGAAATATTTTCCTTTACCCTAAATACGGAACAGCAGGTATATGAGGAAGTTTTTAAACCAGTCATAACGTGAATTTTTTATTTACCCCTTCTAATCTTTCTATTATTTTGTGATTGAACGCAAATAAAAATTCTTTTTATTGACAAGATAACCACCTAACTTACGCGTTTGTCAATAATAAAAAAAGGCAAGTTACTTTTTGAAACGATTAATTGAATGAATTTTTTTTATTAGCGATTTCCCTATTGAAATCAAATATTTGCTAAAACATTTTGACAAATATATTTATCTACTTGTAGAAAAATTATCAAAAATGCATAGATGTAATTTTTAGTCGAAACTACATATAACTGGCCGTCAGCCGCTGTCCTATCAGTTTGGCACTAATTTATCACTTTCTACGATTCAAAATCAAATCCTATTTAGAGACAATATTTCCATCGAATATATCGAGAAAATAAAAATCACGATTTCGCTGCTTTAATTCGATGGTAGCTGTTGCTGATGTTAGTGAGCGTGTTAATGGGGACTGTGATAATTCAAATTTTTGAAAAGAGCTGTATCTAAGTTGTAGCTAACGTATAAACTTCTAACGGAAGTGAATTAGTTGAAGACTTTTATTCGGAACGAGCTGTATATCGCATAAACATTGACTTTATTAGAGTTTTTCTCACGCGCACGCGCATGTGTGTGTACGATATTTTCTTCTGTTTTTGTTTAAATTAGAAAATAAATCTCTATTTAAACATGTTTTTTCTTGCAGATACTTCGACTGTATTGACATTTGCAAGGTAAAAGATGAAAATTGGAGCGAAATACGATTGAGAGGCACTCTTCCGCCTTCCGCTTGTACCACATATTCGTGCTGCATTTTATTAACGGTATTGGAACCTACTGAAGTAGAATTCACATTATTCCAAGAAGGTCACAGGTAACTCTCATTTTAAATTTTCGTTACTGAAAAAGAGAAAAAAGTGAAATATTGATATTTATGTGCATTCTTCCGAATAGAAGATATTTTTCTTTTAAATTATTCTACATTTAAAATTACGATTATTTGAAACCCCCGTTTAAATTTCCTTTTTAAACTGAAATAGTTTTTTTTTTTTTTTTTGCGACATTCGTACATTTTTTTTAAACTGAATTCAATCTACCGCGGATATTTTACGTTAATTTCGGTTAGAAAATGATGTTTTTCAACAAAGAAAATTTTATTTTGACTTTCATTTTCTTCGATCAGCCAAATATGTTCATTATCGCTACTGCGAATAATTAGATATTCTCTTATTTCGTAGATAATAGGAGAGGTTAATGATCTACACGAAATCGACATAATTTATTTCAGTAAACGCGCATCGATAGCAGCGAGGAATTACTAATTATTTCTCGATCTGAGGTATCGACGAAATTACCCATACCTCCATTTAGGACAATCTAAATTTAACCTTCTCGTTCCTTCATCGTGCATATGTAATTTATATGTTCTTTACTGTAAGGAATAATGCAGCGGCTTTACTTTAGTACATTTTCACGTTCACAAATTCACAGAACACAGGATTTTATAAAAATAATCTAAGTTTTAAATTTAAAAGAATAAAAATTAGCAAAAAGGAAAAGGAATACAATTATATTAGAGAGTGGGACAGAAGAGAAAAAGATATTTCGTAAAATAAACCGCCGTTTTTCTCTGCAAATATTTTAATTTCCATAGCGAAGTTTTTTGTGTTACTCTTATAACATGTTTTGCTCATCTTTGGATTTAAAATGATACCGAATGTTTCGTTGATTCAGTTCATCATTGTTAGCAAATCGGTATATGAATATGCAGCGTTGCAATCGAAGTTGCATCATTAGTACATTGATACGGATCCTTCAACGTGTATCCCTCCGAACTGATTAATTACCGGGTGTGTATTGACCTTGGAAATAAAATATATTATAATTTCATTAGATGGAAACAGAGAGTTTTCAATTTTTTTCTGTCCACTCTGAGGCAAACAATATACTGCGATAGAGAGAAATTCGCAATAAAATGATTGTTAGAAATAAAAAAAACCGTAAAGTTTATCACGTCATTCGACTGTTTTCTTAATCTCGACTTTTTTCCGCCATCATTCTTTTTTTATATACATATATATCAAATATATTATTCGAAAATTTTTCTTAATTATAAATCTTTCAAGTGAAATTATCGAAGATTTTTTCGAAGATATGAATGAAAAGTCGTTAAGAGGTTTATTTAATATTTTTTGAATTGGTTTTTCCTAATGACTCCTGATAGTAACCAGGAAGCTCGGTATTCTTTTCAATTGCTATCTATTTGAATTAGCCAGAAACTTTATTACGAATTAATACGAAAATTAATTTTAAAATTGTATGCTCATTATACGAAACGTGTACTCCCTACATTCTGGTTCAGAAAAATGTATCATACTTTATAGAATAAAATCTCGTATTTCGTTTATTTGTTCTTTTCTGTTACTTCTCATTATTATTATATTCGAAATTGAAGAGGTATTCGGCAAAAAGGTTAAGATTTAATGACAAAAAACTAAGATTCGATCTTAAATTTTCTTCTTGATTTCCGCGCTAAAGATTCCTTTTTAATTATATCAAAAAAGAATTCGACAATTTTAGTTGTTTTAAATTTTAAATCTGTTATCATCATTATTATTTAAAAGTCGGTTGATCCGTTAAAGAGATACCGTGATTATGAAATGCATTAAGTCTCGTTAGTGATTTTCATTGTGTGTGTATATGTATGTGTGGCTTATACGAACGTGCGCACTACGAAGCTGTCCCTTATATTACGGTATATGGCTTTATTTTCAGTTGCTTCCCAAAAATGGTATTTCCGTCTTTGTTCTTACTACGTGACTGAAATAGCGCTCATTGAAAAGTGTTTCATTGTATTATTCAATTTGTGTAGGTTAAGTAGGTAACTTAGTTTGTTCGCACATTACAAAGAAAAGCGTTGTGGATTTTTTTTTTAAATTTCTTTACCTGTTTGTATGTGTAATAAGCGCATTTTAAAATACAAGCTGCTGTAAAAATAAACGTTCAGTTTGCATTATATAAAAAACAAAAAAAAAAAAAAAAAACCGGTTCTCGTTAAATATTTTTTTAAACATTATTTTAACGGGAAATTCTAGAGACTAAAAAAAACTTTTTGAATTAGGCAAGATTGATTATACCTTTATCTTATAAAAATTAAATTTAAACACAAATGCTATCAGATTTAGTTTTTAAACATCAATCAATAAATATGTACATTATAAATGGAGCAAAAAATTTGACGCAGGAGTTTAGTAAAATCGGAACGAACTCAATTAGATCTATGCGTGGTCATTTCGAAAGTGAAAAATCAGTCCTTATCGGAAATCGGAAACTTGGTTGAACACAGTAAGCGGCAAGTGCGCGGTTTTGTTGGTCTGCGAAAAATGTTGGAACCCGATCTTTACCTGCTAACATGTTTAGCATTCAATCATTGGCACACCGGTATTGAACTCGATTTTTTTTCTTTTTTTGTTTCGTCGTTAAGTTTGCTCTTAGAAAAATACGTTGCTATTAAAATTTAAAACGCACATTATTTGTATTAATTAACAAAAAAATGATCAGCTCCACGAAACGTGTGTCGAAGCATATAGAAATTACTTAAAGCTTGTTTTTGTGAAATATTTTTCATTCCCGTACTACGTTCGGTGAATTATATTAAATTCTATTGTTATCATCAAAGTTCATTTTTTTATACTGTTATATAACGTGATTAAATGAATTTAATATACTTACGATAACAGAAATTCATTCATTAATATCTATTAGAGCCACAACTATCGTGGTGCCGCATGTACGAGCGACGTTCAAAAGGTAACTTTTCCTAACCTGCAAAACTGGTTAGAATAAACCCACCGTAATGGACATGGTCTTTTGGCAATTGTCTCTGTTTTCAACCTGTTAAATCGCAATGGCATAACGTGTTCCGTTTTGTAGCTCCGCGAGTTAAACATGAGCAAGATTTTGCAAGTTGCCGCCGATTACTGTTCGGTTATGCGTTTTTTAAATCACAAAAAAGTTGCAACCATCGAAATTCATAGACACATAGTGGAAGTTTATGGCCGTGTAATGACTGTGTAAAGTGTTCGAATGTGGTGTCGTACATTTCGAAATGGTAGGATGAGTGTGGAAAACGAAAAACGGAGTAGATTGGTCGCGAAATTGCATACTTTGTTGTTTCATCTTTGCGGTAACATGAAAGACCCATGTTCCGTCTCTCGTAACAATCTTTTTGAGAAACTTGTCGTTGCCTTCTTGGTTAAACTGCTGCAACTTCTCAAGCGAACTGAGCATTCGTTGCGCTCTTTGATCATCTGTCAATAGTTTTGGTACCCATCTCGCACACAACTTTCTGAAATTTAATCGATCATGCACTATACAGTACCGCGCTACGTATCAGGAAATTTTTTCCAGAAGGTCTGAAATCGCCGATCAGACTGCAAAACTTGTTCGAGTTTGGTGACCAATTCGACCGAAGTGATGAATTGCTTGCCACTCCGTTTTTCGTCTTCCACATTCGTTCTACCATTTCGAAAATCACGACATCACATTCGAACACTTTACACAGTCATTTCACGGCCATAAACTTCCACTAGTTGTCTATGAATTTCGATGGGTGCAACTTTTTTGTGATTTAAAAAACACATAACCGAACACATACCTGGTAATCGGCGGAAACTTCCAAAATCTTGTTCATATTTAACTCGCGTAGCAACAAAACAAAGCACATTACAACATCGCGATTTGACACGTTGAAAATAGAAACAATTGCCACTACAAAAAAAAAAAATAAAAAGACCACGTCCATTGCGGTAGATTTGTTCTAACCGGTTTTGCAGGTTAGGGAAAGTTACTTTTCGAACGTTTCTCATATATGTATGTAGAATGATCTAAGGGAACTTAATTCTTAAAAAGTCGTAACTGATATTCCGGCATTTCCACGACGTGTGCATTATAAATACAAGCAATAGTAGCGCTGTGAAAAACCCACATAGGACTAAATGAAGTTGTACTAAATCGAATTTGGGTCATTACGTCGACAAAAAACTTTGTTCTATGGTTTCATGACAAAACCATAGTGTAAATATTGATTTTTTTTTATAATCTTGTATATTATTATTTGATCTTATTAAGAAAGTAATAACATTTAAAAAAAAAAACATTTTTTGTTAAATATGTTTCAAAGGATTATGTAATTGTTACTGCAAATATAAAATATACATTTATTAACGTCATAATAACGCTACGTTTTTCTAAGCACGGATACATACTTTATTAAAAACTGTAAAACGAAATATTTATAATGAAAAAATAATAAATATTTTATCTCTAAAAATAAAAGGTGTTTGCGATCCAACGAGTTATCCACGCTATGTATTGGCTATCCACAGCAGTAAACGATTGTTGGTAGAACAAATTAACTCTCCTCAGTTTTATCTAGCGGATACTTTGATAAGCTTGATCGTTGCCAAAGGACAAAGACACGAGGTAAGAATGTACTATCAGATCCGGAAATGGTATAGTAATTTTATTCGAAAATAATACAAGGTTTATTTAAGATCGTAAAGTGACCAGCTAGTGTCGATTTGATATCTTTCAAGGATAAATGCGACTTACTTTTTACTTTTAAATAATTTTGCACTGCTAAACCGTTTCTTTGTAATAACAATTTTTTTTTCCGCAGTTTAATTTTTTCATGGCCTATAAAATCACTGTAATCTTTATTTGCAGCTATAAATACTCGTTTTAATTCGTTTTCGCGCAATATAACTTTCACCATATTGTAAATCTTAAAACTTAAAAAACTATCAACTTTATTATCTCACTAAAAACATCATATGCTCGTTCCCTTTAAAATGCGTTCTCCTTTGCATGCACTACATCGTTTTTGTTTTTATTATTATTTTGGACACCACCGCCGGAATGCTTTTTGTAATTCGTTTTCTGATACAATACGTGGCTATTCTGGTGAATTCTGTGGAATTTCGTTTACGTTTTGAATACGATGTCTTCAAATTAGTTTTTATTTTCGAAAACAGCAAAAAGTTTCAGCTGCCTGGAGAGTACGGAGCATGAAATAAAACGAGGACATATCCCAGCAACAGCCAAAAATCGTTCAGCGAGTATTGACACATGAAGCGAGTCCTTTTCGACTAACATCCGGGTTTTACAGTAAATTTTTTTCTTTTTTTTTTTTTTTTTTTTTTAATCCAATGTACTTTTTCTACTTTCAACGAAGCCGATGTAATATTATTTTTCTTTTTTTTATGTATATTCGCAGGGCCGTGAAGGAATGACAGCGTATTATTTAACGAAAGGCTGGGCTGGCATGGTGGTTATGATTGAGAATCGTCATGATCGTAAGTACTTACACGTTAAATGCGAATGTAACGAAAGTTATAACGTCGTTTCAACCAGAGGAGTTCTTTCCACTTTCGACGCTGTACCGCCATTACACAGGTAACTTTCCCAAAAAATGTTCGAAATAATTAATCGAATTTTGAAAATGATCAATATATTGTTGTCGCTGAACTAGATCATAAGAACATTAGCAGTTTTCAATTTTAGTTCCTACGATGTAATATCCTGATAATTTATAATAGGCCGTGGAAAGTAGTTGAGAAATTTCCTGATTAAAATTCAGTTCCACGTAAAACGTGAAACGCACTTTTTAGGGCCCTTAAGTTTGTCACTACGGGATGTTTCCCGGCTTGATATTTAAGTTACGCGTTTCTTTTTTTGTTGTTTTTTTTTTTTTTTTAATGTCGACATATGAGGGGATCTTTGTTCAGTGTTCATACTAACCTAAATAAATTCTCGTAAAAATACAAATTCAAAGTATATAATAAATAGGGGGTTTTTTTTTCTTCTTTTTAAATTGCAACAGTTATTAAAAGCTGTAATAATTTTTCGATCATTCGACGTATATATCACAAGTTAAGTAGAATAGACACGGAGATATAACATTTTTAATCATTTTCCAGGTGAAACTGCACAATTACATTTGTACGGCAACGTTAAAATAGAAATTCATAAAAATTCGGACTAGAAATGAGCAACTTTGATTCTAAAGATGTAATTTCTATGACGCGGTTGGAGTCGCTCTCTATAATTCTTATAAATGCGAGTTATTTTCAGTTATTTAACTTTGATCAAATATCATTTATTTTTCCGTGTTTTATTGAAAAATAATTGCTGAGAAAAAAATAAAAAACAATGAATCACAGTATATTCGTTGAAGGCCGCGAAGGAATCCAAAATAGTCTTTACCGGTTCATTTATTAAAAAATTATTTAGGGCTTCCGAAGTTTTTTCGATTAAGTATTCAACAGTTTAATTATATTTTACCATTTGTTGTTAAAAGCGAGCTAATAAGGCAACCGAGCCATAGGGTATAAAATAACTGGCAATTCCGTTGACAAACTGCGACTAAGATTTTAGTTATAAAACACCTGCATTCGGTCGAATATTTTCCAGCTGAATAATGAATGAAAACAATCGGCCGACAAATGCGATCACAATATTTCCGAAATTTATTTTTATTGTCAATGGGTTGGCAATTGTTTTATTTTAAAAAGGTGTCACAGCAGGCTATTTTATGACTAAAATTACTTTAGATTTTCATAATTTTAATTCTATAACGTTTTTGTTTTTACCGTATTGGAACCGTCTATAGGCCAAAAATACTGCGATATATACACCTTAATTTAAAGTAATGTTACGCACGGATATAATAGGACGAGTTCTTTCGTGCAACTCCGAAAGAGAAGAATATAAGAATATTTTCTATTAGCAAAATAAAATGACAAGAATTACACAAAAAGCGAATGAATGAAAATTATTCTTTGTTCTGTATACTGAGTATTCGAACCTTCATAAAATCGTTGCGTATATATTTCTTTTACAGATATCTAATTAGTTGGTTTTTCTTTCTTATTGCAGACTAATTGATTTTTAATCGAGGCGACCAATATATCCCACAAATCCGTTTTTTTTTGTCTAAATCGATTCATTTTTCTGTATCATTGTTACGAAATAAAAATGTAAGCATACTAACGAACGAAAAACAATCGAAATTATTTCTCTGACAAAAATAAATTAATTTGAATTTGTTCGAAAGCGGATCAGTTTTTCGAAATCGGTCGAGCTCAGTAACGCACTAGAGTATTTATATGTATTTAAAAAAAAAAAAAACAAAAAAAAAATCGTTTAATATAACTATATACGGCCACTGATTTTTCGGCCTTGGTCAAATACGGTTACACCATAACCAATCTCTAACACTCAAGTTAGCTGGTTAATTTTAATATTTGTTTCTATAACGCATCATTATAAATAAATATGCATAACCAGTATGATATGAAATTCTAAACGGAGAGGCTGAATCCGGGGTTTAGAGATGTTTTGGTGGGGGGATTTCATGGATGTCAGATATAATTTTTTTTTTTTTTTGTCGTAATTTGGATATAACTTTTGTTACTTACAATTCATTATCAGCATAAAACTTTAAAGTAGAAATATTTATCATATAATTTAATTTGGTGATCCATAATGAACTGAAATATACTTTTTATATGTAAAACACTTTATTAAGTAAAAACATATATAATATAAACATATAAAATTTATTATTGAAATTAAAATTGCCGACTAGTTTCGGACAGCTCGCGGTCCATGATCATAGCGATGTGATTTCCTCAATAAAAATTTATCGCATAATTTTTATTAAAGACACAAAATAAAAATCAAAACTATCTGGAAACTTCGCTAATGTTTTTTTTTTTTTTTTAAATACATAAAGTATAAAAGATAAGTATCTAAAGCAGTTTTAAATTCTTTTCAATAAAATGTAAAATAATCATTTTAACTGGAATATTAGAATTTTCATGATACTTTTTGAGAGTACAACTCATAAATATGGTATTTTTTTTTTCGTACTCTGAACTTCCATCTCGTCTTATAACAACGCGTACATGCTGAATTTATAGTACCGATTTATTTTAATTTTAACAACGGATTATTTTGTATTTTTTCGGGCCGCATAGACAAGTCATTATAGTATTAACTCAATTGGAAGGAGGCGGCGGATTTTCCATAGCGCATAAGTTAACGCATCGTCTTTCCAATGAAAGAAACCTTCATGATTGGATACCGATTTCCGGGTCGCACTACCCAATCTTAGATGAGCAGGTAAAAGGTCTTCATTCGCCGAGATCAATTCGTTAAACTGCGTAATTGTCTTTTTTCTGAAGAACACTTAATAATTGTCCTTTATCTGCCACCATTATGATCTCATCATCGCTCTACGTATTAATATAATTGAATCTCTTTTCCGTTTTATATTTTTGATGATTATTATTTATTTATTATTAATTCAGTAAGCCGTTATCAGCTATTATTTATCTTCAGAAATGCCAATTTAAGAATCTTATTTTTATACCTTTTCTTTTCGTTTTTAATTTAATATTAATTTAAGAAAAAGAAGAAGAAAAAAAAAAGTCAACCAAACATATTATGAAAATGTTTGTATTTTTATACTTTTAGTTAATTATTTTTAAGCTTACGCTGCTTTTCAGTGAATTTTTGTATTTACAAATTTCATCTCCAAGGAATTTTTTTGATTCCTTTCTGCTTATTTTCCTCTCTCGTTCAAATATCATCCAATTTATCGGTAAGGCTTTCTGCACACAAAGTCATAATTACCGTAGGTTGAAGTGAATGCATACATGCCTTGGACATGTACGCGTCACGAATACGTCTGAAGAGCAGCAGCTTTAAGATACACATTTCACCGTAATGGAAAGTATGCGCTTCTCATGTCTGCGCTTGTATCAAGTTTTGTACATCAGCAGTCGCAAAGAGAAGTATCGTCTGTCGAGGTCTTAAATCTCTTAACCAGTTCGAACAGGGGTCGTATTTCAAGTTGAAATGCGCTCGTTTTTTATTTTCTTAATAATTGTTGATCTCTCGAATTTTTATATTTTATATTTCGGACTGTAATCGACAAATAATGTGTTGTTGTATCATTGTCATTATTATTATTGTGCTATAATATGTTTATGTATTGAAATAAAAACTGCTTGCGATGTAAATTTGTAATTCATTTGTTTATTGTGACTTATTTTATGTGTGTATGAATGAAGAGTATAAAACAGGAGAGTCTGTGATTGCAAAAATGTGGTAAGCAAGAGTGGATTAAAATTAACATTAGCATGGTCACCTCCTGCGTATCGGGTTCGAAAAGCTGTGTTAGTTGGTAACATGCGTAAAAAGTAGTTTAAGGGGACGTGAAAAATTACAGTTCCGAAAATGATCTCAATATATGTTTTTATTTATGTTCAAAAACAGCTCACCAGATAGCGCTACTGTAGAAATCAAATAGTCGTTCAATGCAGTTTTCATGAACCCCCCTATTGCTGTCGAGAAATTTGTTTCCTAATATCTCGCTAAAAATGTGGCATTGAACTAGTTCATTTTTGGTCAATATCGTCGATGGTTTACACATTGAAGCAGCAATCCGCTCAAACGATTACTATTCACAAAGTAGACAGAGTCTTTACATAAAACAACGCGAACAGAGAAGTCCGTGTGTGTTAAGCAGCACACAGTTTACATTTCAAATACCGCCGCGTTTAGGAGGTGGAATAGATGCGGTGAACAACAGATATTACCATCCAGCGGTATATTCTTTCAACGATAGAGAGACTTTGCTTAATAACGCGAAGAATACTACACGATGATATACGATTGAAACAGTAAAAGAAATGATTAAAGACACGCTGTTAATAACTTTTTTTTATGATTAAAAACAATTAAAATTTCGCAATACGCCAGAGAAAATTTCAATAACGGAGGATGTTTAAAATAAATATTGATAACACAGCATGAAAAAGTAAATAAGAATAATCATCACATTTATAAGGCACACACAATATTCCATTCTATTCAATGGTGAAAAATGGGCAAACATTGAAATTTAAATAAAAAAAATTACAGCATTATTATTGTTTTTATAAAAACACACACAAAAAAAAATTAATACGAGTATAATTATTATGTACATTTACATAAAGTTCACATCAAAAATAATCGATAACGCCAGTAACAATAATATAAATATAATTTTGATGTCCTAAAATTAACTTTTTAAAAATAAAAATTTAATAATGAAAAAATGCGTTACAATAATCTATAGTAAATAATAGTACATTTAAAAAAGAAAAGAAAAAACAAGAAAAAAAAACTAGAGAGTGAATATATATATATGTGTGTATATATATATATATATATATATATATATATATATTACAATTATGGTGAGGAGATAATACACATGGGCAGCATTAGCCTGGTAATGCGTAGAAATATTGTTTTCTAGAATGTAACGATGTAATTAAAGTATACACGTTTAACAACGAACAGAACATGTGTATATAACATAGATAATGTTTTGCTTTTAACGATTATTCTTAAACGTAAAATTATCTGGTTAAGATTTAAGAATAATAATACTCGTGCATTTGACGCTTATTTCTTAAATGAAAAGTCAGTTAGATGAAAAAATCACTAATAGGATATTTCGTAAGCGCGATTCCATTTCAGACAGACATCGACTTCATGGTGTTAAAGAACAAGTTATAAAAAGGCGTGTAGAAAAACCGCGCGCGCATTCTAATGAAGTTTCCACGAAAGAGCTCTTTCTGAACTTGGAAAATTTGGCGCCAACGGAAGGAGTATTAACGATGCCATTTTGGGCATATAACAGAATTACTCGATCGCGCCGCACGGTAATTAGTTTATTTATTTATTTATTTTTAATAAATATGTAGCGTGCCCCGATTAACATTCTATATTTTGAAAGGAGGCATTTAAAATGAATGTCGAACTACTACATATATATATAAAATTCGGATTAAAGAAAAGGTCGAAAAAATTAAAAATGACCTATCCTTTATACGGACGAGGCGTGTCAATGGCATTTGGTCAAATAAACGTCACGTTAATATCGGAATCATCTTACAATTAGTATGTTCATCGCGTTAAAGGAAATTGCAACTTACTGGCACGCACTTGAACTTGTAACAAGCCGCAGTGTGATAGTCAATGTAAACTGCTACCGCGTACGTGTTCGCGTTCTATGCAGAACCGTTCCGTTCTTATATAAATATACATACACACAACAGAGACCGACCTGATCTATTGCAGATTTTAAAGCACATTTTGTAGGTAACCTGTAATAGCAGTATGCGAATGGCTTTAGTTTTATCTAGCTGAAAACTGTCCGAGTAAATATAACAATGGTACTAAGGAAATAATTTTAGAAGGCAGTGAAAGATTTAAAGAAAATTAAAATTAGCCAAAAATTATTATTATTTTTGTTTTAAATGTCTCGAGTGAAGAAATAATTAATTTCGTACGGACTTATCAATGCCCTAAAATAAACAACCTTGAGAATAATGTGCATATCGTTTTTTTTTCTTTTTTTTAAATATATCGAACAAATTTCTTATCGGATTACCTATTAATACTATTGCATATCTAATTGCATAGGATAACGTAAATCCAATGAACTCTCGACTAAAAAAGTGTGTGATATAAATTTCATTCTTACACTGTTAACAATTAGTATCTTACTGATTGTTAACAATGTAAGAATGATGAAATTTATATCAAACACTTTTTTTTTCTTCTTAGGGCTGGCCTCTTTTCCATACCTTATTTCTTTGACCCAATTCAGATTTGCTAGGCTCAGCGGAAATAATTCAAATGTATAAAACCCTCGAATCACAGACTGCTCTCAGCTTCTTTAATTATTATATTCCCTTTTTTCCGATATAAATACAATCAAAAGAAAGTGGAAGAAACTTTAATTTTTGCCCTATTATTAGCTTCCTAGCCCGCATTAAATGTGAAAATATTTAATTAAGGACATTTGAAAGGTTCTACGCAATTATATTAGGAATTAAAACAACGTCAATTTTATGAAGGGTGGTAAAAAGCTGCGGTGATAAAAATTTCACAAGTAGAGTGGCAAATAGAAGAATTTCATAAAAGGCATGCGTGGAGAAATAAATAAAAGTATAAAATATCTCTCGCGACTGAAAAAAATTTAAGGAAATCGAATACGAGTTTAGTTGCACGCACTAGAATCAAAATAATTTCAGAATTGATATCGATTATTTACTTTCGACAGTTGATAAATCCTCTCAGACGACCGTGATTCTATTGCATTATGTAATCAAACAGCTGAATATAATCACTTTAAAGAGCTTTCGCTAACAAAATGCTCTGAATACAGATCAAGCGTGTTTTTTTTTTTGTTTTTTTTTATATATATATATATATATATATATATATATATATATATATATATATATTTAACGAGAAAGTGTATGAAAAGCAAACTCTAAGCGTTTGTATTTATCTTCGTGTTTGATTTTTTCTTCTTTTTAAAATCTCAGCGTTGTTCTCTGGTTAGCTAATGAAGTAGTGTTACGAAGGGAGGCCGCCCCAGTAGTATTCCAGAGTCGACATCTACTCTAAAAAGATTTTAATGAAACCTGTCGTCCGGTTTATTTTTATTTAATTTGAAAAAATTATACAGATGAAAAGAAAAATAAACTTTTTAAAGACACCGCGGCCTGCTAATTATTATTATCTCTTTTTTTAGAGACGCTTTTTTGTTACATTAAATAATGAAACAAGGCTGAGTGCACTTGAAACTACTATTAATTCAGCACTAGAAAGTCTGCCTCCAGTCGAATTTTAACTATTCTTTAGACTGCTGTTTACAGGTGCACAGCGGTTATTTCAATCTGCAAAACGGAAAAGCCGCAACTAATAAAAACGGATGATGCGCTAACGGAACATTTAAAAAAAAAAACAAGCCACGATGATTATTTTTGCCTTTCACCGCGAAAAAGGCGCTACATTTTTTCAACTTGTAACTGTTTTTCTATATTCTTAATTGAACGATATATTGATTTTAATCAATCATCGAACACGAAATGAAAAAAAAAAAAAAGAAAAAGGCGGTAAAAACGTGAACTGATGTGTGTATGATAAGAGTGAAAAACTGAAACTCGGTGTATTGATAGTAGTTAAAAACGAAGATTAATTGAAAAACTTCCAGAAGATACATTACCGGAGCGCAGTTGCAAGCGCCTGGACGATACTGATAAATCGTGGTTTTGCTGTTTTGCTGCTTTGCTGTTGGGCTTTTTTTCTTCTTTTTTTTTTTTTTTTTTGTAATGCTAATGGTACTGAACTTTCATCGCTAACTGGGCCCGTTTTTCCCACTCTTCTCTGCGTTGCTGAATTCGCTTAAATGGTAACGAGTTACTGCTGTTGTCCTGGTGGTCACCAGCTGACTGAACGGTAACGGATTTAAGCAATTGATGATCATTAGATGCGGGCGGCGATGGCGACTCTTTCGATAACGATCGCTGGTAGTGAACAACGGCAGTTTTGGTATCGGACGGTTTGCCGTCGTCCGAGAGAATCGGACTGGTTTTCGACCGTTGCAGCTGGTAGCGATTGTTGAACGGCGCCTGATCGGCTGTTGCGGCGCCGTTAAAGTTTGCGTTCTTCTGAAAACGTTGGAAGTTGTTGTTGCTGATTATGGAGGACGGACCGAATTTGTAGCCGGCGTTGCTGTTGACGCTGTTTTTCTCGTTGTTGCCCGGCGACTTTTGCTGCAGCTGGCCGACAATCGGACTACCACCGGTGCCGACCGAGGCCGACAGCGCATCGCCGGCGACCGTATCTTTTTTCTTGCGGCCTTCGGGCGGCGGTGAATCCGAGCCCTCGTTCTCCTTGTCGCTGTCTCTGGACTTGGTTGAAACCGCAGCTGACGCACCGGTCGGCGACGATCCATCCGTGCCACCGACGATATCGTCGGATTCTTTCAGTTTCAACGACCGGCGCGCGAACACTTTCATCAGTTCCGGTTCGTCGTCCGTTCTACTTTCGACGCACTCTTTCGACTTCTTCCTCCTTAACACTACTGCGGAAGAAGAACTGGTATTGTTGTTTGTCGCATGTTCGTGCACGGTTAATCGACTCGCGATCACCGGTTTGTTCGGAGACAAACTATTCGGCGATAAACCGCCAGCAGAGCCGAGGCCACTACCACCGGTACCGCTACCGTTATTCGGATTCGAAGTAATGGTAACGGCCGGATGAATCGCAGTGCGGTTGATCGAATTGTCTACAGCGGAAATTTGTAAAATCCTCCGAAGCGGTGAAAAGTCGTTACTACTATTGGCGCTACCGCTGTCGTTATTTAGGCCGATTTCGTTTCTCGCGCCCTCGTCCAATTCGGACGCGCTGCCATCGACGCCGCCGTTAACGGACACGATCAATTTCTGACTGAGTTGTTGCTGTTGCAGTCGAGAGGGGCTGTTCGGCAACGGTTTCCTGTCGGAGGAAACGATGTCTATCGTTATTCCGTTATTATTCTGCTCCGATTGCGCACCGTCCCGCAAGTTGATTTTGACGCTGACGTCACCGCAATCGCTGCGACAATTTTTATCCGACGATGCCATCGCGTCCGGGCTAATATCACCTGCAGCTGCCGATAAACAACGTACGAATACGGTGCTTGTATCGCGGTCATTTTTATTATTTTCATCGGATGGCGACGACGGCGTCACGTCGCCATGATCGTCGTAGTTGTCGTCGGCACCGTTGTTATAATAATCATCGCCAGCGCTGCAATCGTTATCGTCGTCAATTGACGGAGTTATAGAATTGCTGTCGTTCATACTGACGTCGGTAAGTTCCGTGCAGTTCTCCAGATGGTAAGTGGTGTCTTTAATTATTCTGCCTATGTCGACCGGCAAACTGATCGTATCTTCTACCGGTAGTGGTGGTGGCGGCGACCGGTCGATTGCAGTAGCGGTGATGGTGTTTTCGCGTTCGCAGAAGCTGAATGACTTTTTCAGCGCGGACGACGGTGCAATGGACGCGCTCACCAGTACGTCCTCGTCGAGACCGAGATTTAGCGGTTCCATGCGCTGCCTCCTGAACGAGGTGCGGCATTTATTCACGGACGACGTAGAGGACGAGAGTGAAGAGCTGGACGATGAAGGCTGGCGTTCGGCCGCAGCGGACCGAGCTTTAATTTCGAAACCGTTCCGCTTCGCTTCGGGCATCGGTATCGGCAACGCGGCCGCGTCCACGTCGCTCGAGAAACTGTCGCTTTTACTGCGCACCTTAGAACCTCGCTCGGACAGAACGTCGGTTTTACGATAGATCTTGAACGAATCTGCGCTGCGTAATCGCTTGCGCTGAACAGCAGCGGACCGATTCGGAGTTTTCGGAGCTGCTGCCTCCGCCTCGTCTGTAAATTCTTTCTCGGACGACGCGATAACCGGCGGCGTCTGTTCTTCCTGCTGTTCCTCTGTCGCTGTTTGTCCGGCTAGTTGCCGTTCATTCGGAACGAGCGATCGCTCGATGTCGAGACTGTCGCCATCATTTTCAGTCGGCGAGTGATTGTCGCCGGTCCGTTTTTTTTTCGAGCCTCGCTTCGACAACAGACGAACGAAGAAGTTGTTCTCATCGGAGCCGGTCCTCGTCGCTGTGGCCGTACCGGAATTTGCGGTCACATTTGACTTGCTGCGGCAAAGCCTGACTGCGGTCGGAGCGGTCAACGTCACTCCACTCGGCAGTGAACACGCTTCATTACTCGACCGATCTGCACGTTGCTGTTGCTGATAGTTATTTTCGCAGGTAGAAGACAGCGCCGTCGTCGGACTGCTGTCGTCAGTGGGTGGCAGTGCAACAACAGTTTCGATTAAAGCCGATTTCTCAAACTGTGCCGATTCTGTTAATATGCAAAAGAAAAAACACAAACAAACGATCAAACACGTGTCTATTAATACGAGAAGAAAAACAAGGACAAAAAATCTACTACACCAAACCGTGCGCCCCGGATTTCACGTGCTATTAATACATACATACATACATACATATATATATATATATATATATAAAACATGCGCTGTGTTCAACAAGCTAATTTTCCCGTTTATTCGAACGAAGCGAACAAACGTGTGTGCCATTCGGAACGTTTTTAAGTTTGCAGAGTTGAATGATCAGAACCGTTCAAATGCTAAACGTCATAAGTCTGACGACAGCCGATCGGTCGTTTTCTCTTTTGCTCCGCCATGCAAGACGACTGAAGCCCCCGACTCTCGTGGGGACATGAACTTTTGAACTTTATCCTAGTTATAAGTAGAAGCTAGCAAAATCGATGGACTATTGTTGTACAATGGAAGGAGATTATTTCGCAAGACAAAGTTTTTTTCCTCTTTGTTATTTCAGTTGGTTTTCGTGAAAAAAGTCGACGACAGCACCCCCTCCCTCTAATTGGAAACGTTAGTCGTATAAAAAGAGAAAATGGTTCTAAAAGGAATTTGTCGGCAATTCGCCGTGAGCTACTTAGCGTTCAACTGGTTTTCAGCATAGCATCGATAACAGCGTTTAATACGTGAACAAAGTTTTACACTTTATGTAACCATCAGTTGAAGCGCATTTTAGTCCGACTTGCAGAAGAAAAACGGAATTACTTTAGTTTTCTGTATATATAACTTTTTTTTTTTTTTTCGTAGAATTTTACGTTAATTCTGAACTATATATATATTTCTTGTGTTTACTTTCCAGCAAACGAGAACGTTGCTGAGATTTCGAAATCGCACGAACTTTTCGCCAGAAATAAGCATAACGATTCAACTGTTAAATTAGTCGACATCTCTGCGTGTTTTTACTGTTTCTATTTGTTTTTTTTTAAATTAATAAGCTCGAGAAAAGCAAACGAATCGCCGAATTAAAACTTTTAATATTAGCCGGCGAATTTTGTAGGGTGTGCGAATTTTAAAGAGGGAAATGGCGGTGATAAGAAGATGCAATTTTCAAAGGATGTTGTCGAGTATTTACAATATGACTAATAATGTTATAACAAATAAAAGTTATTTCCTACTTCGATGCACCGGTATGGTAGCGTAACGGTTGATAATGTTTACATTTTATCGAAATATAATGAAACATTTTTATCAAAAACATTTACACAGATTTTACTGGTTCGGCTGTGCGCTTCTTCTCTGATGCAGTTAAAAGAATGCATGTATAATATTTTACAAAGAGGACACAGCGAAGAAGAAAATGGATGCTTGCAAAATCTGCCGGTGCAGATGCTCTAGAGGGGGAAGGAACAAATATGCTGACTCGTGTTACATTGCCATTTTAGCCCATCTCACGCTCAGTTATATTTTATTCATATTTAAGATCTGTTCACTAAGCTTTAAAGTTTTTTCAGTTTCATTTCGGAAAAAGCCGCTCTGTAAGGTGCTGAATGTTCTCTTTCAGATGGTAAACGAACATGAAGAAAACAAAACATAACAAATAGAGAACGTTAGGTAAAAAGATTAAAAAGATGAAAAATGAAAACAGTCGTACGGAAGCGCTTATATACATGTTTTACACGGCGTGGGATGAAAGAGGGAAAAAACCCCTCTTAGGTACAGGCGACCCCCCGCTTTTGTAAAGTAAAAATCATGTAAAATTGTTATAATATACGAAGAACAAGCACATTCGCGCATTTTCATGTAAAAAAATTACTCCTTAGAATTTAACAATTGCAGGGCCATCACTCCTGTAGAAGCGTGTAATTAGATTTCTAATAGCGCAAAACGAAACATTTTTCGTGATGGTACGATATCTATTGTTTTCCACTTCGTTACATTTCTACATATGTGACGGTCGCTGAGAAAAGGTGTACATACATAGTGTGTATGAAAAATGCGGTTTTGACTTAACAACGGTATTTCGGACACTTGAAAAAGCGCGTGATCTTTAACGTGAGAAATCGATTAAACAAACAGGTGTTAAAAGAAACCCTTTTTACCTGTTGCAAATCGTAATTGTATGTTTAAAATTACCACCTTAAAGTAGTCGTTTTTCTCGATTAATAGTTTTCTGATGACGACACACTATGTATAGCTTTTCTCAGCGACCGTCACATATGCAAATAATGCGACTCTGATCGAACGCCATAAATCTTTTCCCCCCTACGAAAATTAAACTCGTGTTTGCGCGAATGTCTCTCTGTGCGACGACATAACCAACTAGTTCAGATGAAATTTCGATGGTTTTCGGTAATATTCAGATTGATTGATATAATGCCGTACAAGTCTAACGGATAAGTATACAAATTCAGTCGACTTCTAGGACTGCTTAATAGTTTGTAAGAGGTCTTATTCATCCTCAAGGACGGCGACGAAGAGCCGTCCTCGTTCCTATTCCGATCGTTATTGTTGTTTCGATCGTTATGATAATAATTTCTATTGTCGTTCGCTGTCGCTACTTGAACGTTGTTGTTGTTCTTCTTCTTCTTCGAGGCGATATTTTCGCGATATTTTTGATAGAGCGGCGTACTGCTGAAATAAATCGGCGATCGTTGATGGCACACAGCTATAAAACCGGATGAACTGTTGCCGATCAAGTGACGACAATTGCTACTCAGAGTGGCCGGTAAGGAAGACGTCAAGGTGCAAGCGGTCCTTGCAGCGCCGCTGCTATTGGTGCCGTAATAGACGGCGTTCAGATTGATTCGCGAATAGGTCGGTATATTTTTAAATAAGCTACCGGGCCGATTCCTGTAAGTACCGTATCCGGTTCGGTCGCCGCATCGATCCGGTTTCCGTTTTTTCCTCGAATAGGCTGGATTTTTTTTACAGTAATATTCTTTGCCACTCTTCTTTTTGCAACGCTGCTTCTTTCTAATTCGTCTGCCGCCCTCGTCGGCTGAGCAGCTTGTACTATCGCGGCCGGTGACGCAACCTCTACTACTACCACGAGAAGGGTACTCTGATATCTTTACAGTCTTTGACTTGCTAGGACACAAACAACGAATGAAAACGCATTTAAAGCAATTACCTCGACGCTGGTCGCTCGGCTTTTCTTCCGATGCAGCACTGTTCTTAGACGAGCTACCATCTTCGATCAGTTCCGGAGTAGACGGTAAGGTGTTGGCGATCATCTGGAAAATAAAAGAGGAAAAAATAAAAATATCACCTAACCGGTGGCGAGTAATAAAATAAACGAAAGCGAACGAATTAAAATGCGCGTTAATAATCCGTTGACGGTTAAAACAACGGCATTGAATCCGGTCACGACTTTCATATAATGGTACCAAAAAAAAAAAAAAAAAAAAAAAAACTGTTCGAAAAATAATTTACAAAAAGAAGAACGGCTCAAGAAGATTTTTGCGAGAAAAATATACAAACTCGCGAGGTTAAACTAATAATACTGCAATGAAAAATATTCGCGTCCCTGGTTTGACGCTAAAAACAAACGACGATGGTTGTTCTACGATAAAGAGCCTTGTAGTCATACCCATCAAAATATCTACTCTTAACCGGAATTTTTGTTTTTTCTGGAAAAGCTGTTTATTGTAGTCTACATATTCAAAATAGTTCACCTTCAACGGAAGCATGAGTGATTACAACAACATTTTAGATAAGTGTAGCGTGACACTTGCCATAATTTTAAAACTCTTAGACGACTGTGCTGGGCACTACAAACTGACATACAACTCTACCTCATATTCACATATCCACTAAGCTTATTATATATTGATGAGACTGCGCCGTTCGTTTGTTTAGAGTATATTTAATACTCTCGTGTCTTTTCAAATTTTCTGAAATTTTTGGCGAACTGGAATGCTAGTGTATGTATATATGTGTTTGAGTAGGTGTGTATGATTGAGTTCGAATGTAGATGCAATTCTAAGTTTTCAGGAATACATATCGACATATTATAATATTTACCACTATAAGTTTGTTCGGTGTTAATCTGCCAGTGTGGATTCATGTGAGTTTGTTTTAGCTAGATTAATAAATTAAATATATCGTTGTTTAGCTCTCTATAAGTGCAAACTGCAATTGGTCGACAGGCTGTTGTTTGTACATTTTTGCAAATAAATATAATACATAATATAATATTACATATGCCAGCATTCTTCCGATCCGCGAAATACTTCTGGAACTTAGTCTTTGGCATAGTCTTTCCGGCGATGTGCTTTTAAACTCATTTATGAAACAACGACGGCCCTTTATAAAGGAACTATTGATCTTTAGAAGCAAAAAAAAAAAAAGTGACACAGGGTCTTGTCTGATGAATATAGAAAGGAAGCTGACTACAGTGTTCATTTTGGCCGAAAATTTACGAACTCGTTACTACTTGGGTTCTCAAAAGCCATAAATTGTTTCGTCACAAATCCGGAATTTTTTTTTTTTTTAAATTGTTTTAAACGGCAAAAGTAGTACCTTATTTCTGACCTTGTGGCGAGAACTCTCACGGTGCACTATGCCGTTAAAATCGAAGAACACAGTTCACCTTCGGCCAAACTCACGGAGCTTTTTTCGATGTCGAAGATCCAAAATGCATTGAGACCACCGAGTTTTAGTTTCGACGTCACAAATGTTTCACCGTCTACATTTTAGTAGTTCCGCGTTGACTTCATTTAGCGACAGCCCAAACATTCGCCGTTGTTTTTATTCGAAATTCAACCATTTTGGAATAAATTTCACTACCAAACGCGGAACGTACGCAAAACATTTCACGACACGAACTAATTAAAACACGTACAAACATCACACCAACGATCGTTTATAATCAAAGTTCATCTTTTTCATGTTATCATTGGGTGTTGATGTGCTGGATCATCCGGGGCGCTCGTCATCTTTGTTTGAAAACGCTTATACCACTCGTAGACCGCCTTATTTTACTCGCAACAGACTCGTCAAAGCAAAATTTAATGCAAATTCTAGTCCATTATCAAAACACACGCGTAACCGTTTTCGACAATTGCGGACAGAGTTTAAACACTGATATGACTACACGCTGTTATTGTGCATAAATAGTTGTGACGAGCATATATTTATCAATAGAAATAAAAAAGAAAAAGAAAAAAATGCGAATCGGACCAATACAACTCTCAAATTAAAAAAATTCTATTATTTTTTGAATAATAAAATCTGTTGAAATTGAAAATTCAAATTCAATTTTTTTTTTTTTTTTTTTTTTTTAATAAACCCGCTTAAGTTGAAATAAAATAAACGTAACGGCCGAAATAAGCAATATTTTTACCTGTTTCTTTTTGTGTGGTAAGCCGTGCGTTCTCTTCGGTTTGATGGCTAGTTTATGTTTGGCCGCGTTGTGACACAAACCTGATCCATCTTTACTTGACGATGTGTTAGTTATCTTTTCACTGCCTGCAAATTATCGCCAATAATTAATATAGCCTCTCCGGATAATTATTATTATATTTCAAGGAAAGAGAAGGAAAGAGAGAGAAAGAAAGAAAAAACTAGAAGCAACCGAGGGGCAACTTTAATTTTAAATAATTCAACTTAATCTTATTTTCTTGACAAATCGTAAAAGCCTTCAACACATTGCAATAAAAGAATAATTTAAGTCGGACATCTTTTTAACTGGGGTCTCCCCTCTTTGTATCGGCACTGTGTTTAGAGAACTGCTCTACACATTGCTAGAACTGTATTTCGAAATAAACGACGATTTTTTACCGGTTACTCCGAAGCGGAATTAACATTTTGAATATCTCTTATACATGATATTAAATTTGTAAAATAAAAAACGAAAAAAATACAAGCGAACTAATGAAAAAAGAAAGAAAACACGGTTGGCGCGATAAAATTTTAGAAAATTTTTAATCGACGATCACTGCTCAATTTTAATTCCACGCGAGTAAGAAAAATGACACCAGCCACTCGTCTGAGTATAATACGCGTGTCTGATTAATATATGACTGGATTTTTCAAAATGTCGAGCGGATCGAAAGGGCATTATTAAATTGTGCCAATAGCCGCGAAACTCGCTAAAACATGAATGTTCGACAAAACAGAGATCGTTTTGTGTCGTTTTGTTGCCTCGGAACAATAATAATGAAGGAGATGTAGGGACTTTTAACAAGCATTTCGACAGCGCGCAATATTTATTTCAAAATTGCTTTTGAAATCGGAGTTAGTTATTAGAGTTTATTTGTCGTTGCTAGTGTAAGTATTGCAATTATCGCGATGAAATTGTTTTGTAAGTAAATTTTTGCGAAATGGAAAATTTTTTATGTCTAATAAAACTCTTAAATATAAAAGAAATTTTAAATACCTATTATTCCTTTTTTTTTTCTCCCTTCTTTAATCTATCGGTGTACATAGTATATAATCACTTGTTCCCATCCACCTGTGTACGACTCTAAAGCTTAAATATCTAAATGTAATGGTTTTTTTCTACGCAATCGACGAAAGTTACAACTAGCGCCAATTCATATATGATTATGAAGCATTTTCAATGTGCCATATGGGGCCGCTTCCGATTTTCATTACATATAGTGTACACCCTGTTTAAATCACGGTGAAGAAGAGTTTTTTACTACTTACATATCACGGACAGCGCCGCCCAATCACTGTTCTTAAAGCCTGATTTTGATATCGTTGTGTATGATATTTATATTTGCATTTATACTGCAGCTCCAGAGTTCATAATCATATATCTCCATACAAGAGCCACTGAAATCTTTGAGTTTCTGCCTAATAGCTAGTGCATTTTTCTTCTTGTTATCAAACTTTCCTGTTTTCTCCCTCCTCCTCTTATTGTATCATAAATAGATTCATTTTCAATCAAATTTTTTCATTTACTCTACGTTTTTGCCAATTTTGACCGTGACCCGCCAAAACATTTTTTTTTTTGGACCGAAATATACGCTATTTAGGGGTTTTAATACATCTAAAAATGCCAGTTTCATTTTTGCGCTCATGTATTTTCATTGGTAAAAAACACGAACAACAATTTTAAATAGTATCATCATTTGGAGGGTAAAATATAATGGGAGGGGGTTGTTAATTTTTTCTAAGATGCCCCTCAAATGTGTGTTTGCAATATACTGAAAAATTAAGAAAATCGGTCTAATTGGGCTCGAGGAAAAAAAAGTTAACTGTATTTCAGCAAACAGGGAGTTTCTCAAAAACTAGCGGGCGAGAGATCTGAAACTTCCGTCGTCATGAATGTTCCTTGGTAGTACCCACTTACCACCCAAAAATATCATCAACCCGACAGCACTCCGAGGCAAATTTATCATTCTTATTCACCTCTATGGCCTTTGTATCGAAAAAATATGCGAAGAAAACAAAAACGCGCACAGAATAACGAATCGAGAAATCTATTTCAAAAAATTAAATGTGTCTAGCCAACCCCTTCTAACAACCACGATATACATATTGGAAGACCACAATGGAAATACCATCGCAGATAAACGAGAATACAAAAGAAACACGGATTATCAAACTGTATAGAAAAAAGCAGAATCGTCCGTCATCCGAGAGGAAATTGTAAAGCAACAATTAAGCCAAAAAAAGTAATAAATCGGCAAGGACTGATGGCATACGAATGGAAACGATTAGGGTTGTATAACAAAAAATACGGATGAACGGCGAATGGCCGAACGAGTGAACTAAATCAATATATGTATATATATAGCAAAATTGATAAAAAAGGAATGGACAAAATTACAATAACGTAGAGTCTGATGGTTGTAATGAATCATATTGGTAATGTTTTATTATGTGCAATATTAACAGTTTCTACATAGCAACAAGATTTCATGCCTGGAAAAAGTACCCGAAAACAACGATTAAACATAAAAAAAATCACTAAAAAGAGAGGTACCTGTATACCGGCTGTCATAAGTTCTCTGAATTATACAAAAGCGTTTGATATGGTGCATATTATGGCCAGTTTGTAGAAGTTTAATTGAACATCTAGCCGTACGACTGATCAAAAGTTTGTACACAAAATATTTATGTACGAGTAGGAAACCGATTATCGGAAAGTTTTCAAATAGTATAAGGATTGAGATCGGGATGCATTTTATCATCTATGTGAATGGATCGTGCGATAAGCAACAGAAAACTGGAACGCCGACTTTCGGTAGAAGGAAGAAAATATGTAACCTACGGTCGACAGGTAACGACGCCGAGTTGCTGCGAATGAACCAGAACTGGAAAAATTTCTAAAACGAACTGAATATTTCGGTCAAAAGACAAATCCGATATTAAATTGAGTAAGATGTTTATCATAATACTGCCTACCGTAAAAGATATTACATAATTATATCATCCCCCCCCCCCCTAAAATGTCTCTCTGGATCCTCCTCTGAACTATTTACTAAAAAACTATGCGATGTACATACTCGGTAAATATAACGATTACGATTGCATAATGTCGAATATGAATTATCGTAATCGTTATCATAACTTTAGTGACCTTCTTGTAAAATATACTATTATTTTAAAGCAACAGACGATGATATGCACTCCACATAGACCAGATGTGCGAGCATGTTTTAAAAATTACGCATCAAAAATATTCATTATTATTTTTTTTCTAATTCTTCAACTAAAGGGATTAACAATCTCACATTTATTCTTAATGTACACGGGAGGATTCGAAGCCGGCTGAAATATCGTCGCCCATGCCATATCATATTATAAAATTGACAATAACGCTAATAAAACCCGTTTGGTATTTTCATTAATTTCTAACAATTACGCTGCTAGCGTAATAAGCGTAATAAGCGTAATAAAAGAAAGAAGTCTAGATTTTGGCAAATGTTACAAGTTTATAATGGTGTTTAGAGAAAACTTATGTACTCGACTTAATTAATGTGCGGCAGAGTGTGATGCACGTTCTGTACTTATCAAATGTCGTACTACCGAACGTGTAAATTAAAACATTAACCGAGAGAGAAGTTTATTAGTAATTCACTGAATTGTCATGCATAGCAGAGTACTAAGTTCGATTTGATCATAGCTTAACCAAAGTCTCGATATTTATAAAGCAAATAGATCTAGACAATGATCAAGAAACATTTTAGTAATTTTTTAAAATCAATTCATTAACGAATAATTCGAAATAAAATAATTATGCTGTATGTAAACGAGAATAATTCGAAATAATTGGTTTCAAAATTTTATTATAGTACATCTTGCGTTTAACCGATTAAAACATGTTCTACAAAAAATTTTAATAAGTAATACAAAGGTTTTTAAGTGAAGCGAATCCAATGGACCTTTGACCACTGGAGGTTGCAAAACTAAGGTTTACAACGTAGTGCAACTACAAGCTCAGCAAAAGAGAATAGAGAGCCAGCCCTTCTTCTCCCAGATTTCTTTGATATGCAATTATTTCAGGCTTTATAAATTTTTTTCTAGAAGAGGAGTAAATTCGGAATAACAACACGACTTTCGTGTACAACCTCCAGTTTAGTAGAGTTACCTTAACCACTAAACTGACGAATAATAATATAATACAAATAAATACAAGTAAAGATAAAAACTTACCAGGAGATGATTTCTCGTGCGCATCAGCAGCAGGAGGATATCGTTTTTCATGTAGAGATAACTTCGAAGAATGTCTTGAAGAACGAACCGTAAATTCTTGCTGGAATTAAAATAATATTTTATAGAAAAGTGGAGTTTTTTTTTTTGTTTTTAATTCGAAAACGGAAATTCATTTCAGCTTTTTCTCCCTTATAACTGCTTAATCATTTCCGAAATAATAACGGCATATTCGCATTTTAACTTTAAAAAAAACAAAAACAAAAAAAAAATGCTTATGTCGTTAAATAAAAAATAGTTTAATTAATAATAAAATCCTTTTTTGTTTTTATTCCAATTAACGTTAAAATTTTGACACATATTTTTCTGCAGTGCTTCATTTTTCCTGATAAAAATTTTAAAAATTTACCTTATCTTTTAAATATTTATAAGTAAATATAATTTTTGTAAGTTTCAAAATGTAATAAACTTTAAAAAACTTACATCATTCGTTTTTTTTTTTTTGTTTCCTTTGATAGAGTAGAACTGAAAATACCTCTCGCTATACGCGTACAGAAGTTGATTATCTCTGTCTGAACAGTCGCGGGAACGATACTTTTTAGACTAATTCGTACACGAATCATTTAAATCAAAAATACGTTATTTCACTGATCGTAAAAGGCGCGTTACAAAAATTATTTTAAAGTTGGTCAAATTTTTTAATGTAAACTTATATTTCTAATAGTTGTATAATATTTAAAATGTAATTTTTAATTTTTTATTTTAAATTAACCAGATAGCAGCGAGTTAAAATTTTTATTTCATAAATAATATAAATTTAAAAACAATAACAGTAATGTTAAAACTGTGTTTACTAACCTCGTCAATGTCGTAACTTCCTATACTTAAAAGAGAAGCGTCGCTACATATGCTTTGAGATGATTTCGTTACTACATTAGCCTGCAATATATATTTTACTCGGTTATTAATTTTATAATTAAATATGAAAATAAAACGGATATTAATACTCGATCAGCAAATTGTTTTTAAAATTCATAAAGGATAATAACAGTGTATATCTATATATATATATGTATGTATGTATGTATGTATGTATGTATATAAAAGAAATTAATTTAAACATTAAACAAAATATAAAAAAGAAAGTAATACAATATATAAACGTATTCATGTAAAAAATTGTAGAATTTACGAAGCAAAATGTACCACGCAATTAAACTGAACAAAACGCGTAAGTAGTTTCAAACTGACATCTTTCCATGTAACAGTTTTCTTTTCATGATTCCAAAAGCCTGTTTTTATTTCTATATTTTGATCAACTTCCTTGTGAATTCGTGTGCTCAAATATAAATATTTATCAACTCTTCTTCTCGACCAACGGGCAAATCCGACTCGTAGCAACGGCAATATATCATATTTCTCTTATTATGTACTAATATATCCGTTTTGTTTATACAACGTTTATTTTTCTAATTCAACTTCGCGGACACTGATTTTGCGTACCGATTAGACAATCCGATATCGATACTGTGTCGTCTGTGTGTGATATATGTAAGATGCTCGACTATCCCCAATTCTAATACCGTCGCCTGTTTTAATGGTACTGTTAAAGATGTTTTCCGAATATGCATTGATCAGAATCGGTGACAGAACACAGCCTTGTCTCGTACACCCCTTGTGTTATTTCGATATATCATTTGTAATGAGATTTCCGCAACGGACTGCAGCCGTCTGATCCCGGTACAAATTGCGGATTATTCGCAACTTCTAATCCAAATCAATACTTTCTAAAATTCCAATCGTCCTCTCATGGTCCATAGAAACGAACGGCTTCTTGTAGTCGTCACTAAAACACAGGTAGCGTTTACGATTCATTTCCCTACATCTCGGCGTTAGCGTGATTATATTCAAAAAATACGCAAAATTTCACGAATCCTATAACCATTTTTTGAAGCCAAATTGCCATTGACTCCCCCGAGTTCTCTTCGCATTTCGTGTAAATTCTTCGGAATATAGAGTATTTTGAAAAAGATCTTTAACATATGCGACATAAGATTTATCGTACGAAAGTTTCCTCTCTGTGTTGTATTTCGGTTCGTCGACAAAAGTTTAAAAACTCGAAACAATTTAGCCCCACTGATAATTTTAATGTAATTTTAAAATAATTAGCGAAGTAGTTACATTCAAAAAAAAAAAAAAAAAAAAAAAAAAAGCAAAAAAAAAGCGATGTTTTAAATTTGTTTAATAGACTTTTTCAATATATTCCTTCTTGTTTTTTTAAAATTGCCCGTTTAATTAATTTTTTCGTAACTTCTTTGCAATTGTTTAATCGATAATTGTATTACGTTTAAAAGTTTTTGTAATTTTTTTTGTTAATCATGTTATTAGAAATTCTTTTTTTAAATGCTACAATTTTAAATATTAACTACTAAAAAAAAATTCTTTAATCGAGTTGCAGTTCAAAAGTTGTTCTACGAATTCCTGCCTTACAATTTTACATATATGTATATATAAATATACATATATATATATATATATTAATTACAACGTAATTCTCTTAGGCTAGCCCCCATTCGAAAAAATGTCCCAATTTTATGTAACGCAAAATGTCTCAAAAAAATGTCCCAATTTTATGTAACGTTTGTTATATTTTACAGGATTTTTGTTATTGTTATTTAAAAAATGTCACAATTTTATGTAATGAAATATGTGACGAAAAATGTAACGAAAAAATGTCTTAATTTTATATAATGAAAGTTAAATGTTAGAATAGGACTTTTGTGGTTATGTTATTTTTTTTTGTGTGTTGATGCCAGTAAGAATTACGTTGTAAATTTTGATTATTTTATACAAAGTATAGAAGAGAAAGAGACAGAAATGAAAGCAAGAGGGGTCAAGGGGCACAGCCGCCCCTTGCGAGGCCAAAATGGCCGAGTTTGTATTATGTGCGTCTACATATGCACACATATTGGGGGGGGGGGGGAGAGAAAAAGAAGGCAAATGAAATATGTGGTCTCCACAAAATCCTTCACTCCCCATAGAGTAAAACAAACTATATGTGCATAAAGTAGACAACATCGAGGAGAAATGTTAACAGCTCGGTATTATAACTGTTATCGTTATTATTATTCGTACAAATAGGTTAAGGGCTACATTTTTGTTTTATTGAAAAAGTTCCAGCGGCACAAGTCGGTTTCTATTGGGCACGTAAATAATTCAACAAACAACGCGATTCGGTTCGCAAATGATAGTGAACGCCTGCAATACTTTAAGAAACTGAATATTTAAACTGTTTATAGAGTTTTTCGTATGTCAACAACAGCTACTACAGCCACCAACACAAGTTACGCCCGTTGTGATGCAAAAATTTGAAAACAAGCTGACAAAATTGCAGCGGACGTGGAATACAAAAACACAGAGTAATAATTAATCGTAAGTGAAAGATAGCTCGAAGAGTTTTGTACGCTTTATATTACCTTGCTGAATATATCTTCAGTGGCTGCTGTAGGTGAACTACTGACGGAGCTCCGCGGTAATCCAAGGTCTTCGTCGTCGCTACCACCGTTCGATTCGCAAACACGTCTTCTACGTACAACCTCAAACAGTTCTGCCTGTAAGCATGTATTATCAACATTATTACTACGACGCCCTAAATCTATGTCAACCGGTTGTTAAGCGCGATTAAAAAGGTAATAATAAGGCCCCCCATTTTTTTTTAATTATTTTTTTTTTTTAACGATCGTCGGGGTTTACTGGAAATTCATCGACAATTATTCATACGTTGACGGTCGGTAGAGCTTCGATATTTATAAATCGTCTCTATATTAGTTTTCTCGTCATCGGCAATACTAATAATAAAACAAGAGCCGTAAAATAATTTTCAAATTCCACAACTCGAACTATATTTAACTACGTCAGAAAAGGGAGGACTGACGGGTGTTACGTGAGACAGCGTGACACCGTACGCGCCGTAACGCCCGGAAATGAATTATTGTAAGAACGGGTATTTAAACGCGTTTTTGAAATAGCGCTGTTACATAAAAGAAAAAAAACAACAACAAACAAACCAGCATAGCCGCATAAAGTGCGAGGAATGCAAAACGGAAAAAATGCCATTAAATGAATAAAAGTGAAAGTGAATTTAAATGGTCGTTCACGCAAACGGTCAACGTAATTTTGCGAGACAACTAGTATTACAACGTTTCACGCTGTTATTGCCGCCCGTAGAATTTTCCTTAGTTCGTAATTAATAAATTTAAAAAGATTTTTATTCAAATTTTCATCGTAAAAGGTCCTCCTCTCGGGCGCACTTGTAATTGGCGCACCACAAAAAAGTTTATCCTGCAGAGGAAAATAGTAAACTGTAAAATAAAATCTCGAATTACACGGCATTTCTTAAATGCCGCAATGATTAATGCAAAGGAAAAACATCGTACTTGTATAGTAACTGCGGAACGCCGAGCATTTTCAGAGTTCTTTCAATGAAGTAGCTTTAACCGTATGTTTCATTTCTGGACCATAACAATCGAAATCGGACCAGGAAGAGAAATAGCCAAAATAAAATCGTTTTTATTTTTCCTTTTATTAAAATTTTTTGTATTTCGTGCAGTTTTGATAGTTTTTTGAAGCGGTTGCTTTTTTTTCATACACATATGAAATTTTATCCGTTCACCTTCTCTATTCGACCATCTTTTCAGCTCTCAACTATTCTGAATCATTTCAACTTCCCTCCTTCTCTTCTGTCTTCCTAGCCGAATCCACGGCTATTTTGCGTGCGGTCGGTCCTCTTTATATCTTCAACTTCTAATTTAGTGAATTTCCTTCTATGCTCCGACTCGAAGAGTGTTTCACCCCCGGTGGTGGTCCATTCATTTCTAGAAACTTTTTTTCTCAAAGACGTTTTATGCAATCTCGGCTGTTTGTCGCCTCTGATTTAATCATAGTCTTTATTAACCCGCATTAATTTCTCGTTTTTTTACTTGTATACCTACTTTATTCTGGCCTCCTCACTGTACTCTTCCGCTTACACTTTCATCGTGAATTACGTTTCGTTTGCATGTTCGAATAAACAATAATCTTTTTATTCCGCACTCTATCAAAACGTGTACTATTATCACGGTTTCTCATATTCCCTTTCATTTTTACTTTCGTTATTCTCGTTTCGAATTAGTATTTTTACTGTCTAAAACGCTAAAAGATACAACTTTTTTTTCTCTTATCCAATTCTTTAGTTAAGACGAATCTACTATTACTATTACTATTACTATTATTAGACCAATATGTATTCTACCGACCTTCTCAAAAATTTTTGAAAAATGTATTAAAACCAGGATGTTAAGCTTTTTACACGTAAAGAAGTTCTTCAGTGTTAATCAGTATGGATTCCTGCAGGGGAAAAGTACTGACACAGCATTGTTTAATCATATATCATACATAGCAAAAAGCTTAGAAAGTGGTAAATCCTGTCTGGCAGTTTACTTTGATCTGCGAAAAGCTTTCGACACAATCAATCATAAAATTCTACTGAAAAAATTGTGTTCATTGGGCTTTAGGGGTAATATATATGACTGGTTTGAATCGTATCTTCAACAAAGGAAGTACAAAACTAAAATAAACAAGGTTTTCAGTGAATGTGTTAGTCAAAATTGTGGGGTGCCGCAAGGAAGTATTTTGGGTCCACTTCTATTTTTAATATATGTAAATGATTTATGTGATCTTATTATACCGGGCAAAATATTCACTTACGCTGATGATACTGTGTTCACTATGAGTTCACGCTATACCGACATTTTGCAACAACAGGTACAGCTTGGGGTAAATGTAATACTAAACTGGTTCCATAACAATAGGCTTATAGTAAATTTAAAGAAAACGAAGCTCGTGGTCTACAGTAATCTACCACAGAATCAGTGGGACGATATAAAGATTACAATAAACAACAGTATACACATAGACAGAGCCTACGAGATCAAATACTTGGGTCTAACACTCGATTGCAGGTTGACATGGAACAAGCACATTTATTTCTTGGAAAAGAAATTAAGAAAGTTAAATTACATTTTTTATTACTTGGGAGAATTTTTCAAAGGAAACCATATCTATCGATTATATCAATCACTATACCTACCGGTCCTTACCTATGGACTAATGCACTGGGGGAAAGTAGCTGAATATAACAGAAGACAACTGGACATTTTGCAAAACAGGATATTTAAGCTCATAAACAAAGACAGTAACATCAGTTGCAAATACAATTTCCTGAACATAAGAATTTTATATAAGATTCAGGTACTACTTTATATGATTAAAAACAGAGAGGAATTTACATTTTTATATAAGGAGGGTAAAACCAGAAGCTCTGGTAGGGAAATAGCAGTGGTACCTAATTTCAATAAATACCATTCCAAAATACAAATGGTCTACATGGCTCCCTTACTTTATAATTTACTACCGGATCACGTCAAAGAAAATCTTAAAAACTATAAGAAGAGACGCAAATGCTTAACGAATTATTTTACAGAAAGTTCCAATTAAGTTTGACATGATTATCATCTTCAAATTGGCGTTTAATATTATATTTCCGGTTAGATTTAATTTATATTATTTAATTATTTAGCTATTTAATTAGATTAATTTCGTTTGTAAACTTGGACTTTGTTTGGAAAACCGTTTCAGTTCCCTTCATTTAATCCAGATGCACGCGCTACGCTAATGTAATTTAATGTATTTCACTTTATTTTAGTATTTTACTTTCATATTTTGTTTAAAAATTGTAGAATTGTTGTATTTTTTATTTTCAAATACCCATCGCTCGCGCAAATATGCGCATAGATGGGAAATGTAAGGTAATAGTAATAATAAACGATTTGATTTGATTTGATTTGATTTGATTATTATTACTATTACTATTACTATTACTATTACTATTATCATTATTATTATTATTATATACATGTGTGTTTATATATATATATATATATATATATACATATATATATATATATATCATATATTCGTATATTTTCGTAAACCAGTTTTAATTGCCTTATATTTGTGATGAACTTTTTTTACAACATTTAGTGTAATCTCAGAAGAAAACTAGTTTAATTTATTGCTGGAATAATATTTTTTATTTTTATTTTTTTGGGGGGGGGGGCATTTTACCTATGGATATATTAACCCAGCACAAGTAAACTTCTCACATTTCGCTTGCGTATTCACAGTTTAAAATTGGTTGATAGTGAATTGATTTATGTTATATTTATAAGCTGAACCGTTTAATGCACGCGTTCATTAATTCTAGTAGATTTATTGTGAAATATCGAATTACTCATATTGTAATTATAATTAAACACGCTATTGTTATGATTATTTTTATATAATTATTTACCTTATTTTTAGTTGGGCTGAATGTAACAGTGAAGGTAGCGTAGTACTTTCAGTCGCTTCAAGTAATTGTTCATAGTTTAGTAAATAGTACGAGTGGGTATAAGAGTGCGAATGGTAAAGTACCTGCTTGGTTGTAAGCACATTTGAAAAAGTAAATGTGTGATTGAGTGCGGCGATAAATTTAAGATTATAAATTGTTACAAAGTTGTAAAGATTGTTGTAGTTTATGGCTTTTCATTTTTTTCATTTTTTATTTTATTTATTATTAATTTTAAAATGAAGTTAGTTATGTTAAATAAACTTATACGACTATATAACGGCCTCTGTAAATAAATGTATAAATTTACGAATTTTTTAATGTTAATCGCCACAGCTCGAGCAGCTATGCGCATAGTGGCGTAAATTATATTTTATGAATAAATCGAAATTGCGAATAAGCGAAGGATCAAGTCGTAGCCCCGAACGAAACACTACTGTCTAACCAACTAGGGCACGGTAGCTGGCTGAATAATAGCTATGTTGAATTTTCATTAGTATTCTAATCATTTGTTCATATTGGTTATTATCGTACATTAATATATTTAATAGGTAACGCTATAATATAAATTTACGTACAAAGCAGTTCTGCGCTATGCTCCATTTTTAAGTTAGCTTTTAAAGCGAAGTAACAAACTGGAATTATACACAAGTTGCGCGCGCTTTATATAATGAAAACATTATAAAAGCAAAAGATATACGGTAAAAAATGTTTTTCAACTATTTAAGTAATTTACGAATAAAGGAATTGAAATTTTGCTTTAAAGGTCACGGCAATTTTATTACTTTTATTCTTTCATTAAACGCCTTTTTCACAAAGAGACAGGCGTCGTAAACTGCCGGCTCAAAACTGCTACCTATGATCTTTTAAATAACCGATATTACATCAGATTTTTTCCTAGCAATTATTTAAATATCTACGCACCGTTAACTTCCTCCCCACACCGTCTTCATCATTCAAATCATACAGTTTTGAGTGTTCATCTCTCTCTCTCTCTCTCTCTCTCTCTCTCTATGGAGCTGTTTTGTATTCCCATTCGCCGTGTCCCGCTCCTTATTGCGCCTCCTACGTCTCTTTCCCTTCCACAGTACTATCCCGCTATATTAATTACTTCTTATTAACAATACCCGATCGAATTAAAATATTAGGGGAACCGGACCGGAGAGTAAAATTCAGACAGGTAAATTTTTTCAAATTTTTATTTTTAATCAATAATGTATTCACCCTCGTTATCAACAACGTTTTGCCATCTAGTGCGCAAATTTTCAATGCCGGATCGATAAAAACAACCTGCTTTTCGAGAGAAATATCTGGATAAGGCCTTTTGAGCATCACACAAATTTTTAAACTTTTTGTCACTTTGAAAATGTTGTAGCAACCACCGAAACAAATGGAAATCGGATGGCGCAATATCGGGGCCGAGTATGGTGGATGAGGCAATACTTTTCATCCCAATTCGTTAATTTTTTCCAGGCTTCGTCTTGCGCAGTGTGGTCTATTGATCGCGTTGCAGAATAACGCGCCTTTTCTGTTGACAACCGCTGGCCACTTTTCAATTAAAGATTGATTTACTCGATCCGGTTGTTCGCAATAGAGGTCTGCATTCTTAGTTTGTCCAGGTTCCAGCACATCAAAATGAACGACTCCGTGAATATTCCATTTATGGGCGGAGGAGGGGGGGGGGGGGGCAAACCTGGTTTAGGTGTACTTCGTGGCAATCCGTTCGGAAAAAGCCACTGCCTTTTGCGTTTGGGATTATCGTAGAATCCCCATTTTTCATCTTCAGTAATCAAAAAACGCTTCTTTATTACGCCGCTGAAATAATAAGAGTTGCACATGACGGACGACCGGGGTTAGCTTTATTTTCTTCGGACAGCTCAAACACCTGCTCTGCTTACTTTACCAACCTACTGCAAATGTTCTGGAATGTTCGACCAAGGTCGGTTAAGCGTATTTCCTCGATAGTCTGACATGGGGATTTGCTTCTACTTTCACCCCTAACATGTCATTTCTTCCAGATCGGTAGGAGTCGAAAAGGCCAAAATTACCGGATTTGAACTTGGAAAACCCCATCTCTGGCATTTACGAACGTCTAATGCGCCTGGATAAACATCGCAATGTTCTTCTCGTTAGTAACTGTTGCGTTAATAATATCCGTGCAGAACTCAAGAAACATACAGTGCCCAGAATATGAGAATCTCTTCTGGTATTTGACTGATCATTTCACTATAAACTGCCGAAACAAACGTAATATTTAATTTTTTACAAGTAAACAAGTCACTCTAACTGAAAAATGTCTTTGACACGACACGTTAAGTACAAAATCAGCTAAGAAATGTCTAACGGAGATCAGCATGCGCAAAAATGACATTAATTTCCGGTCCCTCTAATATAACCAATTCTTTTTCGTTCTAGTGTTGTTTCTGAATAAATGTCATTGATTGAAAAAAAAAAAAAAGAAGTTGCTACAACTTTGCCTGTTTCCACAATGTATTAGAATGTTTTTTTTTTGTTTTTTTTTTTTTTTATTATTTAATTTAATTACGAATTATAAATGAACCGTTTCTATTCGTTTATTCCACTCATCGCGAGTGGCTCGTCAAAAGTTATTTTTATTTTTCCAAACTAATTAGAGCGCGAGAGAAAACAATTCAACAATACATGCAAGCAACACCAGAGTTTTGCAAATAATTTCGCAGATGATAAATTCACTGCCGGTCAGGTCCTTCGATTCTTATACTTAGCCTAGCATTCCATACTGTAGTACCTGCCTTTCCCTGGTAATTCCTTTTCTCATTATCTCTTAATCCACCTCTTCCTGGTATCTTCGGCTCTAATTATTCCCTTCTTACTTGTCCCGCCGTTGTTTCCATAGTTTAGGCTTAATCACTCCTTCCTTTTTCTCTCTTTATCTCCCCAATAAATATACTAATAGTGTTCTTTTGCCTCTTTTACTATCGCCGCTAACTCTCGATTCTCCTCCTACTCCTTTATATCCTTTTCTTCGCATTTCTATCGGTAAACAATTCCCTCGTTATAAATCCCTTCGCTACTTCCATTTCTAATCAGTTAAAAATACAGAGAGCATTCTTTGTTGTTGCTGAGTTAATGCCTCCTCTGCTGAAGCACCATCAAAACTTCTAAAATTCCTGTTTCCAATTTTTATTATCTATAAATAATTCGTGTAAAAATACATATACAATAACAACTTCCACTCGCAATGCGATTTCGAAGATTCGTCGACTAACATTACAAACGCTTAAACAATCTTTGCCTTGTTACAATATGTCGCGAGGTCTCCTCTCGTAGGAATCTCTTAAACTAGGAAAGCTATTTTATTGCGGCAATTACTTATCAGACGGGCGCGAACCGGCATGAATTTTAATATTTCAATACTTATCGCGCAGCGATGGTAAAGAAGTGGCGGGAAAAAACTGCGGGCATCATACGGAAAAGAAGGCGATTCAGGTCTCGCTGTTTCTATTTCACCGGGAGCGCTAATGCGATGATGACCCGTTTCTGCCATGTTGTAATGTCGTACCTCTATAACCTTAATTGTTCGACGACGCCTTCTCTTCCGTTTTCACCACAACCTTAAGTATCTCACTTTGCAGTATAATCCCAACGGAGGATCACGCTAACAACTAGCATGCCGGCACCGCTGCCGATAATACTAGAGAATCATGCACACGAGCCAGACCAAAACTTGTCGACAGATCTGAACCAGATTGAGCAGACATGATTTTCCCGGTTCCCGGACGGAGTTTTAAAGTTCTACGTCGGAACAGCAAAACTGGCTGATGATTTACCAGCGGGGAACCTCGTTCGCGAATGACAACACAGTAAGTAACTGTATTTTTTCCTTTTCTCGTTTTTCTTCTTCCTTTTTCACCGCAATTTTAATTCTTTAATTAATTTCCCTCGCACACAGGTTGTCATTATATATATATATATAGGTCGAAAGAGCTCGTAAACGATCGGAAATCTCTGTTCCATTTATAAAACCACAACTCGCTTCGATTTAAATCCAGCAATAAAGTATACGAAACTTTTTATTGTGTAACGTTATTTCTTTTTTATTTTTTGCAGCATTGCATTTTATTTACCATTTGATTTGTACACGCGCATATATATATATATATATATAAAAAAAAATAAATATATATATATATCATGGGCGGATCCAGAAGGACATTGGGGGGGATTATATAATTCCGTAAAATCTTCTACGGTAGGCAGTAGATTTGAGAAATAACCGTTGTTCCATAAATAAAATCAAATAACGACTACCTTTTTGGAAATTTAAAAATGTTTTAAGATCATTATTACAATTTTTAATTTAGCTTTTTTAACTATTAGGGGTGAAAAATAAAACGAAATTATACCTAGCTAAAATGGTAGTTTAGAAATAGTAAGAAAGATATTATTTTTATTAGACTTTACTTTATTTTTATTTTTGTTAGTAATCAGATCCGAATTATCTTTGTTCATGAACAAGTGAAAAAAAAGATATATATATATATATATATATATATTTCTCATTGAACTATTTTTATTTAAAATAAATAAAAATGGCCAAAGATCGACGACATTTAAACTAGAATAAAAAAGGAACATTAATAGTTTTACTAGAAAATAGTATTAAAAATTAATTATTAAATCAGTAGGTAATGTGTGTAGGTGTGTGTGTGTGAGTGTGTGTACCAGAATACTAAAAAAATCTAGCCATTTTCGAACTTCGAAAAAAGAGGAAGAAATTTATCGGCAATTTTGAAGACTAGTCAGTAAATCGGATTATTTCACTTTTCATTGCTTAAAACACATACGTAACTACACTCTGTTTGCGTCTACGATTCTCTAGTACCATAATAGTAGCGGAATTCTGCACGTTTCGCTTCAGGAAGTAAACTAAAATAGCGTAATTATACCTGAGAGGAGATTGACAACCGGCAAAACTTGCACTCTTATCTCATTACACAGATGGCTAAACACTTTTTTACGAAGTGTTTCTCACAGATTAATTTTTAGTAACAATGAAACCAGTCTCTTCCGATGACCAGAGCTGAGAGTCATTTTTTAAATATCCCTAACTTGATCCATCAATTTTTTATTTATAGGCATTTCTGTAATTAAACGAATTCATCCAATTCACCTGTACCATCTGTCTTTTCTCTTGGTCAAGCGGGAAAATCAACTTTGTAATATCACTGCTGACTGTAGAGTTTGTTCAGCCGTTGATCGTTTGGTCTTGCTTCCTTTGCTTCCACTTCCGTTTGCACGAAACAAAACCTTGCGAGGTTCTTTGTCTGTGCGCGTCAAAACTCCAGAAACTATATTAATAGTACTAACGTAAACATGTGCATAGTTTCATTTATCAACGACCGCGTCTACGTATTCCAGAATATAACTTATACGAGCACTTTAAATTAAGCTCGGTAAGTCCCCGTCTTAATGCAATTTTTCACGAAGAAACGGAAGAAATCGCAACGGTACGCGCTGCTACCCAGCAGACCTTTATGCATTCCAACACTGTTCAGGATTGATGTGAAATGTGAAGTTCCGCACCCGGTTGATGTGCATGTACCCTCGAAAATGATTTCATTCATTATAAATATGCCGTGGAAAATATTAAAAAAGGAAAAAAAAATTGTTGGTAGGAGGGGGAAGCATTAGAAGCGTTAAGTAATCCTTAACCTTGAGTAGAAGTTTTCAGCTGCGCTTTGTGCCTCTTTCAGTGTGGCGGTAAATCTACACAACAGAAATGAACACCTCTGTTCGCGACAATGTGATAAATATTTTAAAACAGCTGCTTGGAATACCTCGGTAATGGTTAATGGTTATACCCATTACACGCGGAATGTGATTTCTGCGTGTGTGTTTGTATGTGTGTGTGTGTGTACAAATTTGGCCGTCTTGATCGTAAATGCTTCAGCCATATGTAGTTTCGCACGTGTAAGGAAATACAAAGAAACACGATTTTTATTAATAAGGAAGTTTGAATACGGAGATTGCATGAGAAACTCTCGACTGGCATATATTGAATTAAGATCATCGAAACTGCTATTCCTGTTCAAGACTTTTTATAAAGGCGCCTCAAAACAGTGACTTTATTACGACCTTAAATTTCAAATCCATTATAAAATCGCTCGTCAAAATCTCAGTTACGTAACACCACAATGTGGCCGAAGAATTCATAAAAACCACCGAAATACCTCTGGAACGCAATCAAAATTATTTCATAGTAAGCGATAAATTTCCATATAGCGCGCATTTGTAAGATGATTACAATTACGAATCGATTGCCGGGGGGACATCTCACTTAACAAAACCGTTATGTACGAGCGAAACCTCTTGAGCTGCTAAAATCTTATGATTTTTTTTCGGTTAGACATCTGTCACTTCCAAATTCAACGATTTCTTTTTTTTTTTTATATTTGCCTTATTTATCGAAAAAATTAAATCACATTAAATGGTAGTTTAGATTTTTTTTTTTTACTTAATTTTTGTACTTTATCTATTCAGCAAAAAAAGGAAGTTATTTCTACTTTTTTGTTCGACTACTACTTGAAATTCAGTTTTTATTCATGAGAGCAACGTGTATTATCGTTTTTGTTCCGAACAAGTAAAATCACGGATGATATTTCGTGTGATTTATTTTCATCGATCGAGAAAACAAAATAAATTAATCGAGTCCAATCATCCATACTATGTTATTAAAATTTCTAGATAGCCCAGAGCTAGTTGCAAAACTGCATTAAAAATAATAAAAAAAAAAATAAAAAATTTAAAAAAGATTACACTTTTTTTTATACAAATTCTTTATGAGGGAATACATTTTTCCGCTGGAAATTTCCTTCGCGAATTATAATGCCAACAGCAAAGTACTATTTCAAATTCTTTTTTTTTTTTTTTTTTAAAGAAAAAAAAAATTAAATTGATTGGACTTATGATCTGAAATGATTACAAAATAATATCCGGAAGCAATATGTTGAACAGCTATAGTCAAAGCACTTATTTGACTGGAAGATTTTTTTTTCTCTGTTGACCCCCAAAATTTTTAGATATCGTATAAATTTAGGAATGAAAAGAAAAACAAGATATTTTTACTCATAACCATCGGTTTTTTATTACTGCTAAAAACTGACAAATGTAAAAATTTATGCGTTTTTTTTTTTTTATCTCGAAATACTTTAACATTTCTGTTTTTATCATTATTATTATTTTTGTTGTTGTTGTTGTTTTTATGCGAACGTGTAGAGCTATGATTTGTTTTCGAACGTAGGTCGAAGATAAATACGGTTTGACCGGATGATACTTCTGGTGGCTGTAAAAATTAAACGACACGATCGAATCCAGTTTTAACATTAAAATTTAAACGCGTCATCGTATACGCAACTTGTCATCAATAGTTGAATAACCGAACACATTCTACAGCTTCCACCAGTTTTTCCGTCGGATTAGTTAATAAAACTAATCCGGTCCCGCATAAACAAACAGGCATTCGATGGCGTTACATTAAATTTTGAAATTCACCATGAGCACATAACTTCTTTCAAAAATATTAAACACGCAACCGTAAAAGAAAAACGCGCGAAATTTACCGCTGATTTTAAAAATTTACAAATTGTAATTATTTATATAGCGCGACACACAAAGGGGAAGAACATTGTAATTTCTGAAACATGTGTAAATGTGTGTTTTTTTTTTTTTTTTAACACAATTATTCCCATTTGTTACATCAAAAAAATAAAAATAAAATGAAAATTCTCTTTACTGTTATTATTTAAAGTTGTTTAAGTTTTTTCGAATAAAACATTTTTAACATTTTTTTTTTTTTTTTAAGGGGACATTTAGTAGAAAAAATATACTATGTATCTTCTGCAGAAAGCTTTTTAAACTATAATTTTTTTAAACGATTTTGAAAAAATACGATGTTATTAGATTTTTGAAATATTTTCATAGCCTAGCCGGGGGGAAAAATATTATTCGGCGCACTCAGCGTTTTTTACTGAGAAATTTCAAATTACAATTTCTCTTGTACAGCAATCGTTACAATTAACCATTCTGCTCTTAAAAGAAACACGGAAAGCCCGTTGTGGGTCAGTCTGAGCGCGAATTCAATAACCAGTTCTCCGATAAAAAATGTTAAATCTTCACTGCATACAGCAAACGCAGACTGACTGGGTACAAGGTTGATTTCCATGATAAATATACTCGTCGTGTAGAAATATTTAAAAAAATAGTAGCGGAACCATATTGTACACCGTTGCAATAATCATTTTTCGTCATAAGTTATCATTTTTGATATTTGTCTTTCTTCTTCTTCTTCTTCGTTGGAGAGAAATGCGAATTCGAGGAGATACAGCAATTTCAACTGACTAATTATCTCGCATTTTAATGTTCACACTGTTAAAAAAAGTAATAATTCCGAAGCACGCACATTCGTTTCTTGCCCGTTTTAATCTTAAAGATAACGCGAAGAAAAGGAGAAGAATCATACATTTTCTCGCTACAAAAACTTACATTAACGAGACCGTATCTGCATTTTCAACGTTTGACATCGAATAAATTTCGGATACTAGTAGTTTCCATTATGAACGGGATGTCAGTCGCGAGCGATGATAGAGGGGAAAAAATACAAAAATCCCCCCGGGGAAAATAAACGGTGATGTTACATCATTTACATTTACCATAAAGTTCTTTCGCTTGCGTAAAATTGAAGAAAAAAATAAAAAATATTTTCTTCACCGAGAAAAATATATTAAAGACCCCGGTCGCGTGGATGTATCTTGAAGTAAAAAAAAATTTTAAAAAATGAAAATTTCCGTGTTTTATTATATACCGCACCAAATTAACACAGTGCGCGCACTCGTACAAACCGTTACCAATCAAGAGTAAATTAAAAAAAATCTAAATCACTGATAGCAATAATACTCGTGTCCGCATTTGCTAAAAATAATTCACCTTTTAAATCGATCGCTGAAAAAAAAAATCACATTTTAAATACTTTTATTTAATACGCGTTCTTGGAACCATCATCAATATTAGTTGAATTAACGAAACGTTACGACTCTTGTTAAAATGTTCACGTCATGCCACACCGCGTGAAATAATAGCATTGCAATTTTTTCTCGCTATCCAGCCCGTGTAGAACACATCCGTGCCAATCATATTAATACTAACTGAGGTCTAATGTATTCGAACAGTTACTGACTACTTTCATGTCAGGTCGAGAAAAGAAAACGTATGTCGTCCTTTACACAGCACGCACGCTTGCACGTACAAAGTTTCTTAGCTCTCGTATTACGAATTTAAATATAAAATATAAAAAAATTTATTTTTTATTTATTTTTTATTTTTTTTTATTTTTTTTTTATTTTTTTTTTTTTGCTTAATTATGATCATTAAGGGCTAATTTCGCTACATTTTCAAGATGCGGCTACGGAATTCAAACCAGATTTTTCCACTCGAATGTAAATATCCTAACTAGGCCACCCTAATAGCTTAAACGAAATCACTGCACAAAACCTTTTTTTATTTATTTATTAAACGAATTAACATTTGAGAATTCATTTTTTAAAACACATTTAGACATTTCTGACAGAATAATTCGGCTCCACTATGAAAATACGTTCACGATGAAACTAAGTGTGGAGGGTGAGAGAGAACGACAGGAAAGAGGTTTTTTTTTGTTTTTTTTTTTGTTTTATTGGGAACGCCACCCAAGAGTAATATCATCTAAGAATTACGAACAAGGATTGAATTTTAATATATAGAGAAATAGAGGAAATGAACTCTGCTAAAGCTGGAACAACATTAGGTGAAGGAAAGGAAAGTATATGTAGGAAGCATCAAAAGGAGTAGCTATATATATGATGATACAAGAACTTGGTGTAGAGAAAGGAGCGCTCGTGCACAAGAAGAGAAAATTCAAAAAGAATACGATCCGCATCACAAACGCTATCGTGATCCGAGGGATGAAAAATACACAATGTGGAGAACGAAAAACAATAGAAAAAACAAAAAAGAGACTAAGGAATACAACTATGATTAAAAACGAAGACGTGTTATGGAGAAAATAATGAAGTGACTGAGGCCAGGAAAATCAGCAAAACCATGATGAAGAAAGAGGCCGTGTGTATTAGTTTGTAAAAGGAATGAGGATTAGAAAAGGAGGTAATGTAGACATGCGACCATGATTTGATGTGTGCTTATTTAGATGGAAAAAGGATATTTTTAGTGGGATGAATAAATTTGCCGTTAGAAGAAGCAGAGCGAGCAAACGACTAGGTTGTTGTCCGCGATATGACTGTGGGAATCCAAAGAAGATCGATTTGAATAGAACGAACTAAGAAAATATTCGCAATTAAGGAACGAATAGAAAGGATAATGAAAGAGCTAATCGTAGTCGCATGGTAAGACTAGGGTGAGTAGATATGGGTCGTCCCTGGGGTCAGCAAGTGCATTGACCCATAAGACAAGACGCAAATATATAACGAATTAGAATCGCTGCAGCAGGATTAATTGTAGATATTAAGTGATACGAAAACTCTGAATACGCATGGAGATTGATTAATAATAGAACCGATCAAAAATATTGCGATGAATCATATCCGGGTCTCATATATAGAAGTTTTCTTAACAATAACTGAGGAAGCTAAAATTGATAATGTTGACACTGTCGCGTGCGACGACAGAAGAAATACTTAAGTATCATCGAAAATACGTCGAAAAAAAAAAAAAAAACAAAAAAAATTTCAGGCGAGATCCGGGTACGCGAATAAGAGGATGTTTTCGCTTAACGCTGAGTTTTCAAATGAAACCGAAATCAATAAAAACGATATTTATCTTGAGAGAAAACCGGAATTTCTTCGAGGGAGCAAGAAACGAATTTTCTTCGGGAATTAGAATTTTGGTATTTCTTTCGAGCAACGAACACGGCGGAATTAATGTTCCACGTCGACGCTCTAGAATGAGTCAAAGAAGGAGAGAATTTTTCCACCGAACGGGCTATAGGTCGCAGTTAATAAATTATTCGACTATTAAAGAAATAAACAATTTGATATTTCTAGACTCCGCGATTGTAATCTTGAATGATACGAAACACCGATTATACTAGCCGTACCGCCGCATCATTAGAATCGCTTACGCAATATTTACGACCTAAAGCGCTATTACATCATCGTCCGAAATTATACGGCTATAACGCTTCTTTTTCTTTTTTGAAAGCTATTCTTCTACGCCGACGTAATTCGGCTCGCGATAAATCACACAAATCGCAGAATATCACGACGCGCGCACACACTGTCAACCCCGGTAACGTCAACGAAAGCCCAACTGATAAATATGAAAATTAGACAAACCGAAAAAAGTCATTTCGCATAGGCCGACTTACGAATAATGCGAGCTGCTCGCTGTGTTCGGTTCGTTCGCAACAAAGGCGGCATTTCCAGCATGCCTCATCGTTCAAAAAAATCACGCGATGATCGCATTACAAAAAGTTCCGTCAGCAGTCGGTCCGATAAACAGCGAACGTTTTATAAAAAAAAAAATTCATCTAGGCGACCATTATTCCGCATATCTTTAACTAAACGGACCGGAGTAATACGAATAGTTTTATTTATTGTTAGTTTTAAAATTATAATCGGTCGTCGTGTCTCTTTTGCAATTTCGCTTAAACGTGTCGACTTGCAACAGCTTTTCCAACCTACAAACTCCGGGCGCATTGTCATCACGTCACGAATAAATCTCAGCGGACAAATAATACGGCGGTGAAAACTAATCGAGCTATTTTCACATTTTAATTCCTCTCAGATGTGAAAGTTATTTATAATTGTCACAAGAGTGGAGAGCGGAAACTTTTTTCACGCAAATTTTCAAGTACAGATAATCCAAAAAGACACATTTTTAAACATGTGTCTGTGTGTGTGTGTGTGTGTGTGTGTGCGTCTCTATACGGACGCGCACGTACCGTAAACAAAATTTTACGGAACGCTTTCGCTTGTGTAAATGATATGCGGCGGGTTACTTCCGGTTAATTTGTGCAAAACGATTAGATTTTTAAAAAATTTATTTCGATTTTTTTCTTTGTTTTGTTATCAACATAAGAGAAAATGTGTGAAAATTTCACTAGTAGGTTTTGGTTATTTCATAGAAGTCAGTCACGACACAAAGTTTAAACGTGTGTGTGTGTGTGTGTGTGTATGTGTGTGCCAGTCATCATCACGGTACGTATGAACTTGAACGGCGCGGCGGTCTAATCACAATAATGGAATTAATCTGCGATGCCGCCGATGCCCCTCTCTTGGAGCAGTATATACATGTACCGCAGTTTCAAAAAAATAACAAACGACTGTTTCTGGGTTTGTTTATTTATTAATTTATTTATTTATTTTTAGAAAATAAGCTTTTTTTGAAATAAATTATTCATTGGTCACCGGCATCTGTAACGTAGCCCACCACACTCATTACAACACGACAAATATGCAAATTAAGAAGCTATATGCGTGAACTGGACCGTGTACGCATTACTCACTTGTTAATAGATCATAGATGCATTATAAATAATTCGGGAGTATACGTTTAAAACCATGTAGCTCGTCAAGGATTATTCGGAAATTCAATTGCATCAAGACTGCAGCTCTAAACGTTATCTTTTTTCAAAAATTTAAATACTATTACAAAATTTTATTTTTGAATTGGTGTACCTTTAAAATAAGCCGGATAAAATAGATCACTGTATTTATTTTCAATCGTTCGCTTAAGGGACACTGCTATTCTGCTCTACACGAGATATTATTAAATACGAAAAAGGATGTTAATTAAACAATTAAATAATGAAATTAAATGATCTGTTTTTTTTTTTGTTTTTTTTTAAAAATTGGAACAGGAACCATCTCTAATGATCACAAAAGCGACAGTATTTAAAAATTCGAGTTCATTTTCATACCTATGCGCGTTGCCTTTCAAAGCCCGTTCTATTACAGTTTACTTTTCGCCTCACCAATCGTTTCGGGATATTTTCCGCTATAATTTCACCGACTAAAGAAGAAGAAGAAGAAGAAAAAGAATATACTCATTATGACCAAAATTGCTAAGGGGATCATAATGATATTCTGACAGCCGTGAAAATTTTCGGCGATTTTTTGGGTTTTTTTTTTTTTTATTTTATTTATTTTAATGTTTTCTTTATTCTTAAAGATCACTAGTGTCTTAGTACAACCGTTGCGGAAGATGAACTTATACAACGGTAGGTTTCAGATTGGCCGTAATTTTGAAACTCGAATATCATCATTATCCGCTCGACCCCATATTAGATTGTGGTGGGTAATGTGACTGATAAACGACTTTCTGGCATGGGACAGTAAATTTCTTCATTTTGGCGGCGTCTCTTCAATATTTTTTTTTTTCATAAACCTAATTCTCGCTCTCTCTTTCGGTCGATTACCGTTCAATCTTCCTTCGGTTAGGTAAGTAGCTGATCACATACTATTTCTTCGGTTCTCTGTTGTTATCGTTATTCTTTGGAATACCTCTTTGTTGTTTGCGGTATTTTCGGTCCAGCATATTTTCAACATTTTCCGGTAAAAAGCCTCTGGACACCTTCCTAAACTGCAACATTCACAGTCGTGCAACGCTTCAAATGAATATTTTGAGACAAATGTACGATTCTCGTAGGTGGGGAAATACTTCGAACGTGCGCAAGTATCTCTTCTCTCCATTAAACTCATTTCCCGAAGATATTTAGTATAAATAGAATTACAATGCCGATCGCGAGCAGAGATACATCACCTTCACTTAACAAGAAATTTATAACGAAAAACACGTACGACTGAAGGACCATCGTTATTTAGCGACTCAACTTTTCTAATTTAACATATTATATTCCGGAATGATTTATTAAATTTCATACAAATAATATATATACATATATATATTACACCTATCCTCCGAACGTAAATCTAAGAATAGATAACACTGATGATTCAGTTTTAATTAACCTAATTAGTAACATATTTCATCAAATACTAAACGAAAAAAAAAAGGAAGTAGAGAAATGGTTGAGACATAAGTATAAAGAGTATAACCCAACCCCTAAGATACGTTTCGCGAATCATTCTATTTTATAATTTTCTTTTATCGTTCTCTTTTCATATTTATTTGTTCTCGACCTTTTTTGCTTCCTTCCCCTGCCATTTATCTTTAAAATAAGATCAGGTTTTTTTTGATTTGAAGATATTTAGCTGCTGCCCTCGTGACGCGGCATGCAGATGAGTATTTACGGTGAGTGTACATATTTGTATGTGTGTACTATGTTATAATTTACATAATCTTAAGTTGACTAATATTGTAAAGGATAAGCAAGAATAATAGTTGTAATTTTTCTATTTTGAATAAACGTTAATAAGAGTGTCGGGCACTCACACAACGGGCATACTTGCCCTGTGATACCGCAACTTACTTAAAATAATAATGAACAAAAAAAAAAAAAAAAAAAAAAAAAAAATGACGCTTCTTCAGTCTGGCCAAATGAAATTACAACGAAAACTAATTAACCGTCCTTTGATACATTGTTCTAGCCGGGACTCATTGTGCAGCATAATAGCGCGTCCTAAATTTTGCGAGCAAATTTCGGCTTCTCTCGCGCTCACAGATTAATACGTCATTACAAATGGTAGAAAGTTTCGTAGAATGCGACTTTTTAGCGAAAGGAAAATCCTGTTTTTCTTTGAATTAGTTTTCTGAACCCGAAATAAAGAAAAAACTATCGAGCTTGAAACTAATTTAACTAAATTTGAAAAAAAAAAAAAAATACATAAATATTATATTTGATTTAGCCCGGCATCGCCCGTTTTGTTAAAATTCCGAAGTATCGGCGAAATATTTCTAATAATTACTAAAACTGCAAAGCAAACATAAAATGCATCAAAAATAGAGAGAAAAAAGAAAAGAAACAAAATAATATTGTTTTCAATTATTTTTTAAAGTTTATTAAGTGATCGTAGAATTTGAACTAACAATAGATGGAAAAAACCGAGGAAAAATCTGAAACCGTCTCTCTGATTGAAAGCTGTTTATATTTATGTACGCGCTGGCACGTATAATTTTCCGTATCTAAAAAAATCTGTTTTCGATTTCGTCTAACGCGCACTAATAATTATAGTCCAAAAGCGCAAAACACTCTCGTCGGTATCTAAATGAAATCGACACAGTGAAAGGGGTTTTTACGTCGATTTGTGCGGTAAAAAACCGCAAGTAAGCGTGCTAGCCCACGGGTAAACCGCATTGTTGTTGTCAGAAGCAAGATGGAAAAAAAAAAAGGTCAACATCATTAAAAATTGTCTTTTTTTCTCGATTTTTTTAAAAATTTACTAGGCACCTCCTCGGTGAAGCTCCGAAAATCGCTAATTTTAGACGCATTCTCTATTAATCACGAAACATATAGAGCGTGGTGGTGTACAAAATGTGGAAACGCGGCACGCAATTAATTTCTGCCGGATAACTACGATTTTTTCGCTGTTACATAAATAAAAATGAATAAATTGCCGCTTCGTAGCGTTGCGTAAATTATTCGTGCAGATTTTTAAGTTTCGTATTGCCGAAAATTATTCGAACGGGAACATTCCTTCGCGAGAAAACGGTCGCTGTTGTCCCTATAAATAAAGCGAGTACAGTAGGTGCGTGGACAACGCTCTGATGACATACGAAATTAAGCTTTCCAAAGTGTACAAAGTCTGATAGATCTGGGGAGAGATTTCTTGGTCGGCCCTTTACTTTCGCAGATGACTTCTTTCGTACGATTTCAGGCCAGACCAATGTCCGTAACGAAACGAGCTGCTCCCCCCCCCCCCGAGGGGGGATGTAATCATCTTAAAACTACTAATGCGCAATGTCGCCTCTTGTTAAAGCTGATTTATTTCCTTTTTGTAGCTATAAAGTAAAAGTCATAAGATTTTTTAAATCCGAATGATCGAACAATAAACTGGTCAGTACATTCTCTCGATTTACTAATTCGTATGTGTCGTTTATCTCGTCGAATTCTCCTTTCACGCGTGATAAGTCATTCTTCCCCGCCTTTACACTTCAATACTGAGCTATACATACTTTAAAGTGTATGCCCGTCTTAATTTATTCTCTGCATAATGAAAACTCTACACAATTATTAAATGTACTTTCGTGGAGTTGAAGATGGTTGTGCGAAAAAAGCGCACACATAGAATAGAATGGGTGTGAAGTAAGCGTACAATTGGTCGAAAGTCGGTAGCACACCTGTGTAATTACACCGTGCTCAACCCCTAAAATCCGGTTACAACCACTTTCTCGTAGTTCCTAGTCCCTAGTCTCAGTGCCACTTTTGTTATCGCAGTCGTTTCAACTAACTCTGTTAGCAACAGTTTAATCTTGTTTTTAAATACCTTATTCGAGTTTTGCGAGATTTCGTGTTTTGTGAATGTTTCAGTGGAAGTTTTAATAACTAACAAGGGTAAGCTTGCAGCGCATTATAATAGATGCGCTTACGGGGAATTTAACAAAGATGGACTGCTGATCGCTTGGCGGTGTCAAAAGCAAAGATTAAGCAAATTCCGAGGTTTTAGAAGAAACTGATTACTTATGCGGAGCGCCCGACACAGCCCGATTAGAAGTTAAGATATTATATATTTCAGCTTAAAAATCAAAAAAATGAATCTTCCCTACAAAATCCTGAAGTCTAAAATCTTGAGATCTAAAGTATGCCCGGAATATTATTTCCTTGTGTGCGCTTAATTCATTGCGCGCTTTCTTCACGACACCGCGCTGGAGAACATCGGAATTTCCGCGAGATCAGAAGCTTTTGTCTAATTTAAATACTCATGAGAGAGGGAATGGAACTTCGCAACAAGGGTGTTACCCTACGTAGCTCGTTCTGTACGTGAAAGACATAATTTATAGGTAACATTACTTCGTCATCATCAAATTTCACATTACTCAATCCATCCTCCCAAATTTATAATTAATTTTCAACATTTTTCCCTTCTCAAAATCACTTTTTCTGTGTATGTTTTCGTCATTGATCGCTTTTTTTTTTTCTTTTTTTCGTAATGGCGTCCGCCATTCCCGTCTATTGCTGGGCTATTTGACAGAATCGAAAAAAAGAACTGCTGTTTAAAGTTCTCGAACATTCTTAAATATCTTTGAAAAATTTAAACCCCTATCTTACGAGAGGCTGAATGATACTCACGGCAAACCGCACACGGTCTTCCAGTGTTTTTACAGCAACCCCCCCCCATCCAGGGGGGAGAGGGTAGAACTTTTAATCAGTAATATCGTACGCTTTTCTTAACCAATGATTTCCTCGGAGCGCGCATAGGACATCTTCCATACCGCTCTTTTGTACGAAAACGAAGTGACATTCTTAAACAGTTAATGCCATCCCGAAATCAGGGTTTTCACTTAATTGCCTAAATAGCCGCCGCCCTTATCTGAAGCGGATGTTATTCTTGCATTTCGCAAAATTCAATTCTCTACATAAAGCTCAAACAACTTCGAGTGCCTTATCAGGGAACTATCATTTTAAACAAAATTGTGCGCAGTTTAATTTTACTGCAGGCGCAGCTCCCCTAAAGTAAAGTAAAGTAAAGTAAAGTAAGTCCGATACCCTTGACAGGGCGTCAAACGCTTAAAATTGATGTCTGAGCAAATTGTTGAGCGGACGACGGAAAAATTTAAAGCTGCCGTCAGGTGCACGGCCACTTGCAGACACAACACAAGTGTTAAATAAAAGGACTAGTCGCGAATTATGACAACGGTGAAATTATTGTAGCAAAAAGCATTGCTAGTGCGCGACTGCTGCAACTGAAGAGACTTTGTCCTAGCTGGTTGTGCAGGTGACGTTTTTGTCAGGCCAGGTGACCACATACCAGCGAATGAACCAGTTGCTCTGTGATCGCTGTGCTAAGGCAACCGTTCTTCAGAGAGGCTTTATGAAAGAAAGCTCGTGGCACTAAAGTTTTCAAATCACTCGAAAAGCATTTGCAACACAATATCCCCTTGCGAATCCACTACGCATAACTATAGATATATATATATATATATTTGAAAATAGCCCCGCTGTAAATCCATCTACAATTAAGCGCATCCTCAGGCCATTGTCTGTCTGTTAGAAGTGAACGAAAGAACTGAAACTGGTTCGGACCACATTGTTCCTAAAAGCTAACAGATATTAGTATCCAGAGTTTTTATAAAATCGCTTCCGTCTAAACCAACGGGTTCTTAACCTTTAAGTGATGAGGGACCATTTGACAAAATTTCTGTCTGCCATGGATCACCAACTACTGTTTCAAGGTAATATACAGTAAATGTAAATAAATAAAGGGTTGTTCTATCTATCTATAAATAAGACACGCGTAAAATTGTTCAAAGCCAACAGTATTTTAATTTTTTTAACGAAAATTTTACATTGCAGAGGTAAATATATTATTTTAATGCGATTTCTGTGACTGCATACTTTTTACTAACTTCTGAATCATTGGTTCAATGCTACTCAAAACCAAACACATGTCGGCACTGGCATCCAACCGATATCAAAAGCGCCGAGAACCCCTGCTCTCGCATAGATATGTCGAAAGTTCAATAACGAACAGCAATTTCTCGAATCTTTAGAGGAAAGAAATTGGCTTTTTGGTCCAAAAATTTTCAAAATTAATTCCTGTCACGATTTCAATATTGCGTTGCATTTCAATCATTTCCTCTTGAATTTCATCAAGCACCTCAGAAACGTCGATCACTTTCCGAACACCTTCGTCCTCACAGTAGTTAGGAAAATAGCGACTGAATTCAATTTTTAAATTTTTCAAATGAAGTATCTTTTGTATTTCTCCTTTAATCTCGGCACGCTGCTTGTCAACAATTCGATTCAGCGTATCAAACGCAGAAAAATTTTTTCTTCCAACCTTGTCGATGATAGTGATAAATTTACTAATTTTATCTTCATATGGGGAAATTTATTGCTTGCCCCTTGCAACTTCAAATTTCACGACCCTTGCAGTTTAAGGTTCAATTGATTTAGTTGCGCGAAAAAATCAACCAAATAAGCAAAACACATTTGAAATTTGGACTTGATTCAGCAACTCTCTTTGTTCTCCTTGTTCTCCTTGTTAGTTAATAATATTTGTACTTCCTCCTTTCAGTTCGTACAACCCCGACAGCATATTTCCTTTGGAAAGTCGACGCACTTTCGTATGGAAAAGCCGAGTTTCGTGTTCACAGTTCATATCAAAGCACAACTGTTTGAAGAGACGAGTATGAAATGCACTCTTTTTAATGAAGTTAAATACTTTTATAGCTTTAATATTTTTATGATGGCTTCGCGGACCACTTTGAGTGCTTCCAGGGACCACCGGTTAAGAACCACCGGTCTAAACTATAAGAATCCCGTAAAAACTTACGAAAAAATCCGTTTTTTCCCTAACATCATATTGTGTCCACTTTGATTATATCTATCGTTCGTCAGGCCGATTAACTTGCCTTGTTCTGGCAGCGTTTTTATTTTCCCTATTCATTTGTAATTAAAAATGCACGGGCGGTTCTTATCTTTTACTTATCGCATCGACTATGCCATCAAAAAAAAAATTTGCTTTAAACTGCATCTCTTTTATTCGATAACAACGTTGTATCCTTCTAGATTGCATTTTTTTTTTCCGCCCACACAGCCGGCAATCGTTGTAATTCCTCTTTCACGATAATTCTACCGATCTTTTTCTGCGTCATTCACCATTTCTTGTACATATTAAGCTTTCCCGTTCTTGTTCCTAGTTGCGCGGCGCTATTATCATCTCCGTTTTGTGAATCGTAATCTCAGACACAGCCGCATTTTCTTACTATTATTACGTGCACTTTATAATGTTGTTGAGGTTTGCCCACATAACTCCGAGCCGTGGCAAATAATACGATTTGAATCGATTTTAATAATAAATCTACAACAAATCGAATAATTGTTTTTGTTTTTTTTTATCTATTCAGGCGTCGAACAATTTTAAATTGCAAAATACAATTAAAAAGCAATAGGGGACAACACCACTAGTAACCAGGAATTCACAAAACAAAAATTTCTCTACAATGCAATTAATAACAATAATAATAATAATAATAATAATAATAATAATAATATCAATAACAATAATAGTGTAATAATTAGGCGGCGATAAGTGAAAAATGACTTACAGAAACTGCATTAGCACCGAGCAAAAACATTATTTTTACTAAGAATCATCCGTCGAACTTTAAAATCGTAAATTGTTGTAGCACACTTGCAGAGCGAATGAAACATGGAGGAGCAATTGCGAATTAGCACTGCGCCGAACAATTTGAAACAGAGCTAATAGCAGAGTCGGACAAAATAATATTTTAGTAGTGTAAATACGACGCAAAAATATACAGAGATAAGAAGCGATATTTTGACGAAGGCCGATAGCGCAACTCGAATCAGAACAAACAGGTATTAGAACGATAAAGTGGCTCCGTGTGAAGTACGAAAATACAATAAAAAGCGAGTCAACTGCGTCTGTCTACGGCACGGTCTAGCGGACGAACGGGGGCGCGATTTAAGCCAAACTAAAAGAAAAAATGACACATTCGAACTGAATTTCAGCGTTCGAACGGCCGAACGTCGAGCGGACGCATCTCTAACGCACGATTGCAACTGACGCAAGCCGTCACACTGGTGCTCGTCGTAAGTTGGGGCACCGGGCCGCGGAAAAGCCGCCAGTGGCCAATCAGGTTTTCAGCAGTGTCGTAATAATAATTATGCGCGATCGTTACCTGAATGCCAACAACGGAGCAGGCAAGATGAACGCAGCCACAGGTACGCGAGCCCATATCTATTGCGCGCCTTATTAACGGAACATCACTGCGAGATATCTTACTTTTACGAGCGTCGAACTGCATTATTGCCGGCGTATATCGCTGCTGCACGTAATCCAACAGCTTCCTATTGAATTTTAACAAATACGCGACCAGCACAGCACACTTCGAAGGCACATATCGTGCCGCCGTCATTGGGAAACAATGGCCTACATATATAAATTAATTAAAAAACACACCGACAAACTGGTTCTGCAAGCGTTCACCCTCGCACTTAATTGTCGTATATTCATCATTAATGTTATTCTCCAACACTAGCACGCTTCCCTAAATTCGGTTCGGCTCTTGTCAACCGAACAGGACCCAAACGAAATTGGCAAATATGTTGCCTACAGCTATTACTCGCCGTCATCGAAACATTAAACGATTCCACCAATAATATCGCTCTACTTCTTCGGGAAGTAACGAACATCTCTATCAGCACTTCTCCTGTTAGCCGCGCGCCAATATCTTATAAATTGTACTGTTCGAATTTTTTTACCGCACTTTTATTATTACGTCACCTCACTCTACTTAATCCGCGATGGCAGCCTGTATTTTCGTAAGCCCTTTTACCTTCATTCGATATCACTTCGGTACGATTGCATTATCATTTGCTACCGTGTGTCGCATAAATGAAAATTTCTAGCCGCACTTTGTTCTTAAACATTCTCAACCTATTTTAATTTTTATTTATATTAATATCACCATCGTGTGGAGACAATAAGAATATTCTGTAACGAAATTTTTAATGCTTATAAGACATTTAGTAGTTCCTTTTTTAACGAGGAATATGACGTAGCTCCTCCCACTGAACCGTAAGAATTATCAAGGATCAGTATTTCAAAGTTTTCAACTAACGGTAATCATATCGTAGATGTACTTTATTGGTTACGATACTGCGTCACTGAGTACCTCTACGGGGTTTATTGAAGCCGAAAAAATTTAACTTTTAATATAATTCCTATTTTCGCGTTTTTTGTTTGTTTGTGTTTTTTGTTGTTTTTTTCCCCTTTTAATTCCAAAAAAATATATAGCCGCAGGAATTATGTAAAAGTCAGCTACCGTGGCGTAATTGATTAGTTAATTGTGTTTCGTTCGGGTAGAACCAAGTTTGAATCCCACTGCAGCACATTGTAATTTCCGAAAATTTCACTTGCGCTAGATTAATGTCCGTAAAAAAAGGGGAATTATGGAATTTTTAATATGACAACATCTTTAATGAACGGAAAATGTTATAAAATCAAATGATTAATAGACAAAACAATTACGAATACAAACGGATCATTTATATGTATACCTATATACCTACATATATATATATATATATATATATATATATATATATATATATATGAGTGAAACGCGTTCTTTAAGGAAAAGATCGGTCGCGTAACATTAATTATTCTTACAAGTTCATGAAGGAAATCTACAAAGATTCGACAAGAAAAATAATTTACGATACGAATTCTTCGAAAAAGAAAAAAATAAATAAACGGTCGATTGTGTGTACATATAAGATACTTATTGCAAAATACACTTTTCTACAAATTTTTTTCCGCAAAAATAAATAGGCCGTGTAGTTATTATTTTTCAACACGCGCGACATGTCGCCGATGCTTAAGAAGACTTAATACCTCGTTCATTTTTTCTTCTTCTTCTTTTTCGAACTGATTTTATTGTTGCGTTAAAAATGATCGTCGTTGAGAAATCACGGAACTGCCTTGAAATATGTGACATCGATACTTCTGCCCTATCCCCTTTTCATGTAATTGAATGCGTACCGGCGAGTTTTTAATAAGCAGTTCACTTTGGCTGCACTTATCGACGTTTCCGGTGTGCTTTCCATAATGTGCGTCTTTCTACACTTAGAGATAAAATGATAGCATTTTCAACATTCCCGTGAAATTCACTTACACTGTTATTAACAACCTCATGCTGTATCGTACTATCCTTTTACCTCTCCACTGCTTCGAACTACAAGGAATGTATTTCGCGGTCTTCCTCAAGGTTCCTGTGTTCAAGTCCTAGTCTTTTTAATACGTATACTATTTCTATTGCATCTTTTTCTATGAACTCCTCTTCTTTATAATATATTTTTTTCTCTTCTTCCAGTGATATTAAAAGGTTAACCGTTTCCTTATTACGCTGGAGCACTCTCTCTCACTCTCTCTTCTTATTACATCTCTTAGTCTGTCCTGCAAAAGCATCTTGTATGGTTCTCTCTGTTCGTTCTTATATCCCCCCCCCTCAGTTTCAGTACATATATTCGTAAGTGCTATTCTAATTCCCCATGGAGAATGCTTCTGCTATCTCGGTGTGTTCCTTAAAGCGTTTATTTTCGTTATAAATTGAATCACCGAGTTTTTCTTGGCATCTCTGAAGCCCTTGCTATTTTAAAGAGTTTCAAATAATGGCCCGACGGGTGTCTTTTAAATTTTGATAGAAGCTTATTTTTTTTGTTTGACCGCATCTTGACATTGGTGATTAGTCCAACCGCCAGACCCCGCCGTTTGTTTCCGCGAGAGGTTAATTTTCAAGATAGGGGAAACGAGTTCTTGGCAACTTTATATATTTAATTTTTGATGAATTGATTGATTTAGTTAACATCTGTTTTGTTGTTTTTTAGTTAAGGTTAACAGCGATGAGTACCGAGTGACTAATTTGCTCTTTTCACATTCCGAAATTAAAGTCTCTGGTTTAGGTGGCGAATATTTTAGATGGAATCGATTTAGATAAGTGTATCTCACTTCATTAAATGTGCTAGGCTGTGACTGCAGAAGGTTAGCTCAATTGCAGAAAAACTTCGCCAATATGCATTAAAGTGTGCCGGTTTACCGTTATTTAGTAAAATTAAACGATTTTTATTGATCCATTTTTCGATTTTTCTTCCACGCGTATTCGTATCTTTCGAACCTCATAATTGATTGAAATCACCGCTAATTATAAATGGTCTTGATTGCTGCTTTATGAGGTTGTCGAAGGTATCCGCCAAAACTGAATACGGACTGCTTGTAGACCGGTTTGTAGATGTAATATTTATATATATTTTATATTTTATATATATTATATATTTTATATTTTATATATATTATATATTTTATATATATATATATATGTGTGTGTGTGTGTGTGTATGTGTGGAGGGGGTATGGGTAATTAATACACCTCCACTGGCTATTGAGCGATAAGGAAAATCTTGTCTGTATAAGTTATAGTTTTCAGATGAATATTGTCAGTTGGTTTCAGTTTAGTTTGCGGTAGGAGTGTAATATCCGGATCGTTTTTGAGCGAGTATTATTTGAAGCTCGGTTAATTTGTAATTTACTTTTTAGACTGTTAAGATTCCAATTTATGATTTTGGCCATAGTGATTTAATTATTTTCATGATTTGGACCATACAATACACCTTCTTCTTCATAACCTATGCACTCTTTTTTACGACTCCTTCTGTATACAGGGGATTAGGATTTAAAATTTCTCTGAAAGTTTTGCTATCTTCGTCTCCGATACACGACAAGTATTTTAAGCCGCGGTTTTCCACTGAATAAGAAAACATTTCAATAATAGCGTCAATTTCCATTTTTCGGCAGTTTCCATCGTGATTTACAGAACAATCTTCGTGATTCAATGACCATTCTTCCTAGCCGAATGAATTTAAATTTAAATTTTATTTTTCCACACATTACATTCAGCGAACAAAAATAGATTTTTATGCAGTTGTCAAGAACCGTTTCTGAATATTTTCCAGTTAATGTTAATACGCTGAAAAAGAAAGAAAAGCCCCTTCTTTTCTCAAGTTTCATCTCTCCAGATACTGTTAATTTGTCTTCACGATTTCCGTCTTCTTTATTCAGTTCTTTTTCTTTTTTTATAGCTTGAGATAAAGAAACTTCGTACGCGGCGAATGTTGCTGGGTACATATTTTCTAAAACTGAACAAGTCTTTTCGACCAAAAGCCGTAACCTAAATTCATATATCTACAAAATAAAAAACGCCTTCTAAACCTATTCCTAAAGGTGTTGCATTGTAAAAATAAAACATCTGTTGATTTCAAACGCAGTATTTATTACCGGACACGAATTAATTAGCTGCTCGTTAAAATTTTAAACCTCAATGCTTGTGCTTGTAACGGATTGAATGTTATTGTTTCGTGGCACTCCTTCCAAATTGCTGCGAATGAAATATCTTCGGGTTACAGCCGTAAATTCTAGAATGCAATAGAAAAACGTTGGTGTCGACGTGACTCCTACATTATCTAATCATTTCTTCGCTGACATACTGGTGAATGACTGTTTCTACTTCCGCTTTCTGCTCCTATCAGGATGCACTCTGGCACTTCTCGAACCCTTTTGATCCATTTTGCACTGAGATAGTCGCGACAAAAAGAATAAAAACGCGCGAATATCTTACTAGAACGCAGGAATAGAACTAAAATGACTGTCGGTTGCATCTATTTTACCTATTTCTTACAACAGGTACGAATCATAAAAGGCTCAGGCGGATGGCTGTTTTTTACGCGAAACGCGAATCATAAAAAAACGGGCGTCCAAATAATCAATCGTAGTAGCTGAAAGAGCCACGTGGCGGCAACAACTGTCAGCGCGCTCCGAACATTAACGCTGTTTTGCGCTTGTAACTTTACAACGACATTGAATTTTGAAAAATCCTTTTATCTACGTATTCCGCATGAGTTTTAGTAGAGGTGATTTATGAAGAAAAAATCGATTTTTTTGACCCGACAAAGTAAACGACTCCTTTAAACGCCTATCTCAACGTGATAACAAGAGCAGTGATTTATTTCCTAAAAATATCGCTACATCGATTAAGTTCAAAAACTACTTTTGTTGTAAACGTAGAAAAATAGCATAATGATAAAATTTCAAAATAATTCCACAACATCTCACCAAACTTGTCGAAACAAAATTATATACCTTAATCAAATTTAAAAATGAAATATTAAATTTCGTAAAGCTTCTATTAAAGATCATAATCAGTTTTAAAAATTTCAGGTATTTACAAAAAAAAAAAAAAAAAAACCCATCTTTTCATTATCCTAACATTAAACGATTGCATTTTTAGTGCATTATATTAATTCAACCTACACAAATCTTTTCATGTCGGTTGACGGCTAAAAAACAATGTCTGCAATAGTAAAATTAACTAAATTATAAAATTAAATAAATATAAACGATGCATACTTGTGGCTAGGGTGCTCTTAATTGAATGATGAGTTCGCTATCGGTCCAAACATGTATCTTCGGTAGCGAAAAAAATATTAAATTCGAAAGTGTTAATAATTTGAGAAAATTATGACGAATCAAGCTGGAGGAATACTCCTGAAAATTATCGTGACTGCAGAAATAGATAAAAGGTGATTCTGACGATTTCAGGCGTTCGATATTATTCAGGTCCTAACCGTTTTTTTTCATGACCATTACTTCTTTTCAGCTATGCCATTTTTTGTCATTTTCTTCTTCCATTCTCGTTTCTTATTTTCCGCCCGTCTACAATGATAGCGTGCATCTCTCTCAACTTAGGTAAACCATAAAACCCTAACCTACAACTGTTTCTCGTGTAATCGTACACTCGCTCACTCGCCAAGCTTTAATTTTATTTAATATTTTTAGGAGATGTCGAATTAGTTTCCGTAAATAAACTTGATTTTCAAATTAGCTGGTCGAATTGCTTTCCGTTTTTTTAAGGGTCCCTTTTTACCTGAGATGAAACTGACGGGGACCCTTTTATTACTGTTGTTATTGTTATTTGTTGTTGATGATATTACTGTCATTCTTATTCTTTACATTATAATCTGATGATTCATAGAGTAGTACAGATATATTTTCTTATAACTTTTTTTTTCTCCCTCTGCAGGCGCAACACCATGTACCGTGTTTAACTGCTGTGGCTATTGTTCTTATTGATAACTGCTTATTCTACTAACTCTGATAAACTGTGTCACAGGTGAAATTGCATTGGAGGAATTCTCAAGTATGTTAGTGACTGTTTTGTTATTTATAAAAGGGGGGGGGGGGCGATGAGATGAGAGTGCTGGACAGTCACACGTATGTGGGGAGTTGAGGGGGCAACACTTTGGCAACAGAAAGGACAATTCATTAATGGGGGCAGCAACGTTCCGTGATATTTTGGAAAAGTCTCGAAAGAACCGATATAAAAGAATTATAAGGCAGAGTATAAAAATGGATTATTTTTTTTTTTGTCAAATGTTACCTTTATACAAACCGACTGATTCATCAATCATTCTACGAACAATGGGAACTAATTCTACCATTTTCTACGAAGGTACTGACTTAACGAGGGAACCAATTGGACCAGCTCATGTAGTAATTCCAGTTTATCACGAGAACCAATTCCACCAAATCGGAACCAATTCGAACACATCCATATTTTTATTTATCTTTTATTTTATTCCATATATAGGTGCGCGTGTGTACGCGCATGGGCCAATGTAATGCGCACATTACGGTACATAAAATTATTATACCGACAGGATGTACATATATGTATAAACTAAAAACGATGGTAACATTTATTGCAATCGAACATAAGTGCGTTCATCTGTTAATGATAATAATGAAATACCAAAGAAACTTATAATCATCACTTTGAAACCTATTTTTTTTTTTTCATCTCGAGAACACTAGCCGGGGAAAAATACTTTCGCATTTTTCATAATTTCAAAATATCTCTATAAATTTCATGCCATACATCATTCTTTTCGACTTCTTGTTCTGACTTCATAAACCAAAATATTTTCTTGACTTTTTTTCACGAATTATTAAACGAGAAAAAAAAAACAAAAAAAAAAAACAACATGTCACCATTAGCCATAATTCGAAATTGAAATCCTTCCCGTGTAACTGATTTGTTGGTAACTTTTGGAAAATTAATGTGTTTTAAAGCACGGCTTGTTGCACGCAAAAATAGAATTAAAATATCCGAGCCCATCGTAAATCATTTTATACATAAAATAACATGCGTATAAATTTTATAATTTAAACAGCAGATATTTCGTACTTGTGTGTTTTATTTGTATAAATTAAAAAAAATAAATAAAATAGAAGGGGTGCATTTTAGCAAAAATTTACTGTTTGAAAAGAAAAAAAAGATATTTATTTTTCCGGTAACAATGTTATTGATGCGCCATCTATCGGCGCACACAGACCGTACTACTCGCACTATCAAATTGTTGACTGCTACAAATATACGTATAGTAGACAATAGAGCGCGCCAACAACATACGTGAGAGCTTATAATAAATATAATATGGTTCGAAGCGCTTAACGAAAATATAAAATAGAAAATCTCACACGTCGTTATTTCTTTAATTTTTCTTTTTTAATATCACACAAATTAATATATAAAACTTATTTCGGCGATTTCACCTAAATTACAACTTTTATTGTCGGTTTAGAACGCAAAATTTATGCGATGAAATTTTTATTGCTTAAGTAATTATTATTTTACAAGTTCACAGCAATCTGAAACCATCGGTATTATTTTGCAAAACAAAATAAGCTTCGATAGATCGCCTGTTAATAAAAGACACGGAGATAATCCTGTGTTTCAACAAGCTGATTAGCAGCCTAGACTAACAATTTAATGGTTCAGCAGTCCGCTGCCACTCCAGAAGTTACCCACCTCGTCAAGTACACTAAAAGCCACAGGACACTACTTCAAACACTGCGCAGTCGCTCTTTAAGTAATTCTCGACTTATTTAACATACATTTTTAATGTAACTTTGTAGTTAAATTTCTCATCCGTAATTTAAAGTAAACGAAAGGAAATTAAATAAAATAACGAAACTACATTTATCAATTAATTGCGGTTAAATATATACCTAAACAAATAAATATCTTTTGAAAAACACAGTTGTTTCCGAAAATTATTTATTATTATATATACCTAAACTTTAGACATTTTCGGTTCAAATAATTTAAACAAATTCGCAAGGCTCAATACTTATCTATTTGCTGCAGATTAATTCGAAGAACCGAGTGCGTGTGAACGTATTTAAAAAAAAAAGATATATGACCAAGTCCCCAATTATAAAGTACTACATTTTTCTGGGAGTATACATATATATTGTTTTTGTATTATTGTACAATTTACATATACTATTATTATACGTTATAACTTATAACCAGTGTTATAAATTATATAACGTTCAAGTTTATTGTTAATTAAAGTGTGTATGACAAATGTGAAGCAATGTTTCTCCTTTTTCTTTTATTTATTTTTGCATCTGTCGTGTACGGCATAAATTAAATTAAATCGGCGGGTGATCGTAAATAATATTTTCATTTCATCAAAAAATACGAGTTAATTCTAATTAAAAAAGTAGTTTGCGAATTGTCAATCTACTGTAATTGTGAATCTTCGCTTATTTAATAAAATTCACAATTAATCGCGTAAAGACTGCTGTTTTTTTCTTTTTTTTTTTAACATGGTGCAAGTATTCATATACATGTCACACAGCACGATTCAAATATACGGTCATTATTCGGCTTACATAAAAAAAAAACAGCACAGTACGTAAGTATTTTTAAATTCATTTTAGAATAAAAATATATTTTAATTCGTTTACTAATTCGCCGTTTTTTCATGTGAAAATGCAATTCAAAGTTTCCGGTGAAATTTGTGGAAATAACTCGTATAGTGAAATTAGTTTTTACTTTTTTCCCCCTTACTGTGAATTTATATCACAATTTCGCTGCTCAGGCGCATCTTCTAGTATAAATTCATTTTTTTCAAAATGTTCACTACGTTATCAATTACAATGGGGATATGCACCGTGCAAGAAGTCTAGTATACGAATGGGAGCACACGGAACCCGCATCGCAGAACTTGCATATACCTAAATACTATTACATTTCAGTTACCCGAATAAAATCGACTGCCTCCATTAATTTCGTATATGCCATTATATTACAAAAATTAATAAGGAAAAAAAAAAAGAAAGTAAAACAATGTTTTTGAATTAGCTATTAAATTAGCAAACCTAAACTTCGGAAAAACTCTGATGAATTAATATAAATATTGCGATATATAAGGCATATTTGCCTTCAACGGAAGAACAAATAGAATCCGTTTAATTAAAAAAATAAAATAGCTAAACATAGGCGGCTTCCTTCACCGTCATTTCAACAAATTAAAAGTCACTCTCGACATTAAGAGACAAAGACCGAACTCTACGTGGTGCTGAAACCTTTTATGCGCATAATTTATTTCATTATTATTTTTCATAGTTTCATTTCTTTTCTTTAGTTCTCTTTTAAAAATAAATCAATCAATACTTAATAGTACAAAGGTGCGCTTTTAATTACGTTTTTTCACATTACATATTTTAAAACAATTGATCGGACAATTTTTTTCATTCTCCTCTATTTTTATAGCGGTAGAATTTGATCTGCAAAAATAAGGCAGAATAATAATCACATTCCCATAAAACGTAATTGCTTATACTGAAATAAATACACTACCGAAACAGGTAAAAATGCAATATAATTTGTAAATTTAAATAATCACAGACTATCAGTTCCTCGTATATTAAAATATTCATGGGGCAAACGAGAATTTGTTGATTTACACCATGAATACGGATTTTACTATCTTAAAAAACTAGTCGGCGATTATTTAAATTTATGAACTATATGTTGTGTTTTTACGGTTTCAACGGTGTATTTATTTCAATTCGTTGTAATACAATAAAAATGTAATATATCACCGTATTACATAATTATTTAATTTCAACAGACTGCGACACTTTTTCTAATTCTAATAATATAAAATTACAACCCTAATTCCACACAACTCACGCGACAAAACTCAAGTACATGCACAGAGAGCTCTACTCGCGATAGCGCATAAGCAACCTTCGACAATTAGCAAGATGTCCAGCAACACTGTATACATCCGTTCTATTCTCGCAGTACTTTTTGTTTTTTTTAATATATATATTACGACTTTCTCGGCGCACACCTTTTATTTAAGGAATATTTATGAATAAAAAAAAAAATAATAATATTATTACATTTTATATACTATACACCATGTATTACATTGATAACTGGACGTAAATAAATGAAACACGCTATTCTAGGAATTTTTAATCATGAATTTTATAAAAAAAAAAACAAAAAAAAACCGACTGTGGTTTCAGAAATGCAGTAAAGCCTTAACATTCCGACGGACATGTTTGAAAATTTCCTCGCAGGAATGCTTAGTCGTCGAAATTTTTCTATAGATCAAGTGGTTAAGGGGCTTGGCCGCCAAATCGAGGTCACGGATTCGAGACTTGTTTTGTTCTGGATCAAGTCGCTCCCAGGTCTATACCAAATCTGAAATAGAATTGGGTGCCAGAGAAATCTGGGAAAGTAAAGGCGACCGGGAAAAAAGAACCTTAGATCTATTAGAACCTTAAATACATTAATGAAAAGCTCAACTTCACAATATCCGTCATACACTTTTTTACATAATAAGAACCGAGGCAGTGAGAAAAGGATTTTCTTCTAAACGATTTATAAGAACTGTTCGAAATTGTTTTTTTTTTTTTTTTAAAGGAAAAGAATATTAAATCGTACTACTGAGTTTTCTTATGAAACGAATGACGAAGTAACTATAAATTTAAAATTATTTGGAAAACAATGGATTGTTAAGATGTCGGTTAAATACTTTATTATCACATTAACAGAAGGTAAACTGAGATTTTTTTTTTTTTTTTGCAATTTAAAAATAAAAAGGGCTGAGATTAAATTAAAAATCTTTCGATAAGTATTTTATTTATTTACATCTGGTTATCAAATACGATTGTACCAAATTTATGTATTACACTATGTAATAAATAAATTTTAACAGTGGTAAAACATATATTTTTTTTAATAGCCAATATAAAAAAAAAATGTGATCTTATGATTTTTGTTTAAGAATTATTTTAATCAATAATATAAAAAAGTAATAAAAACATAATTTTTAAAAGAGCTCATAAAAAATTGTACAATTTTTATTTGATTTTTTATATTAAAATAACGAAAAGATCCTTTTTCTTTTATATATTTTTGGGCGCGTCACTACGGACATTAACCCAGCGCCAGTGAAATTTTTGAAAGTGTCGATGTGCGGTAGCTGGGGGTATTCCGCTCAAATACGAAACACCACTGTGCCTCAGCAACTACACCGCGGCAGTTGATAAATAACTGAAAGATAACTTAATGTACTGGGGGGCCAAATAAACTGAAATTGTTCAGACCGAAAAAAAAAATAAATAAATAAATTGCTTATGTGCTGCAATAAAAATGTGTAGAATACGGGTTTTACGATATATTAATAAGAATACAATATCGAACTCGCTTATTCAAATCTGAAAAGAGCCCGTATAATTAATAAATAAATAAATGCAATTTATCATTTCGAATTACGTAAGTCTTTCCTATATAAAAATGTTAATAAAAGCATTAAATTTTTTTTTTAACTGAATTATTTAATCTCTAAAAATTAAGAAGGCCTTTTAAATTAGGAAAATTACATTTCATAGGTATAAAAATCTTGTTAAATTTTTGTATTTTTCCGAAAATGTATTCATCATTATTTACGGTTTATACAGTACAGATAATCCGCAAATTATACAAAAATGAACATGGGCAATTGAGCACGTTACATGTAAACAAATGGATAACGAAATAAAGCTAACTGTTTAGAAGCTGTTCATTTCTATACCTTAGACATGCGAAGTTGACAAAGATAATAAAAGCGGCTTCATCTGTCAAAGCAAAAATGCTTTGAAGTCAATGTACTGTTGCGAAAATCACCGAGTCAGAAATTTGTGTAACTTTTTCAATTCTTTTTTCCCTTTTTTTCCCCCTTTTTTAACGCACTAATATAAAAGAAAAACAATTTTCATACGACCCTTCAACAAATTTCCTAATGACGGTACTTCAAAGGAAAAAAGAAAAAAAAAACAACCCTTAAATTTCGACATCCGATTTCAAACGAAAATTTCTCACCATACAATTCGCTGAGAAGTATTAAAAAAAAAAGCATTTATAAACGTATTCTTTTCACATATGCAGATGTGTAAGTGGCACTTGACTGCATATTGACCTTGAGATTCATGCTAGAGCCGTTAGGGGCCAAATTACGGTTCGGCGCGAATCTGTCTTTGAATTTTACGTTCAAGGTCGGGTCTTTTGTTTTTTCACGTAGAGTTTTAAAGCAGCGCTTAACAGTTTCTAATGTTACTCGGGGAAACTAACGTGAAATTCTCGAAATCAATAGGCGCCGCGACCTTAAACCAATTCCAGCGTCTTCTTTCCGCCGGGCTAAACTATCGCCTGTTGGCCGCTTTTTCATGTGCTTGCCTTGAAATGTAAATAAACTTGAAAATAAATTTGAAAATAAATTTATTTCCAGAATATTTTATTACGTATTACATATAATGCGCGCTCGCACGCACGCGCATATTAATGACTATGTTATTCTTGTGCCGGAAGTAATATGAAAATCCAGTTACTTTTTGCACCATGAAAATGCGTTAAAGAAGTTATAATAGAAATTTCTGGGTAAACGTAAATTATTTTTTTTTTTAAAAAAAGGATCATAGTCAACTGAAATTTGCCCTCCTGAAAGTATTATAGAAAAACCATCATGGGTTCGTGGATTTTTTAATGACGAAATTTGAAGGATTAAATCATCAGAGTGCTACTTTTTCTTTTAAATAAACTTGTCTGATGACCTTTTCCGGCTTTCCGGATTTTTAAGGCCTTTCTCCAACTGAAAAAATAGTAGCCACGCAAGAAAAAAAATGCATATAATTTCCAAATATTTCGCAATTTGTTTTCATCACACCGTAAAATCTCAAATTTACCTCACGTTAAAAAATAAATAAAATTCGTTATCAGCTTAATCTTCTGTTTATTCGATTACTAGCAAAATACAGTAAGATGTTTTATTATCCGTATAGAGTAAATTTACATACACTTTGCAATAATTTTTAATAATTTCAAGTTCTACGCATTATACATTATCGAGGTATTCCTGCACACTCTTCGAATCCCTTCACTTTTAACAAATTTCCCTGACTTTTTCTTGCCTAACAAAGTTTCCTGACTTCTCCCGATTTTTAGAAAGTGTCCCTTGGTTCTATATACATATACATACATGCATATATATATATATATATATATATATATATATATATATATAAATATGTATATATATATAAACTCTTCCTTCCAGGTCTCGCAAGAGGACAAGCCCCCTTGACCACACTCTTTTTTTTTTCTAAACTTCTTTTAGACAAACCGTTTTCAACTGACTATGTCGTTCTTACTCGTCTTTTATTAAAAAACGAATCTTAAGAATTGGACAACGCAGCAATCAACTCTTGTTATCATAAATTAAAGGAAGATAACCATGGAACAAAAAATGTAGTATACTCCGGGTTAAGATGACGTAATCATTAATATGTATTAAAAATTCAAACTAATCCAACTAAAATAAATTTAATATCAAATCAATTTGTAGATAAGCTGCAAATTTATACATCCTTTTCCCGGTGATGCGGTACTACGGAACGATGTTTAATATATCTTATTTTTACAACGTTCTTTTTAGACCGCGGGTGACTGCTCAAAAGGCAGATTCTTACATAAACAGTACAAACGCAAGATTTAATAATAAACAACGGTACGTTTGCCGAATCTTCTTGTCGGATATTGATCCGAATCTTGATTAAGGGAATGTACTGTGGATGATAATTCCTCTAATATATATCGCGAGTCTACCTAAAATTTTAAGATAATTCGAACGCTGACATATCTTGACCGCGTATTTTTTATAAAAATCAGCTGTTTCGGTCTTTTAAAGTAGTATCTTAAATTTTTCTTTCGGCATTTTCACCCTCGGTAAGTCCTTTCCTTTTTTTCTTAGATCATTTCTTTTTTTAACTCTCCAGATGATTTTCGTTGGTTTGGTGCTTCAATTCGCTAATCGACTAATCCAGTTACAGGTTATGTACACATCCACACCTTAGAACCACGTTTTTTTTTTCGTTTATTTTTTTTTTCTTTTTCGTACATAATGTATATAAATAAAATTGTAGTATCCGTTATTTTTAAATTTATGAGCAGAACTTTAAAAGTTTTTCGCCTAAAACTACAAAATCAATTTTAAGTACAATTAATATGTGAAACCTTCAGCAGCATGAAAGCGAAGAAATAAATACGGATGAACATTTAACAAATAAAAATTTTATAAAAAAGAAAAAGGTAATTCTCGCATGAACAGGAAGCGCGTAATACGAATAAACCGTAATGTAAAATTCGTAAATAAAACTATAGTCATTTATGTCAATACCAAGTAGGTTCTCAATCCATCCGGTTATCATATTTATGCGGTAAGTAACCGGTTTTCATTAAATCCTTTGATTATACGTTTCTGTGTTTAGTACTTATGTTATTTACGCGACTATTACTTTACAGAAACTGAATATAAATTAATTTTGTAAAACATCGAAAATCATTAATTTCAATTTTAAATTATTTTTATTTTAACTTCTACAACTTTTTTATGAAATATTCCGTTTGATTCCCAAAGTCCTTTCAAAAAAAAAAAAAAAAAATTAATTACAATTGCTCACCACCAGCTTCTCGAAATAGTTAACAATAAATGCGCGCGTAACTATAGGTGAAAAAAAATCGAAATTATTATAATGATAATAACGAAAAACAAACTAAGTGGAATAAATTATTCCGAAATATCATCTGTCTCTATTTAAAGAATTTGTGTGCACAATTTCATACGTTTAATAGTAACAACGTTAGATTAAGCATTTATACATTAACTCGTCCTTTTTTATTGCCACTCTTTAAAGATGAAAATCACGATAGTAAAAAATAAAAAAGTCACTTACCCTAACGCTAGAATGAGGAAATCCCAATCTGCGATTATATATCGATGATTCTGAGCCGGAATTAGGAGACCTCTGCTCAGCAGTAAATACACTGTCATGACTAACACTTAACACGGTAGATGAGAAATTCCTTGAACAGAAAATGTTAAATTTTCGACTATCAATCTGAATAAACATTTTTTTTTTTTTTTTTTTTTTTTTTTAAATAATGAAGCAGAATTCCAAACTAAAAATGGCGCCACAAACACAGCATCATACTTGCTAACACTTTTACCGAAAGTAAATTTTTAGAAATTTACTATATTTCATATAATAAAGAGGGGGCCCGTTCCAGTTCACAGCTATACTTTCCATAACGGTACTTCTATATGAAGCTCTGTAAAATACAACTAGACGCGAAGAAATAAGTAAATTGAAGAGAATGATGCGATTTATTAAAAAAAGATTCCATTACTTTTTGAACGTTGGTTTCAGATCTTAAAAAACCAGCTCCTTCCTTAGAAGTATACAAAAGTATGTCCCAAACAACAGTTTAAGCAAAATAAATTTTCTGATTTTTTTGAAATTGAAAAGTTTTTTAACCTTTAAGAGAAATATATTTTTAAATATTATAAATGAAATTGATATTACAGATATGATAATGTAATTAAATGTTTAATAAACAAACGGACAAATTAATAAGATCGACTGTTTTAACCCGCAGTTGTAGAAAACTAAGCAATTTTAAAACTTGAACACGAAAATGAATTTAGTTTAGTAGTTGTTATATAGCAATCATTTTATTCGTGGGCGTGTAAAACAACCGTGTGTGTCTATTTAGTACTTCTTAAAGAAATCTTATTAAAAAACTTTCCACTTTAAAGCCACCCACCGCTAATTTTCTATTAAAACTAATTCGGATTATTTTTGTTATTTGTAATGCTACTGTCTAATCAACCATGCCGCATTTATCGGCAGTTACTTTTCGTTTCAAATACTCTTTTTAACAATATCATATTCTGTTATTTATTACTGTTAAAGAACAACCTTAATATATATACTCCTTTTCACCCGTATCCGTTATCGATAAATGATGTTCACTATCGATTCTGACCGTCTAATGAAAAATTTGACATTAGATTGGTACTTAAACACTGCCTTCGAAGTAATATAGTTGCTTTAGTTTTGTGCGTTCTGTTAATCCTGTTAATTATCGTATCTCCTCTTGTTGATAACATGGTTCATTAAAACTTTTTAATTTCCTATTAATAGTTCCATTTCCTTTCACACATATATATATATATATATACACAATACACATACATACGAATCGTAACAAATATATACAGCTAAGTTAATTTCAAAAAGAGTTTTAAACGCAACTATGATTTTTTTTTTTGTTTTAATAGTTTTAAAATTAAAAATAAACACATTCCGCAATTAAACACTAATAGATTCGTTTTATTCTTTCGTTTAATAAGTTATTGTTTTAAAATACGAATAAATTAGTTAAGACATCGATAAGTATTAACAAAAAATAAAAGTACTGAATAATTCAAGGAGCAATTTTATTTACTCCCGGAATATTTTTTTTAATTTTGGAAAGAAAAAGAGGAATAATACCCTCGTGGCCTCGCCGCTGTACGCATCTAGACGTGCAAGTGCATACAATATAATATAAAATTGAAAAGTTAATAAACATGATAATATAGCAGTGAAGTGAATACATATTGTGCTATTTAATCATAAATTGATGATACTAAATTTGTTCTATATATTACAAAAATTTTGTAAGGATTAAGGAACATAAAAATTTAAAAAAGAAAAAAAATTTCTAATTTAGTTCTAACTAGTTTATATAATATAATTACATAACTTTTAGAGTAAGGGAAAATATGAAAAATATAAACATTTTTTGTGTAATTTTTCTATATCAAATATTCTGTAATATTTAATCTGTAACCATTTGCTTATAGACGCGTTTATTTAATACCTCGAAAGATGAATGCTAATTATTACTAAAATCAACTAATAAGTCGTAATATGAGAGACAAGAACGAGAATTTGGGTGAATAGAAAAGTATATTTGAAAAAAAGAAGAATTAAAAAAGTAAAAAGAATAAATATCGTCGTGCATAATTCTTAAAGATGAAAGAAATTTTTAGATAAAAGTCAATATTGAAGAAAGAAAATTTCGACAAAAACTAGTCAGTTTGAAAGGAAAATCTTATCAACGAATTAGCCTAATCGTTATTTAAGAATCTAAGAAGAAAAAAAACAAAAAAAAAAAAAAAACAAAAAAAAAAAACAATTATTACAGATAGTCTCTACAGGCAAGAGTTCTTATTACGAAATGTATACGAATGATAAAAAAGAAATAAGTGACACAGAACGTAGAAAACTTTTCCAGTTGAAAATTACGAAATACTTGTGGACTGAGAATCAATTCAACGCCATAGAATGGAAAATTGCGAAGACAGATCGGCGGCGCCATTAAATGAAATATAACGGGTGAGTCACCGTTTCCAGTTGAAGGAAAAAAGGAGCGGTGGGAAAAATTCGAGCACGCTAAATCGAAATGCGTAATACCTTTTTTTTTCAATTTTTCAAGTTTCATTTTGAGGATAAATTTTCAAATGAACGACTAACAAGAAAACCGAGATTTGGAAATATTTCGTGAAACGATAATAGAGAATAATATTGATAAAATTAAATCGTTTAATCAATTCTTCTATTTCGGGCGACGATTTAATCAGGGTTTTTCAATTAAATACAACAAAATCGCAAATCAGTTAGGTGCCTTTTCTGGAATTCATTTAAAACATCCAGATGACGCGATAATTTCGCAAGGTGGTGGACTTGTAAAATAAATTGCGAACAGCATCGAGATTTTTTTTTTTCAAGTTGTGAATATGTGTAATTTATATTATACCTGCGCTGCGTCTCGGGATCATCGGTTAAATGACTAGTTGAATGACATCTGGATGATTCCAGAGTAACCGGATTTCCGTCGTCATCTTCATCGCGAATTTTCGTCACTTGATTAAAACCAAGTTCATCGTCCGAATTTGGTAAACGATCGTTACTACGAGCGTCCGAGGCTACGCAAGCCGGCCTGCCCTTCCTTCGAAATATACGCCTTAATCCTCGCAAAGGGTGGAAACGCTTCTTTTTTACATCTATCGAAAAACGATACCAAAGTAAAATATTAATTTAAAAATTGTAAGAACATTTTAAAACAATCGATAATATCGCGTATCTTTTCTAGCCGTAGCTTGCGAAACATGTTCATTTATAATTTGGGGGGGGGGGGGGATTATGCTACTAGCGCATAAATTTCTCGGAAAATACTTTGTTCAAAAAATAAATAAATAAAATAAACATGTCGCACGAGTGCCGCAATAGTAGAATGACGGAGTTATACGCGATAACATCCTAGCAAAAGTTTTTATTCGATAATAAACAATAAAAAGTACTGCAATTCGTCTTCAAATGCCGCATGTGTATTCCAAACTTCCACACTATATTTAGTCGATACTTTATAATCTTAGAAAAATTTTTCGGCTACTGAACTGAAGGCTGAGGGGTACACTTTTTTTTTATTTTTTCGTTATCGCATTAGGCATTTTTATTTTTAAAACTACTTTAATCCCGAAATGGCAGACGTAAACGCCATTACTTTTCTTACAAACAAAATTAAAAAACACGCAATTGTCATTTCTTCTTTGACAAATAAAAATACTTTATTATATTAAAACAGCTTTCTAGAAATCTTGCGACCTTTTGACGATTCAACTTATAAATAAAAGGAATAATCTGCGGGGTTTCCCAACTCTACCAACTATACTATAGAAATTACAGTAGATTATCCGAATTAATTAGGGATCGGGCCGATTCGGATGATCGAAAATTCGGATAATTGGATACAGCTCAGGAATGAAGCAAAACAGTGTACGTATGTACAATCATACATTGAAATGAACGGAATTTTACTGATAAATGTAGAGTAATGTATAAGCAACTTCAGATGTATTGCAAATGAAGTACATAACATGTATATCTCACGCCCCGAGACCTCTCTGCTGCAACCACTAACGCTCTCGCTCTACAATTTTATTTTCTTGATTTCGATTCGGATAATTGGGGATTCGGTTAATTGGGATTCGGATAATCGGATTTCTACTGTACTTTTAATGTAATATATATAAATCAAGCGACTTCGCAAAAACTAACGAAATTATTTTCTTTTTTACTACGTAGCGGTCAATTCCATTAGGTCATTTCAGATTAATAAATTACATGAATAACGTGTAAATGTATACCAGTATACACGCGTTCTAATGGGAATAGACTGGGGTACATATCTTGAAAGAGAAACTCTACTGCAGCTGCCACCCCACCCCGCTGCTGATACAAAATACATTCAAATTGTGGAAATATAAAGCGAATTATGCAAAGCCGAAAACGACATACGTCTTTCGAACCGGTTAATCACGAATTCATTGTATCTCGATTTCATCGTATGTTGCAGAAAATTTAGCCTTCTAACCGAAAATTTCGGCCAACTAACTCTAACAGTGTTTATAATTTTACATCTACACCGGTATATATTATAATATATACTCCGACATCAGGCGCATAAATTTGTATGTTTCTTTTTTTTTTTTTTTTACAAACCCGTCTCTTAAGAAAACTGTATGGCTATCACAATTTTATTATTATTTCTCAATTAAAATTAAATTAACACGTTGTAAAGAAATGGAGACTGCTGTCTATTCTTATAAAAACATATGTATAAAATATGGCACAAGGTTGTTCGAATTAAGCGTTTAAAGCTTCTTGAATGCTTATTAGTAATCAAAGATGCAATATGCCTCCTGGTTCAAACGAATATGAAGAATCTGACGGTGGGCAAAGTCTTTAATCGCTTCGCTAACTTAATCCGTGAAGTTAATTTAAAAAATTCGTTTCGTTGAAACCACTGAGGAGCGTTGATTATCATTACGAGGAACTAGTTTTGAACCATTCGGAAAAATGTTTCTGTTTGACGCTTTGCTACTCGTTCCCGTACCGCATCTGTATCCGATAAGTTCACTTACGATGATTTGATAAATGAGTCGTTTGTTTTCGAGTTGTCACCCGGCTAGGCAGTTTACGCCTTTTTTGATAAGGATTCCGCTGAGCTTTTAATGCGAAGAGAGTTTTCCAAATCAGCTTTTCGTAGCTCTAGATCTAGAACGAATCCCCCCCTCCCCCGGGCCAAGAACTGGTACTTGCTGTCCATTTATGAGAAAAGTACGTCGTGTTAAGAAGCATCTCGTTTTTGCGAAGGGTGAAATAAAGTACAATTTTTTGAACCTCCTCCATAAAAAACTTATACACGCTTTCAAAAGTTTATTTCCGTTCACAATGTACACTGCATTGTAAAATTTAATTCGTAAATATTTTTACATAAATTCTTATTTTCGAAATCGGTACAAATTTCGTAATTTCATTGCATAATTTAAAAAATATGCCGATTTAATGGGATTTTTGTTTATTAATAATTACCAATTGGTACAAAATTTTATTCGTTTTGACTTTCACTCTCTCTCTCTCTCTCGCCATTTTAAATTAATATAATTATTTCTGGATGCGATTCGAACTGTTCAAGTTCTTTCACGATTTAACACGCTACTTGTTCAAATTTCCATATTGCCATAAAATTAATAAAAACCTTTCCGCGCCCTCTAAGTGTCCCTACGCTTAAGTTATTTGAGAGGTTCCTTTTTTATATTCAAAGCTGTCTCGACTCCATTAACGTCATTAATAAAAGTGTGCGACGTTTCGAAAAAAAGTACTCTTCTTCCAGCTGCGAACAATATGTTAATGAACTGATTAAATACGACAAGAAATACGGCGCTAGTAAAATTTCCAACGATTTATTTTTTCTGCACGTTTCATTTTTCGCCACCTCCGGTAAAATCTATTCACACCGTTATTAATATTTTAGACTGTTATTTTTTACGTTTTAATCATTTTTGCGTGAATAATAGCGTAGGCAGGTAATTTTTCAAGAGAAGAAAGTTTATAAATCATCTCAGCCTCATTACATGGTGGGAGAGAACGTTTATAACTTCATACAAACTAATAATATATATATATATAATTTTTTTTTCCCCCTAACACGGGTCTATAAAAATATTATGCGAGCCACAGATCGCGCAGGTCGACTTAAAGCGCATTTATTATTATACTTCACATAAATCCTATAACATTTAAAACAAAACGCGAAATGTCCCATGTATAGACCGCAAATTACTGTATCAGGTCCGTGCCCAGAATTATGAAAAGGAGGGTGTTTTGAAAATTTTCTTCACATATTTATTTTATAAATAACAATACATTTTTCACTAATATTCATACTATTAATAATTTCCATAATTTTGATTTATATATTAATAATTTACATAAATGAATTATCTTGTATAAAAATATTAATAAAAATTACATATGTTATCGATTTAAAAAAAAAATTTGCATAAAATATTAATGAAGTAGTTAAAAATTTGGAATATATTTTTTCTTCTTTCTTTTAAAGGTAAGAACATCGTAAAAAATTATCAATATTTATTTTAAATTTTTGTTTTTTCCCCCCCAGATTTTTGTGTATTTATAATAACTATTTTAGTTTTCATGGGGGTGGTTTAACCCCCCCCCCCCCCCCCCACGTGGACACGGCTTTGCGCTGTATATGAAGGGCAGGAAAAGACGCGGTAAAATATTAAAAGGGACACGTCAAAGGATAGCAGAAATGTCTAAATAATGTTATATGAATTTTTTCGTACAAATCTGAAGAACAAATGTGTATACGGTGGGACGGTGCAATTTCATCGAAACATAGCCCATAGGAGCTGAGCCAACAGGGTCGTTTTTTAAAAAAAATGTCATGTATTACAAAATTGCTGGAAAAAAATTTAGGTACCATTTTTTTACCTATTCGCAAAAACATCTAATCATTTATGTTTTTGAGGATTATAACTTTTTTTTGTATTTAGAATATTACACTATATTTTCTGTAATGATTTTAAAATTTAAAGTAATGAGGGCGAAAAAAGAAGAAAATTTTCTTTAAAAAAATGCAAAATCAAGAAAAAAATTTTTAGTTCCAATATAATTTTTAGATAATTTGAAGAAATATTGATAAATTCATCGTAACAAATTTTTTGTCTGAGCTTCTTTTTTTTTTTTTTTTTTTTTTTTGCACAAGTAACAAAAATATCCATGTTAAATTGTAATTTTTCTTAAAATCGCATAAAATTCTTTTACACGCGATAAGGTTTTCAGGTTTCCATTACAACCTTTACGACAGGACATTTTTAACGATAAACTCTGAATTTTAAGTTGAAACCTATTAAAGTAGAAACATGCAACAAAAATAACCTAAGCAAGATGCATAACAGATTGTAGATAGCACACGATAGCAGAAAACAAGAAAAAACGATAAAATCATGCCACATCGCAAGTGCACAGATTCAAGAAGGTTCCATTTCTCTCTGACCAAATATACGCAGGCGAAGGTAAATGTAATTATACGCGTCTATGGAAAAATGCCGATACAATTAATCAGCGATAGGACGAAATTTAATTTATTAGATGTTTTTGTCAGATTTATTTTACTATTTATAAAGTGCTCTGTAATTTGAACTTTTTTATTTTAATATCATAAATTTTTCTTTACCAAAGGTTAACCTCGTCGTTCCAAGAAAAAAGATTACAAACAAAAACAAAAACAAAAAAAAAAAAAAAAACGTTATAAATAATTAAAGTGTTCACATAATTTGTTGGGTATTGGTTGCGACAGCTGAGCCGATTTCATAAATGCCAACTCCCAACATTTATCCTGATATTGCTGGTAATTCGCTGATTGTTTTCTTAACAAGTTAATCGATTTATACCGATAATGCTAACAGCCCTTTCAAAATTGAATCATATGTAAATTACAATTAAAATTCTCTTCGAGACAATCTATAACTTCAAGCTAAACGATTACCCTGGACGGCAAAAATCACGAAAATTTGTAAGAATATAAATAATATGGAATTTAAAACAACCTCAAAAATCACTCTTAAAAATTCATAACTTATCACCAGATAACCCTATTGAAAGTGAAATGCAAAATAAAAAACAAAACGAAGAAGCTCTTTCATAGAATCAAAAAATTACGCTTAGAAATTATTTAACCCCACTCCCCCAGTCAAAATAAGCAAACAAAAAAAAAACGGATGTTCACGTAAGTAATAGCCCGAGTAAAAGCGTTGAGGAAACCAAAACGTATCTCAAATATGCATATATATAGAGGACCGATTTATAGGAAAACTGTAACCGAGAGCTTACAACTTTATAATTAGACCCTCAAAGCTCCGAAAACTCGAAAGTTTTAAAAAATATTTTTTTTCTTCGGGCAAGTGTTATATCGATGGAAAGATCGCTATTTGTTGGAAATGAAGCCGTATTTCATTTCCTTGACAAAACTTTCGAAGTTGGCGAAAAGTTCAAAAAAGCGCGAAAAATGACGGTCTCCCCCCTCTTTGTAGTGTGTGAAGAATCAGAGATTTCTTTATTTTGAATCTCGTATTATGTAAATGTAAATTATAATTCTTACGGAATGATCAGCGCATGAAACATTATGCTTGACTAAACAACTTGTTCACTTCTCTAGTAGGCTTGATGTAGAGTTAAATAACGTTGCGCCCATACATCTCGATTGCAGCCTTACATGATGTTTAAAAATCGGGGGGCGTAAATTTTTTCATCTACAAATGCTCCTGTAATTCTGACGACTTGTGGTATCGTATTAAATTTATTATTTTGTTTAGGACATAAGTTAATAGTTGTACAGATTATATAGTTTTAGTAGTTAATTTTTATCTGGACAGCGCCGGTTATTATTTATCTTTTTAACCGCTGTTTTCAGTAAATATTTTATCGGAGATAAATGACACGATGCTGCATTCCCCCAGTGTATTATCCCATACGTAAGGACCACCCCGGCTGATATAAAGCTAAAAATAATGATAAAAATAATCAATTAAATAAAAGTATAAAACATTATTAATGTTTCCGTGGAGCAATTTAGTCCGGAATGGCATCCCTCTGCTGAGGGTAAATTAGATCAACGTTCGTTTAAGATTCGTTTTTTTAGGAAAGTATAAACCAGAAAACACCCCGTAAACATTACACCATTGAAATTATTTAATTTTCAACCTGAAATGTTCAAATAGATGCACCGCAGGTAAAGTTTTTTGCGGAGAAAACAAGACGGCGGGGGTGTAATTTTTTCTCTAAAAATCGCGTTTATTTTCACTGGTAATTAAAGACAGATTAACAATGAGAAATTTCATAAAAACCCAGTTATATTTTTTTGGCATTCGCTGTCCATTTTTCCTAAAAACCAAAACCTAACTACGGATTTTGCTTAAGATGCATTATCACTATCAAACGACCGATAAAAATTTTCCATCAATACAATAAATATTTCATAGCTTTATATTTTTATTTTTTTTTGCTTACTCGCTTATTAATTCTATTTGTTGTCGCTATCTGTGGCAGTGAATAATACAATTTACGATTGAATATTATCGAGTTTACTATATTATCAGTTTAGCATCGTACTGTTAGAGGCGTTAGTAAACATCGCGTAATAAATATGAAAGAATATTCATTATCAGGTGGCGGAAATTGGATCCCGGTTAGTAATTTAAATTCAGGGCAATAATAATAATAATAGTAATACTAATTTTTTTAAATATATATATATATATAAATAAAAGGGCTTGTTTGTTTGTTTGTTGTGTGTATGTGTGTGTGTGTTTAAATAAAATGGATAGTAAACATTTACACAAATCTAGTTGAATGTTTAACATAAAAAGCACAAAATCGATATGATGATACAAAAAAATTAATAATGTAATGAGTGTTCTTAACAAGCTGTGTTTTTTTTTTCCCCATTAAATGCCATTTGGTCGAAAAAGAAGATTCGCTACAAAAAGATGGAGTAATCAAGAAAAAAAAAAAAAAAAAACCCGTTGAAAATACAAATTAATATTAATCAACGCTCAAGAAAAGAGGATGTATTTACGCGTGGCATTTATTTCAAAGGTTTAAAGTTGAAAATAGCAAAGTCGGCGGACAAATTAAAAGTAAAATTAAAAGAGTTTGATACAAAAACAGTATACACAGATTACAAACTCCAGCGATAATTTTAAAACTTGGCAACTATGATGCATCCATTACATGATGTACTGTAAAATTAAAAAAAAAAAAAAAAAAAAAAAATCCCGGAAAACTCGGTAAGAGAATGAATGTGCGTGTGTTATGAGATCCTGCTGTCAGTCCTTGCTGAGTGGACCCATCCAACGATGATGCAGAGTGAGTTTTGTGCGTCAGGATGATCTATACAGGAATGGCAGGGGCTGGAAAGGAAGAACAACGGAACGAAAATTAATGACAGCGGAAGACGGTCAGTTAATTTTAGAAGTTTGGAGGAGGTTGGTTTTCGATTTTGACGGACCAGAGCGGTCAATCGTTTCTTACGAGACTTGGTGGTAAACTAACTCGTCTGTTCAATCGGAGAATTTAATAAAAATTCAATTTCAGTTGTAAATTACGCGAACATAAAGTACGAGAAAGAAAAGACCGCTGTTCAAGATAGATCGATTTCCATTTGGATGTGATACGAGTATCTCGCGGATTTATTGAATCAAGAACGGCGCCAACCACCACCAGCGTAACAATCATCGCACTCCAGCCTATAACAGTGAACTGTTTTGTTTTAATTTTTATTACTTCGTTTACATTATCGTGTACTTTGTATTATTTCCTAGATTGTGATGTGATGTTTTTTAGCGGTCAACCGTCAAAGAAGGAAGTTTGTGTTATAACTGGAGTACAATATTTCATTCAACGTATCGATATGTTTCAAATTTCGTAACAATTATAAAAAATGACAACAAAAATAGGCGTAATAAATTTAAACTAAAATAAATTAATAATTAAATTTTACATCTGCGGTAAAAACCGAGTCCACAGTGACATCCCTAAGGGTCTAAAACGGAGAAATGAAAACACAGCTCAGTAGTAAATTCGAAAAAAATACAAGCAAACGAAACTAGATTATCATCAATAGAAATATTTGCGAACAAAGATCTAATATCGAGACAACTATTGTCTACAGCACAAAGCAGGCGTGTATTAATGGTGACTTAGCGTATGTGTACGGTAAGGAAGGCAAAACATACATGAAGCCAAAGAATGACCGCTTTACGATTAGTTTATCGAATATAAGCCGAATCAAATAAACAATGTTAGCGACAACGGGAGCGACTATAATGCAGATCAAATGGACGCGGATTGCAAGCCAGGTTTATTGATAATATAGCTCCGCAACAGCAGAAGCAGATACAGCGAGAAAAATAAACGAAACGAACAACAATTTAACTTTTTGGTTTAAATACGAATAATTTTGAATCGAAAAGTCGTTTGAATGCAGATAACGTATGAAATAAAAAACCTCTCTCCCAGGCAATCGCGGTCAGTAAGAACGAGTAAGACCAAACCGCTTAAGCTGCTCAATTAAACTTAATAAAATTTCGAAAAGCTTAACGGTGCTTTTATGGAAAAACTGTAGCCGCTATAAATGCAAGAACTTTACTAGAATTAAAAGCTCTTAATACATATTACTAGGCGTACGGTGGTTAATTGAAACAAAACGAGAAAAGCAGAAGATATTCTGTTATTAAAATCGGAAACAGTTTTGTTTCGAACGGGAAACGGTAGATGTCAAAGCGGAGAAGGTTTCGCAATAGCCATAAAATGGAGAGATAACATTTTAGAACTGAAGAGATTAACGGATAGATTGGCGGCAGCAAACTTAAAATAGATAAGAATAATACTTTAACTACAATTCAAGTATACAAATTCGGAGAAGTCGGAAGTTATTGAATTTTTAGGAAAAAATAAACGACCTTAGAGACGACCTCGAAAGTAATTTCATAATTTTCAGGATTAAACAGAAGGTGTTAGATGGCGTAGAAAGAGAGGAGGAAATTGCAACATAGTTACTATAGGAGTATGAGAAATAGTACAGAGAAAGTTATATCTACAGAAAAAAGCGATAAAGTTTCTTTCTAATTCCGATGTTATCATTTTTCACCTTTTTAGCTGAACATTTTTGCTCAGATATTCGTTCCGTATGAAACGTAGAAAATAACAATCTATTCTTCTCTATTCAAGGTCTCTCTATATTTTAGCTTCTATAGCGAAAGAATGAACCTGGATCTATATAACATTCATCGATTCAGTTTAGACTTGACGGGTCGGAGTGTGTAGTCAGAGTTACATCATCGGATACCTATCCTTCTGGACCTACTGATCGATACCCTGAAGTGCGACTCTAGTCCGGCTAATGTTTCGATCAGTTGCAATGTTAAAGCAGCGTGTTTATGAATTTAGATCTCTACCGGGGATCCGAAATGTAACGTTCAATAAGAATTTATGAATTTTGCCTTCCAGGATGCCACCACGGTCTCAGATGCACCGTGGACACGTAAATTTAAATTATTGACTTATAATCATTATTATGATTAATATTAAAAGCAAAATTATTTAAATTTTTATATGATGTATTCAAATATCCCTACACCAATCTTTCTGTGACAATTATTAGATATATATAATATATAGCGCAAAACAATGATTAAAAATTATAAATAAAATGGTGTACAGGTCACTGTTGTCGACGATGAATCCGACGGCGGCAAAATACAGTGGAATTCGTTGCTATTGCGACGTCGATGATCTCGGTCGTGAAAGTCATTGGTTAAATTTAAGCGATAACCACGAACAATACTTTTACTAGTACGGACTTTTTAACAAGCGCCATTTAAAAGCTGGATAACCTTCGACTTAAAGATCAAAGAACAAGGTGAAACAAGTGACTTGCTAAAAAAAACTAAGAAATTACTTCCTTTAACTGTAAATTGCGACTGCCTCAAAAACGAGTAATTACGAGAACCGAAGGTAAAACGCGACTAACTGGCACTAAGAAATACGGTGACTTCCCATTTCGCCTAAATTTAAGGTTTCGGTTACTCAGGTAATAAAAAAAAAAAAATCAGACAAACATACGAATGATTTCGTGTTGGCAACAGCGCGTCATCATTGTCGAATTTTAAATAGACTAAACACAGCGTTTTTTTTGCTATTCGATTCCGCGGTTAAGGTTTTTTTTTGCCATTTTGAAAAACAACGAAAACATTTACATGAAAATCAGAAGTAAAAAAAAACGCTAAAAATGTTTAATGTAAATATATACGAAACGACGACTCCGATTAATATTTGTGAGTTATTCCATTCCAAGTCCAGTGCTCTATAAATCCCACCTTATCAGTCAGTATATAGGAAGCCCCTTATTGATATTTAGTGTGACATGAACAATGAAGTGTTTGGAGTTGCAGAAAAAAGAAAGAAAAAGACTTCAGATAAAGAGTCGTACGCAGACAAACGCTTTTATTACAAATTGAAAACAATGCACATTTATGCTAGTTTTATCTAAGTTCCTCGTTAAAAAACAAACAGAATAATTTTTTTCTTTTTTTTTTTTTTAATTTTTTCGTTTTGGACAGAAATTTGTTTCGAATATTTTCTTTTTAAATCTTAAGAAAGAGGCAGAAAGTGTAATTATTTGTTTTATTTGTTCTTTCTTTATTGCGTTGGACTTGTCAGCAGCGGACGATTACCCATCAAAAAGAAAGTGTATTTAAAAAGTTAATAAACGAAAAGTAAAGTTAATATTAAGCAAAAATGACTTATTAATCTAATAGTATACTTTAAATTTGTTATAAGTCAATAAACTTGTCTTTAATTTTTCATTTTTTCTGACTTACAAATAGAAAGAGGTTATGTGCTCGTCGCGTATGTTTTTTTGTTTTTTTTTTTGTTTATTCGCGCATAACTCATATTCATGTGGATCTATCATTTTACTGATTCAGATGCCATTTTTCGGCAAATCCAAAAAAAGATACAAGAAAAAAAACCTTCTATTTTACTATTTAAAATGTCTTAATTCAATAAATTACCAAAAGATTGCGATTTAACATTACAAAAAGGAAAAAGAAAGAGAATATAAAAAGACGCTATTCAATTAACCAAATATTTTATAATATACTTTTGACGTAAAAAACAAAAATTTATAGCAATTACGAGAAAATAATTTTTTAATGGATGACAATTTCTGTTATTCTCTGTTGCCGAAATCTAATTGAATGCCATTTCATTTAAAACGTAATTTGCAATAAATATTTCAATTTACAAATATTAGATATATGTATTATTTACCTGCTTGATTTGTTTTTATAAATGATACATCCGTTACTATATTAGACTAACTCAAAATTTTTAACTTATAATATTCAAGATAGAAGAATAGTTTCCTCCTTCAGAATGGTGATACGCATAAGACCCAAGCCAGAACAAATTGAGACTTCATGGCGTAAAGCAGTCAGTATGCGGTGATTTTCCGTATATTGGGGACGGATTCGGTATTTCTTACGATCTTTAATGACCCTGTCCGAACTAGAAAAATAATAAAATTTGGGTAACAATCATTCAATTTGTCGGACGGTCTCGGCAGCGGACAAACGCGGCATTGTTTGTCAAAGGCGCTTTCTCGGTTAAAAAATCAAGGGATCCTCCGCTACGCCAAGCTAATCTTTTTTTCTGCCAATCAAACGTGACCGTGTTGCCAAGTTGATTTTTTCAAATTATTATTATTATTTTGTTATGGGCCATTCCACTTTTAGACGAAATGGTACCAGACCAGAAATATTTACTCGATCTTTAGACATTTCTTCTTCCTTTATCGAATCAAGTACACGTTCTTATTTCGATGATTGGCTACCCCCGACCGACAACAGGATCTCACATACACGTACATTTTCTCTCACCACATTTTTTAAAAAAAATTTATTTGTGCAATGTAATATATACATTACACAGTCAAAACACGTTGCACCATCCTGTCTGTTGCTATACAAAATCAGAATTTGACTTGATGTGATCATTTAAAAACCACCTTCGAACCAACGAATAATTGTTTTGGTCGATGATTTTTCACTTCGCAAAAATGTTTGCAATATTCGGCAGAATATTCAAGTACAAAGGCTACTATCTAATGGCGGTCACTTTTTGAGCTTTTCCGGTTTTACAGACTTTTTAATTTTTTTTTTTTTTTTTTTACTTCTGATATAGAACAATGGCTGTAAAGAAAAAAATCGTACATAATTTTCACATTTTTCATCATATTCCGATATTCCGATACAGTTTAATCCCGATGATAAAATCCCAAATCATTTAAAATCTCGCCAAAAATAAATAAATAAAATTCGTTGCTATAATCGTTGTGTTTTTTTTTTTTCCGATTATTAATAAGATTTAATGAGATGTTTTATTACCTACACAAAATAAATGTACACGCACCATAAAACTGTGCAATCATTTTTAATACTTTCAAGTTCTGTACATTATACATCACGCAGGTATTTCTGTATTTTTTGCCAAATTCCCCCTGATTTCCAACAATTTCCCTGACTTTTCCCGGTTTTCTAAGAAAGTGGCCACTATCTGCTGCTGTTAAGCGCTCTTTCTTTCGCGCAATTCTGATAGTAGGAAATGAATGTTGAATTCCGTTTCGTAAAACAACTGCGACAAAATGTAACCTGTATATCTCATTTGTACGAAACCACGATGCAGATGAGGGTACAGTTTGCGCTCATTTAAACGGAAATAGACATCCGCTCGGTCAATGATAACCCAATGCACAGGAAAAGGAGGCGTCCCCTTCGGATGTTTTTTCTTTGTTTTTCGATTTCTACGCGCCAATAACTTCTAGAATAATTGTCTAGCGCCTAACAATCGGTATTTAATTGCCCAATGTGCCACAAGCCGAGACAAAGTGAAATTATTAATTAAAATCAAACGGAATATCGAATCCGACACAAATGGAAAAAATCGAACAGAACGCTATTTTATTACCATTTCCGACAATTAAAGGATCTGTATTGGGAATAAAAAAAAAAAAAAGGTAAATCATCCTGAAAATATCGAACAAGTCAGTATCCCTCGTGTTCCATTTTAAAATGATTAACAACATCATGACCAAATTCAATTACACAATTTTATTCCGCCACTCCATAATATTACTCCTAGGGAAAGGGAATCGAAGCAGTCAAAAGGCTCACTAATAAATTCTATCGGCGGTCTTTTATCTTTCTTCGTTCTAGGTGACGAATTAATTTTAATTAAGAAATTATTATTATTATTACTATTCGTAGAAAAAAGAAAGAAATTCTCGGTTATTGCAACTTTTAAAATTAAAATTTATCCCCATTAGTGTAAATGAACATTCAACTAAAATTACGTGTACTGCGAACACATTTCGTTCAATGTATTATTACACAACAGCGCGACGACGGTTTTGTTGTGAAAACGGGAGTTGTAATACAAAGATTAATCGCATATAATTCGCGACTTTCTCATTATTTTTAATATCAAAGAACGCACAGCAAGGCACGGATCTCGACCGATTACGTAAAAGTTTAAATAACATCGAACCGAGTTTGAACGGATGACCTCCTCTCCTGGAAACCTCCATTACACTGTGCGCGCTGATCACTCGTGTAATTTATTTTTAATTACATCAATTACTCGACCAATTTTTAATCCTGTCTTCGTATAAAAAACTGCGAGCGCATTAAGAGAACCTTATAATATCTAAAATAAAACAAAAGAGAAAAAAGAAAATTTCGAAATCAGTAAAAATAGCCGAAAGGGTTTTCCCCCTGACGTGAATATGTTAACACTTGCATTCGAAACCACTCCTGTCTCTCGAATTCTGACGGATAAAGCATTATCGATTTTTCGGTTTCAAAACTAATTCGCTTACAACGCGGAATGAATTCTTTCGAAATTTATGTACACTTTTTGGTTTTGGGTCACGACATATCATCGTGAACAGGCTGCCATGTTGAAAGTAATTGAAATGATCAGAAAATCAATCATCAACAACGCTGTAAGTTACGCGTTGGCCTATCGACATTAAGTAAAAAAAAAAAAAACAAAAAAAAAATAGTCCCTCTTTAGTCTGAGGCTCTAACAATGAAATATTGCTTTCGTAAGAATTTCTCGGGAAATTTTTAAAATTCACCGGCTAAATAAAATTAATTCATTTACTTTACGGTTACAGAAACTTTGAACGTTTTTTTCTAGCAATTTCAAATTTTTTACATTCACTACATTGCTTGACATGTTTCGGACAATAAAATGAAGAAAAAATAGACGTAACTTTTTATTATTTTCATAATTACCGTGTTACGCCGAAATATATGAGTTGATATTCGAACGCGTATAATATTAATTTTTACAGAGTGTCCATTTTTATCGTAAATTCTCTCGTATCTAGGGTTATTATCTAACGAAAATAATTTACGTGGAATAAAGCATTTCACGGAATCGATATCACTTTACGTAATCGTGCAATAATCGACTTAAATTCGTTATTTATATTAATGGTCTTTGTTAAATTTATATCTTATAATAACTCCCGCCGTCGTGAAACTTTGTCTTCGAAACGCGTCGGATAATTCAATATTAAATAATTGTTTATATTAGTGTGTTTCTTCTTATTACATGTTAAATTAAACTAAACACAATGTGTGACAAAAACTTATATAAAATACCTTTATGTATTACGGTGGAGAATAATAAAAAATGACATTAATATTCAGCAATAACGTACTAAATGCGCACACAAACTTGTGCTACAATTATCACGGTTTATTTCGCTTTAATTATAATGCTGAAATGGTTAAACCTACCTAATAATCTAGAGAAAATACACGACGGTAACGCATAAGATTACAAAATTACTCATTTTTACCACGACCTTTAATCTCGCATTGAGGACTTTGAGAAGCTAAAAAAATAATATTCCTTTTTTCCCCTCCTATCAACTCTTTAATCTTAATCAGACACTATATGCAGACAATCGGTAAACGTATAATTTGTAATTCGCTCAATTGATAAGAGAACAAGTATAAAAATGCTTTTCGTTCTGCCCCGTGAATTGTTTGCAGAACAGCCAACCCCGAACATGCGGGGTCAACAGTCTAAAAAAACAGGTAATAGATGGAAAATGACGATTAGAAATCAAAGGTGTGAAAAGTACCACCCAAGAATGGTTTTATTGTTTAACAAATTTCTAAAAAAAACGCTTTCAACGGTCTGTTTTTGAACGCAGATAAATAAATAAAAACGACAAGGCTGCGAATCGAATATTTCAGAATGTATCCTTGATTTTGTTATTGAAGCAAAAAAAATCCGTTTATACTGTCCAAGTTGAAAACTCTTTAGAGCCGAAGTTATATTATACTTTTATTACAAAAAATATTATTGAAGAATTCAAACGGAATCCCTTCGCCGCTTTATCCTCTTTACTTCGTTGATTGACTTATGATTTGTTTTAATCGTAGAAAAGTGTATTTCTATTTAAAAACAGTTTTCTTCACTTCTTTCCATATTTTTAATTATTAAATTATATTACTTTTAGCATTTGTTTGTAAACACATTTTCAAATTAAAGTAAATCAATAGAATTATAAAAAATTTAGAAAAGGATGGTGAGGAAGAGAAGGTGTGTGTGTGTGTGTGTGTCTAAAGACCCTTCTTATCGATGGGAAGGGGGCGAATGGCCAATCAAGGATGACCGCAGAGTGAAGCGCGAATCTTTGGTGCTCGGTTTCGATAGATTCCTAAAGGGAATAAGAGAAGAAGAGATACGATCGATGACTTTTCATAAGTGAACGATCTCAGTAAATCCTTAAGAAACTTAGCTCGTCAAACTTCGAATAACTGAAGAAAAAATAGGTATCGAGAGTCCGAATCTACAGCGCGTATGAATCGAACGATCCGCCAGGAATATTCTCGATAATAATAATTCTGTAAAGTTATATTTCGCGATTCATATCGGATCATAAATCCAACCTTTGTCGCTATCGGAGACATCGACCCTAGTGCACTGGGAAACTATCAATTCAACGAGGATCACCACCAACACAGTGATACGTACGATTTTATTTAACTATTCATTAAATTAAGGTGCTTGACTACTAAATCAGAAGGTTATCGAGAGTCACTCGAAGGTTTACTACCCAATCTGGCATAATTGGGTACCAGAGAAATCTGGGAAAATAAGGGCGGATCATATGAGAAAGGAATTCGCTCTCCACTCTCATTAATGCCATTGTGGGCTTAGTACACAGTGAACCTTAACTTCACAATCCATGATACCATGAATAAGCATAAATATAGAAATAATATTTAAATAAACTATAAAGGCTTCAGCGAAGTCATACAGTTCGCGCTGGTATCCCTACCGGCATAAAACTGCATCTAATGTTTCATTTGCATCCCTAGCGGGAAAATTTACAAACGAATATATAATGCTGATCGAACCATTTTTAAAAATTCTTCCATCGCTGCTAAACATTCCCTTTTTCTATTCGTCACTTTTACCAATGAATCTCTCCACTCGCTATAGCGCGTCCTTCATCCACTCCTTTAATCTTCGTTCAGTTATACCGGCTCTTGTATCTTATCTGTCTGCGACTTTTGCAGTGACATAGTCCGTTAAACAAACAGTGGTGTTTCGTTTAGGTGCTGATTTGAATCCCGCTGCCACACACCGAAACTTCTAAAAATTTCTTTGCGCTGGATTAACATCCATACTTGATGCACCCCTCCCCCAAAAATTATTAGTTCAAGTTTTAATCCCCCCCCCGTTCTTAGGCCAATGTCAATGCCGTCGAACTCCAAAAAATAAATAACAAAAAAACATTTGAATATATATAAACTCGGCCATTTTGGCCTCGCAAGGGGCTGTGCCCCTTGACCCCCCTTGCTTTCATTTCTGTCTCTTTCTCTTCTATACTTTGTAAAAATGATCAAAATTTACAACGTAATTCCTACTGGCATCAACACATACAAAAAATAACATAACCACAAAAATCCTATTCTAACATTTAACTTCCGTTATATAAAATTAAAACATTTTTTCGTTACATATTTCATTACATAAAATTGTGACATTTGTAAAATAACTATAACAAAAATCCTATAAAATATAACAAACGTTACATAAAATTGGGACATTTTTTTGGGACATTTTTTCGAATGGGGGGGGGGGGTAGCCTAAGAATTACGTTGTAATTAATATATATGTATATAAACTCTGCCCTTCGGACCCCGTCGAAGAGCACGCCCCGGACTACCAAGTATTAGTTCTATAATGCTTACTGAAAAGTTGATTCAATTAATCGCGCGTGCCATTCTCATCCTTCTTATTTAAGTTAATCAAAAAAAAAAATGACGTCGTTTATCTAATTACATACAACATTCTTATACTTTTTATTATCCCTTTTTTTTATTTTAATCGCACTTTTAATTTTTTCAATTCGGATTTATTCATCTTACATTTTTGCAGCGACTCATTCGATTTGCAATATTTCACATCAATTTACTATAAAATTTCAGAAAGAGTGGCTAAATTAACTTTATTCATTTAAGCCGACAAAAAGATTTAAAGAAAATAATTTTTCACCATATCCTAACTATAGAGCAACGCGAATGAATCTCAATTTATAATGCAACTGTTTTCTTATTTACCTATTCATCAATATACATCCGTGCATTTAATTATTATTATTATTATTAATTTCGCGAACCATAAAGATATAATTTTCATGCACAATAGCAAACCGGTTAAGGTGAAAAATTGTAGTACTCTTATTTGTACACAAATATTCATTGTGACCTCAAAACCTATCGCCTTAACCAGACGCATACACATTTTATCCATTTCAACGGAACTATGTAAATACCAGCATTTATCATATTACCTTTCGACCTTATCAACCAAGTGATAAGGAATTTAAATAACACGTTGTTCATATTTGCTATATTCGAACGGTATTGAAACTAGTATGAGATAACCGGGACAAAAAAAACTAAACCAATCTATTGTAACAATGATTTGGTCGAATTTCCTGCTTCGCGGTTCGTATTACTTTCTTAAAACCTATCCAGTAGGACATTCTTCGGCTATATAAACAATAAGCCGAGTGTATTTTTTTCTTTTGAAAAAATTTACACTTCACAGACTACTTAATGGAACCATGGTTAATGGTTCTTTAACGGTTCCTTATATTTGTTCTGCTCTCTTCGCTTGTCCATGATTCATCTTATCAATTTTTGGTCACCACAGCCGCTGTAGTCCAACTACGTTTAAATCTTTACATTAGGCCCTCGACTAAAGTGAAATATTATACCAGAAGCTTTAGTACGGGATTCTTCACATTTCCCAACGATCGCTGTCTGCTGCTTTCCTGTTTAAATCCAAATTCTTTGAACGTAGTCGATAATTAAAGATTGTTTCAACGTAAATTAATACCCCGGTCGCCTAATTGTCGACTTCATAGCAACTGCAGTGGAAACGTTTAACATAATCTATAATCACAGTTGTTCAGTTGTGAAGCTCTTCTCGTTGCAGACAGAGTTTTATTTGTTGATGAATTAACGCCGTGCAGTTTATTTCCTCTGATAATCGGGCGTTGCTCATCATATTCTCATTTATTACAAAGAATGGAATCATTATTTAAATTTAATGGTACTTACGCAATTAGAATTAAGAGCTCAAAGTGGATTTAAATTAATAAGAGGAAAAATTGTTTTTCAATTAAACAAAAAAAAATAAAAATAGAAATAAAAAAAAATAAAAGCAATATTGAATCTCAGCAAAGGAGTAACAGTATTTGTTGCACCACGTTTTTCCTAATTACGTTCTTGATTTTTGCTGTCTAGTCGTGTCCGTCGTGGTATTACAGTCGCGATATGGTCGGTTTAACTTCTTATTTATTCTATTTCGGCTTCCGTGGATCGTGTGGATCATTGATGGCCATGACCGTTCCGAACATCTATGGTAACAAATTTCATTCTAAAAGTGTTATTTGCGTGTTGTTAATTGCTTGGCGGATCGCGATAAAATGGTAATAATAATTATAAGATAAGGGGGAAAGGGTGAAGGGAGAAGAAAAGTTGTGGGTAGGAAACGAAAGAAGGGCACTACATATAGATAAAAGTACTGGTTGATGATCAAATGGAAAAAATAATAATGAATAAAAAAATAATAATGAATAAAAAAAACCAAAAACAAAAAACACCGTATAACCGAGACAGGAAAAAAATTCGAACATACGCAAACTGCGCATCGTTATTTTTTACGCCGATGATTCAATCCTTCAAGCAGCAACAGGTCCATATTAAAGTATTGACATCAACCGTACTATTTAATAACCACTCTTTTGCTCTTGATGTCGAGTTGTATGGAACTTTATTTTTTGCGCGAGAATTTAGTAATTTTACCAGCTTCACACACACTTCTTATCGGCCGTTTAAATCCCGCTCATTAGTTCATTAATTACAAGAGTCGGGTCTAAACGCGTGGTCCTTTAGTCGTTAAAGTCATTGCTATAATAGGCACACCCCATGAATCGAAAGCGTCTTTTACGTCCGCAGGAGAAGTCACCAAAAATTCCCTGCCTGTAAATGCCATGTAAATGACTTTCACTAGAACTATTACGCTTAACAGTTAAGTGATCCGATATTCAGGGGACGCGCGGAAAACATCTAACGGCTGCCGTATATCGTTAGTTTCCGTCGACACTGGTTTGCTGCGTTATTGCTGTTTCGGTTTACTTATGCCAGATGCCAAAAAAATCGGGCGCAAAGCCAACTACTGAAGTCTCAGTAATTTATGAGACTTGCGCGGACCATTACGAAATTATTCCAACTAGTCGGACAGAAGTCGAGTTAAACAACTGAAATTAAAATAGCTGGAACATCTCTAGCGTCAAATCGGAATGTTTTGATGCAAAAGATAAGTGATCACAGTTCAGCTTCCGGGTTTCAATCAGAATTTTTACCATTAATGGTATTTTTAAGTTTAATTGTTACGGATGGAAAAGAAGTGTTTGGTTTTTCTTCCCCTAGCATTCAGTAAGATTAAACGATAAACAAACCATTTTTCAGCAGTTTTATGAATAACACAGTGACCGCGTTATCTGAGAACGAGCAAACTGTATTTCCCATACTTTTTTTCATATAATTTCTTTTACAGTAACCACAAAAATTACTCACAAAGTTCTCGTGAAGCATTATGATGCGTGCTTATGAACTTCGAACATTAACCGAGGAAAGTAATCTCAGTGGGATACAACCATCTGCAACGAAAGAATTTATTATCGCAAAACGAAAAAATTTAAATACCTACAGAAAGTACACTATTTTTAATTCTAATTAGCCTTGTCGGTGCGAATTTTAATTTCCATTCCTCTCTTTCCATTGCCATCCTCTAATTCTTCGCACCCTATTTCCATGTTGTTTTTTCTCTGTTATCGCACAATGACTTAGGGATTGGTATCTCAATTCTTCCGCGTGTTTGTCTTCGCCTGCAGAATGCTGTGCCAACAAGAGCCCAGGAATTACGGAACAAAATTGGCTAAACGAGCATTCACAAAAGACGAACGAAATCAGATTTCAGAAAAAGACTGACAAAAACATTCGTAATGGAGAACATTTTATTTTGCAAGACTCAAAAGCGTGTTTTTAACGGAAATATAAAAAAGAAGAAAAAAAAAAGAAATAAGAAAACTGAAAGCCCCTATGGGGACGGCGACGTATTTTAAGCATACAATGAAAAGAGAAAAGGACCAATGCGCCAGTTCTGGAACAAGAAGATTCCTAGGACATAATACCTTCCGGGTAACAATAGCAAAGGAAAAAATGAAGACTAAAAAGATGATAGACTGAATCGAACAACTTAAAGGATACAATTAACAAACGCCAATGCACTTGGAGGGTGGTAAAAAGAAGATAGTAAAGAAAACCGATTGGCTAAGCGACAATAGCAAAATAGCTCTTGTTACAATATCGTTTTACAATGCGAATTCAGTTCTATAATGTTTACCGTAATAAATAATCAGGTACCGCTGTTGCACTCGGGGGACTTTACTGCAGAGCAAACCGTGTGAAATTGTTGGTTTGAACGAAATTCGATCGAAAATTCAATCAAATATTAAAATGTAAAACGCTAACTTATTAAAAATATTTATATTCCCAAACGACGAGAGATTAATTATTATTCATTACGGTATTATAAAGATGTATTTTTTTTTTCTTCTTTTTTTGATGCGTCAACTGCGGACATTAACCTGGCACAAATAATATTTTTGAAAATTGCAATTTGTGGCAGCATAATTCGAACCTGGTTCTACCCCAACGAAACATCACCGAATAAACAACTATACCAAGATAGCTGGCTGATGTAGAATAATTTCAAATGTATGCTGAAAAATGTGTCGACAAATTAAAAATGTTCTTTTTTTTTTAAGTTACGCTTCTTATCAACTTTTAGGAATGACATAACTTTAGTAAAGTCAAATTTAATTTTATAAAAATTAAAAAAAAACGTTTCAATTCGTCCAAATTTCATCGTAAAATTTCCCGATATTTATGTCACAATTAACGTCACACCCGCGCGAATGACACAAAACGATTTTATCGTCACCGAACGTAATTTTCATAATCAACGTCTAATAATCGACCGCGAATATAAAATTTCAGTGCAGCAAGTAAAACACGATGTTTACCGGTAATGTGACCTGGATTAAGCAAGCCTAAGGCAGGCATGATTATGAAATATGAATCTACCGCTGTATTTATTCAACAGGGGTGTTTACATGGAATTGAGAAAAACATGTTTCTATAATTATACGCTTCACCGGAATTTTATTTAAAAATATTAAAAATAATATCGATGCTTTCTTTTTAAATAACGTTCCAAACATTTTTTAAATATCAAAATGAGCAGGTTCCATCCCGGTGGTACAGCACCATTCAATAGTAAAAAAAAAATAATTTAATAACCCTGTATAAACGTAACTACGCATCCGTTGCTCTTGAATTGCAATGGGAAAACTAATAGAATTCCGGGAAATTGTGAAAATTCGAGGAAAGCCTGCGAAAAAGCGGAGGAAATTTTGAATTTTCAAAAGATGAAGCAACTCCGTGCGATGAGTCAGACATCTGGTTACTTAGCAACCACCAACGGCTAAGCCAGAGAGTCAATCAACCGCCATAGATACTTATTTAAGGAAAATTTCTTTAGCAGTTAGCCAACTTCTATTACTATTGTCTTCATTTTATTTATTTATTTTTTTCTGTCAAAAATAAAGAATATACAAAATTATTACGTAATCTAATTATCTCTTCGTAGGTATACTAGAATTAACTGCGCATCGCTTTTTGATGCTACGAAAATCAGCTAAATCATTGCATTCTAATCCTCTTTTCATAAAGCCAATAATAATATCATCGCCGTTTCCGGACGACATTTTCCTAAAAGCTCATTTACAATTAAAAATTACTTTTTCTTTCTTTTCTCCTTTAAATATACATATGCAGAATAAAATAAATTAGATATCGATTATATAAAAAAAATTGAGGAAAAAAATGAAGAGAAAAAATTACAACGTAATTCTTAGGCTACCCTCCATTACAAAACTACTATCTACTTGTTCCAGAATCTTTGAAATCAGCTTGCGTACAAGTCCGCAACACAGTGAGACATTTTCATGTTTTCTCTTAAAAGTGGGCTTTGTACAGCCATTCAGGCATCCACCGACATTAGAATGCCGTTCGCTTCACGTGCTCCGTCGACATGAGAATGTCGCCGTGCAACCTGTAAATGCCTTGTACATATTATATCGCAACATATGCGCAAAAATATACGTTTAACAACTAACTACCGCTAGTACAAGGTCCCTTATTTACATCATTATCGTTAGCGATGGTAATATTGAGGAAATGACGTGTGAAATACACAAACCCGCAATCTTCATAGGTCTTTACAAGTCGTTATAGGCAACACTTTAACCTACTTCTGTTGAAGTGCTACTCGCGTATGTGGGAAATCGGTCTCATTAAATGCTTTCTTATTAGTAATCAGTCGTATCTAAGTAAATACATGAAATTTTCGTAACGCTTTTCTGTGACGCTTTTCGAGTTTATGTGCCAAAGTAAAGACATGAAAAAACGTGATTCTCTTCCACTGTGCAACAAAAAATTATTAAATGTAATAGTTTTACCTTTAAAACGAGACTAGTTTGGTTATTGCGCCGTTATTAGTTTAATCTTATAGAAAATCCGTCCAATGTTGATGTTTTGAGACAACAAAGGGATCACATTATTTTAGTGGAATTCGTGGAGCGTGGACAGACCATTAACGGCCTAAACTACTGGAAACACTCATCAATTTAAGGAGAGAGATAAAAATTTAGAAAGCAATTTAACTGTTGCATGACAATGCCCGGCTATTCACAGCGAACATTACCCAAGAACTTACCGCCGAGTTGTCAATTGACTACAGTTTGGACCTTGCCCAAGTGATAACGCTTTATGTTCTCAATTAAAACAATATATATATATATGTATCCGGCGGATGACGAATTGCTTAAAAATATCGAGTCACTGGACCGGACGGAAAATGTTATAGGGTAAGTGTTAAAAAGTTGGTGGTTCTTATATCAAAAACTTTGTAAAATGTTCAAGCAATAAAATGTAAGTTTTAAATTTAATTTTCGTTCATTATTACGCCAACGCGATGGGTTTTGGAACCTTACTTTCTGCGTGACCCTCGTAGACATAATGCATCAATTTGGATTCAATATTTATGGCGCGACGCTCCACTTCGGAACGCTTTTCGAGTTTATGTGCCAAAGTAAATTGTGTCAATTCGGATTCAATATTTATGGCGCGCCATTCTATTTCGTGACGCTCCATTTCGTAACGCTCAATTTCGTGACGCTCATTTTCGTAACGCTTTTCGAGTTTATGTGCCAAAGTAAATTGTGTCAATTCGGATACGCGCCATTCTATTTCGTAACACTCAATTTCGTAACGCTTTTCGAGTTTATGTGCCCAAGTAGAGACATAGACATAATATTAGTAATCAATCGTATCCAAGTAAAGACATGAAATAATTGTTAATAATTACAAATAATGATTTTTGAGGTGTTTCGATATATAGTTTCATCGATCCCATCGCTTTTGTATGTGCCTATTATACTTCATTAACTTTTTCCACATTTTCTCTATTATTGTCTTACAATATTTTTCTTTATTTATTTTAATAATTTCATTGACTTTATTCCTAATTTATTTATATTATTCTCTATATTTTTCATTAAGTTCCGATTTCCGTTGTCTAAAAGCTACTGATTTTTCTTTGTAGCTTTTTCGTTTTTGTACTGCCCTATGGCTTTTTTTTTTGCTTTTTTACGAGTTCATATTTATTTAATTTTATATTCCACGTGGCAATGGACCGGGAGATAAATGGAAGAAAATCGTAAAAGCAACATGATGTCACCACGTGCTTACGTAGGACAATAGACTTGATGATGATGATAATTAAATCAGCCCCACGACTTTAGTAAAAACAAATAATCCAAATTAGAATGAGAGAACACAATTTTCGGCTACTTAAATTAATTCCGAAATCGTGTAGAAATAAAATTGAACTATACACAGTACGATCTGATCTTCGTTCAATATTGAACAACCGAAATTCTGTGTAGTGAGGATATTTAATTAAACAAGATTCACGAATATCGAAAAACGGTTAAAACAAAATTAATGAAAAAAGAAAGAGATCTTATGTATATTATTTATTTTTATCGTGAAATTCAAACGTAATGATAATATTTAAGCGTAATTTTTTTCTTAAAATATATTGCGATGAATCATCCAAATTTAAGATACAAATTATCCACTACCATTTTGCGATGATATTTAATTTTTTCGAAGTAATTAATAATTTATAAAATGCGTTAATTATAATTATAGAATTTCATCAAAATCGAATTCTACAAATACTACTATAGCAGACGAATTCGATAATCCGAAACTAATCGGTGTATGCCATTGACTTTATGATTTTATGTAGAATGAAGTTTTAGTTTAAAAGTACTCTAACTTTTCACTTCACGTCGTACATTAGATTCACTAGCGCTAATTGTTAAGATTCAAAAAGTGAAAGGCTGAAAATTAAAAATTTACAAATAAATTTTGGTAAACTGAATCGCTTTAGGACACAAGAGATTCATTAAAAATATTCAGTAGATGACATACGACGTAGACACCGACACAAAAGTTTAAGGTACACAATCAAGATTAAAATAATTTCTAAAGAAAAAACTCGACGATACTGAAAACTTGTTAAATAACTGTAACAGATTTTGTACCTGACTCAAAAAGATGCCAGGTAAAACAGTTTCAAATTAGCAACTGTTACAGGAAACTATTCCACTCGCACAATTTCTGTTACTGTTACACTTTTTGTTTTAGATACATTTCAGTGCCAAGTCCAATTCTGATGTACGTCGGCGTAGTAGGAATATCGGGTACTATGTTTCATTTGCGACATCCGCTTACATTACATTTTTTCTATATACCCCTTTTTTTCTGTCGATACTAAAAACTGCTGATTATAAAATTTAAACAACGTAAATATCCGATACACATTTGTCACTCTCATATGACTCACGATTATTTGTCAAAAGCTAGGTCTCTATATTGACTACAATCTTCACGTCACAGCTACTATGTCTTGCATGTTTTTTTGCTTTTTTTTTATTTTACTGTACATTATTCTTGAATATCACGGATTCGCTAGCAGAAATGTGTTCAGTACTACTTCCACCAACTTTTTTCCTCCCCCGAAAAACATTTTTAGTTACTACGAAAGTTAAAATATTATAAAAGTTCCCTATATTTTTCATTTTTCGTCATAATTGCAATGCACGATGATATAACAAAACTAAGGAATGAAAATTTTGTTTAGCGATCGCTTAAAAACGATAAAAAATCTTGTAAAATACATGCACTTGAATTTTAGAAAAAGCTATTATATAGGTCAAGAAATTGTTATAGATAAAAATACTAGGTCTAAAAAAATATTTCCAATGACAAAAAATATAAACAATAAAAATACATTCGAAGAAAAAGAATAGTTTCTATTACACTCAAAAATTAACAGTTCTTTTGCGAAGTTCCGCAATTAAAATAAGTAAAACCGATTGTAACAGAATGGAACAATAGGTCGGAATAAAATGTAACGGAAGGAACAAGTTGCAACAGGTACATTACTGTAATAGTCACAGAAATAACGAGTACATAAAAATAACTGGAACAGAACATTATTACTGAAAACAGACATTACGGAGTGGAACGAATTTTTTAATGCGACTGTAACACGAGAGCTCATTCCTGTCATGCGTTATTCTTATTGAATGAATGAATGAAGGATTAAAAGGTTTATTACGTAAATTTTAAAAAAATTAACAAACATGAAATAGTGTAACGTTACGGGATATCACGTGTATCGAGCAATTATGCCTTTCCCAACGTGCAATAATAGTGTTATAAAACTACGTCTGGGTTATGCTTAAGCAGTAAAGTCGTCTAAGGTACAATTTTAGGGGGAAACCCCAATAAAAAACCTAGCTCCAGAAAGAACAAATAAAAATAGTAAAAATAATAAAATTAATAAAATATCTAATAGATTGTTCAGGTAAAAGGGAAAAACATTCAAATAGGAAATGATTGAGGTCGCATGCTAAATGGCAGTTATGAGAGTGTAGTAGGTAATCAGAAGATATAGCGGGAAAGAATCTATGAAGAGCGGAAGTTAAACAAGAGTGTCCCGTACATAGATTACAAATAGCAGGAATCACTGAGTGACGAAGAAATGGAAAATAATAATAACTAGAACGATTGGGGGAAGGAAGTAAGTACAATGAAGCGGGATTAGAAAAAATTGAATGAGAATCAGAAAGAGCTGAAAACTTTTCGACAAAATGACACTGCATTATGGGATTTGAGCTAAAGAATCGACTAATTCGTTTCCAGCAATATCGACGTGACCAGGCACCCACATAAAATCGATTTAGATAGAACATTCAGAAAGGAGATCATAAATTATAGTTCGAGTTTGGATACTGAAAGAATATCACATAAGTAGGAAAGAGAAGGGAGCTAAGAGAACACTTTTAGCGTCAGATATTAAGTATTTACGAGAATTGTGAGAAGACGAAATAAATAAAATTAAATAGAAGATTGTAATATGTTCGTTCGAAAAAATCATCGCGAGCAGTTTAACTGACTTTTTCTTGGCTAAAATGCAACTGAAACCAAACAAAAGTAAAGCGAAAACAAATATGGAACCTTTCAGGCCGAGCTTTTTTACATATTTCTTCATTTTCTACAACTAAAAATCTATCGTTAAAGATTATCATATATAATATATATACGACTCCAGACATGGATATATGAGAACATTTAAAAAATATATATATATACATATTTTTATATGGTGCTTTTAATTCTATCTTCATTTTTATACATTTCATACTTTTGCTATAAACGTGATCGTTTTTTTTTATATCTTCCAGATTTATTTTTAATTTTATTCACTGCCTTTAATACTATGCTAGTTTTACTTATATTAGTTCCTTTTAAATGTTACTCAAATCATTGTTTCCTTCCGATAACCTTAATTCACGTTTACATTGTCATAAGTCCCCCTCTTTTATATCAATGAACATTGTAATAAACAAGGTAATCTTTAATTTTTTTATAAAAATTGTTATAAGTGAACTTAAAGCGACAGTTTTTCTAGTTTTAATAAAAACAAAAGAGAAAAAAAAAAAAAAAAGAAAAGTTAAAAATTGAAGATAAGTTTATTTAAATTATTTATGCTTAATGAATCTGTATTAACTTTACTTTTCGGTTATTAACTTCTTTATTTTTTTTTCTTTTCTTGCTATTTTACACTTAGTCTTATTAAAACTATTTGGTAACCTATGGAATAAGTTAAAATAACATGAATAAGCAACCCATCCAGTGAAAGGTGCTAAAATTAACTTATATATGTATACACAAAATGCATACACACATACTGTTGTATTCTCACGTACGTATACATACACGCACCCGCACCCACGCCCGCACATACACCCTCATACATCACGCATTTATATCTTATATAAGATCTTAAGGTCGTTTTCTATCCAGCCTATGTTCCTCGCTTAGGTCACTCAGCAGTTCTTTTGTTGTACTATTAGGATGTTCTTTCAATCTAGCAGCATATCGCCTAGCAGCAATTGTTATTTCATTCTTTACAAAAATTTAACTACTCCAAGATCTTCATGGATTGCGATGTTGGTTATCATGCGTAATAACATATCCTGTACTCTTTGCATAATTAAAATGTTGCTGTTTTTGGCACAGTCCCATAATTGACAGCCGTATTGCCAGACTGGTTTAAAAATTTGTTTATAAAGTAGCAACTTGTTTTCGAGAGATACTATTGATCTTTTACCCAACAGCCACTACAGTTACCGCAGTGTGATGTTCAACGCATTTCGCTTTCTTATAATGTGTTTCCTCCGAGTGTTTGTCGCGGTGTATACCAAGATACTTTACGTTTTCTTTCGGAGGAATCTCCACCCCATTCATAGTTATATTTCCGGATGAATCAATTCTTCGGTTAGTGAAAACTACTCGAGACGATTTACCCTCATTGATCTCCCATAATTTGCACCATGATGTTACTTTATTGACTGCTGTCTGCGGGTTTTTACGTGCAACTTTCGGACATTTATTTGAACAAAAGATCGTTGTGTCATCAGCAAAAGTTGCTATATCAACGTGCGATGTGTAGTAGGAATATCCGCTGTGTAAATAAGGTAGAGAAGCGGTCCAAGTACACTCCCCTGAGGAACGCCTGCTCGAATCGGATATGTACTTAATTCGTCATCACCATATTTAACATAGAAATATCTTTCATTTAAATACGATCGGAATAATTCAGTTAGCTGATAGGAAAAATGAGGTCGAAGCTTTTGCAATAGACCATCGTGCCAAACTCGATCGAATGCTTGGCTTACATCTAAAAATACAATATCGCAAGCCATTTTCTCATCCAGGGATTTTTCAATTTTACGAACAATCCGATGCACCTGCTATATCGTACTATGTTTTGCTCGGAAGCCAAAGTGGTGTTCAGATATTATCTCTTTGCACTCAATTGGTAGCATTATTCATTTTAACAATAATTTTTCGTATAATTTAGAAAGTACCGGCAATATTAAGATTAACTTCTTAAATGCACTTTCTGCTTCTTTTCCTAAGCCCAAAAAAATTAAGAAAAAGTAAAAAAAAAAAAGAAAATATTCTCGTTTGTTTTTCTCTTTTTTCAATTTTGTAATAACGCGTTTGTCCGCTTAGAACCCTTTATCTAAAGTGTTTTTCTTTCTTTTTTTTCTGCAACTCCGAAAACCTTAATTTTTCATGTCACACTAAATATCAGAAAGGTTTTTATAAATATACTGACTGATAAGGCGAATGGGGTTTATCACAGCACTGGACTTCGAATGGAATAACTCGCTAATATTAATCTGAGCCGTCGTTTTCTGTATATTTACATTAAACATTTTTAGCGGTATTTTTCACTTCCGATTTTCATATGAACGTTTTTATTGTTTTTCGAAAAGAAAAAAAAAACTTCAACAGCGATATAAAATAGCAAAAAAAAAAAAAATGCTGCGTTTAGTCTTTTATACCTGTCTACGGTTAATAGCCGTGGAATCGGACTCAGAATTAAGACTTTAGTTTAAAATTCGACAATGATGACGCGTTGTTGCCAACACGAAATCATTCAAACGTCTGATTTTTTTTTATTCGCTGAGCAAGTGAAATCTTAAATTTAGGTGAAATAGAAATTAGACGAAATGAGAAGGTCATCGTAAAGAATCATGCAATGGGAAATCATAAAATGGCAGAGGTAAGAAATATACTTAAGCAGAGTATCACTGACGTGTGGAGAAGCCTGGGAATAGTTAGACTAAAGCAGGATATGTTTAATACGTTTGTGTTTTTTGTATTTTTAACTGGAGAGAGGTTCTTGTGTAATCTCCAATTTTATTGACAAAAATATGATCACTTTTAGAACAGTCGTGTCAAAGAATTTTTTAGTTTGTAGGGAGATTACATTTTCGATACGGGGTAGTTTCAATACAGCGTGTATATTATTAACGCTAGTGTATGGTGAAGTGCATAGAATAATTCTACAAAATTTTTATTTTGGAATCGTTGAACTTTCTGAATGGTGAATCTTAGAAGTATTTTAGACCATATGGAAGAGGCATAAAGAAGGACAGGTCTAATTACACTTTTGTAGAGGAATAACTTATTTTCTGGTGTTAGTTTGCGGTTTTTTTTTTTTATTGAAAACCTGTCTTAGTAGAAATCACACGGATGGGCTTTATTGATTGATCAATGTGCTTAAGATTAGTTGCTCGCCTAGCACGAACCTAAATACTTAATTTCGCTTTTAATCCGGCAGACTTGATTTTCCAGCATTAATTCTGGTTAGTGTATATGTTGGTCTTCTTCTTGTGAAAAAGATAGTTTGCGTTTTAGTATATGGTTTAATTTTATTTTCCATTTAACTAGTTATTTTTTTATTCTTACAAAGTTTTCTCTTTTAATCGACGTTTAAATGTATCGGTTCTGAAAGAGGCGCAATAAATAGCAGTGTCATCTGTAAACAATGCTACTTCAGCCTGTCTCAGTGTAGGGAAATCATTTAAGAAAAGGATAAATAAGAAGGGGCCAAATATGCTCCTTTGAAGAACTCCAGCCACCGATACTTTTGGTGAAAAGATAGTGCCGCCAATTTTTACAGAGATACTCCTTCCTGTCAGATAGTTAAATATGCTCAGAAGGCGCGCTATTCTAAACGATGTGTAGATTAAATTGCGACGAACGAATCTACAGCGATATCAAAGCGATAAGATGAAAATGGGTAGAGCTGAAACATTTTCACAAACCTTGTCTGGTGGATATATCTGATTCGGCGGATGTCGGGGAGGGTGAAGCTTCCCGAACGCACGACATATCCGATGATCGTTAAATGAAACAAGCGAGATTATGTAATCTTCTTAAACTGTTGATCTGAACACCATCGGCGATAGTTGAAAACGTTCTTCTGTGTGCCTAAAAAAAACACCAGAGAACGATAATTAGGTTACAACAAACCACGAAACAACGTCAATATTTAATTTATTACTAATGTTGTTAAATGAAAATATCCTAATATGTGCATGCACAGAACTGCGAATATCTGTTCGAGCCTATTTTCGACCTCGGCGACTAGAAATAATTATAGTTATTAGTCGCCGAAGCGGGGTGTTTTTCAATGTAAAACGCATAAATTAATACATTACCACGAGATGAACTCGACAGAAAAAAGAAGAAAAAAAAAGTAGAGATTGTATCTCAAATAAAAACTGTCTTTGATAGTTAAATAAATATATCGCGTCACCTTAGTGACAAAAACAAAAACTTTTTCTTTTAATTATACTTTAAGCTCGCCAACTATAGACATTAATCCAGCGTAAAAGTAATGTATCTGTATTTACAACGTATAGAAACGGGATTTGACCTTACGTCCTACCTGAACAAAACATTGGTCTAACCAACCACACGCGGTGCTGGCTGGTTATCTCGTAATATATACCATATGTAGAACAAGCAAAAATTATTAAAAACAAAATAAAAGACTTCAAAAAACGGATTAAAATGTAAGCTTTAGAAATATAACTTTTTTATCGCCAAGGCAAAAACTGAAAACTGGAGCCTACGACGAATATTCATTAATGTAACCAAGAGTTGACGGATTCTGTTTAATATTACTGAAAAAGTTATTCTAATGAAAAGAGAAAAAAAAAAAAATCCAACCTCATTCCTACAGAAAACAACTGGCAATAAACAGCTTTGAAAACCATTACGATATAACTTCTGAAAGAAGAGATTAGCCAAAGAAGGTTGCCGCACAGAACGTAAGTATAAATGGAATTTAAAAACCACTAAGTGCAAAGTTATTTCACCACTACTTTTTAACAAAACCGATATTATTACGGAGGTGACAGTTTAAAAAAAAAAAAACCTGTTTATAACTTTAAATCGTTATTCCAGAAATATTTCCGTACTAATTGTGTTCTAAATTACGATTGTCTACATATTGATTTTCAATGTTTTTTTTTTTTTTATTTCCTATTTTTAATTGACTGAAATATATATGTCTCGCGCAAAAGATTAATGCAGTAATCAACGTTCAAAAGTACAATTTTTTTTGAGCGCTTTAGTGGTTTTTGGGTGTCATTTAGGCCCAATTTGAGTCGGAATTGTTTAATACTAAAATTACAATTAGAATATTCGTATGAAAAGATAAGAAATTCTACGAGTAAAATAATAAGGCAGTTTTTAAAGAGATGATGCGAATTGATATTAAAAATTAATTGCTCTAAAAGGGCAGCACGACCTCCTTTAAAATAAAAAGTTGGACGACATTATTAAATTTTCAATAATTTTCCTTCAATTTTTTTTTTTTTTTTTTTTTCTAAGCCACCCCGGTCTGTTGACCACAATTGGCGAGGCTAACAGCTTAATTATAGGTTAAACTTAAGTAATAATTACAGTTTTATATGCCTGTTTCCCTTGAAAAAGGACATAAATAATAGTATTACAACCTTAAAGTGCGTAAAGTACGTAAAATAAGTAGATAAGCCGAGATAACAAATAGTAAAATCTAGTACAAAACAAAAAGAGAAAATAGCCAGCTTATTAACAAATAGTAAAATCTAGTACAAGACAAAAAGAGAAAATAGCCAGCTTATATATGCTGTGTCTCTAAGAGTAATCAGGATCTTCTTAACCTGGGTCCAGGATGTCTCTGGTCCATACTCTTTTAAGCCTTCTCGCTTGAATGTTTCTATGATGCATGCTGGCAATTGCAATGTTTTCACTGTCCCTCAGCTTATTGAAAAATTTCCTATACTGCTCTTTATAATATTCATGCGTGTATGGTATCCTCAGATCGCTATGGAGAGTCCTATTGGAGACAAAATAAGGAGCGTCGGCTATCTGCCTGAGTATCCTGGACTGCATCTGCTGGATTTGGTTGAAATGGCTCCTGCTTGTAGCGCCATAGACTTCAATACCGTACCTCCAGATTGGTGCCAGGATTGCGGAGTATATTAGCCGTTTACATGGCAAATTTAGTTTAGATTTCCTACCGATTAATTGAGAGAGCAGCCTGTTCCTTGATTGGATGCGTTGTTTAGTATATGATACGTGGGCAGACCAGGTTAGCCTGCGATCTAAAACGAGGCCAAGATATTTGACCGTATTGCTCTGAGTTAGAAAGTTGTTGTTGATTTTGACTTTTGGGCATGTTCGCCTGTTTAAGGTAAATGTAATCTGCTGACTTTTACTGTGGTTGACTTTAATTTTCCATTTTACGGCCCAACTCTGAATCTTGTCCAAGTGTTCTTGGATTAACAAGGAAGCACAATTTGGGTCCTCATGAGCAGCTAAAATACAAATGTCATCAGCGAATGAAGCTGTAATAGTTGTCTTCAATACAGGAAGATCGGCCGTGTACAGACAGTACAACAACGGCCCAAGTATGCTTCCTTGCGGCACCGACGCACCAATAGGTTTTGGAGCAGACATAGCAGAGTTCACCTTAACTTGAAAGGATCTGTTCGACAAGTATGATTTCAAGACTGCAAATATATCGTTAGGAAGAATGCTTCTAATTTTGTAGAGGAGTCCATTATGCCAAACTCGATCAAAGGCCTGCTCCAGATCGAGGAAGACCGCATTGCAATATTGTCCTTTTTCGAATACCGTAGCTATTCTATCTGTTATTCTGTGAACCTGTTGGATGGCTGAATGTCCAGTGCGAAAACCAAACTGATGATGAGGAATAACGCTGTTGACTGAGGGAGCCTTGAGGATTCTGTCCTGTAAAAGCATTTCAAGTATTTTTGAAAATGCGTTTAATAGGCTGATTGGCCTATAAGACGAAGGAAGAGATGGACTTTTCTTCGGCTTAAGAATTAGTTGGATAACGGACTCTTTCCAAGTTTTAGGAAAATATCCCAATCTTAATACTGCATTGTATATGTATGTCAGAAAAGTAATGCTCTTCTTAGGTAGCTTTTTGACTATTTCGTAGGTGATTAAATCTTTCCCCGGAGCTTTCTTTGATGATAGGTGGGCTATTTTATTCGCTACTTCCTTGGGAGATATATGTTTAGATGGTAGCGTTAGCTGACGTGGTGATTCCAGATAGTTCATTACTAATTCATCATTTGAATCATCATTTAGATCGTCAAACGGCTGAAAAATATGAAATAGATGGTCGCTGAACACTTCAGCTTTTTCGGTATTGGTTTTAGCCCATTCTCCATTGCGCTTCCGCACGAAGTGGAGTTTCTCTTTCTTTTGGAGGAAGGATTTGGTTACTTTCCATATTGATTTATCTTCAGGGTTTAATTGAGAGAAAAACTGCTCGTATCTGTAGCTTCTGTATTGCGTTATCTGCTCACGTAGTTGTTTGTGTAACGCATTATAAACTTTTTTAAGCGACTTCCTTCTGTTGCGCTGCCACTGCACCCTAGCATTTCTTGTTATCTGTATCAATTCTCTCACTTTAAAAGGAATATAGAACGAGTGTTCGCGCTGAGTTTCTCGATGTTTAGGATAGGTTGTAGATTTGTAAGTGGCAGCGTGTATATTTTTTGTAAAATTTGATATTGCTTCGTCTAGCTCATCAGGAGATTTTAAGCGTATATTGAGGTTCGTATTAAGTTCCATATATTTTGAAAATTCAATCCAATCTGTACTCCTGTTCGTTAGATAGGTTCGTGGTGTTGTTTCAATTGGTTCCAGTGAAAGGCATGCCAATACTGGGGCGTGGTCAGAACCGAGCAGGGGAACTGCTTTACATATCTTATTGACATTTTGCATGTTTTTCATGATAAAGAAATCCAGTACGCTTGGCGTTCGATTTATATGACTTGGCCAGTAGGTGGGTTCGTTTGGCGATAAAATTGAGAGGCCGCTCTGCTGAACTAGCTTTTCAATCATTCTTCCTCTTGAGTTACTTTTTTGGCAGTTCCACCTAGGACTAGTAGCATTGTAATCTCCTCCTACGATTGTATTAGTCCCCAGACTAGTAATTAGTGTTTTCATTCTTTCTTTTGGTAGAATAACATTAGGATGACAATATATGAAGGCGACAGTAAAATCGAAAAGCAGCGTTTGAATGTTTACGGCTTGTAGTTGGTAAGCGAAGGAAGCTTCTGCATATACTTCGTGCTGATTAATTCTGTCTCTTACTAGAACCGCTACTCCCCCGTGTGCCTTTCCATCGGGATGGGAGGTGCAGTATGCGGTATAACCTGCAATATTGAGACTGACGTTTGATTTCAGGTGTGATTCGCAGAGAAGTGCTATGTCAATTCTGTGTGATTGTAAAAATAATTCTAATTCCGCTTTTTTAGTAATAATACCGTTACAGTTCCAGAGCATAACTGTCAGAGACGTATTTGTTATATCGTTGCGTGACATTAAAGGAGTTTTTCTAATAATTTATTTAAAATAGCAAATAGAGGATTTACTATGGCTTTGAAATCATTTAGCATTTTGTCCATTGAGTCTAACATCTTAGTTGTTAGTACTTCTAAGGGGTCCATATTTTGTGTATTTTTTGTTGGGAGCCCAGTGACGTTATCTGTGAATTTTATGTTCTGCGTCTCGTTGAATCTTGTATTATTGTTAATCCATGGGTTGCTGGAACGGAAATTACTAACCGGTAACGGGGGAAAATCAGCCTGTTTAAGGTTTACATTTTTCATTGTAGGATTAACAGTACGCATAATCCTTTCCTTAACTTCACGTTTATATTCGGGACATCCTCTGTAGCTGGCAGGATGGTCGCCATTACATAGAGCGCAAGTAGGCTTGATTTCCAGCGACTTCTGGCATAGTTTGGTGTCGTGTTTACCTCCACATTTTACGCATCTGTGAGGTAAGTAACAATAATTTTGTGAATGACCATAAAGCTGGCACCTTTTGCACTGAATCAGTTGTTTTTTGGAGTTTGCTTCTTCGACTACCACCTTTGTATGTAACAAACTCACCAACGTGAATATGTCGTGATTGTTAGGTGCCGGGTGTAAATCTATAAAATGCATAGGCAGCTGTGTCTTATATTTTGGGTGTATGACGTTAGTGACGTTCTTAATTTTAAAGCCTTTACTTTCAAGTTCAGTGCTAATTTCCTTAACGTCTGTTGATGGATGAAGGTTTTTAAGTATTACCCTAAAAGGTTTATCTTCCCATAGCTGGTAGGTAAAAAAATAATACCTTCGTGCTTGTAATGTTTTAATAATTTTTCTGTAGCTATCTACGTTCTCAGGGTTAATAGTTACTCCTGTACGAGTAGATTTTAACATAAATTTGATGTCTTTGTCTGCTAGCAAATCATTACGTAAGGTCGATATATTAGTGATATTTTTCACTAGTATTGGAGGTATTTTTTTATTCCTCAAAGAGTCGGGATGTTCGTTAGCATTTGGTTTTACTGTCTCTACATTAGCGATTTCAGTATACCTTTGATGATTATTTTCGTCGCATTCAATACTGCTATCCTCGTCCTTTAAAAATTTGAATATATTACGATTTGAACGAGCAGCCTCGTATCGATTTCCTTCGGAAGTATAAGCTGCGGTTTTTTTTAATTTTGAAGGTTCGCTTAGGTGTTCGCCATTCATCTCCTTCACTATTTTCAGGGTTCGATAACTGCCTCTTGATATTATGTTCACTTTTAGTCTTTATTATTTTTATAGGGCTCAATTAAAATTATAAATAGATACACTTTTCCAAAATGTTTTATAAATTATTCATATAATAATTATCGATTATTTCCCACAATGAAAATTTAAAAAACGTCCACATCTGTTTTAAAATAAATCTTTATTTGTATATTTATGTTGCGGTTTATCAATTTCGAAACCGCATTATAGTTAAATATGACACGTGTTGCTGTGTTTTTCGGTGCGAGATGTTACGTGTACATTACGGTTAAAAAAATTAAATAATATAAAAAACATGGAAAACATGGGGTGAACGAGAATGTCTAAGAAATCCCGACAAGGGTGAATAGGCCACCCATCGTAAAGAGTAGCGCGCGGGGCAGAGATCGTCGGAATGGATCGAAGAAAGTAAAAGAAAAAACAGCTAGATCGAGATCGCTGTTTTACCGTTATTCACCAGGTTAATTGCCGGTTGTCTCTTCTCATCATTGCCGAACTCGCAGTTAGCAAAATGTCGCTGATTATCCTTCTTTTTTAACCAATTTCATCCGAAAACAAAAATATTTATGTGAGCATTGTTTGCGAAAAATTGTTGTTAGAAGTTAATTTTATCCAAACCAGCATTAAAGAACCCCAACCGTCGTCGAATGCAACTGCGACCCCGCCTCAAAAATCGGATCGTCAAGCCGAAGAACCTCACCGGCAACATCAGTGGATACGCTTAATTTTGTATTTAATTATTCCATCGTAATTTTCGTAAATTTACTAACCGTGTATTTTCAATGGCCGGTCGATTCAGAAAACTTTACTACGTGGGGGTAAGTAACTTACTGATAAACGATTTAAAACACGATATAAATGCTACCCTTCCTATCGAATAATTATTAATAGCGTAAGTGTTATGTCCACGATAATTACGAGATCGCGGAGGAATCCCTGAGGACTTTAAGCGATATATAACAGTATCAACGGCAATCTTGTGCTGCGCTATCTAATATCGGATGCAGAATGATGGGCACACACGTCAGAGATAACTGTCCGCATTCAATTCGAAAATGTTAGCCTTCCCTGTCCACATTCCACGCTATCCTAAACTTTGAAAACCCGATGGAAGCCGAGTACGATATGAAACATGCAAAAATACGATAAGAGCTGCTCCTGCTACTCTGGTTTTTGGACAGTTCTACAGCAGACGCTCTATTCGCGGCGGCTTTAACTCGAGACTCTGCGATGGACACTGTCATATAATATGTCGAAGTGATGGATTAACTGAAAAGAAGTATTCCAAGGAATTCCGGAATTGTTCTGCTACTGTCACACACAGTTTTTTGTTCGAAATACTTTCGGCTCCACACAGGCGTTGAAATCATCTTCAATTTTCTGCGATGTACCACTTCTAGGCGGTTCTCCATCCGCACCGATTGTAACACGTCTGTTCCTAAATTTTTGGCTGCTCATCCTCAATTTTGAATCGTAGTACGGCATCGCGATGATCCTAACTCGATCTACGCATCAAAATCTCCCAAAACATTTAACCAACTCCGAAGAAGTTACCGAAAATTTCCTTCTTCCTATTAAATTTATAACGGAAAAAGTTCAACGAGAAAGACAAAAAGGCGCTCTAGGGCCCGTGATCTTAAAAATAATCCGGATTAATCGATATCCCGTCAACGGTCAATTCCCAATTCGAGTATACTTTACGATATATAATCTGCGGTCAGTAAAGAACGGAGGACAACGAGATAATCTACACAAACTTGCGCAGCACGCGATAAGCATATGCGAACGACGTAAGCAATATGTAGTACGTCTTGCACTAGCCAGAGTTCAAAGAAAAGTAAACATCCAGTTCCGAAAAATATTTCATTCGCTTTTTTTTTTACATTTTACCAAGCTCTTCTATGGCGGATACAACTGTTGACAAAATTCAAGCATGAGTATCGCAGATTAAAATGGCCAACAGATTATTAAATACGAATAAGATTCCGAAGATTTCTTTAACGTATAATCACGCAAATTAGGCATAAATAATATAACTTTATCGCCCGAGCGAATGAGATGGAAGGCCATGTTATAACTCAGTTTCTATTTAGGAAACGAGCCTAATGAACACGCGAACCCGGAACGAACAATTCGAGAAAATTCTATTTACACGCCCTAACTATAGACGAAGAGGCCAGCAATAATCCCATTTTCATCGGAACTTTTATGGTATCTACAGCGGAGTAAAATTCCGTTACACACCATTCAAAATTACCGCTTTCTAAAGTCAATAATTTAGCTTTCAAAACTTAATAACTTCGTAAGCGATTGATTAGTATTTTTACAAAACCGTTTATTCTACAAATGAGAGAACAACTCAAAGACGCCAATAACCCGGATCCATTGTCTTTTTCGACTTTTTGTAAAAGCTTACAAATGGAAAACGACTCTCGCTGAGATGATATCACGCTTTAAGATCTGCAACGTTTAATTTTATTAACACTTAGACATATTTTACTTATGTGTATAGAGCGTGTCGTTATGTCCAGTCACACTTCTTCAATGAAATCAGTCAGAAATTTATAATTTTTGTAGATGCGAGAAAAAAAAATTCCGGATATTCCTCGAATGCGCGCTCACTGTAATATGTACAGTAGTTGAGTTTTTAATAGGAAACGAGAGCAGCTACATCAGACAGAATTCACGGTTAATCGCCCTTACATATTTTATTTCTCCTTTTTTGAATTTCTCACAGCGATCCGAAAAATTCGAAAATATTTCGTAATTTAATTTAACGATCAAACTCTGTTCAAATAATTTGTCTGTAAGGCTAGACTAATTTTTAATTCGAATTCAAAATAAATAGGGTAAACACAAAAACAAAATAAAATAAAAGAAAGAGAATTATTTTGTCGTCAAAAAAGGTTCAAAAAGCAGTTCAACAAAGAAGCGCTAGTCTGCTAGTCTCAAAACCATATTCACTTCAAACAAGTATCGGCATAGTCTTTTCTATAATACTTAACGATTTCGAACGTGTGCCACACACAGAAGACAAAAGCGCCATCTACTGTAATTCGGCCAAAAGGAACATTCGCCAACGACCATCGAACGACAGAAATCTTTATAGTGAATAGGACGGCCAGGTGTGGATCGAAGCGACCGCTACTCTGCGATGATATCATCTGGTAAAGAGAACAATGCTCGAGAGCTAAGGTAACAGACGGCATGACAAAAGGAAAAAGTTGAGCACAAGACAAACGCCAATCGTCCGACGCTTGACATTCAGCGCTGTTAATTTTTGCTGCTCTTCGCTGAACCATGAAATCGGTCAGAACCCCAAGTCATCCGACTAAGACCGACCCAGTTTCCTGGTCGACATATGTCGCCATGTCGCGCCTCATTCGATGTTCCACAAATTCCCGTAAATTACGCAACTAGTATGTCTCGGATACGACTCGAAATGAAATTTTTGAACTGCCGGCTTCGTAATAAATGCTCTCTCCTACCGGCAGGTATTAAAAACCGCTTAAAAAATATCAACAACCGTATCTCATCTCGATGATTTGGAAACTGAAGCAAAATCAAACAGATCTAAATGCGGAAAAACTCGGCGGCGCCCCGAAATAAATTTTAAATGCCGGAAAAATTCAAAAGAAAATATCGGACAAGGCAGTAAAAAAAAACACTACATCAACCTCTTTGTAAAATTTATTAATTTAAAAAGAATCTCGATATATAATGCAAATCATTTTCTTCGAAAGTATTTCAAGAAATTAAATAAATTAAGATAAAAAATAGAACTTCAAAAAAAAAAAAAACCATAAGAATCATCTTTTTTTATTTTTTTTATTTTCTTATTAAACTTAACAAGCGCGTATATTTTAATCGCACGGTAAATTTCGGTAGATGCCGCGTCTTTTTCCCCCCTAATTTCTAGAGCTTCTTGCAATTTGCAAATAGGTTGTTTTTTTTATTTTAATATTTTTTTTGGGAGTTTGGCCAACCGAGGACAACTACCCAAGTCAACTGGACTATATTAAAGATTAAATTTTAATCCGGTCGTCAGAGATTGATGAAAGAAAATAGGCAAGAATAGGAACCACATTGGATGACGGCAAAGCTAAGATATAGGAAGTACAGTCGCTAGAGTGCAAAGGACAATACGGTGACGCGGAAAGAGCGAAACGATATAGCGAAGATGGCAACAAAGTTTGATTGAACCGCAGACGGCAGATAGCAATAATGAAAAAACGTTTAAGGGTACGAAAATAATAAAACCAAGAACAGGAAGGGAGTCTAGGCTGAATAATAAAATGAGTTAGGAATAGAAAAGGAACGAGGGTATACATCTGACGAAAGTCTGGCAAGCATTCTTTTGGAGAGAGGAAGTATGTTGTGACCAGAAATTTAAAAAATGTGGGGAGTGGTAACGCTGAGCGTGGCTAAGGGAGAAAAAAACAGGCAACTCAAAACGATTAGGGGCATATAAAAACCATTACTAACAATAAATTATTATATTAACGAAATCACTATTATTAAGTTATTTTATAGCAAATGCACGTAGTAACGCCATTATAAAAGTCGAACACTTTTTTGTCCTACCCCAGTGGTATTAACGAAGGTTCAGTATACTACACCATACACTCTGAAGTAGAAAATTTCTTTAAAAAATATTTAGGCAGTACGCTTTTACTATACTTACACAAACATCTTGAAAAAGTTAAAAAAGAAAAAAAAAAAAGGAAGAAAAAGTTTTCAATTGTTTAACGATTGCGCCGAATTACACGTAAATTAAAAACAGAAAAAAAAAAAGGGAAACAAACTTAAGTACACTTTCGCAAAAGCTCGATTAACTCGAAACATCCTAAATATCCATTACGTAAACTAGCGACGAAACCGAGACGCTAACCCTATTCAAAGGCTCATTCCAAATCAGAACTGAAGCTAGCACGAGCGAATTCTCTACGCCCTACACACCGCCAACCACTGATTATTGCTCTTCCGTGTAATATCTCTTAAGAAAAATCTAAATCAAACTCCGACTATGATGTAAACCGACGATATCCTTACAAAAATACTCTTCCCAAGTACAATCAACACTACACAATACACACTAAGAATTACAATTAATTCCCGATCGCGTCGAAGCAAATAGAGCATATCACGCCCGTAAACTACATCTACGCTTGAGAAAATCATCGTCGACACTCTTTGCAGCTGACATAATACGTCCTTTATCGATGTCGGATCTGGATAAAGATCATATAATAAAATTGAACGAGGTGCGCCGCGGATAAATGGCAAGAAAGAAACGTTCGTTAACAGAATGTGCATAACAAGGAAGACGGGGTGGTCTGTTGAAGTACTAAAGTCGATCGAATTAATGAACGATTGCAAGATGTATTCTTCTACGCGCCGAGTTCTGAAATTGAATTGCACTGTTTCAAGGACGCTCAGACTAACGATCTTACATATTTATAACTGCACAAGGTAAATACGGAACGTGTTCATAATAAATTGAATGTAAGGAGAGAAGGAAACACTTAAGATCTCTTTCGATAATAAACACCTTATACTACTCTGTTTTCCTTTCATCCGGCCGTATTTAAAAAACATTTAAAAAACATCGACGAATTCGAAATCAAAAAAACATCTATTGAAACGATATAGACAAAAACGTGCACGCTGTAGAAAATGCGGTCGGAAGTTTTTTCCAGTCGCTCATTAAAGCAATTTCTTGTCCCCTTCAGTCGTGATAGCTCCGGCATATGTGTATGACGTATATGAAATGATGCAACAGTTTATTACACAGCACAATGACGCAGCGACAATAATTTCACTAGTAAAAACACACAATGTACACACACTGGTAAGTTGTATATGTTCAAATGTGAACTTATTGCGTCATTGCATCAAAGCTATCATCCGTTACCCGGGTTACATTTTTTTAAATTAACACAAGCTACGAGTAATTACGATTCTTACGAAAAGAGATTTATTTCATTTTGCGGACAACGACATGGGGTCAACAATTTATGGAGAGGTCCGAAAGATATACATACATACATATATGCAGGGCCGTATCTGAGGGGGGTTTTCCGGGTTCAAACCTCCCCGAAATGTCTGCGAAATTATAACTGCTTGAATTAAATGGACCGAAATTCAGAATAAATTTATTTCTTTTCAATTTTTGACAAAAGAAAAGAAAATATAAAAAATTTTTATGAATTCTATGGAAACGACTAATTTTTATTTGTTTTTATGTAGTGTTCAAATATTTCATATATAATAATTGACTACAAGGCTTTAGTGTACCATTTATAAATAAATATATTTCATGATGACACAACACTCACACACACACATACATATATATATATATATATATATATATACATATATATATATATATGTATGTATATATAAAACTCGCCCATTTGGACCTCGGAATGGGGCATACCCCCTTCATCCTCAGGTCTAGTTCTTTAATTATTATAGAAGAGTAAAACTCGCCCTTTCGGACCTCGGAATGGGGCATACCCCCTTCATCCTTAGGTTTAGTTCTTCATTAATTATTATAGAAGAGTACACGTTTTCATTGGCTACGCCGTTCGACAAAAAAAATCTTTCAGTTCCAATTTTCACCACCGGGGGATGTAGAAGCGCTAATATCGCATTAAAACTATTTTATCAGTTTTCGTGACAGGACACTTTTCCTGATGACCCCTGGCGTAAAAATGACATAGCCATTAATATAAAACTCGCCCCTTCGGGCCTCGGAATGGGATTTTTATAGAAGAGTAAACAACTTTTTCATTGGCGTTCGACAAAAAAAAATCGTTCAGTTCCAGTTTTCACCACTAGGGGATGTAAGAGCCCTAATATCGTATTATAGTGTTATACATGAGACAAATTTTGTGACAGGACACTTTTCCTAATGACCCCTGGCGCGTAAAAATGGCACAGCTATTAATATATATATATATATATATTTATATGTGTAATTATAAAAATATTTTTGTACCCCCCCCCCCACCCCCACCGGGTATTTTGGTCTAGATACGGCCCTGAATATAAGGATGTATTTAAAAATTCATTGTAGACGTTGATAGTTTGTTTTAGAAACTTTTGTTTTTCTCGAAGCTTCAAATGCGATATTTTTTATTCTTATTTACTCTTCCCTCCGCCTTACGTATCTGTGAATTTTAATTTTAACGATATTTCAATCATCCGGAAGCATATACCACATTTAACAAATGTTCAAACGTCAATAGAAAAAAGGAAATGACTCTGGTCGAAAATTCTTTGTATCAGAACTGATAATTAATTCGAAACAAACTGATTTCTCTCCGCACATGTACGCGCGTCCACCGTAGTTCTGGGCACGTGCAATTTCCGTAACAACAAGCTGGCCTTGCGCTTACAATTGAAAAATAAAAATACCCTAAAAATTGTTATCTCGCGATAATGAAATAGGCGTGTATTCAGGTTTTTCATATAGCCGCTAGGGATTAAAGGATATTCAAAACGTGTTACATTTGGGATCCCCGATGAACCGTTAATAAACTGAATAAATGAAATAGTTTTCAATCGATTTGTATCAATATTATTTCATAATTTATACCCATTTTTGTCGCTTTAAAATAATACGCGGAATATTAACAAGGTTTACGTGACTAATTATAAATTAAGCGTAGTAATGATAGTCGTTCAAAAATTTCTAAAAAAAATTATTCACGTTATCCGTTCTAAGTTAATGTCGAATGAAGAATTTACACGGTGTGTAAACATAGTGTATACTACTAGCAGTACCAAAGAAAAATGATATACAGAAGTATATCTTCTTATGGTAGGTGATCAATCAAAAACGACCATGGCTTACATTGTTAATATAAGGTACCTGTTATAATTTTAGAAGTCAAATTTTCTTTTTAATTCGGTATTGCGTAAGAAGATTTTTACCTGGTGGTTATAAAAGACCAAATACGGTAAATATCGAAAACTGAAATGGCAATATATATATATATATATATGATTCATAAGGAAAACGCTTGTTTCGTTGTTTTTTTGCTTTTTTCATGCTGATGATATAATAATATCTCTTCGCCGTAAATGTGAATCGGTAATATTCTTAAAATTTACTTTACTCCTAAAAGAAGAAGTCAACACAGATTGTTCTCGTTGATTAAGTTTGCTCGCGTTTAATTTATCTCTGTTATCTGCTTTTATTTTTATTTCTATTGTTTTATTTTATTTCGTCCGTTTCGTTCTTATCGATTTCACTTTTCGCTTCGTCGTTATCTACTTTCGGAATTCATCGCTAATATTAAATTAATGCCGGATTCGTCTGACGCACGGCAGGTAAACACCTCCCTCTAATCCACTCGGCACAGTTGGTAAAAGCGTCAATAATCCCGTCGTAAAAACGACTAAACAAATCTAACAAAACTGTTTCGTCCAATTCATCGAACTTCTAATTACCGTACCGCGCTATTTCTGAATAACTTTAAAGGACAAATTGTGATTTTAGTTGAAAAACTAAAGTCTAAAATTTTTTTATAAAATAGTTAACGGTTTATCTACAATTACACCCGTTCAGGACAGAACCTGATTAAGCTTTTCTTCCACTCTTGCAGCTAAACAGTTCCCGCCTGCTGACGATAACGTCCATAAAAAACTTAACAAATACACGACCATTTATTCCGCCATCGTCATTATTTCGTTTCGGCATCTCGAATATATCCGAAAGTTACAGAAATGTATTTCTGAAAATTACGCCGATTCACGTCGTCGAAATTAAATTTTTGGACTCTTAACTGCTCCATCTTTTAAAGTTGAGCCAATAATCATTCCTAACCTTTAAAGTAATTGCCTTCAATTCGGTCACTTCAGTTCTTCAGGTCGAAGCAAATCTATCCGTTCTTTTTGTTCTGGTAGCAATCATTCTTCTTCTGAATAATGATCACCGAACAGCATAACCCAACTCGTTTTCATTACGTTCATTACAGTGAAAATTAGTCCATCCTCGAATCTAACACACGAGATCATCAGTCTTTAAAATGTGTATCATACTCACTCCGAAGAATATCAGCCGAGGGAAGCTGGTGTCTCTGGCTTTCACCTTCGCTGACATTTCGTAACAATTTCCGTGCCTTACAGAACTCTTCTAATAATATCACAAAAAAAAAACAAAACAACTAAAACAACTAAAATATTCCAGTAGCCCCTCCCCTCTCCGTATACCAGATTAGCTTCCGAAAAAACATCATTCCCAACCGAAATCACAAAATCCCTTTAACAAATATCATTCCAATTTAAATATAAGTACTGCGCAGCTCTCAAAAACTTGACGAAAACAATTCTCTAATGTTGTTAACATTCGTAACGGAACAAAATGCAAATTTTCGCGATTTTAAAAAGTGTTTTGAAAACTTTTTTACACATGCACGATTGTCGTAAAAGTACCGGCCAGAAAGATAACGCTATCAAATGCGTGAAAAGAATGTCATTTTTTTTTACATCGGTAAACCCGAAATAAACAAACAAATAAACAAACAAACAAGTGGTTTAAAAAAAAAGAGAGAGAAAAGAAAAAGAAAAATTATCGATACAGTGAAAATGCTTGTTACGAAAACAGTATTATAACTTCAATTTAAAGTATAACGCAAAAGTTTGTGACACGACTCAGTTATGGCTGGAGTATTTAGCGGGCTCTATTTCAAAATATTCCTTTATAAATCATTTCTCTTTTCATTTATTTTTCTTCGGTGATTTTTTCAAAAACGATTCGTCATTTTCGATATAATTTTAAATACTACACTTAAAAAGACTATTAAATAAAAACACAAGTTTCGCGAGTAATGAAATATTACATTTTTTCCTTGATCCATCTAATACTAATGATTTTCTTTTAAAATAATTATGCCGCAATATCTAAACTCGCTCGGCTTCAATCTTCTAACAGTAATGTCACCCCTAAAGTTTTAATGTTACCCCTAAAGTATTAATGCCACCCCTGAAGTTCTAATGCAACCCCCAAAGTTTTAATGCCACCCCTAAAGTTTTAATGTCACCTCTAAAGTTTTAATGTCACCTCTAAAGTTTTAATGTCACCTCTAAAGTTTCAATGTCACTCCTAAAGTTTTAATGTTACCCCTAAAGTTTTAATGCCACCCCTGAAGTTTTAATGCCACCCCTAAAGTTTTAATGTCACCTCTAAAGTTTTAATGTCACCTCTAAAGTTTCAATGTCACCTCTAAAGTTTTAATGTGACCTCTAAAGTTTCAATGTCACCCCTAAAGTTTTAATGCCACCCCTAAAGTTTTAATGTCACCTCTAAAGTTTTAATGTCTCCCCTAAAGTTTAAAAGCTAAAAAAATAATCATTATATTATATTCAAAAGACACTAATACCTAAATCAGTTCCAATATATTATACGATTTAATAATAATTAACAATGAAAACGATATATTACCACAAGTCTTCTCTGTCATTTCAAGCAATTAGAATATTATTTATACGGCCAAACTTATATGATTGTAATTTTCAAACACGATAATGAAATACTTGTTGAACTGCATACGAAAGACCAAACATAAATCAAAAATCTGACAAAAAATGTTGGCTGGCCCATTACCTTGAGTACACTTTTTAAAAACACACCGGTTATTAAGATTACAGCAGTTCGTTACGTCCCACATATCCTTGACAAGGTATCATCATGGATTGTGAATTTAAGCTTTTCATAATGTACTTAAGGTTCTAATGGATCTAAAGAGAACATTTGGACCGGTTCCTTTGTCATGGAATCCGCCTTTATTTTCCCATATTCCTCTGTTATAAGCAATATTCAAATTCAGATTAGGTATATACCTGGGAGCGACTTGAATCCGGAACGAGACCAGTCCCGAAAACGTATGCCACTTCTGCTTTAGCCAAGCACCTTAACCACTAGGCTACCGCGTGCTCTAATGGAATTCGGTCAATGCGAAAGATATCTTTGATTTTACCGGCTCTATCAATATATGTCGATATTTTTAATACAGATAAAACTCTTTTTTTTTTTGAGTTTTTTTTTTTTCTTTCATTTAACAAATAGCGATTTTAACACGCGAATAGAACAAATATTTCGGCTAGTAATAAGCATAGTAAAACCACGGCAGAAAGAGTAGAAATAATTTTGATAAATCAGTAAGGATTCAAGGTTGACTATAAATATAATACAAAAACTTAAATGAGCCACGAATTTCCGTTAAAACAGCGTCCGGCACTTTTTTGTTTTATTTTTATTATTTAGGCCTTTGATAAGGTTTGGCATCGTGGTCTGTTATATAAAATTAAGAAAAATCTTCCTCATCCTTTTTATCTTCTTCTAAAGTCTTTCCTTGATGATCGAACATGTCAAATTAAATTCCACAATGAACTATCAAACATCTATCCTATATCCGCTGGTGTGCCTCAAGGCAGTGTACTGGATCCAGTGCTTTACCAAATGTACACTGCAGACTTTCCTGAAAGCGAGGGCGTAGCTATTGCTACATTTGCAGACGATACTGCGCTTATAGCGGCAAACAAAGATGCTGGAACAGTAACAAATAAATTGCAGCTGGCGTTAGCAAAAACTGAAAGGTGGTTAGATCGATGGCGAATTAAAGTTAACGAGAAAAAGTGTACACAGGTTACATTCGCTCTACGAAAGGTAGTCTGCCCGCCAACCAAAATTAACGGCGAAACAATCCCAGTTAGGAATGAGGTGAAATACCTTGGGTTGCACTTGGATAGTAAATTAAGGTGGAATAAGCATGTCTCACAAAAAAGAAAGTGCTTGGATATAAAGTTAAGAAAACTCTACTGGCTTCTTGGTAAGCATTCCAGCTTGTCGATCGAAAACAAAGTATTAATATATAAAATAATATTGAAACCAGTATGAACATACGGTCTAACTTTATGGGGCTGTGCTAAAAATACACACATTAATAAAATACAACGTTTCCAAAATAAAGCTATTAGACTCATTGTGTCACTTCCTTGGTATGTCTCCACGGACACACTCCATAGGGACTTCAACATACCTTACGTAAAGGAAGAAATAAAACTTGCCGCACAGCGGTATACTAGTCGATTAGAAACACATCCCAACCCACTAGCTATCAACCTGCTTGACAATAGTCAAGAAATTCGACGGCTGAAGCGCTCTAGAGTCTTTGACTTTGTTTAGAACTTGAATAGATGTTCCTGGGGAACCCTGATAGTGGTGGCCCCTTACGCGTTAATTTGCATTCCAGTAAAATTGCTTGATGGTCTATGGAGACCAGTTGTAATTAATAAAAAAATAATATAAAAAAAAAAAAAAAAAAAAAAAAAAAATTCCGTTAAGCTGTTTACTAAAATCCTAATGAAAAACTGATTAAACAAAAATTGTGATCTAAGTTATGTTAAAAAAAATTAATAAATATGCAGTTATTTTTTCGCCACCTATGACAGCATCCAAATTCGCGGAATAAAAAAATGATAAGAAGAGTTATTAAAAATATTGCTGTATAACAAAACTTATATTTTTCTATTCGAAAATAGTCAAAACTACCGATAATGTTATTAAACTACGAATCTACAATTAACGAGAATACGTTATGCAACAAAATAACGGGAACACTATTGATAACAAGGTAAATATTTCGAAATAACGGCGATCAATTAAAGCTTCTAATATGACCCTTCTGTCTGCAGCTGCTCATTCCAAACTGTGGTCTGACTCCTACGTCTTCTCATTCTCCAACCCGAAATCCCTTTTCTTGTCTATTCAACCTTCCCTTCCACGTTTTCCATGGTTTATTAACTTTCCTTCTATGCGCCGTTCTAATCTCTCTGCGATTTGGGCATAGTTTGCTCCCTTCCTCATTGTTCCGTTATTCTCTCGTGCCTTCTCCTCATTGTCCATTGCACCCTCCCAGCAATCAATTTATTTATGATCCTGATCATATAATGTTTTCGGTTGTTCGTAATTATCAACTGAACAAGCTTCTTTTTATTCCTTCCTCTTACAAACCGGTATTCCCGTTCCATACTGTGCTTCATTCATTCTCTCCCTTCCTTCTTCTTCGGTTATTCTAGCTCTTGATTCCTTTCTGTCAGCTATCTCTGATCGTGTAAGAATCTGAGTCTCTCTTTTCTCTCTGTTCCACTGTTCTTGGGCCAATGTCCATGTTGACGAACCCATTTAAAAAGAAAAAAAAAAAAATTAAAGAATATTTTAAATTAGAGAGTAAAAGCGAATTTAACGAATGACATTAAACGTTGTATATTTATAAAGGTAGGTGAAAATGCGTTACTACTATGGTTGTCATCTAACTTAAACGGTGAAGCTATCTTGAGGAAAATTAAGACGATGAGAAAGAAGATGTAAAGGTTTCTAATCCGTCCGAAACGTTATCTATTGAAATAATTTGTCGGGGATTATAACTTACAAAAAAAACAAACAAACATGCTTACCGATATTTTTCTATCTCAATAAAAGGACTTCTGCAATAAATAATATTATTCCTAATTTGAACGGAAAGATATTCAAAATGAATTATTTAATAAAATAAATCGAGTTTTGTAAATTTTAATTTGATAAATAACGTATATACATGCTGTTTTTTACTATTTTCAGTGGTGGATCCAGGCCCCCCTCCCCACAAAGAACCAAAGCATCTATGGAAAAATTAATTATAACAGAGAAACTTAATTTATGCTATAAAATATTTGTATACGTGTTACAACATACGGATTTTAATAATTAATATTTAATACAGTTTTCTAATAAAACTATTGATGTTCCGTTTTTATTCTGTTTTAAATACAACTGTCGTCGTTCTTTTGCCTTTCTTATTTATTTTTAATTTTGTAATGTAAATGCAAAATAAAAAAGGATATGCGAAAGATCGATGACAGTTGGGTTTAAAATAAAATAAAAACGTAACATTAATAGTTTTACTAGAAACCTGTATTAAATATTAATTATTAAAATCCATATTATACAATTATTTTGTAGCATAAATTAAGTTTCTCTGTTATAACAAATTTTTTCATAGAGGCTTTGGTTCTTGGGGGAGGGGGGTCCCTATTTCCCCCACGTGGATCCGCCACTATATGTATATATATTAGATACGCTACATTTTGTTCCTGCGTAAGGCGATAATATCAAAAAAAAAAACAAAAAGTGTCTTTTGAAAAAATGTTTTACTACATTAAAAAATTTATAAGACAACACTAATTTCAGCACATCCTAACTGAACTATACAGAAATCGGTTAAAATGTCTTCACCCTAGGATCGAAGTGAAACGTTTACTATTATATATGAATTATGAAAAAAAACTGTAAAATTAAAACCATGAAATAATTCAATAAGGCGAAGGAATTTTTAATCCTAACTGAAGAAGAACCTGCTCCTCATGTGAACTCCCCTTTCCATTTACGCTATTCTAGGTGTCTATATCCGCATTCGAAGCTTTGCATCGAAAACGAAATACACTTACACTATCGTGTTTTGACCTCCGATCGTATTGGAAGAATAAAACAAAGCGAGCAAAAAAGTCCTACTATTCGTCTAAAAAAAACTCGATTTATACGAATTCTCGGTATCTATTGCAAAAGTTTCAAATGATATACGCCGGTGATAGCTGGTATATAAACTCTATATTTACAGAGAGGCACGGGCGCATTAACCATACAGCGAAAATACGCATGAAGCCGTACAATTAGCAGCTGGTCGCACAGCATTTATTATTACTGCAAACACCCACCGGACGTAGATTAATAAAATCGATATTTCTATGATAGCCGTGTTAAATCGAAACAGAAAATACTTTATCGCGCACTCCCCTCGCTACAATTTTAATTAATCTCCCGAACTTCAATTAATCTCGCTACTCGATATTCGCAAATCATTATTTTCATCCAACAGTTTAGGTTATCGTTCATATAGACTGGTTATCAATGCTTGAAGATCGGAATATGAACAAAATCCATCGAAATATTTGGAACTATCGGTCCTTTTTTGCCCCTATGAGAACAGTTCTCCAGCATATTTTAATGTAGATAGAAAGTCAGTCGGTGAATGGCAACGCCCGACTTTTCGTAAGCATCGGAACAACCAAAATAGCGCATTAACGGTGGCAAAACAAACGCCTGTGAAATTTTGAAAAAAGTAAAAGCAAGTGCAGACTGTCTTTTCATCATTCTGAATCCTTCAGGCTCCCTTTCGTCTGCTCTATCATTACAACTGCGTCAGTTTCTCCATTTTTCGTGCATTTCTACAACTAGCGGAATCTTCGAATGCCTCATTGTTTCCGATTCGAAAAGCGTCCTTCAAGAAATTGTTTCTTCACCCACTCATTCCTATCGTTCCCTTATCTGCAACTTACTAACATCTCGTTTTATTCTGACTTCCTATGGATTACGAGTCACTCTGACATTGACGAGCAATGACACGGGGCAGATTTTCTAGCTGAGTAGGTCGCCCTCAATGGTTCTTTTCTCTGGCCACTTCCCAGCTTCTGACTTAGTCCTGCTTTCCCCAATCAATCATTCCAGACTCTGGCTGGATAGATACCCTCTTCCTTACTCTCTAATCCCACTTCACACTATGCTCTCATGCAGCCGGAGTCCTCAGCCTTGGTTCCTTTCAATTCCGTTCAGTCATCATTCTACTATTGTCTCCTTAATATCAGATTAAGAATTAATCATTCTCTTCTCCACGCTTCTCGCTTTCGTTTTTCTGTATCTCCTTCTCCCCCTTCCACAACTCTGATTCTCCTTTTGAATACAACGCAAACCATATTTTCTTCGAATTTTATTAACGAACGTTCCCTTTTGTACTCAAAAATCTTAGCTCTTGGCCTTCCGGCTCCTTACAGTGCGCTTCCTTTATCCTTTTCTTCCCATCTCCATCAATAATTCCCTTACTTCTTTTCTTTATTCTTTCCATATCCTATTGCCTCAGTAATGTCTTAGTATAAACTTTAAATGGTTGGGTCAGAACCAAAGTCGAATTAAAAAAAAAAAAAAAAAAAAAAAAAAAAATCTGGCCCATCTACATTCGATAGTTGTACTGCGTGGAATAGTTCCGTTTGCACAAGGTAAAGAACGGACTAAAAGAAGAGGTACAAGAAGACAGTGAACGAATTGACCCTAAAATCCGGTTATTTCGATGTTAGGCGGTGCTTAAATCGTAAAAAAAAGATCACGGACGAATTACGGACACATCTGAAATTTCTCCGATATCATTTATTCAAACACATATAAGAAGAAATAGCAACGATAAGGGGGGCACATCATAAAAGTATGGTAAACGTGTTTCCTTTTTTTAATTCATATTTCCCGAAGAGCCGAAGCGGTTGAGACTTATTTCGATAATTCAGCAAGCAAAAACGCATCTAGTTACGTTGACACGCTTCTCCGCCTACATTTGAATTTCAGATCGCATAATTATAAAGTTGTAATAAATTACCGCCTAACTGAAATTTAAACGCGGAAGTATTACAAAATCCAGATTGAATGTGTGTGTGTGTGTGTGTGTCTTCCAGCAGTAGCGACAGTCTGGACAAACAACGATACACCAATTACTTCTAATTCCCCGTCTGCAACCAATTCGTTCTATATTCATCGCAAACTTCATTTAGAGAGTTCCCTTTACGATTCAGGTCTCTTCCGCACTCCGTACAATTGCCGCTGCTTCGAAAACTGGCTGGCGATCCAAGTTTCGAAATTTTTATTAGTTCACTTTCTTCCGACTAATAAGATTTTCCTACAATCTCGTGCGTTGTTCGATTGCCGATTAGAAAGTTGAAGGTGGGCGAGATCATACTAAACTAAGACCACTTATCCTAAACGATTTCGGCGTTAGTAGCAAAAGAATTCGCCTAATTAGCTTTAGAATATTCGGTTTCGCATATACGTATATATTTAAATTTTGAAATACATCGCAGGTTTTTAATTTTTCGGTAACAGATTAAGGCGTCTGTCTGGATATTTTTATAGCTAGGCTTTAAAAAAATAAAAAAAAAAAAAAAAAAAAGAAAAATTAAAGAATGAAAAAAGCCTTTTTAGAAAAAACAACAATTTTATTTTTATTATCATTTTCTTTGTGCCCTTTAAAAAGAAGCGAACAACATTTAACTAGGTCACTTGAAAAATCCTTCACCCGATTATTTTCTTCCGTCCACTAAGAACAGATTCTTCCAACACCTACCGGTCCGATTAATATGAAAAAAATTAATAAAACGTCCAATTTCAAATGGATTCAAAACATACAGTGACAAAAAATGAACAACACGGCGGAGAATTCGAAATCCGAGTATGTCAAAATACACGTACATGTATAGAACAAGGAGAATTTTAATCGAGTCAAAAAACCTTACTAATATGTAAAAATTTCCAAAAAATATTCTTAACATTACCAACCCTCACAACAACATGTTCCAGTGAGCGAACTTGTATAGACACTTCTTCCAAACGGTGTGACGATTTTCTTTTATACTTGACCTTTCTCGGACAGAAAAACACATTGAAACGATGACGTCATATTAAAACGGAACACAATTTCAAAAGATTGCCATTAAATGCCATTAAAATCACGAGTGTTTTTTTTTTTTTTGAAGCATACATACGATTTTTAAAATTTTTACCCTTATTATAACGAAACAATAAATAATTATAGACGATTCAAAAACATATTTTAGCAGCGCTTATGAAATAAATTTTATTTACGTAAAATATTACAAACTGAAAATTTAATACTACCATTTTTAATCTGGAAGAAGCGATTCTCTCTCTCTCTCTCTAGTTTCCTACGATGACACGCACACGGCAATTGCTCCAGTTTCTGAGAGATGATGGCCCCTCGCCATCTTTAAGCAGATTTACAATTTTAACAAACGTTACTAATATTTTTAATATTAAATAATTTCGAACGTTCGCTACACAAAAAAAAAAAAAAAAAAAACAGCGTGCTTTTATTACGCCTAATGTAGATTTAAACTTTTGTTATTAGATTTTTACGCGGATATTCGGAAAAAGAAACTAAAATTCGAAACAGAACGAAAAAAACTTTAAACTGAAAATCAACATACGCAAAAAAAAAAAAAAATGCTTACTCAAAACACAACACAACATAGAAACTACAAGAGAAGAAACCGAATGATGTTCGAAAATTAAACCATCGTTCATTATAACGAGGTTTTTTAAATCGCTTTTAACACAGTTAACTCATTTTATTTAATTAACCGAACACGCTTAATTCTTAAATATCGATTATTTTTGTTTTAAATTTCCTTCTCGCTCGTTCTACCACATGTTCATTCAAAAAAGTTCCTTTACTAATAATGGCGACCATGTTCTAAAGAAAGCGGGGATTTTTAAGTTTTCTTCAAACGACTCTGTCAGCCGCTCGAATTCTCAATATGCGAAAAATTACAGAATATTATTCAGTTTAAAACAATTTGATAGACGAATTTTGAAGGTATTTTTTTGTCGCGCAGGACATACTGAAATCGCGGTAAAACGGAAAAACAAGACACCTTCCTGTTCGCTTTGCAGGAGGGAAGTTTACCGAGAACAATATCCGACAAATCCTGATAGGAAGAAACAAAAGCAGAACGCCATCGACTGATAACAACTTTCACGAGAATCACGCTCTGATTAAGGTTCTACTAGCGTCGCTACGTATTATATTAGATCTTCTTTGCATCAAACAGCGCGCACACACCAATACTCGCTAACAATAACAATTTTTATGCTATTATCCGATTAAAGCTTCGTATCAAACTAGTGTACGCAACCCACAGCTGATCGCACTTGCTGCACATTAAAACTAATCGGAAAACTAACGTACTTCCGCAGATACTCTTATGACCCTTGCGACACTGATGTGTTTAATTTATATCGAAATTCATTTAGTAGAAAGTCAATTACGTGCAATTTTTAAAAATGACGCAAAATTAACATTTTTTTATTTTTACGAGTAGAAGTATTTATTTTTATTTTTTTTTAATACTACGGTGCGATGTTTTAATACGTAATTCGAAATAAATAATTTAGAAAAAAAAACAAAAACGAAGATATATACATATAAGAATGTAAAATTTTATTTTGGATATAGATCAGCTGGGGCATGTGATCGATTCCAGACATAATTACCATTTTAAAGTACTGAACTTCATCATTTATAGTATTAATTGTAATCAGTGTTTTTTGCTGCTCAGTCAAGCTCGAGAATAGTATCCGCCTCGGGGGCTCAGTTTAGTCAATTTTTTTTCTCCTAATTATTCTACGCTGACATTCCTAGGTGATAACACATTTAAGACGGTCATATTTGCTTGAAATTTTTTACTTGCAACGACTGATATTTATTTTAATTGAATAACTTGGATAGATCGAAACCAATGCGTGTTCATTGATCCGTAATAATAAGAGTAAACAACCTTGTTCAGTTTTTTACTTATATTAACTTAATAGTGGCCAAAAATGGTTTATTGCTGGACCAAAGTTTTTTTTTTTTTTTTTTTTTTTTGAAATAAACTTGGTTATAATAAAAATTACATTTAAATCTGGAAAAACATTAATCATTTTATCAAGTTTCTACAACTGCTCAGGTTTGCAGTTTCCACCGAAATCCCATCTCCGACTTACTCCAAGTACAGATTAATAGGATAACAAAGTTCTCAGGGGGATACTATAAAACATCTGCCACATTTTACCGTCGGCAACATTAATAAGCCACGGTTCGCTGTTGGCGTCGAATAATACGTAGCCATTATGAATGAGTAAACGTTATAATTCTATGTAGTATTACGGAAAATTTAATGTAATATACAAACACACTAGGACAAAATTGACACATACACATAATGAAACGAAAATTGTAATCAAAAATACGTTTCATTAACACGTCTGCATCGAAGCAACAATTTAAAAAATTATTAATTACATATAAAAATTAATAATTTAAAATTTTTTCCCGTTCCTTCTTTTTATTACCGTCAATATTTCTTCTACAAACATATTAAAAATTTACTCGACGTAAATAAATCTAGCAGATTAGTAAAATCTAAAATTTTCCAACTTTATAGATAAACGACTGTTTATTTTTGTTACAGCGCCGAGGCCAGTGTAGCGTGTCGCGGCAAATCGGGCTCATAGCGAAACATGCTCGCGGCAACGTGGCAACACCACTCTCCTCATTGTGGAAATAACGGAGAGAGGTGTACGCGAGAAAATGATTCAAAAACGTATAAACGTCTACAAATGTGAGTTATTTCCCGCTGAAAAATATATCACAAATCCGTGTTCTATTGATCCTATTAAAAAATATAACTGAAACCAGTACACATATCGTTTAAGACACATACGTGTACACGTATGCGTTTCAAAAGTCAATTCCACAGTTAATAAATGCGTTCGACAAATTCAAATTAATTACAGCTTTCTAAAGAATAAAATTATCGTTGTTTATTTTTTTTTTGGAATTTCGACTAGTTCAAATCTATCGGAAGTGCTCCGTTTTCCAGAATCTTTAAAAAAACACTTTTTAATTTCAGCGTAGGTGAATTCTGATCAAGAGTGTTGTGTTCGCGCGACCGCCTCTAAAACAACAATTTGTTCTCGAGCAATTAGCCAACACTTTTCATATGATTCCGGTCTAAACTTGTAATGATATTTAATGAAGAGGTTACAACTTAATTTACAAAATCAAAAAGTAACTGTTACACGTTTGTCGCGCTACTCATTGTGCATTAATTTCCTTATAGCGGTTTGATTATAAAGCTTTCTCAATCCGATTCATATAAGCAAGTAATTTATAAAGAAAAATCTTTTCAAAATGAAAACTATTTAGTTTTTCAGTGTATCGGTGCTCTTTTTTTCATTTTAATGTTTATTTTTATTATACTTACACGCAACTGGACTCGATAACTAAGCGCTTTCCTCATTTCCCTTTAGCTTTTATTCTCCGAATTTTGCAAATAACATTTCCACACAACATGTTTAGCAGATAAAAGTGTATCTGATGCTAATAAATGCATTTAATTCTAAAGAAAAAAACACAACAGAGTGGCTTACCTTGACGAACTCCGAAGTTGTCACATTCGCCTTAATTATTATTATTAAATACTACATCATATCGTTGACTTATTCGCGGTTCGAAAAAATAATTACAGACTCTCTAAACCAATAAAATCTCTATAACATTGATTAGATAAACTAATACGGGAACAAAAAAATATCGTCCTGAATTTTTACGCGTAAAAAAAGTAAATGAAAAACTAACTCTGTACAATTTCAAATCGTAACGCACTTCCCGCATGTGTTGCAATTTTCACTAAAACTGCTCCCGTAAAAGAAAAAATACAATCAACCGGCGTATAACAGAATTTGTAAATTTTGTAAAGAATGAATATAAGATTAATCGAAGAGCAGGTCGTATAATGTCAAAAAATGAATCACAACTCCTCCCATGTAAAAAAAAAAAACACTTAATTCTGATCTAGAATTTTGGAAAGGCTATTTTTTTTTTTTTTTTTTTTTTTGTATATTCTTAAAGTTTGGACCTCTAAGAATATATAACTTCGGGGGGGGGGGGGGGGGGGGGATTTTAAATTCCAATAATTTTACAGTTAGTTTAGTGTCTGCAGCAACTGAGCCCGTCATGTCGACGCTCTCCCCATTTTTGGTATGATGACATTATATAAATGTATGAATATAGCTAAACCTTAAACACTTAAAAATCGATTAACCGAAGGTCGCAGTAACGTATTTTTTTGACTTTTCGTGTTCAGTGTTCAGTTTAGCTCAATTTAGATTCAACCTTCAAATAACGTACGCTGCTCACAGTTTGAAAATAAATCGTTTTGAGTATTAATTTTAATTTTTGTGTGTAAAATGTTAGACGGATATTCGGTAATTGTAGCATTATCCTTTGTCGGTGTTCAAGTTTGAAAATATTCCGTGATATTTCATTAATTCACGATCTCTCAGACATCGTTCTAATTTGCCGTCGCTATAATATGGTTCTGTCAAGGATGTTTACTCGGCCAAAACCAAAAATTGCCGTGCACGTTTGTAAGAACAGTCGAATGGGGTAGAGAGACACTGCATTGTTGTTTGAGTGGTAATAGTTGAAAGCTAAGACAGTAATATGTGCCCCTGAGCGCATCCGTACTATGTGTGTCGAGTAACAGCGAGTTGAGGGAAGATGTAAAAATCTCGTTAAAATCAGATATACTCGTACATGCAGGATTGGACAAGGAAAGTACTGAACTGGCGAGTATATACAGAAAAACGGAAACAAGGAAGGCCCCCAAGAAGATAGTCAGATTATATAATAAAACAAACCGACCATGCATGGACACGCGAGGCTTAGGAGTGCAAGAATTTAGAAGAGGCCCGCGTCAAATATTGGCGTCAGAAGACTCCTTGAAGAAGAAAAGGAAGGATACCTATATATCAAAATAAAAAGGAAATTTTATTTTAAAAAATCTCTTTAGGAATTTCCATAATGTAGCACAATTTATTCTCTTATTTTATTTTAACAGTGTTACGAGTCATGCCAGTGGTAAATGCAAAAAACCAAGCGTAACGTCCACAGTTTCAGTTACAGCTAAAGAGCCAGGGTTTTTCATCGCAGCCGAAACTGAAAATAAGACTTTTGATTCTGCGTCACTTGATACCGGTAACCATAAAACACGACTAATATCAAACTACGTCCACAATAATAACGTGCAAGCAACGGTAGTCGCGTCGCTAATTTGCAGTAATTAACGAGACAAATAAATGTCAATTTAGTAGCCGAGGACGAGACCGTAAAAATAAAATTCGTGACAATGAGGTCCACCTTGATCTTGAACAAATAACGCAAACCCTCGCCACCGTTCTAACAGGACTAATTTTAATTAACGAACGAGAGCAGGCCGCGCATGTTTGTTTACCAACACAATACGTAATGAGTATTTCAAAATGGACGTACAGGAGCGCTGTATTTATAAACAGTCCCTAATTAAAATGCACAACTAATCACGCGTTAACTGATCTAAAGCACCGACGCTCTAAATCATTCCGTTAAACCGCTGTCCGTTTCCAGTGTTCATATTTAATCGCGCTATAACCGCAAATTAAAATAAATACGAAGCAGCGTGTTATTTCGAATAAGTACTCGAACACGGCCAGTAAATACCTTAAATATATATTAATAAAATATACTGCTGTAACGCATAGAAATGTTCATTTCCGATTAAAACTTCTTTATAGAGTTATGTACACATTTAAATATTTATCAGTGGAAATTCTTCTTATTTGTCACAAACAGCAATTAAAAGCGAGCAAATATATATCATATAATCTTCGTACACCTTTTAAATCTGTTTATCTATATAGTATCGCATGATTCTACAATAGTGGAAGACTGTGAAAATCGTCTTGGTTAAATCCAAGCCATCGCCGAAATCGGTTGTCACGGCTGTGCAACACCCAAATTTCTCCAACCTCCATATGTGATTTCTTTTGACCCTCGAATTTTTTAGAATTCTTTCCGTTTTACTTCTCTTTCCTTATTTTATTCTTCTTGTCCTATTTATATAGAAAGAAAAAGTTTGCACACATATAATATGTTTGTTCCTTTTTGCAAAACTTGAGAAACACAGCGAACCGATTTTAATAATGATTATATCTAGTGACCGTTATCGCACAAGTTCTCGAGAAATTATGTTTTTCACAGTGCATTAATGGGGGGGGGGGGGGAGTAGTAATTCGATCATTTCATATCAAAGCAGTTTACTAACCGTGTTCGACTATACAACTTCAGCTTCATTAGAAATACTTTCTTCGCTTAGAGCACAATTTCAAAAATAACTTGAACAACAATGTTAGTTACTATTTTTATCCCTCAGTCACTATCAGTCTACATTGCTCGGCAGAGAGGAACGTATTTAAGGACATCCGCCAGAGATTCATCTTCGGAGCTAGTAACAATCTCTTACCAATAAGAACGGTAGGATTCGATTCAAATTTTACTTCCATTAAACATTGTATTGAACAAAGTAGTTAAAAACAGATTTTTTGCTGAACTATTTGATTGCAAATTATCCGAGGAATTATAACGAATTCTTCAGATTGAAATGCGGGGTATTAATAAAAAGGTAATTTTGAAATATCGATTTTTACATAAGATTTAGAATGAAAATTTATTTAAAAATTTCTCGTTTAACCCGTTTATTATTGAATGTAAGATACGTTGCACTATTGAATACGTAAAGACATAAAAAAAAAGTCAAGCTTTCATAATTATGCAGCACGAAACGTTTCCCCTCCCCCTTTTAGAAGGAACTAAAGAATAACCAATCAATAAATAAATAAATAAATAAATAAATAGATAAATAAACAAAAAAAAGCAGGGAAAGACAATTTTAATTGACACGAAGCTTTCACAATTATTTCTGGTAGTGTAAATACAATTACATTTTTCAAAACCATATTTTTTATTTGGAGCAATTTTTATTTATTAAGTACGTGTAATTTTATTTTAAACTGTAATACTTCTATTTTAACAGCCACTAAATTATATACATTACCAAAATTATTATAAAACATTTGTTAACCTATTTTTATCAGTAATTAAAAAATCATTTTTACCCCCATCAACCGAAACTGTCAATACGGAATTATCAACTATCTTTTACGCTTTCACCTACACTTTTCGTAATATCATTAGTCACTTTTACAAACTTTATTACATATGTACATCTACTAGTTCAATAAATTCGAAATTAAGTGATATTTATTTTATAAATATATTAGATTGATTGGAAATTTTAAAAAATTACCTATAACATATTAAAATTTATCATAAAACTAGGAGAATTTCTCTAACATCTATGACAACACCGGCAAAGTACCGTAATATCTTTTTAAAATGTTAAAATAAAAAAAAAATCGGTATGTTCAACGAAATTCGAATGTATGCCAAACAATACATCGCTATAAGCTGCTAATGCGTAAATTTATTTCGAAAAAATTTTTCAAAATACTTCTCCTCTTTATCTGGCATTGTATACAAACATTGACTGCATCGCATCGCAAATTACTCGAACTTGTTTAATACTCTTAACGTCTAGCATTTTCTACAAAAAAAGAAACGGTCATTATAATATTGGGAAAAATGCCCATATCTTACATTTTGTTCTCGTGTTATCGTGCCGCATCTGTAACTGTAGTTGTATTTAGCTTGCTACATATTTTGTACTTATTTGTTGTGTATTTATCCATCTTTACTAAATACTAAATTAAAATTTAATGTTACATCATCCGAAATAATTAAATTAAAAACGTCATAAAAATCGCGATAAAAAACAAAAATTCTTCTAAATACGTTGTACGCAAAATTTATTGTGAAGCTGGAAAATTTCTCATACTTCTGTAAAATACGTGACAATCGATTAAAAAATCTTAAACTTAGAAATTTTATTATGAGATATCAAATACTAAACCTATAACCTTAGAGACTAATGCTCGCTAAACCTTGTTTAGCCCCCAAGTATTTACAATATTATACGAAAAAGAAAATCCACATCAGCACTGAACTTTCTTTCTTCAAATTTCTTTTTTTCCTTTCTTGACTTCGCATCAATCGGGTCAATATACTCCATAATACATAATGTCTTCTGCATACAGAGTTGCAGATTCCATAAATCTCTGATGAGAGTATTTTAGCATTAATATATTAGGAAGTTTTTCTAAGTAATATATGCAAATAATAATTTTGCCAGCAAAAATAACGATAATATTATGACTTTAAAATATTTAAAATAAATGAATGAGCAAAAATATATATGTACGAAGAAGAATGTGAGTTCTGTTCGAGAACTTTTTATGTACAAATACAAAAATAGGCAATGGGAATAGCGCTATACTAATATGTCGGTAAATAAAGAAAGCGAGCGTCACTAATAATTAAGTTCAGTATAATTATGTTCCATAATAGGGCGAGTGGGATTAAGAAAAAACCAATACACGAAATATACCTTTAATGAAATTAAAAATTCAAAGACGCCACAACCTTTTCAAATACCTTTTAAGCTTTATTCTATCTAAACTGAAAGTGTATCTCTTGTTATTTGTTATTTCGTATTTATTATAATTCGGAAATTTATTACCTTGCCGTCGTTGAAAAACATTGGCGAATGGAGATAAAATTATTCGAAACAAAGAAACAATTTTTATTCAACGCGCACCGACAAAAAAACCAGAACAGCACTTGTCATCGTGTTCCAATTAATACTACGACTGATTTTCTTTATGTTCAGTGATGACGGCAAGCGCGATTGCTTCCCGCTTCCGGTCAAACACAAATAGAAAAACTGTTAGATAATACGGCGAATAGCGTGTAATAGATGCGTGGTAGTATTTTTAATTTAAAATACAGGACTCTTATTTAACCTTATCGGCGAATTGCACAATTCATCTTCCTCCTCGATCGACCAGGGAAAACGTTTAAAGACGCACTTTTGCACGTTTTGACATGTAGAGACATGTAAAGCACTTGTATATACAACGACGACTTGAACTTAATAGGTTTCAAAATCAACACTGATTTTTTTTTTTTTTTTTTTTTTTTTTTTTAAATGTGATCTTTTTAACTGAATTCCTTGGCAAGGAAATGTGTGTAATTTCGTATTGGCGCATTTACATACAGACAAATCAAGACGTGGGGACACAGAAGGTGGGTAAAGGGGCAACATGTGAAAATCGCGATAAATACGTATTACCCCCAGCCGGCGAGAGAATGAGAGTGATAAACAAACGGACGGACAAAATATATTTGATGCGAATAAAAACGAAATAGGAACATCAAGTATCGCTTTAAACCAATGTTCTTCGGACTTCCCGTAACGTTTCCGCGCGCGTACTTCCTTCGGGTCAGTAATCAGCTTTAGGAAAGAAAACCCCGTGTCATACTTGAAAGCCTACGACGAGTTGAACAACATAAAACATAATTATTCAGTGGGGGGAACATATTAAATTTTCTCCTCGATACACGATGCTTTATAAAATTGTTTAATCGACTTTTTAGCTGCAACAGAAGGTCTCTGTCTCTTAATTGCAAAATTGTTTACGAGATTAAATCTAAATATTTTCAAATTACTAACAAAGAAGCTAGTTTAACTCCAGTCATAGCCGAGTTGAGTGGAACAATTTCCTGTTGATTTGAAACTGCTAGGGATGGAACTACATTCATTCCTCGGACTTGCAATGGACATCCATTGTACAGCCTTGAGAGATGGAGGCGCACATAGAAACATTCTAGATACTTCAGTCTTTCCATCGCTTTTCCCCTTGCAGTACCACCTGTCAGTCGTCTTATATTTATAAGTATATGTTAGAACATCGTGGTTTGCAGACTGAGCGTAACAGGGCATCCTTTTCGTGTTGAATTAAATTACGTGGATTCCGTTCCGGGAGTAACCATAACCGCACTAAGCCAACTGTTATTAACGACATTTATGCGCTGTTTAATTACGACAAATTTGAACACAATAGAAGAGCGTTTTCTACAATGAGAGCAATTAATGTCACGCAGACCGGCCCCTCCCGTGTGTCCGTACTTTAGCCACTCTGCACCTTTCACCGTGTTTTGTTTCATAGTCGATTGAAATATTTTCATTTAATTCTCGAAAGATTAACTAGAGATGCACGTTAATGGCCACGGTGGACTAAAGAAAAAAGAGTCATCCGCTTTAATAATGAGCAACACTGGAAAACATCCGTGCTTTTCATTCGTATAAAGTTATGCGGTTCTTTTTTACTTTTTTCGGATCTGTTTAATCGGTCGCGCAAATTTCCAAGTGACGCCATTAGCTTTATTTCGAAAACACTATCACTATCTATTTAAGTCAGTTTTTGTTGCGAATTATCCAATAACATGTAAATTTAAAAATGTTACACCCAAATGCCTTCGGAAACCTTTTTTTAAAATTGAAATTGAATGCAAGATTACTCTAAAACACGTTTGTATAACGTTTTTAAAGGTTTTTTTTTTTTTTTTTTTTTTTTTTAAGATTAAAAAACAGTTTTGATAAAGTTTAGCTTTTTATTTTATTTTAAATAGTGTTCTAAAATGTCTCAGAAAATTGATTATTTTTTTCAACTCGCTGTACAAAGTCGACTTTTTTAACGCGCTATGTAATTAATGTTGCTGAAAAAAAGCGATAGAAGTGCTGATATATTTATCACGTCATTCATGCAGCGGAGGTAAAAACGGAAGAAAATGAAAAGAGAAAAAAAAAATTACATCGATTTTTGTTCCTTGCAAATGGATGAATAGTGACGGATAAGAAAACGAATAAATTTCGAAAAGTATATCCAGAACAATATAAGAGAACCTCCATTTCTCAGAATCCGCTGAAATACAAAGACCTGTTTGAAGATTCTCTATCGTCGCACTGCTGAATGCTATTTAAGCACGACAAAAACTAGGATAAAAAGTATTTCTTTAAAAATAAACTACATCTATAGTCTATTTGTTTATCTAGTTCCGACGATTTTGTTAAATTTACTTTCGTTATTCCACAATCTTGAATGTCACAAAATATGTATTTTGCAGTTTATTTAAAAAGCTAAAGAAATTACTAACAATTTCTTTGATAGGATCAAAGGCATTCCTCATATCTGAAAGCGTGCGCGCACGTTGCAGTTACAGCTAAAACAAATAACAGGAATGTTGTTTTGTACGAAAAAAGTATAAAAATGCAATTTTTTTTTTTTTTCTGATTAGGGCTGCACATTCTTAGAATTTATCACACCGTTGGCACAGATGCTCCGTGTCATAACCCTTTTAAATCTGACTAAATTTTTTGCCGATTATCATTATATATTCTCCGTAAAACCCCTTCCACTTAAAAATCTGATACTGGTATAAAGTTAAAAAATCCTTCCCTAGTAACAAGGGCGTCGCCAGTCGATGAGCCAGGGAGGGGCAAGATGAGTTACCAGCCGCCAGGGGGGTGGGGTGGGGCAAGATGATAGAAAGGGGATACGAGTTATAGGAAAAATAAAATTTATAAGTTGTAAAGGCTTAATATTTTATTAAACAAGAATAAAATCTTAATTAAGACATAAGTTTTCCAAATTGTCCATGATTACGCGCCTATGAATGAATACTCGTCAATGCCAGTTGATTAAAGAGTTTCAAGGCTCCAGGGGGGAGCAGCTGTCCCTCCCTGCCCCCCGCTGGCGACGCCCATGACTAGTAATATTCCGTTTTTTGCCGTCCTCGTATAACGAGCGCACAGCGAAAATTGTTCGATACCGCCATCATGTCGTTTGTCGCTAAAAACATCTAGCTTTATTTATTTGCAGAATAATTTTGTCCAAACACAGATCCCCACAAATTTCTATAAATTCGTTTTTAATTCATGTACTTACTTGTATATATTATATAATATGTATATGTATTAACTAAACAGTAATAAAAAAATGAAAACTTTGAACAATTTAAAAAATGTTACATATTCGCAAGATTTTTTTTTTTTTTTAAACTCAGGAAGCTCCCTAAAATATGCTGTTGTCATTCGCTATCTTATAATCCAATAGTTTTTAGCAAATCTGCGACTTTTGCAAAACTAAATGGGCATTAATGAAGGGTAACCGGGAAAAAATAATCTATAGACACAACAACAGCAAAAAGTATTTTCAAAAAGAAGTCCTGCTCTTTTTCCGACATAACCAATGATTTGCATTTCCTACATGCTCAACACTTCTTCATGGATTAACACATACGTAAACCTTGAACTTCGAATTTTTTCAAGTTGACAACGAATAAACAAATTAAATTTTTTTTTTTATTTATTTATTATGACACTCGTGAAAATAAATAAATAAAAGAGACTAAAGCGATAAATCTGGTACATGACGGCTATTAGGAAAAAACAAAATACGCTGCCTGTTGTTACATTGTATAATAGAGCGTAAACAAATAGAGCTCACCGTTCGGTAAGTGGCGAACGATTACCGAACAATTCAGCTGTAATGACACGAACTAAACTGTGACTGACTTGACTGCATAAATAATTATTGTTAAGCATCGCGTTCTACTAACTGTTCTCGGTGCCACAAACAAAAAAAAAAAAGTTGTCAAATAATAACGACGCCGCCAACCAGCAAGTACTGTGTGTATTGCTACAAACTGTGACACACTGACAGGAGAATTAATTCTCTGCTCGGAGGCTGCCTCATAAATTCCACGACGCCTAATATACCATCATATAGTAAGTATAATCGAACAGAAACTTACACAAAAATGTTACACGACTTATGATCACGCTCGACGTAGAAATGCATAATCATTAATGCATTTAATATATTTATAATCGTACAAAGTTAAAACAAAAACATGTTCAATCGTAGTATATTATTAATAACAATAGTTAAATATAATACGAGCATCACGTTTCGGAGTCTTGAAGTTCCATATTCAATTACCATGAATATCGAGCTTCAAGACTCCGAAACATATCGGTATTATATTTTACTATTATTATTAATACATAATATTCTACGATTAAAAATAGCCGAGCTTTATACGATTATAAATAAATAAGTCTGTGAATAATTACAAAATTAATGTATTTATTAAAAAAATACAAATCCTTGTTAAAAAAATTTCAAAACATTATACTGAAAGACCGATAAAAGAATTAAAAGCGTTTAATTTCCGTGAATAGAATATCAAAGGTCCGGCATGTGATGGTATTATTCATTTAGCACATACATCCACATCACGAGCAAATTCATATCCTGGGTCTAGCTCACCTATAAGTTTTAAAACTCTGTGTATTACGGACAAAATTAAAATTTATTTCTGAGTATAAAGAAAAGTCTCTCTGTCTCTCATATGCACAAATCTTTCATGAATATAAACATTACACATTAGCTACTTTTATTGATGCTTCCAAAGCACCTTCGATAATGCACATTTTCTTAGCATTTCGGATAGAATGGAGCAAGACGTTGCAATGTGATTGAACTTCTCTCGTTCATGCTGAATCGCGTTCCGTTTATTCCTGGCCTCCATTTATCCAGGCTACAACAATTATGGTCCGCGGTCTCCTGCCTCTTAGTGTTCTACTCTTTTGAATATTTATAAACATCCCTACCGCTTCTCTTTATATGAATTTGGAAAAAATCAAATTTTTAATAAGGCAAAAAATTAAAATATTATCAATGTTAATTAGTATGAAAATGTAGATTCGAAAAAATGAAAGCTAATTTGAAACTGCCATGGCGCCAATTAAAAGCTCACAGCTTATAGAAATATTGCGTCTTCACATTACACCTATGTTTATGGAGTAATTTGAAAGATTCTGTCTTTTTAAAGTAATTTCATTGGTTGAAGCGGTGGTCCCATAACGGAGGGTATACTGATTGAGTAGTTATTGAATGTTAAAAAAAAAAAAAAAAAAGGCCTCCTTGGAGAGATACCTTTTTTCTTTGCTTAATACCAGATAAAAATTAACCAAAACTTTTTTATTAAAATACAAGGAAAATATAAACGCTTCAAATTTTAAAATTAAAAGGACGATAGTTGAAATAACTTAAATAGGTAACGTTAGTTTCCCATGTAAATGTAGATTCCAATAAACATATAAATACGTCCATCATTGACGGAAATCAAATATTATATTCCGAAACTAATATCGAATTCTTGATACAGTACCGAAAGTAGCACCCCGATTCAAGTTGATCTATCGATATATATTACCATTCAGAAATATTTACAATAAAAATTAAAAAATAAAATAGTTTTTATGTAAAAAAAAAACAACAACATCGACTTCAAGATTAACTCTAAAAAACTTCGATAAAAATTCACCAAAAAGTAAAAAATAATTACTCGGTAAAAAATAATGTCTCTTAAACAGTAAAATTTATTCCAACCTTTAAACATCATTTTTTTACTCTAATTAAAGTCGGCGTCAAATTCAAATTCAAATAGTACAGGGTGCGGTAGAATAATTTTATTTTTTAAAATGTGGCATTTTTTTTTTCTACTAAATTTTGTTAAAGAGAAATAATAATAACAGAAAATCGAAATAAAACTGCAACGGAAGAAGTATACATATTGCCCCAATGGGAAGGGATCTAGAGTATGTTATTTCGATTTTCTGTTATTATTATTTCTCTTTAACAAAATTTAGTAGAAAAAAAGTGGCGCATTTTAAAAAAAAAAAGTTACGCTGCCGCACCCTGTAGTAATAACTAAAAACCGCATCAAATATTGTAGCTGTTTCCAGTACTTGACTTTTAGGAAAATGAGTTACTGCGTATTGTTACACTTGTTAAATTGTTCCTAAATACTATTATAATTTGAATTTAGCGGTGACTCCAAAAAGTTAATGTTGTTTAAAAATAATGATCATATCCATATATGCGTATATTATTCTGAAATAAAATAAATTTCTATCAAATGATTATTTTTACTGTTTAGATTATTTTCATTAAATTTTTAACCTAAATCTGGTATTTTTTTAAAACTATTTTCATATGTTAAATTTGTTGTTTCGCGGCAAAAATAAGTCTTAAACAAATAAACCGGGTACAAAAAAAGGAACTGATTATAAAAATTGAACTGTGTAGAAATATGAGTAGTGAGCCCCGATCAAGCTTGCCGATTTATTTATTTATATTTTTTCGCGCAAACACTATCCGAAAACTACAGAACGAAAAAAAAAAAAAAAAAAAAAAAAAAAAAAATCGACTGAAAACAAAAAGTTGACGATGGGGATTATCCGAAAAGTACGTACACTGATTAAAGACGCACGGAGGAGAAATCGCTTCAAGTCCAACCAAGAAAGACGCTGGATATCAAAACATAGAGAAAAGTGGTTTTCACAAGAATAATAGATAAAATAGGAAATCATCTTTAGTTTCGAGCGTTAATCATAATTAAAAATTATTTCATACTATATCGTATACGTTAAAAATCAAATTTCTTTTAAAAAGAGGACAGTTTACGATATACATTTCCAAAACATAGCGTTAAATTTATAACTTGTATACTGCACAAAAACAATATCCGAGTATGTATGTTATGTATGTGTATATTCAAATTTTAGTTTAATTTATGCCGGCCATTATTTTTCGCATAACATTGTTTCATTCGTGCTCACACTTTACACATGAATTATCCCGTACTCACGATTTCCTTTCCGTATCCGTAGCGTTTTTTAATTTTGCAATATTTACGTTTTTTACAGTACCGTCATTGGTTTAATAAAAATTAATCAAGAAAATAATGGAAAATACTCTGCGCAAATATTTTCCCATAGATATTAATTATAAAAACTGCCGACTAGTTTCAGATTTTAAAATCGAAAATTCCATAACGCGAAAACAGAACGTTATAATATATATATCAAAAAAATGACACCGTTATACAATGAAAAATGGTTAAAAATCATTTCGACTTTTTCGATGTTTCTATATCTGTCGTATGTACTGCATATATATGCACGCGTGTAACATACGAGGTATAATGTAACTGTGAAATGTTTGAAAACCACTGATCCAGCATTAAAACATTTCAATAACAAACAGGACTGCGAAGCACAATGAATGAAATACATTTCACGGTCCGAGGGGCAAAAAATAGACTACAAAAGTATTATATTATACACGCCATCTAAATAACAGCAGGAGCGGCGGGGGAAAAACGACTACAACGCGATATTTGTAAACAAAAACGAGTTTTAAATGTTCTTCGAAAACAGGTTCCGGTCATTTACACGAGACGGCGACACTAGTTTCGGAATCACTGATGCCGTGTGCTTCTCTAAAGTCCGCATAAAAGAAAATAAGTTGACGATTATCTGGACTGAGGCAGTTAAAATAAAAGCCGGTCCACACCAGCCCGGTTCAATCTAGTCACGCCAGGCTAATGTCAAGCTAACTCTTCATCCCCGTTACCCATGGCGGTACCATTTTTTGCAGCAACAATAAACGTGTATAGTAATATTGAGAACAAACAAACTCGCAGAGTATCACAATTCTGAGCAACGAACACGATCTACTATGCTCCTCCGAACGAATTCCTAATCGCCCCCCCCCCGCCGCAAGTCCATATATAACGCTGTACGAAACAACAGTTTTTTTTTCCTTTTTATAACCACTCCATCTTCATTATGTGTGTAATGCAATAATAAATATAGCGAACAAGAAAATCAATAACTGCAAATAATTATGTATTACATTGCAACGCGCGTATTACATAAAATTAGATCGATGACTAGCGCGCCTTTCTTTGATTAAAAATGTCCCCCCGATCTAGTTCATTGTGGAATTTTTTTAGCGATAGACAACACTGATGTGGCTTTTAATAATTATCACGACACCCCGTGTTCATTGTACTCAAATTAGCGCACACCTTTTCTTCCAACTGCTCTTAATATTACAGAAATAAATTAAACGCAAACAAATTTCAGAATGCAAAAAATTTGAAAAATAAACATCTCTTCCGCAGAACACCTAAAAAAGACACACTGATCAAATTTAACGTTTCCAGAATATAATGTGACAAGCCAAACTAAACAAAAACATTTCATTAGCAATAATAGCAATACTGCTCGGATCGCTGAAATTTCCTAGAGACTTAACGCATCTTAAAACCTCAAAACTCAAAGAAACAAGGATTACTTTTTTCATTTAAATTTCAATAAAGCAAAAAAATACGAAACGGAAAAGTGTTTTTTAGAATCTCACCAAAGAGGAGAGAGATAATGAATTTTCTTCGTTCACTTGCAAAAAATTAATCGTTGGAAAGTTTTTTGAAAATGGATAATTTAAAAAAGAAAATATCGACCAAAATTACTACGGATCGAAATTTATCGACTATCGAAATGACCGTTGCGATTTGACCACTTTCAAGACAAATTATGTGTGATCAGGAAGTAAGGAAGGGAAAAGGCGTGGCCACACATTACGCATTTGGGAAGCAAGCGTTCTGAATCACTCAAGAATTACGACACACAGAGCATTCTCGTTTACTGATAGCACTCTCGAGACGAAAAATTTCTCTGCTAACAATAGTTCTATAAATAGACAAAAGTAGTAAAATCGGTAAACCCGAGAAACAGCTCACACAACACGCAGCTCCTCTCATTCGGTTCGATTTATTTTCTTTTTTCTTTTCTTCCAAGCCGCCGTTTCGTGCGCTTACGATACCTTGATGACACGGAAATACTACAAAATACCGGAATGTCCGGGTTTTATACGAATTAATCGCTTGCCAAAGTCTAAATTAATCCGCAGAAAATTTAATAATAATAAGAAGAAGAAAACGATGAAGATCAGATCAGTGTGTTAACTCCCGCTTCACTATTCTATATCTGTCCATATCGGGACCAAAATTCTACGGAAGAACCAATATGAAATTTTCATTTAACCGTAAAATGATGGGGAAATAAGTTTACCGATCGGTTTTGTACTCTTACCATACACCTTTTAATAATGAACTTAAAAAATTATCGCTTTTCACGACGCAGTATAAAGATAAATTCGATGGCTGACTAAGCTTAATGAACTCGGCACGTGTCTATAAATTATTAAAAGTATTTTTACATAGCGTAGAAATAGACCGACTTAAATTTTTTTTCTCTTACTGTTGGCATTTATTTTATTAAAAATGTTCTGAATCTTTCTGGCTATTCATAACCACCGTACAAGAGCCTATGTTCGTTAGCTAGTGTCCCACCTTTATCTTATAGCAGAAAATTTTTCACTTACCGCGATATGCTTTCATGGGCTGCGCAGAATCATCACAGTGACGTAATTATAGTATAGAGCCTGAATTTCCTAAAGATAATCTACCTGAAGTCAGTGCAATTTTGTTGCAAAATAACATAAAGCCTAACTTTACACCCAGAATGGACTATTCGAAACTACCTCTACCCTATGCTTCTTTTCCGGTAGAAGCTATTACAACCCTCACCGATAACAATTACCCACCAGTACAGCGAGAGCACAGGGCGCTAAGCATTATTAATAAATACACCACATCTTCGAAAGCATACACTGATGGATCCAAAGCTGGTAAGTCCAAGGTTGCCCCAGCTGCATGCGCTTTCGAAATAGACGGAATCACATACGGTTGAACAACGTTGTATCGATTGCGGAAGCCGAAATGTATGCTGCGTTGTTTTGTCTTCAGGTATATTTAGAACAGAGACCCCAATCGTTTGGAATCTTATTGGTGACTGATTCCTTGCAGTCCATACGTGCTTTGCAGTCGGATCACCCTGAATCACCAATGGTCCTAGAAGTTCTGGCTACCTTATACCAGCTGAGCTAAAGAAAATGCTGAGTTGTTTTTTTTTTTGTGGGTCCCTAGTCATGCCGGAATTCCGGGGAATGAGACCCTCTAAATCCCCTGACATTTGAAATAAATAAAAAGGAATCAGATTAACATTTAAACTTTTCGCTACTCATAATAATTACATCAACAAAGAAGACTCAATCTCAATAAATTCAAAGTTCTCGAGACTTTTTGTTTTTGTCTTCCCATCTTTTTCAACCCGACGCATTCTTTAAAAATTTTATGAATCTGACACTTAAAACATCGGTCGCTTCAGCTTTATTTTTAATATTTTTAACGAAATAATCTGCTAAACAAGTTACATGTTTTACGTTACTCTCGAAAAGCCCGCTTATCTACTTTTTTCACATATAAAATGAATAGTTTCCGTTGCACAATTTTAAGATATTAGTCCTCAGCATAAGAGTGCCATAGCCATTAATATATATATATATATATATATATATATATAAATAAATAAATATATATATATATATATATATATATATATATACATATACATATACAAATTAATTGACTACATCAAAAGAATATCTGTAACGTTTTCGTGTTTATTGTGTTAATCAAAGTTGCAGCAGAAATGGTAGCAGACCGTAAATTAAATTTATCGGTTCTGAACATTTTCTTGATATATTTTTCTAAAATTGTAAAATGTATATATTATATATATTTTAAAAAAAAGACCAGTCAATTAAAGTTTACTACTCTATAAATATTACAGAACTAGGAGAGGGAGCACGAAGCTTCACGGAGTAACATCACTGCAATATCTGAAGGATCAAGCTTATTTTTTATATATATACATATTAATTATAACGTAATTCTTAGACCGGCCCCCATTAAATTTTGCAACGAAAAAATGTCCCATTTTTATGTAACGAAAGTTAAATGTTAAAAAGCTAATGTGATTTATATCTTTTTGTAGTACGAATATGTTAAGTTGTTTCGGTAGTTTCATAAAATTTATGGTATAAATTATTGGTTGTATTTTTTGTTTTATTATATAAAATTAATTTGAAAATACTTTAAAGAGGTAGAAATGTAAGCAAGAGAGGTCAAGGGACAGGGGGACCCTTTCGGGGCCAAAATAGCCGAGTTTATATATATATATATATATATATATATATATATATATATATATATATATATACATATATAATATATAAAAAATATGAATTGTGGAAATCGTAATGGTTTTAATTTCAAAACTCGAACAGTAATAGAAAAAAAAGGCATTCCTTTTCATTTTGTCATTAAAAAAATGAAATTAAAGATTAGACACAGTTTTGAAAAAAAAAAAACGGATAACGAAAATTATAAAACAGAAAAATAAACAAAATTTGTGCAATACAATTAAAGTAGAGAAACTAAAGCAGTAAATACGCAAAATATATCAATGTTTTTTTGTTTTTTTTTTTTAAATGACGTATTAGACAAATTAAACTGGGGTAACATTAAATACCAAAAAGGCGGTAACAATCGGAGCCGGTGCACTTAGTCTCACTTGCCATGTTGTGTATCAGAAGTGCGTATCTTCATTGAAGGATACTGCACGTGTATGAAAAAACAGTAGCGTCGTTTTAACGTGCATCCGACCTCTTCTAAAAGAAATTGAAATTGTCGTAAAATGCAAACGTATACTTTCAGTATGACGAACGTTCAGCAGCCTCCAGACTGCGACATTTTTTTCAGAGCGTAGTGATAAATTTGTCGCCATCTTTTCACGACACACGAACGTCGTGCTAAAGGACAGGAATACGGACTAGAATAAATTTTACACAGATCTTCCTTCATCTATGGGCCCTTCAGCATTTATTTTCTTCCCCCTATTCTAGAAAAAATTGAAATTCGGCCTGCACCGCCAAATGAGTTATAAGTAAAATTAAAAAAAAAAAATTGATCAAGATCCGTCTGGAAGTCATTCAGAACAAAAAGCATTTATACATACGCAACTCACGCGACACCCGCACACGCGTACATATATGTATACATATTCTGTCGTCAATGAACTCATTAATTCACACTGACATTGGATGACTTTTATATTCTCACATTTACCTTTACCATTTTGCCAAATAATTTTTATTTTAAGCTGCCAAAAAGTTCACTGGACGACATGTACTTATACACATTTGCTCATACACACATGTGTGTTTTTAGTGCCGAACAATTTATTTTCCAAGTAGACTTCAGTTCTCTCCTTTCAATGAAATACGCAAACACACGCGCGCGCGCTCGTACATATTTTTTGTCCCTGGTGCATCATAAATTAAATCAATATACAACAGCCCGGATTATTTAACTGCACCATTAATGATCATCTAATTAGCAGAACGCAAAGTCTCGTTCTTTCAATTCCGGAACCCGCACGTAACACGACTCGCAACGTTTTCATATGACGCTTTAATCCCCCCCCCCCCCACGCCGTTGGATGACGTCTTTCTCTTGCTGCAACAGAATATAAACATACCATCAACCTGTATACATTTGTGTTCGTCAATGAATTCGGTGGAACCATTTACCGAAAACGACTAAATCGACCGAAATAAACGAATAACAAAAAATATACATATATACGTGATAAAAAAAAGTGTAGAATTGCGAAGAAAAAGATGCTTATTAGTGTAAATAAGAAAATAACAAAGATTTTTACATCAAAAATTTTAAAAAGTCTTCAAAAAACTGCAAAAAGACAATATTTTGAGTGTCACTTAGACATCTACATATACGCCCTTACACATATGCATCATCTACAAATATAATATTAAAAAATTTCGAACAAATAGTTTTGAGACTCTACATAAACTAAAACGAACACGAATACGGGGCACTGATTTAAACCAGTAAGCGGATAATAAAGCCCGGTCATATTTGAATTGACATGTACTTTTAAATCCACTGTGTGAAGCGTGAATAAATATATTTCATCACGAAACAAATCATTGTGTTTCTTATATCCTGTCTTTCCCTTCACCACTAATTATATTATTCCTGCTGTTTGTTCTTTTTCATCAAGAAATTTCCGATCGGATTAAGATATAATCTCGACTTCCTTTCTTTTTATTTGTTTCTGGACGAAGGTCCCTTGTTTGACGAGCCCAAGAGTAAAAAAAATACCACGGTAAATATATTTATTTCTTTTTTATCACAGTAAATGAATTGCTTACTTTTTAGAAAACCCCAAAACAAGATAATCATCTTAGGAACATTGGTTACCTCAGCAGTTTGTATGTCGAAAGTGATTTGCGTACAAGTTTGTTTCCGTATTAATAGTGTTTCATTCGATTGTTCATGTTGTTCCATCGATCTAAACTTCACACACACACACACACACACACACACACACACACGCGACATCTTACATTTATTCCCGTTGATACTCACACTCACATACATAACTTACCACACGATACGCACACTCCAGCGGAAGTGGTATACCGTCTTATTTTAACTATTTTTATTTTCTATGTATAACACCGACGAGCCTTCTTCTGATTTATAACACACATATAGATAATGTACAAAGTGTAAATAATATACAATCTCGTTCTTGCTCGATCGGAGATATCTTTTCCGATAATTGCCCGATGATAACAGAGGCAAGTAGTGCGAGTAATATTTAGTTTGCTGGCTAGAGTTGCGATGATAGCTGTAGTTGTAATAATAGTGGCAGTCGTATCAGTAATAATAAGAACAAGAATAACAATCTAAAAGCAATATTAAACTACATAATACTACTTCGAACGTTGATAATAATAATATTAATTTTTACCAACCCGATAGAGAAAATATTAATTTATATCCCACTACGAGCAATTATAATAATAATGATCGATTTAAAATATTCGTAGAAAAGCACTACGCTGAAAGGATCAGAGTCCTCTCGATTAGCGCTTTAAAAGTTGCCGAAATTTTACGAAAAAATAATATATCTAAAAACATTATAGAAATACAAAAAAGCCGCCCCTAATCGGGTTATTATTCACTTGTCGTCACCGTCGACAGCAAATGCTATCGTCACTGACTCCTTATTTTCATTAAATGGTTATACGGCATATATCCCGACACAATTTAAGCGCTCGTTAAGGAGTGATTAAAGGCGTTGATATTGAACATACGGAGAAAAGGGATTAAATCGTCGCTTCTCAAATTAATTTCATTAAAAGATCAAATATAGAGACGTGTTATGTACAATAATAAAGTTAAATTTGTACCGAGCCCTTCCATTCTTATCTCCTTTGAAGGACAATATCTCTACCAAGCCACATTTATTTATGGAACGTCAGATTTGTATGCGAACCTTTCGTCCGGCGAATTCGTCAATATTACAGACGCTTGCAGTATGGGCATCTTGAGAAACAGTGTAAGGGTACTTCCAGATGCCTTAAGTGTGGTGAGAATAGACACGCAGAGGAATCATGCAGCAGCTCTACTCCTGTATGTGTCTTTTGCAAGGGCCAACACAAAGCCACAGATAGTTCCTGTCCAGAATGGAAAAGATAAGTTCGTATTAATGAGATAATAGCCGCGCATAACCTTAATTTTCAGAAGGCGGCGTTAGAAATATCGTCAAGAACATCCTTAATCTAATATATTAAGTAGAAATAGATTGTCACTATTTACAGAAGAGAAGATAGTTTCCCATCCCTACCGTAAACTGACGAAGAGCGACATAATATAGCAACATTTAATCCTAAGCCTATTAAAAAAAGCAGGATTTTTACGACCTAAACCAACTAACTTCCAACCGAGAATTTACATTAAAACGTACGGTGTCATTTGTTGCATCTGTTGAGGAAAAATATCGCCCAGGAAGGGTTATAAAAAACCTGCGGGACAAATTAATTCTTTAAAATTGAATAATACCCATAACGGGAAAGTTGATACGGCCAAACCTGGACCATCCATATACTCAAAAATAATACGAACATTATTATCAAAAAAGACGCGGATCAAATAGTAAGTAAAAACGTTAGTAATAAAGGACTGAAACAGTATCTCAGTAGTAAAAGTATTAATAAAAGCAGCAATAACAGTAACGTAATGAAAATTCAAACATAGTTCTCATATATTTTATTGTTATGTTTTCATATTTATCTAATTATTTTATTTAATTATTCATTTATCCAACTAGATAGATATATTTCTTTTTTATGCTCCTATAATGATACGAGAGCAAAGAGAATTTTATTTTTCCTTTTGTTATTTTTACGCTCTCTATCTCGATTTATTGTTATATTTATGCTTTTATTTAATTAGAATATCTTTCTTGATTAAGCCTCGTGTGCTCTAGCAGTTTACGCAAAGTATTTCTGCCAACCATCACGAGTTAAAATTCGTTACAACTGATCAACTGTTTATTCAATCTAAAAAAAAAACTTTAAATTCAACACATTATGTTTCGTGTTTTACAGTGGAATGCTGAAAGTGTAGTATCGAATAAATGTGATCCGGAAGCTTTTCTGTCGAGTCATGAAATGGATGTTTTTTTCTTTGTAAAAACATGGCTGTCTGTACAAAGATAATTTTATATAAATAATTATACGTGTTTTCGAGATGACAGGGAGAATGGTTATGGAAGAAAAAATGGTATTCGGCATGATTGTATACAAACTAATTTTAGCAATCTGAACAACAACTGCAGATCTAATGTGGTCCGCGCATTAGTTCATTTAAAATACTTCTCCGGGTATTTCATTTCTTATTATTCTCCTCCCGGATATGCCAATGATCCATCTCTAATCTCAAATTAATTGAACAGATTGAATAACTTCCCAGTGATCTTCGGTGGAGATTTTAATGCGCTTAATCATCTATGGGGATGTAATAGGAACGATCATAAACGAGATGCTGTGTTGTTTCAAATACTTCACGAGGCTAACGTATGTAAAATGGCGGTTCTCCCACTAGAATAAGCCATCTTTATCACTTTGCTAATCCTGTTGACTTAACGTTGGTTTCAGCTAACATTTCTTTGGTATGCTCATGAGCCGTTCTACCTTGCTCGCTAATTAGTGACCATTTACCTGTAATTCTAGAAATTAATAAATCATCAGCAAACACGAATGGAAGTTCAGCGAAGGTAACTGGAATTATTTAAAGGGACCTTCTTATTATGGAGCAGGATAACAGTAGTGTCCACTCAACAAATACATCTTTAGATAAATATAATATATTCTATAGTACGTTTATTTCAGCTCCAGATCGGTCGATGTCTGTTGCCGCTCCGTATAGAGGTAAAAAATATCCAAGCCCATGGTGAAATAGTACCTGCAAAGATAAAATCGATAAAATTTTAAGAAATTTTAGATTAACAGGATCAATGGAAACATTCCTGATCTACAAGAAAATTGCAGCTGAAACGCGCAGATTTCTAAAAACAGCCAAAAGGGAGCGTCATGGATAAGTTTCTGCGGTAGGTTAGGCATATCCCGATTCCGTAATATATGGGCACCAGCGAAACTATTTAAGAACAAAAATAGCTACATAGTGTCTACAAAGGATGACAGCTGGTTTGAAGAGTTTACCCATTTAGTCTCTCCTCCTTATGATGTACCGTCCTTTGAGGAAACCAACGGTCCTAGGTCTCCCACGATAGATGATAGTCCGCACTTCTTAACTAAGCCAATTACTGTTGACGAGCTATTTACTCCTTTACTAACAAAAAGAGATACTGCTCCTGGCGTAGATGGAATATTATTCCCTACTTTGTTTTATCTAATCTGGGAGATAATTCTAGTTCAACTTTTGTGTCTATCTTAAATGAGTTGATTCACGATAGAATTATTCCTGAGCACTGGTCCAATTTTTTGGTCATCCCGATACAAAAGGCTGGCAAGCCTCAGTTACAAACGTCTTCGTACAGACCCGTTTCGTTGGCATCATGTATTAAAAAAATATTGGAAATTGTACTTAAGAACAGGCTCCTGCGGTAGCTCGAGAATCGGAAAATCTTACGGGATGGTATGTACAGGTTTAGGCCTGGCTTGGCTTGACTGTATTGCTCATTTCACTGATGATATATGTATACTCATCGTTTATTAATAAAGATTATTTATTGACCACCTTCTTGGATGTTAGAGGGGCGTTTGATAATGTTCGATTGCCGCTTTTGTTAGATCAGTTAATTAAGATACGTGTTCCAGCACCGTTAAGCGAATTTATATGTAATTTATTTACAAAACGAGAATTGCATATAAAGGCGTAACACACAAGGTTCTGTTTTAAGTCTATTGCTGTTTAACGTGTATATTATTCCTCTTTTTAATTTAACAACTCCTGATATTCATTAATGATGGCAAAGATGACAAAGAAATCAAATCAAGAATTGGAATGGCACAGGCATTCAACAACCTCGGTCATGCACTAAAGGATTCCAGATCAAGTTTGGAACTTAAGCAAAAAATAATGCGCTGCTATGTTTGGTTAGTGTGCACGTGAAACACGGGGATTATAAGTGCAAATAGTAAAAAAAGAATATATTCTTTTGAAATGTGGTGTTATCGCAGATTGTTAAAAATTCCCTGCACAGACTTTGTCAGTAATAAAATTGTTCTAGCTAAAGTAGAAGGGAAACCTGTTTTAGTCGACAGTACTCAGAGAAGGAAAGCAAAATACATGGGGCTCATGAGATATAAAAAAAAAACGAAATCTTCATATTGGCAACACAGAGGAAAATAAAAGGGAACCCCTACAAAAGGAGAAGAAGACTGGAAATGATAACATCGAATCTAATCAGCAAAACATTTCAGAAAACAGTGACGGATACCAAAAATCGGATCATATGATCTCTTGTTTCAAGAGCTGCGACGACGACGACGACGACAAATAATGAGATCTGAAGTCAACGGGATAGTCTAGTTGCTAGAGCGCTTGACTTCTGTCGCGAAATTCTTGAATTCGATCCCGGGCGACGGCAAAAATGATCAAAAAAAGTTGAATTAAATAACCGCTAATAGAAACGTGACAGGCAATGGAAAACATGCTTACAATCATATGAGCGCTAGTTAGTATACAACAGACACACACGGGACTGCATTTGTATATTAATAAAAATCAAATAATCACAATATCAATTTCAAGTTTTTGGGTCTACACTAGCGTTTTAACCACGAGTACTACATTTATACTGCAGGAATATACAAATAGGTAGTCTCGACGGTCGGTATCGAGCAATGCGACTTAGGATAGGATTCCTATATTGATCTAAAATGTAACATTGAACATGATCGAGCAGTCAATGAGTCTGAGAGTACGGTGATAGAGGTGTCTTAAATCTCGACATCAAACATGACCGAAAATTCGTTAAACGATATAGGCGGATAAGAATAAATCTGCTCCCACAGCGTTTTCCATGGACACTTGGATGATATCATGCTGGTACCGAATCAAAAAAATTCACGCCAAGTTTCAGCTCTTAATCTCAAATACTTTTTCCCAATTATTTTAAAAAAAAAAACAAATTTACTTTTGTTTATTATTTTTTTCTCTCAATAGTAAAAATGAAAATTACCCATCTTTTTTCCAAACACTAGGAAGTAAACGAAAACAGAATGTTATTCGTTAATTTTCTCATTTTTGCTGCGTATTAAAAAAAAAAATAGTGATAACTAAAAGTAAGTTTGTTTTTTTTTTTTTTTTAATAACTCGGAAAAGTTATTTGAGATTAAGAGCTGAAACTCGATGTGCACTTTTTTTTATTTGGAACTAAAATGATTCTCCAAGTATCCATGGAAAAGGTTGTAGGAGCAAAAATTTATGCTTATCAGCCGATACCGTTTAATAAGCATCTGCAACAGTGTAGGGTATGCTAATCAGTTCGGTTGTTTTGCCCGAGTATATTATAATACACGAAGTGGAACAATCAGCTGTGATAAAAAATGTTAATTGTTTTAAAGAAAATACAAAAAATGAACGATTACGACTAAAAAATTAATATAAAAATTACGAAGCTTGCAAGTGTATATTCATTTTATTTAGCTGAAAGTATGGAATAGATGTATTTTTTTTTTTGTTTTTACGCTACAACTTTCAAATTTATTACAGATATAAAATAAACATTTCGTTATTTATTGAAAACAGATTTATTTAAAACGAATTAATCAAGCGAAAAAAAGTAAATATTTTTGTTAACTACAGAAGACATCTCCGATTTCGAAACTGTTTAAATTTATCATGCTCGGAAACCGCACACGTCCGTTACAAATGAAATTATTATAAAAAATATACGAGAAACGAAATAATATGTCACCCGATTTACCCTTTTTTTCTTTTTTTATTGTCGTTAAAAAGGATGATCGAAATACATAAACCAGAAAGATCACAAAATGAAATTCTACGCTAAAATGACGCCATAGGAACTAAAAGTGCCCGACGACGAATCTTTTGAACAATTTAAAGTATGTTCCAATATTTTTCATATTAAAATGACCATACACGTATTAAAAATAAACAATAAATATATTAAACTTTTACCGAGTTTTGCTTTTTTTTTTTTTTTTTCATTATTATTTAAATAAGTTGTGGGTCTCACAGGGCAAATATGCCCGTTGTGTGAGTGTCCGACGCTCTTATTAACGTTTATTCAAAAAATATATAAAATAAAAAAATTATAAATTATCTTAATTTATTCTATAATCATAATATTAATACCTCTAGCGTTAAAATTAAGTATAAATATATATACGCATGCAACTACGTAATACGCACCTATGCATTATCACATGCCGACAGTTCAATATTTAAAATGGGAAAACATAATCTTCTTTGCGACTTAATGTCCGGGAAAGACACTAGGAAGTCAAAAACAAAAACGTATAAAGAAAGGAGCATTAAAAGGTAGAGAGATTCAGGACGTAGCCTTTTATTCAATCTTTGCACCATTCCTTTAATCAATTTTCCACCTCCTATTTCCACATACCAATTTTTTTTCCCTCGAATATACGGTTCGGGATTGTACTTATTAATTTAATTAAAACCGAATCATCCGTATTATCAATTCGCAGATTTACCCCACGAGGATAGATGTAGTATGTATTACTACCTTGGTTTCTTGTCAATCGAGTTTTTTGCCTAGATGGTAATTTTATATTATTGACGGTAAATTCAAGTAGTTTGTAATAGTAATAGTACATCTTGAAGGACATTTCGTACATTTGGACAACGAGTAAATTACGCACATTTTTACTATTTCAATTATATTTATAATTCACCGTTACAAAAAAAAAGGGGGGTAATAATTACGTGTGCGCCGAAAATATTATAATACTAAAGAGACTTTATCCGCGAAATAAAGCATTTTTTTATTAATAACTCTAATGAAATAGAATAATATTTAAATCCGCTATGTAAAGGGTAAATAAATATATTTCACTACGAAACAAAGAAATGATGCCTTTATCTGTTTTCAATTACCACGATAAATAAATATATATATATAAGCGTATAGCTTATTTGTTAATAAACTCTACAAATCCCTAAAAAAACCCTAATTTGAGAATTTCATATAATTCGTGTCGTATATAAACTCGGCCATTTTGACCCCGCAAGGGGCTATGCCACTTGACCACTCCAGCTTACATTTCTGTCTCTTTCTCTTCTATACTTTGCATAAAATGATCAAAATTTACAACGTAATTGTTAGGCTGACCCCATTACATTTTATAACGAAAATATGTCCCAATTTTATATATATATATAAAAAAAAAACAACAAATAATTTATTTATTTTTTCTAATGAGGGTTGTCCTAAGAATTACGTTGTAATTTATACATATTAATTACAACGTAATTCTTAGGCTACTCCCCATTAGAAAAAATGTCCCAATTCTATGTAACGTTTGTTATATTTTATAGGATTTTTGTTGTTATTTAAAAAATGTCACAATTTTATGTAACGAAATAAGTAACAAAAAAATGTCTTAATTTTATATAATGAAAGTTAAATGTTAGGATAAGATTTTTGTGATTATGTTATTTTTTTTTTTTTGTGTTGATGGCACTAATAATTACGTTGTAAATTTTGATAATTTTATACAAAGTGTAGAAGAGAAAGGGACAGAAATGAAAGCAAGAGGGGTCAAGGGGCACAGCCCCTTGCGAGGCCAAAATGGCAGAGTTTATATATATATATATATATATGTATGTATGTATGTATGTATGTATGTATTTGCATGCACGTATATATACATATAAAAACTCTGCTTTTCGGGCTTCAAGCCCCCTTGACCCCCGATCTTTTTTCTTTTTAACTTCAATTAGGAAAAACGTTTTTAATTGATTACGTCATTCTTACCCGCATTTTTTTTTTAAAAAAAACTTTTTTTTATTTATTTATTTTTTTTTTTATAATGGGCTTGGTGTCAACACTGGCCCAACTACATGGATTTAAATCACCTACTCAGATTCTGAGGCGATCGGAGATAGAGAGTATAAATGATAGAAGGAGGGGAATAACGGCTAAAGATGGAAAGGAAAGGATAAAGGAAGCATTGAAAGGGTTAGGAAGATTCAACGCCAAGAGCACTCAGGAAAAAGAGTAGGACATTCAAAAAGGATATGGTTGGGGTCGCATATAAAGGGAGGATCAGTTGAGTGGAGAGGGCAAAAGGGAGAAGGTGAAAGAGAGAAAAAAAAATCTTAACAATTATATAACGCAGAATTCAAACCTTTATTATCCTGTACAAAATAGATGGACAAAATCATGGGATAAAAAATGTATTGTATGCCGGGCTAAAAATGACAAAGTAATTTTAATATATATATATATATATATATATTGTGTGGGGGGGTGTAAAATTTTCGCTCATATTATAAGATAAAAAATGTTAAAAAGTCTTCGTAGAATGAATATTTGCCATTATTTTTACAAAACGAAGGAAGCCTTGTGACGTACAAATGAGAGGGAAATTTAGTATGAGACTGCATAATAGGTTCACCGTAAAATAAACATCCGAAAAAACAGTTCATTTAAATACAGTTGCAATTAAATCATACTATTGCGGGAAAAAAATTTACTGATAACGCGGTAACTATTAATAAACGTTTTACAATTAAATTTTTTAGTTGCTAGAGCGCTTGACTTCCGCTACGGAAGTCTCGGGTTCCATGCCGGGTGACGATAAAAATTATTACGAAAAATGAAATGAAATACTCGCTAATAATCACGTGGAAGGCAATGGCAAACCACCATGTATACCATCATATGCGCGCTAATTAGTATACAGCAAACACACACGGGGGACTGCATTTATATATTGATAAATGAAACATTTACAGTCAGTTGCAAGTGTATACATTCGTATTGCATATAACAATCGCTATGAACACTATGCCTATATGTCTGTACAGCTGAAATGCACGAATAGGTAGTCGCCGACGCTCAGCAATTATGTATGGCACTACTATGATGATGATGATGATGATGATGATGATGATGATGATGATGATGATGATGATGATGATAATAATATTAATAATAATAATAATAATAATAATAATAATAATATTTTTTTCAATTTATTTATTATTATTATTATTATTACAAAATTTCACAAATGCGCTAAGTAGCGCGAATAGTGAAAAACAAAAAGTAAAATTAAACATAATATCTTCGAATTACAATGAAGTGCGAATATAGCGATAAAAGCATGAAATAAATGAGATAATAATAAATACGAAAATTAAAAATAACATATACGGATTACAAATGAAGTGCGAAATATAGCGATAAATGCATGAAATTAAATGAAGTAATGATAAAAATATATTATAATCAGTTGAATTGAAACAAAATAAAAATTGTTTGTATAAATATGTTGAAAACAGGAGAAAAGTATATAAATGATTAAATAAAAAATAAAAAATAATGCTATTTTAAAAACTAACAAAATTGAATCTATCTGAAAATTAAATCTACAATTTAAGTATATAAATTATTTATATAACCTATCACCAGCCAAGCTCAACATATTCCCACAATATTTCAACTCTGACGTGTACTGCAAATGTAATAACCAAAATAAAATAAATATAAAGCTAGGTAAATGAATAAAATGTAAAGATATACGTAAATAGATAAAAGATATAAATTAAGTAATGAACTAAATAGAATAAAAATATAAATAAGATAACTAAATATAAAATATATAAAGTATGTAAATATAACGTAATAGTAAGAGTAATGTAACCTATTGAGTAGTATTTATAGAAGCTGGTACTTAAATGATAACACATTAAATTTATATTAAATGATACTAAATGATACAGTCTCGTTTAACAAAGGGGCCTAAATGAGATGTCATTTGAGAAAACATGTATTAATGTAGCCTGCAGTCATCCATATAACCCCCAGCATATTTTGGAGAAGCAGTCTCAATTTACGAAACATCCCGGCAGATATATTTGACTAAGAAAATTTCACTTGACATCTTTAAAAATAATAATGGTAATAATATTAATAATACAGTAATAAAAATGAGGATAAAACCAGTAACAATAATAATCATGCAAGTGGCGTAGACATATTTACTAATAATGGTTATCAAAATATTTATTATCAACAGAATCAGGTTTGAAAGATTAGAAACATAACGATTCAATTGTGCCGAAGAAACTACATGACCCATATATACAATTATAATATTTATGATAGTTATATTAAATAATAGTAATAGTAATAATAATAGTAATAGTAATAATAATAGTAATAGTAATAGCTGGACGGTAAAGAGTTGAAAATAATAGACCCTTTATAAACTGCTTGTATACGTGTGTGAAATTTTCGAAAGTCTGGAACAGGGGCAATTTCTACATTTGCAGACCTTGTTTTCCCATGGGCAACTGAAATATTGAATCTATCCTTATATTTAAAAACGAAATTTAGTATTTGTGAAGTGTATAACTCTGTAACTGATAAAATAGCATTATTTGGCGACGGATCAATGGCCCGTTTCACTGCTCTCTGTAATATTTCGACGGGACTTATATGAGTTACTGCTGCACCTCCCCAATGTATGATTCCATATCCAAGTACTGGCTGATATAGGCCTAAATATAATCTGCGTAAATGCTGAGCTGTGAAATAGTCACGTAGGTAGTAAAAGATGTAATTTAGTCTTCTTCGTTTTTTTGCCAAGTATATGGTATGTTTATTCCACGCAAGTTTACTGTCCAGCATTAAACCGAAGTATTTTATTTCATAAACCCTTTCAATTGAAATGTTACCACCGTAGGAAATACAAAATCTGTCCCAAAGCCTTTGATCCTGATAACTGTAAATCATAAATTTAGTCTTATTTTCATTTAGGGATAATTTGTTATGTTGTAACCATGTACAGATTTTTTGTATATCTTCTTGCATGGGTGAATGCAATTTTTCTGGGAAGCGGGAATTCAGCACTAGTGCAGTATCGTCAGCATAGGTAAATATTTTTCCATTTACAGACAAATTACACAGATCGTTTATATATACCAGAAATAGATAAGGACCTAATATACTACCCTGAGGAACCCCAGTTTCCTGTATAGTACTGTCGCTAAAGACACCATTAATTTTAGTTACATTTTTCCTAATAGTTAGGTATGTTCTGAACCAATTATAAATATTACCCCGAAAACCGCAGGCGTATAATTTCTTTAGTTAATAATAATAATAATAATAATAATAATAATAATAATTCGAGAATATCGTAAGAGAAGACGGACGACGGGACGAATTTTAAGGTGAAATTAGAAATAATTGCTATTTCTGACTTGGAAAACAAATCAATAAATAAAATACATCTATGGGAAGCATAGGCAATTATTTACCGGAACGACCATTAGACACAGCTATATTGTATTGGTCGACCAGTTACGATTTTCAGTCCTATACAGTGGGGGAAATGGAAAAGCTATCACCACCGCGTTAGTAAATAAAGATGATTCAACGTGAGCTTTGTTACAAAAGAACTTAAATGCTTCCTGCGGGATTTTTAATATGAAAAAGTTAAAGTAATTTTAGTTTAATAGCAGACGCTTTTCCAGGTCGCCCAGTGTGTGAATTGCCGGAAAGCAACCGAGCAAAAAAATCTGCGAAGAGACAATTTCGTCGAGCGCGTACGAACCAGCAGCACTCGGCAAACGAAGCACTGGTGCGTCGTTGCAGAAGATCGGTCGTTTGGCCAGATTGCGATCTGCTCTCTAGCCGATGTGTCGGGTCGTGAGCCGATACCGTTATATAGTGCCGTCGTTCAGCGTTCATCTGGTATTCGGTAAAATAGAAGAATTGCACAAACACAATTTCCTGTTAAATTCACGCCGCTAATTCACAGAAAACGTTTCCGAACGCTCGAAACGCTCCATTACCGTCAGTACCGCAATAAAATACACTGTTCTAGCGAAACGCATTAATAATAATTTAACAGTCGGCAGAGTAGTTGCTTTCGGTGGTCGCTAGACGGAAACGCGATATGCACCGTTTTCTGCAGCGAAAACACCGATAACGTAACGAAAATGCGATTATTATTTTACTTGTTCGTCCGACAATGTGCCCGGCGAATAACGAACGGTAGGCAGGCTGCTCCTCTTCGGGCACTTTTCTTCGCCGGAGGCTTAGCACAGAAGAAGCATATTTAAAACACATTGGTTACTGCGGATTTTCGAACTGTAACGTAACTATTTCGTAACAAGTATAGAGGCAGCACTCATTGAACTGACACTGACACCTTGCGACAGGCTGTCACCCATTCGCCATGGAGCAGAGACACAACTTCCTGTTTCGACTGCGCTCTACATAATAGGGGTCATGCGGCGGTACGCATTCACAATGAACAGCAATTACAGGGAGACTGTGACGATCAGAAGACCGACTACTAGCTGGGCCGGGACCGTATGAAATATGTAACAAAAAAAAAAATGGATCGAGATCGACAGTGAAAGTACATTCGCGGGCCACAATTAGATACGGCATAGACGGGCGCGGTTTCAGCAACCGCTAATCTATTATTAAGGGCTCTCGTAGCAGTCGGCCGTAATGAACACTATCGTCCAGCCGTATTTTCCATCCTCTACCCCCATGCGGGGAAAATCTTACGCAACAATTAATATAACCTCGGATGATGATATTCTCTCGAACAGATAGACGAACAATTCATAATTGTACACCTACCGCCCGGTCACTTCTTACACTAACGATCATTTTCCGCGGTACGGATCACTTGCTCAGTTGTCATCCGAACGTAAACAGATGATTAAAATCAGCATTTCGAATCATCGCATGCATCTTACGTAATTTTACTGACGGCGCATAATACTTCTCAACGGGGGGGAATTCTTCAAACGTTCCTGAGTACAAAGTACAAAGAAGGTTTTTTTAAACTATTAATTTTTTCCCGGATATATATATATATATATATATAATTTTAAAATCCCCGGCATTTTCCCATAAGACACAATATAAAAATATTATTTCCCAATAACGGACGCGGACACTTTAATAAGTATGATTTTGGAAATTCGATTTCTGTTAAGCGGACAGTTTGTTAAAAAAAGTTTAATTAGTGCCCCAGATTATTGTTTAATAGACGAGAGGAATTGCATGTATCCATGTACCGACATAAATGAATTAGCAGCTGAATTCATGTAACAACAAAATCCATCCGACGACGCAGTAGACTGTGATGACAATAATGTTTATGGTGGCGGAGAAGAAACAACTACTGAAGTTGACTGTGGAACTTTATACAATGTTGACTCGTTAGTTGTTATTGGAAAACTAAAAAAAAATCGTATTTCATTCATAAAGCTGATGCTGAAGGTTTAAAAATGATATCCGAACTGCAAGTGCATAAGTAAAATTACCGATTTTTTCACACAAAACTGAAATATGTTCGATACGCTAGCATTTACAGTATGTGTTTAAACAAAAAAAAAAAAAATTATTTTGAACGCAAATGATCAGAATTATAAATTATCTTGCGTTCTTAAAAACCAAAAGTAATTTATACTCTATCGCCTAACTTGTTTATCAACTAATCTTGGAATACAAACATATTTGTACATACATAAATATTTTTATATTATAAAAACATTTTTTTTTTTTTTGATATTTTAGGCGTATGTGTTGTATGGCTTAAGTAAATTTTTTTTATATTACGTACTATCTTTTATATTCTTGTTAAATACGTTACAATACACAATAATGTAAATTTCAGTAATCTGTACATACATTATTATTTCCCATTACCGGACACTTCTTAATACCGGACAAATTTATTGGTCCCGAGACTGTGCGTTATTCAGAAGTTTTACTGTATATTTGGAAAGAAAATGAAAAAAGTTAACAGCAAAACATACGAAATAAATACAAATGAAAATTCAGATCTCTTTCAGATATAAACACACCACAGCAAAGCCGCGTTTTTCAGTTTTGTTTATTTTAGATCTGGTTACAATAATTTTGATTTACCGTTACGCAACCCCAAAAAATGAAAAATGAAAAATGGGCGTTCGTCAACCATTTGCAAACGAGACTTACCTGAGGTACTGTTGTTGTTTGTGGCCATTTTTAATTTGTTATTTCCGTTGTCAACTTTGTTGCGCATCATCCCGTATTTTAACGTTTTAATATCCGGTAATTATTTTGTTAAAAATAGCCCTTTACAGGGCTCGTTCGTCATTTTTGTAAAAGTAGATATCGCGTTTTGCCTAGTTATTACACTACGTGTTTTATTTAATTAGTCTCCGGAATTTTTAGTTTTTGTAAAATTATCACAAACAACTATCCCCCAAAATGTTTAATCTAGCCGAGACATTCTCGGTTTGCCGTGTTTTCATTACCCCTCAACTTTTCCTTGCAATATTAGTTGCAATAGTTCATATTTGTCTCCGCTCATAATGTGGCCTAGATAATTAATCTTTTGTTTTTTAATTCGTGGGTTTTTTTTTTTTTTTTTTTTGCAAACGTCGACTCATCATTAGTGTTACTTTTTGAGTCCAGCTGATCTTCAAAAGCCGTTGATATAAATCCACCTTTCGAATGTTTCAATCTTTTTCAATGCGGCTACCGTGAGCGTCCATGCTTCTATAAAGCGCAGGCGTAGTTTTAATTCTGTATTAATATCATGACTGCACAATATGCCTTTGAGTTTTAGGAATGCGTTTCGTGCTACCTCTATTCCGTATTTAATTTCCTTAATTATTTTTATTAATTAATTAACCAACAGAATGTACAGAGAATGCATTCGTATCCGAAAATATTGTTCTTCATAATTACGAAAATTATACAGTCCCCCGTAAACGGAGAATAGAACAAAATAAAAATAAAGTTGATTTCAACAACGCAATTATTTGAGCGGAAGTCATTAAAAATCTAGCGAATCTAATTTTTAACAAACGAATACAGTCTGATTTGATCCTCCTTTTAAAGAATCCCATTTTAGCCCTTCATTCGCGTCTTCGTAATTAATTATTAATTCGAGATCATTTTAATGGTAAGCGCTGTTATGGACGACAAATTCAATTATCTGTGCGTACCCTGCTCCTCGTAAGTTAAATAAATAAGAAATAACTATTACGAATCTTACTTTCAACGCAATTTTAAACGAAAATTATAAGGAATTACACGTACCTTTATGCTGATCATATTTTTTTATATCATTCTTACGCTACGGGGTAGTAAAAAATTTTGATACGTCTTTTGCGAGATGGTATTTTGAAATCTTTGTAATGAAAATTCCTACGGAATTATTAAATTCGCCAGTTTCGAAATTTTTTTTTCGATGACAATGGAACAAAAACCGTTTTTTTTTTATTATTTGGATGTCATAGTCAGGGAAAACTAGACTCCTGTTAAAACTATAAAAAAAACTATTATCGTTCTCACGATATATGGTCCTCCGAAGGATCGTCATTCTTACAACGCGCGTGTAATAACAAGATCCTGCAGCGGGTTTTTATGTCATAAGCCGTACTTATTTCAGCATGATCAATTGAAACCAACTCCCTACTGTGTGTGCATTTGGTAGTCTAGGGAATTTCCTCACGCGGCAGCCGGTCGAAGGATCAAATTTTAAATGTTACATAACTTCGCCGTGATACTACTTTTTCATCAGTTCTAAAGCAATCAATCGTGTATACACTTTCCCGTGTCCTCTTATGCGAATATTAATATACATATATACAAACACGAAAACATTACAATTTATTCTAAAAAATTGTGATATATTATAAAATAACGATTAGTTTCGGATCAGCACGATCTCCCCATACTCATTATATTTGATGAATAAATTTTAAAGTGTTTAATAATATTTCATATAATTCCGAGGTTTCTTTTAGTTTTATATTAAATGTTCCCGGAAATATGCTCGTCATATAGACTGCATATACTATTTTCCCGTCAAACTTTGAAACCTAATTTTCGACGCTGATCCGAAGTAGTCGAAAAATCACAATGTAAATATACGTCTCTCGGGTTCCTTTTGCATCCAACGAAAACTGAATACAACTAATTGGAACGCCGTTATATGTTAATCAGGCTTTAATCGCCGCTTTGTAATGTTTAACTTACAATCTATTACTACCGCATTATATTATTTACGAGTATTAAAAAAAAAAAAAAAAAAACTTTAAAACAGCTATCGATTTTCCTTACACAGCTGGCAAAACAAAAGATTCTTAAAAAATAGCACAAGTTCAAAGACTCATCATTGGCTAAACCTAATTAAATTCTTTATTTCGTCTAAATGCATTCGTAAGGAGGATACTTATAAAAGTAGCCCACGATGTTACACGCAAGGGATTCGAAAAATTCTGATAATTTAAAAAAAAAACAAACAAAAAAACAAAAAAAAAACAAAAAAAACGGGCCTTTTCTCTTATTGTTAATCCCCCATATAGTTTTCACTTTTCATGGTTCATTTTTCGTAGCTCATTTCTAGTTTATTTTCGCATTCATACGCGAAATCGGTACTTCTAAATAGTATTGATTATAAAAATATTTTATAAAAACGATATTAAACTGTGTATTTAAAACAAAAATGTAAGTTCACTCAAGAGGCCAAAAAGCTACAATATTATTTAAAATCTTATCAAACAAATTTTGATTTTTATATCGTTGTCACCACAAAAACTCGCATAAGTACGAATTTAAATGTTTTCGCACTGTTTCACATTGAATCTTGTTTTGATATTTTGCTGTCGACCACAGCGATTCGATACTCTTTGCGTATGTGCAGATCGACAAAATTTGTTGAATGATTTACGATTGAATGTTTGTAATTCATTTGCTCAATCTCGGGTATTTCGGTATATGCTTTCCATTTGTCAGATATTATTGTTGTTCCTGCCTGGTAGGATACATTCTTTAATTACATTTAATATTTCCGTACTTCGGTTAGGAACTGCATACATGGAACACTGCTTGTCACAAATTCCTCCAAATAACCACTGTTGTGGATGTATTCTTCTAACATTATTTTTCCTACGGGAAAAGTACGATTCATCTATTTCTATTGTTTTGTTTGGACCACCTATCATTTGAAAGTTTTTTAATCGGTTATCCGCACACACTTTTCTTAAATGGTTCTTCCGATCCGTTATAGAATTTGTAGACATGTTTAATTCCGTAGCACGAAATTTTGTGCTAATAATATGTTCTTGTGTTCATGAATAAATAAAAAAATATAATTACATCTAAAGGTAATCTTTTAACCAAATTAATTTTCTAAGCCCAATTCCACTTTCGCATTTCCCGCATCTCCATCGATCGTTTTTGACACTTAAAAAAAGTGTCATTTCGCGATCATTTAGGCGCACTCTTTTTTTTTTTTTTAATGGAAAATTCCTCTTTCTCGCAAAAATTCAACTGTTTTTTCTTTCGTATTAATTTCTCGAATTAAATTAATAAGCGACGACATTATTACTGAAAAAATTATATGAAAAACGTTAATGTAAAACAAAAAGAATTTATTTTAAATATTGCACGTTGAAATAATTCTGTATCTTACCTTAGTATATATATATATAAATGGAACTGTTTCATATGAACTACAGAATATGAAATTAATATAATAAATTAAAACACTACACAATTTACAATGCAAACACGAAATACCAATATGATTAAAAATCGACATTAACAAAACTGTTAATACGTGCTTGGTAATTACGCGACAAAACCAAGGTAATTAAACTATCGTTTATACATATATCGTGTGAGTTCGCGTTCGGCTCATTCCGTATCTTAGTAAGCACTGAAAATTTTAGATACCAAATGTGAAAAAGTGGAAAATTACGTTGCAGTTTAAAAGTTGGACCGGAGATTTTCAAAAAGCAGTCGGAGGCGGTAAAATAGATGTATTATTTTGATTAGTTCGTCGATTGGACATACTGATAAAGTTGAAAAACGCGGCGCACCTCATCACCTAATCCGTACAGAACGACAGGAAAGTTCAAAGGGAATGAAAAAAAAAAAAAGAAACAGGGAAACCCTAGAGAAAAAGATAAATTTATTAAAAGTCAAAATTAACCATCGGTGCTCGATTTACCATTTCTCAATAAACTGTCACCGTGGCGAAGAGGAAATTCGACGGCGCCGCGTCTGGTATTGATAATTATTTTCGGCATTGGTAATTATTTTCGGTATTGATAATTGTTTTCGGCACGGATTCCGTTTTAATTTGGTAAATATTCGTGTTTCCTTGCCCACCGGACGGATACACAGAAGAAATAAATTAGCGATTAGAAACACCCAAGTCCGCTTATCATTTTCTCGAGTGATATAAAAATATTTTTAAACTCCGCACCAAGAAAATGTATATATATAAAAAGTATGACAGAAAATATCCAGCTATTATACGTAAATAGTTTCCGAACAAAAAGATTTGTCGATTTTATTTCCCACTTCCGCTATTTTACTCGATAACTAGACGCGTTCGTTTTAGATCTATCACGATTGCATACACCGAGCGATGATAACTGCTGTAAAATACACGTTCTTTTTGTGTCTGAGAAGATCGCCATCGAAAGTGCCTTAAGTATTCATTTACATGTTTAACGCTTTAGTTAACTTCAACGAGATACGGCCCATCTAAATATCTACGTTACAATATAGAATATGATTTATGATATCGAGTCCAACACTCGATTTCACCTTCGGTTCAAATTTTAAGCCGTTCTTAACATATTCGGGAAAACCAGTAGTGATTACACATTGTTCCATTCCATTGCAAAATCTGAGGAATATTCGGAATCGTATTTAAAAGTAATGCAAAAATACCTTTAAATATTTCGGGTAGCAAGCTCCTTATAGAATTATTTTAAACAGAAAGTAGCTAATAAGTATTTAGCCGCTCTTATAAGTTATTCATTGTTGCTCGACGAATTTTTTCTCGTAAACTAAAAAAGTCCGACAGCCTTTTATTTTTAGCATACGGTAACTTTGGATCTGATACTAATGGACATAATTAAAAAACGCGAAATTAATTTTTTTGCACATTTCATCAGAGCATCAACATATCACCTCCTTCTGAACACAATTATGATAAGGGAAAAGGGGACGAGGAAGAAAAAGGATTTCTTGGCTCCGAGAATTAAGAAACGGACTGCAGTTACAAAAGTAGGAGAATTGTGTTCCAGATTGCAAGAAACCGAGACGCATTTCGTCAAATGGTCGAATCCATGAAAAGTGGTTAAGCTATACCCGAATCGAGTTGCACGAAGAAGAAGAAAAAGAATATAAAGTGTTAAATGATTAGCGATACTTTCTCATCGGTTATTGACTTTTTTTTTTTTTTTTTTTTTAATTTTTATATATTTCTCGTAATAAGAAATTATTTTTTATCGAATAAAAATCGAAATTTTTCTTTTAAAATTTCATCTTCATTTCTTCGTTTAAAAATTAAGTATTTAAATTATTGACGTGATACATATTTAATTTTTGTATATACTAATTAGTAGTGTTGGTTTCTTGAAATTGTTTTTTAATTTGTTCTTTAATACTGAAGCGCAATTAAATTTCGAAATAATCAATAGAAAAAGGGGTTACATAAATTGGGGGGTAAATATCTGATTAATCATTTTTGAAACTATGCGTAATCTTCGGCAAAAATGTCACCACCGCTGGTTTGAACATTCAAGGTGTTGTTGCGATGAAAAATTTACTTCCGGATAGTGTATAATTTGTAAATTATTATTTATTTATTTATTTTATTTTTTTTTTTTTTTTGGTTATTTCCCTCATTATACCGAAAAAAGCATATATTTAATTACGCACCAGCAGAAACTTCTATCCGCGCGTTATATTATTTTTTCTAAATTTTTGCCGTCATTTATTTGTTTCGCTCTCGCTTTGTTTTTTTTATAAGAGAATATATGGATTTTCGATATTCCGTTCGCAATGTGGAAAAACAAAAAGAAAAATTTCATTAACAACTTCTTCTACTAATTTCTTGAATTTTACTCAATATGCCGAAGAATTTTCTGTGAGCTCTCAAAGTAACGACTTTTAATAATAGCGATAATAAATAACTGATAATAAACTCAAAGCGCCGGAATAACTTACCGAAACTATAACAAAACGTTATAAAAGCCATATATATATATTTATATTTATATATATAGGAGCAAAAAATTCAGTAACGATCCGTTGCCAACTGCTTCGCCATTACGGAACGTGATCGAAAACTGAAATCACAATGACGACACAAAATCATTTCAAATTTCAATTTCATCAACGTGTACAGCGATAAAAAAATGCGCTAATAGATTTATAACAATTACTGCTTATTGTAATAAATAATAAAAAAACAAACAAAAAAAAACAGCTTTGACCAAGGTCCGAAAGTAGATTTTTACCACATCGGTTGATCGATTTTCGCAAATTCATATTAGTGTGGTGATGGTAAAAACTGCGTCTCCACTGGCAAATTCCAAAATTGGCCGATTGATGGACGAAAACGGGCGCGGCGGTGTTCGGCCAATTAGCGAACTACTGTGAAATTGCAACAACTCTGTTGACGTCATCACTTAGAAGAGTTGCTTCCTGAAGAGTATAGTCACAAAAAGTGCTAAAAAATATACTTTTTTTGGCGGAAAAAGCCCCGTCGGTTGTGCTAGTTGCGTTCGCGATGAATAATACTCGAAAATTAATTCAACTTTAAGTCGTGCTGCGTTAATTGACGACTTCGGACTATTTTTATTTATTCGCAGCACGAAAGTAATTTGTTTCGCTCCGGTACGCAAACACTTAACTGTACAACATGTATTTATTCTCGGTTATAGTTTTAATAATTAGAGTAGTCCAGCGCCGATTTAAAAACTCAATCGTACTGCGACTTCCGCAACAGAGCTCTTTGAGTTCCGAAGAATTCTGGAAATACCGAGGAAGGGGTTAGCTAAGAGAAAGAAATTGTTTTCGCTCAATTTTACTAGTGTACCATGATGAGAGACGCCTGAACTTGGCAATCTTCACTAAAATCGCAATACAGTCGCGTTTCTATCGGCTGCCCGCTATTGCGCCCAGAGAGTGTGGGGAACATAACTTTCTTTTTTGCAAACAGGTGACTCTGGCAAATGAAAAAAAAAAAAAAAAAAAAAAAGATATTGTCGATTTCATACACGAATTTACCGATTTTAATTCGGACAATTTTTTTTTCTCGCTAAACTTCGATGCATCTCTCTATACTTGATGCGAGATAGTAGCTGCCGTGGAAGTGTGTAAACTGCATCTGCCGCCGGGTCTCTTACATCAACTCATTTTGCGCAGAGATTATCATATTCGCAACCATAACCTATCAGAGTTTCAGGCCATTAAAAGTGACGACGATGTTTCAGTTATATTTTAACCGGAACATCAAAGTTGTATATATTTTTATGCATGGCAAATTCTTAATTTTTTATCATCGAATTATCCAATAAATCGATGATAGTTCACCGAGTCACCTCTACAAGCCAACAAAAGCATTACTATTACGTAACCCGCGTTGTTCGAACACTGCTTCAATTACTTGAATTATCGGAACTCTGTTTTTAATAGGGTTTTTTCTCCCGATTAATCGTGTTAAAAAGAAACAGGTAAAAAAATAAACAGGTAAAACAAAAAATAAACAAGTAGAAAAAAAACAAAAAAAAAAAATGTATTAAACTATAAATAGAATTAATTTAGGAAGTATTAAAATTTGGAAAGTAGCAAAAATATTCCACTATATTATATTGTAAATAGAAAAATGCAAGTAAATTTGCATCGGCTAATATATATCTTCCACGGTAGCGTACCTGGACGTAACACAATTCTCACGTAAAATTACACTCGGATTTTACGGACAAAGCAATCGAAAAGGGGCTGCCAACTGTTGTAGCAAATGGTTATTATCGGATTGTGCTGGCTCGATGCATTTCAGACAACGTTGATTATTCTTCCGGTAGTGAAAATATCTCGTAATGGTCCATCGCTAATTACCTACCAGCAGGTTCGTAATAATTACCGAATATGATGGCGCATTACGAATCTTACTCAAGAACAGGGCTCACTAACACTGTTGTGTACATATTTACGTCATTATATCGCCTACCGGTTAAAGTGAGTAAGCCGAACAAGAACATTCTCCTGCCTTCCGACAGAATAATCTTTCGAAGAAGTTCCAGCGAAATTTCATTTTGCGTCGAAATAAAACTTACACGCTAAATTTATTTCATCGATTGACAATACTATACTCACTTTTTAACTTAAATTACGTAATTGAAAAAAATTGACGAGATAAATAAAACCACGTCTTTTTCGATGATAGCAAGTTTTCCGATTTAGGTCGTTTAAAAAATATCGATATGTTCTCAAACCAGACCGACACGTGCGTACAAAGTTTAAAAATTTTTCACACCACTGACGTCCTGTTTCAATTTTGCTCCCGGCAAAAATTATCATCGCGATATTCGATTGTACTCAGAAAATTGTTCTACTGTCAAATGGCATTCGGAGGTACACGCTAGGTTAACTGCGTTATTCGGATTGTAAAATCGAAAATCGATCGGTAACGAAATAAAGAAACTCGACAGAACAATTTCCGTTTTTTTTGTGTTTTTTGTGTTTCTTTTTTTTTGGGCTCGTAACTTTTCCGTTTTCGGAATATCTACAAATAATTAACAAAAAACAACATTTAAAAATACATCCAATGGCCGAGTTAGACAGATTTCGAAATTATGAAACGAAACAAACTGTTACTGCGACAAAATCTCGTAATAGGATTTTAAAACTGAAATTTACCGCATCGTTCTAGATCACGAAAATATATTGTTACGAACTTTGCTGAAAATTGTTTTTTTTTATCGGTTTTGCCAAAATTATTCGTCACAGATTATTGGTATAACGATAGAGATACACACACACACACACGGAATCGACAAATACTGATCACATGGGAAACGCAAAAATTGAATTCCAGCTGTAGAAGTACAACAACAATTGACTTGTAGTGTTTACACTTTAGATCTGAATTTCAGACTAACCATTAAAAATCGATCCCAACAGGAGAAGAGGAGAGACACAGCCGTGCATAAAAACTAATCACCGAATGAAAAAAATGAATTAAAAATTTTCCATCGAGACGTTAAAATTCCGTTATGACTCTTTTTAACCGAAAAACGCGAATTGTTCATATATTATTATGTTCGTTGATATATTCGTGTAAAAAAACTTTTTAAAAACTCCATCGAGAATGTGAAATTATAATCGGATAGCGAAAAAAAAAAAAAAAAAATTTTAAACACACAGCTATAGATTGTTCCGGGCGGATCTCGACATCAACCAACAAGATCAGAGTCGAACATAGAGAAGAAGTGAACAGGATCTTTTGTAGAGTGTGCGATTCGTCGCCCGGCATGATGATAGGTGTTCGATTTACGTTACTTGCAAAGTGTGTCTGCGAGACAATCGTGACGTTACCGACCCAAACGCTCGTATATCATCGGTGGTCCATTTTACGCGCGATGATAATTATAAAAACAATACCGGGAAGGTATCGCGCGAAGCGGCCGATTCGGAAGGTAACACGTCACGATTTCTTTTGCAACTCGGCGACGTCCCATCATTCCATTTCCTACTACTACTTCATTATACGAAATTTCTCCGATTTTTAACTTTGGCAAAAGTGAACGTTGCACAATTTTCGAGTTACAAATCAGAGACAATAAGCAAAATGCGACTTGTCTCCTCGGCGGTAAACAAAATCTAACAGGGACGGCAAGGCGGTTCATTAAAAGAACCGGCTGATGCTGCTGCTGCTGCTGCTGCTGCTACCTTTAGACAGTATGGAAATGTGTTCGCGCAATAACGGCCGGTAACATGCATAGCCAGAGGGCACTTTCTAAATAGAGACAAAACTGGCAGCCAGCAGCAGCCGAGTCACGTATTCGTGACGGACGTGATCAAATTGAAGATGATGATTTTGTTCCGGGTTAAATTCCGTATCGGCGCTCACGGAGGCCGGATAATGCACCACGCGCGATAAACACCACCATCGGGGTAGGGGGGGATCACACTTTGCAATTAAAGGCGATAACGATAATTTGATCGCGCGTCACCTTCCCATCTTTCGACGGCAACAATCGCAACTGTGGTTGTTATCACTGCGTCGCTTTAATTAAAATTTACCGCAAAACAATTAACCTCATTTAGGCTAGAGCACCGCCGCCACCTAGGTGAACCGAATTGAATTTTTCTTGATTGCTTCCAACTAAACTCCGACAAGCGACACCATTTCTCCTCTAATTTACGAGAAAACTAAAGTGGCATTTCATTTCCATCTCATTCGTAACTCTGACAACGCAGTAAGACCCCCGTGATACTTTTACTATTTTTGCCATCTGTCAACGAGAATACGTAGAACAGGTTTTTCTTTCTTTTTTTTTTCCCCTTTTTTTTTTTTTAATATTGCTCTACAAGAAGCTATAGCAACCGAGTTTTCTTTCTACATCATTGTGGATGCGATTATTTTCAAGCCGTCCGGGAAATCGAAGAATTCCGCGAATCATAATCAGTTGAACAAGTGATAGCGCAGTAAAAGGAAACAGTTCAAAATAATGACGCAATAAATCCCGAGCACGAATTAAGCGTGTAATAAGTGAACTTATATGCTACACCCGACTCGCACAATCTCGCACACGATGTCACGGTTAGAAAACCGGAAAAAACATAATACCGCTAAGAATACACGCCGCGTACTTCCTCCTATACATTAATATTTACGATATTTAAGTTTGTATAACAATACTAATTAAAGTCACGATTCGTTCGACAAGATTGAATATATGTACACATAGTTCGATCACCAGCGTTCGGCATGCAATGTATCATTGAATTTGGACCAATACAAGAGCAAATAAAACGCGACATCAGTTCGACGACGCGAGCATTAGTAAATAATAATCCCAGTGTAACATTGAAAATTTTTTTAATTTTCGTGAAAATAGCCGCTATCTAATTGCTAGGCCAGATTAATTTTCCCTTATCCTTTTGCACGTCAACATCAGCCACTTTCGTACTTTAGTATCCTCTTGTGTTCCGGCCATTATGTCTTCCTACCTTCAGGGTTTTCAATTATTTATCCATCGTCTTTATCGTCTTTGGGCACTGACTTTTCGAAAATTTCAATCCTCTGTTTTTCTTCTTATATATATATATATTAATTACAACTTAATTCTTAGGCCGGCCCCTATTAGAAAAAATGTTCCAATTTTATGTAACGTTTGTAATATTTAAATTTTTACCTTTTTTTTTTTTTTTTTATGTTTGTTCGCGTATAACTTACATTCATATGGGCCGATTTAGAGTTATGTTGTAAATTTTGATTATTTTATACAAAGTATAGGCAGCGTGGTAGCCTAGTGGTTAAGGTGCTTGGCTACCAAGTCGGAGGTCACGGGTTCGAGACCTGTCTCGTCCCGGATCCAAGTCGCTCCCAAGCTTACCCAGCCTGAAATAATTGAGTACCAGAGAAATCTGGGAAAGTAAAGGCAGCTAAGAGAAAGGAACTGGCCCCCCTACTCTCATTAGTGCCGTTGGGCTTAGTACTTTGTGAACCTTAACTTCACAATCCCGACGCCCTGTCAATGGCATGTAACTTACTTTACTTTACTATACAAAGTATAGGAGAGAAAGAGACAGAAATGTAAGCAAGAAGGGTTAAGGGGCGCAGCCTCTTGCAAGACCAAAATGGCCGTTTATCTTTATATAAGTATATATTATACACTCGTCTGGGCAACCGATTCGGACGTAACCGTCGAACTGTCTTTTTCGCAAAACCCCTTTCTCCAGATCGCAACTAATAATAATTTTTTCTCCCTCTCTTGCAATAAATCTACTTCGACTTTAGCATCTCTTAAACCGTTTTTCTTGCGTCTCGCCATGCAGAGTCATTCTGCTAATGCAACTTAAGAATTTGAAGTTATTTTTTTTCAAGTTTTCCATACTCGCATATTACTCGTTGGATTCGAATATATACATACGGCCATTCCTTCATCCTTTATATCGTACATATTTACACGGCGTCCCTTGTAACTTCGATTAATCATAATCGAATTCTAGCTGTCAAATTTATCATGAAATTTTGTGTTTTTTAATTTTTATACAATGATATTTATGTGAATTTCTGTAGGTTTATTTATTTCTCCTTTTCTTCTTTGACGTGGATATGCCCACTTGTGGGCGTTTCACAAAATGACTACATCACACAAAAGTGCTACCCTCATTGATATTTAGGCATTATAGTTTAGTTTTTGTGATGAACAATTTTTAAGTTCATGCTTGCACTAAAACGAAAGACATATCCATGCCACATGGTATAGTTCCGTACAAAAAGGACAGAAGTGTTACTATTTTGGTTTTTTTTTTATGTGCGGGTAATAACCATTTTCAGCGATTTTCTTTATTATGCAGACAATTATGGCTACGAGAAACCTTCGTTTGTATGGAAAATGATAACCGGCGATAATATTTGTTCCTACTTTTGTTTCCAAACAATAGTATTTTATTCGCTCTCATATTTCATACATCACCTAGAACACCGAATTCATTTATTATTCTATTTTCATTATTATTCATAACTTCCGTAATATTTATTATTATTATTTAATCATTCATAATGGATTGTTTCTATTTTTTATTTTTCGGCCAAGCGTAGTAGTATCCCATTCGTAGTCGATTTTTACCATAATTTAAGATCGTTCAATGCACCGCGTGTTCACAAATCGAATTCATTTAAACCCCGCGTACGTGTAGAGATAATTTTCATTGTAGACACTCTTAAATTCTGAATAATTTTAAATTGTTTTACATCTAAATCTCTTTCTCAAAGTCTTTAATTTTACACGTGTATGCTAGTATATTTGAATTGAAAAAAAATTCGGAATTAAATTGTTTAAATTAGTATACCACGATTAAACTGTACCCATCGATAAGCAACAAAATGAAATGAACGAGAAAAGCAAAAATTTTTACTTTTTTATTGCATTCCTTTTGAATAGTAATTTCACAGATCCAGTTTTCATTAATATCTTCGAAAAAAAGCAAGCACATGTGTTTCACCCGGGTTTATATGTTTCATGGACAAAAAGCGGATAACGTGCCTCCTCTCTATATAACTGAACAGTTTACAGACATTTCCTTCGTTAAAATGTATTTTTTCCGCTAAACGTAATAATTACTTAAATAAGCAACGGTGTCACGAATTGTTCACGCGAAATTTAGAACTCCCGCCGAAAACATGTCCATGATAAAATGATAAAAATAACAAAAAAATTAAAATACGTTAATTTTATTAAAGAGAGTATTTATATATTACGGCTTGTAAAATAAAGAGTACTAAAGAAAAGAAAAAACTACCACGAATATTTTTTTTTTTTTTTTAAAGATCCCCCCTTTGTGCACGTCAGCCAAGGACCTACACCCAGAAACAACAAAAAAGAAAAAAGCCATCAGTTAAATTTTGGTTCGGTCAGATAAAAGGAACTAACGAATGAGATAATGGATGGTAAAGAGAAGGACAGAATATAAGATGCACAATAAGGAGCGGGGAGCTTGAGTTCCAGCAAACAAGAATATAGGGGAACCGCGTTCAACAGAAAGAGATGGACATTCAAAAAAGATGTGATTAGCTACCACGACTATTTTCCCATTTCAATAATTGATGCACGAGGTTTAATAACATGAAAGTTGGAACGAAGCTACTCTGTTCTTTCATTACTCCCTATAATAAAACCACTTTTCACTGGTTCTTTTTTTTACACATACGAGAGAAAAAAAAAAAAAAAAACCCCGAAAAAATAAAAACAACAAAAAAGGAAACGGGAAAAAGAACTGCATTACAAAATTGTAATTTTCTGTTACGACGCACGGCCTCTGGGTCTCATTCTGATTTCATTACTTTCGATATGACGCATTTTTGAAAATTTCAACATAGAGAGGTGGTTTACGGTGTAATGAAGACAACCGGCGCAAAAATAACGAAAATGAACTAAAAACTGTCCCAGTTGTAGATGCGTACTGCGACGAATCTAAAAGTTGGTCTTCAACAAATAGTGAAAGTACAAGACGAAAAAGTGTAAACGAAATATTTCGAATGCGTGTCGAAATATGAGGAGAAAGAAAGAAAGAAAAAAAAGTAATAGTTCTTATTGGTCGGTTCGGTTTAATTAAAATGAGAAACTTGAACAGCGTCGCTTTCATTATCAAACAACCGTGCAATTATAAAACTAATCTCTCTTTCTATAAGCGGTGTAAACACACAAAGAAAAAGTTAGTGCACTTTTTTTTTTGCAATTCTGTCGCTTACAGTAAAAAAAAAAAAAAAGAAAAAAAGAAAAAAAATGGGTCATACATACTTTTCGAAAAATGTATTAATACCGTAAAGTGATTATTACAAAACAACAACATGGGGGAAGGTTTGAGTCGAAATTTCAAATTCTTTATTGTAATTCAAAGGAATATTAATGATCTACTGGAATTTCTTTTAATGCCCATATTTCGAGAATCAGACACCGGAACTGACCACGAGTAACATTTCAAGACTTTGACTATTGAATGGTAGTTGATGTGAAGCGAATAACAATGATTTTCGCTTGTCCAATTCTGCGCCATTTTTTTTTTGTTTATTTTATTTTTTTTTTTAATTAATTAGTTTTTGCAAAATATCTGAATTATTTTTTTCACGTTATTTTAATTTAATAAAAAAAAAGAAATGTCTTTGCAAAAAAATTAAGAGTTTTTGATTGCACGTAATGTAAACACTTACACGTAAAACTGTATCGAATACAAAATTATTTAACAGAAACATTTCGTTTACATTTTTTTATTCGTTTCGAGGCCTCTTTTAGCGCTCTGATCTCTGCCAGAATGGTAGTGTGCCCCCCCCCCCCCATTGAATTTATTCAAGAGTTAACAATGGTAGAAATCGGAAAAACCACCTAAAAAAGAAACGATCTCCTTTCACGCATTAATCCTCAACCAATCCAAAAATGAATGCTTCTACAATAAAAATAGTACTTCTTCTTCACACAGCAACGTGTGATAAATTTTATTCTTATTTAATAAATAATAAGTTTATCATTTCTATTTTCCACAAAATTGTATCGTAACAGAACTTTGAATTCTGAAGATAAAGGAACTTCAGAAGGGCAGATATCTATGATCCGGTCTACCATTTGCGGTTTATATTATTTTCACATATCTAGCAAACCCTTTAATCCTCAACTTACGCGACTAATTTTAAAAACTTATACATTTGTATTCCTGGTGACTGTAAAACTGTGTATCCGGTTCAAAAAAATAACTTATGTAACCAATCACAGTATCCAACACGATATCGCGGTTATCGAAACCGTCTTTCTTTTTATATAAAGGAAACGTATAATTTTAATATATAAAATAAAACAAAATAATAAATAATAACAGTATTAAAAATGGTGTATATATATATACAATACGCGTTTATATATATATATATATATATACGTATGTATTTATCTATGTATATATACAAAATATATCGAGTAAAGTCCAACAGGAAATGTATTTAAACCGCAACAATGAATGTAGACAATAAAAAATAAAAACAACATCATCAGAGTATGGCGAGTTTCCAACACGACATACGTATCTGCATATAATACGGAGGAATGCCAACATCATATAGTGTATTAAGCTAGCCAGATGACACCGGTCTGAATAATTACACAACCAGCACGCGATGACTCCGTTCACAGCACTGCTTTCGACAAATAGACCGTCTAGTATCTCTAATAACGGAGTAAATGTAACTCTTTAATTTCTATCAAAAAATGGTAATTAAATAAATAAATAAAAGAGGAAAAGCACCAATATGTTCCAAAAAGAAATATGCCAATTATTTTCCTTTACGTGAGGTATTATTTTCTCATTTTAATTCATAAGTAAAGCAAAGCAAATCCCATATATCCTTGATAAAGGTTCTAATGAATCTGAGGAGAATACTGGGGCCTGTTCCTTTCTACTTGGAATCCGCCTTTACTTTCCCAGATTTCTCTGGTACCCAATTCAATTTCAGATTAGGTACAAAAAGGGAGGGAAATTCATGAATAAAAAAAAATAAAAAAAAACCAAAAAACAACGAGAAATTGTCAGTTGAAAAAATATTTTGAGTTGATGGCCTATATGAAGAATATGAACACGCAGGCATGAACAAAAAGCAAATTGAAGAACAGTTAAATAGGTAACACGTACGAACACTTATTTTATTATACTGAAAAGAATCCACTTTAAAAGTAATATTACAAAAATTTAAGCTTTTAGCGTTTACACACAAACAAACACGGTACGTGAAAATCGCACTGATTTTTTTGTTTTGTCTCCTCATTATTACACGTGATGATATCTGCAACGCCGTTTCAACCAAGTTTTTATTATATTATTTATACTATTAAATATGTGATCAAAACACGCAATATTCAAAAAAAAGATGAAGAGAAATTAGCTTGAGATAGCAGTCAACTTTGAAGCAGATCAATTTTCTAAATCTTTCAAACGAGAAAGAGTATACCCTATTATATTTTTAGGATTCCGCATACGTATAATGTACGGAATCCTAATTATAGATGATTCACAAACGACAAAAGTATTCAATTAAAATATGCGGTAATTTACGAACGGTTTGACTTTAAAAAAACTTCAAAATTGGATCATAAATTACATGTTTTTTTTTGTTTTTTTTTTTTTTTTTTTTTTTTTTTTGGCTCGTCAACCAAGGACCTTTACCCAGAAACAAAAAGTAAGGAAAGAAGTCGGTTATATTTTGATCCGATCAGAAATTTTAACTAAAAAGGAACAGATAGCAGGAATAATTAGTGGGGAAGGAAAGGACAGGATATAGGAAGCACAATAAGGGGTAGGTAGGAAGTCCAAGCTTAAGCAAATAAGAATATAAGGCAGAACGCTCCACGGAGAGGGATGAACACTGGAAGAACACATGATCGGCGTCGCAAATAATTGCATCATCCGGATGGAGAGGACAGTGTGGAGAAGAAATCAAGGAGAACCGAAATCTGGATGAAGGCAGCAAAGAATGACCAAAGCGCATGCGAACAATGGAAACAACATCAGAACGACGAAATTAAAATTTTCTCTTTGACGACAATTTATAACTATAAGATAATAGAATACACTAGGCGGGGAAAAAAGCAAAAAAAAAAAAAAAAAAAACCTCAAGAATATATAATACGGAATTTAAAAAGCGAGTTCGAAAATCACCCTTAAAAAATTCACAACTCATCACCAGATGATAACCCTTTAAAAGTGAAATATTATTAAATCGCAGGAGCTCTTTCATAAAAGCAAAAAAATTCCGGTTAAGAAAACATTTAAACCCGCTCCCCCTTTTCGGGTCAAAAACAGCAAAAAAATTATGTTTACGCAAGTAATTCGTGTAAAAAAAGTTGAGGAAAACAATCGCTTTTTAAAAAAACTATAGCCGAGCTTACAACTTTATATTTAGTCTATCCAGAAGGGGAGCGGGGCACTGAAAGCTCGAAAGTTTTGAAAAAAATATTTTTATTTTTTCGGGCACGTGATATATTGAAGGAAAGATCGAAAACGAAACCTTTTTCATTTCCTTAACAAAACATTCGTAGTTGGCAAAGAGTTCAAAAAAAAAAAGAGCGAAAATCACACCCCCCACACCACTTTAGCGCGAATAATCAGATTTCATTGTTTTAAAGTTAGTATCATGTAAATTTAAATTATAGTTATCCTTAACTTAACATACGGAATTGTCAGCGCATGAACATCGTGCTTGACGCTGAACTTGTTTTCTTTCTAATTCTGAAATGGATTCTTCTACGCAACGTATCGAAAGTTGAACGAATTTTTATTTTCGCAACAAAAGCTTAAGCCCGGCATTAATGAGTCGCAAATCCCTCTACAAAGTTTTTCAGCCAGCGGAAAGCAAATCACCTGTGCAGTGTGTTAAAAGGTAAATACGAGTACATCGACGGAAAATTTTCGAATTTTATTAAAATCTTCACGGATGGTTCGAAGTCAGGATTAAATAAAGTAGTATATCACGGATAATTTAACTGTAAAGTGTTTTATACTCTCACCCGAGCGTTTAATTTTTTCGGCTGTCTCACTATAGCTAACACTTGTAAATGTATTCTCAATGTGTTCTTAAGAGTTCTCAGGTAAATATTTGTAGAGTGATCAGTTCTTCAAAACTATTCAAACATAAATTCCACCCCCAACTGTATGATTAAGGACAAATGTATTAATAAAATCGCAAACAGCGGAGGAGCAATACAGTTTTGCTGGGTACTGCCCGAGCATGCTGAATGTGTCCTACTAAATGACGTAACTGATTGAGCTGCTAGAGAGACCGCATTGGCTGGTATCCATTCCGTGTCTGAAAATGTAACAACTAAAGTTAAAACTACATTAACGATAATCCGAATAAACGTAGGGAAAAAAGCATAATGTGATATAAGTTAACACTACACAAAATAGTTCAATACAGACTCCCTCTGATTCCGCGATACCATGAGAGTCGATGCCTACCGAACTGGTCCGTAAATTTGTTACATAACACCGTGCAACAAATTACGTACAAGTCATGCATAGCTGTTAAATTTATGAACGAAAATGTACAAAAACACTGCGACAACAGTGTCTCATTAACTTCATCACGGTGGAGGATGCTAACCATTTACGCTGTGATAAATATATATATATGTTTTAGGATAAATTATTGGGTATGCAGATTGTTCTGCAATGTTTGCTTCATTGTTTATTTTCTTATAGTGAAAATGATTCACACGGTTAACTGTTAGTTTTATTTTAAACGACACTATGATTATTTAATTTATATATGAAGAAGTTTCCCTTTTTCTCTCTTTTTTATTTATTTATTTATTTATTTATTTATTTATTTATTTATTTATTTATTTATTTATTTATTTATTTATCATTTGTACCTTGTTTTTAAATGGATATACACTAATATACAGTATAGATATGGCTCAATTGGCTCCGCTAAAAAAAAAAAAAAAAAGTTTACTTTTAAAGTAGTATAGTTATTTTCGTATATTTTGGTTTCATTATTTTTCCCCCTTCCGCGCTGTGTACAGCAGCTGGGCTAGGAGCGCGGTCTGCAAGTTTATTATATTTAATAAAATAGGTTTGCTGATTTGAAAAAATCGAGAAGGAATGCGACGGATGGCGAATCCTGGGATCGGAGTGACAAAGGGGGATATTGCGGAGGAAAGCTAGATTTTAGTACTTTTCAAAAATATAAGAAAACTCCATAATGAAGCTCTTTTTCTCTCTTTTGTTTTCTTTCCGAAAAGTAGTAGTCAAATTAAAATTAACGAAGCAGCTAGTTTCGCTAAAATCTCAGAATTCATTTTCATTTTCATTTCTTTTTTTTCTCCAACTTTTTTCGCGGGCTCGTACCTCTTTTCAAGAGTTTTTTCTATAATATCCAAATGTCGATAATAAAATTAAAAAAAAATAAGAACTTGGCGATTTTCTTATCAGCTTTTTTCTTCAACAATCCATCGCAGTACGATAAACAAGATGCAAAATGGATGATTCCAGTTAACAACAGTCAGTTCCGAGAAGAAGACAAACGGAACGACCGTCAGAACAATTTTTTAGAACGAATGAAGAACCTCTCTTTATCTTTCATCGGCAACGAGATTACGTTTAAAAGCGTCGTCCGAGTTCGGATTAAAATTGTTTAAATTCCGAAGAAACGACATATCTCGTTAGTCTGCGCGGAAATAATTGCAAAGAACGCGTCCAGATACTGCTTAATGAAGCAACGTCGGTGACAATCGTTTAATGTTCTGTGAACAGCAGACGATAGTTACACGAACTCTAGCAAGCACTACAAGCGCCCAGGCCGCCAGTCGCACGCATTCCCCGTTCTATAAATAAATGCAACAAACCACATCGTAAATATGGAGGAAAAACGAAAGAAACAAAAAAGCCACTACTGCACTGCTGCCAGAGCTAAGCCGGTATACAACGAAATGCACGTTACGCGTTCGAACGCTAATTACGACGACGGAGGGACCGCAAAGATTCTTAAGAAAAACGCCGGCTTTGGCTTACGTAATATAACGAAAGTATTAATTTGAACAGTGGTAAATATCATTATTCGCTAAGTAAGCCAGGATTATATAGCTGGTAAATCTGCATTTCGAAAACCGCAATAATGCCCATGGACGCGCGCATTCACGAGGATTACCGAACCAGTTTTGCAGCCGTTGTATAATAACAGTTATTCGCAAAAAATTTCCATATTGCTACATTTGCACACGGCTGAACATTGAGCCAAATTCACATGGAGCCAAATTCACATGGAGCCAAATTCACATGGAGCCAAATTCACATGGAGCCAAATTCACATGGAGCCAAATTCACATGGAGCCAAATTCACATGGAGCCAAATTCACATTGAACAAAACTTACGTCTCGCTGGGGGGAGTGGTCAATAATATCTTCCATTGAGTTTTAACGTTTAATAAAAGTATTCTATAATCACGTGTTGTAATAGAGACTCAATTTTTTCCCCAGTGGTAATGACACGAAAAAGAGACGACTCTGTAACTGGTGGAGAAAGATAAAAAAGATAGGGTGCTCCTGGGAAAAAATATGATCAGAGGAAAATTCGTATTAGTGATTGAACAACAAGATTATACGCAATCTCGAACGTTATGCGGATGAAAGAGTTTAAATGGTTTTTCTCGACTTTATAACGTGAAAATCACCAACCAGAGTGAAACATAAAAGCGATTCACGGAGAACAACGGAAAACACTGGACGACATCACGCCAACCAAATTATTTCCTATGAAAATTGTCGGTTGCTGCAAATATATACGTGTTAGAGTTATTATTTTCATCGGCCGACTACTAGCAATCCAGGAAGGTCATCGGAATTTCGTGTAATTTTTAATAATTACGATCGTAAACAAATAAATACATATAATAATACCGGCACATAAACTGAACAAAAATAAAATCCTACAAAATTAAAATCTGCGTCGCATAGCACTTTCGTTGTAACAATCACTTTTGATATATGTAGATTCTTCTGGTAAACATTACAGTGACAAATCCCTATGTGATAAATCGTAACACAACGTCTTTGGTAATTAGCTTTCGGGTTTTTTTTTTTTGTTTTCATACTTACTCTCGCGTTAAACAAAAATTATCGTCAGTTGTATATTTTCTTAACGTGTGCATATTGTTTCAGCAGAAATAATAATTGTTTTTGCTTCGGAAATTTCTCTAAATCTCTTTATAAACTTTAGAAAAGAATTTGAAATACCGCAACAACAACCTTACATAAATCTATTGAAAATGAATAGGTGAACATATTTGGGTAACGAAAATTTTGTAACAAAAATTCACGCACACCGAAATCTTCATATTGCGCAAAAATAATAAAAGAGGTAACCTTTTAACAAATTCTTGTTTCTATATATCTGAATAAGAAAGAGAAAAGTTATACGAAGAAAGACACACAAGTCCATACAGCCTATGTGTCTATAAGCACACATTTTATTCTTTTTAGTTTTGTCCTTTTTAGCATTTATTAATAAGAGTGTTTCTCTAATCAAAAATTAAACGTACCAAAATTAACGAGATTCAATTAAAATGATACGTTATTCGTTTTATTTATTACAATAATTGTCGCCGAAAATAGAAATCCTTTTACAAATTTCACTGTCACCTATAGCAAAAAAAAAATAACACACTTCAGATTTTGTGATTCCCGCGGGAAAACAAAAAATGAAAAAATAAAGACGTATCTGCAAGTCTCGCGATAAATAAGTAAATACTATGAACAAGGTCACGTGCAGGTAATGATGCGCAGCAAGTTACCGTTTCTCTTTTTTTAGTAATCATCACCAACAAGTGAAATAAAATAAAATACGCACGTGTTATTATAAAACAACGCGAATAATACCGGCTACTACTTCGGAGAATTCAAACGCGCTCGATATTATATATCTAATCAATTTTAAACACTTTCATTATAAAAAATAAACGAAATTAAAGTGAAACGAACGTTGAAACGTTCCGAGAGAAAAATTTTACTACCGCGGAACAACGCGAATTTCGCCGAAAAAGAAGAAAAATTAGAAAATCCCCCCGGGGCTTGCGTAGTACAAATTATATATTTGAATATGTAGAAATTTCGACATCTCCCCTTATTTAAAAATTCGTCTCACAATATCCCAAAATACTTCAGTTGATCTAGTGTTTTACTTAACAACAGTGCTTCGATTAGGAGAGCAGCTCTTTATTTGAGATGATGACCTTATCAGCTCTGTACGTCCAAAAACACGATATCTGTTCGTCCGCATTAAAGTGTGATATAAACGAATAATCCGATAATACATATGATCGAGGAACCTTTTTCATTTTCAACGGCGAATCAAATATATTTACTTCTTTTTTTTTTAAAACTTTTTTCTTCTTCGTGTATTCCATTTTTTTCAGCTCGCATTAAACCTTTAAAGGATTATAATCTTCGAGTACAGGCGCGCGGACTGGTACTCGGCAGATATATATGCGCGTGTGTAGTGAGGGGTGGGGGTAGTAATTTTGGAACGGCCTGCTCTCTCTCGTGTTGCCGCCTACTAGACGGAAGTTTTGGTTCTTTGTTTGTCAATAAATTCGTGTGCTTTCGTTTACTGTTTACAGCAGTTTGCGGAGCAGCAGTCCGTAGTGAGTACTGTGGTGTATTCAAAGTTGTGTTGGTACCTTTTTTGTAAATAACTTGTGGAATTTTGTAGTTTAGTGTTGTGTTTTGCATTTATACGTACGTCTATTTTATTTTTTATTTTTATTTCGTTATTTTTTTATTTATTTCGTTATTTTTTTATTTATTTTTAGCTCATGGAAGAGCGTATGCGGAAATAAATAGGCGAAACAACTGATACGGAATGTGATGGATTTGTCTGATAATGACGAGTGGAGGAAGTGATAGAAGAGAGCGATCATAACAGTGAGTAAGAGCAGGATATGTCCGATATGAAGAGGTTATCGTCGAAAAGACCTCAAATTTGTATTACCTTGGAAAAGACAGTAGTACCGAATGGAATAAGCAACCTCCTAGACCAAAAGTACGAGAACTAAGTCGGAAGATGTTATAAAACTTTTCCCAGGGTCCAAACTAGCAGCAACACGCAATCTAAAATCTATTTCGATAATAATAAAGAAATTCATATACAAAGGCGGCAGTACCTTCAACAATCATCTTTTCATCTAATAGAAACGCATCTCAAAACAAGAGCACAGATAATAACAAATAGCCCAAAGAACGATAAAGGAAATAATTCGACAGTTGACTAGAGAACCTTCACCGGAAGTAATAACATAAAATGCGCCTCCTAGTAGAGGGCGTTGTGCTTATTGTGACCGGTAGAAAAACAGACCCACAAAAATTTCTTTGCAAAAAATGCGGAAAATTCATGTGTAGGAAACGTACTTTATATATCTGCTCTGAATGTTACAAGTATCAGACTGAAAAGAATTTGTGGCTTTTTTTTTTTTTTTTTTTGTAAATAGGTATTATGAAATTTTATTTCATTTAAGACACTCTAAATATATATGTATTATTAGGTATCATTTATTCGTGTAAGTAGCAACAGTAAAAATGAATGGTTTATAATCTATGTACATGCCAAGTGTATTAAAATTTATTAAAACATGTTATTTTATGTACTAAAAAAAAAAAACAAAAAAACATATATTATCTTTTCAAACAGACAAAACAATGGCGGACTGGGAATCCGCAATGAGCGTTCCTAATTGCATGATGAATACTATGCGGAGTATGAGTCCGCAGCGAGTACTCGTGGTAGAATTTTGAGCGCGTGTACTGGAAGGTTAAGCAAAACTAAATAATGAAAAATACGGAAGAAAAAAAATTTATTAAACAACTCTGTACTACAGCTTCAAGCGAAGTTTCCTAATCAAAGGCAAGCGTAGACAGAACAACGGGGAGGAAAATTACCTTTTAGGGTAAATAGTTTAAACATTTGTTTAAAACACCGGAAAAAAAAAAAAAAACAAAAAAAAAAAAAGTTAATCGATATTCAAACTGAAGTTTAGATGCGATTATTCAAAATTATGTTACAGTTATTCGGATAACACGAAAAGAATAATAATAATAATACACGCCATCGTAAATACGTTTATAAATTAATTTATAAATTAACATTTAAAACGGGGAAGAAAAAAAATCTTCATTTCTTTTTGACGAAAGCGAACATACAGAAAAGAGTGTACGCAACTGCTTCGCTGCACAATTGCCCTTGTCTAAACACCTGCACTCAACCCACGCATACTACACTCCTTGCCGTAAACAAAGATTTTTTGTGCATTCATCATCAACTGTCAGCATACATATTACACTAAATAGGAAAGTATTCCGAGAGAAACTCATCAATAATAACGAAAAATTGTTGTTGAAACGCAGACTTTGTCCGCTCTTTCGAAACTGACGGATAAACATCACAGCTCTTTCATACTTATAATGTGTACATTGCATTGTAACACAAATAAAATTAGAAAAAATCGTATACGACCGGCACATTATTACCGACCAAAGGTCATGACCAACAAAAGCATTACATATCACTAATATATAATACATGCGAACGGTCAATTCCGGTAGTGGGGGTTAGAAAAAATATAAAGATCGACGAAAGGACCGATCAAAGTTTTTGTTTTCAGTCTTCAGTCGAATTAAAAATTGGTCATCCATCCCCATTCACCGGTTACTCACGATGCGAATTAATCGAATCGTTCATTATTTGAATTACGCGACTGTAAAAGGCCTGCTGCCCATTAGAGCGAGGAGTGTGAAATGTGTTTCCATTACAAGAAAATTCTGGTTTATGATAAAAATTAGTGGATTATTCTTATTTTTTATCTTCGTTATTTAATATTTATAGTTTATTTTTAAATATTTATAAGAGCAATGAGTGCAATTTGTCTTTGACATTTAAGTTTTTGTGTATAACTTAAATTTAATTTTTTTAATTTTTAAATACTAAAAGTAATTTTCTTTGTATGATATAAAAAGTCATAATTTCTAACCAGCTTCAGAAAATTTCTCCACTCTTCTCGGAAATCTCTATAAGTTACGTGAAACAATTAAAACGGTATAAATTAACATGAAATTATTGAAACGTAAAAAACCCTAAAAACAGAAAATTTAATTATTTATGGAAGAACATTTAAATACCGACATGTTTCGGAGTTACACACTTCATAACGATCATAGTAATATTACGGAATGTGTGACTCGGAAACATGTCGGTTATTTAAATGTTTTTTTTTTTTTTTTTTTTAAATACATAATTGAATTTTCTGTTTCTAAGTTTTTTACGTTTCAATAATTTCATATTAATACAGAAAATGGATTGTAACAATTTTAATTTTGAGTAGTATAAATTAAAGTAAATAAAACGTAAATAATAACCTCAGTTTAAATAATTTTTGAATAACGCAAAAAACAACAAACTGAATACTTGTACAAATTTTTAATGAAAAATACTGAAATGCGTGTGAAATTTGTTTTCAAAAACTCGCTCGGCTCGCGATAATATTCTTTTTCTCGCTCGTTTCTTGCAAATATTTCGATTGTTTCTCGCCGCGATGGCAGTACATGTTATATTTAAATGTCTGGTTTTTAGAAAACACATTAAAGCAACGACGGACCTAAATAGTCGACGACAAACGCGTAATTCCACGATTAATATCAATCTGAAAATACAACCTTTACGAGAAAACATCATGACCATATAGAGAAACCGGGAAACAACTCAACGAACACCAAGCGCTGTCGACAATAACGCATAATTTTGTTCTTTATCTTTATGTTTATATTACTGATCATTATCGTTCGGCGTATTTTCATATTTCATAAACCTCACCATGCTCAAAGAAGAAATTTGAAGGCATTTTTTTATATTTTCACTTTTTGTCCCGATAATTAAATATGCAAGAAACCCGTCTCGAAATATGTCGCATGATAAAGAGAAAAAATAAGCGAAATATGTGGCGCGTAGAGTAAATCATCGAAGCATGTAAAATGCAAAACACCGTACACGCTCTTTTATTCATGGCGCGCAATTGGGGAAGAAATAAATATTTGAAAAGAACGTGAATTACTCTAAACACCGCAGAATTACCGATTCTCTTCTTCATTTGTATTTGAATTGAATTACTTTCAGCAAAACTGAACTGAGTTCAATATTAGATATTCTAAGCGAGACTGTTCAACGACTACTGACTGGGGGTATTCGGGGATGATTAAAATAAATGTCTTCGAAATCCCTTTATAAATTTTTTCTTGTATTCATTTTAGGGATATATTACGTATAAAAATTTTATACATAATACATACATACATACATAATATATATAATTATTATTTTTCGACTTTGGCCATCTGAGGACCACGGAAATATTACACGAATAACGCCAGCTACATTTCGTTCCTCCCCATTTTCTTTCGTTTGTTTGCCCAATATTCTTTCATTTTTTCCGAGTGCGCTTTCTTCATTTCTTCTGTCCACTTTCGCCCTGCTTTCTTCACTGTGTCCTTCCGGAATCCTTGAAAAGTCTAAACCTTCCGACTGAACTTGTTTCTGTCTTCAATTTCACTTTCGCTGATCCCCATCTGTTCCAAATCTCTTTTTACTTGTACTATCCACAGTATCCTACATTTCGGATTGTTGTCGAAGTAGTCAAAGATTCTTTTGGTAAGGCGTTCATTATCCATTCTTTTGATGTGACCATAAAAGGCGATTCTTCTTTTCCTAAATGTGTCACTGACCTTTTCTATTATTTCGTATACTTCATTATTGCATATTAACACACACGCAGTGTGTGTAATTGTCGCATATATAAAAACGTCCATTTAAAAAAAAATTGTCGAATATACAGAAAAGTGTAAACATCTTTGTCAAAATATAGAATACAAGATTGCAAATGAGATATACGACGAACATCTACAAAATGGAAAACAGGAATGTACATTTACATACAAATCCGCTTTCATTTAAGGATACTCTTCAAAAATGGTAATTAAACAATGTTCTACAAGTTTCCGAAATATTAAATGGAAGGCGGTGAGATATTATTATTAGTAAACGTTTGAAATTGTTAAAAAAGTTAGCGTTGATGTTAACTTGCACGCAACATCATTTATTCGACGTCATCCGTTATTATTTATTTTCCGCGTTTGATTTTTGTCTATTTTGCCCGCATTTGAAGTTATCGCTTATAATCGAAAGTAAAACCGTTCCACCTACGATGTTGTTCCAAGTACTACAACGAATAACTCTGTTGATTTTCATGTTCAGCATAAGCTAAACGTCTTCATAAAATACGGGAAACAAATTAACGAATACAATCCCCCCAATATGTGTATTTATCAAAAATAAAAGAATTGATAATTAATAAATTAAACTAAAAACCGATGTCCCTAGCAGTGGAAAAGCGATTTTTCTTGATTTATTTTAAAACATATACGTTGCAATAAAACAGGGAACGGAGGGGGGGGGGGAAAAGTGAATTGAAAGCAAAAAAAAAAAAAAAAAAGATCCAATAATTAAACGAATTAAATAACTTTGATGCTCGAAAATGTGATTAATTAACTCTTCGTTAATTTTAAAAATAAAAGTAGATCTACAAAATCCATATGATGTTTGGTCGCCAAGTAGGAGGCGCGATGTTTTAACATGCTTTTCCTTTATATTCCAAATGTATCGAGAACTACTTTAAGAAAACGATTCATATTGGCAAGACGATTGTCTGAAATACTGACATCATCACTTCGTACGAAATTCGTTTCATACGCAGTTTACAAACCGCAATCACAACTTTAGAGTGTTATCGCTGGTTTGTATTTTCATCGAAATACAACGGAATCACTTTGAAAACTTCTATTAACAACTTTGAAAAGTCAACCACGTTTTGTTTTTCCGAAAATCTTTAAACTTATATATTAAATTCGTAATAAAGAAAAGGGTATGCAACTATGCCCCATCATTTAATTTCGCGTACTTCATTACAATGTCTCTCTGCTTCTAGTTGTATATTATTAATAAAATTGAATACTGTCCATCCTCTGTCCCCGTTCCCAAGATATCCCCCCCCCCCACAGTTTTAAAATTAAACCAGGATACACTGCACTACTTACGCACATAAATGGCGGGTTAATTCTTAGAATACACTCATTTCCATACAGCAAACTCCTACACATTTTATCTTCAACTTGTTTGCCTGAATGTGTACGAAAACTTTCAAATAACTACCGACCGACAGAATCGTAGAATTGTTTTTTATTTGTTCATTAAAGTTTTTTTGAATCCGGATTTTAAAATAAGTACCACTAGCATACCAATCGGAATGGGAAAAAAAACGGAAATAAAAACATAATGCGGGCCGGAAAAATAATAAGATTAAACAAAAAAACACACACACAGATAAAGGAAGGGGCATTAGCAAAAAAGTACATTATCTGCAAACTCAGCAATTGCCTGAATGTTCGTTCACACATTTCTCATAATTTACAAATAATTTAGCCAAAAAGTAAGCACATGCACACATACATATAAATATATATATATATATATATATGTATATATCCAAACACACTTTTACAGCGATACGATATTTCCGTAAAACCGAATAAAGTAATTATTATTTGTCCATTGAACTTGTAGCAGAACCAGTCACTCGTGGGAAATCAGTAATTATCGCATCAAAAAATGAACGTGTATACTTTTAACAATGTAAAAGCAACGATGAATTTTCGAAATGATCAGGTGATCTGTATGATCTATACGCAGATGCGGTAAAAGTTAAAAACTTTATGCAAGCAGGGTGTTAAAAAAAAGATATTATACGGACCATGCCTAATGATGCGACTGATAAATCTGCGAGCGAATATTCAGCCTCGTGCGCAGAGAAAACAAACGTCTAAAGTACCGCGCAGCGCTATAGCAATAATTAATGTTACGATGTACACCATGCCGTGATCACGTACTTTTTAATAAACTAATTTGGACAATCAAGATGCAAATCAAAAATAAAGTCGATAGTTTTCATCGGATTTAAAAATTCGTGTAAGCAACGCTTAAATTGCTACATCCGTACGGTAATTGAAAAAATGTATTTTTTTTTTTCGTTTTTTAAATCTGTAATAACGAGTGCAGTACTTGTATTTTAATATTCAACATCGTTTTGAAAAAAAAAAAAAAAAGGAAAAAAGGAAAAACAACTAAGTTATTATATTTACTTATTTTTGTATTACTTATAAAATTTCGACTTTTTTGATTAATTATGTATTTTTATCGACTCCAAAAAAAAAAAAAAAAAGGCGGAGGTTATACGTCTATCGCGAATTTTTTTTTATGGTTGTTCGCGCATAATTTTTATGAACTGTTTAGACCGATGTTGATAATTCTTTATTCATTCCGAAGTACACCATTCGGCGGTGGTACCGTGCGAATATAACACTGAGTATCGGTAAACACAGATGATTCAATTAAACGTAAAAAAGGGGGTCTCTACAGACAATTTTTTTCATTAATAATAATAGAGAGACACGATTGAGTCTTAAAATAGTATCAATTTGCCGTAGAAAAATGTAAAATATTATTAGAAATGAAGCTTAGAATAAAGAAAATGAATTTTAAACCGCCACTTCAAAAAAGTTAATTTTTAGCGAGACAAAAAATTCAAGTATTATACTAAAAATTGTGAAATAAAATGTTTAAAAAACAAAAAACCCTTAAAGATTTACTATAAAAATTGAATAAAAATGCACTAAAAAGTAAACAATAATTATACTCCCGCCGATAAGAAAATAATATATATCTTACAGTGAAATATATCCTTATTAAAAGGAGATGATATTGTGACTGATCCCTTAATTACAGTCTCGCTACGCCAAATTCAAATTGCAATAATAATTAAAAGCCGCATTAAATATTTATTAAATTGTTCCTAGATATTTTTAATTCAATATTGTTTGAAAGGAAGTGGCCCCCCAACTGTCGTTGGGCTTAGTACCATTATGGAAAGCTCAACTTCACAATCCATGGTACCTTATCAAGGGGGTATGGGATTTCTTTACTTTACTTATAAGAAATATCGTAATATCACTTTTTAAAGTATATTTCGCTGTAAATGATCTTCTTATCGAATAATTATTTTTTATTTTTTAGGGCATTTCTATTAAATTTTTAAAATTTTCATAGCAAATCCTGAAGTTGGTTAAAAAAAAAAAGTACATTTCACTGCCAATTTCATAAAAATCTTTTCGAATGTTTACCCCAATCTTCCGTGCTTTGGCTCTTCCTCGCGACTTATTCCTGCATGCTTCTTAGTTACCATTATCGATCAAATTATTTTCTCACATCTATTTATAATATGCATAACACCTACTCAATTAAAGAACGAAATGTTATCATAAATTCCGAGTCTACTCTGCTGCGGAAAAGATACTTTTCTAATTCCCGGTTTCTTATTCGCCGAAATTAGTCGAGAAAACATTTCCTATTCAACGCGCGCGCTACATATCGGCTGATGATAAAATATTAACATCAGGATTTGCAGATATGGGTCATCTGTGCAGCATCGAATTCAAAAATATAAGAAAATATAAAAGTAATTTCGGTAACATGAATATTCGAATAATACAATTAACTAGGCGAACACGAAAATGATTCCTGTTACTTTTTTTTTTTTATATTTTTCCAACAATGTTGAACAGTTAATATATACATATATAATATATATATATACATGTATACATCATATTGTATGTAGTGCGAATTTTGGCGTCACTTGTACGGTAAATAAAAATAAGGGGAATCAGTTATTTCGGGAGCACTTGACGACACGGCGTATATTTTCGTTTTAATTTAATATCGCCGCGATTTCGTTGAATGTCACCGTTTGTTATTACACAAGAGTCCGGAAAACGGTCGAATTTCACCGCAAGTTAATTAACTCTAGCGTTCTGTGAAAGGTAGAATTATATTAACTCGAACGGGAACTAAGCTGCGCGATGATAAAACGCGAACAGAGCAGATAGTAACCATCGAGCGCCCACCAAATACAATTGTTTAGTACACGTCTGAACGTCGTCATCGTAGCAAATGTCGGAATAGGTTGTTCATTGGTACAGTGTTTGCAAGAACAGCCTGCGCAGAGCCGAGTCGAGTTAAACACTTTCTTCGCCACGATTGACACCGCCACGACTCCTAGCATCGCTCGTAATAACGGTCATAAGAGTTAAGCATTAGGCACGGTTTCTGAGACCACCTTAATTAGGTTCATCAATCATCGCTTTATATTATTAGCATTTTACTAGAGAGTTCGTTAAGGCGAAACAGATGGCAAAATATTTGGACTACGGACCAACGACAACATGGCCAAATTAGGGAACTTTCAAATTTACCCGGCATAGCAACAGTGAACCATCGTAGCGTTCCTAGTGAAAATATAAAAGGATGACGCGATTATGCATAATTTTAATCGTGTAATAAACGACGCAACAAACAAGTAAACTATCTGCTTAGCCTTTTGCCACTATTCTTGAGAAAGTATTGATCGCCAAAACTGTCTCCGCTTCATCTACACTACCATTTCGCAGTGCTCAAGCCTACACACATAAAGAAAAAGAAAAAAGAAAAAAGAGGTAATTTTGAGAATTCTCAAGTGTATAAATTCACCACATAGGTCGACAGACCGCTGAGTTATTAGACGGGTAGTGGACATGGGTTGTGTTTTTTAGGTATAAATTGAACAAATTGCTTCAGAGCTCGACGTTTAAATCTCCTCCGGGAATGATCGGAATCTCGAACGACATCCGTTTTCACGAACTGTTGATCAGGAAAATCACAGTTTATTTACGTTCGTTCTTATTACTTTTGATCGGCGTACGAGACAATGTGTCGCTTCCGTTTCGCTATTTTTCTTTTCATTTTCTATTAAACGTTTAAAATGTGTTTTCACTAAAGTCAGGGGAAAATAGACGAAAAACATGCTCGTTTGGTGAAATTCTTATAACCTAGACTTCTTGGGCGTAAAATTTAGCTAAAAATTAGTGCAATGCAACCCTAAATTTGTGGGTATGTCGGAGTTGCGGAACTATCGTTTATATCTAGTTAAAAAAGAAAGTTTTTTTTTTTTAGTTTTTTACGATTATCTCGGTAAATAAGCCTCAAATGGACATGAGGTATTATACTACTGGTCGATTTTGTTCCTGAGTAAATTTTACACAAGGATAGACTATTGCGAAAATTCGCAAAAATTATTTAACATTGCAAAATTAGCGATGAAAAGTTGCCATTCCGTCAATTTCCTTCAAAACTCAATGAAACTTTCGGAAAATGTAGAGCTTTTGGAGTGCTTAAAATAAGTATGCAAGCCGAGAACTCTCAATAACAATATGGTGGTCTATTACAAAATAGTAAAGTTAAAAACGCGATTGCGTATAACAGAGATAGCTAGCGACATGAGACAAAAAGTAATCGAAAGGTAATTACAATACTTACGTACTCTTCAAATTTCCGGTTTTTTAAATTATCAACTGGCTTTGTTATTAACAAAAACGGTCGTGAGAGTGGAGCGCTCTGACGTCACGCACGACTCTGACGTGGCGTCGTCCGGATCCTCGAAGTCCTTAGTTGCAAAATAGATTGGGCGGCTTAGAATGTACCTACGAAGACGGTTTTTTTTTCCCTTTCATTTTGCGTATTTTTTCCGTTCTTTCTGATGGTGCTAATGAAAAAATTTCAAAAAATTTAAACATAGTGGAAAAATAGTGCAATTTAGCCAATTGTTAATTTAAAAATCTGAAATTTGAAGAGGACGTAGGTATTGCAATTACCTTTCGATTACTTTTTGTCTCGCGTCGCCAGCTTATCTCTGAACCGAAGTTATACACAATCGCGTTTTCAACTTTACAATTTTGCAACATTTGCAATAGGGCGCCATATTGTTATTGAGAGTTCGGGTTGGGTACCTATTTTGAGAACCCCAAGAGAACTACATTTTTCCGAAAGTTTCATTGAGTTTTGAGGAAAATTGACCGAATGGCAACAATTTGAACTTATTGCCTGTTTTTATTTTCATCGCTAATTTTGCAATGATAAATAATTTTTGCGAATTTTCGCCGATATAAACAATAGTTTCACACCTCCCACATACCCACAAATTTAGGGTTGCATTCCACCGACTTTCAGCTAAATTTTAAGCCCAAGAAGTCCAGGATTATATAAAAATTTCCAAATTCAAATGCTATTTTGCCCGGACTGCTAATGTTTTCGTTCCAAAACGTTGAAATTCTCTGGATTCTTGCGGCTTTTGGGTAACATTTATGATATTGAACACAGCTAGAGCACGAAATATATTGGATCGTAGCAAAAGGTACTGTTTACACAAAAAAAAAAAGGTAGTAACGAACTTTATTGATCGGTTAACTCTTTTTTCTGGTGTTCCAAATTTAGAAACTTTTTTATCTGAAAAATTTGAATAAACTCCAGCCGCAAAACATTTTACATTAAAAAAGAAAAAATCTTTACCCTAAAATGATTTTTATCCTACAAACATGCAATGCGAGAATACGAATTATAATAAACCCGAAAATCAGGGGGATCTGCGAACACCAGCAGCGCAGTAATTCTAATAAAAAGCTATTTCGTTAAATTAAAAATACTCAACTATTAATGTCCGGAAATATTTAAATATAATCCTTATAAATAACATGTCGTTTTTCGCTGAATATTGGAACATACATATACATATACATATACATATATATATATATATATATAAAAACTCGGCCCTCCGTGCCTATCAAAGGGCTCCGCCCCATTACCCTGCCAGAGGACCCCCAGCTCTATCACTTTTGTACTTGGTAGAACAAAGAAAATTGACGTTATTTTTAGCACGATTCCCGCTATTTTTTTTTTTTTTTTGTCGCAACTTTGTCTTATATATAAAATATATGAAACGTTTTGGGACAAAAAAAGTGATGCAGGTTGGGCTAAAAATGACGTTGTCAATGATTAACATAATTAACCAAGCAACAATCCATTTTGTCGATACTTTGTCTCCTTATATTAACGACGATCTATATATATATATATATATATACACACACACACATATATATATATATATATATATATATACACACACATATATATATATATATAACGTTTTGGACAAAATAAAACATTTTGAAGGAAAAAAAGTGATGGAAGTCGGCCTAAGAATGATGTTGTTATTGATATATACGTTGTATAAAAACCGTTTAAGCATTCGTAAAACGACCATTAAAAAACAAAAATCGATAGAAAATAATTACTAGAAATCATAGCCATCGGCGAGAACAGAATGAAACTTTAATGTCGACATTTCAAGTTGCAGAAAAACGACAAAAAAAGACAGCGAAACGATAAAGTATAGGGACGGGAAGCGTTGTAAGGTGAACAAATTTAGAGCCTAAAGGGGGGATGATATTCTTGATTATATCTGACTCCATGACCGACCTTTAATTCATTCTCCCCTACCTGATCATTTCTGTGATTTTATCATACTCCGCATACGCTCACTTATCCACGTTCTTTCTTCCCTTTATTCCGTTCAAATTGATTTGCTGTGGGTTGCCAGCCATTCGGGCATTTGCGGTAATGAAGCGGCGGACTCCTTGGCTCGACTTGCTGCCTATTCTCACTTCTTCTTTAAAAAAGTCCCTTCGTCCAATCTCCTTCCGCTATGCAAAGGTTTTCATCTCAGACTTTGGTATCGGATGTATACGTTTGCTCTTTCTCAGACAACTGTTCTTTTTATTTGTCTGTCCAACCTAGTGTCTTCCTGCCAGTCCGTGGTTCTCTTTGTTTCCTTTACTTCGTCGTTCTGTTGTTGTCTCCGTTATTCATCTGCGCTCTTAAGCTATACTTTATTATCTTCCTCCCGTTTTCGTTTTTCGTTGGTTGCCTCTCCATATTGTCCTCTCCACTCGAACGAAGAGCATATTTGCGATGCGGACCATGTGTTTATTAAGTGTTTATCTCTTTCTGCTGAGTGCTTTTTGCTTTCTATTCCATTTTTCCATATTGCGCCTCTTATGTTTCATCTCTTCCCTCTCCACAGATTGTTCCTATTATATTGATTACTTCATCCTAACAACATTTGATATCGTATGAAGATATAATTGACTCCTTTCTATTTTAATTGTTTCTGGGTAAAAGTCCCCGGTTGACAAGACAAAAAAAAAAAAAATAATACGAAATTTCGGCCGATTCGCCCGTTTGTTCACACGCCAAACATTATTTCGTGCTTTCGCGTACCAAAAATCATGGCGCTGATCCGGGTCCAGTTCAAAATGTTCATCGTTAAATCCTGTTCAATTTTCAAAAAAAAGGTGGTTAAGAAGTTCTCTAAGCTTCGATATCACTGACGACTTTAGTACTTTCTTCGACTTCTTTCTTAATTTTTACTTTTTTTTATATAGACGCGCGCGGGAAAATCTTTGCGCTCCAAATTACCAGTCTCGAATGTACGGGGAATAGAGTTAAAAGTCAACAACAAACAGTCTACGAAAACAAACATAAGCTGTACGAGAAACGCGTTAGTAGAGTAAGTAAATACAACAGATTAAAGTGAAAACGCAGAATTACATATAATTATTATCATTAGCTATTGCAACGAACAATAAAAGGAGAGGTAAGAGAGAACGATTTACACATGCGAAACACCATCCGGAGCCTTTTTGTAGTTGCAACCGTGGTCTATCATTAGACGCGAACGCTGAGACGATAATTTGTATTCGCAACAAAAAGCAATAACCGAAAGAGACTACAGCAGAGTACGAACGCGCGCGGTTATGATAAACACCAGGTGTTTATCGGGGGCATTATCGTGTTCCTGATTAAAATCTATCATGCCCGATTATTACGAATACTGCGCTGCGACTGGAACCATCCTACCGCTGTCATTCGAGTGTGCTTTACTTTTTTTTCCACAACGACTGAAATCCATCGCTCAACCGCACAACTCCTAATCATGCCTTTAACAAGATCCTATTTAAATTGGCAATGCAAACATAAAAAATAACGCGGCCCTACCACCGTCCCGGAATTTTTTCGGGACCCGGCAGCCTAGACCGCTAGCGAAATATTTACACCGTTTCGCAAACTACCATCTTTCGGGAATTTTGAAATGCCCATTTTCAAGCGCGCCGGCCCATCATGTCTAATTTCCCGTGTCAGTTTTTCAACTGACAGTAACTCGGCGCGGCGAAAAATTCAGCGCCTAGTCTCAGATTTACCATTGGAAATCGACAAAAAGTGTCTCAAGTCGTGAAAACCCCGAAGAGGAAAGACTATGCGTAATTCGAGAAATCGGTACATACGTGCGTGTCTAACGGAAGGAAGCACGTCTTAAATAAAATGATGATGCTAATCGCGCAGTTACCACCACGAGGCAACGACCCCGAAAGATAATAGGGAATCATCACAAAAGGCTCGGTACACAATGTTAAAATTTGTTGTTTTTTTTTGGAGCAAATTTAAGTCGTGTTTAATTATAAAAATTACACTGCTCGTTGCTATTAAAAAACGAAAACAAAAGCTTGATCACAGCTGAAAAGTCGCGAAAATTTGAGCGCTACTTGCATAAATACATGTATCGATATCAGAAATATATTTCGACTGTTAGATTTTTTTTCCTTATTACGTATTAAACATAATAATAAAAACTCACCTATACACCTAGAAGTGAACTCATCGAAATAATCATTTATAGGTAATATTTAGAATGTACCATTCACATTTGTTCGATACATGGAAAATTTAAAAAAATAATTTTTGGGCGTTTTTCGTTTACACTCTTAAGAAGGTAACCCCACACCTTGGTCGAAATTATATTTTTAACCAGAGTTCTCTCTATTCGATGCCATGACCCCACATACCCGAAAACAAATTTGTTTGTTATATTTGTATTTGTTATAATTTACTATATATTATGTATAAAACCTCTTTACGAAGCTGAATATTTTTTCAGTTTTATACGAGCATGTTTCTAGAAATTAAGCGGGATTTTAATTATGTCTCTTTTTATGAAACGTTAACGCATTTTTCGAGCCACTGTCTGTTCAACAAAAATGTGCCGATGGAAAAAATTCGACATAAATCGATATTTAAAATCCACTTACCACTAAAAATGCGGGAATGCTGCCAAATGTTATTACGATTTTAAAACTAATTTCTTTAATAAATTTGTTTTTTGTTTTCCGTTTTTTTTTGGTTTTTTTTATTAATTTTTCTTCGAATAACGGTTGTAAATTATTTAAAATTTTCCGATATAGAAATAAAAAGCCCAATTTGAAAATGAACAATGTGGAAACATTTGGCAACAATGATGGAATATCAATTTTTACCAAAAACTGTTTCCATCGGTACAATTTCATTGAACGCAGTGTACTAAAACACTTCCATTATCATATTAACGATGAACTTTGCAACCGTAGTTAACATATCACTGTTTAAAAAAATCCGATTCCGTTAAACACTGTTGTATTCTGTTAAAATTTTACAAAATGGTAAATTGTACTATAATAAAACCATATTCACTAATAATACAACTTAAAACAACAAAGACTTTGATTTATCTCGAAGGTTTACCGATAATTCACACGTTTCTGTTTCATTAATATTATTATTACGCCTTCACTAATTGTAACGCGGTTAAAGTAGATAACACTCGAATAATATAATACTACTGCTTTTGATCTTTATTGTAATCATGCTGTTAAACCTTATTTTATTTAATTTCAAAAACTATATCACAACTTGTTTGCATTTGAGCATTTTTTTTTTTTATTTTTTTATTATGGCGAGCGATTATTATGTTTTGTGGAGATCTTGTCTGCGAGATTTCGAAGCTTTGATATTTTACCCACGTTTATAAATCTGACGACAGTGCAATATAGTATACCTAATTAAAATGTGAGAATAGGTTGTCCACCAACCGAATGGTTGAGGATATAATGAATGAATGAATATCGTTCTAAATTCAAATGGCATAAGATGACATCTTTTCAATTTTTTTTTTGCCTTTTTTAACAATCGTGTGTAATCTCGTCTACGTTATTATGGTAATCAGGCTGGATTAAACGATTGAGGCGATATTAATTATTTCGATATACGCTAATATTTAGAGCGTTGTTGAAACTGAAGAGTATCTTACGTAAGGAAAAAAATTTAGATTAAAACAAGATAATGGTATAATGCTAATTTAGAACAGACGGAAAGTATACGATGAGGACCGAAAGCTAACATGGTTAGAAATGAAAGAACAAGATTGATGGAAGTGAAGTTTTATGGAATAGCTGATTCAAACAATTAATGATTGAGAAGTTACAATGGAACATACCTTCCGGTGGTTACTACCCCGAGGCTCCGTTGAAAGTTTAGTAGTTCTTAGAAAAGTTTGTTAGAAAGCCTAGTTTGATTCCAACTTGGACTTTAATAGGAATGTATTTTTATCGGCCTCGGAAGCCGTATTATTAGATAATCAACAATTCCGCTGCTATATAAACTAAAAAAATTTATCTCATCCGATAAAAAAAATTAATAATATATCACCGGTCTTTGTCAATCACATTTAAACTATGCTGAGATAGCTCAGGGAAAAGCGATCAAAACTAACATTAAACATATAACGTATTTACGAGAAAAAAAAAAAAAAAAAAAGAAATGTCTAAAAACCATTATGGGGAATAATGCACAGTAAACCGGGCTCGTGAAGGAAACATATTAAAAAAATATAATATTTTAAACTAGAGTATCTTTATTACTCAACTATAATGAATTAGCTAGGCAAAAAAATATAAAAGTAAAAAAAAAAAAAAAAAAAAAGATGCAGCTTTAATCTTCGAAAATTTCAAAGTAATAATGTAAATTAAGAATAAAATTAGGTACAAAGTACATAAATTAAGGTTATAAAAGTTTTATCGATAACTGTATTTATGTTTCCCCGTTATAATAATTTTAAGTAACTTTATATGATATTTATAAAATAAAGAATGGGGAGACATGTGTAATTTTTAGGGCCCTGCCGACAAGCCTTACGCTTCGCGAGATCCTCAAACGCAATACACATGTTTAAAAAAGCCATCCAAACAAAACAACAAACAAGATGACAGCATGCAGATTCTTTTCTTCAGGGTTTAACTAGGATCTATTAGATCTGATTTACAAATGGGTCCTTCAACTGAGTTTCAGGTGTAGAATAATAAAGTGATATCACTAGGTTGGTGAGTAACTCTGCGCGGACACGGTTAAGCAAATATGCTGTAAAACGATACAAAATACCGCTTAATTCGGCGTCGAATATCGTGCACCAGTCACGTCTTCGAAAGGAATCGATCAAGTTGAACACTCCATAAGAGTAAGCTGCTAGCGCTTGATGCGATACCGTATCGGTTTTGGTCTGAATTGTTCTGTCAAGGATGTTTCGAGGAGGATGCAAGGAAGTACATTTATTTATGTCGACCTCTAGAAAATGGCGGCAAAAGATTATGTGATTGTATTATTGGCAATTTGATGTTACTTTGCTGTAGAAAAGCAAAAATTCCTGACGATAAAGGATCACTTGGGAAACGTAGTGCAGAAGAGTAGTTGCAATAAAGGTGTGACTGGATACGCATAAAGTAAGCATATCAAGATTAATAATTTCTGTAGTACAGTAGAAGTGAGCGCCAGTCAGAAGGAAAAGTTCTGTGGACACTAACAATAGTTCTGGGCGTAGCATGGTAGACAGCACCAGAAATTTAAATAGATTACTGTACACCTTGCGACCATTATATAGATAGATAGACAGATAGATAAATGGATAGTAGATAGTAGAAATGAATTATAACGACTGGGAAGGAGATGAATAATTTGATCACTACAACCAGTTTGTCATTATATCCGACAGCAAATAAAGTACTTTGATTCTTTAATGCCTAAAATTGATTAACTGTTAGTGAAGGAAGTTTTACTCCGATATAAAACTTTTTCCAATAATAACTTTTTTAACTGATTAAACAAATAATCATTTATTTATAATCATAGCTGCTACAAATATTTTTTACGATCATAGACAAATAAAACCTAAAAATCAATGTAAACAAAAGTAGTTCAATTTTCCCTTATTTTTGAAGAAATTTATAAGTTTTGATTTTTTATTGCAATCAAGGGAATAGCTTTTCTCGATATTTTTTATAATGACCTGCACCAGAGGTGTTTTTATTAGTTTCGTCAAATTTAGAAAAAGTATTAACATGATATTGCGAACTTAAGATACGGATTGAATGTTGAATAATGTATAAAATATTTTAGTCCGCTAAGGTAAGTGGACCATCATTAACTGATGCAAAACGCGCGCGCCAGTATATGTTAGAAGAGGTTGATTTCGGTACTGAGGAGAAGAGGTGAAAAATAGAAATCGATGAAAAAAAAAAGGCCTAGAAGAAAAAGTTATTCTCGGATCATTCAAATTATACCTCTCGTTAAGTAACAGACACCTAATTTATTTAATTTCGGGTTAAAAAAGAAGCTGTGCGACAGAATACCGCCACCGTAATTATTTAATCCCAAATTGCCCATTTTTCGCTACCGGAGGATATTCGACTCAGCACCAAATCATACGCACCCACGGTGCAATAACCAGTCGACCTTGATGATAGATATCATTTATATTATTTTGTATTATTTATTTATCGTTGTGTTTACAGAACACATTGCTTTTATTGCGGATCCGCTCCAGAAAAATAGGTATGGAAATATTAGATCAAAATTCACTGATCAAAAAAAAACAAAAAAAAAAAAACATTTTAAAACTAATTTAAAAAAAAAAAAGAGTGTACGTACTAAAAGGAACAAAAAAAAGTTACGTTTTGCCATTGACCGATATGCAAAACGAGCCTGGTTATGTAGTATGAATTGGTGAATCTTAATAGATGTAATGTCAAAATTATTTAAAATATATCATACAGATAACTTCATACGTTTATAATAATTAAACTAAATTTTTTAGAAGTAAAAGTTATCGCAAGATAATATACAATGGGGAAAAAATTAATTACTCCTCTCAACTTTTTACGACTAGCCTCTTTACAACTATGAAATTAATATTAATATTATTAAGTATCAACGTTTTTGTACAATATATTTTATAATAATTTCGATATTACTTTCATTAAAATTCATCCGTGCTACATAATCAGGTGGCGTTTACATATTCAAAGCTGCCGCTGTCAAATCGTTACTTCCGTAGATTTTTTTTTGAAAATGAAAGCTTGTTTTTAAAAAGTTTTCATTACTTACACTTTATTTAAATTTTGATTATAAATAAAACTATAGAATTGAAGAAAGACCAATATATACGAGAGCTGTTAGTTTACGGCAATGATCAAAAACCATCGCAGAGTAAATTCCCAGTTGTACTACTATCGTAATTATGTTTCCATGACTACAACTGCTGTTATTATTTGTAACAAGTGGACTGGCACCAACCATTATAAAACCTATTATCGTGGAGATCTTTCAGCTATGTAATTAAGTACACACAGTTCCTTGCCTGCCATGGTCCATAGGCAACGTATAATTTTCAAGTTTCACTGTATACCGTAATTTGAAAATAACACATTTCCCGATGGATGAAATTTTCGAAAACCGAAAAATAAAAAGTAGAATGTGAAAATATTTACAAAGCGCCGCGCGACGGTTTAGTAAATTATAACTTACCCGTTAAAGATTCGTAAATATTAAGTAAACTGTAAAGAACTAAATGCGGAATTTAAAATTTTCAAAAATAGACAATTTTTGTTAAAATTGAAAATTAATTTTATAACGAAATTACCTACCGAAGAACACTTGTGTACAATTTTTAAGCGCGATTTTTTAGCAACTCGGTATTATTCCGAAAATATAGCTGATTGATTAATTCAATCGTTATTCTATGTTTTACCAAGCAATACGGTAAAAATTTACTCGGTTCCAATAATTTTATATGATGTCGGGCGAAAATTTTACAATTTAGATACACAACGGATATTTTAAAACTTTATTAAAAACCAAGAATACCTCAAGCATAATAAATAATACAGCTCTATAGTTTTAACCAATATAAACTCGTCTCCTGTCGGTATATAAAAACTGATTGAATCGTTTATTTGAAAACGACCTTATCAAACCGATATTTCTAAATTTTTTATAACATACACCCTCGCCCATATGTCCTCACGCTCAATTATACAATTTAATCATATACATCGGTAACTTTTTTTTTTTACTATTTATCAATTTATCATAATTTATGCGACAGTTCGAAATAATATTTGGCCCTGCAAATCCTCGATCAAAAAATCAATGGAGCCCCATAATGCCGACTTGTCTGGTAAATTGCTTTATTTGAGCTAGAGCTTCGAATAATTTATTCTATATCAAACATCATCGTTTCTTCTGGAAATCGTTTAAGGTTTCAAGAAATATTTCGATTATTAACCGAGTCCGCACTGTCATGCTCGATACTTTGACTATACACAGTTTGTCTATTGCCATCAACAAGTTTTAAAACCCGTGTCTGACTTTTTACAGTGTATTCTCAACTCTGACTCATCCATCAGCGAACTTTTATGCCACTTGAACAGCTGGTCGTTCGCAATACCATTTTGTTACGATAAACTACCCCCGCAGTGCATTCCAGGCATACATTATTTGCAATTGGCAACATTTTTCTGCCATTAAAAATCCCGCATCGAAACTATGTGCAGCCAAGAGATCAAACTAACCGGGAACTCTAAAACATCATGTATTTCTCTCCATTCTCAACTATGCAGCACTGCAATAGTTCGCATAGAGATAAAAAGTCCCCGTTTAGATCAGACTTAACATCATGATTTTTCAGTTTTCATTTTCGTAAGGTAATTTTACCGTCCCAAATAGTAATCGAATTTCGAGAAAGGGGAAAACCTTCTTTTTGAGATATACACTCCTGAAACAAGTGATCAGAAAAACATTCTTGGGTCTGAAACCCGAGTTTCAAGCTCTGCATTTTCAGACTACTTTCTTGATGAAACCACGCACTTGGCAGCCCGAGAAATCGTTCGCAATAGTAATGGATTAGAACATCGAGACCACCACGCTGCTACTCTGACACAATTGACCCCAAAAAGAAGATTAAAAAGAATAACTCAATACTTCTAAGTAGGCCAACTAACTGTATAACCTTTTCAGGCTCCGTATTTTCACGGTTCTAAAAACAGACTTAACTATAAACATTTCGTAACCTTGCTTTCCGTCATAAACGTGCATCACAACATTCTTTCGGTCACGAATCTTTTCATTATGGCGAAACTGAATCTTTTTTTTTTTTTTTGTTTTATTATTATTTTATAAAACTTTCTAAATACGCTGGAATATTTCAAATAAACGATAGCGTTCAAAAATGAAAATAACCGCCTATTTTCTTATCGTAAAACTTCAACCTCAACAACTTTAGTACTAAATGAACAAAGCTCATAGTCTTTTGCAGCGACATTCAATTCGCTCATTTCTCTCATTAACATTAAGAAAAAAAAAGTGTAATGATCCGTACTAGGTTCACGGCTAAGCATGGGAAATAGGCTTCTTTCAAGGATTCCAGTAAACTAAACCACTTTATCTCGATTCGTTCCTCATTCAGTTTTAAAAAAAAACAAAAAGGAAAGAAATAACAACAAGCTGCGAGCGGTAAAATAATTATTTTAATAGGTCCTTCCAACGTTTTTCTTCTTTTTTCTAATCTCATGCACTGAGAAATTTCTCACGATTTTATCCGCAACGTCTTCCTAGCAACCGGTTCTGTTCTGATTAGTGGAAGAAAATTTTTTATTTTTTGTCTATTTATTTATTTATTTTTATTTATATATATACATACATATATATTGCGTGTATGTATGTGTGCGTGTGTAAACATCGAATATAATTAAGAAGATAAACAAAGGGGGAAAAAGTAGTCAGACGGAGAAAAAATTATAACCTTCCCGATATTCTTCGTTAGGCGAGATTGTAAAACTGCTTTTTATTACTAAAAATCGTTTGTTACAAAAAAAACCCATTAAATATACAATAATTAGCCTAATTAAATCGGGTTATTTTACATTTATCCGCGCTAAAATAATAACCTTTTCTTTTCTTTTTTTGGTTTTTGTTCTTTTAAATAGAACACAGCCAAAAAAAAAAAAAAATGCGGAAATGCTTCACATGAAAAACTCCAACCTATTTTCCAAAAATATTTTTTCTTCCATCTCAGCATAAAACGTTATCTAGGAATACTTTTGTACCGTTCTTTTTATCAAGCACTTTAAGAGCGACAGCCTAATCAGCCCCCGAGTACGTAAAGGTTAGGTCAAAAAATCAAAATCTAAATTGGTGCGAAACAAAATCAATAAAGGAAGCTCTGGAACGGAAAGACAAACCAGAAAGGAACAAAAACACCAGGAATTCCATTCTATTTTCCTTTTTAATTCTTTTGAGCAAGGAGTAAGTGTTTATTTTTTGCGATGTGTAAAATGTATGATGCCTTCTGATTTAAGTTTTGCAAAGCAGTCTCTCATAATTATCGATTATATCACCCTAAAAATGTGTTCACGCTTCTGCGCTGCTATCGAAATACTTAAAGCATCCAACTTTTTTTTGAGGCATTCAGTGACAATTTAAAACTGTATTGCAATAATACTAACTGGCGTTATATCGGTATCACAATTAAATTTGTTTTTTTTTTTTCTAAAACCATCAAACGCAGAACAAATGTTACTAAGTCAACTTCCTTCTTACCTTCTTTATAAGTATCATCCTGTGTATACGTTTTCAGCTTAATGGTTTAATACATTGTTAAAAAAAGAAGAAAAAAATTATATTATGTACCTCTTAATTCTATTACGTTGAATTTTTTCAATTTTTTAGAACGAGAATCCAACCAAAAAATATATTGAAATATTTATTTTTTTTAGCACTTTTCAATACAAACACTTTAACATTTCAAATAAAACATATATAAAGTCATTATATGACAAAACAAAATGAGAGCTCCAATTGGTTGAGAGCCGGAAGTTCATTATTGCTTCCAGTCTTTAACCGTTCCTTAGACTTGGGTTAGGGGGTTCTACCAGCACCGCCTGGCAGCAGCAAGTCTCGACTCAAATGTTTTTCAACAATTTAAAGACTGTTCTGCGATTTTTACGATTAAAAGTGTTACAGGTAATTATGCAAAAATATGTCACGCGCATTTTGTTTTAATTATTAGGAAAATGTTTATATTAAACAATTTCAGTCAAGCGTGATGTTTCAGGCGCTGAGGATTCCGTATGTTAAGTTAAACATAACTATAATTTACATTCACATAATACTAAATTCAAAACAAAGAAATAGATTTTTCGCGGTGCAAAGAGGAACAGACACGTAATTTTTCATGCTCTTTGAACCTTTCGCCAACTTTGAAAGTTTCGTTAAGGAAATGAAATACGATTTTATTCCCGGAAAAAGCGATGATCCGTCCACCGACATATCAGATGTACGGAAAAAAAAATAATTTTCGAAAATGTCGAGCTTTTGACGTTTCCAAGGTCCAAATTTAAAATTGGACACCCGGATGCTATAAGCTAGAGAAATTACGGGAATATGCATATTTTAAACATTGATTAAAATTTTTGACATAAATACTGTGTAGGCGCTAGAGGAGGACACGTCATTTATTGTGCTTTTTTGAATTTTTCGCCAACTTCGAAAGATTCGTTAAGGAAATGAAATGCAGTTTCGTTCTCGACAAATAGCAATCTCTTTAACGATATATCACATGTCTGAGGGAAAAAAAAACATTTTTTTCACGAATTTCGAGCTTTCGGCACTCCAAGAGTCTAATTTTAAAGTTCGAAACCCGTATGTTCTAAACTAGAGAAATATACGATGATGCGCATATTGTTAACCTTGTCCAAAATTTTTAACAATAATCGCGCTGCAGGGGGGTTTGCATGTCGTTTTTTGCGCTTTTTTTTTTCACCAAGTTCGAAAGTTTCCTTAGGGAAATAAAAATTGGGTTCGTTCTCGGTACATAGCGGTCTTTCCAACAATATTATCACATTCCCGGGAAAAAAAATATTTTTTCAAAACTTCCGAGGTTCCGGCGCCTCGTGGGGATAAATATAAAGTCGTAAGCTCGGCTATAGTTTTCCTATCAAGCAGTCCTTTGTGCGTAATTTTAAGTATGTTTTGATTTTTTTCTCGTTTTTTACTCGAGCTATTGTTTACGTGAACATAATTTTTTGGCCGTTTTTAGGCTCAAGAGGGAGGGGAGTCTACATAATTTTTTAACCGTAAAATTTTTTGCTTTTACGAAAGAGCTTCTGCGTTTTGTTTTATGTTTTGAATTTCACTTTTAAAGACGTATCTGGTGATGAGTTACGAATTTTTAGGTGATTTTTAAGATCGTTTTACATTCCATATTATATATTCTTTGCGGTCTTTGGGGTTTTTTGGCGCCTCGAGGGTCTAATTTTAAAGCTGGATACATGGAAGCGCATATTTTTAGCCGTGTTCAAAATTTTTAGCTATAATATCCGCGGCGCTAGGGAGACACGTTAATTTTCGCGCTTTTTTGTTACATAACTTTTGTACCGTAATTTTTTGATTTTATGAAAGGACTCCTTCACCTTTATAGGTTTATCGGGTGATGAGTTATGATTTTTTAAGAGTTTAAATACCATATTACATATGTATTCTTTACGGTTTTTTGGGTTTTTTTTTCAGCCCAGGGTAATCGATAATCTTGAAGTTTTAGATCGTTTTCAAGAGAATTTTAATTGTAATTTATGTTCCAAATTTGAAGTTTATAAGTGAAACCGTTCGTGAATTATTGATTTTTATTTGATATTTTTGTCGTTTCTGAACCATCCTTAATATTTTTTTTTTGATACGAATCCTCGTTTCTAAAGAAGCAACACGCTAAATAACGATTAATTTAAAAACGCATTAAAAAGTTTATCTTTTTTTACCCCGTCCCGCTACTCTTGAAAAATATGAAAAAATTCACAGTAATCCTTTGGGCAGAAATATACAACACCCAATATTCTTGGTGATTTCTTTACTTTTCTTTTTTACAACCTCTTGTATAATTTCGTATATGATGCTGAAAAATATAAAAAAATATACACTTGTTGAGAATTTTTTATTACCGTCATTTAAAAAAAAAAAAAAGAAAGAAAGATCGGTTCAAAAACGGCTAAAATATATTTAAAAAACGAAAAATCACACAGAGTCCGCTATAATGAGGGGGGGTTTTAGGAAAGATGTATTTTATGCTCTACAAGTGTATATGTTACGAGAATTGGCTTGGGGACATTTTCCCTCTGTCTCCAGTCAGACCCTTTCCATGGCCAGTAATAATGTGTGCAAAATAAAATTTATTTCCTTCATATCCAAAGAAACAAATCTGCCCATGTCAATCGACCCGGTTTCCGACTGCGCTAGTACTCGCTATGTACACTAATGGTTTTATATATGTTTTTGAAAACCTATTTATTGAACTTTTGCCATTCTTAATAATTCTGGTTTGTCTATTATCATTTTAAATAAATTAGTATAATCCTCCGCAATTATTTAAGTTAAAAAATATGGTTTCAAATTCTGAAATAAAACGATTACAATGTTGCATTATAAAGACGTTAGTTTTTTGATATTTTCTTCATCTAAAATCTTAGGGCAAGATAAGGGAAGCACTGATCTGTTCACAATATTCTGAATTACTGAATATAAAATTTCCCTCTTTTTACTAAACATTGCTTTCGGGACGGATGAGCATTTATAAAAATTAACCGAGATTTTCAAGAACACACGGCGCCACGGAGTGATAAATTTTTTGGGGATAACTGTTTTTCCCGTATAAAAATTTGTCTTTTTAGTTTTTAAAGGGACGGGAAAAGTAAAATTGTAAATATTTTTCGACATTTTTTATTCTAAAACATCGGAAATATTGAATATATATTTTAATAAAAAAAAGCAATAAGACGTGTTTTAATTAACAGAAGTATACAAAAACAATTGGCAAAAAACTAAAGTAATTACAAATAAACTAGTCGGCAAGAGTTTATTTATAATTTCGTTTTGCGAATTGTTTTTCTATATTTATATTAATTATAACATTTAATAGTACACAAATTGTATCGCAAATCAACATCTAAACAAGATATGTGTTTACACAAAATTTAAAAAAGCAACAACGGGCAAAGTTGACAAAAAATATAAAGGTAACATATCAACTTTAGAATAATAACTCTCCTTTTTAAACAATTTGGGTTTATTTGTAGCGATGCCAAGGGTTCAATTGCAATCTATATATATATACAAAACAAAATCTTTTTCAAGGTTTTCAGCACGATAACGAACGGAAAATTCTGCTTCAGTATTTAACATACCACGGTTAAGGAAACTGCGCTCGCAAACCACTTATACAATAGATTCTATCGCCAAATATTTATTTATCACACCTATGTTTGAATATGCCATTGTTAGAAGGGTAGATGTCGAATTGGTTCCCCGGTAAGATTTTGCCGGTCGAATTGGTTCCCGTTCTATCGATGTGCCAAATATTTCCCTTTTGAGGGTCCTTTTTTACCTGAGATGAAACTAACCCAGTCTTTTATCGCTGTTGTTATTGAGAGGTTTGTTGTTGATGTTATTACTAGCGTTCTTATTCTTCACGTATGACCGTATGAGTCATAATAGAACGACTACCAAACGAGGATTCAAAGCTATCGTAAACTACAGGAATAAAATATTATCATCGAAGAAGTTTCTAGCATCAAAATTACGGAATAGAAAATGATACTTTAACACGTCAGAAATTGAGTAATTCACTAAAAAGGTAAATATGGATATCAGAAACTTCTTCGTGAAAAACTATCGAAAATTATTCGCAGCGAAACTCTGTTTCCAATGGCGATGGTGAGTCACTGAATGCGCATGTTTTGGATAGGTTTCCGGAGAAATCTGCGTGCAGCTAAACAAAGCGAAATGCCTACGTTACCAAAAAAACTTAACTGAACTACACGACACTCGGTCGATAAGAATGAATTAAAAACAAATACCAGTGAAAATTTCGTTTTCCATAATGATTTTATAAATAATGTCATCATATTTTTATGTGAATTTGGAGAAGATGAAAAAAGCCGATACAATTTTTGTCGACGATACGTTCAAAAAAGTTGTCCGATATATTTTTTATAAAATGAGGAAATTCTTCTGTACCGGTCGCATTTAGCACTTGATAAGAAGAGTAGAGAAGCCATGAAATAGTTTCAAACAGACTCGCAGATTCTATGACTACGCAAACGGTATTTGTTGATTTCGAGAAATCTATACATGATACACTTTCATCAGAATGGCCACAATTCGGGGCGGCAGATCTCATTTATCTCAGTCTCATGGTGCAAAGCTGTTCCACAAATTCGACTTACAAATGAATTTAAAGACGCTAATTCTGAAACTGGACAGTTGTTAAAATTGTTTGTTCGATTACCTGTTCTTTTGGTACCGATATAACTAATCGGTTTTTATAGCGACCTGATGGCTCTAAAACCTACAAACGAAAAAAACAACTGATCGGTTTTTTGATTGCGTTCACGATACCTACATAGCACCCGCCTGTAATTTTTCACCAGATATGTGGGCCAATTTTTCTGATGCGTGCGATAGAACTACGAAACTACTGCGAATCATTCCATCGCAAACTAAATCAATCATTTAACAGCGCTCATCCCAATATTTTTCATTTTATGGAAGTGCTAAAAGGCATTCTCAATGTGAAACGTGTGTATAAAGCTCCATAAATATAAGGAAACCCGAGAATAAACAAAAACAAAAAACTGGTCAATTTGTAAGGGGACAGAAAGAAGAGTTGAATTTTTAAAAAAAGTAAATTTCAGATTCACGCCTACTATATGAACTTTCATCGCGATTTCAGATTCTGAAAGGCATATTGATTGTACATTTTCGTTTAATTTTTGTATCATTTATAATTGGTTTTCCATCAATATATCACGTTATGTATTATTTATAATTTTGTTTTATTACTTTTAACTATGGATATATTTAAAGCACTTTTCTCCCGTTACTTTGCAAGCGATATGGCACATCTATGTTGCAAGCTGTCTTCAATATTATTGTTATTTATTTAAAAAAAAAAAAAAAAAAAAATCTGAACTGTAAACGGAAAATAATTGTAAACTACATTTAGCACTTTTATAATACTCTTTACCAATGGATTAATGTTCACACAGCTCAACTCCTGTGTGCTTATTCACGATTTATATTATTGTCTATATGTTCAAAATAAAAAATCAAATGCAATCAAGGGTAAATTAATTTGACCTAACGTCATTTCTTGCGCGAAATTCACCACTACTATGAAAAATATATTTCTTTTTGGTCAGATATCACGTTTTTTAATAAAGTACTCGTACATAAACCCACTGATTCATCAATCATTCTATTAACAATGGGAACCAATTCGACCGTTTTAAATTTTGAAGATTGATTTAACTCGCGAACCAATTCGACCAGCTGCTAATGTAGAGTAATTCCAGTTTATTACGGGAACCAATTCGACCACATCCGTTAGAAGGCCCCTATTTCCCTAAGACAAGAAAGCAACGGATGACCTAACTCCGGCAAAAACTTTTTTAATTACACATTTCTTGAAATTAACGCGACGTTCTGATTCTGAACCCGTATCTCGCCCCATATCGCTAAAATTACCTTTTAGACTTTGGAAATTTTTTAAACGAATTACAATTTTCGGTGAATTGTAATATTTCAGTTTTTAAATTTCGTGCCGATGAGTTCTTATCGAAACTTTTCAAAATATCACTAAGTGACTAAAGAATTGCCACCGATAAAGATCTGTCAATTTTACAACTATTGGGATTCAAGCAAGCAAATTACCAATACATACTTCCATCAAAATTTTTAATTAATGACAGCGTTTCCAATATTACATTGTACATTTTCATTTTGAATGTTTCATATTCATTTTAGCTTTTGGTCATTACATCTGAAATATATTTCGCCATTATTCATCTTTTTTTTTAAATCTGTTCAATTAGTAGTTCAGCTTCGATGATGAGCGTCTAGATTTTTAATTTTGAAGATGGAATTAATTTTATTGGCATATATACCGGCCACACTTTTTTACTTTTTTCTAAATTTCGAAAAAACATATAAATTCATCCGAGAAACATTATTGAAAATAACAGGTAATAAAATAAAAATCAATAGTACTAACACTCTTACCGACACTAAACACCACTCGATTTTCGTATACCCGGAAGAAATTTTGATCTCATCGTCAGACCGGAGTTAAAAAACACCACGAGAAGAAGAACATGGTCAATCGTTCGAGCCTCGATTACAGGTAAGACACTGAGAGGAGTCTCTACACTTGAAAGAAGTTCTTTCAAAAAATATAGCAATTGTAAAAACCTTCTTTCCTAGCGCAAAATTAAGCGCAAATCAAAAAACAGTTTCCACGGGGTTTTGTAACGGCCCCACTTGTCAGCAGTGAATCGTTACATTTTTCGTAATATTTTTATTAACTCTCACCGAACTCGAAAAAAAAAAAAACTTTTTTTTTTCCTAAAACTATACGATCGCCTACCTGATAGTAGTGAAGAAACGACTGTTGGTTTACAACTTTCATTTTGCGCCTTTTCTTTCAAAAAAAAAAAAAAAAAAAAAAACAAAAAAAAACCAGCCTGTTCTTGGTCTTTGGCAAACAATTATTAAACTGGGACGGAGTCGAGACGCCGCGTAAATCAAGATCGCTTGAGCAGAAATAATAACCGGACAGCGGCAAACGGGAAGATCACAGGAACAGGATGTATAATGTAATATAAAACTAATAACCATCATAAAAACAAGTAAACTATAGACACGTTCTAATGTAAAACAAAATATACATGCGCACACAATATAACGTACCGAGAACGGTGCAAAAAATAGAGCCGCGCCATTGTTAGCTTTCTCGAGAAAGTGCTCTCAAATAAAAACAAACGAACAACAAGCAATCACAGGTACCGCAATTCTATTTGCATTGAAGAATAGGGCTTTTAAGTTACAGCTGGCACACAAAGGTGCCGCTACAGGTAATTTGGCCTAATAACAGCTAAAACTAGAGTGATTTTTGTCCATCGGTCGGTCCGCCCACACATGCGGCTCCCGCTCCCTTACCGCCTCGAATATGCACCATCCGTTCCCACGCGGGCTCAGGTCGCTACGGGGACTTTTCACAATTCGGGGGTGTAAGTATTCTCTAGCAGGGTTTCAAAAATTAGCTCATCTGATCGCCCACGCACTTGCATTCGCACGCGCGCCGCTTTCTACCATCGTTAGCATGTAACGTATGTAGCGTAATTTTTATTTTTATTTTTCTCGGATTGGAGCGGCGAAATTTTCGCAGAATGCTAAAAACGTTCGAAACTCGACACTTAAAACGGATAATTTAAAGGAATTTTCCGAGTCGCGTTCGCTTCCAGCATTCTTTTTTTCTTAAATATGATTTTTTACTGATATATTCGTCCACCATGCAGTCACTCTTTTTCCCGCGCGCCCATCGATCGGTACCGCGTTTTTTCGAAATTCCGGACATAACTATTCCAGCAGGGTTCCAAAAATTTCAGCCGTACAGCTACACGCACTCCCGTTCTCGCGCACGCTGCATACTTTCGTTACACAAACGTACTATACAAGTCTCTGCATCTAATAGCTATAGCGTAATTTTAAATTTTAAATTGTAGACGATGGACGGGCTGAAATTTTCGCAGAGTGTTAAAAACGTTCGAATCTCAACACTTGGAACCTAAATGGTAAATGACCTTTCCGTCGCGTTCGGTTCTCTCTTTTTTTTTTTTTTTTAATTTAATTTTTACTTTAGAAGACGTATAGAAAAATAAGTAATTTTACTGACTGTGCAGACGACTGCACCATCATTGCAACGGTTGCCTCAACCGGATGCTGCTGCAGTTTGTCTTATATCACCGTCACACACACACACACACACACACATACGCATACTCTGTTATTTCTAGAAATCGCGAATTTTTTCATTAATCACAGATGGGAGGGGTGGGTTTATAGTTTTGTTTCTGCCACGTCATGGAAACCAACATCGAATAGTGCAATTTTTATATACAAATTATCGCCGTAATTTTTACTTTACAACACGTATAGAAAAATATGTTATTTTCGCCGGCTATGCACACAGTTGCATCTTACTACCAATGGAAAACAAGTGTGTGTGCGTTTCACTTAGCCGCATGTAACAAATGTTTATTACTATGAAATTGTAATTTTTGCCAACAATCGTCGAATATGTAAAATAGGTAACATACGTTTAATGTTTATATGCAGCGTTCGAAGCAATTCCATCGAAACCGAACATGCACACCACGCAACTACACTGCCAATATGTTTTGCATTTACTTGTAGTCCTACAATATAGAAAAGCGATGAAATCGCCAAACATCGTAAACGCGCAACGGCTGCGAACGACGTTTCCACTTCTTTCAGTGTTTGTTTTTTTTTTTGCATGTGCTGCATTGACAGTGGTCATTCTAAAATGTTGAATTTTCAAAGTTCTGTTTTTCATCTTCATAAAGTAACGCTGATTATTACGGAACCCTTTCTCTTCTATTCAACTTTTTTTGTTCTATGCATAGACCGTTTTTTATTACAAATAATTCGCGCGCATTTATAACAAGCGAAGGGGAAACATGGCTACAAAGTAGCCCCGCAGCCGGACCAGATCGTAAATAATATGCGAGCGCGCCGGATACGTATAAACATTTCGTGGCGACTCTATGAACGTAAACTACATAAACCGGATCATGATATACATTGCTAGCACGATAGTATAAATATACCCCCCCCCTTAATCCTACATCATCCGTTGCTACCGTTTTCAATACTATTTTTATTATGTTTCCTTCTAAATGATTGTTTAAGAATATTATGTTACACCATTTTACTTTTCCGGGGGAAAAAAAAATAATAAGCATTTTATAAAAAAAAAGTTGCTTTTCATTTATCCGAGGATTTATCAACTGTGATATAAAACAATCACGGAGAAATAAAAATTATCGCAGAAACGGGTGAAGTATTTTAAATTTTAATGAACACACAGTCGGAGGAGAAAGTGAGAAAATCTTCGAACCGACAAATCGTACGAGACGAAAATCTAATTAACCCCCCTGCCTATCGTTTCGAGTACAACTTTTTAAGTAGACATTTGGAAAAGTGCAAAAAGAGCGACCAGCAGCACGTAAATGTAGAGGAAGCTTTTTTATCTTTTAGCAGAGCTCTCGTTAGTTTTTCTACGCTTCATTTAAATTTTCTGAGCCTTGGTTTCCCTACTCTTTTTATAGTGCCCACGCCATTCTTGCTCTCTCTTCTTCCGATATAGTTCCACTGTTGACGTGCCCAAGAGCCCTCCGGGAGAACTGTTTTCGATATCAACACAATGAGCAAGAAGAACCGAATTAGAATCTAGTTTCATTCGAGCAGAAATGTTCAAAAAACTAAAAGACAAAAGAAAAAGAAGAAAAAAAAACCTTCAACTAATAATAAATACGTATTAGAAAAAAAAAAAACAAAATGTACAGTAAAAAGATAAAACTCTTTCTGAAAATTATTCCGATTTGCTTTATAGCTTCGTACAAAATATTGACGCGATGTAAAGTCTGTATGATACTTTTTTTTTAAGACAACTGAACTATAAAATTCTCAAAAAATATACGAGCTGAATTTATACGTTTTTATACATTTTTAACCTTAAGGACATGAAATTTAAAATGTTTTTTTTTTTCGTTTTTGATTTTTTTTCTATTCTTGTTAGACATAATTTTTAAAAATGAATTCAGCCAAATAAAGTGTCCCTCTGAAGTAAACCATTTCGATTACTTAATTATTTATACCGCTGGAATGGAGTTGTAATCAAAAAATGACACCGACGTCATGTGATCTGTTCGCAACAAATTAGAAGCACCGCGGGGAACTCTCCTCTTCCAGTAGTGCTGGGAAGAACCTCGGAGAAAATAATAATCGACCATAAAAATGCAACGTCGCCGATGCCGCACTTTTTACATATTACACTTGACCCGAATTGAAAACGCGGTCGCATATACATACTACCTTTTCAAATGTAAACACATAAATTAATACGTTAGAAGCGTCGTCGCCAAACACGTCTGTTTACACAGCCATCGAGACGACACCGCTATAAGCTGTTACTGTGTAAAAAACGATACGGAGCTTTTGAGTTATCGGAAACTATAAAAAGACACGAAACTTACAAAAAAAATAATAATAATAATAAATAAATAATAAATAAATAAATAAATAAATAATAAATAAATAAATAAAAATGGTATAACTAATTTTGAATTTAACAACGAGAAACTAAATTTTCGAATTAACTACACACGCCTGTTATGCTACACGTCCTTAAAAGGGAATATACGAAATATTTAGAAAACGCATTTAATTAAAAAGGTAATAAAAATTTAAAGCAGCATCCGTAAACGACTTGAGGCTGTAAACGCGGTAACCAGAATAACAATTTCTAATGATAAATTGGCTAAATGCCTAATACAAAGTTATCGGCTATAAAACTACTTTTGACGAAAAATTTTTAACAAATTTTTTACAACGCGTCATTATCGATTTTAAACAAGGTCGTGCGTTGGAATTTTTAAATAAAATTGCGACGCAACAAATTCGGATCTTTGTTTGAAAAATGAACGCCTGCATACTACTCTGCCTTCTAAAAATATTGAACATTAAAAAACGAAAAAGTCATTAAAAGTGCAAAAGAAAAAAAAAACAGAAAAGCGATCGGATACGTGTAAGTACACGAGCATAGATTATGCAATGAATAAATGCAAACATTAATAACTAATTCGGTTTTATTTGCCAATTAAAATAATGTTACGTGATTTTTCATCTAGAGGAAACTTTTACGTTGTATAAAGCTCGATGGAAAAAAAAAACAAAGAAACGCAAACTTCTTCTCACCAGCCGAAAATACCGATTACAGACGCTATAATAAAAATGTGTAAGCTTTCTGCAAAAATCTTTCTTTTGCAGCTGAATTATTAAATATTCGTTTTTTTTTTCTTTCTTGGCTCGGCGCAGAACTCTATATGGCTATTAACCAATGGTTTTATCTATATTAAGAGTACCCTTCTCTCGTTCCCTACCCACAACTTCCGTTCCCTCTAGATCATTTCGTTCACTTATCTTATTGAAATTATTAATCGCGATCCGCCGAGCAATTAATAGCACGCAAATAACACTCTTGAAAAATGAACTCTGTTGTAATAGATATTCGAAACAGCCATGGCCATCACAACCGAAACTAGGACCGTGATCGGGAAAAACGTAGTGCAACAAACATCGTTACCGCTTATAACTGGGATCTAATATTATACTATTTTATTTTATGTTTAATTTTTCAAAAAAAAAAAAAAAAAAAAAACAGTTTTTCTCCTTATATTAGTCTCAAATCCAGTTTTACTTCTTAACTCCAACGGTGTAACACCATCCGTTAAATTTTAAATGATTCCATTCCTTATAATAAATGAAAATAGAATAACCAACGCACGGGGTTATCTCAGTATAATGGAGTTAATGTCAAAAATTATCAAAAAATAAAAGCCAACTAAAAACCGCAAATGATTAATATTCTCACCGTATAAACGTATGCAGTGGCTACGGAACAGTAGTCTCACAAATCTTCATACCGAACTATCTGGAATACTAGATAAAATAGCAAGGTATAACAACTGGAGTAATAACGACTTAAATCATTAAAGATGTCGATAAGAATAATTTAGTGGGTCTTCGCAGACAGTTCTTCCGTACGGAATTACACCATCATCCGGAACCAGGAGCTGCATTTTTCTTTCTGCATTATGGAATTTAGAGTAGTACGAAATAGATTGTAGTAAAAAATGATTGCCGATTATGTGTGTTTGTAAAGTCGGAATGTTTTGCGCTTATTCTGTATAATTGCGTCCTATTAACTTAACGACTTTTTTTTTTCTTCCTTCCGAGCGTTTTTAAGGACATATGTAAAATAAAAACAATTAATTTTTCCTAAGAAAATACACGGAAAAGTGAAAAACACTGATGCGCAAAAATTAAATAAAGACAGAACGTATAAAAAAGTTGGACAATAATAAACTAAGATCCGTAATAAGCAACGGGACCCGATCACCTGCCCGTTCTTGTGTGATATCTGCGCAAGCTGTTTCGACTGTGTCTTAAGTTATATGATCTGTTGCATACGCATCACTTTAAAATACTTTCTAAACTAAACTTCCGAGATTAATATGCGATATAATTACATTGGAAAAGAGTCGTCATAAAGATCAATGATATATAGCAAGAGGGTTCTCTCTTTACACCGCATACATATGCAACGTGAATTTGTTATTGTACACTCTACGTCCTCGGGTTTCTCTAAAGTACCATGTACATTACGGATTCAATTAAAAAATGGACTAAAGTTACAGCATCCACTTACGATAAAAAAAATTCAAACAATATAATTATACCGTCAAGGAATAGTAACAACAAAATATACTAAACCTACAAAACTAATACCCGTTAAATTTTAACCCCTCCCTGGAAGTTGATCATATTTTACTTACACAGGAGGAAAGAGATATACGTGTCTTGCCGCAATTTACTACTTGAAGATGGCGATTAACCAAATAATCGGAACAAAAATTGAAAAATACATCTCTATCCGTTTCGAATTTTGCAAATAGTAGAACGACGACACCTGCTTTATCGACGTCGAAAAATATTAATTTACTTCCTGCATTCGAACCGGTAAACAATTCCCGATAGGCGACCTCATTTCACCATCGGCCTACAGATTAGAATCCGATACCTCCCCACTCATTGTGGTTAAAACCACCGCAAAACCGGTAACTAAAAAAATAAAATCGACCGTGAATCGTCGGCTTTATTATTTATTCAACTCCCACAACATGCGCCGGTCAATAATGTACACAAAGGGCACGTTAAAATAAATAAGAACAACGCGAAAAAACATTCCTCGCTGGCGAACGACAGACACGCCCGAGAACAATCGCATAATTTCGAGATATGCAAGATGATATACGCGATGTTATTTGTACGAATATTTGCCGCGAGAGTTCCAACATGCCCCCACGCACACTTCTGACGATATATCAAAATGTTGAGAAATAACTTTCCGATTTGCAGCATTTATAATAAGCACGCCTTTAATAAAAACAGTACACGCCGACTAAAAATATCAATTTTTTTCCGTTTATTTATATTTTTTTTTTGTTCAAATAAAATAAAACCAAAAGAGATCCGGAAAGAAAACCGATCATCGTTCAAAAAATTTTAGTAAACTTTCACCATTTCTCATACTCTCACGAATATTAGGGAAAGACAACTGAGAAAACGCAATTTAAAAGCCCCGACACATCCACTGCATCTCGATTTCTGATGTTTTCCGAATAAAGTTACGACCAGTAACGTAATTGTACCGGTAAAAGGCGAGGAGGAGTTAAATATATTTCCAAAAAAAAAAAAAAAAAAAAAAAAAAAAAATTAAAATTGTCCCGTGTTCCTTCGCTTAATGAGCTATTTTTGCAAAAATACGCGAGTATTAATTAAACAGTAGTTGTTTGGAAAAAATGAAAATCGAAATAAATTCAAAGAAAAACAACACTTTTAAGTTTCGAAGGAGCTCTCTCTCATTAACACATACGCACATATGTATATTAATAAATACGAATGCCGCGACAATCGGTGTAAATATTCGAATATGACCGAAAAGATTTTTAAAGATACATTAAATTCCAAGTGCTTCGCTATTATAAAAATTAGTAAATGAAATTTACTCCCACGGTTTAAGGCTTGAGATATTGCGTGCTAAAACAAAATGAGGATGGTTGATAAAATGTAACGAAAGCATGAAATCTTACGGACTTTGAAAAAAAAAAAAATGATAATACACATGTGCAATTCATGCCTCTCGCAGACCTACCTTCACTTTCCACTATCCAATTGCGGAGACACCGGGAGAAAATTGAGTCCAAGACATTGACGAACACGTTATAAGAGAAATTAATCAAACCATTATCACGAACATTAGAAAAGCCAAAAGAACTGACCCCGCCAACGCATAAATTCTTAGCCGGATAAATTACCTAGGATATAATACTGATAAATCTTAGCCCGGGGGAACTTCATTCATAAAAAAAAAAAAAGTATTAAAGCTCATAAGCCTCATTAATCAGATATGGAAAAGTTTACATGTATCACCAGTCTGACTGTATTATTACTTTTACATTCCATTCTCATAATCACATCACGCGATAATCGTTCGACATTCCATTCAATATAACACAGTAACGCATTTACATAAACTCGTACAGCCGATAAAACTGATCAATTATTGTTAATCTAGCTGCTTGATAATCCGCATCACGCGATATTTCATAAGTATGAATAGCATTAATCAGCGAAAGCGGAAGAACTAGCTCAACGCAAACTTCATACAATCCAAATTCGTCATTTTTACATGCAATTCTAATTCGTCATTTTTACATACAATCCTAATTCGTCATTTTTAAATACAATCCTAATCCGTCATTTTTACATACAATCCTAATTCGTCATTTTTACATACAATCCCTTTTGCCGCTATTGTTGTTTCTTTTCGCTTAATGTTAAACATTTGTCAGAAATGTAATTTTTATTTTCGTATTCCAATTACGCGAACAAAGTTTAATTCAAAACTAAACTTACTCAAATTAGTTTTCCGGTTGACTTAACGTTTCAATTTATTCTCCTTTTACATTGTATCTCCTTACGCGTGATACTACTAAGAAAGCAAAAGCAAAAGCAAAAGCAAAAGCAAAAAACAAAAAAAGAAAATGTATATAAACAACTCTGTGAATAGTGTTACTAACTAAGCATTAGGATAATGATGTGATTCCACGGTATTGCCCCGTGACACCTTATATTGCTATTATGAATAAAACAAAATAATAATAAACAAAAATAATCGACAAGCGTAAATAATCGTAAATATACTACCACACTTTACGTGAAATATTGAAGAACTTGATCACGAAATGTTTATCTTTATTGACGATCACTACTCGGTAAGGTGTCGTCGACACTACGATTTTCGACGCAAACTGGTAGCATCTAAAGTTACACCTCTCTTCATTTCACGTAGCTAAATATTTTTTAATAAAAATTGTACCCAACAACTGTGGGAAATAAATTTTTATTTACTTTAAGCTTAAAATAATTACAAAACATGAGTTTATTTTTCTTTCCGGCTATATACATATATTATAAGTAAAGGCATGTCATTATTATCGTTAAATAGATATTTAAAACGCACATTGTCTTTGTTATTTTAACATATAATAAGTGAATAACACAAATTAATAACCCGGAAGCATTGACTTCGAAACGCGTTGGGTAAATAAATATAAGTTAATTGTTTTATGCTGGTGTTATTTACTTATTATATGTTAAAGGCATGCCCACAGAGTGTTTATCTTTCGATTAAATAAAAAACTGAAATATTTTCAAGGCACGCCTTTGACAATATATTAACTTATCCATAGCTACGTACCAGTGATTAGCTAAATCTGTGCAAAATTAATGAATTTTACAAGGAATCGTGCAAATATTCTTCTACTCTATTTACTTTTTAACTATATTACTCCTGACTCGCTATTTGAATGTCGGAAAGTTTAGTATATCGTTTAATACCAGAACTATTTTAAATTCTTTTAATTTATAATTTTACATTGTAACTAGCTGTACCCCCGGCCACGCGATGCTGTGGCTCGGTCTTGCTAAATTGAAAAGAAAGAAAAGCTTTCGCTGGTTGATATTTTGCAATATGAGAATTGGCACGCCGGTTTTCAGTTGCAGTACATGCAATGGAGTCGCTGGCAGATCGAGCGAATTCGAAAATTCTGTTGAATACTTAACCGCTTCGTCTGCTTCCATAAACAATGTCGACGGACTTGTATGTGACGCTCTCGCTTTGAATGATTGTTAAGTTCGTAAACGTCTTTGTTTTGAGAGGGCAAGAGTAGCAGCTCCTGTTCACTGTCAGTCAGTCATGATTCTTATGGCTGCTCTGAATATCGGCAAATACTTTCTTAAGCGATTCTTCTTTTAACGTCGCTAAATTGCAGAAAACAACGAGGTAATGAAATTCGCTCTAACGTCGAATGAACCAGGCACCTTTCCGGTCCCAATTCCCGGTAATTGATGTGAAAATATCTCAGCTGATCGATCGTTTTGTAGCCGGATGCGCATATAATTGTAGTTAATTTCAACGTCTTCAAAGGTGAGTATTTCAGACAATGAGAACCTCGCTTCGAATGTCAGGCTGAATAATATTGTTTTTGTTCGTAGACGTCGGAGATTTAAGATTTTGAACAAATGAGAACATTTTTACATTTTTATTTATATAGATTGTTAATATATATCACATAAATATACACATTTTTCCAAGACAATCAGAAATATAGCTCACCTTTCTCGTATAAACTACAATAAGTTCGACATTATAAACATTTTATACATAATACACACGAATAAACTGTGTGACGCTAATCACTTTAAAAGAATTAGGTTACAAGTTCTTACACTAAATTATTACTTTATACATATGAAATAGGTAAATCTACAGTTGAAAACAAACAGCCGATTATCGCTACTCATCTATTCCAACTGTTTATTCAAAAATATCTTTTCAGCGATGAAATATTAAAATTTTTAGAAATATTCACATATCTTTTTAAAACTAAAACACCTCAAATTATAACGTGATAGAGTTTTATAGATTTTATGTAATTGAACAGCGTTTGTAATTTAATGGAAAAATTGAAAAAGATAAAGCCATATGTGCACACATTACATAATCATTAAACAAACATTAACGTTTGCAAAAACATCGAACAAAGATCCGTCATAGCTACTAGAAGTGATAAAACAATGTACAAATAAAATATTATTTAAACCAGTGGTGATTGACCATCCCGATACACCGGCGAACTGAAATCTAATAAGCTCATCGCTAGAATTTATCATACACTACCTTTAGCAGTATTTGCGTGTATTCTGTAAATGTTCTGTCTTAAAATATTAGTTTTTCAGACGAAATGTTACAATTTAAAACGCTACAACACTTTTTTATGACCCGTTTATCTTTGATCCAAAATTTACTTTGATTGTTGCTCAGAAACAAATCCTATGAATATTAAGTATTATATATTGGACGTTGCAAGCAACAGAACTAAAATCCGTTAAAAATTAGATATTTTCAAAAAGCCATTTCCCGATTTACTTCAATTCTGATATGTTTTCTAAGAAACTTTATCCTGACATTTATTTACAACAAAACAAAACAAAACAAAAAAAAATACAGCTACTCTTAGATTGAAACTTTTATACCACTTGGAATAGAAAAAAAATTGTCGTTGATCGAAGTACGATTATTCGCATCTTTTCGACTCCTAATGTTGTACTGTGGTTATATAAATGCAATCTATTTTGATCTAAATTCGTCTTTACATTTTGATTTTCAATATTTTTAATGCCTTAAAATCTGCAATATATTAAAAGTTAAAAATCATACGGGTACATGGACTTGTAGATATATATATATATATATATATATATATATATACATAAATACTTTTTTTCTTTTTTGATTTAGAAAATAGCCAATGAAAAATTATTTTAAACTGAGAGAAGGGTAATTAACCTTACAACAAACTAAAAATGTATAAATGTACTCCGAAAACATGTCTCTTCGGTTTATTTATACATTTTTAGTCTGTTAAAGATTATGTACCGTATTATTTTAATTTATATTTTTTTTTAAAACTGTTACTTATTTTAGTAATTCCGGAGAACATTTCACGTCTTAGTTCATAGGCGCTGGACAATTTCATGAATTAAAAATTAAAGATAAAATGGAAAAAATTCGTTTTTCATTTTTTTTTTTTTTATTGGAATAATTTAAGTAACGTCTTTCAATATGGTCAAATAACAACAGACTCGGTTGCAAATTAAAAAAAGTAATTCGTGCGTCCATTTCAGCTAAATAGCTAAACTATGTCTCGGCGAGGTACCTCTATAATAAAATGGAGCATAAAAAACAAAAAAAACAAACAGGTTCTCTCCTCACTACAGACAAATTAACAAACAACTTTCGCATCACCGTCATTAAGTGGAGAGGTCGCTGATGGTACACAGCGTCTAATTGAATCAGACAACAAATCCGTTTTGTCTCTAATTCTCTCTTCCAGACATTATTCAAGACCTACGCGTACATCGTTCATCATTCCGTCCTATCAATATTAACCTCTGTGACCCCTGACGAAACAACGAACAACAAAATTTTTATGTCAAAAGTACAGGCACAATACAAGCTGCGCAATAAAGAAATTTACCAAACCCTCAAAATCAATTTGTCCCTTGTACTCCGTTTACTTAGCTCTGCTACTCGAAAACCCACTATTTCATCAAGTACTCTAAAACTAATCCTTATTACACCACCTGCCAATCGCACGTGAGAATAAAATAAGCCCATTCTCTTTTTTTTTATGAGCTTGCCAACTAAGAAACGCCAGAAACGATAAAAAGAAGTAAGTACGATGAAAGAAAAGAATAAGAACGAAGGATTAAACGATTAGGTTGAATAAAGAAGTGAAAAGAACAAAAAGTCTGACCAAAATCTAGAGTAGAATTTTTTACCAAGCTAAAGCCGATTAGAATCGTGAATATTTTTAACATAGAAGTGAAAGAGGCTGCAACCTGAGCCAAAACATTAATGCCATTTCGCTGCCCTTAACATCCCCATCACCTCGAATCAACAACTAAAATCGACATGAATAGAATAGTGGACAGAAAGATTAATAAAAATCAGAAGAAATGGTAAACAAAAAGAATGATGAAATCACAGTAGGAGTGAAATGAAAAAGCCTAAAGAGGACACTCGACAGTCAGAAATAATCAAACCATCAGGAGAAAGACGATTAGAAGAAACGAAACTAACGGAGGACAATCGTAGAATGATAATTAATTCATTTGTAAATTTAGAACAGAAAGATTCGGAAAAGTTAAAAACCAGATGGTAATTTGCAAAATGTAGCCATCAATATTCGCCTATTAAAGAAAAAGAAATCAGCGAGATGAAAAGATTTAGAGAGTAATTAAAGTCCGGAAAAACAAAGGAAAAGAACTTGGACGCATCGCCAGGTCGAACCATCAGTGAAAAGTAATCACACGAAAAAAAAAAAAATATAGGAACTGATAAAAACTCCTATTTAACAATAGCGGAGACAAGAAACTTGTAAGAAGTAGAAAGAAAAAATACTTCAGATAGGAGAGATCGGCGCAGATAAAGAAAAAAAAGTGATAAAGATTATTACAGGAAACTAACAAGATGAAAATGGAAGTAATTAAAAGAGAAATAAGAAAGCCCTAGCAGAAACTTTATAACGCCAGTTTCTGGCATTTGAAAGGTAGGAACGAATGAGTATGTAGAAGAAGGGGAAAAAAAAGAAGCTAGAACAGACTATTCCTTATTGTTTCTGATTCTTTAAGTGTTCTTCTAGCGCTAACTCCACCTTCCCTTTCACCTTCCACTGATGCTATTATCCTTTCTATTCGTTCTCTTCTTCATGATCTATCCTCATCGACGTCTACCCAGATTGACTTTCTTTGGATTCCAGGACATGCAGGCATTGATGGAAATGTAGCCGTCGACCTTCTTGCTAAAGCTGCTGTTTCCAATGGGAATTTTATTAGTAGGGTTCCAGCACACAATATTCTTCTTCCAACTAAATCCTGCCATCTTAGACTTTGGCATTCTGTTTATGTATCTCTTTTCGCTAATCCTAATTCCTTTTATCTCTTGATTAATCCTGTTCCTCCTCCGCGTCCTTGGTTCTATGAGTTTTCCAGTTTGCGTCGGTCCATAATTGCTAAATTATCTCGCCTCCGTTTCTCGCATAGTCTCCTTTTTTTCTTTTCTAAATCGGTTTTTCTTGGCTACACCTCCTAATTATCCATTGGATCCTAAAGGTTCCCAGTATGTTTGCGATGCGAATCACGTGCTCTTCGAGTGCTCCGGTTTATCTCGCGAGCGTGAGTTACTTTATTGTCATCTTTTAAAGCTTGGTCTTCCTGCTCCTTTCAACGCCTCTTATGTTCTTTCTCTACCTACTATCTCTGTTGTTCCTGTCCTAGGGGTGTTCCTTGATTCCATTGTCGACAGAATAAAAATATAATTTCTATTCTATTCCATGTATCTATTCCTTTTTGCTGGGCTAATACTCTTTGCTAGCAAACCCAAGGGGGGTAATAAAAAAAAAAAAAAAAAAGACTGAATAGCATATTCGAATAGGAAAACGTATTAGATTTAGTTAGGATTTAATAGAAAAATCTTGTTTAACTGTACGAAATTTACCCGAAACAAGCGTTAGAAAAAAGTTCACTAATCTCCGAAGTGAAATTTCTCAGAAAACTTTTCCAGGTATAAAAAATATTTAAAAAAAAAAAAAAAGAAACAGACGAAAACAACACTCGAACCACAATATTTGACATACAGTGGGGCGAGCTCCCAAAATTAATACTTCATCACACTTCATTTTTAAACGTCCAACGGCACTACGCGAACCATTTTTCCACAAAAGCAAACATTTTTGATTCGGTAACGAAAAATTGCACGATTTGTATTACACATTCCTTGAATAATGGTTTATTTTAATATATTTAAGAATAATATTCCCGATATTTTAACTTCAAATTCAAACCACCTCTAAGCAGCGAAGCGTTTCAAATAGGTATAATTTCCTTTCCCCCGACTCCGAACATGTTGTAGCTTTGAAACGCGTAACTTAGAACTTCTTAAATTTCGAAATTTATAAAAACTTTAAATTCCGGATTATACATTTATTGTACAATTTCCGTTGTCCAGATTGGTTATGCGAGAATCATACGCCATCTTAAAAAACGTTATAATTGCGATTTATGTGCACAATTTCAAATTTACATGTTTAACTGTTCCAGAATTATCGAGTGTTATTTAATTTTCATGCAACTTCTAAACTTTCTTAATAGGACCGCATTCAGTACATCATTGCGTGCATGGTAGGCTAAACAATTTTACATTGGAAGCAATTAATGAAAAATTTCGAAATCACCCGAAGGCGTGAAATTTTCTTCATTATTACTTCACCGATTTCACAAAATTTGATGAATTTCCTTAAGGCTTCGCACGGTTCTCAGCAATTCGTAATCTCGGCGGCGCAGGTAACGGTTAAACTTGGCACTGGGTTTCGCGGGTCTTCTGCGCAATTACAGCGCTTATTTGTATTACATTCAATTAAGAATGAATGGATTAAGAGACAAAATCATACAGACACAAGTAAGTAAGGTAAAGTAAGTCCCGTACTCAATTTAGCGACGCGTCGGGGATTGTGAAGTTAGGTTCACAATGTGTACTAAGCTTAATGAATCTAAGGAGAATACTGGGGGGCGGGGGGGTAGTTCTTTTCTACTTGGAAACTGCCTTTACTTGCCCAGATTTCTCTGGTACCCAATTATTTCAAGCTGAGTAAGCTTGGGTGCGATTCGGATCCGGAACGAGACGAGTCTCGAACCCGTGTTCTCTGATTTAGTAGCCGAGTTAACCACTAGGCTGCGTAATCAAATTTGGAACTTATAATGGATTTATTACAAAACAAGAGAATAGAGGAAGATCGCGCTGTGATACTAATTTGAACAAATTTTCAGTCCATCACAAAAAAAAAAGACAAATCGAAAAGAAAAAAAAATGCAAAGAATATCATAAATCATCATAATTAATAAAGTATTTTAAATTATAAACAACTTTTACCCATATATTCAGAAATGTTGTTTTCACTTTGCGAGACGACTACTTTTAATTCGTTATTCGTTTCACTTTCTTTACACAACACCAAGTTCCACTTCTAAAAGCAGTTTTTCAGTCCAAAAAAAAAAATACTGAAAAAATACAATTTTAAAAACGGTAAAACCGAGATTAAAATGTTCCTCATCAACATTTAAATATTCCAGAGTAATTAAACTTCTAGATCGTCCGTAATATTCGTTGTACGTTACATGTAACCTTTTTTGTTCTTTACCTTTTTTTTTTTTTTTTTTTGTTATAAATACAAAAGAAACCTTTTTTTTTTCTTCTTTTATAAAAGTTACCTCACCGAACAAAAGAAAGTACAGCACAACACACACTCATTAATGACAGTCCGTTCGCGAGCTGTGCTATTCTTTGTTCTTTTCCGCTCGTTTTATTCGCAGCTGTTTCGGTCAAAAACAGGATGAGGCAGATATTACAAGAAAAGCAAAGAAGACTGATCGAATGCGAACAAAGACATTAAATTCGAGAACAACAACGGAAAAAGTATATCGTATCACCCCATATGCGCACCGCGCGGTTATTAATGAAAAGGATTCTCATTTAAGTAGTCTTAACTTCGATATATACATTTGCGTATATTAAGTACCGAAAAATAACAACCATTACCGAACTGCCTAATAATCCTAAATGCTACATAAACACGTTGATAAATGTACACATTTTTTATCGAAAAAATAACAAGCAAAATAACATGAATAACAGAAAAATTTTAAATTGTAGTCCTTATACGTGGTTACAACAGTGTTACACACGCACGTAATATGAGAAAAACTTTTAGAAAGGTATGTATATAATACTCGAAAACAAGCCTAATAATTTTGACGAAACCACGAATTAGGGTTTTTTAGAGATTTAGCTGGTTAGCCGAGGCGTTTCGTTAAGAAAATTCTACAGAACAATCGATCTAAAAAGGAGGCAATGGCACTCAAGTGATCATCGTATTCTAGGATTTAGTAAAAAGTTGTAAAAAATAATAAATCATTGAAACTTTCGCAGTAATTAACCATTATAGATAATTTGCAGACAACTGCGTTTAGGAAATGTAATATATTTGTTTTCACAAATACAATGCTTAACGTTTCGGTCAGCTTATACTGACCATCATCAGAAGCGAACTACTGAAGCACCAGAACGCAAACTTTGGTCGACAATAACAACAAAAAAAAAAAAAAAAAAACGAAACCTATAACACGGAAAACACAACCCTACAAAATACCTAAACAAAACAAAAAAGAAACAAACACCGGTGTGGCGGGGGGGGAAGGGAAAAACCTAATAGATATAAAAACCAAACTGAAAATCAACGAAAAAATATCGATAACCCCCGGAACAAAACAAAAAGAAAGAAAAAAAGAATGTTAAAAAAACAACAGACTTAAAAATAAGACTAATATACAAATTCTATTTATTTAACTTGTAATTGGATATTTAAATATAGTATTATATAAGAAGTAAAACAAAAAATATAAAAATATCTGAAGCTTTTAAACGAATGGGAAATCGGAATTACTATGTGATTCGAATCATCTGGTAGACTTCTTCGATTCAAATGATAACTTACTGTACGCGGCCCTATACGACATGACGGAATATGGGAAAAGTTGGTAATCGGGCGATCGTTCAGAAGTTCGCTAACCAGACTGATTTAAGTATGTACCACCACCGCTATCGACCCGCAACACGGTTCTCAAAATAACAGTACCGCTTTAACTACACTACCACTATTGTTCACAGCTAAAATAACAACAAGCATCACGCATCACGGATTACCATTATAATAATGCTCAATTTATAAAACTATTGTTTCTGTCACTTTGTTCTAATGAAGTTTTATTGTTTTGTTTTCAAACAAAAAAATAATCCACTGAACTCGAAGGATCATTTGTCAAAAAATTTCTTTATCATCTACTACAAAAACCCGTACTACTCTGGTAAATACAAATAAGTTCGTTCACGCGTGTTTCGCCCGTCAAACACATTTCTACATGATTTTGGGGAAATTGTCGAAGTCTAAAAATCTAATCGGATTTTTTACTTTTAAATCACAATACGAAAGATCTTATTTCTTTACCTGCTTTATATTAAACCATCAAATCATAAAAAACTAGACTAAAGCATATTAAAGTATATTCCAAACGGACACGAGATGCAGTTTACAAAGGTTCGACTATATGGGCACTTTCTCGAGACTGCGCATTTACTAAAAGCGTTACATGTAAAATGCTAGCAGGCCTGTATGCGACTCAGCGGGCCTAATCGACGATGAAAATGCTTGAGCGGCGTGGCCTTTTCGGCAATTATATTAAGAGTTATATTTAAGAACATATTTGTATAGAACAGTATTTACATGTTTCTATAAAGTCGCCCTTTTATCCTTTCTACATTGTTGCTACAGACTACTTCGAATACAACTTGGTCGGTGACGGGACTACCTTTTTTCTTCTTGTCTCCTTCCAATAATCTAAGTACATCTTGCAGAGAACTACTGCACACACCACCTTTATTTCGTTTTGTTTAAGCTACACATTCATTTGTACCCATCATTCCTTTTTAGGTATTCCTGTACTTTGAACACACATATTATAATAAATACATTTCCCCATCCATAATTTTGGAATTGGGGCTTAAAAAAAAATAAATATAAAAATAAATCGACGATGAAAAACTAGAAACGCTCGTACAAATTTTTCAAACCTCGTAATTAACATTGTAACGAAAATATCCCGCGGGGCGCTATGCAACAACTCCTATACACTGCCGCTATCATTCCAATTCTACTTTAGCCTTTTTAAGTCCCCCAACCGCCTCGTCAATTCTATAAATTCTTACCGAATTCAACACGTTGCCCAAACGCCTTTTAACCAAGTGTCTGTCATCTATTTCTACTTATTTTTCACGAACTGACGTTTTATCCCCCATCCCACCACCACAGAAGTTAATTCCTATCGCAGTTTTTATTTTCCTTCTAGCCTTCTTACGCAATCGCCCGTAATAATTTTCACCAAAAATTTTTTTCCTTTACCCATCATCTTCGCGAAATATTTTTATTGTAACCTCACTTTCCGAACTTCTTAAACCGTAATGAAACACAGAGCTATTCTACAGCGCTACATTTGTTTTCACCAGTTGTTATAATCCCATTTTCACCGACCAATCGAGGAGAGGAGACCCGGTGCTGTCGGAGCTTCTTTCATCCTTCCGGATTACTACTATTTTATTCGCCGTTCGTGATCGTTCCATTTTCGTTTGGTTTAATTTAATTATCACGCGTTTAGCCCGTGAAAAAAAAGATACGAAACCGACTCTACTCGAAACCATTTTCATTCAGACCGACGTATCTTCTTCCTACGATATCTGTTAATTAATTCGAATGTATAGAATAATTCGAGAAAGATGCCCGCGTTTTAGCAAAAGGACCGATTTTATTGCTAAGCAAGCTGTCTCTTCTCAAAAAAAAAAAAAATTTTACTTATTCAGAATTAATTTCACGTCGATTTACCACTTTACACGAAAACGAATTAAAGTCCATTTAACATAAATTATTCAATTGAATACAATTATAATTATGCAACAATATACTAAATTTTACTATAAAATATATTATCGCTTATCGCGAGTAATTGTTTTTTACTTTCCAATAAGTTTTTATTAAATTTTTAAAGGTTGAAGTCGATATTTTATATATTTCTTTTAACTATTTAATTTTACAATTTTTAGTGTAAATATTCTTGAATGATAGTATATAAAATGGTCCTACTTTCTGTACCGTATAAAGCTGAAGTTAAAGAGTATAATGTTTCTAAGTTCAGTCAACGATGTAAATCGCTCTTTTGACGATATACATTATTTTCATTCGAATCTGCACAATACTTTAAGTCACTCGTTACCCGTTTAATTTTAGTATTTTCGGTATTTATACTTCCTCCATATTCTGAGGAAAAATTTTCGACTCATATATTAAAAGAATAAAGTAATCTCCGGAGAGATTCCATTTTCCAAAGTTATTATTTTAATAACTATTGAATATCAGCATTTTCAAGGTACTCATCATCGGTGGTACTCATATATGGGACACTTCCGTTTAACCGCTAAAACTTTTTAATAAACAAAGAGTATAATTGAAATCACTCCGCACGATCAAAAGTTATGCGCATTTATGTTAAGATGCGTAAAATATATTTCAAATGACGCTCTGGAGGTTTCAAATTTGTTTTCTTCATTCGAATCTCAGTGGCAGTTAATATCGATAATATTTTAATTTTTTGCCCGACTATATTAAAAATCAATTTTCTTTCCTACCTATAATTCTGATAACATTTTGAGTGTCAGTAACGTTCATTATCCTACCGAAAATTACTCTGAAAAATCCCCCCCCCCCGCCCTCTTTTTTTGAAACTTTTAAATGACTATCAAGAATCTGTGCTCATCAATACTTATCGACATACTTGTGCTGGCTGGTACATTTTCGAATGGAATCATCGATTCGCACGGACACATTACAAACAAAACAAACTAAGAATACATATGACAACCCTATTTTTTTCTTGAAATCGGTAAAACTTAACGCAAATAGTTTTTCAACTTATCTGTTATAAAACACGGTGTACTGGAAAACCAAACGTCTTTTATTTACAAGTGTTTTGTTATTGTAATATATGAATTCACCCCGTTCGTTGTAACTGTTATTATAACTTTAACGTTTTCAGGTTAATTTTTGAACCAGGTTTTCATTCATAATTTTGTCACCCTTCACCAATGAATAAAAAAAGTCGCAAAAACAGAAACATGTACAAAGCATACGAAGAAATCCGAAGACGCCATTTAAATAAACCTTAAAAACAGCACTGAACTGCTCATAATCACTAGAATAAGATGAGCTACAAAGAGTAGCGATAACATAACGAATGAAGGCAAAAGGAGAAGCTCATAGTACTCCATTGCGCGGCATTTCTACCATCAACTGACTCTATCACCATCGAGTTAGCAGAAATTAGGACGAACCTCGACAATTATGCCCACGAAAACGACCACGTAGCCAACTGAGTTAATTTAACAGTCTTAACAATCTTAACGGTCAGAGCATAGTGTATTATATTGTTAAGACTCCGTTATCACTTTTTACATCATTACGTATATGCACATAGACTTTTGTGTAAATAATTAAATCGTCAGATTGAATGCTACACATACGAACTTCCCGTTAGGACGTATTAATGATACTAGGTATTTTCAACAATTGGTAAAATTTCGATACATCTACATGTGCGCAAATGAAATATCGATCGTTTCGTTAACGCATCCAGATATTACCGGGCCAACACAGTGACCAGCGGCCGTAGCCGCTACCAGCTCAAGTTTATTGGCAGATAACCAATAATTGTGACTTACATTTTTTATCATAAACTACCGCCAGGTAGAAAAAAAATCAACAAAAACACGGAGAATCGCGAGTTAAAACAAAAACACTGAGAATGGTAATTAAGTCACGCAACTAAGTGCCAAGAATAAAAACCACGCGTGCAGATATCGCTAGAATAAGTTCTCGTGTCGATGACCTGAGTGTACAACTGTGTACAATATCTTCTCGGCCGCAAACAAGAATTAATCTACTTCCGCGGAGGTATTTAGATCCACCTCTGAAAATTTACTCCAAATTATAAGGAGGTTTAAAATCATTCAAATAACGTACACGTTAGAAGGTCTTTCATTATCTAAAATTCAAATTTTCGGTAGAAACCGCTCCGATCAAAACTTATTACTTATAATTCTCAAAAAAACGAAAATCTGACTTTTTACGCTTAAACGAGGTGAAATGAAAAATTTTGTTTACTTAAAACGTTACGCGTAATACAAAATACGCGGTGCCTGTTTACATTACTTTTGCAGAATTTCGATCCGATCGAGTTTATCGAAAGACCCTTTTTGCATTTTTCATGTAATAAAACCGATCGTTTATCCAGTAAAATGTTCAACACACTAAATCTAATAATCTTCACAGACGCGATAAGGGATTCAGCGAAAATAAACATGAAAAATCTACCCGAATCCGCGTATTACGGAGTAAGACGAATAATTAAAAACTATCTATTCTTCTTCTACAATCGCATTTTAAAATGCTCAATTACTGGAGAAAAGAAGTGTGGCAAAAAAGAAACTTTAAATCGCTGAAAATATTGGTGAAGGTAGCCAAAAAAAAAAAAAAAAAAAAACATTGCAAATTTCCGGACGAGACCGGAATAAAGAATACCGAGAAAATGTTTAAAACAAACATACATTTCGGGACTAGAAAATATGTGTTAGAACGTCTGTTTAATATGTTTTTTTGTACAAGTACCGCGATTAACTCAAATAAAAAACAGTTTATTACATTCGGTAAGTTAATAGGAAAATTATTATTAAGCTGTTTTATCAAAAAGTTTTCGTCCGATTGACCTTTAAATTTGTCTGCCACATTACAAGTACAATTTTACAGATACACATATATAAATATTAATGACTATAACAGTTTTATGTCGTCGCGATAGCCTAGTTGCTAGAGCGCTTCACTTCCGCCACGGAGCACCTGAGTTCGATCTTAAGCACCGACAAGAAATGATTACAAATAATAATAAATAACCGCTAATAGAACCGTATGTGGAAGACAATGACAAACAGGCACACTGCCGTAAGCGTGCCAGCTAATACAGACAGATACAGCTGGAGATGCATCAGTATATCGATACATCAAACACATTTACAATATCACTTCAAAGTGTAGACAGTCAGGGCACTGCAATACGATTTAGCATTGGAACGGTTCTATGTGGAAAGTAATCGGAAAATCGACTATAACAAAATCGGTAACATTTTTGCGTTACGCTTATATAAAACATTTCACTTTGCGAAAAAATTGAAACTGACTCTTCCATATAAAATATAGATAAATCTTACCTGGTGGCCCAGTAGGTCTTCCGCTCTTAGAGAGGTCAGGGGAACCAAGTAAAACAAATAATATTCACGCGTTCTCAATTTATAAGGAAATTAGCTAAAAAAATATCGTTACAATTTATAATTTTCGTTTGCTTCAATTTTATTGTTGCACGATTAAATGACCCTCGAACATGATGCAGTTTATGAAATAAACTAAACCAGTAGCAAAGATTAAGAGTATCGCGGAGCATCGAAATCATGGGAGCCGACATTGGGCAAACAACAATTTTATAAATATACATATGTATATCGATTCTTCGCCAGACTGTTTACCATTCATTCAAACCCTCCCCGCGAAACAAACCGAGTCAAATATGTTTTACGAAGCAAGTTTTAACGACGCGATACGTTAATTTAAAAAGCTCAACTTAAAAACGTTAAAACCCTACCGACGTCTCTCTAAATTTTCCGAAAGAAACACGAACATTTCGCCAATGATAACTGGAGCATCAAAGGTGTACACTAATAGACCGGAAATGGTTAAGTATCGATTACAATCTTGTTGATGATGATAAAGATGATGATGATAAAGATGATGATGATGATGATGATGATGATGATGATAATAAAACAAAGAAAGTGGAAATACAGTTGGCTGAATGTTCTGCGGAAGCGATTTAAACGTTCTTCGTGTAAATTCATCACCTGATTAACACCATTATCTCTTCACTTGTGTAGAATGCAGTACATTTTTAACCTTGGCCGAAACATCGAAACTATGATTAATGGGATAAATATTTAACTAAAACCCAAAAATTACTAATTGTAAACAACAATAGGTAAATCTAATAAAAAAAAAAAAGGAAAAAAACACCGCACAGCGAAACGTACAGAAATAAATTGATGGCACTAGACGTAAAAAGTTTAAAAAAAGTATAGAATTGAAAAAAAAAAGATATCACAATATGTGTTCATATATACATATATATATATATATATACATATATATATATATATACAGACACACATATATATAGAGAGAGAGAGAGATGGTAAAGCAAGTTCCTTATAACAGGGCGTCGGGAATTGTGAAGTTAGGTTCACAATGTGTACTAAGCTTAATGGATCTAAGGAGAATACTGGGGCCAGTTCAATCCGCATTTACTATCCTAGATTTCCCTAGTACCTAATTATTTCAGGCTGGGTAAACCTAGGAGCGATTCGGATCCGGATCGAGACAACTATAAATATAGATATATATATTTGAAGAACCGTAGAACATTCACTAATTCACAAATTATAAACCGATATGTCTCGGAATAATTCGTTAACAATAATATTAAAGGCAAGTATTCTCGAAACGGTATAGAAATGAAAATCGATAGTTAAGACGATAATTATATGACAAAATCGATATTATGTTGAAACATAAAAATATAATAATAAAATAATGACGGTTTAAATAATTTTAAAAACCGCATTTTTATTAAGAGTGGAGTTAGAACTAAATTATTTTTATACATACTTATGTAGAGCGTTTGGGCGACAAAAATTCAATAATTTTTCGTCAGATGTGTATTTTAATATAGTCATATTCATATTGAAGACAAGAGTATCTCTGTGTTTATTAATTACGCTGTGTTCAGCGCAGAAGATTCCTCAGTATGTGGCAGCGTCCGGTAAAGACGTTGTTATATTCATTATAAACCTATTTGAAAAGTTAATTTTCTCTCCCCTGCATAAACTTTATTCCGTATGCTACACATTTTATGCTGCATCTATTTTAACATATCAATTTTGTCGTGTAATTATTAACTATCAATTTTCATTTGTTTATATACCGTTAATATTTGCTTTTCATTTTATTGTTAATGAATTAGTCCCCCCAAATCGTGTCGGCCTATAATATGCGAATTAGCGAATATATTTCTGATATAGCACGATTTTATATATTATTTAAATTACCGCAGAAGTGGCGCATATATTTTTAACTGTAACGTAAAAAAAAAAAAAAAAAAATCACGAATTGTAAGGAAAACAGAATAGTAAAAAAATCTGCTCACATTCTTACAAAGACTGCTTTGCTCGTTTTATCTGTTTTGGCGCCTTTTTTTAGCCGCAATAGCTCGAATTAAGCGATATAAAAAAAAAGCGACAATGCCCCCTGTACTTGGAATGAATAACTACACTCCGCTATCTTCATAACATACTGCCCTATCAGGACTGATTAAAGGGGAGGGGGGGGGGGATAAATCAAAGCACAAAAAAACGTCTCTTTCCAGATAAACAATGTTAAAAAGAAAACAGAATTTCCTCGATGGTATGTAAAAAAAAAAAAAGTGAGGTTGGTGCTTAATCGTAAACAAACATTTTGTCACTAACACATTTAAAAACCAAATTGACTAAAACTAAGCTCGCGAGTGAACACAACAAGTGTATCAGTGTTGATGATCGCGTTAATTTCAAGAGTATTCTACGCACAATTTTATGCCGGTTTAGTGCAATGTTCACTACCATAAAAAAATGAAAATTACCGACAAATATTTTTAACAAAAAAAAAAAAGAAAAAAAAGGTAAATAAATGAATGAAAAAACCTCCTCCGCCGACCGCTAAATCGGTGAAACGTACGACAATTCGCTCATTTCTCGGAGCAGCTATTTTACAGGCACTATAGACAGTTAAAGAGCACAGTGTTCTTTCTTATGATGTTCTATTACGTTTAACGACTTTGTTATCTACGCTGCAGCTAACGATGAATGTGAACAGGACGCCGGTGATAATTCCCAGTGAAAAGTATGCTGCCGGATTAGCTCGTGAAGGTAAATCAAGGTGTTAGTTCTATCAAATTCGTGCCAAGCCATTTGCAAATTTCCACTAAAAAACCATGCGCCGCCCTTCCCCGACAGCCGGAGTTGATTACACCGCTCCGCAGATATCTTCTCGAACAAAAACGCACCGAACTAAAACGCGTCGCAACAGTGGAGAAATAATGGCAAATGGAGGATAGAGGAGCCGCGCGATAAACAAACCAGATTTAACTGCATCGGGCAAAACAGAATGGAAAATTTCGAACAACCGTTAATGGTGGTTTAAAAGAGGATGGAGGGGAAAAAAGAGAAAAAAAAAGAAAATTATCACGCTGGAAGTAATGTATGTATATAATATGATGGATGAGGATGGAGCCGTTTCTTCGGTAGCCTTGAACCAGCAACATTCTGTAGAACGGCTACTATTAGACACAGGACAGTTGTTGCTCAGTCATTATCATTACTCAACATCAGTCCGCAACGGTGCGTAACCACTCGAAAACTCCACTCTACGTTCTCGGATCTAAACTTTCCCGTCAGCCACAATCACCACCATCTGTGTATATTAGGTTTCGGAGTAATCACGTCGATATCGCAGCTTTTATTGCCAGATAAAGCAAAAAAATTGGTAAATAGTCTAAAATTATCGTCGCCCCTACAGACTGATAACTTTTTCGAGGAAAAACCCAAGTCATTCACCGCCGGCTTTTTAAAATAATTAAACATAGGATTTAAAAAAATAGCGATGTTTATGTACTCCAAACTGCATTTTCCATTTAAACGCCTACTCGACCACTTCCAGTGAATTCATTTCAAATTGAATAACGCAACTCTGTAAATGTAATTAGAAAAAAATAACGGAAAAAAAAATTGTAAAAAAAAAACGACTAAATTTCATCAGCCCAAATTGCCCGAAAAATAATAAAAACTGGTAATAGCGAATCTATTGAGGAAGACGGATGGTGCTTTTAAACAGCAGATAAAATATTATCCGTAATATTTATGGCCATTCGTAGCCAATGAAGCGACATATTAAATTGAAAATTGTAACGATACTAGAACCGAAAAGACCAAAATCTAGTAATTATCACCTTTTGTAAGAAATCCTATAATTAATAGTAATAATAAGAATCAAATTAGATTTTATTATTATTATTGATATAAAAATTCCGCAAATGCGTTACTACATAGCGCGAAGCACTGATAGAGAAAAAAAAAAAAAAAAAAATCTTACGATAAGTCGGAAGATCACGTAAAAACCGAAACAAAACAAATCGATAAAGTGGTATAAACTAAACATAATAACATGGTAGAAAAGGTATATAGAAAATAGTACTTATAAGTACAATAATAGTTAATAATAATGGTATATTATACATGTAGTAACCTAATTTCGTTTTCTTTCAATTTAAGCCGGCATTTTTTAGTAAACAATAATGATTACGTTTATAATTTTAATTTGATTACTTACAAATTTTTAATTCTAGCGTATATCATCGATATTGACTAGTACATATTTAACACCTAGTGTCATGCCTGTAATCTCTAAGAGTTCTCTTTATGCAACGTCCGTTGTTTGTTTTTTTTTTGTTGTTTTAGTATTTAAAAAAAAAAAAAAAAACGGTTTTCTAACAAAAAATGGCTTACACGAGGAACTTACACACATACAGAAATCAGGATTTTATTTACCGTTATAAAATGGTATGGCAACATATTTTTTTAAATAAAAGCTTGAACATTTTAATTTAAATAATAATTTTTTTGCAAAACATAAAAAAGTTCAGAAAACAGCTATTGAACTTAAACCTTTTTTTTTTTTTTACATTTTTTCGATAATAAATCAAAATTAATTTTTCCCTAAATACATGATTTAAGTGTCAAACTGTTTAATATAGAAAACAACTGCTTAAAGTTTAAAATTGTAAAACTCTTAGAGTAATAATTTCATTCTCTAAATCATCAACAAATAAAGTGGTCCATCATAATTTCCTACAGCCTCCCGCTTAGAGCTCCCCTAAATCCAGGTCTGGACATTTTTGATAAAGTAATTACTTGTTTCAATATTAATCTTTGCCAATTATATTACATCGAAATAAAATCAAAAATTTTAAAAAAAATGCCGTTTCTTGTTTTGTTTCTTTTTTTTTTTTTAAATTAACGCTTTGAAATCAGTAAATAAATATAAAAATACAGAATGTGCTTAATGACTTCCTTAATCCCTGACTGAAACTGCTTAGGGCCCCACAACCATTAAAAGCGGCACTAATTGCACCTACACATTTTGTTCATTAACTATACTGATGGAATTTACGATAGAGCACGATCGCACCACTTCTTGTGTTCTTTCCTTCGTTATTGCGCCTGATATCAGCACATTGTGTTGTCTAGAAGTTCCTGTTTAGATTATTTGTCTCGTGGGACAATAGCTTCTAAAATTAAAAAATTTAGTTAATGTCGTCCGGTGTAATTGTATTGAAAAAGTTATAAAAATCGATGGAAAAAAATTGTCATCGTAAAAGAACCAGGGAATTATTAATTCCTTTTCTTGGTACATATAGGAAGAAGAAATACGAAAAAACGTTGCATACTTTTTGAGTATCTGTACATATTGGTGTTGATGCTTTGATTGCGACATGCAAGATAGAAACAAAACGATAACAGCTGTGAAAACACAAATGCAGAAAAGCAATAAACGATAATTATTATCTGTTCTTCTACGTTTTTATGCTGTTCAAAGTGTCGAACGAGTAGTAGGCTGCTGAAAGGCAACGAGCGTCATAAAATATGTTATAGGACTGTGTTACGTGAAAGATGAAGGCACACGGATGCCACACGTTGTACAGAGGTAATTTAACAGATGACAAATAAGCAAGCGCTTCCGAACACGTTGAAAATTAGTTTAAATGAAAAAATACTGTAATTAATATCAATATTGTAAAAGAACTACAAAAGCATTTTCGCCGATTGCAGAACTCAAAAAAAAACAAACAACTAAGAATCGTTTTTAATAAACCGTTGCTGAGAAAAAAAATTCACACGTGTCCACTGACAACCAAAAAAGCTCGCCGATCTTTGGCTTACAAAGTAATTATTACTAATACACTTTGAAGAGACACATCGCCGTTGACAGTTAATAGGTGAACCGAAAATTTCGTACGTCCCGGAACTTATTAAAATAAATAATTTCATTACAGAACTTTCAAACAATTCACTAAAATGGCAAATATTTAAAAAAATCGTTACATTTCACCAACAGTGTTTGTGTGGTGGTACTAATAAAAATTATTTACTCAAGTATTTCGCAATAATGATAAATAGTATTAATATATAAACGAGAATATTCAGAAAAAATTTAAATACCGTAAATTTCGTTTACAGAAGTCTGTATTATCGCAGAATAAATTTAATATAAAAATGTTCCTGTGTAGGTGTTAGTGTTTCTGTGAAGGGAAGCTACATATTCGGTCATGGAACGAGCATGTGTATTTTTCCTGATTCAGAAAAAGATGCACTTTCTATCACTCTGAAAAAAAATAGACCCTAATTTATATCAGATTGAAAAATGTACATTCAGCAACGCATCAAAACTGCACATTTAATTTTTTGTTTTCACATAACTTAGTACGGAAGTTTTATTAATAATACATTGGAATAACACGTCTTCGCATTTACGCAAATATATATATACTTACATAAACCTGTTGCTCGTTAAATAATAATTATTCAAATATTTATTTATTTTTTTTAATAATTTAAACACATTACTTAATATTAAATAAAAACCGGCCGACAATAAAATGTTGAAAAAAAACGAAAATCAACTCAAACTCTGCAAAAAAATTCATTACGAATAATAACAATTCTATATAAATTGTATCGCATTAACACGAAATTATATAAATTGTATCGCATTAACACGAAATTATATAAATTGTATCGCATTAACACGAAATTATATAAATTGCAATTACCCAGCAGCGAAAATTAAATCACTACGCAGTGCTCTGCTGTGCTGGAACTATGGATTTAATTACTATACCATATTTTATTTCGATTAGCAAATTTGCTGTGGTATTTAGCAACAAAGTTATTTACCGTCACTGTTTAAATATTTAAATTTCGACAAACAGTGATGGAAATTAAAATACTTTATATCTTTTAAGGTTTATAAAATTTTAAGACGCAACTCGCGGCGTCTGCAAAGAACTGGGGAGGAGGTTTCCGTTCAGCAGTAGTTAAGCTATTAAAATTAACCAAAAAATTGACTAATTTAACACGAATAAAATCTATCGAATTAACGCGAAATTATATAAATTATATCGAACTAGCCACAATTAAATCACTAGGTAGTTATGCGCTGCTTTTAACCGACTTCAAGAAGAAGGATAAACAATACGTTTGTCGCGTACGTACGTTGTTTTCTACACGGGATATTATGTCTTATGACATAGGGGGCATTTCGCAAAATTCACACGTCACGCAAAAGTGTTACCCTAATTTATATTTAGTAAACATTTTATTGAATATTTGTAATCAACTGTTTGAACTCATGTCTTTAGCTAAACCGAAACAGCCGTATCACACTTTACGCACTAGCCGAAAGACAAGTGTCACACAATGTGCAAGGTACGGAAGTATTAAATTTTTACGTTCGTCCACGCGTAACTTTACCCCCTTCCCCCCGTGTAGACCGATTTTAATGATTCACCGTTCATTCGAACGTGTACCAGCTAGCGATGGTACCGTATAAGTATGTCGATAAGTATTGATAAGCACAGATTTTCGACAGTCATTTAACAGTTTCAAAAAAAAAAAAAAAAAAGGCAAGTCCCTTCAGAGGAATTTTTGGTAGTATAATATAAACGTCACTGATACTCGAAATATTATCAGAATTATAGATTGGAAATAAAATTGATGATTTTTAATATAGTCAGGCAAAAAATTAAAATATTATCGATAAAATGAGATTCGAATGAAGAAAAATTGAAACCTCCATAGCGCCATTTGAACTATATTACGCATCTAAACATAAATGCGTACGACTTTTGACCATATGGAGCGAACCTAGACCCTGGTTAATTTTTGTAATTTCTTAACCTTATTTTAATCTTATACACATTCACAAAACATAAAATATTTTAAAACTAATTTATGAAGAACACGTTTATGAATTTAAAGCCTCTACCCACACAATTTTGCTTTTCAATGCTGAACGCAACAAAAATGTAGAGGTCCTTCGAATTCGCTTTCCAGATGGTTGGAGAAAAGGTTTCGATGACTGCACACGTTGATTTTTATGAATATATTTCTATGCGTTTTTTATTATTAGAAAAAATATATTTCAGGTATGGTAGGGTGGTCGTCAGCTTTATCTCTATCGGTTTATTCGTTATAAAAACAAATAAAAAGCGTCTCGTAATTTTAACTGTAATCAGCTGTTTTCCAACATATTCGAAAAAATGTCCGACTAAATCACTGCAAAATTAAACAATAAAGGTATACTGCACATACGGGTTTTTTTTAAACTGTGCACAACATATTCTCAATAATTCACTTTCACAAATATATAAGTAGGTAAAGTCCTCGTTTGTTTATTAACCGATTTTCTTTTTCTTTTTTTGTTTAGTAGCTGTTGAAAAGCAGTTTTTTTTTTTCTTATTTAAATATAAAAGTAATACAAAAAAAATAAAAAATGAACTGTTTGTTATTCCTTTATGTTTGTTTTTTTTGTTATGTATATTTTTTTACCGGCTGCGTAGCGCATAATTTTCGAACCGCCATTACGTGACCGCCCGCTGATCATCAGCTGAGAGCCAAGACCGATGCCTTTTTTTTTTTTACCTATTCGTTCCTCGCCGTTTCCAGGTATCTGGAATTACGCACTTGCCTGTTTTGCCGACCATATGTTTTATTGCTTTCCACTACCAGTATATGTTGTTAGCTTTACACTACCAGAGCTGATAATCGACGACGTTCGAAAATCAAAAAATAATACTACAGAAAGAACAAATTATCTATTAGATCGTCGTCGAAAGATCGCACCACCAACAACCCTGATTTGTAACATGCTGAAAACATTAAAATTCATTTAAAACTCGCGAAACCGAATTTTACCATGGATTCGACCTTGACAGATCAATTTATTGGCCCAAAATACTCTTAGTGTGCAAATTTCATCCAAATCGTTGGAGCCGTTTCCGAGATACGCGAAATACATTTATATATATATATATACACAGGCACAAAAATTGCTCGTTTAAAGATATTAAATATAGTTTACAGTAAAGTATACTTAAAATTATGAACATTCTTAAACAACATTCATACCTTGGAATCTCGGTACAACAAATTCAAATTATAATTTAAAAAAAACGCATTTTGAGAATATTTCTCGTGTTTCGATTATATTTAACTAATAAGAAATGAGCGCGATTGTTGTGCTCATCTAATGTAACTTTTTGGTGTAATTCGTGTTTGATGCCACCTCTTATAAGTGTTTAAAAATAATCATAATATCCCTTCTTTTTTCTTTGAAATTGTATTTTACAGCAAATTTTGTCGAGTAATTATTTCTTTTCTTTTCAGTTAATTTTCATTAAATTTTTTCGAGTAAATGTTGCAGTCGGTATTTTTTCTCAGAAAATTATTTTATTATTTCTAAATTTAATTTCAAAAAATGTCGTGCAAAACATCATCCGGGGTTGATCACGAAAAACAAATTTAGACGCACGCTAAACTTAAAGCGTGCATACCGCGACGTTTTTCGTTTTAATTTTCGGCAACGCATATGTTAATACGAAAGGTAACGAATTTAAATGTCAATTTTTTTTTAGTTTATCGCGCAAACTCGGAAATAAACTTTTTTCGGGAGTACAAAGGCAGTGTTAAAAATATTTGAACAAAATGCACTAGTATGTGTGTGTGTGTGCGTGTGTGTCTGGCTTTTACAGAATACATTTTCTTGGCCTTTTATTTACTTCTTCGGACAAAACTACGTTCAGACGGGAATTCGCCGATGTTGTACAATTGTGCTATAAATAACGTGAGCCGGCGAACTGGAGTAGAGACATGAATTTGAACTTGGCAAAAGAGTAGACTGGACTGCGAGAATTGTAAAATATTCGGCGGCCACAATAGAACAGCGTTGCCAGAATAGCAGAACAAAACGATAGACTAGTGTGGAGGGGTAATAATATTTCTTCCGGGAAGTAATTAAACGTAATTGTCTTTTATTGTAAAAGTATATTTTAATTTGAAATACCGTCATTAATAACGATTGTTACGTATTTTAAACAACAACCGGCGACAGTTAAGGAGACGATAATAAATATCGAGTTGCCAGTGGAGAAAGAAAAGGCGGCCGGGTACCTATTATTTAAAGAGGAAAAAGACTAGCGTGAAATATGCATGTCGCTATCGATTATCGTCAAATATGGAACTAGTTTTAAACACGTTTACCATCGTCCATCAACTTGTGCAAGTAGCATAATTACCGTTCCCGCTCAAAAAACCTTTCCTCATAAGGCAACAGTGTGTCCGACTGGAGCGTTAATATTAAATAACAGTGCCACTACCCCCTTTTTATTCGAAACGACATATTATCAATTGCCTATTCTGTCGTCTGCCCTTGAAACTGTAATTCCTTCAACCGAGGAGACAAACATGCAACATAGTAACACGACATAAATAAACAACAAATAAGGCGTACAGTTATAGCGAAGTTAAGAGTAATCTCTCTTTCGATTTGATCGCAGTTATCGGCAAAATTGGCCGCAGCATAAGTCGACCGACAAGCAAATCCGCGGAATATCTCGTAATTTTACAGTTTACCATTTCTACCGCAATATTAATCATGTGAAGAGTAGCTTCCTCATAAACGGTCTGAACGCATGCGCAACGTCGTGCAAAGCCGGAATGTCCCCAATTTGCATCTGATGACACGGTGTGACATTTAACCGGTCGACACGTGAAGCTACATTTGGCTAACATCCATTTACGTAAAAGCATTTTGGGACATTCGGACTTTGCATTTCGTCGCGCATGCGTTCAGACCGTTTATGAGGAAGCTACTTCAGATGATTAATATTACGGTAGAAATGGTAAACTGTAAAATTACGCGATATTCCGCGGATTCGCCTGTCGATCGGCTTATGCTCCGGCCAATTTTGCCGATGACTGCGATCAAATCGAAAGAGAGATTACTCTTAACTTCCCTATAACTGTACGCTTTGTTTGTTGTTTATTTATGTCGTGTTACTATGTTGCATGTTTGTCTACAGTCAGTCTACGATTGTAGCCACAGCAAGGCATTCTACGCGCTCCTAAAAATATGCACCTACCGAAAAAATTAAATGAACCTAAAAGGGTAACATACTTAAATAACGCAGATTATTAAAACTTGTTTATTATAAGTATGTCTAGAGATTCTTTTGGACCGAAAAACTTAAATGTTGGTGTCGCGTAGCAATGTTGATACTTTACAGGATTCGCTCGAATTTTGGTCGCTGGTAAATATAAATTTTACTCTGATTGTAAAACTTACACACTGTCAAAAAAAATAAATAAAAAGAAAAAAGATTGCACTTCAAAATATTGCCATGAAATAATAAGACTACTCAATGTCCAGAATATTATCTCGTAATATTTCTTTAAACGATTTGCCGAAGATTGATAGCGAACCATTTTTTCCTTTTAAACTAAATATATTTCACTGCCAAAGTCGCGAACGATTTTGTAACAAGCTGATTTAAAAATTGTTCCGTTGCATATTAATAATTAATGATCTTTATATAATATATATATATATATATATATATATATAAACATATGGGGACACCCGAATTGCGCACCAACATTTCACACAGTGACAAGTCGGACTGGAATTGCGCACCGCTTTAAAAAAAAAACTCCGGATTTTATAAAATCGACGAAGGAATAAAATGGAGTAGAAGTCGCTCTTTCAGTGACTTCCAAAATGTCTTATAATATCGATGGAACATAACGAAACTACATTTCGGTTGCTTAGAAAAAACCTCCTTTAAAGTTTGCGAAAAATAGGCTATCATCATCCCGTTAGCAGTACGGTTTGTTATTCTAAATATTTTTAACAACCTCTAACAAACGTACTCATATTTAAAGAAATGTTGCATAAAATAGAATAATTTTTTGCGCGAATATTATATAAAATAATGTGCAAAATTACAATAATTTCTAACTGAATATACACTTCAGTGCACATTATATTTCATGAAGCTTGTTTCACATTAATACAAAACAAGATTAATATCAGCTGATTAATTTACATAAAATACAAATGTGATGACCGTATGAAATTTTCCAGTTCGACCAATTAGAGGCATCTATTATTATAATAACAGAAAGAGTAAATAGACCGTTCTTCTGCAGCCATGTGGAATAGTATAGAAAGATTAACAGGCAATAAACCAACTTTCGCTATCTCCCAAATTCAATACAACAACCAAATCTTTGCAGACCTCCATTAATATTGCTAATACTCTAGCGAATCATTTTGCATCTGTGTCATCAGATAAAAATTATGATAAGTCGTTTATCACTATTAAAGATAAAGCTGAATTAATACCCATAAATTTCCACTATCACTCTGGTAATTATTACTGCTACAACCAACCTATATCAAGCCAAGAAGTAAATTACATTATCCATAAATTCAAAAAAACGGCTCTAGGCCCAGATCAAATTCATCCAACTATGCTAAAAAACCTTCATCCTAAAGCTATATCATATATCACTCAAGTGTTTAATTTTTACAGCAGGCCAGTATCCACCTCAATGGAAAACAGCTACTGTCATCCCAATTTTAAAACCCAACTCAAACCCGTCTAACCCACATTCATATCGCCCTATATCTCTTTGACCAGCGTTATTGGGAAAACTGGAAAAACTAGTCAACAAACGCTTAGTATGGTACCTTGAATCTAATAACATTATCACTAACGATCAATACGGCTTCAGGAAAAATCGATCTCCAATCCAAGCAGTTTGTGACCTCGAAAGTGAAATACAAAAGGCCTTCACCAATAAATTATGTTTATATGAACTATTTTATGATATTGAAAAAGCATATGATCGGATATAGAGCTATGCCAACTATTACACCAATGTGGCCTTCGTGGTCAGCTTCCTATTCTCCTCCGAAGTTTTTTAAATAACCGTTCCCTTACTGTCGGGATAAATGGTGTTTTATCTGCGCCCTATGAAGTTCAAAACGTCGTCCCCCCAGGGCTCAGTTTTAAATGTAACACTTTTTCTACTTGCCATAAACAATATTGTGACTAATGTTCACTTCCCACTTACACTACGGCTATTTGCTGATGACTACAGTATTAGTGTCATAAGTTCAAACCCACAAAAAGCGCATAGACTATTACAAGAAACCCTAAACCATCTATCTCAGTGGACACATAACCTTGGATTCCAATTTTCTAGTACAAAAACACATTTGGTAATCTTTCGAAAAAGAAATCCAGCTCCCAAGTTTCATACCCTGCTTTTATATGGAAAACCAATATTAATTCAAGATAATACAAAATTTTTAGGCACACACTTTGATCGGAAATTAACCTGGCTCCCACACATAAAAAATTTGAAAGCAAAATGCCAACGGGCAATTAATGTGATGAAATATTTAACTAGCCCAATAACTAGTTGCAACAGAGAGAGAGAGGTAGACTACTACAACTGTGCTAGCCAGAATCGATTACGGAGCACCTATATATAGTCAAGCTAATAAATCAGCATTAAAACTTTTAGACACAATCCAGACAACAACTCTCCGAATCGCTACAGCAGCATTCCGTACTACTCCAATAGATAGTCTATGTGCGGAAGCAGCTATTCCCCCAGACGATTACTCTCTATCTCTAATTTTGTTATCTCAGCTGCCCAAAACCCCACTATACCTATATATGACTATCTTTTTAACCCAAACAATTCACCAAACCATGTAATGATCGGGCACCAAAAATTGACCTGTCAAAAATACAACACCCACCATCTCTTGACCATATTTTCCGAACCTCCACCGTGGGTCTCTCAACTTCCTGAAATCCGATTGGATTTAACAAAACTCCTTAGACCAACTGATAAAAATATAATTTTCGACAAATTACAACTAATCCTCCAAGAATATCCTAACCACATTCAATGCTACACCGATGACTTTAAAACCCAAAAAAGAGTGGCTTGTGCATACACTGTGAATAAAAAAATATTCTCACATCGCATAAGCAACCGTCTATCTATCTCACCTGCAGCTATCTTATTATGCCTCCAATATTCCTTATTCCACTTTCAACAAAACCTAATAATCCTGTCTGATTCTCTTACGTCACTTACCACAAGATCCATTTCCATCAAACCCAATTGCTCAGCGCATTAAAGTAATTCTAAACACAATGCACCTACAGTTCATTTCAACTAAATTTATCTGGATCCCATACCATTCAGGAATCCCTGGACATGATATGGTGGATTTGGCCGCCAAAGCTGCCAAACTCAACAGCACAATTTCTATGCTTATTCGTCCTACTGCTGAAGACCTCAAGCAACATTATAAAGAGCTAATACTTTCTGTGTGGAACTACCATTAGCATAACATAGGAAGCAATACGAACTCAAAGAAAAGCCGATACCGTGGAACTCGTCAAACCGAAAGTCACATCAAGAAGAGATAGTGATTACTCGGCTACATGCTGGACACACCCAACTTACTCACTCTCATCTTTTATCAAATCTCTTCCCTCCCGACTGTCCTCATTGTGGCAAAGAGGGCTTAACGGCTGATCATATTTTCACATGCTTAAAAACAGCTTCTCTCCGACTCTCTCTCCATGTTCCTTCAAGCCGTGTTCTAGCTCTCAATGATTCCTCAAACTCCATAGATAAAACAATAAATTTCCTTAAACATCTCATTTAACCTCATTTCCTTCCTAATTGAGCCGTGATGCCCCCTGTGTAGCTATGTGGCTCGTTGATTGAAGAATAATTTAAAAAATTAACCTGGCGTATTCTGAAATATTTTTTAATACACACTGTCATTATAGAAGAAATATTTTTAATACATAAATCGGTGTAATGGTATTTTTCGTTGGCGGATTTTAAATATCATTTTTTAAGTATACGATGCGTAAAAATGTTGAAAGCCATTGAACATTCAAATGTTTTACGATAAAGCGGCCATCAGTTTTGGAACCACCGAGTCCAACACGGTGCCGTTTTCGTTCGTTTTTTTATATTTCATACCGGCAAACTTCCGGTGCGCAATTCGTGTGTTGCCATATATATATATATATATATATTTCTACCCCGTGCCTAATCGAAAAGTTAGTGCGATCTTTTTGAATTAAGCGTAACATCTGATAAATTGAACATAATAAAGTAATTCTCATAAAATCGGGTTAAACACCGGGAAAAAATAATTAATAAAAGAAAACCTCAAACCTTCGTAAATATATCAATTTCCGTAATTCCACAATACTTGCACACACACAAATACGTACCTATATATACGCTTAAATAGTAAACCGAAACCACAATTACGCCGATATAAGCAAAATATTTAAAGCGGTTTATGTCATTCAACGGCAACATTAGATTAGCGAATTAAAGCGTTTTTGAACTAACTATTGCAGTTCTTTAAACGTCTTGATATCTGCAATCGGTCGGTCATCACCCATTTCACACGTTCCGAATTCAGCTGACCACAAAAAGGAACCCGATGATAATTTGTCGAAATAATTAAAAAGCAACACAAACGCGAAGGTTTTTGATCAACTAACATATGGACGTGATAGAAACAGTTCAGGCAGATTGTAACCAATAAAATTCGTATACCCTTCAAATAAAACCAAATTGTACATTACGTAACACTAGAGAGAAATGAACGTTTCAGTCAAATTCGTCTATAAATTCATCGCTCAATCGCGTTAAATATTTAATCAAACGGGAAAACTGCATTGCGTTTCACTAGTGAACAATTCAATTCAAATTAGACACTAGTTCAGAAAATGCCTTATGGGGAGTTGGACGAAAACATTCGCTAACCCCTATTGGTGATAAAGTTCCGATCTATAAAGCCACCAAGAAGGTGGTAAAAATGATCTTCTTAAGGGACAACATATATATATATACATTTCATGTTACCTGTAATTTTAAATGGCGTTATCTCAACATATAACCAAAACAAATATTAATCAGTTTATTCCGAATTTTGTGTACGTTTTCATACACGCGTATTGCGAAACTGAATTAGAACTTTTCGACTAACTAAAAACTTACACGCATATAAGAATCAGTCCGTTCGTTAACCGGAACAATTTCGATCGAAGAAGGTCCCAGCAACCCGATAGTTCTGAAATTCGCTTCTTTTTCCATGTAATTAATAGCATCAACTTTAAAGGATTTCACTGTCGATAAACTCGCGTCCCCTCCTGCATATATATATATATATACATATATATATATATAACTCGGCCATTTCGGCCTCGCAAGGGGCTATGCCCCTTGACCTCTCTTATTTTCATTTCTGTCTCTTTCTCTTCTATACTTTGTATAAAATGATCAAAATTTACAACGTAATTCTTACTGGCATCAACACAAAAAAAATAACTTAACTACAAAAATCCTATTCTAACATTTAACTTTCATTATATAAAATTAAGACATTTTTTCGTTACATATTTCATTACATAAAATTGTGACATTTTTTAATAACAATAACAAAAATCCTATAAAATATAACAAACGTTACATAAAATTGGGATATTTTTTCGAATGGGGGGTATCCTAAGAATTACGTTGTAATTAATATATATATATATATATATACTGGCGGATAAATGAAGGTTAGCTGTGAACAAGTTTCAATTGAAATAAATGAGCGACTCCGGTATGAAGTCACAAATCTACTATTCTAGCAGTGAATAGGTAAGAAATAGTCGGATGTAAAAACGCGTTCGACGAGCTGCTCAACCAGAATTCTATCAGTATCCGATGGCTATCTCACCCTTGTCCAGTACTGACCACCGTAAAAGTTCATCCTCCACTACTTTTCAATACCGCTGCTTTGCGATCCACGTCACTCACCTTACTTCTTCCTACCAGCATATCCGAACGGCCTGCTTGCAAGGAATTTTACGAGGATTAATCGTGTCAGCTTGCCGTGCAATCCTAGATATTCCCTGGGACCTGAATAGACTGAAAGGGAGCATGTTACGCGCTACAGTATTTCTCCCTAACGTTGCTATGTCGCTTATTTTTATATTTTATTATCCAGCTCATTTTCCTAATCCTGAAACTTTTGAAAAATAACAATTAATTACATATTTATATGGAATTATCGGAAATGAAAGAAACTCTGTTGGATCCATGGGACCCACTGTAACAAGTAAGTCAGACAATGAAGAGTCATCTAAAACATCATCAAACAACACTCTTCAAATAAAGACACATTGGCGAGAAAAACAAACATCTCTTAGAGGGTTTAAAAAATACTATCAAAGGAAAGAATACTTCCGGGATATTTACAAACACGGAATGCTAAAACACTTCTGGATACAAAAAATTTAGCGATACAGTGAAAGACGGTTGTCTTGCAAGAATTAAACCCGCATAACACAGATGTATCAGCGCCAACACAAAAACAAGAATGTACCTGTGCGAAGCATACAAGCTGGAAGAACTCTAAGTTGCACATTGCGCTGAAAATCAGTACAGCTAGGGCACGAAAAACAGCATGATGAAATCTTCGCAATAATACCACACAAGGACTCGTCGTAGTGGATTGACGAGAGATTAATAGAAATTAAAATACATTTCCCGTAAACCACAGAAAGAAATATTACCTGTACTTTCGCGCATTCGGACAAAATTAAGCAACAGTTGTATGAGAACACTTATAAAAAAGAACTGCCGACAGAATACCGTATAGAAAACATTTTATTATATTAAGCGACTGTAATGTACCAGCCGGAAAATGCACGGAAGTATATGATCGCACCTAATGGAGACTGAAGGATAAATGACAATGGAAAACATCTACTTCGGTTTTCTGCAAAAGTTTGATTGCCCTCAACACTTAATTTTCAACCCAACAAGCTAGATCTAAAACACTACAGGTGATATAATAACGAGGTAAAAAAATAAAAAAGAACGCCTAATAAAGAAAGCAATAGGAGGGGTGTAAATAATGGTGCAGATCACATGATGGCCTGCTCCCGCTTTATATTCAATAAGATCAAAAACACTTTCCAAATCAGGGAGCATAATAACAAATTAGTTCAGTATACAATTATATGTATTATACCCTGTGTGAATATAAAAAACTTGCTAAATGATGAAGGCTGAGCCAAAAAAAAAAAAAAAAAAATCGTATAAATCTGTAAGTATCCTTACAATTTTGACTTACCCCACTCTTATTCAATATACGCTGCTGTTTTACAAATGCTTTTAAAAAAAAAAAACAATATAGATTGGTCTTTGTAAATAAATCGCGAACTACCGAATGCGGTTATTTGAAATCCCAAATTTGCCGATTATTTTTATCACGAGGAAACACCGTATTAGCTGTGCTTCCATGTTGCCACTTTAGTCTTTGGTAAGGTATGAGCTCAAAAGTGTGTGACGTTAACTTATTTGTAAGAATTTCGCTAAAAGTTTCCTCCACGCCACGTAAAAGTACAACACATTAGCTTCTTACAGTATTCAGCTTGGTTTTATCTTACTTTTGTAAATTTTTATTAAATTTTTAAGTTAGTGGGTGCAGGTCGTTCTTCCCATATCATGGAGTTCGTGTATCTAGTGCACCTAACTTACGGCGGAGTATCTAGTAATTCGTTGACTTGTAGCAGAGAATTAATCGTATCTTTATTTATAGTTCAGTTGTTTAGGAGTTCTGATGGTTTTGCTTCCATCTCGCATTTCTCCTTTATTTTTGCTAGTATCATCTTTGATTGCCATCTTCCACTGCAGTTTTGGTCCAAGTGCAATTTTTATTGCTTTATAGATTACGTGTGAGTTGTTTCTGCTAGAGACCAGATTTCTGTTATTTCGTTTATCCATCGTTGATTTTTTCATGCCTTGTTTCACGTTTCATTTGTATCTTTAATATGTAAGCTGCATGCTTTCCTTATTTGATTTTTCAACCTGCTAGGAATTGAACGCTTCTCTTTTCTTCCAACTGTTTCCTAATTTTATCTCAGTTTTGGTACCTTCGCCTTTCTTAAAGCTTAAATTATCTCTACATGCTTTGTGATTACTTTCTTTCTTCAGTGTAATCCTAATAAGTTTGAACAACTGTGCTATACACTGCGTTGCCTCTTCAATTGATTTAGATAGTGCTGCACTGGAATTATTTAGAGTGGGGTTGGGCTCTTTTTATAGTTGCTAAATGGAAGATGGCAATCAAAAATGATACTAGAAAATGATCACTCAAAAATAGAGGAGAAATTCGAGATGGAAGCAAAGCCATCAGAACTACACTAAACAACTGAACTATAAATAAAGATACGATTAATTCTCTGCTTCAAGTCGACGAATTACTAGATACTCCGCCAACAGACAATGAAGTACAAATGGCAATAGAATTTCTCAGCAACTTAGCAAATTACGTGGCGTGGAGGAAACTTTTAGCGAAATTCTTACAAATAAGTTAACGTCACACACTTTTGAGCTCATATCCAAAGAGCAAAGCGGGCAACATGGGAGCACAACTAATACGAATAATCGGCAAATTTGAAATTTAAAATAACAACATTCGGTGGTTCGCGATTTATTTACACAGACCAATCTATATTGTTTCTTTTTTTAAAGCGTGTGTAAGAGACAGCAGCGTATGTTGAATGAGAAGAAGGGTAGACACAAAATCGTAAGGATGCAAACATATTTATACAGCGTGAATATAGAATTATAAGAAGAAGAGTGGCGCAAATTATATCAATGCGTACAATTATATAATTTACATTTTTTATTCAAATTTAATTTACTAAATTTTAAAAGTAATATTGCTGTTTTTTTAAAATTGATTTCTATAACTTCTAAAAAAATTCCGCGGTGAAGTAAGGGTAAGAACCAGTAGTTCCAGCCACCTCACTCGATAGACTGATAGCGTAAAGAATACAATAAAACGAAAAAGAAAACAAACATGAAAAAAAAAAATCGCTAATTAAATTCAAATTACGAGCATGAACATATTCTCAAACGGAGCAATTTTATAAAAAAATTATATTTCCGTAAAATAAATATCGAAAATTGTAGAAGAATAAATCATCGTATTAAGAAAATGTTAGTGTATAAGTGATAAACGGAGCGCGCAACATAAATGGAAAAGATGAAACGAATTAATCGGGTCAAGGATATTAACCCACTTTTCAAAAGAGAGGCTGAAACGTCTACATTAAATAATTTACGGTAGGTTAGAAATCTCTGTAAAAAGCCCAACCACCCTAACTCGAAAGCAGCAATCCCCCGTAAGCCGTCTGCACTAACCCCGTTTTATCGAGCAATATCCCTACATTGCCTAACAAATTCTTTCGAATACAACACCGGTTGAATAAGTTCTTTTTTATTTCCGCATTTTAAGTTTTATAAATTTATATAGTCAAATGTTAAATTCCCGGAAAAAAAACTAAAAATGATGTTTTTTAACTTCATTAAAAGAAAAATAATATTAAAAAACACACCGCTTACGCCTTCGTTACAGAATAGAAACGAGAAAAAGCTTCGTTGATTCCAAATTGAAATCAGTCATTTTCACTTGTTACGATATATGACGAAAAATTTTTAAATACATTTCGAATTCGCTAGTCCGAAAAACCGACATCTCCGCAAAATCACTTAGTCAATATCTTTGCACGCAGAGGCGCACGCATATTATGCAAAATTAATAATAAAAAAATTAAAATAAAAAAATTTAGCAACCTGTAGTGCAATAATTACTCTTTAATAACATAAGCGATTATCACGGTGATATGAACAATAGCTTTATGCAGCAATAGATCACTATCACCAAAAGTAAACTATCACCATACCTCTTACATTCAGAAATATAACTTAAAAATAAAAGCACATTCTCAATTAATTACGTACAAATCATTTTGTAATTCATTATAACAAATACTGCCGAAGAAAAATATATACATAAAAAAAAGTAGTTTAATGATAAATCAAAATAAATGAATCGTAGAAATAAAAAAAAAAAAAACATTGTTTCGGGCATTCAGTAATACAGAAGAATAAAAAAAATCCTTGTTTATAAATACAAAGCAAAATTATTTGAACCACCAAATGTCTAATAAATCCATATTATACCGTAAATCATAATAAATAAAAATTAAAATACTTTTATAAATTTGTCGCTAAAATTTCAAGAAAAATCAATAAAAACGTAGGACTAATAAAAAAAATTGATTAAAAATTCTAAAGTAGAATAACAATTAGACGCAAAGTAACACAAAATTTTCATCGCACTATACTCGTGTGTTTAACGGAAGTACATTAATTAAAACACAAAATGAATAAAATAACGAAAACGGAACAAAAACAATTACTATGTATTCTATTTAATCCAAGGACACCCTATAACAATTTCAAAACAAAATAAGATCTGATTTATACTATACAACTGCTAGAAATATTAAATTACACAGCGGTATAAATCAAATAAAATATTCTACAAGTACACTCATGGGGGACGCAAACACATAAAATTAATAATTCAATTCACCGATATAATACTTCTTCGCGAGAATGATATTTAGGCAAAATCGGTTCATAATGTACCAAAATAATATTATTTCACGTCAGTTGTGAATAATTTTAAAAATCTTGTGACCAAATATATATAGATATACATATATATAATATTATTATGGTACGAAATTATAATTCGGATTTTTTTTTTTTTTTGCTATATTATAATATAATTGCTTACCTTCAAGCCAACAAGAAGCAACGAATACGATTAGTTATGTAAAATGATTTACATAAAAAAAAAACACCTTTGAGGATGAAAAACTACTCGGAAAAAACAAGAAAAAACAAGAAAAAACAAAAACAAATAAATAAACCCGAGTAAATATTACGAACGAAATAGTTACTGAAAATATTACGTTAAACAAACGTAAAACTAAACCAACGCAACAACAACTTAACAGACGAATGGCGCGCAAATAAGGCTGAACACTAAAGTTTACCGAATGAATCATTTAAAGCAATGAATCATTTTAATAAATCGCAACAATGAACGAGCTATGAGTTCGTTCACAATGATTTTTTTAAATTTTAAATTTCAACTTTAAATAAAATAATAAAAATAAATTTAAAAATTCAATGAAATATTTGAACAAAAAAATCTCTATCAAATATTTTAATAATTACAAGTACAATAAACTTTAAGTTTAAACAAAAAACATGTTGACTTCAAGATCTTTTCTAAGAATTTAATAAAGAAGCATTTAAAAATAAAAGGTAATTATTAAATTAAAAATAATATATTTCAGAGAAATTATATGTAAATAGATATCATGATTATCGGGTCTCCTGTGTATAACTGTTAAGAGCTGTATATTAAATCCTTTAGTGAAATTTCTATATAGCAAAAATTTTATTCTTCATCGCAATTAAATGATTTTATTGTTTATCTTTACATTTAGTATTTTAAAAAAATAAACAAAAAACAAGGTGTAAATATTATTTTAATCATTTAGTAATTAAAATATTAACAATATTTATTCTATAAGATTACAAAAGAAAACTATAAATGAAAGGGAGAACAAAAACAAATATGAAAATTAAAATTAGAATTAAAAAAAATTGGTAGTAAATTTTATTAGAAAAAAAAAAAAACAAAACAATAATAATGAGATGATAAACACTGACAGACAAATAATTATTCAAACAAACAAAGGATTAAAATATTCTTTATAATTTGTTTAAAATAAATTTTGATATTTATATTTTTAATGCTACAAAAATTCATGAAGGTGTCAGCTGTGAACAGTAGTGTGCCAAACTGGGGGGGCAACATTAGCAGAGCGACCTCCCAAAAAAAAACTATGCTGCAATGCCACCTCAGAAAAATATATATTATACCAATATACAGTAGAGTTATCCAAACTTGGGTTAACCGAAACATGGGTTAACTGAAACGTTTCCAACTATGAGATGATCTCCAACACACACTATACACGTTGGGAAATTCATTTTGTCAAAGTTCAAATTACAAGTCAATATCATTGTTTGTTTTGGTTAGATTTAGCTATAAGTGAATCTTAATAATTTTCAATTTATCATTAATTAATTACCTTTCAGTTTGTGTGCTTCTATTATTTAAATATGATTTTTGTTCATTTAGCTGTCGCTCTACGACATAAAAAGTTTAAAATTGATACATCCTTTTATTGAAAACCTGATTTTAGATGGCGATAACGTGAAGCCGATTATCTTGTTGTTTTCAAAGTTAAAACAACAAGAAACAGGCACATGACTCATTATGGGTAGTGGGCGACTTCCTGTGTCCCTCTCTCATGCCATGTATTCTTTCCTAGGTTACAAAATGAATAAAGAACGCATAACACCGCTAACATGCATCAGCAAATTAAAAAAACCCCAAGCTTCAAAGGATATTGCACCAAATGCTTCACCAGTTTTTTATAGAGCATAAAAAAGGTTTTTGGATCTCTTCTGAGCTGTTTTCTGAATGTTTTTTTGATCACATTGTAGTGAAAGTTGAGAAGTTTTTAGCTGAAAAAGGACTGCCTAAACGGCGATTTTATTGATTGACATTGCACCTGTACACCCTTGTGAATTAAAAAGTGGCGATATTGTGGTTTGATTCCTTCCCCCAAACGTTACTAGCCTGATTCAGCCTCTGGATCAAGGTGTCATAGAAATGTTTAAATGACACTACTAAGGATGTTACTGAGAACCATCCTAAAAGATTTCAAAACATAGAATAAAGAAATGAATGAAGCTCTGAAATCAGTGAACATGAAATATGTGATTTATTAAGCATGGAACAAGATTCAAAATGAAACACTTCAAAGGTGCCAGAGACAACTTTATGATGGTCTAGAAGAGGAAGAGGGAACAGAAAGTTTTGAAAACTTGTCAGAGATGGTTTGTAAGATCCCTGAATGCGAAGATATGAATGAAAGTGATGTAGATGAATGGATCGTTGTACATAATTCTGAAGAACTCATGGACCAAGATATTGTAGAGGCAGTTTTTTAGCCAGCTAATAACACTGCAGAAAATATGGAAGCAGATAACATCAACAATGACAGATCAGAAAAAGTGACAGCTGACGTCAGTTTCAATGCCTTAGAGGTGTGTAAGTCAAGCATTGTATGCCTACATACAGTATGTCGTCAGTCAGTACCATATGTACATTGTTGTTATGTATTTTAAGTTGCACTCAGATTTGTTGAGCAGTGCACCAAGGCAACGCCTGCTGACGTCCTGTTAATAAAAAGATGGGAGGATATCGCTGCTCGAAAAAGTGTCAGAGACGCAAAAAGCATAAAAAAATTCACAAACTTGTTTTCATAAATACAGTACATTACATATATTGCATAAAAGTACTACATACATGTGTATAATAATGTTGTAAATATCATTTTAAAATTTAAAAAGCATAACGTATACAGAAATAGTTTGTAATCCGTTTCCCTTACATATGTACTTATTTTAGTAGGATATTTTCGATGTTCATGGGTTAACTGAAAAAATCAATTATCTGAAACGGCCGTCCCCCCTTTATTTTGGATAACCGGGGTTCTACTGTATATAACAGTTATTTAATAAAAATCCAAGAAAATTAAATGGAAAGCTAAATAAATGTAAAGAGAAACAGTTTGAATTAATAAAATTCAATTTTTCAACCATATTAAATATTATATTGTCATTACAAAAATAAAACACAAAGCGGCCACTGAATTGAGAAAAGAAAAACTAAAAACTTTTGATGTTTGGAAAAAATATAAATTTGTTATAAAAGAAAATAATTTAAAGTAAAAAAAAAAAAGTGTTTTTTAGCGTATTTCACTTGATAATTAAATACTCTTTATTTATATAAAATATTATCAGTAGTAACAAAAAAAACACTATATATGTATAGGGGTGATTTATGTTTTTGCCCTTCCTAGCTGTGAAACGTTGGCACACCGCTGACTGTGACGGATACAATCACAATAGAACAGGTTTTATGAAGAATTAATTTTATGCAGATTTTTTACTCCAGTATTCATTATTTACTCTGTTCTGGTCATACTGAAATTTTTGCTATAGTCCTCTTTATAATTAATAATAACATATTGGTTTAATTTCTAAAGTATGATAGACGGCTAAATAAATGACAGCACAGGCCATAATAAAAAAAAAATAAATAAATTATCCATAAATATTTCCACTAGTCAGCTTGTACATTCATTTCAATTTCATTTATACCAAATTTATTTGTTAGAAATTACATAGACCAAGTGTATATAAAAAAAAAAATGATTTTATTATAAAAAACTTTATCTCCTATAGATAAGTATTTTTCTATAATCCTACTATTAATCAATAACACTAGTGATGATGCTTTTGACAGCTGTAATACCACTCAATGGTTATTTTCAGTTTCTTTGTTGTGAATTATATTTTACAGTACAAAATGCACAATTTTCTTTACTATTAATTTAACATACTAATTGAATAAAACTCATTTGATCTATGTAACACTTTATAGAAAAAAATAATCCCAAACTTTACAAAACAATCGACTAGTAATACTTATTATTTTTTTTTAACATTAAATTTAAATCATAAACAAAAAACAAACCAAAAAGAATCAAAAGTAGTTTTTGTTCCATAAACTTATAGCCAAAAGATTTCATATACAGCTTTTAGGTTCTTAGTTGCAAAACATAGAAGACCCACACATACTTCATGTTACTCGTAATATTAAAAATAGAAAAATTATTTGTCCTGCACCACTCTTGATGACATTATTATTAATATTTAAAATAGCCATTACTAGTATTATCTGTAAAACTTTAAGTTTATCTTTAATTGCTGTAATTTAATTAAAGCATCACCTTGATACTTGTGATATCATTTTCTTTTTTCCAATAATTCGATGTCTTTATAAACAGAGTCAAATGAAATACTTCCTAAATGAAAAACTGAAAATATAAAAATAATTCAAATGTTGTGATGGCCTAGTTGCTAGAGCACTTAACTTCCATTATGGAAGTCTTGAACCAATCCCAGGTGATGACAGGTTAGTAGTGATATGTAAAGTAATGAGGAACATAACTAGAAACTAGTTCCAGCTTTATAATAGTTTCTTCCATTCTAATTGAGAATCTATTTACATTACTAACGTTACTCCTGTCACCTTCCTGTCACAGAAATGAGAAGTAACCACTGCAACTAAAAGAACTGACTGTAACTATGTAACTAGTCTTGAAACCAAATAAATAAAAGAACGATTAACTACAAAATAATAACAGACGGCAATCAGCGGGAATTAAAGTACAGATGACACACTTTTTCTTTATCACTGCTACAGTTTGGATATATTATTTATCACGCTGTTTGCTCTGCTATTGGTTACAACTCGCTAGCTTATTACACAGCGATACATACATAGTAGAGTCAAATGATGAATAAATCGACAACACTGTTGTGCTGTACGGGTTGGGAATGAATTTCTTTATTACAAATTTAGTTACAATAACTGAATAGTGTATGTTTCTGTCTATATCTTCTGGAAATTACGTTATTTACATTCCGGTTAAATCTGTGTATAAGCGGAGCACCTTACCGTATTATATGGTGTAATGATGATGATCATGCATAGTATATTATGATGATAACTGGCGCTGCAATGAGTAGCAACTCTGAAATTTTACACTATCATCAAAATTTTTAACAATGATCTTTATCAAAATAGTACAGATTTTTTTACTGTTTTTGACACAGTTATAAATTCCAAATCTACAACTTCATTTTATTTGGATGTTTGTTGTCACACTTCACTGTTTCATAAGTTCTCATCTGAACTTTTTTATTTTTGACTTGCTTCAGCAAATTAATTCATAGTTTTATTTTAGTTTTTAGTTTAGTATAATTAAATTTAGATTAAAACAATTTCATTTATCAATTGTAAATTAAAAAAATTTTCTAAAACAAATTTTGATAAATCCCATTAAGTGCAACAGTATTTATTAGAATTGCATGAAAATAAAAATCTTGTATTATTTGCGGTCTTTTGCTTTCTCCCTCCAAGAAATCCGAGGTGTGGAAATTTTCAGGTAATGGTGTTTTTTCCACGTTTAAAATTGTTTGCCGTAAAATAAGAGCAGCATTTTGGATAACGCATTTTTCTTCAATAAGAGTAAAAGCAAGTCATCATTGACTAAATAACCTTTTTGGTCCCACAACTTTTTTATATATTTTTTTTTTTCAATTTCATCTCAAAGTGAACTTTACTGAAGACGTTGTCATACTTATCACCGTTTGTTATTGCTATGTTTGGTTATTATATCTACATACATAACTAAGAGTGGAATGTTTTCTGTTCCAAAATACTTTGATCAATAAAACTACAAATTTCATCAAATGCTTCTTTATGCAATTGTAAATTTTTGTGGTAATTAATTTCCAGTTTTTTGTTTAACTCTCGTAATGTATTAACCTCTATGTATTTTCCTGATTTCTAGCACTTCAAGACTTTTTAAAAGTTTTTTCGTTAAACACAATAATTTTTTTATTGTCTTTTAAGCAAATTAACGAATGATAACGAAATTAATAACAAAAAATTTGGAATAATAACATGTGATACAGAAATACGTTGTATTATAGGATTGAGAATACTCCAAAGTACTAGGAAAAACCGCTAGCGTGCTGTAAGTCACGTTGTTACGCGAGAGCCAATCGCATCGCAGCGTCCTTCAACTGAGACAGCTGCCGATGTACGTTCCCTCTTACACTTTAACCTACCCATAGCGCTACTTATTCACACTAACGTTGAGCATTCTCAATCGCCTGGCAGGTAAAATATCCTACCGAAACGACCTGTCTTTTTGTAAATATTTATTTTTAGCCACGAATATTATCATGTATAAATTTCATCGTGCCTCAAGTACATTTTTTCGATTTTTTAAAACGTAACTTTGCAAACACCTGGCAACACTTTTGCCCGGGGTAAATGATGTGGCTTTTTGATTTTTTAACTCTTCAAATACTAAATTTTAACGTGTTAAAATTTCATCGTGCCTCAAATACATTTTTGCAAAAAAATTTTCCCATTTTTAAACATTTAAGGGTCGCTTAAGCTCCCTAACCCTTCAGCCAGGTCTGCCTCTTCGCATTTAGGTATTACTAAAGGACCTATTGAGCAAGTTTTCGAAGTGCCTCAAATACCTACCCAAAAATGTTGATGAGTTCTCGGACTAATAATTAATTACGAAAAACAAATATTTTCAGTTCAGTTCTTTGTCATGCATCACGCAGTGTCATACTGTACTGCAATAAAAATAAATTCAAAAATAACAAAAATAAAACATCGGAGGAATTAAAAAAGTAACGATATAGACAAAATAAATTAATTTCAAAAAAATATTTTGGATGAAAATAATTACAAATTTTTAAATATTTATTGGTACTTGTTCTAGTCTACATGATATATTAAAAATCCAGGACTAAATATAAAACAGTAAAACGCGACTAAAATGGTTGATTGTAAAAAACCTGTAAATCGAGCGGTGGAAAATTTATAAAGTGACAATCGGTGCGAACTAATAGCGTGCAGCTCTCGTTTATTGTTCAGGCAGAAATGATAAAAGAGGACTGGGCGCCTAGTACAGATATGAATGATCGAATTTCACTTTGTGAGAACGTTAGTGGTGGGTTTGAAATAACAATTGGCGATAGTCGACCGAGGAATATGAAAATCTGGCATTCTTACCAAAATTGCTAAGGATTACAACGTGCGACGTTATTTCTGGCGAGGCGGGTTCTTGTAATCTTTTAATCACACGAGTGCGACGATTTTTATTGCTTGTGCGTCCGAGATATGGCTTGACTGTGGAAAGCAAGCGCATCAAGCCATTTCGATCAGTTGTAAAATTATGCGCGTAATTTATATAATCTCATGTACCACTGATATTTGTAATGAAAGTCTGGAGCTCTTGAAAGGAAAACGCGAAGGGCGCATGATCAGGGGGAATATAGAAAACTGTCTTTGCCTACTAGGACATTTATGTCCTTCACCTTTTTGTGGCTGGTGCTGCTGATAGAAGGTTGGATTGTAGGGGGGAGCAACGGCAGATGGGGGAACATCAACATGTGTCTGATTAGGTACCGTATCCATTTTTCGTCATTATGCTTCGATGAAGGAGTGCTGCGTTTTGCGAGGGGCTGCGCTGGGAAATTCGGTTGTGACTATGCTACGTTAGGTGTAGGCGGGTGCGGCCTCTTATGTTGAGGATTATTTTGCTCGATGATTGGACATTTATCCATTTCCTCGACGGCTTCATTTTTATGGGAGGTGATCTGCATTGGGAAATCTTCCAGCCCTTTATTCTTACAGTTGGGGCAGACATGATCGGTTAAGTTAATAAAAATACAATGTTCGATGTCACTATGCTTTAAAATGAAGGACTCTGGGATTTCTTCACAGTTTACCTGCTCAATGTAAAACTGCCTATGGAAGGAAATGATGTGTCCAAATTCATCATCTATAGCGGCGGGAGTAAGTCATTTTAGCGGAAGAGCGGAGACATAATTGTATAATGCCTCATTAGGTATCGTCGCTGGTACATTGGAAAATATTAATTTGTTTGCCTGGTTTCGTAGTCTTCGGGTTTGAGCGAGATTGTCCCGCCATCAACGAAAAATGACTCGACAACTTCCATTGATTTTAGGAAAATTACTACTCGATCGCGACTAATACGAGAACCCGCGGTTATGTTTAATGCACTGCCTGTTTCATTTTTCCTTGCTACAAAGTAGTCACGAATTGAACAGCGGGGTACGAACGGGAGAAATATTCCATTTTTGTCGTTGGCTGGCGAGAACAAAGTTAATGGAGAAATTTTGGGTTTCGATGATTTGACCGCATTAGCAAAAGGAATAGTTTTCGAATTATCCGGGATTATTACTGATAGCCGGCGAGCGGCCATCTGAAATCGAATCATTACCGAGGCCAGAAAAGGGAATATTCGGAAATGTCGTTTGTTGCGGCAAAGCAGTGGTATTAGTGGTAATACTGTTGACGGTAAGGTTTGTGTTAGTGTGTGGACCGGACGACTGTACAAGTGTAAGTCGAGAAGCAGCGGGAGTAGTGTATGTGAGATATATGTGTTTGGGTTGTGTTAGTGCGGTTAGATTGCTGCTTAACGGTAGCAGTAGATAATGGAACGGACTCATCGGTACCGGTTGGTTTAGTGCACTTGGAAGTGGGGGTGGCGGAGACAGTTCTGCCAGTGGTTGAAACTGATACCGGTGGCGGATCCGCAGGGGACGACTTGGTAGTTGTCGTGTTTGGGGGCGCATTCTGATTCCACTGCATATTGACGCCACGGAACGACGCAACAATAGATCAACGATGATCGGCTTATCAGTTATTAGAACAAATCAAACTCGAAACGAACGCAATACGATACGACTTTATCAGTTAGTTTGAACTCGGGAATCTCTACTTTTGGTCAAAATCTCACTTTTGATTATATTCTAACCGCAATTATATTACATAAGTTATTAGTCTATCGCGCTACTAAATTTTCCATAATATGGTTATTGAACCTTTTTCAAGTTTTGTGTAGTTAAGCCATGTTGGATTTTCTGCAGAATACTGTTTACTGGTGTACTTACATTTCTACCAGCATTGCCATTAAAGTATGCATTTTGTAATATTTGTTATTCTTGTGTACTCACATACTTTCAATTAACTTTTCATCCCAAAGTAAACGAAAAGTGAAGTTCCTTCCCAAATTCATAGATTCATATATATAACTTAATAATTACAAAATGATTTCCCGCTTTTTTTTTTTTTTGTCATGTCTGAGACGATTTATTTGAAGTAATTCAAGTTGGTAAATAATTAAAATAAAATTCATTATAAACAGAACAAAATACAAAACTAAAAATTTAAACGTTTTAAACATTTAGGGTTATACATATATTTTTTTTTACTGCTATAAATTATGTGTAGTTTTATATATAGTGTACTCTGGAGACTTTTTGTGTACCAGTATAAGTGAAAAAATGTATCTGTATAAAAAATTCATCTGGTAACACTTTGTACAGGATAAAAAAGAAATTCAACTGCGGAGCAATGTGGGCTAGGATAGGAAGTTTCTTAGGAGTAAAGCGCCAGTTTTGCAGAATAGCTTTGTATGATGGAATAAGTCTAGAGGATGATAACGATAAGCGTTTAAGCAAGAAGCGATATCCTAAATGGGATCTGCGGATGAAAAGGGCAGGAGAGTTGGACTCAGCGAGAACTGCTGGTATTGAAGAAGTAAGAGGACCAAGGCAAAGACGAATACAAGAATTTTTGATTATATCCAGCTTGGAAAGAAGTGATTTTAAGGCATAGCCGTAGATAAAGGAACAATAATCGAATTGGATAATCGACTTTTGTACAAAGAAATAGAATGTGACGGCAACTGTAAAATTATATTATTTCTTCTTCTGTTAACTGCATACATTCAAAGTATAAAGGTTTGCACAGCATGTAACACAAGTAAATTCCTTTGACCCATTTTACAAATTAAAAGAAATATGAAAATTAAAAAAAATAAAAAATAAAAAATAAAAAGGGAAACATGTGGTACTTCATTAAAACAAAATAATAATTTGGAATATGCTCAGAAGATGGTCCAACCAGATGTAGTCGCGGCTTGTAGGTATCGAGGACGCCTATCGGTTTACGGCGGGATCGCGACTTTTTTTATTTTTTTTTGTGTAAGAGTTTAAAGTTTTATTTTCCCTTTCGAAATTTATTTTTTTTTATTATTCTTCTGTTTACGAAAAGCGTAATGCTCTACCGTACGGAGCTACACCGGTCGTGACACACCGCAAGTGTCACTAGAGTCTGTAATCTTCATTGTAGTTTACATTGTTTTAATTATTATTGCTGAGAAAAGCCAGTTCTTCTCAATATATATATATATATATATATATATATATGTGTGTGTGTGTGTGTGTGTGTGTGTGTGTGTGTGTAAACTATGTTCAGGAACGTCCATTAATGCCATACTGAAATTCATATATGTAATTCGTTCTTATGAAATAACTAAATTATTTTTCTGAACGTTTCTTTAAATTACCCAAAACCCCTTGCATTAAAGTGTCCTACAAGCCGTCTTCTCTTCTTTTCCTTCTCCCTCTGCTGATTACGTAATCCTTCTCATACGCCCTCTTATTCAAAACATTTTCTTTTCTCACTCCATCCCAAATGACCTACTGTGGATCCCTGAGCACTCCTCTGGAATCGAACTCAGCCGACATACTAGCTCGTTCATCCTCTTCTACCGCTAAATTTCTCACTCAGCGTTGTTTCATCTCACAATATTAATCTCCTCTCTACTTCAGCTCATTCCAAGCTATGGGGTTGAACTCGTATTCCTCCTCATTCTCAAATCCGGATTCCTTTTATCTCTTTATCTAGCCTAATTTATCGTCTTATCCCTGGTGGTTTTTCAATTTTCCCTTCATGCGGCGTTCAACTCTCTCTGCAATCGAAAAACCGAACATTACAAAAAAAAAAAAGTTTGCTTAGAATCTGATGATTTCGATTTTTCGATATGTTTTAAAAAACGTAAACTAAAGGTAAACAGAAGCATTTGTTCCGACGCAACTGTGCCATGAAATGGTGTCTAGAACACATATATATATGTATGTACATCACATTCAGATAGACAGACATTTGTTTCAGAATTCTTTTCTTAAGCGCTCCACACTGGTAAATGTAAATATGTAATAAAATTTGAAATTTCAATTTTCTGTGTAATTACAAAAAATTCCATCTTCAGAAAATAAGAACATACCGGTGGGAATTGTTGCATTTTTATCAAATTTACTAATGTAGAAAAACCCACGCAACTAATTTCTAATAATCATATGTCAAATACAGCGTGAAGGCAACGAATGAAAATTCTTAATTTTTTCAGATTTTTGGCCATTAAACCATGAAATAAAATTAGATACCTAGTTCCCCCTTCAATTTCATAATTTCACATATTATTCATTTGTTTAATGTTATTTATGCATTTTAAACCGGCTCTGACGTACTAATAAGAAAACTCTTTATGAATAAAATATTAACATTGCCGTTTACTTGAAGTATATGCATACATACCTATTATTCGGTAAATGTATGCAGCTCCGTACGAATTAATAATGTAAAAAAAGGAAAATATTTCATTAGAGTAGCTATTTTTTAAAAATTTAAGCAAAAAAAAAAAAGCAACAAATTAAACCAAAAGTAAAGGAATGTTTAAGTGATAGTAAAACAAGGTTAATCAACATGATGTTTCACCCTCTGAAGATTCCGCTTGTTAAGTTAAAGACAACCATAATTTACATTTACATAATACTCAAAAGAAAGATACTAAATTTTAAATTTGTAATATCATATACACATATTTTTTACTCAGCATTTCCGTAAAGGTGTATTTTATGTTTTTTTTTTGTTTTTTTTTTTAAATTCTTTAATAGCTAAATTGCACCTAGCTGATGATAGCTATTTAGCAATTATTTTTAACATCTTGTGCACATAGCTTGAATAGCAGCCTACCCAGCGATAGGTGCTAAAAAAGAAGTTTTATTAGAACATTTAATTCAGACTCTAGATCCATCGATTTGATTCTATCAAGCCGCCGAACTTCTAGTGAATTGTCCAGCAACCCAATATGTTGTTCGAGTGCATTTCTAATCTGTAGGCATACTTCTTTGCGTCGTCGAATATTATTACTTCTTGAACAAACTTTATTCCGAGGTCTCTTTGTGAAGCGTTAAATTAGTAATGTACCACGGGGCGTTTACAACTATTCGGAGGATTCTATTATCCGTTGTGTGATTGCTATCTTAAACTCTTTTTAGAACATCTCCCCATATAACGGGCAATCGTAACGCTGGACTGGCTTTAAAATCTGATTATAAACTAGTCGTTTATTTTCAGCAGATACTTCCTGTTTAGTAGCCAGTATAACTGTCTTAATATTTAATTCGGTCCGTTTTAATATGTTTCTTCTTCCATGATAGGCGTTGATCAAGGTATACACCTAGATATTTCACATCTGTTTTTCACAGTATTGCAACACTGTTCAGGACTTCCGTCGGATCAATTATTCCGTTAGTGAAGATTACTCGCGCTGATTTTGGTATTCCGCGCTTTGACATGCGTCTGAGCATAAAATCGCGGTGCCGTCAGCAAAGGTTGTACTACCTCTACATTGGGAGGTATAGGAAATCTGATGTGTAAATGAGATAGAGTAATGGCCCTAGCACACTTCCCTGATATATATTTGATAAATCATCTCCATACTTACCGTAAAAATATATTTCAGTCATATATGACTGAAGCAACTGATATAATTCATAAGGGAAATGTCGTTTAATTTTCTGTAAAAAACCATCGTGCCAGACTTTGTCGAAAGCCTGGCTTATGTCCAGAAACACAGCGTCGCGGAATTTTTATCTTTTCGAGAGATATTTCAATGGTGATAACTATACGATGCACTTGTTCTATTATGCTTGACTCTAAAACCAAACTGATGGTCTGGTTTTAGACACCTTTATCGTTGATGACTGGTATCATCCGTTTTAGTAGCAGTTTTTCATTAAGTTTAGAGATTACAGGCAACAATGAGATGGGTCGATACGAAGCCGGGTCTGTCGGAAATTTCTGCGGTTTTTTAATAACGACAATCTGCGACAGTTTTAGCATTGAAAATGTATGTCAGTAGTATGAAACCTTTTCTCGACAATTTCTTTAAGATTTGTGCGGTAATTAAATCATAGCGATTTATTTGGGTTTAAAGTTTTTACTAAAGTATGGATTTCGCGATTTTATGTATTTAAAAATTTTTCTGGCTTTATTGCTCTTTTTCAACATTTGTTAAAACCTAGGATAATTATTTTACAACCACTAAATTTGTTTTTTCAAATCCCTACGTTTCATTATTTGTTAGTCCTTTGTGTTGGGTAAATGCCCTGTGTTTTGACACGCCCACAGAAAAAAAACAACAAAAAAAACATTATACCCGATACCGCATAATATGATGAGTTTGACTTGTTTTAACAAGAAAATTAAAAAAACATGTAAACTTAACGAATGCGATCACTATTATAATCAAAACTATAAGTAATAAGAGAAATTTCAAAGAACATATCAAATAAACTTGCTAAATACGAATGAAAAATAAAAATAAAATAACGAATGTGAATTAGAACCGAATTTGGTTCATTCATGTTACCTTTAAATGACGGAGTATTAGTTTATAATTTTTTAAATATGACCAATTACATAATAAATTAAAAAAAAAAAAAAACATTCAATAAAGAATTTGATCCATTAGTGTAATATGAAATAATATACAGTGTGCAAAATAAATATTCGGACTAGCAAAAACGAAATCAAAAACGCATCGCAAGAGAGGTTAAAAAAGGTTTTTTGAATGTTTTTTTTTTATGGTCACATAAAACATACTGCAATGAACACATTGTGTGAGAAAACAAAAAAAAAAAACTTCAAAAACCGAGAAAAACAACAAAAAAATGCATCTGTCAAAGCAAACATAATATTCGGATGCGCAAAATTAATATTCGGACTTTTCAATAATCTGTAGACAACACGCCCTTGGGGTTTTTCCCGAGCGTATGCAACGCAAGCGAATGTTGTATTACTCATCAGTAAGCACTACTAATCATCACTTGAAGCATTTTGAGCATTATTGATCGACTCATATGCGTAAATCAAGTTTTAATGCGTTACGTGAAAAAATGATGTTGCGAAAAAGTAAAAATACTTCTTGTGAAGTGCGTCAAATGGTGATTTTTAATCGGGTAAAAGGAAAATCGGGTAACGAGATATCGCGGTTATTAAATTTACCTCGAAGCACCGTTTATGACATTGTAAACAGGTTTCAGAGGGAGGATCGAATTGAATCGCATAAGCAAAAGGGTCGACCAGAGAAACTTACGGACGTAGAAAAACGATTTATTCGACGAGAGATTGAAAAAAATCCTAAAATGAGCGCCTCAAAACTTGCGACAGCATTGTTGGAAAGAACTGGTAAGGAAGTTACATCTCAAACGATACGTAATACATACGTTTAGAAGTATGGGGTATAAGTCACGCACTGCGCGACTGAAACCGCTCCTTACTACAGTTAACCAACGAAAGCGGTTCAATTTCGCAAGGGAATACCGAATAAAAGATGAGGGGTTTTGGAAAAATGTAATTTTCACCGATGAATCGAAATTTAATGTGTTCAGCAGCGACGGGAAAGTTCGGGTTTGGAGAAAGCCTAACACTGCACTTGAACAAAAAAATATCAAACCGACGGTAAAATATGGAGGCGGTTCAGTTATGGTTTGGGGGTGTTTTTCGGCCAGCGGAGTGGGCAGTTTAGTGTTTATTGATGGGGTCATGAACGCCGATGCGTATATTGAAATTTTGAGAGATCACCTTCATAGCAGTGCAGAAAAATTAGGCATTCGTCAGACCTTCGTTTTTTACCAGGATAATGATCCAAAACATAAAGCATACAAAACGAAGGTCTGGTTGCTATATAATTGCCCAAAGGTTTTGGATACTCCCCCTCAATCTCCGGATTGTAACCCAATTGAAAATTTGTGGGAATACCTCGACTCCAAAGTCCGTCAACACACGATATCGAGCAAGGCAGAGCTTAAAGAAATACTGCAAGAAGAGTGGCACAAGATCCCTGCAACTTATCTTGAAAAACTGGTTTCTTCGGTGCCACGCAGATGGCATGCTGTCTATAAAGCTAAAGGGATGCACACCAAATATTAAACACGAAAATTTCATGTTTTCAGCGCTATAAATACGAAATTTATTTCAAGTCCGAATATTAATTTTGCGAGTTCGAATATTATGTTTTGCTTCGACAGATGCATTTTTTCGTTATTTTTCTCATTTTTATGATTTTTTTTTTTTTTTTTCACACAATGTGTTCATTGCAGTATGTTTTATGTTACTATAAAAAAAATTGAAAAAAAAAATTTTTTTTAACCTCTCTTACGATGCGTTTTTATTTTTGTTTTTGCTAGTCCGAATATTTATTTTGCTCACTGTATCTTAATAAAAACCCGGTCTCGCGGTACAAATGCCTATATTGAGATAATCAGTAATTTTCAAAGTAAATAATGACAAAATTAACATCGAATGAAAATATAACACAACCTCGAATATGCTAAACTACTGAGAATTACGGTGATTACTTTCAAATATTTAGTGGCACACATTTCCCTTAATTAATTAATTATATAGCGTATGCAAAAATTTTATCTTCAACGTTGTTTTTCTTATTTACAAACTTTTAAAATTAAATATTTATCTCAAAATACCGTGATTTATAAAAATTTACACTACTGAATAATACAGTGCACAAAATTATACGCATATTCCAGTTGAAATTAAACCAGTAAATTACGGAGTACTATGTCTAAATTATTGAACGTTCCGAAGATGTTGAAAGTAAAATTTTGAGTTTTATATGCCAGATTTTAATAAATTTTTTAATCTATAATTGATGAATACGTGTATTAATCAAATTCGGAACAAGATGATATAATAATTAAAATTCGTCGGTAGAATTTAAAATGAAATTCAATATTGCAAATAATACTGCCGTTGTAATTTAAGTTATATATGTATGTAGATGGCAAATTTCATAATCAAGTATGAATATTTCGAAAAGCCAGCAGTAAGTTGGTGACATAAAATTTATATAAAAACAACTACAAAAGAATGAAGATAAGCGAACGCAGAGTTACATTATAAGGCGAGTATAGTTAAATGTGTATATATAATATATCGCGAATTTCGTATGCTAAAACAAAAATTAGTGTAGTACAGATAATATTACGTTCAACTATTCGATATACCTATAGAGTTTTGTTTTTTTAATATTACGCAGTAAAATTAAAAAAAAAAAAAGTTTTTCATGCAATATTACTAAGCCGCGACATTTAGTAGAGCCAGGGCCGTATCTAGATCAAAATTTCAGGGGGGGGGCTACGGAAATATTTTTATAATTATACATATATATGTGCGTATGTTGTATGTGTGTGTGTGTTATCATGAAATATATTTATTTATAAATGGTACACTAAAGCATTGTAGTCAATTATTTTGTACGCAATATTTGAACACTACAATAAAAACAAGTAAAAAATAGTCGTTTCCATGGAATTCATAAAAATTTTAATTTTCTTTTTTTTCGTCAACAATTGGAAAGAAATAAATTTATTCTGAATTTCGGTCCATTTAATTCGACCAGTTATTATTTCGTGTTGAACCTAGAAAACCCTCCCTCAGATACGTCCCTGAGTAGAGCATCAGTTTAAACATTCTATAGTTCTATTATATTCTGAAAAGTGAAAATATTTTAAGCCTATAATCAAATTTCTAACAATCAATTTAAAGCATATCAGCGTGTATTATACCTAATCCTTTCATATTTTATTAAACCACAGCGAAACAGAATTTTTTATTATATACTATACATCACTGTGAAACGTATTAAAAAACAGGTAACTTTTAAGAACAATAAATATAAGGACAATAAATCGAGTTTAAAAGAAATTTCAAATGAGTTGAATACAAAACAAAACGAGCAGAATGACAATAAATCGATACGAATGAATAAACACATAAATCATAATAAAAATCAGAAGTATGGTTTATGTTTATACTATTTGCAACAATATGAAAAAAAGAGAAATATCGCTTTAAAATTGTATCGCAAGTAAAAATTTCCGCATCATTTTTAAAATAGAAATATATTTCAGAACTAGATTCTAACTAGTATTCTAATACGACAGATTTGTGATGGGGCACAATCTTCCCGCGTTGTTCTTATAAAATATTAACAAATGTTGAATGCTATTAGGTCTAATGTATAAATTTGTTTTGATCTAACTTCACTGTAGTAGACTTTTTACTTTTTACACCACTTTTTAATTAAATGCTTTATTTATACACATGTTGTAAAATTGTAAGGAAATTCCGTCTAGTTTTACAATAAATTTCAACTTTGACGCGTTTAGCAGAAGAGCGACAACCTAACATTGTGACCATGTGCTCAGATGTCTGTCGATGATTTTAAAAAGAAAGGGATAACAATTTTTCCAGAATTACAAATGTAACGGCCCAGTTTTAAGTATATTTATTTTTCATAAATTTACGTAGTTATTCAATTTTCATTAGATTTTGTCGAAATATAGGGTCTTAAGTCCTTGTAAGTTTGAAAAAAGATATGCGACGAACACTACAATTTATTGAAGTTGCTATACTCATTACTAAATTAACTTTTGATGAGCGTAACAACGAATGTATTCAGTATAAGGATAAGTTTGTTTTAGAATTGCTTATAGCCCCCCCCCCCCAGAAGAACCAGATATAACAGATGTCTCGTTGTAAGTTTGGGCAATCAGTTTCTTAGGATTTTCATTTAGGTATTTTAAGTTGTTTAAGTAAACATGTTGAAAGGGCCTCTGCATCATGTTTTATAGGAGTAAAAAAAACCGAAAACCTTTCTACTGGCTTACCCTTATGAATATAACGCGGTAAACAATGGCCATTTGAAAAATATATTTGAAACGTCACTAGTTTCGTCTGCAAATACTGCTAAAAAATTTTCTTCTCCTGTATCTGTGTTTTGAAATTTCTTCTTGGCATATCTCTAACATGGCATGCAATATTTTATTCTGAATTGTTTTTGACGTTCCTTTGAATACTGTTGTTTTCTCCAAATGAATTTTGAGAGCAACATCTAATTCTGAACTGAAATGTATTAAACCTTTAAAAATTTCGGGATTAGCAGATGTTTCTGTTTCAATATAACACCGTTAAGTTTATTTAAAAAGCGCCGCAGAATCGAACACAATCAATTAAAATATTCAGAATGTAAAAAGTTTCTGTCAAAACATTTTGAAATGGTTTAATTAGTGGTATATTTTTAAATTTCAAAATTACGAGGTTTATTTTTGACGGAAAAATGAAACTTCATAAAATAACAATAATAAAAACAAATGATCATTTAAAATTTGACTTCGATGTTTGCTTGTGTTATTTTATGAAAAAACTGATACGCTTGCATTGCAAATGTGCGAAAGATATAAAATACTCGCGAGCTGAAAAAAAGATATTAGCTGCAGTTAGTATTTTTGGTCAACGTAAACGGGAACTGTCACGGTTCACGCCGATCCATTTATCATTAATATCAATAAATTGTTTATTTCTTTTCGGTTTTCATTTACTCCTTTTTTCCTTTCAAAGCAACATGATCTATAGGCAACTTCCTTTCAAAGCAACATAATCTATAGGCAACTTCATTTCGATGTCTGTTGCTTTTTTCTTGTTTTTTATTTCCAAAAAAATTCCATTTAAAACAGCTGAAACCACAGCCTGTTCCTTTATTATAAAAAGATAATGAACCCCCGTTGGAATGTTTTTACAATAATTTTAAAACAAATTGAGAAAATATTGTTGTTTATAATCGGTTATTTTACTTGAAATTTATCGTTTACAGTTGCTTTTTCATTATTTTAAATTACATAATATTTTTTACATATTTGGTATTATTCAGGAATATACCAAAAAAAAATTTCCAGTAAAAACATAAAAAAAATCTCTGCCCCCCCCCAAAAAAAACATAAATTGCCCTTCCGGAAACAAATTCTTGAATTCATCCCTGGTTCCAAATGTAGTCGTGCGTTTGTGCTAGCGTCGCATAGAAATATTTAGCCGGCGAACAATCGCATCAAAGTGAATAGGCCAGTCGTTTTGGTTCGCCTCGCCACTTATACCCTTTCTCACGTTGATCTTTAGCAAAGCATAGAAGCTAGGTTGTGCTCTGGTTTATATACTTCTCAATTGCACTGCTGTTCATCTTCTAATTCTTCTATAAATTGGGAGATAACGCCATACTTGATGCCAAGTGGTATATAGAAAACATATACATATACATATATACACATATATATATATATATATATATACACATATATATATATACATATATATATATATATATATATATATATATATATATATATATATATATATATATACTTCAGAGCTGTCTCATATTGAAATTGCCAAATTGTTGGTTTAATACCGTACGTTCTTTAGCTTTTGATTTCTTCCTGAACAAATTGTACTTTTAAGTCTACTTTGATTTTCTTTGGTACCGGAATGTCTACAGTGTAAATTCAATATAAAATTGGTTCTAAAACGTTACCTTGAGGAATGTCAGCTTTTAAAGGGAAAATTTAAGACTCTTCATCTTGATATTTTACGAGAAAGTATCGTTCGCATAAGTGTATGATAAGAATTGTGAAAATTCGTTAGAAAAATATATCTGAATCTCGTAGAATAGCTCGTTGTGCCACACTTTATCAAATGCCTACCTGACATCTAAAAATACAGCATCACACATTGGTTTCGATAGATTTTTCAGCTGTACTGATTGAGCGATGGACTTGTTTAGTGGTTTTATGACCACTCTAAATCGAAATTGGTGCTCGGAAGTTAATATTTTACATCGCAGGATGAGCATCATTATATTTGAAAGAACAGGTAGTAAAGAAATTGGTCGGAACGATGATAGGTTGTTCAGCTGTTTTCTCAGGGTTTTTAATGATTACCATTTATGATAGTTTAAGCTGAACAAGACAATATTTTAAACGGATTATAAGTCAATAAAACAAAACTTTACCTCGGTATCTCTTTCAAAATCTTGTCAGTGATTACATCACAACCGGGTGCCTTGGATCAGATCCATTGTTTTCACCACTATTTTTCCAGTAAATGCAAATGTGATATTCCCTGAAGTGCTTAAATTATTTAACTGAACTGATGAAGATACATCATTAGAATTTAGCTGGAAAACTTTTGATAGGTATTTTCCGAATTCTTCTGCTTTTCCTAGGTCAGTTTGAGTGCGATTATCATTTAATTTTCATATAGGATGAATGCTGTGTATTGGCGCCTTTTTAATCTTTCCCGAGATAATGTGCCAAAAGCGATAAATTAGTCAAATGTATTCGTTAAAAGTTTTGTTTTTTTAAAGTTTTTGCAGTAACTGCTTAACGTGTTTAGTCTGTTTAGTGCATTTTTATCTGCATATTCAGCGCGACCTTCTTCGTATTTCATTAGGGTAGTATAACTTTGTCCCGAATTCATCAATGTGTATCGCATTGTTGAACATGCTGACTCTTGAACAATTTTAATAAAATATTTCGGCGCAATCTTAATACGTTGTCTGGTTTTTAATCGAATTGATTAAATTTATTTCGTTTTCTAATTGTTCTCAAAATTTATCCCAATTTGTACGTTTATTATGTGATAAAAACAGAATAAAAGAACTCTAAAGAACGCGAGAAATATTTCTTTCAAAAACATGAAAAAGTAGTTTTTATAAAACTCGGTCAAAAAAAAATAAACGCAACCTCTTTTACGTTATGAAACATGGCGCGACCTCTTACGGATTAATTAATAAAAATGACATTGCAATGCACACGATGTTCGAATGTGTCAAATGTGGGAAAGTTACGGAAGAAAGTCTGAAATAAATAATGAAATGAATATTTTACACTTCTTAATGAAAATGAACTTCAAAGATTGATCAATTACCTACTCAATATCTCTGTAGAGCAGGAGTTCCCAACCAGGGGGGTCATAGAGAGATGTCAAGAGAGGCGTGAAAGAAAAATGAATTTAGAGCGTAAATTAAACATCGGACGAGGGGTGTTCAATAAATAATGTGACATACCTTCGAAAATGACCTTTTAGACATCTAAAAATTTTCACAAATAATCAACAAAGTAAAATTATCACAATTTTTTGCATTAGTTGCGATGAATCCACGGACCTCGTTAATTGTGCACAGTTAATAGTTTTTGTTCATTACGTCAGTGAAGATCACATTGAAGAAGAGATTTTGTATTCCCAATCTTTGACAGCAGGCACTAAATCTGAAGATATATTTAATCAATATCTGATTTCATCAAAAAAAAAAATGATTTGGATTGGAATAAACTCATTGGACTTTCGTAAACTACATCGAGAGTAGCGCTTTGAACAGTCGATTATTTAGTTTACTTTGCGAGGATCTCCTTCTATTTCACACAGAAGTACGCTGGTTGTCTAAGGACAATATGTTGGCTCGCCTTTATGAATTGAAAGAAGAGGTGTCATCCTCTTTCTTGAGTTCAAAGAAAAAAAGAGATTTTTTGTAAATATTCAACAATGAACAATTTCAATGGAGGTTGACCTATTTAACTGGATATATTTGATGCCTTTAATCAGCTAAACTTGAAGCTTCAAGGCAGAAACGGCACTGTAATAAGTAACTGTGATCATATTCAAGAGTTGATATCTAAGCTTCAACTTTGGAATCAAAAGGTATCTGCTGAAAATGTATTAATATCTTTTTCTCGACTATTCAAAGCAATTAAAAATAAAAAACTGGACGAAGATTTCAAAGTTGAAATATAAACTCATTTGCAAGCACTGGAAAACGAATTTCACCGATACTATCGAGACATTAATTCAGAGTCACCAATATGTCACATGACCAGAAACTCATTTGTTGTTGATGTCTTATAATTTGACCAGAACAAGTTCAGAAAAAATTTCTTGAAATGAAGGTTGATTCGAAAACGAAAGATGACTTTCATCTTTTGACATTGGAGAAATTTTGGATCAAACGATTCCCCTTGTTAATTCCAAAGTTGCCTCTCTTGCTTTGTGAATACTTGTTCCTTTTTCTTCGACTTACTTGTGTGAGACAGGGGTTTCAGCTCTGGTTTTAATTAAAACTAAGCAGCGAAATCGTCTTGCCATTGATAGCGATCTGACGATAGCTCTGGCAGAAACTGAACCTAGAATCAACCAACTGGCGCAGAACATGCAAGCTCAAGTATCTCATTAGTATTTTAATTATAATAAATTATTTCGATAAAAACGTTTTACATTTGGTTAAAGTTTATTATTTTCTACAACTTAGAATTAAAATAAACGTCATTAAAACAATGTGCGTTTTTTTTTTTTTTTAAATGGAAAGATTAAGGGGGGCATAAAAATGTTATAATTTGGGGAGGCTCGACGAAAAAAAGAATTGGGAAACTATGCTGTAGAGCATTTAAAACTAGCATTAAATCTCGCGATAAATAAAAATAGCTATTTCGATACGTATCACATTTTAATTTCCGAGGTAGATTCGTACTGATAACCGAAAGGATAATTTCTATATTCCCAGTAATAATTAGAATTAGAATAACTGGAGAAAAAAAACCCCGTGTGGGATCAACATATTTTGACCACCTAATTAACAAAATAATGGTTTTCACATATTATAGCTATTATTTAAATATACGTCCCAACTAAGCCGGATAATAAATATGAACGGTAGCGAAATATTTTTTTGATAATCCTACGGTTCTGTCAAATCTGGAACTAAAAGTTTTACGGTAGAGTATCCTCACCGGTTTTTTTGTTTTTCTTCTCGAAGATTCCTGGCCTTCAATTCCCGAGACTTTTATATCATTTCAATTAATCTCTTGTCTGCTGTTTTGTTGGTTGTTCCCAAGAAGTCGTAGACGAGAATAGTTTCGTTTTTTTCATGCATGTTAAATACAAAATTTCTATTGGATCGATTCCTGTGAAGTCTACGGTATACTGATTGCAATCCTTTCTTCACTCCATCGAACCGTACAAACACACGCGTTCTAAACGAAATGTCCGGATGGATAAACACGAATGTACGTTTACAGCGATTTCCGGTGTATCAGCTCGATTGCATTTCTTACCATTTTTAATATTTCATGCATAGGGTCAAATGGCGGGTCTGAAAAAAATTCTCCCGGGGCGCGAAAGGATGCATACGGTGCATATACCGTGATTCGTTTGATGTGGTACGAATTCCGAGTAACACGAGCGGAAGCGACTGCGTCCATGAATGTTTATGTCATCGTAATGCGTTTCTAAGAAGGCCCGCTGGTAAATTTTGCCACTGCTTTCGAATTATTACTGAAGCTAGCAAATGAGCGACACAAACACACCTGTAAACTGGACGCTTCTGCCTGAAGTTATTATTTTGCGAATTCCACATCTTCAGAAGCGCTCTTTGATGAGGATTATTTTCTCATTAAAATACAGCAGTTTAAGGATAGTACACTTGTCTTTTTTTGGCGGGCGTAAAATGGTATTTTTTTATTATTGTATTCCCTTTCGAAATGTCTTGATTTACACATCTATGGGGGTGGGGGAGTGGGAAAAGTAATTATCGAGTATTCGTGTGTCAAAAAACTTTACAAAAATAATTGGACGAGAGGACCAATTGATTTTAAAAGACGGTGAGTACTGTTTGCGTTACCAGTGCAACACAAAATAATTTTGTAATAATCATGCGATCATGCAGTGGCGTCGATATTATGTCGGGAATTTAATTCGACTTTTAGCATTATACGGCGGCGCAAGTCGAGTTTGAGGAAGAAATGTCTAAAATAAGTGTAAAGCGTTAGCAGAAATAACGTTCTATCAGACTTGTGATTTCAGTGCCCTTAGTTGACAGTTTAGCGTGATTTTTTTTTTTTGTTTTTGGTTTTGTTCACGCACATTATTACTTAATTTTTGGTTAGTGTATAGTTCGGTTTTTGTGTAATTTTTTGGTTATTTCTTTCTTTACATCGCTCTATTAATTGTATTTTCCCTGTTTCTCCTGCTTTAGCAATCTGTAAAATAACCACCACCCTTTTGACGGCTGATGTCATTTCGTTTACTAACCTTCTCTTTTTCTTTTTTTTTTTGGTTTTTGGCTAAATATACAAGTAGAGTTATTTTACTGTATTGAGTAATAAAGAAAAAGCGGAATGAAATTTTTTTTTGCATGCGGTATTTTTTTTTATTATAGGTTCGCCAACATGGACATTGACCAAAGAGCAGAGAAAAAGAGGAGAAGGCGACTCGGATATTTATTCGATCAGGGATAGGTGACAAAAAAGGATCAAGCGATCGCGGATAGCACAAGGAAAAGAGAAAGGAAGAGGGTAAATGAAGAATTGTATATGGAATGGGAATAGAGGAGTAGAAAGGTTTGTTCAAAAGTGACAAACTGATCGGGGTCATAAATAAAATGGATGTTAAAGAAGTGTGCAATGGACTGTAAGGAGACGGCACGAGAGAAAAACGGAAAAGCGAGAAAAAGGGAGCAAACTGTGCTCAAAACGACGCAGGAGGCCGCAAATCGTAAGAGGTTAGAGCGACGCGCGGAAGCGAAGTGAAGAAACCAGAGGAAGCGATGAAAGAAGGTGTTGAATAGACAAGAAAAAAAGGAATCAGGGTCAGAGAATACAGAGGCGTCAGAGTTAAACCAAAGTTTGGATTGAGTAGCTGTAGACGGAAGGGTGATAGGGACGAGAAAACGGGAAGAAATCTCTATCGAAAGAGGAAGATAATGTTAAAAAAACTAATTTCCCTCGATATTCCAGCATAACCAGGAATCTAATCAGTCTGGACTGAGCGAACGAGGTTACGAATCAAGGAGCGAATAAGAAGGACAAGGTAGTCGTCAGTTGAGTAAGAAGGAAGAGGAGATGCGAGATAGTCTGCAGTTAGTTTTGAGCATCCGACAGGATAAGGATATCGCGAGAGACAAGAGTAAGGATCTGATAAAAGAGTAGCAGTGGACTTGTCGTAAAAGATTGAACAAAAGGAGGGAAGTTTAAAGGAAATTTGAAGGACAAAAGAGGAAGGCTGCAATAACTACAGTAGGTTCTTTAGAGCCGTCAGTGAAAATTTAGGGAAAGAAGAGCTTAGATTCTGTAAAAATTCAACAACATGATGTAGAATAGGATAGAAGGAACAGGAAAATAAAAGCGGTTAATTGGGTGAAAAAAAAGAGGAAAAATTGAAGGATAGATATGCATCTTTTGGTATATACATTAACAGTAAGCAAGTGCCAATATCTGCATCAGCTAAAGATATTCAAGATTAACTTGTCAGACACCTATTAAAGCTAAGCGTGACCAGATTAACGCCAGAATTCGTCAGCTGTGCTGGTTACTAGGATTCAAAGCTGAGTCTGTAGCATACGAGGCTCATTTATCTGACCATCATTAAGCCCATTTGGACATATGGTTCGCAGAATAAAATTATACGGCGAGCAAGATGGTTTCAGCTGCAAGTCACGATTTACATCGGGACTTGCAGCTGAAAAAAGTGGGCGACACCAATAAAAATAAATCTGCACTTATACCTGAGCAGTGTCTTCAGGTGTCCATGGAAATACAGAAGCGCAGCAGTTGCTGAATACTGCATAAAACGTAGGCTTAAGCGTTTAAAGCCATCACGTGATTTATTGATTTCATGATTAACACTTAAATAATTTAATAGAGCGTACCAGCGGACCACGTTCCTTCAACGAGTAATTTATTTAAAAAAATAATTATCCTCATTACTTGTTTAAGATTATTCTTAGTAATATAACTTAATTCAAAAAAAAAAAAAAAAAAACAAATCGAACGGTAAGAAATAGAATTGCGAGTTTTGTTTACGGAAGATGGAAGAATAAGAAGAAATAAGAGAGGATGACCAAAGCTTCATGAACATATTTCCATAAGAGTTCCTTCACAATTTTCCATTAGAAGAATTGATACGGTAAAGAATAAGGTTTTTGTATATAGAAGCCGGTAAGTACCGATTGTGTACGGAGAAGTACTGAATCGTATTAATGGGCATACGAAAGTTATAAATACTCGTATGTATACACACATGTCGGGGGTTTAATGAAATAAGCAACGGCAAATATTAAGAGTGTCAGTTTATCGTGTGAATGATTAAAAAATTAGGGGTAGCAAACTAGTTGGCGAATGTTCGCTTATTAATTATTGCATAGCTCTTAACTGACCGAATAATTTAGAACTGGTTTTGTAACTTCTTTATTTTCCGCGATTAGCAGAATTTTTCAGTAAAATAAAATTACACCGTACAGAAGAAATACATATTTCAAAATATTTTAACGCTGAATTAGAATGAGTGTATTTAGGAGAAAAGTATCGGCCACTGCAAGTCATATTAGAAGGCAGAACGCAAGGCAAGCGGACAAGAGGGAGAAGAAAATGTGGATGGATTGATAATGTAAAGGAATGGATGGGACTTCGTAGTTTCGGGGAGTTGGTTCAGGCAGCAAGAAGCAGAGCATTGGAAGCAGCCAACGCGTCATTGACGTAAGACACCTAGAAGAAGAAGAAGTATTTAAACGTATTTAACAGTTTTTCGTTGCGAATTATGATATGCATAAAAAGGAAACAATTTTTAAAAGTCACAAGTAAAAAGCAAAAATGGATGACAAACGAAATAATCGCAATGATGGAAAAGAGATGGAATTTCAAAAATCAGAATATGGAGAGGTATAAGAACATTAACCAAGAAATACGCAGAAAAATCCGGGAGGCAAAGAGAATCTGGGGTACCAAGAGAAATGCTCGGAAATTGAAAAGCTAAATAGAAAAAATGATACATTCCATATGTACAAAGCAATAAAGGAAATAACTGGGCCATACGAGAATGAATCGAGTAAATTGACAAATAAACAGGATAAGTAATTGATAAAGAAGAGAGATTGAAAATATGGAAACAATATATTGAAAATCTATTCCACGACGTGGGGCAGGGTACAGAAGATTACCAGCGAACGATAGGACAACCAATCCTAATCGAAGAGGTAGAATAAGCCTTAAAATTGGCGAAAAACAGAAAGGCAGCGGGACCGGATCAAATACCAGTTGAAATTATAAAAATTTTGGGGAAAAAAGCTAAAGATTCTTTACTACAATTGTTCAATAATATACATGATGCGGGGAAGATTCCGGATGATTGGACGAAGTTAACATTCGTAATGTTGCCGAAAAAGCGAAATGCTAAAAAAGTGTGAGGATTATCGAAGTAACAGTTTGATGAGTCACTTACTGAAAGTTTTCCTTCGAATTATATACTCGAGAATATACAAGAAAATAGAATTGAGCAACTAGCTGATACTCGGTTTGAGTTCGGGAAAAATTTAGGTACCAGAGACGCCCTGTGTTAGGATGCTAATTCAGCGATGCAGAGATGTTGCACGTACAGTTTATACATATATGTTTTGTCGACTTCCGAAAAACGTTCGACAATGTAAAACATAATTAATTAATGGATATCCTAAAAAGAACAGGCATTGATGACAAAGATATACTACGGGTAATAAAAAAATTTTATATATTAGTGCCAAACAGCAACTATTAGGATTGAACAACATACCGCAGAGGAAATAGCAATACTTAAAGGGGTAAGATGCATCTTGTACCCGCTGCTATTTAATGAAAAAATCTTTGAAAAAGTCCATAAGAAACTTAATAGCGGCATTAAAGTAAATGGGAAAATAGTAAATAATTTTAGATATGCGGACGATACGATTTTAATAGCGAATAACCTAAAGGAACTGCAAAGATTTGTAAATGTTCCCCCGCTAAAATATGTCACATATATGGGGATTACACCTGAACATCTCTAAAACGAATTACTACATGGTGGTAAGTGGGAAAAGTGGATATTTAGTAACACCGCTTACAATTCAAGGGGGAAAAATAGAAAAAATCAATAACACCGAATATTTAGGAAGTAATTTAAACGATCAACGGGGCACGAGTGAAGAAATAAACGAATTGGAAAAGCTGGAAATGCATTTTTTAAATTAAAAACCATACTGTGCAGCAAGAATAAAGTGCAGAATTATAAATTAGTCTGGTAAAATGCGATATACCTTCGGTGTTACTACATATATGTTGTGCTGAAAGCTGGACATTAACTAAGGCAACAGAGATGCCTTCGAGATGTGGATATATCGAAAGGTACTTAAAATAAAACGGACGGACAAAATACGGAATTCCGAAGTGTTATTAAATGAAGTCTAAAGAAATAATAAAAGAAATTAAACATTAGAATACTTCGGACACATCCATCCAAGGCAATATAGTGCACTCCAATTTCTGATACTAGGGAAAAGATCGTTGGAAAAGGACCACCGGGAAGAAGAAGAATAACGTGGATAGAAAATTTGACTCAGTGGTATCAGGTATTGAACTGTTCCGGAATGTACTAGACAGACGAACGGTTGCTCAAATGTTAGCCAACGTTCGATAACGGACATGGCACCGTGATGATGATGATGACCAGCTGATGACAATTGTGACTGCGGTGCGATATTTTTTTTTCTCTAATCGGTAGCCTGTACAACATATTTACACTTTACACGCTTTTTTTCCCTCAAATATAGCACTGGGGATAAGTGCTAAAACGAAAAATTGTGGGTCTGATCACCTGCTGTGGATCAGGTTAACGCTAGATCGGCACACAAGTTAACTGATAAAACCGCCAAATAGGACACAGCTGTTTACACGATATTTACATGTAAGTTTATTAAGTATTGATATCTACCTACGTGGAAAATGAGTATCAACATATTTTGATAATTTCAAATTTAGAATGTTACGCGTCATCATGTAGCTGCGAAAATTTTATAAAATGAACCGGCTTTATTTTTGATAGTTTTTATTCATTATTTAAAGAGTACTTTAACAAAATCATACTTATAAAACGTTTCAAATAGTATTTTTAAAGTTTTTCCATGATGGTTCACAAAATAATTGATTCCACTCTTTCGTCTTACGAATTTTGTAATATCCTTGATTTTTTTTTTTTGTTTTTGAAACGATAAATCAGTTCAATTGCGCCGTGTGATTGAAAAAATATACACACATCTGTGTTACATCGTAGGTAGAACAAATAACAAATTAAACTTTTAAATATACTTTGTCACTTCTGATTATCATCATACATTCTCGACTCTATAACTCAAAGTCTTCATACAATCAGAACAATAATAAAATTTCATTGGCTCCCCCTAACTCCATTATAACATCTCTCCTCTTGAAAAATATAAAGGAAAACCAAAATACAATATTATATAAAAAACTTACAAATTCAATTTTCCTTTTTAATGGCAATGGAATCTCTTCAGATATTTCTATTTTTGGTTTTGTGTCCCGCCAATGTTTTGTTTATTTATTTTTTTTATATGCCTCTCAATCCTGGTTAGACTTCGTGTATACCCGCCATTGAATCTGCATTAATTTCAGTTTTTTCCTCTATACGCTGTTGAACCGTTCTTTTCAGCTGGATTCCCCCCCCCCCCCGTGTATTAACGTGTGTCATCCGTTTCCCCGGTGTTATTTTCCAATGTACACCAATTACGGTAGTTGAGACCACACTTAATAATTTTCGCCCGCTGAATTTATTCGTCTCTCATTCTGTTCCTCATATAATTCTTAATTTTCTTTAAACACGGGAAAGAAAAAAAAACAAAAAAATCGTTCTGCTGAAAATATTTTTTAAATAATTTCTATTCATTTGGAGCGTTTGTTCCATGCTCGATATTCTATACTACCCCTTACATACATCATCAGCCAAATATCTCTGTTCCTTCATTTGCAGATGGCAGAAATGATTGCGTTCAACTTCCCCCAAATTGTTACATTTATTTGTTTAATTAATTTTCCTTCAGATGATGTATTAAATAAATATATATTCTCTTTTTTAACTTTACCAAAGAGCAAAGCGTGGAAAATTTTTTTAAATTGTGTAAAACGTTTTCATATATTACTTTTCTTCGATTAATTTCACCTATTTTCAATAATAACGAATTCGATAAAGGAGAGGTGTGGCGGTATTATGAACGAAATTTTCGCTTTCAGAAAATGAACAACAATTATCATGACTTTCTTCACCGAAGGAAAATTTTCATTTCTTTAATTTTCTCTTTTTGAAATTTATTAACAGTAACATTTTTAACTTCTTCTTCAATGATTTTGAAATTATTTTTGAATTTTTTAAATAAAAATTTAATAATGAAACACCTTATATATTCGACTGACTGCGAAGAATTATTAACAGCTTTCATTCCTCGCATAATTTTATTCCGGCTAATTGTTCTAATATCGTAATTATTCATGTTTTTTAATGAAGATTAATGTTTTTCCTTTTCCGAAACAGTTAAACCAAAAAATTACTAGTACTTGCTTAATTTCACGGTATCCACATATTTTAAAATGAGAACCCGCGCCAGAACATGTTATGTCGAATAATTTCCTTTTTCTCCGTTAACTTTTTTATTGTAATAATGTCCCCTTGTGCAGCGCAAACCCAGCAGAAAAAAAAAAAAAAAAAATTCAAGTACTTAATAAAGGAAGCAGAAGAAAATAGGGGATACGTTTAATTTAATTTATACTAAATTTTATAAATTATTGTAGGTATATGTTATCTAGCTGTTTAAAATTTTTTTTAATCTTCATTAACCGATTAAAGTATCGTTATTTCAGATTAAACCAATATAGGGAAAAACTTTTGTTTTCAATTTTTAAAAAAAAATGTATATATATATATATATATATATATGTATTAAAAATTAAAAACGTTTATACGGGAAAAATTAAAAATTGGTTGATTAAAAAAAAATTATTTTGTAACTTAAATGTAAAATAATATTTTCGTTATTTTTTCCTTGAGATTCTGCAGATATTGCTGTTAGATCCAAAGCTGAGTTTATCACTGTATCAGATTTCATTGATGCGCTTACAACATTTTTGCAAGTTTATTTTATCGCTGACTACGTTGAACAAGCCAACGCGTTACGGAACGACGCATTTGCAAACAATTAGTTTTCGGTACCGTTTGCTCTGTGATTTGTTAATCTCTACTACCTGGCCAGTTTTCGATCTGTCATACCGAGTCTGTGCCCGATGATAATGAGCTTAATAATATTTATAATCCAGGTCGTCGCTTTATCAACGACAAACGTCGTGCTGCCGATCGATTATTCTGTTTTAAAGCATTTTCGTCGGGCGCTCACGGTATTCTATAATATCTACTCATATTTATTGACCGCGTGTCATTGTTTAAAAAAAAAATAATAATTTACGGTTCTAGTAATTTCTATTGAAATTTTAGTTACATATTTCATAACAGTTCTCTGTAACGTTTTTTTCGCATTACACTTGGGATGTTAATATATATTATATACATATATATATATATATATTGATATATTTTATAAATAAAAATTTAATCCTTCAGACTTGCCCAGTAAATAATAGTCTCTTATAATCCTACAGTAGTCTTGATATTGATAATTTTTAAATTACATATACCCATATTTGGAATTATTATCGTTATTCGTACATCGTTCCTTTAGTCTTCTTATACTTCATTAGGGCAATTTAACTTTGCGAATTTTTGTATCAGCTTTCTCGTATTTCGCTAATTTAGCAATCGATGACCGATATCATCGAATATTTTTCAGCAAAAGGATGTTAAGCCTAATTATTATCTATTAATTTTTTATAGCAGCGGTGACCCGGTTCCGGGGTCAATGAATCCTGGTTTACTGCATTAACTAGACTAGCGGAAGCCGTCTTTTGTTTTTATAAAAAGTCGGATGTAATAGAGAAAGTGTCGAAAAAAAAAAAAAAAAGTCGACTTCTGTCTCGATTATAGACAGACTAAGGAGAATATAATTATGACGGCGCAGCAATAAAGCGGAAAAATTGGTGAATAATTTTTTAGTTAATTTTCCCCTACCCTTTTACCATTTTCTTCGGAAGTTATATTTCCTCTTTTTCTGACAACGCGCCATGCTAAACCGGCAATGGTGTTCGTTCTAAAAATGTCCTTTTCGTCTATTAACTTTTCATAAAGCCTTTCTAGCCCTCACCTTTTTCAACATTCCATTCGCCGCAGAAAGTCCCCTATATTCCCAATGGCATCTTCGTCAAGTAGCACAATGTTACTGAGCACAGCCTTTCTTTCCTTTGACGGTAAAATTTTTATTTTGCAGCCTTTTTATTCTCACTAATTTAAACAAAATTTGACTTTTTCTCTTTTCCTACGCGCGCGCGATTATTTTACAAAAACACGTACAGCAGCAGAACTTACAAAAACGCAAAGGTACTACATAAATAGTTCCAAGTAGTAGTAATAGTAGTAGTAGTAGGCAGCTGTAAATAATACGTAACTATAGATCTGATAGCTGCATGACATAGCGTATAAAGGGATCTTTAACGAACGGGGTAACGATAACAAAAAAAAAAAAAAAAATTAAAATAAGAACTGCGATTTAAGGAAAAATCAATGTATATTTAACTTTTTTTGCTCTCTCTTTTCAATATGCATATAATATACAAAATCCACAAATCGTCAAGTATTTAAATTAACAGTAATATTGGTCGTAAGTTAAAATAAATAGCAGTTATCATGTGTATGTACACATACGTCGTTTTACAATTATAATAAAAGTGATGTTTAATCCGTAATAATTTAAAAACAAAAAAAAAAAAAAAAAAAAAAGAAAGAAAAAAAAATAGAAAAAGAAAAAATCCTTTACCTCGCTACAATAGCTTTATGGCAATATATATAACAAAATAATCTAGTAATAAAAACAATAATATACGTTTTTAAATGAAATTTAATTGATTTTTCAGAAAACAGTCGTTAAAATCACACGACTTCTCTTTAACATTACCACAATTCACTATACAAAAAGAAAAAAAATGGTTAACAGTCATATTAAGTACGTCATACAACAAAATAACATAAATAATTGGTGTGTGGAGAATTTATACACACGCGCACACGCACGCACACACAATATATAATTAAAATTAAAATTAAAATTATGCATAAAAATGTATTTTACATTACATAATAATAAACTGCAAATAAAATGCAGTTAAAAAAAAAAAAAATAAAATAAAACGAAACGGACAAAAATATATAAATATAATAATTTGCTGCATGTGTCGAGCTGCATACAGTCATTTCAGTTTTGGTAACTTTAGCTTAGTGGCAAAAACAGCCACTGGTTGTTGCTACAGCCTCGCAAAGCATGTAGCAAAACTTTTTAAACATAACATATATACATATACATAATATACATATATATGCACATAGACATATACAGAATTAGCCTAGACTGCTTATTGTCTGATATAGAAATTTTAATATCTACCGCTAATATATTTAAAATTAACAAAATAACTACCGGTCATTAATATATATATATATATATACAACGAATTAGGAGCAGAAATCTATTGAGCAAATCGCGTTCTTATTTATGTAATGTGACGACGGCTCGTTTGAGAGCGATGCAAAATTGAACACACTAACCCTGATGATAATTTAGCGTCGTGTTTGAATTTACTAGAGAAACGGTGAAATGCAAGTAGAGAAAATTTCGCATTAGAACGAAAAAACTGATATTATTTCAAACATTAAAAATGACCGCACTTTTAATAACAATCGTTTTTTTCATTTACCACGTCTTCGTAGTCAGTTTTTTTTTGTTTTTTAATGTGCAAAGTTTTAATACTTAATTTCTAGTGACGAATAGAACAATGCTATAATTTCTAACATAACAAAATTTTATTGAATTACCACGCCGCCGCAACTAAGGGAACATTTTTTTTATTTTTTTGTTTCTATTTCCGAGAAATATTTTCTTATTGGTATTATTTTTTTTAGTAAATATGCTAAAAGATTTATAAAAAAAAATTTGAGTTCTAAAAAACGCAGAAATTTTAAAGTCAAAATACGGTAAAAAGGCATTGGCGGTGTTATTAAATTTATTAAGAAGCATCATTTTTAGATATATCTATGGGTTATTTTTAATTTTGCTTGATCATTTAAAAAAAAAAGAGAAAAACTGATGTGATCTTCAGCGGAAGTGTGGGGCTGTTCGAAATCGTTGATGGAAAATAGAATTTATCGATAAAGATTTGTAAGATAAAAAATGTGTCTGTTTCGGGTTTGTACAGGTAGCATAGCCTAGCAGTTGAAGTGCTTGACTAGCCACAAATCAAATGTGTGTCGTTATAGGTTTCCGAGATTCGCCTAGTTTCGGATGCTCCAAGTTACTCCCAGAGGCATTATATAATCGGAGAATATTGGTTATACCAAAGAATTATCTGGAACAAAGTAAAGCCAGGTTCCGGAGAAAGAAACCGGCCCACCAAATGTTCCTCTTTTTTTTTTTTGGATCCATTAGGTCCTTAAGTATATTATGAAAAGCTTAAATTTAGAAATCCATGATATAGATGCATGGAGGATGATTTAACTTTTACTTTCGGGTTTGTAAACAATTTGCGCATCGCTCTCGCCAACGAGAAATCGACCACACAAAGCAGACTTTTCAAGTACACATAGCAGCAAAAGTCAGTCTGGAAACAGCGTTAAGTGAAAAACAGCGACGCAAGCCTTAAACATCAAACGAGCTGAATTAATAATTTTCAATTACTACGCCGACGTAATTTTGAAATCGAAAGGCCTCCTAGAGGAAGCCTCGTGCTCAGCACTTTCATTAACTGCTACTCTGAAACCGGCACCGAAACGTAAATATACGCAACGTAAAAGTACTGTACACCTGAGACGACGACAGGTCGTGTAAATGATCAGAGTAGAGGAAAGAACGAGCTAGTACAATTCGTGGCGTTAAAACTTATTTCTCTTCAACTACGATCTACTAATACTGCGGTGCACCACTATTATACAAAATACGATTTTATTACTCTATCACTAGAAAATTAATGATAAAATGGTTACAAAATAGCCTAGAGTAGCGAGCGCAGATCGAAATTTATTATGTACAATTTTAAAAACATTCAGTCGTGCATTATTGCTTTCAATTACAGAATATTCCGGCGGTGTAGTAAGTAACACCACACTCGGTTTACAAAAAACCAATTTGTGAATTATTAGGAAATAAATAAAATATTAAAATTCCGGCCAGTGATGTTTACTTTAAAATTTTACATTTCGCGTTTTATAGAATATATGTATGCTTTTCACGAATGCAAAACTCTTAAAAATTCGCTTATTAAAATTTGACAAAGAAACATTAGAAGCAGAGGTTCGGCTTGAAAAAAGCTTAGACGAAAATTTTCCGACGACGACCATGGCAAATATATACATAAAGCTTCGATTTTAGAACATCATAATTTCCAAAAGAAATATTATTTTGCCGCTGTTTCGTAAATTTTCCGGACAAACTATTGCATTAATTACCATGCAATATTATAATGTTGTTGTTGTTATAGATAATTCGAAGAGTGATATTTTCAGAAAATCTGCATAATTTAAACAGACGATTCTTTCAAAACTGCCTGGCCGCGAAATATTACTACTCGTTAAAGACACAGTACACTAAATGTTTGCGCTGCTATTTTTTTCATTCTGCATCCTGTTGTCCTAGTGAGACGTGACAGTTGCAAGTCCACGCATGATGATCATCTATAGTAAAATGTACGGTGGTCTGAGACTGCTGCACTTCGGATTATCGTCGTCGATTTTTTTTTCACATCGGATTTCTTTTTAACTAGAACTTTTTTTTGCCTGCTTACTAACTTCTTTTTCCTATCGGTTTTCACAAAATAATTTATTTTTGGAAGTAATTGCGAATTGTAAAAGAAATTCGATGTTGCAATATGTGGCTGAAGTAAAATTAAAACCAAACAGATTCTTCCGAACTATTTTATACCGCAGATTTTTAATTTATTCGCGTTTCATGAAATTACGTTAGAAAAATTATACTAATGGCGATTATATTTTATACAAGACCGCGGACTTTTATTATATTTAAATAATTAGACGCGCTTCTAGGAAAATTAATTTTATAATTAACTCTACACTCGTCGTAAATAATACATGGGAGAAAGATGTGCCGATTATATTTCATAGCAATCCTACTACTCTTCGGCTTAATATTTATTTCTTTGATCGAGTTATTTTTATTTTTAAATAAATATTTAAACAGATATCACTACCGCGCGCATTTAAAATACACCTTAGAAGCGCGTAAAAATTAGTTTTTGCGCAGGCCTGTTAATAAAGATGTAGAAATTAATTTAAAATTTTTACAAATCTCTTTTACTGGCTCAGTTTCGATTTTTCTTTTTTTATTACGCGCGGCTCGGAAAAAAAACAAACCAAAACGAAACAAAAGAAACGCCGATATTTCAAACATTGACCTCTTCTTCGAAATTCCATTTTTTTTTTTTTTTTTTTTTTTAGACGAAATTATAGAGTCTGTAATGGACTTTTAATAATAAAAAATAAAAAAATAAAAATGATTTTGGGCACGGTAACTTTTTATTTCGAACACGACGTTACTCTGTATCATATGCGCCGCTCCTTTAGAGAGATCAGCGCCGTTGACCCCGAAAATAAATAGAAAAAATAAATCGACACGATTAAAATATGCGCGATAATTTAAAATAAATATCCGTGTCAAAGAAATAATCGAATTATTCGTCTTGATCTGATAAGTAAGAAAAAAATAAATAAAAAAAAGCAAAATTTTAAAAACCCCATTATTTACTTTAAACGAAAAATACTGAAAAAATAAACACCATCAATTTTTTGAAAAGTAAAATTAATAACACGCGGCTGACATAAAATAAGTCAACTGAAAAAATTTAATTTCGGAAAACCGGTTATTTTATATTTTTCGCTTGTTTTTAGGAAAATTACGTGCCTGGTTGAAAAAATGAAGAAAGTAAGTAAGTGCTAAATCACAAACCCCGGAAAAACACACTTAACTAAGGATAATAATTGACCTATAGCAACAAAACGCAGCTTCTTTCTCCGTTAACTCATGATCGAATTTTAATAAAAACCGATTACATATAAATGCGAATATCGAGTACTTCGTGACTGATGATTACAATTTATTCCTATCAATTTTTTTAACATTATTATCACTATTATTATTACGTACTTTGCTTATAATTTTTTTATATTACTCTACATATTAATAATTCTATTTATTATATTTCAATGGCCGACAATTAATTGACATGAATTATATTTTTATACATATAAAAATGTGCTCAATCAGCAAGATTAACTATCTTAACAACAACAATAACGACGACGACGACGACGACGACAAATCAGATACATACACGCACACATACACATATAATATATATAAATATATATATATATATCAAAATTTGATAACGTTTTACAATAATACTTTAATATAACGATAACGAGAAAAAAAAAATGGTATGATACGAATTTAAACATAAGACATGTTTTTATACAGGAAATATATAAGATACAGGCACTATAATTAAAATTACAATTTAATATATAGATATATTACATTAAAAAATAGAACCCATACATTTGAAGTTAAAAAACACAGTCGAATTGCGCCTTTTTAATATTTTAACTAAATTCATTTATTTTTTTTCTTTCTTTTTTAAATTTAATGTGAGATCTTTTCGCTATGTAAGAATTGACAGGAAAGAAGAGTCAGAGAAAATGATAATATTGTACGATATAAACAAAAGAGAGAAAAACGCCGAAAGGGCCACACATTGATTTATAACCGGCCCCACTCGGCGAACGTAAGGTACAGCGCGTCATACATATAATTAACCCTTGTCACAATAACGAATAGAAACGAACGTTTACAGCAACGACAGCAATCGGTACTTTTACGCGCTACGGTAATAATGTAAAAAGAAAACAAGAGAGAAAAAAAAACCAGCATCGCGTACACGCCTGCGACATTTTATCCGCAATATGGTCAACTGAACGGAGAAACAGACATACAGTGTCCGGTAAAGGATATCACGCTCGAGCCGCAACCAAATTTCACTAGACGACGACAGGCCCGATGTGATTATGACTGATAATACCTTTAATTCTTTGTATGCCGACGCGTACGTACTGTACCAAGTCTTTTAGCGAACTATGCAACGTCAACGGACCACAAAATCGATCCAGCTCAATGAAGAATTCTGTAAAAAACGAAGAGAATTACCAATTTTAACTTAGATTTATCAATCGACAAAGATTTTCTAAAATGAACATTTACAGAGCTGTTTAGATTTTCGATGATTCGGGAGCAGATGAAAATAATAATAATAATAATAATAATAATAAAATCGTCGTATCACTAACTAAATAATGAAATATTGCTATTATTAATGCCGTTAAACATGACTAGAAAATTAAAATTTGAAATGGTTTATCGATTTTTGTTTATCCTCACGCGACTTGGCCACGACTGTCGACTTCGTTCTCTTGACTTTCTGCACGATTCACTCGTGAGTTGTTAGTTTCATTCGAAATAACACGGCGCAGCAATATTCGCCGACTTATGGCACGATTTTCCAGCGTGTGCGGCCGGCTTTTTCTGTCGCCACTCAGTTCGACTCGAAATTTTCAGTAAAATCTGATCGGTATGGCAGTTTCCTTCGTCCTGTTTAACCTTCCCGGCCGGATGGATGTTCATTTCGACAGTTCTTTTGTTGTGAAAAATTCCTTTTTCACCCTTTTTACAGGAGTCAAAGTGGGAAATGGCTCATCATATTGACAATTTTGAAGGAGGATGACTCATAAATAATAATAATAATAATTTGGCTGACGGAAACCGATATTAATATTTCAATATCTTATAATCACAAAATAATAATACAAAAAAAAAAAAAAAAAAAAAGAAAAAAAAAAAGGAATTATAAAAGAAAATAAGTAAAACAAAATTAAACGAAATAAATTGTTTTCTGAAAATCAATCGAGCGCGAAGATATTTAATTTGGTGTACGCGACGTGTCTGCGAGCGAAAGGCTGTTTTATTCTAAAAATACCATAGATCGACCGCGTGTACCGCACTGATCCACACGTACGTGCGAAGCATTATCCAGGCAGTGCAGACGCACGCGTGCCGGGACCTAAGCCAAAACTGTTTTCAGAGACAACACAGATGGAACTGTTGGCGACGCTGTGTGTACACTTAAGCATCAAGGTTCTGTCAAATTGTCGAGTACTCCAACTTCGAACGATGCTGAAAACAGAGCCTATTTGATACTCGTAATTTATCGCAACTAAATCCATTCGAACGAACAATTAAAATTATCCTCGCCGAAGGCTCTAATGCGTTTTTAAATACGCAACACGCAACACATAACACGCACACATATTGTATAATCTGTAGCACACACGCATCCGTACTATTACATCTACAAAAATTGGACAGGTAAATTCGCATTTCAAGTGTATTAAACTTGATTATTGTTAAACGCTTTCAGACATGAAAATGTTAAAAACGCTAACAAATTAAAAATGCGTTCACTTACCCGTGCGCGCACTGGCTATTTTATAAACAATAACGAAATTTAAAAAATTATCAATTTATACAATTAGAGAGTACTCTGCACTATATTATATTTTGTATTTTATGTATAATAGTGTCTACCTTTGTTTCCTCGGAAGATTAGACGATCAGCCTCATCCCAATACGAAAAACAAGAAGCTAAATTATTATAAAACATGTGCTGTTTCAGCAGCATCGAATGAACATTGGTCGGTACCGGATAATAACCAGGTCGTTTGTCCGTACTGTAACCGGATGACGAATGACTTCCTATGGAGCTAGCTGGAGATGGACTCGGCGAGTGAGGACTTGGTGTATTGTTCATCATGTACGCTTCCGTCAAAGGAGCCTGCGATTTAAATTTGGTTTATTATTATTTTTCATCAATACCATTCAGTTCATTTAATTTCAGTTTACGGTAAATGTTTATAAATAAAATTGTCAACCGTTTTTGCTAAAAACAATGTATTTATTATTTTTTTTAAATTTTGCATCGGTAGATTTAAAATTAACGTGAAAAGAACAAGGCAGGAAATGTTTGTAGACTCTTGTTTTGCACCTAAACAAATAAATCAAAATGAAAGAATAACGCATTTTTATGTAAGCGTATCTATCGGAAATATGTGTCGTTAATGACAACTGTTATTTCTGTTTAACACAACGGTCTTAATCAACTAGAAATTAAGAATTAAAAAAAAAAAAAAAAAAAAAACAAAAAAAAACACATTTGATACTACAATTTTATAAAAATAACAGAAATGCAGAAAAAAAAAAAAATGTATCCATTTAAGGCAATTACTTATTTTTCTTATACATATTATGTTAGTATTCTGATGTTTCTTATTTTTTAAAATAAATAATGTCAATTTCCTATTATTTACAGTTTATTTAGAATTTCACGCTACATTCATTTTTATTTATAATGTGTCGCGCCTTTCTTAAAATATTCTACTTACGAAAATGATTAAAAAATGAATTATCATATATTTTTCTCGTTTAGTTTCCCGCCTTAAAAGAAAAAAAAAAAATGATCGCAATTTTTTCCCTTAAAATTCATTTGGACGCTCATTTATTACGCATTGACATATCGCAAGTAATGATAATTTTGGATAGTTTCAATAGCGGGTTTCGAACTGCATTTCACTCGAAGAAAACACCGCTACTAAAAAAACTTTGGTTCGGTGGGAAAAAAACAAAAAACAAAAAAAAAAAAAAAGGATAATTTTATATTTTACAGTATTTATGACCGGTTGGTTCCATTTTTACAGCCTTTTCTCTATTCTATATCAAAAACACTTTTTTTAAATCAAATTCCCCGGACCAATAATTTCGCCGCATAAGTAATTTTTTCTACTATATTGTTAAATCCTACCCTTATTTTTAATTGTGGTTTTTTACTGTTTTTTCCGTTTAATTACGTTTTTTTTTCTATCTCTAGTAAACGGAAATATTTTTGAATTACGTACATACTGATTTTGGAACGTCACGCAATCAATAAAGATAGGCAGATTTCACCAGTACCGAATAATTCCACTACCCCAATGAAAGATAATGCTTTTACGACATACAAAGCAAAGTAAACATCTTATCCGGATAGACAGGAGAGGGGAAAAAATGAAAACAAAACAAATAATTAGTAAAACTCGCAATATATTGTGTAAAATTAATGTCAATTACCTTAGCATAGTATTCGTTAGCCACTGCGTTTACTTCTTTAATTTCATTTTCACGCATTTTATGTAACTTCAAACTCAGTATCGATTCACATCGTAAACTGCAACAACAAAATTCAATTATTATCACTACTAAATGTTAATAAACATATATATATATATATATATATATATATATATATATATATATATATATATATATGTATATATATATTAGCGGTAATATGTTATAACGAAAAAAAAAAAAAAAAAAAAGAATTGTAATTAAACCTGTTTAATTATTTAACGCATCAGATTATCGCATTGGACGGTTAAAAATTACAGGAAAATAAATTAATGAAATCCTATAGTAGGGTAAAGTTAAATAGTAGGAAACAAGTACCAAATATAGTAAAGCCGAATGAAAAAAAGGAAAAAAAAAACAAAAAACGCTACCTCTCTGTAAGACTTAACACGGATTGGGAGGTATTAAAAATTTAAACATTATTAATTTGGATAAAAATGAAGATTCAAAATTTACAAATCAAAACAAAGCTGCTATCGACGAAACGATCGAAAAAATTGAACGGATCACGAAAAAAACCGTTAATATTTAATGCAGATAGAACTCCGTAGTCGTTTAGAATGGCGGCTGTCAATCTTATTAGTTTTCATTAGTATTACTTACGAAATTATTGCAACGATTACACGTTATCTCTTGAAAAGTTCGAAATTAGTTTTGTGTATCTCTTCAATTCGATTAAGTTTACGTCGCAAGCATTTCTATTTTAGACTGTTACAGTGTCGTGTGGTGGCTTTAATTATTTAAATATAAGCGTTTTAAGGGAATGAGTAGAGGAGCTTTTACGAATTAGTTCACTCTTTGATAGGATAAGGATTTACACGTTATAAATAGCACACATAGTAGAAGCGGGATTACGACGCTTTTAATGTCAATATATGCTCAGTAAAAACTTTCATCGAATGTAATATCAAACTTTTAATTAGATCGAAGTCAGTCTTGTTTTTCGTAACTCTGGCTTTCTTTCCCATGATAGTTACAATTTGTGGAAATAATTTGTTTTATTAAGTAAATAATTAGTTTGATTTATGTCTTGCCGGAAATTCTAAATTATAATAAAAAAATATATCTATCTATCTATCTACATACATACATACATACATACATACATATATATATATATATATATATATATATATATATATATATATATTGCGAGCAAACAGAGATTTATCAAAAATTATAACTATCAAAAACTTCACGCTTACCTTAATACGCAAATTTTACTAGGTATACTGGGCTGAATGGTATTCATAGCGTGTATTCTGTATTTTTTCGATATATACCTATAACGAAAGAAGAAAAATTATGTTCAACATTTCAAACGATAGAAAAACAAACAAAAATAAAAACAAAAACAAACAAAAAACATGAAAAACGCAAGTAATGGCGCATGTACTTACATGATGAGCTTTAGCGTTTCACGGTACATACTAAATGCAGTGTCCAACTGATTCTTTCGCTCCAGTGCGTGACCAGTCAGTACAAACCCCAGAATAGCTTCCAAATATTTCATGCCTTGAGCGGTAGTATCAGGTTCGCCATCAGCAGTGTGTTTAAGTCTTTTCGCTTCTATTAAATATACATTCGGGCTTATGCTGTAGAGAAAACAAAGAAATTCTTTCATAAGTACACACGAATTTGAAATTACACAGTTCAAAACAATAAACGTATACTAAGAGAAGTAGGCAGCAAATGAGAAGCAACGGGTTACTCAAGAGAAGTGGGGTCAAGTCAGAGGTTTCCGATCACAATTTAAATAAAAAAAAGTTTCTAACGCACCATTCAAGAAAGCAGCAATATTACTACTTTTGAGCTTTCATTACTGTATTAATATAATCAAAATACAAAAATGGATAAAATGAACTTTAAACTTTAAACATTTTTTTCTTTCCCTAAAAGTTATATTTCTATATTTATTATCGAATATTATTTATATAGCAGTAAGTTATTATGATTCCGCATAAATGAGCCAGATAAAAATCATCTTTGTTTTAGCATTATGATTAAAAACCCCGTTTCCATCGGGCTCGATCCTAGGCAGAAAGAAGCGTAAAGATTTTGTCTTTTTAAATTGTTTTCCTTAACACCATTATAAACATGCGAGATTCAAATGAAAAAAAGAAAAAGAAAGAAAAGCGCATATTTTCGATCCAGCATTGATGAAAATAAGCATTACACATTTTCGCTAAAAAGTGGAAAAATAATTTTAAACAGAAGTGTAAGGTTTTCTGCATTTGTAAGACTGAACAAAAACGAAATAATAATGACTCAAAACTCGTTTTTTGGATGAAAAATCGTGTATATATTTACTCGCTTTTTGACGTTCGGGATAAACTTCAAAGCGGCCATACAGAGCTACTAATTATTGTCGGAACAAGTAAAAATTTCGAAGTTATTTGAAGAAGAGATGAACAGAAAAGAGACTAAAAGAAGCGAACGGGGGAAGAAAATGAGGGAAAAATCGACGTGTGTAGTTAGGGAGTTTTGTAAAAAAAAATCGGAAAACCAGAAGAAGGTGAAAATTTTTTTTCATAGGATTTTAAAAAGAGCACAACGGCGGTTGAAATTTTCCATGAAAAAAGGAAACGAAGAGATTTGCGTGCGGGTGACCATTGTGTATGAGGAGATTATATATACATATATATCCACACAGACACACAGACACACACGCACACATACACACATATATATATATATATATATATCTTCTTCTTTCTCTGCTCAAGCTAATGGTTAATGGGTACTACCTATTCGTACATCTCAGCTGTACAGATATAGGCAGTGTACTAGGCAATTATTATATGCAACGCAGGTGTACACACGCAAGACCACATTCGGAAATGATTGTAATCGTTTGATTTATCGATATACGAATGCAGTTCCGTGTGGGTCTGCTGTGTACTGACCTAGCGAGCATATGATGTTGTACGTGGTGGTTTGCCATTGCCTTCCACGTGATTATTAGCGATTATTTATTTAATTCTTGTAATAAGTTCGTCCTCGCTCGGGATCGAACCCGTGACCTCCATAACGGATGTCAAGCGCTCTAGCAAATAGGCTATCGCGACGACACACACACACACACACACACACACACACATATATATATACATAATAAATTTAAAAAAAAACAAAAAAAAAAAAAGAAAGAAAGAAAAAACATATAGTTAGAAACAAAACGACTTACTTATCTTCCATACAGATTTCTTCGGAAGCTTTATGCTCTAGATAAGAATAGTAAATGCCTCGGTAGAGGGGAACTATCGGTCGCATCATCTCCGTGATCGGAAAATTATTCAATAGCGGTTCCTGCAGCGAACTCCTGTCATGGTTAGTACTGGGTATGTGCGACGGTGTAGGAGCCGGTTCATTCTTTAAACACAAATGAAATGAAAAAGAAAAATTACTTGGATGCTCGATCGATACGAAAACTACGAATAAAACAAATCTGTGTAGCCGCGAGGCGATCTTTTTAAGGAATTTGTTTCGGTCGCGCTAACTCATGTGTTAGGAACATGGCTAAGATTTGAGATTTTCCCCCCAATAAATCAATATTTATTATTATTATTATTATTATTATTATTATTAGTTAAAAAGTTCGGCTTTTTCGAGAAAATTTAGTCGTGCATATGAAATTCTAAAAACTTGATTAGATGTCCGATTTTCATTGTTTGTACGCGCTTGTTTATATTTTAACACTTACGTTTTTTTAGATAAAAATGTCATTTCACGAACAACTACAACTGGAAAAAAATTACATATTAAATATGTATTCCTTGACATTAAGGTAACAAGTTGCAGCAACCGGATTTTATCCATTTCGATGCATTTTGGAACAGTGTGTGCTCGAGTCCTTTTATGAACTTAAAAACACGAGTAGAGAGTGATCAGCAGGTTAATAACTGACAGAAGCATCTACTAAAATATTTCCAATGAGGACCCGTTTTGTTTTGAAATATTCCCGAAATTTATAGGGTTTATTGTAATACGATCAGGCAACATCACATTTTCTTCATTTTTACGCGGCTTTTTAATTTAAATCCATTCGAAAGAAATCGTGCTAAAAGCTTAAATTAGTGTCATTCATATTTATTAAAATATCGCTTGAAAAAAAAAAAAAATTTCTTAAAATATTTCTCTTTTATTATAGTCGCTAGCACACAACATTTTATAATTGTTTTCATGTATATGTATAACCATATATTTTTTTTAAAAAAAATATTTTTCCCACTTATTATTTTTATCGTTTTCACAAGTACCGATTTATTTCACCATCTAAAAATCCAAAAAATTTCGGGAATATTTCAAAACGAAACGGCCCTTCTTCACTGGAAAAACATTTTAGATTATTATACGATTGACCGTCGCTGTTATTCGCGGTGTTGCGACTGCAAGTGGGATGTGTGTGCGGGCGATCTCGTAAGGGAGAGCGCTCACCGAAGCGATACGACTTACTATATGATATAGTATTAAAATTTAATATATATATATATATATATATATATATATATATATATATATATATATACATAAAAATATAAAAAATAAATTACACCGAAGCAGCTTTTATATTTAAAATAATTTAATTATTTAACATCATTGTATTTTTTTTTTTTTTTGTTAACTTCCTATTTGTCAATAAGACTGCATCATAATATAAACAAACAATCGCTAATTCAACAAAAAGTAAAACATGCAATACATGATTGTTGCTGTTGACTACTGATGTACTACTTTATATCGTGTATCGGAATTGTAATTCTCGTTAAAGTAAACGTGTTCTTTTTTTCCGGTTAATTAATTTAAAAAAAAGTCGATTTCATAAACAAATTTTTTTAAAAAGAAATATATAGGACTTATAACCTAGATTTTTTGTTTTCTAAAAGGTTTTATCGTTAGAAAAAAATAAAATATTCTTAGTTAACATCGGAACGCAAAATTGTTACATAAATAACGAGAAACGATTTGCTACTTCTTCAAAATTCATTGTCGCAAATTAAAAATTTCTAAACTTTTAACGTTTCAAAAAGTCGTGTACTTATGTACTCAAAAAAATGTAAATTTCTTCTTCTTTTTTACGTGCCGGCGATCACAATTACCACAGCCATTTTCTTGCACGTTGCATAAGTTCCTCAAGCCTTCGGATTAATATTGTTCGTTTTTTATTCTGCTCAGTGACGGGGGAAAAAAAAAAAAAAGAATCTGGTCCGTAGAGAACTTCGATTATAAACGGAAACATTCGGCGGTGCGGTGAACTTTATTCTAACTGCGGGTTAGTTTAATAAATTTTCGTTGCTGGAGAGTTTCAAATTCAAAAGTAGGACCCGAAATTCAAGAAAGAGTAAACATCAAAAGAGCGGTTCTGAGGAAAACAAGCGGAAAATCTATGGAATTAATAAGTTGTTTTTGAAGTTAGAAATTGATGAGATGAGGATGCTCGACAAAAAGTGTGTGCGTAGGAGTAGACGAAGAAATAGGGGTAAGTTCGTCTCGGTAGGCTGGAAGAAACATTTAGCGGCACTAAACACCCGAATGAAATACATCTCGCCGCGAAATTAATATTCTTTATTGCTCGGGAAAAATTTTAATAAAACCAGGTGATCGATCCTTTTAAAAAATGTGTATGTCTAAAATTTACCGGAACGCTTTATTGGTTATTGACTTTTTTTTTTTTTTATCATTATTATTAATGGAATTTACCAAACAGAGTTATAGCCATTGGCAAATTAATATGCAAATCGAAAATAGGTGTATTTTATCGCAAATAAAAATTTTCATTACTATATCGTATCAGACACGAATCCGCCAGTTGTATCAATTAAGTACCGTCCCAAAGTACACACATACTGTTTAAAAGCTAGTTTTTTTCTGTAATTTCAGCATTGCTGGGAGTACCGATAGGTTTCGATATTTCAATAAAAAAAATCGGAACATGTACACGAGTAAGAAATAATATTCGTTCATTGACCGTTCAGATGGTGTTGTTGGTAAGTTCATTTTAAACGGTATTTTTTTGTATTACAAAAAGCTAAAAACGAATAAAACGAACACGTGTAGTTTCAAAAATAGAGGAACAAAATTCTGGAAGACAACCCCGCTCAGATCACGAATTTTATTATTAGATTACAAACACAATAAATATTCGGCGAATAAGAGCTATAAGCTTTTAAAGAAAAATCGTAATTACCAGACTAGGGTGTACAGGAAGACGAGCACTCTTCAACATCCTTCGATTTCTACGGCTCTTCCGATGTTTTGACTTTAAACTAGATTTTCTTATCTTCATATATTTACCTAAAAGGTCGACAACGGACGAACTACTGGAACTGGCGCAGCTGCTACCATTGGACCACGATTCTACATCCGAGTTGTCTTCAATGCCGAGCATACCGTGATGGTTGATTGATGAATAATATCTAAATAACGAGAAAAAACAAACGATTATTAATAGAAAAACCCCCGAGAAAATAGGTAAATCGATAGAAACCATTTTCGATTACAATCAAAGAATACATATTGTGAACAGTGAAATAAACGAGCAAATCGTCTTTTCGTTTGTCATGTTAACGAGCAGAGTGGCAAAGTTTATTTGCAGTCTAATAAAAGGTATCTCATTTCTTCTGGAATTATCCAAGAGACGTTTTTACTCTTCGAACAGCTTTTGAATGCTAAAATCGGTATATGTTCCAATTTTATTTTGAAATCGATATACATTTCAATTTTATTTTGAAATCGATATATAATTCAATTTTATTTTGAAATCAATATACAATTCAATTTTATTTTGAAATCGATATAGATTTCAATTTTATTTTGAAATCGATATACAATTCAATTTTATTTCGAAATCGATATACATTTTAATTTTATTTTGAAATCGATGTATATTTCAATTTTATCTTAAAACAAACTGACCGTTTTTAGATAGTAATGTCTGTACATACATATGTGTTTGCGTACTCTTTTCCTGTTATAAAATATAGAGATCAGATAAAATCGCCCTTGTTGTAGACCTTTTTTTTTCTTTTGCAATACATCTAACACGTAGCGAAGCTAGGCTTGCACTTAGCCGACTGCGTTAAAATTTCGAAACAACTACTACAAGTCGTGGAACCAGTAAGAGCAGGCTGTGATCGTGTTTACATAATATCGGTAGAAACATATGTAGACTATTGAGATAATTTAGCAATTTTTCAAACGACCGTACGGGGAAAGATATGCAACAGAGGTAAGTAGCGTGGCGTATATTAAGGGAATTGAGAAAACGTTAAAATGAATGCGCTTACGGTGCTATATCCATCGATTCGACGTTAGGGGCCACATGATGCTGTTGAGTTATGTCGGCACAACCGTTGACGGAGCAATTGTTCACCGCAGCCGGGCAATTGGCTGCCAGCGGAGATCGCATTCTAGGCGTTTCGGTATCGCTATCAGAGGAACAGCTGCGCGGCGTGCCGATCAACTGGCTAGAGGGAGGAACTATCAGTTTATCTTTTCTGTGTCTTTTGTACTTGCGTTCGGATCGGTGTTTTTTCTGCTTTTCGCCGACTATATTCGAAATCAGTTTAGTACCGCTGGTGCTAGTGCCGATCATAGCATGACTATGATGGGCGGCGGCCGGCGCGGTGTCGTCGCTTATGACGATCCGAGGTGTACTGCAGAAGCTGTTACCGCTGTTGCCACCAGCACTAGCAGTTTGCCTGGTATCGGTCGGTGTCGGCAAGAGAACGGACGGCGTAGAAGCGGAATTCAGTTTATCGTGATGGTGGTGGTGATGATGATGATCAGACTTAATCGGGTAGTGATGATGATGGTGGTGCTGTTGATGATGGAGGAACTTTTGCAACGAACCTAGTCGGGAAAGGTCGATCTTGCACATTAACGACGGCCGTCCGTCAGCATTGATGGTCAGTCGTGGAATCGGCATATCGCTGTTGATCGAAGGCGGCGAAAGTCCATCCCGTCCCGCTATACCACCACCACCGGGCGGCTGAATATTCGTCACCGTTATATCTAGTCTTTGCGATTGTTGTTGTTGTTGTTGCTGCTGTTGCGACGGTGGCGTCCTGACGTTACTGGTCGGCGGTGACGGTAGTACGTCCGGTACAAGGCGACTGTTTTCGATTTCCGGAGTGGTAGGAGCTGCGGTCGGCGTGACCGCTGACGGCGGTAACTTTACGGCCGACAATTCGGCCGCAGCGGCTGCGGCCGAACGATCGCTGCTAAACCGGTGCGGACTGCCGGCGGTGAGATATCGCTTAGAAAGTTTGTGCTCAGACTCGGACTCGACGATGATCACACCGCCTTTACCTTTGCCTCCTTTGCCTCCCTTGCCGCCTTTGGCGCCGCCTTCTTCGCGACGCGTGAACAGTTTCCGAAGCGTGTCGCTCTTCTTCTTATCCGACACCGAGATACCCTCCACGTCCAACTTCGGCGGGCTCTCTTCGATTTTACTGCTAGTCGCACCGACGACGCTGTTGCAGCCGGCAGCCAACATCATACTGAAGTCGTTGTCGTTGCGGGCCGAATCGCAACTGGACTCCCGGGAGGCGCGTCCGTTTTTCCCCTTCACGGCCGGTATTACCCGGGCGGTGGGTTTTGCAGGCGCTGGCGGAAGCACTTCGACGTCGCTGTCCGAGTAATCGCTCACAGCGGTTGCCGGTGTCGGGGCCGCTGATGCGGATGCTGCCGACGTGGCCAGAACTTGATGACTAGCGGTAATGGTAGATCGTCTCTCGCGTTCCGGCGCCCAAACTTTAGCGCTGCCGGCGGACTGATTGCCATCGACGATGGTCGACTTCCTGTTGTTGCCGGAGGAGGCGATTTTCCGCCTGCTCCAACTGTCTTCGTTCGAGTAGGCGTGCGCGGTGACCGGGTTAGTTGCCAATCGTTTTGTCGGCGGTCGGCCGGGTCTTCTCCGTTCCGGTATTTTCATTTTCGGGTCGTCTTCGTCTTCGCTCTCGGACGGCAGAGACGTTTTCACGTTTCGAGTGCAACCGCGTTTCTTTTTCACCGGCGACATCGACGCGGACGGTTTTAATAGCGCGCTCGTTGCCGGCGACTTACCCTTACGGGCTCTGTTACGAGAACTCGAGGGAACTTTCATCGCCGTCGAGAACGACTGCGATTTCGGTTGCTGTTGCTGCTGCTGCTGCTGCGGTTCGGCAAGTTCCTGTCTGACTACGGTAGTACTATTGTCCGGGGGAACTGCGACCGAAGGTTGCCCTAGTAGAGCGTTCGTTTCGGCCGTCGCATTTTGCAACGATTTCTGCAGATAATCGAACCGTTCGTCGTTCGACTCGGACGACATGTTCTGTAACGCTGGCGGCATTTGCGAGCGGCTGTTGTTAGCGTTGCTGTTGCCGCCGTTATTCTGCATTTTGCCTATTGGGGACGGAGGTTTCCGTTGACTAGGTCGTACGATGCCAATCAGTGGATCGCGATTTGGCTGATCACCTTCGTCGGAAGAATTGCAACGCGAAGAGCAACGGCTGTGTCGACGAAGCGGCGGTGCCTCGTCATCGCTAGAAATGTTGATTACGCTGTGATGCGGATTACTTTTGGAGATATTCGAGTTAGCCTGCCGATTGCTGCTCGAATTCGTAGACTGATTCGATTCCGAATCGGACGAACTGGACGATGACGATGACTTGTTAGCCGGACAACCGGAACTATCCGAATCGTCAGTTTTCGATTTTTCTTCCGAGTCGGTTTTCTGAAAAAACAGACAATGGCAAATACGTACTTTAATTTAATCGACAAAAAACGAATACCAGATATGCACGATTACTCTCCTCATTTTTGCCCTACTATCTGCTTTTCTCCTCTTTATATAAACAGGATGACTGTTGGAACGGGCGTTTGCCCCTCGCGCATTTCTTCCACCCGACAACAGAACCGCGCGTTCAACTATCTCTTTTTTATCTACACACTCTCTTTCTCCCTATTTTCGCACTTATAAGCATAGTTCACTTTTTGCCGTTTAACGAATATGTTAAACACATGAAACCATATTTAGAGATAGCCACCAAAAAGAAAAAAAATAAATAAAAACGTACGAAAATTACCTGTGATGACTGATTTGATTGAACACTTTCGTGGGTTGATGGGGGAAGAAAATTTTTCAGATTCCATCGATGTTTTTCTTCTTGTTCGGTAACAACGGGCATCGGTAAAGAGGACGGCGATGTTGATTCTTCGCTGCTCGACTCATCGCTATCAGATCCGGAATCAGATTCCGAATCATCGCTGGAAGTTGTGCAATCAACAAGTTGCTCTGGTGACATATTATTATTATCCTTTTTACTGTTATCGCTGAAACATAGAAAAAAAGGAATTTCTTTAGATAACATTTTTATATATATGTACTATAAAAATTCGCGAATCCGTCGGTGAACCTCCCGTTGATGTCCATCGCGAGACCAATTCACTTATTTTTTCAAACGGTAAACATAAATTATAAGGTGACTGATCGGCTGAACTATATGCAATCAGCCTTGAACGCATTGTGTCTGCAAACAAAAGTTGTTAGGGTCATATAAACTGCTTTATGTCATTTTTGAAATAGCTCTAGTCCACATATCTCCAAATTCGGCAAACATGTTTGTAAATATATTTTTTTTTCTTTTAGTTTTGGTTTTTTTTTTTATCAAGTTTTACCAATAGCGAAAGGGATTTTATTATTTCAAAACTTTAAAATTAAATATTGACATTTAAAAGTTAAACATGACCATCATTTTTGTAATCGAGTATATTAATAAAATTAATAGTCCAATCACCTAATTTTTAATTTTCATTTAATCTAGTTTATTTTATATAAATACACCTTTTTTTCCACGTAGAAAAAAAACAAAACAAAAACAAAAAAAACGTCACCATAATACTGAACGAAATCAGCAATTTTCGTCACGCTGCTCTTGCCGATAGCTTACGGCATCAAGTGTGACAGAAAAAAATTATAAAAGTTGTAAAAACTATTTTTATCGGAAGGTTATTGCATTATTGTACACGAATATTTACCATATTGAACAGTCGGGGTTAGCAGTATTATGTTTGAAAAATTTTATAACTGGATTCGTAAATATCAACCAGTAAACACTGCTGAAATAAAAAACTATACTCCAAAAACCTCAATGTTCTACATAATCGTACTCCCTCCGAAAAGAAAAATTAATAAAAAAGAAAAGAATAAAAAACACTTACCGATCTAAATTAGATTTAGAATCCGAAGCAGCTGGCGGTGGCTCTTGAGAATGTATTTTACTCTAAAAATCGAAAGAAAAAATAATTTCAAAAATAATATAAATAAAATTTATTTTCCTAAATGAAATTTTTTAAAAATACGTTAATATTTAAAAAAAAAAAAAAAAAAAAAATCACGAATATTTTTAAATATACATGTTCTTACAAAATAAGTAAATATTTTTTACATAACATATACTCCCCCCGTTGCCAATATTTGCGTGATATTTCAACTTGAATGAAAATAATAACTTTCAATATGGAAGACAATTCTGCGAAATATAAGAAAAAATAAGTAAAATCAGAAAGGAAAATATATACGGGGGCTTTACACTTTTCAGTTCTGCTGAAAATTATGTAGCGTTCGAAATCTCAAAAAAGTTAGCAGATTTGAAATTATGGAAATCCGTGGAGTGTAAAATTATACACTATGATAGAGATAAATGCGTAGTTTCCATTCTAAGGAAAATAAAGACAGCCGTATCGTGTCCTCGTAATATTTATATTTTGGTAAAATGTCTAACATAAATCGATATGACCTTAAACGATAGAACTTTTCTTCGCGAAGAAACTTTTTTTATACAAAGATGCCGTGCGACCGTTATCAGTAGTTTAATATATTTCTCTATCGCATTTGTTCCTCCTTCTCTCCAGTATCATAATTAATTCTTGGCAAAATTAGGCTCAGGTACGCGCGGGAAAACAACAAAACAATGCGAACAGTATTATAAAATTTTTATTTAAAGCGAGTTGCTTTTCCTTTTTTCTTCAGCCAAACGGATGATGGGATATTCACGAAAAATAGCACTTATACGCCGTGAAAATTGGTTATAGCCAATCATATTACTTGAACCTGCACAGAATTCTAAACGTTGATCACTGTTTTATCGGCCGTAACAAGGCAAATTGGTTTCATATGACCGAAATTTTTAAAAAATTATCGCTTATTATAACCGATGTGACACGTTGCAGAATTTAACTTGGAAAGGTTTTTGTTGCAGATGTATTTAACAGAAAAAAGGGAAAAAAAATAAAATAAAATAAAATAAAAGAAATAAATAAATAATTGTGCTATCTGTTCTGTTTTAAGGTTGTTATTATTATTATTATTATTATTATTACATTAAACGGTACAGGCGCCGGCTGCACAAACGGGCCATATGCGCCCGGGGAACGGAAGGGATACTAAATTGAATTTAGGAGGTTAAGGGAATGAAGGAATTGGAACGCACTGTGGATATGACACGGAGAATCAGCTAGGAGTTGTGATAAGGAAGGGGGGAGGCCATGCTGGGCTCTAAGTGCTATAAGGGAATGACAAGATGTTAGTAAATGGGGAATGGAAAGCTGGGTTCTTTGGCAAAAAGGACAAAGAGGGGGATCGGTGCGCTGTAGGAGATACGAATGGGTCAGGCGGGAGTGGGAAATCCTAAGTCTGGTAAGAATAATATTTTTCTTCCTTGAACGAAATGGAAGGGGGATCTGAGATAGAGGATCAGGTTTAACAAGGAAAAGGTTTTTTTGTTGACTAGAACTCCATACTTGTTCCCAGGATTTAATTATAAGGGATTTCAAGAAGGATTTCATATCGCTGGTAGAAGAGAAGTACGAGGATATGGCTGGAAGCCGGGATGCCTCCCTAGCAGCTCGGTCAATGGCCTCGTTACCAGGGAAACCAATATGGCTGGGGATCCACATGAAAGATATAGAAATTTGGGATCGAATAAGGAGATCGTGAAGGAGAAGGATGCGTTGTACAATTGCATTATCTGTGTAAAAGTTGTAGAGGGACATTAGAACACTAAGTGAATCAGTAAGAAGGTTGTTAGGTACGTTAAATGTTTATTATAAATATAACACGAAACTGATTAAAACTTGTAACGGTGGTGATAAAAAAACATTTGAAGGAGATTTAAAAACTAAACTACTCATCATCATCATTTCGTTTTACACATATTTCATCAACAGTTAAAAAAAAATTGAACAGCAATTTTTTTCTTATTTTACATTTATTTTTTCATTACCGCAATAAAGAAAAAAGAAAAAAAAAAAAAAACAAAAAAAACTAACGTGTTTGTGTTTTTGAATTTATTCGAAATTAATTAAACTGCGATTCTAAATGATTATTTCTTAAATTAGGAGTGAAAAAAGTTGTTCCGCAAAATACTTTACGTTTTTTTTTTTTTTTTTTTTATAACGGTTCATTGAAAAAGTTATCATTTGATCGCCGATATGACGATCGATCGCGGTTGTTATAACGACCGGATTATTATTAGTAATTTTAAATATTTATTTATACCGATATTCGTTATTTTTGTTTTAATGTATGTTACAAACAGAATCGAAAATCGATCGTTTTTAGAATTCTCTTTTTTTCCGTTTAAATATAACGAGCAGTAATTTCTTAATTTTTATATAAAAAACTTTCGAATAATATGTCATGTGAAATATTTTAATATCGAAATACGCTTGCGTATTAACGACGATGGGCAGCACTCGACATCAGAACGACATTTACATTTAAAGAAAAAGGCACGAAACAACGCGAATTCGATTATTTCGAAAACGTACAACGTAAATGAGGGTGACACCTGCGTCCACATCAGCAGTCGTAGCTTCTGTAGCTGGGAAAGAAAATCTGCTAGGTAGAACGGCGAATTATCAAAATTAACCGATAAAATTTGGGGGAAAATAGATCAGGGTACAAGACCGAAGCTAGAACAACAAAGGATGCAGAGAAAATTATTATTGTACTGTAGGCGAGTATCGGTAGGAAGCGTCAACGTATCTCTCCAGCAGTCATAACTCTATTAAATCACCGGATAATTGACTTGGAAGCATTATTGGACAGATAGCGCACGTGTAACCACCGGCGCTCTCTTTAAGTAATGCGGTAATGTTAAAAAATAGCCGAACGAAGTAAGCACAAATAACTGTTATAAGAACGAGCTTTCGTTGGGTAAGTGGCACTAGTTATGATTTGAAAGTCGCCGCTAGCCCCGGACTCGTCAACCTATCGCCGTTTTCCTAGCTTTATTTTGTCCGTTTTTCCCACACTAAATATGTGTGCATATATACACATGTTTTAAAATTTATCTGCGTTAGCTACGGACGTTGACATAATTACTTATATTTTCAACGCTAAGCAGTGAGATTCGAATTCTACTCGAACGGAATACTCTTACGATATTGCAGTCGTTGAATTCGATATTGTTTGGTGTTTCAGACCGTACGTTCGATAGTGCTGGCAAGACAGAGAGGATGATAGCGAAGTCCGTAAAAAAAAAAATGCAAGTAACAAACAAAACCAAATAAATAAATAAAGACAAAATTACAAAAAAAAAAAAAAAAAAAAAAAAAAAAATTCCCAGCTTCCGCTGTTTATAAATGTAATTGTAGCGTACCTTCTCTCCGCGCCAATGGAAAAATAATAAATATCGAAAATTAAAAGTTTACAAATTTAGCGAAGACAGAAGAAAAAAAACACCGGTGAACATGACTATGTCCAGAGTTGATCCATCATCTAGACACACTTCTTCATCCGAAAAAGACTCGAATTCCAACAGTGAAAAAACTCTTTAGCACCTCGCGACCATAGCCGACTTCAGCATATATGTATATTTCGTAACTGGCAGACACTTGCATATCGAAAACTAGATCATTTCCGATATGTATATGTCACGAACGAGCATCATCCAGGATTATTATTGTGGTAGCCGGATAAAGCATGTCTAACTGCCGCTCCCTTGTGTTTCTCGTTAAATACGTAACGGGAACAGCTAGTTACAAAACTATCCGAAAATGTAAAGCGGCCATTCCTCCTTTGCGAATAATCAGTGTCTTTTGAAAACCCGATCAAATTCCGCACGAAACCGACGAATGAGATTGTCAATTGCTCACATACCACCACCAGACTTACTCGTCAGTTTCTTCCCTAGTAACAACTCCAATCCTCCGAGGTCTGTGTTCAATCTGACGCTGTTCACTTTGTACACTTTCTTCGCTTGAATCCCCTCGCGCTATCACTGCTGTCGATTATTCTGCAACCCACGCTTATCGACTTACTGAAATAACTTCACGCGTCGAATTAATTTCATGAAACTTTCCGTTCTTACATATGTTTTTACTGGACCTGCTCTGGCACATATATAGTAGTAGTATATATAACAGAGAAATATGACAGAATTTCCACAATCGAAATTCCCCCCCTACTCTGAAAATTAACAAAAATGTTCTCTACACATACAGTCCCAAAACTACTGCACTACGACGCGTTGCGCAAATTGCTGCAAAAACTCCGCCCTGCTGTGTAGTTTTATTTACAAGCACGCAATTATACATTATAGCAGTGATCAAGAGGTTTTGGTGGCGGAATAATCATCAGACTCTGCGGGGCGAACTGGTTCTAGTAGATAATTAAATTTAGATTTGTACGGTTTAAGGAATTGTGTAATTATTACGCTTTTTATCGTGTACTGTAAGCCTTATAATGACACTGGCCCGAACCGGGACGCATTTATAAATTATGAATTACTCATATATATAATATGTTTACTGTTTAGTTTTCATTTGTTGTATCATACGTCTGCGTATGTGAAACTCACCCAGTGAAAGAGAAATTAAATATACCGGTAAAAAAATTTCAATCAAAACAAAAAAAATAAATAAATCGAAATAAGTTTATTCCGGCAAGTAAAAATACCATATACAATGCGGCAAATTCATTTCCTGAGGAATAGAAGAAGAAAAAAAAAAGCAGTACCTCCGTACCCTTTGTTCACATTGCAAACAGGTGTGATACAACACACTATTTGGCTTTAGTAAAAAAAAAAAAAAAAGAAAATGAACTCAAACTGTTAATCACAAATTGATAAAATTTTACCGCATTTCTTCGTGATAAGGAAAATTTTAGATCGAGCCAAGCCATAAAAGACAAGTTGGAAAAGAAAAAAAAACGGTAAAAAATTCGTTGCTCCATTATTCATTATCAGCCATCGAAGAGCACGTTAGCGAAATAAAAAATTTGTCGCTTTTTAAAGAATTACGAAGCAGGCAATTGACCGCGCAAAGGCAAATTTCGAAAGAGTTCTCAAATTCCTAGAAACATTTCCCTCCCCCAACCGGAAATTTTTAACCTATTTTCTCCTTCGCCACCTTACACGGCGAAATATTCTATACATATATCGGTCAAAATGAAAGCTGAAAATAAATCTTCGAATAAAATAAAAAAGAAAAACTCCTTGCCTTTGCTTCTTCTGCGTCCTAATGCAGAAGTGGAAAATTTCCCTTTCCTGCCGATGACGCTACTATTGAGGGTGTATAGAAATAAACTGAAAATGGCCGACGGGAATTCGATATATATCGGTGTGCGTCTCGCGGTATGAGCAGCAAAATTTTCATCGGGCGAGGCGGTGAAACGTAAAAACACGTCTACATCAGAAGCTGATCCCCGGTAGTAAACATTCGTCTCAAAAGTGTAGTGAAGCCGGTTTTTCCGGGAAAAAGCTCTGTCCTTATTAAAACGATACTCGGCGTCAAGCAGCGACTCTGATCAGCACCTGCCGGCGGCAGCTATACATAGTAAATCGACTTACAGAAGAACATTCCGCGACGGAAAGCGGTAACTTATTAAGCAACGGCGGTGCATGAAAATTCGTTCCAAATTACGCTGAACAATTTTCCCAAGTCACTTTCGAACGCTGAAAACTCGCGAAAAGCAATTACGCACGTTTGTAAACACACCCAGATTTTGCGTTTTATTTCGATACACATATTATTCGAACGTCCTACATCGGTGTGCTTCCGATAAAAATATAAATAATACCACGCAGTTTACAACAGCGACACTCAATACGACTGATCCGAAAACAAGCTTGTTTCCATCGTCTATTTTCCTCTTGGAACTGCCGCAGTTCTGACAGTTAAAGAAGTGTGAAGTAAGCAAACGCGCCGTCGACACCGACATTCAGAGAATACCTTTTGCCATTAAGTACAATGCGACTTTCGAATTTATTGTCATTTCAGGGGCTAGAAAATTACACTTTTCCAAAAGCCCAAGACGAAGAGTAGCCAATGACAAAGTCAGAAATAAAACTGCTAAAAATTACCGTTGTTTTTTTGTTTTTTTTTTTTTGGTTTTAATGAGAAATTTCTTCTCGCGAATTATTAAATGGATTCACACGTTAACTTTTTAATCGAAAAGTTTTATGTTTTTTATCCCGATAAACAATTTTTTTCTAATGCAACCGTTCGCATTCATATATACAATCCCATAGTAATTGTATTATTTCTTTACGATTTACACAATAAGCCATCGATCATACTAAATATGCGAAGGGAATTATAAACATGCTGCCCGAAGGTGATCTGCCCCTAAATTTTTTCTTTTATCTCGTTTTTAATTTATTTTTTTTTTAAACGATTTATCTAGTTTTGTTCTTTAAAGTTACTGTGTAACGCGACATTGTATAGGCCGCAGTACAGCGGAAAGGTGCTTCACATACAATTGTAAAATCTTTTATTTTTCTACGCGGTATACCGTCATATTAACTCAATGACGGAAAACAGTTAATTTGCAGATTTCTGCATTAGCAGGTCAAAAACATTTTTAAATTTAATTAATCGTAAATTGTCCAATCCCCGTGTTTTTACGATTAAGTGTTAGTGGCGCTTTTTTTTTTTTTGTTTATAATCGTTTCCCCTTATATTATTCGAAAACATAATTCACCTAAGAAAGTCGTACGTCAAGTTTTTCTTCCGAGCATGTTAATATTATTCGGCACATTGTATCTGAAGAGGCTGCAATGTTTTTTTCTTTCCCGGAAAGTTAAATCGGTAATATTTTTTTAAATTTCAATCGGAGCGCAACTGTATATATTTTAAGCATTTTCACAAAATACATACACACTAAATGTGTATGTATACCGGGCACGACGTATAGAGAGCTCCTCTCCTTTTGAGCATGTGTGAATGCATAAAGAAGTCCGCTTATCGCAGCGATAAAAAGATATCGCTCATATACAGTATCGCGCTCTACATGCAGCGACCTTTAATCTCGTTGTTCCACCGGTTTCAGAGCTATCCCCACCTGTGCCGATTTACCTGTCCGGCAAGAATCTACACACATCGCCGGATTCCTTCCGCATACAGAAAAACAGACATCCACAACATCTCATAAATAAATACAACGTAATTTTACAAGATAAATAAGTGTACATTTTTTATCATCATCCTCCGGTTAAAAGACAAATTTATAAAGGCGGATAGTTTTATTTTTGAAAAAAAAAGGAAAATTTTAAATAATTTGTTTTTTAGCGCGTTTTACTGTTACTGTTTTTTGTTTTTTTTAAATGTCTACTCGAAAAGATTAATCTAGTAATAAAAGTTAGATATATCTCAGTGTACGTAATAATATAGTAAAAGTTTTTTACGAAAGAAACGAAAAATTAGTTTTAAGCGTAATAAATGTGGGAAACTCCGCGCTTGTGACTAAAATTATAATTAGAATTATAATTAAAATTATAATTATAATTAAAATTATAATTAGAATATTCATACGAAAATACCAAATTCTTCGTAAAATAATAATAAATTCATTTAAGGAGATGATGAAAATCATTTAAATTAGCTTACGATATCGGGAACAGAGTATAAGTGCTCTCGGTGTCGAGTTCATAAAACTGAAAAGAAACAATTTTCTCAAAATAAACATGTTCGTATTGTTTAATTTTCAATTTCCCCTTAACGGAGTTTTACTTTAATTAAAGTCGTATTATAAATAGAGAACTTATTCTAAAATATATTTTATAAAAGCTAAATAACAAACGCTTTTTTTTTTTAACATCAACACGCACTTATTTTAAAGTAATAAAAAAAAAACTCTTTTATTACTTTAAAACAAGTTATATTTATGTTGCCATTTAATAAATCCGTTTTGAAACTGCATTCTGAATGCGTCACGCATCCAATATGGTTTTCCGTATGAACAAGGGGACTCGTTACGAATCTCGTTCGGATTGCTTTTTTTCTCACCCATCTTCTTCACCCGGTTCGGCGGTTCACCTATTACCGAGAGAAACTGTGTTCGGTGTAAAAACATTTTAGTACTCTTTTCAACTACCGAGATGATGCGAAAGAAGGCTTAACACGGTTCTCCGACAAATCTGGATGAGTTTCCGAAGCTGTTATCTGTCTCACCGTCTGTAATCGGGGTGCGATTATACTTGCTGTGTTTCGTTGCAAAGATTCCTGCTGATTGAACAATTTAACTTGTCAGGTACATGTATGTATGAGAGTTTGCGTGGCCAAGTCAATTTTCCTGTGTAACACAACATACGCTTCTCTTCTTTAGTTATTCTTTGTTATACCGCGAACACACACACACACACACGCACACACACACACACACAGTGAATACACACATCCGTCACTAGCGACTCGTATTCCCGGCGCCGGAACGGGCACTATCAAAAATATGTCAGTTGACTTTCTAAAATGTTATTCTTCGGACAAACGGTTTTTTTTTGGAGCCCCCCCCCCAAGTTAATTCGGGCATGGGAAAAATTTTTAACTCTTTTTATTCGCAAGAATACAATGGAAGTTACCTTCGATCATGTTATTTTCGGAAGCGATAAAATAACCCGTAACAAGGACCGACATGCGAATAACCAAGGTTTAGTAGACACAACACAGATGCGAAGAGTATATCCAGAGAAATACATTAACCAAAAGAGAACTGAATATTCAAAAGAAATATACATATATGTGCATTATGATTTCTAAAGTGAGACTTGTTCAGCGTTGCGGAACAGGAAAAAAGCTAAGGGCAAACGCGGACTGAAAAGGAACAAAGTCCAACTACTTACCACAATGATATGAGATCACCACAATAGAAGGAAAAAAATAAATAAGACAAAACGGATTTTACACCCAAAACAAAAATTGGCCTAGTCCAGTCCTCTATTTCCGATAACTCGCTAACTTTGAAAAATTCGAAAAACTGCCTTCAGCTGATAATTCTGATAAAAACCAAATTTCAAAAAACAATCCGACTACTAAACACGGAAGCAAAGCATCTGTGCAAATCAAAACAAACGCACATCTATACTCGAGTACAGCTCACATAATCGCTCTAAATTGTTTTATACAAAGATTACAGAGAGTTTCTTGGATGACAAAATAATTTTTAAAAAAAAAAAAAAAAAATTAAACGAAAAACAAAACGTATAAATAACGATGAAAAGAATGTACGACCAGAAACGCGCTGTTAGGCATAAAATATACTTGAAAATACGACGCCGTTATGAATCGAACGTCAGTACACATTGTTCCGTTTCAACCTACACGATGAAATATTACCTTTAATAATGAAAACGTTTCAGAGCTTTGTGAAATTTCGTATTTTCGCACGCGTGGTCGATGTTCTAGAAGTGGGTTTTGGCAAGCGCTGATGAAGATACACACTTTTTCTTTTTTTTTTCTTTTCTTTTCTTTTTCCCCCACTAACTCGTAAAAGATAATCGATATTTAGATAGCGCAAAATAGTTCTATATAGCTCGACTAGAACTTACCGAAACTCTAACGCTTTCGTCATCGCTTTCATCTTCGTCGCTATCTTCCGATAAACTGAGATCTGACTTTAAACAGCTGGAAAAAAGAAACAAAAAAACAGAAGCATAGTGAGTATAATTTTATAGTATTCCAACATGTTATATTAAAGATATCCTCAAAAGCCGTTTGGAGACAAGTTCGACGTGCAGAGGCAACCTGCGTATTTTCCACTTACATAATCTCCCGAAGCATCTGCAACTAAACATAACGTCATGAATTTACGGTAATTTGACAAGGAAATATTTCGAAATTTAAAAAAAATTCAGTACGCCCACGTTTGACTGTCGACAATGAACTAGCGAAGTTTTTCCACAAAGTACAAAAAATGTAAAAAAATAATCACCCCCCCCTTTTTTTTTTCGGTGCATAACTGCTAACATTAACTGAATGCGAGTGAAATTTTTGCAAGTTTTTCACGTGCAACAGTAGCATTCGAACTAGGACCTAGTCGAACGAGATACCACTTAGCCAACTGTGCTACGGTAGCTGGCTGAACAGTGTTAAATAGCGCGATAACAGTCGTTGAGAAATTAACAATTTCGCTTTTAGATAAAATTAATGCGTTGAATTTCCGTACGATAATTAACGACGACACAAAGTAATATAATAATGCGCATTACAATAATAATAATAATAATAATAATAATAATAATAATAATAATAATAATAATAATAATAATATCAATAATAATAGTAATAATAACAACAATAATAATAATATCAATAATAATAGTAATAATAACAACAATAATAATAATATCAATAATAATAGTAATAAAAATAATAATAAAAAAAAGCTCGCCAATACAGCGAGAGCTTTAGGCAATAAAATTAATAGCGGTTTACGACGCTTTTTTTTTTCTCTTTTCTGAACGTAATCGTACAACTGTACTTCTACGATCATCACACCATTTTTAAAAAAGATTTCCCCAAGCCGAGAAATGCTATACTTCAATAAGCTAGACAAGTTTCGTTTTATTCAGAAAGTGCGACTTTTTAAATTGTTTCCTAAATATAGCGGACGAGGCCCCCGGGGGTTTCATTACCTAACACTACATTTAGGGAATGATCGATCAGATGATAATTTTGAGTATTAAGCCAAAGTTAGGTACTCGTATTTCTTTTTTTTTTTCAAAACGTTTTGGGCACTTTTCAAAAAGTCATTCGTACTTATTTTTATAACATATATTTTTGTCGTCATTTTTTCTCTGTATTTCTATTCAATAAAATTTTTGCAAATATCACCGCGTAAACATCGATAAAGAATTTAAAAAATTAAATTTCGAAACAGAACTTACTCGGTACAAGTTGAAATTGTATAACAACCAAAGCAAGTAACTCTAATGTAAAAATTGTTTCTTTTTCTTCTGTTTAGAGATTTAAATACACGCAGAGACACACCTACAGTTTTCCGGAGATATAAAATAGCGTATAATTAATTATTAAATTCGCGTATTATATTACTTCCTACGTCGTGAGTATTGCAGCTAAACACGAAACTAGAAATTAAACGTACCTATCATATCTGTGTTAACTGATTAAAATGTCACGCATGCCTCGGAGCAGCAAAATTATAACGAACAAATCACAGATGATCTTCTACATTCTATCTAGAGCAGCTTTAAAATTCTCAGTTGATAGAGAAAAGAAAAGAAAGGTTGATTTCGCAAGACATACCCGCTTTCTGCATATACCGTAAAAACTAAGAATACTTTTGCTACATGTGTCAGTGTTTAAAAGCGCGAAAATAATAAAATTAAATGAAATAAAATGAAATTAAATGAAATAAAATAAAATAAAATTAAATGAAATAAAATTAAATTAAATGAAATAAAATAAAAATATCCCTGTATGTCTAAACGCGTCAAAGTGCCAGAGTAATTTCGAAACATTAAGGTCAGATATTTTTATAACAGGTATATTTGTACGGAAGAACAAACAAGGTATATATATTCTCTATTAAGAGTTAAAAAATGAAAAAGAACTACTATTCAAATAACAGGGCAGAGTTGCACAGTAACCTTAAAAAGTTCGCTGTTGTCGATGCGGATAAAGATAAACACGAATGTAGCAGAGCCGAGCATTTTATTGTTATTGTTACGAAACTGTCGCGGAAAACATTTTCCGACTGTATCGAGTAGTAGTTTGGTCGCGTTTTTCTAATAGGTCCAATTGGCCGGATTGTTTCATTTCGCGGCTTTCAAAAAGGCAGCCAGGTGAAACACACACTTGCATTTGCCATTACCGAATATTTCACGCACATTCAACAGAAGAACACTTCAACTACACGCCATTCTTTGCAATAATCCATGTACGGCATTAGTAAAATTACCACTTTCGGCGCCATTTCCTCGGCAATGGCACACGCGGACAGATATAAACACCTATTAACCCGCACAACAAATCATCGGAACCAATCACATCGGTTTCCGGAACGAACCCCGTTAGTTACATTTTAAATAGTGTGTGTCGCAGCTACTCCTCTCATAGGCTTTTACGATGGTATCATTCGATTTCACAATGAACGCGACGCGTCGACACAGCACACCTTTCACCGAATCGATATTCCATTATAAGACGCGGAATGGAGATTACTTTAGACGATGACTAGTAATAGTGAAGAGGAGCGGGAAAAAAGTTTTTACAGACGTAGTAAATTTATTGAATCGACGGGAAGTGCTGCTACTAGGGTTGTGCAGTTCATCGGGAACGTTGGCGAACTGTGCTCGTTAAAAAATTACTGAGACCCGAATAGTAGTTGGAACTAAGAGGGTTGCATTCGCCCCTTGATGACGTCGATAAACAGGATGAGATCATCATCGAAAAAAAAAGAACGCATCCGGCGCTCGGCAGCGATGTTCTCCTGGTTATTAAAGCGATTAACGTTGATATTGTGTGAGATTAACGGGAGAAAAAAAAAACAAAACAAAACAAGTAAAACACGTATGGCAACGTCCTCGATTTCGCGACGGAATTGCCAAAAAGACTAACTCACGAGCAAGAATCGAACAACAACAAGTTGAAAGAATCGATTCACAGGGTGAGACAGCTCTATCGGTTCTAGAAAATGCTCATTGTAAAGGATCTGCATGCGAATCGAAAAGAAAAAAAAAAAAAAACAACAAAAAAACCAAGAAACAATAGCGTCAAAACTGTACTCTATTTTATGGCGCATGCATGGCGCGTAGAAACGATGACTCACACACAATCGTCAGCCGGGGTTCAATGAAGTGTGCCATTTGCGTAATTATTGCAGGGCAAATCTATCCTCCCCCTTTTCAGGATATCGAAGCACGTCCAACAATGAGAGTGCACGGAAAAATATCGATTATTATTTGGACGCGAGGTCTGAAATGTATCGGAATACGACCCGCTCGCCACCGGTATAAAATGGCATTATCCGGGCAAACTTTTCGTCTCGGCATACTGATTTCTAAGTTACACAATATTTTCCACCCGAATGTTTATTTTCTCACTGATGTCCATCATTTCGATATTTTATATATCCGACAGTAGCCGGTGTAATCATGGCTTATTTATTTCTTCAATAACATTTTTCCTGCGAGCGGGGTTCACTCATGTACTTTATATATATACTCGTATATATACATATATACATATACAACAGAGTGTTTATGGATTTTTTAAATACGCAACTCCACGGGGTACATGTATAGCTTTTTACCGTTTTACAGCGTAGCTGTTATTTCACTGTTTTATAGTACACAATTAAGAGATTTCTACTTTTCGTTTTTCGTAATATTTCATCAACCGCTACTAAAAGGTATAACGGGTATTTTGTTTTTTTATCATATATTTCTTTTTTTTTTTTAAAGATAACATTTGGACAAAATGTATTTTTTTTATAATAGAAAGAAATAGAATAAAATTTATTACTATCAACTTCCTTGACGTTCGAATACTTATATTTTATGGTTACCATTTGTGGAAAATTTATATTTTGTTTTTTAGATTCTAAACATTTTGATAAGCCATACACTTTTTTTTTTTTTAAATTTTAAAAGAGAGAGAAAAAAAGAAATAGGCAATCCGTACAGTTACAGGAATTGCAACTTATACGTATAATATACATGATTAGTGCTAAGATTATTAGGGTTTAAAAAACCTGACGTTGTACATGATTTTACTGTCCATTTTTTCTCGCGGTGGTGTATAGAACTGTTATGTGGTATACAATATAATTTGATCTTGGTAAGGAGGGTATAAATTTTTACTGAAAAAAAAAAAAAAAAAAAAAAAAAAACTTCAACTTCACGGCACATGGTTATTTTAAATTATTTTTCGCCGATTAACAGTTCGTTTTTGGTTTTTTGTTTTTCATCTATACCTTATATAACAACATTATTTACCTACACTTCAAGTGAAAGTTTAGGTAAAGAGGAGAATTGTTCGACACTACACTAATCTTTTTCACCGCCCCATATTATACATATAGATTTTATGTTGTAAAATGTTTTAATAATACTTAGATGCGGGCTGCTATTTCACCGTTATCATTATTATTATTTTTATTTGCTTTCTCACCTACTGTGCCAATCTGATGATGGATAATTTAGTTGGCTACGCATGCTGTAGAAAAATGTAAATATCATCGAGCTGCGGAACTGAACTCTGCCTGCAGCCAATAAAAAGTTCCTTCAACTCTTATCCTATTTTTTCACTGTCCCAATCTGAATCCATCAAGCGGAAACTTTTTTAATACCATCGTCTTGCACCATAGCTGTTGCTAAGATTTTTCTAGTACACAATTCCCGTTTGCTGCTACTGAGGTTATGCGCAGAGCAAACGAATATCCCCGCGATTTAAATTTTAAATTCGTAACACATTCAAAAAATTATCGTTATTCCGATGCTGATCGAAAATCGATCACGGATGTAAGAGTTTATATAACAACAACAACAACAACAACAACAACGCTAAAACAACTAAAAACGATGAAAAAATTTATGTACACGGGGGCGGCCACTCACGAATTATTCCTAGTAATGTAATTATTTTATTTGGACCAGGTAGGATCACTTTACCAGCACACCCTTTTCGGTCCGTTCGATAAATAATTTTACACTAGCTAAAATGTCCAAAAATCTGCAGCAATTAGATTGACATTTCTTCTAACTTTTTTTTATCGTCATATCACGCATGCCAACGGGAGTGTATATTGATTGTTAGGATAAACTCTCAAGTCCTGTTCTTTATTTGAATTGGGGATAATTTCTAAATTTTATCCGGAACCTCTTCGCGCGCAAGATCTTGGTACAATTTTTTTTTGTGTTAGTCAGCCGTGACTCTACTGACAACGGTTTCCACTTCCATGGACAATTTCCACTCTACCTTTTTTTTTTTTTTTTTTTTTTTTTTTGGGACGCCTATTATTCAAAATAATGTTTCCGTTTCCTCTCGAAACGGAGAATTTACCTTTTATTAATTATTATTATTATCATTATTATTGTTGCCATCTTCTATTGTTAATGTTGTTTGATTTGACCGGCACAAAGAAATCAAGTGTGCGTCATACATACCAGAAGAAAAAGAATTTTCTGATCCGAAGATAACAAAACCGAAATAATTTATAATCTCCATGCGATATTATATTTAGCACAAGTGCACACACCTATTCTACATACTTAATTTTCCATTCAATGAACAATAAGACTTTAATATCAATTATTACATACGAGTATATATTTTGATTTGTCGACTTGATCAAAGTGTTGGCGCGTGAACGCTCGTTATAAATTTAAAAACAAAATGTATTACTTTGCAATTTTCCAAAATGCGCGTAAATCTATTTTATCGCGCCTATGTACGAACAAAACAAAATTGCTGCTTCATTAAAATTTTATAATACGACGTAATAATTTTCGTTCGGCTATATTCAAAAGAAGAAAAAGAAAACATTACTGAGAATTAAAGACGATTAATCACCAACAATTTTCTTTAATCAGTCATAAAAATATAATCCAACTCATCAACCAAGATAGGAATATGTAGTGTAAAACAACGGTAAGCACGGCAGTTCTTTAATTTTTAACCGACTTCAAAAAAGGAGGAGGTATTCAATTCGACTGTATTTTTTTTTTTTTTTTTTTTTTTTTTTTTTTTTTTTTTATGTGTGTTACCACAGAACTTTCTTCTAGATGAACCGATTTTGATGATTCTTCTTTTATTTGAAAGGTGGCGTTTGTCATGTGGTCCCATTTAAATTTGATCAAGGTCCGACCGATAGTTTTTGAGTTATCCTTAATAATGCGGGAGATTGAAGCTTTTTGGATGCTTTTCATTCATGATTGTTTTCACCGTCGGATTAGATTTTTGACTTAAAATACTATAAATTTGCCAAATTACCATGGAAATGTAGCTTTTGGTGTTTTTACCGTGGAAATAAATGTTTTAATTTAATTGAATAAAAATGCACTAAAAAGTAAAAAATAAAATGCTTTTTTACAAAAAATAAATACCGACTTCAAGGTTTATTATAAAAATTTAAAAATGCACTAAAAAGTAAAAAATAATTACTCCCGATAAAATATATATATCAGAGTGATATAACTTAAGGTGATATCGTAATTCTTATACAACATTAATTTTTTGGAGTTGGCATCAAATTCATATTAAAAGAATAATTAAAAACTGCATTAAATGTTGATTAAATTGTTCCTAACATGAATTTAATTCCAACTCCAAAGAATTAATGTTGTATAAGAATTACGATATCACCTTAAGTTATATCACTCTGATATATATATTTTATCGGGAGTAATTATTTTTTACTTTTTAGTGCATTTTTAAATTTTTATAATAAACCTTGAAGTCGGTATTTATTTTTTGTAAAAAAGCATTTTATAGCAATTATAAAAAAATTGCTCGGAAATTTTAATTAAATTCATAGTTTCAGAGTAGCAGACCCCCCCAATAACTAAAACAGGTAAATGTTATCATCGAAGATGGCAGTTTTTTTAAAAAAAGTTGTAAGTGTAATTATTTATTTTGTTTTAAAGCAACCGCCCAGCGCACATATATAAATATACAAAATGAAGCTATTGCAACATGCGAGTACAATTTAAGATGAAAAACGTTGGTCAATGGTCGCAAGTCAAAGTTTTATGTTTTCATAATTAGGGTGCGATTAATTACAGTTTGTATCCTTGCAGCTTATAATTAAATTTCGATCTCTTGTCATAAGAGCATTTTACTGACGTAGTATATATAAAAAAAAATGGAATAGACTAAAGGAAAAAAAAAATTAATTCGGTAAAACGATGGCAATTCATTTTTGGACGAAATTTTAGTTCGTTCATTCGCATGCCTCAACGAGACATACAACTTAAAATATTAATGGATTATAAATTTAAAAAAAAAAAAAAATGCAATCTTTAATCGCTATACTAAGGGTGATAATAGATGCATGGTACGGGAAGAAGATCAGAGAAAATGTCGTTTTTTTTTTTATCTTCCTCTTTCTAAAAGTAGGCGCCAAAAAAGCAACAAGGTAATAAAAAGTAAAACAAAGAAGATTGAAAGATGAGAAAAATCGTTAATCCCCAGAACGAACTACTTCAGCTTGAGCAGGTTGTTGTGTGTACGCGCCTCATATATTTATGGAAACAGACCAGCGTTATTAGTTTAAATGGTATAGGCGCGCTGCTGGTCCATATCATTTCCGGATTACATGTTTTGTCGTAAGCGGTATAATATCAAAACAAAACCGTTTCGGCTTCTCCGTCAAGTGGAACGCGAAACTGTGTTCCTAGGCGCACACCCTGAAAACCAATTCATTCGAATGTGGTGGTAACAGTGTGGCAAATTTTCCCTGGCAGACCGGCTAAGGCGGTTATCGGACACGGACATTTCGAAACACTAAGATTAAGGCTAGACCGCCGCCGCCTGATGAACGTTTCACTGCCACTATGACCCGCTACGCACACTCCTAACGAGATCTCGAGCCAGTAAAGTAAACAATAGAGTAGAGAGTAACAAATAATGACGATTATTATTTTTATCACTTGCCACTATCATAATTATACGACAGCAGTACTTCCAAATAACAAGAAGGAGTGGAAATTAGAAGTGAAGAAATGAAGGTTGTGTACTTCCACCGGCAACAACCAGAATGCGTATGTAGCAAACTGCAATGGCAAGAAAATTCGAATCTACTAGCAGAGGTCTATCTGTTTGTTTTACGGGAAAATCTTTTAACCAGCCCGTTGCTAGGCCCGCACCTAGACGAACAGAACCTTTAACGTGGCGCATACGAAGCGTTGTTACCGATTTACTTAGATATTGGTCGGGGGAATAATTTAAGCGGGCTGGGCTACCGACTAGAGACGCGATGATTATGTGTATACCGGGCTGCTGCTGCTGCTGCTGCTACTCGATAATAGTTGGTCGCTTTAAAATATCATCACATTATTGTACGTGGCGCGTTGCAGAGATTTATTTGAAACAAACGAGAGAGAAAAGAGAAAAGAGAAAAGAAAAAAGAAAAAAGCATCTAGCAGAGGAAAGTCGGACTGGAAATCGAGCATCAAAGGACGGCCTACTTACCATGCAACACTAATAATAATGGTGAGTTAGTTTGCGCGCGCAAATGTGTGCGCCCGTGTAAACTCTTCAATTTATTTCTTTGTTATATATTTCAAGAACCGGAGAGACCCTAGACGACGACGACAGAGCGCTGGAACGAGACAGAAAACGCCTTTATTCTCCGAACCACAACAAAAAAAAAAAAGCGGGGACCGGCTTTCGCCCAATCGGCCCTCGTCTCTGTCTTTTTTCTTTAACAAATAATAATGGTAAGATTAAGAAAAATAAAAACGTTTCGTGTACATAGATCAAAATTAGAATGAAAAGAGGAATGAGCCCCCGACGTTGGACGCACAATGTCGCCTGCAGGACACGATGATGCGGCGGTACGTGCAACAGTGTACACAGAAGAAAACTAGATCCGACACGACCGAACACACAAAGAGAATCTGCTCGGCACTAGCAGCTGCTCTTCGCGGACAGCTTTTACACGGGACAAATGCGCATAGACCTGCAGAAGACATCAAAACACCTGGAGAGCAGAATCATGCCCAACGGATAAACCGGATGAAGAAACCCCCAGCGATAGCCAAGGTATATACTACTCCTCGGCGAGAATAATTCTCGGGCTTAGTAGTTGTCGCGAAGATGTTTGCTCTTCGCAGGCATATACTATAGTTAAAGTCGTCTAACTATTAATTAACGTCTTAAAACTCAGTTCCAGTTTTACCGATGAGACGTCAATATATGGCGCGGAGGGAAAATGAATCGAATGTTGCGCGCATAAATTTCAGTAATCAAATGATACAATTTTTTCATATGGTAACTGGAGAAGTTAGAAAAATCCCTAGTCTAACTCGCGATGCATGTTTTTATTTATATGTTAAAGATATAGTAGAGAGTACAGTTTTCGCTGAAGTATTTCTTGCACGATCGACTCGTAGTATATATAGTATAATAACATAAGGAATTTCTCGAACCATAATTGTTTGTACTATAGCACTTATTTGAAAAGCGTGAACAACTTTTACAACGAAATTATGTTGTCAAGAGAACACGGTACGCACCCGCTATGAAAATATAAAAAGAACCAGACAATTCAACAGCCGCGAATAGTTATCAGGGGGATTCCTCCGGTTAATATCAGCGCTCTTATGCAAATTAAAAATCGAGGCGTATCGCGAGAATTTTTTTAACGAGTGTGTATAGAAACAGCGCGAAATTGAAATTACAAAGTCGAGAATAACACAAAAGTGATCACTAACGTCTCTGTGGTCGGTACGAGAATATAGGCGGCGCGCGGACTGTTCTTGCCAATAGCCTTCGCCATCGATAGGGCATCATAAACAGGAGAAGCGGTGTGGAAGATGAAAATTCCTTAACGGTACAATCGGATCGAACATCTCCTCACAGCAGCGTGTACACCTCTGTCGGAAATCACGTTCGAACACAGAGTTTTGTCGTACGAACGACAAATTACATCTCTTCCGGTAGGATGCGTTTTCGATTTCTGCGCGGTTTATTGGCCAAAATTAAGGATTCGCAGTTGCGCGCGATCGTCACCGACTTCTGATTCCGTGGCTCCACTGTAACGGCCATCAGCGAGCAGCACACATACTGCGACGAGAACTGTCGCCGTTTATTAAACAACGGCACTCCGGGGCGAGAATATTAAATTTCGCAAATGGCTCGCGCGCTTTCCAGCCCCTTCACTTCCTATTATCACGCAACACCGCTACGTGACTATAATTCAAAATCGAACTCGCTTACAGCTGCAGCCAACCCCGAACACATACATTAAGGCAAGGTTAAAAAATACGTGTCGTCAAAGCGTTTTCTTCAGATGTCCAAAATATAAAATGGATATGCCGAGAAGTATAACTTTCGGGAACCGAATTGTGTAATCATACTCGAGTAAAGACAACCACACGCGACCTTTTAAAACTAGGGTAGTAGCCTCGTTTTTTTTTTTTTTCGTCTGGGTTTTTTCAGAATAAACTCTCCGCCGCTGTGAATTTCGAGATTTTTTTTAAGAAGGGGCAGCACAGAGAAAAATTCCAAATATTTCGCAAACAGTGTTTTTCACTAACCCCCACGATGCGGCGTTGAATGCCGATGATAAATAATAATCAAATCGCTCAAAATGTTTACTTCTCGTTTAATCCCCTGCTTTTTTGGATCATAAATAACGCCGCAGAATCATTTTTACTACTTCCGAACATTTCTCGGTGTCAATTTGCTCACTTTCAATGAATTTGTTCGAGATTAATGAAATTACGGGGGCAACACTTTTCCCAGAAAGTGTAAAAGTAATTCCGACTGAAGTAAACGGTCATTTGGCTCGAGGCTTACAAAAGAATTAGTGATGAGCGGCTCGACGCACTAAAGCCGCTCTTTCGGAAAACAACGTTCGATACTTACGATGTTACTGGAAGGTTCGCGTTTAAAGAACCGGTTTGTGAAAGCACATTTGAAGCGTTCGCTGCTGGTGCGACGACGGATGGAACCGTGCTAATTATCGCAGTACTACCATTACTGTTACCAGTGCTGCCACTGTTGCTGTTTGTATTATTGGCGTTGATGGCAGCGGCGCTGGAAGACGACGATGAAAAAGCGGTAAACGGTGAACTGTTGTTATTGGTAACGTTTCTTCCGCCGAATGATGAACCGTGAGCCGCAGTGGCCGGTGAAGACGCGTTAGACTGGCCGCCGGTGCTGGAAGTTTGTTGTACCGGAGCACTGAAGAGCGGTACGTTCGAACTGGCAAACGAACGTCCCGGAGGTCCTAAGATACTGTTTAGGGCGTTCGATTTATCTGAAACATCCGGAAAAAACGAAAATTACTAACGAGCGAAATTATTCTAATTTCATTACACCGTAGAACGTCTTTCAATATCAAATATTCGCCGAATTAGCAACTAATACGGATGAAGTAAACGCGAACCGATCGCGATTTAAATATTATTATAAAGATTCGAAACGGAAGCGCAACATATTATTTGAACTACGTCATCCGAACAGCAAAATATTTAATCGCATTAGCGCGCACACCGATGATATCACCGATACAGACGAGATACTTTCATTTATTTTTGGGTAAATTTAAAAATAAATCCACACCTCAATTTCGTGTCTTGGATCGATGAAAATATTATGAAAATTTTTAAATGCTGTTTTTACACACCTCTTCGCTCGGGGACAGTGCCATCAATTAATCGTGTAACATAACAGAGCAAACTAAATGTACAAAGCGCATTAAAAATTGCTAATGACGTGTAAAACTGGAGTTGATATACACCCTGTCAAGAAAGTATCGGGAATTGTCAATTTAAATCTCCCGGGTAATAGCTAGGCAGATAATTTTTTTTTTCCAGGTTGGTACGACTGTTTTGTATTATGATGCCTATTTTTAGCGCGATCTGTCAACCAGTGTGTTTACAGCAGCTGTTAAAATCAGTCGACCTTGAAGTGTTTTGTCGAAGTTTTACAATGAGTGAAAATATTGAACAACGTACTTGTGTTAAATTCTGTGTTTCGAACGAAATTTCTTGTGCCGATACACTGAAAATGTTACAGAAGGCTTTTGGTGAATCTGCTTTATCAAAAACGCGGGTTTACGAGTGGTACAGAGCGTTCAAGGATGGTCGGGAGACGGTCGAAGACATGCCTCGCTCTGGACGGCCTTCAACGAGTGTGACCGATGATAACGTCGATAAAATCAAGGAAATCGTTGCTGAAAATTGTCATGTGAGCTTGAGAGAGATGGCTCATGGATTGGGCATGTCACACGAGAGCGTACGTACGATTGTGCACGAAAAATTGGGTATGCAACGCGTTGCGGCTCGGCTTGTTCCGAAAGACCTGAATTTCTTTCAAAAAAAGTACCGAGAACAGGTAGCTGCAGACATGCTGGATCGAGCCAATTTGGATCCTACCTTCTTGGAAAAGATAATTACTGGTGACGAGACATGGGTGTACGAGTACGACACGCTTACGAACCAGCAATCGTCCGAATGGCGGCCAATTGGCGCGCCAAAGCCGAAAAAACCTCGCCAAAGCCGATCGAAAGTGAAGATCATGTTGATTGTTTTCTTCGATATTCGAGGCGTGGTACACTATGAATATGTGCCAGCCGGACAGACAGTCACCAAAGAGTTTTACTTAAGTGTTTTGAGACGTTTGAGAGAGGCTATCCGTCGTAAACGTAACGATTTGTGGGTCGACAATTCTTGGATTCTCCATCACGATAATGCGCCGTCTCACAAAGCCATAATTGTGAATGAGTTTTTGGCCAAACACTCGGTAAATATCATCGAACAACCGCCGTATTCACCAGATTTAGCACCCTGCGACTTCTTCCTATTCTCAAAACTCAAATTTCCGCTACGGGGAATGCGCTTCGAATCGATTGATGACATCAAGACGAATGCGACGCGAGAGCTAAAGGCCATCCCGGAAACCGCCTATCAGAAGTGCTTTGCCGAGTGGAAAAAGCGTTGGCATATGTGCATCGCTTCGAATGGATGTTATTTTGAAGGTGACAAAATAAATTTGGATGAAAATTAAAAATTGTTCGTTTTATTTAACAATTCCCGATACTTTCTTGACAGGGTGTATATATAGATATAAAGTAGAATATTAATAATCTACCCCCTGATTGGATTATTGGATAACCTGTATCATCGAAAACGTGCTCATATTAAACAGAGTTGCGCATTAACGAGAAAATATATCTAAACCGAAAAATCGTTTTACACGCTCATCGATTTCCTACTTTAATTTTAATGTATTAAATTTTTATCGATTTATATCTGTAAACAACACGCAGCAAGTGATTTTTCAACGAAAGTTAAAAAATAAATTAACAAATAAATAAATAAATAAATAAATAAATAAATAAATAAAACCAACGAAAATCACGGCGACTTCGATTGAGTCAAGTTTAAAGATCGGTAAAATTCGTAAAAATTTGTAAAACTAGGAAAAGTTCGACAGTTATATTTTCAACGTGCAGGCTATGTTTCGTCTGGCGCTAGGCTTTGTGCGTTTAAGAATTCGTTCATTTAAGAATTCGTCCATTAGACAAAGCGTAACGCGCGTCCTTGAACACAACGAGTATTATTAATCGCACGATTTATCGGCGCAACCGGCAGCAGAATATTCTGCGCGTTCGGCGCGCGCTGTTTTCAGACATTTCAGTTCGTTGCGTTTGGAACACTTTCCGTTAAGTTTTTAAAAGTTGAAAGATTTGTTTGTAACGGAAAATTAGCAATGCGGGCTTTTTCTTCTCCATCAAAATGGCCGCGTATGTAATACTCTTTTTTAACACATTACAAAGAGACTTTTTCGGCCGTTTTTAACTGAACCGGTCGACGATATCTTTTGGGCGGATATAAATCAAATTATGATTTTTCTATAAACGTTTTATAAGACAATATTAAACCGGTTTCGTCGCTCAACTCGTTATCAAAAGAAGTCAACTTTTATTGTTCTACTACCTCTCACGCTCGTTATGATAATTATTTGCGTCGTTCCACATTTTGTTTACTTAATAACCTTTTAATATTTCTTTCAAGGTTATTGCTTAATTATAATCATCGGCTTAATCCATTTCTCTCTAAAAATCTAAAGAATACTTTGATTCGCACTTTTCCTACTGTAATCAGAAAGCATTTGTTAACAATCAACTTTTTCAAGCGGAGTTTTTTTGTTTTTTTTTTTTTATAATAAAATTAACTTAAGCAGAAACCAGATCGGGCCAAATGATACAAAAGAACTAACACAAAATTAAACAAATCATAATTTTAATAGAGCAAGATTCCTTCCTGGAAAAGAGATGCACATATATATGTAAAAATTGAACGATCAAACAAATAATCCACAGTTTTTAGAGGTGATCCATTACAGCAGGAATGGGAAATGTGTAGTGTATTTTTTGAAAATCGATTAGTGTCAATTTAAATATAACACAGCTAACTGCCGAGTGAGAATTCCTCACTCAGATCAGTGAGCGACTTTTTTTTTTTTTTTTTTTAAATATTTACATTTAAATCAATGTTAGCATTTTTTTAAAAAAAACTTTTGAGGTTTAAATATTTAATTGTGTTTTATGTTCTTCAAATTTCATTACTCCAAATTACATTTTCATTTTTTACTCACTTTTATTTATATTTATTAGTTCCTTGTTGAACAACTACTAAAAAGTGGAGAAATTAACTGAAGCTGTTAGATATTATGAATTTTTATATAATACAAAAACTCGTACAATGAAAAAATAAATAAATATATTTAAAATATTAAACAATTATAAAAAATAATTCACTAATTTAATGGTCGGTGAACGCGCTACAATGGGCAGTTGAAAAAAAACACATTTCACGTTTCACATTCCTCGCTGCAGGACAACCGGCCTAAGAACCGAGAATAAAAATTCGTTTAAAAAAAAATGAAGAAAAACCCACCGCGATTAATCGGTAAACACAAAAACTCCTTTCGAAGCCGATTCGAACGTCTCTATTGAAACCCCTTTAACGCAAAAAAAACCAAAAAAAAAACCTACGGTGATGTGTATATTTTTTTTCTAGTCAACTTGACAGAAAAAATAGTTTTACAAAGGATGATAAAACAATCACTGCAGGGGATTGGTTTTTGAGCATGTGCCGATGGATTGCTAGAGAACTAAGGACGTAAATTTGACCCCATTTGAAAGCAAAAAAAAAAAAAAAACCTTGGTCGTCTTTTCATTTGTTAGTGGAAAAAGAATCAATAAAAACAAGCTCAGCTGGAGATTGTAGGACTAGAAATATTACATAGACCTTTTTGCATTCAAACGGATATTCCGAATCATCCGCATAGTCGAAATTAAGTAGAAGTAGACGAGAGGTGCGATCAATAGGTAACGAGAATTTTGAATTTTTAATCAAAAAGTATCTCCCTAATCTTCAATGTTTATTCCATAATCCCTTCAAAGTAGTAATTCTCCCCTTTGACATTATGTTACCGTAGACTCGAGAAACACTGTCCGATTGTTTTTTTTTTTTTTTTTTTTTTTTTTAGTTCTGGTATATTCTGCAATTTCGCCTTTATATTGTATCTGTTCGTAATAAATATCTCTTAAAACACAGATGTTACCGAAAATTATTTATTATGAGTAATCACTGTGAAAGCTTTAAATATTTAATATTGTATCTATTGTTGAAAAACGTTGTCCTTTGAGTGTCTTCCTGAGTTTGGGAAATATAAAAAGCCTACCAGCAAGAGGGTTGCGGCATTGATGTCATACCAGCACGAATCGTTGATTAAATTAATAAGCGCCGGTGCGCGTTGTTGCGGTGTAAAATCCAGTTGATTAATTGCGTAAAGCTTGGTAATTAGTACTCATCGATTGTACGGCCAGGCGATAAAAAAAATTCATAATGATCTCTATTCAATTTCAGTCAGAGAAAACAGAATTATTAATCGTTATTTTTTCATCACACCTCGCATAATCAAACACGGAAAATTATAAAATTCGGATAGTTTAATTGTAATAGTAGTGGTTAAGGCGTTTGGCTACTAAATCAGAGGTGTCATATAGGTTATCGAGACTTGTCTCGTTCCAGATTCGAATTGCTCCCAGGTCTATACCTAATCTGAAATTGAATATTGCTTTCATACTAGAGAATTATCCGCGGGAAAGTGAAGACGGATACTCCAAAAGTAGAAAGGAACTGGCCCTCCTACTCTCACTAGTGCCGTTGGGTTTAGTACCATTATGGAAAACTCAACTTCATAATCCCCACGCCCTGCTGCTAAGAGTATGGGACTCTCACTTTACTTTACTTTTACTACATTAATTAGCCAATTGAACTACTATATAAGTAAGCAAAAGAGGAAGAAGAAAAAACTGCATTAGTAGAAATTACAGACAGGACAATTTTTTCACGACAAGACTGTATTTCGCTCTATGCGCAGTCGATCTTATCATTTAATTTTGATTTGTGTTGTTCCAAATTTCCTAAGGGAGTCCCCCTCCCTCTTTTATTACTCTTCTTAATGATACTTTTTAAAAACGTGCAATGTATTCGCTATTTTAATTTGTAAAGTTTAAAAATTAAGTACGGAAGTCACACGCGTAGCCTTCCCAACAAATAAAGTTTTGAAAATCTTTAAACCTCCAAATGTCCCGTCGACACTCCACACAATCATTAACCGTTTGAACGTATCACATAATTACTTACGTTCTATAGAGAACTTGATCTACATCCCCAACTAATGGACATTCTGTCTGTCCTAAATTTAATCCGTTCATCAACCGCTAATCCAAACTTTCCCTTACATCACATAAAACCTTCCACAGTGGCCCGTAACAGCAGCCCTTTAATTTCCAATAGTGGCCCCATTTGTCCTAAAATAGTCGACCGCAGTTGCACGCGGCTGACGGTATCGTAAAATAAATAGAAAAAAACGCGCGAAAAACAATTTTTAAAGTAAACGAATAGCCTCCTGCGTTTAAACGTTAGGCGCGTTCGTTTTTAAGGTTGAAGGAAAATATTTAATTTTCAATGACACTATACTAATTTACGTTTTGCAAAACCGAATAATCCGCGGAATTAATAGTCAACCGAAAAACGTGTCTTCTACTCTAGCCTAAATAAGTGAATGGAAAAAGAAAAAAATAATCGTCGGCTAATCATCCGATCGAATTAATAATCAGGTTAATTAATTAATTATAGTTTTGGTATAATCTAGACTACGAGACAAGTTGCTATCGAACAAATTAGCCGGGACAAAGTTAATTTTGTATAAATCTTCCCCGCTTGGCGGGAATTATTACCCGGAAACCGCAAGTAGTCTGACCTGCAAATCATTTTTAAACGGGAATTAAAGTTACGCACGAATGATAGATCAGAACAGAACGGAACGTATATTTAGCTAAATACAGAGTTGCACAGTGTATATATACATATATACATATATACATACACACACACACACACATATATATATATATATATATATATATATATACATATACATATGTATGTATACATAAAATGTGTACCAGCTGAAATGAGACTTAATCGCATTACATTAGTGATAAAAAAGTAGAACGCTTACACATATTGTTAATGAAAAAATTTTTATGCTATACACAAATACAAAGGGAAAAAAGTATAACAAAAAAACCCCAAAAATAATTAAAATCACAGCCATTTTATAACTACTAAAAACATTACTTGATAGATTAGCAGTATCACTAACTAAATTGTGTTTAATGCGACGATGTTTACATTTATTGCACATCCATCCGGGCTAGCTGCTCAGAATTGTAATCGCCTATATTCTTGATAAGCATATTTTTATATTACGGCGGGAACACCGATGAAAACATTTTTTTTTTGCTGTATTAATTATACAAATCTTTCACATATTGTTTCAATTTGAATTTTATATTATTCGTTTAAATAGGCAGTAAAATTTCTAGAAAGTGTCCGTCAACGTGTTGAGGTGCATTACTACTACACAACTACTTGTAATAATAATAATAATAGGTATCATCACCAGCTAAGGCATTGCTGCGGCACGACAGATCACATTATTAGTGATTGTTTTGAACATAAATAAAAAAATGAGAGATATGCGTATTTGGTATGATGCAACGGTCACCTGCATTACACAGATTTGTTATTATATTGGCAGTTATAATTGAGAATAAAAAATGTTAATATTTCATTATCGGGGTTAAGCTGCTGCGTGGTCGAAGTATGACGTGTTAACATCGCAGTGTCGACTAGCCACACAGTGAGCGGAGTGTTCGCGATTAATTTTTCGGCAAGCGTTTGAAATTTCAATAGAACAGAAATATTTGACGCGTGGCTGCTGAAAATTTCGTATCGAATGGACGCGAAATTTTATTAAATCGTAGGCGGTAACGTATGCCGCGACTGAATATCTCTCTCGAATTTTCTGAGGCGTTTTAATTCGATTAGAAAATTAGACGAAAAAGAAAAACGTCTTAGTAGTCGATAATAGAAGAATATTCAACTGCTCGAGAAAATGCTGGTAAATTTTCCGAAAGACGCGAAAGGCTGCTGCAGCGGAGATTTGAGTACAGATTCGAGAATGACTGCAAGCAGTCGGTCGCAGGAACTATACCGGCCAGGCGGCAGGAAAAAAAGGCCGGCTCGACGCGCAGACCGAACTGAGTGTCATCATGGCGATGCGGTAATTTTCCGGGCCCAGGGCAGGGGTGCGGAGCGGTTTTCACGCGGAACGATACACGAGCGTACAAGTCAACGACACGGCGCGTCGGCGCTTCTAGGAAACGATGAAAGCGGCGGTCGAGTTGTATCGCGCGCGCGTTTTTAAAGCGATAAATTGGGTTAAAGGAAATAGAGAGAAGTAGAAACAGACGCGCGGAGATGGCGCTGCTGCTGTTCGAACGTGGACAGCTGTACAGCAGCAGCGCGGTATCCGACCTATGCAAGAACTGGAGTAGCGCGGTCGGAAAAACTGGTAATGGGGAGAGATTGTCGAGCAACTGTGCTTCGGCGCACTCTACTGATGTCGGCGCGTAGAGCGACTTCGAGCCGCCGAGCGCGCAAGTGCGCCTTAGCCGGGGTTACCATGTTCGCTGAAAAAACAGTTCCTCGCACAGACATTCGGAATGCGAGTCAACAATTATTAACGGGCAGCAAAGGTAATGTCGCGCTGCGGTTGTACCGATAGAGGAAGAGGAAGAGAAAGAGAAAGATAGAGATAAAGATGGAGAGAGAGATTGAGAAGGTAAGAAAAAGCAGACGTAGCAATAAAAAGAAAACAAAAAGAAGCGAGTACCGAAGAGCACCTGAGGAGGTGGAATTCCACGAGAGAGAACAGAAGGCTCGTCGTGTGTGGAGCGAAAACGTTTAGGAATCACTGAACCGTCATTGAAAACTTCAACGAAAACGCAGCCAAGCAAAAAAATCGACAAACAATCGACCAAGACCAATGATTACCAAAAAGAGCCGAAGAGAAGACGTTTTGCTCGGGCAAAGGATAGCGCGCTGCCACCAGTGAATGGAAACGGCCCATCAAGGAACAGAAATTGGGCCCGTTCATCGGTACTGTAGGCCGTTTATCGATTAGCCGGCAAATGCGAGCCGTTGCATAATGCAGAGCGGTGCGCCGCGAGATTAGGCCGTGCGTTTCTCAACATCAAACTGACAACGGAGGGGCCACCGCTCTGCTTGAGCCTGCTGATAATAACCTTGAACGTAAGACACCATTCACACTTAGTCAGCTTCGGCAGTGCGACTCAATGGTAGCGGAAAAAGCAAGTCTGTTAGCCGCATTTTCCACCTTTCGGCCGGTCAAACGCTACAATAGGACGCGAACCAAACTCCCCCCTCCCGCCGAAAACGTCGACGGTTGTCCTTTTGAACTTAATTCCGGCGAACGCTTTCATCATTTTCCGTCCACAATTAACTTCCTCGGCGATAATTAAAATTACTGCCGCACCACCACCGGCTGAAGCTATCGGTGTATGCGGCAGCAATTGTAGTATGGAAATTTTGCTCGTACCTGCGGATAAGTGCTTTTCTTTAGCTTTTTTATTCGTTTTATTAAGAAAACGCGGTAAAAGAAACACATCTAAAAGAATAAAGCGAGGCTGCTCGGCGCGCAATCCAACTAGGAGGGCGTCGCAAATGGAAAATCATCTTTTCTTTTTCTTTACACTTTTATCGTTCTTCAAAAGAAACTGAGCCTTTTTTAAAAACCCACAAGAAACAGTTTTAAGTTCGCCCGGTGAAAAAAATTGCGATACATCAGAAACGAAACTATCTCTCACCAACATCTTTGTATTTTGCGTATTAACTTCTTTATTTCTTTTAATTATAGCAACAATATATATATATATATATATATATATATATATATATATACATATATATGTGAATATCCACATATATATATAATTATTTTTTGTTGCAGTTCGTACAATCACGCTGATTATTTTTTTTTTTTTTTTTTAAATTTCGATTTTCGTTTTTATTACCTTCGTGTCGGATTGCTGAATAAACAAGGCAAATCGATTCGAAAAGTTATTTAAAAATAATTAACTCCGCATCTCTTCAGATTCACCGCAATAAAACCAACATGAAAAATCGTGATCGTTATGGCTGCTCTCTTCCTCGTTTTCCTTCTACATTTACCGCCGAATGTGTAGCAATCATTAAAGCTCTAAAATTCAGTTATTTCTGCATAATTAACCGCTTTTCAGAATACCACGTGTTTCAGATCTTATATACGCTATAAAGAACTTCTTGCACGACTACACGTGTTGGAGCTTCAAACGAGGACGCTAACATCGCAGAAGTTTATGAAACGGAGGAAATTTTTAAAGCAGTGATTTTTTGGATTTATTATTACCGGGAGATATCATTAAAAAATAAATATTTAAAGGCAAAAATTTTTTTAACTCTTTTAAACATAACTAAGTAGGTCGCATGCGCGTAAGAAATACTGTCTGAAATACTATGTCGTCGCGATTAGTTGTTGAAGCGCTTGGCTTCCCTTAAGGAAGTCTCGATCGCGAGCGATGACAAAAGTTATAACGAAAAAAATAATAAATTAAAATACTCGCTAATAGTCACGTAGAAGACGATGGCAAATGATCATGTGCAACATCATATGCGCGTATAGGAGACACAGCAGACACACACGGGACTGCACTTGTAGCGCGATAAATCAAACAATCACAATGTCAGTTGCAAGTGTAGTTTTGCGTGTGTACACCTGTGTTGTATATAATAATTGCCTAGTACACAACCTACATCTGAACAGCTAACATGTATGAGTAGGTTACCTACCAAACCGAATGGTTGAAAAGATAATTAACAGTATAAACAAATTGTAAAAATTGTTTAAACTAAGCAGGGGGATATCTTAACCTCGCTTTTCCCATTCACTCTATATCCTTTTTTCTTGTGATCACAAACAAGCTGCAGATTGTGCTAGTTTCCATTCCAATCAAAGAGAGAATTTTTGCAATAAACTTTTTTTTTTTTGTTTTTTTTTTAGTAAAACTTTTCCCCTGCAAAGTTTTACTTAAGAGCCTTGAATGACTCTACAGCTTAATAGGAGATATTACTCGACAATGCCGGCCCAAACCGTTCCATACCGAGCAGCAATTGCTGTATAGACTGCCGAGACGACCAGGTCGTTGTCGGTGCTCTGTTGGCTGCTTCATGTAAATCGTAATAGAATGACCACTAACCGGATGGAAAGATAGCGTATCAACGCCGTAATGTAGAGTTTAATAGCAGACTAAATACGTGAAATAATATCAAAAGTTCCATAGTTTTTGTAAGTTATAACACGCAATCACCAAAGATAATATTAGGCCCTCTCTCCGTCCGCCAAAAACACATCAATAGTGTAAATAAGCGTAGAACTGATCAAGCTGTAAAGCTCTTAAGAAGAAACGCAGACATGCCGAACGAATGAACGCGCTTCCTAAAATATTCGAGACCCCGTTCGCACCGATAGCGGTGTAACACGACAAGAGTGTAAAATGGGACGAACAAAAACATCGGCCAAATCAATTAGGGCCCAAGTGCCCGTTTATAGGCAAAGGCCGGTGAAATCGGCAGTGCCCGCGCTCAAGCGACATTATCCACTGGAGAGGAGAAAACAATAATCGAACATCTTTACGACGACATAAAAAAATATTACCGGCGCGCAATCGACATCGACCAATTCTGCAGTATAATTTATTCAGAAATAATAATTACGTCCGAGTGTCCGAGTGTCCGATGTCTTGCACAAGACCGCTCGGGATAGGCGGTTACGAGTACGTCGGGAAGTTAATTAAAGCGTTGCGCCCCGGTGCAGGGTAAATGACTCGTCCGCTAATGACTGGTAGTGAGACAAACCGGTGTGGGGGGGGGGGGGGGGGAGAAGGAAAAAAAAGAAGAAAGAAGAAAGAAGAAAAAAGAATCGTACACGAGTCCGCTAGAATCCTATTGTGTCCGATGCAGTTTTCCGTATTGGACGTTCGATGGAACGCCGCGTCGCCTGCTCCGACCGCCTGTGACATTCGACGCGATTCGGTATATTAACGGATCAAGTCACTGCCGCCATGCACACCGAAAATGTTCCCCCCGATGCTGTAGCTGCGCGTTTTTCCGGTGAAAAAATCAGCCATTTTTCACGGTTCATGCAACGTGAACACAAATTGGAGAGTTTCACCATCGAGCCGATCAACGACGCAACCGAAATCCGAACACGCAACCAAGCAGCATCATGAAAGATACGGCAACAAGACGTTCTCATCGTGATTGCGGAAAAACCCGAAGGAAAACCCCGGGAGCGGTCGAATGGGAAAATGGAAGAGCGTTGACGCGGGGTTTTTGCCTGGGACCCGCCCGAGTACTGGAGACCGATCATTTTTTTTCGGATGCTAATGTGACCGGAAGACCGGAAAATAATCCGGCTGCAATGAAAAGCGTTATTTATTACGAAGCGACTGAATAAGCTCTCCCTATATTTAGAACGATACGAGGTCGAACAGCGCTAACACAAAATGGCGACTTTTATTACGGTTCTTCTAAGAAATTCCTAGACGCTAAATGATCACACACCCGGTTTTGCTGTGAATCTTCTTCTTATTTGTGTTTGAGAAGCTCTTTCCAATCTAGATACTTGTTTTCTTGACTAAATGTCGACTGTAAAAATACTACGATAGAAAATAAAAAGTGAGCAATTACTGACAAATAAAACTCACGTAAATAAATAATACGGGGCGAGGTATATACTTTTTTGAAAGAACCGTACTTTCCCATATTTACTAGAATATTCTAAATGGCAGCGAACGGGTAAGTAAAACAATAATGATCATTAATTTAATTAAAAGAGAATACATAGCAAAATATGAAACCAGAATTCTTGGCGGCATAGGTGTTGTCGAAATAGGCTTCATAATCCTTTTTGGAAATAGATCGTAATAATACATATAAAGAAGAAAAGCAAAATAACACGAAGACTTTTACCTACATGATCGATATTACGTTTTCCGGTGGGGAGCTACCGGTACATAGTTAAAAAAAGAAATTACCAAAACTTCTGACTACTCGAAATTTTTAATAATAAAACTGTATGATGGGAAATTTTCAAATAGAACATTCAAAATTTCACTTCAAAACACAATGTATATCACGTAAGTCGTTTTTAATATATATATATAAATATATATTAAAAAAAAAAAAAACTTATGCTGAGGGCATTAAGAAATTCTATGAAGATTTTTTATTTCGTTATCCAGAAACCACATAATAATTTATTAAAACGTAATTACAGATACAGCAAATAACAATTATCTGTAGTATTTTAGGCATCAGCCAAGCGTGTTAAAGAGAATATGTAACTTGAAAGGAAACAAATTATTTTTATTATTAATGAGTGCAGAATTTATCGTCGAAGACGATCGGTTTCAAACGGAATTAGGAATACTGTATTATTGTGCGGGTTTTAAAAATGGAAAACATATATCTATATTAATAATTTTCTTCTATTCTAATAACGAAAATTTATTTTCAAATTACAATTCCGGATGTGTACGTTAAATTTAAGCATCGTCGGATTTAATTCATCAATGATAGTGTAGGTTTTTTTTTTCTCCCCACCCTCTTATTATTATTATTATTATTATTATTATTATTATTATTATTATTATTATTTGTAAGCGTAATAATTCGTAATGTAATTCAAATTATTTCGGTTCTTATCTGTTTCTTATTATTGTAGCGTGTGTAATTTAATAATATTTTTCTGCATTATATCACTACTGTAATTCGATTATAGCCTTTTCGTTACGCATTTTATTTGCACGCATAATTTTAATTTTACCGAAAATAAGTTTTTTTTAAAAATATCCGTTCCGTTTGAAAAAAACACACTTAACACGGTGGTGGCCGACCACATGATTAAAATAAAAATAAAAATAAAAATAAAAAATAATCTTCCAAAGTCGTTAACGAATATTTTTAAAACCGGTATGGAATTCCCCGCATTTCTAAACTATTTGAAACTCGCTGTCTTTGTCGATAAATTCCGCGCTCATTAATACAATGCGCCAGGAATTCCTGAATCTGTTGGTGTCTACTTCAAATTATACACGCTTTAATGTTCTACTCGATGATGTACTAGACCTCCTAATAAATAATATCGCGCTTAGTTGTCATATATATATATATATATAAAAAAAAATTTCAAGTTGCTTTTGCTATAATATTCATTATGTTTTAATAGTTAACAATTACAGCTAACCAAGATGATACATTTCTCGCTAACCTAATGTTTTTACCTTACTAAAGTGGTGTTTTATTATAGAAATTACTCTTATACCAACCGTAAATTAAATTTATCCGCGTATTATGAAATTCTTAATACCATTTCGCAGGAAGGGGACAAAAAAAAAAAAAAAACTTATTATATATTATGCAAACGATTAATCAACTGAAACTTAACTTTTTACTAAAAGGGGTTATATATATAGAAGACAACCGTGTCTTGACGACGAGGTTCATGAGCATTATGTAGAAAGATTACACCAATCTGTGTAATACACCTATCTAATTCGAACAAATCTGGGATATTACACACCCTGTACGCGTAGTGAGAACGAAATTACGACAATAAGGATAAAATTTAAATGTAACAATGTAAAAAAACTGAATAATAAATATACTCGAATGAATTAATAGGAAATGTTAAATGAAGAAAATCGACATTTAAAAGGCTTTCGAAAAATTATAAGTGACAAAAATTTAAAATAACGATATGTCTTAAGCACACACGGACGGAATTCTAGATCGATAAATGTACTTTTCTAAAGCGTAATCGAAAAATCGATGCAATATGATATACAGATGTTCAGAAAGGTGCGTGGGCGTGTTCACGGTGTTTGAACACTCAAGTATATAATAATAGAGTTTCTGCAGGTGTTAAAAGCAACAGGACACACCACCGGAGCGAATTAAAGGCGCAAGACTACCCCATATCTAGGCTATACACTACTTGTCGTAACTGCTCGCGTTCTATGTGTACTGCATATTATATTTAATACACATTAATCAACCGGGGAAAAAATAAATCCCAAATAAAAAACCGACTTTCTCGAATAACGGTCACGTGCTCGCTACAAACTTTTGCAGATTTTCAGGTCGGCCGGTGTACTTCCGCAACACGAGCAAACCGTCCCAGTGATGATACTCGTCCGCGCGTTGATTTTATTCGGATCTCTTCGCCAATCTGCAAGATTATCCTCCTCTCGATGTTGCACTATAGAAATGTCAACAACATTTCTTTGCTTTCTCTCACGCAAATAAAATCATTTGGTTGCCCGCACACCTGTCACCACATAGTGTACACTACGTCAATAATATGTACCACATTGCTCCCATCTAGGCAATCTTCTTTTTCGGTGATTTTAGCCGAATCTGCGAGTAAACAGTAGTTGTGACCGTCACACCCACAATACACATCATCCAACCCGTGTGTCAGCTAGTAAATAATAGTAAATAATAGTGAATAATAATAGTAGTAAGTAATGGCGCTGTTAGCTAATTCTCCCTTTAATAATATTCGCAAAATTTAAGAACGTTCACGATGTCGATAACGATTCGCCGTTCGAGCCGAGTTTTTTTCTTTTCCGGCTTATATCTTTTTTCCCCTCATTTTTCGCTAAAGCCAAGAAAGCAAATAGAGAGGAGCCGGTTTTTTTCTTCTTCTATATAACTAAATCCTGAATTTGCCGTGCAACGAGCATTCTGATATTCAGCTCCGGAAATTACCTGGTCTGCTGGTCGCTCTTCGCCATTACCGTTATTTTAACTAATAAACTCGAATGATACTTCCTACTGCTGTTAAATCGTGCTGATGATGATAGCGATCGTAACTCCGGTGCAACATATCTGCCGCTACATATACACCCACACCTTTCGCGAATGTTTTACAAACTGCGCACAATAAGCCCACTAGCACACAGTTATTGTTGTTTGCCGCTGTTGTTGTTAGTAGCGCTGGCAGACCGCATAACACTCTGGTTAATTCTCTTTGCACAACAACATCGACGCAACCGAGACGCACAACGGCAATACACATGATTGAATTGCAATTTTCCCCCGATAATACAATTATTATATAAAGTCCTCCCCCCATATACCTATATATATATTATTTATATTATTTATATATATATATATATATATATATACACAAACACATACATATGTTTTTTTGAATATAGGCTAGAAGAAAAAAATAATTTACCTATATTATTAGAAGTATATTTTTTGCTTATTTCCGCTTGCATTAGCTGTCAGTTGAGAAAACAATTTATATGGTTTTCTTTTTGTTTCGAAAGAAGATATTTCAGAGTATTTATGTATAAGAAAAGACGCTTATTAGCTTGTCTTCCTTTTCATACACTATTTGCATTTTTTTTTTTTTTTTTTTATCGTATTTATTAAAAATTGCTATAAACTCCGTTCTCGATTTTTATGCCAGATTACAATAATTTTATTAAGCTAGATGAAAAAAGTTATAATTATTTATGTTGATTACGGCACTTTTATAAAAAGATTTTAATTTGCATTGTGCGACATCATAGTTGTCCGGTAAAAAGACACACTGAGGAATGGAAAAGCGCACTTGTAATATTCGCTCGTCCATGGTAATCGGGCATTATCGGGTGTGAATCATGTGAAATTGTGTACTACTTCAATGAATTAGTAGGGATAGGTAACGGAATATACAGAACTCGGAGTGTTAATGTTTTGAAGATTGTTGAGGACACTGTTCAAAAAGGAATTTCGATAAGTTTCTCTGGACTCCCTGGAAAAATGTCTCCAAATGAAATCCTCAAACTGTCAGTAAGAACACGCATTTTCGATCTGATACACTTTAGGAGAAAAATGGCAATACGAAGATGGGCTGAATAAAAAAAAAAAAAACAAAAAAAAAAAACGATAGTGGATTTATATCGAAAATTAGAATATGTTGAATTAGCCGACAATGATGTTGACGGACCAAGCAACGTACAAAAATTACGCAAGCGTTGCAGCGCGACTGCCTTCAAATAACCAGAAACAACTCCTCGGTCACATTTGCTGTCGGTGTTCAGTTTTAAAGTTTGAAAACGAACGAAATATAGAGCAGAGTTGGCTTCGATTACGGGCCCGGGTAACCGTAATCTCGACAGTAGTTTGTCTTAGGGAGGCTAAAACATCGAGGCACGGCGCTTTCTTCCAATTCTGACCCTATTCGTATTTCCATGTTTCAACATCATCGACCCCATAAGGGATTTTGTCGCGGTGCTACGAACGTGAACGATAATAATGAAAATAATAATAGTAATGGCTGCAACCGTACGAGTTAAGCTGCTGCGACCGGAATTTCATTATATATAAATCGATGCAACTTGCATCTTTTCTTATGAGCGCGAAGGATCGACCTAAAAAGTAGAATATGAAATACTCTTCGAACATGGCAACACTAGCGCGAGAATTCTAGACGAGTAGTGATGATGATCGGCTGTATGCACGTTGGCGAATATTTACCTACATGTGCACTGCAGAAGGTATAAGAGAAGAAAAGGATGCAGGGAGAGAATTGTTTGAATTAACCGACAAAGCGTCTAGACCGGTACAACAGACGCCAAACGAGGCTGCCAACGATTCTTCAGCTCTCCCAAAGCCTCATTCTCGCCGCTAAACATTGTTCACCTGCCAAATTAGAATTCCACGAAAGCAGAAGTAATCGAATGATCCGTTTCATTTCGAGAAACTTAATAATTGAATAAACAGAAAACGGCGTATTATATTTTTCGTTTTGCTTTTTTTATTAACTTTCAATAAGAATGTAACAAAACGTGTATTATTTAACGTACACAAAAAATCGATGACAACTTTATATATATGTATATATATATTTCACGACACAGCAATTACAAAGTCCCTAACTAAAATAAGCGAATTGCGATCAGTGCATCAAGGGGCGCTAGTGTTATTCTAGAGAGGCATGGGAAACTGGTAAATTTTATTACGCAATCACCAGCATACTGTCTAACTGCATTAGAACCAGTTGAACACTTTTGTCTCTTTAAAAACTTGCTCATTTTACATTTGTCAGAGTTTTGAAATGTTGTTGTTCGACTTTGCCACTTACACTATCACCAGGTACAAATTATGGATTTACGAGGCTCGGGACTAATCTTAAATGGAGCCCCCCTCCTCCGCCGAAAAAAAAAAGAACCCTACTGTGAATGACTAATAAAATTAAAATGATGCTCTCTGTAAAAAAATCAGCTTTCTTAACCGAACAAAAACACGTCGAATAAGTAATTTTATACACACACACACACATACATAACTATATATATATATATATATGTGTTGATATTTGCAATTTTTTTATTAATAACATTATCTTTTTCTACAAAAAAATAATCGTTTTTTTTTTTTTTTAAATAAAAATAAAAACTTTATTTATAATGCATTATCTACGGCAGCGGTGCTTATATTGTCGCTCTGGCGGTTTTCAACCTAATTTTGACACACTCATGCGATGTTTTTATATCATGTTCGCTTCTTTATACAAAATAAACATGCATGTTTAAAATTCCATAATTGTTTATGTGATCAGAAAAGAGTGAACGAAACGCAGTAGTATGATTTATTAAATTTTTCAAAATACAAATGTATTTATGAAATTAGCAATCGATTAAAATTCGCTTTTCGTTTTAAATACATTTTTATTCAGTTCAAAATAAACCGCATTAACTTTCAAAATAAAAGTAAAAATATCGTTAAAATTAAAAACATTTCACATAGTAAAACCATAGTGTTTTTACACAGAAAAATTTATAATGATTGCATCGATATTAACATTATTAATAGAGAATTGTTATTAATCGATTTTTCGAATATTTATTTATTATTCAATTAGTTATGTTAAAGGATTCATTCGATTTTTTTTTTTTTTTTTTAACATAATAAATTAGATTTATCTTAGAAAATTTCTATAAACATTCATTTTATACAGCATTTAGTTTATTAGGAGAAAAAGAGAAAGTTGTTTTTATAGAGAAAAAGTATAGATAATATTATTAATAAACTCGTATATTGCTTTTTTTATATGCAGTGAAGTACCGATTATCCGAAAAATCGATGTTTTAACGTATTTTAATTATTTTTAATACATATTTAAGGTATTTAAGATTTTTAATATGTACGTACGTAATTACATATACGTACCGTATAGGCCTACATGATACTACATTCGAGTTTTTATTTTTCATTACAACATATTACATTACTGTAGTTTATCAAATTTCGCAATTTTCAATGTTTTTCTTTTATATGTTAAATACGCATAATGTTTCTATAAATACATGTGTAATGCTTCTATAACGATTATCGATTATCCGAAAAAATCGTTTTTCCAAAATTGTCAATCCCCGATTATTTCGGATAATCGGTACTTCACTGTATATGAAAAAAAAAAAAAATTAATTGAAATTTTTTTCGGAAAAAAAAAAAGAACGAAAATTTTAAATCTTGCATTTTTACAGTATTGAGCATTTTTGAGGGGGAAATACTTAAATTTTGCACGTGGAAAATTTATTTTTTTCTCCGTTCAACAGCCACACTCTGGAGCCTGGAGCCGGGGACTATAGCCCCCCTTAGATCCGGCATTGACTACTACCGCTAATCAGTATGATCATCATTCGTATTACTTTATCGGGTATCATCAATAAAAACAGAAATTGGCATGTATATAATAGCACGGAACATTCCCCAATTCTCCAAACTCATAAATTTTTATTTTTCTCTTTTCCGGAATTACTTCCTCTTTGGAAGATCAGGTTAACGTCCAATTCTTCAACTGCGTTACGTAATATTTCTCTTAATTAAGCTTATCATCGTGAGAATACTAATAATAGTTTAAAAAGATACGAGAAAAAAACATTTAATAATTTTTTTTCGATGATTTTATTAAGCGACGCTGATAAGAATGTTCGCTTAACTCCATATAGTAGTGTAAAATAAACGATATTTACTTATTAAAACGTATTTACTTATTGAACACGGTCAGTGATTCCGCGCTTGAATAGGACCAGACTATTCGTTATCGAGAAGAAGGAAAATCACAAACACCGCCAAGTAGTTGTTGATAATCGTGAAAGACACGAAAAGTGCGTCGTTGTAAAATCATTGTAGGTGATAATAGAGTACGGGGCAGCGAATAATGAAGGCGCGAGGAATCATTTCAAAAGGCGAGACTAGCAGATTTAATTAAAACTAGTTCAAATATTTATCCGGTCGTTTAATAAATTATTAGAAAATTAAATATTTAATTTCAAGGCCATCTGAGGGCCGCCATTCCACATGCAAATATTATGTATTTACACAGCTCAAAGTTACGAGTTTCGACGCACCCGTTGTTATTTCTCACTGTTCCGTCCTTGCCCGCCAACATACTTCTACTGTCCGCCAATAGGTGCGCACTAGACCAACTACGTGACCACTGTAAAATAAATCGGTCACTAGAAAAAAATGTTTGACGCGTTTTATTTCGGTTTCTGCAAAGCGATTTACGAATTTTCTAGTTTCCACAGATGAACTTCATGTTAAAAAACAATCATCGTAATAAGAAGCGAATCTGCTACTGCACTAGGACGACAACAAAAGGTGGTAGGGTATTGTATAGATAGGATTAATAATGCGGCCTTTGCCCGTTATTACGATTAGTCATTTACTAACCCGGGAGGGGAACAATTACTTTAGCGAATTAAAACTATTGAAATACTTTTCACTTCGGCAGAACAAGAAGAAAGAAAGAAAGAAAAAGGTGGTCTGTCTCTGAACGAAGTCGAAAAATATATCATTTAAGTCGGTTACACATTTTTAGAGATAACTCTACCAAGCGCTCGAAAGCACTTAATGAGAAGCTTTTCGAATAGGATTTAAATAGTTAACTATCGAATATTCCGTTGATTATTAATAAATATTATAATTAGAACCGAAATTAAACAATTAGCTTTGGGCTCGTTTTTTTTTTTTTCCGGGTCAATTGTTAGATATTTCTTTTCTTCAGAGTTAAGTATTTATCGCATATTTCAGCTGTTGCTATTGGGTTACGATATTTATAATCTTTTTAGTCAGGCCATCGGCGATCATGAAAACGATCAGGGACTAACGGTAGTGAAAGAACATGTTACAGAAGGTAAAAAGCGTGTAAGGGATGATAATTACATTCGCTAATATTTGAAAATGAACGTGGCGAAACATTTAAACACGATCGACGTTGGCTAAATCAAACACACATGAAGAGAACCCTACCGCAATGACGTCGTCAAGGAAACAAAACGGTGTGGAAAATATCAAAAGAGTAAAACAAACTATAAGGCACCGCGATGAACAAAAGCGAAGAAGAATAAGATAAAATATAAAACAGATAGGGGTTAGCAAATGATAGTCCGAGAATGTAGATGACTTGATAAAACGGATTAAAGATTAGAAAAGAAGATAAACATTTTTTTTTTGCGTAAAAAAAGTTAATAATAATAATAAAGAAGAAAAATAATTTCGGGAATAACGAGCCAACACGAATTAGCCTGATTTTTATATCACCCTCGACGCTGCGACGAAAATCCGCAAAAAACCAATAATACCAATTGCGGCAAGAGTAGGAAACATGTTTTTTTCAGCGCGCTTTTGATCCAACAATTTCAAGGGCTGAACATTATATATAGATCGCGAGGCCAGCTCTTTTTCATCGTCGGCCACTTCTAGCTTTGTTGTTTGTGTTTTTGTATCAGCTGATTTGACAAGTGTTTAACGATAAGCCAGCAACCCTCTAGCGTAATCGGTTAGGCAATGATGTTCCGTTCGGAAAGAACTGGGTTCGATTCCCGTTGCCGCACATTTTTAAAAAATTTCACTCACGCTAGAATTAAATATGATGGCCGGACTCGATGCCTTCCTCAAAAAAAAAAAAAAGAAAAAAAAAAAAAAACTTCTAACGATACGCGATGATAAACATTTTAAAGTTGCGCTGATTCTCTTCACTTTCGGGGTTGTTTCCATTTCTTGTGTTCACGTTGTGGAAGTATCGGCTTCGCTTTAATAAATTTACGGGTCGACCAATTCTAGTTTGTTCAGATGTTTTTATTTCATTACAAATTTTTAAAATCCTTTTTGATTTATTACGTTTTTTCGACGCAGCCAAAAATGTGTAATTACCGTACACGGGGAGTAAGCTTTGTATTTTTTGTTGTTTTTTTGGGGCGCGTCAACTGTGGACACAAAGTGAACTATTCGAAGTGTGAATGTGCGCCAGCAGATTCGGTTAAACCCGAACGAAACACAAAGAGGGTAGAGAGCTGGCTATCGAGAACGTGTTTTAACGGTATCACATCGAAGTGTGTAAAATAAGAGGATAATTTACACCGAAAAAGGGCGACGACTCTTTATGCGGCTGAAATTTTTCAAAGATAAGGGCTCTTCAAGCAAGCCTTTTTTCTTCGAATTACGTTATAGTAATATTTTAGTTCTTCGAAAATTCATTCATTCCGTATGATAATATTGATTTTAATCGATGATATATATATATCTATATCTATATCTATATCTATATATACACACACACACACTAATTTCGGAGTTTAGATTTTTCCCCACAAACAATAAAATCCGCCCAGTCAGCGAAACATAGAACATCGAAAGATAAGGAAAAACGCGTTGCGCGCGTCGTCAGCAATTCCGAGCAATAGGCCGTTTAATTAAATCCGATTAGCGTACACATAAAATTCTAATAATGACAATGGGAACCAATTACGAAAATAATGAGCCTATTAATAAATTGCCGTCGACCGGAGTAGTGTAATAATAACCCATTTTTCAGCTCATCGCTTCAGCGAGAATGAAACCGGAACCAGTGTACTCCCGCATTCGCCGCCAACGCGATTACAGCCTATAATCCGGATTTACGGAGCGGGGAGAGTCAGTAAGAAAGAAGAAAATTGAAGGAAAAACTGCTCGAAACCCAACTGATTTCATAAACCCGTTCGAATTTCAAGGGAGAGGTGAGGAGATGCTTTGAATTGTTCTGGCATACGCGCAACAAAAGATGCGTTCGATAAAGATCGGTGCGCACACATATACTTGTATACGTATAAACTCCTCGATGGTGCAGAAAAATCGTTCCGGTGAAATCACAAGTTTGTAAGCTTCGGTTATACCTCCGGAGAGCAAGCGTTCTCAATAATTGTCCGTAATCTCGTGTAATCGTAGTAAACCGATCAACGTGAAAACCTATAGGACGCGATTTCCCTCGGACCGATAGAGCGTACAACAGAGACTATATACACACCCGCAAAATCAAACGCGGATATAGTATAGTTCCTGATCGGTTCAAAATAATCTCCGAGAAAATACCTCCCCCTTCGATATTTTAAATCGTGTAGTATTATGTTTATTATATACTTTTTTTTATCGTAACTGGCGATAAACGGAGTTTATGTTAATCTTTTTAAACTTCTTCCGACGCTACAAGAGTTATTCAATCATTTCAAGAATTAAAAATGGGAATTTCATAATTTAAATATATGTATTTTTTTTTCGAATATCGAGAATTCCCCGGAAAATAAATAAAAATAAATATGAAAGGTTTTTTAAATAAATATCTCTCTATAGATCTCACACGTGTGGGCGACGCGGACGAAATTTTGTGATACGTTTGCATTTCAATTCTTGCAGTTTGGTATGGAATTGTTTGAGCATCGAATTTTCATTCAAAATAGTTTTCCGGTAATTTAAGAAGTTTTGTTAATTCGGATATTTACTAAAAACTAATGGTAATGTTCAATGTTGGGGACAAAAAAAAACAAAAAACGAAGAAATAAATTTTGTAACAAATATCTATTGAAACAGAAAAGAAAAGAATAAATGAAACTATTAATATTCTATTAGTATCTTTTGAGTAATCGAAAAAATATTGAAAAAATCATAATTTTTATTACGTCCGGAAGACGACTACTACATACATATATTCGAGGTGTACAGAGTGATTTGATAATATTAATCAACATCTGCCGTGATTTAATGATGCCGTTAACATGGCAGGGTCAAGAGCTTTTAATTTCAACTAAAAAAGTATTTTCATTGTTGTATCTAACACGTTGCATATAAAGTAGTTTACTCGCTTCGTGTAATAAAGAAAAACTAAGCCAGCTACCGGGATGTCTCATTGGTTATTCGATTAATAAAATAATCGGAAAAATTTCGCTATAATATACGGGGATTTATTTTAATCGAAGTTCTATTCCGGTTTACGGAATAACACTTTTTCTTATCCAAATCTATCTTTCAGTTCAACCAACACCTCCTACTTGCTTTTGGTTTTTCAACACCTAGTCACCACTTCTTTCCTTCCTTCACCGCTTTGTTACCATCGCCCCAATAATTGTCATCCCATTGACTAGGGATATTTCTCTGCGATGCCGATCATGGTTTCTCTGAATGTGTTCATCTTATCTTACTCTCCCGGAACTTGATTTTTCTTCACCTTACGGGGGGGGGGCACCACTTTATATTCTTTCCGCTGCTTTCTTAATTCATCCTAGTTTTATTCAATTTCCAAGCGAGTCCGTTATTCGGGGTGTAGCAGTTTTAATTTCCCCGTTGTCTTAATACCCCGCTGATAATATGAGATAAATGTTGAAATACAAATTCTAAAAATTGCATCATCCGTGATAGGTTCATGTTGTTTATTAAATTTTTGCGCTGTATTGCGTATTATTGCAGTCTTACAGACGTCCGTATTAGTCTGAAATGCAGTTATGATAAAGTGAATATACACGAGAGGTTTTAATTAAGTTCGATGTCATACGTGTATGTTCGTTATTTTCCCAGAGTCTCTCGAAGCACAAGTGTGTGTGTTACTATACTGGTACGTGATATTTATCATAATTTTCACTTCACGTGTTTACACAGTTTGATTTTAAGTTTACGTAATTAATTAATTGTGATTTATCGTGTAATTTTGTTTTGGTACGCGCTACTGCTAGAACATGTTAATAATAAAATTTAATTTAATTTGATCTAAATCGACGGTTAATTTTAACACATCGGGGAAAATTGCGTTTCCGAAATTAATTATTTCGCGGTTTTTCTTTTACAAGATATGATTTTTCTCGTTCTTTTTTTTTAGTTTTTTTTTCTTTTCCTATTTTACATTTCCCTTTTGTCTGCATAAAATTAATGTATGTCGATGGGTTAAGTTTTCGACGCCCCAAAAAAAAAAAAAAAATATTCAATGTACGCGAAGAAAATGCCTACTTCCCCACATAATAACAATTGCCGAAACAACGGGAAAGAAGAAAAGCGTTGTCGAAAAAATCGAGATTACCAACAACTCTGGCAGGATTAGACGAACAACATTTTGCAGACTTCATACCGAGACGGCAGCATCAATAAGTCGAACCAAAAAAAAAAAAAAATCCAAAGACAGAATTGCGAGAAATCAACTAGAATACGCAAACGGCAGGTAGCGCACGCTTGTGATTAAGCAATCCGCGTATTAAAAAGAAAAACACTTAACAATTACTCATTTTAGCAATGTGATCTACGTGTTTTGTGCTTTTCGCCGATTCCGTCGAAATTTTCAGTTTGATGGGTTCTCACGATGTTTCTTTTCTTTTGTTTTTTTTTTTTTTGTTTTTTTGGAGGCGAGAAGGCCCGACGTGATGATTAAGTTGGTGTTTACATTTTTTTTTTTTTTTGAAGAATTTATCCTCGTCGTCTTCGATAATATATTAGCGGTAATTTTTTTATTCATCGAAGGTTGAACAAAAATAGACCAGGGAGTACTTAAAAAAAAAACAACAACAATACCCCGGCCGCTCTAGGACTGCCGTAAGAGTGAGAGAAAAAGATTTGAACATAACGGTGTTGCAACATCGCGGCGAAGACAAATACGCGTAACAATTTTAACAATTGGTTGACAATCGTAGCTGAATCATCGGGCATCAATACCGTTAAGTAGGCTACGGAACACAGTCGCATCAGTCGGAACGAGCATCTCGACACATGTGCACAACAATGCCCGTGATGGATCCAGATGAAGCGTGCGGACTGGCGCATACAGCATTGCAGGTGCCAACACAGGAAAGATGTAGCAGACTAGCAGCAGAACAGATAAGCAGATGCGACTCGATGAGCAGACAATGGCAGTAATAATGCAACAAACGGTGTAGAATGGTGGAAAAATACAAGCGCGAGCCTGCAATATACGATGATATAACGGATACACAGGTACGACTGAGTGCATGCCGTCAACACATACGCAGCATGAACTCTGCCGTAATTCGAATGTAATTGTAATTGTAACCGTAATTGTAATGTATATATGATATATGTGTACACTATAAGCAGCCGGTAACTACAACAATGATTCCTAAACCGGAGAAGATAACGACAAGCAGAGGCCGTCTGTTTGCAAGCGCCAACGTCGAAAGGTATTCTCGGAAATGCACCGAAAAAATCTCATCGATAAAACAGAAAACAATTAGATTCGTCGGTAGGCGTAAAACGCACGTAGCAAAAGACGGGAAAACGATTTCAAGGTTAACATACTAAATATCATCGAACCCGTCGTTTCCATTGTCCGTCAAAAAGGCCGATTTCCTGATGCAATCTGACGGCCGACACCATCCTCTGCCTAGATCGTGTAATTACTGATTTTCTAGCGCCGCCAACAATAACACTTCGACCGGCCAACACAAAGACCATTTCGAAACAAAACGAAAAATTCCACCACAACCTATTTACATAAAAAACGAACCCCTTACATAATACAAGCCAAGGTTGACACTAACATACCTGCTCTCTGACCGTGAAAATAACTTCTCCAAGCCCCCACCGGCTTTCCCTACAGCACAACCAGGTGCACTGAAAGTTTGAAATACGAGGCTATACAATTTAAACCGTGTTCCTCCATCGCCGAGAGATGAACAGTTTTCTGTTAATATCATAAATATGCTAGCGCCGGTTTTGTTGTTTTTTTTCGTTCTCTTAAAAAAATTCCGCGTGGAAAAAAAAAGGTGACAGACAAATGACACCCGCATGCCCACTAACGCAAAAGTTAGATTACATCTATCGTAATCACAAAGAAAGGGGGACTTTGTCTCGCGAGATTTTTCCAATTTCGGATATTCCGACAAATAATCTCATAACACGAGAATTATATCATATGTTTCTCGAATAATTAGTAATAGTAATAGTAATAGTAATAGTAATAGTAATAGTAATAGTAATAATAATCAAATCAAATCAAATCAAGTGTATTTCAAAATATACAATGGATATATACCTATATTAATAATAATAATAATAATAATAATAATAATAATAAAAAAAGCGAATGACTTTGGAACCGAGAGCGGAGAGGATGCAGCAAAGCAATTATCGCGCTTAACCACCGTTTTAAACTGGCTCGTCTACAGCACTGTTTAGTTATTTCGGAAATTAACAGTAAATCCTCATCAACAGGCTAATGATTTAACCGCGTATTCGATATTAAAACTGAGAATGCGTTTTGTTCAATGATTACTTACTCTCGTAGCATGTTGGCCGGAAACAACTTGTGCAATTTTTTTTTGAACATTTTATGTAATCGTTGAACACACAAGTAATTTCTGAACCATAGTTATCATAAGCGCCTTCTGTTTTGATTTTACAATTATACTCCGATGTCCAGTGGTCCAATCAATATACACGAGTATACTGTGACAGCAGCGCTAAATTCCGCGAGGTTAATAGCATGAAAGTGCGACCTATTATTTATATAATTATATTTCTATACTGCGATTGCAGATGCTCGTACGCTTTATGCGTCGTCAACGTCAGGGAAGTTGCACGTGACGAACACTGGAAATTCCGGCACCAGCTGGCTAATTCTGTTAGTAGGAGAAAGTCTTTAATATCGTTCCCCCTCGCGGAATTTGCATTCATTAATTTCAGTTTCCTTCTTCTTTTTCGAGATTTTCCTCAAATTTTCCCATCAGACTTAACAAATTTTCTTCTCTAATCTTACGTGCTATACAATTTTTCTTTTTTTTTCGATTTTGTAATATTTGTTTGCTACACCTGTTGCAGCACTTCGCAGTTTCTTCCCTACCGGTCTACAGGATTTTTAGCATAGGTCTATTATTATTGGCCCGCATTTCAACGGAGTCACAATTTTCTTTCTTTACAATCTGCACTTATTGTCCAATTTCCAGCGTAACATCGCATTCGCTCGTGTCACATTCTCGTTTCCCTACGTTCATTTTCCTATTTATTATTAGCGGCCAAGTGGTATTTAAAGCCAGGCCATAAAAAAAAAAAAAAAATCAATGAGTGGAGTAAGATTTGAACCCAGTTTGAATTTTTTCTTCGTTTTTCTGCTATGAAATACACCGCAGGAGGAAACAAATGAAACAAAAAGGTAAAAGGCACTGCTGCTTATTCAATGACGTTGCCAATAATTCGGAGACCCATTAGGCCACTCAACTATCGGGCACATGCCCTGTGATTTATAAATTAAAACATACATTTTAATTAACGTTGCCTATTGAGTCCAGTTTTACTTTCGATTTCATACGAAGATTGCTTAGTATGTCGATATATTTGGTTTAATGGTATCGGCAAATTAAGAACTTATCGTTCTCAAGTTCAAGTGATCTTTCATACCCACTTATGAGCTAACCCTTTTTCGGCGTCCTATCATAAATCCATCTAATATTCCAAACGTACCTTGTTACGTTCATATAAGTCTTAAAATGACACTATCATCCCCTCGTAGGCTCATTGTATCCATTTGTAAATGAACTTCCGTCATAAATTTATACCGACGAAACCTGGTGCCGTCTCCAATCAATCAGCACGACGTCGCTGTTATAAAGTTTTACATGCAGATCGTACAGTTTTTCAATGTTCTTTTTTTACACTCTGCATTGTCATAGAAACTATATTCCGCTCTAACGAATCGACACTTCCGACCAATTCTAAATGTCTTCTTGCTTAACAATCCATAAATTGCTGTACAACTTATCCTCGAAGCGAATATTTTAATATTAACTTAGATACTAAATCAATGGAGAGGAGCCAAATACAAAAACCTATAAAAAAAAAAAAAAAAAAAAAAAAAAAAAAGGTGTCGTTTCTTAAAAATAAAGTTTGTAGAAACGAAATAATCACTTTTGCAAATAGCGCGTTTCAGACAATAGTTCTCGAACAATTTTCAACTCGGTTCGATTGTTGATCAATTTTAACAACCGGCGATTGATTATCATAAGCGTAACGAACATTCGTTTGGGATAAAAAATAAATAAATAAAACCAGATGAAAAAGGCCAGTTAAACTGATATTTATGAAATACCACTTTTCGAAGAGATACCGGAAACCAGTTTCAACATACCGGAAATTCCAAAAAAAAAAAAACAAAAAAACGTGGGAACAGCGAACTTTGTATGTAGCAGATCTCTGTATCTGCTGCAATCTAACGCAATATTCCGGTCGCACGACTGAATTGGTTTAAACTACCATTGATAAGAAAATTTTTCCGGGCTCCGTACACACGCGACGTCTATATGTGTTATTCGTATAAATATAATAAATACTACACAAAGAACACAACGGCACGAAAATAAAAACAATAATCTACAAATTAACAATTTTTTAGTTAATAATGAGACACCACAAAGCAGAGCGCTAAGAAGAAGCGAACTTTTTAATACCGACAATTTCCCATATAATATAATACGTGTATTATCGAATTCGATTTTTTTTTTTTTGACTGAAACAATCACGAAAACAGATTCACAACATCTAAACATCACGATAAAATGATTGTAATAGCAATAAAGCGATAGCGAAAGAACACAGCTTTATTTGTATTCTTCAGTGTAAGTACGCCTTCCATTAAAAATGTCCGATTAATAATAATAAACAATTTTTGTCCCGGTTTAATTGCAGTTTGCAAGTGATTTTCCGGTTACCGCGATGACCGAGTGGCTAGAACGATTCGACTATCACACATCGGGGGCATGAAAAGTTCGATAATTAGCGAGGACGAGTACAAATTGTTAAACTAACAAATAATCGCTGATAGTCGCGTGAGAGGCAATGGCAAAAACAATCACGTTATATCATCACATGCACACGTTAGTTGGTATATACATATAGACAAACATACATACTCATGAATCAAACGATTAGAAGTACACACTCGTCTTTTCAAATATAAACACTACATTTATACGGCAGTCGCACGGTGTCTCCATAGGCCGGCAACTTCAGGGGAACCATTTTCCGACTTTGATTATTAAATACACCGAATGTTAAAAAAAGAGAAAAACTGTTTTTGTTTCATTGCGGAGCGATAACATCGGATGCAAAAAGTAACAATTACATTTTTCCGAGAAATTGAATACGAAAAACTTTCGTCAAATTACCGTTGCCAAGAAGATTTTCGTTCAAGAGGGCAGAAGGAGGGGTCACAGGCTAAGATATTTTATCTGTAAACAAAAACCTGCGACCATTAATTTTGGCGTACAATATATATTTAACGAGGTACACCGGATATTTTAGAAAGTACTTTATCATCGATGCACTGTATTTCAAAAAAGAAAAAGAAAAAAAACTTCACCGTCAAGATGACAAGGCCTTGGCTAAAAATTCGAAAAATACCTTTCGAAACAATCTAAAACACGAATATTAATTATTATACGTATTCAGCAGAGTCGTTCAAGAAAACGAAAACAATGATAAAAAAAACTACCCTCCCACCTAATTTATAGTAAAATCGAAATTACGTTTTCATAATTTTAATACAAATGCCGGGGATAGCACACATAAAAACAGTCCCCCCCCCCACTCGTATTTTTTCCCGTACGTTTCACTTCCGTCATTCATGCAGCGTTTTCAGAAACCACGTAAAATTTGTCGTATTTTCCGTAGAAAAACAGAAAAAACTCCAATTCGGTGCCTGACGTTGACAAGATATATCGCCATTGTATATTTACAGTTGACCAATGTGAAAAAAGGTTTTGAAATTTTGACAGGTCGTCCGAAATAGCGATATGCGCGAGAAAGTTGACGACAATTTTTTTAAATTATACTGACAAGCGTAGAACGATTCCAAGAAATTTCTAATACAAATTATAGAAGCGTGACAAAGCCAACAAATATTATTTCTCAAAAAACGAAAATTGTCAATAAATAAATAGTCATGGAAAGTAATCGTAAACTAGCCGGCATATTATTACTTTGGCGAACACATCCTCCTCTAGATTTACAGCGTCAGAACAAACAAAAAACGTCACAATTTGCGTGCTCTATATTAATTGTATACGCGGTTCCAAGCGAAATTGCACTGTACACTTACCTACAAATCCGAAACACATCTGGGCAATAGGTGATCAGACGGTTTATCGAAGATTAGAAAAAAAATTTGGCTTTTTTATCGTTATTCAGAAAAAGATGGCAAAATTTTCCGCTCTTATTCTTCATGCTTCAGTGTCTAAGTCATTAAATATGAAAACCCCCCGCATACCAAGTATTAAGAATCTCCGTACGGTCACTGAGACGTATACATATGTGTATATACTACATTTCAAACGTTTTACATTCAATTAAATAAAATTTCAAACTTGCCTGCAGAGAACGTACAAGTGAACACTTATGACACGCAGTAAGAATATAGAAGTGATATTTAGCTGAGCTAGATAGACTATATATTATATCGTTTTAGATAACTCTGTACGTTTATTAGATTTTAAATTCGGTTAATGATAATTATTTATAATTCCGGAAAAATGGGTTAATTCCATTTTTCTAAAAAGACATATATTCTCGCACGTTTAGTCTTACAATGTAAACATGTTGCCTAATTTATAATGTGTTTCAATGAAACCACTGCATAGTTTCTCGTTTTGTTTCCTTCTAAAATGGCCCCATGAATCAGTGTGTGCAACTAATATATATACATATATACATATATATATATATATATATATATATATATATACACACATACATACATGCACACAAAAAAACTTTAGAACTCACTTTTTGCAATCAATTCACACGAGAAATAACATTTAAAAACCTATCGAATATATATATATATATATATATATATATATATATATATATATTTAAAATTAAATGAAGAATTTCATATTGACTTCACAATAGCTCAACCGAGTTAGCCTTACACCGAAAAAAAAAAAAATAATAATTCAATAAAAAATCTGCGAGAAAACCAAATAAACTATTTCCAATTTTTAATTATACCGGTAATCGTCACAGTTAAATCAATAAGCGCTAAAGACTAGTATAACTGAAGTAGTCGATTATGCAAAGTTAACCTAATTATACACATTGATCTTGCGAGTAGCAGATAATCTGTGGAAAAACAAAAACAGCCCCCGAAAGCAACTGACGTCATTGCATGCTTAGCATCCTCAGTAACTTTACAATACTCCATAATATAGCAGTAATGTTGAACCCGGTTTTTTCTTCTTTTTCAAACGAAAACTGTAAATCGGATGACCAGATTGTACGGTTTCTATATTCTACGTAAAAAATCGAAAATTGACCAAGATGCACATAATCGTTCTCAGATGAATGAATGAATGAATGAATGAGTGAATGAGTGAATGAATGAATGAGTGAATGAATGAATGAGTGAATGAATGAATGAATAAATAGTCCCTATCTCTCAATAATCAACTCGAGGTTCTTTAATTTTTGAATGTGCTACACCGCTTTCAAACATTCATTAATTGGAAGAAAAAAAATTCACTACTGTTACAGAGTGTAAGCGAAATAGAAAAATCATATAAAAAATAAATGTCAATATAACTAACTTAAAACGATTCTAAAATTTTCCCAAATACACAACACTGATAGGATTTCCCGCGCAAGAGGAATATAGAGGTTGTTTCTTAAAGAGAAAAACGAAGAATGAGGAGAAAATTGCGACGACAAACAGGATAAAGGAAAAATTGGAAAATATTCGGGGACTGTTTGAAAAGTTATTTACCGCGCCGAATTCGAAATATTTCTCCGTTTCGGTAGACAATTTCTAACATGCGATAGAGACCTGAAGAGGCAGACGGCAAGACACTTTCTATTTTATCTTACATAACACGATAGCACACGGTGGATGTTATGTTATATACACATGCATAAATGTGTCCTAGGCGTATCTATTTTATTCGGAAAAACAATTAAAACGATAATTTTTATTTTACAAAGAGGAAAATACTTTGTCGTAAAAAAAGAAATAAGTCGGATAATTTTTAATTAACGTCTAACCAAGAAATTCAAAAAATTTCACCTATCGGCTATGACTTACGACGTCCGTGATTTTATATTATCATTTCTCGGAGTTTTCATTTTTACCGTTAACGTTTGATGATATTGAAAAATGATATACTAAACAGGGAAATTTACATACGAACTATGTTCGCGTGGAAAAATACCGATTTCCAAACCAGGAGGCCATAACTGCTCTTTCTGTATAATCAATTCCAACGCGTCCGATCGATTTAATTTTAAAGGTGACAATTTACACGAAAGATGATCAGTCGCGTTTAATATAATGTTTTACCCCTCTAAAAAGTGACATCGAAGAAAAGAAGAAAAAGATAAAAGAGACTGAGATCATCATTCGCTAGCCCTTAAATTTCCGGTCGTTTTATCATTAATGGCAGTATCCATTATAAACTGTATTTGAACGAGATTTGCGTTATAAATTACAAAACAAATCTTCATCATCCACGATTACACTTTTTCATTTGTGCTGATTAAACGCGATTTTATATATTTTCGCTGAACATTTGATGATTTTGAATGAATACAACTGCGGCAAAGCTGCTTTTGAACATTTTTATCGCACACGAATTCAGTTCTTTTGGTGCGCCGATTAATCGATATAAAAACAGCGGTTAACTACTCGGCTTTTTCATCTTTGCTCTAATCATAGGTCAGGCGTGAAAAGTATCATTACAAGTTAACTAACTCCGTACGTGTTATAAATAATCGCCGCTACGAAAAAGATTCTCGATACTACTCGAATAGTACTAATCGGATACAGATCGAAGAGTAAAACGAAAGATACGAAATAAGGCGTCGTCTGAGAGAGCACGCGACCGAAATTCCGACTGTCAACTGCGAAAACATCTAGGTTTACATTCTAATCGACATAAAGAATTTTCTGATAAAAACAATAATCACATTAACAATCTCAAATAAAAAAAAAAAAAAAAAAAACCGCCAATCAAGATCAGAACCGTTCAGCTGATATCACAACACCCTCCAAAGAAGACGACACCGTAATATATGGAGTACATTTTCGCCTCTTCATATTTACCGACGAAATACCAGACACATTTTAATTTACACCTGTCGTCGACGTTTCCGAAATTTTTTCATTGAAATTTTAAGCGTGCCTCGCATAAACGCGAATTACTGCCTGACCATGGTCGTTTAGTATTTTAGACGAGCGCCTCGAAGTACGTGTTTTACCCACCGGATATACTGAGCACGTGACACAGCTGGTTATCAGAGCAGGGCAGGTGGAACGACTTGTGTCTATTTTACAAACGATCTTCGCGCCGATAGGAAAAGGAAAACGGTCCTGGGACTAATTTTATATTCTCACCTGTCGTCGTCGTCGTCGTCGTCGTCCGTTTGCTTACATCATATCCAAGGTATCTTCTCTGTGACTGTCCTTTACGCGCGGAACACTACGTTAAAAATGACGATTACATTTCGTGACAAAGACAGCGGTGGTGACTGTGTCGCTGGACAGGACACCGAGCAACGAGCGACAGACATTGCGGTTTAAAGGTAATTACCGCCAAATTTAAATAATACTAAAAGCCGCAGCGCGGAGCAAAGTCTAATTGGCATCGTTTATTCGGAAACAACAGCTGCCGCAGTTGCAACACATCTTATTGGACACGGAGCACAAATTCGCCCGTCACGTGTTGCTACCGGGCACGGAAATTTCAGGACCGTTCTATCTCTCTCCGATCACTGTCGGTAGCCACATCGACTCTTCAAAAGGAATACTACCTTTTACATCTGCATTATCGTGAGCTGGATATAAATTACAACAGCGACGGCTTCTCCGTTCAACGGTGCGCGTTCTAGTCGAAGAATAAAAGTCAAAAAAGCATCCAAGAAACGTAATCATCTACGCGAGTAGTATATGTTACAATCTTTCTGTGAGCCATTTGTCATCTCGCTTCGGTCATATTTTTCTCCCGTCATATTTCGCCATCGTTTTTCCTCTACTCTATCCCCAGACATGGTAGTGCTCTGCATTTTAACGATCCGATCGTTATTTGCCATCCAGATCACAGCTTTTTTTTTCTTCTTTTTTTTGGAATATTCTCGCGCGCCTGTACGTATTTATACTCAGACTTATCCACTGCCTTCAATATTCTTAACCTTTACTAGTTATAGCAAACCGATTATCAATATTTGATCCCTCCCTTTTAATTTAATTAACTCGTCGTTCAGCTGCTCTCGGCAGGGGCAAAACCTATAAAAACCGTTCAGGATTAGTTAAGCTGAAACATTGCCTCCAACCGTATAATCTCAAATTCACTAAAACACGCACACTCTTTTATTCACTTCAATAATTTAATATCTTTATAATATTTTGCGCATACAGACAGCGTTTTCCAATAAGGCCACATTTTTCCCGTATATTTCACTACCTCTTCAAACACTTTCAGCTTTTCTATCATTTTGGGTGATTTCTTTTTCCCCCGGAATTTATCTGTTATCTACATATTGATATAGTTGTCAGTCTTAACAACTATCTATGCTCATAATCTCGGATTCTTCTGCAAGTTATCTCATCTCCTCTTACTGCTACTTCTTCCGATTATGTAATACGTCTCATCCGTTTTCCTTTTCCATATCTTCTCTGTGCATTCCAGATCAATTAGGCTACTGAGAAAGCAATGAGGCGGTGAATTCCTTTAAAAAGGTTTTTCGTTTCCGGGGGGAGGGGGTGCATTTTTGGTTACATTTTCATCCCAGAATAGCTTCATGCATGATCTTTTCCTTTTCCACTCGATCGAGATTGATCTTCTCTGTACATTCCAGATTAATTGGGCTATTGAGAAAGCAATGAGATGGTGAATTCCTTTAAAAAGGTTTTTCATTTTGGGGGGGGGGTGCATTTTTGATTACATTTTCATCCCAGAATAACTTCATGCGTGATCTTTTCCTTTTCCGTGGATCGAGATTGATCTTCTCTGTGCATTCCAGATCAATTGGACTATTGAGAAAGCAATGAGATGGTGAATTCCTTTAAAAAGGTTTTTCATTTCCGGGGGGAGGGGGCGCATTTTTGGGCACATTTTCATCCCGGAATAGAATTCTTCTTTCCTCACTCGCTCATTCTAAATTATGGCTCAACTCTTATTCTTCTTCGTTTTTTTTTGTTTTTTTTTTTTTGTTATACTGTCTCCTTTTACCTCTATTCAGCCATCTGTTCCTTGACTCTTAAACACTCTACAACCTTTACTATTTCTCTTCTTCGCTTTAACCACAGTTTCTTCTTCCTGCATCCTTTTTTCGGTTTTCACCCTTGCATTTATTCCATATTTTAGAACGCAGAAGAGCAAAACATGATTAGAAGTGTTCTATAATGGTCGTTAATTTATCTGTCCACTAAACAACGTAAGTGAAATTCTGGAAAATCCTAATCCGAATCCGAATCAGTAGCCACGACGCTAAATAATTAGAAACAGCAGCGTTGACATTCGTTGTTGTGCCATTTTCGCGAATTTTACTGTACAGCCATCGAAAAATTTCAACGAATAATAAGAAGAAATTATCTTTTTTAAAACCACCATACGCATCATCATCTTAAAAGAATACGAGTTCAATTTCAGAACATGACAAATTACGCGAAATTTGTTTTAAAAACGACTCGTACCAGAACTTGCTGGAACTTCAGTGTCCAGATTTTCGATTTTCATTCGCCGATTTACCGGTATTACACGAAATATACAAATAACCTTCCGTACTAGTATGGCAAAAACAATACAATATATATTCTTAGTAATGGGGAGACGGAATAACAGGTTTAAAATACTTACTCGATACGAGAGGGAATCAATTGTGCCGCATATAGTCCATTTTCATCGACAATGAAAACCATTCAAAGACGCAATTAACAAAATACAAATATTCACAAATAAGAGCGCGCTCGTGAAATCCAGACACCATCACGCGGGTTTATATTTATAAAATGTACGCTCTGCTACCAAGACGACACTTCACGATTCGAACGGAAAATGGGAAAAACGGCAAACGAAAAATTCGAAATAAACGAAAAATATAAAAAGCCGCACATGAAATAAAAAATTAAAAAAACCAATGTACGCGTTAGTTCATTTAAATAAGTGTAAGGCGAAAAATAATTTTAAAATGTCGGGCCATTAGTAAAACAAAGAAACCAGAAGAACGTACACAACACACGAACTAAAACAAACTCGATCACTTGAACAGAGACTAACATAAGAAAACAAGGCACGTTTCAGTTTTGGACGTCGACCAAAGAACGACGGGCATGGCGGAGTTAACCGGACGACAAGGGGCGAACGAGCGGCGGGGAACAGATGTTAACGGCGATCAGTGCAGCCGAATGAAATACAATAAATTATCGCGTACTATTATTATCGTGCCTACAATACAACAGATGCGCCGATGGTGAACATAATTGCATCATAATTGTAAGAAGGAACTTTGTTGTGAATCTTTTTTAGCGCACCGTGTAAATCCAATATTTTCATATATACATTTGTAGAAAAACATGAAAAAAAAACACAAAAAAAAAACCTACATATATATAATAATAATAATAATAATAATAATAATAATAATAATAAAATAAAAGTAAAAAAAGAAAATACGGTAAAATCAACCTTAGCTTCGAGAGCGACAGAAGCAAGCGAAGGCAGAAAGATACATCACTGACGAGTAGGGAATATAATGCATGAAGAAACCACTTACACATAAAACAGATCTTGCCGCTTTATTGTTTTTGAGGTCATTGCTCCGTCCGAATATAATTAAAATTGTTTATTAACTATCTATCGCGAATAATTGAACTGTTCTATTTTATCCTATACACATATACATATATATGCATATTAAAAAAAAAAACTTTCTTTGATCGAATTAAACGCTTTCCAAAATAATCGTTATTCCAAGAGAAGAGTCTGTTATTACAAACAAAGGCAAAATCCGGACACTAAAAAAAACATTATATATACACACACAGCTCACCAAATTAACAAGATCCTCTCTGTTCTCTACACATCGAACAACGAAGAGACAGCGCTGAGAAACCGAAAACTGTATAATTTAATCATTTGGACGATCTGAAATTTCCACGGAAGTTAAATAAAGCACGCGAACTAATCCAATGATCAAAAATTATACCCTTATTTCAAAATCTTCTAAAAACAACATCGACCAAAAAAAATCTCCTATTGACGACACACTTCCCAGGGATGATATTCTTAACTATGGCGCACACCACTGAGGTACAAAAAAATCCGGAATTACGAAAATTCAGAAAATAAAGGTGTGTAGATATAGGGCATTATTTCGTCAATTAGGAGTATTATGACCGGGGAATAGAGCTACGATGTAATGAGACTGCGAAAACGGGCCTTTATTTTTCGCTGTAGAATGCTTGAATGTGAAATTAAGCCCACTGAACTCGAGAGCGTATAAATAGAACACTTGCAGGCAGAAAACTCTTTAAACGCGTGCAACTTCACGTTTATTTGCCTCGGTATATCTTGTAAAATTTGTCGTGCGTCGGTGGATTATAAAAATTTTCGCTAAAACCAAGAAAAAAAAGTTCACAAATTAAAAAAACCTCAACTAAACAACTAAAACAAAAAAAAAAAACAAAACAAAAACGATTTCAAACCTATAGCCGCATACATTTGAACAAAAAAATACACCAATATTGCGAAGTAAGTAAAGATAAAAAGCGTGTGCAGTACGATGATTGTTTTCAAAGTGTTAAATTAGAATTAGCCGGCGAAAAAAGAAAGATAAATTTCCGATTCAAATTGTTGCAAAATGGCATCAACTTACATACCTATATTTGACCGATTGTAAAAATGAAGCGAAGTGTAGAGATGGGTTCGCAGTTTTAGACGTTACTGAGAAATTTTAAAAGAGCGAAAGAGCTATTCCAATTGTCCACTAGTCGCGAACTGTCAAATGTGTAACGGATATTTGAAATCAACCAAGTCTAAAATCAAAAATAGACCGACTTTCTTTTTTTTAGGTGGGGGGGGGGGGCTTGTCAACCGAGGACTTTTACCCAGAAACAATTAGAATAGGAAGGAATCACTTATATCTTGATACGGTCAGATATTGTTAGGAGAAAGGATAGACCGACGTTCATCATAAAATGGGCAATATTAAAATTATCTCACCTCATTTCCAAACCTGTTCTTTTTTGATATGCGTTGAACAAAACAAAACAAAAAAAAAAAAAAAGTCATCGGCACTGTTCTAAGACAATACTGCTTTATTGAATCATTTAAAAATACCCTATATATATGCAGGGTGCGGTAGCATAACTTTATTCTTTAAAATGCGCCGCGTTTTTTCTACTAAATTTTGTTAAAGATAAATAATAACAGCAAATCGAAATAAAACTGCGATGGAGGATTTAGAGTATGTTATTTCGATTTTTAAAAAAGGAAGTTATGCTGCCGCACCCTGTACATATCGAAGAGTTCGTGAAGTATTTTATAATAGGTTACCGAGGAAATATAGCATGTACCGGAAAGTGACTATAGTCACTTTACTAGCGATTACAAGTGCTAATACAAAAACCGTGTACTAGCCATTCATCAAGCAGCGAATATTTTGCAATTACCGATGAACAGCATACATTTAATGCTCAAAAATTTAAAGAAATATTGTTTTTTACAGTAATCGTTTCCATTCAAAACACACATGCTAAACCTCCGGCCTGCTTCACAACAGAGCGCAAGGATTTTCACGTATTCAAAAATATTTTCTTTTTGCAAAGCGGGACGCCTATAATAATTAGTCTTCACGAAAATCACATAAAAACCGACGCAGTAGTTTTCAAGAACAACTCCCAGACATTCACAGACACTCTATAGGAACTTCTTTTGTTTCCGCTACCTAAAAATACGTATAAATTCGGTCCTATGACTAATTCTGACACCGGTTTAAATTGCAATAGAGACGGTAATTGTAATGTTAGTCGTAAAATAACTAGAAATAAACGTTTTCTAATTTTTTTAAAATAAATATTTATTCAAGCATATAACCCGTGTTTAAATCTGCATCCAAATATAAATAAACATTTTTTCTATTGAACATTTTTTTAAAGCTTTACTTTATTTTAACCCGCTTTTTTCCTATTTCTTGATGAAAAATCGCTTGGGTCGTCTGACTCGCCCTAAAAATTACGTATATGATTCACTACAAACTTCTTCAGAAATAATCAATCGGTAAAAAGAACAAAATCGGTTTCCTCTGTACGTGAGATTAACGTGCACAGACAGACAGACAGGCAGTCACATTTTCCAACTTTCACAGTTATACATACATACATATGATAAAAAATATTAATCGTAAAACACCGAGAATTTTTTTCGAGTATATATCATAATGGCCACTCAAATATAATTTTTAAATTCCCGGTTTTCTTGATCCAAATCTTCTCGATTCCCTGTGATTACTAGAATTGTGCAAAAAGAAGAATGGAACTTTTTTGTTACTATTGATAATGTTCGACCACCGCAGCAAATTTTAATACGAATAATACAGAACTTTGTAATTTAATTTGAGTAAAGCACATTAAAAAATGCATTCATTTTTCGCTTCAAATGATTTTTTCTTATTAAAAATATCTTTTTTGACTATTTTTACTTATTTTCCTGGTTTTACGACAAAATTCCCGGTTCCTGATTGGGTAGCCCCCCTATATATATATATATATATATATATATATATATATATATGGTCTTAAAACTTGTTCCACTAATATTGTGTTTTTTTGTTTTCTTTTTTGGCCTGGCTTTTAAATACCATTTGGCCGATTATTGATTATTTCGGACGACAGAAAAGCATTTGATCAGTGCAATGCGGAACCATTATCGATATTTTGTATATAAAGACGTTTTTCATCGTCTTTGATCATAAAAGATATCACAGCGGAAATATTTTATTCTTCTCTCGACTTATTATTCTCTCGTGTTTTTTATGAAAAAATTAAAATATTTTTTATGCATGTCGTGAATTGGTTTGTTTTTATTCTTTTTTTATTAGGAGTTAACTGTTTTTATTATTTAAAAAAAAAAAATAATAATAATAATAAGATAACAAAAATGTTAATTTTAAACAAACAATACACAATGAAAATAAAATAATTTAACACGTGCACACAAACGGGATGTATTAAGCCATAAAAGCGTAGCAAGATCATAAGATACCGGAACGGTACAACGTTATACTATGAAGCTCAATAACAGAGCTCACTAATGCGGAGATGTTTTTTCGCGTAAAATACTAATCAAGTTTGACGTTGCAATGTTGCTTTCCTGGTAGAATGTCAATTTGCTATGTTAAGTACAGTATCGAATAAACAAAATGAACAAGAATATTTCAATCAATCGATTAATTTTGATTTCTATATAAATATATTTTTTTTTTTTTTCTACGACTTTATCAATCTTTAAAAACTAAAGCTCAGTTATCATTTTTTTTCCCATGCGCTCGAAAAAAACTGGAACGTTTTGCAGATTTATAAACTTTGAGTGAACGAACGAAGAAAAATTAAATTTCTATATTAAATTTCGGGCAAATAGGTTTAAATTAGAATGAAGTAATTTGTGGAATTTTAAAATATAGGCTAGTTGCCTTTCAACATTTTATTTACTTAAATTGCATTTCCGCATAACGTAATTACATGCCGCAAAGAAATTAAATTTATTGACTGTGCATTTTGTATATTTTAAATTTCCAAATTATTCATCACTGGTTTACTGTTTTGAATAGTTTTTATGTTTCATCCGTATTGTTATTTATTTTTTAAGTATTATTTATAAAAGGTTTACCTTTTTCGTCCTCTTAAAAATAATTGTTACAGAAATCACCAACTTCTCATTTTAAAGAATAGTTTAACTACCAAAATTTACAATGTTTTCAAATTAAATTATTTTATAGTAAAACAAAAATTTCCTTTAAAAATTATCAACAACCTTAAACTATTCCATACGCACATCGTTGTTTCATTTTAACGCTTGCCGACCTAATCTTCAAAATATTAAAAATACTTTTCACGTGCTGCACATTGCTTAATTTTCTAATTTCTTATCCTCATAGCGCTACGCTGTACACGCTCGCTCGCTTTTTACTTGCCATAATTAAAAAACTGACATTTTACTAGAAAACTAAAACACAAAGTAAAAACTATATGTATACCTTTTACGAATTTTCTGGGGAACACTACTGCCGTGCGCTAAATAGGTGAACTTTTAGAGATTTATAATTTTTTCTAGCCACACCTCTGTTAGCCTGTTTGGTTCTTTAATTTCTTTTTTCTCCCTTTTTTTCTAATTTTAAGAAATTACAATATAGATATATGTATATATACTTATTTTTATTAAATAAATAAATGTAAATAAATACATGTAGTTTACTTCATATGGCGTAAAAATGTGAAGTCTGGGGATTATTATCTCGTGACGACCAAAGATCCCATAAAAAAAAATAAATTTATATAAAAAAATCTTTCACTAAAACTAAAGAGTACATAACACACATACATTACGTATATTATATATACCTGTATATATATACACATACGTGTATAAAACATATATGATAACCGAAATTTCCAGCAGCTATCCATAAATTGCAAAAAATAGAAGAGTTCTTCATTTTATATACAAACTGTAAACTCAAAAATATTCCAATTCTGGTATCATAAAACGATGATCGAAAACGGATGCTATAAAAACAGCTTAATGTTTTATAACTCGTGTTGTTACATTTTATCAGTTCAGTGGTCACGACAGCGACGTGCAAGAAATACCGTTAAAATAAAACACTATCGAGGAAAAAGAATAAGCCAGTTTCAGTTATAGTTTGGGTGAAAGTTAGCTTCGACAAATTCTGCGGTCACTGGGAACAAGTTCATAAATAACCTTCGGTAAATACGACACACGTTTTAAAAGATTTTCACCGAACGTAGTCTACAATTAAAATACTCCTTTTTAACAGTAAAAAAAAAGAAAAAAAAATTGTAAATAAAACATTCTATATTTTAAACAGAAATTGATTTAGCCATTGAAAGCTTGGAGACCGCTGCGATAGCTGAGTTTCGATAGAACCATCTCTCAAACACTGCTAAATAGGGCTTCTGAGTTTGAAATCTAACGTCGATGAATGAAGAATTATTAGAAATAAATTTTCGGGATGGAAAATTATTACGTATACTACCGGCATGCACGTAACATCGATGTGTACATCTCTATGCATTTGGGCTGTAAATCAGACATTTACAATATCAGTACAAAATGCAGTCTTGCATACATCCGTATTATGTATACAGAAAATATTATCGTAAGCACTAAATATTTACAACAAGAATGTATCGGATGGGTAACGACGCTTGAAATCAAGAACCGAGACTAATAATAATAATATCAAAACAAGGCATGTTTATAAACATGAAAGAATTTTTGGAATTTATTTGCAAAAATTTTTTAACAGTAATTTATATCCATCCATAAACATTCACTTTAAAAATACGATTACGACTTACAACGCCTGCCTACTCCTTTTTGGAGTTGACTTCAAATCGATAAAGAGAAATTTTCTCGAAACTTGTCAGCAAATTAAAGAAGAAAAAAAAAACCTTTTTTAGCTCTGCACATTTGTCAACAATATATACCACCAATAAGAAATATTATTTATATCAATTTCTTAAAAAACCCCTTCCGTCATTAGTTGTAATTATTGGTATTGCGGAAGCAGTTCCATGCTGGAAAACTGATGATAGTTCAATTACTAAACAATTTTATAGAGTAAAATTTAAAATTTTTTTTTATCGAAACAAAAATTACCTACATCGCTATGACAGTAGTGCGGTTTGTTTCATTCGAAATAGTATAATAATGACGTTGTTTCCTGGTTAATTTTCAACATAAATACAATAAAGTTATTCTTATTCTAAATAAATAAAAAGGACCAGGCGTTCTCACCCCGTAAAAAAGTAATGTTATAAAATTACAACTCTATATACGTAATATAATAAACATCAAAAAAAAAAAATCAATTAAACAGGTTCCTCAAAACAAAAAGTTGTTACAACATTCGGCCACTCGTCTACATACCGGTGTACTCGACAGACTACGTTCGGACCAGAGTTAACCTAGACAGCATATAATATCTGAGAATTCGAGCCGACGCTCAATCGTACTTTTCTGCTCAGTTCCCGGCAGCTATTTCGATCATCTGAATGATCAGCTCCGCGATATTGTCGCTGATATCGATTTTCACCGTTAGCGGAAACTTTCAACGTTGTTGTAGCCCCGTTGCAAACGTTGTTGTCAGCATCGCAGTCGGTATGTTAAACTTTTTCCCGGCCAATGGTCCGTAGATTCATATGGAAAAAAGGTGCAGAGATTAATCACTGAATGCATTTTTTTTTTTTTTTTTTTTTTTTTTTTTGCATTATGTAATTCTCCCCGTTGCTTCATCGTAAAGAAATTTATTCTTACAATTATTTGTCATTTTCTACGTTATATCTGCTTCGTGAAAATCTGTGGCAACAGCTTTTGATCGCGAAAGGTTACACCGAATTATTTTACATTAGCGAGGCTTCGCTCGGCAAATATTCCATTCTAACTACTTGGCCATCGCGAGTGTGTTAATGCATTCTTATGTTAGAAAATCCGGTACTTTCTCTTCAGTTAACTTTTTCCTCTGATAGATAGCGCCCCACTATTCAATTCATAATCGTATGTAATCTTCCTTCGCTTCGAACGTTTTTTTAACGTTACAATTTGTTAACCGTCAATTAAGAAGAATATATTAATTTCATAAAATTCAGCGGATATTTATCGCGTTCGAAAATTTTCAATATGCATGATTAAGTTAAAGCGATGTAATGGGGGGGCGGGGGGGGGGTAAAAACATTTTCCCGATTCTTGTATCGGAAAAGCTGAAAAATTATGAAAGCCGGTCTTTTCGTACGCCTATTTTTTAATAAGGAGACAATATAGAGAACACGCTGAAAATCGAACAATCACCAAAAGTAAAATATCCTCGTCGGTTCAGTTAATTAGAAGTAATTACAGATTATCCTATCGGATGTATCCTTTTTTTATGCTTACATATCACTTGGAATAGGACACTGAGATTTAATATAACTTATACTTATAGTAACTGCTCGTGAAAAAGTTCAAAATCATATTCGCCCATTCATCACGAACACATTCGTGGATGCTGGAGAATCAACTATTGTTCGAATTCGCAAAAAAAGATGTTCACATTTCATTGGTGTACGGTTAGATCGATTGTGTAGAGACCATTTTAACGTGTTAAAAAAAAAAAAATAAATAAATTATTATTAGTGATTTTGACTATTTGACGAAGCGTCTTTTGTTCCAGCTAGGCTTTTGTATCTGAACGTTTGCATACAGACAAAATATTTTGAGTAGGCTAACTGCGATATAACTTTAATACTAAAATTTACAATATTTATCAATTTTATATAATTATTATTCAACAAATGTTAACAAGTAAATACGAGATGACAAGTATATGTACAGTTTTTTTTTTCCCCTTCATCTACCACCTCCTTTATAAAGTGAAACAGCTTCCCAGAATACGCCGCTTCATAGATATTCTGCAAACCTTTTTTTTAAATGCGTTATCGATACTGTCAAGTTAATTAATGGTTTTATCCTCTCACCAGGGATGCCAAATGTAACATTATTATTGAGTTTCGATACGCCCTCAGGGATAAGGCCACACCACGGCCTCTTAATTATCGTAGACGAAAAAACTAATTATTGCATTATCATTAGAAAAATAATATTTGAATTTTTTTAAACGGTGTATTAATGAAATTAGCCTAAATTAATCTTTTTTGGTATCGGTCGACCGCTGAACAAGAGACAATATCGAATAATACGAACGAAATAAATAGGTAAAAATTAAATAATGTAAATAAATAAATCGTACGTATCACCGCCGACAACGGTGATCTGGGTCCTTTGACGGTCCGGTGTCTTTCCGGTGATCAGGACTGCGACGATCAACAGCCGGATCCTTTAAACTGGTATGAAGATTATGAAATTTTTAATGATTATGAATCGAGCTTTACATTCCACGATTTTTTCCTATCGAATCGATTCTCACGACACAGCCGGAAGATAATTTATATGCGATTTCTGCCACGCGATCAGAGATAAGTCAAAAAAACAATAATAATACCAGAAGGTAAAACAGCGACTGACTAACTAGAAAAAATCTCCACCGTGGGTATGTTTTTTTGCATTTCTTTTCTCCCTTCCAGCCCGTGACCTCCGGAATTTATCGTATAAAATGCGCGCTTCTCCTTGCGATAGTCGACGATTGGTTATTAACCCCCGACCGACAACAGGATGCCTTACACACACACATATGCACATTTCCTCTCATCACATTTTCCGAAATCATATATATATATATATATATATATATATATATATATATATATAGTTTTTTACTTTATTTTATTCAAATGCAATATGTACAATGGTAATGTACACGTTACAATATATAATATTTTCAGACACTAGAAAAGGGGAAAAAAAACCTTTAAATATGATTAATTATCCCGCGTTAATTAGAACTGAAAATGAGCGAAAGAAATTTCGGAAATCTACCTTTCCAAACGAATTTCTGCCACATATGCTGCTGTGATTTCAGTTTATTTATATTTACGTAAGTAAACTTTGAATACTGCATATCCGGTAATAAACTGGAAGATATTGTAAAAATTCGGTATAAATGTTTTATTGCTCTCCCCCAACTGCTTGGAACATAATTGCTTGCTGTTGCAGTATAATATTCTTCCGTAAGATCCGGGGAAGTGTTCGATAATTCGTTTCAAATATTTTTTCAATCCGTTTTAAGTTGTATTTTTAATTTTGCCGATAAATATCGTTTAAAATTCTCGTTATATGTATTAAATTCGATAAAAAAAAATTTTCTTCCGAGTACTACAATCAAAATACGCTCGTTTAATATCGTACAATTTTCCTTCTACCGATATCAGAAATTCTTAAAGAACAAATGGGGGCAAATCATTGTTTTTGCTTTTCAGAGCGCATAATCATTTTTTTTTTTTTTTTTTATTTCGAAACCAATCAACATTGAAAAAAGAGGAAAATTCTTTGCGTTTTAAACACGTTACAAATATGTATGAGATAAAAGTAAAGCAAGTCACCCTTGATAAGGTTTCATGGATTACAAAGTTAAGCTTTCCATAATGTTACTTAAGGGTCTAATGGACCTAAGGAGAATACTGGGGCCGGTTCCTTTCTCATGGGATCTGCCTTTACTTTCCCAGATTTCTCTGATATAACCAATATTCAATTTCAGATTAGTTATATGGAACGAGACAAGTCTCAATAACCTACGACACCTCCGATTTGGTGGCCAAGAACCTTACAGACTTAATTCTGTCCTGATAATGCCACATCATCAGTAATAAGCGAGAAACATACAGCGTTTCTTGAATCGAACGTTTTTACAGAGAATATGACATTCGGACGCGTTCTTTTTAAAAATTCCAAACAAAAATGCGGTTCGCATCAATAGTTAAACAGTTGGAAAATCGTAAGGAATTTTAATAATACACTGTGACTACGTCTGAAATAACTCCTGCAAAAAAGAGGGATTTCACGAATGAAATTGAAAACGAATGATGACAATAATACAGACAACAGTGTGGTAATGTCTATATACACAACACACGCGCGCTCACGCACACACTCGCCAGTATTGTGCTGGAAAAATTGTTCGACTGAATTCCATTTTTACATAACAACAGTCTTTTTATTTTCAAGTTTATCTGAAAATCCATCATAAATACAGACCGATGACAAGCAAAAGTGAAACGCAGCCGAGTTTAAATGGTTATGCTCTGTTACTTTTTCCTCTTTGAAAAAGATTATGCAGAAATTAGATTATCGAAATGAGAGACAAAGTTGCACTTACTTTTATTATCAGCAGGTTTTACAGGCGGAACCAAGGATTCCATCTAAAAAATAACAATGATAAAAAAAATTAGCTCCCATTAAATATGCACGATAAAATAATACTAATACTAATACTAATAATGATGATAATGATGATAATAATGATAATGATGATAATAATAATGATAATAATGTTAATAATACTGATAAAATCGATGGCAATAGTAACGAACGATAAAAAATGATAACATATATAATGTAAAAATTATATCAACGGAAAAAACCAACAATTTTCGTTAGTTAAACGCCGCATGATTACAATTTATAGTTTATGTATTGGGTAATTTTGTTTCAATCGCGTTGCTAATGGACCGGAATGTTCCATCTTACGAATAAATATGCAGCGGTTAAGATTCTCTTTTTTGAAAATTAAACATTGGAGTATTTTTCGCCGTATCTTAAGATAATTTCCGGCTGATTTGGAAACTTCTGTTTTATTTCCTTTTTTATTCAATTTTCATACAAGCGTTATTAGTAAACCACACGCGCTTCTATTCAAATTATCATGTAACTCTTGATTATATATTTCCGAATTTTTAATTTGTCCCGAGTGCCCGCTTCTCGAATGTATAAATATGAGCAATTGATTTTACATGCAGAGTTACTTGATACTTTAGTAGTGGTAAAAATTGGATACACCCCGAACAAATTGTCCCATCGTGCTACAAAAGATAAAAAAAAAAAAAAAAATGTAAACGTACTTTGATAGAAACTTCATTTTCTCGACAATCGCATGATGAGAGTAGTTTCTATTGCACAGTTACCATAGCAAATGTCGGTACATCTTAAACGGTGATTTGTGGTACATATTTTCAAGATAACTCTCTCACACGTATTTTTTATATTACAAAATTTGAATTTAATCGTTAACACTGTGTAGTAACGCAAGTGTTCATTTAACTTTTTAAATTTATATCATCTTTATAGATTGTAAGTGAATAGAAAGCGGTTTATTATCGATATTTATTTATCGCATTCTTCTAAATGAATTCAGAACGTGAATCAATTTGTTATTTGAAATTCACATCACGCAGGAGGTCCCTCTAAATTAACTTCACTTCCGAATGTAAAAGACCTTTAATTACAATGATCGTAAGATGTTTTCACAAACTAAGGACAAAAAATTTGCATATTGTTCAAAACAAAGATATTAATTTTCAAAGAATGTACTTTTAGAAATATCATCAATATCAATTTTGCACACATTATAAAATACACGCAATATATGAGTGTACATATATAATACGTATATACATATATATTATCCATCACCATGTCGCACACACTGATGACAATGTTTTTTGTTTTTTTAAAGAAAATAGGGAAACTTTTTAATCGCAACTTTTATAAAGCAAATTAGATGCCCCTATATTTTCCTTAAATTTCATCGGTTTATAATTATCTACATTCTCTATGAAAACGTTTTATTTCTGATTACCTTCTCAGTTTGCGCTCTACCGACAGAAAAGCCGTAGAAATATTCAGCGCGTCTCATGAGTACAAAAAAGAAAAAAATTCGATAAATCGCAGAATAGAATTAAAATAATCCGTTAAATATTAATGTTCTTCGAAGAACGATGAGACAGATGAAGAAAACCCTTCTCTTCAGTTTGAATAGATATTTGCGGGCGCCCGAGCATTCACCTGTGGTGTAGCCATAATATATACGTACGATTAATTAATATACAGATAAACATCCGACGAATATTAAAACAGTTTTAAGAGTTTGAAGGAGTAGAGTTAAAACAGCGATGCCCCGATTTAAGCGGGAAAAAATGGAAATCAGTTTAGTCGCATCGACGTTTGTGATAAAATATTTATAAGCCCTTAAAATTTTTCGATAATTTTACATTAAACGGTTACGCGGAGCGACGTAATGGCCATGATTTTCAAAGTAGAATGAAAAATCAAATTTTCGCGATACTTACAATTTATTATCACCCCCCCCCCCCCCCCCCCCCGACGACGACGACGACGACGGGGTTTCAGTATTAAATAACGAAGTGAACTATAATATCGCGTTGAACGGATTTAAAACGACAGGTAAACTTCAAAAAAATTTATTCTTGCGTTCTGCTGTTATCATCGGCATGCTTTTTCATTTTAGAATAAGTACGTCTACTCGTAAAGTGCCATAATACGTAACCGATAATTCAACAGAAAAAACAAACTGTAACTTACTGGTTTTTTACCTTTCAGAATTTCATCGGTTATTAATGATAAACTAGCAACTTTGCAACATTTCATTTCAGTATTTTCTATTTAAGCGATTCCCCCGCGCTAGAAATATATTTATCCAGAGTGTCGAAGGATTCAAATTTTTTTTTTTTTTTTGATTTCTATATTCTGTTTTGTTTTTTTTTTTTTTAATTTTGGTTTTTACCTTTCCAATCGAGTCTTTCTTATTAACAAAATCGCTGAATCATTTTAATCCTCTCTTCAATTACTTCAGCTTAGATTATTATAATAAGTTTGCACCGAGAGGCAGTCTGATGTAGAGAAAACAAAAGATAAAAATCTTTATATCCCAACAAAAACTGACTGCTGTTATATGTTTTCTTCGTATTAGACGGCTCTTAATGTTTTTATCTCCTGAACGCTGTGAATTGTTAAATTTGGCACTATGACATACGTACATGAAGCGATAAAGTACCAGGTAAATTTAACGAAAAGCTACACATCGGTGAAAATCATTTTCAGGTGTTCTCCTCGAATAGGAAAGAAAAAAAACGATAAGATTTTTTCTTTTAATTATAGGAGTACCGTTAAGAGTAGATATCATAGACAGCAAAGGTGACGACGAAGATTTTCAATTGTCAAGCGAGGGGAACGAGAAAAAAAGAAAAAAAAGGTTGAACGATGTATCGCGCTAGTCGCTATCTTAGAAGAAATCAAAGAGAAACGAATTTTCTTTAAGGATACCAATCGCGCAAAACTACTGACAAAACAAGTACACCACATATGAGTCGCTTTCGAAAAAAAAAAGAAAAAAAAGAACAATTAAGGAATTATAAACTTATTTTTTTGGTAAAAATCACACCGCACGTATTGATTTTATGGGGGAGAGTTTATAATGAATTCAATAAGCCACGAGAATTTTAAGTTTATTTCTGATCGTCCGGCTATTTAGTTCTATCTATTGAATTATCATGTCAGGGTCAAGGCCGTTGGCGCACCCACGATAGGGGAAAAAAACAATTTTTAAATTAATTTTAACAATCAAAGAATATGCATATTTGCAGGTCATCTCTATACTAAGTTCTTGCATCTTAAGCTACCTCCTCTCCTTTTTGTGTTTTCTCCACACATTCCTTTCCGTCATCAGATGTTGTTCCAGTTTTATTAATTTTCTCCATTTGTCCGAGTATTAACATGTAATCCTTTTATTTTCTTTTCGATGACATTCCCCTCAGTTGGCGTAAGTATACATATCATCTGGTCTGAAAAGAGACATTATAGAGACGGATTAATGAATGTAAGGCAATTAAACATGAGTTTTTCTTTTCATTACATCGAAGTCAGATAAATTTAAACTCGAAAAAAAAAAAAAAAAAAAAAAAAAAAAGGTTCTCATTATTTCCATATCAAACAGAAATCTAGTGTGTTGTGTGTAACAAGCGCTTTAATTCAAGCAAGTGGCAAGTTTATACAGCCTTACGTTATAAACGCATTTTCGGCCCTGTATGCGGCATCAGAAGTTAAGCTTTATACACATAGCCACACACTGCCACCCTCGTTGGTTTTTTGGAATTTCTTTGCTCTTCACTTTCCAAAAGAAGAAATTCCCCTTGATCTACCAACCCCGAGTTGGTTAACTTTTTTCGACCTTTCCAGATGAGGTGGATGGGGGGGGGAGTCGCACTCCGTTAAAATAGCGAGATAAATTCCGAAAGAAACCGAAGGAATCTAAGCAACGCCGAACTACCGCGCACGTACACACGTATAGTATAGTTGTGAACCAGCGGCGAGATTTCACGAAATAACGACTCTAAACGAAGATAATTCTTTTGGCTGGAAATTGCCGTGTTTGCATTATGTTCGCATAAGCAACGTTTCAAAGTTAAGGAAAAGTAATTATTTCTACGGGACCGGAACGAGAATGACATATTATGAGGAGCGAAACGGAAACAAACAAATTCTGCACTATAAAGGGGAAAAAGAGATGAAAGGATTTTTCTCATCGCCGGTCATAAAGCGCGTTCTAAAGAACGCTATCATCGGTGATGAAGTTCTTGCCGAAACAAAACCTTTTAAATTTAAAGCGTTTACAAATTCGAAATACAGGCCGGCGACGTTTGGACTGTTGCCGAGGGATTTCGAGAATAATTACGCAATTTAAATTCCGCCATGAATAAAAGGCCATCAGCTGGCGAAAAAGGACAAACGATCAACAGAGTGCAACTCCTCAGACCATTGCAATAATGTAGGCAGGCGCGCGCGAAGGAACAAATAAAAATTACCTTAGAAAAATTTTGCAAAGAAAACCTACTACAAACATGATGGCCGTCAAACCCCTTTTGGTTCTCATTCTTATTCTTACTATTATTTTCCGCTTCCGGATGAGAGATCAATTAGAAACATTTTCGATAAAATTCGGTTCGCGCGAGAATGGGACCAAAGCTATCCCCGGGTCAGCAGATATTCAATTTCCGACACCGATTTCCTAACAAACGGTTCTGTCCTCTCCTAGCTTTACATCGCGCTCTTATTCTGTCCCGCAATTCTTTCTTATTCTTCTCTTCTCGCATTCCTTTTAGCACTGTTTTAGTAGGCGGATATTCTTCCCATGTACTCGATTAGTTTTCGCATTTGCCCTCAATGCAATTTTTATTCGGACGACCTCTCTAAACACATAGTGAATGGCTCATTTTTCGTTCCGACCTTTTTTTAATTGCGCTGTTAATATGGTATGCCTTAAAATCGACTTAAAATTCCTCAAAAGATATCGAACAGTGTTAAAAGTAAATAAACTGAAATTTTTTACTACTCTACACGTATATGTATATATATATATACATATTAATGACTGTGGTGTTCTTATACCGAAGATAATATAAAAAACCACTCTAAAATATGTAATTTTTGTTTTTTCTTTCTGTTTACCGTAAATTAATATTTATACAGCAATAGAGATTACTGATTATTAGTAATGACTAAAAGAAATATTTCGGAGTAATACATTTTAAAATTAATAAAAACTTTTTTATCTTTTCTTGCCGAGAGTAACGTAGTTAATTAAGTATTCCAGAAAAAAAAAAAACCTTATATATATATGCATTATATATAAATACAAATACAAATACAAATACAAATATATATATATATATATATATATATATATATATATTACCTTTCCGGAGATTGGATTAAAAGTGAAATTAGGCTCGATTTCTTTGCGCGGTGTAGCCGCAATCCCGGTTAGCGGTGTCCTGACAGCGGCAGTCATTTCCTGAAAAAATTTAAAATTTTACAAAATGAACGAGAAAAAAAAACACGTTGAATAAAAATAAAGATTACCGCGATTTTATAGTATTTATACAATTAGCCGCCTTTAACCGAGAGAAATTTCGCACTTAAACATACGCGTCAACTTTATGGAACTCTCATAAAACTGTCCAGAATTAGAGGCTGGTCCAGTAAAGCTTTACAAAAATTTGCGCGGGCGCGAACCTTAAAACAGTACTGACGGCTTGCGTTGAACTTTTTTTTGGTTGGTTCGGCAAAATGTCGAAGCGATAGGAAATTTATTGAAATATGCCACGACGATTTAATACTGAAACGGTATTATTATCTGTTTAAATTATTCGCACATATTCTAAAGGTGAACATTTTTCCATAGAATTTTTCGTACGGAGCGAGGCACTTCTTTCTCAGTCAGTTACGTTATTTCTCCGTTTTCCCCCGAGACTTTGTAATTTTTTTGAAAATGTTCAGATTCTTCGAAATATTCTTCAATAATGTCACGGTTCATTCGGACATTTTTACATTTTTTACGCGGTGGTCAGCAGTATCTTCGGATGGTTTGCATTCTCTACCGGAGCTTTATTCTTTAGTTCGCTTTCAATTACTAACGCTACACACCTTGCTGCAGCATCGTTCTTCCTTTCACTTCGTTAATTGTTTCGTTCGGGGTTTTTCAGCTAAGTTAGTTAAACTGAATTCAACTATGTATATCTGTTTATTTCACTCATTGTTTCTTTTATGTTGTACAGTGATTAATTTTAAACACCGATATAAAACAATTATTTAATTTTTATTATATGACCCGACGGGTTTCGAAGACAAAGAGCTTCATGATCACGGGAGTTATTATATTCGGTTGACTCGTTTCATTGAATATTTACCGAATCTCTGTACACGCTGACTGTCATGTAGACTGAAAACTGTACACGCTGATAAAGTACTCCCTGTGCTGTTAGTATCTCTGCGGCGATTTTAATTTTTCGACATCCGCCTGGAGATTCGCATTCTGTAATTGATCGAAAAACATACACACTACTGAATACTTTTTCCCTGTCACACATCCAAATTCATTGTTGATCTGTTATGATGCTTTTTTACATTTTACTGCGTTATGTTATAGTTCATTTTTTGATCTACTGTTTCCCCACAGTACGCTTGGTTTTCTTATTAAAACGTACATTTTGTACGATTTTATCGCTTTCTCTATGATTAATTATTACGATTAATTATTAATTATTATTAGTTGAAATCCGTTCATAGTTTCGTGAGAAAATTTTAAAACGCACCCCCGTTTGGGGGCTTCTTAATGAGAACTTTTTAAGGTAAGTATTACACATTCGATATCATTTATAGAACTGTGTGCGCTTTGCCGTATTTAGTAGAGCAGTTTTGAAAAATTATATGCACGATGAACCTCTGAAGATTTCCAGAATTGAAATGCACGTGCATCACAAACGCTACAGCCTCTTCATTATATCATCACGCTGTAGCCAACTCTGACCAGCATCATCGTTCGCATGCGATCACCGCGGGTGGGGGGGGGGGGATATTATCACGAAGCTATTTGCCAGACTGACTAATACTCCGCGTTAAAACGGTAAAGTAACACTAATAGAGAAATTTCGAAACATTCAATTTCATCTGAAAACTGTAAAAGTGCACGAAATTAACATCCTGAATTCAGTGTCGGACTACTTCAAAAATTCTACACCAATCTGCATATTATAATTTTATCTTCTCTTGCAGGCATGCAACAATCAGTTTGATATTGTTCTCATAATTACAATTGCGCGTAAATTAAAACATGAGGGCATTTTAAAAAGTGCTCAAATTTTATCTTAATATACGCATTTAATTCGAATTACAATTATTATTATTACACAAAAACCAAATTACTCTAATTGTTAACTATATAAAATTATGCGAAAATATAAATAGAAGTAAATTGCCGATTTTTTTTTTGTTTTTTTTTTTTAAAAAGAAAAATTGAGAAATTTTACACACATTCAAAAAATAAGTGCGGTAGACTATTTGTTTAAATCGCGCGATTTCCTTCACAATGGAAAAAGAAAAAGACAAAAGTACTTTTAATCGAAAAAGTTGTAAACACAAAGCTTTCTGAAAATATTCAGATAATTTAATTTAATCAACCGTGTCCGGAATACACGATGTGATTTGGTCGATAATTTTTACTTACACAAAACTTACTACGCAAGTATTCTAAGGTTAAACGGTATATTATAACGGTTTTGTACATATTTATTGCAATTATTACTAATCTTTATGACTATCTCGATAGACAGGTTATCCTATACCATCGGAAAATTGAATTAGCGAATTTGTTTTTTTTTGTTTTTTTTTCGTTTTTATTCATAAATTTTTACAATGAATAATAGCGTACGTACGAAATGAACGAGGAACAGACACACACTGTACAATGGATTTATGAACTATACACAATTTGACAACGAATGAAAATCAATTCGACAGCCGAATATTTTCATTTCTCTTTACGAGTATCCAAATTTTTTACACTGTACTTTTACGTATTGTTTTTGATGGTTTTATTTATGACCTTACATTTACAAAAAGAAAGCTAGAACACTGCTCTAGTTTGAAGAATAATACAATAAAAGTTCCGAAACTTCTCGTCATCTCGTATATAATTTTAATAAACATTATCTACTACGATGATGTTTTATTTTTTCTTATTTTTTCGTATATATATATATATATATATATATTGTTGGCATTTAAATAAACTGTTTATAATTTTTCAGAGCAAAAAAAAATACATTATAAACGCGCAATTTAGCCAATGCAATCAGTGTAAAATCGCGGTAATTTACAATCAAATTATAGCCACCTATCGCAATTATGTACGAGAATTCTCGGAAACTGTACCAGGTGAAACCGTTGGGCAAACTGAATAAATAACGCGACCCAGACTAGTTCGTAAATTACATTTTGTGACGCTAGCCGATGAGCTATAAAATTACTTCAATATATATATATGTATATATATATATAAATATAAATGAATAAATAAATAAAAACAGTTTTATTCCAAATTATTCAGGTCCTATTTGTATAGCAAGTTGTTTTTGTATTATGGACCCATCAACCGGAGACAATTTTTTTCGGTAGAATACGAGAATTTCTGTATTCAACGCTGTTAATCGAAAGTATAACATATTCGGGACTTTATTATTATTATTTATAATTTTATTGGTTATTCAGACTTGTTTTTAATGCACACATACGAACACAAAATTCTGTAATTTATATTTTTTTTTTTTTCAATTAATTCGATCATATTATTTAAATGCCGTGAACCATTGAAAGCATATAATCAGGGGCAGATCCAGAAGGAGATTTGGGGGGGGGGGGGGATTATATAACTGAGAAATATCTCTTTTTCTTCATAAAGAAAATCAAATAACGACCACCTTTTTAGAAATTTAAAAATGTTTTAAAAATACATCATTATTACAATTTTTAATTTAACTTTTGTTTTACTTTTAGGGGTGAAAAATAAAACGAAATTATAAAATTATACCTTAAATATGGTAGTTTGGAAATAGTAAGAAAGATAGAATTTTTATTCGACTTTAATTCTTTTTTATTTTTGTTAGTAATCCCCGATCCGAATTCTCTTTGTTCCCGATCAAGTTTAAATATATCTCCCATTGAACTATTTTTAATTAAAATTGCAAAATAAAAATTAAAAATAAACAAAAATGACAAAAGATCGACGACAGCTGCGTTTCAGAATAAAAACGTGACATTAATAGTTTTACTAGCGAAAACAGTATTAAATATTAATTATTAAAATCCATGGGTAAAATTTATACAAATCTTTTATAGCATAAATTAAGTTTATAACAAATTTTTTCATAGAAGCTTTGGTTCTTTGGGGGGAAATGTCCCCTATCCCCCTCCGTGGATCCCTCACTGATTATAATTGATGACTATATCATTGTTACGGCAGGGGTGGTATGAAAATCCTGAAACGTTTTACGTGAAACGAAATACGTTACGCTTTTAAGTGTTCGTTCATTTTGCTAAGACTGTCAATTAAAAACGACCTTGTATAATTGCCCCCTCCCACCAAAAAGAAAAGTTTGTACGTGTGTATGTATATGCGTATTTCAAAATTTCAAATTAAAACTAAAAATTCCTCGTTCGCTTTTCGCGCTTTTATTTTAACAGAAATATACCGTGTAACAGATAATAAGTAGCTAGCTGAAGCAAAACATTATTACCAGTACTTGCTGACTCGTACAATAATTTCCGAACAAAATTTTATCGTTACTATATCAAACTAGTATTTCGTAAGAGCTATTTTTAGAACGTTTAATTATAATATAACTAAAAAAAGAAAAAAACAAAACAAATAAAAAAAAAACTTTAAGAATATAATTATTTGTGACATAGTTTTCAATTTACTTTCGGCGTTTTATATTATCGAAATGATAAAACAGAAATACACTATATAAGTATATATTAACCAAGTAAACATTAATAACCGATCGTGTTTCATAATAAACTACATATACATATGTATATGTATATTTCGTTTGCTCATATTATTTTTCTCATTTAAACACACGAATATTGAAATATATTTTATCAGAAAAGTTGGTAGACAAATACTTACATCCAATATATTTTCTATTTTCAACTGCGACGAAGTATTCAGGGGAGGAACTGAAGGAGTCTGTAAACATGAAAAACGGAAAAAAACAAAAATATTTCAATTTAAACGCTGAAGAAATAATACTGTATTAAATTTATTGTTCTAAAATATTACACACTGTGTACGTAATAATAATTTTTGGTAATCGGCAATAATGGAAAAATCTTAAAAAGGCCGATGTTACTAGCGCATCGCGTGAATATCACATGTCTTTTCCAGAAGTATCATGAAATTTTTATTGTCGTGTTTGCGTGAATTTTTGTAATTTTAAATAACGCCATTAACGTTCAACACGAATCTCATATTTCGTAAGAACTCAAAAGTGTGGTATGTTCCCGAAATAACGCGATGCCGATTTTTATCAGTTAGTAAACGAACTGAAATTTATATTTCCGGCTTTTTTCTGTCCTTACCGGCTTTAAAGATTTACTTTTCATACTTTTCATACTTTTCAGCGGTAGATTCTATCAGAACAACTGCCGCTGTCTAACATTATTCATCGAATTTAAGTAATAGAGGAAGGCGAAAAAATTAGGCCCGTTTTTAATGGAAACTTTTCGTTTTTGTTATTAGCGTGTCTAGGCACGAATCGTTTAGAAGTCGGTCGCAGCGAATCTGCGCGAATTAGATTAAATTTCGGCTAAATTTGACCGCGTAGACTAGAGAAATGAAACAACTAATTACTTACAACATTGAATTTTTCTTAAAATTTGACTCGTGGGCAGTGTTAATTAAATTAATTTCGTATATTATTTTAGGTGTTCTTCTTTTCTATCCGAACATATAAAAAAAAGTATGTCTAATTCGGTCGAAATTCTCAAGATTGAAGAACTTTTCTTTTCTATACATTCGTCCGTACACATATAAACACCCGCATGACCGATACATACTCGACGATCTTCACAGTTCGCTATAATGATAATTTATTATTAATTCGAATTTTTCTACATTATACCGAAAATACATGTAAAGGTTGAGCGAAAATGTCTTTATTTTTGTCATTCTTGATGACTGCATTCGCTTGAAGGGAGGTGTCAAATTTATGTCAAAAAAAAAAAAAAAAAAAAAAAAAGTTATAAAAAAGAAGAAGAAAAAAACCGAAATATATAAAAAAAAATTAACAGTTATCTCTAAAAAAAAGGGGGGGGAAATTAATCGAAATTACGGTGACTTTTAATGACGTCCGTTTATTATCTCGGTCTCATTTTAGTTCTCTGTATGTTTTTATCAGTTTCGTGGTTAATTTGTACGTGCTTTATTTATGGAAATGAAGCAATTTCACTTTAAAATATTATAAATTACAGTTCAAATACAATATAAACCGTACAGTGCGAACATCTAAATAGTACGTATGTTGCTATTTCTCTTTTCCTTCTCTTTACATTTCTAACTTTTAACTTCGATAATTCTGAATTGCATACGTTTTTAATCGAACTAGCTGAAACTATGAAGCTAAGATTGTTTAAATCAAACGCAAAATAAATTTCCACTTTTTAAAATTTATGAACTTTAATTAATTACTTATACGGTATGGCAAATCATACAAGATATTCTAAATGTAATATATATTAATTAGAAAAAAAAAAGGGGGGGAAAAAAGGGTTATACTAATGCAAAATTTTCCGTATGTTATATCTGAATTTTTTCAGGCTTACAACAACAAAATTAACCCAGTTGCAACGTAAAATTTAATTTCGAAGAAAATAAGGAGCCCCCACCCCACCCCTTTAGAAATTTTAAGAGGGCTTTCGCTCGGAATTTATCTGCTTAATAATACAATGCGCTACTTTTATTATATATGTACTTTTATACATGTATATACGTTTGTTAAATATTATGTTTACTGCTCTTATAATATATACTACTAGAAAGTTTACACGCATTAATTTATGTAAAACAGCGTTCGTTACGTTAAATACCGTTTTCATTTTCAGTATATTATATAGTAAGTGAAAGATATAGTTCTATAGAAATTAAAAAATCACAAGTTTAATTTGTGATTTATTTTTTATTTCAAGATTTGTCCCATTAAAAAATGATTACCTAATTACCTCTAGAAAAAGCATTACTACCATTCGTCAGCTTAATTCGTGATAAACTTTAACTTTATGTTAAAATTTCTTTTCGAATAAAAGGAAAGTATTTTTGAATATATATTTTATAATTTTCGCAAAAATTTTGTTTTCCTTCTTCCGTTTTATTTATTTATTTTTTAAATTATCATTACAGTTTTTTAGAATGAAAAATATCTCCTATAGAAGATATTTTAGAAATTTATAGGGGGAAAAAAAATGTAAACATAATTCTTAAAAAGCATTATCATCAGTTTTACATACTTCAAAGTGTAATTTTGGTACATTTTTATTCGACAAATAACCACTGTGCGATGAAGAGGATGATCTGCCGTTTAAGCTAGAAGAGTGATGACTGCTGGCGGAATTCATAGAGCAATTTGTTGTCGAAGGAGGTAGGTTTTTCGACGAAGACATTGAACTATTTCGGAAATCTGAATGTTTAACACTGTCACTACCGCCGCTAGGGTAGAAATTCTTCGAACTGCTATAGGAGGGTTTGCCATCAGGTTTTAGAAACCCGGATCTATAAAGTTAAAAAATATATTAATTTACATACATGTACATATATATATATATATATAAATATATACGAATTAAAAGTATTTACCCCTAATTTTATCTTTTTTTATTAAATTAATAACGGATTTTTTTTTTTTTTTTTTTTTATTGTAGTTGTTATAAACTCCAAAACGTCGTAACGACTAAAATTTATTAATTACTTTAGCTAAAAATTTTAAAACAGTATGTGGAAAGGGTGTCGCATCACAATTGGCACTGCTCTTGAGTAAATTTAAATATGGTCACTTTTTACAATATGTTTAAATTTAATGTAAATATAATCACGAAAATAACATTTTTTGTCAAAAAAAGTTGTCGGACTGAACGGTGATGCTAGATTATTTCGATGGAACGACGATCGAAATGAATTTGGCGCATTTAACTATTCCTAAAAAAAACAAAAAAAAACAAAAAAAAAAAAACAAACACCCATCATGGTAAAAAAACTCAACGCTTTAATTGTGACTTTGTTTTCATCGTTAAATTTGTTTTTGCGCGTCCATCATCACGTTTAGATACTACTTTTTGGTAATGCAACGCTAACATTTTCTTAACCATGTCCAAAAGTGCAATAAATCATTAAATATTAAAAAAGCTAAAATATAAATGTACAGTTTTTATATATTTAAATTACTACAAGTTATTAAAAAAAAAAAAAAATATACAGAAATTATAAGATTTACAAAAATATGTATATCTTTTAATTCGCATCATAAAAAGATAAATTATATATGCAGGAACGAACGAACATAAATTTATTAATAATAAAAATACATTTATAATTAAATAAAATTTTAGCGTGAAAGTTGAGAATGTAAATGCGATTTTACCGTTCGAACAAAATCAATTTTTTGTCGAAGTTTTTTACTATTTTTAACGGATTTTAAAGGTGACACTAAGTCATCAATGATACAAAAACTTTGATACATTATAATATAAAATTTGATAGTAAAACCCGATTTTTAACCGTAAATTTGAAAATAACGAATAAACACTACAATTATTTTGCAATAGAGTTGTTGGTTCGGCAACTATATTATAAAGCCAGACACACTTGTCGAACATAAAAACTGTGTCTTAAGCATAGAGGAGACGTTGATGTTTTCTATTTTTTTAACCTGACATTAGACATTACTTGGCCATAATCACATTTCTTCGTTTCGGTATATTTTTAAGCGTGTTGCGTGGAAAATACCGCGCGTACACTTATCAGACACTAAATAGGAAACAACGAAAGCAACTTGTTTCGGCGATGGACGCAGGTTTTAAATTTTAAAACAGTTTTAGGCACAATTACCAAACGAGAACTTCTCTTTGTTTTACACATCACGCTTTATGAATAAAATAAAAAATGAGGTCGGCCGGGGGATAGCGTCAGGACAAGTTTTTCTCCGATAAGTGTGTTTAGTCGAGCTTAGAGAACTCTGTTTTCGTTGTTTTTCTACTTTTAAAAGGACGCTGTTTTTATAATAATACACTTGCAAAGTCAGCTTCGTATACATTTCCGATCGGGTTTTTTTCTATTAATGTATGAAAAATCGTTTTGAATTAATTCAGCGCAAATTACAATATCACCGAAAGGATCATGAAGTACCAGTTTGCTTGTGTCTGCGAGTAGTTTGAGAAATGTCGCAGGCGAAATCGTTACTCTAGCTTAATTTGTTTTAAATTATTGATACGTGTTACTCGATTGGTTTTCACTGTTTTTTTTTCTTCTTTTCTTTGAGAACTCGTCATCCTACCACCGTAGAGAGAGAATAAAACGACCGATTGTATAGAATGGAAGAAACGTTGAAAGCGGAGCGAAACTAGGTGTTCTCTCCAGTCCGAAAAGTCTTAAGGATTTAGGCGAAAAGAGAAAGAAACAGGCTGTGATGAAAATCATGCTGCGACTGGCGACCGAACACGGGATCGTTTTTAATTTTTCTCGTTTTAATATGATGAATCAGCAACTAGGGCACATCACGCCGGTTAGCTCGGGTTTATACTTTGTTTTTTAATAGTTGAGCTGCTTTTTCAATTTCACGAAGAGAGCAGATTTTCACTGGAAAAGTGTTTTTATTTACAATTTATTTTGATGTGAAATTTTAGAATTCATAAAATCTTTTTTTTTTTATTGGCGAATGGATATTATGGCAGTAGAGCGCCTCGAAGAAAAAAAAAAGTAGCAAAGTCAAGAATGGGACGAGAGATATAGATATATAGAAGGAATATTTGATAATGCAGAGGAATAAAAGTTACGACATAAGGTGGAAAAAGCCGCTTGTGGGAGAGAAGAGTTACAGCGCGGGATTTCGCTAAGAACCTAGTGGCAGAAAATTAACGAGAGATCGACCGAGTTCTTTAATTTGGAAGTGTTCATCCGTCAAAATCGTAGAGGAAGAATGGAAATATACGTAGCAGAAGAATTATATAGTCAGCAGACGTGGACGTAGGATTAGTGACACGCATGCTTTAGGAATCTGATATAATATATATATATTAGGGATGTATTAGGAGGCGAGAGAAGACCTCATGAAGAGATCGGTACATAAAAGACTTGACGTAGATGATTCGGCCGGTATAAGGGATTTGGCATATTTAACAGAAGGATTTTCGTCGGAATGGTCTGCTTACACATCTCGCGCGCCATAACGCGGTGGCCAGCGAGTGTATCAATAACGGAACAATCTTGCCCATCATCGTGCCGAATTCACGTCTGTTTCCTTCGTTCACAAATTCCAGTGTAATCTTCATATACGAGTATAAATTATGGGACGGAATTGCGCCACTATTTGCCTACTATTAATACTTCTCAGAGTGGTAATTCGGAACACTTATTATTATTATCCGCGTCGTTGGAAGTTTGCGCTTACCAACTACGCAACTATAACTGGCACACCTTAGACATGATCATTCTCCGGCTGTGTTCCGGTTTTTCGTTCGATCCGGATTTTATACGACTCTTTTTATCGGCGAATGCAAAAGTTTTTTCCCGCAATCCATTCCTTCTAAACGAATTTCCAGTTCTGGTTCGGGAAAACAAGCGATAAAAAGGGAAAGAACGAGTTGCTCGTCGCTGATTCAACCTGTCGAGAGCGAGAGAAAACAACAACAGGCGACAATTTAGTCGGTTTACGCGATAAATTAGGCGAAAACCGCCCCCGTACCGGACACCGCCTCCGCATCAATTAGGCGACGGTGACGTTGCCGAGGAAATCTCGGAGACGCGATGATACCGAGAACAGTAGTCGAGAATTGTGTGAGCGTGTCCGTGATAGATATCGCCGCTACAAAATAATAATAACACAGTCCGCGGAAAGGTAACAAAAGAATTTTGCACGACCAGAATAGTAGCAGCAAGTTACACGGACACTTGCCGCCATCGTGCTCTTTTCGTGCTGCAACCATTATGTCGCTTATCATTGCCGTTCTGGTGCACCACCTGAGCAATCGGGCGAAAGGGGAAAATTTTTAATTTGGAACCTGCACACAGGTCTGGCCGAGGAAGAAGATTGCAAACTGAGCGAAGAGCACGTGCACCAGCGACAGGGAGTGTAATAATAATAATAATAACAATAACAATAATAATAGTAGTAAAAGTGGCACAGATGGTTGGCGGGGGGTTCGCGAAAAAATCGCGATAAAACAAAAGGGCGGGAAAAATTCTTCGCCTGAAATCAGATGAACCGGGAGAGAAAAGTCGTAGTAGCTCTGCAGACGAAAACGCGGCAAACGAAGTCGGACAAAAACTCCGTGGCAACAACTGCCAGCAGCACTTGGCGAAAGCTGCCTAATTAACTTTCCGATTTCCCAGAAGACGACTTCCACTTCATATTGCCGCTTCATTGATTAATTTGCCCCGGCGGATCCCCGAACCACTTCGAAATGAGCAACACCGCGTACCGCTGTCGCTCGCTAAGCAGCAACTCTTGGCCACCACAAAGAGCCCCCTTGTTTCGTCTCGTGCGCATGCTGAGGCAGCCACTTTCCCGCCATTCTAAAATTTTCTTCTCCGTTTTTTTTTTCTGGCCGAATCTCTGTGTGCATAAAACACCTTCGGATATAATTTATAATAACTTCGTAGCAAAATCTAAATACGCGTGTCACAGTAGTGGGAGTCCGAGTAGCAGTGCAGATGAGAATGTTCTTCGGACATCGTAACGATTGATGCGACGTGTGTACCTACGAATATAGCGCAGGGGAAATAGTAACTGCTGATCCCATTTTTCTGCTCCTTAGGGCCGCGGAATCTCAACCAAACAACGAACATAAGGAATGCCCGCCAAAAGTTTCGGCCGCAACATAGTTCTGACGTTGATTTCTTATTTTCAAAGTGTAATAACGTCAGAAATGAGCCACGGCTGAGCGCCTTCACGCCGAGACCGCGCGACTACCTTTGAATTCAAATTATTCTATAACGAACGAGCATTATTATCTCGAGCCTGTTATCGTGACTGAGAATATCTTTAGTTTTTCTCCTATTTTTTTTCTTTTTTTTTTTTGGGCGCGTCAACTGTGGAAATTATTCCGGTGCAAGTGAAATTTTTAAAAATTTCAATGCGCGACAGAGCGGGATATTCTACCGGAACGAAATGCCATTGCATAAACGCCACGGGGTAGTTGGCTAATATCTTTAGTCTTGGAAAATCGAGTGCTGGATGACCACCGGTCGATGAAAAGGGGAACAACAACATTTTCCCCTTCACTGTGCGACGAATAACAACAACTTTTTAGCGAAACGATATTTGAAAAGTTGATAAAAAAAAGAACGGAGGAAATGGATTTCGCAAGTTACGTGAGGAAGGCCAGGATTTTAGCAGTGACACGCACATTTACAAGCACACACGAACAGATAAATTAACTTTCATTGTCGAAAATTAAATAGTGCAGGGAGCTTGCGACTGGGGTGGAGTATGAATGTGCCGGGAACGATGGCCGTTAAGCGGGAAAGGTTATGACGATAATAAGCAAATAATACCGAAGTGCTGGCGAAGAAAGAAAGAATCTTTTGCGTGTTTTGTCTGTTCTTTCTTCCCTTTTTCGGGGAATTCTCTGTCGGTTAAGCGGCTATTAAAATAAGGAAAAAAAGTTGCATCTTACAAAAACTGTGTTCCGGACGCGTGACAAGATGGTTTCAGCAATAACTGCGTTGAAATTTTTATCACCTCCGACTTCACCAACCGGCTAATGAGAAGCAAAACGAATTATACTCGATTAGGTAATAATTTCAATTCGCAACACTAATGGCCGGCGATTGTTTTTATCTTATTTGTTGCCGGAGAAATCTTTTTTCCGTTAGCGCAATAAAACATCGGTACAAACATCGATGAATATTATTACTAACATTTTATTTTGATTACAGGAGCGGAAAGGTGTCATTAAAATAAGCTTCAATCCGGATGCGGACTGGTTACTAGGTCGTCAAACGAATTTAAATAGGCCGCTGTTGTTGAAGAGAGTCACGACTCAATCTGTTCGCACGTATTGGGCAATTTTACTTTTTTTTCGTCGAGCATTTTTCTTATTTCCAGACTTATCTGATTATTTATTTATTTATTTATTTTTTAGTAACTGCCACCATCATCACATCGACAGGGAAATCACAATATTTACACTAATGTACTGCTATCGGCAGTGGTACACAGTATTATAGCGTTTAATATTTTAATTGGAAGAATTTATTTATCTTTCATGATTTGACTCTTTATTCGATATTAATAATTTAATTCACTTTACACCAATAGCGCTGTGTAGCGTACTAGTGGATTTTATAACAATATTAATAATAATAAAAGGATATGATTTACAGTTATTACTACTATTAGTTATTACTGCTATTGCAACATTATTAGGTGATAGCCATCTTTTTTATATCATTTAATTTTTAGAATTTCCTTTTTCAATTTAATTTACAATAATAAAAGTAAAAATGATTAAAAAAAAAAAAAAAAAAATAATAAAAGTTTCTATACATAGATCTTACATATTATACGTACAGATTTTGTTTTGTTTCATTTAAACTCTTTTTATTTATATTTTGAATTCGGATTTTGCTTTATTTAGATATACTTTTTTTTAAATTTTGCTTCTACTATAAGGAACTCCCCGGCGCATTTGTTGTATTCGTAATGACAATAATGATTCGATTTGATTTAATTATCGCTTAGTAGTCTAGTAGTTAAGGTGTTTTGCCACTAAAACCAGAGGTGACATAGGTTTTCGGGACCTGTCTATGCCTAACTTGAAATTGAATATTGGTTATACCAAAGAATTATCTGGGCGAACGTAAAGACGGTCCCATGAGAAAGGAACCGGCCTAAATGGTCTCTTTAGGTTCACTAAGCCTAGAAAATTATGAAAAGCTTAAATTCACAATCTCCAACGTCAAGGGTATGGGGGATTTATTTTTTTAATTATTGCTTATTATTATTATTATTATTATTATTATTATTATTATTATTATTACTGGAAAAGGGAAACTACAAAACTATTATATAAATATTACTTTACATTATACTTTCCGATCCATTTTTTCTTCTATTTCATTCTGTTTTATTTATATATATTTACACCAGATTTTATTTTATATTTCATTTAATATTTAAAGATGTTTTATTTTATTTGTTATATTTTTACACCGGACTGTATTTTTTCTTTATAATTTTTATTTTTTTTATTTTTTAATTTTGATAACCGCGTTACGCAGAGCATTAGTGATTTTGCTGGCGGTGTAATAATAAAATAATAAATGATTTGATTTAATTAATATTATTGCTTACTATTATTATTATTATTATTTTGTCAATCAACGGTGTTGTACTATGCATATAATAGCCGATAATTAAACGAAACCGCAAAACATACTTGTAGAAAAAACTGGCTTAGTTGTTCTTTTTTCCTCTCTCTCATTACTACCACACTAGGTGGAATAATAAAATTAGCTGTTTTGATTGTGTTCAGTACGGGCTATTGTGCTTGTTTCAAGAAGTACCAAAAGTAGTTGTGTACATCAATTACGACTTTATTGATGGACAAGAAAAACCATTACATCGCACACAACTTTACTTCGAAACAGCATGTGAAATATGAGTATAATAACAAATTGTTAAATTATAAAACAGAACCGTTGTTTCTCTAAATTCGTGTATATTTTACACGAAATACATAAAAAAGAAAACGATATTAGTAACAATATCGCAACTGTTGCTTTCGGGATTTCTTATTCGGGAATATCGACTTTTTTACCTGTTCCCACTCTTTTTCGGTCACTTTGGCGAAATTTCAATGCTAAAGGCACAGCCTAACAACAGTGATCCTCTGTTGGTATGCGTCAACAGGGATCTTACATGGGCACAACAACTTCTATCGACTGCTAACTAAAGCCAGAGTAAAGATATGGCCTTGTGCGCATCCGCAAAAAACTAGACACAACCGCACTAACGAGAGTTGAGCAAAATATGTGTTGTTCATTGTCAGACGTCTTTTTAATAGGCTGCGCTACGCAAAATTGAAAGTTTGAACAGGTATAGTAATAATGAAAGCGTATCGATTGTAACCTTTGACCGCCGCTGACAGCACTTCCGGTTGCCGAGAGATTACCGCTGCTAGAGGATGAAGACGAGTGATGGTGCGCGCGGTGATAGGACGAAGATGAGGAGCGACTACTGCCACCGGTTTGCTGTTGGCCGCTGCCGCCAGAGGCGTTCGGTTTCTTGAATTCGTGGCCGTGCATCGATGCGGCAGCCGGGTTCGATGGTCCACTTGCCGACGAGGATGAGCCGATCGACTTATTATTCATGGTAACGGGAGCCGGACTTGGCGGCGGGTGTGTTCCATCGACGCCAAACAGGTTAGCGTCAACTTGTTCGGTCAGCAAATGTTTCACATCCTCGAACTTGCCCAGCTTCCTTTGAATCTGCTGAGTTTCTCGGTCACCCGACTTCGGATTTACCTATATGAGCGCGAGCAGGGGAAAAAAAAACAAACAAAGAAAACGAATTATTCACCAGTCTCTACATAGTCGCGTAAAAACGAAATAAGAACGTGGATACAGGTGCGTGCGTGCTCGTGAAAAAATGAAACAAACGGAAATAAGTACGTTGCGATAACGCGTTATCAGAGTTGGATGGCCGGCTTAGTGCATGCACTTAAGTCGCCGTCTTCCAACTATCGAAATTCTATTTGGCGGCCCTTGATGGAAATCGACACTTCACCGGAAGCTCAATTTCCCCCGCCTCGCGTAAACCCGCTCCTCCTTTGAGTGCACTCGAAACTGCAACCCCAAATGAGCAAGCGAAATCTGCACGAGCTTCGTTCAACAACGTGTAATAATCGAATTTAGTGTACACGCGTCCTCTTAGTTGGTTAATGAAAATAATGAAAGACTCGAATAGCAGACGTTTTAATAAGTACTATGCAAAATGAGTGTGCCGGAAACGTTTTCGATACTATCCCAGGATCTTCAGCTTTGGCAAACAGGAAAGCAAGGAAAGAAAATATGATTAACATGCGGCGGTATATGTATTTTGATTTCTCTGGAAATTAAAAATGACATAGCGTCAAAAGTAACTCTCTTTCGTAACAATTAGAGAAGATGCGGATCGAAGAACCCCATTCTCATAAGCTCGAACGATCAACAAGTATCGTGTTTCTTTTCTGACGGCATCAAATTGAAAACTACGCACCCTATTATCTACTCCTGTGTGGTTTGGAATTTTGAAATTTAGCTGGACAATAAAGCCAATATTACGCAGTAGCAATTGCTAAATTATGAAGCGATTCTAAGACACGGTCGATCGAATTTCGGGAGTTCTCGTTTCGCAGATTTACGTACATTAGAGGTCTACCGAAGAACGAGAGTTTAAACTTTTCGGTGGGAAAGCGGACATTTGACTTGAGTGCGATAGCGAAGTGTATTTAAATAAACTGAAATTTCGACACGTTAAAGTTTACGATGTACATTTAAAGTTTTTTGTTCAATGCTCTTTATAGGCAAATTAAAGCCGGTCGAAATTGGGTTAGTTTTATTGCAACGGTATGTCACAAGTTTTATTGCAGTACGTACAGGGTAAATATCGCTTTAAATTTCTTTTAACAGCATGAAGATAGCCTTGAATTTAGTGCAATCTTGACAAAAACATTTTCACCATACGACACACACTCTAGAGGACAGAGAGAGAGAGAGAGAGAGTACTTCTTATAATGTTCTTTTCGACGCTGTAGTTCTCAATGATATAATCGTCGTAGTCAGTTTCGGCATTCGTCGACTTTCTAATTATTCGGGGTACACAATGAGACTTTGAATCCGTCCGAATAGTAGCAGTGAAACGATTTGAACGCGATTGTTTCAGACTTCCTGTCATCGGATTGCTGCTTTTGGCGGAGGTGTAGCAACAGCGACGCGAAGTACGCGCATCATCATCCGGACAATTTGTGCAGTAAAAAGTACGAATAAAATGAACATTATTCCTAGTTCGTTAAACTCTAGGATGTTCCCTAACCGGCGTGTCTGATACACGCACAAGTGAAAAACTAATTTGTTTCTACCGGAGTTGGGCTAGTGTTTGAAGCTCCACGTATAAAATGGGAAAAGGGTGAACAAAATATTCCGCAACTAATAATTAATACGATCACAGAACGATAAGAAATATCCAGAAAAAATCCTATAACGCCCTCATTGATTTTTACGTACCAATTTTTTTTTTTTTACAAGAATAGCGAGTTGAAATCGGAAAAGCCACTGTGGGGCTCTATCCTTGAAGTTTTCTAGCACGAAATATATTTATATTTTTCTTTCCGTTGCGTATTTATCACAAAGGCTTTTCCCCCCAAATAATTTATCCGCGACCATATAAAATCGTTAATAAAGCAAGTTCGTATCGAATGAGATATCCTTCAATGCTGACTAGCTTTTTTTTACAATATTTTGATTATTCCAGCCTGATTGCACATTTCATTAAAATAATTTCATATATACATTAAAAATAAAGGTACGTGTTGTAATTCGTATTATTAGCTGGTTCAAAAAAAAAAATAAAAAAATACGCGTCACTAAGGTCGCCTTTTTTCACAGTGCTACAAATGGGGACGGGGACCAGTAGTTAATATTTGTATATTTGTCAATGGCAAAGTAAAATTTCGAAACTGTTATAGAGTGACACTTAAAAGGACCCACCCCACCAGTGGGAGGGAATTTTAGTCATAATGATAAAATATGAAGTCGCTTTTGCGTAGTATTTAGACAACGCGCATACGGAATTATAACACCATACTGGTAGTATATATTTACGCGTCTATAACTACATAATTTGTATATTAAAATTTTCCTTTAAAAATATCAAAAATAATATCGCTGCCTGTTACAAACATTTTCTTAAGTATCGAAACGATTCAACGCGCAAAATACTTGGCCACAACTAAATCTTTACTTTTTCCATCTTATCGATACTATCCCCGTTAAACTGTATAGTAGCTATTTTAACCGAGTTTTTATCATATTATTCGTGTAAATATTAAAAATTTAAAAATGTTTTCCAACCAAAAACCTAACACTTCGAAATTTCAACTTGGCCGTGTACTGAGTGTAAATAATTTTGAATATAAAATGGATTCACACTGTTTTCTCTGAAATTACGAAAACAAAAAGTTACTTAACCGACAAGCTGGACGTTAAAGTAGTATAATCGGGGAAATGCCGATTTTAACTATCTCCTAAAGAAACAAATGTTATAGCTTGCATTGGTCGCGTGCTACGATTAGGACGCGATCGTGTCGAATTGCAGCCAATAAGTTGCCCCGATTCCACAGATTAGCAATATTCGTACGTACATATTTTTCTTTTTTCTTTTTTCTAGGCATCGAAAAAATGTCACCCATTGTATTAAAAACACCAAGTGAGAGATAATGCCCGTTTGTCAAAAGGAAGCGCCAGAAAAAGACTAGTTATTTTTGTATAATCAAACAAAAAAATGGTAGTTTTTATTTTTAAATGCGCTGTAAGCAAACGGAAAATTAAACTTGGCTAATATTCATTTTCCAACGAAAAACACACGTTATCAACTTTGAAAGTAAATATTTTCTCTAGAATTTATAGTGAATCTAAAAATAAAATTTGCTTTCATCAGTGTCGCTAGTAAAAGCAACCTCTCGAAAACTCCAAACTTGGTACCACAGAAAAATTAGAAGTTTATTTTGCACATGTTTACAACGTTGCGAAGGTCCATTTTGTGCAGCAACCCCCCTTTTAACGTAGAATTCTTATAATTACTTTTTTTTGTTACGGAATCGGATAAAATTTAAAGAAAAAAATATTACATACGTGGTGCCATCTATTATCTTTACGTGGAACTAACAATGATTTTAACTGCATCATTAGGCCGTATCATTAACGTTATTCCTTTGCATTTAGCAAAAATATAAAAAAAAACGCCGCTCACAATTAATCTTGGACAAAAAGTACTACGAACGTTAAATTAGCGTACAATTTAAAATATCAGAACCAGCAATTACCCGTCATCCAGGCAATATCGTACATCACGGCTATATCGACGGAGTGAGAGGGTTAACCCTCTTCACCCATTGGAACTGAAATAGTTATTATAAATACATAAAAATCCGAAAAAAATCGTACATTTAAAATAAATATTGATGATTTTCTAGGGTGTTCTTACCTGAAAAAAATAAAAAATAAAAAATATCCTCTATATTTTTAGGTACTTCATTAATATTTTATGCAAAATTTTTTATTACGAGTATAATCAATAACATATGTGTAATTTTTATTAATGTTTTTATACGGGATAATTCATTTATGTAAATTATTAATATATAAATCAAAATGATGAAAATTATTAATAGCATGAATATTAGTGAAAAATGTATTGTTATTTAGAAAATAAATATGCGAAGGAACTTCCCACCCTCAAAATTCTGGGCACGGCCCTGTCGTGCATACACATATATTGTTAGCTCAACGAGGCAACGTCAAGTTCTTTGTTAAAACGTATTACAATTATCAAAAAAAAAAAACATACAATTTTTGTTCTTTCAAAGATGCAGTTTAAAACTTCCGGTGAATCTACGTGTAAGACAAGAAAGTAAAAGAGTGTATTTAAAATAAAATAAATAAATAAATAAAATAAAATAAAATAAAATACATAGGACCGTTATTTCAGATTTGCAATATTTAAGAAATTCCAGCGTTTTTTTAAATTTATTATTTTTTGCTATTTGTAATTCTACCGCGTCTTACATTCTTATATCTATTTTAATAGATTCTAAATTAAAATTTTTAGCTGTATCCAATAGTGTCTACAAGAAGTTAAAAAAAAAAAAAAAGGAGAAAAAGAAGGAGAAAAAGAAAGAAAAAAACGTTACGTAAAAATTATTACAAAGTTGAAGAATTATACAATTAACACAGTTACGTAATATTATGGGAAACGAACACTTTTTGGTTTATTTTTGTTCTCTATTCCTCTGTATCAGCATACGCGGATCTATCCAATGTATGATTGAAGTCGAAATAAAAATATTGCACGTAAGAGGATGTAATGGAAAATGATTTACGTTAAAGTAGGCAGACACAATTTAAGTATATCCCACAGGGGCCTGATTGGAAAATACGCGACATCCAAGCTTCGAGCATTGTGGCATGTGGTGCAGTGCAGAGAAAATGTTTAAACCTTTTAACTCGGACACCAGCACATTATAATGGTAACATTAAATTTTGTCTGTAGATTCAACTGAAACTTCTACATCCACTAATAAAATCTTTAACATACACATTTCGACGGTACTGCATACAAAAACCAAGAACAGATCCCGGTTTTTAGATTTCAGCATAAATTGTACTTATCGATTATCAGACTCGTAAAATTTAATTTTATTTCATTACTATGTCACACAGCACACGCGCGAACAAGAAAAACAAAAAAAAAAAAAAACAAAAAAAAAACAAAAACAAAAAAACTGTTAAATTACATTTTATTGCTGCGAGATTACGTTACTTGATAAGATTAACTGGCGATCTCATTTGAATGTTATTATATACATAGCTGTACAGTTACAACTATGTATGTATATAGCATACAAATTAAATCGCCAGTTAAGAAAACATCTTTGTCCGAAAGAAGAATGATATAAACACACTGATAATAATTGTTCGATCGTCGGCAGTCTACATACAAATCGTTATTCGCGCTAAAGCTTTTTATAAACTGCATTAAAAAGAATTAAGTAATAATTTTACAGGCTTTCACGGTTAAAAATGATTCTAGATTTCGAATGGCTTGAATAAGACGTTCCCCCTCCCCGGAAATTACAGAGTAGTATCCGTGTTCTGAGGATACTTCCTATTATGCTAAAGAAACGCAACTTGTCATCTTCGAGTAGGCAATTTCTCTTTTCCAAAACGGCAACACCATGAGGCGATTATTTTAGATTTCTACGCTAAAGCTCGCTGAGTGTCGCTTGGAAAACGTCGATCAGAACAACAGGCACGGGTCTCGATGTAGTGTAACGTAAATTCTGTCAGATTCAACAGCTAACATTTCCGAGAGTACGATCGAAAATTAATGCGCACCACCTTTTCTTCTTATAAATGGAAAAAAAAAAAAACAAACAAAAAACAAGAAAACACACACACGGTAATTAGCAAAATGTTTAACCTCTGTCAACAATTATTATCTGTTGAGTAATAAAAGATTGTGATAAAGTATTTAACACACAACTACTTTATATCGTAACAACCGACACGAAACAAAACCTGTCAATAATAATAATAACAATCAGAGAGAAGTATATTATATAAATTTGTGGGAAATAACTATGTATGTCTGTACATCTTGTAATTTCGTGCATCGCCATCTAGAAGAATAAGCGCGCCAGTATATTCGTTCGCCATAATGAGATAACCTCTTAACAGTTCATTATTACGCGTTGTTTATTAACATTTCTATATTCTTCTTTGCCTTCAGCTATTTCACCGACGTAGTCGATTTCACTTTCATCTATTCTACACATCTATTCTACATCTACACGAGCAGCATGACACGCGGCTATAGGAGTCGATTCACATGCTGCCACTGTTAAACCAGCGGGGCTCTTGATTTTCATACTAATCCGCCTAATCTGCAGACCATTCCGTTAAATTTCTTCATAACCGCTTCCATTTTCACGAGAACAGAATCCGGTAACCGAATCATAGCGCGATTAGGTAGACGGCAGCTAGCACGCAAAATCGTGATAAGACTGCTGCGCTCATCTTTTAATGCAACTTCATTTCGTTACGTAACAGATTAGCGCAAAGAGAACTTACACTCTATACGGTGCCGCATCACACCATCATCATCATCATCTCGTAACACATTCTGCCCATTCGCATTTCCCCCCCTCCGGGCAAGTACCTTTTCCAAACACCGAAATTCTTTCTGTTCTTATTTTTATATTTAACTAAATTATACATAAGGAAATCTGGTTCCCACTTGTAGATCATGTGTCCGACCATAACACTCTTAAAATCTCTTTCTTTTTCTTTTATATATGTAAATTAATAATAAAAAATACAACAAAATTATATATTACAATGAAAAATGGAAAAAAAAAACCTTTCGAAAAATATAACAATTAAAAATCTGAACTAAATCCGAGATCATTTTTTTTTTTTTTGTTAAAAAAATATTTCCTAGCCACTGCAGCGTTTGTTAATTAGGTAGTGGTGTCCCACTGTTGCACATTGAAAATGTAGATAATTTTATTTTATTTTTTTTCGAATTTTCCGAAAAACGACATCGGTGCAGCACACCTAAAAAACTATAAAAGCAAGTACAGAAACACCAGAACCTAATTCGGTTGCATATTAAGGAATGACGGTAGCAAGAACAAGATTTCTCGCGCGGAAAGTTCCACAAATTTAAGCGAAACAGTTTAAAAACTAAAATTTGAAAATATTTAAAGGCAAAAAATAGGTCTACATCATCTGCAAAGGTGAAAAAATTAATACTGTATGTATTACACAACAACCCCACTGTCCACAAAGAAGGTCCGTTAAAATGCGTTTAAAAAATTAACTTAAACGTTAAAGAAATTACAATCGGTACAGCTGGGAACAAATTAAAATAATGCCTATAAAACAATTTATTAAAAAAAAATACATACATACAATATATATCAATTACGACGTAATTCTTAGGCTACACCCCATTAGAAAAAATGTCCCAATTTTATGTAACGTTTGTTATATTTTATAGGATTTTTGTGATTATGTTATTATATTCATATGGACCGATTTAGAATTACGTTGTAAATTTTGATCACTTTATACAAAGTATAGAAGAGAAAGAGACAGAAATATAAACAAGAGGGGTCAAGAAGCACAGCGCCTTACAAGGCCAAAATGACCGAGTATTATAGTTAGATATTGCTATGTAACTATTTTATCGGTACATGAAAGAAATTCTAAACCACTGTGGTCATTCGAATATAATTTTTAAATTCCTGGTTTTCCCGATCCATTGCCTCCCGATTTCCTGATTACTAGAATTGTTCAAAAAGAAGAATGGAATTTTTTTTTTGTTACTATTGATAATATTTGACCGCCGCAGTATATTTTATAAGAACTAAAACAAAACTTCGTAATTTTGAGTCAAGTACATTAAAAAATGCATTCATTTTTCGCTTCAAATGATTTTTTCTTATTAAAAATGACGCCTTTGGCTATTTTTACTTTTTTTCCTGGTTTTTTCCCGGTTCGCAAAATTCCTGGCTTATTCCCATTTTCCCAGTTGGGTGGCCACCCTGTAAATATCGAAGAAACTCAACATCGTCGGACTAAACAGGAAAAATATTGTAATAACACAGAAATTCCATTTTCAAATATTTTGTTCGACAAACGTGTCTGTGTGTCGTACGATTGTTTCCAGACGTTCTAGACGTTTAAAACGTAACGAATCGCTTAAAAGGCTGTCTAAATGAAACTGTAAAATCTGTAAGGCTTTAACACTAGCCAAATCGAATAAAACTGAACGTAAAAACTACGAACATTATCGGTCGAATAACGAGACGAATTATAGGCAAACCTTAAAAAGCTGAATTGTCGATATTCCGACCCCAAAAGCACCGCTCGGGTAATTATTATGTACAGTAAATAATACTGGAGTAAACAATTATTAAAGCATCTATGTAATATTTCGTGATAACGAGAGCTTCGAAAGAATTTCTACGAGGAAATATATCGTTTTATGAAGTGTGTTCATTTCAACATCATTAATGATCTCTCAATGAAAATATGAATACTGTCCGGAGCGTAATGTTATTAATTTCGTTATAAATTTGTTATTAATTTGTTATTAATTTTGTTATTAATTTGTTAAAAATTTACAAAAAATTCAACGAAATTCTCGACGCTAAGATTAGTTCGAATTGAAGTGTAAAGTTCCCAGAACTGAATTATTACTCATTGTAATTTTCTCATAATTATATTGTACCCGACCGGTAGTATCGTATTAAAAAAGAAGAAACTCCGCCATAATAATAAAGATCTACCGACCCCAGTTTTGTAAAAACCCTATATATATAAATAAATCTCCTAGGTTATAGTATATTTAAATGATAAAAAAAAAAACCAAAAAAAACATGAATATAAACCATTCGAAAAACGTCCAAAAAATTAAGCGGTCGGTAACGGAAATCGAATCGAATTTAAAATCGAAGGTGTAAACTGAATACTAATAACAAACGAAAGCGGAAGGAAGAGAGTTAACGTAAGTTACACAATTACCAAAAATAAAATAAGTTACCAATCGACATAATTGAAGTTGTTTTCTATTTATATTATACCAATTAGTATTATATTAATTAATACTATTTATAAATAATGCTAGGAAGATTTAGCGCGTTTGCGGTAACTATGCTTTGATCATCATGTTTAAATTTATAAATATTATTAAAAACACAGGCGTTCGACGTCTTGCATATTATGGATGATCTGTTAGCGCCATTTATATACATTAGAATTCTCAGTTTAAAATTTTTCGAGAAAAATCTTTCACACTGCTGTGCATTATATGCTTAACAAAATTCCGAAATGTCTACGATCCTCTGATTGGGAAAACCTTTTTGGAGTAGTAATCTTTTTTATCTTTTCAATGAATAGAGTAGTTAGTTTTTTTCCCGTTTTCTTTAATAACTTTTTCCGCTATTTCATTTACACTCAGAGATATTACTTTATTATAATTCGTAATTCGTAATTTGTAATTCGCAATGTCTAATTGCTCGTTAATTTTCGTGTCAAGTTCTCTCTTTCTGTCCTCTTTTCCAAATTGGCAACCATTAAAAGTTCGATAGATCATGAACTTTTTTGCGGTCTTTTCTTCCTTTTAATTCGGCGTTATTAAGAGCCGATCGTCGGTATAGCCCCCGGTTTTGTAACGTTGTTTCAATGCAGACCGATCGTGACAGCCTACACAAGTTGCAACACAGTTCTAATCACGCGAAATCTAATTTACGGTTAGGCTCATTTTTATAAGTCATACACAACACAATAACGATCAGAGAGTCTCGATTGATGGAATAAAAATTACAGATAAGACAAAGAAATATTTCTCAAAAATAACGCAACTTTCCAGATATAATAAACACGGAAAGTTGTTGAATTTTTTTTTTTATATATATATATATATCTTTTTACATCTTTTGGGCTCGTTAAACAACAAAAATTTTCTAAATATTATGGGGGGGGGGGGCAAAAAAGCAACCGGAATACATTAATAAAAAATCCATCTATTGAACTTCGACTATATAATAGAAGAGGGTCGTCGTCATCAACAGACCTCGAATTTTTGTATGAAAACTTAAAGTGCAAATGACAGGAACCTGTGCCGCATATATTAGGATTATGTATATAAATCACGATCATTGGAAGCGAATTTGCCAAGCGAAACTGATAAGCGTAATAATTTTATCGAGCATGCACGGCCCAGCTGTTAACCACTTGCCAACGATATATAAAACCTATTATAAATATTTCAGAGAACATCATCAACGACGACAATGTTTACAACGGGAAAATTATTACTTGTTTATAGAGCAATGAGTAAATAAAATTACAGCGAAGAAATATTAACATTCGAGCACTTTGTGTGCTGGTATGTGGCACGAATAAATACGTATGAACACGTTCGTAACTGACGACTTTTATCACCTGATGATAAAATCATTACACTTCTAGCGTTTCACTTACAACAATTAATTGATCCTATAGAGGAGCCCCTCGATCGTTATCCCGTTCGGCCAAACATCAAAACAATTTGCTACTATAGTTAATATTATGCACGCATCTACATCGCCGAACACGTTTGCCACGCAAGTTTCAAATGTAACCTTCGTTCGCTACCGCCCGGCGTATTTGTATGCAACGCTTGAGATAGCGTTATTATTTTTTTTTTCTTCTACGAAACTCGCTCACACACTATGTGTCTATGACCGTCAGAGCTGTCTCGAAGAACATTGTAAATGTCACAAGTTCCGGCTTGTTGTAAGAAATTAGGGATGATGCGAAACAAGATTTTGTTTGCCAAAAATTCGTACTTGTTTAAACATTTACGCAATTGCAGATTTTCCTTAGAAGTGTGTCAAAATCAAACTACGAAGAAATCTTTGATTTGACCGTTTCTTCATATGTCATCATAAAAGCCTTTCAAACAGGCAACGTCAGAAAGGTGACATTTACGAAATCACGATGATAAGAATGCACTCGTTGACGGTTGACAAAGATGTTTCCTCGCTAATAATGTTAGATAACTCTTTCGGTTACTATTAAATCATTTAGGCTTTTTTTTTTTTTTTACTATTATCATTTCGTACGAAATTGAAAACGCAAATTCTGCACCAGACATAGTAGCGAATAGGTTTCGTTTTCTAAAGGACAACTCAAAGTTAAAATTACTTTAAATCGGAAAAATGAAAAAGATTCAATAAAATAAAACCGACCGAGATGGTAATGAAAGAAGAAAAAAAGGTAGCTAAGGTAAAACTGAGCGATTAAAAACACGCTACGAAAAATAAATACGGGATGTAAGCTGCTACTCATCGTAAAAGTGGGCGCACAATATCAACATTCCGATGAGCGTTTTGTGTTATTTAAAATAACGCAGGTAAAGGGGGAAAAAAAAAGTCGTTCCGAAGCGAAAACAGAAATAGGAAAAAATAATAAAAGTGACAAAGTGATAATAATATTTGCGATAAAAAGTACCTTACCGCGACGGTAGGAAATCAGCTAAGATTTAAACGATCAGTTCCCATCACGGTATCAATTGCGTGACGTTAAATGTTTTCTCCACGATTTGCTCCAATTCTACGCTCAGTACTTCCAATAATCATGTTTCCTCATCACTGGCAAAGGCTAAATGTGAACTAGATTTAATTAGTAGTCCCTTTTCTTCCTTTATTTTATTCTATTTTAATTTATCATTCGCGGTCCGATACGAAAAGTTGTAACGCATTTTAGCAAAGGCGTTTCCTCGTTTTCAAATCAACACGCAACGTCACGAGTCGTCGAAGTATATTTGCTCACTGCTGTACAGTCATGAAAATAGAGACTCATTGATCCTAATATAAGGGTAGACTGCCTCGTTTTATATCATTACTGCATTAAACCCATATACACAAAAAAAACCAGCAGATTGTTGTTATTTTTTTATTGTTACGATTGTTAGCGGCTTGCGCAATTATCGACCGTTTTACGGGATTGTAGTTATCTTCTTCGAACGTCGCATTATTCGGTGTGAAAGAGGAAGTTAATAGAGAATCTTTGATAAATTTGACAGAAAGTTCATATCGTGCGTTCGCAGGATAGAGCAATATAACAATCGAAATAACTCGAACGATTTTACGGATATTTTTAACCGAGTCTATAGGTAAGGTTCACGTTACCTATTTCATCGAGGAATATGAAATGTGAAATGTGTTTTTTTATGATTGCACATTTTAATGAGTTTGCTGGATGAGGAAATTACAATTTATAATGTGAACTGTTCAAATTAATTTTTAATATATATATATATATATTTATATATTAATTACAACGTAATTTGTAGGCCAGCCCCCATTAGAAAAAATGTCCCAATTTTATGTAACGAAAAAATTCTCAATTTAACGTAACGTTTGTTATATTTTAATTTTTACCGACTTGCAAAAAGGAGGTTACACGTTCATCCCGTTTTTTTTTTTTTTTAGTTTTTTTTTTACATCTGTTCGCGCATAACTTATATTCATATGGACTGATTTAGAATTATGTTGTAAATTTTGATCATTTTAATATAGGAGAGAAAGAGACAGAAATGTAAGCAAGAAGGGTCAAGGGGCACAGCCTCTTGAGAGGCCAAAATGGCCGAGTTTATATATATATATATATATATTAGCGATGAGCATAATCGACTCACGACTAAAATTGCTAATTCGATTTTTTTCCAAAACGAATAATTCCATTATTTGAATAATCCAAAAATTGTTAATTTCATAACTGTAGCTTTTAGAAACTCCTAATTTCATAAGTGGCTGTTAGAAACTGTTTTTAAAAACGACTATTCTAAAACTGACCGATACTTATCAGCTGGTTTTTATAAGTCGCTTTTCCATAATTAATGTTTCCAATTTTATTACAATCCAAGTTTTAGTGTTTAGATTTTTTTTTTTTTTTTTTGTAAACTTTAATTACTGAATACTTTAAAGTTTATTTAAATTTAAATGTTATGTGTAAGTTTTTGTGATATACATTTCGATATACAAATAATTTTTTACCCTCCTGTATTATTTTTATGTTATTATACTTATGATTTATATTACAATTTAAAAGAAATTAAGTAAGTTTTTAATATAAGAGTAATCGGTTTATGAATTTACCTTTAGTAATGTTTATTAATAGTTATTTAAAATTAGGTTTTTTGCTTCTAAATTGTTTGTTCAGTTCTAGTTGTGTGTAATTTTAATTGTAAAGTCTTATAGGATAATAAAACCGGAGTGATAGCCGTTCTTAATTTATATTTTAAAATATTTTGCATAACCAAGTAAAGTAGACACCAAAATTTTGCTTTAAATACCTAATTATAATAAGTCAAGAATAAAAATAATCGTTAATATCAAAAGGAATTTTAATTTATAATTCTTTTTGCAATTAAGAGAATTATTAAACTGTTGTCTATGTGCCTCTAATTCGCTTAATAAATAGACTAATTCGTTTTATGCTTCCGCAACAAGGCCTAATTTAACAATATCCAACAGAACTTTCATCTAAATATGTGAAAAAAAAAAGATATATAGAAATTTAGTGTGGAAACGTAATTCTTTCTTCACGAATTAGTTAAATATGTCCTCTTATTGCTTAAATATTAAGTAATATACCCAAATCAACTTCTTTATGATTGATCCTAAGTTGCCTTAGAAGTCCGTAAAATAAACCGCTTTATTTAAGTTATTTTCATTCTTCGAACTTGTGAAAAATATAACAAAAAATACCGTTAAGCATTTAATTAGTTATTTTAATTTAATAGCTATAACAGAAATCCAATGTTTTCAACATACTGTACATTTTACAACTAACACCAAACTTAGTGGAAATTCGTAATTATTTCTATTCCTGATGTTGCGATTTGAATGAACTTTTAATAACCGAACCTTATCGGAAATTAATACAATTCCTGATAAAAAGTTCAGTTATTAAAGATTTGTTCAAATCTTCGACACAAAGTTCACTGGAAAATATTTTCGGATAACATTTGTTTATGTTACAAAATATAAAGTAATTAAATTGGTCATTAAATACGACCTTTTTCTTAATAATTCTCTATCGAATTTTGAAAAATAATCTTTATATTGGCAAAAAAAAAAAAAAAAACATGCTACTTCTTTATTATTTGAAAATCTGCTGATTATTCGAAAACCTGCTAATTAGCAGATTTATTAAAAAAAAACCTGTTAATGCTAATTAGTCAATTATACAAATTAGTCGATTATGCCCATCACTGATATATACATATATATATATATATATAAAAAAAAAAACATTATGCAATAAGTGAAGTAGTAACAGAATTTGCTACATAAACCGTAAATATAAATACACAAACATATAAAAGAAGTACTTGGACAGACTCCACCCAACACCTCCATTGAAATAATATGGGGCAGCAGTATGCGTATCAGTGGTGAAGTGTTTATATAAGCTGAGCAAGATAGGCTTTCCTTTTACAAAGTCGCTGTTGTAATGATACGAAGTCAAACAATTTCGATGATGTTTTAAAAAATCGAAAATTACACTTTTAAACGCAAAATATATTCACAATTAAAATTATAATAAAACTGTAAAAGTTTAAAAAAGATTTCCGACTAGTTTCGGATATCACAGACCCATAATCATGACTGGGAATTCAGATTCGAATAAAGATATCGGATGAGCTCATTACTAACGCAATTTGTATACTCTTTAACCAATAGCTTTATGTACAGAATTTTAATTTAGTCTATGTTATCACTTAAAAATATTTTTACGAGTACGTTAAAAATTATGAAATAAAGTAGTTAAAAACATGTAATAATGATAATAATAAATAATAAAAATAAAAAATAAATAAATAAATCAAAAAACAAACAACGATTTTACTTTAAAGTTGTAATAAAAGTGCACTGAAAATTAAAAAATAATATTCGTTAAGTACATTTTATATAATAAAACATGCCTTTAAAGAAAGGAATTATGATTATACTTAAACATTCATACCGTAATTTTTGGCGCAGATTCTAATGAGCATTATTAATGCTGTTTAAGAATAATCGTAATATTTACTCAAGATACATTTTACTGTAAACTACATTTTATTTGATTGTTTTTTTGACTTTTTAGTGCGCATTTTTCATTAAATTTTCAGATTGAAAAGAAAAAACCCCATCAAAATCGAATGCCCTTAAAACCCATTTTTATTCGAGTGTTTTCTCGTTGCCATTTACTTCGCGAAGAAAAATCGGTATTTTAACAAGAGGAGATCGACAGCTGTATCTTCTCAGATGAAGAAATTATCCTACGCTTTCGTCGAATCTCAGATTACATTTTATATTAACTGCAAACTTCGCAGTGCAGTAAATCTTCAAACAACTTCCCATCACACGCTCGCCGACACCCGCAACGCTTGCCCACGATGTTTTATTTACTTCAAGGTGCGATTGCACTCCTTTCGAAAATACCGAAAACTACCGGGACGATATTTCGGCTTAAAATTTCAGCCAAGGCCGAGATGATTATCTGCGGTAGCCATGAGCGCAATTTGTAATGTTTAACCGGCAGATAGTTCCTGATACGGCGGCCTTGTTAAACCTAGTGTGCAAATTCGAAGAGATATATTTAATTTTTTTTTTTTTTTTGGAAATTTATCAAAAATTGCGCGGAATGATGGGGAAATATCGAGAAAAAAAGGCTACGACGAGTGGAAATCTTGCAATAAATCTGCCAAGAAGAGGAAATAATGCAATCGACAGAAGAGAACAGCGCCGTGTTCGATAGGAAATATAAAAGAAAGTACGTGTCGTGGAGTTAAGTTTCAAGTGATATCGGATGACAGAGAATCGGCGTGGGTCCCGGAGGATTTTATTAAAATCAAACGAGCTGGCAAAATGTGTACATATTTAATGATGTTCTCGCTCGACGACCGATAATAGGAAAAGAAATCGGCACCCAAGTATTTTAGAATAATATTTCCTAATTATATTCGAAAACGAAACCAGATGATGGAACCGTAAGAAGAATATGTACGGGATTAAACGCGGCCATACCATTCTGACCAATTCCATTCCCGAAACATTAAAATTTATATCGTAGCGCGAAGAAAATGAAATATATGTGTTGAATGAAAATGGCAGTGAAACGGCAGCCCTTTTTTAGGCCTTTTTTGGGTTTTGATGTTTGCGATGCCCGCGTGATAAAGCGCTGTTTCGCACGTGCGCATCATAAGCAATCAAATTTTTTGCGAGCTCCTCGCATTTTATCACCTTTTAACTCCGGACTTTTAATTGAACTTACGCCCCCCCCCATCCCGCTACCTCGGGTTAAAATTGACACACGCGGGCTTGTAACGAAAACTCTTCCCCAAGAACAACGGACACAATCGAGTTCGGTTCTCCAGAGATACCGTATTATAAACTCCGAGGTCTCATTATTCTTCGTCTCGTAGCCGTTGTGCGACCCGATAATTTCCGAACTAGAGTTCATTTACGTAGTAATCTCTTGTCAGTTACTTTACTTCCTTTTTCGTATAGAGTAGAAAACACATCGCAATAATTCGTCTCGTACGCCGTCGCTTTGTAAATGAAATTCGTTCCAAGCGAGTTTTAAATTTAACACTCAAAAACTGCTTGCTATGTTGGTGTTAAATAATTAAAATGCATTACCGCTAACAATAAAATAACGAATATATAAAACGGATGAATTATTGTAACAAAAAAAATACAAATCGCGTGGTAAGAACACATGTATGGATGTGTAGGCTAAAGGTCTACAGATACAATATCACGTATTGTCGCAGGGTGAAAGCATATCTTCAGTATTGCGATAGGTAGTCGGGCTTGAAAGAGGACGAGAAAAAAGACCCGATATCGAAATTTTTCAGAGTTAGTTGATTGAGTTTTCAGTGAAGCTGGTGAGCGGTCAGAGAAATTGGTACTTTCCGCTTGCCAGGTAGTAACCAAAATTTAAAAAAAAGAAAAAAGGAGTTGATCAAAAATTTGCAGCGATGTGAATTGAATTGAACCGCTCGCCGGAACCAGAAATCTTCGCTAATTAAATTCGGTGATCGTAATTAAATATTTCGTAATTAATATCGAAAACCCAACCTCCGCGCCTATCGGAAACATCGACCCCAGAACCATCCGGAAACCAGCAAATCACCGAGCATCGGACCACCGCCGTCAACGACGACAGCGATCCTATAGCTTTATTCGCGTGTTTATTAAAATCATATTAATTCGCTATTTGCACGGTTTTATCTGTGGTGCTTTCCAGCGGTCGACCGTTAGAATACCACGGGAGCCCCGTTGTTAAAAATCAAACGACCGATTTCGATCCAATAATAATAAAAAGTAGCGGTGATGATAATGTGATATTTATAAAATTTTATTTTACGCGGAACTGAACTCTGCGCGGTGGTACCTCTGAAAGCCTATTAACTTCAAATGTTACGACATCGCTGGTATTAAGAAAAACCAAAAAACAGGAAAACGTTTCACGTGATATAACAATTTTTTTCGGGTTAATGTTGTTAATTTCGTTATATGATCTCAATTCCGACAGATTATTACAATTAAATAGAATTACAGAAAAAATAACGGAAATATATGTATTTTATTCGCAAAAACTTAGACCGCGACATGTTTCCGGAGTAATTCCGTAATTACAGCTAAACTATTAAAGCTATTCGAAACGATGCATAAAAAAATCGATAAGCCCAGGGAAAGACTCGAACAAGAAAAAACAAAAAACAAAAAAAAAAAAAAAAACGAAAAAAAAACACGAGATAGTCGATAAATTTGAAATATGAAAAATGTAAAAAAATCAATAATGATAGAAAAATCGAACAAGTTTAAATACAATTAAGAGTTATATTAAAAAAAGTTTATATTCAATGAAAAATGTGAAAAAATCAATAATGATAGAAAATTGAACAAGTTTAAATATACAATTAAGAGTTAATTAAAAAATGTTTATATTCATTTACACAGAAAGAGGTTCGGCGTGATTTAATAAATGCTCGTGCGCCAGAGATATGTGTGTATTGTAAAATAATTACGTTCTGCTCTCTCTATTTATACTATAAAGCTAAGTTTATTATTAACTAACATGTTCGGCGATAACGATTATGCAATGCGACCATGCGAGCATTAATACATGTTCGTTGTAGTGTATTTGAAAAGTTCTCCCCTACATATGTTTTTCGGTCCCGCATGTATTTTTATTTGCATTACACGAGCGCTCTGTATATTTTATATGGCTTCCGGATTTATTGTATTTATTACCAACGGTTGGTTTATTCGTATTGATAAAACTATTGTAGGGTTTTCTTTTTTTTCTCCGCTTTTTTTTTTTTTTGTATACGATATCGTTTTAGTTTTACACGCTCTCTCCCCGGGTTAATGTGATTTCATATATTTCGGCCATGATTGCGGATTTTGCTAATTTTTCTAGATTTGCGCTTTTACATTTTCAATTATAATATTGGAAATATTAAATTAGAAATACCATTGACGAAGAACAGCCGGAGAACCAAACATTACGAACGGGTTAAATGGACGACGCTTCGTGTCGACGCGTGATAGTCGAACGAGACGAGGGTAAAATCGCAGTAAGAAGAGTGCGAAACCAGCATATATGCGCACAAGTCGTTGTCGCAAAACAACTAAACTTTTGAACATTATGAAACAGCCACCCCGCACGCACCCCGTACGTATATTCCGGGTAGAATAGAGTAAATGCAGCTCTACGCAACGTATCGTGTGGTGTGGCGTTTAGTTTCTTCTAGCGAATAATGGATAGAATACGGTCCTTAAGGGTTTGCAGGGGAGAAAAAAAAAATGGCGGAATAAATATAAAAAACCAAAAGAAAATGACTCAAAGCGAAGACGAATAAGTACAATGAAACCGGCATAGGCTTATGTAATTGAGCATGTATCAGCGCTGCACCACTACAAATAGGCAACAACACACGGTAATAAGGTCAAACTGTAGAGCATCACGTAATAATAAGCTGCCAAAATCCGACTTCAGAGATGCCGTGCCAAAAACGAAGCCACCGTCGTAAAGCTTCTTCCTCCTATAAACCGTGACGACGATAACGACGACGAAAAACAAGTTGAGGAATCGATAATTTTTTCAAACTGAAACGGAGGAAAATATTCTTCGATCTGCAATTAATGACAGCCGGATTGTAAGGCGGCTAAGATTTGAACGGCATGAATGGATTGCGGACAAGGAAACACAACTGACTGCTAACTTTCACCGAAAATATGTTGTTTACGAAACAAGGCGCGAAGCAAATAGCCGACATGTACACTAATCTCGTAGAGCAGCCTCGTCCTCATCGGCAGAACATTGATTAATAACTCTAATCGACCACCGACAAAAACTCCATCCGATTACCGGGTAATTATATAAAAACCGCGCCGTTATCGCTATAGACCTAGTCGCTGTCGAACGTTAACTTGATATGCCCGACTGTGTTTTGCTTCGCAACCGTGCGGCCGTCCGGCAGACTAAATTATGAACCGTTCGAACATCTTCCCCGGCTACAATCCTCGTTTCTTTAAAATACCATTTCGAGCATTAACATTGGAACATAAACATATTTCTTCATATCGGTAGAAATTCTTACAAAAGTAATAATAATAATAATAATAATTAAATCATTTATAATTATTATTATCATTATTGACATGAAAATCCACAGATGCGCTTCTTTGATTCATTGAAGAAAAAAATAAAAATGGAATAAATGAAATATAAATGAAATCATCTATGGTAATATAAACCATAGAGATCAAATAAATAAACAAAACAACAATAAGAATATATGAACGAGATAAGGTTAAATAAGATAAATCAAAGGTACCACTTTGTGAAGGTATAACGAAACAAGCTGAAAAGCAAAATAAAAATTAATAATGCTTCCAGAAGAATAAATAAAACGTGTACATTTTTATATCGTAAATAATAAAAACAAGTAAACATAAAAAAGAATAGAATAATATTAGTTTACAACGGTTATTTATATAATAGGGTTTTCCTTTCTTCCTTTTTCTTAGGCCAAAAGATTAATTTACTATTTATTCCTTTCAATTAGGCCGAGTTTACGTTTTTCTTACATATATCTTATATTAATACATTCATTAACATTCTAGAGTCTTACAGTGTGATTTCTTTTACTTAAATAATAATTTTTTTGTTCGCAATCACCAAATGTAACAATACAACCTACTTATAATAATAATAATAATAATAATAATAATAATAATAATCAAGTCAAAATCAGTATACTATTATTTTTACAATATATACAAATACGCATATAAAGCGCGCAGAGTGGAGCAGTTTATTAGAAGTATTAAGAAAGGCATTACATGAAATGTAACATGAAAATTACATATTAAATTACAATGTATTGATACTGAAAATGTAAAATAAACGCTTTGGGAATAATAAACTTTATTAGACATATATAAGCACACGTATTAAAGAAAATTATAGTTATAAAAAATATAAAATTTCGGAGTTTGTTTATACACATATATTTAATAAGGTGACAAAACAGAAAATGGATACAAACATTTATAATTCCAATAATAAACTTCCTTTTTTTGTCGCAGTATGCGTGCATGTGTGTGTGTGTGTGAATACTTCCGTGACTTCTGCTATGAGATACGTATGATAATTATAGCTCAATGTACGTATAAAATGTAAAATGTGGGGTTCAATGAAACTTCTTCGTTTTACAGTTATTTCAAAGTTATTTTCATTTGTTTGTTTTAAATTTGATAGGTTTACTTGATTTAAAAAATATACCAGAGGATATTATAATGTTAAATATAAAAATTTATATAAAACCTTCTTTTTATAAAATTCTCCTCTCGTGCGCATCTATTATACTCCCCCTCGTGCGGAATTTTATAATAAAAATATTGATTTGACTTGAATAACAGTGAAAATAACAAGAACTGTAACAATTAAAAAACATTGCACGAGGAGAGTTGTCGTATAAAAGACACAAATACGACGACAAGATGCAGAAATGAGAACGGCAGTCAAAAAGAGAAACGAAAAAAAAAAAAGTCCGGGGACATAAGAACACACTGGAGACAGTTGGAGAAAGGCCGATTGCGATGAAAACTAAAAAGAAAACCCTTTTAAGAATGAAGTTCGTTTGCTGTAAAATAATTAGGAGAAAGGGAAAAAAACCTCGATAAGACGGGCCTCGCTATAACAAGAGGCGCTTGTGCCGGATGGTCCAAATTCGATTGCTAAAGTGGCCGCTGCGAAATGGGGAAAATAAATTGCCCGGTCAGTCGTCGCAAGAGGCATGTGACGATGTTGTCGGCGCATCTGAGACGACGTTTCATCAGTAGCAACAGGGTGCCGAACAATTTTCCATGTTCGGAAGATGCTTCGCAGCTGCTCCGAAAGGGTTAGCTCGTTTATATTTCATCAGGGCGCATAAAGACGCGGCTCCGACCGAAATTCCCCCGGAAAAACAAACAAACATACAAACAAACAAATAAATGGGGAAAAATTGTAATTCGGGCTGGGCGCGGCAGGACGGGTGTTCCAAGTTGATTTTGCGGTACGTTTAAAATTTTTAACTGGCGCGGATCGGAGCGAGCGAGCGGCGGCTGTAAAAACGATTTAACAACGGAAATGGAAAGGGTTTCGGCAAAGCAACAGAATACTCGAAAAGCCATTTTGTGACGAGACCGTGTAGTCTCACGTAGTACCAAAAAAGAACTAGGCTCAGTTTTCGAGCACTTAAAAATCCACTTTCGCAGCGAGAGCCGACCCCGCACTTACTTCATTTGTCCTCAAACGTTTGACGGACTCAGACTGTTTTATTTCGAAAGCTCAAAGTCACCGATAAGAGCTGAACTTTTCGCTTAGATTACTCGAAGGAAAAACTTTTGTGTAACTGCGCTCGTCTCCCTGCAGTTCCATTATTACTAGACGGAAAAATTAATTGCCCATACTCCTTTCTGTCCCTCATTTCTTTTTTAAAACATATATTAATCATTTAGAATTAAAATAATAATAATAATTAATAATTAATAATTAATAATTAATAATTAATAATAATAATAATAATAATAATAATAATAAATAATAATAATAATAATAATAATAATAATAATAATAATAATAATTAATAATAATAATAATAATAATAATAAAACAACCTCCAAACAAAAAATACAACAAAGAGTCGTTAAGTGAGTTCTCTGTAATTTTTATGATTACATCTGTTATATTCCTCCGAATAACTGAAACTTCGAATGAAAGTAGTAATTCTGTTTTATAAATAGTCCGAGCTAGATGAAAATAATTAAACTGTTTGCAAAAATACTACGAATCTGCATTTAAAATATTATCATCGACTTTAAAGGTTAATTTAAATTTCATTTGATTACGTCTATTTCGAGTAGTTCTTATCAAATTAGATAGATCAGATTATTTTTTTGCCGTCTCCGTTCTTGTGATAAAACAGTCTATAGAAAAGGGAAAAAAAACAGAAAAAGACTTAATTTCGCGAAAAATTCTGATATGTATTGCACGAGAAAGGACGAAAGTTTTAAAACGAATTTTAGATATTCAGGGTGATTAAAATAGACATAGAAAATTCGCTCCTCTGGATCATATATTTGGACCAAGATAGGCTTCTACAATGCCTACGGAAAAATTTGGTTCTTCGTAAAACGAATAACTTCTAAGTGTGACACAAAAACCTTACAGACTTTGTGAGATAATTACTGGATACTCTCATTATCCAGCCCCTCCAGAGAATGGCCTAATTACTAATATACGTATATATATTACACTTAACCGTTCCCAAAGAGAAAAATAGCCTTAATCATTCGAGGTGGTAATCAGACCGAAGGAAAAATCCGAAGAAAGAAATCTCGCGATTATAGTATTATAGGAAAACTCCCCTCCGCGGAAGGTAAATACGGGGAGTATACACGTTCGTGAGTACTCGTTGACATCAAAATGAGATGTTTGAAAACTGCTTAGGCGCGTTATTAATTAGACACTGAATAAGTGCGCATACAGGAAAATATTGCGAGAGTGATCTTTTCGCGTTTAATTCCTAATAGAAATAAGTACAGTCGAAATAACCGGGCGAGAGAGGAAAAAGTATAACCTAACCCAGATCTGGACTTAATCCATCATCGAGGAGTCCCACGCACTTATCAACGTATCAATATAGGCCTTCTTAGAGTTAACGGAGTAATCCCATAAAAACTAACTCGTTCCGTCGATAACTTCCCCGACTTCTTTCAGATAATCCGGTTAACCCGCTTTAAAAATTTCCCGCTATTTTTGTTTTTCTACGAACTCTCCTTGTTTTTTGCCAATGGCATTCTGCTCTTTTCCCCGTCACACGATACTGTAGGCGCGAACAAAAACGTCAATTCATCTTTAGCTATACTGGCCTAAAAACTCGATTACCGCTTTTTTAACTATAAGCGGTGCTTCAAAATCGCTTCTTTCCAAGCTGGGGGGATACTTTCCCTCGGTGCTCTCAGATCTTCTCCAATACCAGCAGTTCTCACTAAAAGTCAAACTCGCGTTTCATCCGCAGCATTTTATTTAAGATATCGTTTCCTGCATAAACATGCCTACCGCTATCGTCCTCTAAACACTTACATTCCATTGTACCTTTTTATTCTGCAAAACTGATGCTTTACTCGCAAGAAAATTATCCTAGGCCGCATTGCTTTGCAACTGATGTCCGTTTTAATTATCTTTCCTACTTTTCCTTCAATTAATAGATTCACGTCTTAATCATAATCTCCGTTCTTCCTTATGTTTTCTTTCCCTTAATTGTCCCCGTCAGCCGAACGACGAAGCCGTTTGCGACCCTGACCATATCTTCTTCGAATGTCCATCCCTCTTTAATTTAACGTGCCGCATTCTGATCTGTGGAAGCACTCAATTCTTATTGCGTTGTCCCTCATATCTCATCATTACCGTCGATCTCCACTGTTCCGATCCTTATTTCTTTTACTTTATCAATATCTGAACGAGTCTTAATTGATTCTCATATCGTTTCTAGACTAAAATCCGCTGTAGTCGTGCTCCGATCAGAAAAAAAAAAAAAATCATCTATTACCGAGTCCTTTCATATACTCATTCTTCCCCAAACAACATTCGCAACTACATCTCCTATAACTTTTTCGTAGCATTCCTCTCCACCAGATGGCCACCACCCCTTCAGATTCTCCACGACTATTTTTAGTATGCCGGTGCGGTTGTACTTTTCTTATTCTGCACAATGGAATTAACCTTGCTGCAAACTGCGATGTTTTTTAAGGACCGATCCCGGAAGTGAAGAAAAAAACAGGTTTAGGCGAATGTAAAAGTATAGTCAAATGTAAAAAAAAGGAAAAACAAAGAGGACGCACTGGTTTTATTAACAATGTAATAGCGTATGATAAGTGCGACGGTGAAAGTTGTAAAGAAATCCAATTATCATTACGACCGATAGCATCATCTGCCCGGCAAACTGACTTGAGCGTGTGATATCAATCAAACGTCGATTACTGAGACTGTGTTATTGTGTAAGTTTCATATAACACGATCACATGTTACGTGATCATATTACACAATCGCAAAGCCGAGCCCTAATCTAAAACTCCACGAAGCCCCGAACAAACTCGACTACTTTTCAACAAATGCTGAGAAACTGATGCAACAATTCCGAGAACCATGCGAAATTGAAATGGCAATTTTTACGATAAAAGCTCGCTATCGCTTTTTCTATATTTCTTTCTTTATTCAGGGCCGAAGCCTTACAGCATTTGGCCGCTTATACTTATTGTTGTTGCTTCCAATATTAATTTACTCGAAGCGCGCGACATCCCAATCCAGAAAATGTTTTTTCTCGATCGGTGAAAACTTTCCTTATATCTATATTCCCCCATTATCCACAAAAGAGTCGTCGTCACATTTTTCCTTTTGCTTTTGTTCTGGAGGCATTTACTTTTTTTTATTTAATTTTTTTTTGAATTGTTAATATATGCGGCAGCGGGATTCGATTCCCCCCCCCCCAGTTCTACCCGAACTTTATTCCGATTTTTTTTTCTTTTTTCGACATTTTCGCTCCGTCGACTATTAGCCGTTTAATGCGATCGGATGCCAATTAATATTTTTTATCATTACAAGCACGTCTGGGAAACTGGTATCAAAAGATATTAATGGCGGATCGAAAATAAACAGTGCGGGGGGTTATTTTGACAAACACTCTTTTGGCTGTAAATTAATATCGGCCATAAACTGCTAAACTATGCCCGGTATCGTACAGGCGGCGAATCTGTGCTTATTACAATACACGATTTGTAAGCTTCAAGCAATGCCGGAATTATTATTGCATTTTCAATATTTTAATCGACCTTTGTAAAATCGTATTATTTTGCAGTAATTCTATGACCCTTGTGTCATCTACAAGTCGTTGTCACTTAGCTATTCTATCTACTATGACTATTTCGTAATATATAAAATACGTGTGTGTGTGTGAATGGATACGCAGACATACTACATTTGATGTAAGTTGATCGTTTTCTTTACTTTTATTTAACAATAACTGTTAAATGTTAAGGGGTTTCGTCAAGTAATATTCGACATTACTTTAGGAAAAGAGTTTTAAGAATGGCTATAGAATTATTTAAAATCAATTTTGAAATAAAATCCACAAATTAATAAGCATCGTACGATGTTCTTCCGTTTAGTCGAATTATTAATTAAATATTAATAAGGAAAAAAATGGAATTTGTGACTGCTGCCCTCCACTGCTGGCTTTGGCAATTTCGATTTCGAAACGACATTACCCCGCGCGCGCGAAATGGATAATATCGTTTAAGATTGCAGGAAGAGTTCAAGCCGACAGCAGGCAAGGGGAAATTGAAAAACAGCTGGCCCCGCGTACTGTCCGTTAAAGTTGTGAACTTTTTGTTTCTACGTGGCGCGGCGATAATTACAATTCGGCAGATTTTGCCGCCAAAATAATAATGACAGTGAATTCGTTTTTTCCAGTCGCCGATTTAATTTAAAGAAATGACGGGTGACGACAAAAGCGCCGACGGCGGGGATTCTTCTTCGTCGAATAATACACAAAAGCCAATAACCGCAATCAGTAAACGTCAGGAACAGGAAATCGAGCGTTTTACCTATTATTGGCAAATGACGCTGCGCTGCTCTGAAAGCGGCTAGACGACGCGAGTATAAAAAATAATCTTTGCCCGAAGACATAAGTACGCATGCGTCCTAAGCAAATCGCCGGAACTCCTCGCGTCGTATCTACTTATTTATTATCATCGTGTCGTAAAATATCGCCTTTTCATTTTTCAAAATCGTTTCGTAATCGTCGAGCCGCATCTCCATTATTATTTATTTATTTATTTATTTATTTATTTATTTAACCACGATAACAACGTTGGCGGCGTCTCTTGAAAACCTTTCCGGTTTCATATCGAAAAGTTAATCGAGCCAGAGTTCAAATTCGGAATGACGTAATCGGTTTTCTGTCCTCTTCGAGTTCGATGTAAAAGAAATATCGAATTGCTTTTTCCATAGACTGATTTTATCTCACCAACGACGACACACTGTTGCATTGGTGGTAGTTTTTCTTTGAGCGCGCGTGCCTTTCTTGCATAGCTCAGACTGCTAAGGTCATCGGTAAGAATTTCCCGACGACAAATTCTAGTCGCCGAAAAAAGAAAAATCGAAACTACAAAAACTAAAAATAGTTAATATTTATTTATCACTTTCCCGGCGTTCCATGGTCATAAAAGAACGAACGTTAAACCCGGTTACGAACATTTTAATTGAAAGGCGTTATTTATGTACACGTATTCTCTCAACTAAATAAGACGCAACAACGTAAAAAGGAAAAATAACAATTGCGCGCGCGCACGTGTGTGTGTGTGTGTGTGTGTATGTTTCTCAGAAAGAGTATTTAATTTTATAAAAAAAAAAAAAAACGTACAGATAAATGGAATTTAAAACAAAAAGCGAAAAGCAAAATATAAAAAAAAAAAATAATAATTTCTATTTTACTATGAGAGTTGGTTTAAGTTAATTTAATTTATTTCTTTTGGTGGGGGAACGTGAACTTATAATAGTAAACAACAATCAGTAGCAGGAGAGAGAAATCCTGATTTTAACGTTGCAAGAAATTAAGGGACAAAGAAGGGGAGAATAAGAACTAGTGGTATGCCTTGAAGTGACGGAATATAGAGAAGATATCGAAGACAGGGCCGTGCCCAAAATTTTAAAGTGGGGGGGTTAAACATTTTTTCGCATATTTATTTTATAAATAACAATACATTTTTCACTGATATTCATACTATTAATAATCTCGATCATTTTGATTTATATATTAATAATTTAACCCCGTATAAACACATTAATAAAAATTACATACGTTATTGAGATTATACTCGTAATAAAAACTTTTGCATAAAATATTAATGAAGTACCTAAAAATATCGAGCATATTTTTTCTTTTCATAATGTAAGAACACTCTAAAAAATCATCGATATTTATTTTAAATTTTTGATTTTTTTCAGATTTTTGTGTATTTATAATAACTATTGAAGTTCTAATGGCGCATGGACACGGCCTGGATCGAAGAGTAGTTAACTACTCTAAACGGAATTAACTTTGCAGTCATCGGAAGAGGAAAGAAAAATAAACTGGAAGGTCACGACACTGAAGCAACGGCGAAAAATCTAATTATTAAACGGCAAAATTAATGAAACTCGTAGAGCCAAAAAAAAAGCCCTCAAAAGATTAGAAAAAAGGGCAGAATAGCCCCTCCTTAAGCGAAATTTCTATGGGGACAAATTGACATTATAAGCAGGAAGACCGAGGAACATTTTGATAAGGACCAATTTCATTGCCTTCAGCAGTAGTGGCGAAGTTTCAAGATATCAAAAGACGCTGTAAAAATTTCCACGAGAGAGCTTTGATCATCCTCGCGAGAGGAATAATATTAAGTCCCGCGGACCAATAATGTGTAATATTTCTCACACTCTACTGCAGAATATTGATACGGGCGCGTATACGCAACAACATTCAAGTGTAACACATTAATAAGATTCGGCAGCTCCAATCGAAATGATAGTGTGCTCAAGCATACATATAAATAGCATGTGAGCATTGAAACTACTGAACCTTATTAATACTTGTACGTTGATGTTGCGTATATGCGTGTCAATATAGAGTGAGATTTAGGATTTTTTTTGTTATTTCCATCTTACTTCTTTATGTTTTGAAATTGAAAATAAATTCGAATTTCAGGCGCATTTGCAAAAATATGAAAATGCTTTTAATAACCAGTTTCCGTTGATTCTGGGCACCGTTTTTGATAAATTTATTCTTCTAAGAGCGCTGAAGGAACAGATAAAAATTACACACGCGAAAACGGAGAAAAGGTTACACACATCGATTTTAAGTTTTTTGCCCTCGCTAGAGCTAATCGTTTAAAACCCGTATAACACGTTCCGTCAGCCAGCAAGGTACCCTACACACCATCAAGTAGTGACGGGGAAACGAGGTTCGAAAAAAATTTGAAGACTAAAGTTGCTGAAAAGAACAAGATAAAAAAAAGCTGCTATTTTTAATTGGATGTCTGTTCGTGCTGCTCCATTTGATTGCTCGGAAACTTTTCGCAGCAGTCACCGCCGCCGCCGCCGCCGCCTCAAATTCCGATTAATTAAAAGAGCGCTGCTCCGCTGTTCCTTCAACGATCAGCGAAATAACAACAGCAAATCGGCGCGAGAAATTATATAATAAATTAATTTACTACCGGCGAGAAGAAGACTTGGTCGAGATAAAATAAACTCATCCCGGACACAAAAATTATTAAAAATTAATTAATCGATTAATATAATTTGGCTGCTGAAGAAGAGGGAAAAAACAACCAAAAAACAAACGCAGTTCTCGGCCAATTTCGATGATGGGAACACTTTAATGATTAATCAGGTACTTCTCATGTTCCCCTATACGAGAGATTCAAAGGAAGTATAAATAGCACCTGAAGAGTCGTGTAAGATCTGGCGTATCCATGCGTCTTCTTTCTTTTCATTTAGGCGCGCTAAAATAAAAATGGCATCATTTTTTTTTTTCAATCCAGCGGCAACAGTGTGTACCGGATAATAAAAGACAAGTAAGATTCGGTTATAAGAGATTCGAGCAAATAAAGGGAAAAGTGTTTGCAGGAAAGGCAAGAACGGAAAAAATGAGATCAAGAGGGCCGGAGATTATACTAGTTGAAACGTAAACGACATACGTTGGGGGGGGGGGGGAGTAGTAGTCACCTAAAAGAAAGAAACCCGGGTAGAGGAACCAGCAGACTGAAGGGATCGGACGAAAATGTGCAAAAATACGGCGGAATAAGAAGGAATTTAAGGAAACTTTTCGCATAACGGAGAAAGCTTAGAGGAAAGTAATAAAGAAAAGCGAGATTGTAGGGCGAATAAGAGAAAATCAGGATATCACTAGCAAAAATACAGCATAGAGTGTTCGTTTACGTTATGGTTCTAAAAAAATCAACCAACTCTGAGGGCGAAGAAGGAACGTTGTTTTTTTTTGACAACCGAATAAAAGGAAGTTTCAGTTCGGTTAGTGGAGTTATTCGGTTGAGATTGGATCTCTTGTGATACTAAAGCGTGGGTCGTGCTATACGTATTGATTAAAATACAGTAAACGAACCGGATTATTTTTTAAATAAATAATTTTCAATTTGTTAATAATTTTTACGTGAAAAAAAGAGAACATTTTTCTTTCACAACTTTACATGCAGCCCCCTCTTTCATGATATTCGTTTCTTTATATATTTTCAATACGCGTTAATTAGGTGTCGAACTAGCGGAACAAGCCGGGGTTATTAATCGCAACTCTTTCTCTTATCTTATACCTGTGATGATGATATTATTTAGATTCCGTGTTTTTCCTTATTGCTACCGAGAGTTTATTCTGCCGATTTATTTGGTGGGGGAGCTGTTACTTGCGGGGTCCCCGAAATTGAAATTGAAATGGAATTTATATCTGCACGACTTCTCAATTTTGAGCGGGGCACGATACTCGGTAAATGAAATATATTCTTCGTAAATTAGAAATATATGTATGTAGTAGCGGACAACGTTGCCGGATCGATCGTAAACTTTCTCTCGTTAGTTGGTAAAACGGTTTCCGCTAAATCTTACACACATTCCCCGTATACAGTCTATTGAAATATAACGATATTCCAAACGACTCCGGCCGCTCCAATATGGAAATGTTTCATCTCCATTCGAAAGGGAAGAGGAATTCAGAGTTCATAAGAATTTTCACGTTGCTGGATGATTGAAATTCTCCTCCGTACAGAATCATTTTAAACGAATTGAACAGTTCAGCGACCTAGCGCGATGTAATTATTCTTTTAACAAAAGCGTTAGGAGGCGCGCTGAATCAATTTTAAATTGAAGGAACAGCCCCAAAGGGTATAAAAAAAGACAATATTTAAAATTAGACGTACGACCAAAAAGCAAAACTCAACACTGACGGTGGTGGCCAATCGTCAAGTTCGTAAATGAGCGTAATGTCGGACGAACGCGCTGGGCTGATGCAGAATCCTCGTTTAATCTGTTTTACTAACCCGTATATCCAGCGTGACGCATCGAATATCACATATCAGGTCAATGTACCAACTCCATTCCGACTACTTCGTTATCTTAACTCAATTCCTTACCTAGCAACATCAACGCCCCTCCCCTCCTAATTATTCACCAACACATTATATCGCATTTACACAAACACGTGCTTAACGGTAAAGACATCAATATGTAACGCACGCCAGTAAATGCTATTTTACATACCCCTTTGCACAATCCTTAGACGTGGGCATATATATTTTTTCCTCCCCTAAAAATGCAAGCTTTTATTTCGTTTTCTTGGGCATTAAAAAAAATTAAAATAAATTTTAAAATTATTAAAAAATAAATAAAAACTACAAGCAACATAATATGCGCAAAATATAAAAAAACCAAATGCCGAAATTTCTTTGTAACGTTCATATAAAGAAAAATACTAAAGGAATTTAATTATAGCGTAACTATTATACAAAGTTACTTTATAGAAATGCCAAAATACACTTCATCTTCGGCTGGAAAAAAAGAAAAAGAAATACAAGACGTAATTACGGCGATCCAAAAACATCCTATTTCCTTGTATTATTTTTCTTTTTTAGCTATATGTATAGGATTCCCAATTGGATATTGCCGAAAACGTTTCCGCCATATTTTAATATTTAACGTTTGTTACGCCACAGATGAATTATTTGTTGTAATTTGATTTTTTTTTTTTTAGAGTTTTACATTTCACTACGTTATTGAATCGTACCAACTTTCGGCACCTCTGAAAACGTTTCAACCACGGTAAATGGAAATTGAATATTTAGTTTTTAACATTTCGATTTGAACAAAAAAAAACAAAAAAACCCTATTACACATTAGAAGATTTTTATTTTTTACTTCATTTATTTTTCAACAGCTCGAATTTTCTCGAATCCGATGATGATGATGGGGAACTGATGAATTACGATTTCTTTGTGACTTCTCAATAACCTCGCGATAATTTGAAATGTCTCTGATAAATTTTATTGCATAGAGAGCTTCTGTAAATTCAGCTAGAAGAACCAGTATCATCTCGTTAGACTAGCAAAAGATATGCTCTTGTATGCTCCGGTGAACAGACAAATCGCCATTTTAATCTGAGACTGTAGGAGAAAATGCTAAGCAGAAGCCGGAGAGAAATTCGAATTCGGGGCAGCACCGTGTCCTTTCCACACAAAAACCGGTTTGTATGATACTAGTGCAAGGAGTTTAGACACACTAGTGAGGAGAATTCATACGAAATAAAACACTTCGCGGCATGAAGTGAAATCGGACGAATATGAAAGGGTCCTTCTAATTCGGAGCATAAAAGGCTGGTTTCTCTATTGGAGATATAATTCACCGCGCAATGAATGCAAACAATATAATATAGTTCTTTTATCACAGTCAAAAAAAATACTCATTACAGTTCATCGGTATCGGGAAATATTTAAAAATCACTTTTTTTTTTATTTTTATTTTGTTTTGTATTTATTTATAAACTAAAGAACTAGAAGAAAAAAAAAAAAAAAAAAAACACGTTAAGAAATATAAATTTAAAATGCGTTAAAAACGAAAAAGTAAAAGCTCTTCTTAATGTTGAACATACTTAGAACACGAAATATTGAAAATAACAAACTTTAAAAGAAAAATAATAATAATAAGAGAGAAACAAAAAAACAACAACTAAGCATAATTGCCATACGTAAACCGCTGAGGAAGTCTAGAAATGTAGAAATTCCCAACAAATTCTCCGTGACAAATAGCAATTCCGCAGGAATTCCAACTAGTACAAATTTTAAAAAAATGGGCGAAAAATTTTACTAAATTAAATCTCGATTCTACTTCAGATTTTTTTATATCAGTTGCATCGAGTACTCCGAGACCGAATAATATCCCCTCATCCGTTTTAATAATATAAATACGTGTCATCCTTCGACCTCACGTTAACTTTCGATAAATTCGATTTCTCATTATTATCGCATTTTTTTCGTATATTTCCTTCATTTTTTTTGTTTTTTTTTTCAAATTTACAGCCGGGGAGAGCCGCGATGATACACTACTAACGAGAGACATTTAAAAGCGAAACCGGTGATGTCACGTAGATGCGAGATGACAATATTGTGACGTCAGCAAATGTAACTCTGCAATAAGCCTCGTAGTAACCGGTTATGATCGCTGGCTGTGTTCTATAACGATTTTTTCTCGCATTATTTCAAACGAAACAACCTTAAAATTTCTAAGAAAATCGGAATATGGAGGGAATTCTCATTACGTCAGTCACGATAAATCGCTTGATCCCCGTGATCATTGCTGCTCATTCACGCGCCTTATTACACAAAAACAGAAACATCGACAAGAACCATCTATGTTTTTTTTTTTTTTATTTTTTTTTCCCGGGGAAATTTTAAACTAGCGCTAAAAAATATGCGCAAAATTCCCTGGGAGAGAACAACATCGGTTAATGATCGCTTTTTTTTCTCAATTTAGGAGCTTTCACAATTTCGGTTAGTTACATACAGTAACAAAAAAAAAGCAACGAAAGTCATCCGAATAGTTACATAAACTGCCCCTTTGTGTCGCGCGTCCTATTATTCATCGTTCTCAGAATTCCGGATTAAAAAACAAAAAAAAAATAAAATAAATAAAATACGAGCGACGACCTGGCGCGACAGGCAGCCTATAAAGTGAACGTACAAGATTAAAACGGGAAAGAAAGTGAACCAACTGTTGATCGATCGGCGACAGGAGGAACAAATAACGATCAGGTAGGGCTTCTTATTCGATAATTAGAAAGACCAGCAGTATGTAAGTACGATTTTTGATGTAGTAGAAATGGCAAAAAAACAAGCGAAATGATCAAAATAATGTAATAAAAAAAAGTAGGCTATGACGAACATAATGAATTAATATTATCGGAGGATAAACAACTTTGTACGTTCGGACTAAATCACCCGATCGAACCAAATTTTGTCTGTACAAGGGAGCCTTTCTCTCGTCCGACCGACCCCACTGCATTCTCCAAACGTTTTCACAGCTTTTCCTCTCGATTATAGCGAAAACACAATAGTCATAAACAAAACGACGTACATAATACCTAAATATATCGCGATGATTTTTTTTATCATGATAACAAAATCTCAGATTGCTTAAAGTTTTCACTTCTTGTTCCAAAAAAAAAAAAAAAATTAATAAAAATTCGTCACCATAATTTTTGGATTAAGCCTCATTATCTACATAGAATAATTGTATATGAACCGTCAAATTATGCAGTTATTTTTATCTTTGTAGCTTATTCGAATTACCCGACTTTTCTCAGTTTTCCAGATACTCTGCCGGGAAAAAATTGTTCTCTTTTCTACACCTGGTCCGAATATCTGCGCGGGCGTATAGCTAAACTACAAAACGATAAATACCTTCTCCCGATGTTTTTACTATATATATATATATATATATATATATATGTCATATTTGCATGATGGTTGGCAATTAATAGAAGCGCAGAGACGTAATTAAATCACCGGCTTAATTCTGCGTGATTAGGCGATTTTCCGGGCAGTCGATATGAAGCGATCTTGCGCCATTGGTAAAAAAACTGCGCGCGCATCCTCAAACAATGTCCCCTTTAGTTTCACTTTGATCGTATACACAAGTCATGTGCTAAACTTCTGATCTAACTTTGGTCAAAAATTTTGACCATAAAGCCAAAATGTTCGATGATACCACGCTTCACTTTTTTATACTTGCAAGGTGGTACACACGATTTTAATCTGTGTGTCGGCCTCTGTTATAAATAGAATCTCGCTAAAAAAAAAAAAAAGCCTTTGTCCGCTAATATAAACTATACCATTTTCCAAAACACGATTGGCGTTCCGAAGATGTAATGTCCGAAGAATCACACTATCACCTTGGTATGTCAAAATTTAGCATCTAGTGAGTGCGTAACATAAAAATAGTAATAACAAAGAAAATAAAACATACACACATATATATATATATATATACGAGATGATCTTGAGCGACAACTGAAATATTCAAACGAAATTCCTGGTTGGATGTGATTATAGAGGACGAAATCAAAAACAAACACGATGATCGAAGCGACACTACTGCGAACATCCGAATGTGTGGAGAAACATGGAAGAATTCGGTTTTAATTAATAAGCTAATATGTGTTTCATTTAATAACTAGGGACGAGCAATTTTTTTTTTTTTATATTAAAATAAATTTCCCTGACTTTTCTAGTTTTTCCATTCGGTTTTCTAATTACTAAAAAAAAAAAAAACTGTAATTTTGCAATTATTTTGTGATGTTTTTTTTTTTTTTTTTTTACGGTGTACACCGATCAAAGAATAACAAACATTACAATTCTCAAAAATCATGCGGTCTCAAAAACAAAATGTAATTTTTCCTGTTCATAATTATCTTAATCTCGTGTTTCATTACCAAAAAAAAAAAAAAAAAAAAAAATCTAAAGAGATTTAAAAAAAACTAAGGAAATTTTTTTGTTTATTTTAATGCAGAGTGAGTTTTGAAATCATTTTTCATACTTTCAAGCGTTGTTCCATACATTACACGCATTACCCACACTGTACCTTCTTTAAATTCCTGGACTTTCACCGAAATTTCCAAACAGTGCCCACACCACCATGTTGTTACAAGTTTAATTTTTTCTTAATTATTATTTTATTTTATTTTTTTTAAAATTATTTAACGATCAATAGTTTTAAGAAGAACGTCGAATCAATTTCTTGAAAATTGCGTATTTTTTAATATCAACTTCATTCTTTAGAAACAAAACTTGACTTTTAATTCGATTTTAATTCGATTTTTGAGCTTTTAAAGAATTTCTGAATATTCGGGAAAATATTTCAATACCGTTCAAACTTGCCCGTGTGTATTACTAAAAAACAAAAAAATTCACTTTCACAATTATATTTTACGGAATAATAATTTCTTAGAAAATAAATTACGTTTTGATATGCCTCTCCGAGAAGAGTAATGCTATTTTTCCGAAAACCATTGCTGATCAATTCCTATTTATTTAAGTCCGTTCACTGTAGGGTTGGTCAATCTATTACACGAGATACAACATGGTTAATAAGTCTTATTCGATTTTTAATAGCCGTCGTTGTTCCCCGGATAAATACGTGATGTTGTAACTTTATCAGCATTGAATTTATTATATTTCTTTTTGTTTCTTCTTTTACGCGCGTTTTTTTTTTTTTAGTTAATGTTTATTTCGGCTTTACTAAAACCGGCCTACACGATCTACTAGAGTATCCGGCTTGTAAACTACATCATTCAACAAATTTTCCGGGTAATAATAACTTGACCGAATTTATTTACATAAAATTTTCTACTTCGTGAGTTGTCCATCAATTAATTAACGGAACACTAAAATGTATTCCACGTTAAAGAAGAAAAAAAAAAAAGTTACAAGAATAAAAAACAGGCAAGCATCCGCCCCCGAAAAAAAGAAAATGACGTAATAAATCCAAAAGTCTGTTTTATCAGACAATCCAGCAGAGTTCCCTATTTCAAGAGATGGCGGTTAGGTTTTTCGGCCTTCACACTAATTACCGCCTATCGTCCTTGAAAGTTTAGAATCTATCTGTAATTAGACCCGCATCCTGCTGTGAACACTTTTTTATAAAAAAAACGAGATTTTTTTCCCTCCGCGAATAGACGAATGATAAGTTGCACCAGCAAAAATGATATCTATACACATCTTCCAAAGTATACTTAAGTGTAATTTCATAATTCGGGCCATGTTTATACATTTCTTCTCGATTATCGCAGCGTATCTTAACGCTGTGGTGAATATAATTGACCTTTTTTGTTTGTTTTTTGCCCCCCATCCCACCCCACCCCTTAGCAAGAGAACGTAGATGTTTGAGAAACGCGTGCTGGCCTACTAACTATTTTGGTGACGGTCGTTATAGATTTTCAAATTAAACTGCTGTTTACGAATATTGCACGACGATTATTTTAAAAAACCCTAAATGTCTTTTAGGTACCCTTTCCGTCAACTTAAATGATGTTAGGACTGCCGGTGTTTCTTTTTGAGGCACATTTTCATTCCTAAAAACAAGCGAAATTACGGAGGGGGTGGGACGAAAAAAACTTGTTCCCGAGAAAACGTTTTTATCGAAAAAATATTGTACTCGATAAAACCGTCATCTGTGAGAACTTCGTGCGAGCGGACAACAACGGTAATGTATATATATATATACACACATTGAAAAGTCTCCATTCTCGGGAAAATCTGATAGAGAGGGGTTCTACCAGGATTGAAGGGAGGGTAAAGAAAGGATAAACAAAGAAAAAGAGATGGAAAAATAATTCCGAAGAGGCAACCGGATAGTAGAAAACCGACGTCCGCTAACAAACGAAGCGGAAAATTCTCCTCGGCGTAAATGAGCGGCCAGTATTTTCCTTTTTCATTCCTAGGCGCACACGCGCGCGCTGAAGCACATCAAACTTGAAATTTTCCGGGTTTTTTTTTTTTTTTATTTATTTTTTTTCGTGAAAAACTTAAAAACGCTTATAAATAATTTTCCGGTGTAATATAGAGAGTTACATATATGGGAAAAATAAATCAAAGCGATGCCGTGGCAGTATTTTCATCCATCACTCTGACCGGCGACCGATGAAGATCTGCGATGGCCTAGCTATTCGAAAGCTCTCCCCCCCCCCGCTATTAAATCGATAATTTATCCGCAAGCGGACAAACACAAAACGGTCACGAAAAAGTAAGGAGAGCTGTGGAAATTTCGGAGACTTCCCATTCGCTCGACGGTCACACACACTCGAACTGGATTGTCGCACTCTTACCCGAGTGAGTATTTTAATTGTTTACGTTGGTTTTCCTTTTTTCTTTTCTTCATTTTGAAATAATAAACATCGGTTTCAGTTTTTAGCCGACGTCACACACCGTTACGAATAATATTGTAAAAAAATTATTTATAAATTCATTAATTTCGGCTCGATTTGATACTGCAGAAGGTATTTAACATCGAAGTTTTCAACCCCCCGCCGTGAGAAACGAATTTTGGCAACACGGATATTATTAACAGCGGAGGAAAGGGAAAAAACGAGTACAGTAATCGCGAAGTTTAATTCGGCGTCTCAAGTTTGTATATTTATGATGGCCAAAAATTAGCCGACAAGAAAGTTTCGAAATATTTCACGTTATTATCATAATAAATTACGCAAAACGTCAGCTGTACTTGACATGTTTACCCTTAGAACTTTCAACGAATGAGAAACCTGTTTTTAACAATTACGAAAAACGTCTAATTAACTACGGGAAATTTTTTCCCTTAACATCGTTCGCGTATTTAAATCGGGGTTTTCTTTCTTTTTTTCTTTTTTCGTTAACTATCTCTACGGAGTACACGTCAAAATGTATTCCTTTTTTTTTTCTCGTCAGATTACGGGGCTTGGTTACTCGAAAGAAACACGCGTGTATATTCATGAATTTAACAATGTTGTTATACGGTGTTGTTAATCCCTAATCGGAGAAATTTAATTGAAAGTAGAATAATACTGGAGTGATTTTTCAAAATTAAAACCGAATTACGCTTTACTCTGCTAAATTTCATCGATTGCGTGTGTGTGTGTGTGTGTGCGTGTGTGATGGAATTATTTAAACTAAAATGATTACTATAGATAAAAAAAAAAAAAAAAAAAAAAAGTTTACTTTATAATTAGCCGTTTAATTAATTAAATTATATAAACTAGTAAGTTACATTTAAGTTTAACGGTTATGCCTTACTGAAGTTTAGTCATATTTATTGTTTTTCTTAAAAGAAAAATATTATCACTTACTAACTACGCGTACGCACTTTGTACTGCAAATTATCAAAAAGAAGGGAAAAAAAATTACGTAGTAAACCACAATTTGCTTTATTTAATAATCCCCCCCCCCCCGGGGGGGGCTATTAATACTCTCCTTTTCCGAGCACATTAAATCGAACAAGTAATAAAACCATTAAATAAAAATAAAAAATAAAAAATAAAAAATAAAAAACTACGAATATAAAATAAATAAATCCCCCCCTTCCCTTATTAACAAAAACAGAAATAGGTGCAAATTTACTTTAATAAATTAAAATAATCGCTTTTTTTTTCGGACTTATTTATTTTAATTTATTAAAGTAAATGTTTGCTAATTTTTATTTTGTTAGGTAATTTATTTTGTATTTATGAATGTTAACAAAACGGGTTATTTATCTACAAATAATAAAATCTGTATACCATCGAACTTTTAAGGAACTCTCTCTCTCTCTCTCTCTATGTAGATCAAAAATTACCGAATGCGAATTATTTGCAGTTTAACCTAAAGTGATTTCAACTTATAAAAGCACGGTTGAGATTTAGTAAATAAGTGTCGTGTACTTCCGTAATTTTAATCCCATCATAGAAATCAATTACCGCGAGTAATCCAAAAAAAAAAAAAAAAAAAAAAAAAATTGCTGCAAGGTACGATTAAGTTAACAGCATAAAAAATTGACTGGATTTCAACCTTACTTTCTCAGCTTTCTTGGTCTTCCTACTCCATACAATGACTCTTACGTTCTCACATTTCCTTCCTTGTCAGTTGATCCTAGCTTCTTTCATTCAATCAATCTCGTACCAGATTAAAATCTAATATGTTATGCTCCTTTTGAGAGCTATTATTTAGATTCCTTGGTTGATTGGGCTGTTCCTCTTTGTTAGCGTACCCGTAAAAAAAAAAAAAAAACCTCACTGCAGTACACACACACACACACACATATTGTAAATTACCTAATATAAACTCTTTTTTCATCAGTTGAAATATATTCCTATTGAAACTAACAAAAATATAGACAATTATTAACTGTGAGGAGAAATTGCCGTTTTAGTCTTATTGTACATTAAGACAAAAAAATTACCATGTTTATTTCAGTTTTTTTGCTTTTTTTTTTCACATTCAACATTTTGTTTGGAAATGAAAGTTACGAAATGAAAAATATTTGCAACATTTTCGAAACAGGATCTTTATAATCAGTATCGCGTGCGCGAGCATGACTGAATAAAAATTATTATGCCACTTTGGTTTAAAGATATAATGCCGCACGCGGTCGATGAACACAAAGCGGAATTAGGTTCTGTTTTGTGGCTGCGATCCCCGTTTGTCGCGAGTAGAACATTATGCGACACGCATTAAACTAAAGTCCAGAAATACGAAAATAAAATAATTTTTCAGTTAACATTAATATTAAATTAGCCTATTTTCTGTATATAATTAAGTACGAATAAATAAACGCAAAGGGCAGAAATCAAATAAATGTAGCAAAATTAAAATTTACAAAAAAAATAAATTAAATAGTCGTTTATACTCGATGACTTTCTGTGTTCACCGAATTTATTATTATACTTTTATTCTCTGTATGTTTATTCATTCATGCTTAAGAACAATTTTTCAAAATATAATTAGGGGTATACTTAGAGAATTAAAAAATATTCAAAATTGATCTATTTCACTTACAATGTATATCATACGTATTAAAATATGTTTTCTCACGAAGTTTTTATATTTTTTTTTGTCAAAAATACTTACGCAAGACAAATAAAATTTTCGAAACTCTATTCTGGTCTATACTTTTTTCCTCTTTTCTAGTAAGACCTAAAATCCCCATCAAATGAAATTCCTACAATATTTAATAATTTGTCACAATTATTTGCAGATTGCATACGGTTTCTAGGCCTCCTTAAATCTGGCTCTATACTACTGTGCATTACTGTAACACTCGTATCAGCAATAGTTTTTTGGATGGCATTACTCACCTTTTTGTTCAACTTTAAACTCCTTAAACATGACAGAAATATGGTTGTTCTCTTTATATAGAAGAAATGAGGTTTCTGAGACGGTTCACACTACGTCTTGTTCGTATCAGCTCCTTTGTTCCAAGTCTAAAGTGTGAATTACGCTTTTTTTTGATTTTAATATTAAAAGCGACATGTAATTCCTATTACAATTTTAAACTGATATTAAAAACAGCTCTTATCTTTTATTTTTCAATTATTGTCCTTAGGATATGCTTTTTGGTTTATATTGTGACGAGCTTCAGTTATTTAAAATGGCCAAGTGGTTTGTTTTTAAGTAAAAGAAAAAAAACCCACACAAAACAAAAGCTTAAAAGCTAATTTAAAATATACTACAAAGACGCTGTTATCAGGATTAAAAAAACATACATATATATATATATATGCTGTAAAAATAGAAGCAGTACACTGAGGCTGTGCCGTATAATAGTAGTCCCCCGGATGAAGGAATGAAGAACGATTTTATAAAAATCGGCCACGTGCACGACAAATTATATGATAAATAAGAACACTAATAATTAAGATACAAGCTTGTTATCAGATGCCAAAATATTATATGAAAATGAGTTTACCTTAAAGGTGAATAAAATCAATCCTATTTGATTCGTAACGCAACGTTTAGTATTTTACGTTTTCCAAGGATAACACCACGGTCTCGAATACAGCTGACGTATAAAATAATTCCTCTTACTTATAGAATTATTATTATTACCGTTATTCTGTTATACTTAAATGGAAGGTTAAACATTTTATAATTTGTACTAGCTGAAACTGATACAGAAATATTTCAATTGACAGGTTGACCTCAAAAAAACAATTATACAATGTACATCTCCTCCGTCTTTCCGGGTATGAATGCTATTCTACCTCATTTTTTTTTGATACGAAGATGAAATATCAAAATACGACGGCTACATAGATCACAAACAAATCGCTGTTGTTGGTTAACCACGGCGGTAGTGTTCCAATTTGATAGAGGTTTTTTTTTTTTACCTTTTATTCCGAGTTGTAAAGAGAGACCAGAGCTTATTTATACTACGCTTTCTACATTTAAGCTACCTTATATTCTTTCGGGAGCTGTATTTTTTAGATTTATTTCCGCAGTTTTGAGATCGCTTGCTACAGGGCATCTTTGAATCGCAGCCAGCGCATCTTTCAGCATGTCGGTTTCTCGCTCACAGTATACCGATCAGCATTCTTTTTAGTATAACGAGTATCGTATGACGCGTGCCCCTACTACCGAAGTCATGCGTTTAGCAGTTACTACAGATTGATCTCCTAGTGTTTTTTTGATCATTTTCCGATGGCAGTCAAGCCTTTTCAGATGATTCCTCATGATCGGTTATTCGTTGTCGCGTCTATTAAGTACACGATATGCGATAACTTGTAAAAGGAGGCGCATGTGCATCTTTATTGGTGTAACCATCTAGGCATTTAGAAATGTACCCTTTTAACAGCTTTTTCCCAGCTAGATGGAAGTTTATGCATAATATGAGACACGAAAGAATTTTTAACATTTATATAAATATAATAGTGTGTTTACACCTCTATATTCACTCTGCTGCGACTCGGAGGAATTCCTCGCAGGCAGATGACTGTATATTCCAGACTTTGACGATCTGGGCGATCCGGTAATTGCGGGCTATTGGATAGTGAATTATTTCGGACATCCTGACATCTCTTATTATTATTACCGAAATTGGGCGAATATTCCTCGACCTACTCGAACACTACCTACTCCTGGTTTCCTCATCCTGTGTCTCCTCCTTCCCTACTTTTCATGCGGTACATTCGCTGACCAATCCTGAAAACGGTGATAGATCTCGCTACGTCAAACCTCTCGCTGACAACTGGTTCTCATATATTCACAACTCGCTCTCTCAACACGCTCTAATTATTATTTAGCATTTTAATTTTCTGTATTCCGTGTATATACACATATTATCGCGAATACCAATGTTACACAGTACAGTGTATTTCATTTATGTGAACATCATTAGCAGTTTGTTAATCCGTTTGTCGGTATATATGTCAGTGTTGGTCTATCTGTACGTACACATAAGGCAAATGTAGACAAGCGGGTTTGGATGAGCATGTTTATTTGAGTAAAACGCGCCCTAAATATCTCGCGTATATGTATACGTAATCTAAGAACTAATTAAAAACTTTAAGAGAAGATTAAACGTCATAATTGCGCTTTTGAAATTCTCCCTTTTATTGTTATTAACTGTTCAACGCGACTACCTATTTCCTGCATATTTTATTGTTTTGCTCTCCTTGCAATTATGTACACTGGTAGAGCGATTTTCATTTACACAAGCACATACACACGAAATAAATATTAAATAAATATTAAATAAATATTAAATAAATACCGGAAATATCTAAATTGTTTTCTATCATCGTAGTTCGAAAGATTGATGATTAAATTCTGCAATGATCAATCAGTTTACATGTAACTTTAAGCAGTACCCCTGTCGATGGTAATTCTTCCGACAACTTTAAGTTTTTCGAAGAAACGGTGCCTTGTTTTACCTTCACGTCTCGGCGCCCATATTGCCAGTATTGCTAGTATTGCCGGTATTGTCGGGTTGGAAATTATCGTGCAGACAATTTAATAGTCAACAATGCGAACTTAAATCGCGTTATTCTGCTTCAATTAGCGAGAACTTGTAAGATTTGACGAAAATGGTCGAATATGATTTCGGCAAACCGCAGATAACGCAGTTGGCGTAAATTTACTTTGCAGTTCGACGTAATTCTTTATTCAAATGTAAATGTTGTCTAAACATCAGAATACAAAAGAGTCTATCGAGCGCTTTTCCGAAAACATCGCAACTATTTTCCGGAACGGGTTCTTCTTTTTGGCGTTAGCGACTTGACCGTAGTATCGCGGTAAACGCTTGCAAACTCTAGTTTAGACAATTTGAAGAAGCTGTTCATTTTTTCTCTTTCAAGTAGCTCTTACATTTGTGCTTCACATTTATTAATACTATTACTTAATGAAAACGAAATTTCGCTCGGTTTAACTGATCACGGCCGATCATTCACGAACTCCACATTTGCTGGATCTGTGCTTCGGGGCACATGCGCACTTGAGACAAAGCTGTACGATTTAAATTTAGACTTGATATCAAAAAGACGACGAGCGCAGATTTGATTCTTTGTGCATTGCCGGATAGGATTTGAAAAAAAGAGAGTGAACTAAAAGAAAATGCAACAATAATAAAAGTATCTTGTAAATGTAGCGAAAGGGATTTTTTCGGTTTCATCCGTTTTTTGTTTCTTCGCTTAACGCGGTCTGCGGTAGGAGTTAACTAGCAGAAATCGTCACGTAAGGAAAAAGCGTTATGCGTCCTCCGGGCGACCATCGTTCTCTTTCACCCTGTCTCTTTTTTTTTTTTAAATATGCTTTGACCTACGTAATCTTGTGACGATAGTTTTTTCCGTTCTTCTAAATTAGAAGAACTCCGAATCGGGTAGAGTTTATTACCTGTTTCGGAAGCTCATCATCACATGTCAAGGATTCTACGGTTCACGTATTTTTCGAAATCCGCAGTTGGTGCCGTAATATTAGCACCGCGAATTTGACGATTCTGCTGCGGTTGCGATATCTGTTTCCTTAATTGCCGATAAGATGAAATAGCTACACGAAAATGGTAGTACACAACAATTATTTGTATCATTTTCCTCCTTCGTAGGCTGTTAATTTGACGAGATTAAGCGAGGAGGAAGCACTATTATCTGTATAGCGAGTTTTATTGCATAAAAAATCGGCGGGCGTGTGATGTAAGGGAGAAATTTGCCGCGATGGTGATCCTAATTATGAAGAGGACATTTTTTTTTTTTTTTCATTATTATTATTTTTAGATGGAAGAATGGCGCGTCACTCTGAGAGAGAACCGTTTCTTTTCTTTCTATTTTTGTAATGTTTTACGAGCTGATGAAAATGTCTGTATTAATTTTCAGATTCGACCGTCATAACAGAGTTTCACTATCTTTAATTACGAAGAACTGAAATTCATTTTATATTTCGCATTTCTTCACAACTAGAACTCGTGAGTAGCAGATAAAAATCGTGAAATGAACCGGAAACGAATCTAAAAATGTCTGTATTAATTTTCAGATTCGACGGCCATAATAGAATCTCACTCTACCTTAATTGCAGAGAACTGAAATTCATTTTATATTTCGCATTTCTTCACAACTAGGACTCGTGAATAGCAGATAAAAATAGTGAAATGAACCGAAAGACCGTTTTTAAACGAATGGCGATGATGTTTAAAAAGGTGGCAGCACTCAAAACTGAGCTATACGAGAATTGCCATTATTTTCTAGTCATCACGTAGACCTGATGCCTCTTCAGTCGGATGAAAAATTTTCCAAAAAAAATAAAAATAAATAAATAAATAAATAAATAAAAAATACAGAACGGGGAGTGAGTCGCGCATAGTGTCGAGAATTCCATTGGTAAAAGATAGCCCCATACATCGAGATATTAAATCGAAAGAGCCACTGATAAATCAGAAAAAATAGCTGCACGTCGGCGTTATCGAGCTTCAGCACATCTGGATGCTATTGAACCGCGAGCACAGAGAACGTTTTTGAGTCGAAAAATAATAATAAATAATAAGAAAGGACATATTTCGGAAATTACCTTAACCAGTTCACCGAAAAGCGGTTCGGTTGGTGCTAGTTCGTGCGAGTTTCGCTGTTCCGAGCTATAAGTCATCTGAGCCCTTTCCTCCCTCTGTCGTTCCCGCAATCGTTCCCGTTCCACGCTGTAAGCAAACAACAATAAAAATTCATTATTAAAAGACCAACAACATGCCAGTTACGCTAATGACAAATTGTACGCAACCGACAATTTTTTTAATAATTACGTTATTACTACTCGCTAGCACATTTCGAGTTTTTCACTCGCGTACAGAGAAACACTCTGTCTAGAAATTGATTATATTATTCGCGATTATACCGCGCGATAAATTTCACTCGCAGGACAGTTCTCGTATTTCTTGACCGAGATTCAAATTAACCCGCCCGCGCCTGCTGCAGATTAATTTATCCGCTTTTTGCCGCGTTATCTACAACGAACGACTGTCTTCCGCAAAGGGCTAAACGGTCTCAACAGTCCCGAGTGAGCCGTAAAATAGCAGGAGAAGCAAGTCAAAATTATTAAAGCGTTACCTGGCTACAAATTAAGCGGAAAAAGTTTGTAATATTTTAAACATACGCGCTTAGAAAGAGTTCACTCTATTCGTGGATAATATTCTCCGAAGACACTGGTTCCGGTAAATATTTTAATTGTACAAGGGGAATTACTCGCTTTTGAAAACAATGAAAAACCACTTCGCTAAAAAGCGGCGAAGAAATAACCTAGCAATTTTTCAAGAGAATTATTTGAAAAAACAAAAAAATATTCCAACAGAAATATTATGGTACTTTTGTATATTTCGAAAAAATTAAAATTTTAAACGTTATTTAAATTATTAAAAGTGTTCACAATCATCTGGCATGTTCAAACACGTTTTCAAAAGCGTTCCGATATATGTTTTTACACACTGCTATTCAAAACCGAGGAGATAAGCAATATTTGAAGCTGCCCCCACTGAATACACACAAGTACAGTTTATTTCAAAGAAATTCGTTTTCTTCAATTTATTTATTTATTTAGTATCGGTTCGTTAAATAACGAAATTAGCCCGAGAAATCAGAGGAAGGAATAAAGTTATATTCTTAAAAGGACAGAGGATAGAAATAATTTAAGGGCAGGTATAACAGAGGATAAAAATAATCATCTAAAGACCCACACACGCTATTAGATTTGTAAGACCACGGACAAACAAGAAATTATAGCGTAGGAAATATCTCGTGACAACTAAACATACGTTTCTTCATCGAGTTATTTACATAGTAATATTTTACCGTTTTCTGCATACTGAATAATTCGAAATGACAAGCGTAGGCCAATTTTGTCTAAACTTTTCAGAGTACTATTATTATTATTATTATTATTATTATTATTCGGTAAAAATGGCTAATATATATTATGTATCTTTCAAATCTTGCATTGGATATTAATCGCGTGTAACCAGCGTTTTTCCACTACATTAATTCAAATTTTTGTATTTAAATGAATGCAGATAATGCGGTGTTTTATAGCAAAGCCATTATAATTATATCTATACAATTAGTTAATTCATTTAACTTAATTCGCTGCGATTGTATACTTGTTACCTTTTTAATACACGTAATAATAATAAGGATGTTAATTTCGAAGTTTCTTTATTTTATTTTTTATTTTATGTTTAGCTTATTTATATTTATTATTTTCCTCAATTGAACAGTTAAATTTTTGTTATTTCTAATCTTCATTTCCTAAAGTTTAACATTTATCTTACTCTACTTATTTTACGATTTAACCTTAATGTTATCATTTTATTTTAGTTTCATTAGTTTTAACTCTGACTATTGTAATTGAAGTTCCCATGGTGAGTATAGTAAGTGCAAGGGTTTGGGGTATAGATAAGGTAGCTGTTAAACTTATATATCTTAGACATCTAATATAAACTATTTTTAGTTTGTAAATTAACAAACTAAAAATAGTTTATATTAGATGTCTAAGATATAATTATTTGTAAACATGGGCTAAGTTCACGTATGAAAATATAAGGCTTCATTTGTCCGCATACTTCGTCACTTATTTAAAAATAGAGGTGAAATGAAATTAAATTGGATTGCATAATAAGGAATAAGGGGAAAAAAAATAAAAAAAATAAAAAACAAAAAAAAACACACACTGGGCTCATGTGTCAAGCGCGATTTTTCTTTGTATTTACAGGTAATTTTAATTTTAAGAACACCTTGTATTGTGTATAGCACATTGTAAATACCTTTGATTTGATTATTATTATTATTATTATTATCGTTATTAATTACATTTTCAATCATTACTGAAACAGATCTATTAATTTCTTAAATTAGCAATTCAAATGTATTCCTCTTTCATACGTCATTTGCAAAACTTTTGTCAGTGTTGCATCCTCGTTTTTTTTTTTACACTCTTCCTGATTGAGTTTCAATAAAATATATGTATTGTTTTTCTTTCAGTTCCGGCTTTATTGCTTTTTTGTAGTTGTTCACCAACTCTCCGTACGATATTAAACGACAGAAAGTGAAATTTAAAACGTAATAAGTAATATCCGTGAGTAGGTGTAACTCTATGCGCGCACACGGTCGCGTGAACTGTATATAACGGCACTCAAACATTTACATCGTAAAGCGTGCTCTGCATGCAACAACATTGGCGTGACTACATGTACTAAAAGCAGAACAGTTTCAATCCGCATTATTCCCATCCTAAAATGTTAGCGCTAAAATCAGCCGCGGAAGTTTCCTAAATCACACCGGATGGATCACTTGAAAAACACTGCGGTATGCATATGTTTTTCTAATGTTTTTAGTAACCCCGGTAGGAAAGCGCTCAATTTCATAAAACACAAATAATCCATTTTAAACTGAACCGGTACTATTCAATGGTTAGAAACGTTTTCTAATTAGTTCTGAGAAAATGAGCAATATACCACTCCGGTGGTGGTCGCGATCTTTCAAATGGAGGGGCTTTTTTAAATTAGGTCTCGAACCGAATAAAAGTTGAACTGCCAATTGTTCATAAATTAGGCTTGAAAAATGTCTCGAACCGATACGTACTTGAAGTGAAAACCGCATTTAGGCCGAACCTCTTTCAAAATACATCCGAGGCAAGCACGCTCATAGCTGATCCGTTAAAACCGGTTCCTCTTGTCCGTTCCGCAAATGAAAATTCAATAATAATATCTCATTCTTCAAGTATCGTACAGTTTGCACTGTTGTTTTCGTATATTGTAAGAACGACCATTATTATATACGCACGCGTCGTCGTTCGTACAAACATGTCGATTTTCAGCAAATAATCGTTGTTGTGACTACTTTGAATGACAATTTAATAATGTGCCGCGTGAATTTGGCTGAAAGAAGAAGAAAAACACGGTGAGTGCGGGAAACGCGGAGGGGGAGGGGGGAAGAACTTGATTAACATAATTAATCATTTCCCTTAAAAATTCCTGAACTCGCTGCCGTCAACTCGCTATTTCACCGGACCTCTTTTTCTGTTACGTCACAACCGCGGAACAATTTGGTTCGATTTCGACTTGTTTTCCCCATTATGTGATTTTTGCTTAAATTTTAGTTATGGAAATTCTCTAGCTCCGATGATTACGGTACATTTAGAAAACAAAAAAAAAACACCATTCGGAGAATAAAAATATTTAAAAATTGATAAACGTAAGTGTAACAAACATTTAAAATATATATAAATTACATTTTCTTTTTTTTTTTCCCTGTGAGTATATCTAATCCTGGGAAGAAAAAATATAAGCACGTGTATTAGTAAAGACACAAATACTAACGCGAATCAACCGTACTACGATATAGACGTGCCCGCAGCCGCGATTTCATCGTAAAGAGGAGGCAAATAAAGAGACAAACTTCTCTGACCGTTCTTTCCATAGAAACCGCACATCCGGTCGACCGTTTTCGTACTTCAAAGATGTGACTGTGAACTCGTAACTCTACTTCTACAGTTTCAGTGTACTTTAGACACGGGGCTATTTCTGTTGACTTCATTTCCAGTTCTGACTTGGAGCTTCGGTGGTAATCTACCAGCCAGGAACAGTTATCAAAACGTGAAAACTTCTATTTCTATCTCCTCTCCAGCAATATCTTTCCGCCTCTCCTACCGCGCTTTATATAATTAATCGTTTTCCACTACCTCTGGCTTTCTCTCTTTCATCTTCCTTTAGATGCCAGTCCAAAATTCCTTCTACTACACCACACTTTTGTCCGCAAGTTGCTTTCGCATTCGGTAATAATGTACACTATTTTTGTTTTTTTTTCCTTTAAATAATCCCGTGACCCATTCTCATAAACGCTTATTAATATTATTCTGAAGATTACCGCTGCTGTGTCTTTCCTTTTAAGTGCTGCTACATCGATATACATAAATATAAATACCCAGGGGGGATTTAGAAAGACATTTTGGGTAGGGAAATTATATAATTACGTAATAATATTTTATACGGTAGGCGGTAGATTTGAAAAATACCCTTTGTTTCATAAAGAAAATCAAAAAGCGACTACCACCACCTCTTTAAGAATTTAAAAATGTTTTAAACATACATAATTATATTACAATTTAATTAAAATTTTATTTTTACGTGAGAAATAAAACGAAATTATAAAATTGTAGTTAAAATGTGGTAGTTTAGAATTTGAGTAGTAAATTTTACCAGAAAGAATAGAACGATAGTATATTTTTATTAGACACTTTACTTCTTTTTTATTTTTGTCGATAATCCGAACCAAATTCTCTTTGTCTCAGGAGCAAGTTTAAATATATATATATATATATCATTGAACTATTTTCAATTAAAATTGCAAAATAGAAATTAAAAATAAATAAAAAAGACAAAAGATCGACGACGTTCATAAAAACGTAATACATTATAATAGTTTTACACCAAAAACAGTATTAAATATTAGTTATAACTTAAAATATCCATAGAGATGTAACATTTTTAGATAGAACTTTTATAGTATAAATTAAGTTTCTCTGTTATAATAAATTTTTTCATTGACAGTTTCGGTTCTTTGATCCTGCACTGTATATGTACATACATTATATGTTTTCTTTTGCACATTAAATAATTTTTTTTTTTCTATATTAATCTTCTCACCTTGTAATATCATCTTTGATTACACAATTTCCTTATCAGCTCAAACGTCGTTTTTTTTTTTTTTTTGGTTTTTTCCCCCACGTGTACTATAATAATGAAGAAAAAAAAAAAACATACATTTTAAAACTCAAAATCAGAACACGGTATTTAGCAGTGTCTAAATCACGATTAATGGAATTTTGTTCTTTTTTCCTAAAAATCTACAAAAACGAAAAATATGCGACAACTTATCAACGTCGCCCCCTTCTCTTAAAAGGCAAATATTTAAATCGAAGGAGAAAACGACTCATTCCTATTACGATTCAAGTCGGGGACTTACTTAGGAAAGGAAAATGCTTCGATGGAACATCAATGGCTAAATTGTAAAGTAGTCAACAATGTTCCGGGGACCATCTTTCGTCATCTGCTAAAATAAAAACCGGTGCCCCCTCCGGTCGCCCGGGGTATCGACAAAATGGCGAGCGAAATTCACCGAAGCCCACGTAAAATATTGAAAACTCCGCGTATCACAGTTGGCGCGAGACATTTGCAAAGGAAAGTATTTTACCTTCCGTTCTTCGCTACATTACGGTAATCCTTGAATCGGAGAATAAAAGTTCTTCTGGTCGAAGACGACAACGCGGTTAAATTAAATGGACCGTAGCCAGAATTATGCGAAAAACACCGGCGCGCGCTAACCGACCAGCACAAGGACACGCACGTTCGCTCGCACTGAAAATCCGCCATCGATAGCCGAAATATTTTCCCTCCAAACGGTAAGTATTCACCGTGAAACACATGCGATGACGTGTACCTTTCATAATACGCAATTCCCAGGCCGGGGACACAAATTTACATATCACACGAGACGGAACATCAGCTCGGCACTCTAAAGCACTCGGCGAAAAGAATTTTCCCGTCTTTTCTCTCGCTGCAGTAAGAAGAACCAACATGCCGTCGTTCGAAAAAGCGGGCTGCCGATGTGTGAATCAAACTACTGCGAACTGGGGGGGGGGGGGGGGGAGAAAAGAAATCAGCATCTCCTCCTTCGTTTCAGAAGCTCTCGTTGGAAGCTTATTAGTTTGCGCAATGCGTGCACAGATGATATTCACCAAAAACAACGGCTTCCGGATGCTGCTGCTGTTGTTGAACATCCGACGGAGAGGGTAATTTAAGATGTCTGGTGAGACAGCGATTATCCGCCTAGGAACGTCAGCGCCCCCCGCCTACTGTGCTTCAAGTTTACATGCAGAGTCGCATTGTATCATTTGTGAAAATTTTCAGTTGCACGGTATAGGACCGAGACCAAAATAGAGGTGTTTCTTAAATTTAGAGTGATTAACGCGGCAAGAAGGTATTTTTGTCAGTGAAAAAGTGTATCGAATTACACGATATTTCCAGTTTGTCGGAATTGGAATTAACTTTTGCTTTCGTTGAAAACCGATTTTTTTAATTACGTAAATGCGTAAATTATTCGCGTATTGTTTCCCGTTCTTAATGCAATAAATTTAAATAAATCGATTTTCCAACAGTCTAGAAATATTACTTTTTAGGGTAATTCTCTTCGGATGTGTATGTAAAGAGGATTTTCGCTGATTTCAAATTTTTCTACAAAATTTCGACGCTAAAATCTCATTTGTTTTTATTACTACTTTCTTCTTTTGGGTTCTTTTTTTTTTTTTTCGTTTGTATTTTTCTCGTAAGATGCAAGCTATTTTTATTTAATAGATTAACTAGAGTACTTCAGGTAACGATAATTTTTTTAACTTGCACAATACACTTCAGTATCAGTAACTGCCAACATTAATCAAAAACATACGTAAGATAAAACGATCAGCTGGCACAGTTGGTTAGGCGCGGTGGTATTTTTTTTTTAGCAGGTAGTTCGAATTCGGCTACTCGCAAAATTAAAATAAATAAAAAAAATCTCATACGAGCCTAAGTATTAATGGTCATAAAATAAAAATTAATGTTATTATTTCAATATAATTTTAACTGAAGAGAGAACGCTTTTAATATTTCATTTTTACGCTGACAAAAATTTATCGCGTAATCGTATGTTTTAATTTTTTAGAAATTAAAATAATTTTTCTAATTTTTCAAATCGCACTAAAATAAATTACACGGAACAACCTTAACATTTTTTAGATTTGCAATTTATTAAAGTTAGAGTTCTTTATGAAAAGCTTTCTCGGTAACTCGTGATTATAAAATGTAAAATATTGATTTTAACAAAATGCCGCGATTCTTTTATCAATACTATGGGATAAAAAAAAAAAGCCATCTACCGTGGTACGGTTATTAGGTGCGCTGCTGTTAAACGTTCGGGCAGAATTCCTAAAAGAGAAAAAAAAATTAACCAAAATAAAAAAAAAAAATTAATCGCGCTTGAGTTAATGTTCACAGCGGCAAAAAAAACACAAAACACGAGAGTATCGATAACAGAATTATGGAAACGTGACGACACTTTGTGAAATATGCCGTTCTGCGTGACTAACATAAAACGCTTCAGCAGTCTTCCCTAGATGAAGGAAAACCTCTTACCGTGTGTATTCTAGTTATTACGGGGAGTGTACACACATGCACAGTTTTGGTTCACATTGTAAAACTAGCTCTGTAACAAGGTCGTACAACTTAATTTGAGAAAACTCTAATAACAATTTTTATATTGCGAAAATTTTTCAAAATTTGTTTAAATTTTCAATACGAATTTTTTTTGTTCCCCCCCTTTTTTTTTGTTTTTCGTTTTCGACTTTTTGTTTCGGTCAATTTATACTAGTGATTACGTCTTTGAGTAATAGTTGTTTTAAATTCGCACCAGAAGATTTTAAACAAAACGATATATTTTTTTTTTTATTTTGGACTATAGATTAACCTGATGCTAACTTGTTTGCTCTTCACGTCTATCAATAAATTCCTTCGTGTACCCTTTTTTTATGTTTTTATCGTGTTATAGTTTTTTTGGCTCGACCTTTCTTTTTAGGCTAATTTTATACTTTTCTTTTTCATTCAAGCAAGCTTGGCCCTATGTCGTTATATATATTTTTCCATTACCACACTCCGTTTACTAATATGCGGCCTTTCCCCGATCATCCCGACGTTGCTTTAATGGTTTTTTTCTCTTGTCCTAGTCGGCCTGTTAATAATATACATCTTCGATATTCAATAATTACACCTGTGTATACGTGTTTTCCTATTGTTTCCCCTCCTGTATACTTTATCCTTCAGATTACGACTGCGTGTTTGTGACGCCGATCATTCTCTTCTTTTGTAAGAGCGCTTCCTAAGATCCTACAGCTTTTCCTAAAACCCTTCTTACATACTTTTCTCCCTTCCGGCATTAGCAGACTTCCATATACATTAAAATTTAATCTTTCTACTTCTTCGTAATTCCTGTGTAAGCCTTAATGATGTTAGATGAAAGAAAAATAAAAAACCTGCTCTGATAACAATTGAGCGATGAAAAGTGTGTGTTTTTATCAAAAAGTCGTTGCGTGTTACAACTTTTTGTGACGGTTGCGCTATCAACTGATTAAACGATACACACCGTTTCAGCGATAGTCGTCTAATAATATTCCGAAAGAAAGAGCGGAGCGAATTAAAGAGAAAGAAAAAAAGATAATAGAAAAGCGGCCAACCTGGCCAGCTAGTTAGTTACATCTCTCAGATAAATAATGACGATAACGGACAAACGAAAAATTTTAAAAAAGAGATTTTTAACGAGCTGGTCGTCCTAATGACGCACACGGTTGTTGTTTCCATCGGTAAAGACATCAACAGAGCGATTAGCGAGCGAAACCGGTGCTGCCCGAAAAGCCAAATAAAACGAGCAACCGGTTGCGCTTAAAGAGTGAAGGGAAAAACTGTGTAAAATGTTTTTGTTAAAATTAGCGAAGGAAACTATTAATTAATTAGAAGACATTCTTCTCGCAGCGCGTAGCGTTATTAAGCGGGCAAATGAGAAAACGAATAAAAAGTTGGCCAATCGCAATTGGTCATTTTAATTCGTCGAATTACACAGATGAGAATTATTGCAGCAATCATAATAAAACGTGCCTCCAAGTAACGAACGAAACCCTCAAATTTTACACGGGTGGATTTCGAATTTAACGCGTTAATTATTTTTTTTATTACTTTTTTATTTTTTTTGGGCGTCGAAAATTCAACCCATCAACAGCGGGATTTTATTAAAAGTCTAGAGGAGTAACAAACAATAATATAATATTCGGAAACGTTGGAAACGTACTATTTATATATGCGTCGCTAAAAATCGAAACAAAATGACCTCCTTTTTTTTTTCTTCTTTTTTCTTTTGAAGCGAGGTGACAACTATGACCATAATACAACTTGCAACAATTCGAAAAAACCAAAAAAACGGAATCGTCAAATTTTCGCGCCAAATTAAATATGCTCTTTTTGTAATAATTTCGCGTGAATTATTAAGAAGATAATAATAATTTACTCGATAACTTACAGAGAGTACAAAACGGATTAGAGAAATATAAAAATTTTCCGAATTTTAGAAAAAAATACAACTTAGCCAAGATGTCTGTACATTTCTTAAAAAATTTACTTTTTGCGAACAACGCTTACGTTATTATAATACAGGTTCGACAAAAATAGTTCTATGGGGGTACGTCTCCATAAAATAACAGTATGTACACGAGCTCACACTCCGCAATTACTTCGTTTTTGAGCGTGTTATAAAGCAAAAATACACCGTAAAAAAAATTTTCGCAAGCGGACGCGTAAAAACTTTACTGCACTACTACATGTACACGTGTGTAACATTTGTTTTAGGCTGTTATTTTTCCACCTATTTTTTTTTTTTTTCCAAGAATGGTCAACCGGAATCGAGAAGTATTATAAAGGGTTAAGAAGAGTTCCGAGGCCAAGGACCTGACAAAGAGAACCAATCTCGTTCAAAACGTTACGAGTTTAATACGATTTATTTTAACGTGGTGGTATACCATCGAATTACTAAAAAACAACCGGGAAAACAAAAATAAATAAATACAACTCATATCAGGGGACTTTATTTAAACTTTCCAGTTCTCCTCCTTCTATTGCGTCAATTGACCAATCAACGCACACACAGATAACTCAGAGTATAATCGATTACTTGAGAGCTCGTCGCTTCAACTGTAACACCTAAAAAAGCATTTTCAGCAGCGCCGATGCAGAACTATCTCTCGCAATATGGCCTGATTAAAACGAGCGTAAATTAGACCGGTAATTAGAATTCGGCCGTTCGATGATAAATCCGGCCCGAAATCAATGCCGCGGAAAGTAGCCTCTGCTGTTTCAGAACGATCGTAAAAACGGATAATGATAAAATCATTTAGGCCAATCGGCCGGCCAGACTGAATTAAGCCGTGACGAAGAAGAGCAGGAGGAGGTGGACGACGACGGTAGATCTGGTAAATTCCGTCTCATCAACGGAAAAAAGCGGCTACAACAGAGTGACGGTGAGAGGATGAGTTAGGACGGGGAGGGGGGATCTAAGCGGGGTAAATAATTGCGGTTCGTCTATGATGATAATGAGACCAAACCGAAAGAGAGGGGCCTCCTCTTGCGCGATAGAGCGCGGTCGCCGGGATTGTGAGAGCAACGTGCGGGCCCCGAAGGACGAGTTTATTATCAGCAAGCGGCCGAAGAAGAAACTGCTTCGCTACACCTTGCAAATCGAAAACAATTCAATTGATAAGGCGAGGAGCACTCCGGAAAGAATATAAACATATGTGACGAGGCACGCGAATAGCGCATCAGCGCCGAACTCTAGTAGCTGTCGTCACACTAGAATGCAGTCAAACCGAACGATAAACAAACGGTAAACAATCGGTTCGATTAACGCACGATGATATTGTTATTACCTATGAATATGTTCCTCGAGCGGTAAAATTCATTTTATCGCGAAAAATACCCCCCCCCCCTCCCGACAATATTTCCTAGACTACGGTGTCAGAGGGAAAAACGCAACTTTCCTCTAAGAGACATTCCCCGCGAAAACCATTAAACACAGAAAACATCATGACAGTAATCGAGAAAACGATGCAAAGTAAGAAAAGCATGTTTCAGCGACAGGTAGCCCCCCCCCCGGGGGGGTCAGGGACGGCCACAAATTTAAATACGGCTAAAGACACGCGCAGTTAGAAACGCGGCGGACTCGAATGCAAAGACGGCGATCATCGCGGTAAAAAATAATTATATTAATCAGTAGACAGCGGAAAGGAGTGTCGATAGCTCAGCACATTTAGACCAGCAGCACGTGTATTTAGAGATGATTATCGGGCGTCAATTAAATTCACGATTTTCGCTGCCAGGGATGGTTTTCTTTTTTCTGACATTATTTCTAACCGCTATGAGCCGCTGCCGATAGTAACACGGTGAATCGATTCCTTTCGAAGATTCCGAATCTTCGAGAACATTGTAAACAGTCTGCAGCCAAAACACGCATGTGCTGGGTTTCGAGAACAAAACACACTGGTAATTCTAAGAGCTCCACTTCTTCTTCGTTGCCAACGCTAGGTCGTCTTAGAAGAAAAACCAAAAATTATCCGCGTTCTGCCATTTCTTTTCACAATTACGAACCGCTATCGTACTTTTACACGAACAATATGTAGTCATGCACATATGGCAGAACAATCAGGCAGTGTTGTCAATTCTAAGTGAACATTTTTAACAGTGTCTACCTACTTACTTATCCTCTCGCCGTAACTTGACACTGAGAGGACGACAGTCCTGCTGTTAAGGATTGAGATTTCGAAAGTTTGACGAGCGCGTATCACTCAAACTTTTTCAATTTGATATCCGGCTAGACAATTAAAAAGTTCATATCGGATTTTACTTAGGATGCATTGAAGTCCAGACGGAGATTCTTCGCGAGTTCATAAATTCTTCGCCGCATTCTCTTCTGCCCCGCGTTGTCGTCGTAATTAACTAAAAAGTTCGCTGACAGGGTGTTCCTTTTTTTTTTTTAGTAATTCGTTTACTTCTTTATACTTTCAGGGGGGGGGGGGGGATTGAAGGCATTTCTTCGATTGTTGTTTTTATAAATGAGGTCGCGGTCGCCCTCTCGATTGTAATTTGAAATTTTACCCATTTGCTAGACACTAATTAAAGATTACACACATTATTTCACACGGCAATGATTGCAAGTCTCAAGTCTGATCGTAAAAGTGCATAAAGTTACAGTCAGCGACACATCGTGCCGTTCAATTTGTCAGCATATTGTTTAAATTTTCATTAAAAAATTATTTGCCTATTAACGAAAGAATGGCTTCGTTTTCACTTTTTAAATGAAAATTGTCGCGTGTTATTTACAAAATGGATCCCCTAAATAAAAGTAAGTAGGGTCATGTATCTCGAAACACTCGACTTATTCGATAAATGAAAAAAAAAAAAAAAAAAAACAAACAATTTTGTCTCTGATAATCTCTCGAAACCCGACGGTACGATGAACAGAGGGCGATCGACCGACCACCACCTCGGGATTGATTTCTGGTGAAACGTCGTCTCGACTATCGCTAAACAGCACGTGCGCGGTACCTGAACCAAAATTATCGCAGCTCTCCCCCACGACGTAATCTCGTAAATCGCTTCGACACTCCCTGCTCAATTAGTCCGATTTTATTGCCTGCACGCTATTCTCATACGCAAGCCAACCACCACGCTTTATTTCGAAATAAGGCGGAAAATTACAAAAATTTCTCAGAGACTATCTCAAGTTGGCCGACTGATATACAGAAAAGTTCGAAGAGGAGAGAAAAATGTCGCAAAATATACTACAAAGAAATACACACTGGTCTCGTCAAAACGAGGAGAGAGACGTTTCGATCCGAGGAAGGAATTCGTCGAATGAAAGAACAAGCTGTATACAGAGGAAGAACTAATAAAACGCGTTTTTAATTAAATTACACGCGAATGAGAGCCTGCTCTAGAGCGGAGAGGATTCCAAATCATGTTCGATGCGTCTCCTACACCGAAGTGTGTATGTGCGTGTTCCGAGTGTATTTAGTGCACGCCAACAGCGGCGCTGTATTGGAAAAAGCCAGATGATCATAAAACTACTCGAACGACTCTGTACGGATGTTGCCAAATCACGGTGGCAACGCTTGAAATAACAATAATGTAATAATAATGAGAGAATTTAAACTACAGTTGAAGGATAGGGGCTATTACACACAAGCACACACACATAGGGGAAAAAAAAGAAACATAATTGATAAAAGTCTCTTTAACGGACGATATTCGTTAATTGTTTAATTATCAACTAGTAAAATTATATTCGTGTTTTTCGCCATAGGGCAGAGGCGTGATGAATAAGTTTATAGATTTATAAATGTTGCAACCGGCCGCGCTTCATTTGAAAACAACAGAGCCACCGCTTCATTTCGTATTACAGAGGATTTCTCGAATAATAAAGCACAACAGTCCTGCGGTAAGTTTTTTCTTTTTCCTTTTTTCTTTCAAATATTACGTGTAAATGCGTCCTGATTATCGAACATTATAAACGAAGGTCACGCGCGCACTATTCACATTGTGAGGGAATTGTGTATGCTTATTTCTTATTTAGCGCGATAAATTATTAATTGTTTTCGGCAAACGAGGAATTTAAAACTTTATCGGCCCTTCGGAAAATTTTTTGAATTCCTCAACGCCTCGCCGATGATATATGTAAGTCCGCAGTGCGCCTCGCACGAACCTGTCACAAGTATTATAATATAACGACGAACTGGTTTTCTTTATGTTTTGGCATATCATCTCATCTTCCTCATCGGTTCGTAACATTAGACAGACTACGTCGTAAAAGACTAAAATTCGGTCTCGAGTGGATCGTTCGGTAACCACATACGGTTGACAGAAGCAGAACTAGAAACGCTAAATCGACTTGCAATTCAATTTTGTGACACTGACGCGCAATATTATGTAATCATCTTTCGTCGTCGCTATTTCCAGTCTACATAATATAATAGCTCTTTCCGTTCCCTCTGAAAGAAGTTTTAATTCCGTCAAGAATACAAGCCCGCAAATTTCATTTTTATCTAATATTCATATTTGTACGCACGAATGAATAATAAAGGAAAAAATAAATAAATAAATAAACAATTTTTAATACTTCTTTTATTAAATAACAACACAGGAAAATGAGAGTTACTTGCTATAAAAATACAATATTATTATATATTCCATGTTTTCCATGCTAGAATATTGTAATCACACTTTGTACAAGTTTATATAATAAATGGAAATGGAACGTTCCTTTGTATTTATCCGACATTAATGAAAGAGACGGTGTCCTTAAATTTTAGGTATTAACTGGGGAAAAAATAATAATGCCGATCTGATCTATTATTGAAATTACATATTTTCATTAAAATTAAGCCATTTTCCTTTTTACCTCCCTTCGAATTATATCTGATTCTTTTTTTTCTCGCAACTCCAATCGCTCCATGCGGCGACATTTTTTTTTTTCTGCGTGAAAATTGTATTCTGAACATGCGCGCGGCAATTAATTTTAAAACGTTCGCACTGCGAAATTAATGTTCACCCGGGATATTTTTAACATTTTCAAATATTCGTTGTGTAAAGTGAAAATGGGGCTTCCAGCCGTGTTTCCTAGCGGCGGGTTACAACTGGTTCTAGAAGCAAAGTCGGAAGTGTGTTTTTTTTTTTTAATATATATATATATATATATATATATATATATAATATACTCCTACACTTTAAGAAATACTTTAACAATATGCCACTAATGTGTCGAAATCGGCGACAGTTGAAATTATTTTCAATGTTAAAGAGACGTTAAAAATTTACTTAAAGAAAAAAAAAAGATCATATACGATAATCGTGGTTTTTTATTTTTTAATTCGTGTTTTAACAGCTTAAAGGCAAAAATAAAACACTTATAAGCGCCGAAATATGTGCAAAAAAGTTTAGAATCTTCCGATATACATAAATGGAAATTGAACATAACCGCGCTACTCTAGTTATTACAGCAATGAGGCTCTTTCCACCTGCCCAGTCTGATTCGGTTAACAATGAATTAATACCCTTTTATTTATTTCATATTCGTTTCGTTGGACGTTGTGAAAGTATGTGCTTAAGCAATTTAAAACAAAGCACGCGGTCGACACGCGAGTTGTTATTAGTTGCTCTGATTATTTATCGAGGCAAACTGTTCGGCAAAAAATCAATAAACAATACGGTTAAACAATGAAATAATAATAATAATAATAGTATTAAAGTAAATAAAGAATCCGCTCGCACTGCGATAGTCGGGCGAGAGAAGAAAACAAAACAGCCACACTGGGAGCGTAGTGCAAGAAACAGAAACAACGCAGACGGATTCATCAAACAGCCTCCACCACATCAGGCCCAACATGAAAGATTAATGATCACAGCGTGGCCCAAGTCGATTGCTTTTTCCGTTTTTATTTATTTATTTATTTATTTTTATTTATTTTTTTATTTTTATTCCGCAGTAATTTATAAATAAATCATTATGTCCGTCGGTTCTCTGCGGGCGAAGAAAAAATTGCAATGTTATATACCGCAGCTATCCAAACAGATAAATACTCGCTTACGTCGCGCGTGAACATAATACGCGCTCTTCGCTTTATATTTACGAGCTACTCTTCATTCTTGACTTTTTCAGCGCGTCGCGATCGTGATACTATTCGTAATTTATCGATTAATTCGATTTTTCGATTTCGGTTCATTTTGCGAATTTGAGAGTTTTTCGGAAATAAAAATCGATGATAATATAGGCGCAGCTTATCACAAGCAACAATACGGGAAAAAATGTATCATAAATAATCGAGCAAGCACACACAACGGCGGTTTTGTTTTTATCAATAATAAGTCGAAGAACACGAGCAAAAATGATATAAAAACAAAATCGAACATTTACACGTATACTATACATTTTTATAGGTTTTTATGTAAGAAAAAAGAAGAAAGCGATATTAAAAGTACACAACAATTCAATTCAAAGCGATAATCATCATTATATCCTCATAAGAACGTTAAATACATCAATAACGACAAATAAATATATAAAAAATAAATCTCAATTTACTAATAACGCTTTAAGACCTATCTTCAGTTATTCCGAAAAACTGGCCCCATCTAGACCATTTAGCAATATTCTTTAATAGGGAAATATTGAGCATGAACGGTTACCTGATGATGGTCTTTACCTTAAACAGTTGAAAACAAAAATGAAACGGAAATCAACTAGGGTTCTAACTACGCTTTTTCATTTTTGGTTGTGGCCTTGCTCGAAAAAGTTATATCAAATTGATATAATTTTCATATATTTATACATTATCTGTGTTATCGGTACATTTAATTTCCTTCTTACTTATAATCTTAGCAAACAACTCTAGGAGGACACTACTAAAAGTACTCTATTGTTCAATTCAAAACGAAGTAACATTTTTCTGGCGGCCGTGTAAAGCTTCAGCTGTTGGCGACATTCGTTAACGGACAAATCTTTACACTAGGGAAGTTAATTGTTGCGCCTAAGATGTAATGCAATATGGCATTCACTAACAAATTTGTACACCTCGTAAGCTGGACTAGTTTGCTGGCTGGCACGAGATATTATCGTTGTAGAAATGTCTACACTTAAAATTCGCATTTCTCTTATTCTGTCCGGCGCGGATCAGTGAAAAGATGCTCAAAAATTACCGAAAGAATTAACCAAATACAGAGAGCGACGGGACATGTATGTTTATTTTTTTATCGTATACATTTACGTTACAGTAAGCATTTTCCTTATCTCTGTTTTGTTTTTTTTTTCTTTAGTCTTTTTAATTTTTACTTCTTCTAGAATTTTCTTTCGTTATTTTTAAATTCAAAATTTGACGCGCCAGGCTTAGTTTCGTCTGTTATCATTACTTTTTGCAAAACTGTAATAAAGAAAATTACTGCATTAGTTTTCAATCGGTACATTTTAGAATTTAAAGGAAATAGAAAAACTCGTACGTTTTTAAGATTAAAATGTTTTCCGGCTTTTTTTCATTCCAGTCAAAGATCTGTCCAAGTGCTAAAAATTTTTTACAAGTAGAGAAGAGTGTTTCAAATCAAATATGATCATCACATTCTATTATAATACCTTCTAACTAGCTGTTCACTTGGACAATCTTAAGACACACGACTAAAAAGAAGAAGATTATCTGCGAACTCTCTTTAAATAGAGGAATAACTCTGTTAATAATTTGAAAATCAGTAACCAAATTCATATCGATATTAAACAGACTATGAATGCATAATGTCTATCTGACTCTTTCTATGTGTAGTGTATACGTTCATACATATAAATATGCATATATGTATGTATGTATATATATATATATATATATATATATATATATATATATTTATGTGTGTATAATATATATATATATGTATAGAAGTGCCCGTGCGAGTGTACGAAGAGAGGATTGGAGGAGAAGCACAGGACAGCAGAAATATGAATGTTAAAATGTGATTTTAAAATGAAGACATAATATACAAAGTATAATGATGTGTGAGCGGATGCGAACAGTAAACAACCAAAAACCAAATCATTAAATTAGGGGGGAAAAATGGCGTTGATCGATCATGTTGAAAGGTTGTCAAGTGCTTAAACGTCAATAATTTCCAAAGAATTGCTTTCCTTATCAACTAATAAAAACTCCTAAGTAATTACAAATATAAATAAACAAGGGCCACGGTATTACAAAACCACTGGATTATATTTTCCTAATATAAGTTCATCGATCAGCGTTAAAACCATAGAAGAAATTGTGTGTAAACACAAAGTAATATTCGACAAACACGCAGTGCTTTGATGGTTGAACAGTTATTCAAATTCCTCTCATGTTTATCGATTTTTCATAATAACTTTTATGAATCTTATGTGTTTTCTTGCCGCACGTGCTTTTAGCCTAGATTGTACTACCACAACGCGTAAAGCTGACGGATAAAGACGTCTCCGTACGACGAAGAAAATACTGTACACAACAACAACGGCAATGGTGGAGAAGCCAATTATTACGATTACTTCTGAAATCGCATTCTTCTTAGGAGGGAGAACTCGTTCTTAATATATAACAAATCCATACAGTATATAATAATATATTTCGCATTTTTGTTCTCAAAACTTTTTAAAAAAATATCAAAAGAAGCTTGCAAAAGTAGTTTAATTAAAATTCACTTTTTTATTTGTGCAAAAGATTATAATTCCGTTAATCACCGCGTAATACTGTAATAATGTCGAAAGCTAAAAAAGATCGTCACAAATCAGAAAGCCAGCGATCTGTCAATTACTCAAATTCGGTAATTCGGTAATTTGAAACGGAATCACATTGACGGGACAATCGGCGATTGGGGACAAATGCTGAAGCTTTAAAATAGTCGTTTACCGGAAATATTCTAAACAACAACGCGTATTCTAAAAACGAAATAATTAAAGTTGTACGCAGTCGAAGCAATTTGACTGGTTGACCTTATAGCTCTTCTGGAATTCGATGATGGTAATAATTACTACCATCATCGCGGCGTGTTATTCTACGACGATTACTATCATTGCTCAACATTAGTGGTTAACTTACACCGCGCTAACCGTGACATACTTTCCAATCTCACCTATTCCTATATTCCAGCTCAGCATTATCATTTGGACGCACATATTTTCCCGTTTCCATTTCGTCGTCTATCTCCTAGGCTCATCGTCGCCACTATGAAGCCTCATTCTCTCTTTTGTGCGCGCCTAACGGGATATTGTTGTCTTTCCCCGGTTTTGACGCGAAAATCATCACATTTTTTCTTCCGACTTGGATATTTAAATTAACACGCGAAACACAAAACTGATAATTGTTTCGACGATCTTCTCAACTGCGCGAAATCTAAAATAGTGAATCCGGTTTTTGTTTGCCAGAAAATCGAGTAGAAAAAAGGGCGGCGTTTTTGTCATAAATGTCGATTTACAATATAGTCTCGCCGTTTCATTCAAAACTTAACCGCGCAACAGACAATCGATTAATAATCAACACAAAGCAAAAAAAATAAAGACAAATATTAGTAGAGACCAAGAATAATATTCCGGAAGGAGACCCTACTAATAACTCGGGGTATTTGCTTCTCTCGATTTTTAATTACCTGTACTTATTAAAGTGTACTTAACGTAATTAACAAAATTATAAAATATATGTAAATATCAACTCGACGATTAGCTTCATTTTCGCCGAATCGGATTCATTATACTACTTTTTTTATTTATTAACTGCGTTTATTATGTTTTATTAGTTGTACAACTATTTTAATTATTAATTTAGTCTCAAAAGTATACAGCTACGCTCAATAATAATATGTCTTCATTATACGTTTAAAGCTTTCGATCGTTACTCGTCATAAAAATCACCTATGACGAATGTTTTCCTTTGGAGGAGGCGATCCCTGGGGAAACGTCATCAGTATCTCGAATTTATTTGTACATAACTCTATACATTATTTCGTCTTACTACCACACACTTTAATTGATTATTACTAAAAATAAACCCGTTATTCTTCTTTACGATTTTTTAAAATTTCTATCGGTATCTTTTAACTTATACTATTATTATTTCCTGCCAGTTGCTTCCTCTTCCCTGTTGTTGCGCTTATATCTTAGCATTCGTTATAATAATTTAATAATCCTCTTATTTTGGTTACTGTTTGACTGGTGTAGGAACTTTTCCATTAACACGTTCGACGAGGTAAAATTATCGATTTAAACAGCGTCGGGCAATTTCCATGTCAGCAGCTCGTTTCAATTTGATAAGACAGAATAAGATTCAGTGATGCCAGCACGGCGCCACAATATACATCCTAGGTTGTTTTTACCACTGCGCTCCGAAAAAGGTGCGTAATTTTCGGAGACCTCTGCACATTGTCTAATTTTCCGAAAAGAAAACAAACAACTCCGAAACCTGGCCGCGTTACACCTCTATTAAAATGAACTGGTAGAGAAGAACGAAAAAAAAATGAAAAAAATGAAAAAGAAAAAATTCCCGAGACAAAAACAATGACAATTCGCTTAAAATTTAATCAGCGTAGGTAAAAGAAGGGCAGCTATACGCGGGGGGGGGGCAAGGGAAGGATTCGCGGCAGAACGGAAAAATAGTTTAAAACGACAAAGTAATATATAAATTAAAAAAAGTACGTACACACAAGACCGCGATGATAATACGGCGGCGGACGGTCGTCAGAGTGTTAGGCGTGTTTGAAATAATGGAGCGAAATGCAGCGGCGATTTAGTTTTCCTATTGTTTTCTTTGGCGTAAAATGATGACAGAATATCCGGCCGTATGTCTAGATTAGAGGTTCTCCTTGCAGCGAGGACCGGGCAAAGAAAAGCCGCTGCCGGGGAGGGGGCGGCTCGGTCGACGAAGCTGACAAGGCAACGCAAAGGAGAAATCTCAAAGAAGAGATAATATCGTAATGTCAGAGAGAACGGAGAGAGGCTTTAGCGTAGACGTCCGAGATTGTACGCGCTTGCGGGGCCCGAGAGTCCGTAGAGGCGTACTATGGTATTCATCGAGTTAAAAAATTGCTAGCCAATACACAAACAACGCATTTATCGTGACGCAACAAAAAGACGACCAGAGAGTACAATGCCACCGTCGGAACCGCCTTACGGCGGCCTCGTGTGCACCGCTGAGAACCGGCGACTCCGCGGAGCGTGCAACGACTGCGTGCGCCTTGTTAATGGTTCGGAAGAAAACTCTAGCTAAAATTCGGATAAAGAGAGAGAGACAGTGAGAGAGAGAGAGAGAGAGAGAGAGAGAGAGAGAGAGAGAGAGAGAGAGAGGCGACGCGGAAAATGGGCCGGACAAAGACGCAGCATTATATAAGCGGGCAGGGTATGGGCGACGTCGGGAGTAGTGAGCGGGGAAAGTTGGGGCCACGTCAGTAGCGCTTTGGAGGCGCCGGCGCCCGCGATTCCAAATTTGAACTGGAATTTCCTCGGCGTCCGGCGCGGGCGCCCCGAGATGTAGCCCAGGGCCGGATTGGATAGGCTTCGGCGCGCAACTAATAACGCATAATTTGACTGTCGGCGATGCGCGCTGCTCTCGTTCATGTGTTAGTTTTGCCGCTCGCTTCCACCGGGCCCGAACTGCTCGGCCTTTTCGGCCGACAACAAGTGTGCCTCTCGCTTGCAAAGAAGCGCAAAGTCGGTAACGACAGCCACTACTACTTTGTATATAAACAGTTGCTTGACATTCGATTATAAACAAACACAGATGAAAGAGGTTCGCCCGTGCTTACGTGCAAATACGACACACGCTGGCGTGTTGCTCAGCTGCTCGTGTGCGCCGGTATATCGCGTTGCAATCCGCTCGCTTGCAGCCGCCGAACGATTTAAGCGTTATAAAATGAACAATCCCCTAAATCATCGTACCGCCCCGCTCGCTCGACAACAGGGCTTCCCAAAGCTAGCTGTGTCCGCGCTGGCGGCGACCGACTCTTTCCAAAGGCTACGCAGCAGCCGCTTAAACGCTTACATCCGACACGTAGCTGTTGCCGCTTCGCAGTAGTTACTCGGCGACTCTGCTATAATTGCGGCGGTCGAATGATTATTAGTGCAAGTGTCGCTTCCCTTTTGATATCTTTACAACAATTTTTGAGCCGAGCGTTTATTTTTTCACTTCAAAGCTAGTCGAACACAACGTTTTTTTTTTGTTTTTTTTTTTTTTTTTGATAAGGAAATACACACCGAATAAGGGGATTTTTTTTTGTTTTATTTTTATTTTATTTTATTTTATTTTATTTTTTTTTTTTTTTTGTAGGGGATGGAGAAAAAACTATCTTTACCGCGAAGGAAAAAACAATTTGAAATGGCGGGTTTTTATTCTTTTTGCATCGAGGGAAAAATATGAAAAAAATGTTCTTACGTATCGATTATGATATTTTTATTGCGATGCAGGATAGAGATTTAAAACAAAAATAGCTCATAGCCTATTTAAAATTCATCTTTGAACTCGCACAAGTTTGTTCTATAATTTTTTTAGTACTGGGTTTTTTTTTTTATTGTACTTAATTTTATTCTTATTGTTATTTTTCTTAATCGCACCTAGATTAATGAATTTATACGGAAAGAAATTATTATTAAATGATATAAATCCATCACATTTACAAAAACGTTTTTTTTTTTTTTTTTTTTTTTTTTTTTTGAATAAAACTTATTGAAGAACAAAGCTCGAAAATTTGTTTGCTATAGTCCGCTTATACGAATTATTATAAATTCAAAAAAAAAAATCAAAATTATACTTGAAGGCTACGCTGAAAAAGCTGTCGGTTGATATTTATTTTTACAAAAACTAATACCTTGCTGTTTTTTTGTTGTTTTTTTTTTATGTTTGCTTTAATGGGATATGAGCTATGCGCTTTTATTAAAAGCAACGCGTACGTGTAATGAATTCGTTTTTTCACCGCTAATTGCATACAAAAAATCCACGGAATTATTACGAGCATGTAGCTCGTATCTTTATAATAGGCTGTGTGTGTAGGTACAGGTGTCGCGGGTTCCTGTGCTACAGAAATGTATTAGCAGCCTTAATATTCACAATTTCTACATATAGGAAAAATAGTAGTGACCGGTTTTAACATTGACAAAACGTATAATTCTAAACACGTGCGGACGTGGTTAGTTCATTGTGACCTATAATAAAACACTTTTTAATTTTTAGATCGCAACGAAAATGTTACCGAAATAATTACTTCTCAATTTATCTCCTATCAATTGCAAATAATTTTGATCGACGTGTTGAAGTTTTTCCTTAACAACGGCATAATGGAAGGCTCTGTTTTTACAATATCAAATGTGATTAAGGCGGTTAAGAAGTTGCTTAGCTACCAAATCAGAGGTTGCGGGTTCGAGACTTGTCTCGTTCCGGGTTCAAGTCGCTCACAGGTTTACCCAGTCTGAAATAATTGGGAAATCTGGGAAAATAAAGGAGGATAATCCAAAAGTAGAAACGAACTGGCCTCAGTATTCTCCTTAGATCCATTACGCTTAGTACACTGTGAAACTTCACAATCCTCGACGCCCTGCTAAAGGTATGGCGACTTACTTTACTTATACCAATAGACAAAAAAAGCAGACTTAACATTCACGGAAGTCTAAAGCGTTTACTGTATACCACATTCATCTTTTGTACTATGATACATTATATATATATATTTATTTTACATGCTGCAGTCTATTTAGTAAGCTGTAAGAAGAAAAACGAAATAAGAAAAAAGTACATTAATAAAAAAAAAAAAAAAAAAACGACGCTTATATTTCACGGTAATCTAGCAAAATTGTAATAACGATAAAAAAAATGCTTTTTTTTTTTTATTAATTAATTAATACGTGTGATTTAAATTCTGATCTCATACTTTGTGTTGTTTTATAAATTTTAACTGATGTTGGGCTATGGCCGAAGATGTTTCTAAGACTTGGTATAATCGTTTATACATTTAAATTGGTTTGTGTTATATCGATATATTTGTTACAGTTTAATATATTTTTATAACAAACCGTTAAAGGATTCTATAATAATACGTTTTTTTTTTCTTTTTCCTTTTTTTTCTTCTAATACTCGAACAGTTCCTGAAAATTGTAAGCTACAAAACACGAGAAACACTCTAGGATCAAACGCTTTTATCATCTGAGGGGAATCCGACACAGAGATAAGGAAAATCGCTAACGAAATATAAGCGCTGTGTCCCGTGAGAAGTCCGATAGCATACAACCGTGGTGTTTAATGTATTTTACATTTTACTGATGATTAGATTTTCTCCATAAATAGAGATACATTTTCAAAACGTCAAAAACAGAATCAAACAGGACGTTATTATTTTGTTCGAAAGAACAAGTCGTTGAAATTTATCGACACGAATAATGACGACCTGTTTGTTAATTAGTCAATAATGCTACATTAATATCTCTCTTCTAGAAGAAGATGGGGGAGAGTATTCTTCTCGAAATCATTACCACGTTTATGTTCTACTTAGGTTTGTAATTTCGTTATCAATAACAACATCGTAAAAGTCGTCTATTTCGAACCTCTGTCACCGTCGCCACTCAACTATCAAAATAGCGCTATTTCATGCACGGAGAGAGACATACACCTGCTGTATAGAGTTTTCGAACCGGTTAAGTCTGCGACTACATAAAAATTTTTCGACCGCAGATGTCGTCAGCCAGACAGCTCTACACACTACAGTATAACAATTTACGCGAGATGTTCAACAAAAACCAGTCTAGCTGAGTAGCGCGTCAGATCTTCGCCGAGGGCTGATGACCGCGAACCGATTGCTCGCGCTATTAGATAACGAATTAGGACAGAAAAAACAACTGCTGCAATTTAAATTTACCGAGTTACCGGATGCGGCAATTGGAAAATCCAATTGGAAAACCCCGGAACCGACGCGCACGCGTTTTTTCCATTGAAGGTCGCGCGCACGAAGAAAAAATATTACCAAAACAATACCTGACGACGACCCGTGTGCGTCGTACCAAAAAGCATCTTCCCGCGCACACGGCCACACACTTGATAACGACATGTTTCGCGAAAGGTTATCAAAATCACATTTAAGATTGTCGACCGAAATGTTGTCGCACACACACACACACTCGCGGACACACATTGCTCCCAATCATTTTTCCTATTTCTGATCCATAGACAACAGAGGGCCGATGGCGTGAGACGAGAATTCACGAACAGTTTTCTTTAAATAATAATGTACAAAGTATGAAAATAACTTCCGTTTGGTTGATAGAAAATGTGAAAAGAAAATGTGAAAAGAAAATGTGAAAAGAAAATGTGAAAAGAAAATGTGAAAAGAAAACGTGAAAAGAAAACGTGAAAAGAAAACACACCATTCAACTGCAGTCCATTTCCAGCATCCCTTTTATTTCGTTTAAAACTTCTTTACCGTTTAGTCTTTCCATCATTTCAGATGTTCGATTTCCGACGCCAATATCTTTTGTTTTGGATAAGCCAATTTATTCCTAATTTTTATGCCCCGGTTTTCTTGCTATCCCTGTTACAACGGTTTTCTTCGTTCTTTGACCACCGTCACCTATTAAAAATATCTTCATCTCCTCGATTACTAAAGGTTTACTAGAATATAATTTTCCCCTTAGCTGGTGAGAAGCTTTAAAAAAAGGTGGAGGCGGATTTACAATTTTCGACTTTTCATTACGAACATTGAACAGAAGTAATATAAACCTTCACCTATAATACTTTAAAGTCTCGCGCCCTCCTCTTTAAAAATCGCTTTTATCTTCAAGGACGAGATATTTTCAAATAAAACTAAAAATCGATTTTGAAACATTTCATCCTACTGAAAACATTCAATCTAAAAATATTTATCAAATTTTTAATGGGGGACGGAAGTGGCCTCACCGTTTTTTTTGTTTTTTTGTTTTTTTTTAGGCTTTAAACACAAATTCCACAGGCTCCTCGCCGTTGTTAAACAACGGCCATTACAAAAATACCGCGATTCACTTCGATTTACAGGCGCGCCGTAATTTCAGTTTCTCGTGTTATTCTATTACTTATTACGACATATAAATGCGATTACATAAAACTCTATAAATTGAAACTTTAATCATACAGAAAATAAATCGGGAAAAGTAAACTCTGTCTCACCACCTCAAACGTAATACAACAAATGCATTTTCATTCCAGGTTCTTATAACGTCTCGTATTTCTTGGTATTCGAAGCATCGCGATTACCACACCTGCATTTGCACATGCTCGTTATGTATACTATATGTAGGTATTCGAGAATATTCGGCACGCAGCGTGGGTATATGTGCTGGAGATTGCTACTGTTGAAACTATGTAAATATATTCTACTGTTTTCGATCATCGCAGTGAACCGTCGTCCGTATGTGTATCGATAGTTTGCTATTACCTTCACGTGACTACATTTGGTCTTCTCAATTGATAAAACTACATTATGAAATATATATCAAAAAAAAAAAAAGAAAAAGATCAAATTTCGTAATGATAAAGACTGAATTTTTGATATAATACTTCAGAGTTAACTTCGTAAAAATAAATTATTGTCTGAACAATTGTAGTTTTTTAAATCTCCGAAAACAAGGTCAGTTCTATGAACGGTCTAAATAAACATTTGATTTTTTTTCTTTTTTTTTTTTTTTTTAATAATATTGACTACATCTTGGGAACGATGCGTATTACACACAAATACATACATTGCGTATATACTGGGATGAACCGGAGGAGCATAAAACCCCTTTGTAGAATCATGAAACGGAAAATGTCGTATTCTCGCTGAATGTATGAAAAATCAGGGCGGACGGCTATCCTTATTTTGACACCGAGAGCGAAATTCGGCAAACACTTTGGCCATCAAAGATTTTTAAAACGCACGTGTAAACGCGCGGTGAAACTGCTCTGAAAAAAAACTAAGCAGTGAGGGGAAGAAGATGTATTACGAGAATTAGAACTGGGTGAGATTGAAAAAAGTAGCTTAATCGCTCCTAAATCGACATGATTATTTTGGAAAGTTGTCGGAAAAAAGAAAATCGTTGTAAACAGTACTCTGAAGAAAAAAAATAATCTCGAATCTGAAGATATTTCATCGCCGGGGGGAGGGGGGGGGATAAATAGATAACTCGAAGCTTGAATGAAAATAGACTGCACTTTAAAATTCCTTCCGGCACATTAAGAAAGACGCAATCGTTATATCGTACTCGTGGAAAGAGGCAATTCTTCGGCGCCAGAAACAGACTGCGCTCTAATTCAGGATGCAATTGCAGGCATGATCGGGTAACGATGACCTAGCGACCTCTGCCGATGGAATTTAAAAATACGCCTAGCCTTCAAACCCAAGCCTGGACACACTATAATACGGGGCATTTCCCCAAAATAACGGAACATTCACCGCTTTTTTCCCCTATCGTTGCAATTTTTGTGTAAGTGTCACAATAATGCTTATTGTTATGCATTGTCCCTATTTTTAGGTTTCAAGTCAAAATCTCATATAAAGGTGTATACGCAAATATGCGATTTTGCCAACGTTTATAATTGATTAACACTTTTTCGTTTAACACACGCGGTGTAATTAAAAACTTCACTCACACACACTTCAGCAAGACGAAAAATAAAACGAAAATTGTCGCAGCGATTCTAGTTAAAAAAAAAAAAAAAAAAAAAAGGCTTCCAGAATGAGTCTATATATTTTTATCTTATAAGGTTCATATTATGTAGCCCTAGAGAAGAAATTGATCACCCAGCGTCCCTGAGAAAACATTCTTGGGATGTTTTTGGGAATGTTTATATTTTAAACTACAATATTTACAACACAAAAATTTCAATATGCGAATGTTACAAAAATAATAATAAACGAGGCAACATAATTTTTGACGTTTAAACAAATAAGCTGATTTTACTAAAATTTAACTCGACAATATGGTTTACATGTTCAAAAAAAAAAAAAAAAAAAAAAAAAAACAAGAAAACTCCTCAAAATTTAACAAGAACTTAAAGCTAAAATTTTTAACTTTCGATCCTAAAATATTAAAACAATCTTTGTTACAAAACGTGATTTTTCTTTTTATCTTTTTTTCTTTTGCGTGTAGGTGCGATTAATAAATTTTTAGGCGTTTGAAATATAAGAAAACGTTGCAAATGTCTCATCGCCAGTTTCTTAAAACAATTATGCGAAGGTTTCCACGATTCACCTACGGACCCTGTTGTGTAATTGTCGAAAATTTTCTCGAGGATAAATTTAAAAAAATTGAAATTCACGAAGAACCAATTTAAAAATTGAATGACTGCGGTAGAGTGGGAAAAATCGGAACAACCCGTCATCACTTGGCGATATTTGATTTAGTGTCGTCTTTTAAATTGGGAAACAAGGTACACGCGGCGAGATGGAATTTGCTTAATAAGTGGAGAATAGTATGAGCGGCTTTTTGTTGTTCTCTTTTTATATTACGTAAATTAGCCGCACGACACAATACATCAAGCTACTATAAATTCGATCGTTTCTCGCTTTACGGGAGGACACACCTTCGGTATCCCTAGATGATAGGAACCTATAATTCTTGAAGAAAAGTCGGATCCATTTATAAACCAAACGTATTATTAATACAAAAACATTACTCGAACTTATACATTAACCCCGGCGTACCAAAATTACAGTCATTAATATATATTGCGTAATAACGGAATAAATGGCCCTTACAAATATTTGATAACACGATAATTCGAATAGAACACAGTTGGCGAAATATTCGCGAACGCGTGATCGATAGGCCGCATCGCGCAAGGGAACTTTGCATCAGCCGAGACCTATGAACATGCGACTAACCAGATCAAGCTATAATAATAATAATGATTATACGAAAACCATTTTAGAGGGACAGTTTTTTCGTAGCCGATCCCCAGTTATATATTATGTTTTTAAAAATAAGCGATTTACCGCACCTTCCTTTCCGTTACTGTAGCAGAACTGCGCATTCGACGAAATCGCTTTTATCAGAAATATTTATCGCAAAAATTTCAAAACAACACATAAAAAACGAAAAAAAAAAAACAACCCTAGACTAAGTTTAAACATAAAAATGACCATAACGGCAAAACATACTCGAGTTTTCTAGACTATCTTATTATTAAGAAAATCACAATTCTCCAATAGTTTTATTTTCGTAACAAAAATGGCTGTAACACCAAATGAGGAAAAGCAAAACCAGCCAGGAGGGCGATTACTCCAATACACTGATAGTGAACGAATTTTGAATACTACGCCGGGTTTTAGTAACATCACGCGATTCCAGGCTCTAGCCTCGTGTTATATGGCGACTTTTATTACTGCGAAGGGAAATGAATACATCATGTTGCGTTCGAAATTAAAGAAAAAAAACAAAAAAACTTTCAAACATTATTCGAATTTGTTAATAAAATGGCCTCACTCCGCCTCCTTAATAATTGTGTTAGAACCAAGTAGCGATTTTTTTCGAAATTCAAAATCTTCCGTGCAATTTCAAGCTGGAGATGATAGTTTTTGCAATAAACAAAAATATTTAAAACGGGCAGGATCTATCTCGCAATACCCATCTTCGGGGTTTCTTTTAAAATCACCCTTCTCTAATATATGTCATTCTCACCTTTTTTCCTAATACACATATCATACTCACATTAGACGAGAAACATTGTTACAGTGTCTAAATTCGAATAATGTTTAACCTACAGGATTATTTTTACGTTCGCCGCTGAAATAATCTTGAACGTTTGCACATTGTATGATTGAAGAGAATTCTCAACTATGCAAACCAATCTCCCGGTTAAATTTCGGGACGCCTTTTTTCTTTTCTTTTCTAAGTGAATCCCAAGTAAAGCATCATCAAATATCTGTTAAACATATACACTGAATTGTATGCGCAAAATTTTCCATAGTGACAACTACGAGCGCTATTTTTTAAAATGTGAATTTCCGTTATGATCGAATAGAAACTGCCAAAGTACATTAGCGCGCGCGCGCGCACACACACACACACACATATTAACTAACCCTCCTCGCACGTTTGCGTGGTAGTAACGGTTTTGAAAATAAAGGGATTGCGCAATTTTTGTGCGTATCGACAAAATTATTCAGCTCCTCACTCAACCTTTAAAATATCGAACGCCATCTTGTAATGACGCAATCAATTAATGACAAACAATAACAAAATTCCGATTTGCTTAAACTACGCAACATTCGTAGCACTACTTATTGTCGCAATACTCTTGAACACAATGCATGATAATAACACAACGATAACAGCAATTAAACATCATCATCTGAAAACCGACTAGAAAAACACCGAAAATCAATAATACCGGAAAACGTTAAACGAATCTCTCCCATCCACTAAAGTGTCACACGATATTTATAAAAAAACAAGATCGTTAAATAATCCTTTTTTTTTTTATTTTTTATTAATCATAATCAAAATTTCTCTAAATAGCGCAGAATTTCTTATTTAACAACAGTCGGCGACTAAAATTACAGAAACATCGCAGTTTCAAAAGAGAAGACGTAGTTAACGCCTACAAGACGAAAAACATATTTTATTTTCAAAGAACTAACGATAATAATAATAATAATCGTAGTAGTAGGAGTAGTAATAGTTAATAGTTAATAGTTTTTTTTTTTTTTTTTTTTTTTTTTTTTTTTTTTTGTGTGTAATCTACTCGTTGGCCATGTATAACTGCCAGGGTCATTACGGCACAACGAGTATCGGATTTATTACAATTTGTTTATTAAATTATTTCGGTTAAGGAAGATTAGCATTGTCTGAACCTGTTCTGGACGGTTATCTAAAAGAAGGTGTAGTGGTTCGTCCTTGATTATTGTTAAGTTTTGACATTGTTTCAGGATGTGTTCCACCGAAGGTAGCACTGCTGCATTACAGAATGGGCAGGAAATCGGTGGAGGGGCTCCTTGGAGGACATGGTTGTGAGATATCGATGTGTGTCCCAGTCTCAATCTATTAAGGGCAGAGAATTCTTTTTTGGACATTTGGATCGGTGGCCACCAAGGATCAACATTTGGTTTAATATTCCTTAGGAAAGTTGAATGTTGGGACCAGGATGAGATCCAATGTTCTTTCATATTTTTGTGGAAGAAGGGAGTGATTTCTGGTGGTGGGACATTGGGTGGCATAGGGACAGACAACATTGACTTGGCGGCCAATAGTTAATAGTTAATAGTTAATAGTAATAATAATAATAATATGAAGAATCAAAATATGGATCTAGCTGCGAACTTTTTTTCCTTCAAAAATTAACATATAACCTTAGGAAAGAGGTCTACGAATTACTAAAGGGGGGGGGGGGGGCAGATTCATAATTTCAGGCAATCTCATTAAACAAACAGCGATATTATAAAATATGTAACCCATACATGTTGGGGAAAAAACTGTTTTAAGCGTTCCAAAACGGCGCTGTAACATTTCGAATCAGGAGCGATGCAAGAACAAACTTAGGAACAATATTGAAAGCGCATCTATAAATGAAGTCCAGAAACCGTCGCGCCAAAAGTTCACCATCAAATGGAGATTGATTATTAGTCTCGAATCGCGAAACGGAACAGTAATCGGAAATAAACTGCTTCCATTTGATACGGCGAATAATTCAACGAAAACACGCTGCTGCAGTCGACAAATACGCATCAGCCGAAATGGCGCCAAAACAATTTTTGCTTGAAAAAATTATGTTCCTTTTCTTCAGTTTCAGCCTCAGAAACAGGGAAAAGAAAAAGAAAAAAATCCTTCAAGTTCGAAAATGTGCTCGTCACCGAAATTAAATGCTACCAGAATGTCGCCGAGACGCAATAATTCGACGTCGGCTTGTTTCCGGGAAAAGATATACTTCTATTAGATACAAGATGGACATTTCATCAACAGTACACATGTATCTTTAGAGGGCTATCTCGAACTTTGCGATTATTTCCCGCCATCGTCGAAACACTATTTTCAAACCAGCGTCTGATATTCAGTTTACGGCAATATTCGTAATAGGCCGGCGCTTATCCCCCCCCCCCCACTTGATCACGGGAAGCCATGAGATACTAAAGAAATTTTACGAAATTGCGAGAAATGCAACGTGTTCTTCTTCCACTTGATCACGGGAATTCAAGTCGCTCCACTCTGCCGCATAATTTGAGAAAATTCAACGAAATATCAGGACGGTTCTTTGCTTTTTTCTAATCTGTTCTCGGTTTCTAGTTTTTAACAGCGTGAAATATTATCTTATTTCGCCATTATAGCGGCGAACAGGGATATATACGAGAAGATTAGCAACATCGGTAGCGACAACCGCGCCGCCAGAACGATTCGCAGGCCGATTGTCAATCCTCAAGCTGAAACTCGCAGCGTACAGACTCAAAATACGAGAATTCTGCTCGATAGCGTGGCGTTCCGGGGCCGGAACCCAAAGTAATTGTCGCGTGGAAAATGCTACAAAGAGGCCGGCGTGCTCGTCGCCGAATGAATTAAGTACGCAGAAAGTTGGGAAGGTTATACTACATATAACGGTAATAACGTTCGGCAACGGCTGAAATAGCACCGAATTGGCTTATAGGCTTTCTTTATGAACTTACTTAAAATTCAGCCAACGTAGCTGAGGCACGGAACGCGATATTCGAACCGGCAAACTTTTCTCGTTGCGACCGAACACAGCTTTTCGGTCGCTGCACCACACGCACACCAACGGCATAACGCGTGCCTCAACGGGTCACAACGCAACGGAGCGCGCGCGAATTAATTTGTACACGCGGCACCATCGAAAAATGTATATATTCCATCACCGGCAAACAATGGCCGCTCTGCACCTCCTCCACGTCCGATCCGCACTTACCGACAACCATATGAACAACTCCACCGCCAGTGCCCGCCAAAGCTCGTCAACCAGAAATTTCGCAACGCCACCGAGAGCTTTGCGCCGGCAATAAATAATTCGAAATACCACGGTAAGAATTATACAAGCACATGTCGTTACAGAAAGGCAGAACCTGTGCGAGAGAGGACACAGCACAAATTCAGGAACAGTCGTCGCGACACAAACACCACAACACACATACCGGCGCAACTTACAACGCACGATTACCGAATAAATTTGTCCGGTTCTCTGGAAATATTAGGACGATAACTTTATCATCAACGGATGCGGAATGGTCTACAATACACGCCTACCGGCTGGCTGCTCGCTTTCTCGATAAGATCCAAATAGCAACGCTATTATAAAATTAGCTCTCTATAAATAACTTCAGTCGGCTGACGAAAATTTTCCAAACGAATTCAAATAATATTCAGATATTCTTAAAAGCTGCTGACGATTGTTTTATTTTCTTATTTTATATTTTTGTACTTTTTTCTTATTTTTTATATACTTATTTTTTAAACTTATTTTTTATACTTATTAATCACGTAGTTTTTCTATTATTTTTGAAAACATCGGAAAAGCCCGAAAATAAAATACGGCAAAACCTTATTAACAAAAAAGAAAAGAAAAATTAATGAAAATTAAAAAAACGAAAAAATATAAGAAAACAGGTGTGTACCGAAATTCACAGAGAAGAACGTGTGAATTATTTGGATAAAGCCTTCCCCCCTTTTGTGCAGCAACCTTCGCGGGCAAAAACAGTAAAAATCGAAATCCCGAAGGAGTAATGAAAAAATTAATTAAAAATTTGAACACAGATTATTGGTTCATTAAGCGGCCGAAGGAAAAACATTGCGTAACCGATTGAGACTCGAAGAAAAAAAATTGGATCGACATTGTGCGACTACTAAAGTTTATATCGAGTGCTTATCAATCGTTGGATCCTATTTTTCACTTGAAGGAATAATAAATAATAATAAGTTAATTTTTCCCCGACACTGCAGACTCGAAGGTACGACAATATACGGCATATTATTTGTGCGATAGCCATCATAATAGGAGACAGGGAGGAGCTTCTCGAGGATATTTTTTTTATTAAAAACGCGCGTGTAAACATTTAGACACGGAACTCATATATTAGCGGCACTAATAATTAAAAGTTACTTCTCATACCTAGAAATTTTAATAATAATTGACCATGGTGACCACTGAAATATAATTTTTAAATTCCCGGTCTAAGATTTCCTGATTACTAGAATTATAATTTTTTTTGTTACTATTGATAATATTTCATCGTCGCAGCGTATTATCTTATATGTATATTAAACAGAATTTCGTTTATTTCATTTTGAGTAGAGTACAGGTAAAAAATGCGTTCATTCTTATTAAAAATATCGTTTCTGGCTATTTTTTACCTTTTCCCCGGTTTTATGACAAAATTCCCGGTCGATTCCCCCCCTGGATGTTGGGTGGGCCGCCCTGTTGATAATTATTCCCCAAAAATTTGCGACTGAAGCTGGAATTTCTATGATACCGCATTTTTTCCATTTATTTTTTATTTTGCTTCAATTCCGAGTAAATCGGATTTAATATCTTCGCGCACCGTGTCGTCATCCGGATAGTATAAAACTTGTTTTTATATTGCACGATTTTGCCCGTTTAAAGAAAGATATCTCTATTTAATAGTCTCATACTGGGAGAAAAATAAAACGCTAGCCCCTAAACAGATTTTCCCATTTTTATCCGACTACAGTTAATTTGTACCGAGATTCGGCTATTGCTCGCTGCTGATAAACAAAATTTACGCGCCGATGAGACGCATTTATTTTTTTATTATACATTTCCGTATTTCAGAATTCTAAAAATACCAAAAATACCAAAAATACCACGGGGCATTTATGCCCTATAATTTGTTTGCGGATTACGTTGTATAATAGAGAATTCAAAGTTTTACAACTATATACATAGATTGAACGATCGATTTCCGTGAACATTTTTAATTAAAAGAAAATACAGTTTTATAGAAGATAATTTTACGAAATGCATTGTAATTGTATAACGTCAAAGTTAGTAAAGTAAAAGTTATTAAAGTAAAAATACAGATTATTTCAAAACATTTGTTCAAATTAAAAGTTTATTGCACATTTTCACTTCATATTGCATGTGTTTTTGCATGTTTCAAAGGAGGTTTTTACTGCACGAAAATGCTCTAGCTATATTTATAACAATATTAATAACAGTTAAGAGTGTTAGAGCTAACTACAAAGAATTTTACTAGTCAAAAGACGAAAATTAGACCAGCAAAAAAAAAAAAAAAAGAAAAAAGAATCCGAATCGCTTTAATTAACGAATACACTTTTTTGTTTCTAAACGTATAATTTCTCGCACATTCAATAAGAGAATAAGAGCATTAGTAAAAATGCAATTATTTTAATAATCTCCCGAAGGTGAAGTAACACGGCTCCAAAGAAGGCGGCGAATAATTAAAACAGACACGAATGAAATAATTTCCGGACGTAATCTAGGACTTTGACGTAGTTTCTTACCGGTGCGAAAATTTCGGGGAAAACCTTTCAAAGGCTAAGAGAGTACTGCTGTTAAGAGATAATGTTCGGATACTTGTCACGTTCTAACTGGAAGTGGGGAAGCTTTTGGCTACAGCGCTGGTTATAGGCTTCTGAAATTCTCCCTGCGAACCAAAGAATTCGACGTTTTTGAAGAGTCGGTTGGCCAACCGATGGCTTTTTTGTACTACGCAACGTAGTGGCGTCGACAGTACGCGAATGTATTCGTGAAAGTAGTTTCAATAGACTTTTATGCAACATCTCCGAATATAAACTAAGAAATCTGATGAAAGTATAATAACCCAAAAGAACTGACAAAAAAAAATTATAATAATGTTAATAATAATAATAATAATCATTATACAAAAAAAAAAAAAAAGAAAGGAAGAAATCTCGCTTTATACTGAGAAATTCTCGCATTCATTACATCGAATAAAGTATCTCGTTTATCTGTTACTGAATTGGTGATTAACTAGCGCTCGCGTTATTTTTTTTTCTCTTAATTTTCAAAAATCTACTTCGATCCATTTGAATTATTAATAAAACGATATTTTAATATTTTACTTCAAAATATCACCGCAAAAAGTTGTCTACTAGAAACAATGTTCAAAAGTTCCATATCAGAGGTTCTGTATTTTTTTGGACACCTCAGGATTGCTGAATAGAAAACTGACCTATTTTTAATACGATATTCCTGAATATTATGTAGGAGAAGTTGGTAAAACACGAAAATGATGCGAAAGGAAGTCTAGGGAAGAAACTTCGTAAATGATAAGTAAAATTAATGCTGATACTTTCAAAAAAACTAGACTATTTAATTGTAACTATCAGTAAATTCTAAGCCACCGAATTTGACTATGTTCTTTAAGTTTCGTCATTCTCGGTTATAGCCGGAATGTTAATACATATATAATTTACAAGTATAATGTACCATAAATTCTACGGTTAAATATATCTATATATATGTAAGTATATATAACATTTTTCAAATGTAGCAGCAAAGTTCATGTTTCATTTAGGAAAAACTACGTATTATTAATATGAGCTTAGTATCAACAGTCGAAACAAAGAAAACAATCGTTACGACAAATTCCTGACTTTTTTTTTTTGTTTTCTTGTTTTATTCGACCATCGTGATTCTTAATTACATTTCATGATAGAATTTACTGATATTATTTCGGTATTCGGTAAATTGACACCATAATATTGTTTTCACAACTGATGACGTCAGCTATGCGGAACCTGCGCGAATTTAACACAACCCTAGAGCCGGACGAAGAGACGCGACATTGTTGCGTCATTAAAATAAACGCCCCCCCCCCGCCTGCGAAGAACAGAAAAACACATAGCGGATGTATGACTTGCCGCACATTTAAATAGGATAACAAAAGATTTGCTAAATAACGAACGTAAATATAGCTTTACAGTCACCAGGTTTATTTTTAAACAGACACGCCAATTTTTAAAATCTTTCTTATTTAATACGAATAATCGACGCGATTATTATATAAATAACTTACGAAATATTTCACAATAAATTACTTTGTTTTTCTGATTTCAGTAAAACGAAATGAATTGGAAAACAAATACTTTCAGTGCCGTCATATAATGACTGGCACAGAGCGTAATTCGGATCGTAATTTTGTACAAATAACGATTAGCTTACTACGCTTTCATCCATTTATTATTATTATTACTATTATTATTATTACTATTATTATTATTATTATTATTATTATTATTATTATTATTATTATTATTATTATTGTTGTTATTATTGTTATTATTATTACAATCTTGATCAACTATCCACATAAACAGGAAAACTATGTTGTTTATCAATCGAAATGACGATACTTTCGGTGTACTTATTATTGTACTTCGCGGAATTTAGTGTGATTGTGCCAATATTAGAATTAGTAATTTTAATATTAAATTACACTGAAAAACCAGACGCTTCTATTTCATCGAAAAAAAAAAAACTTCCTACTGCAGCGAGCACAGAAAGTTGTATTTTTGAACTTTCATTACTAGATTAATCTATTGCACGAGATACTTAAATATTTCAATTGAAAGTACGTAACGTAACGTAACGAGGAAAACTTTTAATAATAATCGATAGTGACTATCAAATCAGAGGACACGGGTTCGAAACTTGTCTCGTTCCAGATCCGAATCGCTCCCAGGTCTATAACTAATCTGAAATTGAATATTGGTTATACCAGAGAAATCTGGGAAGGTAAAGATAATCCAAAAGTAGAAAGGAACTGACCCTAGTATTCTCATCAGATCTATTAGATCCTTAAGTACATTATGAAAAGCTTAATTCCACAATCCCCAACGCCCTGATAATAAGTGTATGTGACGACTTACTTTACTTTACTTTTATACATAGAAAAAAGGCGTAATTTAAAACTCAATTGAAAAACATTATCAGAATAATTTTTTAAAGTTAAAAAAATTTGTTTTTCCCTCCTCCCTCTGTGCCTAGGCCATTCAACATTTTATTTTTATTTATTTATTTCTATTCTTATTTATTTATTTTTACTTTTATTTACTTTATTTTTTTTATTGTTTTATTAAGTTATTATTATTATTTATAAAATTTTAAATAAAAAGCCTCGTTCGTCGTTATAACCGATGCGTGCGTGGTGTGTCTGAGGTTTTCTTAACTATCGGCTCTAGAATAATACTGACTTTCACGGATTTTACAACGAATCCAGCGGTTTGAATTTACTGGTTCAGTTTTTTTTTTCCTTCTGCTCAAAAACTGCAAGTAGTAAAGACTCATCATAGCCGAACACTGAACAACAACCAACAAAATGAAAAGACGTAATCCGATGATAATGGTCGTATGGCTCGAAGGTCGCACCGATGGTAAAACGGTACACTGAAACGGGGTTAGCCGTATTTTCAAACGAAACGTACACTGTGAGTTCAAGTTATACGAAATAATAAAGAAATACGATGTTGTCAAGGTAAATTTATCCGTACCGGAAAAACTTAACCGAATATTAAATTAATATTCCATTTATCCTAAATGTAACAACATTCGACTCGCAGTCAAGGGGAAAAATGAAAAAACACCGAACGAGGATGAATTGTAATGATTCATGTAGAAACAGAAGAATCATATTAATGTAGCGCCGCTCCTCTGTTCCGTTCAGGTTTTTTGTAATTTTTTTTTCCATGCCTAAATGTTTGTCGTTAATTAATTATACAGATGCTGATTTTTCAAAGAATTCCAGAGTAATTCTTAGTGGAAAGGAGATTACATTTTCATACAGTTTGTGTGCGGCGGCGCTAGGGTAATAATAATACGGTTTCTTTAATGTTACTTTTCGAGCGGTTCTCTTAATCGTTATTTTTACGAAGAAGGAGCAAACACAGAAGAAGCATAATAAATAAAGTGTAATTTTCACAGTAAAACATTTGCTTATTGTCTAACTACTGGTACTAGTTTGCATTTCGAATGAGTAGGCTGGCAGAAGAGTTGTCGTCCACTTTATTAAATACCATAATCGCGAGTCTTTTTCAATCAACTAAAAGTCTATAACAGTTTCGCAATTAATTAAGGTAAACAATTGCTCAACTAATCGATGTTAACTGGAACTTTCTCTCCATGAAACATCGTTCGAGATCTCGATTTAACCCTTATGTATCCATCCGGATTTACCTACGCTATTACACATCCGGGATATGGATTTCATTGTTTTTTTTTTTATTTAATAACATTTATAAAAGATTTCATTCACATCTGTATTTTATATTAGATATTTATAAATGTAATTAGCACGTTTTCAGGTATGAAAATGAGTGCAGGTGAAAAATTAGTACAGCTTTATGTAAGGCAGGAATAAATCGTTTTCGTTACTTCGTTTCGTACGTTTTGATGATTATTAAACGCGCTAAACAACGTTTACCGGAGGACAAAGCAGCTCCTTTATTCGAGATGTATACATGCTCAATGAAAATCTCTCGTCAATGTACAAACCCACCGAAAATCTGATGGTCGACGAGTAGTTTTTTTCTCTTTTCGTGGTAGGGGACCAAATTCACGCAGTCTATTCCATCGAAATATTGGAAGATAAAAGTATGGTAGATGAACGCCTACCCTTAGACAAGTCATTTTGTACACGAAAGTAAATCAGGGTAAAAGAGTCGCGATAATATGTACAAAGGCTCTACTACGGGAGAAATATCTCGATGAATAACTTTTTTACTTCGCTACCGCTTGCTTAAACATCTAATCTCGTCGTGGAATTTGACTACAGTTGAAACGTTGAAAAAAAATAAATCGTACATTCTACGAAGGCGCTTTCAAAATTAGGAATTTTCGTCATTGTTTGAATTCTACGAAAAAGTGACTTTACGAGCCGAAAAAAAGGTAAAGCTGTTATATTATTGTCTACAGTGGCGACGACGCGAAAAAATAAAAACCGGGTACGATTTTATTTTACAAGTATAAGGCTGGGATCGATACGATGGACCATCACGTGTCACCGACGCACTAACCGCTGGCCACTGGCTTTTTTTCTCTTCAATATTGTAATAAAATGGTACGAAAAAGAACTCATGAAAGGAGATGTGTTTATAAGACAGCCGGAGTGGCCTTTAGTTGAAGATAGATCTCAAAATGAGACACGAGTTAAGCGGAATCATTCGTCGAAGTTGGACATAGTGCCTTAGATAGGCAAGTTTTACCAACGACTAAGTTTCCGGCTGGGCCTCAACCTGCGCAAGTACCACTCCGGTTTTTCAAAATTAAAATTTTCATTGTTAAAAATTGAAACAAAATTTTTTGACATCACCATTCAATAGTAAAAGGCTCAAATCACGAGGATTAGGGAGCATTTGGAAAAATATCGAGGGGGTCGTAAACAATTTTCGCAGTGCACATATGGTTTAAAAATATATTTATAATTTTGCAAACTTCATCGAAAACTGCCGTTACTATTGCTGAAAATTTTCATTATCTTTTTTTTTTTTTTTTTTTTTTTTACGTTTCAAAAAAGATAATAAGATAAAACAAATAAAAATAATGGTTTTATATTAACCGGAAATAAACCGTGGAAAAGTCCAATTAATGATATTCGCGATATTTTAAAAAATGAAAAACTGTCCGGACCACTACGAACTCTTTTTGGCACGTTCAAGATACACCACATTTGAAGACGGCGTTGGTATATTTATATCGGTTTATCAAACAATTCGTGATATGATTAAATGCGTGGCACCTAGAGTGTTTCACGCTTAAAATTGTTTAATTACTTGTATTTAAAAACAGGGCAAATGGCAAAGACTGGAATAAAAAAAAAAAACAAAAACGAAAAAGAATCAACAAAGTCCGAAAAAAGAATTTTTTTTTGTAATATGCATCCGTTATAAATAAAGTGTTGGAAAATTCCGTGTAAATAAGCGGAAACTATTATTTAACTTAATTAACGTCATATTCTCAAATTTATTCCATTGCACAGTAGGGGAGAGCGGCAAAACTGTCCTTGAAAATTTTCCTTAACTACCGCGTTCAGGTCAAAATCAAACATTCTTATTACCGCGCCGTCGTTGGTTCTTCTTCGACGTGTAATTTAAAAGAGAGAAAAAAAAAAAAAGTTAACGCAAATTCCGGAAATGGTTATATCATCATCACGATGACAAGATGGCGGTTTGAAGAAATTTTATTTGGGGGATAGGATAGAGAATCGCTAGGCGATATGAATAAAAAAATCTTAAAATCACCATCATCCGTTTTTAGACGGAAAACTGGCATTACGTACAGAATATTGTTGTGAACATTTTTCAGAATATTTACGGTAAGTGTCAACGAAATCGAGCAACGCGCTTCAGTAGGGGCGAAAATTAATTGTTCACCAAGCAACAAACAATCCAAAAATACGGAATTTAGCGAAAATGTTTTCTAGGTTTTCGCCCAACTTTCTTAGACGGTACAAAAACCAAAACTAGAAAAGAGACCGAAATACGTAAAATCGCCAAAGCGAAAAAAGAAACATTATTGAAATCGAAGAGACTCGAAAATAAACCGGGGTGGTGGTAATTTTGTGTGCTAGCTGATTTTCATATTGGAAAAGATTCATCGCTGTCATCAGCTGGAGGGGGTAAATTAGGCTGCGATAAGGATTACCTGAGTAAACTTGAATTACAAACGTTCGCGGCTTCTTACCGACGAGATGGAACACCGTGTCTCTATACACAGGAAATACACCCTCCGTTTGACGAGCGAACAACGGCCTATTATTAATTTTAAACGCAAGCGTTGCGACGACAATTTTCATCTTAGAGGAGTTGTTCTAAAGTAATTTTTAGTCGAATGATACAATGGCGTACACAAATTACGGATTATCGCGAAAACTCATTGCATATCGCAACTGAAAGAAATAGCATCGCAACAATAACCATTAGTGTATACTTTACACGATTTATTCTCAACGAAAAAGAGGTCGAAAATTTTATGCGACGCCGATGAGTGTAGTGCCTATAATTGGTCGATTATTTCCATTGGGAAAAAAATTCCGAGAACGCCACTTTGACGAATTTTTCGCAAAGTCTCTGTATTATAAAAACGCAAGCTTGCGTTAATATCCCCCCGCCCAGTACAAATACCCCGGGGGTGTTTCCAGTGATCTATAGTTTCACGATATCACTCTAAATCAACAAATTTTAGTTACCCTTGTCCCAAATATGACCGATGCGCTCCTATAACAATATATAATATCTGAAACAGCGAAAAAGTAAAATAAAAGGTTGTAGAAGAGTTTAACACCAAAAAAAAAAAAAAAAAAAAAAAAAAGTTATCCCTATATAGAGAGTTCAATGACGCCCTAGGCGCAGCAGTCAACAAAATGTCCAACAAATTTTGGAACTTATCGAAGTATAAATTTTTTTATTATCCTTTTACAACGTACGCGCGTGGATGTTATTCGAGTCATGTTTCAAATTCAGCCCCTTTTTGTTGGCGAAGAAACTTACGGCTTTCATCTCAACTTAGAGCAAGCAAGGAATAATGAAACTGAAAATAATAATCCGATAGTTAACTCGATTGATTTTCTACAGATGTTTTCATTTTCCGGTAATTCTAAAACTAATCCGAAGAGCACCCCTCTTACAAAAGTTACTACTCGAAATGAAAAAACCATTACTCAGTTCCTAATTTAAGTTTTGTGTAAATTTTAAATCAAAACGTAACACATTGGCAGGGACTTGGCTACTGAGCAACGGGTTTAAATTTAACATTTCCCTTAAACTAACGTTGAAACAGATTTCACAATTAGGCACACGATAATATACTCGTGTTATTTCTAATGAGTTGTCAGTTTATAAAATTATCAAATAAACCAGGCAAATGACGTGCCATTAAAAGGGGAATCTCAGAGTATCTTTCACGTTCGGGATAGTGCATTTCCCTTTTACGGAATATTAGTTTTAAATTTACACTAGCGATGACGGACCCGATACAAATATACAAAGTCCCTCCATTAATAGTTTAAGACATCCTCTAAACCAGTCGGAAAATTTATTTCCATTTTTTATCGCCGGTTCCGGGTAGATTTATTTGATTGATGTCTTTTAATTTTATTGTCGTTATAAAATGTAGGCAAAAGATAAAAAACGGTGATTTATATAACATTTCGTACATTTTAAAATCAGTGTTTATTCACTTTTACACTATATTTATTCAATTAATTTATTAAATCAATTTGTACTAGTTAATTATATAGTAAAAATTCTTTTCATTTTTCGAAAAGTTTGGAAGTAAAAATTTACCGCACTTTTTTTTGTAACATATCTAACTGTTCCAAACTGTGCTCTACTGAAAGGCTTGCTTAAAAGCTTCGTAAACTACGTTAGAAAAAGAAAAAAAGAGAAAACCGCTTCGCGTCAGTTATTATACGTTATTTATCAAAACCAGAAGTCGAATAGCTAGAGATAGATGGGATTCATTTTCAACTGCTAGAAATTTACTAATTAAAAAAAATTAATCGTTAGTATTAGTATTCCTAAAATACTAACGATTAATTTTTTTTAATTAGTAAATTTCTAGCAGTTGAAAATGAATCCCAGTTATCTCTAGCTATTCGACTTCTATGTAAAAAACAAAAACAAAATGGACTAAAATTCAAATAATAAATACTTCCGCTTTTAATATCATTTAGTTTACAATCTTCGTAAAATCAGCTTATTGTTTATGAAAAATGTTTTTGTTATTTTTTAAAAGCATACATAACCGAGTCGTCGCGATGATGCCCTAGTTGCTAGAGCACTTAGCTTCCGTATTTCGGAAGTCTCTCGTTCGATCCCGGGCGACGACAGAAGTTATTACGAAAAATTAAATCCAATACTCGCTAATAATCACGTGGGGAAGAAGGCAGTGGCAGACATGCATATCATCCATATGTGTGCTAGTTAGTACGCAGTAGACACACACGGGACTGAACTTGTAATGCGATACATCAAACAATCACAATATCACAGTTCCGAATCTAGTCTTGCGAGTGTACACATTCGTATTGCATATAAACTATGTCTGTGCAACTGAAATTTTTCGAATAGGTATAGTCGCCGACACTTAGAAATTAAGTATGACACACTATAATGATGATGCTGATATATGACCAAACGTTTACGAGTATGTTGTGAAAAGATTTTATCGTTACTTTAAGGAAGAGGAATGTAAGTTAAAGTAATTTTTCTCGCGCCGTTGGACAAAAACCAATTTGGGTTGTGAACCTCCGCGTTAAAGAATCACAATAAATCCGACGTTTCAAGAAGAATCTTCTGGTGTTCTTATTCGCGTTGGGCCGGGGAGGGAGGGCTATAACATGGAAAAAGAAGATAATCAAAGAATTAACGTTTAACTCGCCAAGTAAATCGCAACAGGGTTCATTTTAAAGGTAACCCCGTTTCAGATAGAATATAAATTCTACTTAAATACGATATTTTCATTCCTCAGACTACATATATATATATAACGTTGATTATTTTTATTGGGCCGGCATAAAAATCCATTCCGTTAGGTTACATAGTCATTCACAAAAAGTAAATTACAGAGGGCTCAAATCGTGCTTCAGCGCTGCGTTGAGGTATATAGGAGAAAAATCAAAAGACCCGGGATGTGTGGGATGTTAACAACATAAGGGATCGTCTCTTCTTCAACGGTAGATAAGATAAAAAATTCGTAAAATTTTTATTGCGCCATTTTAGAGCACTTCTGCGAATCATCGAACTCGGCGAAAGCAAACAAACGAATTTATCGAAAAAATCACGCGCGCGCCATTTTCCTGTAATTTTGCATAAGAACCGACACGAGTGAAAAGCTTACTCTCCGACAATAATAATTCTTACACGTAGGACCATCTCTACCGTTTGCGTGAATTTCAGCTCTTATTTTTCCCGGTCTCCGTTAGTAGTAGAAGACTTCTCTGGCATAAAGCCCAATTACTTCAAGACTGGACAGCCCTTAGGAGGTATCCGCGCCCCGTGAACTTCAAACCCTGCAAGAAACCTTCCTTCTCTAGTACGGACACGAATCAATCAACACGCTACAGACCACACTCGTAACTATGAAAATTAATTTCTAACAAAATACATCAAAAATTATGACTGGAACCCCTCGGGGCTCTGAAAGAAAAGCTTCACTGCAGTTAATTAATAATTACTGTACCGCACATGTTGCATTTCTAATCATATTAAATCGTTTAATGGGAATCATATGAGAGTTACCTTTATACGTTTTGCAAAGTTTATTATTCTAATAAACCGTTTTTTTGTTTTTTTTCTGTTTTGTTATTTTTTCAGGATTTTGTTAAGAACATTGTATTCACTTTATTTTAGAAATTAAAAAAAAAAAAAAAAAAAAAAAGAAGGAAAACCAGCCATACCGCTATTATTATGTTCGCTAAAGTGATATACGTATTATTGTAAATATTTGTAATTTGAAAAACACTAAATTTAAAAAATTCACGAGTCACGTTTATTTTTTTACAGGTTGACTACAATTGGACGCTATTGTTTTTTTAAAAAAGCAACAAAATAATCCACCGTTATGTATGTACACACCTTCCCGCTAATTTTGTGAGGTTTGGAGTATATGTTTTAGCAAGAAAAATCCGAATCGAACAAAAAAAAATCCAAAGCAGAAATTGCAGCGTAGTGTAGACTTTAATTAAATGAACTAGATCATACGGTTTTCTTACGTACACAGGTCTACTGGCGAAAAAAGTTGAATGGAAAATTCTAATCTGTAAGGGTGTTACTCTCTTTAACCGTGATAATCGATTCTAAGAATTTCAGCGATGCCGGCTAACTTATATAAAGAAGGTCATCGTGATGATAACGTACTTTACACCGGACAGAGGTGGTAGCAAGCTAAGCCAGAACATGGTCCAAACATGCACGCATACTAGACAGGTTAGAGAGGAGACAAGAGTACCGACGAGCGTTCGATTACGGGGAAATTCAGATTTCAGCTTCAATGCAAAAAAGCAAAGGTGAAAAACTTGCAAAACACAAGTAGCGTTCGTAAGGAAATTACAGCTGTGGTAAAATGCAAATGCACCAATAACGCATATTAACGCATAATAACGCATATTAACACATATTAACGCATAATAACGCATATTAACACATATTAACGCATAATAACGCATACGTCTCGAACTATAATGTAGACGACCTGGCTAGAACAGTGGCTCGCTCGCAGTGCGCAGTCTGCCTCAATCTACAAAAAATATTCATTATTCAAATTGGTTTCAGTCGTTTGACGTCACTTTACCTGTATCGAATTGCGAACAGTATTAACGTACTCCGCTGTACTATGAGAATAGGTCGCGGAGGCTTCACCAGCGCACATACACCATCCGAGTCGGAATTTAGATACAACTGCTATTCGGCAACAGTCATTTTGGGCAATTGCTACGACTTCAACGGCCGAATTTAAGGACCGAAAAAAGTGTTCTTATCCTCGCACGGGGAGCATATATTAGCGAGCGATGAATTTTGCGTAGGACGTGACGTTTTTTTTTTTTTTGTTTTTTCCCGCCCTCGTAAAATACTTTAAACACGTGTGTAGGCAGTATCGAATCGTGCCGCTATATTATACAATGCGCGGGAGCTTTGAAAAAATTCTTATAAAAACAATTCTCCTCTATACTGATTTTCAAAGTTACAGATCAAAATTGCAATTCTTTTAAAATACCATAAAATCGGAGACACAAGGCTCCCACCCTCGTATCGTTATTACACGTTGGTCTATATCTAACGTCGCCGATCGTTGTGAGAATATTTCCGCGCAAAACTAAGCGGGCTGCTGCTTATCAAAAAAAATATATATTGATTAAAAATTCGCAACATATTAAAAACAAGAATGGAACATTTTGAAGCATATACAGATAAAATGATACAACTCTGTACAGATAAAGTACAGAGTTGTTACGTATCATTTTATCTGTATATGCTTTAAAATGTTCCATTCTAGTTTTAATATGTTGCGGAATTTAAAAAAAAAAAAAAAAATTATCAATATTTTTATTATTTGGGGTTATTTATCTCAATTTGTCATTTCGCTCGTGTGAAACACAGTAAAATCTGCGAATATATTTTCGATTTCCCGTAAATGCCATCAATTTCGATTCCATTTTTCCTTTATAAAGGTTACGAAAAAAAGCCATTACACGGTTATTTAATTTTTTTTTTTATATTAATTTTTCAGATATTTTTATAAAAACCTAATTGCAAGTTCGATTACTCTGAGATATAGAGAACTAACAAATTCGACAAAAGACAGATTTAGTTGGGTTTTTTTTTTGCCTTTTGCTGGCCACCCGCGGAAGCTTCCCTTAATTGTTAAAATCCGAATTTTTCGTAAAATATTCTGTGAAGTTTCTGGAGCAATAAAATTACACAGAATCGTGTGCTCGCATTTTAATTCTTTTAATCAAACAAACCCGCGAAACGAATTAACGGGGATTATTATTTGAAATGTACGAAAAGATTTTGAAACAGTCGCCGTTAGTTTACTAGAAATTTTTTTATCTAAACGGGGTTATACTTAAACGATGCTTCTAGCGAATCTATAACAACAGTATTTTAAAAGATGAATTACATAAAAGATGTTTTTCCCTATTAAAATTAAAACTTGCGCAAAAAAGGGTTCGACAATAAAGTTACAAACACCACAGGTGAGGAGTCTGACGTAGAAGATAAAACAGAAAATTGAACGCTAAAGTTTTATAATGTACAGGGGGAATAATATCCTAATAAGATGGTTCCGGGAACGACAAAAATATCGAATTTAGCAATAACAATCGAACACGGTTTGATTTATAAACTTCAAAATTGGAGCGTGTTTAAAATTCTCTTTAAGACATAAAAACACAATCTCTATTACTATAATTTCGATTACATTGGGTGGCAAAAAAAAAACAACAATCGTCAAGAATATATTAAACGGAATTGAATACGACTTCAAAAATCGTTTAAAAAATCATAACTCACCATTAGTGAGGTAACAACAACCACCCCTTTGACGGTGAAATTTTAATTAATAACACCACTCGTTTAATTTGTTTTTAGTCTAAGGTTTGTTTTTTGTCTTTTTTTTTTGTACAGTTTTTCTGCTGTTTACTGCGATTTCGGTAATTTTCGTTATTATTAACTTCATACTTTCCGGATGGTAATTTTTTCGTGACAGTATAGTAGGTAAAAAATCACCGCGCGCCTTTAAAGGGTTAAAGAATGTTCCAAAATAAACTAACGAGTAGAGTGTGTGTTATTTTTTTTTATTAACTCCGAATTCTTAATTTTAGTCAACTTTTTCGATTGAACGCGTTATGTATATAACGTAATGGAAACCGCCCGAATTACATAGCCGTACAATCGAAATTTTACATACACGGAGAAAGAAACAGCTACACATTTTCGCGACGCCTCTCTATTTTCCAGGCAAGAGTAAAAAAGAAAAAGACGGTATAGAGTAAAGAGGGGAAGAATCAAAACCTTAAAAAAAACCGCTAAAATCGCGTCAAATTCATCACCCGAGTAAATACATCCTTCCAGTTTAATCGAGTATCGACACAAAACTTTGTAATTTGATATCGCGTGTTTCTCGCCGTATCCCAATGAAAATAGAGAGATAACAGCTCGATGAATATTTCTTCAAATGCTCGAAAGTTATCACAATACAAATCAACGACGATGAAGGTGATAAGCTGGTACGCTTAAAACTTGATCTAGCGGACCGGAAGCAAAGGAATGTGTGATGATGAAATTCACGCGCCAATTTGATGTAGCACTCGCTTGATTTTCATACTCACATCTACACGCTAATTTCGAAACGCCGAGAGCTGATCGCATTTATTTACCGATAATTATATTCAAATCTTTTAAGTTCTGAATTCCAACATTTCTGAGGTTTGCGTAGTTTTTTAATTCCAAATCGAAAGATGATGGCAACGGTTTTTATATAACATAGATTGTTTTTTATAACAACATACTTTTTTTGTTGTCGTTGTTGTCGTTGTTGTTGTTGTTGTTGTTGTTGTTATTGTTATTAAATTTACCCATGATCCGGCGATTTCGGATCGTGTTGAAATAGAAAAAACCTTCTCCGTTCCATATTTTTCTTCCGAAAAAATAACGTTGTTATACTTATCCCAGAACCGTTAAGAATTCTTCTCCGTTATCGTTTATTTTTGACGTTAAAGGGACACTACCACTGCGATTGAAAACTCTAACCAGGACTCCGCGACGACGTCTCTCAAAATCTGCTCAGCTGTGACTTTTAAATTTCAAAACTTGATATTAGAAAATTTTTAAATTTCGAGTTTTCTTTCTTTTTCTTTCAGTTTCAACAACGAACTGAATCTAATTTCATCCAAAACTATTTTTTTCCCAATAGGCAACAACAACATCGAACGACGAATATTAGTATGTACACATTCGTGTGGAAGAATTTTATATTATTCGAGACGACGACGAACAGAGAGCATTATCAAAATTCTATCGCCTGGTCGACAAGTAAAAACGGGGGCCGGCTAATAACGCTACACCGGTACGATTGAGTAAATTCAGCCGTTCAAAGTCGCTTCGGTAATGCTGTGCACTTTGACAAATAACAACTTCGAGTTGAAATTACGGAACGTTCACGACTAATGGAGCTGAATAGGCGCTCCAAAGTCAATCCATTAGAGAGGGTAGAGGACTGTTAAGAAAGACGAACAATCCAAAAATTCCCGACACACAACTGTATCGGACGCGAAAACATAAATAACGTTTCCGCGCCATATGCAGTAGCCACAGACAGGTCTAGTCGTCGACTTTCCCTACGTGAGACAGGCTTTTTCAGCTTGCCCATTAGACTACTAATCTTCGAACGGCAGCATGTCGTACGCAGCATAGCTATAGTGGGGAGCTAAATAAAAAGAGAACGACATTCCAACCTCAAAATCGGAATTTTACCCCTCATATTCAAATGTCGTCTTTTTCGGCATTTATAACATACTAGTTACTTTTCTAATGAGAATTAATTCGGCTTCAAAATTTAAAAAAAAAAAATCATCACACTGTTTTCGAGATTACACTTAGACCACAATAATATGCAGTTTTTGTTTAAAGTTTAACCTTATGATACATGTATAATATCAATAGCAAAGGAAACGCTTTTGCCATTTAAATTTTACAACGAACGGAGAAACAACTGTCATCATGATGGATAAGAATACCGATTGGGGAAATTTGTCCGTTTGGAGAAATTTATTCGTTTGTAAAATACAACTCAAAAAACTCGGGAATTCATTAAATGATCCGTAGCATGAAACGCGTTCGAGAGTTTTATAACGTTATAACTTCGACAGTATCGACATCGCAAACACAGGGCTTACATATTTAAAAAGCAGTTGCGCCGAGTTCTTTTAGTTTTGTTCGTAAAAATAACGAGTACTCATTACAAAGTAAAGTAAGTCCCCCATACCCTTGACATAAGGGGTATCATGGATTGTGAAGTTAAGCTTTTCATAATGGTACCAAGCCTAACGGCGCTAATGAGAATATTACGGGCCAGTTTATACAAAAATAAAAACGATTTTTAAATATTAAACATACACAGAGACAGTGCCGGGTAGAATATTATCCCATTTTTGTTTTGTGCGAAAGAGAAATTCAGGCGATATTAAAAATACTAGTTATCTTTACGCTAATACGTGTTTTTTCTTTCCTCTTTGCCAGAACTAAAGATGGATATTAGACGGGGGGGGGGGAGCTATTACACTTAGTTCAATTTACCTAACAATTACGTTTAATATTTCGATTGATTAACCGACAAACAGAGTGTATAACGTTCGGTGTATTTAATATACCCCTCCTCTTGTGTTGTAATCTCTGATATCAACATTGACTGGTATTGCTACAAAACCACAACACCATGTTGTTCCGACCGTAGAAGAAATCGTACAGATAATTTAATGAGATCTTTTTTGAAATTGTTCCGTAATCTATTCAGTTGACAAATTAAAAAAGAGAAAAAACAATATAAAGCCAATCACGTTCACCGTGGTCGTTTAAAATGGGATAATAAACTAAAGTAATTCGTGAGTATTGGTGAAAAAGAAGTTAAATTAGAGATGAACCGAGAACAACGTAGTGGCCAATAAAATAGATCGGTGTATAAGTGTACGTGCGTATAATAGTTTTTGGTGATTTTCAGCGGACGCAGTTTTTGAACTATTCGATAATAACCGTATATCCTTGCGCGCGAGCTTTTAACGCAGACAGAACGAATGATAAGAATATTATGGGTAAAACCTGGACTACTTACCGTTCTTCCAATATTGTGAAGAAAAAAGAAGAAAACGAACTAAACCGTCGGAGATACGGCGTAGAGGAACCAGTTAGCAGATGTTATGTAATGGCGGGGAATCAAAGTCTCGATGATAGTCGCTTGTAATCCGATCGAAAACAAGAAAGCAAGAAAAAAAGAGTGCAATTTGTTTTATTCATTGGTCGAGCAATTCCCAGAAAGGACCTTCAGACATTCCATTCATCCGCACTGGAAACTTTCTCTTTGCTTGCAATCTCACAATCTGGTGGTGACCCGTTCTATTACCGCGAAGAAGGTGTATTTAACGTAGACGAACGGGACACAACATTTTCGGTATAAAACGGATTTATATATATTTTTTCGCTATAAGATTTATATATATATTTTTAGTATAAAACGGATTTATACATATTTTTCCGGCTATAAAACAGATATTTATATATATATTTTCGCTATAAAACAGATATTTATATATATATTTTCGCTACCCCGAAAAACGTGCCACTAATTTTTATTACGTAACAAAATTAAATTCAAAATAAAGAAATATCGATACACAAAAATAACGTTTTTACACTCTAATGAGATGTTTATTTTAGCCTGCTAAATACGTACACGCTCGCGTACACTTAATTAAAAAAAAAAGAATTCTGTTTTGTGGGATTCTTTTTTTTTTTTTAAATGTAGCAACAAAATAGACATAATATTTGGAAATATGTTTTTACCGCATTTTCGCAAAACAGCAAAAATTGGTAAATTAAAAAAAAAAAACAAAAAAAAACGATACATTTGGAAAAATGATGGTAATGATAAATCTCTAAAGCTCTACAATAATAAAAGTATAAAATTTAACAAATGTTATAGTCGAATGTTTTTTTGTTTTTTTTTTTTTTTTTTTTTTTTTTGGACTTACCAACCGAAGGATATTAACCCGGTTGTTACACAGTTCGGGATACTGTAAGGAAGGGAAAAAAGTACATCTCAGTATAATGAAAATTGAAAAGAGACGATAAAATGAGAGTATGCGTAATAGTAAAGGATATTATTATATCAGGGTTAGGAAGGAGGCCTTAGAGAACTGAAAGTACATTTACAAAAAATATGTCCACATAAATTGCTATCATCGTCGACATTGGTCGTTAGAGAAAAAGACACATAAATATAAACATACAGAGAGAGAGAGAGAGAGAGAGAGAGATAACATCGGTATGATTATCGATCATCGGATTGGTATTTTTCGAATCCATAATTACGGTAATAAATGCAATTATAAAATCAGGCACAAAAAAATCTGATAATTTTACCGTTTTCCATTTAGAGTCACATTAACATTATTAGCAACATTGACCCCAGGGTAACTGTCTTTATTTATATTTAAAATTACGTATGGTTACGCTTCGATTATTTTTATTAATATTTTACAAATTAATCGAGCGAGAGAGCTGCTATTTTTACATCTGGCCTATATGACCTTTGAATGATATTCTGTATTACGTCCATTCTATGACAACGAAATATGCGCGACGTTTAAAAATACAGCGTAAAAAAGTTAAAATACTGAAAACAACAATCCAACAAAACCGCAATAATTTATTCGGTTGTTACTTTCAATAATGTATTATACCTTTTTATTGCCTTTTCTTTTCTTTTCGAGATTTAATCTAGTGCAACGGAAGAAGATTTTGTTTACACTTCTCTGGTGACTCTACAGAAATAAATGACATTATCTCAGTCTTGAATGAATATGATCATAAAAACTAATGTGAATCACACAGTGGTGCCAAACAGGCTTTTTTTGTAGATTTTGAACCTCATGAAAATAATTCTCCGAAGTATTCAAAATACACTCGCGTTACTCAACGTGAGAGTAAAAATAGAAACCCCGCGTAAAAAAAGTACTCTATACCCCAGTGCTTTAGGTGTCAAAAATACGGCCACACCAACACTTATTGCAACAGAGCATACGCATGTGTTAAGTGTGATGAAGACCATGCATCTAATAATTGTAATAAACAACAGAACCAAACGGCAAAATGTGCCAACTGTCAAGGGAATCACCCTTCAAACTATAAAGGTTGTGAAATTTATAAAAAACTACAAGAAATCAGACACAAACAACGAACTGAAATGGAAAAAAAAAGAAAAAAGAAAAAAACTTCTCCGTTGACGATTTAACAGAGTACACGATTTTGAGTGGGTAGGTTCGGGGGGGTTGTGCTCGTTTGTGGATTTATAAATCATCCGTGTGTCTGTCCTTCGCTTTAAATGTACGTATAATATTACTTATCTTCCTAAAACACGAAGTATTATATATTATATTGTATAATGATTAGCGGGGAAAAAATGGAAGAGAATCGTTTATGCCCGGAATTTGTAAAACTAACATACCGCTTTAACCGTATACAAAATAAGAAATAACGAATAAAAAACAAAATTAAACTAAATGAGAAAATATTTATGCTCGATGATTCTGAAAACACGAACACAATGTAAAAGGCACAATAATGTTGTTTGCAATCGACTATGAACATTTTTTAAAATAAAACAAAACCCCGAGGCTTCATCGATCCCATATCGGCAAATACTGAACGCATTGCGCATTAAGATGCACACACGTCTAGCGATGTAATTATTAAAACTATTAAGAATGTGATTCAGCTGGAAATGGCATACTATCGCACCAGTCTTGTTTTAGATATTAATAAAGTTTTTAATAAGCCGTTAATTATCGTGAAATAATTTACACAAACACGAACCAACCTCTCAACCTATACTACATTCAAAATATATGAAAATAAACGTAAAATTTCTCGATAAACTCAGTTTAAACGTTTCATTATATTATACAGTAAAAGTAATTTTTTTCACCACAATTAAACAATTATTTTACTTTTTATTAAATACCGGACGCGTTTCGAAGACAAAGCATGATCAGCACGGGAGTTATTATTGTTATATTGACTCCTTTTTTCCCTCGAATTTATACGTCAAAAACACATAATATCCTTCTTCCGAGTACAATGTAATATAAAATTATTCCAGCTGTTAGGTAAAATTATTTATAATTTTTAAATAACGTTATGAAACATTTGTAACTTTCGCAGTGATTAACCATTATTACAAATAATTTGCGAAATATATTTGTTTCGAAAAAATACAACGTTTAATAAGCCGACCATTAAGCGTTGTATTTTTTGGAATACAAATATATTACATTTTCTAAACGTAGTTGTTTGCTAATTATTTCTAATGTTTAAACAATGTCCTCTACCGGTAGTAGTAAAATTCGCGATGTAAAAATACAACAGGCGCAACACGTACCTGTGTATGTATTTAAAAATATCCATAATTCGCGCGGTACAATGCTGCGATTTCCGTAAATAATCGATAATTGGTGGTATATGTTTTTTTTTCTTTTCTTTCAACCACGGGGACACATTATGATCCGGTGTAAGTGAAATTTTTGCAAGATACAATGTGTGTCAGCGGGAAATTCTACCCAAACGAAACACAATTAACTAACCAACTATGCCACAATAATAGCTTAGAATATAATTCAAAAGTATAAAGGGAGGGAATTCATTACAGGGAAACGTTGAAAGAGATTGACAGTAATTTCCATATTCACTTTCTTGAACGCGTAGAGAGAATAGCGATTATTTTACATTAGTTTTTTTTTTCTTTTCTTTATAAAGCGTGTTATCTCCCTCCGAATTTTCGACACCAAAAATTTGATAAAGTTTGAATATTAGGAATTTTTTTTGCTTTTTCAAAAATAAAAATCGGATTTCGAATCGAATTTTAAGTAATCAAAAGCATTAAATTGAAAAAACGCTCTATTCGAAGATGAGATTTTGTTTAGAATTCGTTTCCCGCTTGTAATATTCAGTAGTACAGCTTTACCATTTGAAATACCGATATATGATGAAATATTACTTTCCGCCATTGTGTGGCATGTTTACTTTCTTCCCCGTTTTTAACAAAAATACACATACACAAAAACATACGCGCGAAGGGAAACCAAAAGAAAAACAAAAAGCCATCACCACTTCCGTATGCGGAAAAATAGCGCATTATCTACGAAAGAGCACGAGAGTTCTACGGATCGAAATCAATTTGGGTATATGACGACGACCAGGCCGGCCTTCCCTAAACGTTGCTTTGTTACAAGAGCGAAATTTTCAACTGAGAACACAAACATTCACCCTTCTTTAACTGAACAACGCATCATCCACATTAAGAACTTTCAATTTTAATCACTTACTTCGGCTAGCCCACCATCTTTTAACTTTTTAAGTAAGTGAACCAAAAAGAAACCATAATAATAATAATAATAATAATAATAATAATAATAATAATAATAGTGGTAGTAGTAATAATAGTAAACAAGAAAAATTTCGTTATATACCTTGGAAAAATACACCCCGATATCTTTTTTGTATCGGTCCAAATCAAACAAAAATTCATTGAAAAATAGGTACCTTCATGTCTTATTTATTTTTAATATTAACTTAATCCTTTGGAGACGCCAGAGGAGGACCCTGTAATTACTACAGAACACGGGGTCTGTTGACATTTCTCGCAATATGAAATATCTTACAAGCGTGATGCACAAAAACGTGACAGATTTCATCGCGGTACTTTTCTACAAAGGTAAAAGAATGTACCATTTATAAATCGCTAAATCGTTCACCTGTTAAAAATTAACCGCCAATAATGAGCATTGTATGTTAATGAAATCAGATTTTAAATCTCGTTAATGATCGTCATATAGATGAAACCCAACGACCAGACTGTTAAGCGAAATTATGTTGACAATAAGTTATTCTTGATTTTCTAAAGCAATTTCTCGGTAATGTAATTGAAAATCTATACGCACATTTATTGTGCGAAGAATTCGAAAACTTCAACTTGGTCCGTGGCCGGATTATCATTGAAAAAGTGCGGGTCTCCGTTAAGGGTTTCCCAGTTTTTGAATACGTGTACTACAACCAACGCTCAATATTTTCACATAATTTTACTTAAACAAAAAAAAAACACAATCAAGGAAATTATAACAAACTTTGTTTCACTTTTACCGTTCCGTGCAATACGTGATTAAAAACAAAAACGTTTTATATAACTTTCCATGTTCTTAATAATAGACGTTTATATTTACTGTCGAAATCAATAATTTTATTTAATATACATACATATCACGAAATGCCCATACTAGCCCACTGTTGGGTGTAGGCAATCCCTAGCGGGATAAGTTGGCCTAATCTCCCGTATTGACCAGGAAAACTGGGAGATGCCACATACATACATACATACATACATACATATATATATATATATATATATATATATATATATATATATAATACACGCAGGTATATACTTTTTAGCTCTAACTGTTTTCGGTTTTTTACTATGCAGGAAAAATGTGAATTTGATTTACATTTCACAATGAAGAAATTTTGCTATACGCGTCTTAATGATTTTAATCGAATTTCATTATGGCCTAGAAGAAAAAGTATTACGCGCGTTACACCGTGTGACTTCAAATGAAAGTTACCCGACTGCTAATAGATTTAATTGATCGCACGAAGAGTGATTATTCGGGAAGGTTATGAGCACACCAGAGAATCTGCGTGATATCATTAAAATTTTCCAGCATGAAGAAAGAAAAAAAATACAATAACAGGAGCCTCGATTTAATCATTTTAGCCAGCGACCGTGGCGGAGTTGGTTAGGCAATGGCGTTTCGTTCAGGTAGGACATGGTTTGAATCCTGCTGCAACACATTGAAAATATAGGGAAAAATTTCACCAACAAAAAAAATAAATAAATAAATAAATCCATCATAACGAGAAGTTACTTTTATATATTTTAACCATAAATACGGGTGGTGCGGCGACGATCTTTCGTAGTTCGAAATGTGCATAGATTGTAAAAAAATTCTAGCGAAACTTCTTTTTAAATAATAATTGTAATTAAGAAATCGGTCTAATTTTTATATCGGTTTTTTTTTGGTCAAAATTCAGCGAGGGCGGTAGTGGGTTTTTTTTTTTTTTTGCTATTTAATTCCCCTGCTGATTCTATATCTCCGTTTTGATTTTATTAATAATTTTGGTTGGCTGAATCGATATCAGGATGGCCTTCTTTTTTTCGTAAATTATGCTACTGGCGTGTGAATCCGAGTCATTCCCGGTCTCCTCTCCTTGCCTAAACTCACCCACTATTGCTAAGTGTTTTGTTACGAAACGTAACAGCAAAAAAGAAGCGGCCGTTTAAAAGCGCCTTTTGTTTATAATGCAATTACAACACCCACGTGACTCGATTGCAATATTTTCAATTGCGGATGCCCAACGCGGGAAGGCTCACAAAGCTATGATATAAGATAGGCAACCTCTGCCCGTATGTTGCGATGATTTCCCGGCTAGGTTATAAAAAATGTGATTTTTCGAACTCAAACCGATTAGAGTAGCCAAACTTAAATCGGAACCGAGATAATTATTTTTTTTTCTTTTGTCTTTTTGTATGCAAGTGACCCGGGGAGGGGCTTCTTCGCCGTTTACCAATGTTTAATGAAATAATCTCGTAACTGATTCTTTTTCAGCTTTCTCTTCTTTTATCGCACCTCGATAGAGATTTTTATCAATGACGATAGCGACGATGATGGGAAAGGAGGGGATAGAAAACCAACTTTCCGAATTTAACTATTTTCCCGGCAATCTGTAGATGGGCGGTGTCATTTTTCTTTTCCGAGAAAAAGAAAAAAAAAAAAAGCCATCAGTAAAAAAACATGAAAATAATGAAATTTTTTTTGGAAATGTTAACACTAACTCGGTTTCCAATTGTCATACACACTAAGCTAAGAATATACTTTTAAATATAACTTACTGCACTTTATCGTAACTTCACTGGAATTACCACCGCTAGTAGAGTAGGTATATCCTTTATTGTGTCGGATTTTCGAAGTACTCCTTAAGCAACCCCACAAACTTCAAGTATTGTTTTCGGAGGTTAATTAGTGGCATTCAACGCTTTCTATTCTTCTTGTTTAAACACGTTAACCCCCCCCGGGGCTTGACGGTAGAAAAAAAAGAAAGAAAGAAAGAAAAGAGAGAATCAATCATTTCGATTAGAGATTGATAAAATGAAGAAATGAAGAGAAGAAATAGTCGATTAATAAGAAAGAAACTAGAAGACAAAAGAAACATAATAAAATGACGTGAGAAGCTGAAATATATACGCAAACACAACAAAGGGAACGTGTTCGGTTGAGGTTACACATTCATGGTTCGACGGAAGAGTGTGAAAATGTTACAGCGAACGAGGAAAATCGAGAAGGAGGTGAACAAATCAGCGAATGACAGCAGAAAAGTAAAGGAAAATCATAAAAGCATAGTGTAGTAGTGGACGACAAAGGACGAAGCGAGGAACGAGCCAGATTAAATTTATAGAAATGACCGACAAACAGTAAACTCGGTCCTCAGCGCATGAGCTTTTTGGTGCTTTTTTGTTGTTCTCGCTTAGATGCGAACTAATCTTTTCAAAATTCATATTGTAATGCGCGCACTTGCAATAGCGTAATTTTTGAAAAGACGAGGAGGAACATACAAATGCTGCAGCTGTAATCGCGGGGTCTGTTACAACCGGAACAATAGCGAAATAGTCCCGTACGCATAGACGAACCGGAATTCTTCGTACAAGGAAAGACCTGCGCCTTTTTCGTTATTGCGCAGCCATGATGATCTCGGTTAAATTATCGAATACCATAACGCGCGCGGGTAGACCACTTAGCTCATCGGCACGTAAAACAAATGTTGAACCGGCATACCGAGCGTCTAATAGATCGGTTCTGACACGCTGCTACATCCCTCGTCATCGCAAACGAACGTGGCTATCGGGAAACCGACATTTACGCATAAATGCCGCTTTTTCTGGAAATTATCAAACGGGGCCTGTCTCGTCCGAAGAAACCTCGCGAGCCGCTGTTTGACACAATTTCACGCAACAAAATCGCGCACGTCACTTGCACGGAATTTCACCAGGACGTTTCCGAATTTCTCGCGCAGTCAGCCGACGGGACATTTCTTTCCACCGACAACATTAATACGACACCTCTCTCCACTGCACGTCGTCACTCCTTATTACTAGTAGTAGTAGTTCGGCCATGTTGAAAAAAACCTTTCATTCGCAGCATTTCTCCGACTGCAACCAGTATCTTCGGACCATTTTACGGAAAATGGTTAATGTTCTTCAGTCTCTCTCTCTCTCTCTCTCTCTCGCTCTGCCAACTTTGCCTGTCTCTTTACCTCTAATTGCGTCCTCTTCAAAGTGTAGAGTAGTCTGTAGATGATCGTTGCACCGTCCGAGTTATTACACAACCGGCTCTATCACCCCGATGCCGTTGAACAGATGAACAGATCTCTTATTTATCGGCGACCGCTTTTTTTCGACAAATCAACGCACGCGGCAGTACCCATTTTTATTGGTACTAATTAATCTTTAATTAAATCGGCACTGATTCGCGCGCGCGCGCTAAATCCCGCTGCGTTCGCTTTGTCGACAGGACACAAAGCAGTCACACACGTCGCATCGTCACATAACCGCCATCCCCGTAAATCGCTGTTTTCGTTATCATGCCGTCTCTCGTTGCTGCGTCGTTGCGGTCGACTAAGCGATCGGGAAAATTATGAGCAGACTCCCTTTGCCGCGAATATGGCGAAAAAAAAACATATTTCCATTCCCTAGCTCGCTCCCCCGCATCTGCTTGAATATCCCACCTTCACTTTCTCCGCTTTCGAGCTAGATGTAGAGAAAAATGCTAATTAAACGCGTCTCAATACTGCCGACGAACCTCTGGGATGCGAGCTCATTCGGTCGAAGCATCAGCATTTCACGGACCTAATCGATCAAGAACTGCCTGTAACTCTCGCTGGTCGGTAGTGGGAGCTCGTTACCCCCCCCCCCCGTACACTGTGGGCGTCGGTTTCGTAAACAACTGTTGTCGTCCGTCGAAGTATTATTATTATTACAAATTTGTAAACATACAGGTAGGACTCAGAGATGATATGTAATAACTACGAGCTATTAATAATAATTGTTGCAACTTCGATCAAACTTTGCTGTAATTGAGACTAATTATAAAAGCACGTGATGTTGGTCAATAGGCTTTAAAAAAATTATCGAAACTACTCTCTTTGTTTCCGACTATTTCCCCCCCCGTTTTCTCACGGAGAAGAATTTTAACGGCATGGAGAGGGAAAGAAAAATTAGAAATGAAAAAAAAAATTTAATAATAAATACACCTATCGTTATATATATATATAGTGTATTTTTTTTTGATTATGGATTACATTTAATGTTCTTTTGAAAAAAATTATCTCGGTAACAAAAAAAAAATTTATTAAATTCACATTTTAAATAATTTTTCTGAGTACTTTAAATTAAATTGTCTTAGACAATATTGAGGGAAATTGGAAACTCATTATGTCACACGTAGCTCTATTTGCCCATTTTTAATCTATTCCGTCGAATTATTCAGGAAAAAGTTTCTCACGCTTTATCCTGGTCAACGAATTTCTCATGGTATATCGCGCACACACACACTAGCAAAAATAAATACATTTTAATAAAAAAAAATTAAAAAACATTGATTTTAATAATTCTTTTTAATTCTTTAAAATGGAGTTTTTTTTGTTTTTTTTTTTCGTTGGATTTAAGATTGTCTACAATAACTAGACTGCTACACGGTTTAAGAGTATTGATTCCATCCTGAATTCGAGATGGCAAACTGCAAATTACAAAAGCCGAACTTCTTGGAATTTAGGCGCAGCAAAAAAAAAGTTTTTTGATAATTAGAAACTATTAAGAAAGATGCATTAAGAACGTTTTCGGTTAAAAGATAGTACAAAATTCCCATAATACGAACCACGTCGTAGCCTAGAATAGGTAGACTTATGATTAGTACTCGTATCTTTTCTGACTGGCGCCCTAAAATGTCGATGTCGCCACTACCGGGAGGGGGGGTGCCTGCTGCTAACCAAAAATTCACAGAGGTGGTGTGACCACTTCGTAAATTCGTCGCTTTATCGATTTTGCCACATCTGTCTAGCAGCCTCAATGACCGCGCGCACTATGCACACTAATTAACGTTTGTCGTTTTAATTTTCACATTCGACATGTTAGACGGAACTGTAGTGCGCGGACACGATGATATTCTGCGCGCAGCAGGCGACACGGGACCTTGTCTCTAAATAGGGAAGAGGAGGAGAAAAGGAAAAAAATTAACGGGGACAATCGTCTTATTCGCTAGAGTGAATTATTAATCGGAAGTAAATAATTCAGCCGACATACTGCGACAGATACGATGTCGCGAGCATGTGAATTCGTCGTCGGGCACATAGTGCGACGATTTAATAATTCATATCGGCGTTGCCACCGCCAGCCGGAACTCGCAATGGCTGCCTGAAATCGCACCAGCGCGTTTAATAAAAACGCTCTCGATCGAGACGGAATTTTAAAAATTCAATTTTACCTATCACCTTTTTATAATACGGCGAAACTACCTACTTAATTTTCCGACAGGCGGCCACGGCCGAAGCGGCAATGCTAATGATGCTGGTCGCCGGCGATCGTGTCGTCGAATAATAGTCTAATAATCGGCGAATTTACGCAGTTTTTGGAAAAAAAGTCGGATCGAAAATTACGGTGACAAGCGCCGCGGAATAAGAGCAATGTAAAATCAGCTTGAAAGAACGTGCAGGTCGATTTTTCCAAAAACTCCGTCCAACGGTAATCTGATTTTTCCAAAAAATACGTCCAACGGTAATCTGATTTTTTCAAAAAATACGTCCAACGGTAATCTGATTTTTCCAAAAAATCCGTTCAACATTAATCTGATTTTTCCCCCTTTTACTTTATCTTCATATTGACCATGCCGCAAAGAGATGTTCCACCGCAGTTCTCAAAAACTAGGAGCGCTCTAAACCGCCTCCATCTCTTCTCATGATAACCCCCTATTAAAAAACTTGAACAGAAAAGACTTCAGACGATAAGCTCTAAAATACACAAATGGTTTATACGGCTCCTCTACTTTTTAACTTATTACCGGATTATGTCAAAGAAAACCTTAAAAAAACCATAAGAAGAGACGTAAATGTTTCATCGATTTTATTACAGAAAGTCCCGAGATAAAGTTTGACATGCTCATCATCTTCAAACTGATAATTTAATATTTCCAGTTATAAATTTAAGCAAACTTTCAGGTGTTTCGTAAACTTTATTATTAAACTTCTCGATTTGTTTTTATATATGTAAGATCCGTAATTCATATAGATTTATTTTATATGCCTTGTGTATTTTGATGATTTTGTAAACCATTATTCAAATTTCTTTCATTTTCTTTCCACCGTTTGCGCTACTTTGCGCATTTGTAGAATTTACGATAATAATCGATAATAACCGATAATAATCGATAATAATCGATAATAATAAAATTTATTATTTGATTATTAACTTGGCGGTTTATTATTTAATCGTACTTAGTTCTTCGGCAACACGATTCAAGAAAAGTACGTGCCCCGAAATTACAAAAAGGGCATACTGCACGCGGGGACGGAAAGCTGGATAAAGCGGGGTGGTGGCAAAATTCAATCGATGTAAAACGGCCACACAGATATGTGTTTTTTGCTTCTTGCAATCCACTAAACAATGCCAACAAATGTGTTTTTCAGGTCAGAATCTGTCAGCAGCAGATATTGCTTCGAGAGTCGCGGTATCACCGTGGTAACGGCTCGTTCACTTTTCCTTTATACACGGTGTGTGGTAAAACTCTATACGCGTGCTTCGTCGCAAGGTAGAACTTTCGTGTTATGTTCTTAAGTACGTTTCTATATTTTTTTATTTTGAACTTAAGCGGTGTGCTCGGCTAACATCGGAAGTCGCCGCCGCGATTTAATGTTTCGTACTGAAGGTCCTCCCTCGCAGGAAGTTATCACGGCGGGAATTGATATTTCATCCTATTATAGACAAACAATTAATTTTACGAAGCATAAGGAAAGTGCGTAAGGTCCTCTCGATAATATCATTTACAGAGGACCTTACGCTTCGTAAAACTGTCTATAATAGTGTTGCAATCACTGCGGGTTCGATTTTTTTTTTTTTTTTGATTCCTTTTTGCCGCTTATACAATATAAATTTGCAACAATATATATGCGCCTCGATAACATTCGGAGCGGAACATCTCTCCAGTTTTTCGGGGTGGTCGTTTGGACTAGCACGGGCACTATTTATATTAGAAATTTTGGGACCAAATGACAAAAGAAGAAAAATAGAATACTTCGGTCATGCGTAGGCCGAAGTACACATTACTGCAGAATATATTGATGGGAAAGGTGGAAGGAATAAGAAGGGGTTGGACGAACAAGATTATCTTGGTTCAAGAACCTACAGACATGGACAGGTTGCAGTGTTGAAGAACTGTTCCACACGGCAAAGGATAGGGGTGCCTACAAAGAATTAACCAAGCTTGCCATCAGATGAGCCTAAGATCGAGAACGGTCATGGCACCGAAAGAAGAAGAAGAAGGTGAACCAACATTTCAAGAAATTCCAACGGAATAATGTCGAAAGAAAGCTAGGGAAACTGAACAGAAGTCGGCCCGAATTTTAAGAAGTTTTACAAACGTTCGGATTATTTTCCACGTTTTCCCAGCGCAAACTAGCAAAAACCGTGTAGAGTAGTCCATCATGGCCGAGAAGAAAGAACTAGTGTGTCCGGAGGAATGACAGTAATTCGGAATTGGCCGCGGGATCTGATTATTTTCGACTATCAGCTGCACACCACTAGAGCCAGGCACACGGAAGACGGATACCAGCCGGAAGGCGAAAGAGCTCAAACGGTAAAACGACGACACCCCACAGATAGATGTGGAAGTCAGGACACGCGGTTCAAGGGCGCATCTCCATCGAATGACAGAGTGCACAGTTTCATTCCGTTTTCGCGAAGAATAAGAAAACAAAGCCGCTTATACTAAATCGGACCGGCGCGTTGGAGATGCAGTTGGCAAACGACCGATATATAAATAGACACGTAATATTCCACCGCAACATATCCCGTGTACGCTACCAATATCAAAACATACCATCTAGCCAGTACGAGCCGTGCCTCTGCGTAGACCGTCCCCCAGTCGTTCTTCGTATCGGCCACTTACACTTAGAGTTCGCTGTCGACACCTGCCCCCCACCCACTCCCCCACTCGCCAACAAACACACCGACGACGAAACGGAGGACACCCGAGTGTTCTATTTTCTTTTTGCTAACAAGCTCTCAGGCCGGGAGCTTTGCTTTCTTTCAATCATTAGAGTAGACGGCTCAGCGTTCCTTTGAAGCACATTCGAAACAACACCTTTTTCCATCGGCTCCGAATAAAGCAGCGATTAAAATGATTTCCCGCGGGACCGACCGAACCGCCGTCGAAAGCCTACATCGAATCGGGCCCACTCGAGGCCCGCACCGGCCGCTTTAAACGCGATGAATTCCGCACAGGCCGTAACACGGCCCATCATCAACGGCGCGCACTGATACATTTCGTACGGGCCGCCTGCCGACCACCAAATTGATTCCACCTTTTTTTTTCGTTACTTATTTACGGATTCTTAACGATAAATAACATTTGCCCCAGCCTCCGCTTAAACAATTTATCCGGCTCGAAATAGCGGCGATGCCGACGGCATTTTCCGACAATCTTTAGCCGATGTCACGTCGAACGTTAACATTACGAATATTACGCGCGACTTATTATAAATATACCTGGAGGAGGGGGGCCCTTCGGCTGATGATACGCAGAAAGAAAAGTAAACATTTTACACGTCGCTTATTTATTCCCGCCTTTTTCTTTTCTTTTAACAAAACTGAACTTCTTTTCAAACGTGTAAAATTTTTACCCATCACTCGGAAAATTCCGACAGAATTAAACGAATATGATCGACTAAAAAATATTGTACATTACGCTAATCCGGTCAGAGTTAACTTCGTAAACAATTTTCATTAGTTTTCGACCGAAAACACAAAACATTATTTTTTACTCGGTGCGGCGAAAACTCAACACAACCCTTCCGCTGCGATAGAGGGAAGAAAAATGAGGTGAAAATATATTTCGACATCATGCCAGACTAAACATTACTGACGAAAAAAAGTACAAACATTATGAAAATCTCACACGAAAATGATATTTTAATATACAAGAAGTGTTTTAATTTATCCCCGCCGATTTTCTCAATATTTAAATATTTTTTTTTTTTTGTTTAATTAATCACATACGTATGTAATTAAATTTAGAAAATATTTAAACATCTCAGAAAGAATTATCATATTGCGCAGTAATACGAACGTCACGAAAATGTACAATGGAAGTGATATTTCTTCTCTTCTTCTTCTTTTGCCTGTGTTACATCATTGATTCGATGTAGGCCTCCCCCCTTAGTCTACTCCATCGTTGTCTATCTTGTGCTTCACGAAGCCATTGTTTTCCTACTGTCGCCACAATATCATCCGTCCATCTTCTGAGTGGTCTTCCCTGTGCGCGTTTTCCCATATACGGTCTCCATTGGATCATTTCTTTTGTCCACCTTCCATCTACTTGTCTTGCAACATGACCAGCCCAGACCCATTTGTTCAGGGCTATCCTTGTCCCGCTGTCCTCGAATTTTGTCTGATTTCGGATATATTCTGATTTAATCCTATCTCTTAGTTTTATATAAAGTAAAGCTCGTTCCATCCGTCTTTCTGTTTTTCTTAATTTCTCTATAACTTCCTTCGTTAATGGCCAGATTTCCGCAGCATACGTTATAGTACTAGAATCACGCATTGGTTAAATATTTTCGCTATATTTTCTGAGCTGATTTTGGTCTTGAGTATATGTTTTATTTTATGGTATACAATCCAACCGTTTGATATTGTCTATTCGGATTCTAATTTCATCATCCGTTGCTTTTCGGTTGTGAATACTTTACCGAAATATGTGAACTGGTCTGTTTCTTCTATGATTCCCTCTCGTATTTGTATTTCGTTCTGTGTGTGATCGTTGTCCTGATTTTTAATATGCATTTCGTGTACTTTGTTTTATTTGGATTTATTTGTAATCCGGCGTTGTTAACCGCTGTCTAGTGATATTTATTGAAACAAAAAAAAAAGAACTAGAGCCGACCCGAGTTTGTTTTTTTAAAAAAAAAAGCACGGACACATCCCATTCGACAAATCATAAAAACAACACTAAACGATAGTTACAAATGAAAAATATATAGTAATAACGTCGCAGCCAAGTTTTAATAACAGGTTTTCCGTATAGATTAAAAATAAGCATTTCTAAAGAATGTGTACCCGCCGCCGGCATTAATGTGCAGTGTAATGGTGAACAGATGTAAATATCGAAAGATGGAAGAAATTCCAAATTCATCGAGAAACTACTGTCAGTTTCATTTATTATAAATAATGCGAAAAGCTGAGAATTCTTCTTAGGAATCCTTATTAATTTACTTCAAATGTGCAATTGATCATCCGCGAGGTTTTTTTTTTCTACTATTTTTTCATTAAGAATGAAATGTTTTTGATTTTTTGCTACAATAGTTTCATCACTTCAGAGAACCCGAAAAGCGAACTGGTTTTTAATCACAATAAAGGGGAAAAACGTTATTGGGAGGGGGGGGGGGGGGGGCTATAAAATAAAGCTATATGTTAAATTTTTTCTTTTCATTAAATCTCGTAATATACAAAGAAATGCATTTAAATTTCAAAAAAAAAAAAAAAAAAAAAATATTACAAGTTATCTTTATTTATTTTTCGACTCTTTGCTCTTTCTTCTTCGCTGCATTATATACAAAAAAAGTTTAGTTTAAATTCGCTTTATTCCTTCATTCGCATTTTCTTAAATGCGCATTTCTCTTCTAGCAGTTTCCTTTAGAAATTCCGGGTCCTTTTTTGTTATTAATCTAATTCGTTTTAATATTATTAGCATTAATTACAACATCGCAGTTCTTCGAAACCGTTGCACGCCGTTAACTGTATGTGACCAATTCCGACCGTGAAGCTAAGGATATTACACAAGTTTTATCGTCACTGAACGTAATTTGTATTCCGCAGTTTTGTTGCTGCCCGGTGATCGAGTTCAAGAATTCATTTTATCGTCCGGTCAGTTTTCTCCTCCTAATTATTCTATACAGGCGTTCTCGTGAGTTACACTAAAACGTTTGTCTGAAATGCTTATATGTGAAAGGAGTAATATCAAAATCTTGTTCGTGTAGCTTCTCGAATTATTTCTTCCTGTCCTTACTATGATATTTAAAGGGAAAAAAACAAATAAAAAAACAAAACAATCCTGTTTCAATTCATTTTCATATTAATAGTGTTTCGTCGCCAGGTTAAAAAAAAAAAAAAAGTCTCTTTTCAAAAACCGTTACAGGATTTGCCACCAACAACGGTATATTAATTTATTTGCAATATTATACACTTTCAGCCGATTATAGTTTGCACTCATAGAGTTCTAAAGAACAGTATACAAATTATTAATATAGCAGCGATAAACTCGCATAAACTGGCAGATCAAAACAATATGATCGAAGTATAGCATTGTCGAAATAGCGAATAGTTTCAACTGAAGTACAAAAATTGCTTCAGTAGGCCACCTTTCAAAAACAAGCGCTTTTTTTAAATAGACCATACGGTTTGTAACTAATCTGTTGGAGATGCACGGAGCAGTCGAAAAACCATCCGTCACTCACTTACACCCCGGGTCTATCACAATTCGCCGCGACGCGTTTGGCCGCGCCAAAAACACAACAGTTTGCCACAGCCGCTCATTAAAATGACATCTTAAATGAGTGACATTAATCTTCGTGACTATTTATCAGGCTGTTTGTTAATGAAGTTCGGAGAAAATTTTCAGCTGAAGAATTTAAGAATATTTTACGATACAAATAATTTGACTTTGATCATTCAACACTAGTCCGAATGAATAAATCAAAGTTGACACAAGTTAACGAAACTGAAAATTTTCTTTCAATTTTAAACACCTGCTTATTATAACACCGGCGGCGAACCGTGGCTTCTGGTATAATGTTGCCGACGGAAATCCGCGCCGAAACACGGTGGTCTTGTTTTACACCATTATCTCATATTTTTCTTTTTTTCGTCCTTCGGAACGAAAGAAAGAAAAAGAGATTGACAATTTAAAAAAAAAAAAAAAAAATTAACAAAACTATTAATTAATTTAGGACTAATCAACGTTGTTACATAATAATTCTTCGTATCGTTGAAAATTTCATTAATCAGTTGGGGAAAAATTAAATGAATACCGCACATCTGCACAAGCACATACCGGGGGGGGGGGTGTTAAACCAAATTAATTGGCCGTATACGTCGACATGAAGAAAATTTCGCATGAAATCGTTGCGACGGAAGTGTGCTATCTCGGTTTGTTCGGAAGCCATTTTCTCAGCTGCAATCCTTAGTCAAATTAAAGTTAGATTTTCCGCGCAGCCGAATGCGTTTATCTGGTTCGAAAGGCGGAAGTTATGCTATACACATTTCGGGTCAACGATCAACAACTTCCGGTCAACAGCGACCTTTTAACCCGTCCAATAAACGTAATTCCCTTCGCTGTAGATACCGCAAGCCGTGCGAGCTCTGCTATCTTTTTAAAAATAACAAGAGCCGCTAAATATGTGTGCCCCACATAATTACCGATGCGTGTGAGAGCTACCAACTCTAGTAGCACTTATGCGTCGACCCCACCCACACACGAATTATTAACAACATTATAGGAGATAGTGCCCTGGCTGATCGCATCGTAAAGGTCGGATTACAGCAGTGTCGATAATCGACGAAGAATTTGCACACACACGCACATTAAAAGGGCTACGATGACGCTAGAAAATTCGTACAATTCGTAAACTTCGTACTTTACTTCATTTTCACTACTCTGTTACTATTTCGTTGCTTTCAATTACGCGCGAAAAATTTATCTCGCCTGGCATTTTCTTTTTTTATAATATCGAATAAAATGTTGGTTCCGTCTACGCACATTCCGTGTCTACTTTGATCGTTCGATCTTTTAGACGGTGATGGACCTAGCTCTAGCCTTTTTCTGTCTTTCTTTCATTCCGGCTCGTCAACTATGCAAATTAACGCAGCAGCACACTAAATCTAAATCTTTCGGCCCTCAGGCAATTAAAACTTATACACAACGTCACCCCGTTATTATTATTATTATTATTATTACTATTACTATTACTATTACTATTACTATTACTATTACTATTACTATTACTATTATTATTATTATTAATTATTATTATTAGATGTTCTTATTTTTATTTTCTTTATTATTATTATTATATATATTTTTTTAACTGTATTATTACTAGTTTCTATTTACATTATAGTTGAAGTGTACATGGTAGCTATAGGGGACGGAGGTATAAGTGAGCACAAGTAATATATTAATAACTGTATTAGAAATTATTATAGTTGATAATAATTAATTAATTTAGTGTAAACATGGACTAACTTATGTGTATAAAACTCACTTAAATCCAAATTACTATGTTTGATCTTACGCAAAACAACATAAATCGGCCCATGTAGCATGCAAACATGTAAAAGCGAAAATTTCCTGCTACTCGCGCACCTGTAGCGCATAGGCAGAAATTGCATGAATGTGTCAGTGTGAGAGCTTGTATACCCAAATGTGTGAGGGTGTATTTGTGAGAGTGAATGCTGGGTATACCGGCGTGTATGTGTAATCGCATGATATATACTTGTTTATAACCTGTATTATTATATTGTATTGTGTTGTATGTATGTAAATAAATTTCAATTTCAATTTCAATTTCAATTATTATTAATACTATTATTATTATTATTACTATTATTATTACTGTTTTGTCTTCTTTTTTGACATACATTTTAGATAAAAAAATTTATACACACACCAACCACGGCGTGTGATCAATCTTTAAAAGAACATTTAACATGTGACCACCGCGCGACACCACTCTAAATGAGGTCCTCCTCCTCCTACACGTCGTCCTTTCCTATTTTCCTACGTTAAGGAAAATCTGCACGCAAATAATAAGCTGACTTAGCCATTCAGACACGAAACGGAAAAGCACTTAGTTATGAGGGGAACAGTAATTTATATTTATTTCGCGGAAAAGCAACTCCCGCGGTGAACTGAAAGTTGCCTTTCTAACAATCCGTAACAAAAAAAATTTTAACCGCGAAACCAGAACCCCCCAACCAACCAACCAACCAACCAACTAACCATCAACCGCGCGTTTGTGTTCTGGAAAGGCAGATGAAGGTTTTTTTTTTTTTCATTTCGGAAAAGGAACGTTAAGTCTTGCAAGGGTGGAAAATTAACAATTGCAACGACGCAAGAGACGCTTGGCTAACAAAGACTATGTAAATAGAAAAGACACTGCCGCCGTTATAAATACAAACAGAGAAGCGCTTCGGTCGCTCTTGTGCACTAAAATCTAATAAACGGACCACTCCCTATTCCAGCGAAACAAACGACGAAACTCAGCCATTAGCGGAAGCCGGCAAATTTAAACACCTGTTCAAAAACACGGAAATTCACCCGCCAACGTTCGCACCGAGCCACTGAAAACGGTGCAAAGAAAAAATCTCTTAATCCAAATAGTACCACCAGCAACGGCACTCTTCAAGAGCGCCTAAAAACAAAAGAAATGCCATTTTCTCTCTCTGTTACACGAGACGCAACCCTCGACAATAGCAATCGTGTGTGTCTTTTCCCGAAGAAACTTCAAGTCGGGTGCATCAAAGACGATATCCGAAACTGGAACATTTTTAAAGGGAAATCTGCCGACGTCAATACGGATTTGGAAAACATGCTACTACGTCGCTGGTACAGACCAGAGTTTCAAATATTATCCCGGTTGAACAACGGAATACATTATCAGTGCACGTGGATTTAGCCGTCCAATTGCGAATTTTCCCATGTAGAGAAGTGTGGTATTGACCGTAGAGACAACATGACGACTGTCATAGTCAAATGTTTTTACCGGTTATTCTCTTGATGTCTGATTCCCACAATGATCCCCCGACGTTATCATCTCCTTCTGGATATTCATTAACCTTCTTACAAGATCCAGCCGGATTGACTTCCGTGGCTGGACATGCTCTGACGTTAAGTCATCTTCTCTAATGGTCGTTTTGATTTCGATATTCTTCTCGCAGCATTCGGCTTTCTCTGATATTCCTTTTACTTTTCTTTATTAACACTGTTCCACGCGTTCTTGGTATTAAGCGCAAAACTATCTCGCCTTCGTTTCTTCTTTTCTAAATCGTTTTTCCGTGACCACATTTGGCTTTTTTTTTTTTTTTTTTTTTTCAAATTCTAATAATTATTCCTATTATGCCGATCGCGTATTTGGATACCTTGAACGTTTAGGAAAGCAAAATATTATCTTTTCAAAAGGGGGGTTTGTATGAAACTTACAATGATGATGAAATCAAAGTTTTCCGCTAAAATCACATGCCGACACAACGATTTCGCCCCCCCCCCTCCCCGTTTAGGTACCCATTAGTATAACCGAGCATAGGCTCTGGCTTTTATTATCGTATCGAATTTCACAATTACTACTAAAAGAAAAAAAAAAGTTGAATTTCCGGCAAATGCCGGACAAACCCATTCATATTCATGCACAAAAAAGCTGGTTCGCCGGTTTGCCTTGATCAAGGTCCAACGTGAAAACGCATAGAGAATACACCACACACCTACATCACGCATCCAGCGCAACATCAGCTGAATGTCGCAAAATCGGGCAGTGCCTAAGAAAGTAGTTAGCGCTGTTTGCAAAAGAGGAGGCAGGTAGTAACGGACGACGACAACAATAGAGCCACATGCGGCGAAATAAAGATAGGCCTAACGATAGCTGGTCTGGAAGGTCATCCGTAGAGAGTTCTTTTAAAAATAAAGGAAAATGTTAACTATTCTCACTTGTTGTACCACTACTACATCTACTATATTAACTCGATTTTTCCAAGTTGGCCACAAGAGAACACCTCTTGGACCGGTAAAGGCTCTGTGGTTCTTATAGAAGAGTCCCGATGGTTTCGACTGCGCCATTTGTAAAATTACACGTAATCTGCGCAAAACGGTTTTTTTTTGTTTTTTTAAAACTCATCTAATCATTTACATATTTCCGGTTTGTCGAAAAGAAAAGAAAAAGAAAGGTATAGTCTTGCAAACTTAATTTTTATAGCACATTTATTTCTGATTTGGGAACAATGTGTCCTGCCAAAAAATAGCTTATAGTAATTGCAAAATATTCTTTTGAAAACATTACATATTTCACGACTCCAAGCTGTTTCCGTACTGCTACTAGTGCTACTATAGTCCCTTCGGCAATTTACTCGCCCCGCTTTCGAAATCGTAAAATAAGCGCTTTTCACAGCCTGAAATAAAAACTTTTACTTAATTTTTTCTAGCGACATTTCCCGCTAATATCGACTACTAAAACAAACACACTCGTCCACTCGCTTTATGAACCAAGAGATTCGAGATTAGCCTTTCATAATATATATTGCCGTCCGCATTTTCGCTCGTACAGTAATATCTCAAATCTTTCACAAGAACTTCGTCTTCTCTATAGTGAACCCTCTCTGTATTTACAACTCTCTCTATACATTTATTTCATTCTTTTTCTTCTTCGGACTACATTAATGATTTTTAATAGTTACAAGCAAATTTTAAAGTAGTTCACACGGCAGTAACGGTCGGCGAGGATTTTTAATGGTAAATAATACCTCTTCCCGGTATAGAAAATTTGAAACTATGTTGCGGGATTTTTTGATAATTTCTACATAATTTAAATTTCTAAAATATTCTAATGAAACTGATTTTTTTTTTTTGGCATTACTAATACTCGATGCATACGTAATTTTGCATACCCAAATGTTGTAAAAAAAAAATTAATAAACGACACATACACACTGAATTAACATTACCACGCAATACGATTATGCGGTAAAATTGTTTTATACCTCTATAAAGCTATTTATCGCGACTTTAAATTTCTACCTTAGCTTATCAGAAGCAACGGAGAAACCAGCTGCCGTACTATAGCGTAGTTGGTTAGACGGTGGTGTTTGTTCGGCTAGGACCTGGTTTGAATCCGGAATTACAGAAAAATTTCACTTGTATCGAGAGTTGACGTGTTAAAAAAAATAAAAAAAATAAAAAAAAGAATCATTCGACTATCGTTTTTACCGCTACAATCGTCTGCTTTTTATTCCTTCATTTATTTAATTTTCCACCTATAGCATTTCTTCACTCTATAAACTGTCCTTCTACTACTTATTACTCGTATTTGCTCGGCTGCTCGGGCTTTAATAAAATTTTGTAAAATTTTTAATTAACAAATTTACGTAAAGATTCCGCGAAACACAATTGGCCCTCTGAAAATTGAGTAGATTCCCGTGATAAGAAAATTCAGGTAGTATTTTGTCTAATCAAGATTCGCCCGTTTAATCGTAGTACAGAGCGGACAGTTCGTTATTAGTTCTTCATCGCTCTTTCGCTTCTCCGCTCATAGCCATTACTTCTTATTTAATATGCTTTAAATGTCGCCGCTAATAAAGAAGACGTTTTCTTTTTAGTTACGCCGTATAATCTGAAATTCATTTAAATTTCTTCAGATTTTATCGAGTGTATTTCACCTTCCTCTTTCTCCACTTCATTAACAAAACCCGCATAGATCGACTAGACTGCGCCAAAAAAATCGTCAAAATATTCCGCGGGAATTACATCAAAATAGCTAATTCCTGAGCTTCGGCGACGGACAGATGCAGATGCATAAAACAACTTCGGTTTATACATTTAACCGATAGGCGCATTATTTCGTCGCATCTAATGACGTAATAATTCCGATTATTGCCAAACGAGTGTGTCCTCCTTCGAAAAATCAAACTGCGCCGCCAACAATCATCACTCTAGAGCACCGTTGTTTAATAACATTTTTAATAAGCCCCAGACTAGAATTAGCAGTTTTCAATGTAATCGAATTTGAAAAACTACGTCAAAAGTATTGCAACGAGATTCGTAAGAGTAAAAAGTACACACTCCGGTGTGTGTGCCAGTTCCAACCATGGAGTGCAACAGTTGGAGGAAAGGAAAAAATGCGATGAACGAGAAAAGCGGTTGGATAAGGGGATAATCTTTTGCGGAAGAAAATAATCATGACAATGAGCACGCCACGCTTGATTGCGTAAGCTCAGGCAACGTAGGGTTTTCTGTGAGCGTCTACCAGTGTCTCCGTTGATACTTCATGCCTAGCGTTACGATTGGTCGGCCAAGTTGACCTGTAGTGAGATGTCGCTATATGACCACTGCTGCCCCCCCAAAAAACAAAAAAAAAAACAACATAAGTGTGCAATTTAAACAATTAAAGATGCCGTCCACGGTGATTTGCAACAAGAAATAGGCATAAAAGTCGGAACAGAAGAATCGTCCAACGGCGACATAAAATTTGATGCATAAACTGATCTTTTGACTTGTGGAACATATTATTTATCCTAAAGATTTAGTAATAAAAAAAAAAAAAAAGAGCAATAGAAGAAAAATTAAATTAAAAACATGGACGCCGCTGCGTTATATCCGTTTCGAAAAGAGTTGACTGCATACCGTAATACCTCCCACTACGATGATGTTACAACGTTGACTGAACTGCACGAAGTACACACAACCTTCTGCTACATGTTTGATCGCGGCAGAGTAGCACACACAGGATATGTGCACCAGAGTATCTTTACTCGGTCGTATAATAACAACAATAATGATGATATTTAGAACACGGGTTATGTTTCTAGTTTCAGAAAAACCGTCAAGGAAGTCCGGTCGAAGAAGAATGAATTATTGAAATGAAAACAATATTCCCCGCGCCCGCGGTTCGTCCCGCCATCGCCCGATCGTACAATATAAAAATATTAGACATTTTATAAAACTTGTTAAGCAAAGGCGGTGCAATGTCGATGGTTGGAAAAGTGCAGATGGCAATATAGCTCTGCCAGGTGCTCACAACAGTAGTGCTCCGGTAGCTGCATGCAGCCCTCCTAAGAACTTCGGCTTCTGAAACGACGCGAAATAATAGTAACACTTTGTAGCCGCAGCGCTGCTCCTGCTACCACTTCTACTGCTGCTGCTGCTGCTGCCGCTGCTGCTGCTGCTGCTACAGCGACGGCCGTCTGCTATCGCACGCACCTATTCTTTCACTTCCAGGCCCCGAATTCAAGCTCCAGAACAGCTTCAACTTGTAACTGTGATCTCTTTCTGTCCCAGGTGCGGCTCAATTCTAACTTCAGTTTGTCCCATATCCCTTCTTGAAATTTCGAAAACTTTTCGTTTTCTTTTTCTTTTCTTCTTCATTATCTTCAATAAAAGTGGATTACAAATGAGTATATATGTTTTTCACGATAAATAATATAATTTCCGCTTACTTATTAATAGATTTATTTGTTTCCGGGGGCTTTGTAGCAATTAATTTTATTAATATCGTCCGAAATTGATGTATATTTTTAATTTCTACAAAATGAAGCAATTTCCTGAACGTAGTTTTCCAGTTTTCGAAAAAGCGCAAGATATTATTATAGTTATAGTTCCGATTTTCCATAGTAGTACTAAATTACCCGCGTAATTTACCTAATTCATTTTGTTCGAATATGAAAAATTCTGGATGCGCAATTGCAATCGCAAACAACTTTAATGCCTCTCGTGCTCAATGTGTCGGAAAAGTTCTTCGACTTCCAAACATCATTTAGCTCTCTACTTCTGCTTTTTTTTTTTTTTTTGTTTCGAATTATTTCACTTTTGGAAAAACTAAATTAGATTATTTTCTGTTTCTAGCTCGAAATGCCTGCGGAAAATCTTAAAAAATACTTTACCGCCAGCCGTCACCATTATAAATTTAAAATGATGCACACTCTCTCTATGCTTTCAACACTGATTATTACTACTTTGGCAGTGTTCACTGACGACGACAATGTTTGCCTCCAAATAACCTCTACACATACGTGTACCTCTCTAAACATAACGAAACGTTACGAACGCTAAAAATAAACACAAACGCGTCGATTAAAGTCCACCTCATACCGTCGTCGCCACGTTCGTTTTTACTTATCTTTCGCTATTTTCCAGCGGAAAGTGGGATTCCGTGTTGCCTACGACGTCCGGTTCGTCTTTATTCGTCATTATTCGGTTATTTTAACTTTATACGTGCAGTAGTGTATATTTATTAACCCCTTCTTCCGGGAGAAAATTCTAAACGCAGTCTATCATCGCGCATGCTACTCTCCGTTACGGATGTTTTTATGACGACAATTACGACCGTAACGGTTATTCGATAAGTGTAGTCCGCGCGCTACGCAATATTATCGCCAGGGACGCGACTGATGGAATCTAACCTGGCGCGATTAACCGCGACACTTCCGAACATTTGGCAACAGCGTTGCCGCGACAGAGCAACGACACAAGAGCGGCTCCCCGCGCCACTGGCGATACATTAAAACGCGATATTCGATTTCCTACGCGGCGGGGGGGGGGGGGCGGAGGGAACAAGTAATGATCGCGAACGATCTAATCAGTACCGAGAGGAGAAGAACACTGTTTGTTCCCTCTAGAGAGTGACGATCTCGATCACTCTTACTACTATTTTTAGCCCGCTGCGACTTAATTACGTGTCTATGCGCGTGCGACCGCGGCAAACGAGGACGACTCCAGAACTGCGCTGCTGTTAACTCGACAACGAGATCTCGTAAGACTGCATCTCTGGATGAACGGCCGCGCGCGCGATATTCGTCGAGGCAGCGGCGATGACCTGAATGGAAACCGGACATGATCAGCAAAAGCAGAGACTAGCGATCGTTGGAGCCGCTGGAACCAGCGCATCAGTTGAGCATTAAAGAAAATCAGATCAAAGCGATCGTCCCACAACAAACCGTGACCGGTGGTCCACGTTCGAAACCGCTCTCCGTAAGTGATCTTTGGAGGACGACAATGATGCGCATTTTTAAGACAGTTTAATTTTTTCACTGACCCCCAAAGCTCATTTTACGTACGCCATCGACAGAGCTTAATTCGAATTACCGGTCTCAATCCAGTCTTGGAATTTTCCCTGTTCCGGGGGCACGGCGCACGATGAAGCCCGAATTTCGATATTTCCGCGTACCTTCCGTTTCTCGCTGGAAAATGTTTTTTGAGAACTCAAACGAAGATGGTGGTACACAACAACATCGTCGAAACGAAAAAATCAAGTCCGACCTCGGTAACCTTTAACAGAATTTCCTCGGAGAACCTTACGACGCGATTCGCGATGATGACAATGAACATGAAACGTAGCAGTCAGGACAGGTGACCCTTTCCCAAGGTTTTTTCCCCTCAAAATCAGAAACGGCAAAAAACACTTATAAAAGAGTGTTATTAGTTCGCTTTTATAGGCCCGCATTCCTTCTTCGCGTGTTTAGTGGAGGTAATCGTAATTTGTAAAACAATCTTGCACGTGGCTTTACACGTCTTTATCGTTATATGTTGCCCCTAGCGCCACCAGTATAGCCGTGTAGTAGTAATTTTCTTCATTAAGCTTCAGTCGGTGCTAGAATATTTTAAAGTCACTTTCTCTGGTTCTCTTTTTTTCCAATACCGTAAAATCTTATTAATAAAAAAAGCAAAAACTGGATGTTGGAGCATTTCGGAACGAAAACCATATTATATAAAAGTCATTCTACTAGTTTCAATGTGGAGCTCGGGTTGAAGAACCCCCCCTGTAAGAGTATAAAAATTAAGTAATATTCAACGTTGATATCGGAAAAGAAAATCACTCTCTCTATTCGCATCGATATCATCTTTGAAGGAAATTTGACAGAATTAGAGGTGGTAAGAGAGAAAAAAAAAAGTAAAAATCATTATTAGCATAGGCGCTAACCTCTAAAGTGTTATCAGCTCGAAGTTTAAATTGTGATTGTTTCCTAGACTAGAGAGAATTCAAAGTACATTAACGAGGTTCTGACGAGGCGGGAATTTTATTAATCGATCGAAGAAGATGAAATTAAGACGATTATTACGACGCCTAAGTTGCGAATATAGTAGTAATCAGGAATGGCCGAAGAAAAAAAGTGCAGAAAATTCGCATAAATTGAAACGCGTTTTTATTATTCGATTTTAAATTTTTAGGAACTATTTTAACCCTCTTGAAAGATTTTCAGCTAACACTAGAAGAAGAAATGCTATTATAATAACCGTTTTTTGCGAATTTGCTATGGAACGTGTACAAATGAACGTTGTTGCACCAGCCCATAATCAAGAGCTGACTGTTACAGTCCTAGGCAAAATATTCTGGAGAAAAGAAATCTTTTAAATAAAAAATCTTTTCATAGTAAAACAGTTTAAAGTCAAAAATTTAACCCCGAGATAATTAATTTCTTAAACTCGGTTAATTGAAATATCCGTATTACCGTAGAAAACTTGAAAGTTATCCCCCATAGGAGCGTGATAAGCGTAAATCACAAATTTAGTTTTCATTTAAAATTAACTTCTTTATAACCACCGAAGAATAAGCGTGTTTTTGCGAATTAATACGTACGATTTTTTTTTTTTTTGGAAAACGTGAATTCATAAACTGTATCCCGTCAGCGTTAGCGTCAGCATAAAACTTTTACCATTCACTGGCAAACTGCACAAGTCGTCGATGTATATTAAGAATATAAATAAAGGCCTAAAATAGTTCCTTACGGGGGGGGGGGGGTCGCAGATTCCGGAAGAAGTTTATTGCAGAAAACACCATTTATTTATGTCACGTAACTTCTATCGATGAGATATGTCCGGAACAGCCAGTTACACACATTCCCCCTCTGAAACCACAAGCACAATGAAGTTTTTCATTAACAATAAATCATGGTTTACCGTGTCAAAGGCTTTTCTCGTGTCAAAATACTCAACAACTGCGACTGACGTACTCTCTAAATTTTCTGTAATGTAAGAGATACACGCTCAAAAACAACGGCTACTTCCCATAGTTGGCAAAAACCCGTACACTGATTGGCATTGAAGAAATTTTCTGGTTCTATAAGAAATTTTTATGAGAACCGCCCTTTTTGCGCATTTCTCAAAGATATTTCCGATTGTTGACGATTATAATTTGAAATTTCCTTTTTTCCGTCTACAGACATGATTCCCGTTTTCAGTGTATCAGGGGAAATATTCTTCGATTAATATAATTTTGTCTTTTATTACTTACACCACTCTGATATGCCATCAAGCTCAAAGGAAGATTTGTTCGGTAAAGACGGTTATTATGAAATTGGTAAAAGAGAATAAATTTAAATTTACAGAAAATCATGCCCGATCATTATTATTGCAATTATCCCGCCGGAAATTTACCTCGCACTTTCTTTAAAATAATTGTCGAAGTGTTTAGTATAGTGTTACGAGATATTCATTGTCATGAACTTTTATTTTATTCCATCGAATCTCTGCGATACCACCGTGTGCTTTGCCAATTATCTATTTAACAGCATGCCAATAGCTTTTTTTGATCCAACCTACATCTATCTAAACGAGTAGTGTAATACTGCTTTTTTTTACTTCTCCCGACAGTCTGCTGAACCCTTTTAAAAGAGCACTTAATATAATAATAACAATATCATATATTCAACTGCGACCATGAACATGGAGCTGAAAAACAATACACAGGATGGTCGAAGTTGCTCGTTTTTTCTTTTTTGCCTGTAATTTGAAGCATGCCAAAAATTAATAAAAAAAAAAAAAAATAATAGAACGATGTCAGATTTTTGTTTGATATTTGTAAAATCACTTTTTTTTCTTCTAAATTACAGTATAAATTAAATAAAATTAACAACAACATTTCAGTGTGCTACTAAAATAGTAACGGTTTCTACGAATGTTTCGGAAACGATGCTGATATTTATGCAAAAGCGATCAATGAATTATTTCTCGCAAGTAACTTTTTTTTCACTTTAGAAGATTTTGATATTGTTAAGAAGTATTTGGTATTGTTAAGAAGTATTTGGTATTGTTAAGAAGTATTTGGTATTGTTAAGAAGTATTTGATACTGTTAAGAAGTATTTGGTATTGTTAAGAAGTATTTGGTATTGTTAAGAAGTATTTGGTATTGTTAAGAAGTATTTGATATTGTTAAGAAGTATTTCTAGCAATAAATTCCCTTCACTTCGAAAATTTATAAACACGATCATTTGTACCTGTGCTAAATAACAGTTTTAGAACACTCGTTTTTCATCCATAAACGGAAAACTCCAATCCTGATCGTCTAATAAAAAATACGAATCACAGCGAATGGCAGAAACTTCGTCGTACCTTTTTTTTTTTTGTTATTCCTATATATTAACTTCAAATTTGAAATACTGTTAAGATTACCGAGAAGTCTTATCATTATTACGGAACTGAACAACAATTTACAGTATGTATATATGGAAAAAGAGAAAATTATAAAGCGGTGAAAATTTAGCCATCGTTAAAGTACCAGTAACACACTTCGTTAATACAATATAAAGAGGAATAAAGATTAATTTCGTTAAAAATCAATTCACAGCGCGCATCAGTTATAGCACAGCCGTTTTCCTCTTCCGAATGTAAGCTTAGCGCGGTTAGTAGTAAAAAACAAACAAGCAAACAAAACGAGAAAAAGATTATTTTGAAATTAAACAAGAACATAAACACTAGGACAGCATTTATATCGCAACAATGTGGTCACAGATATAAAGCCGACCAACAGTGCTGCCTCGAACGCGATATGATTCTCAGACAAGGGTTTCTTACGAGACAAGGATAATAAATAAGAGAGGTAGAAATAAACGATGAAAAAAAGTTCTCAAAAGTAATTATTGTCGCGGTGAAAAGGACAATGCGTATTGCACATATTTCTGCAAAATAAGAAGACATTCTTTTTATCAAATGTTTCGGATAGCCCCTTAATCGAAATTTGTGTCCTCACGACAGATGATATTCGTTTTGTTGTACCGGGAAACAATCTATTGTCTCTATTTTCATCTCTAGCCGTATTCAAGCGGGAAACAAAGGCAGCAGAAGAAATGCATTCATTTTTAACTGCGCGATGTTTAAAAGCCATGCACAAAAATCCTCTGACGTGTCACCTCCTCATTCCATTGAGGAGGATTTTTTTTTCTAGAATTTTTTCCGCTCTCCGAAGCCGGAATTTTCCTGAATGAATGATACGCGATCATTTCGCATAAAACAAGCCAGAACAGACAAAACGTCGTTTAATAAGAACGCGCCTTCGCTGCTAAAGATGAAAAACAGAACGCCAACGAGATTCTTCTTCAGAAGAAGAATTCCAAAAATTAGTACAAAAATAAATACGATCGCAAACTTACGTAATTCTAACACGACGACAGTTTTAGTTGCATACGTCACCACGCATCAAGCAGCTCCGGTGCGACCTCACCCTGCCCATTTAAATATTTCATGGCTAATTTAATTCTCACAAGCGATGACATGAAATTTTAACAACTTCTTCAAATACATTGTAAAAACAATCAACTCTCACCTTTCTCCTCTCTGAAAGCCCAACCCCGTGCAATAGAAAAAAAAAAAAAAAAAAAACATATATAAAATAAAACAATTATTATAAGTTAATTTTTTTTTTCACAAATCTATTAATCTTCTTCGATTTATGGCAATTTATCTTTAGCGTATTTAAAAAGCGATCAACTCTATTATATATCCTTATAACCTAATTTTATTATATTTATTTTTTAAATTATTCATTCCTTTCGAAATCACCTAAATTACAAATAAAAAAAAGAAACAAAAGCAGCTCGTACCATACTACATAATTTATCTATATACAATATATATAAACGCTCACTTATAACCGTCACTGTAAAAATATATCACACTAATTTTTATAGCCTTCCTGAGGGACAACAAAATATAACTGCAAAATTAAAAAAACTTTGAGAGTTATAAATCTCGATCGTTTTACAATCGAATATTTACACGATGCAACACAAAAGCGTATCTATCTTGGATGGATTAGAAACAGTAGTTCCTCGATTATCGATAAACCGATCCTTGAACGTATCGCAAGTCAACTGAGAGTTTCTATACGACGAGAGGGATTCTATCAAGCAATATAGCGGAATGCTGAAATGTTTCTGAAGGTATTCAGCTGAATAGAAACAAACATACACATCTACACGATATGATGAGAAACGTGTCCTATCCGAGCAATGGATTTGATGCTATCTTTACAGCGCGGAGTTGTCTTGGCGCCGGGCAACGAGCAGCGGTTTTTATTCAGATCCGTTAACAAAATATCTAGGCGACATTTTTCAAACTTCGCTAAACACCTTCGTTCGCATTAGCGAGAAACATGGTTTCAAAATTATTTCTACGTCGCTATAAATTGTTCACCCGATGCTATCAGTAATTTTATGCAAAAAGTACAGTTCTTCGTTACCGGTTGTTTTTATTTGTTTGTATACATATTATGTATATATGTATGTATGTATGTATGTATATGTGTGTGTGCGCTCCGTAAGGTTGGAAATAATACTAAAACTTCATTTACATTGATTATAAGCCCTCAAAATATAATAAAACATATGTAGTGCGGATATGCACTAAAACACTTTTACATCATTTTATTATATCATTTATTTCTCTTGTCAAACCATTTTCCTTTGCTTCTTTTTCATTTTATTTCGCATACTAAACTCATTAAATTAACTCGAGTGACATTTTCGACACTTTCAATAACGGAGCATTCGAATAAATGCGGTTCGGCAAAATTCCATTAAATGTAAAAAAGAGAAACACATTGCAGACAACTTATGATTATGCGACAGTAATGGAAAATTACACACACGTGGAAAACATTTTTGCGGCGAAATAATAATAGAATAATTTAACCGTTTTCAGAGAATTTAACAGCGAACATAATATTACGGTTGTTTTTTCTAATCTCTTTATCTCTACCCGAAAGTGCCTACATGTTAAACTGCGAAAATCGAGGGCACCTGTGCTAAAAATCCATCCTTGTAAATTGAAATTATTCAAAATTTCTCTGCTTCGAATATTTCATTATACACTCCCTGCGATCTTTAGAACTATTCTAAATAGGTGTATATGTTTATTATTCCCTTAACGATTATATCATTTCATTATTTCCTATTACATTCAGATTACGGAACATCCTAAAGCAACCGAAGATTTTATTTTACATATATTTATTAATTAATATACTATCTTGACAATACTCGATGATACTGTTCTTTTTCAGTTTTCTAACTACGCTAATAGTTCTAAAAAAACCTACATTTTTAAACCCGACATAGAGGTAAAATTTTTTGAACATAGTCGAAATTTCTTAATTATCTGTATGTTACATACGTAAATGTTCCGTTTATTTGATTAGCAAGCCGATTTAAAATTTTTCTTTCTTAATCAAAACTTCCTGGCTTTAAGAAAATTTTAAAACCGTTATTCGCAATAAAACGGACAATAGACGGAACGAAAACCCCGAAACCCTTTCAAATAAGCGTATCCAGGTGTTTTTTTTTTTTTACGGTATCATTGCTTCTGTTTCCCTAGAATTGAATGTTAGTCGAGTCTTACAACAAATCAAGTGTAAGTTCAAACTGACGATTATATCAATTTCGGAGAATAAACCAAATTTGGACTTGTCAAATCATTTCCTCTGACAATCTGTAGTTAATAAAAGCGTTTTCTGCCGGAGCAGCGCCTTTTAATTCCTTTTCATATTGCAGTAATATTTAAAAAGCAAATCAGGCTTTGACAGAATTGTTTGAATAGATTCGATAAATAGGTTTAAAAAAAAAAAAAAATAAACGAAAACAAAAAAAGGAGAATGTAGCCTGAACTGTTTATTAGCTTAATTTTTTGCTAATTCTTTCTACAAAATTTCGAATTTTATACTGAAAATAATATCATAACTTTTACTCGCTTCGAAGGCTTCAGAGTAAACAAAAATCAATTTAAAAAAATAAAGTAGATTAATAAATTGATGTATAAAAATAAAAAATTAATTATATATATATAAATATATATATATATATACGTGTACATAATTGTGAACCTTAACTTCACAATCCCCGACGCCCTATCGAGGGTATGGGACTTACTTTACTTTTTACATATGAATAACAGAGAAAAAATAAATCCATAATGAAGAACGGTACTTTTTGCACAAAATTATCCATAGCACTAAACGGATATTTTATAGTGACGTAGCAATCATTTTGGTAAACCAAATTTTCCACTATCTCAAATGACAGTATTTAACTGATGCAAATTTGAAAAATTTCGGAAACGATTAATTTGTTTGTTTTTTACTTTTTTTTTTCATCGCGGTTTATAAGACATATATTCAATTTTATGAAAATTTGAAACTAACTTTTCTAGAACTATAAAATACTAGCCATATGTTCCCACGGCGAGGCCCGAAGAATAGAATTTTATAGTTATGTGTATACATATATATATACACACATGTATGCTTACATACATCATATAGCACACATATATATTCTTTGTTTGTAATTTGTGTCGAACATCGACTATCGTAATTGTTCGGTCTTCAAGAAATGAAATGATATATCTGCTTAAACAATCTAAATGTTGCAAATTGCAGCCTATATGTGTGTATATATATATATATGAAAAAAATGAGGATAAACTAGAGCAGAAGAGGTAAGCGAATTAGCGTTATTATTCGGTTTAACAGTTGCTGTAAATGCTTTTTTATCACTGTAATCGAACATGCACTAATTTCCAGTGAAACAAACCACTATTTTATACGTTATTAGCCGTCCTCTTGGAGACACCAGCTGCCGATACCGTCAATCGATCGGCCAGCTAAGGTAAGCGCATTGTTAGCACGGGATATATGTAAATTGTCTAAAAATTACGACTTCCAATCCCTATTCAGCGTACAATCGAGCGGAAATGCACAGGCTGAGCTGTTTTCGAACGAGCACACCCGCTCGTTGATCAAGTCGTGTTTATTAACACGGTAGTCGACTCTGCTCATTTATAATTAATTGCTACGTCAGAGCCGTACAGCGACCAAGTTAATAATAAGGCCGAACACGAAACAAATACTGTAATGATGGTCGCTTGCCTTTCAATCGATGCTACAATTCACGCCGTGTGTCATTTCAAAATGGCGCTTTCTACAGCGGAGAAAAAAAGTAGAAACGGGAACTTAACGTCATCTGCGGATTCGCAAATTAAAATTGAAATGAGAAAATTACGTTTTTTAATCAGCGAACTGAAGTCTGAATTTAAAGGGTGCGCCGCCAGTGGCTATGCAAGCAGGGAAATTGGAAAAATTTTGGCTTGCCTTCAATTTAGAATAGGCTAGAGAAACAGTTCGTTAAACCGTCTGTGTAAGATGGAATTGCAAAGCCGCGCCGGTACCTAATTTTCAATTGCCAAGAATTTAAGTCATACAACTTTTATTTACTTTAAATATAAATAAGAAAAACCAAGAGCGGGGCAAGGAAGACCATTAGGAAATTTACGAAACCGGAATTAACAAGCTAACACCACCTTAAGCACTAGGACGAATTCGATAACAAACTGCCTAATCAGCTGGAACAATACAAATAGGTCGTTGGTTTTTTGACCCTGTGCGCTATTATTCCCGACACAAGCAATAGATAACGGAGAAACAGCTCGTGTATTTTCACGTAAATAATCAATCGACTTTCAAACGATTCAAAAAAAAAAAAAAAAAAAAAACCGAAAAAGGAAAATGTACAAGACTCGATCCTTCGCAATTCGCCACCGGAAATAGATCCTCCTGCCGAAGTTATAGGAAAGTTAATTACAATTAATTAGGTCAATTTTTAATTTACAATCGCGCAGCAATACTTCATTTCACTTCCGCTACATAAAAACGTTTATCCACCTACCTAGTCGAAACAAAATGTTCATAAATATTAACGAACAGTTTTGTGGATTTACCGATATTTAGACGGTTTTTAGCTTGCTGATAGGAATCTGAAGATTTGAAGAAAATGCTTAATGCAAAAAACGCTAATCCGTCAGAGTCCAGTGATGGCTTAATTTCGATTTGATGCTCATTTTGGTCTTTTGCGTTCCAGAGAGATGCTGCGAGCAATTCTCTGACATTAGTGAGTCGCTAAGAGCGCATTGAGAAGCATAAAAGCATACAACACATATTACAAGAGAACTAGGTAGTAGTTCGCCATGTTGGGCAAGTTGCATGCACATTGTATGCTGATAAATTACTTCCAGTCCCTGAGCGATATGGTCAAGCTGTCTAGAGAGGTGCACGGTTGGATGAGGGTTAATAAGACACATCTGGGCAGTAGGTCTGTTAAAGAATAATATCGTTGCCAACATAAGGACGTGGGCATGGGTGACGTCATATACTGCAGCTTGGCGGCATGGTGCTTGTTATCGCCCCCTCGTCCACTGTGACAAATCCATCTCTATTACCCTACTGATATATTTGCATGAGAGCATATTTCTTTGCGCAACTCTTTACATTTACCAAAAGTACAAAAGCCATTTTCACGAATTATCAATATCAATTATTAAGGCTTAATTCCATTACAGGTGAACGCATTAATCGAAGCGACACCATTAAAGCTTGAGTCGGGGAAACGTTAAATATCTTTGCTTAAATTGGAAAACACTTAAACTAGTGAAAGAAACAACATTCTTAATTCTTTATATCTTCAAAGCCTTTCGAGACAATCCGCCGTGTATAACAAGAGCCGTAAGCCGAGCAAATGGAAACATTTTCTTCAATTTCTACTTGAAATGAAATAAAAAACGAAAAAGTGCAGAGCAGTGAGCACAACAAAACTGAACATTTTAAAGCATACTCTTCCTATTATTGTTATTATTATTATTATTATTTCGTTGCCTACCGTTGAGGAAAATGTAAAAAGAGGAAAAACGATATTATTTATTGTTTGAAAATTGAAATTGAAACAATTACATATGAACGTAGTAACGTTTTTTCCGATGCACGACCTTTGCCTTTTTTTAAATGGAAGCAGAACGTAATTTATATTTTGTTGTTTTTTTTTTTTTCTTATTCGGACCTTCGCAATGCTTGAAACTATTTTCCACGTGTTTATTTAAAGAACTTTTTCCGTTCCGGAACGAGCCAGTGGAAAACAACTTTTCCATAAAGGCGCCAGACGTCGTTCACTGGGCTTTCTTTCGAAATCCGCACGCACGGATTTTCTCGACAAAGGTAGCACGGAGAGCGATGGGGCTGTGCCACGTTAGGCTACGTACCTCCGATGTAACAAATGAAAAATCATCGCACGATGTAAAGGTAGAAAGAGCGGCGAGTTAAAATGCACAGCTGATAGAGCGTATGCACGTGCATACAACAAATGCGAAACCAGGTTTATTATTGGAGAATTTTCGAGCGGCGGACGACAGATGAAGGATTACACACAGAGCCGGTAATCCAGGTGTTTTAAGAGGTGAACGCACTTGGAAGGATGATCGTGTGAAAAGGGTAACCAGGCGGCGGCGGTGGCGGCGACTACGGCGACGACGACAGCAGAGGCAGTAAGGTGCGCTGTGCGCGACACACGTACACGCACACGCACACGCCGTCGGTCTGCATGTGAGGGAATGTTACTGCCGACTGTTGCTGGCTAAAGGATTTACCGATGTTGATTCTGGAGAAAAAAAAAGACCGTAGTAGCCAGCTGGAAGTAACCTCATTCTCCGGGTATTTCCTAAGTGCTTTCCGGCAGACACCCAACCGGCCTTACGCGATAACCATCGACCGAACCCTATTCCGATTTCAGTGTATAAGTTGGCCGATACGACACCCGGAATTATGATAACGAGTTGCATTTACAACGCGTCAACGATATTCTCTACTAACACGCAGAGCGACAAATTTTTTTTTCTCCCTTGGTATAATTCAGATAGAAAACTGGAAATGGTCGAAGCGAAAAAAATCGCAAATACGCAACGCCGCCCTATAACTTGTTAGCAAAAAATTCCGGGAAAAAACTAATCTGCGACGGTTACACACGCAAGGAAAAAGGCTAGCGGTGTGGCTCGTGGTTGGGGGGGGGGGGTCATTTATTGAAAAATGTATAAATGTAATTGTTCAGAGAAATTTTAATAATTAAATGATTGATAGTGAGAAAATTTCACCGCAGTGGGATGATTTGTGCAGTGTAAGTAAAATAATTGGTCGAACAAAAAAATTACATAAGCTCCTTGAAATAATAACGGTGTAATATCGAGCACATATATTAGACATATATATACATTTGTATAATAGTTGCAAGAAGAGACACACATGCACACGTGGTATATGCGCGTAATAATTTTTTTTTTTGTTTTTTTTTTTTTTTTTATATTACACGCTAAACATAATTTTATCGGTAGATAACGGTTCTTTCCCGTTCGTTTTAAATTTCCCATATTGCTCGGTTTTGAAAACAGAAACCCTTATATTTAAGCGCCGTCTTTAAGAATCACTTAACATCGTGACAACGCAGTACGGCTTGAGAGAAATTCGCGCCTTTTTGCAAGCGCGCGATATTTAAACCAAATTTTCACCGGTGCGTAATTTCCTATCGGCATCGCTGGCACTGCATTTCCCTGTCTGTGTTACAGTTCTCTTTGTGGAAAATCTTTATGCAGCTTCCCCGTTCGATTCTCTCCTACCTAGAAAAGCCTCGCTGTGTACACGCTCGGACTACCTCTCCTCCTCTTTGCGTTCGTTAATGTTGCGAGTCCGGAAAACGTGATCAAAATTGCAAAACAACACTCGACCGAGATCGTCGATACACGACGTCGACAGCGGCTGCGGAGGGGGCAGGAGCTGTTGTCCCGAAATTGTGTATTGCCGTTTTCGGTGGATTAGACGCCGCCGGAAGACCAAGTTACTTTTCAGAAGTGAAAATATAATTCCGAGAAACGACGCGCGAACCAATATATGTGTATAAGCGTATAATATAACGCCAGCGGGCGAAAATAACGATGATAATGGCCGAGGCGGCGTTGCGCGCGTCTTCACTACATTCAAATGTGGACAACACAAGACGAATTTAATCATTATAATCGGTGCAACGACAACGACGCGTACGCACACAAACGAAACACACGCAGGCAGATTTCTGCTCAGCGATGGCGGGTGGGTGAGGGGGATTTATCTGACGACAAGAGCGCAATTCAAATTGCAAACTAATTCGAAGCGGAGCCGACAACGACCTGCGCAACGGTACATGGTTTACAATTGGATCGCAATAAATACGCCTATGCACATGTGTGTGTGTGAGTGCGTGTGTAAAAGGGGTTATATATAACATAACATCATCGAGACCGAGACCGGTCACATATTTAGCCTGTGCAATTTGACGAATGAGCTCTGAAAGTTCATTGCCAAAGCCGCGCCGGATGTAGAACTTCCCCATTGCTAGTACTACTACCACTACTACTACAGCTGGATGAAACTCAGCCAGCCTAGAGACACGAGAGAACAAACGAGAATTATAGAAAATTTCAAGAATGTATAGTCAAAAATGTGACTGCATATGGACGGCATCGGGCATACAAAAAAGAAACAAATTAGCCAGAAACCTCTAAATGCATATGTAATTGCGTTCGGGCCTTCAAAAGACGTCATAGCTCGCTTATACGGAAAATGACGTAAACCGCACGTTACTATTTACAAACATGTACGAAGCATGAGATTAGTGAGATTAAACCCGTCAAAAAAAAAAAAAAAAAAAAAAAAAAAAAAATATCACGCCAACGACTTTCAAACGTTTGTCCAAACATTTTCTACATTTCCAGTTTTCTTCTTAGGCCTTCGTTCCTTCTTCACTGTGATGATACTCTCGACTACCCTCCCGGTGGTTTCCTACGATTATATATATATATATATATATATAACTCGGCCATTTTGGCCCCGCAAGGAGCTGTGCCCCTTGACCTCTCTTGCTTTTATTTATGTCTCTTTCCCTTCTATACTTTGTATAAAATGATCAAAATTTACAACGTAATTCTTACTGGCATCAACACAAAAAGAAAAACAAAACATAATCACAAAAATCCTATCTTAACATTTAACTTTCATTACATAAAATTAAGATATTGTTTCATTACATTTTTCGTTACATAAAATTGTGACATTTTTTAAATAACAATAACAAAAATCCTATAAAATATAACAAACGTTACATATAAAATTTGGACATTTTTTTGGAACATTTTGCGTTACATAAAATTCGGACATTTTTTCGAATGGGGGGTAGCCTAAGATTTACGTTGTAATAAATATATATGTACATGAAAATCGATGCGAGGTACTACCACTTCTATAAATCTTACGAAAGAGTCGCGATTAATCGTAAGTAAGCGCGACACCCTTAAAAACCGTTAGTTTTACTTCGACCGATACACATTCTTACGGCGCTTTGAGAATGCAACCAGCGTTCTGCTTCCGTTAAACTTTTCAAACGATAATTTGTTGATGTCTTCGTATCATTAGGCCCACAAAATGGGACGACGATATTACGGGTACTCTCGCGGACGGAGCGCTGCAGTCAAATTAGCGAATGTGACACGGTCGCGTTTTAGCCCACTGGCGGAACAGCGGTAGTCCGGTTTACTACTATGCAAGGAAAAAGTGATCGTTCAGTTTCCCAATCGTTGCTTCAGGGTCTATGCGAAACATTTTACATGTAAACTAAGGACAAAGTATCTCTCAGATTCTTACTGCGGAGGAAGCCTTTTGTCGTTGCTAGACAAAAAAAATCGGACTTTCAGCTGGTTGACTATGACAGTGGATGAAAACAAGTACAACCGAGAAAAAAAAAAGTAAATAAATACAAGTGTCCGGTTTTTTCAAACAACTATATTACATACTCTTTTAACGGCAAAAACATAGTACATTTTCGCCTCTCCTCTACATCCATATATATGCAAATTTTATTTGATCAGTTCTCGAAACAAAAGAAATTATTATTATATCGTTTCAAGAATATAAACACTAAACACAGTTGTATATGCGCTGGCAATGGTTTCGAAGTTGTTTTAATATTTGTTTCCGAATTTAACAATCGACTTTTTTCTAGTTCGTTTTGTTGTTTTCGCTAAAACTAAGCGTGCCGACAGGACCGTGCAAAGGTCGGCAAAAATAATTCGCCCTTGCAGGTACGATAAAGTAACCGCCCACCGCAGCTGCATATCTTTTCAATGCATACTTGAAACCGAATCGGCCGCCTTCCTCTAGCGGAGCGCTAGTTGTAGTATCCTACACTGTCTGACCACGTCAGTTTGCGTTGAAATTGTCAAATTTCTCGCCGGCACTATTTCCTCATTATTTACCCTTCCGGCGGCACTGCTGCGCATTCTAAATCCGCTCAAACGATTTTAACCTCTTCTCCTAATAAAGTTCCTTTCCAACCGGAAAAAATTCCCTCTCGTTCTGTGCGCTTTTTTATCCTCTACCTTCACCCACATCAGCTTTTCTGCAATTTCCTTCAAAATATTTTACGTCGCGCCGCGTGCGCGCACACAGCAGTTCAGACTTGGACGAAATAAACGATTTTAAACGGATTACTAGTTCGAATAAATATGACTGATTTTTTAAGTAGACATCTTATTAATATTTCCTAGAGAAGTCTACCTTCGTCAAAATTTAGACATTTTTCTTGCTTTTTACCGACTTCAAAAAGAGAAGCACGGACACTACTGGTAATATTATTGTGTTTTTTTGTTATGTAGGTTCGCGCAAAAATCCATGTGACCCAATTTCGATGATTCCCCCCTTGTTCGTCGAAAAGTATATACCGTTCAGTAGTAGTAGCATGTGGGTTTTTTTTTGGGTTTTTTTTTTACCTACTTAGTGTATTACAAACTGGCCTTTTAGGCCCGATATACTTGACAGGGAGAATTATTGGCACGGGCGAAGAAGTACCTAATAATCCAGCAAAGATACTCAATAGTTATGAAATAACAGGAAAAAATGTGTTTGTTAAGTTTCTAGTATATAATGAACGCCTAAAATATTATCACGATCAACAAATCTTAATCGGGCAAAAAATTCAAATATCACCAATTTTCATGGAAATATAGATCCTAATTCGTCATCGTGACGGAAATGCTGGGTGGTTTTTACATTATTGAACGTAACTTTTAAACATGATCCACCCTTTGTTTATTAGAAATTTTTTCTGTTCAGCGATGCGAGTTTAACGGGGAAAGTATCGGCGATTATTCACTAAGTTTAATCATTAAAATAATAATTATAAAAAAGCCAGTCTCCGAATAAGAGATATAATTTCTTTGCTTTAATATAAGCAGTTAACAATTAGCCAAAACTTTCTAAAGTTCACACGAAATTCACAAATTGAAATAAATAATTAAAAATCGCATTAAACATTTGTTTGATGTTTTCGTTACTTGGCTCACGGAAAACGAACCACTATTATACTCTCACTTAATATGGTTTTTCTGAATGCTGTTATTCGCGATACGGCAAGTTAGTGTTGTTTAAGAATTGTCTCATATACATCATCTTCTTATCGACTTTTTACTAGTGCATATTTACTAAATTTTTGGAGTATTCTTTTTCAAAAAAAGATTTTATAATTCGCAAAATAATTAAACCACTTTTTAAGAAAAAAGCTTTTGGGTTTTTTTTATCCGATATTAACCTTTTCCAGTCGAAGATAATCTGTGGAAAAGGTAGGCAAAACATTAGAAAAAAAAAAAACAAAACAAAAAACGCTCGGCTCTTTAGAACATGATTAAAGGGAGAGCCATTTTCTCCGGTATCCCACGAAAAATTAAGAGCTCGTCTAACATAATTTGCTGTTTCCTAGCAACAAAAATTCGAAAGAAAAACTAAATAAATGAAATTTTCTTCGGAGAATTTGTAGTAGTTAAAATTCCATCGTTAACAAATCAGGCCGGGAAACGTAATGGTAATCGAACGAGCATTTTCCAATTGTCGACGTGCGTAAATGACACACACATGCAGGATGATAGTGCAGTTCTTCGTCAGAAGCCGACTGACTACTGGCAATAGTAACAAATGGCCCGGAAAATTTCAAAACGGACAACAGCGAGAAAATTCCCTTCAAGCGGAAAATGTTCCTCAATTCCGAGAAAGTGGCGTCCGAATTCTCGAAAAATAGAGCTTGTCACGCGACCGGATAGTTATCAGCCCGCTTAACCGTTATCAAATGATTCCACTACTTTAGATAAGGAATTATTAATTGGGTAGAGCTGTCTCCTGTCCGCTATGTTTGACCACGCAAAAATTAGGTTAAATTAATCGAATGCGAGCCGCCATCAACAATCAAGTCCTTGCTCGGCGGCTACTCCTCTCCGAAGCGTTTGTGCCGTCGTGTCTGGCCGTTATTAGTAGTGGTACTATACAAACTCTCTTCAATTCTTCAAACGACGTGAGCTGCACCTCAAAAGCGCTTCTACATTTAGGCCGAGACTGCAAAGTAAATTCCCCCTCCTTCGTTAATGTGAAGCGGGTTGTTCCCGAATACAGTTGATCATATAGTGTTCAAAATCGGGCCTGAGAAATAGGCGACAACCTAATAACCGACTATATATATATATATATATATATATATATATATATATATATATATATATATATATACTATATTTCCCATCACGACTACCGTAATGAACTTGGTTAATCAATAGTTTTTCGTTCGGATAGAACACCGAGCAGCAGGTCGAATCCCGATTATTCCGTTAATTAGGAATATAGAAAAATTCTTCCTGCGCTGCACTGACCGATTCCTCAAAAAAAAAAAAAAAAAGTATATTTCCCATCAGACATCGGAAAAAGACAAATTAATTTTAAAAAACCGAAATGCTACATATAAATAGCGGAGTTTTTTTCTTTTCGAGTTTTTTTTTTAATTCGCTTTTACCAAAAATTAATGGGAATAAAAATTAAAAATTAACCCGTCCGCTGTTAGTCGGCTGTCACGCTTTGTTAAATCGCTTAAGAAAAAAACGAAAACTAATATACCTGCGACGTTATGACCTTGGTGCAATTTTTTTTCCTCAAAACATTGCACACGCGCGCACGCACGCTTCTTTCCTAGTCTTGTGCCGCGACTTCTCCGACTCTTCCATCGCACAACGATAAACAGATTTCGCAATATAATCTCCGAGTCATTCTCCGCCGCGCGCAATATTTTTTAATTACAGTTGAAAAAAAATTGCGTATGCAACGGAAATTTTTTCGTTTTCCATTTGTTCCCAAGAATTAATTGGAAAAAGCAGGAGCAATAAATACGAGACGATTAACAATCCGAACCGAACCGAACCGAACCGAATCGGGGCCATCTCTTAAGAGAATGTAACATTCGTGGCCGTCGATAAAAACGAATTTATCAGCTGGCATAATATATTTAATAGCTTTCGAAAATTTCTACTAAAAAGAACAACACAATCGAGACACTTTTTTATTAATTAATAACCGAACCGAATTTGTTTTTAGAATATTATTTCAAAAAAACACAAATGAAAAACTGACGTTTAAATATTTTTATTCCTTCTCTCAATAGATTTCAATTCATCAGCAATAGAGGTTGTGTTGCTGAATCGATTTTCTTTCACACGAGAAAAAAGAGTAATATAAAGGGGCTATTATGAAAAACGATAAATATAACAATCATCTACATATAACAGTTTTTATGAAATGATCATCAATGATCTATCAAACGCCTGGCATGTATATATAACGTTGGTTTCTATTCCAGAAGTCCGTTTAGGTAGTAATTGCTCCAATTAAATATAGAACACTTTTTTTAAAAAACAATTTTTATCCTACCACACCGTTTAAAACTACATAATTTCCACTAGATTAGGGCTCGGCCATACTAATGTGTTCATAGTTTTTCAATAACATACCACCTCCATCCTGTCCCTTCTGTAACACTTTTCAGCTTACTCTCCGACATATCGTAACAGGTTGCAATAATTTATCCGAATACCGCCAAAAATTTAATCTATCCTCAAACCTTTCCCAATTAATCCATATATGGAAATGATCTTTTCCAATTCCTCAAAAACTGTAATTTATATTAATACTCTGTAATTAATAACATAGTCACGGCTTGATCACCTCATAATTGTGTTAAAGTCGCATATAAATTAAACATTAAAAGAAAAGAAAATACACATATTCCACTTCTTTTTAAAATTCCTTTAGATGATAATAATAATAATAATAATAATAAACGGTAAGTCGTTCAGAAACGATTCCTGAATCCACAAGTTATTCCGAACGTTTTATCGTAGATAATTTTCCTACACACACACAACAAATATTTTTTTTTTTTTTTTTTTTATAAACGGTAAAAACACCATTTTTAATTATGTCCTTTCGAAATATATCCTTTCCTTTCTCTGAAATTTATAGTGCATATTAATTAATTACAACGTAATTCTTAGGCCTACCCCCCATTAGAAAAAATGTCCCAATTTTATGTAACGTTTGTTATATTTTATAGGATTTCTGTGATTATGTTATCACATATTCATATGGACCGATTTAGAATTACATTGTAAATTTTGATCATTTTATACAAAGTATAGAAGAGAAAGAGATGGAAATGTAAGCAAGAGGGGTCAAGGGGCACATTCCCTTGCGAGGCCAAAATGGTCGAGTTTATATATATAATATACATATATTTATTTATATATACATACATATATATATAAATAAATATTATACACGTATATATAAGCATGTATGACGTTGGAGAGAATGTTTTTGTTTTGTTTTGTTTTGGTTTTTTTTTCAGTTCGATAGTCATGTAGCTCTTACGCACTGCGTTCACCAACCTCACGCGCTTGTGTTTCAACAATTGTAGATCAAAACTTTTTTTATAGACAAGTTGTAAAAAATAAATAAATTTGTAATTTTCGATTATTTTTGAATGAGCTCATGTTTGAAATATTTTCAAGTTTTTAAACCAATCATAACACGAAAGATTGTAAAAAAAATCAAAACGTTTTAAATTTGGACAGATCTATACAGTGAATATATCGTATTGAACTGTGAGGGATGTATAATATGTATATATGTTGCGGAAAACTTATTAAAAGAATTGAGAAAAGAAGTTAAGCGGGGTATATATTATTCAAAAATTTCTCCGAGCTACGTTATAAAATATTAGAAGTTAACTCGGAAGCTAACATTTGTATCTGCTGAATTATCTTGTAAATTTGTGAATTTTTTTTTCAAACAAACCGTTTGTACGTGAAATAGCCCATCGGTATTACGTACAACGTAAAATTAGGAAAACGTGGGTTATGAATCGTTTGCATCTATGATTCATGATAGACGGTGTCGTTTTGTCCTATCTTGATTAATCAAGTGAAACGTGCACTTTATACACTTCCATTTTGTCTCGGAAGTGTTTTTTCGTTTAATCAGCCAGTTCTAATAATCGTGCTCCTTAGATAGATTCGTCCTCTGCATGCTTGTGTGCTCTCCCCTTTCGTTTGTTATTAATCTTTGAAAACTCGTTTCGATGCTTCGTCCTGAAATGCAGTACGCTCGTATTCTAGAATGTTCCTTTGCGCGGTAAATTTTAGCTATTTCGATTTTATGCGTCCATCTTCCTGAATCTCAGACACCTGCATACTTTTCCATCTCTTGGTGTGTATGCAGAGTACCGCCACCACTCTCTCTCAATCCGAACACTTTCATACAGCTCTGGTTCCACATATAACCTCACACAAACTTCATCTCCGTTTCTTCCGGCTACGTACGATGGAAAACCTAGATATACGAACGTCTAATTACACATAATAGGAAGAAATCTTCAACGATGCGCCCATCTCTTCCGCTTACCAACACTCCATTGCGCGCATTCGTTCCTACACGCTCGGTATTCATTAAAGTCTCTCGGTATTCTCCCCATTTCCGACCGCAAAAATTTCAATTTCAAATCGGCCGCAGTTTCATTCCCCGATTGTCCTGCACTCTTATCATTTCACCGCCAGCCATTAAACCTGGTCATTACAACTTCCGTTTGCGCCGGTTGTCGTCAGTCGTAATTATCATGACCGATTATATAGATTTTTCCATCCAGTTTGTAACAACTCTTCCGTTATTCGTCGCGCGGTGTATAAGTGCCGCTACGCCGTGTCTCACCAAATCTATCAAGTTTCAAGTACTCTCTTTCTTAATTGCGCAAATCAAGACGAGAACGAGCTGGTTCTGATTAAACAAGTACCGGCGTTACCGGAATAATGTGTAAGCTGTTAGAGAAACTCTAACGGGAGAAAAAGAGAAACACGAAAAAACAAACAAACTTGAAGTCCAACAGGTGGTGCTCGGTTGAAGACGCAGCGCGACGCAGGAGGCACGTAATTGACTCTTATGAAGCTCCCGCAATCCGATACGCACACATACAAACACAAATCACGTTCAAGAGACAACATGTTAAATTAGTGTTAAAATATGGATTAGCGAAATGTGTGTAATTCGTCACATCGGAAAGGAGGGCTAATGTCGAACGCGGCCTACAAACTTTGTACTAGAACAGTTGACGGCGACAGAGATGGAATCCGACATTTCGCATGAGGTTTGATGAATCATCGGAGAGCAGCACGGAGAAAGAGAAATTCAATTATCCGGAAGGCGAGAATGAACATGACGACTAAACAAGGCCGAAGCATTAAGATTACGGATAGGATACTGTCATATAGATAAATTCTAGTACGGTTCGCAATAGTCGTTGTAAACTTTTAATAGAATTTTAACGAATGAGATAAATCGATTTCTTTCTAATTTTTAAGTACAGCTCTAGTCATCATCTTCGCACGCACGGCAATAGTTCAGTAGAAAAGGTGAGAGGATGCCAATTTTATCATTATTTTTAACTTAACCTTTTAACTACCAATTATTATGAATTTTTGAATTGTTTCAGTATTTTCGTTTTTTTCCTGTTTAGGCACGACCTTTTTAGTTCAGAAACGAAGGAACACAATATTTTGATCAGGGTGAAGGGGCAAAACAGGTTGGACATATAAATGTTCCAATGGTATTTTATGGGGCTGGTTACGTTTGTCCCACTGGTATTTTCCTTTCCCAATGAAAAATAAGTAAACCGTAAAAAAAAAAACAGAATTTTATTTAAATACAAGTAAATCGAACAAACATAAAAATACGAAACTATATTCCAATTAAAAACAAAACTTGCCTACATTATGCAATAATCGTACTCGTTTTGAGGGCCTCACTTGTCTGGCCGGACGTTTGTTTTCCATGCAAAATCGATGATTCTGCAAGTGGAACTAAGAATTGGAGCAATTTGTTTTTTTTTCTGTGTACATCCATATGGATGATCCATGCATTGACTACAGCAACCATGAGAAGGCGATATAAAAAACCTTTTTCCGTCATTTCAAAGACTTTCTTCGAAAGTCGTATCTGATAAATGTACACCACCGATATAGCGGTTATAGAACTTGACCTGAGCTGGACAAAAAACCTCCAAATGTATCCCGTCCTTCTGTTTTCTGGTAGCAGTCATTGAGGTAGCTCTGTGGCAGTTGCTTGTATCTATGAAATCTTTACTATCCTGCCACCTGCTCACTAAAACTCCATCTGCTGAAACCCTCAATTGACATTCTCCTTTTCTCAATTTCCCCGTGAATTTAGGTGCACTTTTACGATTGGAAATCAGTGTATCAACAGTGGGTTGTTCACAATGTAAAGAAACGGTCAAAATAAATTTATCGATAGTTATTTGTCAAATGACTAAACTAGAAACGAACTATAAAGTAGCGACGTTATACACATCAATATGAACTGTAACGGAGCAGAATGAACTGGTGTCGGTAAAGTGAAAATTTATAATATACAACTCAACTCTTCCTATGTTATAGATCGTATGCATTTATTTTTAAAGATAAAGTCGTAGATTAAAAACAAATTTAGGTTAAAATACTATCAGCTTTTACACGAAAATAAACGCAAGTAACATTTATCGGTAGAATTTTTTACTCTGTATTACAATTCAATTCAATTTAAATAAATAAAACGTAATCAAATATTAGTTTGCGTCATACGATTTTGATAATTTCATTATTTTTACTTACCAACAAAACTAAGTAACCGAAAAAATACACGAAAAAAGCCGGCACAATTTTTACCAACTATTGGTCGTCAACACAAACCAAGAATGACACAACAATAAAATGATAGCTTATCATAGATGAGCGCTAACCATTCCTGCACTGAGTAGAACTGGGATCTAGCGGTGTTTGGTGAAACTACAGATTCTAGGGAACACGAAAAACCAATGGGAATTCGTTTATCGGTTTTCAATGGGAATCGAGCTGTTTTGTAGTTTTTAGCACCTACTGGTATAACCGAATGGTCGTCAAAGGGTTAAAGAAAATTTTTAAACTATACATAACTGGAAACTGAAAAACTCATCATAATCTTCACCGAACGAGACAACTTTTAATTTGATAGACTCGAGCAGCAACGGTATGTCGAATTATTTTACATCTCAAATGAAACCATCGTGCCATATGCTTCGAATAAACAGAAAATACTACTTATTTATAAGACATTTTTTTTTTCCATTGAGAATTTTTTAAAGTAAATGCGTATTGTTAGCGCAGTCCGCTATCGAGAGACAAAGCCGATTTTTGACAGTCAACAAAATTACGCTTTTAAGAGGCAACGGTAAGATAACAACAGCGCGCTGTTCATTTCAACAATAATTTCCAGCTTTACAATTCGGTCTCATTTATAATTATGCACGTAATACCTCGGTTTATTTCGGTGTACTGACGGACACTGAAATTCATAGCAACTGATTAGCAAACTTGATCCAGTCATCATTTCCGTATTATTTTTCACGTTCCCTACATTACTGTAAATGTTTTGCAAGCGTTTCCGCTGCAGAATTGTAAATACCGGTTCTGCATACTATTATTATGTTTAAAATATCATCAACATTTCGAATCCACGAAAAACTTTAAAACTCGTTATATTTCAATTCGCGTTTTTTTGAGATCAAAAAAAAAATGAAATAATTTAAAACATTTTTTTTTTTTTTGAAAATGATATATATTTCCGAAATAGAAAAAACAAACGATAATTAAAAGTATCCTCGGTAGCTGATGATATGTCCGAATTCATCATCCGATTTGGATTGACGAGCAGAATGGATATTAATAATTTTAATGAGAAAGTTTATTTCTACTCGGAATGCTATTAGATTATAATCGGAGTTTGTTGACTGGGATGCTTAAGCGGCAAGGACCGATTAATTATTTACCTAGCTTTATTCCTGCGTCGTTTGCAAAAAAAAGTTAATACGTTTAGCAAAGATTACTTACGCGTGATGCGGATATAGTATCTTTTTTTATATGCATTTTTGTAATATTTCTTCATATTTGACCACACATAGACCCACTTTAATGATTTCACACAAATGCATGGCTCCCAATGAGTATAATTAATCGCCAAATAAGGTGAAAAAAGGTTGCCTGCTCTTAGAGAAATACTTTTTATTATTTTTTATACGTAACAAACGCGTTTCATATAAAATATCACGGAAAGTTACTTAAAATATCGTCAGCCATATTTACCATGCAAACAAAAAAACACTAATTTTCATAATGCGTAAACAAGAATTAGCAATGAAAAATCTAAAAAAGTCCTACAGTCCGTTCTACGGCAATTGCACAGGTGACTTCTCATTTTCGGTCATTAAAGGGAAAATGCAAAAAAAAACCCACCTGTAAATTTTTCACGATCGAAACTTTTGAAATCAAGAGGACCACGAGTGATTTTGAAATATTATCAGCGCTAACTACCATGTAGATCCGAATGGAGGAAATGAATCTGAAACCGTTGCACCAATCTACACGTTCGGCATTGATGGAATAATTATGTCCGAGCATTATTCTTTTAAATCAAAACTCATCATCTTTGTAGAATACAGTTATTAGTTAAAAATATTTACGCCAAAAATTGTGAAATACAAAAAAAAAACAATTTTAAAGTCCGGTACAAAAACTTTACGGGAAAAAAAAAAGGTGCCTTAAAAAATGAAAAATAATCATATTACGATTATTCTTAAACATCAACTTTATGGAGCCCATACCCGATTAAGTAGTAATAAATATTCAACAACACTTAGAAATAGAAAACGAGTTATTGTCACACTAATTAGTTTTTTTTCTTTTTGTTCGCTGTTACCGCGTGTAGCAATGATACAAAAACTGAGAGGACGCGAACGTAATATTCGATTTGAAACTGTAGTACAAAATACTAAATGGGTACAATAAACATGGCCACAAATAATGTTTTAACATAACCCAGGAGGGGTGTGAATTATGCGAAATTATTAGGAAGAGAAACTTCCCGTTCAGAGCCGGAAGTGTACATAAGGCGCTCAAACACGATTGCGCGGAAAAAGTTGCGGATGTGAATTTACCATCAAAAGTTTTTCATTTTAGAATATTAGTCGATTGGGCGCTTAATAAAATAAATTTATACAAAAAGTAACAAGAACACTTGGTGTGGTGTCATTTTATCACACAAAAGGCTATATAAACAGTGTAAACAACTAAGATTAAAAAATACATTAATTACGCAATACTGTTAATGCCTTCTAAGTTGCGCAATGAGATCGTTGCATTGCACTTTGTAATTCGGATGGAAAAATTCAAATTTACCCAAAAGATATTATGATGATTACGCAATCGCCAAATAATAACCGCAGATATACGGATTAGTCGGCCAGCGATAGATGCTGAAATAGCACCAACTCCGTCATACGATCATTATTATATATTTGCCTCGTGATTACTTTTTATTCACTCTGCACTACTATCAGCAGCCTTTTAGAATAAAGGTCTGGCGAAGGAATAAACAGTGACATACACCTTCATCACAGCATCCACAGTCTCATACCATATTCACCGGGTACTCAGCAGAAACTCTTACCTCTACACGCTTATGTTGTTTGAATTCGCGATGACGTCGCTTAAACGGTCCGTATTATATACTATATCGTACATACTTTTGCCCCGAATTACACATTGGTTTGATTACAATCTATAATGCCCCCCTTATCTGTTAACTCGGCAGTGAAAGTCGACGGCACAGGCCGAGCTTAAATTTCTTTAATAAACCCGCATAAATAACAATGCAGCAATGACTGTCCAAATGCGCATTTTGTTTTAATCCGAAATAATTCCTTCACCTCTTTCTTTTTCAGTTGGCGCTCTCGTTAATTAAAAAGCCTACTTGTCTCATAATCCACGGGGGGGGGGGCAATTTTATGAGTAAGTCGGCAAAGTTACCTCCCTCGGATTAAAATTCCAGCGGAGCTAATTTCGTGCTTGGGCGCAGTTCTATTAACACGATGTTGGTTGATTTTAAGAAGGACCTTACACGATTTCAAAATCAATTCGATCATCGTATATGTCCAATTCTTTTTTGTTTTCGAGAACTCTGCCATTTTTAGAACAACAACTTCGTCTAGTCTCCACGGTCATTTCGAAGTCAAATTTAATATTTCCTTTCTCGCGACTGACAATTATCGGCAGCTTCTTCGAAATAGAATCTACATAATTTCTATCGGTTTGTTACTTTCCCAGGGGGCTCCAGAAGCTATGTAACCGTTTTTACCTCACGATACATATATCCTAGCCGCGTAAACGACGCTTGAAAACTGTTAAAGCTTTAAAAAAAAAACCAAAACAAAGACAATCTGATTTTTACTTATTTTTGTACTTTTAAATTAATCGTATAAAAATATGCAGCCATACGTTTTACAATGATAGCACCTACCTATTAAGAGCCCTACCATTTACATATATTATAGATGTGTGTGTGTGTGTGTGTGTAAAGAAAAATAGTTAGTGTTAGTGGGTATAAAAAACTCTGCCCGAAAGCAACGTATAGAGTTACATGGCAAAAGAACAATTGATCACCTCCACTTTTCTATTACATCGCAACAACGGTACGCTCAAAGAATTAAGATTAGTCACAAAGACCGAAAAAAAAAAAATAGAAAATATCAAGATGCGGTGTACGTTCTAAAAGTTTTATTTCTTACATTAACAACCCCCCATCGGAGTGACGCAGCTCGGCCGTGACAATTTGTCCGCTATTCAATCGATTCATTTGTTTCGAGTAATGAAAACAATGTAAAAAAAATTACACGCGTAAACAATTTATAACTGTTTATAATTTAACTTTTTCGTCATTAGCGCCAACTATAGTTAAATATAAATATGTTCATCGAAAGAGTTCAAAAATTACTTGCAAAGTTAAAATTTCGAAATAAAAGGTTGTTTATGGATACGTCCTTTTCTTTTAGAACCTACGCGAAACATTACTTTGCGGCATAAAATTCACTATGAAAAATTCAAAAAAACAACCAAAAAAAAAAAAACATCGGGGAAACCTCTTGCTTTAAAAATTTAATTCAATCGTACTTTTACGAGTAATTAATAAATGATCAAAAATTCAATCGTTTCATTTAGGGCACCGACTTAGAGAAACTATATGCTACTGGCGTAGCCTTCTTACCGAATTTTAAATCGGTTTTGAAATATACTCCGCTGCTAAGTGTAATAATATCCTTTTCATTTAGAAAATATATATTGAAAGAAATTTTAAACAATTAGCGAAAAAAATAAAATCAAAAAGGAGAGGGGGTTTGACTTTTCGCCAAAACTATCCATCTACATATATAAACAAATACGCGTGTATACTCATGGTGAAACATGTTAATTTCGAAATAATTTAAGTGTCCGTCGTTCAATTGTGGTTAGACAATATTTTCGATGCACATTATACATACATATACGTATATATATATACATACGTACAATATAAATATCGGATACATAAAATCTAAACGGAAATACTTACGGCGATGATCGTTGAGAGAAATACATATTACTCGTTTGTATACTACATGTCCCTGATCGAAAATGTTATTATCTTCTTCATCCGTCGGTATCTCGCGGTGAGTGTTTTTTACTTTTTCCGAACATATGCACAATGGTCTTCTCGGACGATTAACCGCAATTTCATACGATTTTAGCCAATCGAACGCACTACTACATTAACAACGCGAACATTTTTGGTAGGCCGATTATTTTAAAATTCTTCATCACTGCCTTTTTTTTTTCGATTACAGATTAACAAAGAAAACTTAAAACACACATTTCCGAAAAAAACAATTTCGCGAAAAATCTAAAATCTAAACAATAATCGATCGAAAATAACGAAACAAAAATAATTTTATTAACAATGAGGGTAAGTAAACGCGAACGAGTTTTCGAAAAAATATTACAAATTACTATTATTCTTGTATACACGAATTTTGGGGGGGGGGGGTGAAAGAAATGAGGGAAAAAATCGTCGCCAATCGAATGGAATGGCAAAATTATAGAAAAAAAAAAAACAAAATAAAATCACGTATCACGTTTAGTGCGGCTGTTAGTGTGCGCGAAGAATCTGGCGAACTAGCGTTCGAACCATCACAACAGACCGATCGGCCGAATGAGCCAGAAACGAAATGCCGGGTCGTGGTTAGTGGCGGACGGGTACCCGCGAGTGCGACCGCAGCGGGTACAGAGGGAACTACTAGGCACAGATAGCGATGGGTGGGTAATAAAGGTGAAGGGCGAAAGCAGCGATTACCATTAATACGGACGCGGCGGCGGCAGGTAGTGCCGGCACGCGAAAACACCGAAGAGCTGCGCGCAGCGAGTGAGCGATTAGAGTGAAAACATCCTCTGGCATCCTTGTCTCGCTCGCTGGCTGCCAGATGACGAACAAGACGACCGTATCAAAGGAGCGAGTTAATAACAGAGCCGCGGCGACATCTATCGAAAAATCGCGGAAACTCGCTCACACCGCTCGCCGCCGGCCCATTTGAGCGGCATCCCAAAACATCGCTATTAGAGAACTCGCGTCTCGCACTCGCCGAATTTTATTATCTCGTAGGCATTTCTCTTTTTTATTTCCTCCCAGAATTGATCCTCTGCGGGACGTTCGAAATTGTCAGACTACACATTACGGTGTATTTTTCATTTTTTCCTTTAAACTCCTACCGTAAACAATAATAGTTTTGCGGCGGGGTGGGGTAATTTGTATTAGCTGTAACGGATCCAGTGAAACTACGAGGAATTAGAATTAGTGGGAGTTGTCAAAGTACTGCAACACGGTTGAGACTTGATAGGCAAATTGTAAATTACAAAGTGACAATTAAAACCGATTCTACGAATTACAGAATTACAAAAGACTAACATATTGCAAAAAAAATATATGTATGTATGTATGTATGTATGTAGTAATTCGGAACGAACTAAATAATTATAAGTTTAAATGTTTAACCAATATACAATGTATATTATTTAGAAATGTTTTCGGATAAACGTAGATGATTAACAAACATTAATGATACAAATAAAATCAAGAAAGTGTGTGTGATCAGAACAAACTATAAAAGCGCACTGAAGTCAAATTCCTCATCATCAAAATGCTGTATACGGTTGCCGTGCATAGCGATGATCATATATCCCTATTTCTGGCAGCTTGAACTAATCTCTCTATAGATGTTATCCCGGTCCACTTTCGAATGTTCTGCGTCCAAGAAAGTCCAAATCCTCTTTTTCCTTCAATTTTCCCTTCAGGAAGAAGAAGCCGCGTGATTTCATATCTTTCTCCTCTGATTATGTGCTGTCCACCTGGTATCTTATTTTCCTTTCTTCGACTATTCAGGGGATCATTCTTTCTTCTTGAATAGTTTTTAGTACACCTTCGTGTTTCGTATGTGCATAGTTTTTATTCTTTTTTTGTTTTTTTTTCAACTACATATATCGACATTCAAAGTAAAATTTGGAATATTCTACACGCGGATAAACTGCCTAACTGCACCATCGTTAACTGATTTATATAAAGACATTTCAAACAATATAGAAGAGCAGTTATTTACATATAGCAATGGCATTACCCCGCTTACATATATTCTTTAATATTTCTTTATACCGCCTCTAAACTGTTAATTTTAACCACATAATTACTCTGTTTTACTGACTTCAGTGTGTTTTTGTGGCTGCATTCGTATTATTAATTTTTATCCGATGATCCGAGCTATGCTTGAAAACGTTGTTTCGAAATAGTATACATCGTTCATTAAATTTGTTTATTATCTTTTTGCTCAAATTACTACATATCTAATAACAATTACGATAATTTATTCTATATACTCTCAAAAAAGAAAAGAAAAAAGAAAACATCCGAATGACCATAATTACGTATGGAAAATCTGGACACAGCAAGAGCTAGGGTTTGAATATACCAGTGGGGCATCGAAGGAATAACGTCTGAACAATGTTAAAGACGGAATTCAGACGATTAAACCGACGAAATTGCTACGGAGAGCTAGTAATGGAATGATGCTTAATTATAACTATAAAATAAATATTAATTAACAAACAGAAATAAGCACAATTTACTTTGATGAATTTAAATATCGCAATTTAACGAAACATTTTCGGGCATAGCCCATCATCATCTTGCACAATGCAGAATATATACTGAATTCCAAAATAGGGCTGCGCCGTTGGCCTTTTTAGAATTGAATATATTCTGTACTGTTGCTATTCGGGAACACGTTTCTTTAAATATATAATTTATTAAAGTAAATTATGCCGCTTATTTCTGTTTTTTAATAAACGGAATTTATTTATTTTATATAATATTTATAAAAATTTTAACGAGCAGTCTCATTTTTTTTTGCCATTCTTAAGATTTCGAACATTTTTCAGTCAGCCTTTCGAAATGCTGTCCAGTAGAAAATCAGGAGAGAAAAAAATCTTATAATACCGTTCGTTTGTGTTGTTTCGTCAGAAATGTCTGTTTAAAAACATGAAGTACGCATATGCCCGCGCAAAAAAAAAAGAGGAAACAGGCATGAGGTTTAATAATTAAACAACGGCCGAGAAAAGGGCTGTAGAGTTGTTGCAGCGGCATTTTATGCTGTGGCAATATAAGAAAAACGAAAAGTAGCGACAAAATGTTCGCAAGCGCGACTGCTGCGCATCAAGCGGGTGATGGTCGCGTTGCAGTGCGCGCGTCAAGCAATGTGAAAAGTTCACAATGTAATACGATTAATGATGTACTTCTTGGAAATCGCCGCTGCCTTCGACATATATTACCTGCGTTGCTATTTTATTTCATTTCTCGTTAAATCCGTGAGCTATACTGGAAATCCGGAATGCGCTGGACAACTAATGCTACCCTACGAAACCGTGTTCCGTTCGGGTAGGGCAGCAAAGTCCGCTATCGCATAGAAATGATTAAAAAATGAACCACATATCTTTTCAAAAAACGAACGAAAAAAAAACAGATGGTAGCAACTTATGACTAAAAAAAGTCAGTCCCAACTACCGTGGCGCAGTTTGTCAGGTCACTTGTTTTGTTAGAACCGGGTAACTTGCAAAAATTTCCCCCGCGCTGGATTAATGTCGATGGTTAACACATCTAAAATTATATAATAAAAAAATACCAACTCTAAATGGATATAGTTTATATTAATATATATATATATGCGTATGCAAAGAAACGTTAAAACGATGATTGCCTTTTATAATTCTCTAATAGACGTGTCAGATTTAATTGACCATTTTCGCAAAATTAATTTTTTTCATAATTTCCATTAAAAAAAAAAAAAAAAAAAAAAAAAAATAAATTTGACGCAAAAAAGTTATATGATCTGTGTATTACTTAAAAATAAGACAGTCATCATATTATATATACACACATGTATATACATATATACACATATATACATATATATATATAAAAACTTGGTCACTTTGGCCCCGTCTACCCCTTGTATAAAATGATCAAAATTTACGTCATTCTCACTGGCCACAAAAAAATTATATAATCACAAAAATCCTATCCTAACATTTAACTTTCGTTACATAAAATTGGGATATTTTTTCTAATGGAGGCCGGCCTAAAAATTACGTTGAAATTAATATATATGTATATAAGTAAAGTAAAACCCATACAATGAACAAGGCATCGGTGATTGTGAATATATATACACATACAAATACATAAAACCTCAACTCTTCAGACCTTGACAAGTATAATTCTTACAGAAGAGTTGACTAACATCCTTCGCAAAATGATACTGAAACGTTACAACTTTCATTACAGAACTGCCGGCACGTTATATAGAGAGCAGTCCCATTAATATATCTTTTTAGGCACTTATATGACCCCCGCCGGTGTATTGTCAATAAAATAAAAAAAAAACTGTAATAAAAAGTTTACGACACTGCTGATGTCGCTATAATATAATGCAATAGGATAAAAATCGTTAGATAATGCTTAAAAATAATTCGCAGACTCCGGAGGAAGATCACTTTTGTATGGAGACTCGTTTCAGCGGAAAAATGCAACGTTGATTTTGAAATTTTCAGGTAGACGTGTATTTTCGTCATGTAAACGTTTGGAAAGCCTGATGATGACAGTTGCCAAAAAGGCGATAGAGCCTTTTTGTTTTTTGCTGGATGGGGTAGTAGTGGACTTTTAAAAGTTTTCTCGAAGTTTCAGAGGAAGTGGACAGTTTAATTAATAACCGCTTAAATCCGGCAAACGATCGCTGGATAGGTCTGCCGTTTTACGCGTCCCTCTGACTTAATTAGATGGACGACGGTGAAATCGTTAGAACAGCGATCGTCGTTTATTCCGAACGGATAATAAAGCAGTGAATAAATGAAAATCGAAGAAAATAAAGTCTTGTGAACTTTCTTGCAAATATCGATTACAAGTGTCGCGTACAAACGCAGTAGCGTATCCGGTGAATTCTGAATAGCGACGTTTTAAATTGCTCGCCGCGGTCGCATGTTGAACCAGCGCACACGAAATTATTAACTTCATAGAGAGCCGGAGAAGTAAGGCGTTGTGGCGAAATTGTTCTTCTTGTTCGGTGTAACCTCGGAGGCGGTGGCGGCACCGCAGATATTATCGCGGCGCACTTCAAGCTACACAGACGTCAGTGTGTGCGCGTCTCTAGATAAGGAAGAAGATGTAAAACGGAAAGGAATATAAATGTGTCAGACAACCGAAAGCAGACACGATAACAAGTATAAAGAGCAAGTACGGAGATAGATCGCACGCGTCAGTTAGACAAAGAGATGTTAGCGGCTGTGCGAGCAGGTCGGCAATCGGGACAGGAAAACACGTCAGATTGACACGAAGACCTATGCGGACGGGCAGTAGGAAAAAGTAATGGAAAGAAGATAAAAAAAAAAAACAACAACAGTGGAGAATAGAGACAGCGGAAAAAACAGAAAAACAACAAAACAATCCGAATTGGCTGTTGCTGGTAGCGAGCCTGTGTGAAAGTAAATCTCGAATTGTAAGATAAATAGGCGGGCCGGTTTCAGAGACCGCGTCACGGAATCCGCACGCACACAAACGTTCCGATGTGTAAAAGTGGCTTTGTGTGCGCCAGATAATTCTGTTAGTCCGCCTTCGAATCCAGCGAGCAGAGGGGTGAAGAAGGCGACAGTCGTCAAGATGATTTTGGGTCGTTAATCGAAGGGAAAAAGGTCCGCATGGAGTCGCGGCCAGGGCCCAACACGTGCGGCAATGCAAGACTGGTCACGTATACACATAAGCGATCGAGCGACGACACCGAATCAACGAGCGATTGCCACCGATGGTGTGCGCTATTCTCAACCTGGATAAGATGAAGTCCCATGAAATGTGATCCCCCCCCCCTCCCACTATCGTCGGTAATTTACTTAATAAATTTCCTTCCAGACGCGCACAACAATTTAGCGGAATCAAAAATGAATTAAACGATTTGTCGTTTCTTTGTTGTTTTCGTTCAAGTCGATCGGCATCAGAAAGTAAGAATGCACAATTTAAACATTTTTTTTACTAAAAAAAATGTTTAAAATTAAAACGGCTGTCGTCAGTTTCGTCAATGATGTCCGTTTTATTTACTGAAAACTTACACACTTCCGACAACTAACAGTGTCGTTCCGAATCCTGTGTTTCCGGTATTACATGTGAACGGTAGCTCTCTCTGGCGGGGTGGCCTCTTATTCGAGAGTTTATGCAGATCAAAAAAGACATGTCGAAATATAACTAATACAAAAGTTGCGTTGCCAACCTCATTTTTTTCGATATTATTAAAAGTTTATTTCAGTTTATGTAATACTTCGAGAAAACGCGCCGTGTACGATATCGCCTGAGCAAATTTATTTCATCGGGAAATTTCAATTTTCTATTTAACCGTCATATTTATTATATACGCTTTTCGTTTAACTCCAAATGCATGATCATCAAAAACGGCGCGCTATTTGATTTCCTTAAAAGCCCCTACTACTAATTCGCGAATGAAAAATAAATATTACTAGAAAAATAATCATCCCCGTATGGGACTCTGTTATATAACAGAACCTGTTATTACGTAAAGCGTAAAAATAATAAGCCTACTAATTAGCGCGCTCGTGGTAAATAGTATTATTAAATATTTACAACGCGCTGTAATTTCTTTAAACATCCCCCCTCCCCACTGCCACTAGCACCACCACGACCCACCGTCGAAAAGTACAATGATCATGGTCAGCTGCCTTTTAAAATTGCTCATTTCGTAGAAAGATTGTGCACCTAGGTAATTATAAATAATTATCGCGTACAAATAAATGATCGGACAAAGCAGTCGCGAATATTAATAATACCGATCGATTTCGTGTCAATAATATATGCATATATTCGGTGGCGGATCCGTGGAGGGGAAGTAGGGAACACCATCCATCCACCAAAGAACCAAAGGCTCCATGGAAAAATGTGTTATAACAGAGAAACTTAATCGATATACTATAAAAGATTTGTATAAATATTACAACATATGGATTTTAATAATTAATATTTAATACGGTTTTCGCTAGTACAACTATTAATAGTGTTACGTTTTTAGTCTGAAACGCAGCTGTCGTCGTCGATCTTTTGTCATTTTTAATTATTTCGTAATTTTTATTTTGTAATTTTAATTTAAAATAGAGTTCAATGAGAAATATTTAAACTTGCTCGCGAACAAACAGAATTCGAATTACTAACAAAAATAAAAACAAAGTATCTAATAAAAATACTATCTTTCTTACTATTTTTAATCTAGCACATATTTAAGGTATAATTTTATAATTTCGTTTTATTTTTCACCCCCTAAATATAAGACAAAAGTTAAATTAAAAATTCCAATAATTACGTATTTTTAAAACACATTTTTATGAATTTCCAAAAAAGTGGTGGTTATTTGATTTTCTTTATATGAAACAACGGCTATTTCTCAAATCTACTGTCTACCGTATAAGTTATTATTACGTAATTATACAATTTCCCTCCCCAAAATGTCCTTCTGAATCCGTCCGTTATATATTTCAATTTTTTTTTACTACCGGGTAATAAGTTTTCGGCAGGGAAACTTGAAATATATTCGTCCGTACAAATACACCGAGGGAGCTGCGACAGTGGCACTTGGAAGCAGTTACAGCGAAAGGGATCATTGCGGCAATATTCATTCGGACATCGAATTCGCGTTCGCTGCAATCGCAGCCCTACTTTTCCGTTGAGATAACAACGATAGGATTATTTAATTTTGTTATTTTTCATGCAAACCTATTTCTGCGCAGTGATGCTACGCAACGAGATTAATTTTACCATTATTGTTTGTTCGCGTAGTCGTCTACCGCGATTAGTCGAGATTCTCGACCAAGTCGCGAATGCACCAAGACAAATTGTCTCGTTTTTAAAAAGGAGAATTATTCCGGCTTGGCGGTAGATAAGGAGACGAGTGGGGATGAAGTTCGCAGAGATCAAAAACAAAATTAGAGCATGAAAAAAATAGTACGTCAAACGGGGAACGTTAATGTTGTTCGCAAAGTATTTTTCGAAAACGAAGAAAGACTAGTTTCACAAAAACTACATAAAATACATGCGAAGAAAGTAACTTAAGTACTTGAAAAATATTACTGTAAAATTTTTTCTCGAACAAAGAATTCCCATTAAATCGTGAAGTCTCCCCTCTATAGTTAGACAACGGCATGAGGGTGGACTATTTTCTCCAATTGAAGAGTCATGGTGTTATTAGTATCTGAAATTCCGGTATTAACCTCGCTTGCGGAGCGACCACCACAAGCTGCTCGGTTCATCGGAATCGCGGGTCCTGCAGTTGACAAATATTTGGAATTCGGTCCGAGCGGATTGCGTCCTCTGTATCCACTCGTCATAGTAGGCAGGTATAAAAAACTAAACACAATAACGAGAGCCGAAGAAGACGATAATACAAAATAGAAAAACAAAAAAAAGCAAATACTGTTGAAAACATTTAATGTAAACATACAGGAAGGGGGCCACTTTTGTAAACAAATAGACGGTAAACAAGTAACAGCGACTGGTTAAAATGGCGCCGTATGATTATTACCTTTTTAAACGTCAATACCGAAAGAATCATCAAGGGTCAAAGTACGCTGTTCTGCCGTAATATTCCTTTTTTCTTTTTAATAAATGATTTAAGTTCGGAAATTCGTTGAATATATTTAATTACGAAATGTCGGCTTTAAAATCTGCGGAACCGAATGCAAGGAAAGGGGTAACACACATTACCGGTCACGAACGGGGATATAAATACAAATTGACATGAAGCGTCGGCTAACGATAAGCACATGACCTTGTGCTAATATAAAGGGTGGAATGCCTCATTAAAATTGATCTCATTAAAATCGATCAGTCACGTAATATTTGTAGTTCGATTATGCAGCATAATCATGTGAAATGTTGAGAAGCAGATTTCAGATCGGAGAACATTGGTTGAAAATTAATGAAAATATACAGCAGCGCCATGTATAAATTACTTCTCTCGTATGGAAGTACGGAATCTCGGTAATAAAACAGAATTAACTGTAAAACACGTTTCGTTCATTTAAAAAAGGTGTAAACATTGAGATTTTCAAAATTCACTGAATTTCCAAAGACATTGTTCCAGAACTGAACGGTTCTCTAAATATCGTAAAGACAAATGAGTAATAGATTTTCTAAACAACGCATAGGACAGAATAGTACGTGTTTCAGCACGGAAATAAATTTTGGAAACACCATCCTCTCTATTGACTATCGCTGATAGAACATTTTGCCCATTTCCGAGAAGCTGTTTACTCAATCGTTTACACTATATTCGCATTTCGAAATTATATTTACACTCCGCTAATTTTTACCCGATGTATCGGGTTATAAATGAAAAAGTTTTGTCTTTTTATCATTATCTCGGCAGCTTTAGCGGCTTCTGAAATTTTACCGAGTACGCCAGAGTTGGCTGTCGATTTAGAACAAAGTCTGCTCGCCTCAGGTTCTAATTTCGATAACGGCGAGTCAGAAATAAATGCTTTTTAAGGGCACTTTTTGGCCTACCACTTTTATCTCTAGTTGTAGTAGATAATTTTGTCTTTTTCGTTCAAAATCGTCTCCAATGACGACTCGAGACAATTCTGCGATTATCTCTGCTAGACACATTTCTGAAGAATATCTTCTTCCTCCAAAAAAAGTTTCGACTGATTTTTTTTTACCAATTCACCGAATAATTAGCGAGTCATTTAATTCTAAGTTTATAAATCAGTTTCCATCGAGGAAATCTTACATCGATATTCAATACGATAGCATACGTAAAAATTTGGAGTTTTTCGTATTTTAGATAAAAAGCAACTTTTAAGCAAACAAATTATCGAAAACGATATATACGCCGGGTTTCATTTAAATTTCTTCCAGTAAGAAAATCAGTAGTAAGTATGAACGTAGATATTGAGTTTTAAATGTTTTATGTTTATATGCCCGCAAAGAAAAAAAAAAATTAATTAAACAGTGAAAAAAAAAGAAAGGTAAAAAGTTGTAATCATTTTATGCAATTATAAGTTTACTAAATTTTGGCGGCAAAGAGAATAGAAACATAACCTGTTTCGCGTTCTTAAACATGCCAGAGCTAGAGTACCTAATTTCCTACTGTCACCGTGTCTTAAACCCGGGTAAAATGCGCAGGATTTCATTGAAATTTACTATGAGGAGAGCTGTATTTTACATATATATATTTTTTTATAGTGGAAAAAAGTATTAACAATGATACGTCGAGGAAAATAATATTTTTACCAAAACCCAGTATAAAAAAAAGAAGCAAATCTTTTACTCGGAAAATATTGAATAATTCTGCTGAAAAATTTTATCGACATTTAATAAGCGATATTAAACGCCACCGATCGAGGCTGTTATAAACCATTTTACTTCTTCTATTGTTCTTCCCTCATCGTTATTGAGCTAGGTTTTTTAAACATTTCGACAAACAAGGTCGTTTTCCCGGATATGGTACCCAATTCCGTTACAACCGCAAACTGGTGTGAACGTTCAAAACGTCATCTTCGCGACTCGAGTGATTTTTTTGTTGCATTTCGAAATTAATCGCCTCAAGTTCAACTACGTTTCGACTTCCTCCTATCGCTCCCACCGCCAAAAAATAAAAAACCCGTAAAGAACGGTTGAAATATTTTTGCAAGAGATGACACTAATTCGCATTCTTTAGCGGGACACGCGACATTTATTCGAAAATAATTTATTCGATTTAGATCAAAATATCGTCGCTCCGAGTAGAACAGCAAACTGAATATGGGGGGTAAAATAATTGACGACCGGAAAAGTAAAATATGACGCGTTATAATTAATGGCTATAAAATACTCGCCCCGGGAAAATGAAGTATTATCAATTTTATTCACTTGCCGAAGGTGAAAGTTAGCTCCCGTAGCCTGTGACGTACGGTTGCCGCGCTACGTTGAACGTATAAAAAATAGGTTAACGTGTATGCAACTGAAGAATCCGAGTAAATAATGCAATTACTCTGAAAGAAAAAATGCACCGGAAATCTGTAAAAATTAAAATTGAAAATTTCGCAATAAATGTTTAATACTTTTGGGTGTGAAAAAAGATCTGCAGGGCTCTAAAAGTAACAAATGAACGTGAGTCTGTCGTAAACAGAATAGTGTGCAAGAGTCGAACTCAAACTATTTATTATTTCTGGTTCGTGTCATCCGATGCGTGTGTAATTTTCACAGTATGATCCTCCTCCGGGTATTTTTAGAAAAACCGAAAGCATGATTTTCAATAGAAAACGATAGATAATTTCGAACAACAGCAGATGAGATATAAAATAACAATCATCTAAATATGTACCGCGTTATACGATAGCGATCTGTAACGGTAAAAAAGTGTAAATTACACTTGCAGGAAAATCAAATAAAAACCTGCGACGAGTCGAGTGATAAAAAAGTAATTTATATTTATCCGCTTCGGCTTCAAATGCGGTCCTATGAGCCAGTTAAAAAAATAAATGATTTTTAATACGTTTATGTTTGTAATTTTTTTTTTAAAACTTAAACACTGACATGCTAAACAATTTTCAAAAAAAAAAGAGAAATAAGGTAAGATTTTTCTCCTTATGAAAATACTTTCAAGCGCTTCTTTCGTTTTTTTTTCCTTATTTTTTTTTATTTTATTTTTTGTACGGAGGCTCTTGTATTATACGGCGATGTTGATTTACAAAAAAAAAAAAAGAAAAAAAGAAATGTATTCTCCGCCATCATCGAATTTTGTATTGTTAAGTCATCTCGTCAACCGGTTGAAACTCAAGAGGCAATTTATATAAATGCGGAAAAAAATATATACTTACATGTATATAACACATATGTATTTAAAAAAAGAGTTTAACCTAAATTTTTGTATACGTGCGACTTATTAGTGTTACTTTTTTTTAAAATTTCATTTTCGTTTTTTTTTTTTTTTTCGGATCGCCAGTCGAGAGCATTATACGCAACATTGGAATTTCATTTACTATTTGTGCAATGAAATTAAATACCGTAAAACGTTTGCGAGGAAAATATTTTTTTTTTCTTTTTTTCTTTTTTTTCCCAGTAGGACAGCTTTACAGTCTAAAAATACACGTATTTTACCAGCATGCCGGTTTAGATCATATTTAATGAAGTCGGGAAATTTGAATATTTTTTAATCATCACGAACAATGAGTATTTTTAAAAATAGAAATGTTTCCATACTGCTCAACTACTATTGTCTCCGTGTATTTTTCTCGTGTTCGGAGTTTGCAATTGAAGGTGTGAGACGTTAAAAGTTTTATAAAACATACGAATTTGATACACGCGTGTTTATGACCAAATAAAGCTATACGGAGTCTAAACGTACGCAGTCAATTTTTATCAGTGAAAATCAAAATAAAATCATTAGGAACGCGATTTAGGAAAAATATGTTTCAAAAAAAAAATAATTAAAAAGAAAAAGAGGAAAGTTAACTTTTTGATGGAGTTTTTTTTTTTTTTAAATACTCTGTCAATTAGTAAAACATTAAAGACGTCTATGTACGATACGTGGAACCGAAAAGTGAAGGCTATGACATTAATTTTGCGCTAAAATGTGTGACTGTTTCCGATAAAATTTTAAAATGAACTTGGCAACTAAATTCGTTATAAGTATGATATAGAAATTGATGATGAGTTTCGGAGATTAAAAAATAGAAAAAAAAAAAAAAAAAAAAAAAAAATAAAACGTGGGAAAACATAAAACAGTTGGTCGAGAGATAACAGGAGAGAAAAAGTAAGCAACTAGGCAAGTCGGGCGAATTTTAAAAATCATCGCGATACAGAACTTTTTAACGATGCGTTTCACTTTTGCTTTTAATTAATTCCCGTCGAAAATATCATATTTTCATCTTCTTCCGTATAGCTTTTAATTATTTTCGAGTTGTTAATTGAATTTTTGATTAGTAGTACAATTACGAGCACGTTTCTCACTGACACAACAGACTTCGCTGGCAACACTTTTTCATTTCGTCGTTACAAAGATCACAATTACCGCTCGTTCTATGATTTTTGCCACCACCGACATTACTAGCGAGCAGCAGTCACATTATCTGGCGGCTTCCTAGAATTTTGCGATTGTTCGTCATTGTACATATAAACGCAGGACACACAGACAGACAAGCCCGTGCACGACGGAAACGATACCGTTAAAATGGTGTACTGGAAGCGACGGCGCGCCATTTCAATTGGTCCAAAAGCGGCTACACATAATGCCGTTTTCGAGAACAGAAAGAAAAAAGGAAAACAAACAAACTCGTTTAGCCTTTATAGGCTACAACGGCTTTAGAATAGTAAAAGGCTCAGACGCTTCTGAAAATCACAGACAGATAAGAAATCTTTCAAAGTTATCAAATATTCGAGTAAAGTTTTCATTGCACGAAAAATGCTAATTTCAATTGAATCGTATGTATCAAAAAATTTTTGATCTGTATTTGAGAGGAAAATGTTCAATATTATAATAAAACAACCAGCTTCAATAACAAACAAATATATATGTAATAAGCGGGTACAAAGAATTTATAACAATAAATTAAATAAATACCCGCCTTATTTAGGAACGTTTTGATCTGCTAAAACTAACTTAATCAAAACTCAAAACACACTGGAAAGAATATGCGGAATACATGCGTATATGTATATAATAGAAGGTATAAAAATCAATTTACTAATACTCAATAAAAAATATAAAATAAAACAGAACAACCTAAAATTATACTTTTATATTAAAAATTGGATTATTATTATTATTATTAGGTAATTGATCGTTTAAAATATTATTTTTATATTTATTTATGTAATAATTTTCCGTGATATTTGTAACATTTCTTTTGCCATAAGTGGCCAAAACGGCTACAGTATTTTCTAATGAATTAGGTTTATGTTTATTTTTGATTAAATGTTCGGCATATGTTGATTTTTCTATTTCATTATTATTAAATGATTTTATATGTTCTTTATATCTACATTTAATTTTAGCTGATGATGCCGAAAACGTTCCTAAATAATAAAGTATTTATTTAATTTATTGTTATAAATTATTTTTACCTTTATATTTGTTTTTTATTGAAGTTGGTTTTTATTATATAACAAACAAGCATGTATTCACCTACATTTATGTTCAATATTTTTTAATTCATACTGTGACATTTTACAATTACTGAATACACACATACATTATACCATCTAGGCATAATATACTCTCTAATTCGTTTAATTTCGTAGCCGTAATGGTGTTTTCTTAGCTACCATCATTTTGTTCTGAAGTAACTCAAGCTGTTTAGCTTCTAATTTGAAACTTTGGTCGCGCGTCTTTAGTAGCCTCCTTTACTCCTTTTACTACTCGTACCTTCGCAACAGTTTATTAAACCTATGTTACACGTGTAGTTTTTTATTTTGGCAAAGAACTAGAAAAGTTTCCTGACCCGCCTCGTATAGTGTGCTATGAAAGTACTTCTCTCGAAAACAATTTTTCTATAATTTACAGACACACACAACTGACTTTCGTATAACATGATGCAATCGTGACTAGCGTGTGAAAATTTTTATCACTTGATAACATCGATTCAAACGTGTCTCTCTACCATCGCTCCGATGTAATCATTTTTGTCCAACTCCCAGGCCTGAATTTATAAAGGGGCCCCCAAGAGGCTCCTGACATGGATGGTTAGACGTGCAATAGTAGATGTGTTTTTTCAAACATTTATATTGCGTACGGAATATTTGTAATTATACCGATTACAAATAGCGAGGCCGAAAAATCGTTTTCGGTATAAAAAATAATAAAAAACATGTGCTAGATGATAGATTATCGGCATTCATTGCCTTTGGTTGGCGTTCCCAAAAAAAAAAAAAAAAATTAGATTATCGGCATTATCAAGATTAACGATCAAAACAGATTTTCTCCGTTCAGTAGATTTTAACGATATTATACAAGAATTTGAAGGAAAAAAATCATTGTTTAAAATTATATATATATATGTGTGTGTGTGCGTATATATATATATATATATATATTTCGGCATCGAAAATTCTACCTATTGTCTATATGATATTTAGTTTTGTTTACATTTATAATTATATGTTAATTCGTTAATTAAAAATAATATAATTAAATTAAAGAAAATTTAGTTATTCTATAAAACTGATAATTTTGTTACTTTCGAAAAGGGCCCATTATATATTTCCATAGCCCCGGGCCTATCATACACTTAATCCGGGCCTGCCAACTCCGAATAACTTAATGAAATCGGTTAAACTTCGGTAATCGTAGTTAATAATAATTATTTATTAATTAATAATAATTTGAGATCCCCTCCCCCTTGTTAAAAAGAATCACTCATTTTCAGCAACATCAGTCAGTGCGGACGGACTAGAAAGCAAATATTTAAATTTACTTCGATAATAGGTTTTATTTTTAAATATGGTACCATACACCTAAATACGTTCTAATGAGGAATAATCAATAACGCATAAATAAGAAAATAATAAACCTACCGTTCGTAATGTAATACGTTCATCATTGAAGATTAATATTCAAATATGCAAATATTTGCACACTGTGCAATAAATTCCAATTGTAATTTCGTAATTGCGAATTATTATTAATTGTAATTGTCGATGTATAAAATGGTCGCAGTTAAGTTATTGTAATCAGCCCAAAATCAAAACACACACACATGGTCGAGCGCACAGACCTGCAATTTAGTTAAATGCCAACACAGATAGCTGAAATAATATAATTAAAAATATAGGGAAAAAAATGAATACAATGAAACAGTTCGATTGAGCGTATGATTTGCATATGATTGTAATTGTAATAGGATTTTCTGTAGGACGTAAATTAAGTAAAATATGTATGCTTGCTGTCAATATTTCGTAGAGTCTTCGAGCCGGGGATGTGGCGCCGGCACCGCTAGGGTAAGGATAATAAATAATAAGGTGCTTTGAGGTCTGTTTCTTATTTACGTTAATTTTTACAGCTCTAACGGGCAAAATATAAAGAGAGCAGCGCGGAATATTCGAGTTAGGTTCCGGCTAAAATAAAAGAAGGTTTTTTTTTTCATATTTCTCGCTCAATCTGTATTTTGTAAAATATAAATATATGTCTAAATCTGTAAGAAGATGCGTGTTTATTTTTCAAATCCACTTTTGAAAATAGTACACCGAAAGAAGTAAAACAGAGAAAAATCATTAATCATTAAGTCGATTTCGACTTTTTTTTGTTTTGCTAATAATTTTTTTACAGAAACGAAAAGCCGCTCGTTACGTATTGTGGTGCTATCATCAGTCGTAAGACTAAACAAGAGTAACATAAAAGGAGGGGGGCTGACGAACTTACTTTGGGTGCGAAAAAATATTTTAGTTGGTTCGCAACTGGCAATTGCTTTTTATTTTCTTTCTGTTTTTCGTTATTTTTCATTAAAATTCATTCGACGTGTAGTTAGAGATTACTTCGTAAAACTAAGAATCGTTTCCATCTAGAATAAGCGGTACAGTACTGGTAGACGCGGGAGGGGGGGGGGCAACGGTCAAACCTTTTTTACAACTGATGAAAATCGTTAAGGATTTTATTAGTCGGAACCTGCGTTAAATAGCAGGTGAAGAAGAAGCATGTAAGTATTACAACATTATGCCGATTTCCGATTACTGATCTATGCGCACTGCCCAAAAACTATCGCAGTCTCTATACATCGATAACACTGCACATTTAACTTATTGACTTTTAAGATGACGGTGATTTCTTTTTTTGTTTTAAATTTCACTCTGATTAAGTATAACGAGAGTGTATGCTGCAAATCGCCAAGATATTCTCCGCTCGTGCTTGATTCAGTTCCATAAGCTTTTCGTGCCGTTCAAAGGTTCGTCTGCCCTAATAATCCTCGCGATCTCTTTTGTAAAAATCGTTTCTGAATGAAACAAGTATTCGGACGAGAACAACACATTTAAATCGTTACTTAAATTCTGTCTCGTTTTTAAAAGTATCTGTAAAGTACTTTTATTTTTAACTTCGTTACCGTGTTGAATTTCGGAAATTTGTTACCCTTTTTGTTTCGTCAATGTCCGACGAGCTGTATTTTTCCGAAACCCAATCAAAAAAATTTACTAGCACAGAGCTTACTACTAAATTACAGCTTTCTTCCCTCCATTCCGTTCAAACTGATTTGATTTGTTGTGGCTTCCCAGCCATTCGGGCATCTCTCTGATAATATTCTTCGGTAGTCGTGTTGCTGCTTCTTCTCGCCTATTTTCTTAAGAAAAATCCAATTCTCTAATCTCTTTCCGCTGTGCAAAAAATTTTCATCTTAGATTATGGTATGGAATATTTACGCTTCCTCTTTTTCTAACAATTGTTCTTTTTATCTGCCCAGCCTAGTCTTCCTGTTAACCTATGGTTTAGTCTGTTTCTTTCACTTCGTCGTTCTGTTATTGTCTCCATTATTCATCTGCGCTCTTAAGCCACACTCTATTATCGTCCTCTCGTTTCCGTTTTTCCTTGGTTTCCTCTCCATATTGTCCCCTCAAGCGAGCACGTTTGCGATGCTGATTGTGTGTTTATTAAGTGTTATTTATCTCTTCCAGTCGAGCGTTCTGTTTTCTATTTCAATTTGCTGCGAATTGCCTACTCCGTATTGTGCCTCCTATATCCTGTGTCTTTTCCTGCTCCACATATCGTTCCCATTGTTTGTTCCTTCCTAGTAGCAATGTTTGATACCGTATCAAGATAAATAACTGATTCATTTTCCTTTCTAATTGTCTGTAAAAGTCCCTGGTTGACGAGTTCAAAAAAAAAACAAAAAACCTATTGATTAAATAGAGGGCTTTTTTCATGTTGTCATTTCATTTCTCTTCTATTAAGTCACCGCTTGAAAACTACGGACTAACGCTTTTAGCTAATATCTGAGACTTATACTGCGGATCGCATATTTCTACTATCGTGATTAGCGGAAAAAAATTTAAAAGGTACATTTTAAATTCGTCTACTAAAAAGAAAAATTTTTATCGAGTAATTTTATTCGAACTATTATATATCCGGCAGATATTGCGATTGCCTCCATTTTAACGCGTGTCTCTTAGTTTTTCAATGAAAAGTTTAATAAAAATAAAAAAATACATTATCAAGTAAATGTTTGTTTTTTTTCTTTTTCGAATTTTAGTACTTTCACCCGCTTGTAAATTTTCTATTCTTAATAATGTAAAAATATAATAATTCTTATTAGAAAACCAAAATAATAGCAATCGAAATACAAAAAAAAAAAAAAAAAAAAAAAAAAACTTCTAAAATAAAATTTTTTATACGTGAAAACAATACTCTGAATTGCAATGAATCCCTGGGAACATACACTAATTTACGATTCTTTTTTTTTCATGGTTCTCGACAATGAACATTTTTAAAAAACATTTTAGCTTCCTTTTTTTTAAACAAGTGTTCTATTATAGACTTAAGGAGTTATATGTATGTTCGTCGCGTATGTTTGTTTTTTTTTTTTATGTTTGTTCGCGCATAACTCATATTCATGTGAATCGACCATTTTACTGGTTCAGACGCCATTTTTAGGGCAAATCCAAAAGAAGATAAAGAAAAAAAACCTTCTATTTTACCATTTAAAATGTCTTAATTCAATAAATTGCCAAAAGATTACGATTTAACATTACAAAAAGGAAAAAGAAAGAGAATATAAAAAGACGCTATTCAATTAACCAAATATTTTATAATGTACTTCTGACGTACAAGACAAAAATTTATAGCAATTAAGCGAAAATAATTTTTTAATGGATGACAATTTCTGTTATTCTCTGTTGCCGAAATCTAATTGAATACCATTTCATTTAAAACGTAATTTGCAATAAATATTTAAATTTACAAATATTAGATATACGTATTATTTACCTGCTCGATTTGTTTTTATAAATGATACATCCATTACTACATATATTAGACCGACTCAAAATTTTTGTTTTATTCACAAGCGACAACTTATAATATTCAAGATAGAAGAATAGAGTTTCCTTCAGAATACGCATAAGACCGAAGCCAGAACAAATTGCGACTTCATAGCTTAAAGCAGTCAGTATGCGGTGATTTTCCGCATATTGAGACGGATTCGACATTTCTTACGACCTTTAATGGCCGCTGTCCGAGCTAAAAAAATAATAAAATTTTGGGTAACAATCATTCAATTTTTTTGGGGGGGTCTCAGCAGCGGGAAAACGCGGCATTGTTTGTCAAAGACGCTTTCTTGGTTAAAAAATCGAGGGATCCTCCGCTGGGCCAGGATAATCTTTTTGTCAGCTTACCAAACGTGACCGTGTTGCCAAGTAAATTTTTTCAAATTATTATTATTATTATTTTTTTTTTATGTGTTATTCCATTTTTAGGCGAAATGGGAAGTCACCTAAACTTTTTAACTCTCTTGTATTTTCTCTCAGTTAATCTATTCGCTTATTCGTAATTATTTTACTTAATGTTTTTTCGACTACTTGTTATTTTTTGCAATAAAGATTGTTTATCGCTCATAAAAATCGAGACAAAGTGGGTATTATTTTTCTATTGGAAATTTTTGAAAAAAAAAAAAAGGCTATTATTAATTTGTATTTAGTATTAAACATCTTAATAAACAATAATAGCGTATTAAAAAAATAAAATTAACATATTTAGGTGCGAACGTTAAAAAACCGGATGTATTTTATAAAATGCGTCGACATCGGAAAAAAGTCTAACAGTAGCGCAAAAATGCTGAAAAAAATCTGTTATTTTCTTCGAGGCTTAATGTATCAAAAAAAACAAAGAACAACGGTCGAAGTATTGACGAATGTAAAGAAAACGGTTCTTTTATTCTGGGAAGTCGTTAAGATGATTCATCAAACCAAAATCGACTTTGCCTTTTTAGGCATATCTCGAGAGGTACCTTTTTGTTTAGCCGTTCTAGCGAATCCAAAAATTGTTTTTGCTTACAGCGCGGTCATTTAAAAACAGCTCATTGTATGTGCATTCATTGTCCCCTTAAAACCGGTATATCGGCGATGTTCCAGATCGATTTTTAGTATGGCTAAAGGTAACTTTTAGAACTTCTTTTGATCACGAACCTCTTTTTATACGTGGCCAAATGGTTTCTTGCCGGGCCAAAAAAAAAAAAAACAATTAATAAAAAAAAACCTCTTTTTATCGAATTGAGAGCGAAAACAAGGCCGTAGAATCGACGAGATAATAGTTATAGAATTTTATAATTTTAAAAGTCAGGGCCTTTTTTTCTACCCATTAACGGAGCGAAGAATTTTTTATTTTTATTTTTTTTGACTCAGACGTCACCATTTTTTTAGTCAGTTTCAATTCTCGAATGGAGCGCGCCATAAAAAAAAGGAAAAACAAATTCAGATTCAGTTGTCCGGTCGGGTCAAACATTCTAAGAACCGCTGTTGAATATGTTTTTACGCAAAATTTTGAACTTCCGTTCTCGAAAGGTACCGGAAAAAACGAAAATTCACGGCTTTCAGCGACTATAACGGAGCAACCATTCAAAGTAATCGTTTTTTATTCCATTCGTTCTTCTCTGTTTTAATTAGTGTCTAAGAGTAAATTCAAAAAAAAAAAAAAAAAAGGGAGCTTCAAGTATTACGAAGAAAAAAGTTTGAAGCTTTATTAAAACTTGCTATAAAATCAGTCGAATGTTTTGTTTTTTTTTTTCTCACTTTAAACGAAGCGAGTTTTTCAGAGAAGAAAGGACTTCTCGGATATGTTGCACTGTTTACATGTAAATAAGTAACTGAAACAGTGAAAATAAATTCAGTTAGTAATTTTTTTAAAGGTCATCCGAATCGCACTTGTTTCAAAATAAATTTTTTACACTGATTGTCTTCGGAATGCTCTGGTTTTAAATTGTTACCAGAATTGGACTCAAATTTTACGCATTTTTAAGGTTAAAAACGAAGCGACCTGATGAATGCTAAATTACTCTTTTTTTTTTTTTTTTATCACACCGATGACATATTCCTGATAATTTTGTTTCCTCCACTGTTCCCCACACGCACACAACATATATATATATATATATATATATATATATTATATATATATAAAAATATTACTCGGTTATTTTATGGAAATGTTCGACCCCATCAGTGATGGTACTTCGCGAAATGAAATATCATAATTGTGACAAAAAAATGTTACCGATGATTTTGTTTTTTTAATATAAAATAATAATATTATTCTATATATTATGTTTTGGGCGTGCCAGCAAGATATTTATTTATGACAAAAATAAATATATTTAACGGTGAGTTTAAATAATAAATACAAGACATTTATTGCCACAGAATTTTTTTATTACACGAAGCAATTGTTTATTATCCTATTCAATTTTGATCACTTTCAATTATTTGTGTATAGATATGAACCCGAAAAATATTAGAAAAAAAAAAATTCTGACGCGATAGAAATTTTTTTTATAAAGTAGTCTTTTGGAAACACATTTTCAAAATTAATATAATAGCCCGAGTAATTTAAAATGAAAATAATAATAATAATAATAATAAAACCAAGCAAGCAAGTTTAGCTTATTTCGTGCATAGATTAAATTGTATTTAAAATTTATCGTTAATCTAGAATACGGCAATCTAATTGGGCGTAATCGGAAAGGAACACTTGTTATTCTGCGATTGTTTTTCCTAAGTTATATACACACGATTATTCCGAAGAGGGGGAACCGCGCGTTGACGAAGAATCGCGGATCCGGGCGAAATTCTGTCACAGAGATAAGAGGCAATTGTGAAAAGGCGATTATTGGTAATTCCGAGCGCAATTACCAGCGCGATCTAAGGAGGAAAAACATCGAGAAGAAACGTTATGTAAGACGGTCATCTGGAGGCTAGCGCAGGTGAAGCAGGGAAACATGAGGTGATAAGTAATAAACGAGAACGACTGGCTAAGAAGATGATTATCATGACGGGGCGCGAATGAAAACATCGCTTTTCTGATAAGGGAAACATCGGTAAATTCATTAACCCGTGCAGTAATGGTGCGGCGAGTCGAATAGTCAAGTAGTCGAATAGTCGAATAATGGAGTAATCGAGTAATCGGGTAATCGGGTAATCGAGTAAAATCGAGTAATAGGGTAATCGAGTAAGCGAACAATTGAGCAACTGAGCAATCGAGCGACCAGTGTCGACCGCAGGCAAGGCAAAGCGCTGGCTCGATTATTATTGTTACTTCTAGAACTAATAACTCGGCCACAAGGTGACTCCTCTTCAAATACTCTTTCCACCGCAGCTGATAATAAAGCGCGTTATTTTACAATTTAACATTAACCGTCATCCGTAATTGTCGTCATTACCGTCATCGTTGTCATCATCGTTATGCAGATAACAAGAAGACGAAAGTAAACGCAAACGCGGCCGTCGAAGAAAATATCTCTGCGCCATATACGTAGAGATGTGCGTGTCTTTGAGAAAGTACGATAAAGAGAAGAAGTGGAAAGAGGAAAGCACGGTATCAGGCCGGGGGGGGGCAACTGAAGCATTCTTTATCAATGTGATAAGAATACCAACAACAACTTCACTGTTGCGCCTGCAGTTAATTAGGGCTTCCACCGCTGCTCGCCTACATTATATAAACATTTACCTGTTGCCGAGTTGTTTAAAAAAAAAGGTAAAAGTTTACAACGAAAAATAGCCACTCTACATCGAGCAGGAAGCGTCGTAAGAAATGAACGGATCATAAATAACACTTTGGTGCTAGTTCATATGTGGTAAATTATAAATGACCGATTGAAACAGCTCTGTTCATACACTAAAAAGCTGAAGCTCTTCCTCCGTTCTGAAAGAAATACGAATAACACATATCGGAAACGTTTTAGCCAGAATCGTATCCTTCTCCAGTAAACACGACTCTGCGACGCCTTTTAATCTTAGTTGTGCGGTAAACAACGCGAAAATGACACACTATTCCGTCTGGACTGAACTAGTTCGAAGTATTTAATATGACAGCAGCGTCGACACTGAAATATTTTAGAAAAACGCAATCGATATAAACGAATAATAGCGAAAGTACGAAAGTTGGCCCGACTAATTATTCCGGACGCTGTGTTTGCGTTTCCGTGTTGCTTACAAATGCTGCGCCGCGTTGCTTCTTTTTCCTGCTAGATGCTTTCGTTTTTCTTTCCGCTTTATTGTAATCAGTTCAATCTTGAATTATTGTTTAGCTACTACTCGTTCTCGGATTTTAAACGGAAAAGAAAAAACTGATGCGCCATTGCGTATCTTCATAAAAAAAGAAATAATCCAAGGAAAAAAAAGCGATTCATTCGCTCGGAGCACCCAATATCGTAATTTTCTCTATACATTCACGCACAAGCTATCTGTGTACAAACGTTTTCTTTGCCGGGGCAGTATCAAGCTTTGGCATCTTTTCTCCACAGTAGAATATAATCTCTACATTGCTTGAACTTGTTTCTCCGTTCATTTATTACAAAAACGCATCTGCCTTGTTCTGTTTATTGCGCGCATCGCTGGTAGTACGGCAGTAGCATGGCAAGAGGTTTTACCTTGTTTCGAGATGGTGTTTATATGCATATTAATAGGTTTCGAACTTTTCCATCGTCCACTGTATGTTGAACAGATTCTGCTGGTTACCAAAGGGTTTTTTTTTTTTTTTTTTTTTTTTTTTCGGGGACTTTATTCCTTCGCTGGCTAATTTAGCAATTCTTTGTGTCAGTGAAAAATTTCCCCCGAATTAATGTCCACTGTTAACGCAGTTGCATGCACGCTAACTATTCTTAATGCACTCTTCAACCGGATGTCCTCGCCGCATGCGCTTCTTTTAACTAGGCAGGCGCGCATCGCTCTGTACAATATCTGTTCTGTCGCCGTCCACCTCGTACCGACCAATTTTTGCTAAATTCAACCGAGACTTCAGCGCGTTATATCATCTGGCACCACTACGCCTAAAATTTTTCAGCATGACGTTATATTGGAGTACGTAGAGAGAAGTCGTTCTTGTTAGAATGAAAAATTCTTCTACCTCTTCAGCCGTATATCCAATCTGAGCGTGACATACCCTCCTACGCATGACTGCAGCTAACCACCTACGTACGCGATAGGTTGGATGTCTGAAGACTATTTCGCTACCGGAGCTTTCTTTATACCATTATGTAGAAATTGTGATCTCTAGTACAACACCGCTGTTAATACGTCGTTGCGGCTGCTCCGAAGAACGGGCACTGTGTGTAACACACATATGTATCCTGCTCCACTGTACGATTAACGAACAACATTAATTTCCCCGCCGGAGCTTTAACTCTAAATTGTTCGGTGCTCCCTGTACTACTGATACTTCTGGTTTATGCTGTTCTCGTGATTCCTTTCCGGGGAAATAGTCTTTAGACTTTTCGTTCTCTTGCGACACCTAAAAAGGCTTGTTCGGAGCTCTGTGATGTTATCCCTCCTTGCAGCAGCATATTTGTTACAATTACTTTTTCGCGTTTAAAATCCGACTGTGTGGCATACCGCCTTGTCGCCCACGGATACACCATAAAGAACATACTCAAAGAAGTAATCCGAACAGAGAGCCGCTATTGTTTCGTAACAAAATAAACGACTCAAAAAAAGAGAAAAACAAAAAAAAAAAGGGAGTACGCTAGCGTATCATTAAAGAACAAACTCGCGAGAATAATAATTAAAAAAAGGAAAGTTATCGTTTTAAAATCGCTCGCAGACATTGATGGGTTGCTTTTACAAAACGCGCGTAATTTAATTCGTTTAGCGTTGTGTAAAAATCTATATACATATACAATATATATAAACATATACATATATACATATAAACATATATACATATACATATATATATATATATATATACACATATATAATATATGTGTATAACCGCGTCAGTTACAATCTCAACTCTTAAAATATTAGTCACACATTCGCCTTCGAATGTAGCGGAATGAATTCAATCTACTGTTTTATATAATGGTGGAATCGGATTCTCTGAGATAAATAATTGGCGTTTATTAATTACGCCGTTGTTCTTACGAATTTTAAAGTAGGACACCACAAAGGATGATGTCGCTTTCGAACTAGTGGAACGGTTCGTAAAATAATGGAACAGCGACTGTATATTCGTCACTTTCAGTATGGGGGAAGGTTATCGTCCGCTTCAACAGCATCCTCCCCCCCCCCCTGTATCTATGGCATAGAATTTTTTATGTACCTCCCAGCGCCGTGCTTAAAAGATCGGATAGCGTGACAAATACGCGCAACTAAATTACACGGCTCCCGTGCGCGGTTAGCGCGCGCGCGCAGTTTTCCCGCCAATCTCTCGTCCAAAGTTGGTCAGCTCTTTAAAAGTGCTTCTCCATTGCGGCTTTTGGACGGGCTCAATAGGCGAGCGAAGAGATAATTGTCGAAATGTCAAATTATGTTGAGGAGACCCCAGGTTAAAATCACCGTTGGTGAGTGTTCGAAATTTCATCAAAAAACTTCGAAACTATCAAAAAACATCGAAACAACGTGTAGATGTGTCGTGATTTTGTCCGTCCCTCGCGAAAATTATATTCGTACGGATGGAAACGAGTCTCTCCTATCTTAAGCTGAAGCTGGCCAAAAACTGTAAAACAAAAAATCCAGTTTTTGACAGTTTATGGCAACTGAAAAAAAAAAAATCGTTAACGAAACTGCAATCTTCTGCCGACAGATCTATGCCGACAATAGAGATTAATTCTGCAATGTGTTAAAGCTCTGATTTATTGCATAATCATTAGCAGTCGTAACTTAAAGGGAAAGTCATACATCACTGTATACACTACGTGTGTGTGTGTGCACGTACAGTTGGCGAATTGCAGACAGATGTAATTGCGAGAAGCGAAATTACAACTTAAATAATTCAACTAAATTCGCCAAGTTCCCGTCATCTACGTCGCTCTGCGGTTATTCTTTTTCATTATTTTTTTCACTCTTTTTCATTCTTTGTCTTCTTTAGATACAGAGCGCAGTCGGAACAGAGAATGTGCATACAGAGTCGCGTGTGCAGATTAAGTGCAGCATGCAGATAGACTCAGGAGCGATGGAGAGATAGAGAGATAGATATATATATATATAGAGAGAGAGAGGGATAGCTAGATAGGTAGAGTGCAGCAGTTGGTGCGATTTCAAGTAACTCTAGATGTATACGTGTAGAGTAATTGCTGAGAAAACCAAGCACGGCCGTTTGTGACGTGTTGACTTCGTCACCTAATTCCCGTTCGGGACCTATGTAAAAAACCCTCCAACAATATTCGGTTTTCACACAATTAACATAATTCAAAAATGAAATCGTACCCAGTGAAACTGAAACAGTGTGCAGAGCTGCGTTTATTTTTTCATTCCGTGCTCATTACCGAAGCAATATTTTTTTTCGAAGACCCAGCTGCAAATTCAAGAAGCGCGCGGGATTTTTTATTGCGTCATTAATGAAAACGACGCTGCTCGGAGAAATTACACTGTGTGTGATGGTTGCGCAAAATTCTGAAAGCAGAGGCCAGTTTCTAAATATGAATTTTCAGCTTCGTATCGTGTTTTATTAATCTATTTTTAATAACGTTACAAAGCGAGAAATTAACCATTTCTATCATCAGTTTGCACATCAATGTCATTTTACAGGTTACCGCGAACAGTACTTTTAACACGGGACGACAACGTGAGAACACTTAACATTTTTCTTCCGATAATGTGTCGAATCGTCTCTAAGATCGAGGATTTTTTCTTCTTCTTTTACGGTAGAGATAGAAAAAAGCTCAAGTATGGAGGCTATTAATGGAATTTGACCGCTAAACCACCGAGTAACAGTTACATAGCCGACGAAAACCGAGATTTCGAAAAGTGAATAATATTCTCTTCATAATGGATTACGAAAAAAATTATACCTTACTATAGTGTATGTGAATTTCCTGCCACACATTTATTACGCCGGAAATTACTATGAAATAAATTTAAATGTAGTAATTTTCGTCATCTCTCGTTTTGTTTGACGGTTCAATTTTAAGAAATTGTAAAAGGCTCCGCGGAATATACATTATTCAGTGAATACGAATCGAAACCGAAACATATAATATATTTGGTGAAAAGGCAGAAGCAGAGTTACAAAGAAGTTCTCTATATTAAAGTTATAGCAGAAACTCACTTTAGGAATATTTAATTTACAAAAATAATTATAACCTTTCTTAGATCGAAATAATGCGTAATTTCAGAAAAATGATTTACTCATTTTTGTTCGTTCGATCATTAGATTTTATACTACGCGTAGTAAGAACGAGTTCGTCAAAGTTGATCCGGTTAACTTTCGTAGTAACCGAAAGAAATTTATCTCACGGTAAATGCGTCGCTTTGTTTTAATGCGAGTTTGTAAAAGAGAGAGAGAAAAAAAACGCATAAAACTTTTTTTTGCGGTTTTTATCGTGTTTTAGTTCATCTATCGCGACATTTTCTTAATAATTTCCACTTTTTCCCGAGTCGTCGAAATATATCGTACCGAAAAGTAATTCTTTCAAATGCAGTCGTGTAGATTAAGTTATTATTTCTCTTCGTCTTCTTCCTTTTCGGTATTTAGAGTTGCACTATATACCGCAACTAACAGACACCAGCCCTTGATCACAGGAGATGAACTAAATTCAAGCGAAGAAGTTAATAAAGTTTGATAAAGTTTTGGCTGATATTTACAGCTAGAACGGAGCGATCGTTACGAGGACAACAAGGTAATAAATAAGGAACTAGGAGGAAACATTTAAAAGTACGGCCCCGTTTTCTAATTAAATAATAATTGAAAGAGAATAAAACACAAAAATACATACTTTAGCCAAGGACAATGTACTTGGCTATTATTTTTAATATTAATTTATTTCTTTTGTTTTTCTTTCATTCAAAAAAAAAATAACATCGACAAAATAGAAATTTTTTTATTTCGTTTTTTTTTTTTAATTCGCGACTACTAACTAACATCATTCGCGATACCGTTGTTTTGTAACATTCAAAATAACAACAATCCCCGGACTAAATTTTAGCTCAGAATGTCACACGCACAGTTCTCTACTCAACAATAAGCCGCACTAACTGCTATTTCTCTTACATCGATCGGATTAAAAATAATTCGATTATCGGTTAATATGAAATTATTTAATAGCGCCGATAAAATGAACACAAAGTCCTGGTTCGGCATTTTGGAACAGCGTTACTACTCTACCCTGGTGTATAGAATCTTTTTAAAGTTTGAAACGCTGTTTACGAAAAAGGAAAAATTAGAATTACTACGGTAGCGCTTACGATGCACATAAATATTCGCCGGAATAAAGTAATATTTCCAGCTTTTTTTAAGACGGACGAGAATTTTTGTCAATACTATTTCCGGTTTAACCCCGGAAGAAATAAGCCGATAGCGCACGAAACATCAGTACGGTGTAACCTGGGCAGGGTGCTATGGACTACACGTAAGTTGTATACAAACGCGCCAGGAATGAAAATTATGTTTCGCGAAATGGATAAATAATATGAAAAAAAATTCAATTCTGCCTTCGCCTTTCCCCCTTCATATTGTGTGTACAATTTTCCCTCATACTCGTTTGGTTGATCGGAGAAATTCTCGAATAACTAAAAGGATCTATACACCGGTGGAGCGAAGAAATCCTACGGATCATTCAAAGGTTTGAAATTTTCTCCTTAAGTATTATCTGAAAATTCCGCAAAAACATTTTATGTACCTCCTCTTTTCATAGTGTGCGTGAATTAAAAAAATTCAAAAGTGCCTCTTCCGCATTGAATAAATCATGCAGCTCCCGGACAAACTGTTACGGAGATAATGCAACGGAGAATAATGAAAAATTTACGAAATTGGAAGCACTTGTGTAAACGAGCACGAAAGAGACCCAGGGAGGCTTAATTGTACAACGAGCAAAAATATGCGAAAACAAAAGAAGAACGTTTAAGGTCCTAGATCAAAAGTGTAAGACGTTTGAAAAAAAAAGAAAAAAGGATACAATTAGTTTATGTTTTCTGAATGTGGCGTGGCTTGAAAAAAATTACGACTTTATCAGAAATTTATATTATTAAAATATATTTTACGAAAACACGTTCGTCGACATTTTTTGAGGCTGTTGTTTTTGTAAAATATTTTAATAATATAAAAGTGTTTTCGAATATAAAAATTCATCGGTTGCGCTAAAATTTCAAACCAAGCCGCAAAAAGAGGAAATAATAAAAAAAAAGGAGTATGTAAAATTTGATTTTTTTCTGTTTTTCAATTTTCAATAACATATTTTTAGAAGGCCGGTTAGCCAATACGGAGAGAATTAGCAAACGCCTCGTTTCTACATCCACGGCAACAGAGATTCCTTCAGAAGCTGCCACGTTGTCTTTTCTACCCTCTGGGCACAATTTTTCACTTCTATCCTTGACGACTTCGCATTTGCCGATCGTTCCAAATTTCTTTGTTCATTATCCTTCCTTTTTTCGATTTCAGTCACATCTTTTACGACTGAATGTCCTTCCGATATTCCTTATAACCTTCATTTAAAAGCCTTTTCCATTAATCGGATACCTTTTTTGGAAAAGAAACGCAGTCACCGGACGAAATATTTTTGTACAAAAATAGTTTTTTTTTTGTTGAAAGATCGATACGATAAAAGGGGGACTTTCAAAAAATTGGTCTAACCGAAAAAGAAACTGCAGGGGGGACACGCTCGCGGGAAAGAGAAGAAAGACCGCGAACCGAAAATTAAACCGATTCATTCGCATCGTTATCTGACGATTTTCAGACGCTTAGTCACAGCTGCTAGGTGATTTGCTGAATACTAAGTGACTTATCCGACACAATCATCCAGCTCCGCTTCGTACGTATCACCACAGCGTGCCATCGAATGGGTTATTCCGAACGATAATTGCTGCGTATCGTCATTGAATGAAGATGTGGCTAGTCATTTCATCCGCGCGAAATCCGACCATCGAACGGAGAAACTCCAATTTCATTTTCATCGGTTGTTTCTTTAATCCCGCGACTGGCGCGAATATATGTGTACACACATATTCATTTGCACACTATCCGGTCCGTATTCGGCTACATTCTGAAGTCGCCCAACAACATACTTTGGATCTCCTTTTACCGCTGCTCGAGAAACAATCGTATCTTTCTTCCTACAGTTCTTTCAGAATACTTTTAATAATATAGCGCAAAGAGTTCTCTACAGATACCGAACACTCGTGCATATCATTTTTTCTGATCGGGTTTTGTATTTGATTCATCGTGATTAGTTTATTCCGCGCGAGTTCTTACCCCCCGTCAGCAGTAAGAAGACACGGTTTAAGAAAAATGCAATCTATCATCTAGAATAAATTTTCTTCGCAGCCCCACCGCAAGATTTTAATTTTACCATTTTGCTCAGCCGGTGTTCCTCGCTCGAGCACATAATGCAACCAATGACAATAAAAAAAATACGGAATATATTAATAGTGTCCATCTTGCTTTTTCGTTTAATTCATGTACATGAACATATATATATATACAGTGTAGATAAGTTCACGTTAAGAAATTTGAAAATCTAATACTGTCAACTCACGAAAAATAGTACATATACAAGCTAAAAGTGTTGACGTGAAACAAAGAAATCGGAAAAATCAAATGATACACCCTGATGATAGAGTTTTAAAACAGGAGGGAGGTTGTCGCGTAAATGGGGTTAGGCAGATTTCTTCGGTGTGCCACATTAAATTTCAGGCTGTATAGAAGTGACGTAAACGCGGGGGGGGGGCAAACATAGATTCGAGTATACACACGTATTAGGGCAGTGCGTATGTTAGGGGGCAAGCGCAGATGTATGTCAGAAATTCTATGCATTATCCCTCCGGTTCCATATAAAGAAAATTTTGGGGTTGGCTAACGTTTCGAAAATTCCTCGTGGCGCTAACACGATTTTCTTAAGCGGTAACCGGTTATACTGGAATAGGCGACCAATAGTAGTCGCGGCCAGTTATTGGAACTAGTCGGCTCGAAGCAGTTGTTGACATTCATCCGACGATGATTAAACACCGCTATGTGACGCAGTTAACGTGTTCGAGCGCGGGGCCGCTTCGCAGTTTATGATTCCGAAAAGAAGAAAGAAAAAAAAGACAAAACAAGTAAAACGCGATATTCAAACGTTCGGCCATCATCAAATGCTGGACAGTGTATAGGCGCGTATTATTCGTTAAATAATAGCTGATAAATATAGTAACGGACGATAAATAAAGGAAAATTACGTAGGGATCGTAGCAAGTGCAGCGGGAAATTCCGTATAGTGAAAGGAGCGAGGAAATGGAGGCGATGAAAATATTTCAATAACCTTAAGAGAGGCTAGCGATTACACGATTATTTTCCATCTTGCGCGCAATAATTTCCAGCGAAAACGTGTCGCGATGCTCACAGCCTGGAATTTAGCCGAATAATGGAATTACTTAACCAATGATTTTACGAGGATCGCGCTGTTTGAAATTAAGCGAAAAACCCAGGTGGTGAGCTCGGTACCCTTGTGTATTTTTGTGTTTATCCGGCAATTAAATTCCTCCGCTGGTTATACTTTCCGACACTGTCGAAACGATCATCCCCTCTCCGCTAAAAAGTTCTCGAAGGCATCTCTAACGGTTCCCGATAAACGTCTTCAGGAAATGCGGCGCTGTCGGTAATTTAGGGATGGCGGGGGGAGAAAAATAGGTACGGTTGCTTGACCGCTGAAGGTCGCAACAAAAACTTTCCGACTATACACTATACACACGTGTGTTTGCAAAAAATTTCTGCGGTTCGCGTCGAGAATACACTTTTATTTTTCACAGAGAGAGAGTGAGAGAGAGAGAGAGACCACCGTAAAGTGTTATTGTCTTTTTTTTTTTATTTTTTTTTTTAAAAAAAATAAAAACCCGTTTTAAAACCCGCGTCATCAAGAACCCATCGATCGACGTTATCATTTTTCCGAACTTTTTAGTGGCGAACTGACTTAATTCACGTCGATATGCCTTTCGAGACTGCCACTCGACTGATATACAGCGCTAGTGCGTGTTTCGCATTTTCTCTGAACCGCGCCGCCGTAGCAATGTAAACGAGCCGATAGAGAAAAAGCGAAATGGCATCGAGACGCGCAAACACGAAATTCAGTCGATCGCGCCGACAAGTTAACGCAACGAGTAGTGATTTCTAAAAAGTTTTCTTTCGCTTAAAACACATGTAAGAATTTCCACATTTTCGGATAATTACAATTGGTTTCGCTTTCGAACAGGTTAAGGACAGAATAGAGTCTAATGAAGGAAAGTAAAGTGGTCATGTTGTACGGGGGGAAATTCTGCGGGTCAATTAAAGAAACCGGTGAGGAAGGAAGATTGTCGGAAAAAGCTTTTTCGGTTAAACGAAGCATACGGATGGCGGGAAAAAAATGAAAAGCGCGCAAATTGCTCGGTAAGTTGTCGCGAGGAAATCTGATTACTCGGAAAGAAGAGAACGTGTTGAATCGGTCGACTGTTCTGCCGTAGCGACCGAGTAGTAGCGGTTGCGGTGAATATTCCGGGACGGCATCCGGGAGTCGTTTTCGTGAGAGAAAACACAACAGCAAAAAACAAACAAACAAACAAACAAAAAACCACGAGCTTATTTCGGGCGCGTAGCCACATGTGGAAGCCCGCACGCGCCGGACAAACTTTCACGGAGGCGCATAGCGCGCGCGTACGTGCAGGAACCGGAGGTGCCACGATCAGAGAGGGTAATTTATATAATGGAGAGAGAATAGGGTGGCGCGCCGAAATAAAGAGCTTTCTCAAAGAAACGCAGCCACCCACCCCCGTACGGTGATCGCGGCGTCGCAATTTTGCGAAAGTTCCGGCGGCCGCTCCGAACCGGCAGCAGAGGGTAACTTACTCGTCAGTGACGTCACAGGTCATTAATCAACGTCGCCGTTACGTCATCGATTGTTCGGCCCGGTCGCAGGGCGGCGCGGGCAAGGTTACGGCTACGCACAATAGGCCTGCCGACGGCGGCCGCGATGCTGAACGAACGGCCGAAAGTGTGCTCGTCCCGGGGCCGCTAGCGTGGGCCCCGATCGCGGTGGCGTCAACGTCCAAGCCGGCGACTGCTGGGCCCGTCTGAATCGATGCGGAAGCAGTGCAGGCGCCGGCAGTCGACCAGCGACGCCAGCAGCAGCAGCAGCAGCAAGCGACGCCCGAAGCCGCACGTCAATTTCAACACCCACAGTGTAACGATAATAAACATTTTAAAGTCGAGCCCCACGCCATTCTAGCGCCTTTACCGAGATACAGTGTTCCGTAAGCCTTCTCAGTTTAAGCTTTCGATTGTTCGCCGCCGCGCCACTCGACCGACAAATTTCAGCGGCTCTTCCGCTCCTCTCCGACGAAACTCATTTGATGCACACCGGATACGCGTGTGTATCTTTTTCCCGATGTACCTTTACGATGTAATAATCGCGACTAATCATGCGGCCGAATTTTTTAGATAAAGAAGGGAGGGCGGGCGGGCGGGGAGGGGGGGGGGCTAAACATTTTTCCGCTCGGCGACGCAAAGAATTTCCTTGAAAAATACTCTACGGAAAATGTCTTGTTGCGCGGGGCGGGCCTCGCTTCGAATTTTACAAAATCAACAAATCGAACAGCGGAAAACAAACAACTTTCAGCGTGCAGAATTTCATTTCTGCTGCGACGTACGCGCGGTTATCACGTTCCGACAATTTGCCGTCCGCCTCTCTCCCCACCCATCCCCTCGTCTGCTCTCTAATGTTCTGTCATCCGCGGGGTTGTTTTTATAAAGCATCATTTTTCTCTGATACGGGCTGGAGGGGGGTTGAAATCTGACTTTTCTAAAACCTCTCGAAATTCGTATAAACGACCGTTTTAACTATGGAATTACACAGCGCTGCCGCTGTTGTCGTTGTTGCCGATGTTGCCGTTGTTGCCGTTGTTGCCGTTGTTGCCACTGTTGGTTGCTCGTGAATTTACGACGACGCAAATAACGGATTTTATAGAAGTGACGTGAAATATGTCGAGCCATGGAGAGAAGAGTGGACGCCTGACTAAAGTGCGTGCCGGGAATGGCAACGTGAAACCCATCCGGAAGCACACCAAATTTTCGGCGGAATACACTTTTTTGACTTCACTGTTAAACATCGTGTGGGTGTATGTTAGATGAGTACCACGGATCCCCTTCTCTTGTCCGATAAATCAAAATCTTTCAATCGGATGTGTATCTTTGCGACGCCGTTTCCAAGTAGATGAAATCACTAGTATTACAGCTTGAACCGAATTGAAAAGGCTCTATAACGAATAAATTAATGTACAAAATCATTAATAAAACATGGGCTTTATTTCGAGAAGGGGGAAATTCGGATATTCTATAATTTTCCGTTAAAAAACTGTTTTTGCCCCCCCCCCGTTTAGATATGAAAAAAATCTTCTTGACAAATGTCACAATTAAACAATATTTACGATATTGTGAAGTTTTTTCCGTAAATTCGTAGAATCGAAAATCCGTTACGGTCAAAAATTGTTTGAACATTCTTTTATTTGGCGCGCCGTTGGTAATACACTTACATATATTACTATTACGGTTCCTACGTCACTCGGAAAATTCAACACATTCTCCGCCGTTAAATAGATGAAATTCATTTATCTACCTTTTTCCAGATCGCGTTATGTTTACCCGATTTTTTTTTTTTGGTTTTTTTTTCGCAATCTAAGGAGCCCCGCCCCGAATTAGTCACATAAGTTCGAAATTTAATACTAAAAATTCCGCCGTTAACTCGCTTATTAAAAATTACACAATCGTTTCTCTTCACTCATTACGACTTTTATGCTAATAGACTCTCTTTTTGCCGATTAATTACAACGAACTGAGAAGTGTGTAAAAATAACAACGGGCACTGACGAGAAATCAACAGTAAAACGAAATAAAACTGGATAGGGAAATGCTATTTCTAACAAAAATTGCGCGCGCACCCAGCGATCGCATACTGATGTTACGGCCATCTATTTCGAAATGCAAAATATTGCAAAGACAGAGTTAGAATTAAAAAAATATTATTATCTACTGCGGGTCAATTCAACTCTTTCAAGCGGTGTAAAGGAAAAAAGTATTAATGGAGTAGTCTTCCCGAAGCAGCGGCCTTTGAAGCGACGATTTTTTTGCACATGTTTACTTAGGAACGTTCGCAGATGATTCTTTTGAAATACGCTAAGCAACGTTATTATTAACGTCTCTCAATAGTGTAATTGTTTAAAAATGAAAAAAAGCATTTGGAATCGAAAGAAAAAAGCTGTTCTATATAATAGAAATAAAACATGTGTCTTCAAATGGATTTCGCTGGAACATACATACATATATTTGGCAATGAAGTAGATGACAATTATGTTGTGCTCGTTTAAAATAAATAAGTAGGCCGAGGAAAAAGCAATCGTAAATCGCAGACTGTGATATAGCATATAACCCGAAAATTCATAAACAAATATATATATATATATATATATATATATATATATATATATATATAATATATATATAATATATATATAATATGTATATAATATATATATAATATATATATATATATATATATATTAGCATAGCTGGATAGATTACAAATAGAGGAACATTAACGATGAATTAAGTATTTTATAGAGCGCAGAGCAATAAAAGATAACGAAAGTATATAGTTAATAATTTATATACAGAATGCGTAAGAAAAACATACGGTGTCGAAATATTTCAAGGCTAATGCAAATGACTGAAGTTCATCTATACATACGCATCACCAGTATAGTCTTGTCTGTTTACACAATTATTTAAACAAAAGAAATTAACGAAATTTAATACCGTATTAATTAATAATTACGGTATTAATAATTCATCACGTTCGAATAATATCTCTTCAATGATTCGGCTATGTCTATCTTACACGTAAAACATACGGAAGAAGAGCATAATCTAGTGTAAATGCATCACTGATTTATACATTACAAGTCTCTCGAATTAGAAATAATTAAGCAGCGCACGACTTATTTTGCTGAAAGCTGCTCTACATTCAGAAAAATAAAAATCACCTGCCGTCATAATAATTTTACGCTCAATTTTACGATTATTTTTATTATTTATTTTTAGATTTAGTTTATTGTTATAATCGGCGACGTAGAAAGGACAAAAACGAGACTGGAATTCGCAGAGATACGCGACGCTTACAATTCAAGTCTCCTCGTCAACGTTTTTAGGCGCATTCTGCTCGTCTTTAATTAACGGTACAAATTTCATTTTCTTACAACTATTCGTCTATTTTTCGTTACGTTTTTTCTAGCATTCCCCTATTTAGTGTTTTTCACGCAACTTAACCATTATTCACTGCGGAAAATTCGAAAATCATTTAATTTATCGATTAATAAAATAAAAATATTAGAATTAGATCGTTGCAGTTGCAGCTCTGAAGCGGAACAAATCAAATAAATCAAACACGACACACACACACACACACATACACTGGTAGTATCGTGTTGCAAAATGCTCTTGTCTAAATTCAGCTTACGCGGGTCGATAAGGGGAGCCGTGAGCGGCTGCGAGTGTGGCCAGAATTGTTGATTTCAAGCGAAGACTATATGTTAAGAAACGTACGAAGAAGAGAAAGAAAGAAAACTTCCGGAAAATTTCGTCACTCTTCTACCCTGAAGAAACGCTGCTGGCGCGCAGACATTGCAACGGTTAAACACGGTTTCGTTGATTGTTTTTGACGGAGTGAAATATTTTCAAAAAAAAAATTGATCGATTTAGTATAATTTTCTACGTTTTGCAAAAGGCCTTCTAAGAAATGCCACGAAAATATTCGGCCCTTAGGAATCCAGGGGGCGATCATTTACGCCCACACTGTAAACTGCTAAGAAGTTGTCCATTTCGCTGCTTTTTTTCTTTTTTGTCTTTTTATATTCTCTCTTGTTCTCCATTTCAGCCTTTTTAAATCTGACCAAAGTGCCTGGGGGTCACTTAAAAAAACTAAAAAAAAACTAAAAAAAAAAAAAAGATACAGTTGTCGGGCCTAATAATAGATCCGGGCTCGGACACGGCCAAATTCAATGAAAAGGCGCTTTGATACAAAAAGAAACTGATTAACGCTGTGAAGGAAATTAACGGCGAATGAAATGTTCTGAACACAACGTCTATTCACAAAGGAAGGTTATATTCTTTTTTTTTTTTTCCAACCGTTCCCGCTTTCGTGTGTACTTATTTTTCTATATATGCAGGTCATAAAAAAAAAAAGGAGTAATATACATATATACCTAAGACAACACGGAGATATTCACTTTCGTAAGAAACAGTTCAGCCAGTCGTGTTCCGACGAAGTTTTCAATCTCTACCGGATTCCAATTTAAGCGTTTCAAGCATGCGGCTGAAATAATGCAACGAGCTTCGTCAGAAAGTCTTGCGTCCTTATCAGCTGCCCCGCTGTTCGGATGATAATTATCTATCTGCCGGTTGATCGTTGCAGACAACAGATGTGAATACAGGTAGAGTAGTTCAGCTACCAGTGCAGAACAGTCTCATGTATCAGATTGTGCCTAGTGATCGCGATTACATACTTGATAGATCGGTACTTACGACAAAATTGTTGTTAATTATGATATTTTTTCAGAAATGTCTAATGAATATAGTTTTTTTTTTTTTTTTTTTTTTTTACTACTTAGTTATTTTTTTCAGCTAACATTATCATAAAGGTTACCACCACCGCGCGTTATTATTGATAGGAGTGTGTGTTTTTTAATTTTTTAATGATAACCGATTCGTGTATTTTATTTTCGTCAGTCACACCTTGACACTGATGCCCGCACTTAAAACAAGTAGGCGTTCTTTTCCTGTTACACTAACACTCACCTTTTATTCCGTATCCCCGTATAGCTTTTATTTCAGGTAATTCGTCACAATCAGTGACCGTCCGGCAGGAGCATCTAAAGGCTGACACAATCGAACAATTTGTCATAATTGGTACTCATCTTAGAGATCAACATTACAAAATGTGATACGTATAAAACGAGTTTTTTATTAAACGATGCAATATGTTCGTAAATAAACCATTTGTTTAGGCGGTGAGTCTCAAGCCATCAACAATCGTAGCGTCTTAGAAAAATATGATTTATACAATTTACAGCGTATAACTCTGCATACTATTTGCCGTTTTAATTGCACCGCGCACTTTCAGTCGTCAGACACCTCCTCTTTATGTAAAATAAGTTGTAAAGTCTATATACTACAATATTATATTGCGAGAATATTATCGAAAAGTTGCCGATACAGTATGCGATCATTTATTCAAAATGTAAACATCTAATAAGTACTCGTATATGCGCAACTTAATCATGCTACACACTCACATATTATTATTCATTCACTTTTCCTGGGAAAGGCAAATTTTTATTTTATTCTTCCATGCACTTAATATTAATTACACTTTTAATCTCATTGGATGCATTTTCGAAGAAATATATAACACAGAATCATCCAATTTCTTTCCCTTGGGATGCATGTGGTTTGTTGGCCCACTTTTTCGGTCTATGATTTTTATCAGATAATTTATTTTCTAAAACAAAGTCCATCTCTTGATTTTCAAACCACCAGGCGAACACGTATTTGAAATTGTATTTATCGGTGTTTTACCTACTGTAGCACACCATTTTTGACAAAAGTATTGAGAACTGGAAGCGCCTAGTGCGGTGACAATTTCACTTTCTCACATATCTCCGTATCTCCTATTGTATTCTAGACATAGTGATGACATTATGACATGGTAATAAGATTTTCTAAGGATTATTTTGGCTTTAGTTTGTAAGTTATACGGATGGTGCGTATATATATACATATATATACATATATATACATACATACATATATATATATATATATATATATATATATATATATATATATGTATATATGTATATGTATATGCATATATACTAGGGATGGAACATTTCTCCCTCAGAGAACCAAAACCTCGATGAAAAAATTTGCCACAACAGAGAAAATTGGTTTAATAAAAGTTTTCTATAAATGTTACTTATGGATTTAATTATAATTAATATGTAATACCTTTTTTCTAGTAAAACTATTAATGTTACGTTTTTATTCTGAAACGCAGCTGTCGTCGATCTTTTGTCATTTTTGTTTATTTTTAATTTTTATTTTGCAATTTTAATTAAAAATAGTTCAATGAGAGATATATTTGAACTTGCTCAGGAACAAAGAGAATTCGGATCGGATTACTAACAAAAATGAAAAAGAAGTAAAGTCGAATAAAAAAATACTATAGTTCTATTCTTTCTAGTAATTTACTATTCAAATTCTAAACTACCATATTTAAGGTATAATTTTATAATTTCGTTTTATTTTTCAACTAAAAATAAAACAAAATTTAAATCGTAATAATTATGTATTGTTAAAAGAATTTTAAATTTCTAAAAAGGTGGTCGTTATTTGATTTTCTTTATGAAACAAGGGGTATTTCTCGAATCTACTGTCCACCGTATAAGTTATTATTGCGTAATTAAATCATTTCCCTCCCCAAAATGTGTCTCTGGTCCGCCCCTGCATATATATATATATATATATATATATATACATGTAATACATATAACCAAAGCGAGACTACTTTTTGCATATAGACTCTCTGTAAGAATTTATAATTTTGAATCCTGGAGGCACATTTTTTCTTCATTTTAAAAAATAACGTTGTACATTTTGCTTCCTTTTATCCCCCCCGCAAAAAAACAGGCTTCTGCTGATAAAAACTGTTGAAGGCCTAAACAATTACCAAAACGAAAGAAGGCTAAAAGTTATGCACGTTCTATAATGCAGCAGACAACATTAAAAAGCTATGATAACATAATTTTATAGTGCGGTTCCACCATTTCTTCGGATTCTTTTTGTTTAAAAAAATTAAAAAAAAACAAGGTGATCTCTTCGCTCGGTACAGGTGTCCTATCATAGAGTGCCAATTTTCTAAAAGCCCCTTCCACGAAAACTTGGAGCAGGCCCGGCGGTGCCCGGACGAGAGGGACACCTTTGACGTAAGGGTGGTAGTTGTCAAGTCCCCCATGTAGAAATAACTTCGGGAACATGGCGCGGTTTCGGTTAGCGGTTAATTCGATTGCACTCTCAGTACATCATTGCATCCGTCCGCGCAGTTGTTCTTGATTTGATTTACACAGCTTATCGCCTTCTTCCGCTAAACCGAAGCAGCATATCCTATTACGATTTCCTTTCCATTCAACTTCGCGATCCACCAAACCCTCAACTGACATGTACCTCGTCCGGTTGAAGAGAAAAAGAGAAAAATAGCGGAAAAGAAATTACTCCGAACGTGTGGAATAAGTAGATGTTAATGTTGTCCGCTATCGGTTGGAAATACTACAGTATGAAAGTATTCTCGGAGAGTATTCATTGTTTTCGGTAAAACTTATCATTAGGCAATTTTGCGTTTGGAGCTTAACATTATTTTTTGACAAATAAATCAGAAAACCGGGTCGTTATCGACAGGAGGACATTTACAACAAGGCACAAACGTTAATATAACGCCTTTTTTTTTCTTTCTTTTATTTTTTTTTTTTTTTTTTTTTTATATTTTTCCACCAGCTCGAACGAAAATTAGTTCATTCGAGGTCAATGATATTGCGACCTTAAAATTCGCGGAAATTGTCGATAAACAACTACGATTTACCTGAAAATGTGAGACAGAATACTTTTTTAAACAGAACTACTAAAGAGAAAATCAAACCCGAACTGTTTGCAAAAAGAAAGTACGAAAAATTAATAGCTTTATCTTTAGTGAAAACGCGCGTTTTTGTTCTGTTCCGTTGGCATACGGTAAAATGAAAAAATTGAGCATGTAAAGAGATGAAATTCCAACAGACGGGAAAGACAAGGGAGCGCAATTTGCACGATAATTCGTTTATCTTCTTCTTTAGACACGCTTACCTGGACAACGCGATTGGACGGCACCTTTTCCCTAACAAGGAAGAGTGTAGTGGATCAGATGTTGGGGTCGCCAATTTATTTTAAATCCGCTACGTTAATAAAAGAGAATGTACTCTCTATTCATCAGCGTATGTTCCCGTCTTGTTCTATCTCTAATTTCTCGCAGCCTAAATTCTACCGAAAAAGGCATATGAAAAATATCAACAGACCTCGCAAGTTGGCCACGTTTCGAGGAAGGAGAATTATTAGCCCTCAACTATACTCGCCCTTTATGTGTGTATATAACGGGCCGTTCTATTAAAATTGCTAAACTCGATTTTACCAACCTCGACGTAAAAACCCTTCAACTCGCGCATCATGTAATTCTTATGGAAGAAGAATTGGTTTCCATTTTACCATGTGCTATTCTTTTCGTAAAATTAAATATCTTCTACGCGTAAGAGCAAAAGATTGCGGGGAATAAACCTTGCAAATTCCGTTAAAGAATATTTGATATCAGGGTCGTATCTGAGGCGGGGTTTTCAGCCATCTCCCGATGTCTGCGAAATAATAACTGCTCGAATTAAATGGACCGGGGAATTCGGAATAAATTTATTTCTTTTCAATTTTTGACAAAAGAAAAGAAAATTGAAATTTTTATGAATTCTATAGAAACAACGACTATTTTATTTGTTTTTATTACAGTGTTCAAATATTTCATATACAATAGTTGTCTACAAGCCATTAGTGTACTATTTATAAATAAATATATTCCATGATAACACACACACACACACACACACATGTATATATATATAAAAAAAAAGTAAAGTAAGTCTCATACCCTTTAACAGGGCGTCGGGGATTGTGAAGTTAAGCTTTTCATAATGGTACTAAGCCTAATGGACCCGATGAGAATATTGGGGCCAGTTCCTTTCTCCAGGCCGCCTTTACTTTCCCCCAGATAATTCTCTGGTACCCAATTCAATTTCAGATTAGGTATAAACTTGAGAGCGACTTGTATCCGGGACGATAACCTATGACACCTCTGATTTGGTCCAAACACCTTAATCACTAGGCCACCACGCTGCCATATATTAATTACAATGTAATTCTTAGGCTACCCCCCATTCGAAAAAATGTCCCAATTTTATGTAACGCTAAATGTCCCAGAAAAATGTCCCAATTTTATGTAACGTTTGCTATATTTTCTAGGATTTTTGTTATTGTTATTTAAAAAATGTCACAATTTTATGTAATGAAATATGTAACGAAAAATGTAACGAAAAAATGTCTTAATTTTATATAACGGAAGGTAAATGTTAGAATAGGATTTTTGTGGTTATGTTATTTTGTGTGTGTATTGATGCCAGTAAGAATTACGTTGTAAATTTTGATCATTTTATACAAAGTATAGAAGAGAAAGAGACAGAAATGAAAGCAAGAAGTATATATATATATCACATATAATTCGATGTTTGTGATGTGCGGTTTAATTGATTCGCGTTCAGTTTAGCTGATAAGGATTTTAACTTGGTGAGTTCGTCTGATAATTTAAATCTATTGAAGCGGTTTACTTTTGTTTTTATCTAACTTATACATCGTGTATATGTATACATATCTCTAGTAGCGAATATGACTAGTGTCGAAAATACTTATTTTGACACTAGTATTAAATACATAGATGATATTAAGCAACTGCTTAATGAATCGCACAATATGAAAGTGAAACTAAAAGAAGGAATTTTTCAAAAAATTGGTAACCTGGTAACAACTTTAGACTTGTTAAAGACGTATGTAAATAAATTAAATAGTAACTTCAATGAGTTAAAGAAAAATACGGAAAAGAACATAACAAATATAGTTTCCGGGGTTATTTCAGATAAAAAACCATCGTATTCTTCCAAATTAAAAACTAAGTTGCTTACAAATAGTAATTTAATAACTAAAAATAAATACGAAACTTTAATCATCGAAGATACAAGTAATTCAGATGATAGGAATTGGAACGATGATTTAAACAAAATCAACACAAGTAAAATCGGAGTTGATGTTGGATTTATAAAACAACATAAACGTAAAGTTATAATTGGTGTTAAAGATGTAAACCAATTTGATAAAAGCAAGAAGTTTCAAACAACATAACGAATATAAAAACCAAAACTGCATTAAAAAAGGACCCAATGATTTCGGTAGTTGGTGTTCACTCCTCAACTACAGAATTAGATATTAGTATGGCGATTAACAACAAAACGGGTAAAAATCCAAAAACTGTTACGTTAAAGAAAACTAATGATGGTAAACTACGTGCATTTGTACGCCTGGATCCTGATGCCTACCATATATTAATAGAGGCTGCTTACATGGTTGTGAACTGGTCAAAATGCAAAGTGTATGATTATATTCCGATCATCCGATGTTTTAATTGCTTCCGGTTCGGCCACATGAAAAATGAATGTAAAACTGATTCAACTCGTAGCAAATATACTCTGGATGAAAATCAACTTAAAGCAAAATGTAATAATTGTTTTTCGCATGCCTGTTTACAGCATGTGAAAGAAAAAGGTAACATTTCTCTAGAAGTTAAGAAAAATATTATTAACAATATTACACACAACACTTTTTCTTATGCTTGTCCATTGTATATTAAAATCGTAAATAAAGTAAAACATAATATAAATTATGGCTAATAATCAATTTAAACTTTGCAAAATGTAAATCACTGCAAGGAAGCGCAATCAGTATTAAATTTAAATAATCAACATAACAATAATTACTTATGTGTCATTTGCGATCCTTATTTATATGGTAATGAAAAACAGTACAACTTCTTATTGCATACTAAGTATGTTGCTATCTGTAGTAATATTAAGAACGTTAGTAGTACCAAAATTTCAGATTACATTATTAAAGTTAACGTAAACGATATTGTTATTTTTGGAATATACTTTCCACCTAATTCTGACTTAATTTATCAATTTACACTACTGCTTAAACATATAAAACAAAACTGGAGACATAACGTAATAATACTGGGAGATTTTAATTCAAGATTAAAATTTATGGAAAGCAAAAACTTCCCACACACGCCCAGAAATGCACAATTTGAAAATTTTGTGTACTCAGAGAACTTAACAATTAAAAATGATTATAATATACATACGTTTCAAAACCACAATGGACAAAGCTTGATAGATTATGTTCTAGTAAACATTAACTTTAAGTATAAGTTGTCTAGTGTTATGCTTCAAGATTTTCACTTAAGCGATCATAAAAATATCAGTATTGAAATTTTAGATACAAATATTATTAATAATGATAATATCCTTACCTTGGATACAGATATATTTATTAGTAATCTTAATGCCGACTTAATGTTAAATTTCGAAACGAGCTTAAAACTTGCAAGTACCGAACTTCAAGTAAATAATATTATTGAACAATTTAATGATAATTTAACAAATAACGTAAATAAGTCCAAGGTTAAAAAGCCTAAGACGAACAAATCCTGGTGGAACAGAGATTTAGAATATTTTAAATTACTTGTCAGAAGGCTCAATAATATTAAACACAAAAATTTTATAAATAAACTCATATATAAAGTAACTTTAAAATTGTATAGGAACAAAATTAAATATTTCAAGCAACAGGCCTGGAGAACATTTTGTAGTTCATCCAGGGCCTGGGGTAAACCTTATAAAATTTTAACGAATTCCGAACCATTTAAATTTCCAGATTTAAAAATTAATGGTAATAATGACACTTGTTCCTCTATTACTAGCAATAAAGACAAAATGAGTTTACTAATGAATACATTTTTTAATTTTAAAGAAACTGGTTCTATTTCATTAGATAAAATCACAGATATAAATAAACAACAGCAGTTTGAAGTAACATATTTTGAACTAAAACAAATTATACAAAATCTTACTAATAGAAAAGCACCGTCCTCGGATGGTATAACTAACAAGGTTATTAAAATTATATTTTTTTACTTTCCAAATTTATTATTAACACTTTACAATAAATTATTACAATTTAATATGTTTCCGTCCGCTTGGAAATGTGCTACTTTAATTATGTTAAACAAACCAAACAGGGATTTGAGTAAAGTAAATGGCTATAGGCCAATATGCTTATTAAATTCCTTAAGTAAAGTTTATGAAAAAATTATTCTTAAATTTTTAAACAACGAAATTAGCAGCACATCCGTGCTTAATGCATACCAATACGGTTTTAGAAAATTCTTTTCTACAGAACTTGCTATTGCAGATGTAACTGATAATTTATTACAAAACAAACAACGGAATAATCCGTCTATTATTATTTCATTTGATATAGAGGGAGCATTTAATAATTGTGATCGTCAAGTGATAATTGATACATTAATTGTAAATGGTTTTAGTTTTAACGTAATAACCCTAATACACGATTATTTAACTAACAGGAGAGTAAAGTGGGCCTATCAAAACGACATTGTTGATGTTAAAAATAATTTTGGCGTTCCACAAGGTTCAGTTCTTGGACCGGTCTTGTGGAATATTTTATATTCTAATATTCATTCTAAATTAAGTAATATATACGCAGGCCTACGTTTATACAGCTATGCTGATGATTTACTTTTGGTCTACAACGTACATTTATCTAGTAACTCGACTCTGTCGTCCCACATTGCTAATTGTAATGAAGTTATTTGTAAACTTAAAACAATAGTAAATGTTTTAAACCTCAAATTTGAGATCACCAAATCTCAAATAATGGTGATACCTGGTCGAGACAAAAACCTTGACCAAATTTGTTATAATAATATTAATAATCATACGTTCAGTTCTACTGACCATATTAAATATTTAGGATTCATTTTAGACGATAGATTAAAGTACAATAAGCATATACAGTACATAAATAATAAGGTTAATAAATATTATTACATTTTTAAATCCCTTGGCGGTAAGCTATGGGGACTAAATTATAAATCTAAGATAATACTCTATAAAGGTTTAGTGCAGTCATTATACTCATATTGTGCTGGTGTCTACTATAACCGGTTAACTAAACAACAAATACATAACGTAAACTCCAACTGTCGGAAATTTCTAATTGATTTAACTTCTTCATATGTAACTGCTTCAAATATTGCAATTCAGACCATAGCACGGGTCTTACCTATCGATCTTTACATAAAAAAGAGATCTCTAATTTTTAATGCTAAAAAAGAAAATAATGGTATTTTAAGTAAAGAACTTCTCAAGCAAGTTGATTTACAAATTTTTAATGAATTTAAAATAAGATACGATACTCTATCAAATGGTAAATTAATAAATAAGTTCTTTCCTAACGTAATAAAACGCTTTAAAAATAAAAACATTACAGTAAATTATTATATGACTCAAATACTCACTGGTCATGGTTCCATTGGATACTTTTTAAATAAATTAAACATTATTGCTGACAGTAAATGTTGTAATTGTGAAAGTAATGAAGTAGAAAATGTTCAGCATATAATATACACGTGTAGCAAGTATAACCACCTGCGACAATTGTATATGATTGACTGTGCACTTCAACTAAATGAAATTATTCTACTAGAACAATTTCCTGTATTCATTTCTGAATTATTTAAAATTAAACATATATACAAATAATCGCTACTGGTAGCCATAAGCTAATTCGCAGGCTACTCTAGTTTGTTATATTTCCTTATTAAAGTAATAATAAAAAAAAAAAAAAAAAAAAAAAAAAATATATATATATATATATGTAAATAAATATATTTATAAAAATATTTTTCTAAACCCTCCCGAAATTTTGGTCTAGATACGGCCCTGTGTGATATACAAAAACGCGTTACAGGATATCGAAATCGGTAAGGAATATTCGAAAACGTTACGCGATTTCTATATCTCCTCCGGTGTATAAAAATGGCACAGTCATCAATAAAACAACGACCGAGGTTACACAATACATGCAAGCGGAAATAGTATTTTGTGCTTAAGCTGGAGAAACTGAGGTTTAGTATGAAAAAAATGTATACATCACTGTTCCGATGTTCGGTCTGGAAAAATTTTGTTCGCTGGTGTAAATTTAGTTTCTCGATGATTTAATTTGTTGCATGCACGAATAAAACTTCGCATAAATTATCGGTTTAGTGGAAGAATTATATAATTACGTAAAATCTTCTACGGTGGGCAGTAGATTTGAGAAATACCTCTTGTTTCGTAAAGAAAATCAAGTAGCGACCTTTATAGAAATTCATAAAAATGTTTTAAAAATACATATAATTATTACAATTTTTAATTTAACTTTTGTCCTATATTTAGGGGTGAAAAATAAAATGAAATTATAAAATTATACCTTAAATATGTACTAGTTTAAAAATAGTAAGAAAGATAGTATTTTTATTAGACACTTTACTTCTTTTTTATTTTTGTTAGTAATCCGATCTGAATTGTTCGTGAGCAAGTTTAAATATTTCTCATTGAACTCTATTTTTAATAAAAATTACGAAATAAATAAGAACGGCAAAAGATCGATGATAATTACATTTAAAATAGAATAAAAAACGTAATAATAATAGTTTTACAAGTAAATAGTATTAAATACTAATTATTAAAAAAATCCATATGTTGTAACATTTATACGAATCTTTTATATATAGTATAAATCAAGTTTCTCTGTTATAAGAAATTTTTTCATAGAGGCTTTGGTTCTTAGGGGATGCCCCCCTACATCCGACACTACTTATAGCGGATGCGGTAATCCGCCTGATTTGGTATCCTCCGCTTAAAAAAATTGATCTATTTTAAAATACGAAATCCGCAGTATATGTTTCATTTAATTTTTTTCGTTGCTTTATTAATTTTTTTTTTTTTACGAAATTAAAGCTAAATTTATCTGGGAAATTCAAACAACAACAAGTAATCAAACTTGCAGTTTAATATTTACAGCTGAGAATATTGTGCCCGATAAAAAGTTTCACGTCGTAAATGGAGCGATGAATAATTTTGGATGTTTGTGGGCGCATAGTGATTGCTTTCTGAGTGTTATTGTTCCTTGGAAAGTGAAAATTTTTTACATTGTGTAATGTTGTTATACAATCGACACATAAAACAGTGCGATAGGTGCGACGCAAAAATTAAATTAATGAAAAAATGAGCGAACTGAAATAAAAAATAAAAAAAAAAATAACAAAAAACTCATACACGTGCGAAGTAAAAAAATGTTCACGTTTCCGAGTGTGACAATGAAAAATAATTGAGTCGTCATTTGCTTCAAAGCGATAGACTGGTAACTCGAAAATTTGGAAAATTTAAGTTAATTGATTGTATATGTAGTTCGATTAAAATGATTCCATCAAGTACGATGTGCAAATCGGAAATTCCGAACTTTGAAGTTTATTTATTTTTGCAAATAAATACAGCATCCAAAAATGAATGGACTCTGTTTTCGCGAGCAGAGTTCAATGTATTTAGATGTAAGACATAAGTGTTACAGAAATAAAAAAAAAAAAAAAGATGGTAATCTCCCATTCTGTCTGTATAGATTCAAATAGTGTACCCTTTTATCAAATACCCCGACGCGTTTCAAAGACAAAGAGCTTCACGATCACGGGAGTTATTATAATATATAAATTTAATAAAGACGATGCCGAAGTATAAAAAATAAAAAATAACGGTTAAAAGTCAATGACAAAAGTCGATTATTGCACAATTAAATATAAAATCGGTGTTTAAAATTAATTACCGTACAATAAACATAAAAGAAAACAATGAGTGAAATAAACAGATATAAAATATCACGGTGTTAATTATCAAAGATGATACATTCAAATAAATTGAAATCCTCGTAGATGGCGTATTTCAACATTACTGAGTATAATTTCTGACAATGTAGGCTGACTCTCCAATGATACTGTGATTGCGTTCATTAGAATATTGGTCGTGGTCTCAAGTATATCAGTAAGTATCGGTAATTATTTACCGAGTAGTTATTAAACTACCTGATTACATTGGAATATGGGGAAAATGTGAGCAGCTAAAATTTTAAAATTATAGAGGCGACGAACAGTTTACAGTATTATTCTGAACGTGGCTTATACAAATGCAGATTCCAATAAATTGAGGAAAAAAAAACGCAACTTACAAGCTCATCACTAATTGATAATCTTCAGCTTTATACAGTACAGAAAGGAGCAGTATTTTAAGACGGTCTCTACGTATATAGTATCACTGAAAAATATTTACAAAGTAAAATAATTAAAAAGAACAAAAATACAGTAACATGTTGATTTACGAAACTAAAAAAAAATGTGGAAGGATACAAATACAACGAAGAATACCAAGTTAAAATTAGTGAACACATTGATCTTTCCGATTGCGAAATATGCATCAGAATCTTGGACTATTAAAAAAATAGATGCAATTCGAATAAATGCCTTCGAGATGGGAGTGTACAGGAAAATGCTGCGGATTGCGTGGACGGCACACCGAACCAACAAATCAATTCTAGAAGAGCTGAAGATAGAAACCAGGCTCCTGCAGGGGAAATAAATCGGAATATGATCAGATACTTCGGTGTCACATAGCCAGGAACATAAATTCCATGGAAAGAAACATTATACAGGGCAAGGTGCAAGGAAAACGTCCCAGAGGAAGATGATATGGGCTGATCAAGTAAATACACTAACTGGGTACAAGTTGTCAGAAGCATTCCACGTAGCAATGGATCGAAATAAATGGAAGGAAACGGTAAAAGGAATATACGATGCCACCACGTCCTTACGTAGGACAATGGACCTGATGATGATGAACATACTTTTTAATATTTAGGTTAAAATTATTTTCTTCCATTTCTGTATTAACACTTTATTGAACAATATAAAATCTTTATTAAACAGAAAATTATTTTTAAATTAAAAATTAAAACGTGCCGACACTAGTGTTGTATTAAAACATGAAAAATATTTAAAATATCAACTGGTTTTGTACATTTTACAATTCGAGACCCGTAAAGATGTCTCTCATCTTTGACGACTTTTTTTTTCAATAACATTTATCAAAAAGTTGATATTTATATATAGATTTAACTTGCGGTAAAAGATCTCTTAATCGATATAATCATTAATTCTAGACGTAAAACCATCAGGTCATGTAATCAAAAAGATGTTCCGCAGTGTTGTGTAATCTGTACAATACATTTGCGATATGTATGCGTGTGTATTATGAAATAAATAAAAACAAATCAATAATGAAAAAAGCGTTTTGAGAGACTGAGTGTGTATGTCTGTGATCCTGCGCAGTCGGAGAGGTGAGTGGACCATCATAGTTGATCGATGCGAAAAATTAGGCGCGGCGGATTTTGGTAACGGGAAAATTAGAAATCAATGAAGGAAACAAAAATGCACGAAAGAAAAAAAATCAGTTTTGGAAATCAGTGGTCGAGGTCGCCAAGAAAAAAGATTTACTTTTACCGGTCGTGTTGTAACGATTACCTGGAATCGAGAGAACTCGTTCCATTTTTCCTACATTATTGACATTTCGTGTAAAAAAGAATCGTGCAACAGTGATTGTAATTATTCAAATCCTAAATTACCGTGTTCCACTAGCCGACCTCGCATCGCATCAGGCAACTTCATATCCAATGGAGCGAGTAGAGTACCCGGGGTTCGTCGAAAGCATTATTTTAAATATTTATATTATATTGCATTATCATGCAGAAGAGTATCGTTTCATTACGGTCGATCGATCAAGAAAGATAAATGTGGCATTTAACTTATCGCTTTAAAAATACGATATTATGAAATTTAAATATAAAATAATAAACATCTGTGTAGCACAGTACGCTTTACTCAATTAAAAATTAACGATTAAAAAAAGTATTTATACCTAATTACGATAATAATTCTTCCAAATTAATTTTAGACATCAATATCGGTTACATGTATATACATAAATATTATATATTTATATCATAATTTGAATAAACTTTTATTTATTTATATCGTGCTCTGTTTACATAGTCAAATAATTACTCTAAATTAAAAAAATTAATTAAAAAAAAGATTTATTTAGATCGGAACTAGTTGGTACCTAAAAATATTTCTCATTAATTATACTTCTACAGCTTAATACACGTTGCGAATTAGCGTCTTATTGTGAACCGATTTTTAATTTGCAGTGCATTTATTAAATTCATATAACCGTTTGTTTACCAATGTAACTCTTTATCGCCCTATACATATTGCTCAATAATTTAACGTCGAATATGTGTTTTAACATTATTATCGAAATATTCGATTGAATGTGTCGTATACGAGCGAGCGCGCGTAGGTGTCGGCTGCGCGCGCACAGGTCGTCACACGTGTAAAAATGATATGTAACTATCAAAAATCATAATGGGTTCTTAGTGTGACTATGACTAATATTGATTAATTTACAATAAGGATTTTTATAATATCGATATTCTAGAACCGGCGGCGCGTTGAACTCCTAAGTGCCCGTTTCTTTTGCATTATGTCAACCATTTCATCGGCGGGCAAGAATTTAATGAGCTTTTTTTTTTTTTGTTCTTGAAATTATTCGTTTACTTGAAAATAGACGTGATGAAAAATTACGTTTGAAAAAAAGGGCGCAATCGAAATACATTCTCTAATTTGTGGCTCAACTTTTTCAAAAAACATCGGCTATTCGAAGGAAAATGACATACCGCTATTTTTTATAATGTAAATAAAGTTCAATTTCTAAAAGATGAAAGAAACAGGTCGATGCGGTATTGGCTCTCCTTTTTATTCATTGCAATAAATTACGGCTTATATATATATATATATATATATATATATATATATATATAATGTTTCGTCTTACTTTTGCAATTAAGAGAATTGCGCTGTAAAAACTTACTGTTTAATTTTTAACTTATTATTTACGTTCAATTTTTCTTTATTATATGTACTATTTTTCTGTTCACTGTTCTCACGAAACCGTAATAATAAAATATGAAATTAACGGTATAATCTAAAATGTTTCAAAAGCTGGCCCGGATCCGCATCGAGAAAATAAGCTATTAATCCGAAAAAAAAAACAACTAAATCAATTATACATATATATTATTATATCTATAAAGGTTCTTGAGATAAAACAGTCTGGCTACCCCCTAGTCTTTCTTCTTCTCGTTTTTTATTCTTTTTTTCATAATATCTAAAATACAACATGAATCATTCGTAGAAGATTTAAAAACTGTTATCATGTAAAAATCCGGAAGCTATTTCGAGATTAATTTGAATTTTTTAATATAGTCATTAATAATAATAAGAAACAGAAGTACGTGATTCTGTGAAAATATTAAAAATATACAATCCTCCTTCTTCTCCTGTGTCTCTAGCCATAGTTGCTGCACATGGCACGTAAAATTTAATTTAATTTAATAATAATAATAATAATAATACATCAGTGACTAATATAAAAATTTGATACAGGTTAGATGTAACATTTTTAAGCAAAGTTATAACGGATATTTTGGTATATTTCGAAATAGGAAAAAAAAATGAAAAAAATGAAAAAAATGAAAAAAGACAGCCAAAGTATATTTGAAAACCCAAACAAACCAAAATTCACAGTAGGACACTGCGGTGATGTGTGCATTAAAAGATACACGATTGTTGTAAAATAGAAAGGTGTTAAAAAATTGCTAATTTCGTAGCATTACAAGTATAGCTCTGCATTTTCATTATTTAACGTGAATTCGTCCAAATTTCGCAGCATCACCATAACGTGTCGGCCATGCTATTTATATTACTGCGGTAAATTGGAAAGAAATCATTGACCCCGCCGACATTACTCTGCTGTGTGCAAGTTAATGTCAATTATGGCCAATTGAGAGAGCATGCACAAGTAAATGATTGATCCAGGAACGAGCACAGTCGAGCGCCGGAAACTAGCAGTTGCGGTACATTTCGTACGTTGCCTGAGGTGCACCGGCACACATTTCTTACGAAAAAAACCTTATCATCAGGAATGGGCAGATACTTTTGATCGGGTCGATGGTACACCGGTAAATCGTTAATCGGTACGTTGTGTATTCTGAAATATATCGTTAAATAAGCTCGCTAAACTGCACGCTTCTCTCACTTTTGAGTAGGATAACGTTTTCGTAACTTTGAAATTTTTTGTTGCGAGAAAGGAAAGAGCCCCTCCTGTTTTTGGGGGGGGGGGGGGGTTGTTTTTTTTTTTTTTCTGAGAAAGATTAACGATGTCGGTTGAAAGCCGAGGGGTGTCAAAATAAACGATTAGATAAAAAGCGATGATTTGGGCGCAAAGAAGCGATCAATCTACGACCCCACGTGTGTTACAGTTGGTGTAAGGAACACGAACACACTTCAGTTGAGAAACACTCTATATTGTCGAGTGGAGGATTAAATCTGCCGTTGTAAGTGGCAGATAAAGAAGGCACGGTAGAATGTAGTAGAGTAAGGCAAATGCGTTGACAAAAAGCAAAAAAAAAAAAAAAAAACAATAACAATAAAATGCAATTAATATTTTTTAAATATTTTAGCGGCTTAATTATCTTTAAAGGTATAATCAGGTAGACATACGTGGAAAGAAAGTAAAAAGCAATTTTAAGTGGTTTTCGTTGTATTGACCGCAATAAGCGACACGACAACGTACTAAAACGTTTAAAATAAACCTTATACACACATCTGATAAAAATATTCACAGCACTGTGTGAATCAAAGCTATCTCATCAAACAGACGAAAGCAGTCAGGTCGCTAATCCAGCGGTGGTGCATCTGTCCACATTGGAAAGATGTAATTTGAAGTAGACACGAAATGTAATGAAAAAAATTTTAATGATAAAAAAAAAAAAGAAAAAAAGAACGAATACAAAGAAAAAAAACAAAAAACCATGCTATATCAGTATGAAATACCTGTGTGTTTTGGTCGAGTGTGTCGAGTCTATGTCTATATGAGCTGAACGGCGGCAAACGATGATTACACTTTACACAACGTGAATTATATATAATAATATTCGAACAGTTTGACGCAACGTATAAGCGCCTATTTCATAACGCGTTATGAATTTCCAATAATACAGAAAACCTACATAATCGATTTTACACAATTACATCTTAAATGAGAGACAACTCGCTGTCTGATAACAGAAACGTTCATCACCCAGAGCGACAGTTAGACCGGTTCAAGTACACCGCGCACACTCAAACAGCAAAAGGTACAATGCTCTGGTTTTTTGTTTTTTTTTTCGGTTTTTTTTTTTTTCATGACCCAAATGAACTTAATAAAAATTAATAACGCGCATGCGTAGTACCCATAATGCACTTATGTAAAAAAAAAAAAAACACACAAAAAAGGTACATATTATTCGATAAATAGTGGATGATACAAGGCGAGCGTACTAGAGTTAAACAGACTGAAGAGTATTCGACGGGCTCGTTATTCGGGTGTAAATAAAATGCCGCGAAAAAAAAGGGGATATTTTAATTTTGGCTAATGCATTACCTAACCCCGAAGGTTACGAATTCTCATTTCGGGCTTTCAAGTGGCTGCCTACTCTAGCCAGATTCAAAATCGAGTTGGGAGTAGTAATTTACCTTTTTTTTTTTTTTTTTATGCGTTATTAAACATTTAACTGGCAGATTTATACACTCATATAGTGCGTACTTAAGGTAGCAAAAAAAAAAAAAAAAAGAAAAATTAGGAAAATTGCGCGAATAATAATAAAGTTTACGGAATTATTAACGAATGGAATAAGAATAATATGCGAAACGCTATAAAATATAGAGCAAATAAACGAAAAGCTAAAACATACAACTTATATACACAAGTGAAAAAAAATTTCTCACCTACATTCGGGGCAACAAATTCCGATCGCGCGATATTTCAAATCAAATATATTTTGGAATTTCTACAGGTGAAACTACATATGCGCAATACTGCGCGAACAGTGGTCTGATACAAATTTAAACATTAAAAACTGAGAAATTACGAGTACTTATTAAATATAAACGTGATTTTAGAAGTAAATATTAAAACTAAAATTAATAATGGTAGCGAAATACAAAGGAGAGAGAGAGAGTGTTAAACAAAAAATGTATAAAAAAACAAACTGAAAAAACAAAAACAAAACAAAAACGTTACCTTAGAGAGTGAAGGGAGAATAAAGGTTTATCACTTCTAAATTTAAAATACGATTATAATGAAATGTGATGAACTAACATTTTACAAGATGAAATAAATATATATATACTAATACAAGTTTACGCACTATAACTAATTACATAAAAATAATCATGGACACATAAATAAATAATACAGCTAAAGAAGTGAAAAACAACACGGCAGTAGAAATAGATATGTGTCAAGGATACAGTGTATTGAAAAAAGGTTTTAATTAATAATTGTAAAGAATTTATCGATAAATTTATAAATTTATTTTAAATAATTACTTTTTTTCGCACCGATAAAGAGTCAAAGTCAGTCGTAATGTAAACTATTACTCAAAGGAGGAGAATAATACCTAATTTTAGCGAAATGTATGAAAGATGAATTTTAATAAAATTACCAACATAGTTCAGCAGTATGTGTTAGTAATTAATAAATATCAGTTTGAAGCGGTTAAAAATAAATCTTCGAAACTAGAGAGCTACATCCGAAGCATTTTGATATATAAAAAAGTTTGAAATGTAGCGGTTATTATTAGACATCTCTGAAAAGCATGTAAAGTATAGGAAAACCGTTCAATTTATTCAAAAAATCAGATCTCGATACTTATTAAACAGCTACATTAAATGACTATTTTTATAACAGAGAAACATATATATTAAAATAAGAAATTACACGTTTCAAAAAGATATCCAACCAAAAGTTCATTATTATGCTGATAATTATGGAACATAATAATTTCACATACAGACTATAATATTCCTTGAATATATTATTAGAGTTTTTACACGTGCATATATACATATATTTCAAATTACAATTGGAAGATAAATTATATAACGCGTATACGGAAAAATTGAGATTTTTTCTTTCCATAGAATGAGGTTTATAAATCAAAAAGAAAATATACAATTTGTAGCGCAAATAGTATAAATATAGAAAGCTTTAGATTTGCAGGATTACGACTTGAAAGTATAAAAAGTTGAACTAATTTAAGAAATTTTTATAGGAGGAGATTTGGTAGAAAAAAGTCTAAAATTTTACAGTAGTCTTAAGTATTTAGAGAAAAATCTTATAAATCCTTAATAAATCGTATAACAACAATGTTGAATTATAAAAAAAATATTGACAGTATATATATCAAGATATGAAGGAAATGAAAAAGTTGATCAGTTGTCTCGTGATGAAGCTGTTAATGGACTACTGCCCATTAATAAGTTCACTGCTAATAATTTACTTGCATTATCTAAGAAATTCCATTATAGGTTTTGGTCAGACTCATAGGCTTCCTCCTTTTAATTTTCCTTTTATCTTTCTATTCAGCCGTATCTTTAAATTAATTCTTGGTTTCATGAATTTCTGTCTTTGCAGCGCTATTTTATTTCCTCTTTATGTCGATTGCGTTTCGATCATAGTTTGCTAGATCTCGCTATCGAGTTTCAGACTCTCCTTACTGTCCGCTGCTACATCCTCCAAATGATATCCACAAATGTAATTCTAACCACATCTTTTTCGAATGTTCTGTCGTCTGAACGTTTACCTCTCTACTTTCAACTTCTGAGACTTAATACTCCTGCTCCCTATAGTGCTGCATCTGTTCTCTTCTTTCCTTCGTTAACTGTTGTGTCGCTCTCCTTGTATCCTTCATTGATGCGATATCTGACCGCGTACGAATCTGAATAATTAATTCAGCGATACTTTTCTTTCTTGTCGAACCCCATGGGTCAATGTTATCAGCGAGCCCCGATAAATAAAAAAAAAAAAAGATATATGTACCTATTGCTCTGTAGTATGAAAAGATATTAAAAGATTTGGTAATTTAAAAGTAGAGCTGTTTCGTTTTAATCATAGTTTTCATCTACTTCATTCCGCCCTTTTCATCCCCACTCTACATACTTTCGTTGTCACTTTGATATCATGTTTGGTTTAAATAGTCGATCCCTTCTGCTGAACAATTGCCCTTCCATTCTTCACTCCTAAAACTTGCTATCACTACACTCCCCCTTACTCGTATTTCTTATATTCTCATATTTCTTTCTAGAATTATTTTCAACCTCTATCCTCGAGCGTTTAAGAACCGAATTTTATTTTCTCCTTCTTCTCATTTATTGGGTTAATTTCCTATTTAACGAAGCCATTAGAAAAAAAAAAAAAAGAAAAAGAATGCCATGGTTTTTATTTCAAGATAACACAAAAGTAAACAGGTAATATTTTAACGCATTACGCAATTAGATGCGATTATTATATATATGTAGTTCTGTCTGAACCAAGATATTGTATAAGCACCGCCGACTGAATTAATAACGAATTTAAATAATTTAATGAATTTTATTGAACCGAAACAGATAATATAGAAAAATTCATGTAAAAATTAAAATACTATAAATTAATAGATAACATGTGTAATTTTACATGAAACACTTATTTCAAAATATACATACATAAATTTGTTCAATAATATTCCCATCTTAATAGTAACCTAACAAGACTTAATAATAGCTCAAGGTTACATATTACTATATTTTTAATTGAAAATTTATAGCCGTGATTATAAATGTGAACTGAAAAATTTTCCGTTTCTTACTTCTATCTCGCTTTCTCTTTTGCTTGAGAAGGAAAAAAAAAGAAGAAAATTTAGATAGAATAAAAAATAGTCCGGATAAAATGAAAAAATAAATAAAACTCTACTTCAAACGAATAAACGACTGATTTAAATATACAGAGCTATAGAGTTTTCTATCAACTACACATATTTCAAAATCGAAAAAAAAACCTTTACGCGTTAATAAATTAAAAATTAAAATTTTAATTCCTTTTTCTTAATCGTTACCATACTTTTTGATAAACCCCATTTTTATCGTTCTCTAGCATAACCCAACGCGAAATATACGTAATTTTTGAAATGTGCATATCTCCATCTATTTCCCCATTACTTTTAAACGGATATTTTTCCAAGAAAAATTTTCTTCTTTTTCGGGTTCGTCAACGAGGGAGCAAATTAGACCGACAATTTGAGGGCAGGAAAAAAAGTTGTATTTCTACTGGACGCAAAACGAAAATTAATAAAAGTAGTAGGAAATGGAAGAACAGCGGGAGCGCCGATAAGCTGAGTAGGAATACCAAGTTTTAACCGAATGTGAAATAAATTTCGCTACACCCATTTCAAATGATCTATTCTCGAGAATAAAAGCTCTAGCATTAAATTTAGAGCCTAGGCACGTTTGGAAGAAAAAGGTATCGGACATTATGAAATTTCCTAAATGAGTCTGCCAGAATTAGCCCTCCGGGTAGGACATTTAAAACAAAGCCCGGTAAATACCGGAAATAACACTTTTAATAGGCTAAAGTAGAAGCGAGAATAAAGCGCATAACTGGCATAAAGGCGCATAAACTTGTGGCTTATGGGCAGCGCTATCGCAATTGTGGCCGTAGTGTTGTGGGTGACGATCTCGCCCGTAGTTTTTATACACCCTAATAAGCTGAGCAGGCGAGGTATCCATAATTCCAGTCCTTATAAAGTTGCTCTGGTTGCGGCGTTTAATCGCGAAACAACCTTCCCGCACGATCCTTAGAGCCGTGATTCTCTTTCTTCTATTCTTTTTGGAAATTGTCTAGATTTCAATTTACACATACCAATCATTTTCTAGCCGTTTGCTTCTAACTTTTTCGTACTTTCTACCTTGTTTTGTCCATTAGTTGTCTACTCCCTTATGTATTTTTCCTCGACATATTTCTATCGATTGCTACATGTACTCTTCTCATTTTCTGTGCCCAGGTCTGCTTTCCTTGAAACCTTGTTGAATAATCGTCCACTAGATTCGCAAGAAAAAAAAAACAAAAAAAAAACAAACTCTCCTTTAAGAGAATAATCGAAAAAATACATATATTTGGCTGAGCATGAAGCGCAATTATCGGAGGGACCAGGCGCTTTAGTATAGTTTGTGGGATGATGAATCATTCGAGAACGTGTAAAATAGGATGATCACGAATGATTCGTTCTCTTCTGTTGAAGCACTCCTAAGCAGATTGCTTAGCTGCTAAAAACGATGATTAAACTACAAATGTTATTACGTAACAGTTCGAAATCGAACGCGTCACTAGGGCGAATAAGGAGGCTGCAATTTTCCGTTGCAAACTTTTAGTGGTAATTTTGTAATTCCTTCCATGTATGCGACATGTACATGCATATCCGGTGGCTGAGTGTTACTTTTTAAATTTCAAAAAAAAAACGCCAGGCACCGCGAGAATGACACTGGCCAAGAAGAAAAAGAAAAAACGCGTTTTCGATCCGAAAATATTCCTTAAATTGTATTATCCCCCGGACGATATGAAGAGAAACGAAAAAAGGGTACGAAAAACAGGGGTCGATTAACAAAAAAAATAAGTAACAATAAGTAAAATAGAAATTTTTCAGACGCGCAAAGTGGAGAAAGTTTACAAAAGTCGAAATTTCACAAGGTACTTGAGCTGTGAAGAGTTATTTCGTGATTAACAAATGTGATTATTTACATTTCAGCGCTGATTATCACGTGGACAATTTTAACCGATAATAAATTGCTTTCGAATGTACTGCCTACTGCGTCCTGCGCATCGAATGTTATACGTGTATAATTAGTCAGACGTATTTTAATTTATATTTCTTACTAATTTAACTTATTCAATTAACAATTAATAACTTTTTTATCAGTTATTTGCACATTAAACATTAATAAGCTTTTCGCATCACGGCCGTTTAGCCGTGTCTTTTAACTGAAAGTTCGTAAGCACATTTGTGGAAAATTTTAAATCCGCCTTAAAACTATACTCTTCTTTGTCGTCTACGGTTTCAATTATTCCGCTCAATTAAATAACCGGCAATAATTGTAATATTTCAATATAGGAAACGGCGGATATCCAACTAAAACCTTCATCAAACACTGCATATTCGGATTCTTCGGTCATTCTTCATGACCAACAATCTTCTCTAAACGTCATATTTACCATCAATATACATAAATACTGTTGAAACTGAATTTACTAATCTTCTCTATACCTTCCCTATAGCGTACACTTTACAGTGCCTGTTTGCTCATTAATTTCCTTTAGTTGTTCTTCCGAAATTTGTAGAAGAAAATGGAAAAACACTTAATATAATTCCTTTAATTATATATATATATACCTCTTTATAAAATTTCAAAAAGAAACAAAAAAATTATTCTCCTTTATGTATCCGGCGGAAATGCAGAGGTTGTTATAATTAGAGATTTGAACTCAACTCGCTGGATGATTAGATCCACAAAAAAAAAACAAAAAAACAAAAGAATCATTTGAGTTAAATAAAATACTTGTCGAAAATGGGTTAAAGGTAAACTAGTAAGTTGGCCAATTTGATAAAAATAATATATATATATATATATATATATTTGTGTAGTTTATGTAATTTTTAACATTTACTAACATTATTTTACTTCAAAAATAATAAAAATAACAATCTAGACCACGACAGGAAATCATATAAAGAGATACTTAATTACCGTTCTAACGTTTTCAGTTGGAAGCAGATTTAACGAGTGCGTGTTTGAGATGGCTTATCAACAGAATAAACGGTGAGTAGGTTTTCTTCATAAATCGCGTTTGGAATTATTCTTCGAGCATTGGTAAACAGTCGCAATTTTTATGCTTTTCAATAACCTCTTCACATCGCTACCCCGGCCCTTTAATCAAAAGTACAACCGAGATTCTTTGCTAACGAATCGGCGACAGATGACTGAAAGCTTTAGAAACACGTACTATTTCGAAGGCTGATCTTTACTAGCCGGAAAAAACCCGAGACTGGCGCTGCTTCACCGCTCTTTAATTTAAACTGTTATCAATATTTCGAAGATTTCCAAGGAACATTAATTGCAGTCGGCAGAGAACAATCTCCCCTTGCGCGCGAATCTGGAACTAAACATTTGCGCAACCGCTAATTAAAGTAACAATATCAGTTTTTAAACTTTTTTCAGTTTTCTCGTTAATTCAAAACGATTCTCTAAAGCGCCACTCTAGAAGAGCGGCAAAGATTACTCCCTTATTGTAAGTGTTCGACTATCGCGCAAACCTCTTTTCTTTTTCCTTTTTTTTTTCTATTTGTTACGAGGTTACCGAAGCAAACAGTGAAATTCGATTGTGAATTTTAAACCTTATTATGTTCTCTCATTTCCCTCATTAAAGTACTACTGTTTTTCAGCCAATTAGGCTTTGTTTCCGGTGATTTTTTTTCCGGACATCAAAAAAAAGAAAATAAACGTTTTTAAATAAAAAACATCTAAAAATACGCAGTTATAGTAAATTTTTTTTTGTTTCTTCAAAAAAAAAACAAATCACAATCGATCTACAAGATTTTTCGATTTTTACCGAGCAAAATTTTGAAGAGATAAAAAACGCAATACTGCCTTGCCTTATTTTTGGTCGAACTGATCAAAACTCGGAGGAGCATTTACGAAAAAATGGAGCGCCAAAAATCGTACCAAAATCTGAAATAATAGTACGGCATACGCAGAAGGAATAGAAATAAAAACAATCGGGGATTATTTAACTTTCTTCAAGCAACTGTGCGGCTTCAACGACTAGAAAAAAAAAAAAAAAAAATCAAAAGAAAACCTCAAACGCCATTTAGGAACATTGGTCTGCTTTTAAAGACAAATCTAATTTCTGTCAGCCGACAAAACGACGCTTTTGAGAGACTACTAAAATGAAATGTTCACATCGGCAACCGAGTGACTCACCTTTCATTTCAACAGTATTACTTTCCGCTGTTTTACAGTTCGGTCTCATTTATGCACATCATATCTCGCCTTGTTTAAGGAATATTGACGGACACATGGTGGTAATTCGTGGCAGTGTCGATTAGCAATTTGATCCAGTCATCATTTTCGTATTAATTTTTTTGTTCTCTACATTACTATTAACGTTTTGCATTACCGTGGCAAAATTTTATATACCGACTCTGCATACTGCGTTATTTTTAAAATATTATTAATATTTCGGATTTAGAAATAATTAAAAAAATTTAATCTACGCATATAATTAAAATTCGCGTTTCTTCGATGATTTGAATTTTTTTTTTGAAACCGTCTATTTCCGAAATAGGGAAACCAATGATAATTAAAAGTGTCCTCGCTGGTTGATGATATTTCATCATCGGATGGTTTGACGAGCAGAATGGATATTGATAATATTTTAATAGGAAAGTTGACGGTTTTTCCATTCGTTATGGTAAGACATCAGATGGTCGGGGTTCATTGGATTATTTGCGTTCCCAGCTTAATTTTTTCACCGTTTGCATTTGCCTGTAGTATGTTCAATTTTAATTATACTTATGCGTGATGTGTATACAAAGTCTGACACAATTAAGTAATGAGACTGGTCACAAAAAACTCGTATTTTTAAAAATCGATGTAGCGATTCCCTCCAAAATACACTCACCTTTTATAGCTGCACACTGATTCCAGCATTTTTTCGCAGAATCTTCAACTGGCACTTCTTCCCCCGAGTATCCTCGTCACGGACTGTTGGATGTCAGCTACCGACTCAAAATGTGTTCCTTTCGTGACTTGTTTGACCCGAGAGATCAGGAAAAAGTCGCGCGGGGTGACATGGCAGCGCTGGAATTTGAGGACAGAAACTGCGTTGCACTGAAGGCGCATTGTTGTCATGAAGAATCATTTTACCTTCGCAATTCCTCTGATAACCTTTTTTCGGAGTACTGCGAGGTAGAAATGCTGATTTATAGACTATCCAGGTGCTACAAATTTCACACCTGCACCACATATCTTCTTGCTATTAAAGAAGCAAATCATCATTGTTTTGACTTTTGGCTTGCTCATTTTCGCTTTTTCCGGCCCTACTGAGCCAGGATGCCTTTTTTTTTCTTTTTCTTTTTCTGGATCATACTGAAAAGACCAAATTTCGTCGCCAGTAATTACGCGATCTAGAACAGTCGGATCAATCTGTTCAAGACAATCTTGCGCGACTTACATTCGTTTGTGTATTTATTGCTCTGAAAAGTTTCCTTTCAACAGTCTTTACACAAGTTTTTCCACGAGCGAATCTTCGACTAAAATCGTTTTATTTCAGTTCGTCCGCCAACATTCGAACAGTTAGTCGCCGGTCTTGAAGCAGTCGTCAGTTCGAACTCGAATTTGCGACTCATCTTCGACACTTTCTCAACCGTTTTTTAAAACTCTCTTTACAGCAAACACCCGAGTACCTGAGCACAACTTAAAGCTTCATCGCTAAACACTTCAACTACTTTATTAAATGGTTTTTTCGTAGACCCGCCCAGTTTCGCGCAAAACTGCTCTAAATTACACAGCTCCCAACACGTAGACACTTGGACAGCATAATACACATATACAACTGAAGAACTAATGATCGTACAAGGCTGACAAAATTGTCTATCGACAGAGCAGGCATAGGAGGTTAACCTCTCGCAGTTTCAAGTTCGCAGTGTTGCCACATTAGCCTCATTACTTAATTGTCAGGCCTTGTATACATTCGGATGATGTTATTTTTATTATTTTTTTTATTTTTTTTTTGAATATTTCTTCATATGTTGACCACGTGGACCGATTTAAATGAGATTCCTTGTTCGGTAAGCATAGACGCTAATTAATCATCAAATAAGGTGAAAAAAGTTGCCTCTTCAGAGAAATACTTTTTATTATTACGTTTAATGCAACAAACGCGCTTCACTTAAAATATCGCCAATTTTATTTACCACGGAAATTTACTTGAAATATCGTCAGTATTGTCTATGCAAATAAACAACGCTAATTAATTTTTATCACGCGTAAACAGGAATTATCAAAGAAAAATTGGAAAAGTCTACACAGTGCGTTCTACAGTAAGTGCGCAGTTCGACTTTTTCATTTTCGGTCATTAAAGTAAAGAGAAAATACAAATCCCCCAAAATTTTACAACTGCATAGTAAAAATTTTGAAATCAAAAGGACCACGAGTGATTTTGAAATATTATCGGCGCTAACTACCATGTAGATCCGAATGGAGGAAATGAATCTGAAACCGTTGCACCAATCTACACGTTCGGCACTGATGGAAATATTATGTTCGAGCATTATTCTTTTAAATCAAAACCCATCATCTTTGTAGAATACAGTAGTATCCGTGTTATTAGTTAAAAATATTTACGCCAAAAATTGTGAAAATATCAATTTCGAAGTCTACTACAAAGACTTAAAAAAAAAAAAAAAAATGCCTTAAAAAATAAAAAATATGTAATTATATATGCAAAGAATATTATCGATTATTTTTAAACATCAATTTTATGGAGCTCACAGCCAATGAAGTAGTAATAAATATTCGACAACACTCAGAGTCTATAGAAAACAAGTGGATTACATATTGCTACACTAATTAAAGCTTTTTTTTTTTTTAGCCTAGCAATAAGCCATTTCGCTGTTACCACATGTAGCAATGATACAAACTAAAAGGGGAAGCGAATGTAATATTCGATTTGAAACTGTAGTACAATAAACATGGTCACAAATAACGTTTTAACATAACCCAGGAGAGGTGTGAATTATGCGAAATCATTAGGAAGAGAAACTTCCCGTTCAGAGCCAGAGGTGTACTACATAAGGCGCTCAAACACGATTGCGCGGAAAAAGTTGCACCATCAAGAGTTTTTCATTTTGGAATATTAGTCGATCGGGCGCTTAATAAAATAAATTTATACAAAAAGTAACAAGAACACTTGGTGTGGTGTCATTTTATCACACAAAAGGCTATATAAACAGTGTGACCAACTAAGATTAAAAAATACATTAATTACGCAAAAAAAAAAAAAAAACACACCATTAAGGTTAAACTGTTAATCCCTTCTAAGATACGCAATGAGATCGTTCCATTGCACTTTGTGATTCGGCTTGAAAAATCCAAACTTACCCAAGACTATTACGATGATCCTCCCATACGCAACCGGCAAATAATAACCGCAGATTTATAGATGAATCGGCCAGGGATAAATGCTGGAATAGCACCAGCGGATAGAGAAAGGAAACTCCGGGGAATACGATAATATTTGATTACTTTTTATTCACTCTACACTACTATCAGCGTTTCAGAATGGAGGTCTGGCGAAGGAATAAACAGAGAATACCGTCCATAGTAGCCCCATTTCCTCACAGCATCCACAGTCTTATACTAATAGCGCAATATCTCTACTTGTTTACTGAAAATCTAAACGTATTTGCGATTGATTTCATAAATAAGAGGGTGGATGACACAAATTAACTCCTATTTAAAATTAGAAGGGAACTTAAAAATGATAAATACTTTTGGCCTAAATTACATATATTTCTTACTGTATAACTCGTAATGCGTTTTATTATCTTCTTTTGCTACCAGCTCGGCAGTGAAAATCGACTACTCAGGACCTAGCTTAGGTTTCTTTAATAAAGTCTCATAATAGCAATGCGCATCAACTTACCCATTGAGCAGCTTAACAACCATATGCTAAGTTAAATAAAAGAGAATAATATATACACATCGGGTAGTAAAGGACTCAAGTATACAAAGGCTAAATTAAAAGTCAGATACAAATGTTATGAAATTCTTTTCGTAAACAAATTACAGATGCACTCCGGGCTAAAACACTATCTCAATTAATTGAAGGGAAAAAAAAAAAAGGCAATTGAATATTATAAAACGTTTTTTTTAACATCTAAAAAGGTCGCCGATGGAGAATATTCTTGATTACTATAAAAAAAAACGAAAAACAGTGCGATGAAACAGAAGTTAATAAATGTTGAAATATTAAAAATATCATAAACAGCCACATATTTCGTAGTAACATAATCATGGTTTGTAAGAACAATTGGTACAATTCAAATGTAAATAATAAAGAAGCAAACTGAGTTTGATATGAATCGAAAAAGTCGATAATGAAATATGAATTAGTATCATGAATAATATTATAAAATTAATATTATAAAAATAATTGTAACTTTTAGTAAAGGATTACTAGTTTACGTACGTTATTATTCATTAAAATATCTAAATGTTTATTTATAAAATATGAAAATTTCTGCGTGATTGAGTAATTTTGTACGATTAATAAATTTTTAAATCCTGTCGTTGAATATTACGTGTTAATTTACTAATGGTAATCTGTTCTGCAAATAGTTGATTTATGTATATGACCGTGTTTCAGAGCGGCAATATGCGCCGATTGTATGCTATATTGAAACTTCGCCGAGAGTTGTATATTTTATTAAACGTAGAACAAGATATTCTGTATATATCTGTAATTTAGAAATATTATAGTTTGTTATATATTCGTATGTATTCATTTTGCGAATAATTTGTTATTAGTTTTAAATGAGATAGTAAAATAATTTCGCGATACTATAAACTATTCTTTAGGTGCCGTACGCTCTACATAGCGCATTGGTGCAACAACCTATTCGTACACTTTTAGTACCGATATAGGCATAGTGTACTAAGAAATTGTTTATATGCAGTACGAATGTGTACACAGGCAAGAGACTACATTCGGAACAGTAATCGTTTGATTTACATCGTTTTACAAAAGTGCAGTCCTATTTATGTCTGCTGTATACTGACCTAGCGCGCATATGATACTGTACGTGATGGTTTGCCATTATTGCCTTCCACGTGATTATTAGGGAGTATTTTAAATTCTTTGTAATAAGTTCTGTCGTTGCCCGGGATCGCACCTGTGACTAACGGAAGTCAAACGCTCTAGCAACTAGGCTATCGTGATAAACATATGGATCTGTAAGTGTCATAACATGCCAGGTTTTCTGTTTATTGTAAATAGGCGATATTTTTATGGGTTTTATTTTTATTTTTTGGAAATTTTGTAATTTAATTTGTTAATTAACTACTATTAATGGTAGTGGTTTTGGAAGTATTGAATTCAAGAATTCTGTCCCTTTTTTGATCTGCGGTTATTATCTGCAGGATAATTAAAAATGCCGCCTGGAATTACATTCCCAATAATACGTGATTACTTCTCTTAAACTTTTTTATGTAATTACGATGTTATCGAAATATTTAAATCCATTTAATCTTAAACTCTTAATGCAATAATAAATAGTAAATTCAATAAAATGGCGAGCATACAAAATGAATAATAAACGTTAAATATACTGTGAATCGTGTCGATACTGTGAGGTTTTAAGTGTCGTGAATTGTAAAAATTCCTTGTGTTTACGACGACGCGGAAATTATTTTATCATGTTCACGGCTAGTATGTTATATGGAAACGACAAAACCTTTCGATTATCCAATATTGTACGGAATAATCACTTCCCTAAAACAACTGTTCATTAGTTATTTTATCTACAATATAGCGATAAGAAGTTACCTAAAGAAAAAAAGTTACTTTTTATCCGGCGGGAAATCGAATGTGTCTCTCTTTTCCGTATCATTTTAATCGTTTCGAAATAACGAATTTGTCTCTCAAAAGCGGTTCCCCCGTTTGGGGCAAAAATAAGGCGCGATGACAGTGGCAAAACCGGGGTAACGATTTAGCGGGAAAAAAAATAAAAATTGTACTAAAGTGTGGAGAGAGATACGGTTTAAAAATGTTTTCTTCTCGAACCGAAGCAGCAGGTAGCATACACCTCGGGGGGACACGTAGATCCGCGGGGTTACCGATGTGGGAGCGGAAAGAATTAAAACCGCGTCGTATGACGAGGACTAAAGGGAAATCGAGTGGAACGCGAAAATAATGATAACGGTGTGGTAGGTAATTCGTTTATCGACGATATAAACGCGAATTTTTCTCTTTTTACAAATTCTATACCAAAACGCGTAATCGTAGCAGAGGCGCAATTTGATATTTGCTTTATCGCCCGGCGGCAACTCTCGTGTAATCAGATTCGTTTTGAAGTCGGGAAAATTCGGCAACTTTCGTGACAACGGTAACATTGTGTACAGTCGGCGAGCCGCTAAGATGGCATTAAAATTACGAAAATTTCCTTTGCATTCGTCCGTTTTCTCGAAAGTGAATTCCACTACAAAGCGGAAGGATCTGCCCCGCGTCGCCCCCCTCCCCGCTCCGCACGCGAGAAAATTTAACGCTAAAAATCCATTAATGCGGCCGGTTCTGAAGACGACATGACCCCCCCCCCCTCCATCGTTCCGCCATAATCAACTCTCGGAACCGGCTATACGAAACCCCATATATTCGACTTCATTTTGTTGCCTGCTTCGTAATTCTCGCAGATGGAATGAAAATTTTTCGAAATAAAATTTCGTCCCCGCTTCCGACCCTCGTCGGCACCATTGTGCGAATTATGCCCGCTTAAACCATTTCTCACTACCGTGTGCTCCCGCTGCTGCTGCTGCTCGTGTGTGAAAATTTTACATGCTGCGAGAACTGCATGCCGAAAAAGGAAATAAAACCTTTTATTTCTTCTTTTTTACCGGGTCGGCGGCTACAACGTCGAAAGATAGACCGTCGTTTTGCACGAAAGAAAATTATTAGGAGGTCACAGAAGCGAAATGTTGGAAAGGCATTTTTGGACTGCGATATTTAACTGTCCTCTCGGCTGCCTTGAGAAAGACTTCAAAGTAATTCTTAGCGCGCCAAGTCTGCACAGCTAGACACTGCTCTCTCTTTCCCTTCAGACTGTGGAGTATGTTGAAAAAAAAAAAAAAAAAAAAAAAAGTCTACACAAATGAGAGTTGTCTGAAGAAACGGTCTGTAAGCGTTTGTCGATCCGTTTTTACCTTTATCCGTCTATCCTGCTTTTGATCGAATGATAGTATTATACGCGCTTCCATCTTAATATCTTAATATCTTAATATTAAAAAGGCATTATTTTCGTTTTTCATCTGCGCCGTAATATCGAATTACTTCTCTTGTCCCCGGTATTTCCTTATTTATAATTAGCGCGAATTATTCTACTGGTTACATTTATTTATTGAAAAGAAATTCCATGGAAATTCCTTAAATGAAAATAATCCGTTCGATATCGAATTTTATTTATTGTCATATTTAATTATAATTAAAAGAAATCCATTCGCCATACAAAAAAAAACGTTTTCGTGCCTACTTTTTTCCAGCATGGTATCTAACGTGGACGAAATTTCTGTTCATTGGAAAGTCCCTGTTAAGATCTACACTTATAAATATAGTACGTATATAACAATATTCGGACGAACAAGGGGTAAAACTGAAATAAAAACAACCGCGCCTGTCCTCTTTGTCTAAGTAAATTAAGCAAATAGCGCACATTCTGAAATCCAACAATTAGCCACGTGAATCTCATCGCAGCAGAGTAAACAGCGAATAGGGTGGTGCGGTGGAGTTTAATAATTTATTGTCTATGACGAAACTTTGTACTCTATTTACAGCAGCTAATCCAGCAATCCAGCATGGAGTTAGTTGCCACAATCTGCGTAAGTTCTCTTCTATTCTCTTCTAGAGATAGAGGGCTATGCGTGTTTTATCCCATATTAATCTGCGTAGCGTTGTAACAAATTTACTAACAAGACCAGTTTGAATCGATGTGCGGATACCTCGGTATTAGACGCTTGAACCAGTTTATAGTGCATATACCCCTATAATAATTGCATTCACTCCAGGTTACCGGTTGCATGTTTTTTCAACAAAACTTATTCAAATAGTACGCCTACGTCATTTAATTATATATCTAAAGCACGCTAAGCAAAACTTCGATACATTTGCCCTTGCCACTCATAATCAAGTGAACAGACATGAACTAAGGCTATATTTCGTACAAACACATATTTAACGTCCTAGCCCCTACACTGATATGTCATTTTTCCTTTAAACTACTAGACGACCAGCCCCGGGTTCGGCGTAGCCTCGCGCATCTGATTTCTCGGAAACCAAATAAAAAATGAAACCCGCAATGGCTACATACAAAAACAAAAAATAGTACACATAGGGGAGGTAGTTCTAAAAAAAATTCATTCACCGCCGGCAAAACAATAAATCGAAAACTTACTATTTCGGAAATCTATACTATTCAAGTGGTGAATCAAAAATGCGAATCATTGCAACGCTTTCGTTACCAGTGTAGCATTAGCATCGCGCTGTTTAGATGTTTACATGAAAAATTTCGGATACGGTCAATTGTTAAAGATTTTGTGCGACAATCGTCTCTTGACAGTTGTGCCTAATACGGCTTCGAGCCGAACCTGGTTTCAATGGAAAGATTCTCTACAAGACATAAATTACGAGTACATTGAAGATGGATTATAGTTGTATGACGGTTATGTCGCTGTTACGGGTCTTAAAAAATTGAATACGATTCGGTATATCGCTTTGAAACTTATGACTGGTAATGTTAGATCTTTTGCGGTGCCCAGTCACCGACGGAGACAGTACATTTTCCACCGCTATATTTCAGAAGAAATTCATTAACCAACAAATTCGTTCTTAAATAATACTGTAATCATAGTCCAGTCATGCTAGTGAATAAAATCAATTGATGATTCAAACAATCAAAACTACCCCAAAAACAATGAAATCATGCAACTTTTCTTTTAATAACAGTCTGATAGATTTAAATATAAATGTAAATATGTTCGGCGATCTATAAATTACGTACCATTCAATAGTTTTCATTTTATCAAATTGTACCCTGATTTTTGTACTGGTACATATTGATCTAAGAGTCGTTGTGATAGTTTAGTTGCTAGAGCGCTTGGCTTCCGTGACGGAAGTCTTGGGTTCGATCCACGACAGAAATTATTACGAAAAATTAAATAAAAATAATCGCTAATAATCACGTGGAAGGCAATGGAAAACCACCACATATACCATATCATATGCGTGCCAGTTAGTACACAGCAGACACACACGGGACTGCACTTGTATATGCCGAAGTAAATCAAACGATTACTAATCAGTTCCGAATGAAGTCTTGCCTGTGTATACACACACATTCGTTCTACATACAAACAATTGCCACGAGCGCTTCCTATTCTGTGCAGCCAGAATGTACAAATTGGTAGTCACGACGCTCGGAATCGAGCAATACGATTGAGGATGGATATTGATCTAAGATAAATGGAGCTCGGATATTGTTATGACTGTACAGAAATTTACCAAAAGCAAACATTTATACCGTTGAGCTGACTGCTACAGATACGGCGTACGATTATACATACATACACATGTATATATATATATATAAATTTATAATGTCTTAAAATACCGTAAAAATTTTTAAATTTCTAGTGGTAACTTGAGTTTCGCCACTACATCTAACTTTGAGCAAAGGTGTCATCCCCCTTAGTCTATGATATTAACAATAACTATTACCAACTAACTACGTAGCATTATAATTAAATTTTACTGATTTCCCGGATATTGCAGTATCGAGGTAAATGAGTTGGTGGATACAGCAGCTAAGGAGATAGGTGCGAATTGTATACCATTCCCGTTAACACATTCTACAGATTGAGCGAGAGTAAAGCTGCGAAGACGATGCAAATAATAATTAGCTTAATATGCCACTAAAATGCCGCAAAGGGAGTTTTTAGAAATTAATGCGGTGGCTCATTTTACATGAGCGATGGTTTTACAAGGGGCGGTATTGTTTCCGCCTTGACGATTCAGCCTCGTCATTTTCCCAAGCAGATCTAGTTTAGTATTAGTGAGTTTTTCATGTTTTTTTTTTGTTTAATTAACATTATATTTAAAACGTAAAATAATCATCGAATCAAAAAGAAAAACACAACCCGGGAAATTAGTAATTAATTTGCTTAAAAAATAAATCAGTGGTTTTCAACGTTTTTTTTTTTTTTTTTTTTTTCTAAAGTAAAAAATATGTCGTAGTGGCAAGTTGTTGCCGACATCGAGCAATTTTTCCAAAAATTTTTATTGAAATAACCCGCTAAATGGAAATATATAATCAGCATTTCAAGTCTTCGTAAAAGGAACTAATTTTTTAAACGATATATAATAAACTAAGACAAAAACATTGAAAACCGCTAATTTATTTTCTACACAAATCAATTCCCGATTTCGATTCAACGATTACGCCTTAAATATGATATTAATTTAAGCAAAAAAAAAAAAAGAGTAAAAACTCACTAACACTAAACTAGATCTACTTGGAAAAAGGCGAAATATGTCTCGCCTGAAACGTTTCGGGACCGAATCCCGTTTTTCCGATATACTGCAAAATTATTTAGCCGAATGATGCGTTTCGTCGCCACAATTTGCAGACTGTGCGTAAGGGAATTAAATTAAATTTCGTGGAGAATTGACAGCTGTTGAAAGCATATTTCAGTGAATCATTGTGAGGACGCTAATCACTCTCAGTTAATTATTTATGCGCGATCATTTTATATTTGCCGGTAGGAACCATAAGATCAATTTTCTTGAAAAAAGGTAGAACATCATTATTTAAATAATTATGAGAAAGTAAATGTTTAGATTCTCATTTTTTTCCGAACCCCCCTTTTTGTTTGTTTTTTTTTTTTTTTTTTTTTTTTTTTTTTTGGTTCAGCGACTTAGAAAAATATCATGGTTTATATTATCTGTAAAGTTTGTTTTTTTGTTTTCTATACCAGCGGCCTTGACCCAACAACATGAAAAATTAAGAGGTAGAACTAAATAGCCCGGCGGTCTCAGAAATGGAGAAAAAAAAAGGACGCAGCAATGGAATAACTGAAGGCAATGGAAAGGATGTAGGTAGCGTTAAAGGGGTTCGGAAGACCCAAAGCTAAAAATTGGGCGTATAGAGCGTTCGTTGAGGAGTGCAGAACATTCGAAAAGGATATGATTTGGATGACAAATACAAGAGGCTCAGAAGCGTGAAGAAAGTAGAAAGGAGAGAAAGAGCTGAATAAAAACGAAAGGGAGAAGAAGGGAGTAGAGAATGATTGATTCTGAGTCTAATTAAGGAAACAACCGTGGAACGACGACAGACAGGAATATAATGCAACCAAGACAGGAAAAACCGGTTGAATAAGACGGTAGTATGAACAATGATTAGAGAATAAATATGGATATACATGTCCAATCAAAGTCTGGAATGATTAGAACGTGATTCTTTTTCTTTCTATTCAAAAAAAAAAAAAAAAAAAACGTCGGAAAACTTAGGCTCGTATGTTTCAGTGGTAATATCTAAATGCTACCGCTTATAATGGAAAATTAAGTAATTTACGAAAGTAGCGGCCTTGCATACTTTCTTCCGGGGATCGATTCAGGGGTAGCGTGAAATCTGAACGCGGATGTGCAGGAAACTACGATTATGTAGAGTACTTTTACAGGTTACTTCGGAAATAATAATAATGCGAATGTAATAAGTAAAACGGGAACTATTCCGAGTAAGAAACATGACAACATATTACAGTAGTGCATTTCACTAAATCACAAAATAACATAGCTACACACACACATATATATATATATATGACCGAAAAATAGAAAAAAACCTCTGCAATTTTCTCAAAAATATACATATATACATTTACATACCACAAATTATTCCAAGAAATAGAGATGACAAAAAAATGTTAATGCGACACTTTTTAGGTTTATATCGAGCACAGTAGCGAATTAGGTGAAGAGAGACGGGCGGACCACCATCGATCAAGAAGACTCTTAGTTCAAGATTTCTTCAGACTCAAAAAAATCAACTCGATCAATGATGACGATGTTTTAGTCTGTTTCTACTTTAATTTACAAACGAAAACTTCGACAGTCAAATTTATGTTCATGGAAATTTTATAAAAACGACAACCTTGATTTAGCTGGCATGAAATGAAAGTTCCATCGAATTGACCCGATTTAACTGCATGTGAAAAACTGTAAACGAGGACACACATTCGACACAGAATAGCGCCAACTTTCATTGGAATTAAATATTGATATGAATAAGCGGAGGAAAAAAAACAACAGAAAAACAACAGAAATTCATTAATTCACTAAGTAATAAAATTAAAAATTAATCGGCGTGTTTCGCAGTAACATAAATCATGGCTATTGTCGGATGATGATATTTATTTGCGAATTAACGATTTTCTGTTTTTCCACTTTTTTCATATTTACATTTAATAACATATATTATAGAAGTGGACTATTGCGTTTTTATTAACTTTTTTGGCGGAATATTTGAAATGGTACGTATGTATAGAGATACATATAACAAACACGACGATATATTTTTAGTCACTACAAAAACACAAACTGTAAAAGCACCAGTTCTTGAGAATTTTGTTACTGAATGCAAAATGATTTTAAGAGAGTAAGGTTTTTTTATCGATACTTTCGACATTTTTCATCACTTGGTTTACACACTAAGTCGTTCCGGGTTTAATTTTGTGTTATCGTTTAATAAAAGAAGGTTCGGTAAGTTTTCTCCGTTTTTTTTTTTTTTTGTTTTTTTTTTGGAAATTGTAACATTTCGCGCTTACGGTTAAAAATATTTCTTTTTTACGGGTTTTAAAAGTGTGTTTTCACCCGTCGTAGGCAGCGATAGATAATTTATTTTCTGTATAAATTACAAAATATATTTTTATAATATGGTGTTAATTGACCCGAGAACTGAGGGGCAAAAAAGACGTGTAAGTTCAGATCTTTATAACATAAATGAATTAAGAGCTTAACAGAAAGAGAGGAAAAATATAGATTATCGAGAGAGAAGAATAGAAGGTAATAAATCGTTCAACTGAAAGGGAAAAAGCATTCAAGCAGGAGCCGATCAGAATTACGTATATGAGAATGGCGACGCCGCGAAAGAAAAATGGAAAATCAAAGAAGGAAACAAACTGTGTCCAAAGCAGAAGCGGCATATTGCAAAAAGATTAGAGCGTTGCATAGATGGAAAGTCGGAAAGCCAAGGCTCGGCAAATGATGAAATGGTTGAATAGGTAAAGAGGGGAATCAGAGTTAAAGAATGAGGAAGAATAAAAGTATAGAGTTTCGAGTGAGCAACTGCAGATAGATGAGTGTCAGAGTACGCTAAGGAAATCTGCCGGTAGAAGAAGACAAATAAAATTCTGGAGTGGACCAGAAATCCGTAAGAAGTCAATTTGAATTGTAGGATAAAACGAAGAGATCGTGAATCGGAGAACCTATGGGAGAAAGAATTACAAAGTCGATCGATGGTGAGCGGAGAGGAGAATAACCTGTAGAATGCTCTGTGAATATCGAATATAATAAGAACAAACTGGAAAATAAGATTTGAGGAAAACAAAGGGAGGGCACGCAAAAGAGATAGAAGACTGAATAGAGGGAGGTTGAACGGGTTCAGAATAATCTAGAGGAAGACACAGAAAACGGCTGCACCAACTCCGCTGCGCGAGCCATTCGAGCGGTTTCGATCTATATGAAGTGAGTAATAAATTATTCAGAGCAATAGAAGAAAAGCAGTGTTCATAGGATGAACGAAGGAGGAAAGATTGAAGGAAAGTACGGATCAGGATATGAGGATATAATATGGTGAAAATTGAAGGAGGCGGGTAGAAATCAGAATTTGTATCTTGTTAGTGGAAAAGCGCCGAACCTGGAAGCTAGGAAGAGGAAATAGAGGCAAACACTTAATGAGGAAATAGTGACCGCCCTGATATAACACTTTCGAGTAGGAACAGATATCCGAGCTCCGAGGCAAAAGTTTCGGAGATGATCGAGTTTTTAAACAGCAACAACCTAAAAGAGTCGCCAATATAATCTAGGATAATGATTACAGTGGCACTACGAACAAAATACAAAAATATAATCGGCAACTGGTATAACACTTGTTGATACGTAAATAAAGTAAACACAGACACGAAGTGCAGTGTAAATGTGTATCGTACAGTTTTATTGAAAGAGGTCTTGAATATCAATCACGTTTTAAGGATACAATGGAAATTTAAAAAATCGTTTCAACCAGTTTCGCTTTGATATACTGTTGTAAAATAAGAAATTTTGTTCAATTACAAACACTTACTATGGTGTTTAAAACCGGTTCATCTTTTTCAGAAGAATATAGCACGCGAAAAGATCAGAAAATAAGATTGACAGCAATAGAGGCAGCACTGCATCGAAATTATTTCGAGGAAGATTTATCACATCATATATATATATATATATATATATATATATATATATATATATATATATATCGTTAAACAGGGTGTCAATCGAAAAAAAAAAAAAAAAAAAAGCGCATTCCCCGACACTCACTGAATGGGAATATTTAAAATAAATGCTATGTACACCTACATATATTTAAATTTATAACATTAGAATATAAAAATGTTTCTGACTTCCTAGGTAAACTTTTTTTTTAATCAGCTAGCGTAGGCTGACAGCGCAAACGAAATTTAATTTCGCCAGAACAGGCGACAGAATATGACCTAGATGTGCAGGCTAAATTTCACACTTCATGTTACATGCAACTTTTTTATGAGTAGACAGAGAAGCAACGAAAATGGAAAATATTCAACGATAACATGACAAATCATTAATTCTTCTTTTTAAGCTAGCGACTCTGAAGAGTTTAAATCTACTATCTTTCGCGCGCATACGAATGATCGGACAAAATTTCTCTCGGAATCGCCTGGTGTGGGATGAAACTTTTTTAATACTGCAGTCGGAGTTTTTACGTTATTTGCTATCGAAAACGCTACACCAAACCGCGGAACTGAGTTTTCGGGAATTGCGAAGTTTCGTTACCTGAATGGTATCTATCTAATATCTGAAATACTAGTTACAAGTAGTTCCCTGCCGTAAACCGCACTATATTATAAATGTAAACAATTTTAAGAAATGACCCCGTTAACATATTATTCGGTTACTTATACTTTTTGTTACGCGAACGACATATTGCCATTCAACAATTCACAAAAATCTATAACATAATCTGGATTGTATAAACATTAAAAAACATTAAAAAATGAACCATATAAAACAATAAATATATATATATATATATATCAGTGATTCATTTTTTAATGTTTTTTTTACAATCTAGATTATGTTATATATTTTTGTGAATTGTTGAATGTCAATCGTTCGTGTAACAAAAAGTATAAGTAACCGAATAATATGTTAACGGGGGTCATTTCTTAAAATTGTTTTTGTATTTATAATATGAAATACTAGTTGTTATAATTAAAGAGAAGTCATCGGATGGCAGCGTGAACGGATCAAAAAGAAAAGAACCCAGGCCACAGTATTCGATACTCTTTTAGATAAGACACCGAATAATCTGGCATAATATGGTAAAGGTATCTTTCATTTTACTTCATAGTCATGATTTAGGCCTATCGTATCCTACGTGCGAAGCCGTTTTTTTCATTTTTCACTTAATTACGTTATTTCGGGCGTTTCGTATCGCGACCTCCGCAAAATTTCGAAAATGGGATACTCGATCGACTTTTTACGATGATCATCAGAGAAGTCTGATCTCCGGCGAGCGAATTTTCAAAAATTACGTCTGTCGCAAAAGATGTTACAACTTCCAGCCAACTAAGCCTGCAAGCATAATTCGGCTCATTCTGGTAGTTTCGTAAATATCGCGCTATTTATTATTGCGAAATTTAGTGGCCTATCGACGTTTTCGAAATCATCACTTGCTACGAAATGTTACGCGAGCTTTCAAAGCGACGACGAATTATTACCGCTCGCTCCGCTTTAACTTATCTACATAGCACACACACGCACGCACGCATTAACACATTGTAATCAAATGAAACATTCGGCACATTTCAAGGAATGCAATAAAAATGCATTAAATGTGTAACCAGCGTTTGCGAACCGGACTAATTTATTGGCACTAAAAAAAAAAACCATCGCTTCGGCATTCGCGGAGTTCTTCAGCGCGACTACCGCGTTTTACAGTCGTAAGTCGCACTTCGTCATCGACGCGATTTCCACAGCCTGAAGAACAGATATTTACTTCTCAAACACGCGACTCAGAATCGGGAAGAGGCTTTTTTATTTCTCTGTATAGACATAAAAAAAAAAAAAACACGAAAAAAAGGTAAACGAACAAATAAAAAAAGGTAAGAAACCGGTTAAATTTGGTACGTCGTCTCCGTTTCGCAATCAGCAGATCATCCGACAATTTTATCGGCCGCGTTGAACATTTCCTGCATTCATTTTCACACTGCATATTATCCAGGCGATCTTCGCAGTCGTTGCGACACCGCTGTACAAAGCGCGGATGGTGAACTGCTACAACACGGGAAAGTGTCGACATTTAAGAGAAGCGACATCGATTCCGTATTAGAGAGACGAGAGTGCCGGCAACATATTTATTCAATTTTCCGTCACTCGTAACACCATTAGCGACATAACGCCCGGCAGTCGTAAAACATCGCTGCAACCTTACGACCGAGCCGGGAAAGCGAAATCCCTATAAAATCGAGCGAAAACCATTGCTGGCAACCAGTTGTCCGTCGTCTCGGTAATACGTTCTGCTTCCAGCGAATAATATCGGAGCTTCAACCGATCGTCGCAATAACTCACATGCTGAAGCCTACAACACTCAGGTGAGAACGGGTCATTCATTTTTTTTTCTATTTAACGATTATCGTTAGAATTTGAAAAACCACCAGCTCGTTGGTTTTTCGTTTTTGGTTACTTTTTATTGGGAACGGGATTTTCGCTAGTACGAAAAAGCAAGGAGATTCGTTAATAACATGTACGATTCGGAGGGTGTATAGAGGATTTTTGATATATCGCTTGTAATAATTAAGCCGGTGGCGAGTTTCTATTTTAGCTTTCAGTCTACATGTGAAACATTTCGATGTAAATTTCGTTGCCGGTTATTTACACTTGTGCCGCATTCCGAATAATGTTTCTAATTTTTCCATGCAACCTAATCCGATACTCTAGCGTTTTTCTTTATTGGTTTCTTCTCCTCCGCTTATTAGCCGATGATGCGGTTGTCTTTCTCACGTTTTCATCGAATTTCTTCCACGGATGTACTTTATTGCGCTTTATATTAAGACTTAACTATTTCGCCTACTAGCATTTTTTGAGTGAGGAACTGGCTAATCCGATAACAAAAAGAAAAAAATTAGTTCAATTTCATAGGTTGGTTTGTCGAGATTATCTATTTCTCCCGTTAATATAATCTTTTTCTTCCCTAGTATATACTTCTTTTTAAAATTATCTCGCCTGCCGTTTTTGGGTTCCCTAGTTTTTGTTTTTGTTTTTTTTTTTTTTTTTTTATTTCCTAGTCGACGAACAAAATGTAGAAAAAAAAAAAGAACAGATAAAAAACAAAATAACAATGAAAGTTATACTTTTTCTGTTAGTGCGCAAACTGAAGAGGGGACCGGATTTAAGTTCAGGCCGGCTGATTTGTTTCACGTATATATCAATTCGCTTACATATTGACCTGTTTCATTAAGAGCGTTAAACAATGTGCTCTTTTTATAAACCTCAAAATAATCATTGTGCTTAAATTGGGTTATTCGGACAATGTCGCCTCTTTTTCGGCGTGGAAAATTTTGAAAATTAAACGCAGTCGACTTATTTAACGGCACCGTTACGAACAGTGGGATTCTAAAAGATCGCAATCCGTTCTAGCCTATAGCTCCAGCCTAGAATCTAAATAGGGTAGAACAAAAAAGAAAAAACCTGTTCGACTGATTTCTTTGCAGTTGATGACGACGACCCTTCTTCTACGTCAATAATAAGTCAGGGGGGGAGGTTCGATCGTTGCACAATAATTTTTTTTTTCAATTATTAGCACAATTATTTAAAAAGCTAATTTATTAATATTAATATTATTATTATCGGACTGGCGTTAAGTAAACTTGCCGATAATTAAAATGCTTCTCTATTACTATTTTTCACATTTTCCATTTTAAAAATCGAACACGGAGAGATCATTTATTTTTTTTGCGTTAAATTTCTATGTCTTCACTGTCGCTTATTCTGACAGATCGAAAACCGGAATAGCGGTTAGTCGGACGTTATAACAATCAATCCGGAATATCGGTAACCGCTGTAATATCGGGAAGCTTCGGATTAAAAGCTGCCGAAAATTATGCGCATGTTTTATTCTACATTCAGTTTCTCGGCTTCTCACCGGACACTCTACACCAGTTCTCCGTATGGAATTTCGTGCCCTTCACGGTACTACTAAATTGTGTTACGAAAAAAATAATTAACCTCCCTCGATTGGCCGTGAAAATGCGATATTTAAATGTTGCCTCTGCAGTAGGACACGACAAAGGTCTTCTACGTTCTCGATTCGAAATCGGTAAATATGTTCCTTTTGCGATGATCTGGGGCGTGTACCAATGGAATGGAAGGAGGCAAAAAGATGCCTTTTAAATTCGATGATTTTATCATCGACGAAACACGAGCAAAAGCGAATTTCAATCACAACGGAAGACAAACAAGAGCAGTTCGCAAGGACTGGTGCAATTTTTTTTTGTAAATGCGAGCAATTTAAAGGGCGGAATTAAAAATTGAAGCGCGATTAGAAAACCGCCTACCCACCCGATTACGCAAACTGATTTTACCCAACCAATTACCCTAACCTATTACCAGCCATCCACACTGTTTAGGGGAGAGTGCGCAACAGATGTCGTTCAAAGTACGACCGAAGACACTAATTACTAGCAGTAATTACCGCTGGTCGAATAAATTACAATTAATTTCGAGTATTGACGAATGTATGGCATTTTTAGGATATTTTTAATGACGTCTTCATCTGGCGACATATGTCGGCTACCACGCGTTTACCATAAATTCGCATTATGTTCGAAATTGTTTTCCGCGCGAAAATATGACAAATTTCGAATTTTATTTTGTGAAAAGAATTTTTTTTCGCGAAACACCTGTAAATTGTTTTTAACGACCATCTTCTCGCTTCCTCTTCACCGAAGCCTAATCGCTCACGGTTTCGCTTGTTAATTGCGCAAGAGTCAAGATATGGCGCGACCTTCTACCGATCTGCTGATCCGCTTATGCTTGTCTGTGTTCCGCATAATGCTGTAACGCGGATCGCACCGCACGAAAACTCGACAATCACCTTGCCAATGGCTGTAAAGCGGTCGATAATATTCACTAAGATTTGATAAATAAAAAAAAAAACAAAAAAAAAACAACGGATCAAGCTGGCTATAAATAGACACGGGAGAGAGTGTAGCGTCCTAGTTCATCGGTTGTTGTATCAGCAGCACGTGCCATCGACGATATTTTGTTTTGTTTGGCTAGGTTGTACCGATATGTTTAAGAAATATATTGGGGAAATAGGTTTGTTTCATATCGCAGAAATCAACCGCGAAACTCATTATCGGTGGCTTAAGAAATCACTAATATCATCGTTTAATCATTTTTGCTCGGTGGTATTTTTTTTTTTAATAAGAATAAACGTCAGTCGTAAAAAAGTCTTGTATTCGGTTTTCCGTTATTTAAAAGTCCCCTCTTTTTACGTTACGAAAAAAAAAACGTTTTCCGTAAATTAGATTTGTCGATCCGGAAAAATTCAAAAAAATCCCAATAATTTTGCGAAAAATGGCATAGTCAATCGCAACCAATCATCTCCCTTAAAAACGATCACGCGCGCCAATGTTTTAAGAAGGATCTCGAGTTTAGATATGTATGCGACACGCCCGTGATGGTCCTCCGGTTATATCGTGGTTCTAACGAAGCCCGTTACTTGGAAATATCAACACGATCATTGATGCCTTATTATCGGATATCAAAAGCTTTCTCTACAATAATCGCATCGTCACTGGCCGAAACTGTGATTTCTAGATAATATTTCACTTCGGAAAAGGACAATCAAATGAGACACTAAGAACTTTTTTGCTCGTCGAAAGAAGTATATTAATATCATCGCGTTTTTCGTTTTCGATTTTACGGAAATTACCGAGCGACATGTAATATAAATAAAGTTGCAATAATATTAATAGGTTATTTATTACACGCCTCGACCGAAACATTTACCGACACACACACACACACACACATAAATGTATATAGAAACATCGCCAAATGTTATGCATCGTTGCCATGCACTGTCACCACCATGTAGAGCAGGAACCGCGCGGGCAAGGAAGGTTGAAAAGAAAACGACGTATAGCCCAACCCCGGTTTAAGTAAGAAACGGTGCAGCAGTTTTAAATACCCGATGCGCGAATGTGTAGGTGTGCAACCTGAAACCGAAATCAAGGTGTGCTGTTGGATGAGCGACGGTGAAGTTATTAAGCGCTGTAGCAGTGGTGTGATGCATCTGAACCGAAACTTTGTTAGTGTCGGTTCCGCTTTCTTTACATTTAAATTAACTTTTGTAAGAATTTGCTCGTTGCACATAACGCATACACACGTTATACTCGATATACGTAAGTTATATTTGTAATAATGCGAGGGGGTTCGTAAACGGTGTAAATCGACTTTAAAAATCCAATTTATTCTGGAACAAACGAGAAAGTATTACATATATGATAATCGCCTAAATGAAATCGAACGGAATGCGCTTGCGTAATTACCGTAGCGCGCGAATATATTTTCTTCAAATGCAATTTTCAAAAAATAAGTATAGTATTGTGGCGTGAAACGTACGAAAAAGTAGTTAATCAAGAAGAAAATTATGAAAAAAAAAAAAAACGATTTAAAGGGGATTAAAAAAAGGGAAAGGAAATAAAAAATTATCGTTCACAAATTACTATTAAACGTGACTGAGATAAAGTCCAAATTACGCGTTACAAAAAAATTTAAAGAGGAGACGCTGATGTACTTAATGCTCTTTTTTCTCTACAAATTAATCAAGGATTTTTAAATATTCGCAGCAACTGAAAAAAAAATATGAAAAAATCGAACGATATTTAAATTACGAAAAAGCAGTACGCAGCTTTACCTGCACGGCAAGACGTTATCGCATTTCTGGGCTAAACATATTCACAGTTTGGTTCGACAATCACCTCAGCCTTAATTCTTGTTCGGCGGAGTAATAGCGGGACGGATCTTCAGTAGACGAAAAATGCCATACACTCGAATTCATTTTTAAATATAAACAGTGTTATTCAAAATAAAAGGTAAAAAGCAACTAAATCAAACCACTAACTCTACTATCGGTTAAAAGCGCAAAGGAAATTAACCAATTAAAATAAATAATGTTTAAATCACGGAAAATCGACTTTATGTATCTCACGCCGTCGAATGCGTCTGCAACAGACGAATCAATTAGTTCTTTTGCGTCTAAACACAAGCTCACGATCATCGTCAGAAATCTGAGTCTAATTAAATCGAATCTGCGGTTGTGCGTCAGTACGAACCCTGGTCGAGAAAAACGGTAAGCTGTGTCGAGGGAGAACTTTTATATTATACCGAGCTGGCTGCTGAAGAATATTCGAAAGCTGGCGAGTAAAGGCCATCACCTGAAATTTGCGTCGTTTGAAGTGTTTCGTTGAAAAGTAAACATCTTTTATACGTTACATTGGTCACCCTCGCAAAGAAGGCACCCTGCAACCGCCGCGGCGCCTAGTGTTGACGGACTGAAATTCATATCGAGGACCGCTTTTACAGCACAAAATGACGAATTTCTCCATCTTAAATTTCTAATAAAGAGGAAGTGGTCTCTTTCGACTATCGCAGCAGTGCGCTAATCCAAAATTTTGATTCCACATCGCCTTCGTTCACGGACAAATAAACTTTGTGCTCTTCTTTAAAAACCCACACGACAGAAAACTTTTAGAATGTTTTCGTTAACTAGCTATTTCGCGGTATATTATGGGAAAAAATTCGCACGTTGCCAGTAAATCGTGCACCCTTACCCGGAATGCACATCTCTTCGCTTAGCTATTATCTCCCATTAATATCGACTGTAGTAATTTCTTTAATAATTCATCGTTTCACGAAGAAACGTACTTTTTTTGCCAATTCACGATGGTGTTTGTTTGGTAGTAGCGCATCGGATATTCGTTAGCGCAGTCCGCTGCTCAAACTGGCTTCTCTTCCTACCCTTCCTGACCTTCCAAAAATGAATCCTAATCTTCAGTTCTCCACTGTACAGTTGAATCTGCCTTCTCGACCCGGTCACGGCCACCTTTCCAGATCCGTTATCTCCCCACCTTCGCGGTGACAAGAGTTCGCTGCGTCCTTCTTTTTTTTTGCCGTTCTGCTCTATTCGGCTTCTTCACATTGTCCAGATAATTCAAACGACACTGTTTCGAAAAACTTTTTGCCGCTTGTGTTTTCATTTATATTTTTCGGAAACTTTGGTTTTGGGCACCTTATCACATTAGCGTTCCTTTCTATCATTTCAACAGTCTCCTAAACACCACGACATCGGTATGATGAAGAAAAAATAAAGTCACCCTTCTTAACCGACTCGAAATCGTATCAGGAACGGGGTTAATACACGAATGCGGAGAATAAAACGAATTATCCCCGGCACTTCCAGATATATAGATTCCATCAGTCACAGGAGTAACGATTTGGGCACGCGTAATTATTATAAGCTGCTCAATTAGGAATCGGGAAGCAGGTAAAACAAAGAACTATATGTAAATTGTAGTGTTTGCCTTTTGCCGGCTGCGTCGTGTCAGTTGTAAACTTTAATGATATTAACAACATTCCTACAATCTATCATTTCGCACGCTCTAACACTAAATTCTATACCGGCTTATTATAGAATTTATTGCATCACTTCTTTCTCCGCTATTCATAATTTACTTCTTCTCCCATCCTTGCGTTGTTCCTTTCATTCGCAATTTTATTTGTACTTTAAAGCATCCCATCAATTTCGAATTGCGCTATTATTTTTCGGATTTTTTGATTTTTCCTTTTCAAAATATCTTTCATGTCCGGGTATGGATATAAAAAACAGCAGTCCACATCTATATCGGCACATACGTAAACGGTTAATGGAGAATGCGTTTACTAACTGCACATACGCAAACAAATAAAAATAATAATAATAAAGTTAGTTAAAAGTGCGGTCAGTATACATACAATAATATTTCATTGCTTTATATACTAAAAGCAACACCTTGCAGTTGCGGATAAATCCATGTCATTGTCTTCTCATTTATTTATTTATTTATTTATTTATTTATTTATTTTAAATTCTCATTTTTTTTTTACGCTTACTTCTGATCATCTGACAGGTTTTTACTTTCTTTTTAACATTTATTTAATCTAACAGCACACGGCACATTCACATATAGGACTTATGTTTAATGTATCCTTAATGCATCTGCTGATGAACGAAGATTCCCTATGTAATAGATTATGAAATTAAAATATTTCTTATCTACTGCGTTTATTTATATAACAGATTCCATTGATTTACGACATTTATACATATCTTACACACACATACACACATGTCTTGTTTTATTTTTTTCCAGTATACTCGTTTATTCTTTTTTTTTCTTCGCCTAGGTATTTAGTCAGATTAATTTAATACTCCGAATAAATCTACATCGGGAAATGAAATATCTTAACATCCTAATATTATTAAACTTTAAAAATCAATACAATTCCCCATATCTTGACATTCCGTTATCATCCGATAGTAATTATTTAAATATCGGTATAATAGGTTGTCGGGATAAGTTGCTAGGGCACTCAATATTAACTCGGTGGTCTGGGTTCAATTCTCTGCGACGACGACCAGAAATTATTATTAGAAACAGTAAAGCTTTAATAGAATATAAATTACACGTTAGGTTTGTAGCTAATAACAGCATATGCGTGTGCAGGTTGATACAGACATAATTGCATATTACATAGCAAGCGTCATCTCACTGGTGGAGTTCATACGTAAAAGTATATGTTACCTGGCAGCAGGGGTAAAATGCATCTCCCAATTTGTCTCCCGGCTAATAGGGGGATGACTTGGCCAACTTATTTCACCAGGGAGGAATAATGCCTACGTCCAGTACATGGGCATCGATAACGTGATAACGCGGTAGCGTATTGAATGTTTGAAACTGAGATTATTCTTTTCTAATTCTTCCTTTAAACCGAAGGACCATAATATATGTTCAATAGGAAAATTCTGCTCATTTTCTTTTAACAGAATGGTAGGCTGAATTGCATTATGCTATAGAAAAATCATCGGATTTGAGGATACGTAGAGATATGGACATTGGCAATTTTTAATTTAATATAAAATAATTTGAAGGAAAATTAATTAAATTAGAAAGGAGACAAATCCGGATTCAAAGACGTCGATCGATTGCATGGACAAAATGAGCATAATAATTTCATTTAAAAAGAAAAATACCCCCCCCCCCCCCAATAGTATCGTTAAATAGCACGGAATGGGATGTTCTCACAGACAGCCGAGGCTTAATGTGAGCGGAGGAGAAAAATTTTATATTTAATACTTTTAAATGTAGGTGAATACATCCTGTTTGTTAAAATGGTACAATAAAACAAACTTTAATAACAAACAATATAGAACAATAAATTAGATAAATACCTATTTAGAAACGTTTTCGGGCATAACCCATCATCAGCTAACACTAACTTAAAGGGAACTTAAGACATACTGAAGTGAATATAGGGAATACATGTGTATATATAGAGATGTAAAAAGGAATAAACATAGCAGGTATAAAAATCAATAGGTTGAAAATGCTAATAATTAATATAAAATATAAAAAATAAAACAAGAAGACAAAAAGTTAAATTTTTATATTAAACAGTGGATTATTATTACTAGGTATTTGGTCATTTAAAATATTATTTTTATATTTATTTATATAATAATTTTCTGCAATGTTCATATTATTCCCTTTGTGATAAGTGGCCAGGATGGTTACAGTATTTTCTATTGAATTAGGTTTATGTTTATTTTTAATTAGATGTTCTGCATAGGTTGATTTTTCTATTTCATTATTATTAAATGCTTTTATATGTTCTTTATATCTGCAATTAATTTTTCGCCCTGTTTGACCAATGTATGATTTCTCACAATCAGTACAATTTATTTTATATATACCACTATTTTCGTAAATATTATTATTTTTTAAATTTAAGGTGTTTATTTTATATCTTAAATTATTTTTAGTTTTGAATGCTACATTTAAACCTTGTTTTTTGAATAAATTGGTTAATTTGTATATGTTATTAAATAAAAAACAAATAGAAATTAATATATTAAAGACTTTGGCAAGAAATAATGGTTATGACGAACAAATAATAGATAAACTAATTCACAAAATAAAATCAAAATCAAAATATATACAAAAATTAAGAGTCAATAATGCTACTAACAATAAAGGATGGATAACATTCACATTTATAAACAATAACATATACAAATTAACCAATTTATTCAAAAAACAAGGTTTAAATGTAGCATTCAAAACTAAAAATAATTTAAAATATAAAATAAACACCTTAAATTTAAAAAATAATAATATTTACAAAAATAGCGGTATATATAAAATAAATTGTACTGACTGTGAGAAATCATACATTGGTCAAACAGGGCGAAAAATTAATTGCAGATATAAAGAACATATAAAAGCATTTAATAATAATGAAATAGAAAAATCAACCTATGCAGAACATTTAATTAAAAATAAACATAAACCAAATTCAATAGAAAATACTGTAACCATCCTGGCCACTTATCACAAAGGTAATAATATGAACATTGCAGAAAATTATTATATAAATAAATATAAAAATAATATTTTAAATGACCAAATACCTAATAATAATAATCCACTATTTAATATAAAAATTTAACTTTTTGTCTTCTTGTTTTATTTTTTATATTTTATATTAATTATTAGCATTTTCAACCTATTGATTTTTATACCTGCTATGTTTATTCCTTTTTACATCTCTATATATACACATGTATTCCCTATATTCACTTCAGTATGTCTTAAGTTCCCTTTAAGTTAGTGTTAGCTGATGATGGGTTATGCCCGAAAACGTTTCTAAATAGGTATTTATCTAATTTATTGTTCTATATTGTTTGTTATTAAAGTTTGTTTTATTATATATTATATTTAATACTTTTAATATTTAAATAGAAATTACGTAGTTTCAATTTTTTTAATGGCAGCGTTTTTCGATGTCGGAAATTCTATCAGCTAGGATGATTCCCCATATAAAACAAATAAATTCGCGGCACATTTTTAGACGTGTTTGAAGAAAATTACTAATACTCGACACTCTCGTTCGAAACCCGGATTCTTTATTTCAGCCGAGCGGGAAGTTGTTTTTTATTTATTGGTTTTTATTTATTTTTTCGGAACAAAAACCGATTATCTTTTCCGAAGACAATGCGGTAAAAAACTAACCGGAGATAAATGTCGACAAAGAATTAAAAAAGTAATCCGGTTATTAATTCTAAGCGACTACCTTTAAATTAATGCTAAAAGTAATACAATTCTTACACATTTTAATTGCTCTCTAGCTTTTCCGCGTTGTTGCCCAGTTTTTAATTAACGTATTTTATAAACGCGGAAAATGTTCAATTCTTTCAGATTTTTCCGGGCAGCGACTTTTCTGGTGCGTTTCTTTCATCAGTCGTTGCAACTGAATGTAAATAAAGCGCCCCTTATTAGCGCACTCGTATAATTACCTAAAATAGTTTTCCGACATCGGTCGTTTTTCGAAATGGACACTTTTAAAGTTCTCAAAATCTCCGTTAGCCGTAGATTTTCCTCGTTATCCCCTCTTGTTGCCATTCAAATTTCGCGGAATATTTTCTTAAAGAACATTTCAACACTTTTGCGCGCGTCTGTTACTTTAAATTTCTAATAATTCTGATAGTTTTCAAATGAAAAAAAAAACAAAAAAATCAAAAAAACAAAAAAAAATGCTCGCTTTTTCAGAATTATACACTACGGCTAATTTCAAAAAAAAAACCCGCGACTGTTTGTGAAACACTCCGTTTACACTCTACACTAAAACTCGGCGAATATCTACCGAATAGATTAAAAACTCTCGACAAATTTCAGTCGGACAAGTGCACGCTGTGCTGACGAAACGGAAAATTTTTAAAATTAAATAAAACGCTCGAAATTAACAAAAAGATTTTAATAAAAAGAATCTTTTACCATCCTGTTTGTTAATTATAGAATATATAGTTATAACAAATACAAATATACAAAAACAAATTCAAAGTATAAAATGAATGCTTTATTTAGGAAACATTTTCGGGTATAACCCATCATCAGCTAAAAACACAACTCAGTATATATGTGATCAGAAACTAGTTAAGTTTCTGATTATATATTTATATTGTACTTTTAGCCGACGATGGGTTATATCCGAAAATGTTTCTAAATAAAGCATTCATTTTGTTCTTGAAAAAGATTTTGAAGTATATATTATAGCATTTGTCCGAGACGGTATTTAAAAATAACGCAGCAATTGACATCGCGCTCTAACCAAGTGTAAAGAGAGAAGAATTTAAATTCGCCGATACGGCCACTGTGTCATTCTTCAATATTTACTCAGCATGCTAAAATATTTGTTGGTAACATGACTTGCAACACGTACACGATTCATAATAGGAAGAAAAAAAACCCAAAAAACACGGTGTACTGTGTGTGTGCCTGTTGCGTGTAAATGAAACATATTTAAAATCATCAAATAAATATAGTTACGAACGTGCTCAGCGATAATAGTCAGGAATCGAAGATAGGTCGGTACAACAATAGACACAAATATATGCGATGATTTTACTCTTACCTGCAACAGAATAAATAAAGCAAAAAAATAATTATTAGCAAAGATTATTACTCATCCTTAAATCCATAGCGCAACAGCTACGTGTACATGCATTTAATAATTATAAGGAAATTTATTATTATTATCATCCTGCTAAACTTATTAACGTATCAGAATGTAATTAATCAGTCAGCCGAGATTAGCAGCTGGATTCGAAATACCGTAGATATCTCTATATTATTATATCGAATTTATTTATATAGTTTCGTTATATTCGTAATTATATTTATTTTAATGGCTTACAAAAGTTATTATTACGTCAAATAAAATTTTTCCATTACGTCAAACGCTTAGCTTAAAATAGTTTCAATATTTCTATCTAGTCGTCAGCGCGAAGATATTAAAATGCGCCATTGATTTTTGATCGGTAAATTGCCTACCTATTTATCTGTAACATGTAACGTTGATAAACTCAGTGCTATAGACTTCATTAAACCTCACGGATTTTTCCGTACTAGCTACACAGTGCCTATTATAGATGAATCTCTACAATCACAAAAAGCTTCTGTACTTTTATTTCAATCTCATCGTCCAATTAACTGCTTTATCCTTCTCTCCTAAACATGTTCCCGGTGTCGTTGAATTTTTACCGAATTTAAATATCGCTTCTCGGACGACTCGAAAGAATCGAATAGAGTTGGCGCAGCCTATTTTTGTCTTTCTTTAAATCCCGGTTCTTTAAATTTCCCTCCTGTATCTTGCATATCCTTCTCTCTTTATCAAATCGTCACTTGTTTCTATCGCAATATTCTTATTTCGTCAAATTCTCAACGCGTGCTGCAGACAACCACACCGCCCCTCTTCCTTCCCATTCTACCGACTCGAAATCGTTCTTACGCGCTTCTTGATTTAAGATCTCCGTCTTTTCAATTCGAATTTACCTCTTTTATCTTGGCCAGTCTTCTTAACGTATTCTCACATCCACCGACATTTCTTAACTGTTCATTTCAAATTATGGTTCGACTAATAACCTAAATTTTATTTACTTCTCTAGCCTCGGATTCTTACGATTTCCCATACGACGCTTTAATATATTCCTGCGATACGTTTATCCTTTGGGCACAGTTTGCTCCCTTTATCGTTTTTCTGTTTTTCTCTCGGGCTCCGTATTGAAACTAATTCATAAGCGAATCCCGATCACGTTTGAATCATTTCGGTGGACGAACAATATTTTTCTACTTCACTCTTTTATCAAACGGTATTCCCCCCTACTACAGTGCTCCTTTTCGTTTATTCGTTCCGTTCCTTCTTCATTCAAGCTCTTGCTTTATTTTTGTCGGCCGCTATCTCTCTGAATCTGATTCTGCTCCCCGGCTTTCCATTAGTTATCGGGGCAATGACCATGTTGGCGCCCCGCCCCACTCGCAAAAAGCAAAGAAAAAAAGAAGAGTTATTTCAGCTGACTACGTCATTTTTACATCTTTTTCGAACAGCGCCAGTCAATAATTATCATCAGAATTCTCTAACTGGATACTAAACGTATATATTAAAATGAAATTGTTCCACGATATATGTATAAAACATTATTACGCAAAAACGTTGTAAAAGAAGAACGTCATGAAAGACCGTTACAAAAGAATAACGGTCGAAAGAACAGCAGTTATTTCATAACTGTTCTTTTCGCATTACCCCAGGCGGAAGAATCTCGCGTAGTCAATAGAATAGGGAAATCAGCTACGACGATATTTTATTGTAGCCTATTTCAAGGAGAAATCCAAGTACCACACTTTCAGCATTCACTTATTATCACTTAAATCCTTCGATTTTATGCTACATATATATATATATATATATGCGTGTGTGTGTGTGTTTCTTTTTTTTGCCTTTTTTAATCGGGTTCTTTTTTAAAAATACTTTCGTAGCGAATACCAACAACAACAATAGGCATTATTGAAAAGAAGATGAAAGAGAAGCGTACAAAAAGCGAGCAATTTATTTCAGAAATGATAATAAAACGACGTCTGAATAGCGCTTGTCCACATCGGATTAAGAAGTAAAAAAAGAAATTCAGCATAGGAACATAACCTTCAGCGAGAGATTATTATATAAGTGGCGCGCGTGCATTCTGTTAGTTTTTTACATTGTGTTTTGTACTTTTTCCTTATCATTTCCTTCTTATCGTCCACACGCAGTTTATTTACACGCACGCGGCGGCGGTGATAATTTTTTTGATAGGAACCGAATACGATATAGCTGTATTATTATTAGTCCCACGCTTCTATACTAACGCGAATAAAATAAATATCGAATGATCAAATCGGGCTCTTTCATAATCATTATAACTGCCGAAAAAATTAAGATTTTTCGGTTTTCAAATCTTTCAAATAAACGTAAAAATCTAATTTTCGATAAACCGAGTAAATCCTTTTATCTTCTTTTTTTTTTTGCTAAACGAAAACAGGAGCAAACATTAACGAATTAATTAATTAATTAATACGAATGCAGTAAAAGAGTATTGAGAAACGAATTGAACCAGAATAAATTTCTGTGATGGCTGGATAGAAGAAAAATGTTACCGAATATATCCATTAGATAGCGCGTATTCTTACCATTACTCCGGAGACACTGTTCAAATAGTGTTCCCCTGTGCTGTTCGATGCGGTTAAATTGGAAAGTCGACGTTGCAATTACGACAAAAATTAACACACTCGCGTTGAATGTTGACGAAAAAAATCTTAATTTATCGAAATGCTCGAATCGATGATAAACGTTTAAGTTTCCAATGTACCCGGTAGAAATACATCGTGCAGGGTATACACTTAACCTATATCTATACGGCGTGGAACTATCTATTTTTACTTGACGTAATTCCGCTTTTAATATTACAGTCCCAATCCGAATATACAATTTCATTTAGCCTTTATGTTTGTTAGTTCGTACAGAGACTTTCTTTCGTAGACATTTTAAAATTCTTCCTATAAAGTAACATCACTATACTTTCGGGCCACTGAAAATCGATGCGAACAATATTTTTACCTGGTGGGGTTACACATCGTTATTCGTTAAAATCATTTTGCGAATGAATATCATTCTTTTGTTTAAGGTAAAACGTGTCGAGTGACCGATTAGGAAGCCTTTCATTAGCACACTTATCCACGTATAACGTGTTTACATTCTCTAGAGCTATACAATAAACGAACGCAGTAATTTTAAATTCATACGTTAAAAGAACAAAATTAACAGAAACCTTCATGACGTCAGTATAATACAGGCTTCTCGGGCAAATTTTATGAAATGTAAAGAGAGAATTCGCTTTACTAATCCGAAGTGTTAGGCATACTTAATATTCGTAAAATTTTACATGGGGAGTACACCGTTTCTAAACAATCTCCTGTTGCGGTAATTAAGCAAAAGGTGGGGGGGTTCTTCTCCGTTTATTTTTATTCAGAAAAGTTAAATCACAGTCGCTGACTGTTATCTAGACCGAGGTGCCTACCGTTGTCGTGAGTTTATTTATTTTTCTACAATATATAATACAAAGACCGCAAGTGTCTCTCATAATTGAACAACTCTTACGAAGTAACTTACAAAAAAATTTCAGAAAACAAAATTATTGCTCGCGCACTGACACGACTTGTTCTATGTTTTTCCGGGAATAGTATTGGCTACATTGGAGAATTATTTCGCTCCGTGCGGAATGCAAGTGTAAGACTCGCTGTGTATTGAACCCGGGCCACGTACAACCTACGCTTAGTCCACGCCAACGTTTTTTTGCATATAAAGTGTATGAAATATACTTAAGTTGACCCCGCTAAAGAACAGATTATTTTTCTCGGTTCGGAATCAGAATCAGAGAATGAAGAAAAAGCTCCGTTTCTTTTACGTATTAAATAATAATAAAAAAAAAAAAAACAAAAAAAACAGAAAACGAAAAAAATGATTTTTTGGCGGTGACGGAGAATTAAAACTGTCTGTCAGCAAAAGAAAAAGAAAAAAATGAAAAGACACTTTCAGTGACCCCGCTAAAGAACAGATTATTTTTCTCGGTTCGGAATCAGAATCAGAGAATGAAGAAAAAGCTCCGTTTCTTTTACTTATTAAATAATAAAAAAAAAAAAAAAAAAAAAAAAAAACAGAAAACGAAAAAAATGATTTTTTGGCGGTGACGGAGAATTAAAACTGTCTGTCAGCAAAAGAAAAAGAAAAAAATGAAAAGACACTTTCAGAGAATCCTTTAGGAAAGATGCTATATGATGGATTGCTCTAGATTTGCCCGGATCACCACATAAGAAACTCCGTATATATATATATATATGTACATATATTTATCGAAGATGAAGCACTTCCCTCGATGGTAAATTTAATGCGACCATATCCGAGAAATAAAATCAACGGTAATTATCAGAACAGAGTTTTCAATTAGAGATTATCTCGAGCTCGACAAACTGTAAAGTGTGCTTTTGGAATGATAGTATCCAGATTTCGTGTCTATAAAAGACCTTTCAAGTAGTGTCCGACCGAAATAAAATTTGAAACCAAAAATTTTTTTCCCATAATTGTTTCAACTACGATTTAAACTTTAGGGGGCAGTTTTTTACAAATTAAATTCATATACGCTAACAAAAAAAAAAAAAAATTTACCCAATTAATAATTATAATTAAATAATAATTCAAAAACAACAGTCATTTATATTTATTGCTCCCGTTATTGTCATAAAAGTAAATCAGTTTTTATGAAATAAACAACCAAAAGCGAATTTTTTAAGAAGTCATAATCCTTTTTTTTTTCACTGTTTTACCGGGAAGTGTATTTCATTTTCTGTTGAAAGGAATTTTTTTGAATAAACGAATGGCAAAGTATAAATGCTAAATTGTGCGGGGGTTAAATATACCCTTGATGAGAAACTATTTCGTTTAAACATTTGTCTTAAGTAAGGAGTAGTCCTAATGAATTCAAATATGAAATTGCGTTTTATCTTCAAAATAGAGCATTACAAGCAAAGTTTCAGTTAAAGATGAAGAGGGTTCTCGGCTAATAACTTGAACTGAAACTGAAACTTGAATCAAAACTTATATTTTGGGCCGAAACCGAAACCGAATGTCGGGTCGCAGTTGTGGATATGTGTTGTAGTGAGGGGTTTTACAGTTCTTTTTGCGGATCAGTTCACTATAAAGAACTGATTCAAAGATCCGGTTCCCAAATTGTTTTCGAAAAACTTTTAGATCTACATATAAACAAATCTTACTATACTAAGCGACTGTGTAATCGTTTTTATTTTGGCTGTCCGGGCTATTCGTTTCGGCTCATTCTTTTCATTCGCGTTTTACCCGAAACAGTTCATACAGAACCAGTTCTTTTAAGTTTTGTGAATCAGTTCTTTCAGTTCTTTTTCATGAATCAGTTCTTTCAGTTCTTTTTCATGAATCAGTTCTTTCAGTTCTTTTTCATGAATCAGTTCTTTCAGTTCTTTTTCATGAATCAGTTCTTTCAGTTCTTTTTCATGAATCAGTTCTTTCAGTTCTTTTTCGCGAATCAGTTCTTTTAGTTCTTTTTCACGAATCAGTTCTTTCAGTTCTTTTTCATGAATCAGTTCTTTCAATCAGTTCGCTCACGACATCACTAATGTGTTGTAACTGTAATCGGAGTAACACTATCAACTCCGCTACATCCTTCCGGAACTACACTCATGTTACTACTATTAGCACAACAATTATGCCATACAATTATTTAGGAATTGCATTCTTAAGAATTCACACTGATCCAATTATATACACTACCTTCAGTGAAAACTATTTAGTTTTGCTGGCACAAAATAAAAATCGGTTTACTATCACAGAATTTTAAACAAACGTTTACTGTTTTAACACGGATCTGCAGGCTGGCAATGTGCACAGCCATCGGAAAAGAGCAATTTTGAAAAAAAATTATTCTACGGATGTAAGTAAAAGGGAACTTTATTTAAATATAATGCGAGTGAAATATTACTCGTCATTGATTTAAAATTCTTCATATCTCGTATTTGATTTCTTAATTTTGAACTCCATGTTGAGAAAGAGCCATAAGACAAAAAAAAAAAAAAAAAAAAAAAAAGAAAATAAAATTGCTTCATCTGCGTGGTTATCAAGTTAGGGTATAATTCAACGATTTCAGTTAACTTTTACATTTGAATAAATTAAATAAAAACCGGGAATTTAAATATCAGAAAAAAAGAAGAAAATTTATCGTAGCACGATTAATTTTTTTTCTTTTTTTTTTTTTTTTGAGCTACGATTAAAATGAAGTAATGACCTTCTTTCCATTTCTGACAAATTCTTTCGACTTCTTGATAAATACGCATCTCCTTTTCTAATGCGAAGGCATTTAAGCAGCATCTTTATATGTACATCTCCGACATTAGCCAAGCAATTTTTTCGGTTGCACATTTTTTTTTTTATGTCGCACGCGTCCTTTCAGCGATGTGATCGCTCGGGAAGTCTTTCTGTTGACGAACATTTAATTACTTGCACGACTGTTTTTTCTTTTCTTTTTTTTTCTTCCTTCTTTTAATAATGGCACCTAGATTAATTCGCCGGTGACCGTTTAGGTCAACATTTGTCGCTTATCGAACATTTCTTTTCTTTTATGACATTGAACATGTTCCGATTTTTTTTCTTTTTCCACCCAATTGGCAAAGTAATTTGATGATGTAAAATAGCCATTACATAATCACACAGCCGACATTTATCCTACAAGCCATTCTTCAGCGTTTACGTATTTAACGTTGCAATAGCATACGACATTCGAAAAATTAACGCTTATTTTTCAAAAATAATTATATGTTGGTACAAGAAAAAAGAAACAAAATCCTGTTTTTTCGTTATTACGAAGCCAAAAAAAAACTAACGAAAAAATAACCGTCTGAATTTATAAAAATGTTGTATTTATTTTTCATTTTTTAAGTGTTATTAATTTAAATAAAAAAAAAAACAAAAAAAACATGAAATTGTATAACGACTAGAAAGTTTAAGTCAATCAACGCGACCCATGCACGCATGAAAACTGTGTTCTATGCAACCCGCACGTGTACGCAGGCTGGGTTCGGTATGTGGCGGGCCTAATAAGCATGAACCAAAAAAATCACGAAATGAATGAATTAAGCTGGAAAGAAAAGAGAACAGAACGGCGACCGATCGACAAAGAATTTTACTGCAGTCTTAGTCGAAGAAGAAGTTGCGTTGAAAAATTCGAAATTTAAGAAATAATAGAATGTTCTTACGGGAGGCTCATTAATACTGGGCCGGCGCCATCTATCGGCGAATAATCCAACTAATTTAATTAGTTAAAAAAAGAACTGCCTTGGTGAAACTTTCTATAACCGTGTAAGTTATTTAAAAATGGCTTCTAGAATATTAGCAATAATGCGCTAACAGCTGGCGTCCTCTACACAGTACCCCTCTATTAACGATCAATATTATCATCGGAAAGCATTTTACATTATGACTTTATCGTCCGGTATTTTTTTTTTTTTTTTGTCTTTCTTTCTTTTTATCTCTGTATTAATTGGAATGGCCATAATTAATTCGAAAAATTACGTCTAATTAAAGTCAGGTAAAGTAAACTTTACTTATCGCTAAAGATCTGTTTAAATTTAGAAAAAAAAAAAAAAAAAAAAAAAGTATTACTGATTAGAAGAAAAGAAAATAAAGGAATTTCCAAAACCAAAATGATTCGATATAGCCCATTTTCGAGGCTGTGTAAATTCCCAAATTATAAACTCCTCCCGGTATGATGGTAAGCTATTTTTTTCTTTTTCTCGTTTTTCCTGACACGTAAAACCTGACGACGATTGCCGATGATATTTAGGAGAGTCCAAATGTGAAACTAACTGGAAACTGTGGTTTTACAAAAACCACACCCCTTGAGAAGTAAAAAACATACATTTAGTAGTTTTAACTATACTTTGACATGTACGCATACTACTTTTTTTACATTAATGTATAATTAAACCTACGGCGGTGCTTACATTCAACATACGGCAGTTGCCTATAGTCTAGGTGTCTAGTTCTATAATCAGCTTCTTTTCGTGATTTCCGCAGTTCCTGGAAAACTTACATGTAACACCGAAAACAAAATCTTTTTCCGGAACGATATTTTATTATAATCGTTCATTTCCGGTATTTTTTCGAATTAATATACATCTCGTCTTCAGCGTATATTTTGTATTAATTGAAGTCGATTATAGAAGCAGAATCCGAAATTGTGTTATTAACGTTTTATAAGAAATATATTATTAGTTCATTATCGATATTAAAATACGATATCTAAACATTATACGGCCGATGTCTATACGATCATTATATTATGCTTATTAATTTTAGCAACTGGATAAAATGTCGTTCTTCGAATGGATGGAATATGACAATGACGACCAGGAAAGAGCGTATTGGAGACCGCGCGAAAAATTCGGAATGACTCGGAAAACAATTCGGTCAGAAATAACCGAGTTAAAACGATGGTTAACCGCACACTCCTATTTGCCGTCGTCGTTGATATCCGGTAACTTTGATAATATATGTAGTACGTGTGATAAGTGTACAATCTCACCGCAAGAAAAAAAAAAAGAATAAATAAATAAATAAATAAATTAATAAAAAAAACACAATAAAACAACAGAATGTAAACCACTTCTCACGGTTATACCCGTTGATCATGAATTCTTACAAAATCGCCTTACTTGGGATTCAGCCGAATGATAAGATAGCACAAAGACGTACACAAAAATCTCAGAAATGTTGATAATTAATTAAATCCTCTTGCCCTCGTGAGAGAGTAAATATTTACGCGAGTTTATGATTTTTTAGAAACCTGCTTCGACGAAGCTGTGCCTACTACTCGAGGAAAAGCGATCTCCTAGATTTTCTCTGCGTTACAATTGATAGTTATGACACTTCCTGCCCGGTGGGTCGAGGCTTTGCTCATCATCGTATCTAACCGAATTTGAAATAATCCAAATGCGTATAAATAAAAAATTTGTACATATCAGGATACTTTGTCGAATTAGAAAATATTATAAGGAATGGTTCTTAAAAGATAAAACTTTTACATTGATTTCGTGCGGTTCTAAAAAAAAAAAAAAAAAAAAGAAGACTTATTAATACAGCTCTGGAATTTGTCGAATACTGCAAAATGGGACTCTATTATAGTTGTTGAGTGCATAATTTTTTAAGCGGTAATTTATTTATTTGCACATTCACACGGTTTAGTGACAATCGAAAGTAAAATTTTGATAAAAACATCAACTACCGGGCAGTTATGGTACCGGATGTTGTGTTTGATTTATATCAGTTTAATATCTTCCAAATGACCAAAAAAAAAAAAAAAGAAGAAAATTTCACAAATTATTAGCGGGGATCAGAACAAATACTACGTGTATACCGTCTATGGAAATGCTCACTAGTTGGGATTCCTATTCGTCCTAAGGATTTTACATTCTAACCATTTCCAACTTTGCTAAATATCTGAAAATTCTGCCCTCCCCGCGTAAATCGATAACCACTTAAGGTTTAAACTCTGGTTGGTAGCCCCTGGCTAAGCCTATAAGAATCGAGCAGTGCGGGAAATCCGATTATGCTGATATCGAGAAATAGCTGACAATTGTTGCAACGGAAGCAGACCGTTGACCGAAATTTCTGTAATGAAACAAGCAATCGCATAAAATCGTTTGCAATTAAAGATTACTTAGTTCATCAAAATTTCATTTAAGCCTGATTAAGTGATGTTTGAACGAATGAAACAAATGAAACGAGGCTATTTCATGCAAAGAAGAGAAAAATGTAACAAGCGCCGGAATTAACTAAAAATAAAAAGATCTTTCACAAATGTAACAAGTGCTGGAATTAACTGAAAATAAAAAGATCATTACACAATCCGTTTTTAAGTCCCATATGCTTGATAAGGTATCATGGATTGTGTAATTAAACTTTTCATAATGCACTAAGCCTAATGAATCTAAGGAAAATACTGGGGCCAGTTCCTTTCTACTTTTGGATTATCCGCCTTTTCCTTTTCCAGATTTCTCTGATATAACCAATATTCAATTTCAGATTAGGTATAAACTTCGGAGCGACTTGGATCCGGGACGAGACAAGTCTCGATAACCTATGACACCTCTGATTTGGTAGCCAAGCACCTTAACCACCAAGCTACCACGCTGCCGTTTTATCTATAATACATATAAATAGTTGCGAAAAAAAAAAAAAAATGTAGTCGTAAAAATGAATAAAATAAAAAATCGATATGTATGGAAGCGTCACGTATTCCATAATCTCGGATGGTTTTGTAGCAACCATGTGACATATATCGCTGGAATACGTCGATAGGTTTTTTTTTTTATTAGTTTAATACGTACATTATTTATATTTAATTGATAATTCGTTATTTTTAAGGAAATTGTAATAAAGTAGGTGCGGTAAATAATATTAGATTTTCTTTGATCTCTTTTTTTAAATTCACTGTGGCGAAAAACGAGTGTGTGCATCCTCTGCGTAAAATAATTAAAGGTATATCGCTTTTTTTCTATCATTAATATTTCGTTAAATTATTCGAAACCGAATTGTTCTTTCCTTCACCAATTTATATTTGCGCACGCCGACGTATATAATAAAAGTTCTAAAATATTCCAGAAAAAAATAATAATATATTTATACATATATATGTATATACATAAATGTATATGTGTAGTTTAAATTAAAACTACTAAACGGAATTTCGAAATCGTTATTTCACTTTAATCGAGCGAATTTGTTGTTTTTTTTTTCAGCTAATGAAGATTTGTGGCTGGACAATTACCTTTTATTGAATAAATATGATCTGGAGAAAACAAAATCAAATTTGGACACTTATTTCAAAATACGAACAGTACTGCCGGAAGCTTTTGAAAGCCGCCATCCGCTAGCCGAAGATATAGAAAAATCTTTTAGATCGACGTAAGTACATACCCCTCTTTTACGTATATATATATGTATATATTCTCACGTTGAGCCAACGACTCGGCGTTCACATTAAACTGGATATCATCTAAATTAGAAAATACAACTTGTCTCATTCGTCCGTTTGATGAGAATCCGTAAAAATAGGTACTAAGTATTTCATTTTTCGAAATGGAAAATATTTCGGAAAATCTTTTTCGGAGTCGCATCAGTTCTAAATCGGTGCAAATATAAACTGGGCAGCAGAGAAACCACATTTCGGAAAATCTTTTTCGGAGTCGCATCAGTTCTAAATCGGTGCAAATATAAACTGGGCAGCAGAGAAACCACATCTCAAAATGGTTATAACTGATAACACATAAGGACAATTAATAATTATATAAATATAAATTCGTTGACCAGTTTTTTCCACTGAATAATAATTATGGCATTAAATTAAAAACAGATAACAGTTAACTTTTGACATAACACGAAATATATGTAAGAAATTTTTAAAATTTCTGACATACATTTCGTGAATTATTGTATTCTCTGTTTCATGTTGTTTATGCTAATTTATACTGGTACACAGAAAATAGACAATTTCCATATTAACATTTAACAAAAACTTAAATACATATGTATATTCTGGTTTAAAAATAATTTGATAGTTAATAAAAATGATAAACAGACATTCAATACATACGTACCTACTTCCATGTATACATATGCATATACATATACATATATATATATATATATATATATATATATATATATATATATATATATATATATATATATATATATATATATATATGTATATATATATATGTACAACATTGGTAATAAAATAATAGTGGAATAAATATCAATAAATAAATAAATGTATTGTACAGATTAAATAATACATTATTATTTGGTAACTGTATATTTATTAATCGTTAAATTAACTAACTCAGTAACTTTTTGCACAAAAAGTTACACTTTTCCCGCTTTTAATTATCCCAATAATTTCCAGATCATTTTCTATTTTATTATTAACATTACGTTTTTCCGTACATCTTAAGAATGGGATATTTTTGTTTTTCCTACGTACATTTTGTAGAAAGTATCGCAAGTTAATTTGTAGATTCCAGGGGATTGCTATTTTTTTAACATTATTATTTACCATTATTTTCTGTTATAATTTATGGAGAACAATTACCGAATTTACTTTACTACGTTTAATGTGTCGCAATGTTCAGAGTTACGTAACAACAAATTTTCCCAACTTTGCGAATGACCTGTTTCCTCATTGTAAGTCCGAGAAGTACGCTTTATCAACATTTCACGCTGCGCCTAGATACTTTTTATGATAAGAACCGGCTTATTATTAAAACTACAAAAGAATTTTTCGTTCTTACGGAAGACGGCTTCGCTTCCTAATACTCTCGATAAGTTTTTTTTAGGGTTAATTTGACCTATACTAAATGTGCGACAGGGAAATACTTAACAATTATCCTGCACTAAATTAACTCTGGTGAGTTGGCGGACCAGCTACCGTGACATGGTTAGGCGATAGTGTTTCATTCAGGTAGCATCTGATATCCCCACGCATTGATATACTTTTAAACATTTCACTTGGCTGCGTTAATGTCAAAAGGTGACGCGCCTGAAAGAAAGAAAAAAAAAAGCAAAAAAGAAACAGAAGACCGATAAGAAATATAAAAAATTGCCTGTAAAAAATTAAGAAGGGCCATCTGGCTACACTTTTTTTCTTAATTTATAAAACGACATCTATAAAAACCTACTCGTCCGCTATCGCCGAAATAAAATTAAAAATTAAAATAAAAATAAATTTGCAGAAAAGGCCTTATAAAGATGAGGAGCAGAGATTCGGAAAGGTTAGAGCTTAGGAGTAGGCAAAAAATGATCATCATCGTTTTTCTTAATAAGGAAAAAAACAATTTCAATTAATTGTTCATAGCATCGATGATAGCGATTGAGTTCTGGTAGTTTCGCCGCAACACCATTACAAACCCAGTCTACGATTTTTAGCCGAGAAGTAGACCAAGATTTAACGTAACAATATAGGAGGGCCGCAGATATTCGTTCGGAAAGAGAGACCCGGATAAGGAACCATCGAAAAGAACCGCGAAATGTCAAATTCCAGTTTGCCCATTTTCAAAGGACCCCAATTTATCCAACGCCGAATCCGCTTTGTTCTTGGCGCTGCAGCCATTGTCGCGCGCCGTATCCGCTTTTTTCATTGTTATCTTTAAATTTTTCCCGCCAACTCGAAAAAAAACGACTTAACGTTCGTTTTCAAAGTTGCCCCGAAAATATGACAAAATCCACTTTAATTTCGCAATTAGCGTCTGTTTTTATCGACCCGGATGATAAAGCAGACATAGTCTTCATCAGCCCATTACGGTTTTTAATGAAGCAATTAATTCTTTTATTGTGCACTATTAATTAAAGGCCGTCGCGGCCCTTTTTTCGGCCGCGCAAAGTAAAAACATTTAGCGTCATCAAGTGCTCGGTTTACTTCGAACGCGAATTGTAAATATATTTTATACACTTACAGTTGCGTAGTAAGCATGTTTTACCCTTGCGACGTCACACCGGAGTCCACCGATAGCACTCTATATTGCGCTAGAGGCACTGTGAACAATTTTAATTATACTATTCGAGCGCTATTTCATTCGTTTTTCACTGAGATATATACGTTTACCCTTCTGAATAATCTTATTCTTTAATTGTTTATAATCTGTCAAATAGTTCAGATATTTTCACCGACTGCAAAAGAAATTGTATTATCGCGTATGTTCTCTTTGTTTGTTCGAACTTAATCGTGCCCATATGATTTCAATGATCCTTTGTTCACTCGATAGTGTACTACGCAATGGCGGTACCATATGAGTATCCGTTGAGCAGGAACGCAGGTATACAAGAGTCGTTTAAATAACCGTTAAAAAAAAAGGGAGGAGAGTCTCTTCAGTGAACTTTTTAGTAATATAACAAACGCAATTAACATTTAAAATATTATCAATTTACCTCCATAGCATGCTGTAAAATATCTTATTTTTTATCAAATTATTTTTTTAATTTTTAATGTTGTTTTATTCAATTTTTAGAGTAAATCTTCAAGTATCGATATATATTTTTTTTTTCTATTTTTAAACCATTAATTATTATATACATATATATATATATATATATATATATATATATTATTTACAAACTCGGTCATTTTGGCCTCGTAAGAGGCTGTGCTCTTTGACCTCTCTCGCTTATAATTCTGTCTCTTTCTCTTCTATACTTTGTATAAAATGATCAAAATTTACAATGTAATTCTAAATCGGTCCACATGAATATAACAACATAATCACAAAAATCCTACAAAATATAACAAACGTTACATAAAATTGGGACATTTTTTCTAATGGGGGGTAGCCTAAGAATTACATTGTAATTAATATATATATATATACATATACAATTTATAATACAATGCCAAAAGTACGATATACGCGTAGAATATACGGTACAACATACAAAGCGGAATCGCGTTGTTGCTGGTCACAAAATTATTCCAGAAAGCGGAATTCATTGACTGATTGTGACTCTTACCGCGTGTATTCTAGTTACCGTGGGTTAAAGCAACAATTTTCGAAATAGTTTACAATATAACTATCAAAAATTCAAGAGAAAAACACGTCAATTTTAATTAATTGCTCTCCCCCCCCTCCCCCCCCAATTGAAAACTGGGATCTACTTTTTTGTTCTTTCGATTCGGTCAGCTTGCCCGGAATCAAAATAGAGGAAGTTAATCTCATAAAAGAATTTTCGTCTCCGTTTAGCTAAAGCTTATAATCCAAAAGTAATCTCCGATCGTGGTTAGGTGCTAACTAAACTTTACAGCTTAAATATGAATTACAGCATTTCGTTTACAAGATTTTAAAATGGAAGACCAACGATGGGGTTGGGATCAGTAACCTAGCGAGGTCAAGCGAAAATACGCCCTCTAAGAGAAAACTGCTTCTATGCGATCGCTTAAAAAAACATCTACTGTCATTATTCACAAAAATCTGTTTTTCAGGTTCTTAAATATTTTAATGAAATCCAATCATCTTTCAGTTAATATGTATCACAGGTGTATGTAATTGACATGTACGGGCAAAGTCACTCGCAAACAAAAGAAAAAATAGAAAACTCGTACATAAAAAGTAAAACTAATCTCAGAATAAAATAAAATTAGTTTTAAAAAAGAAAAAGTCTTTCACAGACCGCAAAGTAATTTCATCTGCGTTAAAGTGACACTACCGTAAATGCATTTTATTTCATAAGAAAATTTTGCACCTGTCTCGTGTACAGTCAAAAATGGATATGTTTTTTTTGTTCAGTTATTTTATTGATCACTTTTTCAAATTCTTCTTTTTGAGATTTTTAATTACTATTTTCAACAGTTCACAGTAGCAGGTATGAAAGAGATCCCGTTTAACGAGGCGCACGGCATTTATTTCATAATAGTGATTTTGAAAATTATTATATTCGGACAGACAATGATATTAAGAAAAAATAAATAAAACCGGTAATACTAAATTATAACGTAATTCTTAGGCCGGCCCCTATTAGGTTTTGTAAGTAAAAATGTCCTAATTTTATGTAATGAAAGTTAAATGTTAGGATAGGATTTTTGTGATTATGTTATTACATTCGTATGGACCGATTTAGAATTACGTTATAAATTTTGATCATTTTATACAAAGTATAGAAGAGAAAGAGACAGAAATGTAAGAAAGAGGGGTCAAGGGGCACAGCTCCTTGCGGGACCAAAATGACCGAGTTATATATATATATATGTAATGCGGTAGAACTACTAGTTAAGGTGTTCAGTTATCAAAACCGGAGGTGTTACAGGTTTTCGAGAATTACCTTGTTCCGGGTCGAAGTTGCTCCCGGGTAAATACCAATCTGAAATTGAATATTGGTTATACCAGAGAAATCTGGGAAAGTAAAAGCGATCGAGAGAACTAAACTACCCCCTTTTCACAATATTTTCTTCGGATTCATTATTAGACTTCATACAACATTGTGAATCTTAATTTCACAACACCTAGTGCCCTAGTGTGGGACTTACTTTTCTTAATACATTATATAGATATATATCTAATATCTTTAATGTGTACATACAAAAATATATGCATATAAAACTTGATCCTTCCGTCGGGAGATTATAGTTCTTTTTTTTCATTGAAGAGCCGGTTTTAACTGACTATTTTCGAATGTTACATAAATAATCGATAAAAAAACGTTACGAGATTTATTACCTTAAGCGTGAAAAATATATTACATATGCAGTTATTAATAGAGGGTGCGGCAGCATAACTTCCTTTTTTTAAAATGCGCCACTTTTTTTCTACTAAATTTTGTTAAAGAGAAATAATAATAACAGAAAATCGAAATAACATAGAGTATGTTATTTCGATTTTCTGTTATTATTATTTCTCTTTAACAAAATTTAGTAGAAAAAAAGTGGCGCATTTAAAAAAAAGGAAGTTATGCTGCCGCACCCTGTATTTATTATAGATGCACCCTGAAAAATGATGTACTAATTAATACATGCGTTGAAGATTTTTCGTCATTCATATCGATTTAAGTGCTTTAGTCGAAAGAAAAAACCTCGCGGTACTATTATTATCATTACTCGATATTATTAATATTGCAATTATAATTGAAATTAGATGCGTAGCTTTGATACCAAAGTTAACTGAAGCCGGCCACATGATCTGCCTTTACCATCATTTCAGCACTTCACCGATGGATTTCGAAGCGGTTCCGTTAGGTAAACGATTTATAGCCATGATAGACGTACAGCTTCAGTGTACCAGGATCAATCGGACTGGCACGGTCGTTGTGTGCGATTTAATTAATTTTAGGTTCGGCCACTTGACCAGATACAAGCCGATTAGATTAGTACGAGCTTTCTTCAATTTAGTTTGGGTAAGTAATACGGACAGTTTCGGTTTTGTTTTTTTTTTTGATTCTACGCCAATCCAAACTATGTATCTCTGACTGTAATCCGCGCGTGGCCGGCAATCAAACGAAAAATAAAGAATAAAGCTTACTAAAAAAAAATACATCGACGCTCGTTCAAGAACTGCTTTCGAAAATATAGCCTACAAAGGGCGGCACTGCAGTTATTATTGTTACTACATCGCTGTCTTCGAATAAATTCCGAGTGCCGTTTCGAAATTTTCCTCTCTTCCGTATCGATTCTATTCGTTCGAAACAAGCTGAACACTACTAAACGCACCTGAAACAATCGTGTTTCACCGCTTTTCCGGCTGAACGTCACTATTCTCGTATTTTGGACAAATTTCACTCATCCGTAATCTGAACAATACTATCCTACTTCGACTTATATTCAGATCTAACTGATAGTGCCATAGAAAGTTCCATTACCCTTCTCCTAGACGGGGAAAATACATATTAATAAAAACATTTAACCAATTTCCCAGCTGAAGGCTGTGTAAATCCTGTCTATCATACAGAAAGTTCCATTACCCTTCCTAGATGGGGAAAATACATATTCAAGAAAAACATTTGACCGATTTCCCAGCTGAAGACTGTGTAAATCCTGTCTATCATATCCGTCTCCTTTCGTAACACAATTGCATCTATTTACATCCGGGGACACTACCGAAATAACATCAATTCCCCCGTTACGGGATTGTATACGATACGTTTAGTCGTAGTTAAAAAGACAAAAAAAGAGGAGGAAAGTAATTCGGCCGAAATTTTAATGGTAAATATTTGAAAGTTTTCTATACATAGTCGCCAGTTGCAGAAACGCTTTTTTTTTTTTTTTTTTTTTTTTTTTTTTGACATGCCTTGAAGTGTACAAGCCGCACTGTGTTCGAATAAGCACCATGATAACATGTTAATCGAAGAAAACAGGTGAAAATCCAAAAGTGCAACAAGTGCTTATGAGGCGATCCGGTATCCTCGCTGTAAGCGCCGGGCACCACAGGATTCGTTCATGCCGCAATAACATATGGTCACGCTGTATCATTCAACGGTACCGCACCATTAAAATTAAAATTTTGTTTGTTTTACCAGATCCCTTCTTCGGTATCCGTTCCGCACGAATAATGTGCCATGAAAATCCCGAGAATAGAACTGCTTCACCTTAATGGTCTTATACTTTCTTTCCTTTCGTTTCAACAACGAATTGTAAATAATATTTGATGACCGCAATTGGTAGTTTTCGGACGTTTAATGCAATTACCGGCCACGTACTCTTAACGACATTAATTTCACGGTGTGAGTGTGGCCGCTAGCAGCGGTGCGGCTGACACCCGGAAGTGACAAACGTCCGCCTTATGTATATATACACATATTGTAATGTGTCCATTACATGAAGAAAACATTATGTATATAAATAAAAATAAAATAAATAAATAAAAAATTAATTATAACGTAATGAAAGAGTGAGCGTGTCAGCGTGTGTCGGAACCTGTCGCTGACTGTGGAGAGACGTGACCGATGGATGCGCGCGGTACCTGGTCAGCTAAGACAACAACTGGGCAGGAGACGACAGATTTCGGGATGAGAGATATATAGGTAAAATGTCGAAGAAATAAAAAGAGCAAATGGCAGTTTCGTTTTGACCGAAGTAGAGTTCACGGGTCGAGTTTTTGTTTTGTTTGAAGAAGGTGCCTGCAAATTAGCCAAACCCCAGCAAATGGGATACGAAAGAAGGCGATTCAGCAGGGTCCGAGCAACCAGATCGTAAAAGAAGCTCTTCAATCGTCCGATCCAGCCAGTACCGTTATTTTATTTTATTCGATTTATAATTTGTAGATACGTGTATAGAGAGACTTGTATGTGACTATTGGTTTTATATGTCGACCAGTACTACCGAAATATTTCTGCGATAAATTTGGTAAATTAAAAATATACCTAAATACTCTAGCAAATATTTCAAACTAATTCTAATAATAATAATAATAATAATAATTAACATAACTTTAATTGGAAAAAAAATTAAAAATCTCAAATAAAAACTAAATACGTTCACGGTGCATCCGAGGACCGTGGTGGCATCCCTGAGAGCAAATTACCAGAGTGGATCGTTACAGTGTGTATGTCATGACACTTCGTCATTTTTATGCAATGACAGTGTAACGTTTTTGCGTTATCTAAAAAAAACTCGTGTACCGTTTACACGATAGGGAATTTTACTTTTTGTGGAATTTGCTAAAAGCTGTTAATGAAGTCCACGCGAGTTGTAGCGAAATAAAAATTGTTACGCAAACCGAAAACTACTTAAAAAGAAAAAAAAAAACAAAAAAACCTAGTCTCATAAGATTTATAAATTGTCATTTACACCATCATCGCAAAATCCGAATTATGTCTATGCGTGAATAAGCTCGCAAGAAGTAGCTATGTTGCGGCCTGGCACTATTTTTTATTCGCATTACTCAGCGACGCTATTTTAATGAAATTACCGTAAAAACAGGGAAGAATTATTAATTATAAACGTAATATTTAGTTGTTTTTTTCTTTCGGCGTGTCAACTACGGGGACATAATTTCAGTGGGAAGTGAAATTTTTTGGATGTGGCAATGTACGGTAGCGGCATTCGAACCAGATCTTATAGCTGAAGCATCACACTACCTCTAACCGACTACACTAGCATAGCTGGGGCTATAAAGATATGCTAATGCTTTTTTCGGCAATATCTCTCATTTTCGGTTAGAAAAGAAAAAAGGAATACTAGCGAAAATGGTAGCATAATAGACGGTCGCAAATGGCCCAGTTTCGTCTAATAAAAAAAATGAAGGAGAGAAATATATTAGCGAAGATGAATACAATTAAAATTACTTTTTTTTTCCTTTTCTTTTTCAGATAAGATAGGCGATTTAAGAACATATATTTTATAATACGAACAATTATTGTGCCCCCCCCCCCCTCCACACACATTTATGTATGTCGTATGTATATATGTAATTGGACTTCCGGAAACGATTTTTGATGAAATCCACGAATTATTTAGTGATCGGTCGAGGTCTTGAGAAATGAGCAATTGTTAAGAATCTCATAATTTTGGCGATAAATAAAAACAAATTTCAAATTCACAAGCCGGAAACGTTTAAAAAAATTATTTCCGAGGTAATCATCACATTTTGCAAATTTTTTCAGAATAAAAAAATAAAATTTAATAAAAATACACGGGGGGGGGGGCGTTTCTGATTTGTCGTAATACAAAACTGTGCATTTTTTCATTTCCCAATTTAAAGAACAATTCTTCGCTTACTTACCGTGTTAAGATTGAAATTTTATGACCGACGACGATTTTAAACTAAAATACACTTTTACAAAATTGAAGATTAGCATTGCAATTTCGTTTTACATGCGTATTATTGTTGTATTTTTATATGTTTGTGGAACTCGTGAATGAGGTCGGGGTCACCAAGAAAGATATAACACGTTTTGTGTTTTTTTGAGGTTAAAAAGGTACATTTTCAAAAAAGGGGCAAATGATTTCATTGGAAAGCTGAGGAAAAAAGTAGGTACATCGAAAACGTGTTGTCACTTTTTTGTGTATGATTCTTATTAGCGTAATCATCAGTTGAAAAGTAAGCGTTTTGGCGCTCGAGCGACGCGCTGGGACATTTGACGTGAAATCATATATATTATATATATTTTAAATAAGTATATGTATGAGCTCGTTAATATCTTAATATTATAATATTTCTTTTCTCTTTCTTGCAAAAAAAAACGATATATACTCCCGGACAAAATGCAGAATTTATTTTTAATGTTTTTAAATTAAATTAAATTTTACGTGCCATGTGCAGCAACTATGGCTAGAGACACGGGAGGAGAAGGAGGATTAGATCAGTGAGCAGAGTCCGGACTTATGAAGGAATAGGATTAAACTGGATAATGAAGAGGAGTTGTCTTTAAGGATGAGGGGAAGAGAAGAAGGTAGGTTGAAAAATTTCTTTTCAAAGGAATATAAAGGGCATTCGGTGAGGATACGGTGAATGGTAAGGGAAACACTGCATATGGTACACTGAGGAGCCTCGGTTCCATTTAGTAAGTATTCGTGGGAGAGGCGTGTGTGACCCAATCGAAGTCTGGTGATGATTACGTCATCTCTTCGATTTGGAAGTGATATGTTCCGCGGTATTCGGAACACGTTTGTTATTTATTCCGATAAAATTATTTATTAGTTCGTTTTATTAACCTTAAATTAATAAGCAGGATGTTACGCTTAAATAAACAACAAATTGCAACCTTAAACAAAATAGGGGAATCACTTTCTATGTGTGTATAGAGTATAAGAAAAAATTACGCGGAGGGGGGTAACCACGGCGTTTATTCATTTTCGGATAATTTACTAAAAATAGCAATTTATTTCCGATACACGATGATAGCATAGAATAGCCGGGGCTGTAATTAGGAAACAATTCGTTCAACACTGCTCTCTCCATTCATAGTGATAAAAGCGGACGACGAAGAACGAACGCTATCGGAATCGAGCAAATAATTATACGATGAAAATGAAATTCACGCATCGGAATGATTTTTAAAAATAAGCAACGTGTCGTCGATGGACAGAGTGGACACACCGACACGGACGCGGCGCTGAAAAATTGAGGTCAGTTATACATGTTACACAATAGCCGGACTAGAGCACTTCCTTCAGCAGTGGTGGCAGCGTGGGTCGACCGAAGAGACACAACACTTTGGTTTTTCCTTTCCAACACGACCATCCTGATAAGATGGACTCGGCGCATAAGAAACTGCCGAAACTATTACAGCCGGTTAGCTGCATCATCTTAGAACGCTGCCGATTGAACGCTTGAGCCCGAAAACGACAGAGGACAACGCGGATAACCTTCGCGCACTGGAACCTTGTGCAGTTTACCTTGGCATCGGCGCGCGAGCTGTTCTCATATCGCAGCGACAACGATCGTCGTTTGACAATGATAAGAAAATGAATAATACGCGCCGACGTCGGTCTGATAACAATAAATTAATAAGAACAACGCCGCTAATAAGAGAACTGCGCCAACGTGCAGTAAAAGTAATTAACGAATAGGTAACTAATTATCTATCGACGACAGCGCTACGAAAATGATAACTATCGAGAGAGGATCGAGTGTCCTCTTTAAATATCGTCGCTCGGCTTATAAACTAGGTTATTCGCTAGTCAAAAGTAGGTTATGATTAACAACATACCATAGGAAAAAAATTCCTTTCTTTTCTTTTCCACCTTTTTCCCATTTCACCGATAAAACTCAGCCAGCCGGCTCCGCTCCATTCGCCTTCAATTTAGTAAAGCTTCAGAGCTATTAAACTCGTCGCCGAGTTAAATTCATTTATAAAGACAGAGAGAGAGAAAGAGAGACAAAGACGGGAAAAACTTTCGTTTAGCTGTCGAAACGACCTGAATCTGATGAACAATTCTGGCTATAGCTTTGTAGCTTCGCGTTATATTTTAATAATCAACTAGAATTAAAAAACGTATCATACTTTTTTCTTAGACAAAACGTGCGTGTGTGATGCGATGTAGATGACGTGAATGTTCTGCTTAAAAGTTCGCGGAAATATTTATTTTGACTGAAAATTTATTAGTTTCGGGAATATTAAGAATTACGGACTAGCACGCAATTACCGCTGCTCTTTATTATTATTATTATTTTTCGATGGAGCGACATGAAAAATAATAAACATCAAAAGTCAAAATAATCGATTATTTTTGAATGTTCCTCCGTTTTATATTCTGTTAAATAAAGGGGGTGGGATTGTTAAAAAGTTACGAAATTTCGATTACGTTGAATGTATTCTTCTCTGTGTTTACATATATCTCAAAATTTTATTAATACAACTTTTACCAGAAAAAATTAATATTCGTCAATAATTTCTTTAAAAATATTTGCACCTAAACTTGTATATCATTTGTGTTATTTCTGGAAAGTGCGGTAGCAATTGTTCAAAAATTTTCGGAAGCATTTTATATGTATTAATAATTTTTTTACACTTTTTCCGGTTCCTAGCTAGACTTATCAGTTTATTAAACACGAAAAATGTGGGCCCCCATCATCATTGCAATGATAAATCCAAACAAAAACTCTGGTTGATTTTTGAAGCCGTCACACGATGCGTATGTTAAATAATATCCGCATCATTTATTCGAAAAATTATTGTACGCAATGGCATTTATTTATATTCTAACGTTTATTTATTCGTTAAATGCCCTCAGGGATGTAACACCATCATGGCCTCCTTATTACCGTGGACGAAAACAATTTATTAATTTATTATTATTATAAAAATGACATTAATTGAGATGATTTTAAATCAAAAATGTTTACCTATACCTATATCTTTTTCTTGGACGGTCGACCGGTAAAAAAACCAATAATCATAAACAAATATAAATGTAGAAATAATATAAATAAACAATTCGACGTATGTTCGTCCGGGCAGCGCGACAGACACATCGACTATTGGGCGCTGCAGAGGTTGTTCTTTTTTCCGGACGCGATTTCTTTTATACGGGGGCCGTCTGCCAAAAAACGACCCACTTCCTTTTTTGCCATCTTTTCGCTCACGTCTCTAAGAGCCTTTTTTCCTTTGTCTCTTCACTTTGACCAATCACCGTTCATTTCATTTACGGGTGGCTATTTTAACCGCGTGACGATGCATTCAACCCCCGACCGACAAACCGGTTTTTAATCGCGCGCACATTCTCACTTGCACCACGTTTTCAATGATTTCTATATTTATTTTATTTTATTTGTTTTATTATATTTATTTTATATATTACTTTAGTAATGGACACGTTACAATATATTAGAAGTTTACTGATGGACAGCGACCGACTTCGCTGTTTATATTTTTATATTATTAAATCGTCGAAATAGGGAAAATTATTTGTAAAAATTCGAAACTATAAAAAACTCGGAAAACTCTAGTTTTAAAAGATATTGCGAATTTCAAACTCGAATAAATATTTTTCTCTGAACGACGTTTATATAATTACAGAGTATTTTTTAAAAAAAGCGATAAAACAAGTGCATTAAATATTGCAATATATCTAAATTCAAAATTAGAACTGGTAGATTTTTTTTCGACCCTTTACCGATGATACGATTTGAAAACTTCGGAAAAACAAAACACTTCCGGCGAATTTTTCGATCTTTTTTTTTACCGCTACTCCTTAAGCCATTAAACGCAACCTTTTTCCTCGTGACTGGCCAATATTGCCAGCGAACGTGTACACACGGTCTTTTTTCAGAGAATCACCGATATTTTTAAAAGCCTTTTTTCTTTTGTTTTTCAGATTAACGAAACTCGAATTACTAAAAAAAAGTTATCCGTAACTATACCCTATTTAGATCTGCTCGACATTTTAATGTCTCGCAATTCAACTAGTATTTGATGTCTTACCCAAGTTCATAATGAAAGATGTTAGGGGACATCTATTAATTACGTGAGCTGTTATTCTTTTGATTTGGACCCCTTCGCTCCTTTGGTGAGATTTAGTGAGATTAAGTGAAATTAAGTGGTATTAAGTGGTATTAAGTGATATTAAGTGAAATTAAGTGAGATTAAGTGAGATTTAGTGATATTAAGTGAGATTAAGTAAGATTAAGTGACATTAAGTGATATTAAGTAATATTAAGTGAGATTTGGTGGGACCCTCCTTCCGATCACGTGAGATTTATGCTATAGTTGTTAAAGGACTAAATTTATTTCATAAAGGAGAAATATAATACAACATTAAGGTGTACTATAACGAATTTATTTAAACTTGGTAAAATTAAAAATAAAAACAGACAACATCACTTTCTGACATTTTTCACTCACTCCGTGAACATTATTTATTAGACCATTTTTTTTTTCTTTTAAAAACTCTGAACGTTTTTTTTTTACTTTTTTTTTTTGTTATCCTCGAAATAAAAGTTTTTAACAGCAATGAGGTTTTTTCAGTGGGAAAACATAAGACGACACTCCAAAAAAAAAAAGTAAAAAGAGAAATATAATCATTTTTTTTTTTTGATTATCTGTATAATAATGTATATTCTTTAAAAGTTAACGCGAGATTTTCAGTTATCCTCCATCAGCTTAAATGAGATTTGATATGATTTTGCTGGACCGTTCCACCCATTTTGAGCTCTCGTAATTAATGGATGTCAACGTAATGAACATTGTGGTTAGGCTTTTTTTTTTTTTTTTAAATTCAAACCACAACCGTTTAGTTTTTTTCGCCTATTATTTAAAATTTAGCGAAAAAGTTAACTTTAGAGCTGCTTATCAGAGTAATCGGAGATCCTGTAACGAAGTCTGTAACGTTTTAGTGCACCACGCTTATCGGCTATTTCATTTTACGAAGCAAGACACCATTTAAAATTGACTCTTCTATAAGAATTGTGGAAGGCTGTCCCGATTATCCGGAGGAGACACTTCCTGGCCATCAGACGTGTTGCTTATTTATAATTATTGTGGGGGAGTTAATTTCAACGCATGTACATCATTCTGCGTAAAATCGAAAGCACGATAAAAAAAAAAGAAAAAAAAATTCTATAACAAAAATTGGACGTTATATAATTTTTTCATTTTACATCTGGCGGTAAAAATGACGCACGACTATTAATATAGCGCGATAGATCGTTTTCTTTTTTGACAGTTTCGATAAAAAAAAACGTACAATCTCTCATTGATACTGATAATTCTCAAAAGATGGCTGACAACTATTCAAATGTTTTAAACAATTTAAGAACTTCGAGATCGGTGGAAATATTTTGGTGTGACTTGGATGCGATTCCAAAATAGTCAACTACTCGTTTAATAATTTAACTTCTCTTTTTTTTTAAACTTCTGTTCAAGTTGCATAACTTTTTTTTAGTAAATGCTTTTGAATTTCTTAGATCCAAAAAAATGTTCAAAAAATCACTAATACCTTTACCGCTACCGTCTATCAATGTATAACATTTTGGACATTTGGCGCTTGTGTCGAATTTAACAAGATTTACCGGGGAGTGAAACAATTATTGGCTTCGAGTTACATTTTTAACCGCGACGTGTAAATTTAAACAAATTTTCAACTAAAAGCTTTTCCTTTCTCTAATTCGCGACGGACCGCAGTTCAAATGGAGGAACATTTTTTGTTCCATGGAAAGGTGAAAAACTTTTCAACAGGTAAACCACACACAGATCACCAAGCAGAAAAAAAACCGTTACTTTACAGGTTCGCAGAGTGCGAGAAAAGCACTTCATTTTCGACTGAAAACCGTTGAAAAAAGAAATTCCACGTTTTAAATCAAATTAAAGTTTGCCTATTTGGACGAAGCAATCTTAAAGAGTTGTTAAAACTGGGTGAGAGTCAAAAGTGCAATTTTGAGTGCGCTTCACCGAGGATTAAAAGGAGTACCATCTGTATCTGCGCATGCTAGAAGAATTACTCGATAACATAGCTCTTCTTCATATTCTACAAGACTACTTTAAACATTCATCGCTCAACAGATTGCCTCTTATCTCATCGAGGGCGTATCAACCTCTCTGTTTATAACTATCAAAAGTTTGCATCGGGAAAAAATTACAGGCTAATCCAACGTACACTGGATAGTAAAAACACGGTGTACAGAATGTGGACATGTTACAAATAAATTTAAAAAATCAAAAAAACACTCAATGCATATAAAACATAGAAAAAGAAAACAAAAATTGCTCTCAATTCAAGATTCAAGATGAGTGCGTGCTAGATAGAGACATACGAGCTAATCGGGAAGCTGCTTAACGGCATAAAGACAAATATAGCTAATTTTAGATATTCCATGAGAGAAAATGATGGCGCCTCGAGATTGATTTAATAAGGCGACAAATAATTTGAAAGCCTGATTGGCTTAAGCTTCTTTTATTACCGACTTCAAAAAAAAAAAAAAAATTATGATAATTCTTATGCAACATTAGAAGTCGGCACGGAAATTTGCAGTACTAATTAAAAATTGCATTACATAGCCATTAAATTGTTTCTCGATATTTCTAATTTGGCTCCGACTCTAGTAAGTATTAATATATAGAAGAATTATCGTAATATCTCTCCTCTTCTTTAGGGGTTATTTTACTGTACATTATCATTTTATCGGTAGTAATTGTTTTTCAATTTTTTTAGGTGAATCATTATTTATTAAATTTTGATAGTAAATTTCAAGTATCGTTATATTTTTTTTGTTTTTTATATTTCACTATTAGTATTCTTTATGTACATTACGTTTCCGTACGAACATGTCAGAGTATAAAACATCAGCATGTTACTGTTGTTATTACACGTCTGAGTATAGAATAGTTGGCTTATCGCTAAAGCTTATTAGAAACTGAAACCAGATGAAAAACTATGTAGCTAGGGTATTTAAAAACACGGAGACATAAATGTCATTGTGATAGGAAAGCGGTAAAGAAAAAGGAAGTAATAAATGTAGGGGCAAGAGAGTGAGATGTAAACTGAAGTGGTAAATAAAATTCTATAAATGTTCCATTCAAATTTTTCATTTTTTATTTTTAATTCGGATTAAGTCGAAGACGAGCGAAGACAGAATTTTTCTTTATTCAAAAAACACGTCGCGAATAATAGTATGGAGGAATAAAAGTGTAAATTATAACTAGATTAAAAAGCGATCGGATGCCGGTCATTTGAGAATTTCTTTTTTTTGCACTTTGAAAAACTCAGTTGACCCACAAAACAAAGTGACATTAATATAAGATTCAACTATGAATATATATCTAAATATACATATATGTTATATATATATATATGTTCGAACTTATACAAGTGTGGATAACATCCGAAAGGAACGAAATTCCGCATAAGCTGATTCCATTTTGGGCACCCAAAAAATATGTGATCCGTATCTTTCGAAATGTTAACATCGGCGAGATAATAATTTTCTGTATCTGAAAAGCCAAATTTGAACAGCTGCACAGGCAATTCAGTGTCACAGTTTTTCGCGACGATAGGAAGCTCGAGGATCGAGATTTAAATAAAAATCGCTAATCTGTTCAGATGAAGAGTCGTCTCCAATCCCAGTGTACTACATCGCCGATAAGCTAGTATCTATCAATGGACATATTATTTCATTGATTCAAGCTGCTTGGTCGCTATCGCTCGCTGCCAAATAATTCAAGCGTGTCTTGAGATCCGACAGAAATCAATAAGGTATCGGTGTTAATCGGACATACTGATTATATTGCCATTCTAAACGGAGCAACGAACGAACTGTAAGGCTTCGCTGACTGCAAAAGTTTTAACTGTAAAGGTCGCTTGCTGTAACAGTAATTTAAATGTTTTAACGATACATTCTTGCTGGTAATTACTGAACCGACAAAACCATATTGATATTGCCTTTAAAGTTGTCACTGTGTAATTCGGGCATTTATCTTTAATTAAGCAGACATGATGCGACATTGAGCTAGAAGAAAGCTAGTACTTGACACACCGCTCCGGGTGGAACAGATAAAATTTAATCTAGAGAAAATAAATTTCATAAACAGTTAAAAATATAGTACATGCTACACATTCTCGGATACACGGCGCATTATTCGTTTTTCTGTGTTTATATTTTCTTCGTTACACTAAATAAAACTAATTATTCTTAATTAAATAGCGGGGAGGGGGGAAGGTATTATTACAAATTTACATCTGCGCAATTCCACAGTGGCAGTTTGCGTGTTATTGCGATTGGCATAATATTTTAAATTGCTGTTTCGCAAATGAATATATTTCATCGCGAAACAAAGATATTATTACACTTTGCTATTTATATTTCGAGGTAAATTAGTATATTACTTTTATTTACTTTTAATAATTCTGCAACACTAGTGTGCAATCATTAAAACGAGCACTGCCTGACCTTTAAAAATCATTCGTTTAACAGAATTTTCTAAAGATAAGTGTAATTAACGAATTATAACCCTCCAACCTGTGAATTTCATCAAAATCAAATGTATTTATAAGTCGCACTTGTTAAGTAGTTAATAAAATAATAAAATTCCAATACTATACACCAAACGCGGCGTTTATTATAGTGTTTGTAATTTTATTCGTCAAAATCGTTAGAGTCATTTCTGAAAAACTATTAAATATATTATATACTTCGAATTTGGTCATGAGGGGACGCTGATACTTTTCTATAATCACACACGCACACACTTACATATTAATTACAGCGTAATTCTTAGGCTATCCCCCATTAGAAAAAATGTCCCAATTTTATGTCACGTTTGTTATCTTTCATAGGATTTTTATGATTGTTAATTAAAAATGTCATAATTTTGTGTAATGAAATACATAACGAAAAAATGTCTTAATTTTTATAATGAAAGTTGAATGTTAAGATAGGATTTTTGTGATTATTTTTTTTTTTTTTTATGTTAATGCCAGTGAGAATTACGTTGTAAATTTTGATCATTTTATACAAAGTATAGAAGAGAAAGAGATAGAAATGAAAGCAAGAGGGTTCAAGGGGCACAGCCTCTTGCGAGGCCAAAATGGCGAGTTATATATATATATATATATATATATATATATATATATATATATATATATATATATAACAAGAAAATTAGGGTAAATAAATAATGGGAATGTTATTGATGTATTACCGATTTTCAGACATAAACCATTCAATTTCTTTTTTTTTTAGAAAGCTTATCCAGAAAGAATCGCTCAAATTCACATAATCAACGCTCCGATCGGGTTCCAGCCGGCTTTGATGTTTTTTAAACCGTTCCTTAAGGAAAAACTTCGAAACAGAGTAAGTCAAATACTTTGAAGTAAACTACGATCCGATTTTCAGTATAGGCGATTTAAATGCAGGCGAGAACGACTGTTTCTGCGGGGCCAGAAGCAATATTAGCCAGTGCAATTGTTCTACAACTTGTAGTATTTAGAAAAGCTAATTTTTCAATGCTAACGGATGATAAATTTTGAAATCCAAAAACAGAACCGAAATACAAGCATTAAAAAAGAAAAACGAAAGTAAAAAATAGAACCTATTCTAAAAACCCGACAACGGTGCTGCATGAAATTAGTAAATTTGAAACCATAGACGGCCAGTTGCATTACACTGATCTAAAAGTCCTCTGCCAATAAACAGCATTCGCATAATATCTTTTTAAACGAATTATTTACGTACATATGAATAATCTGTAAGAATACACAGGCTCAAGACTACCGTATTATCCGAAGCGATGAAAAATTATAAATATAAAAACCAAATTCTGTTAAACGAGCCCAACTTCAAATTATCCGAATGATCACTCAAGTAAATCAATGTAGGAATATTTTAAAATTATCCGCTTACGAACTATAAAAATAAAAAACATTTTTTTATTTTTATTTTTTCCCGATAAAAATGTGTCCCAGTAACATTTATAGATTTCCTGTTCTGTTTTATTAAATTTTTTTTCGATCCAAGGAGGAAGATAAATGCCCGAATCCTATGCACCGTTCTAAAACTAATAGATGTATTTGGGAATTTATTTAAAATCGAAACTATGTGGTCGGCTCGCACATCATGGCTGCGATCCATCAAGGTCAGCACTGAGCCATGACGGCCACCGATATCCATGTCCCGCAAAGAGTTTGCAGCATTGACTAGACTCTACATAGAGCACACAGCAATATCCCACAACTATTTGCTGGAAGGAACATCTCCTCCCTCTGCTTGTTCCATATGCAATTTCCCAATTTCACCAACTGCTGAACACGTTCTTGAATATTGCTTGCCTGCAGGCACCTCCAACTTACCGTCAGTTGCGTTGTCAAACAAACCAAACAGGTCCAGGATATGCTGCACTATATTAGAGCGGTTAACCTATTAAAACACTTCTAATTTTGCACTGAACCAAGTGATGTAATAATCTCGACAATTACACACAGCACATGGACCATATAAATTTAAAAAAAAAAAAAAAAAAATCACTTTTCCGTATTAAGTAAAACAGATCAGTAATAATGAATGTTACTGGTACTCGCTGTTTTCAAAAAAAAAAAAAAATAAATAAATAAATTGTTTTATTGTTAGAATTTACAAACGAAACTGATAATTTAGAAGTAAAAGTTTAGAACCATTTATCTCAAAAACCACCGCATTATTTTTTGCCCAATACGATATATCAACGAAAAAAATAAATAATTCCAGCAAAGTTTCTCTTCCTTCCTTCTCTTTTTTTTTTTTTTTTTTTTTTTTATTTTTTTGTGGGCGCGCCAGCGGCAGAAATTAAATAACTAGGCGGCCCGAAATGGACGCAACAAAGGACAGCAGTGCGGACACTATAGAAGATGAAGGAAAGGAGAGGATAAAGGAAGAGTTATAGGGAGTAGGGCTAATGACAGGAGCTTCTCCTTCTGCTGTCCAAGCTCTTGATTCTGTTTTATCGGCTATCTCTGATCGTGTAAAGATCTGAGTCTCTTGCGTTCTTTTTCTTTTGTTCTTGGGCCAATGTCCTTGTAGACGACCCCCCCTCCCCCAAGTAAGAAACATATAAAAGCTTATAAACATTATATATATAAATATATATATTACAATAATCAGGCCCGTGCCCAGAATTTTGGAAAGGGGGGGTTTTGAAAATTTTCTTTGAATATTTATTTTATAATATATTTTTCACTAATATTCGTACTATTAATAATTTCCATCATTTTGATTTATATATTAATAATTTACATAAATGAATTACCCCGTATATGAACATTAATAAAAATTACATATGTTATTAATTATACTCGTAATAAAAAATTTTTTGCATAAAATATTAATGAAGTACCTAAAAATATGGAGCATATTTTTTCTTTTTTCTTTTTTCTTTTTTCTTTTAAAAGTAGTTAAAAACGCCCTAAAAAATCATCAATATTTATTTTAAATTTGTGATTTTTTTCAGATTTTTTTATATTTATAACTATTTCAGTTCTCATGGGGGGTTTAACCCCCCCCCCACCCCGTGGGCGCGGCCTTGACAATAATATTAAAATTAATAATCATACATTCAGTTCTACTGACCATATTAAATATTTAGGATTCATTTTAGACGATAGATTAAAGTACAATAAGCATATACAGTACATAAATAATAAGATTAATAAATATTATTACATTTTTAAATCCCTTGGCGGTTAATTATGGGGACTAAATTATAAATCTAAGGTAATACTCTATAAGGGTTTAGTGCAGTCATTATACTCATATTGTGCGCGGGTGTTTACTGTTTACTATAACTGGTTAACTAAACAACAAATACATAACGTAAACTCCAACTGTCGGAAATTTCTAATTGATTTAACTTCTTCATATGTAACTGCTTCAAATATTGCAATTCAGACCATAGCACGGGTCTTACCTATCGATCTTTACATAAAAAAGAGATCTCTAATTTTTAATGCTAAAAAAGAAAATAATGGTATTTTAAGTAAAGAACTTCTCAAGCAAGTTGATTTACAAATTTTTAATGAATTTAAAATAAGATACGATACTCTATCAAATGGTAAATTAATAAATAAGTTCTTTCCTAACGTAATAAAACGCTTTAAAAATAAAAACATTACAGTAAATTATTATATGACTCAAATACTCACTGGTCATGGTTCCATTGGATACTTTTTAAATAAATTAAACATTATTGCTGACAGTAAATGTTGTAATTGTGAAAGTAATGAAGTAGAAAATGTTCAGCATATAATATACACGTGTAGCAAGTATAACCACCTGCAACAATTGTATATGATTGACTGTGTAGTTCAACTAAATGAAATTCTTCTACTAGAACAATTTCCTGTATTCATTTCTGAGTTATTTAAAATTAAACATATATACAAATAATCGCTACTGGTAGCCATAAGCTAATTCGCAGGCTACTCTAGTTTGTTATATTTCTTTATTAAAGTAATAATAAAAAAAAAAAAATATATATATATATATATATGTATATACTTGGCCTCATCAACTATATTAACCTAGCACAAATGATGATGTTTATTTTTGTTTTCAATGTGCGGGAACCGGATTCAAAACGGAATGAAAATAACCATGCCTAACCAACTAGGCTGCCGCAAGAAACTGATTATCTCTTTTTTCAGTATTTTTAACGTCCGTGTATAAAAACATAATCAGCTGATTAAAAGTCCACCTGGTAACTCTCTGATCTTCTTATAATAAACGTTACGTCTTTATTATTGCACAGATTATGATCCATTCGAACCTGGAAGATTTGTACAAGTATGTGCCCAGAAGTCATTTACCGAGCGATTACGGCGGTGTCTGCGCTACGATGCAGGAACTGAATGGTGAGTTCATAGTTCGCTTTATACATGCGCGGTTCACTTCGTTTCCTTTTGGTCGCTTTCGGGTTAAAATAGAATGTGACGGGGTTACGGGCATTTCTTGGTATTCGTTTTTGGTTTTATTTTCACTTTTCTTCGTTTTCTCATCAATCGCTAAGCAATTACAGAAGTGAACATCGATGACCAACGTAGATATGGCTCACAACGAATAATAAAAATGCGCCCAGGAAATAATTTCTATTCATCAAAATTCACGATTACACTTCTTCGGTCTTTTCCGGGATAGGCTACTACCCTATTAAACTTCTTTCTAAACAAATAATATACACGTTGACCTCGAACATAAGTTCAGTTTCATCGTGTCTGCCTTTCTAGTAGTTCACCTCCGTTTGCCCTTCCCACCCCGCACACACACACCGGGCAAAGGACAGATTGATGGCTCACTATTTTTCCGCTATTGCATGTATTTTCGAGAAGCATTTTTACACATCAATTATCTGCTCTTCGTCGGACATTACGTTTCCCTCTCGTTTATGTAGCTTAAAGTGTCGAGAAAAGCACTAGTAGTAAGTTTGATCTCCGATAATACTAATACTCCTGTGCCCTGTTTTTCGATTACGCTATTTCAGATTGAAACTATGTTTATCTGTTTATATAAATAAAATATGCAACTATCCCTTTCGAACGTCTATTTATGTTAGCGAAATACCGCGATGGAAGAACCTTCGCAGGTAAACGAGAAATTACCAAAAAGGATAGCGTGTAGTGTGAACATTATAAAAAATTGACGACTGCGCTCAGGTATGCGAAACATCATACGTCATAAATAAATCAGCGAGTTCAGCGCAGGTGACTAAACTGACTAAAAGTCGCAGTAAATACAATACACGAGCATGATGAATGTAGAGAGGCGAAGGAGTGGATTGAACTGATATACATACACGCCAATTTGTAGAAAGCAAGGTGGCAAATAAAACAACCACTACAAACTAGTTGTCCCTATCAATCGTGTACTAGTAAAATTCTGTTAGACGACCGACTAAAACCGATCTCGGCACCGTAGACTCTAGGCCATCCATGGACTCGGAAACGGTTAATAGAAGGTGATCTCACGTATCGAAAAATGCTACTAGTTCAAACCAGTTATATTGCGTTTCTCGATCATACAAATGTTGCTCAGTGACATATTCGGCGGCTGAAATCGTTTTGAATGCACCTAAAACATTTTGCAGTACTGGTAAAGAATTTACGCAGCAAAAAAAAAAAAAAAAATGCAATATGAAAGAGAATCGGTCTATCTGAAAGCTCTCAAACAGCAGAATGAAGCAGTCATTTTAATAGTATCACTTATATGCCCGGTGATTGGATCACGCGACAATGGAACACCCGAATAGAAAAATCTGTGGAACCTCTACGTTGCGCGAATGCCCGATGATATGAGCTGCTAATGAAAATGGTAAAGTTTTATAAACTGGTTGAACATTTTAGTCAAACAGCCGATCTGATCTCAAATCGGACGACCGCAAAACGTGTACCATAATGGCTACTGACGGAATTGAAATACTGCCAAAGGAATTTACGCACTGATAAAAATAATGTGATAACGTATAATATAGCACAGATATATAAAACGAAGGAAGCTAACAGAAATTTTTAGAAAACTTTTAATAGAAAAAGCAACAAAAAAAAAAAAAAAAAAAAGAAAAAAAAAGAGATTAGTATGCCTAAAGTATTCCGAATAGTGTGTTATGGATCGAAGTTTTGGACGCTCAAATCAGGACCATGTTGAAAATTTAAGGCGTTTGAAAGGCTCAGAATTCCATTGGTAAAGCATAGAACCTTCTCAATACCATGTGAATAGAAACAAAGACGTTAGTGCCAACGTTGAAAAGAAAATATTTAAAATTCCATTGTGTCTGAAAAAAACCCTACATAATATGGAAAAAAAAAAGTAGAAGCAAAAAGAAAGAGTGCAAAACCAACAATAGCCCCAGAATGGGATGGGGTAGGGTCCAAGAGGTCTCTCTATAAATATAGAAAAAAGTAATTATTTCTATATTAACGGCAATACATTGTAGAAAAAAAAAAAAAAAAAGTAATGACAATTATTCAGTGAAACGTAAATAATTACCGCAAGAATTAAAATAAACCCGACCAGTGTTTCGAAATCAGCTTATGCCTGTAATTATTACGCGAAACTAATCGTATTTGGTTTTATAGAAATTATTTTGATATTTGACGCAATGTGAGCTAACGCATTCGGTGTTCAATTAATTGTAAGATGGAAATGGCCATCAGAGTAATTCTTTGCGCAAAATCCTCTGTGCGGAAATCATTTTCATCAAACCATCGTCCTCTAATTATTATATACCATCTTTCTGTAAGTTTTCCTCAACTGCTCAAAGTCCAATAAGAAAATATTTTGGGAGCAGCTCAATGCTGCATACCTTGTCGCACTATACCGTTTCTTTTCATTGATCAGATTGTGATACATTTCTTCAAGGTGTATTTAAAAGACAGCGGGGCCAAAAGGGGCGAGAAAGGTGCAATTAGAAAATTTTATTATTCTTAAACCGGACGAATCAGAGTGCATCGTTACTACGCCGTTAAATTTCGTATCAAAATTTTGACAGTATCAAGCAATGCGGTCTATCAGTAGAAATCAAAAATGCATGGATCCGAGCAGATAGTTCGTTGGCATGCAACTTTCTCTCGGTCATTTGCACGTGTTAACGTACAGTAGAATATTTTTGTCAGATATACGTTTCCAGTTTAAAAATCGCCACGAGGCAACTGCCCTCTGCCCTATAGCGCGGCCACTGTAACCTACATTATTTATCACCAAACGCGCTGTTTCCGTTATTCACGCGCTGATGAGCAGAAAAATGTTCTAACCGTTAATTACCGTAATTTCTTTTCCAAAGTAACTAGTTACGTGTTTTCCTGTAATGAAATTTTAGCTCCGAAAAAAGGTGCAGTATAAGTAAATATTTCTTACTTTTATTATTATTATTATTATTATGGGTTTCTTTTTTAAATTTAAGAAGAAAAAAATTAATTTACTCGACGACAATTTTGTTGAAACTATTGAATTTCAAAAATTATAGATATGTGGCAAGATATACTGATACAACAATTCGACTGGTTAGAAACGTGCGGCAAAAAACACAAAATCGCAGACACGAAGTGGCCCGAGAAAAGCGGTGACGAGTACACGATACCGGCTGATTCGACCACCTATAATTATTTATCTACCTTCGGCTGAACAGATATCACGTTCTATTTAATATCATCTCTAATGAATACAGTAAATTGTAAAACGGCACGCAGACATACCTTTCAAAAATGACCAATGCCGCATATCAATAGCTACCCCGGAAGAGGATTCAGATTGCCCTAGCATTTCCATATAACCGGCCGAAGATCAGTATTTCTCATTCAGCGACAGATTTTCAATTAGCGTGTCATCTATACCGCACAATTACGAATATTACGGCGAGTTTAAGTTGGAACAGTTACAATTAATTGTTTTTTGTTTGTTTTTTATAATCCTACAGGCACCATTTACAATCAAACTTCTGCACTCAAATTTGACCAACTACGAAAACACAACATAGAAACGCAGCCTAAACTTTTATTTTATGAGAGAGTTCATTCCAGTTCGTTTTGGAAAAGTTTCGATCATATTTGGATTAAATATTGTTGTTACATAACTATAGTGTTTTTATTTATGCACTAGAGTAAATTTAATTTTACAATCAATATGATATTTTTAATTCGGAGCGTATCAAGAAAGTTACGCAACCGATCGACAATGAAACATCGACTAAGTGTTCAATTTGGAACGTCTTGATTTCGTAAAGTAAAAATTACTTAATACAATCAAGGCACATTTAATCACGTTTTGATTAAAGCACGCGTAATTGTAAACTACTTTCAATGTTGATTTTAACATGATAACACAGAATCTTATAAAATATAACAAACGGTACATAAAATTGGGACATTTTTTCTAAGGGGGGGTAGCCTAAGAACTACGTTGTAATTAATATATATATATATATATATATATATATATATATAAAAATAAATAAATAAATAAATATTTTTACTATGTTTTATTTATTCATTTAAAAAATTACCTAACGTATCAGAAAAAGAGTATTTCAGCTGTCGCCGTGAAATTCACAGACGGTGGAATTAGAAATGATATAGAAATCGTTCTAGCCTCTCTAGGTGAAAATGTTTGTAAATTTAACGCGATGCAAATTTAACAAAGATAAAAGCTAATGCCCCAATCTCCGTTGCATATTAGTCATGGCAGCTCGCAACAGAGGTGGCTACGCTGAAATATAATCGTACGTTTAGGAAAAACAAATAGGCCAACACTAGTGCTGTGGTGGAGGCGGCGATGACGTAGAGCAGATTTTTTCATAGAAAGCGGAAAAGGTCATTAATTATATAAAAACGATTAACCGAGTCCGCCTCCGCGACACTGAACAGCCTCAGAGAACCGTTTAAACGGCACGTGAGATTTATAGACAGAGGACGATTGCAGAATTAATCGAAAATAATCTTTTAAAATGATTTTCAATGAAATCGTAATATCATTTGGCCAATTCGAAAAAATTAAATAATACATTTTTTAAATGCCGAACAGTTCAACGGAGTACATCGCGTTAATTTTCACGAAGAAACCTCACTTCTTCGATGTGAGCGCTTACTCGTTCCTAGAACAGAAGTCTAACTAGTGGGAAGGATTATACAGACGGAAAATTAAAAAATCTGCAAGTCAGCTTGGGCGCAGAGAACTTTTAGTTTTTCGTAACCGCCAGGGTCAAATTACAAAATTAAATTGACGACGACGGTTGTTATTAAAGCGCGAGTATATTTTCGAAAGGTTTGAAAATTTGACAACTGCATTTCTCAAAAACGCGACGATAAATAGTCTTCCGCGTCCCCGTTTGCACAAAGTCAGCGCGCAGTGATTAAATAAAATTTGGCGCAAATAATAGTGATACTTAAATTAAAATTATAAACACTGCAATAAACATTTATTAAATTGAATAGAATCGACGTTTTTTTTGTTGTTTTTTTTTTTTTTTTTTTTTTTTTTGAGAAACATCTTTTTCGGACAATGTACTACCACCCTTACTAGAAACAAAAAGAGAATATGGTAAGATAAATTTAGTATCAAAACTATTTGAACATCCCCGTGGAAAACTCAAGAGTAACTTATTTTCTTTTAATTATTACTAGTAAAAAAGAGCAGTACAATGAAACAAATGAAGTGTGTATGTGTGTTCTTTTTTTTTTTTTTTTTTGGGAACGCCAACCAAGGGCAATGACCCATTATCAAAGAATTACGAAAACAGGATTAAATTTTGATATATAAAGAAATAGAGGAAATGAACTCCGCTAGGATTGGAACAACATTATGTGTGTTCTTGGATTTTAGGCAAAGAAAATTTACCCTATTTTCGTTTGAACAAGAAGGTCAAAGAACACTAGTAAAGAGAAACGCCGAATTAGTAATATCTGAAGCATGCTGAATTAAAAAGTAGGAGAATACAGACTACATAAAACATTATTATACTAGGAAACTCGGGAAAACCCCATTAATAAAATGATTTGATTTATGGGGTTAAACAAAAAATATGGGACAGCCAACTAGCGCGGCGTAGCTGATTAGTTAATTATGTTTCGTTGAAATAATTAGAGTACCTGGTTCGAATCTCGCTGCCGAACACTGACACTTTCAAAAAAAGTTAAAATAAGAAATAATAAAAAAAAACAGTCCTTGAGATTTCCCCATATTTTAAGTGTTTCGCAGATGCTAAAATTTCCACAAACAACCATGTTTTAAAACGAGGCCGTGTCCACGGGAGCGGGTTTTGGGGGTTAACCCCCCCCCATTAGAGTTAACTGTAATAGTTATTATGAATACATAAAAATCTGAAAAAAATCAAAAAAATGTAAAATAAATATTGATGATTTTTCAGGATGTTCTTACCTTTAAATAAAAAAAAAAAAACGAAAAAATATGCTCCATATTATTTTTAGGTACTTCATTAATATTTTATGCCAATTTTTTTTTTTTTTTTTACGAGTATAATCAATAACACATATGTGTAATTGTTATTAACGTTCATATACGGGGGGTAATTCATTTATGTAAATTATTAATACACATAAATCAAAATGATGCAGATTATTATTAATAGTACGAATATTAGTGAAAAATGTATTGTTATTTATAAAATAAATATGCTGCAAAAAAATTGTCACCTAAGGGCGGCCCTTTCAAAATTCTAGGCACCTGTTTTAAAATATTTTCATTTAACGTTTCGGTTAGTGTGCGTAAACTAACGCATTATCATAAAAAAAAAAAATTTAAAACGCGATGACTATTGTCGCCGTGAAAAATTTTAATCTTTCTAATAGAAGAAACGAATCCGCCTTCATAAGTGCCAGCGCTCAAATACGAAAAGGTTTAAAAAATCCGAAATAGTTCTTCCGATCATTGCAGGGAAAATACAACCGATATTGCTACTTCAATTTCATCATCTGTTTATAACTTATAATATAATTTTCCTAAAAACGTTTTATCGTGTCTATTGTGAGTAAAATTTTTTACCTTAAATTTATTATAATTTACATAATGATAAATGGTGAACGGGTTAATACAATATATGCAAGGAGACCGCAAAACTAATTTCCTACTAGCAAGGGGTCCTGTGAAATTATTGATTGATTTTAATCTACTCGTTTTAATAAAATTCTAACAAAAAATCGAGCAATCTTGCTTGGGAGATTCATTTAGAAAAAAAAAAAAAAATTGTGAGCGGAGAGAATAGATTTAATTTTCAAAAAACGGATGGGTAAAAAATTTATTAGTTGCAATGAATTTGACTAACTAAAAAAGAAATCTTACAAGAATATTAAAATAAATTGAAAAAATTGAAGGATGATGCGGAAAAAATAACACGTCGTTTTCTTTCGAAAGTAGAGATATATGCGAAAGGAAAAAATGCCCTAGTCGTTTGCAAGTTAGAAAACAACCGCTCAAAATACTTTTAGGGTAGACAACGAAGGCGGGTAATTGCTATTTTAAGAATAATGAAAATGTGCACAAAGTTGCTATTACAAAAGGAAAAAAAACAAAAAAAGGTTAAAAAACAAAACAAACCGAAAGAACGGAGTCGCAGACAACAAATTAGAAGTACGGCAAATCCTCATCATTTGCTAATTTAACAATCGCTTAGCAAAAAGTAACCGATTTCAACATTCACGACCTCAACATTTGCAAGGTGACATAATTCTAGGAAGAATGGAAGTACTCTAAAGAACTGGTATTACGACCAGGTCTAGGCAATTAATTATTACGTGTCAGTTGTGAAAGCGCCTTGAACGAATTTCACGATTTTTTGTGCATTACTAATAGGATCTTTAAAATTCCTCTTAAAATTCGTTTAATTTTATTCCCCCCCCCCCCCGGCCCTCCTTTTTTTGTTTTCTGAAGGAATTTAATACACGTAGTTACTGTAGACAAGCTGCTCGTCGGTATTGACCCTTAAACGTGCCCCACGTAGAAAAATAATCAAAACTGTTTGTATTTTTTTTTTTTTTACTTTTTGAGACTCCTACTAAAAATTAATATATAAGTGTTCCTTATTTCGTACAAGAAAAATTACCACATTTAAATATTGCAATCCACAATGAGCGAAACGCGGAAAATTAAAATATGTAACCATGTACATTTTGTATAACAATGTACATTTTAGTATTCTTTTGTGAAAATTATGTGCCGAGGCAAATGATGACACATAATACACACTAACGAAATGTAAACGCAAAACAAATTAACAAAAATACTCATTATATATCTCGCCGTTTCAACAGCATACATATGGTATATCGGATTACATCTTTTTTAAATAATCAGAACAGCAGCTATAACAAAGTCCAAAAAAAGTAACATGGTTGAGCAGATCTTATAATAATATTAATAAAAAGAAATATGTTTTCGAGATTTTTCCATTTTCGATGGTAATAATTCATTTGTATTTAATTATAAAGAAATTTTCCTTTATATACAAATGAAAGTCGGAAAAATCGTCGTTTGTCTGTCTCTCTGTCTGTTTGTCTGGGCGCGCTAATCTCACAAACAACCGAGAACCGACTTTGTTCCGGTTTTTACCGGTGCATAAAATGATTTCTACGAAAGATTTTAGTGCGTAATTTATATTTCTGATGTGATTCAGCCGAGCTGCGGGCGGGTTTTTGTCAGTGAATTGTGAAAAATAAAAAGGCAACCGATAAAAAGGTAAAAAATAACAAAAAATATCGTATAAAATGGTAAAAATATTTGTGTAAATATTTCAAAATATAAAATGATTACCATGTTAAATATATAAGCTAAGTTTTATTAATTTCCGTTGTAAGTACGTGTTTCGCCTCTTCTCTCTTTTTTTTCTTTCTCAAATTATTAAATCCTTACTACAAAAAATCGCGCTCTTAGCCTAGCTACTGTACACAGCACTGAGATTTAAGTAAAAAAAGTGTTTTTTCCAGCAATTTTTACAGAGAAACAAAAAATCCTGCGACAGTATTTTCAATAGTTGCTACCGAAAATATTATTTATCTTCAACTTTCAAATCTTTGCCCAAATACTGTGGTCTGTAGAAATTAATTCATTTCTGTAAAATGCTCGATAACGGATACCGCGGGTGGAGAGAACATGTTCTCATAAATATGTAATTCCGGGAGATTACTGTGTGACCAACTCTTGTAACCGATTTATAACGGAGCATTCTCTATGAACGTAAGGAAAAGGGTTTCGAGAACGATAGTGGTAAATTTTATGCGTTTTTAAAATGATGCCTGTGAGTGATCTTTAGAACATTTTATTAGATCGCGACTAGGTTTTATAAAAATACCCAGAATCTTCGGCTGAATATGAGCCGTTTTTCATTAAAGGATGTTACAAGTATGTTTCTTAGAAAGAAAAAATATCGTTACGTAAACAGAGGTACACATTAATTAAAAACTGAAAATAAAAAAAATTTTAATTTAAACCCGACGATTAAGCAGCAAAGTAGATACACAGTTCATGGAACAAGATAATGGAATGACAAATGGTCACGAATGGATAGAAAAAGCAGATTATCAATGTGATGAAGTAATTTCATTTTCAGAAGTGAAGCTCAGCTGATTTTCTAATAAAGTATTTCAGCAAAAACGATAAAGTTGCGGGATTAAAACCGTAGGCAATGAAGCACATCATTCGGAAGTATTAACTACGCAATAACATTATATTACAAATAATTCTTGATAATATTCTTCAACATTTTTCGTAAACATTTGAATACACACAATTTAGTATACGCAGTGCATCAGTAACGCTCCGTAAAAAAATAGTTAAAAATTACGGAACAATTAATTAAGAATCCGGCAATATGCGTTTTAATAGTTGCTACTGTAAATAATATTTACAAATACATGACCGGGGTCGTGGGCAGCAGCTTACGGATAAGTAAATGCGCCGTTTATACAAAAAGCGAATGGTATGATGAAAATGGTGATTAAGGAATAAAAAACAGATTACTACAGCGATGAATAGTAACTTCCGGAAATGAGACTAATTGACTTTAATGAATATTCTGGCAAAGGACGTACAAATTTAAAGATAAAACAAAGATTTTCAAAAAATATTAACATCATTATACATGCAGTCGACTCGCGATTATCTGGATGATCGCGTTTATCCGGACTCCGTATTATCCGGATCTATTTTTTAAAAACAAAAAAAAAAAAAAAAATAAATAAAGAAGAAAAAGCCAAAGCGCTTTTATAAAAGCCACATCTATATCCAATACGTATTCGAATGTTTGTTTACATTCACTGCAAATGAAGATGCTGCGACATTTTTAAAACTTGGTTTCGCAAAGAGTTGTTCGTGCCCGCCGTTGCGAAACATTTGTCCGACAAACAGTTACCGAGAAAAGCAACCCTTATTCTCGACAACACTCCAATCCGGCAACTGAGAAGTTACAAAACGGTGATGATATAAAGGCGCAATATGTTTCTATCAGCGCAAACGTTACATCAGTTTGTCAATCTATGGATCAAGGAATTCTAGAGGCATTAAAAAAAAATTCTCACCAGACTAATATCAAGCGTTGAAAATGATGAGAACTGTGTCAGGTTGCTTTAAAATCACAGTGTTGATATGCTTGATGTTATCACTTGGGGTTATCTGAGGGATGGAAAGAGATTAGTTCTATAGCTATTATTAGATCATAAATTATAAATGGGATGAAATTGACAAACAATGTGATTTGGACTATTCAAAAGACAACGAAGAGCTTGTTTCTCTAATAGAAAATATTCCAGGATGTGAAACGGGTAGAGTAATACGGCTGACGTTACAACATGGATGGACAGCGACGAGATTGAAGAAACGGCAGATGAGGATATCCATGGTAGTCAACGAGGATCCAGTTGAAGAAAATATGAATAACGAGCCTCTTCAAAGTGTTATACCGCGCATTGAAGGACTGAAGGTGATCGAAGTAGCGCTGGAGTACATTAAACACGAAGAAGTGTCACCGGCTGATATTGTTTGTTTACGCAAGTGGCCAGATATATCGGTAATAAAGAGAATGCAGCGAAAGACACACAGACCTTAATCGCAGACTTCTTTAGTAAGTTAATTTTCATGTTTACTTTTTTTAATAGCATAATTTTCATTTTTTCATTTAATTTGCAGTACTTAACCTTGAACTACTGCGTATCCGGATTTTTTGCTATCCAGACCGACTGGCCGCCCAATTAATCAATCGCGAGTCGAATGTATATAATATAGAAATTCTAGACAGAACGAAAAAAATTTATTAATTTCTGGATACAGATTTAAACGGGTCTCAAGATACGTTTCTAATAGCTTATATATGTATTAAAAAAAAAAAAACAAAAGTAAAAGTCGGAAAATTTGTTTGTTTGAATATCTGTGTCTATCTGCATGCGCTAATCACAGCAATTACCGAACCGATTTTGTTCCTAGTTTCACCAGACTGATTCTTGTAGAAGGTTTTAGTGCATAATTCACAACTTTCTAATGTGATATATTTAAAATGGCGGTTTTTGTCAATGAAGCGGGGAAAAGAAAAAATTAGAATATACTCCATGAAAAAAACAAAAAAAAAACAAACAATTTGGATAACTATGGTAAATGTTTTAAATCGAAATGGTTACCGCGGTTATTATAAATTAAACGTAAAAATTTAAACAGAATAATTACTTCGATAATTATAAGCTTTAGATAACGTTTTACTAATTTCTGACGCAACAATGTGTTTCGTCTATTTTCCTTTACTCGCATCATGAAACCTCTAACAAGCCGTGCTGATAGTCTTGCTGCTGTACACAGCGCGACGATCAAAAAAAAAAAAAAAAAAAAAAAAAAAAACAAACCTTTATTCGTTTTTTTATTAGTTTTTCCGGAGAGATAAAGATATCCTGCAACAACATTTTTAACAGTTGTGCAAACGAGAGAATATTATTTATACTCAAATTTTACATCCTTGCCCAACTCTATTGTAGTTTGTTGTTGTGGTAGTAAATTAATTTTTATAAAACGCCCGATAGGTTACAGGGCTTATATACAAAAAAAACATTAGTTAAGAGAGATTAGCCGAGAGTGATCGTAACCGATCAGTATTCCTGTGCACGAGGTAAGGAGGAACTACGTGTCAGTTTCTGGTTTTATTTTTAAATGATGGCTGAAACATTCTGCTAGATCGCGGCAGACATAGATTATGGTAATATATCAATAATCCGTAGTTGAACGTGAAAAGATCGTTTTTCGTTAAAAGGTGATAAAGATGTTTCTTAGAAAGAGAATTAAATGTTTAAACCATTAAAAAAAATAAGCATTATACATAAGGTGCAAGAAAGTGAACGAGAAATAGGACAGCGGTTAGGATTATTCTTTCACGGTATTTAGAAAAAATTCGAATCCACAAAATCGCTTCAGGTAATTGTTGAATGTTATGATGTTATGAGTGGTTTATCAGTTTATAAACTTGATGAGATTAAGCTGGTGCGTTAAAAACAATTTCCGGATGAAAACTGGTATACGAACTGACCTATAATAATAATAATAATAATAATAATAATAATAATAATAATAATAATAATAATAATAATAATAATAATTGCTTACTTTCTTAGGCAGGAGAGACATATTTATGATAGACAAGCCTATTACGTAACTGTACTAGTTTATTTACGGAACATGGATATTTGTAATCCCAATAGCTTATTCAAAGAAGCAAAATTATAATTTCAGTTTGTAAACGCAAAATAGTCGAATCCCGTTTACTACCGCTTTTTTGAAATCATCTAACCCGTAAAATTACCGATATGAAAATTAATGCTGCAAAATCGTTTTGTTCCTCTTAAATACGTCACAACAGAAGCTGCAAGCAGTTTAATTTGAAACAGTCAGTATAAGTAGAAGTAGCGTGTAGGATATGGACCCCGGTTTAAAATAGGGTACGGTTTCAAATTAAGTAAAAATAAAATTTGTAATAATATTGACAGCGTCGTACCGGTAGAAAATCTGTCGATTTTAGTTTCGAACAGTTCGGAATTTAGATATATTCCCCCCTCCCCCCCTGAAGGAATTAAACGTGGAAAAACTAATTGAGAGTATTTATAAACGGGTAATATAAATGCTTATGATCTTTTCTTTTTATTTTTTCATATTAATAAATATTTACCTCGGTTACTGCAGCGAGTGGTGTAGATTAGCTTTATTATTCGAATTATTTCGATTCGTTAATCTATGATTCCCCGCTACGAAAAAGTAATAATAATACTAATAATGGGTATGTAAAATTATCCGTTTTCAGAAATTTTAAAGAAATCACAGAATTATTTAATTTAAGTTAATATAATTTCAAAACTTACATACGTAAGATACCATGACACATTTACCGAAAATTTATCATCTCGACTCATTTCTAAATTTAGAAAAAAAAAAACTACGTTTCATCCCCTCTATAAGTACTTTTTTTTTTTTTTTTTTTTTTATTATGTATTTGTTTTTAATAGCTAAAAAAAAAAAAAAAACATGTTACACCGCAATTTTATATCAATTTTAATATACTCTTTTTTAAATCGACCTTTTTTAAAAGCAACCCCCATTCATAAAACCAAATGATTATCGGAAAAGTTAATGCAGCATTTTCAGGGTGAATTCCGTCTTGGCACGCTCCGTCAAGGAAATGATATTTAAGAGAGAGGGAAAGAAAATCGCTGATATATTATTATATTATAGGTGAAACACTGTTGTCAAAGTGGCTGCGAGAAACTTTTTAATATAACACGATAGTGTGTACTGCGCCGCCATCAGAGTGGCCGGCTTCGAATTGCTTTTTTCAATATCGCTCGTTTCATTTCGGTTGAATTGATTTAGTGTAACTTTCTAAATTTACAATTCGCGAAACTCATACTTGCCAATATCCGGTAATCTAACGCTATAGCGACTTCATCTCACATCTGCACATCTGCCTTCCGCGCAACTTCATCTTCTTCGTGAAATATGTACATATATCATAGTGAACTGAACTTCATATCTGGAAATCACATTGCTCTTGTAATCATCTGTTTTTTTACTCCTTCTAGACCATTTCATTCGCTTATTTTCTGTTCACTTTCTTGCACCTTATGTATAATGCTTATTTTTTTTAATGGTTTAAACATTTAATTCTCTTTCTAAGAAACATCTTTATCACCTTTTAACGAAAAACGATCTTTTCACGTTCAACTACGGATTATTGATATATTACCATAATCTATGTCTGCCGCGATCTAGCAGAATGTTTCAGCCATCATTTAAAAATAAAACCAGAAACTGACACGTAGTTCCTCCTTACCTCGTGCACAGGAATACTGATCGGTTACGATCACTCTCGGCTAATCTCTCTTAACTAATGTTTTTTTTGTATATAAGCCCTGTAACCTATCGGGCGTTTTATAAAAATTAATTTACTACCACAACAACAAACTACAATAGAGTTGGGCAAGGATGTAAAATTTGAGTATAAATAATATTCTCTCGTTTGCACAACTGTTAAAAATGTTGTTGCAGGATATCTTTATCTCTCCGGAAAAACTAATAAAAAAACGAATAAAGGTTTGTTTTTTTTTTTTTTTTTTTTTTTTTTTTGATCGTCGCGCTGTGTACAGCAGCAAGACTATCAGCACGGCTTGTTAGAGGTTTCATGATGCGAGTAAAGGAAAATAGACGAAACACATTGTTGCGTCAGAAATTAGTAAAACGTTATCTAAAGCTTATAATTATCGAAGTAATTATTCTGTTTAAATTTTTACGTTTAATTTATAATAACCGCGGTAACCATTTCGATTTAAAACATTTACCATAGTTATCCAAATTGTTTGTTTTTTTTTTGTTTTTTTCATGGAGTATATTCTAATTTTTTCTTTTCCCCGCTTCATTGACAAAAACCGACATTTTAAATATATCACATTAGAAAGTTGTGAATTGTGCACTAAAACCTCCTACAAGAATCAGTCCTGGGTGAGGTCCCTGGTTGACGAGCCAAAAAAAAAAAAGAATCAGTCCGGTGAAACTAGGAACAAATTTGGTTCGGTAGTTGGTGTGATTAGCACATACAGATAATCAGACATTCAAACAAACAAACGCATTGTACTTTCTGACTTTTATTTTTATATGAATATATATATATATATATATATATATATTGAAATTTTTTGGACATCTTATGCGCAGAGAAAATGGAATGGATCGCTAGTTGATACAGGCGAAAATGGAAGGCAAGAGATCCGGAGGCCGACCACCAGTGCGATGGACCAATGCGATACAGGATGTAACGGGTCTGAGGTTACAGATGTCCTGTCTCAAAGCAGAGAATCGCGAGCAATGGCGAAAAATAATTAAATCAGCGTCGCCACGGACACCCCTCTGGGGTTTTCGACCAAATGATGATGAATGATGATATTGATGTTCATTCATTTCATTAACTTATTAAGAAATTGGATGCATGGATGCGCTGAATAATTATCAGTTAGTCAGTTAATAGAGTTGAACATTCGAAAACGAGCGAATCGCATGAATAAAAAAACGGTTTCCGAAAGTCAGTGATTGTACGCTAAGGTTCATTCTGCATTGATCGGAAAATGTTGCGTGCATCTTTTACAGGCGAGCGGTCTGTTTGTTATCGGGAAATGAAAGTTAGCGGAGAAAAAAAGTCTATATAGACATATAGGGGTTCCAACAAAAGTTAAATTTTCCATAGCCAATTTCTGGTTTGTTCTAGCGTAATTCTTATGGCGAGCTTATGTATTTCATGTCTCTATTCTTACACCGGGGGTAATAATAGGAAAATTCCCCGTGCTCGTTAAAAATTTGTATTTTTGCATTAGAGTACATTAAGGTAGAAAGGTAGAGAAGAAATTACCATTTTCGTAAGTTATAACAACTTGGAAGAGAGTTATATACTAGCGTAACGCACAATTTCGATTGTCACAAATCGCGTTTCTTAGCGTACAGCTAGAAGAGGTTGTTATAGAAATTGGTTGTTTTTGTTTTTCCTTTTCTGTGGCTGTTCGTCGACGCGGACGTTAGCCCAAAAACTAGGGAAGCGGAGAACATAATTAGATCTTATGCGATCAAAGATAGATATCAGAAGGAGAAAGAAAGGGCGAATATGAGGGGAGCAGGTCTATTAGTAAATGTTGCACGAATAGAGAGAGATCGGAACGTTCAGCAGCGATGGACATTCAAAAAAGATGTGTGTTCAGCGCCTCATGCATAAAGCAAGAAGTGGAAGGGAGGGCGCAATATGCAGAAGATATAAGGTAAGCGATGGGAAAAGCAAGCAAAGCGTAGACGACGGATTGTAGAGAGAGAGAGAGAGATGAGCGCAGTGAAGAAGGAAAGTTGAAAAGTCAAGAAATTACCTATATTAATTGTACCTATTTTAAAGAACAACGTAGTGAATTGAAATTTACTCTTTTCTTTAATTTTATAGAAGAACTATCGTAGCGGGGTCGAGGAGGTGTCGCGTGCGATGTAGGAAGCAGAAAAATAAAGAGATTCGAGCTCTATCGGTGCATAAATCTCCTGCCACCCGGTTGATTAAATAGTCCAGCACTTTCACACCGGTTATTCCTCGTTGCTACTATCGTTTTTCCATTTGCCAGTTTCTTATAATACCGTATAAAACATATTTTTTTTTTTATCTTTTCTTCTTTTTTTTTTTTTTTTTTTCTTTTGGAAGAAAAAAACTTAAAAAATTACAGTTATCGGTAAATTGTTACGTACTAGAGCTAAATTTCTTTGCCTAGTAACGGAAAAAAAATTTTCGCCATTAATTTTCACATAATCTACACGCTTCCACCAACTTTTTCCTCGGAACGTCATTAATAGAAAGCTGCATTATCATCACCCTGCTATTGTTTAATGGATTTCAGCGTTGTTTTTATTTCCCACTAGACCCGATACGTTAGTCGGCGACCGGTAGTCGGGTTAGCTTATTACAACCACTTTTCCATGTGAGAATGTTTATAGTTTTCGATCGATAGGCCTAAACAGAACTTAAAATCGACGATAAAAGAAATTTTGCTCCGACTGTTTCAACATAATTTGGTCTTTCATTTCTCATGGAATATTGTCGGTGGTGGGGTAAATGAACAATAATAAATATATATGATAAGAAACTATCTGCAAAATAGATTTCCATTCGGAAAAAATATAGGTTGGTAAAGAAGAGGGTGAAACAAGGACACGGATGGTGACAGTTCAGAATTGAGGCGAGATGTTTTGCGCTGCACAATATAGCGGTAACTGCACAATAGATGGATGTAATGAAGGACGACCTAGTCGAAATATCTCAGTGCCGGTACCATGATGAATTGCACAATTACTTACGTAACGACAGAAATTCGTATCAAATTAACCAGCACTTCATTCTTAGTAATACAAATTACGCTTTTTGCGTAACATCATATAAAATTCCCGTTCCCTTCTTAACCAGAAACCAACCTCGTCTGATTTAGCGCGATAAAAAATATCGCGACACAGCCGTCAATTTCCCCCTCTCTTCTAATATCTATCTGCAACTGCGACCGCATACACTTTACCGAATACCGCCACTGATTAGGAAAGAAGTGTTTTTTGGGGCCAATTCGGATGATGTGATTTACGTTGCAAAGCCAAAGTGAACGATGGGGGACGAAAGAAAAAAGAACGGGTTTAGCGTTGGAAAAAATTCCAAATCAGGTTTTTTTTTTTTTTTTGTAATGGAGGACTGGGATTTTTAAGAAGACGACATACAAAATATGTTCGGGCTACGAGAATTAACAAATCCGAATAAATAAGTAAATAAAAAACAAAATATATTTAAGCTGGAAAGTAAATTTAGATATTTCGCATAAAAAGGGAGTAAGTAAATGCAGAAGTTAGGAACAAAAAAAAAAAAAACCTGAAAAGCAAAGAAAAAAAAAATGTAAAGTATTTTTATAATACACGGTATACCTCGAAGATGTAAAGGTTAATTACCGTAAGAGGAGAGAGTGATTAAAAAATTTGCTTAGAAAATTTTTTCATTTTAGAGGTATACAGAAAAAAATACGATTTTTTAAGGAAAATAAAAATGAAAGAAAAACGAAGGAGTTAAAGGCGGCAAGATTAAATCGAATCTGTCGGAGCAAGGTAAGCATAAGAGATACGGGGTCAAACGGGAAGTGCAACATGAAGCGAACACTGAAGAAAAATAAAAACGAACGTTCGGGGCGCTTTAAAAAAAAAATTGTAAAATATGTGAATAAAAAAAACAAAAATAAATAAATAAAAAAAAAAAATATACGCATATGCATTAGAAAAAAGATTGCTCGAGCCATTGTAGCTACGAGCCAAAAAACATGGACCAGAAATTGGTTTTATCCATTCGCGTAAAAAAATCACATAGCATTAGCAAAAGAGTACACACGCAATTTTAAATACTTCGTCGTAGTTCCAAACGACCGGGGTATTTCCATGTGATTAAGGCGCTCGGCTTCCAAATGGGGGGGTCGAAATGGTGAACTTGGCAGTTCTGACAGTCTGCCATAACTGTGTGCGAAGAAAGAAATTGAGGAGAGTGAAGTTCGGTCAAGCGCGATTTAGCCCGTTCGCTTGACTCTAACGTTGTTTTTATTCTCATCCTCCTGAGATGAATAGAACGGAAAGGGTAATTTTATTCTACCGTCGTAACGTAAGGCAGGTGCATGATGGGGAAGAATTGCAAAATTCTACATCCTAATATTATCAGCAGGGCGCAGATTTCGTCTAATCCGTTTACGTTCAAAGAAAATCCAGTTAGCCCGACAAAAAATAATAATTTTCCTTAGTTTTATCGGATACTGATTTTTAGCTTCATTTCTTCGAATTGTCGAATATTAATTATATCATGCGCGGGACTGAGGGGGTAGTCAATCATTTCCTCTAATGAAATCGGAGCTGTAACGTTCGTAAAACATTAATTTCGTGAGGAACTACACACACACACACACACATGAGATCAATGGAAACCCCAACTTGTTCAGAAGAGTTATGCGAGACTACATCAGGGTGGCATGCAGTTTTAATTTTTCTGTTAGCTCGTCGACCAAGGGGAGAAACAATTAGAAATGAAGAGGGGAAAAGTTATGTAATGAGAGCCGATTAAATGTTAAGAAGTAAGCAAAATACAGAGCTACACGCTTTACTGAAAGAGAGATGAACATTTATTAATGAAAAAAAATCGTTTCGAATGCACGTTATACAAATGGAGAGGACAATGTGCGGAAGGAGACAAAATGAAAGCGGTAGTAGAAAGGTAGAGTATTAAGAACTCGAGCGAATAATGGGGAGAGCAACAGAATGTCGAAGGTTTAACAGAAAGAACATGAACTAGAAAGAAAGGGTAGGTTGGACAGACAGATGAAATGAATTGTTTTAGAAAAAACGAAATGAAGAGCGTAAATATCCGATAACCGATATGTAAGATGGAAATTCTTACACAGCGATAAGTGATTAGAAGATGACATTCTGCTGAAGAGAGGAAGGAAGAAGAAGCGCTACAACCCGAGCAACCAGAGACGCCTCTCATTACTAAAGATGCCAGAAAGGGCTCCAGCAACTCATACGAAATATCAGTATGAATCGCACGGAGAGAAGCTTGAATATGAGTACGAGGAAAAGAATAATAACGGTGACTGTGGAAATGATCAAGAAGCGGAGAAAATTGATGAAAGGCACTCACGGAGTCGGGATAAATTGGGGCAAGTGAAGATAACACGGAACGTACACTATCAGCTCGTGCCGTAATTATGGAACAGAAAGAGATCATCGTCGGGAAAGGTAGAAATCTGGAAGAATAAAAGAAGCACTAACAATAGTCGAACGATTAGTGAAAACGGTGTTGTTACAATGAGAAGGGAAAAAGTTTAAGGGGCTTTGTAGAATTTCGGTTCGAAATATTTTTGAGGGCGGCATATAAATACCTCGCCGGAGGGGAGGATAATAAGAGCAAAAGTTAAAAAAAAAACGGGGAAGACTCTTAATTGTGAAGGAATGGATCAAGAGACGGGGGGACCGGAACAAGAGGTAGGGATTTTCCTGCTTACATATTATATTCTGGAAATTCAGTGGTAGGCGGCTGAAATTCAGTTTTTGCAGTTGTCAGGCGCTTGAACTGCGCTGCTGGCAGTAGGCTGAAATATTTAATTCGGCTTTGAAAAGGGAAAAATGTTTAAAGAACGCTCGATGACAAATTAAACAATTTTGTTTTAATAATTCGGGCCGCTAGAGCGATAAAAGATAAAAATGTCGTCGCGCTGTTTACCTAAAAGCTGAACTAACAGAAATTTCTTTGAACAGATGTTTTCGCCAAGAGAACGCTCGAGCTACGTGATGTTGTTTAAACACCGTTTATTTACGCTGCGCCGAAATATGAACTGCATATTTCTCATCTATAATTCTGCCTTTTGCCCGAGAGCCGAGTCGGCCTGGCTCGTGGCCGCACTTTTATTAATGTAATAAAATTGTCGGCGCTTTCTCGTCGTGCGCCTATCGCCTAGACCAACACAATTAGCCGGCCGGAGACCTCCCCCTACATTTATCCTGCACTGAATGTGATTCAAGTCAAATTTAACCGAGTAGTAGTGAAAGAAGGCACAGAATGGAGGTCGCTAAATGTCTTTAACGGTCAGCCATTCAAGAAAGATAGGTGTAGGGATTAACAAAATTATACATCTTAAAAAATCATAAAACCTTAATATTAGCATTATTAAATCTAAACCAATAATTTAAAAAAATAAATACAAAATTAAATAAATAAAAAAAAGGATTTAATTAATTTTTCTTCATAACATTACACTTCAAATTAGTGTGCCTTCGATTTATATTAGTATTTTTTGCTTTACTGTTTTAAATTATTATTAGAAAAGATCTCTGAAATTTATTAAGATATTAAATTAAAATAATAAAATAAAAATGGAAGTTTATTCAAACAAATTTTCTTACATACTAAATAATTATAGTTATTGTTAACTTTCGTACGGAATCCTCAGCGCATGAAACCTCGTGCTTGACTGAACTTATTTTTTGTTTTTCCGTATTTTTTGTATTTCACCGAACTACACTTACGGTAGTATTTTGTTAACGGCCATTAACTAGTGACCGGTGTCGTCCGCGTCACGTTTGAACAGCTTTTGCGGAACCACACCGGTAATTGGCGATACGACACTTCACGGCGCAAACCTCTGGCGAGAGGTACTTTCAGTTTTTACCGTACACGTACCAACGCGGACACTACGATTCTCATTTTCGCGCGCGACCATCGACACTTCAATCCCAAGGGCGCTAACACCGCGCGACCTGCTTGCAAGATTACAACTTACAAAACGGCCCACACGGGGAGGTTTGTGCACGAGTTACAGTCGTTACGGTGTCCTGTCAGGTCATTACAAACTGACCCATCAAATAAGTTTTCATTTTTTTACTTTTCTTTTATTACGCCTTCTTCTATTTTTTTTTTTTTTTTTGTTTTATAAATTCTTACATCCCGGAAACAGACAATTATTCATCATCTCGGGTAACCACTAAACAAAAACACACCAAAAAAGATAAGAAAAAAAAAACAACATATTCTGGTTCATGTTTTTATCGTATTAAAGTATAATTACAAATATAAACGAAATTCCTCGAGCCTTTATATTTCCGATTCGAGTCACTTTTCTCTGCATCCGGCTTACGGTTATTTAACAGCCGCGTCGTGCACAGCAGACGCTGCTATTCGGGGATGGAGGTGGCGGTGGCGGCGGCACATCTCCGCCAAAAACGAAGCTGAAATCGGCGACGATGAAAACCGAGGTGAAAGTTTCACGCCTGTAATATTATTTACATTATTTGTAATCATCAGCGATGATAATGATAAGTGATCGCGATGGAATTTGCCGAAGATACCGGAATACGGGACCGTGCTGCTGTCTAGCATAGTCCAGGAATGGACAGCAAAAACCGCACCAACAGCGCTGCAGCAACAAACGAGAAGAACTAGGACGGTAAGAGGCAACGACGAATGAGATAATGTGTGCCGGTTAGAGAAGGACAGTGGGCATCGACAGGGCTAGCAGAAAAGAATGTCACAGTAGCAATAACGCGTAACCAGGTGATAGAGAAGATAAGGAGAGATAGCGAGCACACAGCTAACCTCATTAAATGGCCGAGTCGAACACTCTCTCCGGTTACCTGATTACACGCAATCAACGGCAGCCAGAACACAAATGAAAACCCGCGCATACTCCGAGCTACGGGACACTAGCGCTCTGCAATCGGAGACCGTCTTGCCGACAGACCGTAACAATCGTAGACCGCGGCACCGTCGTGTCCGATAAAGCGAGGCCACAAGCCGCAGACCGATCCAGCTGCTCGATGACCAAATTCCCCTCCACCTATGTATGCCGGCCAGAAGGAGGTGCCCCGCCTATACAGACCGGAGAGGGTCCAGAGACTGTGTCGAGTACAGGTACAAATTGTCTATAATTCACACGGCGACTAGCTCCGTATCAGTATAGTTCCACCGGTACAGACCTCCCTCCCACCACCCGCCAGCGTCTTATTTCACTAGTAGGCGTAATAATAATAGCGTCAAGTTGTATCGAAAAGATTCTTTTAACATCCGTAAATATTCTCCATTCGGATGCAAAAACCCTAAAACATGGCCTACTACCAATTTTTATTCGGTACAATATAAAAGTTAAGAGGAGTTGGCCCCCCTCCTTTTTTTCCCCCTCGAGAACTTGTGCCAATTGTTTTTTTTCCCAAATGATTCGCGTTTTTTTTTTTTTTTTACAGGACCGGCTCCTCGTCTCTCAATTTTAGAAACTACAAGTTACCTGTTGACTTCAAAAGATTTTATTAGAAAATTACGCGCCCCGAAATTTGATTATTTATCGGTAGGAACGATCGACTCAAATTGGAGTTATAATTAATCAGTGTCGTCATCATATTGCGTTACTAAAAATGACGAAAGTTCACGAAGACTGGTTAGAAATGAGAGTATATGAATAAGCGAAAATATCAGCGAGGCCCATTGAATAGAGTTACGTGTCGTTAATTGACTTTTCTTTTTCGAATTGTGCAGGACCCCTGTTTTCAGATAGAATAATTTCACGACCGTGGACGATTGAGAGAACACATTCCTCCTTAATATTACTGTTTATTATCCCAGGAAGAATGATGTCAATAAGAGTGTTTAATTCCAACGTTGAATTTTTTTCATTTTTCATTATTCTTCAGCAGTGTGTGTGTGTGTGTGTGTGTGTGTATGCAGAGTAACCCGGTAAAAGTTATATATATATATTTATATATAGGAAATGAAAAAGTAATATTTTCGAGCGGACATTTGTCAGCTGAGGGGTTAAAATTGAGCAGATTTTAAATAAAATTCACCGACTTTGATAACGATATTTCTAAATTAAAACATATTTCTGGGGTCAGTTTCGTCGGAGGAGAAAGTTGCGTGCGATTTAATCATCAGAAATTCCAGCTGAGCCAAAAAAAAAACAAAAAAAAACAATGGAAATTTCATTCACGACAGTGGAACTTTCTTCGTTGATTCAAATAAGAAAAAAAGCTCTACGCATCCGAACAACTACGAGCAGATTTGGGCAACGGCACATTCCAACACTTGAAAATGCTGACTCAGTTGGTGGTCAATAATTTGAAGTATTTAGGCGTTCTTTTTGACGGTTGTCCTTAATAATATAAAACCGATAAGGCCGCGTATTGATGCGCAATCATTTCAATGAGAATTCAGATTCGGAACTGTGAAATACAAAGCCATTCCTGAAAAAGATTTATACAGTCGTACAAATTCTTTTAATATATTCGTTAATATCCTCGGCATTCGGAGAACGGTAAATTTTATTCTGCGCGTACACACATACAGCGGCAGATCCAGAATTTATTACATAATTACGTACAATCTTCTACGGTAGGCAGTTGATTTGAGAAATACCACCTTATGTTTTATAAAGAAAATCAAATAACGACCACCTTTATAGAAATTTAAAAATGTTTTAAAAATACATATTACAATTTTTAATTTAAATTTATTTTTATTTTTTAATAAAATTATACCTTAAATATGCTAGTTTAAAAATAGTAAGATAGTATTTTTATAAGACACTTTACTTCCTTTTTTACTATTGTTAGTAATTCGAATTCTCTTTGTTCGCGAGCAAGTTTAAATATTTCTCATTGAACTGTATTTTAAATTAAAATTACAAAATAAAAATTAAAAATAAATAAGAATTGCAAAAGATCGACGATAATTACATTTAAAATAGAATAAAAAAAGAACACTAATGGTTTTACTGGAAATATTAGTTATATAATTAAATCTGTAGGTAAAATTCATACAAACCTTTTATAGCATGAATTTTAAAAAGTTTCTCCGTTATAATAAATTTTCTGACATTGGTTGGAAGGGGAGGGGGGACGTCCCCTATCACCTCCGCGGATCCGCCACTGCATGTATGTGTGTGTGTGTAATAACGAGAAGATTTCAATACAGACGTAAAGTATATACAATGGTTTAAATGAAAAAGTTGATAAAATTAGGTTAGTGTTAACAATCCTGTTTTAGCCATAGCTGGAGACGGGTTAGACACAGGAGAAAATGCATATCTCAAGAGTAGTTCGCTTTCGACCGTTCCTGCAGATAACAAAAAAAGTTTAAGAAAAAAAGGCTGCCGATTTTTTCTGTACTTGAGGAAGCAGTGCACCATTACTCTTCTTTCACACTGGTGGTCCTTGACTAGCAGTGTACGTTCTGCTATCTATTATCTAGGCACGTTGTGGTGCGCGCGCGGTGTTCTTTTGCGACCCGTCCGTCATGCGGTTATAGAATAATTTTCGGATTCTGCGCCCACCTGGTAACTCCGTCCAGTATGTTCCCCATTCGAGATTGTTTTTGTCGTACCTTTCCTGGATTCGACATAATCCGCGTTCTTTTAGTATCTCAACTTTCTTTTGCCACGTTAGCCGTCGTCATCCACCTTCGTATTCTAACTGTACTATTCTCTTTCTTCTTTCCTAGTGTCATATTTATCAACGATCAGCTTTTTAACCGTAATTCAAATTAACTGACGAAAACGTGATTCCTATCCTCATCAAATTTAGACTCGTGTTCTAACTTTTCCTCGCTTTTCCCCGTTTGTATCTTATATTTATGGTGCGTGTGCGTGTGTGTGTGTGTGTGTGTCAATATCTGACACTAGGTCAAATTGTTTCATTTTACAGGTAGCCCCCCGCTAGAGGCTTATTTTGAAGCGCTCATTTAACGCTAGTTGTCCAACTATTTCTCACGTCTCTGAAAAAATCGGTCGTTTTTTAATTCTCTTTACCTTTTTTCATTAATTTTTACTCCGATTATTATATTCGTTTTGAACAACGTCAACTTTTTTATCCTCTGTCCATTTCACCAGCCAACCGGCCAGATTTGTTTTCATTATAGCGGCGAAGAGGAGTGTACACAAATTTTGGGACGTTGATAGATACACAATTTACATAAATTATACACAATTATCTGACACTATAATTTATCATAAATTTTTCTTTTGGGCTCCTCCCCGGTGAAATGGACCCTTTTTATGCTTCAGACAGATTAAAATTGAACTTATTTAATAAATCGTACACATCTGTAACAATTCCATTACACCCGTGTTATAACGCAGTTTATACAATATAAACTTTTGTTCTCGCCTAGAACATTTACTTCTCGGGAATATCAAATTCCGACCGCTTTAGTTGCTGAAAAATTGCGCTATGGCGAAGGTGACCACCTCTGTAGTAAAGTTAAAAAACAAGATTATTGCTAAACCTTGGTGCGCAATTTATAAGTGCGGTGTGATTGATAATTTTACTTTTTAATTGGGGAATATTTTTTTAAAAATAATACCGTACACACGCAGAACTCATTTGATGTTTATTTTTTTGCTCCCAATAATGATGTGATATATTTCGGGAGAAAGGCAGATGTTAAAAATGGAAAAAAATTCATTTTTACGATGCTGATAAAGGGTAAATTCTTTACCCTCCGAATAGGAAATTATTATCAATTCCCCCACCCCTCTGATGCGGCGAATAAAATAAAACGGCCAAAAGCAGTGGTTTTCTGATAGACAAAAAAAATAAAAAAAAAAAAGAGAGAAGAGCGTTTCGAAAATGACATAACGGAAAAAATGCGAAGCCGCTAATATCACGTTTTGTTACAAAATGATTTTTAAAAATTCATTCGTTATCAGAATTTAAAATTTTCGTTCTGGCGATAGATGAAGCAATACCATCGAGGAGACGTTGCAACCGAAACTTATAATACATTAAAATAAGGTTTTTTTCATTAGTTTTATTGAAGTTTTCAACACAAAAAAAAAAAATGATCAGATCCCGAGAAAGGCGACAAACTTGCTTCATATCATCTTGTCCTAAGTTTACAAATAAACCGGTTCACGAGTTATTATTTTCATCTTATTCGCGGTATTCCGTACGACAGAAATTACGCGGAATCCTAAGATCAAGCAGAACGTTAAAACTCGATTTCAGTGAATAATTGACATTTTCTGGTTTTGGATTCTTGCGGGAAAATTTAGCCGCGAAAATGTTTAAATAAAATAAATACGAATGAAAAAGAGATAAAAGGAAAAACCGTAACAAACGAACACGAGAAATTATTAAAATTTATAAACTACGATGCGACAAAAAGGCTTCACCAGCACGGTGAATAAGAGAAGTGAGCCGTTTCGACTAGCGACAATGGTGCAACAACACACCACTGCTGAAAGGTTAATCGAGTTCATTTCGGAGCTTTAGTGTTGTGTTCAATAAGAAAGAAACGAAAATACAATTTAAAATTCGCTCCAACTTTTTAAGTGTCTCTGTAATAATTTTTATGGTATCGAATCGATCCATTGATGACGTCAGTGATCACTCTGTCGACTGACGCGAAGAGGTGTAACCACTTTTTCCTTCGCTCAAACAAGCCGGAAACTGATTTACGAGCGTCGATGGCGGCGGCACGAGCGAAAATAGCCTACAAGCGAAATTAAAGAAAAGAAAATCAGGAAAATAGGATTGCAACCAGAGTAAAATAAACAACTCGTTACCGATGATAAAAGAAAGAAAATTACATCGGTGGTCGGCTGGCACCAACATCGATACTTGCCGGTGGTCTCGCAGGCAAAGTCTGGTCACGTACCAGTTCAACTGGGAAACCTGCGCGCAGACTCGTGCATCTTTCTAAAACTAAGCCCGTAAACTGTACGGCACACAACAGTTGGTACGTAATTCTCTTAGCCGTGTGCGCTAGTTCGCCTCCCTTCCGCCGGACACTTGTATGACAGGCCTTTTAGAGGAAAGCCTTACACGCATACAAGCGTACACGCATGCAATGACATGTGTCTCTATATCGGTTAAAAGATGTTTTACGGTGTGTTTGCTTTATAAGCGACCACGCGACCTCGGGCCACACCGATAAAAACGGAGTTGGTTAGCAAAGGCGGAAAAGTAGCAAGCTAAAGAAGGATGTAAGAGGAAAATTTCCACAATGAAATTTTCTCCCCTACTATTATTAGAGCGGGAAATATAGTTAAACGGGTTTCTCAATTTGCCAATTACAAAATCTCTACATCGCATCAATTCATTCGAACTGTGTGATTTTTTATTACCTATTGCTTTTTTTTTTTTTTTTTTTTTAAATTTTCAATTAGGTCCGGCGCCGCCACTCTCCTGAAAGAGAATTTTGCTAAATGTTAACTGCACGTTTTAATGACGAATTTGTACTTTTACTTTAATTTGATTTTTGATTTTCCCCAGCGTAATGGCAGGGTGCTACACAACTGGAAAAATTTCAAACATAGGTAAACAAATTTTTCATATTTAATACCTGCGCTTTTATTATTTTTTAAGAGGGGGAAAATTGAGAGGAAAAATAATACCGATTTTACGCGCAGCTTATTATATACTCTAATTATGTACATTGTTCCTGCTAAACCTTACGCACCCACAGCAGATTCGGTTTTATTGCGAACTTTGGCGGTCTCATCAACTCAAAAAGGACGGGTGACATTATTTTTCAATATTAATTATCCTCCCCTAGATGATACAGTTACACAGTCAAACTTTTAAACGAGCATCCTACCCTTTAACGAAGTACAGAGGAGTCTCTTCACGAGTACTCACCCGGTTCAACGAGCGCTTTCCATCATGGAGATCTATGAAAATTTACTCTCGAAAAATAGGCCTTTCGAAGATAGAAAATGTCAGTTTTCCTAACCAATCGTACAGGATCAGAAACTTACCATGAAACTTATGAAACTTGGAAATCTTTCATCTTAAAATCCGTTTTTTTCCCCAGTTCAAAAAGGTAAGTAAATATACATCGGATTATAATAATAATAATAATAATAATAATAATAATAATAATAATAATAATAATAATAATAATAATAATAATAATAATAATAATAATAATAATTTTTATCTATGCAAATAAAAGAATATCGTAATGTAATTCGTACGTATTAATTTATGTATAAATATAAAAAATGAAGCTACAGCCGAGCAAAACGAAAAAAAGGAAAAATATTTGTTCCCCTTATATATGTATATTTTGTAAAGAATTAATAACAAAACATGTCACGCGAAATTTGAAGATTTGTTTTTTTTGGTCTCGCGTATTATATTGTTCTCTTTTAGAATGACGTAGTTGTAATTATGGATTTGACGATAACTTATTTTAACGATAGATCGTTAACATTATTTTTATTACCTGGTTGGGAAAAAGAGAAAAAAAAACAACAACATAAAAACTACCGGATAATTCGATAATAAAGCTGGGGCAATAGTATTTATCGTTTCATCAAAATTATATTGGACGACGGTTCCACAAGAATTTCTGTCCAATGTTAATCCCGAAGTTGCTAAATAACACACGATTACTATGGTACTACTCTTTCGCTGCCGTTCAATTCTTCTTACAATTTTCTAGTTTTCTTCCCCATATCTTGGCTGCAATAAGATTAATAATGTCTCCGTGAAGAACTAAAATACTAGTCGGGTAATCGATAATAATACCGTTTCCGGGTCAAATTTCATTCTTTACGAAACTGTCGTAGGGAAAATTCATGAAAAGCAAAAAGTTACGCTAGTAGAAGGCAAGCCTTACAAGTAACTTTGCCTCTGCAACAATAAATTTTACCCGCAACCCGCGATATCAAATGAACCCGGTTTTTGTCCATTTTCTTTGGCACTAAGAAGATTAGCGTATACAAATTATTCCAATGAATCCGAAGGAGAAACTCTCCAAAGACTTTCTAGAGCATCGATGGCGCCAAATAGAGGTAACCCCAATGATAGTGACACGCAGAACCCGCTGCTGTTGTTATGAGACCATTACAGGAAATCCTGACTTACAAGTCGGGCTGATACATATTGTTGTTAGCGTTACGAAAACTGTTGGCGTTTGTAAAGGTTTCACGTTAATATTATAATTGTGTTCATTTTCTGTGCGGATCTTTTTGTTCGTTGAACAGGTTGTTAATAACATCATTAGGAAAGCTAAATAAAAAGTTTTACGAAATAATTAATAGTTCCGATTTCGAAAAATCATATAATTACGCGCTGTTGCTATATTACTGTTTGTATACCTGTAACTAATTAAATTTAAAAAAAAACAAACTTTTTTAGTCGATGAAAAAATGACGTTCTATTACGCGGACCGTAATGACCAGGCGAGTTTTGTTAAAATTTCGATAGCAATTAAAACGAGTACATTTTAGAAATCGACGGCTACTGAAACTGGTTAACATTCTCAAACGGCAGCGGCAATTTCGCGAGTGATCGCTGAATAAAACGCAGAAGTCAAGCAACTTTGTGACCGGATATTGCCGTTTGACGAAGATTTGGATATTATAAAATTACCCTAATGTAATAAATATATTTTGGTTCGAAATAAAGGTAACTGATTTCACTTAATCAATGTTTTGTTTAGGTAAGAGGTAATTTTGAAATACACACCTATTACGTATAACCCGAAAAATGCAGGTTGATCTGATTCCCCGCGTAATTTACGCACCCCTTTTTTTGGCAGGTAAAAACGGCAAAAAAAAAGTGCGTAAATTACGCGAATAAATACGGTATTATGCGCGATCATCATCATTGCGCCGTATGGGCATATGTTTTGCGACAGATAGTAGTAGCGGTACGAAAAAATCCCAATACTGCATTTTTGATTGACTTCTTATTGCAATGTTGTTTTTTTTTTTTTTTGTTTTTTTTTTTTGGAAATTTATAATATTCATGACCACTATCGCAGGTATCAGCATAGTATTAAATGCGGATAAATCCGTAATCTGTCTGATAAAATTTATAAATAAGCGCGCTTTCAGTTTTAATTGAGAGCACTCTGTGCTGTTAGCTGATGGTGGACTAGGTCCGAAGAAACGCGCTTTTAAAATTGAAGTATTTTAATTTTAACAACTTGTTAAAATATAAATTTATCGGTAATATTGTTGTAAATGCGGGTTTTCTTTTTCCATATATAAAATAATCGTATTTTCTTTAATTTCACTTAATATCAAGGTATATACTACTGGAAGTGATGTTATTATTATCGTACGCTACACATTAGCGAAGAGGGTGTGTAGACTTTTTTCTCTTCTTATTATCAGGAGTGTAAAAATGAACGAATGGCTTCCTACACCTATTGTAACCGGCCATTTCAGATGTTTTCGCTACGGTGAGGTGCATACATGAAAATACATCGGGGTTCAGTTGCGTTGCGATATAATCGGTCAGGAGAGCACAGAAATAAAACATGTAAAAATACACATATCTTTCCGAGAGATAAAAGAGCCTTTGTCAAAGGTTCGAGGATAATGCTTGCAGAGGAAAGTTCAAATTATTTTACGAGTAAACACTTGTTTACACACTTGAATTTTCAAAACTAGTACAACCTGTTTACACGGCGAAAGAAGAGTAAATAGCATATAGCACGGGCGCTGGGGGGGGGGCTCGGAAGCGATAATTTTCAACTGAATATATCCGTCTCTAAAGTCTAAGCCCATTAACAGTATTTTCTGCAGTGCGGAACGATTAATTAAAAAAGAAAATAAGTTACTCCTTGTCGTACGATTGATCCAAGGTTATCACACTAGTGTTATAAAAACATCCTGATAAAACTACCGAAATAATCGAATCGTTCGATCGTACTCGCTTCTTTTTCTTCCTTTTTTCTTTTTCTTTTTTTTTTTTTTTCTTTGCTGCATTAACAAACCGTGCTTTCCTTATTGAAAACTGATCGTACGAGTCGCTCACAAACGCGTACTGCCCCGAGCCAGTCCCGTCAGTTTCGCACACTTATCTTTTAACCTCTTGCTAAGTTATTTAAAGATTACACTGGCGTTGTTTATGCCGCGAAAGGTACTTCATTTTTTCCTGTAGATAGATATAGAATAAATAAGGAATAATTTATCAAAGTAAAATTTACTTGAAGTTGCGTAACTTTCATGATGATGTAGTTTAATCGACGGAGTTAAAAGAAAAATTGTCGGTAAAAAATTAATTATATACAACAAAAACACGCGTACATATATAAGCACAAAAAACCCGATCTTCTTTGCAATGGGAACATGGTGGTGACCCGGTGATAGTAATCTATAAGTTTTATAGAAAAGTCAATTTTAATTCACTAGGTTACGTACAGGTGTAAATGATTTTACATATTAGCCCCGGCGTAAAGATTTCATCAATATACACGCACAGAGAACTGTAATGCAATACACATATACAAACTCATTTAGGAGGAAGTCTTATTAACGAGTTGGCAAACTACACTGTTTTAAAATTTCTCGATTGCGTACGTATTTTTCGTGAAATTCCGTGTACATTGAAGATACATAGCTTATAAGCAATTTCCTTTTCTTTTCTCGCTTAATGAAAATCCGACTACTTTTTTCTTCTTCCGTAATTACACCGAACACACACACATATATATATATATATATTTTATTTTTTAACATTCAGACGCACACGGTTATTTAATCTAGATTTCTTTCGCAAATTACTAAAGCATGAAATTTGCTCAAGATATAATGGCTACAATTCCACATCGATACCGATTAAAAATAGTGACCGACATTTAAGTCTACACATGTCACACAGTTCTCCCATGAAGTCAAAACAGGACCAACATTTATGTAAATTTTTTTTATTTTGTTTCCTTTGTCTTTTTCGATTTTTCAAATTCGAAAACAGAAAACTTTTAATCGATAATTACGCTAGCAATAATGGTAAAAATAGATTGGAAAATGAAAAATGTTGCACACGAACGAACACCGCCGTTGTGATCCGGCCGCTCAGAAGGTTTGTACAACAATCTCTATACATTTCTGATCGTTGCTCGGTACTCAAAAATGTTCTCACATCACATTTCGATTTTACTCGTTTTCGCCTTTAGCGTACTGTGCAATACGCGTGTGGCGCAAATTATACATTTTCTTATTATTACTCGGTTAAAAACCGTTACATTGATTACGCGACAAACTTGTGATTAATCAAGTTTTAACATTTCAGCGTTCGTAATTAAATCTTTTTTTTTTTTTTCTGTTCCCTTTTTTTTTATTTTATTAATTTAATTAACAGAAATAAATAAGACATTACACACCGTTGATAACATTCACTATTTTATTTTGTATTATTTATTTCATACAAAATTCGTTGTACCGTTTTAATATCGTGTCCCCGGTCATTAATTTGCAACTCTTATACATCTAGTAGCACTACTAGCATCGGTCTTTTATGCTACATAAAATGTGCACAATTCACGACGAATTAAATTCGTAAAAAATAATAATGCCCGAAAAAATATTCCGGGACCTATTTTAAAATAATCGGATGCGCGAACCTACGATTTTCCACATTTCTATAATAAACGCCCGGATATTAATTGCGAATATTACTAAAAGAATTTAATTATATTGCACCCATTCTTTACGGGGAAAGTCAAAAAACCATATTATTAGCTACCGTCTATCTCGGTTTGACAGCTCTTCTTATTGTTCTCGCCATTTCATTACAAGTTCTCTGCAATAAAAGGTTGTCTACAGTTATGCCGACTCCGGTTTCCTTGACTTCAGGCGGGGATATATGAGATAGTTTATAGAGGGAGCTTTTAGTTAGTTTTGTATTTTAACCACTTTCGTATGTTAGCAGGTTTCTTATGAATATTCTGGCGACATAATGTTTACCAGAAGCCAGGCAAAAGTTGACGTCGATTTGACTGTTCCTGTGATTCAACCATATTCTGTTGCGGAGTACGCAAGAGCCAATGCTGCTGTTCTACGTAAGTGTCGACATCAAAGTTCGAAAAATGTGCCAGTTAGCTTTTGAGTGATATCATTTCTGGACTTGACTCGTTGTGTTTTACAGATGTTTTCGGTGTACGTCAATTTTATCTGTTCAGGTATATATTCCAAGGTACTTGGGAAAAGATTGGTATTCAAGTAACTCATTGTTACAATGAATACTGAGTAGTTTGTTTAAAATTAATCACGTGTTGTTACCATTATTGTAATTTAAACTCGTTATAAGATTTACTATTGTTCTTGATTAAAAATAAATCGATGTATTCCGGCACATAGATGTAAAGCTTACGACACATAGCGGCTCCTCCATCTTTCTGTCAAGTGCATTAAGCATCTGAATCTTCTGAGTTACACTAATAGCGCTTTCACAATTAATACTGCAACAAGTAAATCTAGAGCTTTTATCAAGAAAATTCTCTAACTCGCACTAATACCCAATAATAATAATGACAACTAATTACCAATAATAATAATAACTGATAACCAATAATAATAATAATAACTAATAACCAATAATAATGAAATTAAATGAAATGAAATGAAATTTATTTACATACATACAACACAATACAATATAATAATACAGGTTATAAGCAGGTATATATCATGTGATTACACATACACATACACGCCCGTATACCCAGCATTCACTCTCACAAATACACTCTCACACATTTGGGTATACAAGCTCTCACACTGACACATTCATGCAATTTCTGCTTATGCGCTACAGGTGTGCGCGAGTAGCAGAAAATTTTCGCTTTTACATGTTTGCATGCTACATGGGCCGATTTATGTTGTTTTGCGTAAGATCAAACATAGTAATTTGGATTTAAGTGAGTTTTATACACATAAGTCAGCCCATGTTTACACTAAATTAATTAATTATTATCAACTATAATAATTTCTAATACAGTTATTAATTATTTTACTTGTGCTCACTTATACCTCCGTCCCCTATAGCTACCATGTACACTTCAACTATAATGTAAATAGAAACTAGTAATAATACAGTTAAAAAAAAAAAAAATATATATATATATATATATATAATAATAATAATAATAAAGAAAATAAAAATAAGAACATCTGTAATAATACTAAGAAAGTGATAATGACAACAATGATAACCTTTATTATAACAACCGCAGTAAACGTAACAACCATAACAATAACTGCAATTTTAACAAAAAGTAATAACCATTTAGTAGCTTCGGTCAGAATAATAAAGATATGATAATTATTATTATTAATGAGTATGATAATAAGAATGTAATCGAAGCAGTTTGGAACAAGAAACTATGGTACATTATGCAGGTAATCAATTATTAACTTACGTCTGTATTTATAGTTTCTGAGTTTCATTTTAAAAGTTACTGGGAGAGAGTTAAAAATAACTGGGCCCATATATTTGGCTTGGATTCTTGTATGGTACTTTTTATAAGATGGCACTTTGGCTTTCTCATCTGCAGACGCCCTTGTAATTCCAGACCTGGTTACAATATTAAACTTCTGTTTGTTTTTTATTACATAGTTTAATAGTTGGACTGTGTACAGTTTTGGTACGGTTAACAATTTTTTTGAGTCGATGTTGTGTTCCTTACTTGTTAAATTTCTGAATAATGATTTTTGAAGATAATGTAAGGGTTTTGTAAGGTAATCTGCAGCATTTCCCCAGTGCACTATTCCATATGCAAGTATAGGTTGATATAATGCTAGATACAATTGTGTGAGTTGTTTAGCATTAAAAAACTGCTTTAGGTAATAGAAAAGATAATTTAATTTTCTTAATTTTCCCGATAGATAGATGGGATGTTTATTCCATAATAATTTTGAGTCCAGATAGATCCCCAAATATTTTATCTCATACGCTCTATGGATAAATACATTGTCTTCCCACAAGATTTTTAATTGGTTCCACTTACTTTGAGGTAGATAGCTATAAACAATATATTTCGTTTTATTAATGTTAAGACTTATAACATTTTTCAACATCCAATCATGAATTTTGTCTACATCAGTTTGAACCAGTTTATTTAAAACATCTTGAAATCTAATAATAATAATAATAATAATAATAACTAATAACCAATAATAATAATAATAATAATAATAATAATAATAATAATAATAATAAAAATAATAAAATCAATCTTTATTATTATTATTATTTTAGAATATTTCTACAAATGCGTAGTTTTGCGCGAGTAGTGGATTCATACAGTGGTATAATTAAATTTTTCCAATACATACTAATACACGTAAAATAAAAGTAAGATAAACAAAAGATGAAGAAATAAAGTAAAAATAAAAAAATAAAAAAAAATGATATGCGTGATATAAACTTAGCACTTGTAATATAGTCAAAAACGAAGCGTAGTATGAATGCAGTTTCATAATTAGCATTTAATAAAATAAACGATTTTAACACTAATAACGATATATACATACGTGTAAAACATTTTAGTGCGATTTAGCAATATGTACGCTATTTAGTACTAATTATTTTTTTATTCGTAATTGTAGAGTTGTCATTTCTTTTTTTTTTTGTTTTCTTTTTTTTTTTTGTTTTCTTTTTTTTTTTTTATATGTGTATATATACATATATACAAACAATGATAATAGTAGCAATAATAATGATAATAATGATTTAGTCTTAAACATAGATATTGAGATTTAAGTTTTCAAGAACAGAAAGTGATCAGTCACAAAGCTTTTTGTCGTCGAAACGCGTCGGGTAATTAAATATTAAATAATTGTTTATATATAGAAGTGTAGTTTAATTTTACTAATTATACGATAAGCAATGCATGTCATTAAAATATATATATATATATATGTATTGAAAAAGTTAATATTTATCAACAACTATCGATAACAATAATAATATTAAAAATAAAAAGAAAATAAAGTTAAAAAGTAAATCAGAGAACAGAGATAAATTACTGGAAAGAATCGACCATTTGGGCTATGCGCAGGTAATGATGAACTTGCGCACAAGCTAGCTGTGAACTATTATTTTTCTTCCAAACAACCGTAACCAACATGGCTGGCTGCTCATGTGTCATACACCTCTGCGCGCAAAGAAAATCTCTGAGCGGCGCGCAATCGTTTTGAAAGATATTTTTTCTTTGTGACTCACCCAACCCCGAGGATCCCCGGACCCCGGATCCCCTACACCGCTAGTCGGGGGGGGGGGCGTAAAGTAGAGAGAAAAACGAGAAAATCGGCGACTTTGCTGCATATTGTGATAATGAAATACGCGTTGTTCGGCTGGGAAAATCGGAAAAGTCGGTTTTCGATCCTTTACTAGCATGACTAATCAGTCGGCTTGTTCAAACGCGTAATTTTCCTTTATATTAAACCGAATCCTGCTCGATGTTGTTCTGTTTTTTTTTTCTTCGTTTTTGACGCGGCAACGACGTCGTCTCTAATTCGGATTTCGTCATTCATGAAAACGGGCATAACGCAACCGGTGGTACGCACATGGCAACGCAACACATCACTCCGTCTGCAATTGCCAGCAGCGGTTTAAACAACCGTTACCGGAACGGGTACGCACAATGATAACATTTCGTCAATTACGCGAATTGCTCTGGTCCTTTTTTCTTTCAGAGCCGATGACACACATATTGTTCGCGTAACAACACTCCTAATTAGTGTAAATTCGCGCCTAGAAGAATTTTTCCGAAAAAGGTATAAATACGGCCGAAATTCATATTATACTCGTCAGTCAACGACGATGCCGGAATAGAGAAGCCGAAAGAACACAACTGCTGTTAATGCGCAAAGAGTAAATTTAATGTGCCTCCGAACTAAGCCGACCCACGACGTCAAACTAAAATAGAGAACAATTTCATACTGTCCGCGGATTCGCTGATATCAATCATCACCGAGTCGGCGAATAAGTCTAGCTGTTGTACACCTTTACCGTATTCAACTGCAGACTGAGATGATGACAAAATAGACACTATAGGTAGTCCGTTGAACGAAAACTCTCGCTTAATAGAGTATATGATGGTTGGACAAGCGCGCGACTACGTAACAGCCGGTGCGGTTTTATCCTTCGCCACCGTCATCTTGAAAAGAAAGCGATAATTGTATATATATATATATAGCGGAGAAAATGATCAGACGTATTTTTAGTCAAATTAAAATGGGCGCACGGATTTTCTCAGATAGTTGGACAATTTTACAGAATTTTTACAACACTCCGACGTCTTCTATACGATAAAAACCCTGTGCTAGATTAGAGATGCTCGAAGTAAACTATGAAGAGCGTACAGAATTGTTGTCAAACGGATAAGCACTGTTCCTCTACATGCGGATCACGATTAAGAAGGGTCATCGGGCAATTATTACGAAAGTCAGTTATGCTAACGTTATAGAAATCGTTTTCGAGAAGTACTTTCGTAGTAGCGTGTATACACTTTAAATTTGTAATTTACAGTGGTTTAATTCGTGTAAATTGTTCCGAAGGTATTTGACGGTATGGTGAGTGACTAAAAACAATTGACCGAAGTTAAAGCAATATATCTGAAATACTAAGGCTGCCTGTGTTATTTCAGACAAAATAATTGTGAAAAGGTAGCGAGAAAAACAACGAATTCTTAATTGTAAAATGTTACAGTATGAAGAGAAATACTCGTAATTGTAGACGTTCGAAATTTTTAGAAAAATATTTCTGTACCTAGATGATTATCGAAAAAATTACAGGTGCGATTTTTTATGTAATTTATTTCAAAATTTACATTCGAATATTATTAAACCTTACAAAAATATTTTCTATCCATTTAACTGCGCGCGACGTACACGCAGAACACGAATATGTACCACCGGCGTGAAAAATAACTAGCTAAATCGATCAGTCATAAAAGTAATGAAAAATTCATAGTTTAAAGTTAATTTTCCATTATTATTATTTATTTATGAATCCAACGAATCGAGTGAGACTTGTCACAATGAATACGGGGGGGGGGGAGTTTCGCGGTACATCATTTATAACGTAATAATAACTATGCTACAACCGAAATACATAAAAAAAAAACTTTTTTAATTTGATCAGCTTTGTCAACCATGTAATAAATAACAAAACAAAACACATACTTTTCTTAAGAAAGAAATGGCGGAAATCTTATCAAATTACTCTAGAAAACGAATGAATAATACAAAATTCGGCTTTCATACGAAGCACAGGTGGCTTCCTAGAAAAATTAAACCAATGTACCTTTTGCACAAAACTGGATTATATTCGTTTTTCGCTAACAATATGCGAACTGCTGAATCACAAATGTAATATATGAAATGTTCACCGTAGTGTAAATATAAATAAGGATAACACACTTTACACGGAGTTAACGAAACGACCTCCACATATACATTTATGCCAGAAAACAAAAACAAAGAAAAGAACTTTGTTTCGCAAAGCAGCGGCAAACAATAGCAAACGAAGAGTATCAATGAAAATAACGAAAATTTACGAACAATTAAAATGAATATGTAATATATACATATACTCGTATATATACATATATATATAACTCGGCAATTTTGGCCTCGCAAGGGGCTGTGCCCCTTGCCCCTCTTGCTTTCATTTTTGTCTCTTTCTCATCGATACTTTGTATAAAATGATCAAAATTTACAACGTAATTCTTACCGGCATCAACACAAAACAAAAAATAACATAACCACAAAAGTCCTATTCTAACATTTAACTTTCATTATATAAAATTGAGACATTTTTTAAATAACAATAACAAAAATCCTATAAAATATAACAAACGTTACATAAAATTGGGACATTTTTTCGAATGGGGGATAGCCTAAGAATTACGTTGTAATTAATATATATAACGAAAGAAAGGGAGAGAGATTGCATACCGGAAATTACTGGATATATGGAGAAGAAAGACGCGCTACTCTTCTTCTTTATCGGGGGGGGGGGGGCATGTCGACGAAAAGTCAATTAGATTTTGATTTGACAGTCGACCGAAAAAAAATCGGCAGCACAAGAACTAGAGATAGGTAACGCAATTTCAAAAATTCCGAATATTACTCGTACTAACGGAGCGATACTTAAATAGTTAGGGAATCACAAGTGGCCGTTCATCCCTGCAGTGGAGAAGGCAAAATAGAGTGAAGCGATAGCAAGGAGAGATGAAAATGAATCAAAGGCGTATGGGGTCTGAATCGTGAACTAATATAATAATGAAGAGACAATGAAGAAGAGACGAATTAAGTGAAATTCGATAAAGACTACTTAGAATATGGGTGGTTAGTCAGAGATTTGTAGAACGACCATTGGAAACCAACATACGTGATTCAGGGCTGGCCAAAAAACCGAGAAAAAGAAGGGAATTTGCCGAAAGTCAGAAAAATTTAACACAGAAGTACCCCCACTATAGACCGTAGCAGTATTTCTTCCCGCTGGGCAAAAAAATTTAAAGAAGGACGTTTGTTGGTTGGGGATGCGCCTTGTACTGGTCGTCTAAGAACTTCACGTGACAACGCAAACATCGCTATAGTAGCATCACTGTTCAATGAAGATCGCCGTATGACGTGTGAACAGATAGCTCATACAACTGGTATTGAAACTTGTGATTATGACCTGTTCTGCAAGCTCAAGGAACCGATGCGAGGAATCCGTTTTCCGGATCTAGAGGTCTTAAATGGTGCTGTGACCCGACAGATTTGTGGACTAAACTGTAAAGACCTCCTGGACAGCATTGAAAGTTGTCAATTCATCTTTTTTTTTTATATGGACATGTGTCTCTCAAGTTTACCCAGCCAGCAATAATCGGGTATCAGAGAAATCTGGGAAAGTAAAGGCGGCCGGGAGAAAGGAACTGGCCCCAGTGTTCTCCTTAGATCCATTAGAACCTTAAGTACATTTTGAAATGCCTTACGTATTTACTATATATGTATATATATATATATATATCTTCTTCTTTCTCTGCTCAACGTAATGGTTGGTGGGTACTACCTATTCGTACATCTCAGCTGTACAGACACAGGCATAGTGTACCAGGCAATTATTATATGCCGTACGAATATGTACACAGGTATGACTTCATTCGGAACTGATTAGTAATCGTTTGATTTATATCGGCATATACAAGTGCAATGCCGTATGTGTCTGCTGTGTACTGACCTAGCACGCATATGATGTTGTACGTGGTGGTTCGCCATTGCCTTCCACGTGATTATTAGCAATTATTTTATTTATTTAATTCTTGTAATAAGTTCGTCGTCGCTCGGAATCGAACCCGTGACCTCTATAACGGAAGTCAAGCGCTCTAGCAACTAGGCTATCGCAACATTACATTTATTTATATATATATATATGTATATATATATATATATATATATATATATATATATATATACGAGGCCTGTAAATTAAATAATGAGACTGGCAACGTAGTGTTCGATCTGGCAGCACTTGAAGCGCTGTGATTAAAGGGGCGGCAGGGGAACATGTGATACGCCTTCAGTACGAGTTTGAACTAGCTCGAGTCATTTGGTTGTTCGTAACGTTTTTTTTTTTGGGAAACAGTTTTTTCTATTGTGTTCTAAAAATTACTGACATAAATTTCGAGCAACGGTGTGCTATCAGGTTTTGCTTCAGACTTGGGCACAGTGCAACGGAAAATTTTGCTAAACTTCAGGAAGCCTACCGAGACGGTGTTTTGTCAAGAGCCCGGGTTTTTCGGCGGTTTAAGGCATTTTCAGAGGGAAGAGAGTCGATTGAAGATGAACCACGAAGCGGAAGGCCTTCATCTTCAAGAACCGAAGAAAATGTCGACAGAATCCGGGATCTTGTGCGTTCAGATCGCCGGTTGACAGTCAGAATGATCGGCGATGTGTTGAATTTGACTCACACCACCGTTCATCAGATTTTGACCAATGAATTGGGGATGAGAAAAATTTGCGCAAAAATAAAACCTTTTTCAATAAATGAGTTTTTGGCCAGTAAAAACATTCCCGTGGCTCCTCAGCCTTCTTATTCGCCTGACTTGAGTCCTTGTGACTTTTTTCTAAAATCACCTCAAGGGAACTCATTTTGGGACATTCGAAAACATTCAAACGGCTGTAACCGACCAGCTGAAGGCTATTCCAGTATCGGAGTTCCAGCACCTCTATGAGGAGTGGAAGAACTGTCTCCAGCGCTGTGTGGCTTCAGAAGGAAGTTATTTTGAAGGTGACAATATAAAATTGTAATTATATTTGAATAAAAAAATTTTAAAAAATCAGTCTCATTACTTAATTTACAGACCTCGTATATATATAAAGTTAATGAAAAATCTTATTCGAATTATATGGGAAATTATGGAAGAAAAATTTTTTTCACCTTTTAAAATAAACATTTTAAGTGATTTCAAGTTTTATCATCGGCAACATTGTGTATGATGACAAAGAAAGTATAAACGGTCGGTTTTCTCTATCGTTATTATTTTTTGTATGGAGCGGAAAAAAATCTGAAAAAGACTGGAAAACCGGAAAAATTGGAGAAATTTATTTTGAACGAAAAAAAGTGGTCATCACTATATACTATTGCAGTAAGAAGGGTGTGATACGAGAAAATTATCTTCTCTGTTTGTTTTTTATTTTTTATACACGAATATGAGTACACTAATAAGTGAGCGATTAAAGTGCTTGTGCACGTACAAAAACCATTGAAGACAGTTCGATCGTATCATATCGCATTGTACATGAATCATCGACCTTTTTAATCGTAATTTTGTAGCGGCATCATTAATTCAATTATACAACCTTGAGTGTTCTCCGAAAATACTATTTTTTTAATTGAGTCACCCTCTCGTAGCATTTTTTTTTCTTCTCCTTTTTTTACCACCGCAATACTTGAAATACGAGTAAAAGTATGTGCGGGCTAGCAAATTTCCAAAAAGAACGTGATGATTATTTGCTGGAACTGATTATGAGCTTAAACCACGCACACACCATCAATAGCGCAACGACGAGGTCCGCGCATCGATCGGACTCAATTTTTTTCAAATAGCCGATTTCGACGTGTAGCAGTTAGTTTTGCTGTGGTCGTTCGAGAATTTTTATTTTAACAACGGAGCAAATGCCCCCCCCCCCCCGGGGGGGGGGCAGGGAATCTAACGTTGCGTACTTGAAAATACGGTTGAGCGAGATGGTGTTTGTATGACATTTCAGATTGCGAATTTCATCGGACAGCGTTTATTTAGATGATCGCGCGCGATTTATAAACACTCTCCGAATAATTCGTCAACGATTAAAACAGTGCCCACTTCAGCTTGATTGGTCACGTCCGATGATAATAATAATAATAATAATAATAATACTCTTTATCGGATATTCCATATAACTAGATGACGAACGTTGCTCGCCGTTGAACATACAAAAAGAACGATAAAAGCATTTCACATACTGCGTATCTTATCACGATCGCGTTGTGTACGTTTATAATCGGATGATGTCTACAATCTTGATTTTCCATTATCTCGCGATTCGCATCGAAAAGACACGATCCTATTTCTATAACTAATCGTACTGCTCGCTGAAAAATGCGTCGCGACGGTGATAATGAGAGAAAAGAAAGAAACAAAAAATTATTCGTAAGAAATAGGGTTAGAAATTTCTTATTTTTACGAAGTAGCCTATCTCCTCGTTCTCTTATTATCGGTATTTCGAAGCGAGTGCGGGTGTTAGGGAAGGCTCCTTTATCGTTTGTCTTTTTGTTCTTTTCTCTGTTTTTTTTTTTTTTTTTTTTTTTTTTGAGTTCAGACATTCTGTACAACAGCTGAAATGCTATTAAGGAACGTAAAATACAATCTTCAGCAGGAAACAGGTTGGAATTCGATGATGCACTAGTGGAAAAAGAGATTGGATAGCGTTAGTTTTCGAAACGTAACGATAAAATAAAAACAGTGTGTACGAAAGCACGAAGGGAGAAAAATTATTTGATGGAAAGTGGAACATTCAGAGATTGCAAAAAGCGCGGATGGCGAACGGGGTGTCGTTAAACGGAGTGATGAAATGGCCAAGCATCTGAAATATACCGCATTGGCGGAGCCAACTCCATTCAGCTTTTATTACGGCGGATGATTTCTAAAGAGACAATCAAATCCGAATTAAATTGTTCGTAGATTATTGAATTAATCTGTTTCGTCCGTAAATCGAATCGGATAGAGTTATTTTCGCAACATTTAAATGTATTCCGCGTTATTTGGGCGTTTTTAAGGGTTTTTCCTCCGTAAACGAAATGCGCCCTGAAATTCTGCAAACAGAATTTAACATATGATTCGGGAATGATAACATCTACGCAGACTAGTAATGATTATGCTTTATTATGGACATTTTTAAATCGAATTTAATGTGTAATATGTAATCTCAGGAGCGAGTGCTGATGAAGTTTTTGCTGGCATTTCCTTAAGGCGGATAAATGTCGAAGCGAAATTAACTCGACATCGCACGCGTTGATACGAAAAAACAAACAAATTAGGAAACTGCTTTATTTTTAAATTACAAAAAGGAATCAAAAAATAAATTTCTTTAAGAGAAATATGATATTTAATTTTAGATAAAGGAAAATGAACAAATCTACTATTTACATAATTTACGTGGACAGCGAAATAATGCAAAATTAATTCGGAAAAAATAAATAAATAAAGAGGATTGGTAAGTAAATCTGACAACTATAAAATGAAACCATAGGCATTCGACTTGTAATAAGAAAAAAGTTGAGATACATTATTTAGAAGAGAACTATGACCACAGTGGTTTAAAAGATATCTGCTCGCATTAACAAACTGTTGATCGTTTTCGGTTTTTCGCAGCCAACAGTTTTTGACCCAGCGGTATATCGTCGACTTCTGTTCACCGGATGTTTTTTTTTTTTATTTTTGTGATTTTAATAATAGCCACGTATCAACGTTATGACAGAAAAACTGATATCAACGCCTGAACGTTATTTTGCTGTGATAAAATACCGGTAATATAATCACAGTATCACGTGGCAATGCTGCAGCGGTGGTATACAAAAAACCATACAAGATAGATATTATATAGGATGCTATTGTCAGATCACAAGGAACGCAGTGTACAACACACTACTAGCCACCCCGCCAACTTGATCAGTTGAACGCTCGATCTGATTGGCTGTTTGTTGTGTGGGCTTGTATGTTTTTCAGTGCGTTCTACTGGCTAACGTCGTCGGAGAGGTACTCACAGCGCTTGGTGAACGCGAAAGGAAAATCGGAATATCAAATCGAAATTCAACTTTTACCCGACCTAATAGAGCGACCAGCGTTTTACACACATTAGGTATTTTTTCCGCGTGCTTAAATAGTACTAACCAGATTTCTACTGCCAAGCCAAAAAATTGCCTTGCTCGTTCAGTCAGAGAAGCAGTAGCAGATGTCTTTGTTTTTCAATTTGCTGTGAGATACTTCGCTGCGTGTCTATGGAGTATCGACCGATTCGCCACTAACGTGCGCGCAAACACACATACATAGGTGTACATATATGTATATAAATTCGATTAAAACATGACATATATTTAAAATCGCCGTTTTCACTTGTAATTTTATCCTTCATCTTTCTAATTTTTGGTATTATTTAGTAGTTGACTTACGATTAGATTTGCTCTACCGTCATGTTTGCTTGAAATATTACGTGAAAGGTGAACTAGTTTTATCAATGCTTTATTGAATTGCCGTGAAATGGTCCGATACGATTTGTCGGTTAGAAGGATCTTCGATTTCTCACATGGCTGTTTGCGTAAGTTTAAATCAAATCCAATTTAAGCGGCTAATTGATTTAACGCTAGTCCAAAAAAAAAAAAAAAAAAAAAAAAAAAAAAATTTTTAAAGATAAAAACTTAGTGTATAAAACTTCTTCACGAGTTATTTTCAAATCTTATAAATTACCTATTCCCTCTCCCCTTTTAATATGTTAACTCCCAGGACAATTTCTTAGCGCGTAATTGATTATAGTGATTATATAAATATGTATACTAATACTATTCGATATGTTAAATCAGTGAGACTCATTGGGGATATCTCGATAAACTGCTTTGAATTTGAAGTGTATTTTTAATTTTTGCAAATGATGAAAATAATTCGTCTGACTCGGTTTAACTATTTCTTTGTATTTCACGGTTACGTTTAACCGGGGTACGGTGAGGTTAGAATAATATCGGATTTGTTCTACTTCTTGGGTGTAACAGTAGTTTAAAATAGTGTGTGCCCTTATTATTATTATTATTATTATTCGTGAAATATTATAGTATTATTATTAAAGAAAGGAGGTACTGATAACACACGATGAAACAATAACGTAAGTAGCAAATGGAGAATGATAATGAGGGAAGCAAAAGTGAGTGAACCAGAACCAAGAGTGACGCGAACAGAAGCAAGTTTCCTCGACTCAAGACGATTTAAAAATATTGTTCGCAAGGACTTTTTTTTTTTTTTTTCAAATTTTTATCTAAATAGACTAAAAAAATCTCTAAAGAGTGTCTCACTCCGTTAAAAAACCTCACGTTTCTCGATGCGAAAGATTAAATTTGAATTTAACTCTTAAGTAATTGCAGTCTGGTCGGTATGACTGATAATTTTTTTCGTTTCATTTTCACGTAGGAGAATAATTGTAATCCTGTTTCAAGCCATGTTAAAAGAGTTGTTCAATCTGACTAGAAACTTAATAAAAATACGTTCGAAAAATATAATATCTCTGTTGCCGACACTAAGGGAGAAAAGTTCGACGATGAAAAATGTAAATAAACATAATAATATCGTTATACAGTTCTTCTATCTAAACTTGACACTTGCCATCGACCGCGTTTAGCCGAGTTTAAATCCACGCCTATCGCTGCAATCTTATCCGAATCCAATTCTTATCCTCTTTCATTATCTCTTCTTGCTTACCGGTTTTTTTTTTTTTTAGTTTTTCCTTTTTTCACAGATGGCGCTTCTCTCTTCTAGAAAGACTCCAGTTCTTTCAAACACTGCGTCAAATTTTAAAAAAATTTTCCCCACTTATTTAAACTTTTTCCTTTTTAACTTTCTTAGCCTTCTACATTGTTAACCTGCACTTACAGACTCTATCTTCCGAACAATTGGACCTTTTTTATTACTGCACGTTTTCCTCATCAACTATCTTCACTGACAACTTATGAAACGTTCCAGTGACGTTGCTGTTTTATTTACACTTCATTATTCACGAATCATTCTAACCTAATCAAGCTCGCTGTTTTTTTTTTATCTATCCTTTTCATCGAGTCTGCGGCTATTCGAGTCATCGTCTTTTTTAAAAGCTTCCGTTTTCTCTTTGAAAATTGTAATTACGTCAACTCCCTGAGAGTGCAACTTTCATCATTTACACCTCTCGCATATTAACACTATCCTTTCCATGCATCCCTCGTGTAATACACACAGCAGTCGTTCCATTCAGAAATACTTTCTTCCAGGTAACACGGGGAAGCCGACTGACTCTCTAGCCCGTTCTGTGGTTCACACAATGGTCATCCTCTAAGAAAAGTTACGCCCTGCAATCTTTTTTTCTTGTACAGAAACCTTCTTGATCCGAATCTAATTCATTATGGCTTTTTTTAATCCTTTTCTCCCATACTTTCCTATATAATAATCCTTTCCTTAATTTTGCGCCTCGTTTAATTCTGTTCGTCGAGATGATATTTCTTCAATTTCTTACGTTTTCACCACTCCTTCCTTTCACCATCCATATCTCGCTGCTTGCCCTCTTTTTCAAGTGCACGCCTTTTACACCTCCAAACGTTTTTCTCCATCTTTCGTTCTCTTCTATACGCCGTGATTTATTACAACTTTCAACCTTCCCATTATAGAGCTACTCCCCTCGTTATTTTCCTTTGTTCATTGAATGTAGCCATCTATTCTCTCTCGCTACCTCAATATCTTCGATCTTCAATAAAATTCCTACCTACTAGTCCATTTATTCGTTGAGTCAATATCCTCCTTCTTGTCGGTATGGCGGTATAAAAATAATAAGAAACCTAATTAATTAATCGCCGTAATGCTTTATCTCGATATTGATTTTACACGTCTTGTCGAATGATCAATGTTGTGTTATTATTTAATAGACGAAAAACATTATAAAACGGGAGTACATCACAAATTATAGGAATTATAAAAAAGGAAACAAATCACGTCCAGAATAATAATAATAATAATAATAATAATAATGATAAAAGAAAAACAAATTTGACTAAATATCTATTTGTATTTTTTCGTTAACAGAGTGTGTTTTACAACTTTTTTCGGAACTAGCCAACAGTGGTATTATATAGAGGAATACGCGAGGAATTTCTTTTCATTGCAGAGTACAATCATTGCACTTTTGAAATAGATTGCATTCAGCGTTAACACTGTAAATCACGTTCGACGCCAGAATAACAAAGAAGTACGACTTTTCGTAGAAAAATACAATACTATAAGGAATAACATTTCCGGGCGGTAAATTTTGCGATCGGACTTGGTTTTATCGTGTTTTCCCCTTATTTTTCTCTATTATTACGTAATACGCTTTAATCAGTTGTTTTGACTGTCGATTATTTTCGTGATCTGAAATTTCAAATTTGGTTTATTATCCGGTCCGATAACATTAAAGTACGTTATTATATAAAGGCAGACAGATAACAACAAGAAGGCTTTTTCCTAGTACATCGTATGTCACAAAAGTTAAGATTTTCCCGATTTGGTCTGCTCACAGCTTCATAATATGTAAAGTACACACAACGCATTCAATTAAAAATGCAGCAAAATTTTAAAAATTTTACTTACAGGATGAGATTTGAACTAACACGTTTAAATCATAATTTTATTATCACCGATATTAAGATAACGATAATAGTACTCACAATTAAGATAGGCTCACCTTTAAAAATAGTAATAATAATGAGCGAATAAATAGAATATAATAAAATTTAGAAACTTTTAAAATTAGCTACAAATGTTTTTAAGTGAAGGCAAATGAAAATGATAAGAAAAATATACAATAAAAATTTTTTGAAAACGATTTAACATTTTAATAGAAAACGATAGGATTCTAAATGAATAACCGTATAAAACCAATTTATTACGTAATTTTTTATGAAATAAGTCCCAAACGTACACAAAAAAAAAAAAAAAAAAAAAAAAAATCCGGTCAAATGTTGTTTTATTAGAAATTTAAAACATTTCGCGAGCTTTATATTTAATCGCAATGAAGGAACTTCAACGGAATACAATCGGCAATCTGATAACACATTCTCTTCCCCAGAGCAGTTAAAAACTGCTGAATATAAAATAATTACAAATCTCGCGAGCAATTAGCAGTTTTTAATTATGAAGCAAGAACGGCTATTTTTGTACTTCATTGCGGATTTTTAAAATAAACACACACACATATATATATATATATATATATATATATATATATATATATATATATATATATATATATATATATATATATATATAATGGAGTAATAAAATTAAGATAAAACGGCTAAATGATTATTACATGTATTTATTATTTGAACGCATTGTTCAAATATATTCGCAAATAAAAATAAATTTGCAACACGTAATTAAACAATTATATATAATTGTTTAATTACGTGTTATAATTTTATTTTTATTTTAAATGATTTTTCTTGAGGAACGGGGTTAGTTAATTATTTTCAAAATAAAAAATAGCAATTGACTTTAAATTAAAAAAAAAAAAATCGAATATCATCCGTCTATAAACATCGAAAGGCGCTTAAAATCAAAAATTGGGGGAAATAACTTAAACTATTCCAAATGTAATTACGATTATAGCAATTAAAACTAGAAGAAATCGTATATAATACTCGGTAGTAACGTTTTCCGGGTCTAAAACTCATTACGAGCTATGTGTATATTCGAAGGAATAAGTTGATTATATGTAGCAGATTCCGGTTTATATTAAGGAACGCAATTTACCGACAAAGACCATTTTAAAGGTAACGGAGTTGGAATTCTTACAGGTTTTAAAAAAATCCGAAATGTTTCTACTTCAATCTGATTTTTATTTTTATCGTTTCGTATTTTAGTTTTATCCCTTTTTTCTATCATTGATTATTTTTCGGAGGTTCGTCAGTTGGTCGTACCGGTAATTTAAAATGATCGATGGCGGTGAAAAATGTAATATTGAGGGATTAAAAATTAAAAAGATTATTTTCCATTATTTCTCATTGTACATTTAGGCAGTGCACAAGCTTTAAGCGCGACTTTAATAAATGTTACTAATACTATCGAATAACAATTTCTAGTTGCTATATATATTTTACAAGCTGATAGTTTACAATTTTAGCAGGCAGGATGATAGATTTCTCCACTATTAAGATCTTCATCATTAACATAATAGCCGGAAATGATAGTTTTATTTCCGATCTACCACCCTTGTCGACTGCAAGACTGATTCCCGTAATTTTTGAAATAAATAAACGTATATAAATGTATATATATATATATATATATATATACATACGTATGTATATAAATCAAACTTAAAAAAATCACTAATACGAGATACTTTTTATTAAATAAATGTTTTGTTTTTTTTCGGTTTTGCGCGCTTTTTTAAAATTTTTTATAGGAATAATAATCAAAGGTATGGAACTAAGACGGCTTAGACATTAAAGGTTTTCATTGTAAAAATTAACATATTCAGACGTTTTGTTTTCGTAAAGGTTCAATGTTTTTTTTTACAAAAAATAAATCCCGACTTTAAGGTTTATTATAAAAATTTAATAAAAAAAAAATCAAGTATAACGCTAAAAATTGTAAAATAAAATGTTTTTTTACGAAAAAATAAATGCCGACTTGAAAGTTTATTATAAAAATTTAATAAAAATGCATTAAAAAGAAAAAAAATAATTACCCCCGATTAGAAAATATATATCACAGTGATATAAATACCCTTAAAGGTGATATTATCGTAATTCTTATACAACATTAATACTTTAATTAGAGTCGGCATCAAATTCATATTACAACATCTAGGAACGATGTAATGGACATTTAATGCAGTTTTTTCATTATTATTTTAATATAAATTTGATGCCGACTCTAATTAAAGTATTAATGTTGTATAAGAATTGCGATAATATCATCTTTAAGGGTATATCACTCTGATATATATTTTCTAATCGGGAGTAATTTTTTTTTTCTTTTTAATGCATTTTTATTCAATTTTTATAATAAACCTTCAAGTCGGTATTTATTTTTTGTAAAAAAACATTTTATTTTACAATTTTTAGCGGGATATTTGAATTTTTTTTTCTTGTTAAAAATCAATTTTTTATCACAGTAACAATTGACATACACAATTACACACATAGACGGAGCATGCGGCGCGGGCAGGTCGACGCGAGCGCCTGGTAGGATGGTGGGAGGGGTTCAGTCGAGTGAGCGAGCCAAACGCGTTGGCACACACAAATCATCAATGTAGTCGAAGTCAATTAAGTGTACGCATTATTAAGGATAACTCAAAAACTAATGGTCAGATCTTGATCAAATTTAAATAGGACCACAAGAGAAGCACCCGCTTTCAAATAAAAAAAGAATCATCAAAATTGGGTCGCCTAAAAAATAGTTCTGTGGTAACACACATAAAAAAAAACAAAAAACAGTCGAATTGAATACCTCCTCCTTTTTTTTTGAAGTTGGTTAAAAATGGTTTTTAAAAGCTGCTTGTAAATCACGCCACCGATTTCGTAGAGTCCTTTCTGCGTTGTCTTACTATGTTATATCATATCACCATTTCATTTTATAAAAGCTGAACTTCATTAAAGTATCCCAGCAGTGTGGCTCTTACGTTTTAGTCAGTCTTTTCTTGTTTTTTCCCGCTTAAAATCAATTGTCCTGAGATACAGCGTTCGACTGGATGGCATTTTATGCGCGGATCGCGCGCTAATTTTAGCGCCAAAATGATCCGATGTGTAATTACTGGGTAATTAATTTGCTTCCTTTTTCTTCTCTTCCGAAACAGCAGAAAAACTGGTATGAACCTAACCGGGGGAAGTACTTCAGATCGGCCTGCGTGTAGTTTTATCAATTAGATAAGCATGGCGCGCGTTATTCAGTCAGTTTTATCGGCGAACGAATGAAAACACAAAAAAAAATATCCTCGCCGTAATCGTAGATAAGAATGCGTCGTTGAATGCACCGTGTCGAGTGCATACAAATCAATCGCCATCGAGACGACAAATACTTTTAAGGAGAATTCAGATAAAAAGTTACTTGGAATTTAAAATGGCCGATGATCGCGAGCCAGACATTAAGTAGGCGACCGTACACGAACAATGTATTCTTCAGCTCATAAACCAATCCCGCGCAAGCACGGAAACTAATAATAATCGTGCATTTTCAATCGCGCGTTCAAATAAATCGCAGAAGAATCGGCTACGGGGAATTTATTTTATCATTTAATGTTTTTTATCTTTCATTTTGTTATTTTGCGAACATCGATTCAGATCTATGGGACTATCTTATCAACATCATGCTGGGGCTTCCTTTTTGACTTAATAACTTCTTGCATATGCGCGGGATCTGCTAAAAAGTTTAAGAGATTTAAGAATAAATAAATTATATACATATATATATATATACACACACACACACATATATATATATATATATATATATATATATATATACACACACACACACATATATATATATATATATATATATATATATATATATATAAACACACTACGGTTAGATGCTGCGTTAGGAGTAAATGTTAACTCTTCTCGTAAATTATATTGTTTAAATTATTCTTCTATAGTTAATTGAAGTATGATAGTCGACAGAAAAGAAAAAAAGTTAAAAAACTTGCAACAACGATGAAGCTTGCATTCGACTGTCTCGCATTTTGTAATTGTAATGGGAGATGAGTAATAAAATGGAGATAATTTAATTCCGGGAAAATATCTACGTATCGAACACGCCATATATTTTTTTAAATCTAACAATAAGCCCGCTTTGATGATTAACAGCTAGTTTTGTTCACAATTATAAATTTCGGTAACATTAGTTGAAGAAAGCTTATAGACGGGTCTTGGTTGGCTCCCCCCCCCAAGCTTGCAGATATGGTTTGAATGGCTTGTACTCGAATGTGCTTTCCTCAAGTAGGACCCAACGAATTAGCCGACTTGCTGCCTTGCCGAATTTAAGATCATACAATGTATCATACAATGGATCATTCAATGGTCAACGCTCTTTTCCAAGAATGGGGAAGGTTGCCTCCGAAAATTTTCACGATTCATTACACAGCGTTCTTCTTCCTCAAACACGAGCTTTCAAGGGCATTATAGCCTTGCAATTACAGAAAGTCCTCATCGTATGTGTACTGTCTATACTATATTATTCGCCCTGTAACACGGTTGATCTACCTTTTCCGATACTTATTTCTTTCTCTCCTTATGTTGCGCAAAGTCTTTCTTTTGTTTTTAACCTTTTCAGCTATACTCTTGTTGTTATTTAAACTTTTTCCTTTCAACCTTTATGTCTTCTGTTATTTCAATTTCTTTTCCCTTTCATACGTCTTTTTTTCTTTTTTTTTTTTGGTACCCAGACTCCACTCCTGAAGTTCTACCTTACTTTGTTCAGCATATTTCTTCAACACTATGCTCTTTATCCTTTTCACGAAAAATCGTAAAAATTTGGTTTTTGCAATTTCCCCCCCGCAAAATAGTATGTATAATCTACACGCAAAACTTTTTATCATATTGGTTACAGTTTTAGACGATCGTTGTAAATATATACATTATATACATTATATATATATATATATTGCACGACTAGTTACTAACAAAGAAGTATTGTAATTGCTGGCGGGTATTATACTTTTTTCAATTAAAGGAAATGTACACCGGTTTTGCTACGCAGAAAAATATAAAAAAATGACACACCCCTCATCAAAAAATAAATAAAAAATAAAATAAAAAGGGAGAAAACGTACAAGAACCGGTTTTTGACTGAGACTTAAGCAAGAAAATTCTGCCGTCAAATTTTTTATGACCAAAACGAGCAAGGTGTGAATAAAAATTCTCGAAAAGACCGAGTTTTTATTACAGCGATTAAATAATTTTTAGTTGCTGAAACCGCCATTATTTTATTAAACAGGATTTTTTAGGAATGATTTCGATAACCGCCGCTTCCACAGAAAAGTACCGGCTTCTATTGCAATTTTTTGAGGGTACTGCGCTTAACTGTACCGCGTATTTTCTACTGTATTAACTTTTGCAAGCAATTAATTAACAGGCAACAAAGATATCGAGCGTACTACTTCAAAGTTATTTCCCGTATCGCAATAATGTTAGCAGTTTTTGTGTTAAGAAATACCGACAAGATTAATCAATTAGTCGCGAAAAATAAAACGAATAAAAATCAAAAATGACGTACAAAAATGGAAATAATAATAATAATAATAATAATAATAATGATAATAATGTAAGAGAAATAAATAGTATAACTTTTAAGGAAGTATTTTCATTTTAAACATTTAAACATTAGTAGCCGGCAACCCAGCAGCAGTAAATTGATTTCAAAAGTTCATAAACTGCATTACAAATGAAGCAAAAAAACTTCCTGGATGCATTCTACTTTTTGCCTCAATATATTCTCATTTGCGACAAATATATCCAATGTAAAAATATCATTGCAGCATCGGCTAACAAAATGACGCACCAAATGAAGTGCGGAAATGACTCCAGATACTCGACCGGTATTGTCGTTGGCAAAGGCACTTTCACCGCATCACTAGAATGCACGTACTTGGTCGTTACCGAGTAGTTGGACTCACTGTTCGCGTAACGGCTCTTATTTATTTTGATAATTCGACAGATAACCATCTCGCGGTAATCTTCGACGACGGTGTACTCCGTAGCAGGCACATTTGAATAGACCATTTTTCAAACCTCTACGCGTTATCGACATAAACTATGTCTTATCACTCTTTAATGACATTTTAATAACATTTCGCCGGCGAAATTGTTTTTAATTGCTACGCAATAGTTAATTTCGAATAGCCGATTACTTTTTTACAGTTCAAAAATCTTCTTAGGACATAGTTAATGTAATTTCAGGAAGAGATATTACATACATATGTATATATATTATTTCGATTGTTCGACGAAATTGTCAAATGACAATTGCTCCTATAATTCATAATTTCATTTCCGTCACATAAAACGTTACATCTAATCGATGCAAAAGAGTCGCACACGATTTTACATATTACCTCCAATGTGAAAATTAATAACGTGTGTATAAAGGCTTATGAATATTAAAAATTTTAAATGTACTCATCGTTTCAAACTCAAAATTATCTTTTAAATTCACATCCCTTGCTTTGAGAAATAACTCATTTGAAGATTTTCAAAGACTCGGCTATTTGTTGCTTTTTTCGTAATTCCCGTAAGACCACCTCCTTTATGATTAGTACACAAGGGATGTTTAGATTGAATCGGAGGAGACGTAATGAAAGCTGGCCGATTAGTTCTTAGATACATTTATAGTGCAGAATTCTTAGAGACTACGTTTAAAAGTTCTCTAAAGAAGTCGATAACGAGAAAGTGCTACTGTTGACCTCTTATTTTAACTGACTGTCATCGGGAGCAACAATTGGTGTCATTCTAAAGTACGTCTGTGGCCTCCTCAAGTGACACTTGAAAATGCTATCTTATAAAATTAGGGAGGATTTCAGATAATTAACACGAAAAAGGTGTAAAAAACTTGTTCCGCTTTTTTGATCATTATGTGCCGAGAGTTTTCTGTCGGGAAAAAACTTTTAATGTTTTAATTTACATATATTGAAAGGGAAAAGGATAAGCAAAATTTAAGTTTCCAAATAGCTGCGAATATAAAAAAAAAAAAAGAACGTTAAAGAAGCAGATGGAACGGAAAATTAGGAAAAATAAGGTCTGAAGGGTACGTTGGAAATACATAAAAATTAGAAAACCTTTTCATCCGAGAGGAAATTAGTAGTTGACAGCTGGCTTTCTTGCTGCGGCTGGCAGTTCGTAGTGGCTCAATTGTAGATTCATTTCCTGCTAAATGTCAGTAATAGCACCGATCCTTTAAATATAAGTCTTCCTCCAAATCAATGACGTTTACGTTGTAGTTTTAGGCCTCGTGGCAACTTTTTTTTCTATATTATAGCGTACTTTTCACTTTTTTCCATTTTTTGTATTGCTCGTAATATTTGAGATGTTACGATAATTCGATAATTTAAAAAAGCATCGGAAACTAAAGTACAGTAATTATCATTTGTACGCAATTTTATTCGTACTTCATAAATATTATTTACTTAAAGTGTACAAATTGTCTAAGTAAAATATTGATGTTGAAACGTAAATATTTCCTTTTTTTTTTTTTGGCACGTTATTCAAGAAGAATCCCATGTAGAATGTAATGTGTAATCGGATACGAAAATATGAATTTCTTATATACACGCATATATGTATGTATCAATTACTGGAAACTACGAGGAACACAAAATTGTCATTAGCAATCAGCAGTTGAACTTCTGTTGATGGAAAGTTGATATGTTTCTTTAAATTTAACAGGAAAAAAATACGTTTAATAGTTTATGAGTTAAGAAAAACATATCAATAAAACAAAAACAACATATCAATAAAATAAAAACAACATCAATTTTTCGACTTTTTCTGTTATAATACGCTAGTTTAAATAACGATTAAATATGGTTCTTCTTTGACGTCACCACTTACGTGGAAGGAAATGAGGATCTATTTTCGATTGATTCTATTGTTGACAGTAGAGATACCCCGCCATCTACTAAAATTATATGAAAAATAAAAAAAATAAATAAAACAATCGTCTAAAATCGAATACACCGGTGTTATCTCTACTATTTCTGGCTTCTTCGACGGTTGGGATGATTTGAATACTTTAAATAAATATTAGCGCCATCTAGTGACGGCAGCGGTAACGACGTATCGTCATCTTACAAACAATAGCGAGACTATATTCTAGGTATACTATTAAGGAAGAAGAATAAGAAAAAAATATCACAATTTAAAGGAAATTATTATTTTAATTAAATTAGCCCACATTTTTCGATAACGTATTTTTCAATTATTTTTCACTCCGATGGGGGATTCATTTCCTTATATTAAATGTTTTTTAACGATACTACACTTATATGAAGCTTTTTTTGGCCTTTTTTATTTGGACACGTAAGTGCGAAACATTCACACATATTGGGAAAGAATTTTTTCTCGTGATGGCGTGTTGGTTTATAATAGAAAATTAAAAATGTATCCTAGTACAAAAACTGAACTTTCGCTAGTGTCTGCCGTTGCCAGCTGATGGCGCTCTAGCAATGATCGCCATCGTGTTCCCGAGCAGAGAGGGCAAAACAGTATAGACTGATTGAAGATTAGGGAAGCGTAATCCATCTCTCGGAGATAGCTTTTTGGCGTCTTACGAAAGCTGCAACAGTTAATCGAGCAGCAGACCGTTCCAACATCGCCCCCCTCCCCCCGACCATATATAAAGCAATTAAGTCTGCCGAGAACAAGCAGACTGAAATGAGATATTAACCATGTTAGCCGAATTACTAACAAACAAGATACCCGCATCCGTCTGTACGGGAAATATCCTCGCACACGGATGTAGCGAACGCGCTAGAAGCGACACAGGAATTTCCGCACGCCAACTTCATAAACTCACTCTGGTTATCGCGCACGTTCCTCCGGCGACCTAGCACTGCGAAGAAGAGCCGATGATACGGCGGACAGAATGGAAAGTTGCTTCGGGAAATTCTGCGCGTAGCAGAACGGGGCGACGGAAAAACCGGATAAATAAAAAAGATCACACGGCTATCTGCTCGGTTATTACGTTAGTGTGTGTGTGTGGATAGGGCCGGCGCGGCAATGGCGGCCAAAGTAGCGAAGGATAGCCGAAAAAGGGAAACAAACGGATAACAACAAGGTTGTCGCCCCAGCGGGATAAGAGATCGGTCCCTACTTGCGTCTCTCCGGAGACGACCTGACAAAGTCTGGACCAGGGTCTAGACGGTTAGCGGATAGTACATGAGCAGTGCGGAATTCTTTCTCCAACTCCGGGAAAAATTGGCAAGGATTCTGCCACCGTTTCCCGCGCTCGCCTTGCCACATTTTCCGGCTAATGCGGGAAGCCCCTTTATGACGCTGCTTCCAGCGGTGGTAATACGCTCGTCATTTTCGGCTTGTCACTCTCTCGCCACGTCTTTTTCTTTGATTAAAAGTCGCAATTTTATTATACGATTAATTTTGATCCTTTTTTTCGCTTCTTTTTCTTCGATATACGTCAACCGAAGCCTCAGGCTCCTCCACCTCGCTAACATCATTTAAGTGTTCTAACGCAAGTCCGCTTGATTAAAATTCCATCAAACGGCGCGCAACAACCTGTCCTCTCATCGCGCTATCTGTCGCTCTCTCGTGATAATTAAATCAACTGCCAATTTTTATCAATTTCGTTTCTGGCCGACATCTCACTTTCCACATAAACCTGTATAAAACTCGATGTGTCGCGGACCTTGCTCTACGAGAACATGGATGGTTTTTTCTATAATTCTTATAGAAACGTTGGTTTCCATTGAGTACGTTATTTTTTGATTTACGGTTTACGCGGGAAGATTATCATCTCCTGACGACGCTTTATGCCGCAACTCGCACATTTCCTCGATAGGTTTCACGCATCTGTTATAATTAAACGTGTTTAACCGGCGCGTAAAAATAAGGGATAGTGATTTAAGTATATACATATATTATCCGGAAAGAGGATAAACTCGTAGAATTTGAACAAAGTAATCTCGCGATAGCCTAGTTGCTAGAGCGCAAGCGACTTCCGAAATGGAGGTCACGGGTTCGATCCCGAGCGACGACGAACATATTACAAGAATTAAATAAAAAAAATAATCGCTAATAATCACGTGGAAGGCAATGGCGAACCACCACGTACAACATCATATGCGCGCTGGGTCATAAATAGGACTGCACTTGTATATGCCGATATAAATCAAACGATTACTATCAGTTCCGAATGTAGTCTTGCGTGTGTACACCTGCGTTGCATATAACAATCGCTATGAACACTATGTCTGTGCCTGTACAGCTAAAAAAGGTACGAATAGGTAGTCGCCGATGCTCAGGAATTAAGTATGGCACTATAAAGAAGAATCTGTTAAGATTAGTTTCAAAAGCTAAAAAAAAATTACATTTTCTCGTCATTTTTTTACTCCCTTGTTCGTAATAAAGGAAGTAATCATGAAAAATGTTTCACGCCGTATTTCAACGGATTTTTCGATCATCTCTGATTACCACCCGCTCTTAATACGGAGAATAAGGAAATTCGCGAAGTATTTTGAATTTTGCAGAAAATATTCATTTTACCACTTCTAGATCAATCCTTAAGTCGTGCATTACGTATGTATAAGGTATAACTCAAAAATGGGGCTAGTCGCAGAAATTTCAAATTTAGGCCTCTATTAACATCTATGATGTAGTTGTTCGCGCGTCTGATTTTCGTTACAATCGGCTCTGGGCTAAAGGAGTACTTCCTTTCTCGAGAATTTCAGGGAATTTTTCTCATAACTCAAAAACAGGTGGACACATAGAAAGTCTAAATTTTGAACTAGTCATGTTTTGTAATAAAATAAAAGATTTATTTTATTTAAACTTTTAAGCTTATATATTAAAAAAAAAAAAAAAAAAATATTAGTGTTTTCTGAAATTTTCAATTAATAATTTTGAAAATTCAACTGTTTTAATTTTCAACGATCCCTAGGAAAAAAGTATGCTCGCGGTAGTCAGGATAACAACAACTCGTGATAGATTTATCTGAAACCAGAAAACCAAATATTTTCTGTTGATAGCTTGTGATTGAACGATTCGATTTCAAAGAAAATCGAAATTTGAATTTTCCGGTAAAATTGTATACATGTTAGTAGCAAATAACAAAAATAATAGTAATTTTCAGGTTTTTTTTTTTTTTTTTTTTTTTTTTTGATTATTTAAAAACGACCTAATCAAACTGTACTTAACAAACCCGTAAGAGCGAATGAAATCTAAGCAACTTCATTAATGCACAAATGTTCGATTGTAGTAGGGCATTAATGAACATACACAGGATAATGAACACGTAATTTAGGAAGCTATTTTAAAAAACCCTAATAACATATTTTCTGGCTGAATGGCGGTTAATGCGAGACCAAAAAGAATAATAATAACAAAAAAAGTGCCAATAAGTGGATTGTTATATCCTTCACCAAAAAAAAAAAAAAAAATAAATAAAATCTATTTGATGAAATTCTGCAGATCGATAGAAAATATTAGAATAGATCTTCTTGATTTACGTGAGAAATTTAAATTTTCAGAAGCCTTATTATTATATAACCGATATTATGGATAGCCATTTAGCCAGAAATATGTAATAAATTCTAGATTATGTTAAATCGATTATTATACGTATATTTAGCATAAAATTACTAAAAAACAATAAAGTAAAGTAAAAGAATAAATTTTAAATCGAATAAAAATTTAAATGCGCATCATTTATTACATTTACATACTGTAAAATTTAATTACTTTAATTCTTTATACGTAATTATGTAAATATAACAGAACCATCGATCCGCAAATGTTCATCAAAATCGACGAACCCAACGTTGTGATGTTTTTCTCCTTGTAAGACACATTCTATTAAACAAGCCCTGAGCCTGAAATCCGTCAAACTGTGATATCCCGCATTTAAATTAAACACTCCGCTTTCATCGAAATAACAAAACTAGTCGAAAACAATAAACGCGAAGTACATGCGGGTAGAAAAACAAAAAAAAAAAAAAAGGAAACGCATACGAGTTACAGACAAAAAGCAGCGTTCGATGAAAATGAATCAAAAAACCATCATTCCCCTCTTTAAGTAAAATTACCGGATTGATTAATTGTTATTAGTAGAACGTCGAAAGTAGGTTAAAATTAGAAGTGAATACGTATTCGCAGAACCGTCGTCAAACGAGGGTAGATTAAAAATTCCAATTTAATGTAGATTATGTAGCCATCGCATTTACATTAATTCGATACTGTCCACAGATCGCTTGCGCTTATTGCAATCTAGCAGATTGTAATTGTAGGACGAAACAAGAACATTTTCTCATCTTAAAAACATTTAATTATTAATATGTTTTTGCGTTGTTACGTAAAATTAACGAGTACACATATGTGAACATTTACAATTTCTGTAAACGAAGAAAATGCCATGTAGAAGTCTGGAAAGTAGAAATTAAATTTTAAAACGGTACTTCTGTTCGGCGGGCAGTATGGAAAATTACATGTATACTTCGTAATGCGAGCAAACATGTATGCGTTTTTACTAAAGTTATATGTGCGTATACGTGTGTGCGTACATTTAACGATTTTAACGGAATTTACGAATTAGGGTTTTCCGGAATGTTCGAAAATACATACTTCAGCGTGTGAAAACGAGAATATCGCAATGTATATAAAAATGCAAAGGCGGATCCACATTATTATTGGGGGGGGGGGGGGGGATTTTTATAATTACATAAAATCTTCTATGGTAGGCAGTAGATTTGAAAAATACCACCTTAAAGAAAATCAAATAGCGACCACCTTTATAGAAATTTAAAAATGTTTTAAAAATACATATAATTATTACAATTTTTAATTTAAATTTATTTTTATTTTTTAGTAGGTGAAAAATAAAACGAAATTATAAAATTATACCTTAAATATGTGGTAGTTTAGAAATAGTAAGAAAGACGGTATTTTTATTAGACACTTTACTTCTTTTAACGACACTAATATTAATAGAATAAGTTTATAATCAATAGTTTTTTGGTTGCCGACTATGTAACATACAGAGATTAGAATTCACCAGATGAGATTTTCAATGTCCAGTACGAGTAAAAAGGTATAAAATCGAATATAAGATACACGGCGATGAAAGGAGGACACAACGGCCTGAAAGATGACAATGAGAAATTTTATGATGTTACATACGACGTCATTGCAGTAACATCTTCTAGTCCACGTTAAATTGATGACCGGACGCGTTCAGAGAGTTAGCCCCGGCCTAAAAACAAATCCAAAGGAAAAAAATAATTTCGTAAACTACGTCATCGATAAATCACTACGTCTACACCAAAGAGCTACCATTCTCAGGTGTGTACTAATAAAGATTTACCAGAAGAGCTGGGGAAAAAAAAAAAGAAAAACTAAATCAGAGTAGTTCGCTCTTCTAGTACATTCTGAGAAGAATTTTTAAACGGCGCGATCACATCGACCCGTGGTACCGTTCCGGAACAGTCGCGTCATAATTTTTAGCCGCTTGTAGTTTTGAATAGAGCGTGTGTTATTTTTGTTAAGTTTTTTTACCTACCCTTAAGGTTAAGGAAAGATTGCCAATAGCCCGAAAAACATTTAATACGCACCTGAACAAAAACGAAAATTAATCGTTCAGGAGAAAATTTTAAAACATTATGTAACGCCATCTGTTTTTATTTTTGGGTCTACTTTTGACTTTATTTCGGTTTAAAACAAGAGCCTTGTTCCGCTGCCGCGGAAAGACGTAATTTCTCTAGATATACCCCTTTCGTCGTCCGCCTATTAAATATTTTACGGCTTTGCTACACCGTAAACAGCGTATTGTATAAATATTGAATTTTTCATCGTCGTATAGAAAATGGTAAAACTGCAAACAGTGGTACATCTGTGTACTTTTGGCGCATTTTTCAGTTAAAACTTACTCGTTCAACGACAGGGCACACTCTACTCATGCGATCTAAGAAGTAAATATTAAAACATTAGAATTAACTGTAAGCTTTCGGCACATTCGTTAAAACTACCGCAATAGTTCTGGATCCGTGGTGCAACAAAGAATCGTCTCGTTTTCAAATTTCTACAGCTTTGCTAGAAAAAGGCTTATTTAAGGTTAGTTTTTGTTAATTCGGGTGCGCAAGCATTATCGTTTTTTTTTCTATTCTCAACTGAGATAGTTGGGACGCACCTATTTACACCCCCACCATCAGTCCGGAATCTACCCCTTTTTCTAACAAGGAAGAAAGGTTATTTAAACAGAATTAAATACATTATTATATCGTAATTTTATTAAAGCTAAAATAGAATAATTTTTCTTACCGAGTACAAATTTTAGAATTTGCATATACCTAAGATTTATTGTATTATGCATTTATTTAATTTACGAAACAAATAAAAAAATCTTGTAATACAATGATGCAGCCTTTCCATACGGATATACTTCCTTAAGATAAAATGTGCTTAATATCAAACTTTTCGTACCCGTGTCTCAGATTTTCGTAATCATAAAAAATTACGAATTATTTTTATGTTAGGTGCATTACACGAATAAAAAAAAAAACATAATAATAATAATAGTTAATTTGGCAACTAATCCCGCTGTTATTTTGGATTCTTTGTATCTTCGTAATGTTACTAGACGTTCCCTTTTTTTAGCTATCGAGTCCAAAAAATTATAAAAATTGCTACAATCAAATTTCTCCGCCACGTTCATATTTCTTAATGACATTAATTTGTGAGTATTCACTGTTTGCCGATAAAATTCCCCCTCATTCTACGTAGTAGTTGAACTCTAAACATCATAAATGTCTATTCTTCGTAATTCCTTCAAATTCCGCATTGCACAATGTGGAATTACCTCAAATGAAGTAGACTGAATTTTTTAAGTTAAAAAAAATTCCGGCCGTGCTATTTAAAAAAAACAAAAAAGAAGTCGACACTGTTTATAACATTTTAAGTTTAAAAATGTGTAAAATATCGCATTGGAAAATTATCATCACGCTTCGTTCTGTTATCGGACGGGAACTTATTCGAATATATTATTAAAAATACGCGTCGTCCTATTAGCCTACTTAGGAATCGGAACAAAGTCGTTGAAAAAATTACATTAAATTATATCGTCTCCAATGTCACCTTCAATGCATAATTAAAGACCGCGCTGCTATGGGCGCCTTTCGGATTCAGGTGTCTAAAACCATTTTGTAGTGCATGAGAAAATATGAAGAAGCGCTCATCTGGCATATATATATATATACGAGTATATCGTTTGTGAATTATATATAAATGATCTATAATTGTATATTTTATGTATTTAATATATTTAAATTTCACTAAAAATTCCTTAAAAAATACCATCTTCTTAAATGATGTTATAAACGTTTTTGAAAAATCTCAAAGGGTGAGTTTTAACCCCCGAAATCTGGAAGCTTTGAGAATAGGAAGAACTTAACATTTATGAAACAGCAGTATTTTCCATGCAAAAAGCTGAAAAAGTAGAATCTGCAGCAATGACGGTACCGTCAAGGAAATATAAAAAAAAAAAAAAAAAAACAGCCTTTAATACGGTTACGCCGTATGCACTAGTGACGGGTAAAATTCGAAACATTTTGGAACGTCACATTGCAGGTTCCTAGTGTGATCAGGAACGTAACTGCAACTTAATTATAAACATTTTTTAAAAATAAACAAAATGAAGCTAAATTTAAAGCTTAAAAGCTAAAACAATTTTTTGAGTCAATAGAAGATAGTTTCATCTTAATATCTCGAAACGTTAGTTAATCGTTCAAAATAAATTCGCCGTGTAAATTTAAATTATTAACATTATTTGAATATTAAATTTTTATAAATCGAATAATAAACAAATTTTCACAAAATTCTAATAAACGCTATTGCACTTGTTTATCAAAATTTGTTTTAGAAAATTTTTATCATTTACGGTTGACTACGGGAATTGTTTTAATGTAAATAATTTAACTACACTAAATTAAAAACTGAAAGTTAAATTAAGTAGCTGAAACAAGTCAAAAATAAAACGGTTCTTCAGAGGAGAAATTATAGAAACAGCGAAGATAAAATGAACTAGTAGATTTGAAAACTGCGTCAGAAACAGTAAACAAATCAGTACTGATAAAAGTCACTGTTAAAAATTTTCCATGATATTTGTAAAATTCCACAGTTGTTGCTTGCGCAATCATCATCATTGTGCAGCATAGTACATAAAGCGTGTAATGTGCTTACTTATTTAAAATATACACAGATTTTACTAGATTATGTGAATAACGTTGTTTCCAGCTGATAGTAACGCGCACGCGCACACACAACGTCAGTTTAGCCAGTATGGATAGAAACACATTATTATAGTACGTTAGTCAGTTATTGTAACTAAAGGAATCCCTTACAGCAGAACAGTGTTATTTTATTCATCATCTGATTATGTTATGTACGTTGTAGCGAGTAGTTGCGACCAATAAATAACAAAGCAAGCGGTTCGAGAAATACGTACTGTATGAGTGATAAAAAGATAAAAAGTGTCATCTGTACTTCAAGACCCAGTGATTGCCGCCTGTTATTATTTCATAGTTAATCGTTCTTTCGTTCATTCGGTTCCAGGACACTAGTTGCACAGTTAAGAGTCGGTTCTTTTGGTTTTTTTAGTGGTTACTTCCAATTTCTGTTACGACAGCAGTAATAACGCAAATCCGTTACCGATATTAAGGAAAGGAACGAACTATTATAGAGCTGGAACCAGTTTCTAATTACGTTCCTTGTTACTTTACACATCACTAGTGTGCACTACCAGACACACGGTGAAAGAGAACTGCGTTAATTCACGGCAATGAAATGGAGCGGTGATCAGTTTTGCTGCAGTAATTGAAGATAAAAGAGTACCGATTCGAAAAAATTTGACTAATGCCAAGCGTAAAAATCCGGTAGCTATCAGCTGCAAAGGTCGGCTTGTATTTTGTAAGGCGCTGGAGCAGTCAATTAAAAGTCGGTTGATTCGTATCGCAGTGGAAGTGGCCTTCATTTATTTTTGAAAAAGTCGAAATATTCCCCAAGTTGGTATATGACTTGATTGTGTGAACCGGGGGCGAAACGGTACAGCATTTGAATAATCGCAAATAGCAAAATCAGTAGCTACGATTAAATTTTAGTGTAACAAAATAGTTCGTGTTCGTTAAAACAAAAAGACTTTTCAAAATTACCGCTTAGCCAAAACGTAAGTTCATTCTGCACGCGTTAAGCTTCTTACAAAGTTTTAGACAAGTCTGAGAAAACAAAGGTCGGCTAAAAAATTAAAAATATTCTCTTTAAATTAAGCAGATTATTTCTTTTCACTCTCGGAAACACGCATTCTTACAACTTTAAGGTAACTTTATGAGAATTTTGTCGCTGCTCTCAAATTGCCAGTGTAAAATATGTACGAGCTTTAAGCCGACAACTAGTATGGAATTCTGAACAAATTTTTTTATATTATACACTATAGCCAGGGGCGGATCCAGAAGGACATTTTAGGGAGGGAAATGATATAATGACGTAAAATCTTCACCGGGTAGGCAGTAGATTTGAGAAATACCACCTTATGTTCCATAAAGAAAATCAGATAACGACCACCTTTATAGGAATTTAAAAATGTTTTAAAAATACATTTATAATTATTACAATTTTTAATTTAAATTTAGTTTTATTTTCTAGTAGGTGAAAAATAAAAGGAAATTATAAAATTATACCTTAAATATGTGGTAGTTTAGGAATAGTAAGAAAGTATTTTTATTATAGCCTTTTATTTAACTCGCTTTGTCAGTCTGTCTGTCTATCTTCGGGGTATGTTGCGAACGATTTTTCACCTACTTCCAAATGAATTAAAAACGTGTCCTTTTGCAGAAATGCTTATTATAGATGATAGTACAATATTATGCCACATCTGGGCTTCCAACTTACAAAATTAGACCCTCGAGGCGCCGAAAGCTCAAAATTTTGGACAAAAATATTTTTTTTCTTCTTCGGGCATGTGATTATATTTAATTACTAATCAGCGAATATTTTGTAGTTTCAAATTTTAATATTAAGATGCGTATCTGGTAGTCGCACATTAATAAAGTTATTTTGTACTTTTTAGTGCATAAATAAGAGGCTATTTTTAAAAAGTTTTTTTTTTATTTTTTTTTCGACTTTACTTCTTTTTTATTTTTGTTAGTAATCCGTTTCGAATTCTCTTTGTTCGTGAGCAAGTTTAAATATATATATATATATATATATATATATATATATATATATATATATATATATATATATATATATATATTTCTCATTGAACTCTATTTTCATTTATATTACAAAATAAATAAAAATGGCAAGAGATCGGTGTTTAAAATAGAATAAAAAAGGAACATTAATAGTTTTACTAAAAAATAGTAGTAAATTATTAAAATCCATAGGTGTAAAACATTCATACAAATCTTTTATATCATAAATTAAGTTTCTCTGTTATAACCATTTTTTTTCTTCATAGAAGCCTTTGGTTCTTTTGAGGGGTGTCTCCTATCCCCCCCCCCCTCCGGATCGGCCACTGCTATAGCTGTCGATTGCACTTTTACACATACACACACACACACACAGGTTGACGAAGAATGAAACTTCGCGGAGTCTCTAAATTTTAAACCGCGCCACATTTAATCGTTTACAAAATCACTTCCAGTAGTGCTATTTCTTTAATTTTGTAAGAATTTCGTACAGCGAAAATCTTGTTTATTATCATTTTTTTGTTTTCTTATCGGAGAATTATCGCCTAACCGTATCATTTCAAACCAAAATAAAAATGAATTACACGGCGGCCCTACCACCTTTATTATCTACTTTGACGTAACTAACAATTAATGCTGATCTCTGTGTAAAAGTTCATGGTACATAATCTCGGTGGTATAATTAGTGGAAAGCTGTTCGTTTTCGAGGCGGCAGCCGATTAAATCACACAATCATACCGCGGCAGACGATATTTAGTACGTCTAGTTCACAATCATCTGTTGATTGTTATCTCCTCTGAACTTCCACTGCGTCCGCTGGCTGAATTTGAATATCGTGGCTTCTTTGCACTTTCTGAAAAATCGCATTTCTCCAAAAGATCTTTTCACGATGTGCGAGAGGGCTTAGATGTTTGTGGAGCTTTTTGCATGTTTTGAAATATATTCGTACGGTTCCGGAATCTCGGAAATGAACGATATTTGGATTTTTAAGAAATTTTGAACGGGACTGGACCTGTTTAGAATAGCACCGAAATCCAAAAGACTCAAAGCCCTCCTCCGTATTAAACGGGGAGTTGAATAACAGTACGACTCAAAAAGTTTTATTTCCGAATTGGCACTGTGTTGCGATTTTTTTTTCTTCTAAATGTATATTCGTATCTTTTTCTGTTTGTTTTTGTGTATTTTTAAATATTGCTCGTCCGGGGAAAAGTATCGAAAGTAAAATCGAAATACCGAAAAACTGAAATTAGGATTAATTCTACATGCGCGGGTTTTAAAAAGGGCCGGAAAAGAATTAGGCAAATTACAGGGGCGAATGAAGATTTTAAGAAATGTTTACCGAGCAGTGTTTGCGACCGGTCGCCTTTTTCCACGCTGAAAACGAGATCAACATACGGGTCGTTCGCGCTATTCTTTAATGTATTTGAAAATATTTGCTAAAGCATTTTCGGAAAGCGAATCAAAGTAAACTGACATTTTCCACGTCACAAATATTCACACTTGAATAAATATGTTTATCACTCTGGCCGCGGGGACAAGTCAATATAATACGCAACCTTTTTGACTGCATATCTATCCGCTCTTTGCGTACAGATAGAATTCGAATTTCTATCGGAGAAAAAAAAAAAAAAATTCGAAGGTTTTTCAATTCGAGCTGAACTGCCTGGGATATAAAAAATGAAATAAAATAAATAAATAAATAAAAGGATTGGCGCCTGTTTGAAATCGGTTCAATAAAGCCGATAGTGAATACTAGTTTAGGTTGAAATTAGAACGAATTAACTCTCGAAAATACAGCAGTCACTTTGCGTAATTTTAGTAACTGAATTTGTATAAAATAGTGCAAATTAAATAACGGATACGAACAAAGAGAAAATAAAAACATAAAAAAAAACCAAAAAAACATTCATCTACTTATATGTAAGTAAAGTAAAAATATTCTAAAAAATTGACGGCTTTTCATACTACATATATGCAATATACATATGACGGTAGAGAATCGTACAAACACACTAACGAAAAGAGAAAAAAAAGGAAACATTAGAAAAACGGATGGGGAGAAAAAAATAATAAACAATGAAATTAGCGGACCGGGAGTAATGTGGCCAGTTCCTCGTTTCTATTATATGCACTTGCCAAATCAGTGTTGTCCGACTTACGGTTTTACGCATTTTTGTCATCGGTAATGCGAAAATATTTTTATCCGACACGATATTAAATTATCGACTTTTATCGTATTTTTCTAAAATTTCTACCATATTGACGGCATTATCTCCCGCTTTTTTTTCTCGTAGATATCATTATAAAGGAGAGGCAAACATTGCCCATTTTAGTGGTTTTTGTTAAATAGCAAGTAATAAATGGAAAATTAGATGTTAATATATTTATTTATGATTCGCATGATGATTTTGTATACAATGCATTTTGATCTTTATGGGAGTTCGAAGGATAATTCTGATATTTGTAGAATATTTAAACTACGGTCTTTCGGGGGTCAAGGAACCGTCTCAAATGATAGTTTTCTACAGTTCTTACGGAAAAGCCGGTTTCAATTGACTATGTCATTCAACGTCTGTCTCCTTTTTTTCATCATAATAAAATTGAAATTCTTTTACACTTTTTGATTCTTCCACTTCTTTACTACAATTATACATTAAGCCAGTTCATTCTTTAAACATTTTCACTTTTAAATCTACACAAATCGCTATTTGAAACCTTGTGGCAACTGCATTCAGTTTTATTTGTAACTTCTATTTAATACAAAATAATTTGCTAACTAGATACCTACTACTAAAAAAAAAAAAAAAAAGAAAAAACCTGCCTCGGTTAAATGGTTTTTTTTAAAAATAAAATACAATTTTATCTCTGTAGGTAGTAGCCGATATATTATTTGCAATTAAATCGGGAAATTGAAGTCGATCTGGTTAAAATTTTATAAGGTTTACCCCACGTTCTGGAAGAACTGTAAAGGTTTCTTAATATATAATACTGGGAAATATGCGCATAACCTACCAAGGTTATTACGACACGTAGTCGAATTTATTTTATATATATAATTTATAGATTAGGTTAATTTGAGAAATTTTACCGCATCACTCATCGGTGATATAAAAAAACTTCATAAACCATTGTTAATTTAGGTTCTTTAATTTAATTATTTGTATGTACAAATAAAACTTTTTATGTGCTTGTGCGATCATCCCGCTAGTTACAGAGGATGCCCCCTATGTGTATAAGGAGCAGGAACATTGTTAAAATAAAGCAGCAACGCGATACAGATCCGACTTACAACAAATCGCTTGACATGCCTAATTCTGCAGAAGAATTCCCTCCTCTAAAGGAACGCAGTCACAAAGCAGAGTAAAACTCCAAAACATCAATCAAGCTAACACAAATTTCATAGACGAATCGGCCACTAATCCACATAATAATGTCTCAGATATACATTTACATCCTACCTTTTTCCAGAAATTAGGAATATGAAAACCAAAAGTAAATCGATAACAAAAAACAACAGACAACGGTGAAATATATGTAGCCTGCCCCGAAACAATGTTTTTTTGTCGAAGTACCTTTTTTTTTTTTTTTTTTTTTTTTTTTTTAAATAAATTTTTTGGTCTTGTCAGCAACGAACGATTAGAAAGAAGAACCTAGAGACGAAAGGAAAATGCGTTAGAGTTATTCGGGGAAGAAGGAGACGGTCGTAACTACTACGAGGAAATAACAACAAAGGAGTCAAAAGAGATCGATACTAGAACCCGTACAACTAACAGCCCCAAGTCGACGTACATATCAATATGAATTGTAAAAGAGTAAAATGAATTGGTGTCCCTAATGTAAATATTTACCACAAAAAAAAAAAAAAAAGAAGCGAGATACCGCTTTATATTGAATTTATTTGTGAATACATTCGTAGCTAGTCTCCTGAATTTTGCTGAAACAGCGTTCATCCTTTTTAATATGATATCACGTTATCACTGCTGCATGGTAGACACTCTCCTCGGTAGGATAAGTTGATCTAATCTCGCGTGCAGGCCGGGTAAATTGGAAGGTGCATTTTTTTATACCTGCTGCCGGGTAATTTTCACGGCAATTGTATTATGCACTGTGAGTATACAGGCAAAAGACTTCAAATATCAGTATATTGTGATTGATTTATCATGACACAATGCAGTCCCTTCCGTGCGTTTGGTATTACGTTCGCTGTTACCCTCCGGTCACTATAAGCGATTATTTAATTTAATATTTGAAATAATTTCTGTCGTCGCCAGGAATCGAATTGAAGACTTCCGTAACGGAAGCCAAGTGCTTTAGCAGCTGGACTTGTATTCGAGAAAGGTACAGTCATCAATAATGCACAATATTCGTGATCGTCCGAACCGCGTCATGGGGCATCCGTTCAAATGATAGTTTTGTATAATTCTTATAGAAGAGTCGGTGTTTTAATCGACTACGTCACATTCTTTGCATCTAATCGACTAAATAAAGTTTACAGTAAAATGTGTTGTATAATTTTTCAATGTCTCTTTTGCAACTTTTCACGCTTTCGGATAATTTTTTACGCTTAATAATGAGTTTTTCTTTAACACACCTTGAAAGAGTGATGTTTTAAATTTAATTCACTTTTTTCTTTTTGACGATTTAGTGTACTTTTGTATTTATTTGTATGTTTATGATTATAATGTACATATATATATATGTTGTAATCAGTAAGCAAGTCAAGGTCTCAATATAATATGCACTATGTAGCCTCAGTTCTTTTTCTAGTACATGTTATACATTTCTGCAGAAATGATTGGATGGTAGTTACTTCTTCAGTTTTTTGGTCATAAATTACCTACAACTAGGCTTAATCGGTTTTAAGTTGAAAAGACTACGAGCTTCGAGCTGATTCTAAAAATCAGGCCATCTCAGTTGGCTTGCAAGTTTTTAATAAATTGCAATTTGTTGTCGGTATTTAACTTTATAGCATAATCAACACGTACAGCTTTTAAAAAAGAAGTGTTTATATATTTTTTAGATCGCACATTCGAAACGAGCATCTAAAGTTTTCCCCGGAATAACTTTTAGAAATCAATGAAATGAAAACAAATGTTTTTTACGCACGGTGCATTTGTAATCTCTTTTCATAAAACTGTTGTAAATACAATTTCACTCGAATTAGGAGAGTACATTTCTATAATTTAATCTTTTCTCCCTTTCTTTTTCTGTATCTATCTATTTTTTGAGGAATCGTCTCTTTCTCAGAATACATTATATTACACTACGTTGCACACAAGCGACGTCCCCACAACACACACACACACACACACACACATACGCACACACATTTATATGATATTGTGGTGGATAAAATATCGTTAGTGTCAGAGGTAAAGTCCGCGCGAAGGCATACATTCAAGGATCCACGGATTGAACAGGTCAATAGTTATTTCTTTCCTTACTTGCAGATTTGTAAAAATCGATATTGTTCATCATTCACTTTAAATAGGATTTTTAAATAATTTTCAGAATTTACGATATAAACTTATTTTTGACGTTTCCGAAGCATTACGCATCGGTCGTCATCAAAAATGAATTTTTCTAATGGCAGTCGGCGTAATCCTTCGGAAACGTTAAGAAGGAGGTGGTACACATTGTAACAAAGTTGATCCTGAAAATTCCTTAACGCGTAGCACAAGTTTTAAATATTTAATACGATTTCCAAATTTCACTCGTATTACAAAATCCTCCTAACTGGTCTCCCACCGTATCACCTTCAATCGACTCTGACAAAATTTAACTTTCTCTATATTCCAAGTGTAATCGCATTATTTCAGTTCCTTCCTTCGATAGGCTACGTATCAATGACCTCGATTCATATCTACATAATACGCAATTTGCTCTTTTTATGTGTTTGAAATGTAACCGTGCTATAACGCGCGGTTTCCTGATTCTAATCAGTAATCTCTGTGTAACACCGTCGCATCTTCTCGTCGTCGTAGCCTTCTTATTCGGTCAATTCGAATTAAAAACCTCTGCAGGACACCCACCATCAATGGTGACGCATATGTTCAGCTGTGGAAACGCTTAACGAAGAAGACGAATAAATGAACACCGAAATAAAACGCATGCGATAAAACAGAAATATATGAACGACGATTAAGCGAGAAGCTATTAAAAATTGAACTCGGTTCAATGGCCGTAACCAGTAAACCATGTCGACCGTTTAAAATAAATCATTCGATACGGTACAAGCAGTTGCGCATTATATATCGGATCATTGCAAAAAAATAATTAATAATATAAGATAAATATTTATTTCTCCGTTGTGTTAATAATACGTTCGCGTTTCCCGTAGCAGTCCGTTAATGATCGTTGCGCCGTCCGCCCCTCCATCGGTCATTTTAGTGCTAAATAATTCAAAACTCTTCACTTGAAAATGACGTGTGAAATGTATATTTATACGGCTAATTTAGGCGAATATTAAATTAGGAGCAAGCTAAAAAAATCTACAATGATTTAAATAAATAATAAGATGCGCACAGACTGATTTATGCAGGAATTTATGCAGCGGTGACGTACAAGTCTAATATAAGAATTCGCTATACGAATTTCAGACATTTAAAAAAACATACACACACATATATATACATATATATATATATTTAATGTATATATATATATTATATATATGTGCGTGTGTGTATGCAATAGAACGTGGAAATAGCAGACAGTTGAGCTATGCAGTGTTAGATGGACAGGTGTTTCGATTGGAAGAAAAAGAAGAAAAGGAGTAGACAGAGAACAAAACGAAACGTGCGAAAGACAAAAGTAATCGAGCGTTAACACTAAATGAAATGGAATAATAACATAGAGAAAGTTTCCAGCAACAGTCGAAAATAAAGTGTTCAGGCCGAATTTGTCAAAACGCCAATACGTTCCCGCTTTAATTCCAAAAAATGTTCTACTGAATATCGGCACAGCACCAACGCTCTTTTCATGGCGCATACTTTTCGCCACTCGTTGACAACTGAACCGCGCTAACACATTAAATATGTGCACGATACATAAATATGTATTCAAAATGGAATGTGAGCGTAATCTGGCAGTGCGTGCGTATCTGTATCAAGTCGAAATAAAATGCGTTCGGTATACTAACTAGAATAGCGCGGTATTTCGAAATGCAACAAAAATTGTGTAAAGTGATCTGAATATATGTGTAAATAAATAAATAAATATATATATATATATATATATATATATATATATGTAATAAACAAGTAGTTAAAATTTTATCACATAATTTATGTAAAGATACAGTACGAAAAACGAAACTGATTAAAATTCAAAACAAAATTGAAAACAATATTTAAATCGCTGCTGATCGAATGATGAAAAAAGTTTTTCGGTCGCTTACTTGGGTTTTGATTTAATTGAAATCAGTATAATTTTTTCGTCAAATCAGTGTTTTTATATTCGTGATATTCAGTTTTACGAGAAATAAGTTATTCTTCTAAAAAGTTCATCAATTGTTCTTCTTAATTATTTAAAATAGAATGGTTCTGAGATTTTGAAAGGACCCGGCCGAAAACAATCGATCCCATCACGATGTTTAAAATGTCCGTAAGCATTATTCAATAAATAACGCATTATCTAGAATATTAACTTAGTGTCGTAAGCCGCACTTTTTAGGGGCGCAACTTCAAAAAAATGTTAACTTTTGGTTTATACTTTTTTTTTTTTTTTGATTTTATTTTTGGTGCTTCTTGTGTATTTTAGATTAATTCCGACGATAACTGATTGAATAAAGGTAATTAATATTTTAAAGTTGAAATATCACTGATGCAACGTCCCTGGTTTCTTACAGTTTTATTTCCGATCGAATGAAGGTTTAATACTATTAAAATTTGAAGAACACGCTATTTCAATTTTTTATTAAACGAATCATTCATACAAACTTTTTATGAAATAATAATATATTTAATATTAAAAACATTGACGCGTTTCAAAGGTCTAATAGCTTCATGATCACAGTATTTGAAACGCGTCAATGTTTTTAATATTAAATATATTATTATTTCATAAAAAGTTTATATGAATGATTCGTTTAATAAAAAATTGAAATAACGTGTTCTTCAAATTTTAATAGTAAGTTCTAATTAGTTAACCGTGATTCCTATCGAATCTGAGCGGGGGAGGTGCCTGGTTAAAAAGCTCGAAAAAGAAAAAAAAAAAAAAAGAAAAAATAAAATTACATTTGTAACGAGAAACCATTGCTTCTTGATGATTGTTACAGTGTATTAGGTTCAAAAAAAACCTAAAGGTTCACTCTGCAAAGCCCAAAACTCTTTTCGTTTAGAACGCTACGGCGTGGTAAATTTCCCATTTGGCTTTTGACGGAAGAGTGTGAAATTCGCTCGTTATTTATCAATAAAAAGTGAACTGCAATTAACGAACTACACAACACGCTAGCTAGTGCAACACATCGAAAAAGATTATTTATTATATTGATGGAAAATCAAGAAAATATGTCCCGCATTTAATCCGCTCGAAGGGAAAAAATGCAGAAAAATTGGACCACTAAATGGAACGTATTAGCACAATTTTGGATTTTTTTTTTTTTTTATTTTTTGGAGTACGCCAACCAGAGCGACCTACACCGACATACAAAAAGAGCAAAAGGAAGACGTCAGTCAAATATTGATTCGACCAGATATTAACGATATAAATAGGAATTAGAGAAGGCTGATAGAGACAGAAAAATAATGAGATGTGAAATAAGAAGTAGGCTCAAGTTTTTCAGTAATGCAGAAGACAATGTTCGGCAGAAAAGCATTACACGATGTTATGCGACAGCAGAACTATGGCGAGTTAGGAAAAGAAATAAAAGCACGGTTAAAATCGCGTAGGTGAATGGTAGAAACAATGATGCCAATGGGTGATTAGATAGACAGACACGAAGGAAAGGAATGTAAATAGATGCGGAATTTATTTACATGGGCAGATTAAGGGATGATGGTATTTCTTTGGAGAAGATGGAAAGAAGCAGCCAGGAAAAGGCAAAAAATAATCGTTAATTTCATTAGCAATCGAGCTGACTGGGGACCCGCAGATAGAATCACGATAAAGAAAAGTAAGGAAGTGAGAGATGAAAAAAATTTATTCTGCACGATTTATCCACCTCAGTTTTGCCTTGAAAAGAGTCCCCCCTTTTCTGGCGTCGAATATTCCTGCAACCTAACTAATCTCTGCATTCATCTGATCATCTAGTTGCTCGCTGACTTAGCTGTGATAAAAGAAAAAAAGGTGAGCTAATAGATTTGGCCAGTTTTTATTGTTTCATTTTATCTTCCACTCTTTGTTCGCAGTGTACCCCTCTTTATACACAACTGTGTGTCAGACTTCTAAACTTAATAGTGTATTTTATACATTCCTAAACAAGTAAATAAAACGCGATGACGATTATCTTAAAATCCGGAACTAGTCAGTCTCTAGTTATAATTGCTTTTAAATATATACGCCGTTTAAGCGATTATATCGAGAGAACAGAATTGAAAATAATTGTCTTCTAAACTGGTTAATAAAATTAATGAAACATTACGAATGGCGATTATTTTAAAGATAAATATTAAATAAAATATATAACCCCTTTTTTTTTACACCTAGTCACCTTTTAGAAGAGAGAATAAGTGTTAGTAAAGATTATCTCCTTTAGATAATGCGATAATTTTATCTTTACTAATATTTCTTTGCTCTTTCTAGTACAAAAGATGGAGCATTCTCTGCAAAAAAAAAGCTCTGCTGAAAAATGTTACTAGAAACGCTCAGTTGAAGTACCTCGAGTAACTAAACATTTTGCGTTAGAACTAGAATGTCTACACAATATTATTTATTTAATAAAATGACTAAACAAAATACAATTAATAATTTATAAGTATGTCGACTAGTTTCGGTTACGTAGAACTATGGCATTTGAAATAAAATTGAAATAAATCAATTAATAATAACACGCAGTAAAGGATCATAGTTATATATGCACTGACGACTGGCTTTTTAACAGATGTCAATAAATGTGTCACGTGATAATGGCAAAGTATATGTAAATAAAATCTAAATGAAACAAATGTTATATAATATCATTAAAAAAACAAAACTGCTAATATTTACAAAAAATATAAATATAATAAATCCTCTATATTTAAATATTAAAGAACGGATTAAATATTTAATGTAGGTGAATACATCCTGTTTGTTAAAATGGTATAATAAAACAAACTTTAATAACAAACAATATAGAACAATAAATTAGATAAATACCTATTTAGAAACGTTTTCGGGCATAACCCATCATCAGCTAACACTAACTTAAAGGAAACTTAAGACATACTGAAGTGAATATAGGGAATACATGTGTATATATAGAGATGTAAAAAGGAATAAACATAGCAGGTATAAAAATTAATAGGTTGAAAATGCTAATAATTAATATAAAATATAAAATAAAACAAGAAGACAAAAAGTTAAATTTTTATATTAAACAGTGGATTATTATTATTAGGTGTTTGGTCATTTAAAATATTATTTTTATATTTATTTATATAATAATTTTCTGCAATGTTCATATTATTCCCTTTGTGATAAGTGGCCAGGATGGTTACAGTATTTTCTATTGAATTAGGTTTAATCTAATTAAAAATAAACATAAACCTAATTCAATAGAAAATACTGTAACCATCCTGGCCACTTATCACAAAGGGAATAATATGAACATTGCAGAAAATTATTATATAAATAAATATAAAAATAATATTTTAAATGACCAAACACCTAATAATAATAATCCACTGTTTAATATAAAAATTTAACTTTTTGTCTTCTTGTTTTATTTTATATTTTATATTAATTATTAGCATTTTCAACCTATTGATTTTTATACCTGCTATGTTTATTCCTTTTTACATCTCTATATATACACATGTATTCCCTATATTCACTTCAGTATGTCTTAAGTTTCCTTTAAGTTAGTGTTAGCTGATGATGGGTTATGCCCGAAAACGTTTCTAAATAGGTATTTATCTAATTTATTGTTCTATATTGTTTGTTATTAAAGTTTGTTTTATTATAGGATTAAATATTATTACCGCGTATATGTAGGTACTTAATAATATAAACATTTTTTCTTCTTTAATTATCTTAAATTTTTTTTCGATTTTATTATTAATATACGGTGTTTCTTCCATAATTAAATGTTATTCAGCGAATTTAATTATTACATTAATAAGTACAGAGACAAATCGGTGAATACATATTAAATTTTAGGATTCCGTACACATATGTGTGTACGGAATCTTGACAAGATGGTTCAGAAACGCGACAAACGGTTAGACTTATTAATTTCGAAATCTGAAAAATAAATTACAATTAAAATTTTCCTTTAAACGATCTATAACTTCAAGATGACCGATTACTCTGGGCGGAAAAAAATCCGAAAACCCGTCAAGAACATATAATATGGAATTTAAACGACCTCAAAAATTGCTCCAAAAAAAAAAAAAAAAAAAAAAAAAAACATAACTTATCACCGGATTTATCAGGTGAAATTCAAAATATAAAATAAAATGCATAAAATCAAAAAATTACGGTAAAAAAATTATTTTTTTGTAATTTTTAAACTTTGCAAAGCATTTAATAGTAAAATTAAAAATATCATTTATAACATAATGGCTAAACTAACAAATCCATAAATAAAGTAAGATGTCCTTAATAAGGTATGTGCAAAGTTATTCTAAAATCTGTATACGGGTCATTTCCTTTCTCACAGCCACCTATATACTTCCCCAGACTTCTATCCAATAATTCTGAGCTGACTAAACCTGGGGGCGATTTGGATCCGGAACGAGCTCTAAGTCGCGAATCTATGACATCATTTCTCGTTTGGTAGCCTATGATATATTAAGTAGCGATAACGAAATATACTAAATCTACAACCACTCATGTGGCAGAATACAAATTTGCTTTTACTAGAATAACCCATACGTGTATGTTTATATTTTGTATATACATATATATATATATATATATATTAAAAAAAAAAAGAAAGCACAATTATGTACCAAATTTAAGAAGCACGGATGACGTTTTAACAAAAATCGAAACTGAATAATATTTACATTATTACAAGCATCATCGTAGCTAGAGAGCGTAAACGAAATACGGGATTTCATTTGCGATGTTTAATCATCGTTTTCGTGTGTATGTAATAACGCACACGAATAGGAAGGCCTAGAAGCTCTAGCAAGCGAATACATGTACACATTTGTTTTAGTTTCTGCGTTTCTAAACCAAGTATGGGTAAATGCGCAAATCCCGCCGTGCAAGAGAGCGTTTGCTGGTTCTCAATTTTTTTTTTTCAATACCTACGTTATAAATTTTATCTAAACAATCGCAAATAAATTTACGCGCGATAAATAAAAGATTTTTTGATTTCCATCGATGTTTCCTTTTTATTGAGCAAAAAATACAATTTCAATTTGAAGAAAAATTTTCCACACAGCAAATAACCGAGGATTACTACAGCCGCGCGTAGACAATTACATAAATTTTTAAAATACAACGAAATAGTCATATTGAACAAGAGTAAGCTGGCTAAAAGGTAAAAAACTAGGCTAAAAAAATCAAAAAACAAAAAAAAGAAAACAAAAAAAAAAACGATGATCAAATTAATCACAGGAAAATAGACTAGTTTGCATTATACAACATTTGTTTGGAATATCACGGTCGAACTCGATCGTGGCGCTATTTTTAGAAAAACATCTCGAGACCAATCCCCGTATAACTTCAACAACGTAACAAAAGCTATCAGTTTTTTCAACTTAATACGCTCAAGATTAATTTAATTCATTCTGAAATGTTAACCTTCGCTTTTCGACACTAGTTTCTGAGTGAGTTACATATTATTACTGGAAGACACATATCAAAAGGGCTTGTTTCAGTAGAACTAATTAGCTCCGTCTGGCAATAGTGTTCTTTCAGTTTAAGAATATAAATTGGCCGGCATGGTTCTAATGAAAAAGACGCTATTTACATTTGCGAAAATGATACATATATATATATATATATATATTATACATAGACGCAGCGCGAATTTATTAACGGATCCGAATTAAACGACGGCATAAAATTTCCGTGGAAATTTCATAGATGCGCGCGCATCGCGTGCGTCCCTACTAGCGTTCGAAAGGCAGACGCGTCTCAGAGTTTTATTCGATCTATTCAAAAAGGGGTTATTTACCTCGAGAGGAAAACACACTCTATAATGCTTGTCCCGCATAACATAAAGTGAAATTTCCCCTACAAAACATTTTCGGCTGCCACTTGGCTTGCGTCGTGTGAAGCGATAAAACATCGTAAAATCGACAATATAGTAGTTAACACACGAATTTGTCGGCGAGCAGGTTAATTATTACCTTGGCAAGAGATATATACAGGCTGATGGTGACTGCGTTAAACACGTTCCCAAATTGACTTCAACATCGGCCTGCTGCTGTTCGATAACTCTCCTATCTATGTCACAGTTCTCAGTAATATTTGCAAAGTTCCGGAAAGATATCTTTCCTACATTTCGGATGCCTAAAATGCCTCTAGTCAGCGGAAGTTTCCTCCTTAAGAGTTTTCTTTTTTTTTTTTCTTTTTTCAAGTAGCAAGTTTCAACGGTGTAATTATAATTATTTTTCGTCAGTGTTAAGCGTCTTTCGATTGTAGTTTGTTTGTTTTGTTTTTTTTAATCTATTTATTTTTTTGTCTATTTTTAATAGGAGAAAAGTTTTATTATTAGTCGACAATTCAAATTTTACCAGACAAAAAAGTGTCAAAATTTTTTGAGCCGAAAATAGTACGAAAAATAAAAAAAAGATCGAGAAAATAAGAAGGTATGTTGCTAATAAATTTTTTGAACACTTTTTCGAATTGCCCTACAATAATCTTTTTTCCTAATCCAGCCCTTATCTTCTTTGATCAGACAGGTTTAACATGTTTCCTTCTCTTTTTTGTCGTCCCCTGATGAAATGTCGTCTTCGTTTCGGTCATACCTTTTTCCCTTCGTCACTTTTTCGTTTTTACCTAGTCTCTTCTCGTCACCCCAGGAGAGTACTCGCCAAAACTATAACTATAATTTTTGCTCGACTGAATACTTTCAAAAGTAGAATTAGCATACGGCACACCCTAGTAGTCAAATGTACGATCAACTCTTAAAGCTGTTTGAGAAATACCTCTTGTTTCATAAAGAAAATTAAATATCGACCACCTTCATAGAAATTTAGAAAAGGAATTTTAAGAATAGATAATTATTACAATTTTTAATTTAAATTTTGTTTTATTTTTAGGGGTGAAAAATAGAACGAAATTATACCTGAAAAATGGTAGTTTAGAATTTGAATGGTTAATTACTAGAAAGAATAGAACGATAGTATTTTCATTAGACTTTATATCTTTTTTATTTCTGTTATTAATCCGATCCGAATTTTTATGTATTTCTCATTGAACTCTATTTTAAATTAAAATTGCAGAATAAAAATTAAAAATAAATAAAAAAGGACAAAAGATCGACGACATTTAAAACAGAATAAAAGCGGAGGAACATTAATAATTTTACTAGAAAACGGTATTAAATATTTATTATTAAAGTCCGTAGCATTTATACAAATCTATTATAGTATAAATTACGTTTCTCCGTTGCAACTAATTTTTTTCATCGAGTTTTTGGGTTTTTTTTTTTTGCAAAGGGGGATGTCCCCTATTTTTTTCCTCGTAGATTCGCACTCGGTACGATAGATTTCTATAAATATTTAATTTAGTAAGTGGCGCTCGAAAAATTTAATACGCGCCAATTAAAAAAATATTATTCACATTACTGCTACACGCGAAGAGTTATCGTACACAAATTTGATCTTTTTTTCTTTTCTTTTTTTATTTAACTTGTATAACTAAAATGGATACGAACGTGGTTTTATTGGCAACAAAAAAAAGAAAAAGAAAATACTAAAAACAAGACACATAATTTCTGCTGAGAATTTATAATAAATATTCTTTTAAATTTTACCTTAAATACTATTTTATTAACGTGAAAACTTACCCATTAAACTAAAAGAGAAGTTTCGCTAATAACCGATTTCACTAATGACACTAATTAAGTTTTTCGAATCACCTAAGCTACAATTGTATGCAAAGTATACAACAATATGTTTCTATTGCAAACATGGTCGCATTTCTTATACTGAAGCTCTACTCTTCACTCTTCTTTAGCATAGTATATGTATCTTTCACGATATAATTCTCGAAGATAAAGTCTCAAATGTAGGCTAGAAATGGGTTTAAGGCAAGGCGAGATCCTTCAATGCAACTAAACGATTTGTCGATTTTTCTAGAGACAAGAGGGGCACAGCTACTCCGACTAGTAAATGACCTCGAGTGCACTTTACTCGGCTACGCTGATCTATAGAGTCCGCCAGTGATCATCTCCGTCTGTTCGTCCGTTCAGAAATGGAAGCGAATAAACAGTTTTTCGTGATGTATTACGCCTGCTGCCAGGGAAACATTTGCGTCGCCGGCGGGGTTTAGGGCCATTACCCCCCCCCCCTGGAGAAATGAAAATTTTTAATCAATTAGCCATGATGAGTATTCATATAGGCGCGTAATTACGGATAATTTAGAAGACTTTTATGATAAAGTAGTAGAACAATTTGCCAGAAACCCACGATTAATTAAGATTTTAATTACGATTTTATTTTTGTTTAATCAAATATTAAGCCTTTACAAATTATAAATTTTATTTTTGCTCATCGGCTGGCGACGCCCTTGCAGGAGAATGATAATCGGAAGTGGTTATAATTTCGTTGCAACCCATTTTGAAAGATAAAATAGAACTTACTATAGAAAAGGTAGATTTCAAAATGTGATCGAAAGCTGCTAAACTTGCGCCGAGAATCTTCCTGTGATGTGATTGAAGCTCAAAGTGATTAGTTCTCTTACGGCCACTTAGTGGTGAACCTCTCGTGATTTCAAAAGGTATTTTGGAGCAACATAACTATATTTAGTTTTGGACAAAGGGTGAGGCATGTATTCGGTCGAGAGACTGCCCCGTTGATGTTTATTATAAACGAGAGGCAGACTATTTTGTACGTTCTAGTTCACAGTTTGTGACAGTCGCGATACCACAAACATTTTATATCATGTAGACAGTTTTTTTTTAATTAACACTTATAGGGCGCACGAAGTTTAACGTAGTTGCTGATTTGAAAAGAAAGAATTTACTTTTCGGGTCTAACAGGCGTTTACAGTCTATCGTTCAAAATTGACTATCAGCACTCACCTAGTGCGGTGGTACGCGGGACGACTAGGTGCGGAATGACTATATATAACATTTACAATTGGTGCTAAATTTCATTATTTTTTTCAGTACAAAGACGTCACAAATATTATCACTGATAATGAATAGCGTATTACCCCACTCGAAACATTAGCACTGATAGTGTTTGTGACGCGTGCTTTGTACCGAAAAAAAAAATAATAATAATGAAATTTAGAAGCTACGAAAATTCAAAGGTACCAATTTTTCCATTATAAATACATATACGTAAAATTTAAACATTTGTAAAAAGTTATATTCGAATTAAACTAATTAATATTCAAATTAATTTCTCGCTCGGCTTAATTATGCACGAGATCTGTGTCCGCCGGTATTAATAACCTCTCGTCATATCAGCCCAGATAGATGATGGGTCCCCCCCATTTCAACTGACTCAATCATTCGGTAAAAAAAAAAAGTAAACTAATTTACGCATAGCACAATTTCTATCACAACTTCCGTAACAGAAAGACCTTATAAGTATATATGTCACAACAATTTTTTCATATTACCCCCTCCGCTAGGAGCAATAATGATGTCATAAATAGATGAGTAAATAAATATTACTTACGGTTTTTTTGTTTTTTTGTTTTACATAAATTAAATTTAAAAAAATAAAAGGAAAATAAGATTTAAATCAGCCGGGATAAAGTACTAGAAAATACCACCGGTCAAATCTGAATGATTATAAAACGCCTTTTGTATTAGCCGAAAAATTTGTTTAAATATGTAGTTGAAAAAATGATATTTTAAACTACGATAATAGTTGATGCGACAGACGACGGAAAAGTGGTTTGGGAACCTTCTCTACCGTTGATTGCCGATGGGGAAAAAAAAAAAAAATCAACAAAAAAACGTGGAATTCCAAATGACGTAGCTCCTCGAGATCATGAAAGTCGATACTGTTGGAGATTGATTAGAGAGGTCAGCTATTCAGCCGCGCAAATATTAGGTGTGGGTCTAAAACCGGATTTATCGGGAATTGGGTGAAAAAAAATTTTCAGTGAGCAACTGGTGCCTACGATGGATCGACACAACAGGACGTTTAATTTAATTAGCGGCGAACATATTCCCTTCTTCGCATACGTTTTAATTTTGTCCCTCTTACAATGCGACATTCTCGGCACGTCGTTCAACATACACGTTGTCGGCGAAAGAAATCGTAAATATACCGATGATGAAAAATGTGTAGTACCAGCTTATTATTCGGCGGGAAACATTTAAAAATTCTCAATCGCCTCTACATACTCGAATTTTCTCACCTATATGGCTGAAAACGGGCTGTAATATCCCGTACACAGCGGAATTTTCAAGCATTTTAAACTCACCGCTTTAAACTGCCTCTACAAAGCGAACTAGTTGTAACGTTATCACATTTGTTAACTGCGATTTCGCTTTTCAACGCACCATTTCAGCCATGCGTCATTTTCCGCAAAATAATAATAACCTTTCCACATTTTTGCGCATTGTTTACAGATTAACAAGTTCGTCACACTGTATACTATTAAAAATGCAAAATACCTTTATGCAATGCTTTTCCGCGATCGACCGGTTTACGAAAGATTTGTGTAGGGTGTAAATACATATATAGGTAAAAAGTCAAATTGTGATCATTTAGTCTTAACAACGATAATAATAATCATAATAATCATAAAAATAATAACTAAACAAAAAATTAGATAAATAAATAAAACCCACGACATTAAAATATCACGTCCTTGAGGGCTTAAAAGCAAAAACATAAACGTTTCATTTGACATCCCCGGTGGGGATAAAATCAAACATAAACGTTTCAAGCTCCTATCGAAGATTCGGTTTCTTCACTGTAATTAGTGATGAAGTATATCTTGTAACGCAAACCCCGATACAGGGGGATTGCCGTTTAAGAACAGTTGACCTCGTATCGCCGGTAGCGGTGCACCCTTTCTTCAACAGTTAAATCAGCCACAGAAAACTATCGACTATTTTCGCGCACCAGTCACACATATCGATGAGAGTGGGCCAGCACAGGATTTGGAAAAGCGTATCGTCGACGGATCGTAGAGGTACACGTTACGTCGATCAACGTAAGCAACCAGAGAGAGAGAGAGAGAGAGAGAGAGAGAGAGAGAGAGAGAGAGAGAGAGAGAGAGAGAGAGAGAACAGGCGGTGAGAGGTTCCCTGTTAGTAGGAAACGCGTCGGGGACGGACTGAGGCACCAGCAACGTCGAGTCGGAGATTGTCGCTCGACGAGCGACAGTATTATCGTCAGGTAATCACCTTCGTCCGTTTTCGAAATGCGAACGGCAGCCAACCAAGCAAAAACAAATTACGTCCAGACCGCCGCTCTCTGGACGTAATTAACGAAAACCAGAATTACTTCTTCCGGTATTTACGCGACGGCCCCGCTCACGAACCAACCGCTACCCGTACCGCACAGGACCCCGAAGCAAGACGCGACGCTGGCGAAACGCGCATTCCACGCGGTCCTGGCGACGGAGAAGACACATCGTGCCACGATAAAACTGCAGACGACAAAGAAAAATGATAATCTACGCTCGCTCGGCTAAGGTGAACCAATTAGCTCGCGGCTTAAAAGTACGCTTCACTCGCGCGCCTCCACTCGCTTACATAATGTGTGAAATATAATTCTTTTTCCATAGACCAGCTAGCACAGGTTCGGTCCTGTCGGCGACGCGTCGATACGCGTCCATCCTGTTTGCCGGATTTTTCCATCTCTGCGTTCGCTAGCCGCATTCCCGACCCCGCTATATGCCAATTGCCGCCGCTTCTTCGACAAACGGCATTACCTGTTACGGCGAGGCGACAATAATACGCTCGGCACGACTGCGACCGGACACTTTTTTTCGATCAGGCAGTTGCAAAAAAAAAAAAAAAAAAAAAAAATAAATGCTAAACAGATGAAAACTCAGATGATTACGATTGTAACATTCACGAAAGGGGGCAGTGGTAAGATTTCTCTGGACCGAGGATTCGATTATTATTTTCAATATTAGTACGAACAATCTCTCATCTTTATAAGACAAATTGCGAATACCCAATAATATTGGGAAGCTCGAAGTGTGGATGAAGCCAACTTCGTGTTCCACATTTCAAAAATATTCCACTGAATTCGGGAACTATCTAGTAGTTCTGAGGGGTTAATTTCATTTTTCTTTCCCTTTCCGTGTGCTTTCCGGTACTCAAAAGCGAATACCGTTAGATTTTTCGAGATTACTACAATATGGCTGATTGTGTTCTAACGAAACGGTACGGATAAAAAGAATTTCAAAAAGATATCTTTACAGATACATCGGAAGCTCACAGCAGTACGTTCTAGCGTAGTTACGGTTAGACTCATTTTTGGTTCGATTCGAATTCCGAAAATTATCACTACTGGACTAACGTCATAAACACTTCTGCAGTAGCGGTGGCTGACTTTAATAATATCGCTTGCCAGGTAGTTGAGGTACTCAGCTAGAGTAATAAACACCGTAGATTTGTTTCACTCCGAACTCAAGTCGATATGTATTCCTGAAATTGAATATTGGTTATAGCGGAGAATTATCAAAGGTGACCGCGAAAGATAGGAATTTTGACATTGGCATTCCCTTTTCAGATTGCCATCGGAAGGACGACGCCCTTTTATGAAAAGTCTAATTTCACAGTCCACTCTTATCATGTACACTTTGGTTGTAGCTTTCTTTTGTTTACATCTAAAGATACTGAAAAGATTGTAATCGCCTATATTCCGTAATTTTGATGCATGCTGGAATTTCAGTGTATTTTTTGTACTTCGTCTGCGAAGAAGTAACTCGTTTTTACAGATATTACTGGCAGACTTTAATTTTACTTTGGCCACGGGCGTAAGATAATATTGCAAAGGAAGAGAAAAAAGGGGGTACACGCAAAGGAAAACCAGCAAATAAGAGAAGAAAAAGAAGATAAATCTTCCGAGTAAAGGCGCGAAAGAGTGTATAATAATATTGGAGAGGCAAAAAAACAAAAAAAAAAAAAACAATTAGACGCGAGATGTTGAAGGAGAAAAAAAAAATGGAAAAGAGAAATGATAAAAACCGGACTGACCAAAGAGCAGAACTTAAAGCGGTGCGAATATCAATCCGGCGGAGACTGATGGTGGTGAGTATTTCAGAGAGTGGAATTTTAAGGAACCGACTGCGCGTTGATGCTACAGTGTGCACTGAACGTGAAACGTTATTCGGTCAGGTGGTCAGCTTTCGATTTTTTCACGGCTGCATTCTTAACAATTTAGAATAATAAATCGATTAAAAACACAATCCGGAGAGAAATGTGAAAACAGAATAAATTTCTACAACACTGACCTAGAGTACTTAGGCTGATCTTCATGGGCAAGCAGTATTTACATAGGGTCGAGTAGCGCTGGTGTCTTCGCCTCGGCCGCTTCCGCGATTATTGCAATATCGTCGTCGTGTAGCTTCGAATGATGCCAGCGAGTATAGAAATTATAACGCGAGCGAAAACATAAGACAACTCTATAAATGGAAGAGACAACGTCCGCAATTGAAAGCCAATTACGATTAAAAAATTTGTGGAAACGCCCAACCGGTTGGAAAAGTACACATACGACACAACTCTGGCGACATCGACAGATCATAACAAGGCGAACGGACAGCGAAAACCGGTGCGGGGAACAGCAATTATTAAAACAAGACAAAATGCACGACGACGGTATCGATGAGCGAATGACAGTCGAAGACGAAACATAACGGTTATGAAGTTCTGCGCGCAAACGGTTAAATATTGACGATGAAATGATTGAAATGCGATGGTAGCAACCTGAATCTGAAAGATTTTGCCCCGGGAATAAATAAACGCTAATTATTATTTTCTTTAATTACTGTTTGTAACGAGAATTAAACAAAGGGAATCAATGTCTATTATTACAAAAACCGATTTTAAAACTAGTTTAAAAATTCCCTTTTTTTTTCTTTTTTCTTTTTTCTTCTCTTTTTGTACCTTCTAAAGTAAAAGTGTCGGACAATATGTTGAAAGTTTAGGGAAATTCGTAATATCCGGTTATGGGAAGAGCGATGCAGCAATTCCGGGGCTAAAAAGAATAAATATTACCAGCCGAAGAAGAGACGGCCCTCTAAAATCTTGCGAACGAATAGGATCACGGCGAAGAATATTTATTTAAGTTCAACAATTTTTTTAGCAACGCCTCTTTTTTTCTTTTCTTTTTTTTTGATCAATTAAGGTTGAGGATGAATGTTTAAAACGTCGCTGGTACGATTACATGTGAGAAAACGATGCGTTTCGCATTAGGACAATTAAAATTCACTGATATTTTTGTAAAACAGAAGGCGCATCGAGCGGAGTAATTTTGTTAAGCAGCGAGTTTCACTTTTAACAGCGATTCTCTATAATCACACGTCATCAGGTGAAATTTATAATTAAGCATTCTGGTACCGCGATTAAGAACTATTAAAGGGGTACTCCGCCGACCAGGTAATTAACATAATCATCAGCGCCATTATTAGAAAAGAATTGTTTTCGATGGACGCGACCGGCTTCGTATTTGTTAAACAATATTGTTGTTGTTTGAGAGAAACAACGACCGTCGTAGCAGTGCAATATTGCAAGGCCAACGACAGTTTGGAAAGTACCTCAGCGACCTTATACATGATTAATCGACACATTCGGCACAGTATTTTCTCATTATCACAATCACACTGGTTTTTCCATTTTTTCGGCACTGAAAATAGTTGGCCAGGTTAATAGTAATTTTTTTGGCACCCCCCCCCCCCCGAAAAGTACCGTTGTTTTTAACAGCTTAATCTAAATTACAGTACGCATGTAGAATTCACAGACGTAAAACATGAAAGCGTTTATTTTATTTTAGCACACACAAAATAAATAGATTTACTTATTCATTATTCGTTCAAAAATAAGTAAATCCAGTCATATCTTTGAAAAAACCATCTTTTCGGCGTAACATTAGTAAAATATACTGTTTGGTGTACATACACCAAATATTTCTAATATTTATTTTATTTTATTATTAGTAAAAGTGCAGTCGAGGAATTTAATACTTTAATCATTTTTCGTTCCTCGATGCACAATCTCGATTTGTAAATAGTGTTAGTTTTAGTTTGAGATGTATTGTTGTTGTTCTCGCTCACCCGATATTTAGTGTGTTTTGGTTGAAAAAGTCGTTTTTTGACATTAATCCCGTTTTAGTTGTTTTTATCCTCGTTATCATTCGTCTTCGCGATTCCCCCAGATCTTATTCTCGTTGTTAGCAATTTGAAATAGCCCTTTTCAGGGCTACCCGATGGTTTATCGTTCGCACGTAAGTAATTAATATACCTATTTCGAATTCGTTTATATTTTGTTTAAATCAATTTGCGCGTGAATAACGTCTAAACATTTTGCTCCTCCGGGGGGCCGGATATACAGAAAAAGATCTGGCGGCGCAATTGTGTTTGTTTCACCGCAAATTGAAATAACGGTTTTATTCGAATTAGTGTGTTTCAGTCGGTTAATTTCGATTTAAAGTTTATATAGTTCATTTCGTGTAATTTAAATTATTAGACGGTTGTTCAGTTCACAAATTTAAAAACTTAAAATTTTATTCGCATGTCGCGAGCAAATATAGTACTATAGTTGAATAATTTAAATTTAAAATATAATTTGTTTCGTGATAATTAAAATTATCACGCTAATTAATTGTTTCGCGATTTAAGAATTTCGTATATTCATCGACTTTCGTGGGTATAACAAATTTCGTGTAAATAAAAAGAAGTTTCGTGCATTTAATAAATTTTGATGCGTTTAATAACATTCGCGGAAATAAAATGTTTCGTGCATTTGTTCGGTTTGTGCTAATTTAAAATTTTTAGTTTAGTTCGTGAAAATTAAATTAAAGTTCGTGAAAATTATTCGCGCTGACTTGTTAGGTTTTTGTTCTTTCGTAGAGCGGCATTAATTAAAAATCCGATTCGCGTTTTCTATGTGCGATATAAATTTTTATTATTAGAAATTCGTCCGTTATTGGCTTTAACTAGTGTCATACCAATACTATCGTTTAAGTTTCGTAAAGCCCTTCTATTCACGATTGCGGATTTTATCATTTTGTGTTTTTATGCAGTATTCGTCATTGAGAGTTAGCTTTATCTGGCCATTGTTTATTTGGCTGCTCTGTAGGTTTACGTGAGTTTTTAATAGCATTTTTAACTTGGAAATAATTAGAGCATTATGGCAGAAAAGAGTAATTCTTTGGTCGCACTAAATCGTAATAAGCGTGCAATATTGCGCATGATAAATGCAACCAAAGGTGCTGTGGATACTGCGCTACTGGGCAGCCCGACGGAGCCGCAAGCATACAAAATTTCAGTGCTCCTAGAGACCTGGAGAACAAGTCTGCAGGAATTGAAAGAAGTTGTAGCGCAGATCACGGAGGCTACTGATGTAAAGGAAAAGACTCCCGAACAACTAGAAATTATAGAAGCTAAAATAGCTGAAGAGCTTCAAAAAAGTGAGCTAGATTGGGCAATGGCAAAAGGCGAAGTCGATACAATTTTTGCTCGACTAAAGGCTAAAGGGCAATCTCGACACTCTCTCGAATCTTCCTTTATAGCAGAGTCTGCTCCGGCGAATCCAATGGTAAGGTTGCCAGATATTCCAGTACCGAAGTTTGGGGGAGACATAAAGAAATTTACAGAGTGGTATGCGTTGTTTGAAGCAATGATTCACTCTAATGAAAATCTGAGGCCCATACAAAAACTGTACTTCCTCAAACAAGCGATGATCGGCGCAGCAGAAAATCTGTTAAAAGACTATGCCTTACAGGAAGGTCTTTACGAAGAAGCATGGGCCGCTGTGAAGAACCGGTACTATAACAGGAGGGCCATTATTGCAAGCCATTTTCAAGACCTAATCGGATTCCCAAAAATTTCTATGCCAACTCTACGCGAATCATTGGACAGATTGAACGCAATAATAAGAGGATTGAAGGTGTGCGATCTCAATACAGAGGCGATGTCGCCTCTTATAACGTATCTGGTGGTATCCAAGCTTCCCGAGAAGCTGCGTGAAGAATGGGAAAATTCAATTTCTGATAATTCGACATATCCTTCATTTAATCCGCTGGCCACATTTCTTCAGAATCGTTGTTTTGCACATGAGAGTGTAAACATTCAAACAGACAGTAAACAACCGTTCTACAAATCTGAAGTATGGGAACCAAAAGGCAGAAAATTTACAGCGGCAACCTTAGATAGGGGGCAGCTGAAACCTGCTGCTCCACAATGCGTTCTCTGTAGTAAAGATCACTATATATCGAATTGCCCACGATTCATAGAAAAAACCATAGCCGAGCGAATGACTTTTGTAAGGGATAGACGGCTGTGTAACAATTGCCTTCGGCAAAATCATTTCGCCCGCGATTGCAAGTCGTCAAGGTGCAGAGCCTGTGGCGGCTCACATCATACAATGTTGCATCGAAACAAATTATCAACGGCATCAGGAGAGCCAGTGTATTCGAGCGATCACAATGAATCTAGAGTTCCAGAAGCAAGAACATCATTAGCCTGTACATCAGGTGCACCCTCCATTGTTATTTTGCCCAGTGCAGTAGTTTTTGTGCTCATTGGTGGAAGGAAGGTGCAGGCCCGTGTCCTTTTAGATGCCTGTTCACAGGTAAATCTAGTATCTGAATCGTTTCTCAGGAAGAACAAGATAAGAGCCAAGCCAGCGCAGACTGAAATCGCCTGCATTTCATTAGTGGATTTGACAGTGAATGCAGAGGTTTCCCTGTCTCTTCAATCAAGGTTCAATCGATACAAGTTAGATTTGGAAGCCGGGGTGGTAAGTCGAATTCCATATGAGGTGTCTCCATCCGTGATTAGACGCCTAGAAGAGATCGGTTGCAACTTGGAGTTAGCAGATTGCTTGATGCCCACTTCTGCAGTGGATATCTTGATAGGAGGAGGCCATACTAACAAAATAATGCTTGGTAAAAAGTCCTTTGTTGGAAACTTATGTTTTGAAGAAACGCAGTTTGGCTGGGTGGCGGCAGGACCACTCGTGCGATTTCCTCAAGCCGAACAACAGTGCTGCAACCTTGCAGCGCAGGTCGAAGATGTATCACATAAGTTATGGCTGGTAGAGGAGCTGGCAACTTCAGAGATGCCTCGGCGCAACCATCAACGATGTGAATCACGCATATATGAGAACGTTATAAACAACTGGGACAATAGAAAATCCTCAAAACAGATCACCGGGCAGTTGGACATGCGAAGATCACTGCACAAGCCTAAAGAACAGGACCGGATATTCTCGAAATCATCGGTCAGTTCGAACGCGGCCATTGAAGGGCACTTAGACCGCAACAAAAAATCGAACATGGTAATTTCCAGTAGGCCCGTTACTGGCGGCATCACTACTGTTGCCGCAGCTTCCATTGCTGGCGCGTCCATCGCTGCTGCTACTGCTTCTGCAGCTGGTAAACGTGTTTCACTGGTATCATTGGCTAAGATCATGAATAATCAATATGCGGCCGATCAGCGAGTCAAAACATCGCCCTATGATGAACAGAAACAGTCAGCCGAAAAGTCTCAACAAAGTGGTTTTGCCGAGACAGGGCTTCATGTCAAACCGAATGACATTAAAATCAAGTTCACCAAGGAAATGTTTCTTCATTCGCAGTTGCAGCTTCGTTGCAGCCTAAACAGTTTGCTAAAGCTGCCTCACTGTCGTTATTTTTGCCATCTATGTTGGCAAGATAGTTGTTGTCTAAATTGTTGTCGTCTATATCGTCTTCGTTGCTCAAAGCGTCGTCGTCTGTATCATCGTCGTTGCTGGAATCGTTGTCATCTGTATCGTCTTCATCATCTTCATTGTCCAAACCGTCGTCGCCCGTATCATCGTTGTCATAGCAAGTCTCATTTGATTAAAAAATCACCTCTTAAGTTGCACACCAACCCGCCGTCCACAACCGCTAATAATGTCACCGATAATAACCAGAATTTGCGAAATGGGCAAATTGTAACCCTGAAGGATTACTCAATGATTGGCAGCTGTATAAGATAGCTTAGTGCTTCCCCGACGGAGCCGGAGTAGTTTGAACCATCCGAATAGAAGCGGATGGGCAATCAAAGGTAGTTCCAGTAATCCATGTTATTCCGCTTCCCAATGGAGAGGATCAGTAAGAAGCTTGCAAAACGCCACAAGCCGCTAGATCTCCCAAGACCCTTCGGGTCTTCGGGGGGGAGAATGTTTGGTGTACATACACCAAATATTTTTAATATTTATTTTATTTTATTATTAGTAAAAGTGCAGTCGAGGAATTTAATACTTTAATCATTTTTCGTTCCTCGATGCACAATCTCGATTTGTAAATAGTGTTAGTTTTAGTTTGAGATGTATTGTTGTTGTTCTCGCTCACCCGATATTTAGTGTGTTTTGGTTAAAAAAGTCGTTTTTTTGACATTAATCCCGTTTTAGTTGTTTTTATCCTCGTTATCATACGTCTTCGCGATTCCCCTTATCTTATTCTCGTTGTTAGCAATTTGAAATAGCCCTTTTCAGGGCTACCCGAGTTTATCGTTCGCACGTAAGTAATTAATATATTTTGAATTCGTTTATATTTTGTTTAAATCAATTTGCGCGTGAATAACGTCTAAACATATACTATACAATCCTATATATATATATATATATATATATATATATATAAGTATATAAACTCGGCTATTTTGGCCCCGCAAAGAGCTGTGCCTCTTGCCCCTCTTGCTTTCATTTCTGTCTCTTTCTCTTCTATATTTTGTATAAAATGATCAAAATTTACAACGTAATTCTTACCGGCATCAACACAAAAAAAAAAATAACATAACCACAAAAGTTCTATTCTAACATTTAACTTTCATTATATAAAATTAAGACATTTTTTCGTTACATTTTTCGTTATGTATTTCGTTACACAAAATTGTGACATTTTTTTTTACATAAAATTGGGACATTTCTTCTAATGAGGGGTAGCCTAAGAATTACGTTGTAATTAATATATATTAATTACAACGTAATTCTTAGGTTACCCCCCATTCGAAAAAATGTCCTAATTTTATGTAACGTTTGTTATATTTTATAGGATTTTTGTTATTGTTATTTAAAAAATGTCACAATTTTATGTAATGAAATATTTAACGAAAAATGTAATGAAACAATATTTTAATTTTATATAATGAAAGTTAAATGTTAGGATAGGATTTTTGTGATTATGTTTTGTTTTTCTTTTTGTGTTGATGCCAGTAAGAATTACGTTGTAAATTTTGATCATTTTATACAAAGTATAGAAGAGAAAGAGACATAAATAAAAGCAAGAGGGGTCAAGGGGCACAGCCCCTTGCGAGACCAAAATGGCCGAGTTTATATATATATATATATATGTATGTATATAAAGTAATGATCTGTGCTAGAAAAGGATCAACTAGAAAGATGCAAACTCAAATTTATCACGACGAGGTGAGGAGAGAATTAGCGGAAATAAACGTTAACCCTGCACTTGATGGAAAATTTCCTCCTCCAGTATGTTATCGGCTCCAGGAAAAAAAAAATCGATATTATCTAATTCAATGAACTTGCAAAAATTCACTTTTTATAATAGTTATAGTTTGTTCACACCTAGCGGTACGGAATGGCTGCTGAACTTATCTTGGCCTTTATTCGTACCGAATCAAGGATTTACCGTTTTTTCTTTAGTTCCTCGAAAGACATGAAAATACGATAGCTCTTTTCTCCGAACAGCTTTCAGTTGATAATACGCTCAAGGGCGTCGCTAGCTGATGAGCCGGGGGGGGGGGGGTGAGTTGCCAGCTGTCAGGGAGACAAAATGATAGAAAGAGTATATGAGTTATAGGAAAAATTAAAAATTTATAAGTTGTAAAGGCTTAATATTTTATTAAACAAGAGTAAAATCTTAATTAAAATATAATTTTCGTAGGTTTTTGACAAATTGTTCCACTATTTTATTATAAAAGTCTTCCAAATTGTCCGTGATTACGCGCCTACGAATACTCATCATGGCCAGTTGATTAAAAAGTTTCAAGGTTTCAGGGAGGGGGAGCTGCCCCTGCCCCCCGCTGGTGATGCCTATGAATAGGCTCTTATAAATTCGGTAGAACTTGCTAGCTGCACGAATTCTTTCTTAAATCAAGTAGCTGACGCGATTATCCATCTTTCCGGCTACTACGCATTCCTACATCTCTATTATTCGCATCGTTATTCTTTACGACAGATACGTTGCATAGAATAAGCAACTGCGCTTACTATTTAACATTGCAGCCCGCTAGAAATGAAATCAGTGAAACATCGAACTGAATCGTTTTATAATGAAAAAAACGAATAAAAGTTTTTGTTTTTAAGCTGTCATGCCCTATCATTCCGGTTTGTTATTACTTCGAAGGAGTGTCCCTCCGTTTAAACTACGTGTTGATTAAATTGTTTGTTGGTTATCATTTATTTCAGCTGAATGCTATCTAGTCGACATTTCTTAATCTATCCGTCAAAAGCTCATTCATTTGTTTTCTACCACTTCATTACGGGTGGGTATCGTTATTTATTTAACTATAATTTATATATATGTATATATATATATATATATATATATATATATATATATATCGCAAAGTATTCAAAAAATGATGCATATTCTTACGCTGAGGCTAATGAAAAAAAAAACCATTTCGGAAATATGGAACCCTTTTTCAATAAAAATGTGCAATAAAAAAAAAAAAAAAAACAAAAAAAAAACGAAATAAAATCGAAACTGAAAGCTTTATTCTTTCGGCAACCCCAAAATATAAAAAAGATACTAATAACGTAGTCAACTGAAACAAATCTTCTACAGATTATTAGAGATTACGTATTAGATTTAACAGGTAAATTCTGCGAGAAGTGTTTACAGCATGAAAATGAGTTAATCTCTGCAATTGGTAATTATGATTCTACGCAACTCGAGTTCATGTACACCAGATACAAGCACAGAAGGCTTAAACACAATATACTGCAGTATTAGTTCTAGTGGTGTAGCGTTTAAGTTTCTTTACTTATCACAATTGTAAATATTATTTTGACATGTATTATTTTTATTTATTTATTTATTCATTTATTTTTTTTTTTCTTCTTTTCTTTTCTCGTCCGTGATGCATAGGTTTTTTTTAATTGCTTTTTTACCTGTTGTTACAATTTAAGCTGTAATTTATCATGTCTATGCATTGCTTTTTCATTTCAACTTCAAGTCGTGCGGTAAGCTATAGTTGGCGGTACGCAATTATAAGTCTAATATTATTTTTTTTCATGTTGTTTCTCGATTGTTTGTTGCAATAAACTTCTTTCTTCTACAGATGTGTACTACAGTAGAACTGGTGTGTCTGCGCAGGTATGATAGTTTGCCTCTTGACGGCGGAGTTTTACATAGTTATGTCGCAATTTAGGCTGTGTAAAAGAACAGCAGACTTTTAAAAAAGATATACTTTATGGCGAAGTAGCGTAAGGAATGTACAAAGAAAACTGCAAGTATAAAAACTAATAAATTCCGCTTATTAATGAAAACAAAAATAAGTGTATTGATTTACTTTTATAAATAAAAATAAAAATATCCTATTTTTCGGTTTTCGGGAATATTTTTAGTTTTAACTGCACTTTATGCTGTTAGCTGATGATGGGCATAGCCGGAAAACGTTTTTCTAAAATGGGGTATTTTTATTTTAATTTATTAAAAGCAAATCAATACAAGTATTTTTGTTTTTGTTAATAGGCGGAATTTATTTATTTTATATTTATAAATTTAAATGAGAGTGGGTGTTATGGATTTATTATCTACATCTCTAACAGTTATTGCAGTTCGCAACATTAACGGACGTAATAGTTGCGAACGAAATATAATGAAGAACATAGAAATATTGATTCCACAGTTAATAGGAAACATGAAAAAATTCACACCATTAAGCTACCCTGTGTCGGCTGACGTGTTTTTCAAGTCCGCGAATTGGATTCATCTTCCATATTCGCAATTGATTAAAATATTATTTTCCTATTCAGAATTTACTCCGACTACCCGGGTTAATCCGATCATTTACATACATACGTAATATATTCTAACTGATGATGTTAATTTTTAAGCTCGTTACTTCAAAGAATTCGTTAATTTTTTCTTACCCGTAACAACTTGTTTTGAAAACATTCTGCAGTTGAACGAAAAGTTTATTAAAATAATTCACAAAAATACGTTCCATGCTGAACAGATCATAAGTTAATATTAATATCAAGCGCCCTTTGAATAACTTTTTTTGTACATCAGTGAACAACACTACAGTACTCAACAAAAATATATATTAAAATAATATTCAAAATATTTAAAAAACTAACGAAACGTTCCGGAGCAAAACTTCGTACTGATGGTATAATAAAGAACGAAAACAAACTATTCCTAACGTAAATAAACATAACTATTAATTTTTTTCGTTATGTTTGTTTACATTACAGATAGTTTGTTTTTGTTCCTTATTACGAGGGTTCGGATTTTGCATATAGTGCATATGTTTTTTGCTTGTAGCAAACGATTTGATACTTCTCGTATCTAGACGTTTCAAGGGTTGTAGATTCGAAATACACTAATCTAATAAAATGCATATTTTGAACGTTTCGTGCACATTTTTCAAAATTACATGTAACGAAAACGATCAGCCGTTGCTGACAGGCCCAACAAATTAAAAAAAAAAAAACAATCACATAAGCATACACATACACACCAAATTGTATATTCAAAACGATAAGGTCGGAGAAAATGCATGTAATAAAATAAACAAGATTATCATTGTTTTATTTTTTGTCTAGTTTGTTGATGAATGATAGTTTCTTTTTTTTTTTTTTTTTTTAGTTTCTTGCTACGTGTTTATGAAACCATAAAAGAAAGGACTTATTTTTCCTTGTTGGTTATGCGAATACCATTGTGTTCTATCTCTTTACGGACAGGATATCTTTCTGCAAATAAGAAAAAAACCTTTTTGTTTCTTTTATAAATGAAATGAATTTGAACGGAATATTTACTTTTCGACCTCCTTTTAGAACTTTTATATTTATATTGACAAACTGTCTTTAGGTTGAATAATAGTGTCGGCGAACAAAAACAAATATCATTGACTGATCTTTTTCAAGCTAATATATGATTGATGCTAGTTAACGGTATTACACTATCTACGACCTTGTGGTGGGTAATTGTCCTCCGAACCATGTACCGGATACATACATATGCACACACACATAAATATTTGCACACACAACTTGTGACAAATTTGATCTAAACATACTGTCTTCAATATTTAACAGATCATTTGATCATTTGCCGTTTTGATACAATTAGACAAAGTGCCGGGTGAAAATGAAATCTCTCTTACACTCTCCATTTGAAGTGACCGCATTTAAATATTTACCAGTCGTTGTCGGAGAGACCGTTTTCTATATTGAAAGCTACATTAACAGACAGAAGACAAGTTTTGTGTTAAAAAATAATAGAAAAAATTCTTATTGTTCAAATTTAAATTTATAATTTAATGTTTTTTTGTTTTTTTTTTTAATGTAAATTAATGTAATGGAAGAAAATGCAGCACGCTAATCAAAATTTGGTGCGGAAAAGAAAATTAAAATTTTATTTTTTTAATATATACCATCTATTATGAAATTTTTAGTGCACATAAATCCGAACCTTACTTATTACACCATGAATATGGGGAGTTTTGCTTCAAAATATGTCGGCGGTTTTAATATTTTGAATATTACCTTATAATGCATATATGTTATCGTTCATGTTATTCGAATACATAAATAAATATGCGAAATTGAAAAAAATCGACTCCACCTACAATATTAGTAAAGATGTTTTACGTATGGTATACGCGTAGACTTGAACGATTAAGAAAGAAGCCTGCGAAAACATAGTTCAGAAAAAAAAGAAAATAAGGGCGAAGTTTATTAAAGTAGCGACAAGGCCGTGTCCACGGGGCGGGTTTTGGGGGTTAAACCCCATGAGAACTGAAATAGTTTAGGTACTTTATTAATATTTTAAATGCAAAATTTTTTAATTACTAGTGTAATTTTAATAACATATGTGTAATTTTTATTTATGTTCATATACGGGGTAATTCATTTATGTAAATTATTAATACATATAAATATCAAAATGATGCAAATTATTATTAATAGCATGAATATTAGTGAAAAATGGTATTGTTATTTATAACAATAAATATGTGAAGAAAATTGTCACCCCGGGCGGCACTTTCAAAATTCTAGGCACGGGCCTGAGTAGCGACATCATTGTAAGAAGTAAAATACAAAAAAGGACAAAATCCGTTGGTCGGAAAAAATAAAATGATTAATAAATAGAGTTCTATTGGAAGGAATTAAAAAGAGAAGTCAGGTTTAATAATATGTTTTAAGTATTTTTTTATATTCAAGTTCTGTTGGAAGTATTTTCATTGATCGCTTAAACTACGGCTATTAATAAACTTTTTAGCCTGCAACGGTAAACGGAATTTATTAAGTTTACCGAGTGAAACCGTTTTGCAACGTTTATTCTATTACCTGTAAGGTTTCGATCTCGATTTGACTGAGGCTGTATACATAAAGGGAAAAACAGGTCGAAGAACGTTTGCGTAAATAACGAATATTTACTTATTAAAAGTATAGTAGGACGCAAAGATATTTGCTTTTCGAAAGGGATAACTTCGCCGAAGAGAACGCTAGCCTTAAAAACCGAAATTAAGATCTGTTCGCTTCGCAACAAAATGCTCCGGGCAAATGAATAATTTAGATAACTTTCACCGATACAAATATTCTAATAGTATCGTAATCTAACGAAGCAGAACCGTTATCATTTTGTACATTTCGCTTGCTTTTTGTTAATTATAACATTCGATTGATTAACATCCGAACGATGATTAAATGATAACACTCAGTGTTTACAGTTTACTTATAGCGCGTTTAGTTACAAGCAATAATAACGGTAATAATGATAATAATTGCGAACATTTCGGAAACGAGTTATCGATATTGGACACCGTTTAAATCTTAACGCATCAAATTCGCAGCACAGTCACCGAAATTAGACAAACACTTTATTTTTGAATTTAAAGGGTGTTCTCTTTGCCTTAATTCGACTCAAACGACAACTCCACTTTGAAAGGCTTTCTCCCAATGAAAAGCTTTTTCCACCGAGCCTAATTAATAATAAGCAATTTTAGTCCACTATGCGAAGATTTTTAGCTAACTATTCACCGCGAACATAGAGCAATTCACCTGCCGATCGAACTGCTTTTCGGCGTACTTGTTGCGCTTTGATCACGGAACGCCGAAAATTTTGTACAACTCCGCACTCAATTCCATCGTAAAGAAGCATTATTCTTCAACATTCTCAGTCGGAACCACTTTCTTTCGGCAAACAGGAATTAGTTTTTGTACCGTAAAATGGTCGCCAAGTGCGGTCCGGAAAAATTACGCCGGTAGAAAAGGTAGAGAAAATAACAAAACGTTAATTCCGCTTTGTAACCAGCACTGTACACCCCATCCGCGGTGCGCTTTGCGCTCGCTTACATTCACTATTCACGATAAAAACATGCGCACCTTTCAAGTTACCCATTGCATATTAGTTCCGTCTTCTCCCTATTATCAGTCAAACACGACTTCATGTTAATTAAGCTCGTCGTAAGCGGAATCGCAATTAAAAACATTATCAGACTGGGCAGGAAGTTAATAACAAGCGTCACGCGAAACCCTTTTTATTCCTTCCTAGAATAAAAACGTCTAAAATAATCAGAACGATAATAATTAATTAATTAATTATTATAATAATATAATTAGATGAAAAATAAAACGTTATTTTATGCTATCGATCGAAATGTAAAAGTGGAGAATGGTTATCGAAAGTAGCGTATCGTACACCTCTATATATGCGTTCTGTTTGTTAACTGGATAATAAGGTTATTTTTCCACGAAAAGGAACTTAATATGGTGACTTACAAGAAATAAACTGACGAGACCAAACTCTGATAGAAATAAATAAAAAGCAGATGACATTAGAAGGGAATAATAGAAAATCTCACTTATCACATTCAGTCGCCCATACTTAGTAAACATAGTAAGAAGGCATATACGATAGATGTGAAAAGCTATACAAAGACGAGGTTAATATATAATCAATGCGAACGAAAAAGATACATCACGGGAATTTTTAAATAACCTTTCATCCGCTCTGATCGGGATTAAGAAAAAAGCGAGTTCAAATAGGCCGGTAATTGAATAATAAAAAACGCCCAAGTCCACGGCAGGACGAAATAACAAATAAGCATTTAAAATTAGGCCACAAAAAACTGCCAAACACTCTTTATAACCTTCTTTAATAAAATCCTAAAATCTAGTAGACAGAAAAATGAAAATACTCAAACGTAATAATATTGATTGAAAAAAGACATAAATTACACTAGCCTTTGATCGTGAACGGACCGGACTCAAAGAAGAAGAAGAAGAAGAAGAAGAAGAAGAAAATTAAATTCACAAATACTCTGAAAATATTCTGGAAGTTTATACAGAAACAAGAATACGGTATCTAAATTAAATTTTCAATAATCCACAAAACAAACCGGCTTTGGATTGGGCTGCACACTGTAAACCAGATTACGGAAAAAGTGTAATATCAAATTGCCCCGCGCACACTTACAGACTATAATAAAGCGCTCTACCGCTCAAAACACGACACTTCGTGTTATACTAATATCTCTAAAGAATCGAGCAGTCCGATTAAATAGAAGGCGAATATTTTGAAGCGAAAAAGGAAACCAAACATGGGGAGACCCGCATTATTATATTAACACTTCCGGTTAGAGGAAATTTTTAAGTATTTAAATGATAGGGATATATTAATAGATTGTAAAAGATGGCACGAGAGATAGTTCATTAGAAGAATTGAAAATTATGATAGAACTCTAAACGAGGAAGGAATAACACCGGTTCATCAATGAAAATATAAGAAAGTCAAAAATACCAAAACAAAAGACGCAATATAAACGGTAAAAAAAGTAGAGACAATGTAAGAGAAATAACTTATTTAGGTCGTCAAACTTTCGAAAATAGATTTGAAAAGAAGAACAACAAAAACTTGCATACTGGTCATTTAAACGGATCTCTTTACTTATCGGGGAACAGTGTCTAATTCTTGATCCGTATTTGGCAAATTTTAACATATAGTATGTCAAATATATGGGGGGGGGGGGGTCTTTAAATGGTAAAATAATTAATAAACTAAAAATTGCGTGCCGTAGGAGATGATCCTTACTGAATATCGAAAAATAAAATCATTTTAAAGAATGCGAAAGTTTTAAGTTCATAAGGAAACACAGTTGGGCAATTGGCGCAGACTCTACATTTTGGTACTCTAGGCAATGATAAAAGCAAACAAGGTCATCGATTTATTAGATGGAATCAGTTATTTCCTACGTTGTACTGAAAATTTTGAGCACTCGGTCGCCTAGAGAATGAGAACGGTTGCAGATGGATCGAGGAAGTATTTTTAAAGATAATTTTAGAAAGTGCTCAATAAAGGTGTTTTTTTTTTTTTTTTCTTTAAATTTACCCTATGAAAATTTTTTATTATTCTGATTAAAACATCGAGTATCGACATGATTTAGAAGTGCTGGAAATATGCCAGCACACAATGCGGTATTTCCAGATACTAATTATGTCGCGAAATATGAGTCACGAAATGTTGCGAATCGAATAAGCTTTCAGGCGCACAAATATGACGAAATAAATCAAGATGACGGATGCTGCAGTCGGCTCACAATCGCGCACGTTTGAAAATCAACCGATTACAACAGAGCGTTTTTTGTTTTTTTTTAAATTGATATTCGAACGAGATGCGGAAGTAAATCGGATAAACGTAACGGTCACGAATAATTAACGAAAGGCACGCCGGAAATACGAAAATCAATAAAAAACACCGATATAAATACTTGATAATCAATCAAAAAGCGGCCTTTTTCTTAAAGCGGCACGTGTATACGTGTGATTTTTTTGCAACTAAATTTATCAAAGAATATGTCATATCAACCGCAATGTCTCGCCTACTAAACAACGGCAGAGTACATTTCTATCGCGACAACTCGGATCTGCAAGTCGAAATTCAGCGCCTTTTGCTATGCAGTTTTCGACGTTTTGAAGATAGAATGTGATCAATTATTAATTAACGCGTATACTTTTTTCATACTTAATATCACATTTGCGGTGTCTCTGTTTAAAACTTAATCAATTTGAATAACATACATAAAAGGAAATAAAAACTTATTAAACACCGAAGAAATTTTCAGCATATTTTTCAATACTTGCCTATATTGCCTTTTTTTCTAAAACAATTTTTTTTTTCTTTTCTTTTCTTTTTTTTTTCGCCTCAAATAATATGTTTAATTAATCGCATCAAATTTATACGATACAATAATCAAATTTAATGCCATTATAGATTCACACACACACAGTTTCACTTGTGTAGATTTCTATAATTTTAATAATCTTAATAACGAGATAAAGTTTTACTTTGAAGGAAATTGAATTAATCTCCTTGGTAAAGCAGATTATACAATCTTCTAGGGAAAATATTGATTAAAGTACTCATTTCAGGTGTCCGACCAACTCATATATTGGCAGTGCAGTTTGCAAGGACTCAGCAGTGTGCATGCTCCCTTCTACGCTCCATATTTATACTATACAACAAACTAGAGAAATAACATCATAAACTAGACATATTTGATAGTCGTTCGGGAAAGTTTTTAAAAATCGTCAAGAGTTTGACAATGTAAGGCGCTGAGTTGTCCTATCTGCTTTCGTTGAAAATATATGTGTATGTATGGGTGATTGAATTTCATCCGTGCGCTTGTTTATGTTTGTGTGTGTTTGTGCGTGAGCATGTGAGAGTGTGTGGATATATTTTGGTACTGATTTGTATTTTTCATGCCACATATTATATATATATATCTACATGTGTGTTAATTACTACTTTATATTAATTCTTTACGCAAGTGCATGTGAGAATATTTATTACATTTAGCTATTGTTAATCGTACGAGTTCTTTTCCTTTTTATCATATCGTGCTGTACAGTAATTTTTGTAAGCTGTTGCACTGGCAAATTGTAAAATAAATAAATAAATAAAATAAATAAATAATTTATGTATTCGATAGCTCTAGCTTACTGAATAGTTCAAATTTATCTTTCGTATTGCAATCTAAATTAATTCCTCTATAATTACATCCTCGCGCGGGGGGGGGGGGGGAGTACACAGTATCGGCAAAGTTTTGCATGTAATATGGTGTTTTCTCTATCACCGCAATACTGAATGTCATTAAATAGACTTTAGAAATAGCACGATCGGGGTAACAAATTGTACGTTATAAAAACGTTAGAATCTAAATTGATCATTATTAAATCTGCTGTTCAAAATTTCGGAAATAGTTGTGTATACGTGTGTTAAACTAGTATTATTAAACTGATTTATTTTCACATATGTAAATGTTTTATCGATATATCTGAGGCGTAATTAAATTTAAGCGCCATCACACATCGATGTTGTTTTCGATTAAAAATAAGTTATAACAACATATATATATATACATTTTTCTATGTTTATAGGAGTAATTATTACTATCTTGATGTCAAGTAATTGTTTCCTACGCATCTGGATCATTTTGATTTTATTATTCAGTTTATAACATTTCCATATAAATACCACTGCTACACATTATATATTCGTCGTGGGGTATTATTATACGTTTACAAAGAATTATTTCCGTGTTTTTGTAATCTATTATTATTACTATATAGTTTATTAAATACATACGTGAATTTGTTTATTTCATTTTTTACGGCGCATTACCAAATTTTAAATTATTTTCAATTGTTACTCCGAAATATTTTACACTTTTCATGCTCTTGATATTGATATCGTATGGTTTAATTCTGAAAAATTTGTTATTAAATAGGGTATACTATAATATTTGGACTTTGACGTATTAATATTTAGATTATATTCGTTTAAACCGTAAATCACACACTGTGTCAGGTATGCAAAAAATAAATGTGATTGAATTTAGAAAAGAGCTACCGGTAGCAAATCATTTTTCAATAAGTCGATATTGGATATATATAACATATATATATAAATTTGTTTTGCTGGGATTTGCCAGTAGATGACTCGTCAATGCAAAAAGTTATTTATACAACATAGACCGAGCATAAAAATACTGAAAAATTTATACGCTTTTTGATGCTGTAAGGGAAATAGGAATACTGTTAGGAAAGGAAGGTATATATAGGAGGCGTAGTGTAGAATAAGCGAATTTTAAGAAAACTGGAATACATAATGTTCAGTTCATTGCACCACAAGATTTACATTGCAAAATTGCAGCTGGCGGAGTGAAATAGGAAGAATGGGTAGGATTTAAATGCGACGACGAGAAATAGGACGAAGGCCAAGTTCAAATCTAAGCCGGCACAGAGAGATTATTGTAGACGATCAAAATAAGAGAAGGCAGAAAACCGAGGGTATAGGCAAATAGAAGAGAACCTTTTGATTATAATATAATCGTGAAATTTCGAGCAAACAAATTTTATTATTATCATTATTACTTTTAATATTATTATTAGAATTCCGCTGAATTTAAATTAAAATTTTTCGATTTTTAACCAGAGAAAAATAAATAATTATCGGTTATTTAGTGGTGAAAATCGATATTTATAGCTTCGTTATTTGTTGTTGTTTTTTTTTTTATTATTATTTTTTGACACGCGATTATTAATTATTGTATAAAACATTTTTTTTTTTTTTCGTTAATATTCAAAATAATGCCCTATCTGTAAAATTTTATTTACGGATGAGATCGATCTAAAAACGACTTTTTCTTTATTTGGCATCTTTAATTTAGTGTAAGACCAAATTGAAACGGAAGAGAAAAAAAGGCACTCGGAGGGGGACCTTTTGGAGATTTCTTTTGAAAACATTTTATAGCGCATATATAAATATAATATACGTACGATAGCTGTTCTCATCGGGCAAGCAGATAACGGAGGGGAAAGGCAAAATGACTTTATTTCAGATACTTTATTGCACAGTAAAATGCAGATACGATACCACCGGCTATCACGCAGATAAAATATTTACCCGCAAATTTAAAATATCTTCTTACATCCATCGTAACTCTGTATATAGTAGTGGTAAACGGGTCACCTTTTTTACCGTCTTCCTTTACTGCCGAATCCGATAAGAGTTATCAGCGGTATGCTAATTTACACCGTTGCATATCTTCACTCTTTATACTTTTTTCTTATTCGGACATTTTAAAAAAAGAAAAATATAAAAAAAATCATACAAAGGATAAATTGCGAAAGATACACAATAACGAGTTAGCGCGGTGTACAGTTTATGAAAATTATCTAATCGTTTGAAAAATACACGAAAATAAATAAAGCAAAATAACGACTTAACAAAGTATCATTAATTTAAGTGGAAAAGAAATAATAATGATAATCAAAGGGGAAGAAAAAAAAAAGAGTGTGAAAAGAAAAAAAAAGAAAAGAGAACAAACAACAGAAAGCAGACCAGTGAATCGATTTAGCTTTATCAAAAAGTTAACTAGGCGGAATGAGAAGTTTTATTATAGTCGCTGTCGTTTTAGCCTGCGTTTGGAAATGAATTTAATTTGAATAGCAAGTAGCAAGAGACTGTTGGAGCCTACGGAAATGCAAATTTGTTCGCTGTATTTCGCTATGAATTTCTCGTTCGTCGGTCGCGATTAAGATATTTACAAATGACGTTTTCGACGAATTTTAACCCGGGCTTGCTAAAAGGAAACACTGGTAGCAGCGGCGCGTCACGAAAATCGCACACAATCCGGATGGTTTTTCTAACGGGTCGGGAGAAACGTTTGCCTCGCAGTTTTCTAACTGAAAGATTTTTACTCCTTTCAACCGAGGCTAAATTTAAATGTCGAGAAAAGTATCGATATAAAGGAGGATAAAAATCAGTCGATTAGTTCGAGAAGGTGCCTTAGCAATATTTCGAATCCATAAACGAACCTTTCACTTGACGTTTAACTACACGGCTGTTTCGAGGGTGCCCTTTTTCCCCCTTTTCCCCCCTTTTTCCCATTTTTTCCCATTTTTTTTTAAAAGGAACACTCTTCTCTAAATAGCTTTCTCTGAAAGCAATATTTTTCCGTGTTCATTTTTGGTGTTTATGGATTTTCCGACGGCCAAAAACTATTAATAGAGTGTATCGCAAATAGAGTTTCTAAAGTCAGACAATAATATATGTTTGGAAACTGCTGTACGCGGAAGGCGATAAATAATTCTGACCTTATTAATTTCCTCGTAACGAGCCGTAGCGTGACAAACTTTCGCCGATTCGCTGTTGCTTGCTTTGTAATTTTTCCTAATTTCGGTATTTGCAACTGCGTATTTTGAAATTAAATTTGTCGAAATTTTCGAATAATAAATTACCGTCCCCGATAAGAATGAAGTTCTAACAATACCAGCGAAATGATAGAATTAATTGACGTAGTAGCAGGTACAGTAATTACCGAGACAGAAAAAATGGGTCGCCGGAAAGAGTTAATAAAAAAAAGAAACAAAAAAAAAAAAATGCTTACATATTTTTCCCTACTCCGTTTTTTAACAAACATTATTATCTTCAAAGAAAAACAAAATAAAAAACAAGATACGCGATTTTTTTTTTAATTTTCTTTCTATACAGCGAGTTTATTTGTTTACTTATTTATTTAGTTCTTGGCTCGCGCGTCAACCATGAGCACCGACTCGACGCAACGATAGTTTTTTGCCCATTATTGCAATGTTCAGCGTTCGAACCAAGCGCACTGTATATTATAGTTTTCTGGCTGATTCATTTAGTCACAAATTTTCGTAAATATTTAGAAAAACGTGCCTATATACACACCCCGGTGGTAAATTTTCTCGAAAAACTACCATGCCAAAAAAAAAAAGCAAAACAACGAGTAAATAATCTATCGGTGAAATTTAAAGCCCTCCCGTAGATATTCGATATCCGGTTTAATTACTGTTACGAAAATATACGTCTTCCACCCAACCGAATTACAATTACTATGATATATATGTAAACGTCGATATTAACAATCTCACGTGGATGGAAATGGTAAAACTAGCGCACCTGTGTACCATCGTACGCATGTGGATGTCAATATGTCGCCATACCCACTTGAGACTGCATTTACATGCGGCGATAAGTTATCGATATGTGAAGTTTCACATATCCTCGCGTTGCCGTCAATGTTACAATGTACAGATAGGGAGTCTAATCCTAGGACTGCAACATAACAGATGATCAGATAACACTTAACGCTCAGTAGTTTTTTTTTTTTTTTTTTGTTTTTTTTTGGGGGCACGTCAACAGTGGAACTTATCCAACGCAAAGAATTGTACATTATATAATGAAAAAATTAGAAATTGAGGAGATAAAGAAGGCCACACTATATTAAGAGAGGGGAATGCAAGAATGGAGTGGACACTATAAGGAGTAAGAAGGCCAAGGCGCAAAAGACTAGAATACAGAGTAGAACGTTCGGAGGAAATAAAGGGGCATTCGAACAAAATGTGATTCGCATTACAGGTATAATTGAGCTCTGGAGGGTCATAAGGACACAAAAGAAAAACGGAAAAGAGAAGCCGGAGCAAACTATGTTTCAACCGCAGGCGAACTATAGAGGAAATAATCGAACGGCTAAGGTAAAAAGATTAAACCAAGGAAGAGAGGAAGGAAGGGAAGGGTTGAACAGAAAGGTAAAAAGATCGAGGATTGGTAAAGAATGAAGGATAGAATCCGGTCCAGAAATCGCGGTGGGAACGATAAGAAAAACAATAGAGTTTGAGCAGGAAATCTACTAATGAATTGGCCATTGATTGCTGTCGAACGTGCCAACGAGTAATCAACCAACTCGTTACCAGGAATTCCGCAATGACCAGGAATCCATAGTAGATCAATTACAACAGAACGGGATGCAAATAAACTAGAAATTAAGAAGCGAATTTGGAGAATAATGGGATCAGTGACATGAGTAGGAAAAGGAGAGGAGATAGCCAATAAAACACTTTTAGAGTAGTCCGAGGATAGGAAGAATCTAGAGATGTTATTTGTCGAGGATATGAAAAGGACTGCCTGCAGGATAGCCATGGATTCGGCAGGAAAAATAGAGGAAAAGGAGGGCAACCGAAATGATTCGGAATAGGTAAGCGCGGGGATAATGAACGCAGCCCCAACGCCAACATCAGACTTCGAACCATCCGTTGGGAAGGAAAGTATAAGGATAACACGTTATTGAATTCATTTTGAACGGCAGAATGAGGAAGAGATTTAATGGCTCAGTAGTTCATTTATATAAACTTTCTTCAGGAGAAGCTCCGTGGCTCAGAGGAAAGAGAGTGTGTGCTTGACTCCGCGCAGTGGCTTAAGGGGGCATTTTAATCTCTTTTAAGTTCGATAAAAAAAAAAAACAATAAATATATTTACTATCGCTTTTTTTATCATTTATTTATTCGTGTTTTAAGAATAGAAAATTATCAAATAAAAAAATTCAAAATTCACAAAGTTACAGGGCTGATGAATTGGAGGGGTTTAAAAAATGCGTGTCCTGGTTGACACGATTCCAACCCTTTTAGTGAATTGAAACAAAAGAAAAAAAAATTCTTAATTAGTAAGGATGTGGTTATAGCCTCTACCTCAGAGAAGAAGAAAAAACATTTTCTCGTAAAATGGTGACTGTTTGAAAAAAAAGGTTAATTTTTTACCTGCTTTTTGACTTTTCTGAATTTTTTAAAAATAGTGAAAATTAAAATTTTGCCTTAATTCTAGTAGGGGCTATAAAGGGATATATAAGGAAGATCCATATCAAATTTCAAGCAAATCGGTTTATTAGAACTTGAGATATCATGTCAACCGTGTTGGAGAAAAAAGTAGTTTCGAGAAAAACGCGTTTCAAGTTTTGAAAGATTTTTTTTCTTTTTTTTTAAATGGGTTTGTCAACATGAACATTGACCCAAGAACAGTGGAACAGAGAGAAAAGAGAGACTCAGATACTTACACGATCAGAGATAGCTGACAGGAAGGAATCACTAGAATAACCGAAGGAGAAGGAAGGGAGAGAATGAATAAAGCACAGTATGGAGCGGGAATACCGGTTCGTAAGAGGAAGGAATAAAAAGAAGCTTGTTCAGTTAATAATTACGAACAACCGAAAACATTATACGATCAGGATCACAAATAAATTGATTGCTGGGAGTATGCAATGGACAATGAGGAAAAGGCACGAGAGAATAACGGAACAATGAGGAAGGGAGCAAACTATGCCCAAAACGCAAGCGGCGAATCGCAGAGAGATTAGAACGGCGCGTAGAAGGAAAGTTAATAAACCATGGAAAACGTGGAAGGGAAGGTTGAATAGAACAAGAAAAGGGAGTTCGGGTTGGAGAATGAGGAGACGTAGGAGTCAGACCACAGTTTGGAATGAATGCCAGATTTTATTTACACACCTTCCGCTTTTAACAGCCTACCTTCTTCCCCGAATTCCCTTTGTTTCGCTGATCTGTTAATTATCTTTGCCGTCTCCTAACTTCCTCGCTATACTGTATATATAGCCACTGTGACCGCGATGTCGATCATGTTTTTTCACGCTTTTCTACTGACCGTTCTGCAATAATCAGCTTGTGCATTACTATCGAGAAAAAAAGGGCAATTAATGTGTATTTCTCTGTTGTTTCGAAACTTCTCGATGTATATCAAGTCTCTGAATTTTTAACTTGCCAACACGGCTTTGAAGTCCTTTTCAATGCCCGACTGAATCAAACTTTAACATTAACACGATTCTCGGTTCCGAAAAAAGTAAATAAATAAGTGAACTTTTAAAGTCTACGCTGAATTTCAAAACCATTTACAGAAAGGACACGGTCGACAAGTCTCAATCCCGTCTACGTGCGATTCTTGACGATTGTAGCAGATTTGAAAAAGGTGTTGCGATTAAAGTTTTCTACGTCTAGGCGAATTGTGCGCATAAAGAAGGTTATTTCAAATCCGATGCGCCCTATAAGTTGTACAAGGCGATGGAACAAAATCGCAGAAAAAGTAAATAAATCGATTGAACACCGCGTCACGCACTAAATGATAAAAATTGAAAATCGAAAATTTATTTACACGCGAGAGAAGCTCTTTTGCTTTTGTTTCGCCACTTTTCTCACAGAAAAAGTACAAAAAACAATTTTAAAGTGTATACTGATCGACGCCTCTGTGAAATAAAGCGAAGAAATCACCGAGGATAATGATAGCCCGATTTGGAATACTGACCACCTTAGGTAAACGCGTAGAGCGAGATAATTCCATTAGAAATTAGTAGTGTTCAGTGTTCATGAAGAAATACACATTTTAGAACTCATCCGGCATACCAAAAATATAAATAAAAAACAAAAAAAAAACGACAAAAACGAAAAACGTTACGCACAGCTCTACAGTCTTATTTCGCGCTTCCATTTCGGTATAGTAACTTTTAAAGTCATTACAGTACCCCACAGGGGCAGGCTAAATAATATCGCATGTATCAACGAAAACGGTACAGACTGCGTTGAAAAAACTCGACGGGCTTCCTTTTTAAGTGTTGCCAGACAGATCGAGGGAAAAGATAGTTTGAAATTGGCTTAATAAACTTCGGTAACCGGGGAATGGAAGCATACGGGAAAACTGATAGCTGAGAAAAATGGAGCCTAAACTCATTTTAAAACGTTTTTCATTCTTGAATGAAATGAGTTAATACAAATTTAAACTGAATAAAAAAAATACACGCTTTTTTTTTTTTCTTCCAGTTAATTATTTCAACCTTGCATCTAAATATATATAACCGATAAAAACCGATAAAAACCAATAAAAAAACCGATAAAAACCAATAAAAAAACCGATAAAAACCAATGCCGGAAGTAACTTTGGAAAACGGGCATTCCGATTTCCCTAATTATGAAATTCGGCGAAACGGATTTTTGCGTGAAGGTCGCGCGAAAGCGAAGAGAAAGAGTAGAGAACAGAACAGTTAGCAGATGGAAAGATGCTTCGCAAATATTTCTACATGAAAAGAATAAAGCAGGAAATTTCTGTGCGGACAGCATTAGGGCGAATCACCGACACGGTCTAAGTTGGTCCGATGACTACTTCTTGACGGTTCAGCCGAAAAAGGTGCGAGAATCGAGGTCAGTTTAATAAATTCGTCAACTCGAGACGAACGGTATTCGACGGTCGCTGGTATGCATTTTTAGGACTTGGATTAGTAAGACCGGCGACATTTTCGTGAAATGAACCGGATTTTCAAAGAATATAAACGGATGATATTTTTCCGCACCAGCGTCGGAAAGAATTTCATCCGGACCGGATATCGATGGAATAAGAACATTTATTTTGGGCCGATAAAGGCGGGCTCTCTGCTAGCCCAAAAGGCCAAATCAATAAAATTCATTCGAATGATTTAGCGTCAGGGCAAAAACAGAAACAGAAACAAATAGTAGTGGCGCGTCACTTCCAATCAGAACGAAATAAATAACGTCTACGTAGAAAGTGGAGAGACCTGTACGCTCGGCCGTTTAAATTTGAAGACAGAAGTAACGATAAAATATTAATAGTGAATTATTTCCGACACGCATGCAACACGCAATTGTGCACAATTTCCGCTCTTCTTCGTTAACCGCGTTCATTTCGAAATTATTCCGCCGACCCGGATCACGCCATCAACACGTAATATGCAATTTCTGTAAGATAAAACGGACGACAAGCACCTGTTGTTGTTCTCTTCCAGCTATCATAAACTTCGAACGCCGAATAATAGGCGACATTTACGGAAAACCTTTTTCTAAATTATTAACATCTCTCTCTCTTTTTCTACAACCGTTATCCGTTCACAGTGATTCGGTTATCATCCGACTGTGCATGTAGAATTCTACTCTCCGAACACGTATTATGCACTTCTTTCCGATAAATTATGCCCGATACGTATTCTGTAGATTAACTGCACCACTCGCGTGTCTCTATATAATATCTATATGAACACAATAGGCCATCTGCATCGCTGAGAGAATGATATTCAACGATTCGCAGATTTACAGGTTTCGCCTCCTTCAGATATATATATATATATATATATATATATATATATATATATATAGTCACAGATTACTTTTTCAAACAGACACGACGGAATTATTTCTTTGCGCGGAATACATCTGTTTCCGATTCCTTTACAATCTTGCGATGTGCAACATAAACTTTTCCTAATTCGCTTAAGTAATAACACACTGAATTAGGGTTCCCCCCTCTTTTTCGAAAATTCGATGGAATCTATATATATATATATATATATATATATATATAAATAGGCAAGGACAAAACAGTTCAGTACCTTTTTCCCTTCTGTTTATTAACCGATTTTCATTTTTTTTTGTTTATGATGATCTTTAATCAGCACACAAAATTTTGGAAACAGTTTTTTTTTTATTTCTTATTTAAATAAAAAATGAAATCGCTATAGCCAATAAGTTTGTTCTTATTAAGATGTTTTAATTTTTCTTAATAATCATCATTATTGGTTTTTTTTACACAGTATGTACTTTAAACCTTAAGGTGTCTTTTAATATCAATAAATAAGAGTTTTTTAAAAATTGTGATTTACTGTTATTTTATGGAATCTATTTGTTATTCAATTATAATGATACTGAACTGTTTTGTATTTTGAATTATTGTAAATACATATTAAAGTATACATGTTCTCAGATATACAATGAACGAATGTATCATATAAGAGTAGAAAATTTTTTTTTTGGAAATATGCAAATTCATATTATATGTTTTCCGAAATTTTTAATAATAATTATGGTCCAATACTAGTTATTAAAAATATCGTATTAGAAAGTTTGAAAACAAAAATTTGTATTACCGACAGAGCGTGTTTAGTGTTTTACTACTGTCATCTGCCTTCCCGGTGCTTTTCACGAAGAATTTCCGTTTTTGATACTGTTTCGATGATTATTCTAATGATAAATAATAAATATTTCGAATCGTAGTGGTTTTCCCCATGTTAATTCGTGTCCCCCTCCCACCAAAAAAAAAAAATAAATAAATAAAAAATAAAATAAGAAGAAATAAAAGAGTAAATTAAAAAATTACCGCTGTAAAAAGAAAAAATGTCTATTTATCGGAGGGGACGCATGTGTGCAAAAAAACTTCTAAAGAAAACCTCAAACTTGTTTCGACAACATAGTCTTTTTTTTTTTTTTTGAGCATGTCAATTAAGGACGTTACCCAATGCAAGGTATGACAGCACTAATGATTATATAGGAAAAATATTAGAAAAAGAGCATACGAATGAAGCCAACAAAGGAATAACCAAAGGAGAAGGAAAAGAAAGGATGCTGTGAGCGCTGTAAGGCGTAGGATAAGACGCAAAAGACCGGAATACAGTATCGCGCGATCTGAAGAAATGAAAGGACATTCAAGTAAAATGTGATTTGCATCACAAGTGAAGTTTGCTTCTGGTGGATCAGACGGGCACAGAGGAGACTGAGTAACGGAGAAACGAAAGAGCGAAGAAGGAAGCAAGCTATGATTAAACCAAAGTCTAAGTCAATCAGGTTGTACTACAGCTTAATCGTTTAGAAAAGCATCTTCTTCAAACTGGAATATATTCCGATTGCGGGAAACGTGTTGAAGGTTTTTTTGGTATATAAATAGGCATGAAAGACACAAATATATATATATATATATATATATATATATATATATGTATATATATACTTTCTCGTAATGGGCATTGGTACATTTTTAGAAATGCGAAATATATAAAAAAAACGTTGCGAAACCCGGTTTATTGGCTTAGCCGTTTAAAAGTGTACTCTAGTTTTTCATTAAATGTTTCACATTTGAATTTAGAGTTTTCGAAGATGAGCAAGATAAACAACAATGAATACATTTAGCGTACGAAAAAATTCGGCTTGAAACCGTCAGACGGTCTATCACGAGTTTCGGCAGGTAGAGGCATACGTGTTTCAGCTTACCTGTTCAGTGTGCCTTTCAATAGCGGATTCGGATTTGAATAGTAGTCGCCGACCATCGTATGACAGAGGTGAGAAACCGGCACCAGACTTCGGTAACGCTTTAAACAATAGCATCACACTGTCCCCGATGTAGTACGATTCTTCGCTCAGCACTTTTCACTTATACTCTTCTTTTGTCGAATTCGTTTTCCGCGACTGTTCGTTGTATTGTTGGCGTTTCCTTTTCCGCTTCTCTTTCTACATCGTGATTAAAAAAACCGTCTATTACGAATTCTGTAAAAAAAAATTAATTGCAATAAGTATATTTCAACGTAACATTAAATGTGTGTACGCGCGATTTTTTCGGACCGCGAAACATTTACCCTATTCCGGGCTATTCTAAAAGCATTTTCGAAAATTTCTACTCCCGATTGTCTTTAAGAAGAACCTCTGTTCAAAGCAACCCCCCTCTCCCCAGCTCCAGATTGCTCTCTCCTTCTGTCGACTCACACACATATGGTCGCTACCTCGGAAAACGCAAAAACACACCGTCTCGAACTCAATCTTTACAAACGACCGCCAAAAAATCGAATTAGCACTACTTTCTCGTTCTCTTTCGGACTAATGTGAAACTAAAAAATCCTACACCTCTTATTTAACTCTTTTTCCGTACAAACACATCTTTCCTTCGTAAAACTGAAATTTTCATTCGTAACGATAAAAATGAATTACTATCGTCTTCTCGTTTTTTATATTCTTTTTCGCAATCCCCCCTTCGACTTACCCGATCATCACACGATTTCGCTTTCGATAATCGTTCGATTATTCGATTATTCGATTCGTAAAAGCTGCATATACACTGACAACGGAAGAAAGGCAGTGTTTAAACAATAACGCGTTAATAACTTCGAACGAACACGTGCGTTTATGATAATATTGTAAAAGAAAAAGAATGCTAATAATGAATTAATTCCGACAACTGACGATAATGAGTCGTGTTTCTTAACTGAAATCTAAACTAAATGAATTATATAAAGAAAATCAATTTCTCTCTGGTCTTGTGTATAGCGTATTTCGTAGGCGCAATTGTCATTTCGCGATAAGATATACACAATACGTATTTACACGGTTTTGCGTCGTAATACGCTTGTGTTGAACTGTATACTTTCGCGCTCTTATCTTGTTACCTATTAAACCGAAATAATCTCAGATCGGAAATAATATGAGTAGCGCTGATATGTAGTAATAGTTGTGTTAATTAGGCTACACAACAGCCGAGTATTAAACCGGTTGCGGCTCGAATAATAATAATACAGATTTTAAGCGATGTATTTTGAAAATTAATGCAAAAAGAACACGGCGTTTCTTTATGTTCGGACGATGTTACAGAGGAAATAAGAGAGGTAGGAAAAATTTACAGGCTCGAAAATCACTATATAATAGCACACATTTCAGCTGAACGGAGAATAAAATAACCGAAATAAATAAATAAATAAGTAAACCATTATTATAGAGATTTAGAATTAACGTATCGAGAAGATATGCGTATGCAGTATCGAAAGCATGAAGACTTTAGTTGCAGTATGTTCGTGTGTCATTGCATGCGTATGACCTCTGCATTTAACAGTGAGAAAATTAAAGCGTCCGTGGTCGAATATTATTCTAAACCAGACGGGGACCATCGTACAACAATAGCAAAAAAAATTACTCGGCAGTTGCTTCGTTATTTCGAAATCATGGGATGGGCCACTTTTTACTTAGAGCCGACAATTTTAACAAGCAACTTTTACAGTTAATAATACTCGAAATTAAAAGTAACGGAGGAACGAAGGAAAAATATTAATAATAAATGTTAAAGTGATTTTTTTTTCCCACAAAAGTCGTTGATTTAGAATACGGGCGCGTAGTAATTTATAATAACACCGAAACATAATAATAAAAATAAGTAAATGAAACCAACTCTATAATTGGTATTACTTACAATACAACTGACAATTATAAGATGTTTAAGAAAACATGTTGACAAATTAAACGGTAAAGAATACAGAGGATATATTTAAGAAAAATAAATTTAAAGACATACGAAATTTACGCAAAATTATCGATGGCTTTACTTGGCAATTTTCCACACGAGGGGAAAAAAACAAAGTGATTTTTTTTTTTTTTTTTTTGTTTTAAATATTTTAAATAGACCAATAATTTATACGATTAAATTTAAAGTGATACTTAAATTTAATGGTACTATAGATTTTCTATACCTAAGCACCGTTTCATCTTTACACTAATTTTAATCATCTTAACGGTTAAATTATGTAAATGAAATTTAACCTTCTTAATTATACTTTTGTTATTTATTTCTTCGATAACTATTTTAACTAAATATACATTCTTGCGAGAAAAAAAACAAAAAAACAAACGGATGGTACACACGGTATCAGTGTAAAGACGCATGTAATATAATTTTCTGTTTCTAGCAAATCTCCTTAAATCGACTTTAGAAATATACCGCGACCGGTAATAAATTGTACATCATAAAAGTTAAAAAATTGTTTATTATTAAATCTATCGTTTAAATTTGGAAAATAGAGCTGCATACGGTGTTAAACCAGTATAATTATTTCACTATTTAAGTCCTGCATCATATTGGGGTTAAGTATAATTTTAAGTCGGCTTAAATTTTATTTTACGTACATATAACTTTTTTACCGATATATCCTTCTATACGATTAAATTCACACATCAGCACACGTCGATGTTGTTTTTAATTAATAAAATGCTTTTTTACAAAAAATAAATACCGACTTCAAGGTTCATTATAAAAATTTAAAAATGCACTAAAAAGTAAAAAATAATTACTCCCGATAAAATATATATATCAGAGTGATATAACTTAAGGTGATATCGTAATTCTTATACAACATTAACTTTTTGGAGTTGGAATTAAATTCATGTTAGGAACAATTTAATCAACATTTAATGCAGTTTTTAATTATTCTTTTAATATGAATTTGATGCCAACTCCAAAAAATTAATGTTGTATAAGAATTACAATATCACCTTTAAGATCACTCTGATATATATATATTTTATCGGGAGTAATTATTTTTTACTTTTTAGTGCATTTTTAAATTTTTATAATAAATCTTCAAGTATCGGTATTTATTTTTTGTGAAAAAGCATTTTATTTTTTACTTTTTAGTGTGCATTTTTATTCAATTAAATTAAAACATTTATTTCCGCGGTAAAAACACCAAAAGCTACATTTCCATGGTAATTTGGCAAATTTATAGTATTTTAAGTCAAAAATCTAATCCGACGGTGAAAACAATCATGAATGAAAAGCATCCAAAAAGCTTCAATCTCCCGCATTATTAAGGATAACTCAAAAACTACCGGTCGGACCTTGATAAAATTTAAATGGGACCACATGACAAACACCACCTTTCAAATAAAAGAAGAATCATCAAAATCGGTTCATCTAGAAGAAAGTTCTGTGGTAACACACATAAAAAAAAAAAAAATAATAAAAAAAAAAAAAAAATACAGTCGAATTGAATACCTCTTCCTTTTTTGAAGTCGGTTAAAAATTAATTCTAAATCTATAGTAATAATATTACCTATACAGATGACAACGTTGTTTTGTTTAACAAAATTGCGAGTTGCGTATAAATCGAAAGGTATGAACTTTGTAGAAAAAAAATCACACAGTTAAATAAACCGCGAGAAGCCGGAATTCGAATAGAAAGCATCGCAGCACATTCGTAATAACTACAAAAAAATCTAAATCGACAAGAGAACTCGATAATAATGTAAATAATTGGGGGGGGGGGGCGTACAAAAAGGAGGAGATATTTAATTTGTGCCGATTTAATCGTACGAGAAGACGTTCACCTCTCCGGATAATGAATATAAGAAGAATATTCGGCTGAAGACTCACTCTAGAATAAATTTTAGAAAATGTTGACATCATGTGTATCGATTGTTACAGATAAGAAAACAATAAAAACGTAGTAGCATCTGTTACAGAAAATAAAACCACATGTAACTCTTTAACTGCCCGTATAAAAATAATTCAAACGAAACGAGAGAATAAATATATTTCGAAATAAATTAAATAATATCGAGCGATCGTATAGATTTTTCAATTATACAAATCCAGATACAACTCACGAGTAAAAAACCCGCAATTAATCATTATGTAAATACATATTTTCCGAGAAAAAAGATAGGTTTATCTTTTTTTCGATCATATTATCCTTTGTTAGTAGATTATTTATTATGTTTTAATTTTTGCGCCTTCAATATCTGTACAGGTACTATAATCGGTCATTAGAATCTGCTACCATTTCGTGTCCAAAGATACATCACACACTGATGTAAGGTTTTATTTAAACACACTCTTTTCAGTTAGTGTTCTCCTTTTTGTTATACCTCTCCTCGCACTCACGCTAAAACTCTTTATTATTTTTCACGCATAGTTGTGATAAATACTTTAAATCGCGAAAATCCAATAACTTACCAAAAAAAAAAAAAGAACCAAAAAAAGAAGAAAAAAAAAGATTGGCCATTATTAAATATCTACCAACCCGATAATTCTACGATGGAATGATAGATTTTGTAGATCATCAATTTCAGAAAAAGGGATGATTGTAAATTAAATTGGTGAAAAGTAATCTATAAGTCTCCGATGATCCAGAAAGGATTTTGAAATTATACAATCACTTAATACCTTATACCGGATAGTCAGTAGATTTAAGGAATACCCCTTGTTTCATAAAGAAAATCAAAGAGCGACCACCTCCTTAAGAATTTAAAAATGTTTTAAAAATAAATAATTATTACAATTTTTAATTTAACTTTTAGGCGAAGAATAAAACGAAATTATAAAATTGTACCTTAAATATGGAAGTTTAGAATTTAAATAATAGTAAATTACTAGAAATAATAGAAAAAGTTTTGTATTTTTATTAGACTTTACTTCTTTTTTTTAAATTTTATTAATAATCCGATCCAAATTGTCTTTGTTCGTGAGCAAGTTCAAATATATACATTTCTCATTGAACTATTTTTAATTAAAATTGCAAAATAAAAATGACAAAAGGTCGATGATAATTACATTTAAAATAGAATAAAAAAGGAGCATATTAGTAGTTTTACTAGAAAACAATATTAACTTTTTTTTTTTTTTGAAAAATATCTATTTATAATTTTTTACATACAAAAATTTTCGTCAAGCTAAAACGCTTGTCAACGAATTATCCTATTTGACATTTTACCATCTTAAATTAACTTATACATATACATGATCGTGTAATATTTACTTAATCTATCTATTTTACTTATCAATAATTACTAATCTATTTCTATTTTCTATATTCAGTTTTTTTTTTGTTTTTTTTTCCTAGCTTTTTTTGTTGCGCTGTGTCTTTTTATTTTATGTTTATTATTTTTTTTTATATTTTCTTCTTCCTGAAGCCATTCCTTTATTTTCCTTTTTCTTTCCCCTATTTTTTCCTTCTCTATTATTTCTTTGGGTATTTTATTCAACATCTGAGTTATAATATATTTATCCGTTTGCTCCGGACATCTTTGTTCTTGCTAACGGCAATTGGTACGAAAGTTTTTCCCTCAACTCGTATTCTGTGTTTATTCTTTCTTCCAATTCAATTTTCTTTTCTGCTGATATGTACATATCTTCAGTAATAAGTACATTACTCTTATGCTCATTACCTTTTCTTTTTTAATTATTTCACTATCGGTCTCTCCTTTATGATTTCCTATTAATTTCGAGCATTTAATTTGCAGTTTAGTTATTTAATTAAAAACCGTAGCTTCAGCATTAATACAAATCTTTATAGTATAAAAACTAGGTTTCTCCGTTGTAACAATTTTTTTATCCAGGTTTGGGGGTTATTTTTTTTTTAGAGGAAGGGGGTGTCACATATTTCCTTCCCCGTGGATCCGCCACTGTATAAGTACATAATGACGAACGGACAAATCGCCGAAAATTTTTACATTCATGAATTACTGTAACGAATCGCATTATTTCGGAGAATACGAACAAAATAATAACCGCTTTCGTAATTTAAACAGCAACTTTTTTCTATTGCTAAAATAGTAGTTAGCCGACAAGTTTTTAATTTCAATAAACAAACTCGAAAATTGCAATTTGGCGCGGAGAATATTAATCTGCAGAAACTGTTCTCGCGCGACTAAAATATTAAATAACGGTATTAAGATGCTGCCGTCCGAATTTAAAATATCACAAGCAGTATCATCAATATACGGAGGAAAAAAAGGAAAATATCCGGAGGAAAAAAAGGAAAATATGCGGCAGATTTCGTCGGAATGTTCGTTTACTAAATATGTAATAATCTCCTTCCAGCAGTAATCAAAAATGTAAAAAAAAGAAACAATAGAACGTCATTTGAAAAATTAAAATAATTGTTCGGAAACTTTTAAAGAACTCGGACGACTAAGTTTTAAGTGAGCAAAGAACCGATTAAAAAAAAGAAAAGCAACAAATAAACCAAAAATTAAAAACGAAACAGGCAAAATTATCAATTTACAAGGAGAAAAAATAGAGAAATATGAAATATTTCAAATTAATAATAGACAAAATCGTTTAATTTTAACGATCATTGTAATTATATTTTGAATTTAAAAAGAGGAAATAGTGTGAAATTATAATAGCTCTTTATAACTTTTGATCTTAAATTTAAAACAAATAGAAAATCCTATATTCAGCTTTATTTCGATCAATAGTCGGAGATTAAAGTATAATTTATTATTTGAAATTTAAAAAAAAAACATAATAAAAGGAATAAAATTAAATCGGAATATTATTATTAAACATTAGAATATAATACCAACGTCATGCTTTCCTGTAGCAAACAACCAAATACCTGCCAACGACGCTGTTCAAGAAATAACCAGTAGCCTATCAAAGGAATGGTTCGACTCGTGGCTCAACACCCCAACGTCGAATAAGCTTCGTTCCATCAAAGAGGACACTAACTTGTGGTAATCGTCGTTCCGGCCAAGCAGAAAGGAGGAAGTAGCACTGTGTCGACTGCGCATTGGCCATACACGGATTACTCACCAGTTCCTCTTGAACAAATCCTTACCACCTCTATGTGAAACCTGTTCCTCAGTTCTCTCCGTCCAACACATTCTATTAGACTGCAACATATGTATATAATCACACTCGCACCACGTTTTTTCTTCAGTCTACCTTGAAAGAACTCCTAAGTAACAATGAAGTAAATATAAAAAAATTATTCGCTTATCTCAACTCCACTAACCTTCTATCACAACTATAGAATCCTAACTTTCTGTGCCTCTGGCCTTTGTTGCAGTTCATGGCACGTAAATGAAGAAGAAGAAGAAGAAGAAGAATATAATACAGTGTCTTCTTACCGCGCTATAAATGTTATAGCGGATCTTTTTCCCGCAGAACTTTATGAAAAAGCCAACAAAATTAGAACACTAATAATTTCACAGTAAAAGGAAAAATGAACAACAAATACAATAATGGCACATGCCGAGCTAATTAATGGCTAACATAGAATTATTAAATAAACGTTTAATTTTCTAACGGGTCACGGAAATTTTCAAGCGTACCGCCTTAGAAGATTCCAAATAATTATTAGCAACTAAAAATCATGTAAAAATGCAATCGAGACACATCCATATTTTCTTGGAATGTACAATTTTTAAAAATTATACCAATATATATATGTAGTATAAACAATAATTTTACACGAGCTGATTTTAAATGCGACATTCGTAATACGTTTATGAAATGTAAGAGATTTAATCGGGAAAAATAAATTTAATAAATGAAATGAGGAAGAATCCTCAGAAAAGCCAGTGTTAAAAAAACATTCTCTCCTTTTTCTTCATTCAATAATAAATAAAATAATATATTAAAAGATAATAATAGCAGCAAAAATTATGGAAAATACAAAGAAAATGTCTTCTTTTCCTCGTCGGTAATCATATCTTTTTCTGTTTTACATATATTTCATTATTTGCAACAACACTGTTTTCCGGGAGACGTTAAGTGGTATTTTCATCACGTCGCCGAAATGCGTTTAATTTTTTTTTTTATTTTCTTTAAGTAATATATTAATAGTAGCAGTAATAATAATAATAATAATAATAAAGGAAAGAAAAAAATAAATTTCTGAATAATCCTTTACTTAGCATTATTTATAAGGCCTCTTCAATTTTGTCAGACATGCTAGTCGAAGAGTTGCCGAATATAGAGATATAAAGAATAACATATTGAAAAATGTTTTGATAGTCTTACCCGTAAAATAGAAAGTTAAGGCGGTCAAGATGAATAGGAGAGTCCCCATAGGTGTATTTTTTCTTTTTTTTAAATGGGCTCAGTGTCAGCACTGACCCAACTACATGAGCTTACAGATTCTATTATCCGATAAACATATATTTTTACTGATTTCAAAAGAAGCAGTTAACCTGTTCGTCGCGGATACTGTTTTCTTTTTTTTTTATTGGCCCGCATCTTCTGATTATTTAGACCGATTTTAATGATTCATTACTGTACCAGGTGCTACGAAATGAGTACAGGATCTGTCTCTTTAGAGAATTTTTTTCAGTAATATAATGAGATTAACCATTTAAAAAAGATTATCAGCATGGACAGGCAAGTTGAAAAAAAAAAACAATTAATTTTTAATTTACCACGGATAAATCGAGATTCGAATGAAATGAAATCCCCATAGCCTATTTACAAGCTTATCACTGACAGAAATATTATGTATCTCAACATTACTGCGTAATAACTTTTGACAATGTAGGTTGACCCGAATGATATTCCCCTCGTGGTAATTAGAAATTGTATCGGTCGTGATTATGAATAAGTACATCGCTGTGAGTATCGGTAATTCAGTTATTAGTTATTAAAATAAGGGTTAAAAGAAGGAGTCCCCTGATAGATACACTTTCTCTCCTAGACCAAAAATAGCAAAAAAAAAAAAAAAAAAAAAAAATTACGTTAGATACGGGACAAGTATGAACAGCTGAAATTTTAAAATTAAATGGGCGATAAATGGTTAAAAGTATTACCGACGTTAGTTTATATACAAATGCATATTCGAATAAAGATAATGTGAATTTGAAATCGTCAAAGCGTGATTTACACATTCATCACTGGCGGAATTTAAACATTCGTATACATTATTTTAGGTTGGTCTATCCGTATTGTCCTCAAAAATAATTACATTAAAAATCAAAAAATAACATAGTTCTTCAAAAAAAAAAAAAAAAAAAAATACCGATACTCGAAGGATTACTTTAAAAATTTAATAAAAATGCCCTAAAAAGTAAAAAAACATAAAAAGGTTAATATCATGGTTATTTTATTTCCTTTTTTTTTCTTTTTGGCCCGGGCATCTGGCCACTAATGGTTATTCTTAAACAATATTATTCTCACATTCGTCACTAAATTCAAATTATCGGTTGATGGCCAAATGGTTTTACGCCGGACTAGAAAAAAAAAAAAAAAAAAAAGTCAAATTACAATGATAATTAAAATCATATTAAATGAATATAACAATACAATCACTCGATTTCTATAAGCCGAGTCCGGGAAACATTAAGAATATTTAATGCGGTTTTTTTAATTGTTGAAATTTGAATTTGGTATACCGAGACTCTAAATCTCTCTTCTTTTTGAATTCTTAGAGTAACTTTGAAGTCCGGTATTTTTTTAACCATTTTTTCTTCTTCTAATATCACACGTGAGAAACTTGTAATAAAAAGTAGTAAAATTTTTGTAAATATTTGCCTATAACCCTTCCACTCTGAAGGGGGGGGGGTATACTCTTCGGCGAGCAGAGCAGAAGCGTAAAATAAGAATGAAAAAAAATCGTTATAAAAAACTGAAAATTAATTAATCGAACGTAGTACGCCCTAAATTTCCGGAAATACCTAAAACGAGGAATGAGTGCAAAGAGGCCGTAGCAAAAAATGGTTAACATCTTCCTCGAAGATGTCACTGCGGCAAAACTGAAACAATTACAAATAATCAGTAATGTACTAGTTGGCATATTCGTGAAGCTATAAATTCAAAAAACTATGACCACAACAACCGATAGTCTTATTTGCAATTAAAAAAAAAAAAATCCCATAATTTTACCACGACGACTATCGATTATTTTCTCTAGGTTAAAACATTATGCAGAATACATTTTTGGACTCATCGAAAGTAGTCGAAAAATTTTCAACCACTCCGTTTGCTCTCGACTTCTAAAACAGTAGTTATAGTAAGAAATTTTCCCAAACAAATTCAAGGCGGCTCAATAAATTTAAAAATTTTAGGACTAGAAATAGATCGAAAATTATCTTTTGCAAAACACATAGAAGACTTAAAAACAAACTGTCATAAATCTCTTAGTGTGATAAAAATGGTTTCTCATACCAAATGGGGTGGAGATAGAAAATCTCTAAAAAACCTTTACTGGGCGCTGACTCTTTTCAAGTTGGACTACGGCTCCGTGATTTACAGTAGTGCCAAAGAAAATGTTCTGAAAAAACTGGACACCGTTCAAAATTCAGCTCTAAGACTCATTACAGGAGCATTTTACACCAGCCCAATTGCTAGCTTTCACGTAGAATCAAACATCTTTCCATTGCAACATAGAAGAATCTTCTCATCCCTGAAATACTATACAAAAATGACTTCAAATTTTTAGCCAATCCTACTTCCGAAAAAACTATTTCGCCAAACTTTATTCAACTATATGAGAAATACCCAAAAACTCCGAAGCCATTCGAAATAAACGATGCCTAAATACAATTAAAAACATCAACTTTGGCACACCAGACATCGTAAAGGACATAAGAGAACTACCACCATGGCGTGGCGGCACACAACTTTTCAAGAAACCATAGCAGACTTAAACCGACCTCGAAAAAATGGACTCGTCCTTAACCAGACATATCAGAAAGGTGACTCGCTCAATTTGGCAAAAAGAGTGGAACCGAATCTCTCCAATCAAAAACAAACTACGCCGCATCAAAACCGAAATTGCCGACTGGGAAACCAACTATTAGCCAAAAGGACAAAACGAAACAGTTATTGCGAGACTAAGAATAGGGCACTGCTTATTTAGCCACAAGTATATCCTCGACAAGGAGCCGGCGCCCATTTGTGAAATCTGCGCAGAGACTTTTTCGGCAGACCACCTTTTCACATGCAAAAAGTGGAAAACACAGCGAGCAGCCTGCGACATGGTAGGAAAACCTATACCAGAACTCCGTTACAACGACAGATCAAATTGTGAAAATGTACTAACATACCTAAAAAATGTAAACATGTATAATACTATCTAGATAAGTTAACTGTTAAAATGTAATATATTCGTCGCAAATGGCTCCATTGTCGAGCGACAATAAATAAATATATTTAAAAAAAAAAAAAAAATTACAATATTAGATGTTCTGGAAAATGCTGATTAAAAATACAGAGAATAAAAAAAACAAAAAAAAAAAAAAGCAAACAATCACGCAGATAAATTGCAAGAAACAAAATTACCAAAAATTTGAAATAACATTTTTATTCTAAACAAATAATTCGGCAAATAGTGAATACAGCGAATTAAATTTCGCAACAAAAAAGTAAAAAATCCGTAAATACACGGTCGAATAATCAAACAGATTTGTATTACACACAAACTAAATTCGTTATTTAATATTTCAAAACTCTTTTAATATAGCAATAATAAATAAAAAAAACAACAAAAAAAACAAACAAAAAACACGCATTTAATCTCCGCGACACTGCACTATAAACACTTATTGCATTGCATGACGAAAGATTTAACAGTTTTACGCAAATTTATTATTTCTTTCTTTGAAAGAGATTCCGTCCGAAGATCCAACAAAGCCAAGCGGCTTGTCAGCAGGGTCCTAGTATATATAGCTTCTTATCCTTTATTACAGCATTCATTTTATTTAAACATAACTTAAAATTTAAAATTACCGCAACCAGTTGTCCGTATATAATGTAGACGAAGTTGTATTTGTATGGAAATCTAACTGTAATACCTATGCAATTTATTGCTCTGTTTACACACAGTGCGATAAAAAACTTAATCTATGGTATATTATATATTGAAATTATTTAGGTAGATGGATATATATTTATTTAAAGACGCCCGGTGGTATCCTTTAACGTCTGCAGATTATACATAACAACGAATATTAGCAATTAATGAAGAAAATAATAATAAACAGAATTTAGAGATTGACCAGGAAAAATAATGAAATGAAAAATTAGCAAAATAAATTCACAAAAAGTGTCTAAATAAGACTGCACGGTAACTTTAAGGAAAAGCAAGAGTTTTTGGCATATCGTTTTTTCATTACCTGCGCTGATGTTGCGTACCTTTTGTGTACCGCGTACAGTTCGTAAGAGCTTATTTTGCGTTCGATCATTATTATATTTGTATTGCTGAAGAATTTATCAGAGTATAGCAAACTATAAGAAATTTCGCTCTGAATGTTACGGACTTTTGTGTCGTGTGATTAGGGTTTGCGGTGCCGAATTTTGTCTTTAATTTTAGAGAGATCTTTGGCCCGGGTATCCGAAAGGCTTGAACCAGGTATATTGATTTTTCAAGTGTAAATGAAATGCTTTGGAGTGGTTTAAGCATTTGGCGATTTTGACGTCATATTTTAAGGCGAGATAATTTCGTTTTCTTTGTAGCGCGATGATGTCTATTTTTTTTCTAAGAGATTAGCGACAGAACTAGTTCGAAAGGCGCCAATTGAGAGACATAAGACGTAACGCTTAATCTTGGTCGGTTTCTAATGCTGCACTATAAATTATTGACCTATAGCCAATTATTCACTGAAGCTGATCTGTATAAATTCGCAGGAATCGACTTTCTGTTATTAGCTCACTTTGTGTGGCTTAATTTTTTCGACGAGTTCATAACGTTCCTACATATATATTCATATATTTCTATTCAGATATATATATATATATATATATGTATATCGCAAATGTCACATGTGTGTGTGTGTGTGTGTGTGTGCAAACACATCCATATACACGTAATCAATAATAAATATAAGTAGTAAAGTGCTTTCACTAAATTTGAATGTTTTGCAGTAATCCACTTTTTACTTCTATACTATCAGATTTGGCTAGTATAGTCATTTAATGTATTAACACATTTAACAATTTGCACAGCCGGTTTATTTATATATTATTTTCTAAGATACGATTTTTATATTGCCAAATTTTTTCTTGTTATTCTTCCATTTCATAATAATTAGACAGCAAGTGTATAATTTAGACGGTTATGTCATATTTTTTTAATAGTTTCCCATTTGCATATTAAATTTTTATATATATATATTTTTTTATAATGGTTTTTCAGCATTTTTTTTTTTTTTTTTTTTTGGTAAATAACTGATTTGCTTAATTTTTGAATCGCTTTATTCCCCCCAACCTTCTTACTCATCGGTTTCAATGCGACTGACACACAGCGCGTAACGTTATTCTAATTTCGTTGGAGGTTATGTATTTATTCAGTTTGTAGGATAGAGGTATCGTTTAACCTCTTTATATTTAAAGCGCTTAGGCAGTCATTCCAAGTGGAAAAGTTATACACTTTTAGGCCTATATTGTGTACCTTCTTACCGTTCGATGTTATTACACTAGCAAATTCTACTTTTTTTTTTTTTTACGCATTACTGTATGGTATGTTATATTACAATTGAAAAATTACATAGTGATCGCTTAAATCAGATCGGCTTAGTTTTTTCCAGTGTTGATTAGGATTCCTTTATCGATTAATAACAGTTTAAGTTGTTTAAGTGTTTCAATGTTGCATTTCGGCATTGATGACATTTTTATCTGATACTATCATCGACAACGCTATGTAGTATGGAAAAATGTTTCCGTGTCTTATGAATTTTTGAATGTTCCGTTTTTAAGAAATATTAGAAGTAGCATTTGGATCGGGGACTCACGGAACACCGCATTTCGTGGTATACCGATTGTGTATATGTTTCGATTTTAAGCCACATCTGTTATTAAAGCAATTCGTGTACCATGTTTAGTGTTTTTAATAGCTACACTTTCACAATTTATTAATATACGGCATCTAGTTGAATCGAATTGGGAGCAATAAATAGAGCTAAACAGTCCTTCCGCGTAGACAAATTAGAATAAATCCGAGAAATCACTTAATAATGCGGAAGTATTTTGAACTTCCTGGAAGTAAGGTACAACAATATCATTTACCTTACCGTGCTGTTCTAATTGATTGCAATATGCTTCTTTTCGTTATTTTTTGTTTTCTATTACCGGCTGTGTTTAATTGTAGGCCAGTAATTTTATTCTTTTTTATTTTTGGTGTATCACTTTCGATGTTTCAAGCGTTATAGATGCTGTTGTAATTACAACGCAGAGGGGATAAACGAGAAAAACACAGATTAGACACTAGAAATTTTACAAATTTTGAATTTTTATATTTGTCGGAAAAAAAATATGCGTAATTGTTTTAAGAAATGCAATTCCCGATACGAATATTTTTTGTCTTCGTTCATGCTTATCGATACCTATTCTCTTCTGCATATACAGTGCCGTCTTTAAGAGTCAGGGGGCCCTAAGCCTAGCCGGTTGGCGGCCCACTTAAATAAAACGATTTTATGCAAAAATACGAATTTCAGTACGACGACCGACGTGCATCACCACCCAAACAAAAAGGAAGCCACGTGACGTTTCATTGACCCGAGTTGCCAACCCGCTAACTTTGCAAAGGGCATTGTTTTCGGGAGTCGAAAGGTATTCTCCCGAAGACAAGAGCATATCTTCCGTTTGTCAGCAGAGACTAGATTTTTTTAAATTTTGAATTACCCTCCCTGATTCCGCCATCTTGTAACGTAACAAGTGTGAACTTGTTTGATTTTCTAGATAAATATCTTCATAATTTGAGAAACATATGAACGAAACAAAAACATTTATTGAAAAAAATGAAATAATAATTAGTGAAAAAAACGATAAACTGAAAGCACGAAGTGTTAGATTAACCAGATTCGAGGGAAAAGCGATGATGCCGTTTTTAACGAAATAGATAAACTTAAAATCGCAATTTTTTATCCCATTGTTGAATCTCTTTGCGTTAATATTAGAAAACGAAAGTTAGCATATCATTACATGACAATTTTAGTTTTTTTTTTTTTTTTTGAATTTACAAAATATGGCAAATGAAACAATAAAGAAAATTGTATGAAACTTCCTGAAAAATATGATACTGATATAGATGCGGAATCTTTAACATCTGAAAGTATTCACTTTACATTTTTACTTACAATCATCAGAAAAGAAAAGCACAATTTATCTATAATGGACCTGTATACCCGAATAAAAAAAGAATTTATAGTTTCTACCTTTCCCAATATAGAAATATACTTTCTCGAATATTTTTAAGTATGATGGTCACAAATTGCACTACTGGGGAAAGAAGTTTTTCAGCACTCAAGTTTCTAAAAAATCAGCATAGAACCGCGATGCTTGATAAAAGACTAAATTTAGTTTAGCATCAATGTTTATTGAATATCTGATCTATTTTGGAAAGGATAAATTTCGAAAACATTACCATCTCTGAATTTGCACTAAAAAAATGCAGAAGAAAATTGTAAATTATTGTATTTTTTAATGTAATAAAAACTCCTTTAATTATGTCTTTATTAATTAAGCACTATTATGTTGCTAAAAAACACTATGTAAGATATTATGGAATTTTATTCATACTAATAACATGTTTCAGTTTCACAATTATTGGTTTATTAAAGTAGAGTATTTATATTTTACGTTTGAAATTTATTTTTATTTTTTTAAATATTCTGAACTGTGCAGCCAATCTAGCAATCTGGGGACCCGAGTTCGAATCTCAGGTTGGAACGGAAAAAATGCGCTTTCATGCTTCTTTTTTGACCTATGGGAATATATATATATATATATATTCTGAATTAATTTTTTTTATTCCGTCTTAAGGGGCCCCCTCAAGACGGGGGACCTAAGCCCGGGCTTCGTCGGCCTATGGGTGAAGGAACTGTGCTTATACATTTTACTGCTGTTATAAATCTAATGTTCACGCACGCGTCAGAGAACATTTTAAAAATCATTAAAATAACTATAATTCGCTATATACTGTTGTTTTTTTAAATTTTATTATTTTTACTTATTCATTTTCAAATTATTCCTTCGCTGTTTACCTTATATTACCGTTATTTCAATAGTATTTTCTTCTTTCTGCAACCGCATTTCAATGTCTAGTTGTTTTTCTCCCCTACAATTTCCTCCGATAGGTATTAGTTATTGATTTAAACGAAAATAGCTTTGTTTTAATCAATGAGGTAACACTGGCATTTATTTTCATTTTGTCTCTCTTTTATTCTCGTTTTAATTTTAGTTTCTGTTTTATCAAATATTCTCTGATTTTTATATTTGCCCTTCGCGATTATTCTCTCTATCGATTTCAAACGTTTTATCCGTAATTTACAGTTACACTTCATCCAGAAGTATTTCCCCTATTCGCCGTGCTTACAAATCCCTTCCCCCCCAAGTTTCGACTTCGCTAAACTGTAATATTGTATTTCTAATGTTTCGCTACTATTCTCCCCTTAAGACACATATAATAACAATGCCGGTAGCGCATTGCTGCCAATTCCATTTCGTCTGTTTTCCATATCATTGGCCCTAGATATCTGCATCGAGCAACTGCTTCCATCGTTCGGTAAGTTTTCTTTTCAGATCCACTATAAACACATTTATTACTATTAGCACATGTTTCGGGGAACAACACACACGTATATAAATGTTGCGTTTGCTCCCCAAATAATACCAACGTGCTTTTATCTTATTCGCATTATTTTCCAAATATGAAAATAAGGAACTTTTAAAGACCATAAAAATGATAAATTTCAGAAATCTAACTATTAAAAAGATTATTCGTAAAAAAAAAAAAAAAAATGTCATTTAAGAAACGAAATTATTAAAAAAGGATATTAATCATTGAAAAACTTATGTGAAACTATTAGAGAGGTTAAATATATTACGGGTAAAATGATTTTTGGAAAAAATAAAGAATAAACATTACGGACTCGTATTAATTTAAAACCAGGTAAAGAACAGTAATTAGCGGAGGCAGATAATAACTTTATTAGTTTTGAAAGATAGGTTCTCTTTATTACGCGTGGTAAATGTTTCGGCATTGAAAGTATATTTAAAAATATATGGAATCCTAAAAAAAAAAAAGGGAAAGGTATTTGTCGATAGTATTTAAAAAAAAAAAAACGAAATAAAAAAACTGCATTTCGATGAGTTATTTAAATAGACGTGGAAAAAGAAGAGGAAAGATTAATGAGAAGCCGACAAATGTAGCCGCCCGATACACGTGTCCAAACTACACACCGTTATGTAGAAATTGGTGCCAGGTGCATTTCGGTTCTCCCGAATCAACGTTGTTATACCTTAATTCAATGCTCGGTTACTGCGAAAGCATCTGCATCGTTTCGGCACTACACATCGATTCGGTTTACATTGCGCTATGTTCGTTTTTCATACCGATCCTCGAAGTTCCTTATTTATCTGTGTAACGCGTTATTTTTAAGAGCTCCCTTTAAGATAATCAGTTCCACCATCACTTTTCCCGAGAATAATCTAATTCCCCGCACATCTCAAATCAGGTATTTGATATTTAACACAAACTAGCCATTATTGTAATTTTGTCATCATCCTAATCGAGACACATATTTCAGTCGATGGTACACAAAGCCTGCACTTTGAAGCTAAAAAAGTGCCAGCGCGATACATTTTGAATGTTTAAAAGTCTCTCGTTTACTACCATTATTAGGCAACTACTACATTGTTTTTTTTAAAAAAAGTTTTTTCTTAATTTGGTTATAAAAAAATGTGGCATATAAATAAAAAACTGCGAGTTTTGAGGGCCGAAAAAAGCTAAAAATTCACGGAGAAAAGGGTGTTGCAAGTTCCGTTGAAATTATTAAAATAAATTTGTGTTAATACAGGATCATTAGGCAGCGTGGTAGCCTAGTGGTTAAAGTGCTTGGCTGCCAAATTAGAGGTGTCACATAGGTTATCGAGACTGGTCTCGTCCCGGATCCAAGTCGTTCCCAAGTTTATATCTAATCTGAAATTGAATATTGGTTATATGAGAGAAATCTGGAAATCCAAAATTAGAAAGGAACTGGCCCTAGTGTTCTCCTTAGATCCATTAGAATCTTAAGTTCATTAATGAAAATCTTAACTTTGATACCTTATCAAGGATATATGGGACTTACTTTACTTTACTTTGCAGGATCATTATATTCCAAAAAAATCATAAAAAAAAAATTACGAATTATTAGCGGAATCTTGCAGTTCTAATAAAATTAGTTTACAAGTATAAGAAATTTCGTAACTGCGAGAATTCTGCGTTAAAAGTAAATTATTATCCTACTACGTAAAATCAAACAGGCGAAAAGCCCGGAAAAATTTAGTATATGAAAAGGTTGTGTTGTTAAAATATGAAATTTCCGTTGAAAAAAATTGTATTTAAAATCAAATCCTTTTGTGCTTAAATTTTCCTCTGCTAGTTTATATCAAATAACATAACTCAAGTGAGTAACATTGAATACAAAAGGAATAATTTTACCGAACATTATATAATAGGATTATTTTGGCAAATATGATTAATCTTAAAAGGTCTCAAAAAGCGCTAAGAATTCTCTGATGAATCATTGAATTAATTAAATCATATAAAGCGGTAATTTAGCCTTCGGCGGTTACCGTTGAAGTTATCGATCCCGCTGTAGCTGGAAATTCGTATACACATAAATTTATTTTACTTTAAAAATGACATTACTATTTACCCGTTACACTTTAATAACGTACGTTATGAAAATGGTAAATTTACATATGACAATAAAACATGTAACGTAAATCAGTTTGAAAGATTACATTAAATGCTAATACGTATACTATCAGACCATGTCGGATAATTGCGATAACTTACAATTTTTTTCTAAACGTATTAAATAAAATGAACAATATAAATTAATAAACTTTTTAAACGTATATTACAGTTCGTCGCTGAGCATGGATCTTCTTTTAAGGACTATCTACAAAGGTTTAAAACTCTGTTGAGTAAGCAGATTGGCTTAAATGTCTCGCGGATTATATCTCAAGTGAATGTAATAGTACTAATTTCAATTTTCAGTGCGCAGTGTAGTAAAGAAGCATTATAGAAAAGTTTAACGAATTAACCATTATAGAAAAGTTTAACGAATTAACCATTATAGAAAAGTTTAACGAATTAACCATTATAGAAAAGTTTAACGAATTAACCATTATAGAAAAGTTTAACGAATTAACCATTATAGAAAAGTTTAACGAATTAACCATTATAGAAAAGTTAACTCGCACTTGTATTAATTTAACATACGCAACACGTAAAGTAAAGGTCGACCTGACGCGTCATTAACTTGTTCGGATTAATCGTTTCAACTCTACTACTAATCCTATTAATGCTGTAAAACATAATAAATTTAAACATTTGAAGTGAGAACAAAATAATAATAATAATAATAATAATAATAATAATAATAATAATAAAAAGAAAAAACTGCCGAAAAAACATACATACAACGAAAAATATTTTTTTTTAAATTCTATTTTTTTATTTTTGTTTTTTTTTTTTTGAAAACCAGAGCACAGGACATAAACGAAAAATATTTTTGAAAAAATACGATTTTTTTTTTTTTTTTAAACTCAGACCAAGAGACATATAACGAAAAATACTTTTTAAAAAACCCCTATTTTTTGGGTTTCTTCAAAACCAGACCATGTAGGAAATAACTGAATTCTGTGTTCCTTCTTTTTTTTCTATCATATTTTACTTAAACTCTTGGAACCCTCTAAACCCAACTTTCCTGAAATCTAAAGCTCTCGCTGATATATCAATACGTATTATCGAATTACGCGAACCGGAGATTGATAGCGCAATCGTGTAATAAAATTCTGTCAAACACACGTAAGACAGCTACGCCGGAACCGACATAATTTTTCCGGATTTACGACGGAACACGGCCGTACCGGTTTCTCTCTATTATCCTTCCCCTCCTTCAATCGTACGATATCTGTAACTAGTTTTTTCCGTTGTGCTACTCACACCGCGGCATTTAGGTTATTATTTGTTCCTCACGGATATCTCTTTCGAATAGCTTCTAAAATTTGACGAATTCGGTTCATAAAAAGTGGTGAAAAGTAAAGCGTTTTTCTATTTATCGGTCCAAAATTTATTACCGACAACAATTTGGTAACGTAAAAAACGAGGTAAAATTCAGAATTTCACTGATAAATTCTAAACCGACACACTTTACACATATCCGGTAGTAACGATAAAATATACCAATCACCCCAATTCACATTAGCTTTTACGAGAAATTTCCCTATACATAGATTGTTATTAGTATTCCGCAAAAAAAAAAAAAAAAAAAAAAAACCTCGATCCTATTCCATTGCAAATCTGGAAAATTAATTATTGCTTCCAGTCTAACTGCGTAACACATTCGTTTTGGAAGTTGTTTAAAATTCACCGTAAAAAGTAGTTTAAAAAAGAAAAATTATCATTTAAAAGAAACCGCAAAAACCTGCAGAGGAACTAACATCATATCGACCAATCTCTCTTCTTCCGGTGCTTTCTAAAGTATACGAAAAGATAATATTAAAAAAAATGAAACAATTCCTGGAAAGTGGAAATTTAATACCGGAACATCAGTTTCGAGCTGGCCATGGAACTGTAGAGTACACCGTCGTATAGTCAATATTATTGAATAGTCCTTGGAGACTAAAAAAATATGCGACGCGGTTTTCCTTGATGTTAAACAGGCGTTTGATAGAGTATGGCACGAAGGGGGCTGCTCTATAAAATCCGGTGCCACGAATTATTTAAATCTTACCTTAGTGAACGATATTTTGCGGTCAAGTATGAAGATGAAAACTCTCGATTGCATCCGATAAAAGCTAGTGTACCTCAAGGTAGCATACCGGGACCGGTTTTCTTTACTTAATTTATACAGCGGATATACCTGTGCCAAATAACGCGGAAATAGCCACTTTCGCGGACGATACAGCAGTGGTTTGTGCAGATTCGTCGCTAGAAAATGTCGCAATAAACCTAAAATCAGCTGTTAATACACTCTCGATGTGGTTCAAGCGGTGGCGAATAGTAATCGACGAGAAAAAATCTGCCCGTGTAATATTTACAAATAAAAAAATCTGCAATGTTAATAATATTCATATTAACAATCAGATAATTCCCCCCGGTTAAGGAAATATCTCGGAATCGATTTGGACAAACAACTAATATGGAAAAGCCATATAGTTAAAAAAAAACGGAACGAATTGAATATGAAGTATAGGAATTATGGCTTATAGGAAGAAAATCCGAACTATCGCTGGAGAATAAATTACTATTGTGGTATAATCAAATTCTAAAATCTATATGGGCGTACGGAAGTCCGCTATGCTAAAGAGAGAGTAATATAGCGATAATACAGCGTTTCCAAAAAGTAAAGCACTAAGAACAATCGCAGATGCCCCATGGTATATGTAAGCAATCTTACACTGCACACGGATAGGTTAAAGCTGTCAAAGAACAAATACAAGAAATAACTCAGGAATATGACATTAAACTAGATCGTCGCAAAAATATCTTAGCCATTGGTTTACTAGACAATTCGGCAGAAATCAGACGATTAAAAAAGCCTGTCGATTTTACTATAAATGAACAGTGATAATTAAAAAGCATCAAAATACAGGTAGCGGAAATCCTTGTCGCTGGATAAGGAGCTCTACAAACCACCCGTACTATGTTAATAAAATTGCCGGATATCCCGGAGCTAGTTGCAAAATTGTATAACAAAGAAAAAAAAAAATTTATGCAAAAGAAAATTTAGAATAGGATGACAGAATAAAAAATAATATATAATTATACTAATTATAATACTTGTTTATTTATTAATTTTTGTCTAGACAAAGAACGTTGAAAGCGGCCGGCATTTTAGTTTACGTTTGAAAATTGTAAATTGGCCATATTAATGTGAGTTATGAATAATATTTATATGTACACTACTCATTTGTAATTTGGAAAAAAAAAGAAACCCATTAAATTAGAACACGTTAAGGTCGTCGAAAACAATGGCACCCGGGGGTTATTATATTTAAATCAAGCGAGAAATTTAATGAACTGCGCTAAAATAATTTGCGGTTTACGGAAGATTTATTTTATTTTTTTTATTTATTTTCTTTTTTTCAAGTCGAGAAAATTGACAAGACATTCGCTCTCATTATTCTTGTACACACCGAGAACTTACTGTTAGCTGAGCACGTGCAAATACGTAATTAAGCCACTAATCGAAGTGCATTACGTCATAATCGTGCTTTTCTACTTCGAGATAATTATTATTATTCACTCGGCTCTTTGCACTTGCAATTTTTTCTGCGAAACTAAAAAAATTTAAATTCTCCATTTTACTTTTTCACTTGAATATCACTTGGCCGAAAAGTGATTTTTACATGGCAAATAATTTTGTTCCCGTGTAATATTAATATTGTTCAAAGTATAGGAACTAGTGCACTGTTTGAAAGAAAAGCTCCGTACTGGGTCGTTACATTGTACGAGAAGGAGCGCACTGTGTGTAAAGTTTAAAAGTGTTTTAACACATACGACTGGCCCAAGCTAATTCAACGACTTTCAATAGTCTGACATTCTTATTACATCGGATGCGATGAAACATGGATTTTAAATTTTGGGGATAGATGGGAGATATTTAATTATAAAATATTTTACGAAGTAAGGCGTAGTATATTTCGAAAATAATTATACAATATATTTGGTGGTAAAATTAACACTTGTCGGCGATTTATGTTGCTATTAACAATTATGACAATGCAACGTTCACATAAAACCGGAGGAACGTACATTTCCTACAAATATATTGTAGGTGACTTATTGAATAATGTGCAGTTTTAATTCGTGTCTTTTTATTTCATTATTTCTATTATTATTATTAGTATTATTATTAGTATTATTATTATTATTATTATTATTATTATTAATTATTTTGTCTTCACCTTTCTATCCACCTTTTGGTTTCCTTATTTAGTTGAGTCTCCACACTATCATTCTCTGTAACACTTTTAGCATCTTTGGTTTTAAAATCTACAATGGCAAATGGTGTTTTAATTTTTTTCGTCATGTCTGCATGCATGCTCATAATGCGTAATTAAACATTATTCTGAAATTAGATTATTTCATTATTTTTTTCAACGGTCACATGAAGCGTTCCGAAAATACTTGGAAATTTTGATTTTTCACTTGAAACGAGAGCGAGGTAATTGAATATTTTTATAACTTTTTCCGTTCGCGAGAATATTAGCCGAAAAATTTAATAGGAAGGGGAAAAAAAAGTTGTATTCGTAGACGTTTAAAAATAGAGAATAAATTTTACTACGTCGAGGACAGCAATGAAAGGGAGTGCAAAGAAGCGCACCGATAAGGTGAGTGGGAATGCCAAGTTTTAATAGCGTGGAGGAAAAGGACGATTGTGGAAAAGTTGAACCAAAGGTGAATGTAAAACGTCGGTAAGAAAGTGAACGGGGTTTTATTTTTATGCTTTTTTGGGAGGTGTCGGCTAAGGCCGTTTACCCAATCCAAAGGTCATCATCATCATCATCATCATCAGTGTATCAGCCTGTCGGCTGGTTCGCCCCATGTATCAACTGCTTCCATCCAAGCCTGTCACAGGCTTTCTTCTTTAATTCCGGATAGGTCGTTATTCCACTTTTTCTTTTAGCACTGTGTCAATGAGTGTTATTCTTGGTCTTCCGCGTGGCTTATGACAGCATTAATGATTATATATATATAGGAAAAAGTATTAGAAATAGAGCACATGAATGAAGCTAACAAAGGAATAACCGAGGGAGAAGGAAAAGAAAGGGTGATGTGAGAGCTGTAAAGCGTAGGGAGACCAAGACGTAAAAGACCGGAATACAGTATCTCGCGCGTTCTGAAGAAATGAAAGAACATTCAAGTGTAAAATGTTATTCGCATCACAAATGAAGTTTGCCTAGCTACCGACGGATGTAAAGAGAAGACTGGGTAGTGGAGAACCGAAGAGCGAAGCAGGAAGAGCAAGCTGTGATTTAACCGAAGTCTAATTATAGATGAGATAGTTGATCACACCGTCTTATGTTGGGGAAATTCTGGAACCAAAGAAAATGAGGAGGAATGAGCTGTGCGGCTAAATAAAAGGAAGCAGAATTAGAAAATGAAGAAGGACAGAGATCAGACCAAAAAAAGGAGGAAGAATACTTTGGACTGGAAAATGACTAATAAAGCGACCGTCTGAAATAGGCGAACGTGCCAACGTGAGAAATTAATCCGTTGACCCGAAATTCTACAATAACTAGAAATCCACAACAAGTCGGAATGTAACGGATGCGAAATTAAGGAGCGTATGTGAAGCACGACAGGATCAGCGGATGGTTTAAGAAAGGGAGTAGCAATAGCTTGTAAAACGTCTTTTGAATCAGAAAATAACAGAACCTTGGATATATATGGTTATTACTAGTAGAAGAGGCTATAAAAAGGATTGCTTGTAGGATTGCGATAGATTCGGTTAGGAATATGGAGGAGAAGGAGGGAAGTTTGAACGCCTCGGAATAAACTAAGTACGTAAGTGAGAAGACGAAATAATAATGCAAGAGGTTAAATTAAAGGCGCAAAATAGCTGTGATTGTGTGAAACGCCTTAAAGTGGGGAAGTAGGTGGAAAACTACGTGGATGGGAAAGATGGTTGAAATAAGAGTTGAACAAAAGAATTGAGTCATTTGAAAGAAAAGCGCAATATTATAGATCTAGTTCGAAAGAATTCTTAGCAAGATTGTACAATTGGCGCAGGCTTTAATCGGTTGATTTTTTTTTTCATTTGACCGCCATTGGTGGAAAATGAATCAGTCATAAGGACGGCCATTTTTCGATTATTAAAGATTTGATGAATAGCGATGGGGTCGATCACTTCAAATTATAAATAAACTCTGTTCGGGAGGTGGCGGGTGAAAAAATCACGGACTTCCTTTATTATCGAAAAAATGTTGTAAGATGAATTATTGCGTAAGCGTATTGATTTAGAATCACTCTAATCGAGTTTTGTATTATTATTCAAAATTTTGAAGAAACTATTTCACTTAGATTTGTTGGAAACAAATTATTTATAGATTTTTTCGTTATTGGATGCTCAGAGCTGTCGTCGCCGGCCAACGGTCGGTGTATGAAGTTGCGTCGCTGGATTTCGGGATTAAAAATATCGTCGGAAAATTTTCAGCCGTTTTAGACGGTTGCTTTAATTTTAGTTGAAATTACAGCGTCTGTATAATTTTTCATAACTTTATCGCTTATGAAACACAGGACACAGTGGCGACATGATGAACACCAGCTCGAATGAGATTAGGCCGGGTGTTTTCTGTAATCTCAACATATGCTGTAGGTTGCTATTGGAGTAACCGAAAACCAATTTGACTGCAAGGCCGCCAAAAAGTCGCTCCTCGAAGAGAATTGAACATTTTGTTTATTGTTTATCTTCAGTCACCGAAGCTTCACGAACTTTATTATAAACAATCGTAATGTTTTCGAAAAATTTGAACTTGCACTGTTTAGAAAAGTCTCTTTTGCGCATGCGCGTACTATGTACACTCTATGTACAGAGCGACATATGAAAAAGTACGTGTAATCCAACAGAAAAATAATATAAAACAAATTTAAGACTGCGTTATTGAACGGTAGATAACTTTGTTTCGTTTCACATTCGTCCTAGTCATTATCACCGGCAATATGCGACAGAGGAAATATTCCTATCGCTCTAATGCGCAAATTTTATATTTCATAGTCTAAACGAATAAACTGAAGCGGACCCGATATAGTGCCCCCATTTTAAATCTACTATAAATTACGCTACAAAAGAAACACACTTACACGCATGATGAACCGAAAAATTGAAAGGTAGCTGATTCTTCCTGAAGTATTTTGAAAAATATTTTTCTTTATATTACGCCGGGGGGAAAAGATCTGATAAATAAAAAAAATCCTTCATCAGTAATTGACCTCGGTTATATTTACTTTTTTTTTTTTTTTCCATCACCGAAACATCAACAGTAGTATAATTGTACAGCACACAGAGATTAAATAAAAACAAAGAAAGAAATTATAACGTCACAAAAAGAAGCGGTGGAAAGAAATAAACGAAAGAACCTTAATGATAACATTTTTTCGTAATAATAAAATACGCATCTATGAAATATTTTTTTTTTTTTTTCTTTTTATTAAATATTTATTAATATACTTTTTCCTAAATTAAGGTTAATATTAAAATAAATTGTGCGATTCGCAAAAACTAAGAACCATGATTATATTATTTTTTGTGAACTGTAACTTAATTTAATATTTTAACTTAAGAAAAAGTATATTACTAAAAATATTTAATAAAAAAAAAGAAAAAAAATAATATATATTTCATAGATGCGTGTCAAAAATTTTTCTCATTAAGGATTTTTCGTTTAGAAAAGCTCCCGCTAAAATCAGGTCCTCAGTAATCTACAAAAACTTTCATTTCAGTACGAATTGTGTGTGACCTTCATTGCTACAACCGGTACAGAAGATGGGCGGTAAAAAATTATTTAATTATGATCCATCGTCTACAAGTTCAAGCTGGACGAATTTTTTTTTTTAAACATCTTAATGATACACTTATACGAAATATACGATTTAAAAAAATAAATAAATAAACGAACAACTTAAAACAGAAATCTATAAAATACTGAAAAGTAGAAAATTAAACTTTTTTTTGTCCAGCCTAAACTTGCAGACGATGAATCATAATTAAATACTTTTTTTTCTGTACCGGTTGCAGCAATGTGAAGGTCACACACAATTCGTACTGAAATGAAAGTTTTTGTAAACTACTGAGGACCTGATTTTAGCGGGAGCTTTAAAAAGCTGCTTAGTCTCGTACGAATAGAGCGACGGATCGTCTCGAAGATTTTAATTTTTATGTTTTTATTGTTTCGAGAGACCGTAGGGAATAAAACAAGTTAATCATAGTTGACAACCTTAGATCCCACGCAAGTTTTTTTTTTTTTTTTGCAACGACTTTTTAATTTTTATTGTATATTCAGTAAATCTCGCTGGCGATCCCCTTATATGTAACTTAGCGTATTGATTTATTCCTTTTATTTAAATAGAAGGCGTCGGGGATTGTTGAATTAGGCTTTTCATTAATATACTTAAGAATGGATCTAAGGAAAATACTGGGGGGGGGGGCAGTTCCTTCCTACTTTTGGATTATCCGCCTTTACCTTTCCCAAATATTTCTCTGATATAACCAATATTCAATTTCCGATTAGGTATAGACCTGGGAGCGACTTGGGATCCGGAACGAAACAAGCCTTGAACAAGTGTCCTCTGGTTTAGTAGGCAATCACCGTAACCACTAGGATACCGCGCACCTTAAATAGAAAATAATTTATATCTAATTAAGAAAGTCGAATAATTGCGAGATTTTCGGACGGCACAACCAATAATTAAAAAAGATGGAAGAAAATTAAAAATGTCGGATGCCGGAGAGGGACAATATAATAGCGCAATGCAAAAACTATGGACGACCAAGAATTTTGACACAGGATGACTAAACAAACTCTCGTACCAAAAATAAAAGCAAAAGTTTGACGAGTGTCCTCTCCATCATACTGGAACCTAGTCGAATGATTGTAATTATTTTGTTTTGATAAATAGGAAATGCAGCTGAAGGAGAAGAGCCTTGTTCCCGGTGGAGAGCCCTCATGGAGGTTTTTAAGCTATCAGCACTGTTTGTGGAGGATGAAGTTTCTCTGTTGGATTAACATTATGAACTATTGTTCATAGAGAAGGTAGGAATCAACATTTGCAGGAAAACTTATTTCTTTTCTGCGAGTTGAAGGAATTTCGAAAGGAATATATATATATATATATGCGGCCAGCTGATTTGATTGGAAAAATGTTGTTACCCGAATTCTACGGAAACTTGCTAATGTGCAAGTGCGTCTGCGGGGAATGAACGTAGTCGAATAATTTCGATCTCGGTGGTTGAATGACGTGTTATAATCAGTGGTCGGTTAAACAGCGTGTGTGTAAAAAAAAGAAACAAAAAAGAAACAAAAAACCACCGAATAGAGATAATAAAAAAAAAAGAAAAAGAAAAAAAACAACAAACAGATATTACATATAAATCATCAACAAACAGTTGTATAGTTAGCGCATGTAGTTTATACAGTCAGCTATGTAACTCGGATAATAGTTTGCACGTTTAGCTGTACAGCACAATAGGTGGATTTGTAAAGAATGTATAAATAATGAGTTGCCGATACAATGAACTTCTAGAGATGGATCAGTTCAAGCTTAAGAAAATACGTACTGCGCGATACCTCTATAAATCGTCGCATAATGAATAAATAAATTGAACGAGAGAACTGGTCGATTCTGAGATACACTTATATTGGCAAAATTTAAAGTTTGCATTAGCATAAGTCTCTCTGAATATACGTAACACATGTTGAGTAGTAGTACATCAACCGGATTAGTCATTACTCATATAGTGTTAAACCCGATGCAATATTTCTTATAGCCATGGTGAAACACGTGAAATGTATTAAAAGATCTCGCCTGAAGAATGGACGCATACATATAAGTAATCAGCGTATTGTCTCCGAAATATGTTAGTGATATTTATATTTTTTTCTATATATATATATATATTTTTTTTTATGGATTATTTACGAATATTCTCATTAATCATATCGTCATTCGGTCACTAAATGCCCGTGAACGACTCTATATTTCTAACACGTAAGAGTAGGAGAACGTATAAATAAGCCTGAAAGACATACCACTATTTTGCATATCGTAAACGTCGGATTTTTAGAATATACGGGGGGAAAATACGGCGAGCGGTTTATTTATTTATTTTTGAGAAAAAATTCTCGGAATTCAGAGGCGGAAGACGGAATATAATTTTAAGACAGCTTTTTACGCTACTGCCATTCGCTCTGAATATACGTGTCAATCGGAAATCACATTATTAAGTTCTGTCTATAGAAAACGTATCTCACTCCGATAGAATTATTATTATTCGGACAACTTCCCTTTTTTTAGTTTATTTTCTCAAACATAGTAATAGCGTCAATATTACGTCGAATTAACTATGCAAACAAGGTCGATTGAAAAACAAAAGGAAGGAATACCACAATCGGGTATTTCGGTCGGAGATATCTTAACGAATGAATATAATGGAACAACTAAATAAATAGAAGAACATCACAGAACACAAATAATATGGTTTTAAAGAAAAAGCGAAAGAGAGTTTGAGAAAAAAATAGGTAAACATTTTTTTTTCCCCATCAAAGTGAGCTACACTGAACAGAATAGTGAAAGAAGAGAGACCACCTTTTGTGACGAATTATGGACAGGAATTTGAAGAGAATAAAGATAAAGTCGGGTGCATAAGGGGAAAAAAGTAATTCCAACAGGAAAAGATATATAACTGGAGAAACGTAATAGGCACACGAGAAGTCGTTTAAAGCAGGTTCAAGCCGAAAGAGGTCACAGGTAACAGATATAAATCAAATACGGGGAGGGTACCACGCAAGGTCGAGCAAGTTTAAAACAAGAAAAAAAAAAAAAAATAGAAACAATTTAAGAAAACGAAAATAAAGGTAGATAAATCGAAAAAAAATAAAATAGAAAAAATAGAAAGGACCATCATAAAAATGCTAAAAATGTCGTTAGAAATGGTGTTGATGACGATTTCATTTTATTCGATAATACTGCAGATCAAAAATACAAAGCAAATTTATTACAAGTACCGGCGAAGTTTCCTTTTTCTTTTTCTTTTTTTTGAGGGAAAAGGACAGGAAGCGTTACCCTAAAGACGCACAAAGATTGAGCAGCTAAGAATTAGAAAGAAGTAGGCGAAATTTGAATATGTAAAAAATGTAGAAAATGAACTCTGCTTAAGCTGGAGGAACAAATTCCAATGAACGACTATAGTAGTACCTAAAAAGTATGTAATAAGGGAAAGAGAAGTTCGCGTATAGAAGAAAATATTTAAAAAGAACATAATCAACATCACAAACGAAGTCGTGATCCGAAGAGTGAATAATGCAATAGAGGAAACAATAGAAAAGAAAAAAAAAAAAAACAGATGAAAGAAGACAATTATGATTAAAACGAAGGCTTACACTATGGAGGAAATAATTAAGAAAGGAGATGCTGAATTAGCTTGTATATGGGGAGTGGGAAAATTAAATAGGTATCAGACGGTGATTTGAAGCGTGCTTGTTTCGATGGAAAAACGGATATTATAAGCGAGAAATTTTTTAAATAAATTGGCCGTTACAGAAAACATATCAAACGAGTCAGCAAAGTTGTTGCTAACGAATCCGGCTATGATTAGGAATCAAAAAGAGATCGATAAAAAATTGGCAATTAAGAAAGGAACGGAAAAATGCTTGTAAGACGCTTTTTATGTCGTAGAAAGCGAGATATTTATTATCGTAGGAGGAAAATGCAACGAAAAGAACAGCGCGACGAAGTATTCTGCAATAAAAATGGAACAGAATGAAGGAAGTTTATAATACGGAAAAGAAGGAAAAAAAAAGTGGACCCACTCATCGCTCCTAGAAACAACCGTAAAAAAAAAAAAGAATCGAAGGAAGCGAAGAATTTAAAGCTTGACTGAATTCGCTTAAAGCGATTAGAGGTGAGAATTTGGCGTGAGATGAAAGGAAAAACAGATTAAGAGTGTATGTTAATTAGTCTGAAAAGCCGAATATAAAGAAAGGAAGTTTATTATAGAAGGATAGAGAGAAAGGTATCCCCCCTTTTTCGGGAGAAAATCGGCACTTATTCAAAAAACGGACTGCTTATGATATTCGATAAAAATTATGTAAAACAAAATTAATCCCAACATTTTCACGTTAAACTAAAATGCTCGCAAATTAGCGTCCGAATCAATTTTGGTCGCCCATTTCTCTGAATTAAAATTACCCGCACCTTGGTCAGTGGATTTCTGTTAATATATACGTATATATGAAAATCAGAATTTTATCTCGCTTTCCGTGATGACGTGAATACATTGTGGCTGGAGTTAGGTCGTGTATAAATGAATCGGCAATCTACGACAAGAAAAATACTCGGAAACAATTCGATCAAATGAAAATACTTTCGAAACAACTTATGTTAATGGTACATTTGTATCATGCGAAAAAAAAAGTTTATTTTAATTTCCTTTAAAGTAATTCGGTAAACGATTTTGCTTTTAATAGTATTTTTCTCTGGGGAAGAAACGTTTTCAAGTTTTACATTTTTTTAGATCTGGTCAGTAATTTTTACTTGCCGCTGCGCAACGCAAAAAAAAAAAAATAAAAAACAAAAAAAAAAAAAAGGGACCAACAAAATGGCCGCTGGTCGACCATGTGCGATCGAGTCTTTACCTGAGTCAAGTCCGTTATTGTAGTAGTTCATTCTTTGTTGTTGTTTGTGGCCATGTTTATAGTTTGTTTTTTCCGTGTCAACTTTGTTGTGCATAACGTTTTTCACGTCCGAGTTTATTAATTATTTTATTGAAAATAGCCAAATAGCCCTTTCGAGGGCTCGTTCGTCATTTTTGTTAAACATCGCCTTACGTATAGTTATTACCCCGAGTGTTTTAATAATTTTAATATCTGACATTTTTTTGTTACTTTAAATTAACCGTATAAACAACAGTAGGCGTATATATCAATTTAAGGTTCTTGGTACTGCGTGTAAACCTCGCATCTCATTTTACAATCAAAATTTTAATTAATTATTATCACTTTATTTCGTTTTTTTTTTTTTTTTCAGCAAAAAAGAGTTTTTATTTAAAATCCAGACTAGAACTAAATCCTAATTATAGGTTTGAGTTTCAGTAAACACGTAGTGCGAATGCAGAGTAAACAGATAGAAAAAATAATTGACCGTATGACACAGCAGTGTGTTCCGGCTGAAGGCGAGGAACTGTAAGGGACGGAAATAGCAGGAAGAAAGAAGAAAGTCTCGAAGAGGAAAATTGTAATGGAAAATTAAAAAATAAAGCGGAGTCGAACCTTTGCTTTCTCCAAATGCGTTCAATAATTCGGACCAATTTTAAGAGAGAATCGCGCATTTGTAATTGTATTATTTAATTAAAAGTTTTTCTCTCGTCAAGTTTTTAGTAATGAAGTGGATTAATTTGGACAGTGTTCGAACGCATCACTGAAGTGAAATTTTCGATTAGATTGTTAAAATGTGTGCTGGCCACTTCAAGATTATTTCATGAGAATGATAAAATTATACGGCTTTGGATAGGACCAGACAAACGCATTATTTTTTGTACATGTCAAAGAAATGAAAAATTATTTAAACGTTGTTCATAAAATTATAAGCAAAATAACGAAACATTTTAATCGAATGTAAGTGAATATTTCGGAAACGTTTCATTTTCAGTATTCGAAGAAAGAAAACAACATTAATAAAGATACATTTAATATTAAAGGGAACCGGAATAAACTGTTTTCAATAAGAAAAAAAAATAATCAAAGAACATCAATAAAAAAGAATCCGAATATTTGATTTTCATTTAACAAGGAATAAAAAAAAAAATACATACATACACACACGTATATGTATATATAAATTCGACCATTTTATGCCCCTTGATACTTACATTTCTGTCTCTTTCTCTTCTATACTTTGTATAAAATGATCAAAACTTACAACGTAATTCTAAATCAGTCCATATGAATATAAAATAACATAATCACAAAAATCCTATAAGATATAACAAACGTTACATATGATTGGGTCATATTTTTAGGACATTTTTCATTACATAAAATTGGGACATTTTTTTTCTAATGGGAGGTAGCCTAAGAATTACGTTGTAATTAATATACACACATATATATATATATATATATATATATATATATATATGTATAATGATAAATGAGTAATATGATTAAATTACTTGAAGAGAATTTCCTAAGAATCTAACCGTATATATTAAATTCATTTTTGCTATAATTCAATCGTATTAATCATACTCGTATATTATTTTCAGTATTCCGTTGGACATTCATTTATAATCAATTTAAATGTTTGTTATATTTGTACAGTTAGAATGTACGAGCAGGTAGTGGCCGACACTCGAATAATGATGATGACGATGATGTATAATTCTACTAAAAAAGTAATTTTGCTCAAGAATATTTCATCTAAATTGAAAGTGCGCATTATTTATATCTGATATAATATATTATTGATATTTGTTTTATGTTTTAATTTTTGTTTACGAAATGGTTAAGCCATTGGACGAAAGAAATTCGCATAGTAGTCAGCAATAGTCCAGATAATTTTTAGCGGCTTGTAGAACAGAATGCCAAAATGTAATCGGTATTTATAAGAATGACTGAAGTGACCGTAACTCAATAGTCAGCTTTGATCGTGCGATAATTACTTTTTTTTTTTTTATTTATTTATTGATTGTTTATTGGTTTTTTACTAATACAGAAGATTATTATATTATTTTTATTTTCGACAATTAAAAGAATAATTGTTCATCGTGTATTATTACGCATATTCTTGTAATTGAGACGACTTATTTATTTATAAACAGAAACGATGCATTAGATATGAAAAAGTAAATCGAGAAAATTAAAGACAATAACGACAATTGATAATAATGATGATTAACGGTAAATATAATAATAATAATAATAATAATAATAATAATAATAATAATAATAATAATAGCGAATAATAGCAATAGAAATAATGGTAATAACAATGGTAGTAATAGATTGCTTAAGCCTGCGTTTACGTATCTTTAGTGGTATTATTCAGTAAATGGCGATTATAATAACCTTGATATTACCAACTGTCAACGACGCTCTTATAAACACGTAATGCTCCATTGGTTAATAATTCAATTTGCATGTAAATTTAATTTCTTTTTTCTTTTTTTTTTTGTCACTTTCAATTTCTTCTTCTAAAATACCGTTTCGAAAAATAACGCTTACATTTGAATTAATTTATCCGCATAATCTTTTCATGTCCAACAATAGAGCAACGACTCTGGCCAACAATTAACGAAATATTTATCGCTACTTCTTCCTTAGTAACGTGTACGGCTTATTATTATTATTCCTTACAATTTACAATGCAGCAATCGACCGAGCTACGACAATCATCCAATTAACCTGATTAAGAACGGTAAATTTTATTTCGGAAAATTTTAAAGTAAACGAACGGGAAAAATTTTTATCCGTAATTCTGTCATCAGCGGCGTGTCATAATATCACTTTAATGTGTTTCATTTCTGTTTTATCTGCTTGTTAATGTATTTCATACGTGCATATTTATTAATAAAACGTAATTTTTCAGGTCATTGCTAACTGAACAAGCATCCTGTTGTGTATATCTACATACATACAAAAATTAATGTTTTTCTGTCTCCCGTATGCATTCCTGTACTGCTGGACAGATCACGCTGAAATTTTCGCGGTGTATTCGTGTTGTCTCAACGAAGATTTTAAGTCATGACTGAGAATTTTCACGGTGTATTCATGTTGTCTCAATGAAGATTTTAAGTCATGACTGAGAATTTTCATGGTGTATTCATGTTGTCCCAATGAAGATTTTAAGTCATGACTGAGAATTTTCACGGTGTATTCATGTTGTCCCAATGAAGATTTTAAGTCATGACTGAGAATTTTCACGGTGTATTCATGTTGTCTCAATGAAGATTTTAAGTCATGACTGAGAATTTTCACGGTGTATTCATGTTGTCTCAATGAAGATTTTAAGTCATGACTGAGAATTTTCACGGTGTATTCATGTTGTCCCAATGAAGATTTTAAGTCATGACTGAGAATTTTCACGGTGTATTCATGTTGTCTCAATGAAGATTTTAAGTCATGACTGAGAATTTTCACGGTGTATTCATGTTGTCCCAATGAAGATTTTAAGTCATGACTGAGAATTTTCACGGTGTATTCATGTTGTCCCAATGAAGATTTTAAGTCATGACTGAGAATTTTCACGGTGTATTCATGTTGTCCCAATGAAGATTTTAAGTCATGACTGAGAATTTTCACGGTGTATTCATGTTGTCTCAATGAAGATTTTAAGTCATGACTGAGAATTTTCACGGTGTATTCATGTTGTCCCAATGAAGATTTTAAGTCATGACTGAGAATTTTCACGGTGTATTCATGTTGTCCCAATGAAGATTTTAAGTCATGACTGAGAATTTTCACGGTGTATTCATGTTGTCCCAATGAAGATTTTAAGTCATGACTGAGAATTTTCACGGTGTATTCATGTTGTCTCAATGAAGATTTTAAGTCATGACTGAGAATTTTCACGGTGTATTCATGTTGTCTCAATGAAGATTTTAAGTCATGACTGAGAATTTTCACGGTGTATTCATGTTGTCCCAATGAAGATTTTAAGTCATGACTGAGAATTTTCACGGTGTATTCATGTTGTCTCAATGAAGATTTTAAGTCATGACTGAGAATTTTCACGGTGTATTCATGTTGTCTCAATGAAGATTTTAAGTCATGACTGAGAATTTTCACGGTGTATTCATGTTGTCTCAATGAAGATTTTAAGTCATGACTGAGAATTTTCACGGTGTATTCATGTTGTCCCAATGAAGATTTTAAGTCATGACTGAGAATTTTAACGGTGTATTCATGTTGTCTCAATGAAGATTTTAAGTCATGACTGAGAATTTTCACGGTGTATTCATGTTGTCCCAATGAAGATTTTAAGTCATGACTGAGAATTTTCACGGTGTATTCATGTTGTCCCAATGAAGATTTTAAGTCATGACTGAGAATTTTCACGGTGTATTCATGTTGTCCCAATGAAGATTTTAAGTCATGACTGAGAATTTTAACGGTGTATTCATGTTGTCTCAATGAAGATTTTAAGTCATGACTGAGAATTTTCACGGTGTATTCATGTTGTCCCAATGAAGATTTTAAGTCATGACTGAGAATTTTCACGGTGTATTCATGTTGTCCCAATGAAGATTTTAAGTCATGACTGAGAATTTTCACGGTGTATTCATGTTGTCCCAATGAAGATTTTAAGTCATGACTGAGAATTTTCACGGTGTATTCATGTTGTCCCAATGAAGATTTTAAGTCATGACTGAGAATTTTCACGGTGTATTCATGTTGTCCCAATGAAGATTTTAAGTCATGACTGAGAATTTTCACGGTGTATTCATGTTGTCCCAATGAAGGTTTTAAGTCATGACTGAGAATTTTCACGGTGTATTCATGTTGTCTCAATGAAGATTTTAAGTCATGACTGAGAATTTTCACGGTGTATTCATGTTGTCCCAATGAAGATTTTAAGTCATGACTGAGAATTTTCACGGTGTATTCATGTTGTCTCAATGAAGATTTTAAGTCATGACTGAGAATTTTCACGGTGTATTCATGTTGTCTCAATGAAGATTTTAAGTCATGACTGAGAATTTTCACGGTGTATTCATGTTGTCCCAATGAAGATTTTAAGTCATGACTGAGAATTTTCACGGTGTATTCATGTTGTCCCAATGAAGATTTTAAGTCATGACTGAGAATTTTCACGGTGTATTCATGTTGTCTCAATGAAGATTTTAAGTCATGACTGAGAATTTTCACGGTGTATTCATGTTGTCCCAATGAAGATTTTAAGTCATGACTGAGAATTTTCACGGTGTATTCATGTTGTCTCAATGAAGATTTTAAGTCATGACTGAGAATTTTCACGGTGTATTCATGTTGTCCCAATGAAGATTTTAAGTCATGACTGAGAATTTTCACGGTGTATTCATGTTGTCTCAATGAAGATTTTAAGTCATGACTGAGAATTTTCACGGTGTATTCATGTTGTCCCAATGAAGATTTTAAGTCATGACTGAGAATTTTCACGGTGTATTCATGTTGTCTCAATGAAGATTTTAAGTCATGACTGAGAATTTTCACGGTGTATTCATGTTGTCTCAATGAAGATTTTAAGTCATGACTGAGAATTTTCACGGTGTATTCATGTTGTCTCAATGAAGATTTTAAGTCATGACTGAGAATTTTCACGGTGTATTCATGTTGTCTCAATGAAGATTTTAAGTCATGACTGAGAATTTTCACGGTGTATTCATGTTGTCCCAATGAAGGTTTTAAGTCATGACTGAGAATTTTCACGGTGTATTCATGTTGTCCCAATGAAGGTTTTAAGTCATGACTGAGAATTTTCACGGTGTATTCATGTTGTCCCAATGAAGATTTTAAGTCATGACTGAGAATTTTCACGGTGTATTCATGTTGTCTCAATGAAGATTTTAAGTCATGACTGAGAATTTTCACGGTGTATTCATGTTGTCTCAATGAAGATTTTAAGTCATGACTGAGAATTTTCACGGTGTATTCATGTTGTCTCAATGAAGATTTTAAGTCATGACTGAGAATTTTCACGGTGTATTCATGTTGTCTCAATGAAGATTTTAAGTCATGACTGAGAATTTTCACGGTGTATTCATGTTGTCTCAATGAAGATTTTAAGTCATGACTGAGAATTTTCACGGTGTATTCATGTTGTCCCAATGAAGGTTTTAAGTCATGACTGAGAATTTTCACGGTGTATTCATGTTGTCCCAATGAAGATTTTAAGTCATGACTGAGAATTTTCACGGTGTATTCATGTTGTCTCAATGAAGATTTTAAGTCATGACTGAGAATTTTCACGGTGTATTCATGTTGTCTCAATGAAGATTTTAAGTCATGACTGAGAATTTTCACAGTGTATTCATGTTGTCCCAATGAAGGTTTTAAGTCATGACTGAGAATTTTCACGGTGTATTCATGTTGTCCCAATGAAGATTTTAAGTCATGACTGAGAATTTTCACGGTGTATTCATGTTGTCCCAATGAAGGTTTTAAGTCATGACTGAGAATTTTCACGGTGTATTCATGTTGTCTCAATGAAGATTTTAAGTCATGACTGAGAATTTTCACGGTGTATTCATGTTGTCCCAATGAAGATTTTAAGTCATGACTGAGAATTTTCACGGTGTATTCATGTTGTCCCAATGAAGATTTTAAGTCATGACTGAGAATTTTCACGGTGTATTCATGTTGTCCCAATGAAGATTTTAAGTCATGACTGAGAATTTTCACGGTGTATTCATGTTGTCCCAATGAAGATTTTAAGTCATGACTGAGAATTTTCACGGTGTATTCATGTTGTCCCAATGAAGATTTTAAGTCATGACTGAGAATTTTCACGGTGTATTCATGTTGTCCCAATGAAGATTTTAAGTCATGACTGAGAATTTTCACGGTGTATTCATGTTGTCCCAATGAAGATTTTAAGTCATGACTGAGAATTTTCACGGTGTATTCATGTTGTCTCAATGAAGATTTTAAGTCATGACTGAGAATTTTCACGGTGTATTCATGTTGTCCCAATGAAGATTTTAAGTCATGACTGAGAATTTTCACGGTGTATTCATGTTGTCCCAATGAAGATTTTAAGTCATGACTGAGAATTTTCACGGTGTATTCATGTTGTCCCAATGAAGGTTTTAAGTCATGACTGAGAATTTTCACGGTGTATTCATGTTGTCTCAATGAAGATTTTAAGTCATGACTGAGAATTTTCACGGTGTATTCATGTTGTCCCAATGAAGATTTTAAGTCATGACTGAGAATTTTCACGGTGTATTCATGTTGTCTCAATGAAGATTTTAAGTCATGACTGAGAATTTTCACGGTGTATTCATGTTGTCTCAATGAAGATTTTAAGTCATGACTGAGAATTTTCACGGTGTATTCATGTTGTCCCAATGAAGATTTTAAGTCATGACTGAGAATTTTCACGGTGTATTCATGTTGTCCCAATGAAGATTTTAAGTCATGACTGAGAATTTTCACGGTGTATTCATGTTGTCTCAATGAAGATTTTAAGTCATGACTGAGAATTTTCACGGTGTATTCATGTTGTCCCAATGAAGATTTTAAGTCATGACTGAGAATTTTCACGGTGTATTCATGTTGTCTCAATGAAGATTTTAAGTCATGACTGAGAATTTTCACGGTGTATTCATGTTGTCCCAATGAAGATTTTAAGTCATGACTGAGAATTTTCACGGTGTATTCATGTTGTCTCAATGAAGATTTTAAGTCATGACTGAGAATTTTCACGGTGTATTCATGTTGTCCCAATGAAGATTTTAAGTCATGACTGAGAATTTTCACGGTGTATTCATGTTGTCTCAATGAAGATTTTAAGTCATGACTGAGAATTTTCACGGTGTATTCATGTTGTCTCAATGAAGATTTTAAGTCATGACTGAGAATTTTCACGGTGTATTCATGTTGTCTCAATGAAGATTTTAAGTCATGACTGAGAATTTTCACGGTGTATTCATGTTGTCTCAATGAAGATTTTAAGTCATGACTGAGAATTTTCACGGTGTATTCATGTTGTCCCAATGAAGGTTTTAAGTCATGACTGAGAATTTTCACGGTGTATTCATGTTGTCTCAATGAAGATTTTAAGTCATGACTGAGAATTTTCACGGTGTATTCATGTTGTCTCAATGAAGATTTTAAGTCATGACTGAGAATTTTCACGGTGTATTCATGTTGTCCCAATGAAGGTTTTAAGTCATGACTGAGAATTTTCACGGTGTATTCATGTTGTCCCAATGAAGATTTTAAGTCATGACTGAGAATTTTCACGGTGTATTCATGTTGTCTCAATGAAGATTTTAAGTCATGACTGAGAATTTTCACGGTGTATTCATGTTGTCTCAATGAAGATTTTAAGTCATGACTGAGAATTTTCACGGTGTATTCATGTTGTCTCAATGAAGATTTTAAGTCATGACTGAGAATTTTCACGGTGTATTCATGTTGTCTCAATGAAGATTTTAAGTCATGACTGAGAATTTTCACGGTGTATTCATGTTGTCTCAATGAAGATTTTAAGTCATGACTGAGAATTTTCACGGTGTATTCATGTTGTCCCAATGAAGGTTTTAAGTCATGACTGAGAATTTTCACGGTGTATTCATGTTGTCCCAATGAAGATTTTAAGTCATGACTGAGAATTTTCACGGTGTATTCATGTTGTCTCAATGAAGATTTTAAGTCATGACTGAGAATTTTCACGGTGTATTCATGTTGTCTCAATGAAGATTTTAAGTCATGACTGAGAATTTTCACAGTGTATTCATGTTGTCCCAATGAAGGTTTTAAGTCATGACTGAGAATTTTCACGGTGTATTCATGTTGTCCCAATGAAGATTTTAAGTCATGACTGAGAATTTTCACGGTGTATTCATGTTGTCCCAATGAAGGTTTTAAGTCATGACTGAGAATTTTCACGGTGTATTCATGTTGTCTCAATGAAGATTTTAAGTCATGACTGAGAATTTTCACGGTGTATTCATGTTGTCTCAATGAAGATTTTAAGTCATGACTGAGAATTTTCACGGTGTATTCATGTTGTCCCAATGAAGATTTTAAGTCATGACTGAGAATTTTCACGGTGTATTCATGTTGTCTCAATGAAGATTTTAAGTCATGACTGAGAATTTTCACGGTGTATTCATGTTGTCTCAATGAAGATTTTAAGTCATGACTGAGAATTTTCACGGTGTATTCATGTTGTCTCAATGAAGATTTTAAGTCATGACTGAGAATTTTCACGGTGTATTCATGTTGTCTCAATGAAGATTTTAAGTCATGACTGAGAATTTTCACGGTGTATTCATGTTGTCCCAATGAAGGTTTTAAGTCATGACTGAGAATTTTCACGGTGTATTCATGTTGTCTCAATGAAGATTTTAAGTCATGACTGAGAATTTTCACGGTGTATTCATGTTGTCTCAATGAAGATTTTAAGTCATGACTGAGAATTTTCACGGTGTATTCATGTTGTCCCAATGAAGGTTTTAAGTCATGACTGAGAATTTTCACGGTGTATTCATGTTGTCCCAATGAAGATTTTAAGTCATGACTGAGAATTTTCACGGTGTATTCATGTTGTCTCAATGAAGATTTTAAGTCATGACTGAGAATTTTCACGGTGTATTCATGTTGTCTCAATGAAGATTTTAAGTCATGACTGAGAATTTTCACGGTGTATTCATGTTGTCCCAATGAAGATTTTAAGTCATGACTGAGAATTTTCACGGTGTATTCATGTTGTCTCAATGAAGATTTTAAGTCATGACTGAGAATTTTCACGGTGTATTCATGTTGTCTCAATGAAGATTTTAAGTCATGACTGAGAATTTTCACGGTGTATTCATGTTGTCTCAATGAAGATTTTAAGTCATGACTGAGAATTTTCACGGTGTATTCATGTTGTCCCAATGAAGGTTTTAAGTCATGACTGAGAATTTTCACGGTGTATTCATGTTGTCCCAATGAAGATTTTAAGTCATGACTGAGAATTTTCACGGTGTATTCATGTTGTCTCAATGAAGATTTTAAGTCATGACTGAGAATTTTCACGGTGTATTCATGTTGTCTCAATGAAGATTTTAAGTCATGACTGAGAATTTTCACGGTGTATTCATGTTGTCTCAATGAAGATTTTAAGTCATGACTGAGAATTTTCACGGTGTATTCATGTTGTCTCAATGAAGATTTTAAGTCATGACTGAGAATTTTCACGGTGTATTCATGTTGTCCCAATGAAGGTTTTAAGTCATGACTGAGAATTTTCACGGTGTATTCATGTTGTCTCAATGAAGATTTTAAGTCATGACTGAGAATTTTCACGGTGTATTCATGTTGTCTCAATGAAGATTTTAAGTCATGACTGAGAATTTTCACGGTGTATTCATGTTGTCCCAATGAAGGTTTTAAGTCATGACTGAGAATTTTCACGGTGTATTCATGTTGTCTCAATGAAGATTTTAAGTCATGACTGAGAATTTTCACGGTGTATTCATGTTGTCCCAATGAAGATTTTAAGTCATGACTGAGAATTTTCACGGTGTATTCATGTTGTCTCAATGAAGATTTTAAGTCATGACTGAGAATTTTCACGGTGTATTCATGTTGTCTCAATGAAGATTTTAAGTCATGACTGAGAATTTTCACGGTGTATTCATGTTGTCCCAATGAAGATTTTAAGTCATGACTGAGAATTTTCACGGTGTATTCATGTTGTCTCAATGAAGATTTTAAGTCATGACTGAGAATTTTCACGGTGTATTCATGTTGTCCCAATGAAGATTTTAAGTCATGACTGAGAATTTTCACGGTGTATTCATGTTGTCTCAATGAAGATTTTAAGTCATGACTGAGAATTTTCACGGTGTATTCATGTTGTCCCAATGAAGATTTTAAGTCATGACTGAGAATTTTCACGGTGTATTCATGTTGTCCCAATGAAGATTTTAAGTCATGACTGAGAATTTTCACGGTGTATTCATGTTGTCTCAATGAAGATTTTAAGTCATGACTGAGAATTTTCACGGTGTATTCATGTTGTCTCAATGAAGATTTTAAGTCATGACTGAGAATTTTCACGGTGTATTCATGTTGTCCCAATGAAGATTTTAAGTCATGACTGAGAATTTTCACGGTGTATTCATGTTGTCCCAATGAAGGTTTTAAGTCATGACTGAGAATTTTCACGGTGTATTCATGTTGTCTCAATGAAGATTTTAAGTCATGACTGAGAATTTTCACGGTGTATTCATGTTGTCCCAATGAAGATTTTAAGTCATGACTGAGAATTTTCACGGTGTATTCATGTTGTCCCAATGAAGATTTTAAGTCATGACTGAGAATTTTCACGGTGTATTCATGTTGTCCCAATGAAGATTTTAAGTCATGACTGAGAATTTTCACGGTGTATTCATGTTGTCCCAATGAAGGTTTTAAGTCATGACTGAGAATTTTCACGGTGTATTCATGTTGTCCCAATGAAGGTTTTAAGTCATGACTGAGAATTTTCACGGTGTATTCATGTTGTCTCAATGAAGATTTTAAGTCATGACTGAGAATTTTCACGGTGTATTCATGTTGTCCCAATGAAGATTTTAAGTCATGACTGAGAATTTTCACGGTGTATTCATGTTGTCTCAATGAAGATTTTAAGTCATGACTGAGAATTTTCACGGTGTATTCATGTTGTCTCAATGAAGATTTTAAGTCATGACTGAGAATTTTCACGGTGTATTCATGTTGTCCCAATGAAGATTTTAAGTCATGACTGAGAATTTTCACGGTGTATTCATGTTGTCTCAATGAAGATTTTAAGTCATGACTGAGAATTTTCACGGTGTATTCATGTTGTCCCAATGAAGATTTTAAGTCATGACTGAGAATTTTCACGGTGTATTCATGTTGTCTCAATGAAGATTTTAAGTCATGACTGAGAATTTTCACGGTGTATTCATGTTGTCCCAATGAAGATTTTAAGTCATGACTGAGAATTTTCACGGTGTATTCATGTTGTCCCAATGAAGATTTTAAGTCATGACTGAGAATTTTCACGGTGTATTCATGTTGTCTCAATGAAGATTTTAAGTCATGACTGAGAATTTTCACGGTGTATTCATGTTGTCTCAATGAAGATTTTAAGTCATGACTGAGAATTTTCACGGTGTATTCATGTTGTCCCAATGAAGATTTTAAGTCATGACTGAGAATTTTCACGGTGTATTCATGTTGTCCCAATGAAGGTTTTAAGTCATGACTGAGAATTTTCACGGTGTATTCATGTTGTCTCAATGAAGATTTTAAGTCATGACTGAGAATTTTCACGGTGTATTCATGTTGTCCCAATGAAGATTTTAAGTCATGACTGAGAATTTTCACGGTGTATTCATGTTGTCCCAATGAAGATTTTAAGTCATGACTGAGAATTTTCACGGTGTATTCATGTTGTCCCAATGAAGATTTTAAGTCATGACTGAGAATTTTCACGGTGTATTCATGTTGTCTCAATGAAGATTTTAAGTCATGACTGAGAATTTTCACGGTGTATTCATGTTGTCTCAATGAAGATTTTAAGACATGACTGAGTTTTCTGCTCCTCTACTTCACGAAATATGAAATTTTAAATAGTTAAACAATGGATTATGATGCGACCAATGGTACCAGAAATGCATACAGGACAAACAAACATTCGTTTTTACATTACTATGATAAATACAAATTAAAGGTAAACATATAAATAGATTGCTATGGTAAATAATGAACTCTAGATAACGTTTTATTAATTTCTGGCGTACGTAAATACACCGCGTTCCATTAGTTCTCTTTTTGCGTTACTGAAATCATTAAACCTCCATGACATAATTTAAACATACAAGTGTCATGGTTCTAGCCTAGCTGTTGTTGTACCCAGGGTAAAGATTTCCAAAAAAAAAAAAAAAAATAGTGTTATCTATTAGTTTTTACAGCGAAATAAGAAATCCTGCAACAGAATTTTAATATTTGCCACCGGGATTATTATTTATACTAAAATTTGAAATCCTTGTTCAATGAACTGTAATTTGCTATTGCGGTAATGAATTAATTTTAAGAAGATGTTCTTTTAAATATGTAATTAGGAGAGATCACCGTATGAATAACTCCTAATATTGGGTAATGCCCTTGACTGGCGACCCCCCCCCCCAAAAAAAAACCAATAACTCACCTCTCTTTAAAGTGAAAGATAAGTGTGCTGTTTAGTCGAGCGAAACTTTTTGTTAGATCACGACGGACAGATTATAGAGAAACGAATAATTTTCGGCTGAAGATGAAATGTGAAGACCACTTTTTTGTTGGACGGTGGTAAACATGTTTCCCCCAAAAGAGAAAAAGAATCTTTACATAAATATAACAATTAAAAACCGAAAAATAAAAAATAACGTTTTCACATATAAAGTCCAAGGATCAGGGGGGAATATAGATGGTCAGATTATGAGTGAATATGATATAAGGAAAACGGAGAATGGTCAAGAAGAAGTAAAAGTCGAATGATTGTAGTGAGGAAGGCAATTTGATGTTCAGATATGAAGCTGAATTGACTAGTTCAGCAAAGAAGGTGCAGGAAGCAGCATTGTAATGTGGACATATTATCGAATTACTGCCTAATTACAGGTATTATACATTATAAATAATTTTTTATAATTATATCTTTTAATTTTTTTCAAAAATTTCGGTATACAATTTAGGAACTTAAAATTACAGAGAAATGAATAAAGAATCCTGCAACGGGAGTTTTATTATTTTCTGTACCGGAAATATTATTTACTTTCAGATCTTAAACCCTTACCTAATACTTGGGTTTGCTGTTGCAGTTAAGGTTTGTTTTAATTATTACATTAGTAGTAATGTTCAAAAAAAAAAACTGAATAGAAGAAATAAATCTTTAATAAAAACACAGAATTCACCAAGTAACAAAAGGAAAAAAAAATTAAATACATATTAATCTGTTAGGGAAACCGCGGAAAACAACAGCTATCAGGTAAGTAAATGGGTCGTCTGTAAAAGAAGTGAATGTTGCGATCAGAATGGTGAATATGATTGTAATGACGAAAGCTATGGGGCCTCCAGAAATGTCACTGAGTTAACTCTAGCGAATATTTTTCAAAGGATGTACAAATTTAAAAAAATCGGATAAAATAAAGTTAAAAGTTAGAGTTTACTATAAAAAAAATATATAAATTTCAAGTAAAACAACATTTTTTTATTAATTTCCAAGTACATATTTAAACGGGTATTAATTAATACACGGACGAGAAGCCATGGGTAAGAGAGCTAGTATACATATATTTGTGCTCTATATTTTACGCAAGTAAATTACTGTTTATGGCTTTTTTCTTTTTTAATATTTAACAAAATTGGTTTTCAATTAATAGCTCGATCAAAATGGTTAAACGGCGCAATATGTTCTGGTTTCAAATAATAAAAATGTCCGATACATTTATTTTAATTTATGGAAATAACATTTGAAACATAGTCTTCGGTAATGAATAATCGCGCGGTAAAACATACGATTAATTATCGTTAATATGCGTTTACCAAGCTGTGCAGTTTAAAGCTCATGCAAAAAACCGTGTTTAAAAATAGCATTACTATTAGTGCTAAAATAAAGAAACGTAAAAATTAAAATAAAACGAAAATGCCAGAATACAAATTAAAATTATGCTAATGAAATCGCTTAATTTTGAAGACGTATATATTGGTAATTCTAAAACTTCAACGTATTATTAACCATACGAAAAGTCTATACACAGAGTCTTAGAAGATGAAATTCAAGTTGGTGAACGATAGAAATATTAACGGATACGTTATCAGAACTAGAGAGAAACCTATAATAACACATCGATAGTGTCATAATGTTCATATGCACAATATAGACGCGTTTTAGGTGTTTAGAATTAGAATCCTCTACATAACTATTAATTTTGTTATTATGGGTCGAATGTCTATAAAATGATTTTTTTTTTTTTATTTACCCCCCCCCCCCCCTCCCCACCTTGGGTTTGCTAGCAAAGAGCATTAGCCCAGCAAAAAGGAATAGACACATGGAATAGAATAGAAATTATATTTTTATTCTGTCGATAATGGAATCAAGGAACACCCCTAGGACAGGAACAACAGAGATAGTAGGTAGAGAAAGAACATAAGAGGCGTTGAAAGGAGCAGGAAGACCACAAGCTTTAAAAGATGATAATAAAGTAACTCACGCTCGCGAGATAAACCGGAGCACTCGAAGAGCGCGTGATTCGCATCGCAAACATACACTGGGGGAACCTTCAGGATCCAATGGATAATTAGGAGGTGTAGCCAAGAAAAACCGATTTAGAAAAGAAAAAAGGAGACTATGCGAGAAACGGAGGCGAGATAATTTAGTAATTATGGTCCGACGCAAACTGGGAAACTCATAGAACCAAGGACGCGGAGGAGGAACAGGATTAATCAAGAGATAAAAGGAATTAGGATTAGCGAAAAGAGATACATAAACAGAATGCCTAAGATGGCAGGATTTAGTTGGAAGAAGAATATTGTGTGCTGGAACCCTACTAATAAAATTCCCATTGGAAACAGCAGCTTTAGCAAGGAAGTCGACGGCTACATTTCCATCAATGCCTGAATGTCCCGGAATCCAAAGAAAGTCAATCTGGGTAGACGTCGATGAGGATAGATCATGAAGAAGAGAACGAATAGAAAGGATAATAGCCATCAGTGGAAGGAGAAAGGGAAGGTGGAGATAGCGCTAGAAGAACACTTAAAGAATCAGAAACAATAAGGAATTTGGAAGAACTTGCAGAAGAGGAAATATAAATAATGGCTTGTAGAATGGCAACAGATTCTGCAGTAAAGACAGAAGAAAAGGACGGAAGTCTAAAAAAGCGAGAATGAGAGAACTGAGGGCACAGAATGCCGCCCCAACTCCGCTCGGGCTCTTCGATCCGTCAGTAAAAATTAAAGAGTGATCACGGAATAGAGAGTTTATTGTATTATTAAATTCCATACTGACGATATGAGAGGGAGAGGATTTAAGGAAGCATGGCATGAAGATGATATTTGGTGGCTTTAACAATTTGGAAAGAAAAAAATGGAAGCTTTAGATGAGGAATGACAAAAGGGGAAAATTTAGAAAGGCGAAACGATATATGAGATAGTATAGGAATTTTATTGGAGGAAAAACGGCAGTGACGAAGGATAAAAGAATAAGAGGTACTGATATTTGACGAAGAAGTGGAAAAACGTTTAATGAGAAAGCGATAACTCAAATAAGATCTTCGGATGAACAGAGGACAGATATTGGATTCAGATAGAATGGCTGGGATAGGAGATGACCTCAGAGCTCCGAGACAAAGCCGAAGGCAACTGTTTTGGAGACGATCTAATTTGTAGAGAACGGATTTGGAAGCGTTGCCATATAAGAAGCTGCAATAATCCAATCTAGAGCGTATGAGAGATTTATACAACATTATTAACAAAAATGATTTCTTTATAGCACTAACGGTGTTTCAAGTATTTCAGACTGGAATTTTAATATAAAGTATAACGGCTGCTTTGTACTAGTTGCATTTCTTTTTCTTTTTTTGTAATTTGAATGCTAAATCGAACTTTTTTATATTGGGCCGGTGAATATTATTTCAAAAACGGTACTATTAGCATGTTGTCGTTTGTCATGACGCACAATAACATATTGATACATCCGCAACGAACGGGCAATTTTCAGAATTACGCCAGAGGAATTCTGACAGCCTGGCAACATCTTGTTAAATATCCAGCTGATCGCAGCGAGGTAATAAATAATTTCAAATACTGCCAGGGACATCTTGCTTTGACATTGATGTAATTTAGTTGTTGAAAAAAGAAAACAAAATCAAAAACCCAGTCTTTTATTGAGAGTCATATTTAATTATTTTTCTTTGATACGGCAAATTTATTGGCGATTAAAAATGTTTAGTTGGTATGCGGGATCGTCAACAGAAAATGTTTATTATTATTATTATTAAATTAGATTTACGCGCCGTGTGCGGCAACTGCGTCTAGAGGCACGGGAGGAGAAGAAGGTTTAGATTAGTAAGTAGAGCCCGGACTTGTGAAGGAAAAGAATTAAATTGGACAGTGAAGAAAAAGATGAGGACAAGAGAAGAAAGCAGGTTGAAAAATTTCTTTTCCAAGTAGTATGATGAAGGGCATTCAGTGAGGATATATGGTGAATGGTGAGGATAACACTGCACACGGCACATTGAGCAGCTTCAGTTCCACTTAGTAAATGTTGGTGGGTGAGCCGTGTGTGACTCAATCGAAGTCCGGTGATGACTACATCATCCCTTCGATTTGAAAGTGATATATTCCACGGTGATACTAACGACTTGACCGAGCGAAGCTTATTTTCGTTTGTGATGTTTGCTGTCATTTCCTCTGCCATAGAGCCTTTAAATCGCATTTTATATAAATCGTAGGATCGGATAACTTCAGCAGAAAATGTTATTATTTTTGTTTTGGACGAGTTGGTTTTAATCTGTTTTTGTTTTTTTTTTTGTTTTTTTATTAGTAAAATAATGTAGTAACATTAATGAGCTGCCTTTCAAAACTTCAATACTATACAAGAAATAATACTAAAATAGTTCCGCTTAGAAAAACCACATAAATATACAAAAAATACACCATCCTGGGGTACCGTCGTGATCCATTTACAGGCAGCCGTGGTTTCTGTTTTTCTTTCTTTTTCAGAACATCATCCAAGAGTAGTGATTTAGCATCCAAGACTTATGAGAAAGTATACAGAGATTAAATTTTATGGAGGAAATGAACTCTGCTAAAGTTTTAACAACATCTATTGATAGAAAGAAAAGTATGATCAAAATTAACTGAAGGTACAAATAAAAAACGATATTATCACTTCTGATTTATTCTTCATCTTTTTTTTTTTCATGTTTCTTTACGCACAACTTGTTGTGGTTCGATTTTAATGATTTCATTTGAAAGTGTACCATTTAGTGGTGGCACCGTGTAAGCATCGATGAAAATAAACGTGAAAAAATGTGGTCCCTTTAGGTAACTTTTTTCATTTGTTATTATAACAGAAAACGTAATTTTAAGAAAGTAAAATATTATTAATGTTAATGTCCCGCAGAGAGTTTGCAGCATTAACTAGACTTCGCATAGGGCACACAGCAATATCCCACAACTATTTGCTGGAAGGAACATCTCCTCCCTCTGCCTGTTCCATATGCAATTCCCCAATTTCACCAACCGCTGAACACGTTCTGGAACATTGCCTGCCTGCAGGCACCTCCAACTTACCGACGGTTGCGTTGTCGAGCGAACCAAAACAGGTCCAGGATATACTAAACCATATTAGAGCGGCTAACATATTAAAACACTTCTGATCCTGCACTGATCCATGTGCTGTAATAATCCCGGCAATTACACACAGCACATGGACCATATAAATTTAAAGAAAAAAAAAAAAAAATTATCTCGGAAAAGTGTGGCTTTGAATAAAGAAAATTAATTTTAAAACGCCATCTTTTAAAATAATCGACTTTTCTCAAAAAAAAGAAAAAAAAAATTAAGCATTTCACGAAAATTGTGAAATTCACCAAAGTTGGGGACATCCGTACAGCCGGTAAAATCATTATGGCGCGGCGTTCAGAGCACAAACAAATACGGAAATATCACTTCACAAATAACATATCGCGCATTAGTAGGCTACATTTTTTTTTTTTTTTTTATATAATAATTTTTTTAACTGAAAATTGGTCGATCATTTTTATTAACTTCGTCATTTATTACAGTTATTATTATGATTATTACTATTTTTATTAGGGGTAGCTTAGTGGTTAAGGCGTTTGGCTACCAAATCAGAGGTGTCATAGGTTATCAGGACTTGTCTCGTTCCGGATCCGATATCGCTCCTAAGTCTATATCTAATCTGAAATTGAATTGAGTACCCCAGAGAATTATCTGGGGGAAGGTAAAGGCGGATAATCTAAAAGTAGAAAGAAACTGGTACCAGTATTCTCCTTAGATCCATTAGAACCTTAAGTACACTTAATTCCACAATCCATGATACCTTATCAAGGGGATATATGGGACTTACTTTACTTTACTTACTATTTTTATTATTAATAATAATTTTGTTACTGTTATAATAATTATTACCATTACGGTAAAACTATTTGTAAATTTTTAAATAAACGATTTGATTTGATGCGATTAGCACCTTGTCATTATTGTTTTTGGCAGAGAGATGGCAAAAATCATTAAATTTGTAATACCGACGAGTGGGAAGAAGATAATTTCATTTTTTCCTTTTTTGCAGTATACCCGAAAAAAAAATACAACCTAAACCGAAACAAAAAAACTCAAGTTTAGTATCTGAGAAGGTATAGGGAGAAGATGGACAAAGAGTTTTTGTGAAGAGCACCAGAACAGTAAAATGAGAGTAAAAATAAAAATATATAAATAGATTTTAAACAAAAAAAAAGACGAAAAATATTTTAATAAAACTTTTGTAAACTGAATCTAAAAAGGAGGATCATCGGATAAGGCAGTTTGTATGGTAGTAGGAGGGTAGACTGATGCAGTCGGGAAGGATATGCTCTATTGTTAAGGGACCTTGACCACAGTACCGGCAGAGTGAAGCGTCGGCACCATCGAAAAGGTGCTTATGCATTAGTGCTGTATAGCCGATACGTAGCCTTGTTAGAACAAAGTCAAATAACAGTTTTCTTATCTAAAGATCCATTTTAAATGAAGCCCCAGCATTTTTATTTAAAACTGACTTGAAAACCGACTGTTTCATCGATGACAAAACCGTTCCAGATAACTTAACAACGTTCTTTCAAACGTAAGAATTAATATTTTTTACGTTTTTTCCGTTTTTACATAACGTCTAACAAATGCTAATTAAAAAACAAACGGATTTAAAACTACACGGATTATTCGAATTCGCGATGGCTTTATGGAAGAAAATTTTTCTTTATTACACAGTTACTTCTACAGGAAACAAGCAGAAGTAAATAAGTTTAAAATCCATATTAAAATCAAGTATGAACTCGATATCGAAATCAATTTGGCGCAGTGAATGAATTAATCTAACAGTTTAGACGATGGACAAGAGTAACCACTGTGCGTATAGTTCAGTTGATATACACCTATGTTATTCAACAGTGCATGTTACGCTAATACTTTTTCTATTTTTTACGTTTAAAACCTCGCTTTCGCTTTTTTTTTTTTTTTTTTTTTATGGTCTGACTTTAGTTAACTATCAAGCCATTTGGCCACCAACCAGTTAATATAAGAATACTGACTGCCAACTAATGAAGGATACATCATATTTAATTGGGAAAAAGGTTACAGACAACCATGACCGTAAATGTTCAACATTACACACGGAGGCTGAATAAAATCTTTATGAAAGAGAAATTGGCCAGACTGTGTCCAAGGTACATTACCTGAACTTGCCTAACCAGAAAATTAATGGAATAGGAATCACAATCATCATGTACAATAATTATAACAAACAATCATGGCCACAAATGCTTCAGCATGGTCCACGAATGTCTGCATAAAATCATAACAACTTAATTAATAATCTTTACTTTTTTTCTTAATTAGTTTCAATGTTGAATAATAATACATCTTCGTTCGATTCAACATTTGCACTTCTAAAGTAATCTCTATTGCGCATGACCAAATGCGTATGTATATCCTCTAAAATTACAAACTGTGTTAAATCTCTCGATCGCATTCACTTTACAGTTTTGCATTTTCTTTCGTCCACTGTTGGTTTTTATTCTTCATTATCTTATATCATGGGAAGTGCCATATTCTTAATTTCTCATATCTAAAATCCAATACACAGTCTCTCATGTCTATATATTTCATAATGATCGAATACCAGAATTCTTTAATAGACTTCTTCAATTCATAATTAACTTTATTTCAACACGTTATCCCAGACCTTATTATTCGTTGTGCTGGCACAAAGTTATTTCCTCCCTAAAATATATAAACTCGTTTTAGCCGGTCACTAAGAATAAACATAATCTTCGGTCACTATTATAGTTGAAATAATGAAAGAAATCGGCCCTTACGACCTACTTAGTATGTCTCTTTAAATTGCCTGACGTAACAGGGTCGATATCATTACATAATTCCTGATTGCTTCTGGATTCTATAATATATATATATATATATATATATATATATATATATATATAAACGGAATAATGTGTTAGTTACAAGAACTTTTTTTTTTTTTTTTAAATTTATCTTGGGCGCGTCAACTTAGGACATTTACCCAGCACAAAGGACTAACAAATAGTGAAACGTAGGAACTTGAAAGAAGAACTTGGCAACCTTTAGTTTCAAAGCATTCAACTAGCGCTTAAATAAAACTAAATTCGTTTCAGCGTATCTCATAGAAACCGAGTGGTAGATATATAATTTTCTATCAAACTGGTGTAGGCTTCCTTTAGGCTCTCGAATAATAAAAACCAAGGTAAAATGCATTGCTTATCTTCAGTATTTTCCCTAATACTATCTGATTATTCACACTGTCTCATTTGTTGAACAATGCAATGATGATAACAAGAATAGAAATTAACAAGTGTACATTCTTTAGAAGCATAAAATCAATTTTTATTGATCTTTGATGATCTCGCTACCCGTGAAGACTTCTCTATCTCGAATCATTTCCGCTAGCATCTCACTTACCCGCATATGCGTATATAATATATTCACGGGCGAGCCGTTCTGATTAGATCTGTTGTTACTAACCCAGAGGTTCGTCTAATCATTTTTATATCAATTAGCAACTTACATCTCAAAGTGTCTAATGCACTCTAGTAGATTCCATGTGTTATAACCTTAGAAAAGTTAAAACATGATGCATAAAAATATCTTTAATGTTTAAAAAAAAACCAGAAAAAACAAAAAACAGAAAAAACTTTTGTTTAGAATATCTCGTATTGCTTAATATTAGTTTCGCTATTTTGAAATATTACTTCCTCTTAAATTTATACATTTGTTAGAAATTTAAATATACACCGTGATTTTTAAAATAAACAGTCAATGTTATATATCCATTCCGGTAATATGTTATCATATACATACTAGGTAGAGCAGGTAGAAAAAGAAGAACAAATTAAAACTGACGGTAAAAGAAATTTTTTTATTCTAAAACGATTAAGATAGACACACGTTAGTCATTAAATAATTCAACCATATAGAGGACATCGAAAATTTAGCTGTTGCATAATTTATGTTTCTTTTCTTTTTCATTCATTTAGGCAAGAGAAATCCTTGCGGAGTATGTAACGTAATTATAGTGCGTATGTCAATCGACATAAATTAGACGTGATAATAAAAATAACGCAAATCATCAGGTTTCTCTGTAGAATGTTGCCACTACTTGTGCGACACAGTAGAGGGTACTATTACGTACAACCTGATTACAGATGACCTACATATATTACACCGAAGTAAACGATTTTAAAATTCATAATCGATTAAACTTCAATTGGTATTAGTTTACAAGATGGTTTTTTCAATTCCGTCTTGTTTCTTGCTAATTTAGATTTCCCCATTATAAAAGTTTTATTTTGCAGATAATATTTTATATTTAATCCTATAATTATTTTAACACAATTCAAAGCAAAATAAATAAACTTACGCTGCTATGGGAAATTTTATCGTTCGTACGAGGTCGAGAAATTAATTAACAAAAAACCTTACCTCTTTTTAAGGAAAAACCATTGCAAATTTAAAGAAAAAAAAAGAACATAATAAAAAACGAAAAACCAGTATCGAGAGAAGAACAAATCAAATCGTGAGAACTAAAGGTATCTGATTTGATCAGTTTTAAAAAGCACAGGGCAAGAGCTCGACTCTTGATCCGCATAAGTAAACGTGAATCCTGGAAATCCTTTGTTAATTCGATCTCTTCGTCTACACCTACAAGTACTACGTGGAAGAAAATTAAATCGTTAAGCGGAATTCCTAGTTCATCCTCTTCCCCATTCCTGCTAATAAATAATAGTTTGGTGGCTGACCCGTAGTCTGTAGCAAATGCTTTCGCGGCACACTATTCCAAAGTATCTTCCTCTTCCTCATACTCTGTTGACTTCCAATCTCTTAAAGCAGAAGCTGAGAAAACACCGATATCCTTCTCTTTTGAGAGCGATGACAATTTTAATCTTCCTTTCACATTTTCTGAACTTAATTACCAATTAACCTATAAAACGAGATATAGTGCCCCTAGCGCCGATACCATCCATCCTTTCATGATCAAACATCTTCCTAACCCAGCTAAATCGTTCCTTCTTCACATCTATAACCAAATATGGTCGACTGGTGACATGCCATCAGCTTGGAAAACCGCAGTTGTAGTTCCGATCCTTAAGACTAATGCTGATCCCTTTCTCCCCAATAGTTTCCGTCCGATTTCCCTAATCAGTGCTTTGTCGAAGGTAATGGAGAAAATGGTTAATAGACGGCTCCTGTTTTATCTCGAATCGAACAATTTAATTTCAACCATACAGGCTGGCGGCCGTACACGTAAATCCACTTTATCTCATCTTATTAGCCTCCAAAGGCAAATTCTTCACGCCCGAAGTAATGGTCAATATCTGTACACAATATTTTTTGACATTGAGAAAGCGTTCGACCGTGTATGGCGGTACGGCTTGCTACTTAAACTGAAAAATGCCAGAATAAATGGCAAAATGGGCAATTTCATCCTAAATTTCTTATCTAATAGAGCAATGCAAGTGAAAGTAGGCTCTGTGATGTCCTTTCCTGTTCCTATGGAAAATGGAATCCCACAGGGATCCGCACTGAGTGCGACTTTATTCATCCTATTTATTAATGACATTTCCTGCTGTATTAGGCCGCCAGTAACAGCCCGATTATTTATTGATGATCTGAATATATCAATCTCATCCAATCTTCTATCCAATGCCCAGTCCATCCTCCAAACGACAATTGATAAGCTATATACATGGGCTGTACACAATGGGCTAAAGTTCTCCTCTTCCAAAACTTCATGTGTCAACTTCCACAGGAGTCGTCTGCACAGAGATAACCAAGAAATTCGCCTTCATCTCAATAATTCTCCTCTTCCTTTCTCCAGTTCTGTAAAATTTCTAGGTCTAGTTTTTGATTCCGCTCTGTCCTGGTCTCCTCATATTTCCAAGCTTAAAAATAAATGTATGAAGAACCTCTCCATTATAAAATACTTGTCCAGTCCTAAATTCAATATTGATCCCAAGCTACTTGTCACCATTTATATAGCCCTTATCCTTTCCAGATTAACTTACGGGTGTCAGGTGTACTCCTCGGCTAGTCAGTCGTTACTAAGGTCACCTGATCCAATACATCATACATCTATCCGATTAATTCTTGGGCTTCATCGAACTTCTCCATCAGCAAGTGCTTGTTTCCTTAGCGGCATACCCCCACTTCCCCTGATCCGTTCTTCTATTACCGCACGTGATTTAATCAACTGGTACCTTCATCAGTACAAAATTAATTCCTTCACAAACATTACTGATATTCCGCTCCCTTCTTTCCCTAATGACCCAATCCCTGGATTAGTCAAACTAACTATTGATAGTGGCGTACAATTGCCAAATCCCGACACCCCCTATTACAAACTTCCCCCGTGGGAAGACATCCCCGCAAGAATAGACACATCTCTCTTGGAGGCAATAATTCGAGGACCGGGTGTGGACATAACTCAGCGCGTTGCCGAAAAAATCAATAGTTATCCCAACTCTTTGCATATATATACCGATGCTTCCAAAGCAGACCCGCAAATTTCCCCATCTCCAACCACGTGCGCATATGAAATCGGTGGTGAAATCACTTCGTTGCGATTAAATGATTATTGCTCAGTACAGGAAGCAGAATTGTACGCCGTATACAGTAGCCTCGTAACTTGTTTGGAGTCAGGATGTATAGATAGAAGCATACTTTTAATGACTGACTCTTCGGCTTCTCTAAAATCGATTCCGTCACAGAACAACATGGATAACTTAGCCCTGAAAGTCAATTATACGTTGAAGCTGCTACATCAAGCAAGAAACCAGGTAACGCTTTTGTGGGTGCCGAGTCATGTAGGAATTCAAGGCAACGAGCGAGTTGACATGGCGTCCAAATCAGCTCTGCGCGCACCAATGCCGTTTGCAGCGCCACCAATCTGCAAAGTGAAGACTTATTTTCATCAACGTATGATGGCTGAGTGGATCAGCCAGTGGCAAAGGGATCGATCTTTTATGAAGAGCATAAAGTTTACGGCTGATTCATGGTTCCCTCCTATTTACCTTACGCGTCGAGAATATGCTGTGTTAAATCAGTTGCGAGTTGGGCATACGGCGGTCTCACACAATTATATACTTGAGGGTACCCCCCTCCCACTCACGTGCCCTTTCTGTTCCGGCCCTTCTTACTCTTCGGTAGAACACCTAATGCTACAATGTACGGCGTTCGACCGCTCCGCTTTTGCCAGTATTCCTCTGACAACTATACTGTCAAATGACCCAGCGAGCATACAAATGCTACTCGCTTTTCTTAGGAACAACAATTTAATAATTAAATTATAAAACAGCCTTTTTACCCTGGCCCATGTGCTGTAATAACCATTGTAGTTAAAAATGGTGCATGGGCGCCACCAGGAAAAAAAAAAAAAAAAAAAAAAAAAAAAAAAAGGTATGCTCGTAAAATAAGTTGTAGAGAAATCATTAAAAATGATCAAACGATCGCAAAGAACAGAACTGTCTAGGGTAGTGCCGTTAATGTTATAATTTCTACAAAATCACACGATGAAGAGTGGAGCATTTCAATTGCCACCTATGATAAGCGGTTGAAGGGTGGAATTGAAAATGAGAAAGAAACAGGAAAGTGACGAAGGTCGTAGTTAGAAGGAACGTAAATGGAAATGGTGAAAGAGATGTGAACAATTTAGATTGATTAGGCGGAGGAAGATTCAGAGAAACATTGAAAGTAAGAAAGGGAATGCTATTTTTAATGAGAATACTATAAGAGCCTATTAACAATCTCATCCGATTAGCCTGAAGCCTCTAATATTGAAAGATTCATGCCTGACCAGAGTCATATTCCGGAAATTAGAGCAACACCAATATTGCGGAGATATAATAAACGTTCCGATGAATTCCGATTGAACCTCGAAACTACGACAATTCCATTGTAATATATTGAGTGTGGCAAACATAATAGTGAAAATAATAAGAAAGAGAAGAGTTATATAACCCTTAAGAAACAGTAAAATATTAAGAGAACATGAAAATGAAGAGTAATAATATTAAAAAGAAGTTAAATAACTAGGAACGGTGGAAAGTGCATTGTAAACAGCTGAAGATTAGAAGGAGGTAAGTCGGAATTAGTATGGTAGAGAGAAATTGTGAAAAGAAAGGTGGAGAATTGGAACAAAATTAGCTACCAGGATGGAACAGATATCGGAGAAAGTATATAGTGTCAGTGTGCGTTTCATTGTAGCTTTTAAAGCGCACTAATAGAATTCGTGAGATTAGCACGAGTGAACGAATAATAATGTAAGCACAGTTCAGTAGGGCATTTCAACATGAATGAATTTGAGAAAAGTAGGATGAAGTGAAAATACCAATGCCCGACTACTTTAGCAATTACATATTAAATTAATAAAAGAAAAAGGAATAATGAAATATAAAGAGCTAAAATTACACATCCGGGCAACTGACCCGAATGTTTTAATAAATAAACATGTAGCAGGAAAATATCAAAGAGAAGAGTTAAAAACAAAAGAACAAGTTCAGTCAAGCATGATGTTTCATGCGCTGAGGATTCCGTATGTAAGACCATAATTTACGTTTACTTAATTCTAAATTCAAAACGAACAAATCTGATTTTTTGCGTCATAAAGAAGAAGACGTCACTTTTTCGCGCTTTTGTGAACTATTCGCCAACATCAAATGTTTTGTTAAAGAAATGAAATCCGGTTTCGTTCCTGACAAACAGCTTTCTTTCCAACAATATATTACACGCCAAAAAAAAAATATATTAATTTTTTTTTAATTTCGGGCTTTTTTCGCTCCCCAAGGGCCGAATTTTAAAGATGGATGTTCCAAACAATATACGGGAATGCGTATACTTTTAACCATTTTTAGCTATAATACTCGAGCCGCCAAGGGGGAGACACGTCATTTTTTGTTAACTTTTAAAAGTTTTGTTAAGGAAATTAAATTCGGTTTTGTTCCCAACAAATATCGATCTTTCCATCGATATAAAAAAAAATATTTTTTTCTTAACTTTCGATCTTGCAGCGCCCCGAGGGTCCAAATATAAAGTTGTAAACTCGGCTATAGTTTTCCCCTATAAAGTGGTTCTTTATGCATGTATTTGAGATACGTTTTGGTTTCTTCAGTTTTTTTACCCGGGCTATTGCTTACGTGAACGTCTTCTATTTTGCTGTTTTTCGGCCCAAAGGGGGGTTTACACAATTTTTTAATCGTAATTTTTTGATTTTATGAAAGAGCTTCTGTGTTCTGTTTTATATTTCACTTTTAAAGGAGGCATTCGATGATGAGTTATGATTTTTTTAATATTATATATTCTTGACGGGTTTTTTTGCGCCTTATGTAATCCATTATCTTATACTAACAGATTTTCTTAAAGAGAATTTTAATTGTAAATTTTGAAGTTTATAAGTCAAACCGCTCGTGAGTTATTGCATATTTTAATTAAATATTTTTGTCGTTTCTGAACCATCTTACATTATAAATCCTAAAAAAAAGAGGGAAAGAAGACAGTCTAAAATCTTCCAATTTTTCTTCAGTTCTTTTAAGAAAACTTTTAACTAGAAGGAATATTATTTGAAAGGAGGCAAGATAAAAATTCGACAAAAGAAAAGGAGGGGCGATGTTATTTTACGTAAGGAGCTTCAAGAATGAGAAGGCATCAGAAATTGAACTAGGGATGTTTTAAATTTAGAAGCTTCTTGGAATGAAATGTTTTCAAGGATCACATCATTTGCCTTATACACTCTGATCAAGATCGACCAAAGGCAGACTTCTAGTCTTCACAATTAGGACAGAACGGGGGGGGGGTTGTTGTTGGGAAGAAGCGAAGTTGGAACAGATAGAGTAAGAACTACAAGGACGTTTCGTAATGTTTCTGAAAAGGAAACCATTAACATTACTGCTGGGCAGATGAATAGCGTGATAAACGAAAAATGTAAATTTGTAAATTAAGGCAATCAGGGAGCACGGCAGTACGAAATCTACAGATCTAGTAGAAATTTTTGTATACCTTCGGACGAACGATAAATACGGCAAATAGATGCTGTTGGGATTGACAATTCAATTTCCTCCGAAATGTCATTCTTTGAAAAAGAGGGGTGATCCGTGAAATGCCGCCTTTACGATATAAAACACGCGGTGGTTCGGTGTGTATGGTATAATGGGATGAAAAGAAATCAAGATGAGTTAGAACGAAGCAAAAAGAACATTTTGACCGAAACTCGGCCCCACACTTAAGGAACAATGCCGAAAAGGGACGCGGAAACAAAATTCATTAGTTTCACAAAGGCTAATGGATACAAGTTGTGTCTATATTTTTGTCAGGTGAGCAAGTTCAACGTAATCAGTAAAACGGTTTTCGGATGACATCACGATTTCGTTATTACTAATGTTATTGTTAACCGTGTTTTGACTATTCCTGCTGTTATTATTACTATTACATTATTCACTATTACTATAATTATCATTAGTTTCATTATTATTATTGTTGATGTCCGTAGAGTGATCATTATTAATAGAAGTTCTCTTATCTATGGTCTTTCCTTTTCCCATTCCATTTCCATCGACCTGCTTTGGGTTCCAAGTCATGCGGGTATTTATTGATGGTAACGAGACGGTGGACTCCTTAGCACGCTTAGCGTTACACTCTCTACATTTTGTTAAAAAGATTCCTGGTCACTTGCTCCTTTTCCAATCCTAACTAATTTTACTATTCAGCCTAGACCCCCTTCTTGTTCTTGGTTCTATCATTTTCCTATTCTTAAATGTTTTTTCATCATTGCCATCTGCCGTCTGCGGTTCAATCATACTTTGCTTCCATCCCCACGGATATACGTTTTGCTCTTTTCCCATTCCCTTATTGTCCGTTGCATTCTGGTGAGACTGTTCCTTTGTTTGTGATCCTGACCAGGTGCTGTTTGAATGTTCCAGTCTTTCCTCCGAACGTAATATCCTGTACGTTTAATTATTAAAGCTGAATTTTCCTACTCCATATAGTGCTTCCTATATCTTAGCTTTGCCCCGTTTTCAAAGGTGGTTCCTATTCTTGTATCTTTTCTGTCATCGATTTCTAACCGGATTAAAATTTAATCTCTAATCTAGTCCAATTGTCCTGGGTAGCTGCCATTAATCGGCCAAGCCCAAAAAAAAAAATGGATAGAAGAAAAAACACAACTGCGGAACCGAGAAATGGAACACGTACAACTAGAAAAATATCGATAACGACCAACAACACCTAGCCTTTTTAATGGAAGTGCGGGATTTAATTGACCATACCATTTTTATATACAAAATCGCTACAAATAATCGATACAAAAAACCCTAAAAGATTTCTCATCCCACTTAGGAAATAAAAGTAATACAGATTGTGTATATATATGTAGCGATGATGATGGAATGAAGAACCCAAATCGTACTTTAGGGAATTTAGAACATTTGAAGGGATTTGACAACGGTTACAATGACTATAGAAAAATTGTCGAAAAGGATGTGTGAATCGAAAAATTCATGCATGGCCAATGCCCAAACGGTACAAAAGGACTTCTTTTCTTCTGTTTTGAGGTGGTCTGATGAAATTCTAAATAAGATGTTTTTGTTTGTCGGGTGTGCTCCGGTTTTTTTTGAATTAGTGGTTTCGGGAAATTTGCAAAGTCCGAGGAAGGAACCGAAATTTTCCGAGAAAGCTTCTTTCTCGGCAGCTTGATTAACCAGTTTATTACCAGGAATGCCACGATTGGTATCCTTCCGAAAATTATACGATTGATCGAACGCAACAGAACTGAGATGATAGATTTGATTGCGCAGAAGTTTCGGAGATGGTAAAGAATATCCGGGAAAAAGAGCATTTTTGAACGAACTGAATGCAGTGTCAACGGCTATTTCAATTAATTTCAACACGGAGGAGAGAGCCTGTTTAGTTAGCGCGAGTGAATTGTGTGACAAGTCTACCACATAATACTTGCACTGCTGAATTTTGCTTAACACATTATATTACCTCGTCAGAATGCTTCCTGAAATATATTCGTGTAATGTGCTACACTTGCTACTATAATATAATTTCTTTAGAGGAATTTGGAAAAAATAGATACAGCGCCGATTTCTCTTTGAACATACTGTTATCACAGAAACAAAGAATAGAGTTTAAGAACGAGTTTACGCTCCAAATGAATCGATTCAATTCTTCGGGGGGATTGTCTCTTTTGAGACCGGTCTTCGCACACCGTGAGAAACAATGATACATTCCAAAAGCAAACCATTTTCAATTAGCTATCGCTTGATACTAGTTGGTTTCGTGCGAAGTGACAGAGAATAATTCAAAATGGATTGCAATTTTTCTAAAAACAATTTCATCATTTTCAGTCATGTGACCAAATAATTTTCAATCGATGTTTGTTCTACATATCTGAACCATTCTCAAATAACTAGTATACGTTGACAGCTTTTTCTAAGCATGTAATTGTTGGAGACTTTTCTAGAACTAAAAAAAAAAGACGCGCGTTTTTATATCAAAACACTGTAATTTAGTCGTGAACTACGGAATACCGTGATCAGCCCAAACTTGTTTTGCCGATTAGCAGTTTTGGAAATTACAGGATAAAAACTTTTTTCTAAACAACAACAAAAAAAAACAGCTCCTTTTCGTCGGCGCTTAATAATGTTCAAAGCACATCCCATATTTAACGAATTAACCTACTGCAAAAATTGTATCGCACACAATTATTACAGTCATGGCATGCAAGTGAAATTCCTTGAATCCTTCGTAACTATCATTCACCTCATTTCACTTTGGTCGAAATTGGAATTTTCTGCATGAATGCCTAACGTCAAGCTATATATATATATATACATACAAATATATACAGTGGGTAACGTATTTGTATGCGTCAAAAAATGATTACAGGAGAGGAGGAAAGAACGCCGCATAGCAAAAATATGTACAAGCTGATACAATGACAACAGTATAAAAGAACAAAAACATTTATTTGCGAAAAAAAGAAAAAAGCACCCTGGAAAATGAGAAATGAATACGACTGAGGGTAACGAAAGTATTTGTACGGAATAAAATGTAATCTCTTTTGAACAAAAAAGACTAGAATATGAACTGAAAATATGACTTTCAGTACCTCGTATGCATACCGTGAGGATTGATGACGGCTTGAAGACGTCGGGGCATGGAGTCCACCAGCGACTGGGTGAGTCTGCTGATTAGGGAGGTGTATGCAGACGACGTGGCACATTGTACATAACCATTCCCCAGATATGTAGGCGGTATGCTTCGGGTCGTTATCTTGCTTGGAAGATAAACGACTGCTCCAGGTTCAATTTTGCAGCGCTAGAGCGCAAATTTTGCGCAACACATCCACATGCATGATTACTGTCATTTTACCCTCAATGAACTCCAAGTATCCAACTCCACCAACCGCCATGCAGCCCCAAACGAGAACGTTCCCACCTCCATGCTTCACTGTAGTATGCATATTGCGAGTTCCGAGCTCAGTGTTTGGCTTCCTCCACACGAACTGCTTCCCATCCGACCCGAAAATATTCTACTTAGACTCATCAGACCAAATCACTGAAAACCAGAACATTCGTGGCTTTTTCAAATACTCTTTGACAAACTGCAGCCGTTTCTTTTTATTCTGCTCGGAGATGTATGGTTTTTTGCGCGGCGAGAGACCATAAATATTGACGGAATGTAATATTCTGCGGATGAATTTGTTTACCCGCTGTTGTTGCGACGTCTTCCGTAAGCGCAGCGGCGCTTACGAATGGGTTTTTTTGTGAACGACAGATGACGGATCGACGTTCACAGTATGTCAACTTCCTTGGCCGGCCATTTCGACGCTCAATCTCGATTATATGAGTCCTTTCGTATTTTTTCAAGGTGTAATTCACAGCCGTGAATGACATCTGCACTTTTTTTTAGCAATTTCGCGATATGACTGACCATTTTCTCGAAGCGAAATTATTCGCGCGCGATCCTCAAGAGGGATATTTCCCTTTGTTTTACTTGGTATCGTATTAATTTACGTAAATGCATTCGCAAGAAACGTTCACTGCATACTGAAGAGGTACTTGAGTTTACACTGCTTTGCAGGTACGGACATGTCTTGCTTATCGTACATTCGCATGGGTTTTTCCCAATCGGCTGTCGCGTACAAATACTTGCATTGCACTCGTATTGCATGTTTTCCCTATTTTTCATGTCATGTCTTGTTATTTCATATACTTACTCATGTACTACGTTCTGATACTTCTTTACGTACATTCTCTATTATTTATTTTCCCCTTCAGCCTCGTATTCTATACCACTGCAGCCATTTTTTCCTGTGCACAAATACTTTTGTTACCTACCGTACATAAAAATATATTTAATTTACAATATTTTGATACACATAAAATTTCATTATTTACATCGTATATTATTTATAATTTCCCTCTTTTCTATCAGTCATTCGCATTTTCCACTCTTATTCTTGTCATAATATTTGTTCCATGTTTTTCCCTTTTTTAATCTTGGTTTTATTTTCCCGCTTTGTTCTCTTTTATTACTTCTTTCAAAATCCTGTTTAGTATCTTCGAACGAATATATTTCGATACTGGTATGTATGAGATTTTCCTGGAGGTTTCCTTTTTAACTTCAAACTTCATTCTTTCCTTCGTAATATACTTCCATATTTTTATCATACACATTAAACCCCTTACGACAGATACATATTCTTCTTTATTTCAATTTGCTACATTTTTTGTCACTATTTTTAAGCACTTCATTTGCGGACTATTGATTTTTCCGATATGTGACTTCTTTGCCATCTCTCATGATTGAATTCCCTATCTTATCATCGATTCTACACTAGTGTAAAATTTATAGTTTTCAATGTGTATTTATCTGCCTTTTCATTGTGTATATAAATGGTATTAGCGGTTTTATCTTTTTGGCCACGTAATCTATGTGATTGTTTTCGCGTAAGTGTTGGTCTACTATGAGACCTAAGTATTGATGTTACTCTAGTATTCTAGTCTGAACATTTATCATCTTTTCCAATTTCAGCAACGCATTCATTTGTACGCGTTATTATTTTTTGGTTCATGTTGTTCTTGTTCTGCATTTTGTTCAGAGCTCATTACTTCCGTTCCACCTACGTTTGCTATTAAATTTTCATCACGCTCCCATTTGCTATCAGCAAATCGTTTTGTAATTACCTGCCTGATATCCTTGCGAGCAGTTTATACGACCATATAATCAGCAAAAGCATATATTTTACTATATTTCGGTTTTTCCTTCAAGTCGTTTGTTCATACATATTATAAACAGTATCGGAGTAATATTGTCTCCTCGAGGCATATCTATCAACACATTTATTTTTTTTTTTTCCTTTGGTATTTTAACTGTAACTTTGTTGTTCTCTAAATAATTTTAAAATCATTAGCTCATTTTTTCCACTACTATTTCAGTCTATAGACCCTTCAGTAATTTCATTTGTGTTTATCATGACAACAAATGCTTTGAAGTATGTCACTATGACTTCATTCCTTAATTCTAACTGTTCTCTTGTTTCTTCTGTAGTATCTTCTAAAATTTTTGATGTCGATTTTCCAGTTTGAAATCCGTATTGTTCCTTTATTTTATTATATTATTCTCTTATAAAAATTGTCTACTTATGTATTTTTCGAAAATTTCTTCCTATTACCGAGTTCCATCGCTCAATGGCTTATAATTATAATATTCTTCGAGGTCTCCATTTTTATATATTTGTCGAATTATTGAACTCCTCTAGGATTATATTCCTCTTTTTTATTGTCTCATTTATTAGCTTTTAACCGAATTAGCCCTCTTCTAATAATAAAGTTGTTTATAGTATTAAGGTGTTCGACTGCGAAAAGTACCGGTTCGAAAGTCACGTGTTATGTGAAATCGAATTGGATTCTAGAGAAGTAAAGGAGGGACCCAACAAATAGAGAAACTGGTCACCTAATATTCTCTTCAGAACTAATTTGGCATAATGTGAAAAGTTTAAATAATACCCCTGGCAACAGCTTTCTGAAAGGATAAGGCTTTAGTTACGAGCTTAAACCGGATCTTATGAAAACAAATTTTTGTCCTACTGATAAAAATACGTTTTTCGAGTTTGTTCGATGCTAGAGAAATTATTTCTTTCTTCGAACTACCTTGATCTGTTAACCGAGAGGAATTTAAATGCATGGAAGCGGTCGAATTTCGGAAATGGTCACAAATAATCTTGGCTGAACAAACAGTATCAGCGCAGGTTTTTTTTTTTCTCTCCTTCTGATTTTTATGCATAATTATCACAAATTTAATATTTCTGAATAGAAATATAGTATAAACAATTACAAATCACGTATACATTTTTTTAAATGTAATTTTTCAATAAAACTCTTTTTTTTTTTTTGCTTCAAATTTAAATTATATATTTTATAACTGATGCAATATTAGATAAAATTTGTTACAAAACATCAAAAACCATATTAGATAATCTAATTACTTGCTGTTAATAGTATTTCACTCTGTGTTTTCTTCCTTTTCATATTTTCTATTGGAGTTTCGCGACGAATCGACCAATAAAAATCGGTAAGCATTGCTTCTCTAACTATTTCCCGTTGTAGCTCCTCTCTATGGTGCACTATGTCTTGATCAAACCTTTCACTATGTTCATCTGATACTGCTCCAAGATTTGCAGGGAAGAAATCTAAGTGGGAGTCTAAAAAAGGAATTTTAAGGGCCATGTTGCATTTCAGAGCTTTATATGCAGAAAGAAGTTCTTGGATGATTCCCTGGTAGTTTTCATTTTTTTTTGTTTCCAAGACAATTATGACACACACTTCTACGAAAGCGGTCCATGCTTTTTTTTCAGCTTTATTCAACGTACTTATAAAATTTGAGTCCTTCATATGCCCTCGTATTTAGGGACCTACAAAGATTCCTTCTTTCAATTTCGCGTTGCTGATTCGAGGGAATTTGGTTTTGAGGTATTGAAAGCCTTCACCATCTTTTACAAAATTTTTCATAAGACTCAGCTTTATACGGAGTGGTGGTAAAACATTTTTTCACTTTGAAGTAAAGGTTCTTCTTTTACGTGCTTGACTACAGGTATCAAACTTGCTCTTTTTGGCCAATTTTTCACTACGTAGTGCTTATCTCTTGCGTGACTGTCCTACTCGCATAAAAAACAACAGAATTTTGTGTATCATCCTTGCAGTCCAGTTAACATTGCTATAACTGTTAGATCAGCACAGATGTTTCACGTGTAATGTAAATATTGAATTTTTTCCAATAACAACTTCATATTTCCATGACTTTCTTTCATGTTTGTTGCATGCGCTAGGAGAATTGCCATTGTGAAGTAATACAGCTTTTAAACTGATTTTAGACGAATCAATAAAAAGTCGTCATTCCACCGATCCTCGAGGAAAACCCATTTTTTGGAGAAGTCCTTTAGCATCATTACAAAATACCAATGAAATAACTCATAAAATCTTCTTGTCTATTACGAAAATATGAAACTTTCGTATTTTTATCTAACAAATTCCATTGTTGTAATCTTGATCCGAGGAGTTGAGCCTTAGATTTTGATAGTCCTAAATCGCGAACAAAGTCATTCAAATCAGATTGCGTAAGAAGACGAGATTTTGTCAAGTCTGTATATAATGATGAAGAAGCAGAGGAAATACTCGATTGACTAAGTGTAGGATAAACGTCTCTGATATCGTTCTCTCTCTCTCTCTCTCTATCAGTGCGAGTCATTTTTGTGTGTACAAATACGATCTGAACTGAACAGAGCACCGTTATGCAAGAACGACAGACAAAATATGTATAATTTTGAGCTATTGGAAAAAAAAACATTTTAAATAAATCAAAAAATGTAAAGCAAATCTGGATTCAACACGTTAAACTCCTCATATTCATCATATTTTTATTTAAAGGAGGATTTCGTTGCAGACCGGTGTGTAATTAGTATAAATAGAGTTCATATTTAGCGAAAAACTGAAACCTCTTCTAGTATTGCATAACTGTAGAAATTGTCAAGATACCGAGCTTGCAAATGACGTCAGCGCAGGAGATGTACAAACGGTGTAAAAGTTTTGTTAAAACCAAATCAAATAGTCGAACACACGAGGAACAAAAGCACGATCCCGCAGCTTCTGAATTATTAAACAGAGAGAAAATCAGAGTGTGTGGTGCTTAATTACCTAAAGAATTCTCCTTCACTCAACACTCGGAATCAATCTTCTCGTATCACTCAAATGTATTAACTGGTTCAATCGAATTTTTCCTTTATAAATAGACATCACTGATATCGGGAAATTTATAAGAAAGAAATGGTTTAGTCTTTCAATCATTTGAATAGAGCGGAAAATCTCACTATCCACTGTAGATTATAAATCTTATATATTTCCTACTATTACAATTGTATCATCTGCCATCTTACTGATTCCTTTTCCACTAGTAGTCGTCAGTGTTTAGTTTCTTCGCAAAAACAAATCTCACGATGCATCTGAAGTAAACTTAAACTACTATCGTCTGATTAAGAAAACAAATTGAAGAACTATATTAGTAAAAACGAGGGTTTTCCTGAAACTAATTCAGAAACTTTGTTTTACGCTATAAAGCTCGTCAAAATGAGCAAAAAAATCCTGAGCTAAAAATCATCTGGGCGAACAATTAAAATTAGTTGTAATTAATTTAATTTAAATGAAAAGATTTTGTAAAATAAAAAGAAAATAAATATTGAAAAGAAGTAAAATACGTGTGTTAAACGTAGTCGTGAATGTATAGTCAACATTGATTTGTCAACGGCTTAATGCTCAATATGTTGAACATTTTGCTGTACCACTAACTCATCTCTTCGCATAACGTTGTTTACCGTTGAAGAAGTTCTGGTGTTCGTCGGATGTCGTCAAACGCTGCGACGATCCGCTGTATCCAGTCGTTTCGCGTGTTGGTTGGTGTACGATACACCTTTTCCTCAACACAACACCACAAGATAAAGTCCAGAGGAGTTATATCGGGAGACCTTGCTAGCCATTCAATCGTTCTGAGGTGCCCTATCCACCTGTCCGGGAAGACTTCACCCAAATGTCTTCTTACGACCCTTTTGTAGGGTGCCGTATTTTGTTTCTTGTGTTTACAAAACAGTACAAAAAAAAAAAAAAAAAAAAAAAAAAAAAATGAACACGGATGCTACGTTGCGATAAAATACATATACCGCTGATTTGAAAAAATTCGACAAATTAAATTGAATTTTTACTTAGTTGACTATACACTTACGACTACATTTAATACATATTTTACTTTTTTTCAATATTTAAGTACCTTATTTTTATTTCAAAACATATTGAATCATAAAAAAAGAATATTTCTTTTTTTATTACAATGAATTAACTAAATTAACTATAACTAATTAATTGTTTGCGCAAATGATTTTCTTCTCGAGACCTTTTTGTTTATTTTGACGAACTATATAGCGTAAAACAAATTTCCTGAATTAGTTTCAAAACACCCTATATATATATATATATATATATATATATATATATATATATATATATATATATATATATATATATATATATATTGTGTTGTTCATTTTTATTAATATGTTTCTATACTTTTCTTTGCTTAATTAGGCGATAATTCAAGTTACTTCAGATTTATGTCAAGTTTCTAGCTAAAGATGAGAGATTTTCCCTGAAAAAACATTACTAGTACATTTTGTTTAATATTTATTCTTAAGATGTTCGTTGTTGCGTTTGTATAATTATTTATTACCTTATTTATTACCTTATTAACTAATTAACAAGCGAGGAATGTGCTTTTAATTCTGTTTTAACGATGTCCTATTTAAGCAGTTCCTAATAACTTCTTTGTCCGGTTACGCGAAAATAATTTTGAATTATCGTTGCGTCTGATTCAAACCGGTAAATAAATTTTAAATTTCAATAAATCCATATCATTCGGTTCCTTTTACGGTATTTTTGTATTATAAAAAAATTGTAAATACTTTGCACGATATAATTTTAGCTAAGCTTTTGGCCCACAGTAGGGGATGGTAGTGTTGAGTAAGAAGCTCATCATAAAGCGTTGAACCGGTTTATTACCAACGGCTAAAATCTATCGCGGGAAGGAAAAACAACCATGGAAAAGTTAGAAAACCAATGATTTCAGAAATTAAATAGCAAGCTTGAACTAATCTCCCTATGATGAGAGATACTTAGTCTACATCAGCACTATTTCACACATTAATAATTTTTTGCTTTTGCTAGAATTACGCTGTGGCGTTTTTCATGGCATTCGCGTGTCAATTTTTAAATTCCATTATTGCAATGTTGACGACTTTTAGGGTATTTTGTGTTGAATGCCGCATAATACCTCTCTTAATATTTATTTCTGTATAATTTTATTTACATTTTAACACCACTTTTATTTGTTTATTTCCAACGGATGATTATTAAGAGCAGATAAATACGAATCATTGTTCGTCCGGTGTGTCAGTAAAGAAAGATTTTTAGTATTTCAATCTCCGTAACGAATGAAAAAGATTTGGCATCTTTCTGAAGATTTGCTCATTTAAGATCTCGATAGCGGGGTTTATTTATTGCAGTTATATATATTTTTATATATATATTTATATATATATTTATACATATATATATATATATATATATATATATATATATATATATATCGGCAGCCCTATTTGTAACAAGAATTTAACAATCTTCTAAATAATTGTTGAAAAAACGCTTTAACGAAAGAAAACAATTTAAAAATTTTTCCATTCTTCTTCAATTAAAATATTTTTTCATCATCTACAAATCAAATTATTAATGAAGCTTTTGAACGAGGGTTGTTATTTTCTCATTTTTTCAAATAATCGAGTTCTTTTAAAAGAATCCTTATTTATTTAGAACCGTGATAAACGATGTCCAGACGTAAATAAACGAACGTTTTATTTGCACGTGTTCAGTTGCTAGGCACGTTGGTTACCCTTCGCGGTCTGTTCCAAATAGTTGCATTTGTATACGATACATGCATTCTACAAAAGTCACACGTTCCTCGACTAGCTCTCAATATGAGACAATGAGATTTGTAAACCGTTTGCAATATAGTTTAAAATACTATGCGATATCCAATACAACGTCATACTCGTATTAGTATCATTGAGATCCTGTGAATTTCATTTCGTAACGTCTCCAGCCAACTCGAAATCAGATTATAATACCCAAGAAATCCGCGAGTAAGCAAACCACGGGGATTTGGAATTGGAATCGCTTTACTCTTTTTATAGAACAGTTCAGCTTACCATATGAACTTCTGTTCCAAAATTCTGACGACTATCGAAAGTTTTTTTTACTTTTTTAACGTATATAAATTGCGTCTTGTCGGTTGAAAAATGATGTAGTAAAAGTTTGTAGTGATTTTATTTATCCTAGCGTTATAGTGAAAATAAAATATAGGATGGAAAATGGCATTAATAACTCACTCGGACGACCGATACCTTGCAAAAACCAGCGATGGTCCCAAGAAAACGATTCAATTATAACTAACCATCGACTCGCTCTATTTGTTCAATTCATCTTGCTTTAATTAATATACCTTTCATAGCGACCGAGATACTGATCGCATTTTATCTTTAATACTGCGATTGGTGGTAGTATCTTGCTGATTTGTTAGACATTTGCACAATAACTATCAAACGGCCGGTAACGAAAAAGGCTGGTTTAATACGAACATTTGTAACGACGAAAAAATGGAAAGTTTACCACGTTTATGGGATTATTGCGCGGAACCGCGAAGGGTATAGTAACCATTGCAAGTAAAAAAAAAAAAAAGAAAAAACCAAAGTAGAACAGTAGACGAGCCGTCGTCCTAATGTTATCAAAAATACCGTTATTATTGTACTAAATATTATCCTATTTTGAAATCGTTTATCATTCTTAATAGAGTGCCGCGCGATTACTAATCGTCTAACTTTCGTTCACACAGGCGTCAACTAAGTCATAAGCGTCGATTATGAGATCCTTTTAGAAATCAATATGATTCAGATTATACGCAATTGAATAAAGAGACGGGTCAAAATGGAACAATGCTTACCCAGAATGCATAGGCAAGATGCCAAGACTGCAGATATTTGTGGCGAAACGGAGAGAACATAATTAACAATATGCTGATGATAGCACAAGTGATCAGCCCCGTTTCGATAAATATTAAGAAAACCGCATATAGGTCGAAAAGAAACTTTAAAGCGGAGAGAAAGCTTAATCAAGGCAGAAAAAATAGAAAGGATACGAAAGTTTAAAAATCTCGGTTGCTGCTGGGCCATTTTCTCGAAATTGAGAATTAAATGTCGAAGAGATAGCCAGAAATATTTTCAGGGTTAATGTGTGTGTGTGTGTGTGTGTAGTCACGACATTAATCTAACATTGGTGCATTTCAAATAGATTACACTTTATGGATCGGAAACCTGCTAAAGGTCTGTAGCTCAGAAGAAAATCGAAAAAGTAGACCTAACACTTCATGTACTAAGAGGTCTTAACAAAGACAGGAAATTAGCAAACAAGTATAAAAAAAAACAAAAAACGACAGAATGTAGCATCTCGGTCTTAACAATATGAAAAAACCAATTGAGATACTATACAAGGACCGGTTGGAAAATATGCAGAAATTCGATCGGATAACAAAATGTAAGACATTCGATAATCGCGGAGCCATAACGCGCTCAACATCTTCGGAGGAAATGGAAACAGAAGAAAAAGATCAACGCTAGGGTGTAATGGCAAAAGAATCGCCGCTAGACTCTAAAGCCGATGTACATAGGCGCCAAAATCAAACAGTTGAGCACGAGAGGCGACTTGATGTTATTAACCTGGAGCCATGGCTCCTCTCAAGACGGGGAAATGTCTCATCAATATTCTAAACCTAAAAAATAAGAACATAATTTCGCATTTTTTGTTCTTGAGGATAAATAACTAATTTCGTTCGTAATCTTTTTATATATTACGACTACTAGTGACTGCCGAAATTTTAGTTCTATATCAGTGGAAAACGACAAGAGACGATTGTCACCCGAACTATAAAGCTGTTTTTGTCAACCGACTTTTTTGTTTTTTAGGATTACTTATTCCATTTATGTTGTACTTTCCTCCATATTCTTTATTTTTTTTTTATTTTAAGTACACCGCAGCACAGGACATTCACCCAATATTCTTTACATTGGTAGTAGTTTTGAAATCAACTACTATTTTTTTACTCTAATACCATATAATACATATATATATATATATATTAAAAAATTATAAATAAACTAAAAATTATTTTAATTTCTTTCCAGATGATGTATCTTTAATCGCGTAATATCATCATGCATTTGTATTTTCATCCGTTTTTGTCTTCGGTTTAAAAGTTAAATTTTCCTTAATGAGAAATATATCTCGATGGTTTAAATATTCAGAAAATCACGCGGGTGCCTAAGAACTCACATCTCCGGCCTTTACTACTCTTTACCAGTGGGGTTGATTAAATAATATACCTATGGGATGTCGGAAAGCTAGGAAGTATTGACAATTTTACTTGAGCCGCACTTTTCTTCCATACTGAATAACTGCTGAAAGTCAAGAAATATCTGTCAGTTACATTTTCAATAATTTTGCCTGGTCGGTTTTAAACTTTTTGTTTTTTAATTAGTGAGGCGGCGAAGATATAATTTCCGATTCATCTATTTGCAGCAAATCTTCTACGAGAACTTACAAAATGCCTTTTTAAAAATAATTCAGAGCTACTCCATTTTCCGAAGTTATCATTATATATTCTTTCAAGTAATGTCGGAACATTTTACTGTTACTGTCCTAAGCAATGTCGATAAAAAATAACTTTTGTAACCGGCTCGCAGTGATTTTCTTTATTATATTAAGAAAGTCGGTGTATAAGTTGAAAAAAAATTAAAACCGATATCTGAAAAGAGCAACTGATTGAAAGAAAGGTACCTCTCTCTACTTAAATACTTTTTTTTTAAAGGAAAAATACATTCAATTATGAAGCACCGGATATAATTTATATAAAAATCCAGAATACAATTTCAGCGCACTGTGGAGGTGGGTTATGCGGTAAATTTAAAAGACATCCATGGATATTCTCGAACAAAATAATATAGACGCTCTTATCAGGGTTTAGAAATGCCGATTTTTCGTTCAAAGTTAAAATAATTTACTGATAACACACAATTGCACAGTGAAATATATATATATATATATATATATATGTATATGTATAAAAATCTGACTTTTCTACTTTATATCGTACAAGGAAAAGATTATGATAAAATCTTATCAAGTTTTTGGTCACTTTCAACTGTTCCGATTGTGGTTCGTGCTCTACACAACAGAGACGACTTTGAAGTGCCGAGGAGCGCGTTTATTGTTATTGATAGCATCATTATTATTCGATGTATTTCTCATTCTTTGAAGGTTTTCGAATGTTCTTCGGTGTGCGTTTATTTTTAAAAACGGAGGTAGTTAACAACAAGATGATTGCTTTTTCCTTGACATTAAATTGGTTGAATGTCAATGATAAAATTCGAACGTTTTGCATAACGTTGATATGTGTATATATGTTGTTACAGCTGTTCCCAAGGTGGTGCGTAGTTCAACATATGTATATGTGGTACGGATACAATATCTTGTACTCGCAAAATACTAAAAATATCTTTTTATGAAAAAAGGAACAACGCTATTTTACGGATCTTCCGAGACGGATATGCTGGTTTATTATAAGTATCGTCGTTCGACGTTATTTTTACGTAATTTTTATATACTTAATTAACAGGCACACGTGCTAGAGCGACGGATTTTCGGATTTTCGGATTTTTTTTTTTTTTTGGGTGGATTTTTTTAAAGGTCAGTATCCAATATTTTGAATCTCCGGTAAGTATTTCCACTTTTATCATCTCCGACGTTAACGTTCTATTTGTCGGAAATGATGAATAATTGCGTTTCATTAATAATTAATAATAAAATAATTATGTCTCGTGTAACCGAAATGATAATAAATAAAATGGGGTTCCTCAACAGAGATAATCACAGTACGGAGGAATTACCGAAAATGTGGAATTTACGCGATACTAGATTTACTATATGGAGATGAATTTTAAAAATAGAGACACATTTTAAGAGTAAACCGAAAAAACTGACTAATACACGGTGTTGCCCGACACAAATTCCAAAAAAAAAAAGTATCAAATCGTTCTACTTTACACAAACGCTCTAAATTTTATTATCGCAATAGAGTACTTTATAAAACTGAATTTAACCAAAAAAAAAAAACAAAAAACACTACAGATTAACCGCGTTTTTATTATCACTGCCGCTTAAGTATTACTTCGACCGTGTGTCCACGAACGTTTATTATCGCTATAGTAATATTTTTATTACGTTTAATTAAGTTTTATTAAATTTAATTAATCGAATTAATTAATTCACTTACCTCACAATTCATCATTTGCTGGTTCAGTGTAAACAAAGCGCGCAATAATATTTAGAACCGCGTCGATTAAAAAATGAAAAGTATTTTAAAACGGAAAACAAAAAAAACAATAACCTGCACAAAATAGATCTGGATGTAACAGCGTGTACGCACAAACGAAAAATCAAATTTTTAAACAAACGATATATATATATATATATATATATATATATATATATATATATATGTATATATTAATTCTTTAATAATTACCAACAAGAGCAACCGACAACGAATACGAGTAAAAATTTAACGCGAAAAATTTACTACACGTTTCAATAATAAACGTATTAAAAAAAAAAAAAAAAGTAAGAAAACAATTCGAAAATAAATTAAACGGTGCACCGATATAATATTTAATTACGATGGATAACAAAAATTATAATATTTCACACGCGAGAGATGTACTTTATGTGGCAGATAATCTCGCCTACCGCGCGACCGATAATAGTTGAAACTGTGAATAGACACGACGGTAATGAACACCGAAAAAATTAAAAAATTAAATTAGAGGAAAAAAAACAAAAAACCAATAATAAAACAAAAAATATGTATATTTAGAAGGAAAAAAATGGATATATAATAACAACCGTATTTGGCAGTCCGAAGAAACAGCTGTTCGCCGTCCAATCGTACGCTAAACAACTGCGAGCGAGGCTCGAGCGGCGGCGCGGCGGGACTGTGCGACTCAAGGCGCGCGGCGGTGACGAAATCGCGTCCCCCCCGCGTCGACTAGCATCGCCAGAATGCAATCGGTTAGCGGCGAAAGCGGGGCGGGAGGAGGCAGCCGGGACAGAGAAAGGAGATCGCGTCGTGTCGCGTCGCACCGTTCCGTGACGCGCGGCAAGGTTGTCTTCTTCTCGATAGCAGTCACAGTCAAGTCATACGCGTTCGTAGGCACCGCCGCACCGGTCGCTGACGATCTATCAACAGTTGCTGATGTAAGTCGTCACACGGCAGCGTCGCAGTGCCACGGAGAATATTGCTAGAGCTGTACGTGCTAGAGCGGCTGCATGGAGAGATAGCGAGACACCGTTGCGATGCGATGCGATCATTTATTTTATTTGTGCCAAAGCCGAGTGAGCGTACGAACGGGCAACTAGTTGCCGCTCTCCGTGCTACAGTGTGCGCTGGCATGTTCTCTGATTATCACGCTGCTACTTATTACATCTGTGCTGGTGACATGATACATCTATTACTCTGTTTATAGTATTATTCATATTATTATTCTTACTGTAATCATTATTGTTACACGAATGCCCTGAACGGCTAGAGCATTATTTTCTGTATACATTTATTGTGTCTTAAATTAAATAAAGACACCAGCCTGCTGAACATTTGAGATCGATAGTGTTCAGTTTTACACGGTGTGGTGTACCTTTAAAAATCGAGCACACGCAAATACCAATTATCGAGTACGGACCTGATTGTTGTCGATGTGAGCTGGTTAGAATCAAGTAGAGAAGGCGATTTGCGTTTCACCAACAAGCATCTCCTCGCTTTCAGGTATTTTCTAGGAATAATAAATATGTATTCGTACGAACGATTGAAACAATCGACATCACGAGCGCTAAATTAAGTGAGAAAGCTTCTGAACATTCTTACGGATCAGTTTATATATGTACATATATACAGTACATTCCTCCTCAAAGAGCCGAAACCGTCAATGAAAACATTTGTTGTAACAGAGAAGCTTAATTTATACTATAAAAGTTCTGTCTAAAAATGTTACATCTCTATGGATATTTAATACTGTTTTCAAGTAATTAATATTCTGTTTTGAATATCGTCGATTTTTTAGCTTTTTTATTTATTTTTGATTTTTCTTTTGCAATTTTAATTAAAAATAGTTCAATGAGAAATATACATACATATGTATGTATATACTTTTCTTTACTCCTGAACAAAGAGAATTTGGATCGGATTACTGACGAAAATAAAAAAGATGTAAAGTGTCTAATAAAAATACTATTGCGTTCAAGGCTATGTCCACGGTGGTCGGGGGGTTAGGGGTTAACCCCTTCGCCCCATGAGAACTAAAATAGTTATTATGATGAATACACAAAAATCTGAAAAAAATCACAAATTTAAAATAAATATTGATGATTTTTTAAGGTGTTCTTACCTACCTTTAAAAGAAAAAAGAAAAAATATGCTCTATATTTTTAGGTACTTCATTTATATCTTAAGGAAATTTTTTTATTACTGGTATTATTAATAACATATGTGTAATTTTTATTAATGTTCATATACAGGGTAATTCATTTATGTGAATTATTAATATGTATATAAATCAAAATGATGGAAATTATTATTAATAGTATGAATATTAGTGAAAAATGTATTGTTATTTATAAAATAAATATGCAAAGAAAATTTTCAACACCCTACCCCCTTTCCAAAACTCTGAGCACGGGCCTGATCGCGTTCTATTTCTAGTAATTTATTATTCAAATCTCAACCACCATTTTAGCTGCAGTTTTATAATTTCGTTTTATTTTTCACCAAAAAATAAAATTTAAATTAAATCTTAATAATTGTATATTTTTAAAATATTTTTAAATTCCTAAAGAGGTGCTGCTAGTCGCTATTTAATTTTCTTTATGAAATAAGGGATACTTCTCACATCTGCTTACCGTATAAAATATTATTACGTAATTATATAATTTCAAAATCCTCTCAGGATCATCCGCTCCTGGTATTATATATACATATATACGAAGAGAGAATATTAGTTGGTAATTCGACACAGATGGAGCTTTCAAGATAATTCGAGTATAACAATTTCTTTTGGGGGGGAGGAGGATTACCACAGACTATGGGTTTAAAAAAGAAAAGTATCTGTTGACTTGAAGTTTAATTCACAGCACTTTAACTATCATAATTGAAGTAAAATGTCGAAAAACACTCGGTAATTTATAACTGATTTTTTTTTTTTTCAGAATTTCCACGTTACTTATGGAAAAATTCTCCTGAAAAAATAATCAAGAAGTACGCAATGTACTTAGAGAACTATCCGAAATGTCGACACAACTAAAAATGGGATACTCGATGAAAATAAAAAAAAACACAGATACCTAAAAAATTGATTAATGGATTCGAACTTTTTTATGCAGGCCTGTATTTCCAAGTACTATTTTATTAATACATTAATACTGTTGATTATTTCAAACAGTTAATTACTTTTTGACATTTTGTTTTGTTTTTTTTGAGAGTGGACTATCATACCAGAACGATTGTGCTATGTTAAAGTGTCAACTACCATTAAAAATCAAACACTCATTCAGTAGGTACTTCATTTTTAAATCATAAATATTCGAATCTGAAGTTATTCGAAAACACATTAATTCTAGTTACCTCAAAGAGTACTGATTTTTGGTCAAAGAACGGAAAAGTCAAGTAAAATAGGATCTTAAATAAAAAACGAACGAGTTGGATATCCATAAGCTCCCTAGCGACAGGATCAGCCCTTTTATGTTCCACCTATTATGTAATGTCTAAACCTTCAAATAATACAAAAAGTCCTTCGCGTATATTGTTTTTAATTTTTACTTTTTTTTTTTACTTTTCTTTCTATTCAGCTGCATTAGTTTCAAAAAGCTACTTCACAGCGTGTTCAATAGTTTCCACATCGGAATTTCGAATTTAAGAAATTACTGCAATTACGATGGCGCAAAAGATATTTTCGGCAGATACACCGACGAAAAATGAAACCGTCAAAGATTTTTCCTGATAATTTTATATCTTCCAATTACGTCCTGTCAACCTATGGAATACAGAATTACGGTCTCTTTTGTTTCTGCTCTTCGTCAAGCACGTTTAGAGAGATATGCTCGAGATTGCGAAAATTAAATTCGGATTTGATTGTTCGGTAAAAAAGGAAAAAAGTTCCCCTCAGTTGGCTAAGCTTTATTATTTGTTAGTCTGCAGAGAGTTACCGACTTTTCCTCACTGGAAAGAATGTAGTAGACTGCATCAGGTTAGTAGAATGCCATCGAAACTTAGTTATCATTCTGGTTTTGTATATTACAAATTTAACCCAAATAATATATGTAGACACAAAAAAGCGCAAATATATTAATTCGCAAAATTAAATCACTTGACATGTTACCGAATTTCTTCATAATAGACCGCAATTATGAAATAATTCTGAAACACGTTGCTTGTAATTTATTTAAATTAATATATTTCCGTTTTTTGTGTCGATATTATTTGGGTTAAAATTTGAATAGATTTTTATTAAATTAAAAAACAAAACACTCTACATGATAAAACCGACTCGTTTCAAAAATCATTTTTATTATAGAATAAAAAAAAATAGTATTTCTATAAACGATTTCCAATATAACAAATACATTTTTCTAAAAGTGATTATATTTTAATAACAAGTTTGTTGAAGCTATCTACTCTTGTCTTAATGAACATTTTGTATTTTTTCCTTCCCCCAAAAAACTACGCCTAACCTTTCAAAAAGATGTAGTTACCTCATTTGTTGTTAGACGGCCAATCAAAGTATTTTATACTTGTGTGCATGGGCGTCGCCAGCGGAGGGGCAGGGAGGGGCAGCTGCTCTCCCCTGGAGCCTTGAAACTTTTTAATCAACAGGCATTGATGAGTGTATTCATAGACGCGTAATCATGGACAATTTGGAAAACTTATGTTTTAATTAAGATTTTATTCTTGTTTAATAAAATATTAAGCTTTTACAACTTATAAATTTTATTTTTCCTATAACTCATATCCTTTTTCTATCATCTTGCCCCCCTCCCTGCTTCATCGGCTGTCGATGCCCTTGCTTGTGTGCTTTGGCTTTTTGTACGAAGATTACCGAATTTCCGTAACAGTAGCGTTCATTATTAGTAACAATCTTTCAAACGGATATCAGTAATGACCGGAGTGATGAACGGTTTATGGATTTCCGGTTTTGCAAGCTGCATATTGCATAATTAAAATTGTTGCAAGATTAAAAGTATTGTACAGTTAGAATTATTTCACGATTAGAAATACTGCGCACTTTAACCGATTTCAGTTTTGCAATTGACTCGCGTATTTGTTTGGTAATAAGATATTTGATAATAATTCATTCATTAATACACAATATAAAAAAAATATGACAACCATGTATAAAGTGACTGTATTAAATGTATTTTCGAGTTTAGGTGTACTTTGCTTCCTAATATTACAGTAGTGTTATACTCAAATGATTCGATGACTAGTCTTCATAAATACACATTTCTTTCAGTTCAGTGATGTAGTTAATCGAATTTTCGGGGGAAACTCATTACAGGACGGTAAAGTTCTGGGATGTAAAAGACATTTTATTGCCGCTATAGCGGCGCTAGTGTTTTGGTGCACTTGTGCTATAGGAGTACAAGGTATTGCCTCACTAATACCGGTGTTCTACAGTTATGATATCTGTAGAAGTACAATACTGCCCCCAGCAGGCAATATGAGAAACTCTCACTAAAATAAGGCTTCTGGGTCATTAAAGTGTACGAGCTAAAATATCAATTTTGCGATGATATTTTTGAAGTAGCCGTTAAACACAGTTTCTTATCACGAATGCCTTACATACTCTCTATGCACAGTGTGTGTCTGGAGAACTATAACCATATACTTTCAATTGCCAACAAACCTCCTTGTGTAGACACATTCGTATTATTTCCCTCACGAAGTAAGGGGGCATGCAACTGCAATAAGGTTTTGGGTTGCTTTTAACTTAATAAATCTATAAATTAGTATAAATAAACTTGAATGAAAAATTTAATAATTCACAAAATATATATATAGTATTAATACATAGAAAATGGACAATTATAATTTCGGTTTAACCAAATCTAATAATTTTCAAACCGATACTAAACTGTTTATGTTTATGTGTTTCCATGAATTATTCGGTTGTGTTTTGTTATACGACTAGCCGATTTTAATAATGTTATAATTCATAATAAAACCATTTGTTTGTTGTGCTCCGTGCACCTATAACCAATTTTAACTCTTTTGATGATTCATACCAAAACCTTTGCTTATGTGTGTATGCTTTCAAAGTGGCTTTCGTTGTAAGTACACCCCCATTAACCAATGTCTACAACACCCTAACATAGTTATAATTTTTATGTTTATTCGAAACTTCAAATTTAATCGCATACTAACCTTTGATGACAATGCTTCTTTAAGTATATAGTTTGATGTACTATTAGTTTTGTAAAAAATTTGATATTGTTTTAGCCGAGCTAAAAACGTGTAAATATATTAAGTTTAACGCATGATTATTTAGGAAATAAGTATTACTCGTATTATTAAAGACATAAATTCAATATAATAATGTACATTTGTTACTGTGAAATAAACTTTTATGTTAGCAGTTGTGTTTATTTTTTAAATTTAATAAATTTAGGAATGCGTAGTAGGCTAAAATTCTTCTCATTAACTCTGTCCAATTAACATAGAAGTGATGTTATTTCTGATTAATTGTATTTGTAGTAAAATTGATATTTTTAAGTTAAAATTGTAACTTTTGCTGTAAAATATGAGTGTTTTACCTAATGAATAGTATTTTGCAATAAAATCGTTCTTTTCTACCCGAAATAGAGGTATTTTCTTTAAAATGTTCTGTTTGAATCTAAAATGTAGGTGTTTTAGGTCTAACTCGTTTAATTTGCATTAAACAAATGTTTTTAGTTAAAATTGTATACTTCTTGCTACAACATTAGGTTTACCTTACACCTATGCTTTGTAATAGGATGGAATTAGTGAAATTTATAATACTTTTGTCCTGATGGTTCGCTATTGGAGCATTCGGTGATTGAGAAATAATTTACTACAGAGTGTTGTAGTGTGTAATTAAGAAAAATATGAGTATAGCACAAAATGCATGTCCCATCAGGTGTGGGATTGTCCTTGACAATTAAACTACACAGTGTACTCATTATAAGGGAATTATAATATGAGTAATGAAAATTGGTTCTCTTATATGCTGTTACACGTTAAACATACACACCTACTGATAGGTATACCTTGTCAACAGTATTGATATGTGTCAACAACCCGATTTTTTAATTAAATTTGCACTAAGCAATAACAAATTGTAGGAATTTTGACAATCCTGCAAATATTGGTAATTTGGTAAAGTTTCATTATAGTAGAAATTGTGCATGAGCAGTTATGTGTATAATTACATTATCGGATAAATATTGCTGTAAAACGAGCTCACACAATTTAGTGAGTCAGCTAGTTGCCTTTATTATACACATAGCAAATACTGACAAATACAAACAGGGGCAATTATGTATCATACCTTGCTTTGTGTAGCTTAGTTGAAGAAATTAGTTGATATTTGTTTATTATGCTACGATGATTATGTTAATTATAGAAACATTTTTCGTTCTATAATGATCATTTTAATCACAATTAAGGAATTATAGATTAGGAAAATTTTAAAATTGGTTAATTATGGGCGCAATGAAACATTCTCAGAAACATACATTCATTTCAAAATATTTTAGTATAGGTTATAAATTTATTAAAATTGTCTAGTGTTAAACAGAATATAACCTAAAAGTACATAGTAAAACACATAAACATAATAAGTAGCTTAGTACAGGTTAAAAAATTATTAATTGCATGCTGTTACTATCTGAGAGAGATCATGCGGATGTGTCTGCAAAGAATGAAGGTGGGCACAAGGAGGTTCGCTGCTAGTTGAGATATGTGGTTATAGTTCTTACGCTAAGGAGGCACGCACTGAATAAGGAGTATGTGCGAATTTTTGACGAGAGAATTCTGTATTAAATAGTTTTATTTATTTATTTTACTCTATACATTTTATCCTAGGTCGCGATTGCTTTTCCCCCTCCTATAACGGTTGTGATGTTTTATCTAATTTTAATGTTTTTATTAATAATCCCTTTTTTTTTTTACTTCTATGTTAGTTGCTTTTTTGTTTGATGTATTCTAGTAATATGTTTAATAATTTATAGAGTATATTTATTTGAATATGTTTTGTTCAAATTACTACAATTAATTTTCTTTATACTGTTGTATTTTCCTAATATTATAATTTAATAAGTTTTTTTTTTTATTTTATTTTTTTTTTTTTTGTCAATCTGTACGATTATAACTGAATAGTAGAGAAATCATTTTGAGTTCAAAATATCATATTTTTTTAATAAGTTCCTCCCTGCATACAAATTATCCGTACTATTTTTCTTTATAGATTTCGGGAATTTTTGTTATAAATATATAATGTATTTCATGTTCGTTTTGTTTACATTACTCTAAACTATTATTACATATTTTAAAGGAGACTGACATAAAGCAAGATGAATCATTTTTTTACTCCATTCGTTGATATATATTTGTTTAATTTATATATATAGCAATGAGATTGTTTTCCTAATTTTTATATTCAAGTCATTTATACGTTCCCTCTAGCTAGAATAGTTGTCTACTTTTATTTCTAAATATTTGTAGTTTTTTACTGTTTCAGTATTAATGCATTGACATAATTTGCTATTTTTTCATGGAAGAAAATTCAATGAAATATTATGTTTTCATTGTAAAAACTGTAGCGGCTACTTGGTTTAATCCATAATAATCTGGTTTTATTTGAGTCTTTCTTTAATCCTTTGTCATGTCACCGAATGTTTATGTTATTTAAGTCGTTTTTAGAGCTGCAACGCAGCATTAGTAATACTTTTGTCCGCTGATATTAGCGCTATATCATGTACCTTCTTTCTCTATACTAAAAATACTGTTGGGGCAGAACTGTGCCTTGAGGAACCTTGCACTTCATTGTAAGAGCCTAACTGTAGGTACTTCCAATTCTAACTATATCGCTTCTGTAATTAAGTAATCTGCAACCCGGTTTAGTGATTTCCTACATATATTTTTAAATTCCTTTATTAATAACGCGTTTCTTAAATTAATTAATAGAAACTAAGCGATGTTTTCACGTAGATAAGTTGGTATAAATGAAATCTAAATAGTCATTCACTACTATAGAGGTATTTTTATTTTCTCGAAACTCATATTGATGATTAGCTATAAAGTTGTTTATTATAATGTATTTCTGTAATTGTTTATTGTTGATTATTTAGCTATATAATTCCCAATTTCTTTAAATTTACTTTTATTGTATATGGACCGTATTTCCACTCTTTTAAGTTCATCTGGTACAATTGAGGGCCTGTAAAATATCGATTGTTTTATTGTACGGAACTACTCTTTATGTTCTATAAGTTTTATATCCTTTACTCTTATTATATCTAACCCCCGATCTTTCCTTATATTTAGCTTATCTATTACATTTGAGTAGATAAAAGTTTTGTTTTGGTTTATTTATGTTCTCGGCACTGTCCTCATATAATTGTCATCGCTACATGTGTGAAGGCGTGTATACCGGCTATTGAAATAACTTATAAAGTTTTTTTTTAAATGATTGCATATTTTGACTTTTAAAAAATGTTTCAATATAGTTTTATCGATGGAATTGCTTTTATATTTACCTATTACTTCAATAACTTTTTTCCAGATTTTTTTCGGGTTTTAATTATTGTCCTACAGTGTTTACGTTTATTTATTTTAATAATTTTTATTCATTTTGTTCCTAATTTTTTAAAAATTGTACTCTATTTTTTCATCGTTTAAATTAGATTTCCATTGTACCGAAAACGCTTTATTTCTGCCATTTATTAATTTTATAGTATCTTTCATTTTCCATGTTTTTATAGGCGTTTTTTCTGCTGTCCTTTTTCCCCGGGTTTTTCTTTTCAATTTTATTATTTATTTCATGAAATTTGTCTCTTATTTTCATTTAGTCCGAATTTTCTGCATTTCCTGTCAGTAAGCTATATAAAAGTTCTTTTATATTCTTTTCATTGTAGATCTTTTTATACTTATCTTCCTTGTTTGTTTTTTTTTAAAAATTGAATTACCGTTTTTAACTACTAAGGTTATCACGGTGAGAGCTGCCTAGGCTACTTAAAGACCATCCAACAATCCGCCATCCTGAATGAACTTCTTCAAAGTCTTATATGATTTTTCGTTCAATATTTCTGTTAACGTTGCGAAAGTACTTGGGCGGATTGCATTAAAACTGCGGCAAGGAAGAAAAAGAAGACGTGGTCGCGTGCCAACCAGATGGTGGTCAGACTTGATCCGAACGGATATTTTAATTCAACACAGTATGGACATGTGTTAGGGGGAGTTATCCTTTGCAGTATGTGGTCGTGACTTTTAGCTGTATACCCTATTCTTAGCCGGTTGATCGTTACGTATTCGGAACGCAGGCTATCAGTCGGCGGCCACCATAGTTCGATCATCGGCTTTATTTGGTGCAAGCATCCATTCTTTGTTCCACTGCTCAGTTACACTTTCACGTAGGAACGTATCGAGCGTTGTTGGGCCTTCCGATTTATGCGGAATTGGGGATAACATAGCAGACTGAGCTTCTAGATTCGCGCGCTCATTCCCTGGGATCTGAGTATGTGCAGGTACCCACAGCAACTCAATCCGGTAGTAGCCCTTCTGATCTAGCAATAGCAGAGCCCCTTGAATTTTTTGCGCGATTGATTCTTCTGCGTTATTATTATTTTGAAGACTTTGTATGGGGGTTAGAGAATCAGTAATAATCAGTATCTTTTTCCGTTGAGCGTTAGAACTGTCGTACTCCTGGAGACAGAGCAGAATTGCAAACATTTCTGCATCCAGTGCTGAACAAGCATCATTTAAACGGACTCCTGCTAGTACTCCATCAATTTCGTAGGCGCACGCTGCTGGTGACAATTTACCTGTACACGCCTTAGATCCGTCTGTTGCTTATTATTTATATACGGATTTGTTTATATTTTATAATGTTCTAGATAGCGATCAGAAATATTGTGATCTGATATAAGCGAAATTTTTTTGTACGTTATTTTTAAATCTTGTAGAAATATGATCCAAATATGATCCAAATATGATCCAAATATGATTCTGAGATAATATCCGTTCGTATTTCAATTCTTTTTCTTCGAATCCTTCCGTTACTAGTAAATTCTTGTATTTAGTTGAATTTTTATGTATTTTTAGGGCGTCGCTGTTAATATTCGCACATATAATGCAATCTTATTTTTTCATGAATTTTTGTTATGTTGTTACTCAATTCTGAAATAAATAGTGCTTTGCTACTATTTGGAGGTCTGTAAATTGCTGTTAATATTATCGTTTTGTGATTGTCTATATTTAGTTCTAGAACAATCACCTTGTAATTAGTTCATTGGACATTAATTTTATCGTTGTATATGCTATTCTTAATATACATTTTGCTATACCTCCCTCACTTTTGTGTACTCAATTAAGAGCACTTATGTTGAACAGTTGAATTTATCTTTTTTCTTTATATTTTTTTCGAATAGAGATAACAATTCTAATGATCTGGAGTTAGCCGTAGGAAATTTCTCTACCCTTCTTATCAACTGCGCTAGAGCTTGCACAACTTACTTTGAACGACGACCTCCGGAGGTTGCCTATCCTAATGCTATACGCCATCTGGTTAAACTTAGACGAAGAGCAAGAAAGTCGTGGCAGAGAAACCGCACTCAGGAAAGTAAAAATCTGTTCAATCGCCTCAGTAATAATACCACTCGAGCTATTAAACAGTGGAAGAATGACTCGTTTGTTGCTTATCTTACTTCTCTGGCACCAACTAAAGAAGCCAATTACTCCCTGTGGACTGCCACAAAACGCATTCGTCGTCCTCCATTCGCCAACAACCCCCTTCTTAAACGGGGTGATGATAGCTGGGCCAGAAGTGACGCTGAAAAAGCAGAACTACTGGCCCTGCACTTTGAAAAAGTTTTCCAGCCGAATGATATCCATCCCACCATCCAATCACAACTCGACCTGGATGATCAGGGTCGAATACGACACACCTCACCCCTAGAGGTAGCCAGAATCATTGATGGCCTACGGCTATGGAAATCTCCTGGCCTTCATCTAATATCTGCTAGTATGCTCCGTGAACTCCCCAAGAAGGGGCTCATTTTCATCACTAAGCTAATTAATGCTGCGTTCAGATTAAAATATGTGCCGCGATCCTGGAAAATTGCCAAAATGATAGTATTTCTCAAACCTGATAAACCACCTGAGGAACCAGCCTCCTATAGACCAATTTCTCTTCTGTCTATTATGGCCAAAATTTTTGAAAAAGTAGTTCTTCGCAGACTGCAGGCAATTATCACTGAGAAAGACCTCCTTCCCTCTTTTCAATTTGGCTTTTACAATATTGCCAGGCAAGCACTGGAAAACAAAGAATTTGCGCCAGCCACTTTCCTAGATGTCAGCTCGGCATTTGACAAAGTGTGGCACCAATGACTCATCTACAAGTTAAGTAACTCTTTTCCAAGTTGTATCTGCAAGTTGTTAAATTCGTATTTAACTGATCGCTCTTTTGTCATTCACTATGGCAGTGCCATCTCCCAATCTATCCCGATCCGGGCCGGAGTCCCACAGGCAGCGTTCTTGGTCCAACTCTCTATCTACTTTACACTAACGACATCCCGCCAACGTTAGGCACTATTACAGGACTATTTGCAGATGATACGGCTATTATTAGCTGCAACAGTAATGACGTCACTGCGGTAACTTCACTTCAAATGGCCTTGGATAACATTTCCAGATGGGCTAAAAATTGGAAAATCAGCCTCAATGAGAACAAATCAGTTCGAGTTGACTTTGCTTTACGGCCGATCAATTATAGTACTCCAATATATTTAGATGGCAAAGAGGTTCCAATGGCTAATGCAGCTCGTTATTTAGGACTTCATCTTGACTCAAAACTCAATTGGCAAGAGCATATTGCAAACAAACGGAAGCTTCTAGATCTGCAATTATCTAAATTCCATTGGCTAATTGGAAGAAGATCTCCACTTAATCTTAGAAGCAAACGGCTGATCTATGTTACCATATTTAGGCCCATGTGAACTATGGGGCGCAGCCAGTCGTTCCAACATCCTGAAAATTGAGCGTTTTCAAAAAAAATTCATGCGTGTTATTTCCAATGCTCCCTGGTATGTAACCAACAAACAATTACGCACATATCTAGATCTAGAACCAGTGGATGATCTAATTCGTCGTCAGTCAACTAGATACATCAATCGCCTCCACAACCACCCAAACGTGGACGCCATAATCTTACTTGATACCTCAGATGACACTCGTAGGCTCCTCCGTAAGCATCCAATTGACCTATTTAATTAGCAAATTTGGATGCTAATTGATTTGTCAATTTTCATATTAATAGCTGTAACTCTCTTTTGTATGTACAGTAATTTTTCGAATGTCTTTTCCTTTATTTTAAGCTAATTAGTCTTAAGTATTGGTAAATGTATATAATTTAAATACAGTTCCGAATAAACATTTTATTAAAAAAAACAAAAAACAAAAAACAAAAAAAATATTTATTTCGCATAAAACAATGATATAGATTTCGTTTTTTAGTATTATTGTTTGTAATTGGTCAAAAAACTTTTTTCTAGATCATATGCTTAGTCAACCCATTCATTGCAGCTTCACCAATTTTTATCCTAAAAGTCTGAAAAAGTAGCGTCGCTTAACAGCGATTTTGAAAATTATTGTTAGGTTTATTTTGAATATATCGATTGTCATTCATTTTATTTTACTTTAATCGCTTTTCTATTTATCGAGTTATATATATATATATATATCTATTTAAAATTACTTGTACTTATATAATATTCGATGTTCTACCTCATTTTATAATTTTCGTTAAATTTTCTGTAAATTTAATTAAGATTTACCAAATAATGACATTGAAGAATTTATGTTTTTCATTCCGCTTCTCAAAAAAATGATTTATAATATCTCGGTAAATTTTTTCGTGAATTTTTAGCAGCGAGGATGAGTTCGTAATATCCGTATCATAAATTGTTACATTACACTTATTTTTCAGGATTGTATCATTTACTTTTTAGCTTGTTTTTACTATGATTGGTCTTGATAACGTTTCATTTTTCGAATACATTTTATCTATTATGATGATATCATCGTCTTCAATGTTACAATTGATTTTCTCCGCGATTTTTACAATAATTTCACCTATGTTTTCATTATTATTTTGGTTATTTTCGATAACACTAAGTAACTCAAAATTTTCTCTTCTCCTATCTATTCGTAACTGATGAACGCTATTCATCAAGTCAGATATTATTTTATCCTTTTTTTTTTTTTCTTTTTTTTTTTTGCATTCCATTCGTAAGGAAAGTTACAAGTTCTTGTTATATTTTCATTTCAGATATTAGTGACTAGTTTATTTTTATCGTTTCATCATGTTTATATGGGGGGGGGGGGGGTTACACTGTTTCTTTTATTTCCTCCATATTTTATTTTATTTTTTTCCCCCCCTTTGGGCATGTCAACAAAGGATCTTCGCCCAGAAACAAAAGGAAGGAGAAGGATCAGTTAAATGTAGATTCGGTCAGCTATTGATAAGATGAAGGAACTGAGGATAGGGACAACTGAGATTGACGGAAACGATAAGATATACGAGGCACAATAAGGAGTAGGGAGTTTGAGTGACAGCAGATTGGAATACAAAGAGGTGCGTTCGTTCACGAGGGATGGACATTCAAAGAGGATATGGTCAGGATCACAGACGGCTTCGTCGTCAGGATGAAGAGGGCAATAAGGGGAAAGAGCGAGATGAAAACGAAAACGTGAGGAAGGAAGAAGAGTATGATTCAGACGTAAACGGATAATAGGGACAATAACGGAGCGATGAAGCGAAGGAAAATCGTAAAACCAAGACCGCGTGGGAAGATTAGGTTGGATGAAAAAATTTAAGAGGAAGGATGATTAGAAAAGGAGGAAACGTAAAAATCTGACCAAAATCTAACATGAAACTTTTTGCACAATGAGAGTAAATTAGAAACGGGAATTTTAGAGAAAAAAAAAAAAACGGGAGGATACAGCAATCTGAGACAAGGAATCTGCCATTTCGTTACCCTCTATCCCCATATGACTGGGGACCCAGAGCATTTCAATGCGAATAGCGTGAAGTGAGAAGAGAGTGTGAATGAGAGAGCGAATACGGAGGATGAAAAGGTCAGAGGAGTGAGAGGGGAAATGAAAGGAAATAGCTTTAAGAGCACACATGGAGTCGGAGATAATTAAAAATTTAGAAGAAGAACGATGTGAGGAAATATGGATTATGGAGCGTAAAATGGCCCCATTAACTCGGCCGTAAAGATAGTACAAAAGGAAGGGAGACGAAAAGATTCAGAGAAATTAATGCTCGGAATGATGAAAGAAGCTCCAACTCCATTAGGCCCCTTCGAACCATCCGTAAAAATAGCAATATGGGAAGGAAAACGGGATTCGATATAACTATGGAATTCCTGTATAACTGTTGGATAGGAAAGGGATTTGGAGGAAAAAGGAAAGTAGAATACATTGGGAGGATTGGAGAGATCTGCAAAATTGAAAGAAAAGTAAGGGAGATTGTTATAAGAAATTGTGCAGGATAAAAAGGAATTTAGCCGCAAAGCAATGTGGGCTAGAATAGGAATTTTCTTGGGAGTAAAACGCCAGTTTTGCAGAATAGAAAGATATGAAGGAATAAGTTTGGAGGATGATAACGGTAAGCGTTTACACAAGAAACGATAACCTAAATAGGATCTGCGAATGAAAAGGGGAGGCGAGTTATTTAATTTGGTTAAGTTTAAATTGCCTTTAGCTTGCTGGCCAAATGAACGGTATTTGTTCAGGACAAAAAAAAAAAAAAAATTGCCTTGATTTCTATTTAATATTTCTAAATCCGATTCCGTGTTTGTTCTTTGCTTTTTATGTTTCTGTGCTAACTATCTATTATTGCTGCCTTCACTTAATTGCCGTTTAGTTTCTGTTTGTTTTATCGTTGTTTTTTTTTTTTCTTTACTATTAAATTTTATGAAAAATATTATTAACATGTACTGTGCTGAATTAAAATATCCGTCGGTACAACATATCACAATTGAATGCCGCAGTTTTAATGCAGTTCAAGCACTTTCAGGACGCTAATGAGACGTATTGAGCGACATAACACTTTGAAGAAGTACATTCAGGATGGCGCAGATTGATAGGTCGACTTTAAAGTAGCCTAGGCAGCTCTCACCGTGATAACCACCTTAGTAGTTAAAAACGGTAATTCAATGGGAAAGAAAAATGGTAAAAATTACTCTTTTAAACGGTTACGTTAAAATCGTATTTCGTACTCTAGTAAAATAGATTAGATAGCCTGCTTATTCGATTAAACGGAAGGCGGTATTGGTAAGATAACGTGAACGCAATAACGACTTCTTATCAGTTGCATTAAATACTGAAATTCCTCTATAGCTAGAGAGCTTGATAACTAACATTATCATTTCGCTGTGACCGGTCGTTTTATTGAATTTATTTAACTTCTTGTAGCGGTCTCATTGATTTAAGTTTATAGGTTCAAAATTTCATAAGTTTTATAGTTTTAGGAGCGTGAACAATTATATATTTCGATACTATGCAATTATTTAAGATCAAATCATTTTATGCGTTATTGTTGATGTTGTTATATTTTTAAAGTTCTATTCTGAATGTTAAAATTAGGGTGGTGGCGCCTCAACTAAATTATATTTCTTGAACCGCGTTGAAACGATTACGTTCTATGTAACACAGATACGCTCGTAAGTTCAACGATGCGGTAGTTCCAAAGCAGGAATAAGTCGTAATATTTTATAATGCAAACTACCTATTTTGTAAAATTTTTGTTATTTCAATACGTTTAAAATTAAGTGTTAATAATAGAACTACTCGAGTATGACTTAGTTTAACTGTGAGGGAATTATTTGTTTACAGAGTACATTTATGAAGACTTTCTTCTTTATGCATATTCTCTTGTCTAGTTAGGAAACCGAGGCATAAAATTTTCTTAAATAAGTGAAACAAGAATCGAAACCAACTCTTTTTTGGACTAAGAAAACCAAGTATTTGTTTGCGTCGTTGGATTTGCTTCTGATTAATATTAAACCAACAGACATGACGCGTATTACTAGAAAGTTAGTTAAATTATTGGACACCACTTCTTCTTCTTTTTCTTCTTCTTTTTTGTGTGCCTTTTCTTCAAAGGAGGTTGGTGATCATACTGCTCTCGATTTTTGGCTATCCTTAAAACTTATGATCCTTTTCCGCTATTTAACTCCATTCTTGTATATTTTTAATCCAGTGCATTTTTCTTATTCCTCTACCGTGTTTCCCTTCAATATTTCCTTGTACGATTGCTTGCAATAACAACTCGTATTTATTACTCCTGATTATATGACCTAGATATGCTGCTTTCCTTTGCTTTACCATAGCCATCAATTCTCTATCTTTTTCCATTCTCTGAAATACTTCTTTATTAGAAACTTTATCTACCCACCGCGGTATTTTTAAGATTCTCCTGTATAGCCACATTTCGAATGTTTTTAATTTGTTTACCGATACCGCTTTTAGTATCCAATTTTCCACCTCCGGGAACAGCTAACATTTAATTATTCGCCACCTCCTAGTTGCTAACGGTAAATCTTTACTGCATAGAAAGTTTCATAGTTTTTGAAAAGCACTTCTGTCTCCTTTTTTAATAATTCGGGTTTCATTTATCCGAAATATTTTATTCTATTTACACGTTCTTGTGGCTCTGAATTTACTTTTATTGCCGCTGAAGTTGTTACATCTATTCACAATCGTTACTTTAGTTTTTAAAGTGTTAATTTCAATACCCCGTATTTATTGCATAAATCGTTTAGTTTATTTACTAGGTGTTGTTAATCATCTACATTCGTTGCTAATAACACCGCATCATCATTTTACGCTATTGATTATTAACCTATTTATTTTTATTCCCTTATCAGACTCCTGTCTAATCCTTGAAAATTTGTTTTGAATAGAAACTGAATAATAACGATGCGAAGGAGAATACATCTCTGTCGGACTCCTTTCCTAATGTCTAGTTCTTCCGTAAGTTACTGATTAACTTTCACTCGAGTCGACTGATTCCGGTACAGATTCATAGTTATTCGTATATCGTTGTTGTATAAATCTATTTTCTTGTGAGCAGATCTAATGACTTGTGTTATGTTTGACGTTATCGAAAGCCTTTTCGAAATCAACGAAGTGTGAATAAATTGGTCATTGTCGGTCTAGACATTTTTGTATCAGAACTGTTTCCAAATCTAGATTGTGTGTTATTACCAATTTCCCCGGATTTATTTTCGTGTATATTCCGTTGTAAATGATTTTTAGAAGTATTTTTACTGCATGACTCATCAGGCCTAATTGATAGCACTTTTTGGTTCCCGACTCCGGGGAATACCACCTTGACGCGATGGAGGGGCTTGTGTGTATCATGGAAACCAAATATGCTTATGGTAGTAGTGTAACTTCTAGAAAGTAAGCCAGATTGGCTTGATGGAGATGCCAGACAAATCTCAAGTCCGGAAACGTTGGATCCTCATATTAGGAGCAGGTTACTGGTTAGCGCGTATGATCCGCAGGTAAGAACGAAGTAATCTGCGTAGGAACAAGAATATCGAAATTGAAAGAATAATCGGCATAGTAAAATTACCAAAAGAAAATTCGATATTGCTCAGAGATATTTTCTACAGCCAGCCGTAAATTTAGATCGTGAACTACTAAAAAATTACCTTCGAAGTCCACAGAATGAATAACTCGTTACCAGAAACAAACTTGACGCAATTTGTCAAAGAAACGCCTCCTTCTCTTCGGTTTAGAAACAAATTTTAAAATGTTAATGTCACATTGCGATAAACTGAACGGATTATTAATATAGGACGTGCAGGAGGCAAATAAAGACGGAGTGTTTACGGTAGTTCAAGGAATGGCTGTGCTACCGTGCAATTAGAATGGCAAGGACTAGATAAATTGGAGGAAAGTTTGTGAGGAGTTTAGTATGGAATCTTTTACATAGAGGAAGCAAGTTAAAAACAGGAATTTCAGAGAAATAGAGATAGGAGGGTGTAGCAACTCAAGCCAAAGAATCAGTCATTTCATTAGGAACCTAGAAAAAATCGACGTAGGTAGATTATTGGAGTGCAAAACGGTAAATCAGAGAACTTTTTTTTTTTTTTAAATAAGTTGTGCACTGGGCAAGTATGTCCGTTGCGTGAGTGTCCAACTCTCCTATTATCGTTTATTCTAGTAAACAAAATTACAGTTAATTATTCTTACTACCTACATCGAACGTATTAAACCAAAAAAATAAAAATAAAATATATCAATCGACGCAAATATATATATGTATATATGAATTACACAATAATACACCCATCGACACAGGACCCGCTTATATATTGGACATATTAATGTACAGGAAAGAAAAAAGAAAAGGAAACTGTTAAAGAGATAGTCTAAAAGAGCCCTAAAAAATGCAGCAATAATAATAAAGAGAAAAGAGGATACATGCGAAGGATGAAAAACTCGTAGCAGTGTGGGTGGGAATGTGTAGAAGGAAATAGTTTGGAGGGCACTTATGAAGTCAGAGATAATCAGACAGCTGGAAAAGGTGAAAAGTGATGTACACAATAGAACGCAGGGTAGAGAGTCAGTAGTTTAGCAGAAAAGATAACAAAACGTGGTTTGAAAGTCACACAAACATGCGATTTTGTTTCGCAGCGTTCAGTTAATTTTTAATCATTTTAGTAGTTTTGAGGCAGCGTTGGATAATTTAAAAAAAAGAAAAAATAGTAATACAGCTTGATGCGAAAGCCAAATTTACATAGTTAAATATTCAGCTGAGGAAATTTGTTTCCCCCCTCCCGTTTAATGACCTTTGGTGCCACTTGTCTGCTTTTATACGTACGTATTTATAGTTATTTCAATTTTTTGTTATTTAATATCTGCCCTAAATGAACACATATATTTGAATTTATTTTATTTTAATTTTATTTCAATTCCATTTAAAGTAAATGAAAAACAAAAGAAAGAATGGAGATAGTAAAATTAAGATTTTGGAAAAGCTAGCTATGCTTCTTTATCAGCTGATACAGTAAAAACACGTACAAAAACGATAAAGCAGTCGTAAATGTAAAACTTGCGATATTACATGCAGGTTACATTTACAAGTCACGTGCAGTCTCAATATTTTTTTTTTTTTTTAAATAAGTTGTGGGTCTCACTGGGCAAATATGCCCATTGTGTGAGTGCCCAACACTCTTATTAGCGTTCATTTAAGATATGAACGGAATACAACAATTAAAACTGAACTTATTGTATAAATCACAAGAATTATTTAAAACCATAGTTTTTTGTTTTTTTTTTTACCCTCCTTGGGTTTGCTAGCAAAGAGCATTAGCCCAGCAAAAAGGAATAGACACATGGAATAGAATAGAAATTATATTTTTATTCTGTCGACAATGGAATCAAGGAACACCCCTAGGACAGGAACAACAGAGATAGTAGGTAGAGAAAGAACATAAGAGGCGTTGAAAGGAGCAGGAAGACCACAAGCTTTAAAAGATGATAATAAAGAGTAACTCACGCTCGCGAGATAAACCGGAGCACTCGAATAGCGCGTGATTCGCATCACAAACATACACTGGGGGAACCTTCAGGATCCAATGGATAATTAGGAGGTGTAGCCAAGAAAAACCGATTTAGAAAAGAAAAAAGGAGACTATGCGAGAAACGGAGGCGAGATAATTTAGTAATTATGGTCCGACGCAAACTGGGAAACTCATAGAACCAAGGACGCGGAGGAGGAACAGAATTAATCAAGAGATAAAAAGAATTAGGATTAGCGAAAAGAGATTAAACAGAGTGCCTAAGATGGCAGGATTTAGTTGGAAGAAGAATATTGTGTGCTGGATACTAATAAAATTCCCATTGGGAACAGCAACTTTAGCTAGGAGGTCGACGGCTACATTTCCATCAATGCCTAAATGTCCCGGAATCCAAAGAAAGTCAATCTGGGTAGACGTCGATGAGGATAGATCATGAAGAAGAGAACGAATAGAAAGGATAATAGCCATCAGTGGAAGGAGAAAGGGAAGGTGGAGATAGCGCTAGAAGAACACTTAAAGAATCAGAAACAATAAGGAATTTGGAAGAACTTGCAGAAGAGGAAATATAAATAATAGCTTGTAGAATGGCAACAGATTCTGCAGTAAAGACAGAAGAAAAGGACGGAAGTCTAAAAGAGCGAGAATGAAAGAACTGAGGGCACAAGAATGCCGCCCCAACTCCGCTCGGGCTCTTCCATCGGTCAGTAAAAATTAAAGAGTGATCACGGAATGGAGAATTTGTTGTATTATTAAATTCCATACTGACGATATGAGAGGGAGAGGATTTAAGGAAGCATGGCATGAAGATGATATTTGGTGGCTTTAACAATTTGGAATAGACGTAAGAAAAAAATGGAAGCTTTAGATGAGGAATGACAAAAGGGGAAAATTTAGAAAGGCGAAACGATATATGAGATAGTATAGGAATTTTATTGGAGGAAAAAAGGGCAGTGACGAAGGATAAAAGAATAAGAGGTACTGATATTTGACGAAGAAGTGGAAAAACGTTTAATGAGAAAGCGATAACCCAAATAAGATCTTCGGATGAACAGAGGACAGATATTGGATTCAGATATAATGGCTGGGTTAGGAGATTCAGAGCTCCGAGACAAAGCCGAAGGCAACTGTTTTGGAGACGATCTAATTTGTAGAGAAAACCTTAGTTAATAGTATACATACGCATATTAATACATAAGACGCCACGTAATATATATTTGTACACCCTGGAAATGCAGATAGCTTAATACATATTTTAAATCGATAACGTGATCTTCTGTGGGATATTAGGATAGACACGATAAAAACAAGGTTAATGTCCGTAAATAAATAAAAATAAAGGGTAGTGGGCTATACTTGATCTTCAATCTTTGCACCATTCGTTCAGCCATTTTTGAACCTCCTTTCTTACACACCAATTTTTTTTCCCTCTAGTATATGATTAGAGATCGTACTTATTTAAATTAATTAAAACTAAGTCATCAGTATTATCAATTCGTAGATTTACACCGCGGGGATAAATATAGTATGTATTACTTTGGTCCTTTATTAACCGAATCTTTTTCCTGGATGGTAATTCAATATTATTGACCTTAAATTCTAGTAATCTATAAAAGAAATAATAATTACGATATAAACAGTTTTAGCTTCTTCCAATCTTATAGCAAATGCTTAAAGTGTGTTCACGCTGAGCGTTGACAGTAGCATTAATTTGTTTCTTATAACGTACTTCAAACTTGCTGCTCCGAACTTGGATACTTCCTGTTTCAATTCTTCCGAACTGTTTGCGAGTAAAAACAATATTTTTCGGTCGCTTTCGTAAATAAAAATCTCATTGCCATCAGTCTACAACAGGAAACCGCATCGTCTCGGAAAAGGCGAATAATAGTAGTGATAATTACCAAGACTGAATTCGTTCTGTGCATATTTTTCCTCATCAATTTTTAATAATTTCAGAAGAAGCCGTCGCATTTAACTGTGCACGAGACGAAATCGGTCCCCTCTACCAGCGGTTGTTGTGAAATTACAGCGAATTATTGAGAATGTACGGACGGTGTTCGTGATAAATGTGAGCACTCTGCGCAGCTGTCGTCTACTGTTTTGGCTGATAAAGTATATCGCTTCGTCTGAATAAAAAACGTGGCCCAAAATACACTTTGAACGTAACGTTCAGGCCCATTTATTAAGTGTCCGGTTTTCCGAATTTCTGAACTGTTCAAATTTGATAAGGGTGCAAATTCAGCTTTTTCACGGTCTTACGAGCGCCTTCGGCGGAATCCGGTCGCTGCCGAGTCCGAGCCGTCTGCGTGGCTCTGTCGGGAAACTCTACTACGAGCGATCGATTAATTTATCTGAAACTGTTATCATTTAACAATGGCGGCGAACGGCTTCTTTACTCCTTGTATGCACTTTCTGTTTCATAAAATTCGGACACTAAACGAAAAATGGTCAATTTATTTGACGCTGCACTATCCGTAAATTTAACGATAACACTGTCCAGGCATTCGGCAAATGACCAGCGGCTAAATAATGTCCTGTAATAAACGGACAGCCGACGCTTGTAAACGTATCAAGCTTCTGGCACCGCTCCAAGACGAATGACAAGTCGGACAAACCCCGTCAGTTACGTAATCTATACGTATTTTGAACTTGTTTAATGCGCTTCTATACTCATCTCTCTGAGAATACGAATGGTTTACCGCCGTGTAAGATCGACGTCTACGTTTGGCAACGTGACTCCCCGGCAACTGAACGTAACGCCGTAAGTTACACTTAACACGAATTACTTGCTTTAAAATTTTACTCTGTAATATACATATATGGTATATCGACTATTATTATTATTATTATTATTATTATTAATTTTAAAAATGCTCAATTCTCAGAAAGTACACTCTACAACTCCATAAAATGTCGTTGTTCTTTTATTTCGTTGAATCGGAGAACTCTCTGTAGCTCAACATTCCCACATTTCTACAAAAGCAATTTCATTCTTTTATCGGGCAAAATTGGAAAATTCAGTTACGGGAGAAACACACTGCGATACTACATTAAAATTGAAAAATTATTTAATTGATTCGGGTTTAATTTTTATTTAATTGATTCGGGTTTAATTTTTATTTAATTGATTCGGGTTTAATTTTTATTTAATTGATTCGGGTTTAAAATTTGTAATAAAAATATTAATAAACATTAATAATTCACGCGAAACTTATTACGGACAATTTTATTTCCGCCATTGTTCTTTTTAGTTTACAGGAGAATTATCAAAAAACGCGTGTATCCTTAAATATGTTCGCAGTCTAGAGGTTTTATTACTGAATTGGGAACGCTATTAGTTTTCACTAGTTTCTCGTTTTGGTCAATTAATCTTTTTCAAATTTTCAAGAAAAGGTGGCGGCAACGAACCCACTGATTTTCCTCCGCGGACGTTTGTGCTTCCTGTTACGTATTGTGGGTGTTTTTGTTTATTCCTTTCTTTTTGTGCACTCGCGTCTGTTTCGTTTGTTTGATTTTAACCCTAGTTTGGTCATTTCATTTTTCATTTAAATCTGCGATGATGTTGTTTTTGTGGATTTCATGAAACTTAACATCGCGGTTCCGACTAAAGAGACTTGTGTTCGATAGGCTCTAGTCTTTGTCTCCTATATCGTCTTTAACGAAGTCTCGACAATATTGTGATAGGGGAAGATTTTGTACCGCAGGTCGGCTAATTTTTCGAAAACATTAATGAGTTATATTAAGTTACATTATACCATCGAGGAATAGTGAAAACATCGGGCTGACAATTAACCTTAGTGAGATGCAGATTGCAAATTGCTCCAAGAAGACGGCCGTATTTAAAAGCGTACGATAAATATTTTAAGTACGACTTCCAATTTTTAAAGGACTCTAGATGAATGATTTTTTCCAACGGGAGCCAAGTGGCCCACAAGGAAGCCATGTGATTTTTTAAGGGGGCCATGAAAAATAAAAAATAATAAAAATTGGGAGCCATGAAAAATTCGCAAAAACCGCTGTGAAGTGTAGTTTGCTTTTAAAAATCTGTTATTTCTAAGAAAATGGCATTCTGATTTTTTTCTTCAAAAAAAAAAAAATTTAAAGCGAGGTAAAAGAACATTCCTCGGATAAAAGCTATGTCATTCCAGTTAAGATTGTTTATTTGTTTAGTTTTTTACATAATTATATACGTTACTTCTGTTAGTACATAAAAATATACGTATTATTGTGAATATTAGAGAGAATTTAATATAAATATTATTCCTTCCCTGCGTTTAAGCAAAATTAATGCTAATTTATGAAAATAACATCAAAAAAAGTTTTATCCACCGACATTTTATTATTTTTTTTTATTAAAACTTACATTTAATATATTTTTATTCAAAAAAAATGTCGTAAATCTCGCACGCGCACGGAACTATACATGTATGTAAAAAGTAAAATAATTAGCGACATTTAATTTTAAGTGTGCGAGGAAGCAAATTTACTATTTTTTTTTTTTTTTTTAATGTAATAATTTTTTATTACAAAAAACCAACATTATTAATGGCAATTTTTGCTAAAAATTTTATTTGAATTTCAAAATTTGATATAAATGTTTTCGAATGTGTTTTATTTACTTTTTTTTTTTTTTTTTTTTTTTTTTTAACATGGCTTTATGTATCTGCATCAAAATTATAATTTTAATTTTAGGTTTATAATGTCCAGCGCACCAAAGAAAAAGTTTTTTTTTGTTTTCCTTACCATGAGCCGTGTGTAACTGCATAGGTTATTACGACATACGGCAATTATTAAAGTTTAAATGACCGGAGCGATCTGATTTGTTTTAATACATATATACCAAGGTTTGGGCGATCGTTGCAATTGGCGAGGATCTTTTGTAAGGAAAAATTTGAGTTAAGTGATGAGCGGAATATTACAAATTTAGTACACGCGGAAAGAATACGATGAACTGAGGGATAACACGTTCGGGAACAGAAAGGGCAGGTTGTGGGAAGAGAAGTCCTGTGGAACACGTAGTCGCGAGATAAAGAAATGTGCCCAATTCTTAAGCAATTAATTATTATAAAGTCGCGCCGGGACATATCCTCTGGTGGCTACCGAGGCTTAGTTGATGGTTTTATTGATCTTAAAAAGGTATTTTGAGAAGCCCAGTGTGACCTCCATTCCTGCTTATACTTATGTTGGAGTAGTCATTTTATCGATGCTGGTTGGGCGATATCTGGGCTCACGGGACAGTAAGTTGCTGCCCGTGCAGCCACGTCTAACCTTTCATTTCCAGGCACTCCAGTATGACCAGGAACCCATAAATATGATATCCTGCAATTTTCTTTCATGAGGTCCACCATGATCTGTTGGATTTGGCAAATCAGTGGATCTTTTGGTTGCGAGCAGGCTATAGAATAGAGAGATGCTATTGAATCTGTAATTACGAGGACTTTCTGTGGGCGGGGATTAGCTAAGTAGATATGCTTTTAACAATACAAGATACCGTATAACTCAACGTCGAGTATTGTGCACCAATCACCTAGTCGAAATGGTTGGACCGAGCCAAACGCTTCGAAGAACACGCTGCTGCCGCTTGGAGTGATATCTGCCTTTGCACCATCCGTATACACTGACACATAGTCAATATGCCTATCTGTAGTTTGTTTTTTCGAGTGCATCTTGTGAGTTGTTTGTTTGAGCATAGGTAAGTAGGAATAGATTTATGTCAATTTCTAGGTGGTCCAACGGTGCTAAAAGTTTAGCTGGGTGCATTATGGAGAATTTTATATTACTTTGGCGTAAGAAAGCGAGGATTCCTGATAATGGATCATTTGGAAAACACAAGGGACGAGGATCGTTGGAAGAAGAGTGAGACCGATATCGTATAATATTCTGTAGCGAATATCTTTCTTATGTATTTATTCCATTACCACATACTTATTCCATTATGTTTAATATGTGAAAATACGTTTGACAAATGGTAACGTACGACCATCAAAGTTACAAAATTACTTAGTAATACCTTTGGATTATTTTACAAAATTTCGTGATGAGTTTAAAGAATTCCAATAAAGTAATTATAAATGTAAACAATTTAAATTGATCTAGGTTCCCATGCGGTCTAGTGGTTACCTGGTTTTCACCCGGGAGGCCCGGGCTCCGATCCCGGCATGGGAACCACAATTTGTGTTGAATGGCCAGATGACGAAAGCTAGACACAGAGAAAGGAGAAAAGAAAAAATAAATAAATTGACGGTAACATATTCGGTTACTAATGTTATACTTTTTATATTACACGAACGACATAATATGACATTCACAATTCAAACATTATCTATACTGTAAAACACGTTAAAAAAATGAACGGACTAATATATAATATAATAAACAATTGTTCAACATTTGGCAAAATCGGTCGGACTATATTATTAAATTTATTGTGTTTTATATGTATATTAGTCGTTCATATTTTAATGTGTCTTATAGTATAGATAATGTTATATATTTTTGTGAATTGTGAATTGTGATCGTTCGTGTAATATAAAAAGTCTTTGTCCGGCCATTATGAAGTTCAGAGGGAGTACTGCTGAGTACTCTACCCCTCTACAAAACATTTTTTATCACATTAAATTAAAATGAACACTAAAGTTGGTAGTTGTGATGGAATAATAAAAATAATAAAAAATCAAGTAACCGAATGTTAATGGTCAATTTAAATTGTTCACATTTATAAAAAGAACGGTTTACAGTACGAAAATACTTATAACGAATAAAGTAACTGTTTGTTGAAAAGTCTAATAAATTGGATAGAGGTCTAATAGCAAATCTTACAACATATCACAATTAATTGCCAAAACAGGAAAATAGCACACCATTGCAGAGAATAAGTATTGCAGCATTTTTTGTTGCACTGTCGATCGTTAGTGGATTAAAATGCACACGAAATATTCACTTGAGTAATTCTTCAGTGTCAAGACGCATTGATGAGAAGGCTTCTGATGTCGAAAAATGTAATTACTTGTGCTACGGATGATGCTGGTGCTGCGGTAGGTGAATGTAAAGGATTTGTTGCAAAAAGGCAATAGCTACAGTTTTTTTCCGTATTTACTGTGTAGTTCACGGAGAACAGTTGACTGCAAAAAATTTAGGAAGCACATTAAACGATGCACTATCAATCGTTATAACAAAAACTGTCAATAAAATTAAATTAAATGATCTTCAAAACCATTTGTTTCGAAAATTTTGTGAAAACAATGATGAAGATTTTAAATGTTTATTTTTGCACACTGAAGTGAGATGGTTATCAGAATTGTCTTAAACGTTTCGCTAGCCTTTGAGAGGATAGTATCATTTCATTTATTAAAGACGATAATTTTCAAAATAATATTATCAACTTTTTAAAAAAATGCTCTATTATATACCTACGAGATATTTTTGAAACATTAAACGTTCTGAATAGACAGTTACAAGGGAAGAATAGAGAGTAGCCTTGTAACAGCAAAAGGAAACATTCAAGTTTTTTCGGGTAAACCAAAAATTTTTCGGAAAAACATTGCACCGTATCAGGGTTTCCCCAGTTTTTTGCACTTGAAATGGAAAAAAAAGAAATAACTGATGACGATTTAACAAGATTATATAACGAAATGAAAACTCAGTTTTGCGATATTTTCGAAATGAACGTTCCGGGCTGGGGCTAGTAGATGCATCCGATGTTAATGTAACATTTCAAGAACAAACTATTGAGCTACAAATCAATTCAAATTATATTTAAAAATACCGGGGTTAATTTTTAGGTAAATTCTAAACTTGAACCCAATATGCAAAACTTCAAGGTTAACATTAAAAAATCAGATTATATTCTTCTATTTTATTTTCATTTATTTATAAAAAATGTTTTTATTTTTTATTTTATTTTTTTGCATTTATTTTTATTGTTTTTTTTTTTGTTTTTTTTTTTATTTTTTTTTTCTAATGGGTTTGTCAACGGGGACATTAGCCCAAGAAATGCGAAGAAGGAGAGAGTAACGTTATATTGTTAAACGTTTGAGAATAGGGGATAAAAATAATTCAAAGGTAGCTGATTTTTTAATGTTAACCTTGCGATTGATAATATTTAGTAATATTTTCAACGTTAGGCTCAAATGAAGTCAGCATTAATCTCAGACCTCCTCTGTTAACAATATCTAAGCGATTAGTTAAAAGTAAAAGAACTCTAGCAAAACCATGTTCAGCTAAATATGACGTTGAAAACGATGAAATAAATACCTGAGCCTGTTCGTAAAGTTTTGCATGTTGGGTTCAAGTTTAGAATTTACCTAAAAATTAACCTCGGTATTTTTAAATATAATTTGAGCTGATTTGTAGCTCAATAATTTGTTCTTGAAATGTTACATTAACATCGAATTATTATTTTAACCTTATTCATGTAAAACAATTTCTACCATCTTGAGAATAAAAAAAAATGGTTCTTTATTCCGTATCGCATATTGAAAGTTTGTTTAGAAAAAAGACGTCGCGAATTTGATAATAAATATACCTACAAAATTACAAGTTTGTCTTTGTTAGGGGGGGGGGGGGGGGGGGGCAGGCCACCGATGAATATATAATACCAATGGGGAGGGGGCATACACAAAAAAGGTTGAGAATCACTGCTCTAGATTATTCAACAAAAAAAAGAAACTAACGCGGAAAAAGTTTTGCGGTAAACTAAGTGACAATCTGGGCGTAAAATAAGATTAGGTTTTACAAAGACGCTTACTTTAATAGATACCACTCTAATGTGCCCCGTTTAGGATTGAAAAATTTATCCAAAACTTCGAAACGCCCGCCCTTTAGACAAAATTGTTTTCTTTAGCAGATATCCGATAAATTTGAAAAAATAATTAGATACTTTACTTATTCTCGTAAAAGCGCAAATCATAAAACAAATTTTTCAGCTGGAGCAATGGAGTTCATAGGGCGGTTCAAAAACTTTCACTCAAGAAGCTAAAAATATCCTTATATTACATTTTTTAAATAAATCTCGATACAGAATATTACACTTTAAAACCGAGAAAAAACAAAGAGAATCATAACTTATATATATATATATATTAAATATATATATATATATATATATATACTAGCTGTGCCCCACGGCTTCGCCCGTGTATTAATGCCCCTTTAAAGATCTATACTTGGAAATTGATTAAAAAATTTTTGTTTTATCTGGAATTGTATTTACGTAAAGATTCTTTTTCTCTCTTTTGGGTGAAAGATGTTTATCACCGTCTAACAAAAAAATAGTCTTCATAATTTAACGTTTAATTAAGGATTGTCGATTTTTCTATAACCTGTCCGTCGTGTAATCTAACAAAAAGTTTTGCTCAACTAAACAACACACAGCCATCGTTTTGAAGATACCAAGTTATATTCACACGGTGATCTCCCATAAAATTACAGGTTTAAGAGAGAACATCTTCACTCATATCTTTCAACCACTCTGTCTCGAGCGTTTTATTATAATTAATTTATTATCATAAAATCAAAATAACAGTGTTAAGTAAAGATTTTAATATTTCTGGTAGCAAATTATCAAAAAAAAAAGTTAAACGGTTAATTTAAAAAATTTATACGGCGATTTTGGCCTAAAAGTTCGAATATTTGACATATCAGTTAAATACTCGTATTTTATTTTTATATGTTCCCCATTCAGTCCAATAATATGTATATTGCTTAAATCTCTTCCAGTTTTTACAAACATATTGTACGATACATTTTCTTCTACTCCTAATAATTCATTATTGTATAATAAATAAGATAGAGACGAAAACAAAGATGCACTACCCCCATCTATGTATTTTACATAATGGGGCACTATTGCATCATCAACACACATATTAATTCTACATTCATACATACATATAACACGAACTTTTTTGTAAACAACAGCGAAAAAACGTTTATTTTATCATTCATCGATAATAACGCCATGCGCCAGCGATAAACATGGTTGCATTTCGATTAACATCGCACGATACACAAAAGTCGCCACGAAAAGTCTGTTGGTGCTCCAAAAATAATAAAATTGTCAAATTTGTTTTTTTTAATTTTATTTAATATAACAAATATTTATGTAAATAATTAAAGCAAAAAGTAATAGCCAACAATTAAATTTGTTTTTTTTAAATTGATTGATTAAATTATTTAATATAACAAATATTTATGTAAATGATTAAAACAAAAAGTATCCTATCTCTTAAGAGTTGGACCAAATTGCATGTACTTTCAAAATTTTATAAAAATCGGTTAAGTGAATTCCGAGTTTATCCTGCACAAACATAAAGACACGGGATTTGTATATATATATTTAAATCAATGCGTCTTTCAGAGAAGCAACGGAACAAGGGACTTCATCGATATATTGATAAATGATTGCAAAAACAACGGATATTGAGTAGTTACCGTTATTAATTCAAAATTAGCTTAAATCTACAGATTTTGACTACAATTTTCTCTAAATTAGTATTAACGAAAAATTTTTTCCAATGAATATGTAACTAAACAGCACTGGAGAGATCCGAAGTTTATCTCAACAATGTTCTAATCCATGCATATACCAAAAAAAAAAAAAGAAAAAAAAGAAAAAAGCAGTTTTAACATAAAAATTATTTAATACGTAAATGATTTAGTTGTTTCCAAGCGACGAGTGCGAAAAGAATCCAAAAGTGTTTTAATTAATCTTAAAGAAATCCTAAACGAATAATAAATCGAAATAAATGTTTAAAAAACGCAAGAAGTTAATAAGAACTCGAGAAATCATAGTACTCAGGAAATTAATTCAATCGTGTCCGTTACTTAAAATAAATAACTTCATCCTACCGTGATAGTGTCGTAATAGCCCATGTATCACTACACACAACACTTAAAATAAAAAAACAAAAAAGAAAAATTACACGAAAGGGGTTCTCAAGGAATAGAATACGTTTGTAGTGACTACGATTCAGATTCTTTCCGGTTAATAATATTTGATCCTATCAGGATATAACAGATTCTTTCCTTTTCGAACTATTTCTTGGTAAAGGACTCCCCGGTTAAAGAGACCAAAAACAAAAAACAGCTTCAAACTCTTGTTCCCTAATAAGACAATACGATTCTGATATATGTTATAACTAAACTTCAGATAATATATTTATCTATGTGTACGTGTACTTGTATTATAAAGCTGCGAAACAAAAAGAAAATTAACAAAAAAGTACATGTCCTTTTTGTGGTAAGTGGTGGAGAGTTGGTTTTTCTTTCTTCTTGTTTTATCCATTTGACTGTTCTCAGTCGTTGGTAGCAACTATGGCGACGATTTCTTGATATAATTCTCGGTCCCTTGCCGTATAGAATAAACCTTCTACCTCTATAGTCGACCATTTTTGGATATCCTCAAGCCAAGAAATCGCTCTTCTGTTAACTCTCCTTTTTCATTCTACCTTCCTCATTATTGTGGTCTGTGACAGTTGATATTTTGGAGCTCTTAATCCCCTTACATTCCATGTTCCTAATATGAGAGTACCACATCCTAGTGAGCACTAACCGAGAGATCCGTTGCAGTTCTGTTGTTACGTTAGCGGGGTTTTGCATGTTGACTACCTGAGGAACCATCCTCCTGCCGGGTCTGGCGTAAATGAGATCACCTGAACCGGTAACATTTGTTATACCTTTCCTTATATTCATAGCCATAGTTTCTTCTTGCGAAGTTTAATGCGGGGGTTTGGCACCGGATCCTCGCCTACTCGTTCTAGAGCTTGGTATTCATCAATCCGACTACTGGGACACATATGTCACGAACGAGTTGCTGATAGTCCGCTGTTATAAATGCGGTAAAAAGCTTAACGGTATTTATTGGTGAGAACACCTCTGACAAGTGAATCTCCGTTTTCCTATTAGATGTGTATTTTGTGAGTTCTACTTTATCTTTTCTTTGTTCTGCACTGAGCCCGCCAAACAGCAAATTACCAACCTGCTCGATGTGGACGTATAGCACTCACGCGGTCGCCGATGGGATTAACACTGTATGGCGATCGAGTTACTACTTACTAGAGAAGATAACTCTAGTTACAACAACCTGCGCCCCACTGGGCGGTTTTTCTTTAACCTCACATGTTTCTCATTGCAATATAGAAAAACGACGAAACCTGAAACATGTTAAAATTCAAGGGGGCCCGTAGTATGGTTCCAGCACACAATATTCTTCTTCCAACTAAATCCTGCCATCTTAGGCATTCTGTTTATGTATCTCTTTTCGCTAATCCTAATTCCTTTTATCTCTTGATTAATCCTGTTCCTCTTCCGCGTCCTTGGTTCTATGAGTTTCCCAGTTTGCGTCGGTCCATAATTACTAAATTATCTCGCCTCCGTTTCTCGCATAGTCTCCTTTTTTCTTTTCTAAATCGGTTTTTCTTGGCTACACCTCCTAATTATCCATTGGATCCTGAAGGTTCCCAGTATGTTTGTGATGCGAATCACGCGCTCTTCGAGTGCTCCGGTTTATCTCGCGAGCGTGAGTTACTCTTTATTATCATCTTTTAAAGCTTGGTCTTCCTGCTCCTTTCAACGCCTCTTATGTTCTTTCTCTACCTACTATCTCTGTTGTTCCTGTCCTAGGGGTGTTCCTTGATTCCATTGTCGACAGAATAAAAATATAATTTCTATTCTATTCCATGTATCTATTCCTTTTTGCTGGGCTAATGCTCTTTGCTAGCAAACCCAAGGGGGGGTAAAAAAAAAAAGATATAAGATGAAAAATTTGAAAAAATTCCACAGCCCGTTCTAGAGCTGATGTTTATTTTTTTCTTTAATGCACATATTTTCGTCGCAAGAATACTGAAAAAATTTGAAATGTTCAAAAATGTTAAATTTAAAGCACCGAATCGGGAAAGAGTTATGTAATGTCAGTCGGTATTTCTACCGAACAAGCCTGTTTATAATATATTTTTCTTTACTTAATAAATAGACGCCATCTTCAAAACCTCTTCCGTATTTACCGCAGTTCAGATTTACACATATTCGTTCAACTTCGTTTGAATGCAAAGCATTCTTCGATAAGTTTTGTTTATGTTTGCGATTTCCGACTGTTGGCAAACCCTGTGTTTGTTACAACTTGGACAGGTAAAAACTATTTTAATTTACGTGTTTACTGAATTCTTTTTTATCGACTTGTTATTTCTATAAGTGATAATCCGTGTTCGCTCTCACGGGTTACGTATAAATGTGTAGTGTAGTTTACCGTAAATTTCCATTAAAATTAATAACCTGCATCTTAACCTCGTGCTTCAAAAGTAGATACCGGCAATGATAAAAAAGTTTACTATTTTAAGACAGGAAACGAATTTAAAGTACCTACTACCGCGGTTAATTACCGTCTAAACATAAATTGAAGAAATAAATATAGTTAATACTTCATTTTAAACGGCATTTAATTTAAAATATTTCTTTCGTGCCGATCATATTACTGAATTATTTTACTATTTACGAAATTTTTGTCCAAACTTTATTTTTTTAATTAATGTATTTGCATAATTTTTTTTTACAGAAATAAACACTGTCTGGGCACGAGTGCCCTGTTATTTCAAAAATTTACGAATTAAAACAATTAAAAATCTGAAGGAGTGGGCCGTATAGCGGTCAGCGAGTTCGTGCACACATACATGTATATATATATATATATATATTTGATATTTAATATATATATAGATGTATGTAGGTTTTTTTAAATGTTAAAATTTAAAAAAAATTACGTTTTCTAATTATAATTAAATAGATCGTTCTCTAAGAACTGTCGTAGTGACGAGAAGGATAATGATGGTGATAATGCACAAGGCAATGTTAGAAAAGCTATTTTTTAAGCGTTTCGCGGATTACGCTTGTGTGGCCGTACGCTAGGAGGGACGCGAAACGTTTTCTTGATTAAGTTAACTGCGGAAAATTGGCTATCCTAATTGTTTGTCTTTTTTGGCGAGATGATTCTATCTCGACTAATTTTCGTTATTGCCTCAACCGCTTCAAAAAACTTACACCCATCGACATGGTGACTAATAGTTGTATGGACACATCTTTTTATATTTTTAGTTAGTAAATTGGACAACAATTTTTCGCTACACTTCTTTCGTGTTTTCTTCTTTTTTTTTTTACATTTTTACATTTTTTTTCTGTTTTCGCCAATTTGCATTTACACTCAAATAACCATTTCGATTTCAGCGAAATATTTCAGGACATTATTTAAAGTATGCACAGAGCAGTTTGGCCTGTTATTATTTTACCGTTTCGAAAAGTTACGCTGCGTTATACTCAAACCTTTCTACCTTCCCATAAAAAATAATCTTACATGTGCAGAAGAAGAGAAAGAAAGAAATGGATATAAAAATACAGCTATGCAATAAATAGAGGAATTGACGGTACATCAATTTATTAGAGTAACATGTCTGGTTGCAAGAGCTGCGTATATTATCGCACGGTATTCACTCTGTTTACGGCTGATTGAGTTTTTTTCGGAGCACTGTTACAGTAATCGGAAGTGCGGAAATGCAACGAATACGGAAAACTCTCTGGTACGACGAAAATACTGTTGATCATTTCAAAAGATGTGACTTCCGAATAAATGAAAGGGAATCACGTAAACTTGTAAAGAAGTAAAGTTAAAAAAGAACAGATTTAAGAATCGAAAAATGAACTATCAGTTGAATAGATAAGGAAAGTAGTAGCGGATAAAGTGAAGTGCGAAGAACACAAAGTTCTGAAGAAATCAAAGATGGCGCATTTTCCCATCTAAACTGCTATTATACCAGATATCTAAACTGCTATTATACCAGATATCTAAACTGCTATTATACCAGATATCTAAACTGCTATTATACCAGATATCTAAACTGCTATTATACCAGATATCTAAACTGCTATTATACCAAATATCTAAACTGCTATTATACCAGATATCTAAACTGCTATTATACCAGATATCTAAACTGCTATTATACCAGATATCTAAACTGCTATTATACCAGATATCTAAACTGCTATTATACCAGATATCTAAACTGCTATTATACCAGATTGCCGCTGAGCCGTTATTATTTGTTCTTTTGTCAATTCTCGAATTAGCAGCCGTAAAATCGTGTTTTAACAAGTGTAGAAAAGCTGTTTTATTAAACGTAAATCTAACCAATTACACATTAAATCCTATAATTTTGTTAGATTTTTGTGAGTTTAGCTTGAGTTTAAAATTCGTTTATTTTTTCTCCTAAAATTCTCCGAGAAAGTTTCGGTGTTTCGAATTTTACGCCGATCACATTTTTCCTCAATGGCTTCCAGATATTATTATTTATTTATTTATTTTTATTTTTCTGAAATAAATGAAATATATAAGTCTCGATAATATTACAAGTCTGCTTAATTCATTTTTATCGTTCAAATTTGGCTATTATTCGCAACAATGGAAATCCTTCAAAATTATTGCGCTTCCTAAGCCTGGAAAAGATTCTTCGTGCATCGACAACATTCGTCCTATTTATTAGCCTTCTCAATAATTTAAGAAAAGTATTAGAAAAAATGATATCAAAACGTTTCATGCTACACTCTGATAGCTCAAATATCATTCCTCTGGAGCAGTTCAAGTTCAAGCCTGAGCACTCTATAGTGCAGCAAATTGCTAGAATCGGGGGAATTCATACCCCACAATTTTAACTGTAATAAACACACAGGCGTAATATTACTAGACTGAGCCAAAGCATTTGACACTACTTGGCATGATGGTGTACAATCTTCAAAATGATCAAGACCAAATTTCCGGTTTTGCGTAATTAGTCAAAAGTTATTTAAGCAATAGAACATTTGTTGTTCACACCTTTGATACCTCTTCGGCATTCGAAACATGCTTGGCTGGCGTTCCGCAGGGCAGCGTGTTGAGGCCAATTTTATTCAATTATGATTTCCCTGTATCGCTCCGCATTAACACGGCACTTTTTGCCGACGATGCTGCGATGTGTATTGCAGCTCATAAAGGCCGAACGCAATCGCCAACAAGCTCCAGCTTGGGGTTGACCGCGTCCTTCGCTTTTTTTAAAAATGGCGCATTTCTATTAATCCGGCTAAATCCGAGGCGATTCTATTTGACCCCTAAGACTTAGTGCACATGCAAGGTACCGATCTTGGTCTACTACCTCGGCGTGATATTAGATAAAAGGTTAAACAAACATATCGATCACGCTATCGTCAAAACTAATCGCGCTATCTGCGCCATTGATGTTCCATCGTAAGTCGTTTTTAAATATTCATAACTAATTCTATATAAAGCAGTTATTAGGCCAATTTTAACCTATGCATCGCCCGCGTGTCTTCAATATCTAACGCCCGCTGTAAACAACAGCAACTCATACAAAAAACAGATGTCTTATGCGCGTATTTATCCCGCTATACCAGGATTCCAGTGATTCATAATGTCCTCAAGTTGCCATATCTTCGTAATTATGTATTTTCTTCGGCAGAGGAATTTTTTGAAAATTTCTTGACTCGCAGCAATCCTCTCATTAATCATATCAGGGGAATTACGATTCCAGGCAGCTGCAATTTATGTACTCAAAATATAAGCATAAGCAGCTAAAACATAACATCCTGTAATCTTTGTATACTATACAGTATCTCCTTCTTCTTTTGCTCGCAGTCTTGTGTTCCTCATTTGTAGTATCTGTATATTCCTTAAACAGATTTAATTTTAACTAATCATCGTATTTGCTCGTCGGGTTTTTTTAAATTTTTTCCTACAACGACGTTTTGCTAAATTTTAATAATAATTTATAATCATATTTGATAAGTTGCGTCGCGCGGTAAGACGATTCGTCGATACGCTAGTTCAGCTTGCCAATCGCCTTACGTTATGTCATAATTTACACAAATATATATGTATACTTTCTTTGTTTTTTTCTGTAACATTTTAATAGCATACAATCTATTACGAATTTACACAAAAATAAATCCACTGACGCATCCTAAGTATAATTTTCATTTTTTTTCGTGCTTTATTCTTCTACGGTCTTTTTAATTTCTTTTTAATTTATATTTTCTCGTTCCTTTCTTATAATTTTAGTTATTGAATTCAAATTTTGCCTTTTGATTTCTTAGATTTTCGTATTTCGTTTACGCGGCTGCTGTTTTTCCTTGCTTTTTTTCTTTCTTTTTCTTGTGATGATTATTATTCCTAGTTTTGTAGATTGAATTTACTACAGTTATTAATGTTTTGGACGTTTTATTATATAATAATTAGAGCCATTTTCATGAATAAAGTCATAAATTTTTATTTTTAAACAATTTATACAAGTTTAAGAGTCTGAAGAACTTTTTCGTACTTTACCCTTCTTTTATCTACCTGGGATATTAGCGTTATTTTTTATTTATTTATTTTAACAGCTTCGCGTTTTTTTTATTTAAAACGTATTAAATCATTTGCTCAGTTTAACCACAACTTCGATTTACTCGCGCTTCCTAAAAAATGGTCGTTAATTACTTAAGGTTAGCGCGTAATCTATTTTAATGATTTTTATTTTCTTAATTAGTTGGAACCCATGACGATTTATTTCTTTTTTTTTTTTAAAAAAAAAGTGTTTTTTATTTTTAAATTTTGTTACCTACATAGTGGTCTGCTATCTCTTTCATTACATTTTCCACGCTGTACTTCTCTCCCGTATTGTTTGTTCTTTTTCCGACTTCTATCAGTATTAGATATTGTTTTTAATCTTTTTGCCGGTTTATTTATTTTTTTACGGTTTTTTGTTTAGGGGGTAATTTTGCACTACTGTTTTTTTTTTGTTTTTTTATACCCCCTGCGTATTTATTTTTACTTTTAATACTCTGTATCCAGGTCTTTTCCGGTAACGATGGTTTTTCGTCAGGCTTCTGAATTTCCGTTACTCTGAAATTATTTACGCGGTAATGATAAAAAGTGCCACATAAGAGTACGATCAAACTTTCATTCTCCTTTCATTCGTAAATCCCGATTTCTTTTATTTTTCTAACCTAATTATCTCTGATTTTTCCCTCCTTACTTCCTGCACCTCTTTTCCGCTTATCCATCATGTCCTCACCACTCTGACGCCGCGACTTGATAGGTGGATTTCGAGAACGCTTCTATTCTTCACTTTTGCTAATATATTGGCCCTCCAACATCTTATTGTGCGTCTCTTATTTTCTTCTCACCTTCTCTTTTTATTCCGGTCCCTGACTCCTTTTTGTCCTCCACATCCGATTAATATTGCCTCTTCTCTTTTTTTTTCTAGTTCTTGAGTCCATGTCTGTTTTGACACGAGTCGAAAAAAATACATCCAAAATTTGATGCATACGTAGAGAAATGCGACAATTTTTATCATCTCTTCCATTCTTAATTATGCAAAAGGGGTACCTTGATATTGCGAAATTACGAGGTATACTTTAAGCGAGACAATTGTAATTTAATTCAGCGCTAGAAATTTTATGCTACTAAATAATCAACACTATCGGTTACGTGATTAATCGATCTAATCGAGTAATGACGCATCACCGATAGCAGTTAAAAGGCAAAAATGAGTCATTTTTCTTGATTTTCTTAAGTCAATAAAGTAGCGTCAGTTTTTGTTATTGCTATTTTTTTTCTTTTTTCTTTTTCGAGTGCCAACAAAGAACTATCATAAAAAAAGAGAAAACATGGATTAGAATTTAAAAAATTAGATCGATTAGAAACTGAAGCGCGATAACAAGCGGCCACGATCAGTTCCGAATGTAGTTTTCTTGCGTGTGTACACACCTGCGTTGCATATAATAATTGCCTGGTATACGACCTATATCTGTGCTAAAAATGTACGAATAGCTTGCCCAACAACCGAATGGTTGAGGAGATAATAATGATGAGAAACTGAAGAAATAAAAGGAAGCTAATAGAAAAATCGTAGTAAAAATCGATGAAGAACTAAGTAGAGAGGGAATTGCGTCAACATGGGTAGGACAAGGAACTATTCTGGCTCCGTTATTATTCTTGATTTATACCAACTCCCTACATAAATATATTAAAAACTCGATAATTTTTGCTAATGCGGATGACATAGCACTTGTTATCGAGCATCGAGACATCCATGAAGCCGAAAAACTCTTGCAAGAGGATGTGAATAGTATGTGTAGGTGGGCACATGATAAACATCTAACTATTAACATAAAAAAATCGAAGGCTTTGCATATAAGAACATCCAGTAGATATAGAATATACAAACCATCTATTACAATGCATAACAATAATTGTTTACACAACCGCTTGATCTCTACTTCGAACTGTGGATGTACACAACTGGAATCAATGGAAGAGGTTAAATGTTTGTAGGATTAATCATCGACAGAACACTATCTTGGGACAAGTATGTAATAAATTTATATAATACAATTAGACAAATACTACCGGCACTTTATAAATTGACTCTTTCAATACCATGCGGCCACTTACGCATATATTATAATGCCATAGTATTGTCTAGAATCGTGTATGGGATTTCAATTTGGGGGGAAGCAAAAAGAACGATAATCAAAAAGATCAGTAGACAGCAAAAGAAATGCTTAAATATTACCTAATAAACATCAGGTTAACATTAGCTGGTGGAGAGAGAGAAATGAAATGTCTCCAAGGATGTGCTATTTTTAACACCGATTGCTTGAATATAAGATCACAAGTATATCAATAGCTACAATGATAAAAATCAGGACAACAAGGAATAATAGGGAGGTATATTTCATTCGACCGAAATGAATAGTAAAATCGACAATACGGATGAAATAATAGTTTTGATTAAGCTGCTAGAACGAATCCCAGAACATATAATACAAAAAGAGATAGGAACCTGGAAAGTAATAATTAAACAATGGTTAGTTGACACAATATTAATGAGTGACATTAAAATAGACAAAATGGGAGCTGGCTGTAGCGAAGAATCGACCATTCGCAGTTGTCAAAAATTTAGTATAGAATTGTTGTATAACAATAAGTAGTTCTTTTTTGTTTGTACTATTAGTATTATTATTTTGTTTTTTGTATACCTTGCGTAATTATGAAAACTAATTGTAATGAAATATTATAACCTATGTAACATATTTGTCGAATAAACGATAATAAGAGTATTGGGCACCAGCAGACGGGCAGTATGCCTTGCGGGACCCACAACTTATTTTAAAATTTAAAAAAAAAACAAAAAAAAAAGATACTGCGGATAAATGAAGAATATAGAAAAGCATTGCGCAATGAATATGTAAGTATCGTTTCGAAGATACAAAGTGAAATTAGTTAAAAATCGTTAGCTGGGGGTTTGTGGAAAATAGTTGTTAATGAATGCGTCAAGTCGTTAAGAATCAATGCCGATCCAAAAATGTCGTGTCAGTAAAAGATTAGAAATACCGGAGAGAGGCGGATAACAAGTGTAGTTGGAAGAAAGAAGTGGAAACGAATATAAAGAGGGCCTGCAGGAATATTTTCGGAGTTGTATTTTGTACGAGAAACTTGACAGAAGAAATACTTATATACAGAAGGAAAATTTAAATTATTTCTGTTGCGAAGGCGGGAAAGAAAATATGAAGATTTTTAAAAGCGGTTCGAAATTATTCGTAAACTGGAAGAAGCAGCATCAACAGTCGCGTTCCTATTCGAATCGTTGATAGAATTAACTGCGTGAAAAAGAGATGGGATAAAAAATGTACTACACCGGGAGGGATGTGGCGTGCAAGGGAAAACGAGAATAAATCGAGAGAAGATAAGAAAAATGATATTTTTGTTAAAGAAAGAGGACGAATGATGGAAACTGAAAATTAGGACGGTGAGAATTTGTAGAAAAATTTTCCCGAGAACCGAGTGAAAATTATTATTAAAAATTAAGATATTTGTAAATTTATAAAAAAAAAAAAAAAAGAAAAAAGAAGAAAAAAAAAGGCAACGAACTAGATGAGGGAATATTGGAAAGTGTTCAGCTAGAATCTTCAAAAGAAGGAGGCGCTTATTAAGAAATTTATCTGGTACAACCGAAACTGGATAAAGATATTACGGAGACGAGGAGAAAAACGATTTTTTTTTTCTTCTTATTTATTGGGTCGAATTTGTGGAGCACTTCTAGTAAAACTGCACCAGCAAATTGGTGACGGCTTTGTTTCGAATCAACAATGCTCATAAGCTTTGATCTGGAGGGGGCTTTTGATCGTATTTGGCGAGATGAAATCATTTAAACCCTGGTAAACTGGGACGTCACAGGGAACATTCTTAATTTCGTGAAAGCATTCTTGACAATATCAAACGTTTCAGATTCGGATAGAAGATATCTTGTCGTCCCCTAGAAGTTAAGAAAACGGTACGCCTTAAGGCTCGACAATTAGTCCTCGACCTTATTCATAGTAGGCATTTCCGACCTGACTAAGATCATTGAGCCGCTCGTAAAATATAACCTTTTCGCTGAAGACCTCACAATATACATGACATCTTCGTATCTGAAAAGTTTAAGACTTCAAAACACGACCGATAAATTACAATGGTGGTCTGCAGCAAACCAGGGCTTAGCCTTCTCAGCGGAAAAAACAGCTAGCATTATTTTCAGTGATAAACGGAAATCCCCTTCCGACTGAAAAATAACTCTGGGCAACAATTAGATCAGCCCAAACTGTCAACATCCTTGGATTGCTTTTCGACAGGAAGCTCTGGATCCAGGCACATCGATAGCGAAATATCAAAAATCTCTCAACGTCCTCAAAATTATGGCTCATACAAAATGGGGCGGAGATAGGAAATGCCTGCCTAAAATGGATTACAGTTTATATAGATCTGCTAAACCTACTGTGCTAAACAGGTGTTCAAAATTCCGCCTTAAAACTAATCTCAGGCGCATTGTGCACTGCAGTTCAATTGACAGTGCCTTCACGCAGAAACTAATATCCTGCCACTCAAACACAGACGGTTATTTCTGTTTCCGAAATCTTACTTAAATCTGGCCTCAAATCCATCTGACCCCTCGCATCAAAAGACGTTTGCCCCGAATTATATGCATTCATACGGAAAACCTTCCGAAAAGTCCAAAGCCCCTGGATATCGAATGTCGGAATGTTCTTAGCAGTCATCAATGGACGGCGACGGTCCATCCACGTACGACTGAAGCCCCTCTGTGGAACGTCAGTATGCAGCAGTTATCAAAATTGTAGAGTCCAGATTGGGGAAAACAGCCAAAATCTGAAGATTTCCAAGCAAAAAAACATCTATACTCCGTTTAGAAAGACAGCAAAACTGTCCCTCGCAGAAGCTGTACAAAGTCAAGGGAAACCTTCGGCGATGGAGCACTGCACACAGACAGTAAGCTGTGACATAAGGAAACAATATTAGCTCGCCTGCGCATACTGTCTTTTTACATACATAGCCACCTGTTTCAAAAACAAACCTTAATTATTAGACTACCGCGCTCTACCCGTCCAGATATTCAGGAATAAAAATTAGCAGAACAAAAAGGGCTTGTCAGTTGGGAGACTAGATCGACTGAAGAAGGATTATATTTAATTTTCTTTTAGAAATATCGATTTAGTACACTTTTACATTTCCAATATAATATCGAAATTTTAAACGGTTAATTTTTTTTAACAGTGCATCTGCGTCTTTTGCGATGATGCGAATAAAACTAAGAGCGGATAACATTATAAATCACACCATGTTCTCACTTCGTTTAATATGTTTAAAAGTATCGCTTTCAGCATAAACGGTAGTGTTATCGTATATATTTAAGTCGGCAAACGGCTAAAAGCGCGACGGTGTATCTAGAGAGGAGCAGAACAACAGATGAAAAAAAGGCGCGGAAAAAAGATCTGGATATCGGTTCCTGGAAAAAATAAGAAATCGGCGGTTAAAGCTAATGTCGTGCAAATGTATAGAGAAGCGCGCACACGTTGACTCCGGATAAAAACAATTTTCGATATCAAATGTGGCGACTATGATGTCGCGTTTGGAAACTTCATTTGAAAAAGAAGAGTGAATGGAATGTTTCAAATTAGAATTTTACGAAATGGCTCCTACCTGCGCGATCGTAATTTAGTAGACGACCGGTTTCGCGGAAAAAGTAAAATATAATAAAATAAACACAATTCCTCTTTAGACACACGAGCGTCCCGACATGGTTCAGTTTATCGGAAGACATGGTCGGGGCATCTTCAGCAGTCTTCTGCCTAGAAGTGACCTAATTCTTCTTCAGTGATTCTACATCGCGTGCCTCGCAATTGTCACGTCTGCCACCGAAGCTGTTCGATAATGCACGGCGCAACTACGTTCTGGGTTTTATTTCTTTTTCTCCATCGGCCACGCGGCTTTTTTCCCCGAACCGATCGTTTTCTTTGGTATCTCGTTATTAAAAACCGCGCTGATACAGACATCTCCGATTATAGCCTGTTGTTAGCGCTGTTCGTGAGATTTAAGTACGCCTTCCCATATCTGTAACTCGTATGCGTTCAGTGCTCTGGATGCCCGCAGCCTTCACGGTTCAGGCCGTTCGTATAATAATAATAATAACAGTACAAAACGAAAATTTTCATTTCTGACAGACTAACAGGATACCGATTGCAGAAAGAAACCTTCCCACTGCCACCGCCTTTCCTAAGGCAATTCGGAGCCACCGCTAAAATAAGCCGCCGCTAGTTTCTTTTATCAGCGACCTCAAGTTTTAACTCTTTCGAATTTCTCGTCTCACCTGTTCATCATCGCCGAGCTTCCTTAGTTTTTTAGGAATTGGCCGTAGTATTCTCCTTAGATTCATTAGGCTTAGTACCATTATGGAAAGCTCAACTTCACATTCCATGTTAACAAAGATATGGGACCTACTTTACTTTTATCTGCAGTCCAAAAACTATGGTTCGCCAGCTAATCTCGTATGCCTAACTAAAAAGAGTAATATTACCGTCGTATCAGAGACCGAAAATTTTCCACTGTTCTTATCATCCTTCCGCGATTATCGCAACACGCTGTCTGTGCGCAGTTTACAGTTTCATCCCTCTGCCGGTTCTAGTAGTCGCTTCACTGTCGTTCTTATTGGCATCGAATTGCTATCGTACAAATAGCGCCTCTATCGGGTGTTGTTTACCCGCGTCCGATTCGAAAAGTCTTTGACTAAGTTTCTAGTGAAAATCCTTAAAATTGCGAACAATAATAAAAAATAAAAAAAAATAGGAAACGAAATATTTATCATAAAATCGTTGGCAAACATGCAAAAACATGTTGAGAAAAAATGAAATTTCGTATACAGTCTGATTGAACTTTTCCCGTTTTAGGTTTCTAAACGAATCTAGAGCGATTATTAGAAAATCTAAAGTAACTGAACGAGATAAAATCGCAGAAAGTTGTCATATAAAATTGAAATCGGCGCCAAGTTGAAAAATTGATTATCGGCGAAAGCTTTAAAAAAAAAAACGAAGCGAAATCTTTCTCTTTACTTGCGAAAGAAGAAGACGATTACACTGATTGTTCGGGCTTTTGTTTTTTAAATTAGCGGGTCGGTTTAAAAAGAAAAAAAAAGTTGACCGCAATGAAGAATCGAATTATACACAGTGGACTCTGAATACCCCCCGTCGACAACACATTTTTTTTATGTCCAAGAAGTTCCCCATCTGAACTTTTGGTCAGATTCATATTCTTTCTTCCTTTCTAACCAACTTGCAGCTTTTATCTTCCTATTCAATCCACCTAATTCTTGATTTCATAACATGCCTTCCTCTCGGCGCCGCCACATTCTTTCTTCCTTATGTCGATTGCGTTTTAATCCATAGCCTTCTTCCCTCACCTCGTTATCGTTTTTCATTTACAGTCTTATCCTTATCTTTCTGATGACAATCAGGAATGCGCTTTTGATCACATCCTTTTCTTATCGCCTGAGCATTCCCTTTTTTATTCATAATAACTTAATTTATAATGCTGCGTCTGTTCTTTTCAGTGTTTCTGCACTCGGTTCTTTCATTACCGCCATCGCCGATCGCGTACGAATTTAAATAATCTATTGTTATTTTTTGTCGAACTTGGCAAAAAAAAAAAAAAAAAATTAAAATAATTACACCTCCTTGTAATCGTCACAGTGACGCAGACGTTCAGGAGGTTGCAAACGGTACAGTAGCTCTCTATATTACGAACTCATAGGTCTGTCAGTTAATTTTGAAAACATTTAGCCGGTCACGAATTTGTGTTCTTAACAAATTCAAAAAACCTCAGCAACAGGCGTACTATGGACTTCACAGTAAACGGTAGCACAGTGCATAAATCTCAGGTGGAACGCTTATTTTTAAATGTGACCGTGAGCAAAATGGCGTCAGTTAAGTCCAAGTCGAGTAGCCATTGTTCTTATACGATGAAAGAGTTCCGGTTTCATATCGTGGATGTAGCGGTAGCAACGAGCCGCATACGCAGATAATCAGAGTGTCTTTGGTAATAATGTCATACAGGCTTGCGTATTTTGAATGCTTCCGAGTTCAGCACGGAACACGTAAACATACAACGACATAACGGAATAGCATGCGATTGCATCGGTTAAGATATAAGAAGTGTGAATTGTATCGACCATATGTGTATCCATGGTTCGTTTGCTGACCAGACGAATACATTTCACAGAGCCGATTAACCGTGATAATCTAACGAGGATAATAACGCGCTTTGCCGTTTGGCTCTATTTGACGTCTGCAATAGTAACCTGTAGTTATCATCAGCGGGCGTCTTGCGTGGTCGACAGTTGTCTACGGAGACACTTCAAAGGTCGACCTATAACCGAATCATCATTTTTATGAAGAATACCTTTAACATTGATCGTGGAAGAACAAAGGCGAAAATAGGATTTTGGTCATTGTCTAGATTCCTACATGAAACCCTAGAACGAAATCTGTGAATTATTTCTGGCAATTCTCGAGCGAGATGTGTCCAACGAAACAACGAAATCAGCGTTTTCGCCTACGAGGCTGTTAAGCCCAGAGGCTATCAAAGCTGACATGTTACATTAGAAAGTAGCAGTCCTTTGATGGGCATCTGCACCATATTTTTCCTTTAGTACGGCCAAAACAAACCGCATGTCAGGTATTCGCTTTATGTCGTTTTGAAATTGGGCGATATGCTCATGAATGTTTCACCTATGCGTAACAAAACTGTGCCTGATTCATCATTTTCGCCGTAATTCCATTGCAAAAGAAAAACTTGAACAGCTGACTGCCCCCTACTCTAAGCATCAAGAAGAAGGTGCTCGATATCGTATTCCTTTTTACATAAGACCGTTTGGGAATTTATTATTATGCGGATCGCGGATGCCGCTGAAAAAGGAACTGTCCTAAAAAGTCAGGTTCGGTCGGTGATTTCCTAACAGTGACGTCATAAAAAAATTGAAAATATTCTTATATAGGCAAGCATAAAAATGGAAATCGATGTGTAACGCGTAAATAAATAAATTTTACACGCACACGTATATACATATATACAGTATAACGAACCTTAACAATTGCCGTTGCTAAATTTCTAAATTCATCCGCGAAAAAATAATATCCGGGCTTTTTTCCTTTTTTTTCCTTCTTTTTTTTTCCCTTCTTTTTTCTTTTTTCTTTTTTTTCCCTTCTTTTTTTCCCTTCTTTTTTCTCCTGTTGAGCACGCCAACTACGGCCATTAACCAGAGCAAGTGGAATTTTTGATAGTTTGCGGCATATTTTACCCGAACGAAACGCAATTAACTTAGCAACTGTGCCACGGGATAGATGGCTATTCGGTAAGAATAAAACTTTGATTCTTCGTTCAATAAAATCGGTAATCTATAACTGAACGTTTTATAGATTGCAACAAAAAATTAAGCGAATAATTAGTAAAGATTTTCTATTTACCATTACTGCAATAATAAAATATTTAATCGGATAGCCGAAACGAAAAAAAAGGATCATTTAGCGCCGGGGAAAGATGTTTACCTGAAAAATATCGTACCTGAATAGAAAGAGCTTGGAAAAAAATTTCAACAAACTGAATCTATCGATTTTTCAGTTGCTGGCTTCAAGAACGCTCGTTTCATAACATTACGCAGGTTTTTAACGTGAACACCGTAAAACGAGATGGAAATATTTTTCTATAATAATCTTTTATAAAACCGTTACCTTTTTAGTCCCACCCTATTGGTCGTTTTATTCCCCACGGCTACCAATGCAGATTTCTACGGGATATTCATCATCGGTTTTCCGCGCTGCCTGACCTGCTATCTCCCGTATTAATATCTCAACCAAATTAATAACGTCCGTTATTTTCGTTTTTCATCTAAGCCAGGAATTTCTTTTCTTTTATTTAGGGTCCACGAAACGTACCTGTTTGTCATTATTGAATTTAGCGAGTCATCGCGTCCGTAGATTGAAATTATTAGGACGCACTGATCAAAATTTTACTTCTTAAGTTCGATTTAAATATTATGAAATTTCATCGAAATATTACGTTGCTCATTTCTGCTTCGTAAGATATATTCATAACATATATGTACGAATATATTCATTCACTATTTCTAATGTGTGCACGGTTACATTCAATTTTATGTTACAAATTCATTATTCGGATTTTTAAAATTTATTTTGCAATTTACTTCTTCACAAATATGTAATTCCGATATCGGTGTAGCCTTATAGCATTGTTAGCTATGACGACTATATATATATATATATATCAGTGGTGGATTCAGGGAGGGGGAATAGGGGACACCCCACCCCAAAGAACCAAGGCCTCTATGAAAAAATTTGTTATAACATAGAAACTTAATCTATATACTATAAAAGATTTGTATAAATGTTACAACATGTGGATTTTAATAATTAATGTTTAATACTATTTTCTAGTAAAACTATTAATGTGTTACGTTTTTTATTCTATTTTAAATGTAATTATCATCGATCTTTTGCAATTTTTATTTATTTTTCATTTTCATTTTGTAATTTTAATTTAAAATAGAGAGTTCAATGAGAAATATATATTTAAACTTGCTCACGAACAAAAAGAATTCGGATCGGATTGTTAATAAAACTAAAAAAGGAAGTAAAGTGTCTATTAAGAAATATTATCTTTCTTACTATTTCTAAACTACCATATTTAAGGCATAATTTTATCATTTCGTTTTATTTTTCACCCCTAAAAAATAAAACTAAATTTAAATTAAAAATTGTAATAATGATGTATTTTTAAAACATTTTTAAATTTCTAAAAAGGTGGTCGTTATTTGATTTTCTTTATGAAACAAAGAGTATTTCTCAAATCTATTGTCTACCGTAGAAGATTTTACGTAATTATATACCCCCCCCCCCCCAATGTTCTTCTGGATCCGCCCCTGTATTTATGTGTATATATATATACATATCTTCTGTTTCGTCATTAATTTCGAATACAAATTTTAAGAATATATCGTTCGTTTAGAAAAACGTAATGCAAAAATGACGCTACAAGTTGTCGCTAAAAATAATTATAATTCCATTTCCATATAGAGTGGATTTCATAGAAACACAGACGTGCGGGACCTTATGTAGGGCAGTTAGCGAAATTAACGTATTAAGAATCGTTGATCCAAATGACCGCATCACACACGAGTGTGAAGAATAAAAGCAAGAAGAAGAAATGTTATAGCAATCGACACTAAATGGTGTTCTAAACTATGTGTATAACGTTGAAAACTTGGAAAAATTAGCAATCGAAAAAATAAGAAAAAAGTTGTAACAAGCATTTTTGAATTAGGTTTTCAAATCCTAAAGTAGCTTTAAAATTTATAATAATTATAGATCCGGGTTCTGTCTGAAATTTCAAACATAAGAATACACTAAATGTCGGCAGAAAAACTCTAAAAGCACAATTCTGTTAGAATTTAGAATATTATGTAATATTCCACCTGATAACCACCAACTGAGACAGAGAAAAGGCAATTGTAAATTGCGAAGTACAAAATCCTTTAGAAACCGGAAAATTTCCTCCGACCGTGTTTCAGATTGAACGCCAATTTCGAATTACAGTTTTATGTATATAGTACATTGAAAACGGTCGGTTATTTAACCGGATGCTGTTGAATAACATTCACAATGAATTGTATCACCCAAATCCTATCGATTGCAGTTTAATGATGCTCCAGGCGTGTCAGAATCGTAAAAACAATTCAAAACTTATTATATTTATACCTTGTAAAGTTTTGATACTGCTAAAAAGCTTTCTTAATACAAAAAAAAAAATTAAGTTCAGTCAAGCGTGTGATGTTTCATGCGCTGAGGATTTCGTATTTAACTTAAAGATAACCGTAATATTTATATTCGCGTAATGCTAAATTCAAAATAACAAAATCTGATTTTAAGCGGCGCACAGGGGGGCCGCCATTTTTTGCGCTCTATGCCAACTTTGAAAGTTTCGTTAAGGAAATGAAATAAGGTTTCTCGTTCCCGAAAAATAGCGATCTTTCCAACAATAATATGTCGCATGCCAGGGAAAAAAAATGTTTTTTTCAAAAATTTCGAGCTTTCGGCGCCCCGAGGGTCCAAATATAGAGTTGTGAACTTGGCTATAATTTTCCTATAAAGCGGTCCTTTATGTATATATTTGAGATACGTTTTGGTTTCCTCAAATTTTTTACTCCGGCTATTGCTTACGTGACATCTTTTTTTTTTTTGCTGTTTTTGGTCCAAAGATGGGAGGGAGGTTATATCATTTTTTAATCGTAATTTTTGAATTTTATGAAAAGCTTTTGCGTTTTGTTTAATATTTGAATTTCACACTTTTAAAGGGGGTATTAGGTGATGAATTATGAATTTTTAAGGATAATTTTTAAGATCGTTTTAGATTCCATATCATATATTCTTGACGGATTTTCGAGTTTTTTTGTCGCTCAGGGTAATCAGGTTGTCGATTGACGTAGATAGAAGTTTAATTGTAATTTATGATCCAATTTCGAAGTTCATGAGCCAAACCGTGCGTCAGTTATTGATTTTTGTTTGATATTTTTGCCCTTTACGAACTATCATACGTGTACGGAATCCTAAAAACTCGAATCTAGAAGCGGAAGGTATCTCTATTGATATTAAAATTGAGGTATCTAAAGGACATACAGTTTGAACGGGACCAATACACTCGCGCTGTAAGATCGATTTCGAACGAGCGTATCAGTTTTACCTAAATTTCATCGGACTTATCTGCGGGCATAATCATTCTGCGCAAATTTACCTGAAACAGATACTCGCGCACTGAATCGTCAGTTCACTTCGCACCCCAAAAACACCGGCATTATCCGAGGTAAGATGAATGCACAACATCTTCGACAAATTTTTTTGAACTCAGCAGAACACTACTCAGCGACGATGTACGTATATCGATAGATTTAGAGAAACTGCTTGTAAGTTTTTCCTTTCTGTTGAACGTTGTATTCTATATTCTTGTCTATTGAAACTCAACCTGCTCCTTATTGTGCATCTTATATTTTGTCCTTCTCCTCGCCATCCATTATTTCATCCATTAGTGTTCCTTTTTATTGTCCGCATCTGAACGAATCAAAATTTGACCGACAGCTCTTTTCTTTCTTGTTATTTTTGGGTGTATTAACTAACGTGACCAAAGGGGGGGGGGGTCTAAAAAAAAAATAATTCGATGCACTTACGTAGATTGATTTTTCACGGACAGTATAACAGATTTTGAAAGATGCTTATTAGTAGAGATGGAGTTATATGATCGCCGATATTGTGTGTATTTCACGGAAAGTAATGTTGTGTTGCGTCGCGTGAATATTACCAGTAATAATCTCTGTGGTTGACTTATTAATTTTGCCGGTCTGGGGTAAAAAATTATTGTCGCCTTGGTGTAAAAAAAATCCATCGGCAATATATTTCGAATTGTTGTAGTCATTCTTGGATATTGAAACTATTATATTAAGAGCAAAAAACTGAATTTTTGCCTTGCAATATACGAGCCGGTTCCTTGAAATTTCTTCTTCATTAATGAATCTTTTTTTGTAGAACTTAGAATCGAAATTTCTGCTACCAGCATCAAAGACATAACTACTCCATACAGGTTGATTTTCTATGGATCCTCGGACACTCCGGCATACAAGGTAATGAGGATGTTGACCTATTGGCTCGCAATGCTGCACAAAACGGCAATGTTATTAACACTTTTCCGGCAGATAACATCATATCCGTCTCCAAAGAGCTCCATTTCAGGCTTTGGGCAGACACTTATGCCTCTTCCTCCTCCAATCGCAGCTCACCCTATTCGACTATCCAACCTGCCTTCCCCGAAAAATCATGGTTCTCTTCGTTCCCCTCGCTCCGCCGATCCATAATAGTCCCTATGTGCAGATTGCGCTTCGGACATAGCCTACTAACCTCCTCCTGTTATCGTTTTTCTCTATCACCTACCCCCTTTTTCCCGCTTCACCCCCTAAACGACAACTTTTACTGTGATGCTAACCATGTTTTTCTCGAGTGCTCTTCCTTATACCATGAACGATATATCTTATACACAAATCTACTTAGAATTAATATTCCACCCTCCTTCAGTGCTTCCTTTTTACTAACATTTCCTCATCCTTCGGTTATTCCAATAATTGCCTCTTTCTTGTCCGCAATATCTAACCGTATTCGATTCTAACTTAAATAGATTAATTTATTATTTTGGAATGGGTTAATGCCTATATTAAGGGCGAGCCCCCCCCCCCAAAAAGACATAATTAAAACCGGGTAGAGGCTTTGCCCGACCAATTGTAACTGCAAACACACTTTGTCGTAGTCTTGTGAAATTTTTGGCTTCATATTCAAGCAGTATGATATATGTATCATCCGAAGGGAAATGTTGTCACTATGGAATGATAATTAACTCGACATCCTTCCTTGCGTCGTTTTATTATTTTCAACATCATTGCAACGAGAGGACTCTAAGATTTAGTTTTAAAAAACCGCTTCCGTGTCCAATCCAGCAAACACGCTAACCCTGGGAAATATGAATATTTCAAGATCCCTTCGCGCCACTTTTATTATAAATTCGGAGGTTTATCTTGATTTTCTTTTATAGTCCTATGTCGCGCCGTGCGGTGATAGTTATAAGTGGTAGATTAACATTGTAGGGTAGGGGAATTCAGCTTTTTCATCGGAGAACTTGGCGCTTAAATATTCCAGGAGTAAACCGCACGCAACCGGAACTAATCTGAAGACGTAATCTCGGATTACCGCTTGAAATGATCATGATTTGCACCGTGTGATGATACGCAGACTAATAGTGTTGGTACTTCTTTCCTAGCTTTCAACTGCCTTGTTAATGGTTTTAGAAACATAGCACGACTATTATTTATGGCGAAAATTCGAAATTCTGTTAATATAGTAGTTCCCCTTGGACGTCTCTTTACCGATTGGCCAATAGGAAAAATGCTCTGTGAAAATATTCTCGCCCTCTATCGGGGTCATGTGAATTCGCGAAGACTTCGAGTTTATCTCCTACATGGACCACGTGTTATAACGATTTTGCAACGATGTCGTGAATATAATCGATCCTATTCAACAGCCAATTCTTACGCCGTTTCAAAGTAAAAAGATTACGATCGTCATGCTGTCTCACACTGTAATCAGTCTATTACGTGGCGTATTAAAACGTGCTGCCACGTGAATTATGCGACAAAATGTTCTTAAGAAAATGTCTACAAAATCAACTGTATGATTTTTTATGTGTAGTATTTTTCAATAGACATACACACATGTACATAGAGAAGACTATTCGTAAAAAAAAAATCGTAAAACAGATTAAAAGCCTCAAGTAATATTCTGAGCAGATGATGTGTTCCGTAACTATTATAATTATTGTATAGCTGTTGCCAAAATACGACCAATTTACACAACGATTATTACTACGTTTTATAGTTTATGTTTTCGAGGCAATTTGTTTTTTTTTTTCTCGTTTTTGTTTATTTTATTTATAGACGGATTAGTATTCGAAGAATTAATGTGAAAACTATCATCACTTTTGAAAAACAGTATATTTAATATGTAATACTAAAACCATATTCCATATTTTTCCTACACTTTATTAACTTCTTTTTTTTTTTTGTTGGAACATCGACAAAGGATCTCCATCTAGCAAAGGAAAAAAAGCGGAAAGAGACAGTTAAATACTGATACGGTCAGAAATTGACAGAATGAAAGAGCTAAGAAGTGAGATAATGAGCCTAGGGAAGTGACAGAATGTATATGAGGTGCAATAAGAACCAGGAAAGAATAAAAAATGGCACGCTCAGCCGAGAGGGATGAACATTCAAAGAAGGTATAATCGGGATCACAGGCAGCTTCGTGAGTAGGATGAAGATAATTAGAAGACGGTGTTGAAAATGAAAACTTTTTAATTGAAGCGTAAACTTATAATAGAGATGGCAACGGAACGTCGTAGAGTAGGAAAGTTACATAACCAGGGTTGAATAGGGAGATTGCAGCTGAATCTGCGGGTAGACAAAAAGTTTGTCGAAAGAGGAAGAAGCGTAAATGCCAGAATCCAAGTTGGAAGCAGAAATTTTACTGAAATAATGGCAGGAGGATGAAGCAATTTAAGCTAAGAAATCCGCCATTTCATTAACGACAGTGCCCACATGATTAAGGACCCAGAGCAAATCGACATTTCAAAATGGAGAGAGAGAGAGAGATTATAGACGTGAGATCGAAAACGCAGTGTGACAAAATCGCAGGTGAGTGGGAAAAAGAAAAGAAATAGCTTGGAAAGCACTAATAGAGTCGAAAATAATTTAATACAGTTGGGAGATGAGAGGAGATATAGACAATGAAACGTAAGATGGTCATAAGTTCAGCTGTAAAGACAGTGCAAAAAGAAAAAGATGAAAAGATTCAAAGTGCTTGGCGTCTAGAAAAACTTTACCAGATTCTCTCGAACCATCTGTAAAAATGATCTGACGGGAGGGAAATAAGGATTTGATAGTAAATTCCTGTATAACTACAGATTCGGGAAGAGATTTGGTAGAAAGAAGAAAGAGGATGGGGAAGATCGACAAATTGAAGAGTAGGGAAGATTAATGTTTCGATATAAGAGACGAGAAAGAACGCAACATGAGCTGGGATAGGAATTTTCTTAGGAGTAAAATGTCGGTTTTTCAAAATGAAAAGGTAGGAAGTAATAAGTTTGGAGGACGTCAATGGTAGACGTTTAGAAAGAAATCGATAGTTAGACTCTGCGAATGAAAAAGGCAGGCATTTTAGACTCAGCAAGGGTTGCAGATACTGGATAAGATTTAAAAGAACCGAGGCAGAGACGAATTTTAAATCATATCATCCAACTTGTAACTTAGAGGCACAGCAGATTAATTAGTAACAATCAAGTTTAAAACGAATAAAATAGATTTGTTAACAACTCTCCATTTAGTAGAAGAAAAAAAAAAAAAGAACACTTAATCGGATAAATAAAATAATCAATAAAATGTACGAAGCAAGTTTATTGTACGAATCTATCGCTTAACTGTTATCGATTTATTAACCGATCCGTTTAATGAATTTTTTCACTTCACGTCTAATCGTTGAACATGTGTAATGTTTCAGAAAATGATTTATTTCATATTAAAATGTAAATTTAAAATATTAATACAAGATACGCGCCTTCAAACGCATTGACAAAAATGAAAAATATTTATGTTATCACTATTCTTATTCTTATTTTTATTTACGATTATTATTACTGATAAAATTATCCTATTTCTAAACGCCGACATCTGTATAGACTGTAAAGAGGAAACAGACGATTAACATTCGACTTTCGAATGCAATAAGTTTAAAAACGAAAGAGAAAAACGGAAAATAATAAAAAAACCAATAACCGAAATACATAAAAAAAAACTTTCTTAATTTGATCAGCTTTGTCAACCACGTAATGAATAACAAAACAAAACACATCAACAACAAATAATAACAGTAACAATCAGAAACTCTGGCTGAAAAACCGCAAGGTGCAGCGGAGTAGTAAATAAATAAATATGTAAATAAATAAAAAAAAAACGCCGTGTCGTAGTCATTTTATTGTATCAAAAGTATTCGATTTTTTTCCTATTTTTTTGTTGTTAATTGGGTTTGTTACGGAAACACAAAATTGTAAATAAGCGCATAAATAAATATTGCGCACAACATTCGTAAATGTTCAGAAATCCTTTTACCGTCCGGAATTTGGCGAATAAATTCGACCCGTCACCGACGATCGACGACCATTCTGCCACTATCAGTAACTCCCACTGATAAGCCAAACACACATATATCGGGCTACGGGATATCGAAAGCACATTCAAATTCACGAATTCCTAACAAAAGTAATGTGGGGCGTTGAAACTATCTCAAACTAGCTAATTATATTCAGAAGAAACAGAAATCTTCCCCTTCCATTGATTTACTATAATCTAAATATTATGCTATCACTAAAAGAAGAATACCGCGGTGGTGACTAGAGACAGCCTGCAAAGCTCGACAATTCCAACAAATCGTGTGATTACGCTTTTTGTTAATATCGACAATTAAATCAGTTTTTAATTAGTGCAAAAGAGCACAGGCTGCAGGGCGGAAAACTACGCTTTTGATTGGCCTCGTTTTTGGAATTAATGAAAATTGTTTCCGAAAAAAAAAGTATTAAAAGAAACTCTATAATTTAATATTCTCTTTTCCTTAAAAAAAAAAAAAAAACTAATTTCGAATCCGTAAAAATCGGAAGGAAAAAAGTAAAACCAGCGATGAAACGAAAAAAACGAAACAAAACAATCTGGATACAAAAGCGTAAAATGGAAACTGCGAGAAACGCATCAGATAACATAGCGAAAATATTCTTTACACAATTGTGTCGCATATGAAATTGTCCGTAATTATTTAACGTCGTTATTTTGCAGTTGTGCGGCCAATTGTGTTCTATTATTTTCGAATGGATACTCGTGATGGCAGTGACACAAGTGACTGCAACGGTCACACTAACAATAATATACCGCCGGTGTCGCATCCTCTATCCGACCAGTTGACGCAACAAAATCCAGAAACAGAGCGCGTACTCGTCAATACCGGACGGCCAACCGAGCGAACGTAAAAATGTCATAAGATTTAGCCTTGCAACTTATCGAAGAATCTCGCTTAAAGTGTGTGCTAGACAGCAGACGAGTGGGAGTGCCGGTGGTGGGGGGGGGGAGTTCGAGTGGAGGAATCGGCTAGAGTTACAAGAAATCAAAATTTGCCCGGAATTGAAGCGACCGTTTTCGAAATTCAAGCAACACTCAGTGAGAATGTTTTTCCTCATTAATGCTGGCCCGTAATGCGGTGGAAAATTTCTGAATTTCCCGAGGTGATGGCTGACGGCCGAGGTCATTGGCATTTTATCGGAATTCCGGTGATGCGTGGTGTACACCGTTCGCGTCTGAAAAAATGGAAATCGTTCCGATAATGCGAATGCAAATAGGAAATGGAGAAATGATCGGAACGAAAATGGTGCTGATTAAATTAAGGGAGGGAAGGGGCTAAAGTTTCGGCAGAATCGGCTGCTAATTAGTTTAGAGGAAAAGCGACTGCGGCAATTCGTTGTCGTTCTATCTGGAAAGAAAAGTTTGTCTTCCAGTTGGAACTGTTGCAACAGTACTGGCAAGGCCTATTTTTACTGGCCTTCGCTTCAAACTACATCGTTTTCTTACTCATCCTCCGTGGCCCAACTGAAACTTCTTGCCAACTCTTCCAACTGCACACACTTTGCCATTATTATTATCATTTCGCGCGGCTCTCTTGACTTTTTCCTCGTAACGAATGTAGCTACTTTGATAACGGCATCGAACTGTATACACTTTGAAACTTCTTAATTCCGCGAATATCTGAGCCCGCTTTACGAATTTTAATTACAATACTAATTATAATTGTCTGTTCGTAAATGTTCTTTTTCTTGCTTTAGTCTCTTCCGCTTATTTCTCATATCTTCTTCTTCCGAGATAACGGCTTTTTTTGCGCACATTGTTGGCCAGTAATTTCCGCCCCAATCGCTATTCTCTTACTAATAAAATAAAATACGCTTCCGTCAGTAATTGCACACTGCCCGCCTCGACTTTTGCCTTTCCAACTGCAAATTAATTTTTAATATTGTTTACTCACGATTTAAATATGTATGTTATATGTTGTTTTTTTTTTAAACGGCCTAATTACTTTTTTTTTTCAAACTGTACACTCTCCTGAGATTGTTCATTTTAGTATATTTTTGTAACGACACTTATATGCGATATATTTTACAGAACGCTATCAGAATGATTTTTTATTTTTCGCTAATTAACCTTCTTTTTCTTCTTCTTCGTGCAACCCGATTCGAGTATAGCTTAACCTTTTTTCATGGATTCAACCATATGGCGAAATGCGTCTCGATTTCGTCATATGGTTGAATCCATGAAAAGTGGTTAAGCTATACCCGAATCGGGTTGCACGAAGAAGAAGGAGGTTAATTAGCGAAAAACCTGCGCAATGCCAAATTTGAGAAATTTAAACCATACATAACATAAAAATAAAGTTATTTCTTGTCAGTTGTTATTTACTAAACTCGCTGCTATTCTGTTTTTTTGTAAACGTGAACATTTTAACGGGTGTTACGGACGCGAATCTCTAAAATTAACTATGCGCAGAAGAAAAGAGACCGAATTTCATACGCTCTAGTTGCCGGGAATGAAATGAAATAAGTATTTCCTTGTAATGTGCTATTACTATTTTAGAAGAGACTGCTTAAATTCATATTTATTAACCCATTCGCAAGCCGCATTCGTTGCATGTTCAACTCGTAATAGCCATCATCCGCTCAACTCGTATTCGTTGCTCGCTCAAATCATCAACGATTCATTTCGTTGCCGGCCGAAACATATCGAAAACCTTTTTAGATCATTAAACAGTATTCAAACTTTTTCCGAAATCAAGGATTACATTAACTCAGCGCATTCTACGAGAAAATTCACATTAATAAAAAAAACAATACACATACATACGAGTATAGGTAACTTTGATACATTTTGGATTTCATCTACAAATATGGAAATGTTACACTAGTAAGGTGACGCCATTTGAAAACAAAAAAGAAATTGATAATTTCGGGGAACTGCGCGCATAAATTAACGCGATCGAATGCTTTTGAACAACTATTAATTAGTCCGGGTGTCGACAAGATGAATGTGTGCACATAGAAGAAGAAACGCCTTCGGTTAAAAACGAAATCAAATTTCTAAATAAGGGGGGGAAAGCTTCTACGATTTGAGGAAATAAAATATAAAACTTTTTTCAGGCATAAAAGGCTCACCGCCTGCTGGCAACGAAATGATATTTCGTGTTCTTATTGGAACTTTAAAAGTTTATGTGAAGTTTGTAATTGTGTGATCCTTTTAGCGACGCGATTATTATAGTACAGAATTTTGGAGCAGCTTACAAACGTGCACATTTCAAAGAGCTTATTATAGGAGAAATACAGACGCGCCGATATTACACTTACTTAGAATTTGGACACTCGCGATGGGGAAAAAATGGCTTTTATTTCCGAAGCAACGAAATTTTATTTCGATTTCTCGAGGAAATTTTCAAAGTTTTCGGATAAGTGTTCACAAAAGCACGAAAAACCGTTTCTCCCGGCTTTACGAGTATTTATGCCAGTTATGTATTTTGATATTTCTAATGAACGCGGGCTTATTAAAGGAATTTTCTGCAAAATTAAGCGTAGTCAAATTTCCACTTTCAAATCTAGACTTTTTCCAGGATAGGAAAAATAATTTTTTGAGAAACGGAAGTGAAAATATTTCTTTTTAATTAACGGAATGTTGCGTAAAAGTAATTAATATCGCATGTGTGTGTGTATGAAATCCTAAAATTGAAAACGATATAGTTACGTTTATTTCTGGATCTGATTTTTCTAATTATTGCAAAACTATTAAATCGGATTACTTTTTTTTGTTTTTTTTTTTTTTATTATTATTTCTTAATTATTCGTGAACGTGGACGCGAATGAAATTTGAATGTTACTTACTAATGCACCTATTAATTAATAATCACATGAAAACAGCGCGCGGTCGATAGTTTAAAAAGGCTTTCGGTATTTTGAGATGAACTGGTGGCCAATTGAATGAGTTAAACAATTTTTAAGATTACCTAAAACAATTGCATTTGTTTTAGTAGTGTTTCTGTATAATATAAATTATGCGCGTCATCGGTTCCTCTTTGCAGACGTCACTGCTCACAAATTGTACCCGCACCGATATTGTAGCGAAACAACGGAGAGATCTAGAAAGTTCAAACTCCCCTAGAAATTTTTTCAGTTACTATCTTTTGGGAAATGGTTTTCTTTTTTTATTATTTATTATTATTTATTATTATTTATTATTATTAATTACAAAGTAATTCTTAGGCTACCCCCCATTCGAAAAAATGTCCCAATTTTATGTAACGTTTGTTATATTTTATAGGATTTTTGTTATTGTTATTTAAAAAATGTCACAATTTTATGTAACGAAACATGTAACGAAAAATGTAATGAAACAATATATCTTAATTTTATGTAATGAAAGTTAAATGTTAGGATAGGATATTTGTGGTTATGTTTTGTTTTTCTTTTTGTGTTGATGCCAGTAAGAATTACAGAAGAGAAAGAAACATAAATAAAGGCAAGAGTGGTCAAGGGGCACCGCCCCTTGCGAGGCCAAAATGGCCGAGTTTTATTATTATTATTTATTATTATTATTCGGGTACGCTAGGATTCATTCCGGGAGCGATAAAAAAGGGAAAAGTTAGTTAAATGTTCATTCGATTTGAAAATGACAGAATGAAGAAATTAGAATAGTAGTAAGAATGGTACACGTTCAGTCGAGAGGGATAGACATGCAAAAAGAATGCGGTTACGATCATAAACACCTTCGCAGTTAGAATGAAAATGATAATTGAGGAGGGATGTTAGAAGAATAAAATTTTGAAATTTTCAAAATGATGCGTAGTAGTCGAACGCAGATTTAATCAGCTTGCGATATTTATCGGTTTATTTACGCTAAGTAATAAAAAAAGACGACGAGGCTGTTAGTAATTTTGTGTGTTCTTCCCTGAAAAAAATCGCAGCTGGGTCACTTTTAGTGGATCCTCGTGTAAAAGTCACAATTTTTCCGTATGCTTATTAGAATCATCAGTACTAAAAACCGTACTGCACATTATCACAGCTTTCGGTTTGTTGCAGGTCTTGAGTAATCAAAGCTATTGGCAACCGCTTCCGTTAAAGTTGTGACATTCTGCAGCAAGGGTGTCTTCCAGATTGGGTAAAAAGATTCACAAAACTTTGACCTTATTCAGAAAGTGTTAATATTCTAAACATATTGTCATCATCTATGAATGACAGGCCTTTATAATTTGATTATTTAGCTGCAAGCGGTTATGTAGAAAGTAACAACTCTAGAATGTATTATTACAATTGGTTATCATTCCTTCCAGCTACAGTGCCTTTTTAGAACAGTGCGAGAGATTCTGACAGCGATTGCACCGATTAAATATTTAGTTTTACGTTTTAAAAAAGGTTATAGGAACAAACAGGTGCAATTTATGAATATTATGCTCAATTCTATATTAACCGGTATGCGAAATATAATTTTCGATTTTCGTATAAAATAGTAATATAAATATTAAAGCATCTGAAATACTATATATGTATATATGTATATGTATATACATCACTCGTTTTAATATCCTTTTAATTTTGTAGCGCATCTATAAATTTAAGCTTATGTTGTTTTCATTTTCATTTTATCTATCGATTAAAGAAATATCTAAAAAAATCTCACTCAGCCCGAAAAGTTAAAAATACTGCTGGACTAATGATTAAAAAGATTCGCGCATTGCAACGATTTCCCAAATCTTTTACTAGATCGCGATACTCGGAATTGATCCGGGGATCGAAGTAAAAAATTCCCGCCATTAAATATTTTACAGGCGGCCGAAACAGAAGCATCGGTATTACGACTGAACTAACGCGTGGGAACGGATATGTCTTAGAACTGGTAAAGCCATTCTTAATATTCGGTCGAATCGAACTAGTTCGACGGACATCGGCAAAAAATAACGCTGCAGTTGAGAACGGAGGTCACTTTGGCGCATTGTTTCCGATAATTACTAAAAAGTCGAACTAAAACTTAAGCATAAATTGAACTCTTTGAATCGGGAAACAGCGAAATGAGACGGTCTATTTTTTATGCTTTGTCTGATAGAATTATATCGATATTATCTGAAAAACATTTAAAAATATACGTACACGTTTTTTAATTTCGTTTTTGAACTTTTTGTTATTACTGCTATTAAGTGAAATCTCCGAAATAATGAACGATCTGTGTTCACTGATGCAGCTCTGCTGGTACTAGCGTGACTGCCATTTCCTTCGAGGAATGACTACTGCAGTACTTTGTCGCTACATCCGGTTAAATTACTTTTTTTTTCTAACCTCTTTATAGTTCACCGGAAAACTAGGGTATCTAAACTGATGTACAACACATAAAAGATAGATATGTGGGTAATAATAATACGATTTTCTAGTTCACTGGCTGCAATCTCGCATAACGGATTATACATATCGTGTAAACTCATAATCTAATCTTCACCATTATGTCCTGTTTCTGTAGATTATCATACGCCAGTGTTTTTTCGGTGACGCCGGTGACGGAGGGGTGGAATTTACGAATTTGACTATTTTTTATATCGTTGTAACATTTACTTTCTACCGCGATAATATCGATCAAACGAAATTAAATATAATTTTAGCGAAATTTTTAACTTATTCTGGTCTTTCCGCGCACGTCATATCCAACGTATTCTCGTGAAATCTGTTTATACTGCTTTCACTAATTATAAATTTAATCGTTTCGGTCGATGTTAATATTGCATTACAAAAAAAAAAAACAAAAACCTATTATAACTGTTATCTGATTATAATTAATCGTTGCTAAATAATCATGAAAGGAAGTGAGTCGGACTGACAGAGTATACCTTGGATTAATTAAGCATTTCATAATGAACCTCTAATTTAACTGCTGGCTAATTTCTTTCTCCTTGCAATTTGCCTTTACTTTCCCAGAATATTTTCCTAGCATAATCGTCAATTTCAAATATTACATGCCTGGGCAAAGCGACACTTAAGTCTCTAGAACGCCCCTTATTTTTCCGCTTTTGTCTTATCATTTCCGTCTGTATCCATGATTCCCCCTCTTATAGTTGTTTCATTTCAATTTCTGAGTGAATTTAATTTTTTTTAAATGCTCCCCCTTCTATATTTCTTCTGGGCGAAGGTTCTCGGCTAATGCGCCCCTAAGAAAAAAACCCGCAGGACGTAAATTTTAAATGTATATTTATGAATGGTGAAAAAGTCTTTGGGAGGATTTTTTTGCATGGTCATTATTTGTAAGTGTATATGTTGTTACTTATAGAAACTTGTATGTTATGCTTGAGAGTGAAAGTTAAGAAACTGAAAATAGTTAAAAATTATCATTCCATTTTTCATACATTTTTCAAAAATTTTTAAAAATGTAAACAACACATAGTATATAATTTTGATAAGTCCGTAGCCTCTCCGGATTTGTATATCGACTTACCTCCGATTTTAATGCATCTGGAAATTTTCCTCTGCTAATGGATTCATTAAATAAATATGTGAGTGCAGTCGGGAAGAAATGTGTAAATCGTCTTTTGTTAATTACACAGAGAACCGATCGTATCCATAAGGCGACTTATTAGGTAAAGAAAATATTACATTTTTTACCTCGTCCGGTGAGAATTCAACAAATCCGAATGATTTCGTATAACTTCTATTCCAGCTCGTTGGATATCTGATAGTATTTAAAGTATCCTTTAATGATTTACTATATAAACAAAATGGTTATTAAAATATGTCGATACAAGATGTTCATTAGCGCTTGCGATAATAATAATAAAAATAATAATAAATTGGTTTTCGGCTGGAAAAAAAAAAAAAAGTAATATAAGTTAGAATACTGAGTCGACAGATTAAAAAAATCATTAATATTTCCAAGCATTGGTAAATTTTACACATCTTTAACATATCTTAGAATGTTTCTGCCTGTAATAATTGAGAATTATATGTATATTTATATTAGTTATGATATCGTATGTACTATAAAAAACTACCACCTTACACGTAATCGAAAATAAATAAAATATTTTATACAGCTGCGCAAAACGTTTTAGATTTTAATTTACTACCGACGATGTGCTTTTATCTAGAATAAGCAATTCAATTAACATTAAAAGATAACGAAATAAAGGATATAAAAATGAATGCAAACAGTAATTTTGATCATATGTGGCTGTTATGTGGTCTTTCAAATTAATTCTGACATCACGTTTTACTGGAGTAGAAATATTTTTCTTTTCATTTAGTTTTAAAATGTTCATCGATGCGCGATTCCAAAAAAAAAAAAAAAATTCAAACACAAAGACTCGCATCTTTATACGCATCGGTGAGTAATCGCAATATCCTGCGTAACGTTACAATTTCAAAACTATTAATTAACGCGAAACACTTTAATGCAGATGAAACGGGTTTTTTGCAAATTGTTTCGATAACTTTTTCGTAAAGTTGGTATGAAATTTGATCGAATTTCTTTGCCTTTTGAATACGTTCTAAGAGAATTATTATTACTTGTGAATCTGTTCAAAGTGACTAACTTCTAATTTGATTTTGTATAAATTTAAATATTGCGAAATATGAGTGGACATTCCGTAATGAACTTCTCGAAACGATTTTAAAGAACGCATTTTTTCAGCCAGGATGATACTTCCAAGTCCAAAGAGGAAGAACATATTTTGAAATGTTCGGGGACTGGAGCTTCGTTGGATAGTTTTAAAGTTGGCTCTATTTCAGCGGAAAATTTAGTTGGTTTTTGTGTTTCATTTTAAGGGTTCATTTAAAACATTATACGAACGATACTTAGATTTCGAAATTTCCATTAAGCTGACAGTTGACGAGAAGATTAAAATCAATTCTGAAGAAATTACTTTTTATAATGTCCATATGAATTACTATTAATATTGCCCACAGATTGTGAGGACTTTCGATGTACCGAATAAAAATTTAATTACTATCATGTAATAAATACACACTGCATTTCTGTTGGCTAAGACCTAGAAAGATTAAATGTTACAGATCGTAAAATTCAAATACTGCATTTCATTTATTTACTGAAAATAAAATGCTTTACTTACGTAAATTACTTCACGTATTTTTGTTTAGAACAAGACGAGGAAGTAACGCCTAGTAGTAATAAATAGCTTAGATTATTTACGTGACAAAAATACTATTCGAAAAGTAAAAAAAAAGCTATCTTTATAGGAACTAAATAATTTTTAAACAGCTGGTTCGGTGCAGAAGTTATTCAAAATGGCTGTCAAGGTAGATGAAAAACGGGGTTTTGCGCATATAAAAAAGCAACAGAGTGATGAAAAATTAAAAAAACCGTGTAGGTTTTGGTGAAAACAATAAAATATGCTTATGATAGTTAAAATAGATTGGTTTTCAAAAAAAAAAACTGTTCGTTGGATGGTACACACAGCTCTTAGTGAAAAAAGAACAAAAACAGGCCCGTGTTGATAACTGTGTTCAACTCCTAGAATCTGAGGAACCTATTTTTTTAAAAACAACTTTTTTTGACAAAAATTAATCGATGTTTTTTTTAGTAAGAACAAAAAGTAATTTTTCAACGTACTAAATACTGTGCTTTCAAAAAATTTCAACATTATACGATTTTTCAAAAAAAATTTGTAAATGATTGAAAAATCGGCCACTTTTAGCGATAATTTTTTTTGCAAATTGATCGATTTTAACTATCATGAGTTTGTTTATTTTTTAAGTTGCACGAATTTATTTCAACATTTTAAATTTGTTATTTTTTTATGTGCAGAAAACTGTTTTTCAATTAATTTGGCGGGCCTTTTGAATAACTTCTGCACGTTGTTCGTTAGAAAAATTTTCTAAAAGAATAGGCTCTTACTTTTCAGGTATTATTTTTATTTAAAAAAAAAACGAGTTATTTTTGACAATTTGGTTGAACCATCAATTCGTTCATTTATTTGTGTTTACATTAGGATCAGATCTATAAATTCTGAATTATTTCTTCTACAATCTGTCATTAAAATTTCTAACATAAAAATTTATCCACTCTAAGGAGGGGGGGGGGGGATCGATAATTTTGATTGCACAAAAAATACATTCGATCGTTTAAAATGTGTAAGATGTGTCCCTCCTTTTTTTCTCAGATTTAAATTACTTTTTTTAAAGATTTCGTATTTTTCAAATTTTGTGATTCTTCTCTTTCTGTTGGTTATCTATAATTGTTCACGGTGATAAGTCTAATTTAGTTCTTTTCCAAGTCAAAAAATGTCCTAGTTATGTTCATTTACATATATCTTGCGTAAACATTGTTTTCGTTTATTTTTACATATTTTTAGTAAAAAATTCTTTTCACTCCGATATTTGTATGTTTTTGTTTCCTTTTTTAAATTCATCATGAAACACTTCGCTTACACAAATAATGAATAGAAATGTACGCGATATTTCTGTGAATATGAAAATTATGAACGGCATCTTTCGGTGGAACTTGTAACTATAAATTTAGAGTTTTTGATTTTCTGTATTACGTCTTAATCATGTTTAACACAAGAGACTTTTAAATAAGTTCCTATAATCAGAAAAACTGGTTTTTCTACAAAATACATGTTCACCGTAAGAAACATATACGTTTTCGAACGAATCTAAATTATTTAGCTGGACGTTGCTCACTTGTTTATTCGCATTAGGTGGTAACATTTTCTTCGTCTGGCACATGAAATATATAAAGAGCAGGAACAGTTTACACGTTTCGTTGATATTCCAGTGCATGCGAAATTAATTTTAAATAAACCTATAATTAATTTTTAAAAAGTAAATTCCGTTTATATATTATTATATAAATATTAATTAAAGTAAACAGATTTAAATATAAGTAATGAAAGAACATAAATGGGTATATAATAAATGGGAAGAGATTTTAGCAAAAAAATTATTTTATTTAAATGATAACTGGAAATTTAAAATTGATTTACTATTTTATTGCTTTCTATTATTATTGAGTTCAACTTGTACAATCAGCTAGCATAAGTTGGTTAGGTAGTGGTGTTTCATTCGGGTAGAACCTGGGTCCAAATCCCACTGCTACGCACTGCAAATACAGATAATTTCCTCTTACACCGGGTTAGTGTCTGAGATAATAATAGTAATGGTTCGGATTTTGCATATAATGCATGTTTTCTGCTTGTAGCTAACACTCTGATACTTCGTATCAAGGCGTTTCAAGGGTTGTACATTCGAAATGCACTAATTTAATAGTGCATATAAATGCATATTTTGGACGTTTCGTGCATATTTTGGGAATTTTTACGTATTTTTCGTAATTACATGTAAAGAAAACAATCACAAAATTGTATATTCAAAACTATATGGTCCGAGCATTTATCTTTAATAAAATAAACAAAATTATCATCGTTTTATTTTTTGTCAAGTTAGTTGTTGGATGATAGTTTCTTGCTACGTGTTTATGAAACCATAAAAAAAAGGATTTACTTTTCCTTGTTGGTCGTGTGACAACCATTGTGTTCTATCTCTTTACGGACAGGATATCTTTCTGCAAATAAAAAAAAAACTTTTTGTTTCCTTTATAAATGAAATGAATTTGAACGGAATATTTACTTTTCGACCTCCTTTTAGAATTTTTATATTTATATTGTCAACTGTCTTTAGGTTGAATAATAGTGTCGACGAACAAAAACAAATATTATTGACCGATCTTTTTCAAGCTAGTATATGATTGATGTTAATTAACAGTATTACACTATCCACGACCTTGTAGTGGGTAATTGTCCTTCGAACCATGTACCGGATATATATATATATATATATATATATATATATATACACACATATACATTTGTACACACAACTTGTGACAAATTTGATCTAGACATGCTGTCTTCAATATTTAACAGATCATTTGCCGTTTCGAAGATATGAAGTGCCAGATGAAAATAAAATCTCTTACACACCATTTTTAAAGTGGTCGCATTTAAATATTTACCGGTTGTGCCATGAGATGTGGAGAGGTCGTTTTCCGCACTGAAAGCTACGTTAACAGATAGAAGATATAATTTTCGTTTAGATTTATAATTTAATGTTTCTTTTTTTTTTTTTTTTTCTTAATGTAAATTAATGTAAGAAAATGCAGCATGTTAATACAAGTTTTATGCGGAAAATCAAAAAAATAATTTTATTTTTTTAATATACACTATTATGAAATTTTTAGTGCATATTTTAACCTTTCATGCGTGTTTTTAATGCATATAAATCCGAATCCTAGTAGTAATAATAATAATAATAATACGAAGTTGATAATATCAAAGTAATAAATTTTAAAAATTATTGCACATCTCTGATCTCACTATCAACTCGTTTTATAGTACTTTAATTCCATTTTGTTTTTAAGTACGTATTCAGTTGGAATTTATTTCGTTATCCACACTTTTACTAGAATGTTTTTAATTTTAATTTTGGTTTAAATCAATAAGAATTTTTGCTCGGTTTTGTTTGCCGCCTTTTGATATAATTTGTAATAATCTTTATTTTTTCCCCTAGAATTACCTGTTTTGCGATATTACTAAGTTCTTAAAACGTAGTAGATTTTCTGCCGAAATAAAATTAACGGCAGATACAGGAAGTGGTAATTCAATTTAATTAGTTCTTCATGGTTGGTGGGTAAATTTGAACTTTTTTAAATTTATAAAAAAAAACAAAAAAAACATCGGTTAATACACACATCCGTACTGAGAATATCGAACATCGAAATGGCACGATAGTTTGTTATGCATTAGAGAAAATATTATAACAAGTTAAAATAAAGTAAAAACGAATTAAAATCCTAAATTAAGTTATTATCAAAATATAAACATTATCCTAAAATAGCGATAGTGTAGAATTTACATGGTTCCAAATTAAAAAATTAAATTAAAAAATTTTTTTGTTGTTATGTACATTAAGCTATTTTTAACAGCTAATTACTTTCACCTTAAAAACTACTACAATACGCGTAATAAACAATCCCGTATAAAACAATGTACAATAAATGCGAAATTAAAACCCTAATTATACTTCAACCACTTATAAACTACTCTTTTTGACATTGTTCTTTAAATTTGAATAATAAATGTTCATTTCCATTTTCTGTTTTTGTCACTTTGTTAAATATATATGTATAAAAAACACGTATTACAGAAAAATTCTATTTTAAAAACATGAAATATAGCCAATAATTAAAATATCGTACAGAACAAATAACAACTTATACTATCAATTAATACTAATAAATTCATAAACACAGATAAATATAATAAATCCGGTATGTATAAAATTAAATGTAGTTTGTGTAACAAAATATATATATGTAGGACAAACGCGTCGTACTTTCCGCAACCGTTATAACGAACACATTGCTGCTATTAAGCACGGACATATTAATAAATCATCTGTTGCGGAACATATTATTATTAATAAACGCAGATTAAAATTAAACATACAAGACGACTTAGAAATAATAAAATATATCAATAATTATTATTTACTTAATAGCGCCGAAACGTTTTATATTAATAAATTTAAGGATAATTTAATTAATAATAATCTTATCATAAATAATAACCCGCTATTTAAAATTAACAATTATAACATATCGATATATTGAATAGTTTATAAGAATGACACATATGATATCGTTTTCTTTACTTTTAACTTTATTTATTATTGCCATGATTATATGGAGTATGTAACTCCGAAACATGTCGGCTATACTTTATATTTTTAAACTATAATTTTTCTATAATATGTGTTTTTTATATATATATTTAATAAATTGTTGTTTGAATTTTCATAAATCAGGGGCACAGTAACATGTAACCGCATATTTAGAGATTATCGCTTTCGAATAATTGACTTACAGAAAACACTTTAGAAACAAATAGAACTTAATTAAAACAACTTTAAAGGTTAACGATAAAGCATACAATGAAGTTTTATTGATTTGATTTTACTTCCTAAGCGACGAGTTAGCCGTGAAATATCGCCCAATTAGATGGTAAATCAGTGGCCTCCATGTTGATTCGGTTTTTTCTGTCTTTTTTTGGGAAAAATTTAGTTTTTTTAATGGTGAAACATATAGCTCACAAAAAGCGATCAACGCGATTAACATAAATAAAAAAAAAAAGAAAAAGAAAAAAATTCGAATTATTTTGTTAATATAAATTACCGACTTCTTTACTCGGATATATGCGTCATTTCTTAGTTAATGCTCTTCAATTAATTATGGAGAGCTGTGTTCAGACGAGTAACGGTTGTTTAAAAGTTAGTTACACTGAACATAAATCAGAAATTTTAAATCCGTCGGATATATTAGAGAAAAAATTACGACTAAATTATGTACGCAGTATTCGTGTCATATAGTAACCGGGTTAGCAAGTTGGCAACTGCATTTTTTTTACATCATACGAGATTTTTAAAGTATCCGTTAATGTGTTGTCATCTGAAAATGAAAGAAAACACGGTTGTAATTATACAATTTTAACTCCACCACACTGGACAGATAAGTTTTACCGGATAGTTGTAATCACTAATTTTTACATATCGCCCCCCGTAAGAACAGTGAGCATATTTCCTGACGATATATATGCTTTTGGGATATTGCGAATTTTAAGGCATTAAATATGTTAAAAATTAAAATTTTTAGGACCGTATTTAGATTTTAAAAACCTTTGTTTTATATGGCCATGGTACATTCCATATTGCGAATGGAAAATACGGGAACTGTTTCGGTCAATGGCACATACTGCAATTTTTTCCGCTTTACATGGTATAAAAGTTTCAACCTAACAAGTAGAGAGCTGCTTTTTTTTTACAAATATTTCACAGCAATGAAATAAATTCCTTACTTAGAAAACGTGCGAGAATTAAAATAAATTAGGGGATAATCGTTTTTAAAAATGTCTAATTTTTGTCATTTTTGGATTCGATAGTTTTTAATGGTTAACTTAAACCGTGACATCTAATAGGATATGTTAATTTTGAACCGAGCATGTGCCAGGTCATTAGAGAAAATTTTACGGGAATTTGAATAGTAACATTTTTATCATTTCGTCTGAAAAACCTATACTTCAAGACAACATATTTACTGGGGATCTGTAAATACTGCAACGGTGGATATGTGAGAGATCAGTACACTGTTGAAAAATTACATGACTTTTAGACTACATAATATAAAGAACTTTCCGTAAAAATTCAGTTTTGTCAATTTTTAACTTTACGATTTTCAACGGTTATATAAAAAATCGATAAAAGCGATAATTTTATTTATCGTAAAATTTATATCGTGCTACTAAAAAGTACACGGTCTTCTCACAGTTTTGTAGCATGTAAATTCAGCTGAAATTGTAAAATAAAATTAAAAAAAAAAGAAATACCAATCTTGAAGATTTACTTAAAAAATTTAATAAGAACACGCTAAAAAGTAAAAAATATAATTATTCGATAAGAGATGTAAATTCAAATTACAACGGCGTTTCGAAACAGTTTAACGAAACCTAAATAAATCACTCGTTTTGTATAGCGTCAAGAATCGAAAATATTTAATGTAGTTTTTAATTATTACTGTAATTTGAATTTGGCGCCGACTCCAAAAAGTTAATGTTATTTAAGAATTATCATAATATCTCCTTAAATTTTGTTGCGAAATAATTATCTTTTGTCGAATGATTGGTTTTTACTTTTTAGTGCACTTTTATTGTATTCTTTTTTTTAAGTATTTTATTTCACCGTTTTTAGTGTAAATATTTTTGATTGTTAATACGGATAGACCAGCTTAAAATGATACTACTTTTTCAGTGCTCTCTGAAGAGGGTTTACGAATATAATGCTCGAATTCTGTCGGTGATGTTGGTTAATTTTTGTCTGATTATATTAAGCAAAAAAAGGTATCTCTTTAAGGTGACTCATCTTTTTAACGTCATCTGATAATTATTACTCATCGATACTTGTTATAACATATTCATAAGGATCCCCCTGCTGCTGACCGGTGAAATCACTCCGCGCGATCAAAAATTATTCAGGGTAATGCAAAAACATAATGTTTCCGTCAGTAATAAGCTTGTAAATGTGGTATTACGGCGCTTCCGATTTCGTTTTCTTCATTTCAATTTATCCGTGGTAATTAACACTGATGATACTTTAATCGTTTGTTTTGCTAAAAGTTAACTTTTTTCAGATTATGTTTCCATTCTTAATACTGATAATATTCTCAAGTATCAGTCGCGTCTGTTATATTAATAAAAAATAATCTAAAGGGACCAGATTGTTTCCCGCTTTTAATAACCGTTGAGTATTTGCACACTCACCAATAAATAAGGAATCATCAAAACTGGTTTATATGGGCACAGTTATATACGAACAAACCTTAAAAAACAAAAGAATGCGCGACGAACATAAAACCTATTCCTTTTTGTATTCGGTAATTAAAAATTTCGTTTACGGTGAAATTCGACCAATGCATTTATAGGTAATAACAAAATATACTAAATTCCTATTACATCACTGGACTGACTGATTAAGCTTTCTGTAATGTGCTAAGCTTGAAAACATTGATAAGAAAGGGGAGGCCAATTTTTTTCTCACAGCAGACTTCACATTCACCCAGTTATTTCTTTCTTGTAGTCAACGTTCAGATATTAGGTGTATATAGCATGGGGTCATTTGAGTTTGGAATGAGGTAAATATCTAACTCATGACACCTCTGGTTCGATAGTCGATCACTTTAGCTACTACGTTACCGCGTTAATGCTAAAAGATCCTTGATTTCTTACAGTCCATGGTAGCAACGGTCTTATTGCATAATTTTAGACCGTCTAATGAAATTTTTATATTTTATAGTACATCGTGTAACGTGCTTTTGGGAATGCATCCAGAATCCATATGTATTACATACCCGATCCATCTTGATCGCTTTTCTACAAGCAGTTGCTCCACTAATAGAAAGGACGATGCACTAAGCATGGATTCATTTGTTAGCTCATCACTCCACTTTATACGAAGAATTTTCTCCCAGAAGCACAAGTGGCATGTCTCCAAAATTTTTTGTGTTTCCTTGTTATTAGTCGTGTTTCGCTACCAAATAGCACATTTAGTATTAGGACATTATTATTTTAGTTTGGACTGATAAATCCTTGTTTGTTGTAAACTCTGTGTAATATTTTGTGTATAAATATATATATATATTAATTACAACGTAATTTTTAGGCTACCCCCCATTAGAAAAAATGTCCCAAAAATATGTCTCAAAAAAATGTCCCAATTTTATGTAATGTTTGTTATACCTTATAGGATTTTTGTAAATATGTTATTATTTATATGGACCGATTTAGAATTACGTTGTAAATTTTGATCATGTTATATAAAGTATAGAAGAGAAAGAGACAGAAATATAAGCAAGAGGGGTCAAGGGGCATAGCGCCTTGCGAGACCAAAATGGTCGAGTTTATATACATATATATATATATATATATATATATATATATATATATATATATATATATATATATATATATATGTATGTATATATACACATTTAGACGTTTATACGTTAATATAAATGATTAACTTCAAACGGATTTTAAGATTCCCGAGAAATGTTTGTGTAAAAATCGTAAATTATTTGCGTTGGGTAAGTTCCACTGTTGACGTGCCCCAAAAAAAGAAAAAAAAAAAACTTGTAAATTACTTATTCCTACGATAAAAGTGTATTTTTTGAATTTTTATCTTGATTTTTTAAGATTCTGAATACATGTAATGTAAATAGTTTGATAAAATAATAAAAGAATTAATTGAAATCGAAAAGTGAAATATCTAAAATATCCGCTTCAAAAACATTAAAAAGGTCCTTGCAAGAAAATTTCCCGGGCGTTAAATATCGTGAAAAGTTTTCTGAAATATATAGAAAAACAAACAAAAAATTGAATGACTTCGAAAGCAAACTTGGTATCAGAAAATATTCTTTCTTACGGTTAAGATTAAGCTGAAAGCGGTAACGCTTAATACTATCGTAAAATAAAAAAAAAAAATGTAACAATTAATACAGTTTAAAAATTTATTTATTTATACATTATTATAGTATAACTAATGCGCGAGAGGGCGGCCCGACTAAAAATTTTAAGGGAAATTATTAGTTCAAAGAAATATAAGCTAGCATGACACTGAAGTTGATTGGAAATGTAACATTTGAATAAGTGTCCTTAAAAGCCAAAGTTTCAAAAAAAAGAAAAAAACAGAGAAAAAAGAAAGCGATCCGTATTTAACAATAAAAAATAATACACGTGGTCAGCCAGTTCTAAGGCTAGTGGAAAGGAGTCCATTCATCTTTTGTCTTTGATTTCACTCTGTTGAAACAGTTGGTAATGTTTGTACATTTATAACTTTTACTTAACTTTTTTATCATCATTTAAGAAAGGATCATGACCATGATCCGCGACCACTGGAACCATCAATGATTTAAAATGTCTGTTAACCGGTATTTTTTTTTTTTTCATAACAATTTTAGATACATTTTTAATGAACGGATAAGTGACTCAAGTTTAATAATATTCCCATAAAAAAAACCTTTTTCCTCCAAGCATATTTTTTTAATAAAAGACGCTCAATCAACACTGAATGCTAATTTATAATTCGTAAATCTGTTTTGTTCTGGTTTTTCCAGGAAATTTCATAATTTTAAATTAATATTAATGATATAGCGTTTTATGCATGCTCTATTTGTTTTTTTGTCTTTAATCGAAATTTATTTGACTTCACATTTATAACCAGACTGGTTCAAAACGATTATGCCCTCTGTATACAGCTTGCTTTTAAGTAGTGGATATTATTTAAGAACTGTATGACGGCTTGAAGATAATCTATGAAAAAATGGTGCTTCTGTTTCAGCACGTTGTTTCGCTTTTTCAGAGAATGTTTCCTCTATTCATTACCATCTTTTTTTTTTTTTTTTTTTTGGTTTCTTTTCATCTTCTTTGATCTTTTTCTTTAAACGGAAAAACACTTCATGTTTTTGATCGTCAGTGGGGAGAGTGTTGATCAAGAAAATCTGAAATCTGTCTTCATTCCCATTCACAATGTTGATAATATTAAATTAGAATATTTGTGAATTTTATTGTTCTGCTTCCCTTATAAATCTCAAGAGATTAGAAACGATGTCGAAGAAAGTCTTACGACTTACCGCGAGCAACAGTAGGAACCTCTTTCAATTTCATGTCTGCGAACTGAAAACAGTATTCTTAAACAAAAAAACTTATTTACCAATAAGTTTATGTTTAAATATGGTAATTATCTCCTTTTGGTATTGAAAATACTAGAAATGTACAATAATCGGGCATTCAAAGAATCAAAAATATTGCCATTTTTTCTAAAACGATGAATCTAATGATCAATATACTAACACCGTTGCTGCCATTACCTTGGATTAGGAACCCTGATCTTGTCGTGATTACACCTATTTGTACATCATTATTAAATAAATGTAGTGTTCAAGACAATTCTACATGTAATACGAATGCGTATGAAAGACTGCACTAGTGAGGCTAATTAGAATCATTTGATTTTTAGTCGTTGTACGTCCAAATGCGTGTATACGTCTGCATGTCGATATTATTCGCACGTTATATATTGACGGCTTGCATGTTTTCAATTGCCTTTTATGCGAGAATATTAATCCATTATTTCGCTTTTAGTTATTTTTTGACTCATTGTCGCTTGTTAAATTCCAACATACTTTGGTAGTCCGATCGTGCTATCAGCTCGGGGCTATTGTGACAACAGTACCATCGATATATGTACATTCATTTCGGAACTTCTTTATATTTCACTTTCACTTGTAATAGTAATCTTATTTACGTACACACTAGCATAAATAAGTTCAATAAAATCGAATGTACATCAGTCAGGAATAAAATTAGGACGCTCAGAATCTCGATTTTACACTGGCCTATTGTGCCGGTTTCAAAATACGTGATATCGAGAACTACAATCTGATCGCTTACACCGCAAAGCTTCCAGCTATGTATTCCTCGAATGAATCATATACACGCAGCAAAAATTATTTAAATAGTAATAATACATCTTACGGAAAGTTGATGAAATAATAATAAAAATTTTAATTTACCCAAAATTTTTCAGTGCAAAAAAATTTATTTCCATATTAATAACTCTATACCATTTTTTTACTGTAACTAATGTTCTTATCCGTTATTCTTTGAAATCATATATGTACTGTTTGGTTTTTTAATAATTTAGTTTTCTATCCTCGCACCAGGGATGCTAAATGTAACCTTAGTCCACTAGGCCTTCAGAGGTTCATTCTAATTACCGTAAACGTATCATTCAGTTTTATTTATAGGATTATTATTAATTTATTTAAATAACACAATTATTATTCTTATTACTATTGTTATTCAAGGGCGTCGCCGGCCGATGAGCCAAGGAGGGGCAAGATAGGTTGCCAGCCTCCAGAGGGGGGCAAGATGATAGAAAGAGGATATGAGTTATAGGAAAAATAAAATTTATAAGTTGTAAAGGCTTAATATTTTATTAAACAAGAATAAAATCTTAATTAAAACAGAAGTTTTCCAAATTGTCCATGATTACGCGCCTATGAATACTCATCAATGCCAGTTGATTAATAAGTTTCAAGGCTCCAGGGGGGGCAGCTGCCCCTCCCTGCCCCCTGCTGGCGACGCCCATGTTGTTATTATTATTCCGTTAATAAAATGAAAATCTAACATTTTTTCATAGTTTATATTCCCGACAAATTTCAATATAGGTCGATCTCAAAAAAAAAAAGTGTTTTCTGTAAACATTTATATACATCTATGTATGTATATATATATATATATATATATATATATATATATATATATATATATATATAATATAAACGGATTTAAAATTTATATTGATACGTATCACTCTGCTGCAGCTGGGTTGATCGGAAATTGCCATGCACTCCGCAGCGAAAACTATGGAGAAACGAGTCAGCGTAATTTTTTTTATTATATTTAAGTGAGGGATATAAAAAAAGCAGACCCAACTTGATGTGCATTTTTTGACCCATCCGTAAATATGTGTATCTATATCCCGGCCGATTATAAGTTGCTAAACTATAAAATAGATTATTTAAATTATAGTTAGGACTTAATGTTCTTTAGAAATAAGGGAAAGAGAAAAACATCAACTTGTGGGGTGAAGAAAGTATGACCATAGGACATGGAGAAATATGTTAAAAAAGAATCATTAAGAGTAACCCATGCAAAGAGTCCTGTAGTTTTAGAGCCGACAAAGCCAACTGTGGAATTTTTTTTTGATTAAATCTCCAACTAAAATTGATTTCTTTGAACTTACTAATTAGATTAATCCGGTAGATTGTGTTTTAATAAGAATTTGTCCCCCAGAATGGAAAACTTTATCTCCAATGATAATATATTGGTTTCAGTCTCAATGGCCTCTACTAAGGTAGAACTACATGCACCAACGATTACCTTAAGACCGATGTTTTGAAGGACGGTCAGCTTATTTTGATATAATTAACGGGGCAGCTGCTAAACAAAAAGGAAAAAGGAACCATAGTCAATTACGTTTCTAATATATCCCTTCAGAGCCGTATCTGAGGGAGGTTTTCCCGATTCAACCCCCTCCCACCGAAATGTCTGTGAAATCATAACTGCTTGAATTAAATGGACCGAAATTCAAAATAAATTGATTTCTTTTCAATTTTTGACAAACGAAAAAAAAAGTAAAATTTTTATAAATTCTATGGAAACGACTATTTTTTATTTGTTTTTATTGTAGTGTTCAAATATTGCATATAAAATAATTGACTACAAGCCTTTAGTGTACCATTTATAAATAAATATATTTCATGATAACACATACATACACACGCACACACACACATATATATATATATATATATATATATATATATATATATATATAAACTCGGCCACTTTTGCCTCGCAAGGGGCTGTGCCCCTTGACCCCTCCTGCTTTCATTCCTGTCTCTTTCTCTTCTATACTTTGTATAAAATGATCAAAATTTACGGCGTAATTCTTACTGGCATCAACACACACAAAAAATAACATAACCACAACAATCCTATTCTAACATTTACCTTCCGTTATATAAAATTAAGACATTTTTTCGTTACATTTTTCGTTACATTTTTCGTTACATTTTTCGTTACATATTTCATTACATAAAATTGTGACATTTTTTAAATAACAATAACAAAAATCCTACAAAATATAACAAACGTTACATAAAATTGGGACATTTTTCTGGGACACTTTTTTGGGACATTTAGCGTTACATAAAATTGGGACATTTTTTCGAATGGGGGGTAGCCTAAGAATTACATTGTAATTAATATATACGTATAGTTATAAAAATATTTTTGTAACCCCTCCCCCCCCCCCTGAAATTTTGGTCTAGATACGGTCCTGTATCCATTATATATATATATACATAATGCTCAAAACTCGTGGATTACTACCCCAAATTATATTGCCTAATATTTTAAACAAGGTAATTCGTTTAGAAATTTTTATATTAATATAATCAATACGCTTCCTCCAGGTAAGCTTCGAATCCAGCACACAACCTGTTCTTGATTGTATAGATCGCACTGCCAAACCAAATGTTCCAGGGATCTGATGTATCCACATTTGCATAGGTTACTTGATATTATTTTCCTTTGGTATAACTTTTCTGGTGTTCCCGCTTATGTGATCTGATCTAATTCTAATATGTAAGTTGTACAAATTCTTTATTCATTTTTTCTGTAAACCAGTGTTTTTGCTGCTGATTGTTTTCTGTATCCGGTTGTATTTTTTTTTTGCACAGGTTTTTTGCTTTTCTCCCCATAATCTTTTTTTGTCACGTTTTTTACAGTGACGTATTATTTGAATCTAATTTAATTTGTTGTTCTTTACATCTCGGATCTATACATCTTCGGATAGTTTGTATACTATATTATTATTTCCCGCAATTTCACTGTGACCTGGTATCCATTTAAACCATATATGTTACTAGTATTTCGTTCTATTTTATTAATATATATATATATCATTTAACGCGATGTATAATACATCGTTTGTAAAATCGTCTTTGTTATACATTTTAAATATTGCTCCTAGGAGGGAGTGGTAATAGTAATCTGTTAGTGTTAGAAGATTTTTATCTTTTAAATTTTTTATCATTTTTATAATTTTTTATTTATGGCGATTAGGTCTGTTGTACTTGTTAAATAAATTTTTGGCAATTTAAAGGATTTTTTTAAATTCTTACTTTCATTATACAATTGCAGCCGACGAATATGTATTTTCATTATTATTTATTGCATAGTGGCGGTCAAATAAGTTTAGGCTACTATGCGCTGCTCTAAAAATTCTTTATAACATAAAAGTTGTGTTTTATTATCCGGGTTTTTTTTTCTCAGTCCCCCACATAGTTCATTCTTGGACCATGCTTATAGTTCGTATTTACTTATTCCGTTCATTTCAGTTAAGGCCGATCACCCAAAACTCACACATATGTGCTTAACCTGCGCTAAGCATGGGCGTCGCCAGCGGGGGCCAGGGGGACATCTGCGCCCCTGAAACCTTGAAACTTTTTAATCAACTGGCCATGATGAGTATTCGTAGGCGCGTAATCACGGACAATTTGGAAGACTTTTATAATAAAATAGTAGAACAATTTGCCAGAAACTCACGAAAATGATGTTTTAATTAAGATTTTATTCTTGTTTAATAAAATATTAAGCCTTTACAACTTATAAATTTTATTTTTCCTATAACTCATATCCTCTTTCTATCATCTTGCTCCCCCCTGGCTCATCGGCTGGCAACGCCCTTGGCGCTAAGTATAATTTCTATTAAGCGCTCAATACACTAAATTAACCTACTATGAAAAATTATAATATATGACATTTAAATTATTATTTTATATTGTTTTATTAAACCGATTTAAAGTTTAATTTATAGTGGATGATTTATAATTTTGATGTTTGCATTGTAAATTATGTAATGTTTTAATTTATTATATTAATTTTGTAAATTGTTCATATAAAACAGTGTTTCATTTATATATACTAACAGTAACGTAAGATACAAAATTATTATAACAGGTAACATTTTAAAAAAATCCTTTTTGTTTTACGTTAATGTTTTTCATATATTTCTTTTAGTAATAATATTGTCGCTTATTAATTTAGTTCGAGAAATTTTAAATTTTTTCGAGAAAGGGAAATTTCATATAAAAAAAGAGTGTGCAAGAATGATCATAGAATAACATTTTTTGTAAGGGATGATCGATTTTTTGTAAAATATTTTTATAACCGATATGTTTATAATACACTGTTGTTTAATATCATTTTTGTAAATTGTTTTAATAAGCAATTTAATATGCAAATTATTTTTATAATTAATACTATTTATAAGTAACGCTTTCTTGCACGAATGCGAAAATGAACTGAATTAAAAATGAACTATGTAGGGGGATCAAGAGAAAAGACCCATTATCCGTTCACGAAAGAATCGTATAAAGTCTATGTCGCTTACATCAGTTGTTTCGATACCAATTATAATGCAAAGGGCGCGTGTATATTATTAATTTTTCTGCGAATTGTGTCATTAGATAATAATCTTTTCTTTTTTTTTTCTTTCTTTGCGCTCACCAGCAAGAGGCATTGACCGAAAATTAGATAACCTTCAAAATTTCACCCTTCGCTTTTTTCCGAAAAAAACATGTATAATTGTCCGATTTCATAGTAGGCAGGTAAAAAAGATTCTATAGACTCGTAGTGTGTGCGTTTTAATTTTAATCTTTCTAAAAACCCTTTGGAATATTCATTATTTTTCGATGAAAGAAGTAACGGTTTAATTTAACACGGGTACCTGAGTTTTTTTCCGTGTACAGCGTAAAGAAATTTGATATTTCCGGATCACATAAATACACAGGTGATTAACATTTCGAAAAATTTTCTCTCTTCTACATCGTTCATTCTACTAGCGCTAGCTGCAGTAACGTTATCATATTGGATACGATATTTCTCTACGATGATAAGAGATTATCCATTACTCGTATTAAAACATATTTGAAAAAAAACTGAAATTAATTATCTCGACGACCGCTTGTTGTATCTCTCTGTAGGCTGTATTTGAAAATTAATTACGCGGTGAGCAATTATTCAAGCGCGAGTTTAACCTTCACCGTTCTATCTAGTATTTACCTACGAAACGAAGGCTTTAAAAATGTCAAACTCAAATTACACGTTTTCACTGTTAACTAATTTTGTATATCAGATTGCGTAGTTTTAGGATATACCGAGTCTAAAAATTGTTGGTCCCGAAATAGCGGCTCCATTTAAAATTACTCGAGTAGAATCTATCGCGATCGTGAAATCGTTTGCATACGTGTGGTTGTTGTTGTTGTTGTTGTTGTTGACTGGTTGTTAGCGAAGGACATCACACATCGTTCGGTCTAAAATTTCACAGAATTATGCCGAGCAAGCGAAAATATTGTTTACACACTGTAATAACTTGTGTAAATTTGTTTAATTTAAAAAGGCAAATCGATGCGGTTCCTGGAAAGACTAAAACAAAACTGTTTTAAATTTTATTGATTTTTCTTTCGAAACAATTTTCATACTTGCTTTTTTTTTTTTTGCGGTCCACTTGAAGGAACCTGGCGGATTTTTAGAATCACCGTTCTAGAACAACGGGAACACGAACTACCCCTCGCCTAAACAACTTTACATGAGTCTATGCTGTAATAGCTTCTCGATTTTAATAAAAATCTAGTTTTCGATGCAATTAAAGTTCGATCAGAACATGAACTAAGTAATTTTACTTTTTTTTTTTTTTTTCAAATAATTTGCGGGTCCCACAAGGCAATTGCCCGTCTGTGGGTTCCCAACATAATTATATCGTTTATTCATCATATACATCTTAAATCTAATACATCATATTTGTCTTATATATAATTACTTAATTCAACTTAACTTCTATTTTTACTATTCTGCGTCTAATTTTAATTCACAACATTTATACCCATCGCACATCGTACCACCATATTTTCACATAAGCCATAAGTAATGCAGCTAGAACATGAGCACCAAACATTAGTTTGTTTCCATTACATCATTTATAATTATTTACTCTTTCAATCAATTACCCGTCTTAGTTCCTTTCCTATAACTAGCCGTTTCTCATTCTTTGCAATCAACCATATTTTTATTTTGTCTTTCCATATATTCAAATTGCATTCGTCTCTTAATTCCTTTGGTAAGTTACCTAGTAAAAATGACTCATAACTTCTTCTTCAACATTATCAATTTTATTATTAATCCCTTTAGGTCTTATAAAACACAAATTGTCATAATTCCTAGTCCCATATTTCCCTTGTCGGTAATCTTATTTTTTTCTGTTTTATACCTTAAAAGTTTACTGTAATAAAAAAACATTTTTGGCGACATTTCTTTATTATTGTCCCACCCGAAGTAGAATTCGTTACAAGATTCGCACTTCTCCAATTCGGTAACAAAATTTTTAAAAATCTTTTCTGTAGCCTACTAATTTTCTTTAATTCCGTTTTTTCTGCCTCCTCCCAAATTTCGAGTCCGTATCTAATCCTAGTCATTATTAATGAGTCAAAATACAGTCTCGATCTTCCTTCAAATCCTTAGTTCCTTCTGTTTCCTTCACTTCCTCGTTCTGTTGTTGTCTCCATTGTGCGTTTGCGCTTTAACGATTCCTTGCTACCTTCCTCATGCTTTCGCCTCTCGTTGACCTCTTCCCCATATTGTTCTCTCCATTCAAATGATGCGGTTGTTTGTGACACCGATCACGTGTTTATTAAGTGCTCTGCTTTTTCGGTGGAGCGCTCGGCTCTATATTCCCAATTGCTTGGGCTGGGGCTTCTTGCTCCTTTTTGTGCTCATTATATCCTGTCTTTTCCTTCTACACTTATTATCCCCTCCATTGTTTCCTTCTTATTAGCGATAGCTGATCGCCTCACTATATAACTTTCGTTTTCCCTTAATTGTTTCTGGGTGAAGGTCCTCGGTTGACAAGCCCAATTAAAAAAAAAAAAAAAAAAAAAAAAACTTGTTTTAATTTTTTGTATAACGCTGGCATAGTCTGCTTCATTTTCCTAGCAATGTTATATCTATGTGAAATCTCCCAAGTTAACGCCTTATCGAATGTTATTCCCAGGTATTTGAAATTATCAGCCGTTTCTAACGGCTCACAACGGCATACTAAAATGAGACTTACTTTATTATAACGAATTTGGATAAGACACGAAAACAAAGAAAAAAGAAAGAGTGCTCATGGTGCAAATTAGATAACGAATAAAAAAAAAATATGAAATATATCATTCAAAAAGTTGTAAGTTGTGTGCGCAATATCATAACTAATGAAATTCGCGGTGATTACAGTCATTTTTGTCTTTTGATTGTTTAGCTTTTTTTTTCTTTTATTTCAGACCGACCGTTATGATTAAAACACCACACAAGTAACACCAAAGCGCTGAAGCCATTTAAGCAAATAGAAAAAGCAGTTCTTCCGCATAAAGTGTGCGAATTTCCTATCAGACGGTTAACCGATATTAAATAATAGTTGGAAAAACGACACAGATTGACTGATTGACCGCTAACATTAGCTAGTCGAAATTTCTTGAATGCATCAAAAAAAAAAAAAGTTGAAAAATTGAATAATTTAATTTATAATTTAACGATTTTTTATTCGCCATTCGAATATCGACGGTTTCTCCAGGTGTCACCACCGGTATTTATTCTCTCGTCGAAATTACTCTTATAAATGAAGTAAACGAAGAAAAGAAAAACTGTACCTGTCACGACCGGATCTAACAAGGTAATAGTAAATAAAAAATGCAAAAAAAAAAACACCGCGATCAATACCCTCGCTACAAGATACACCTCATAACCGGATTTCAACAGTAGTTTCATAACGTTTCTATTTTTCTCGTCCAGTTACTGTATTCAATTTTATTTTTCGTGTTTGTTTATCAAATTATTTTTTTTTTTTGTTTTTCCTGTTTCATTTTTTTTATTTTTGTTCTAGGTTCGCTTCTTTGATAGAAGGTTAGCGTATTCGCAAACGGTTATTTAAATATATATATATATATATATATAGGTATGTATGTATATAGTATAGGGAAGAGAGACCGAAGTTGAAGAATTCTATTTTAATAATGTGTGAAATTGCTCGGAAGTGCAGTTAACCATGGATCAACGGGTAAATTATCCTATAAAGAGACCTTCAGACAGAACTTGTGGATTACCAGTCCTGATTGACCTCCGTTGCTTTCTACTTTAGCCTTATTATTATCTGCATTCTGTCCCATATTCCTTTTCTTCGTTTAATTTTGTTTACATTTGCGGTCTCGCTCTTGTTAATTCGTCTGCGAGTATTCATCAATTGGTCTTTTTATCCGTACTGACTATAGTTAAGTATCTAACATGATTTCAAGTGAAGCTATTTATTTACTCGGCTAATGTCGCGTTTTTCTTCTGACAACCGTAAACCGGTGTGTCTACTTTGATGTTTTTCTATCTCGCTCGCAGTTAATTCGGAACGAAATCATCTTTGAGAATGCTAGGAAGAAAATTGCTAAATTTCTTCACAAATTATTACGAAACTAACAATCTGAACGAGCTGATTGTAATGCGATCGCGTCAGCGAGAAATGTAGCAGACGAGAGACATGTTTTTAAAAAAACTGTTTTTCTACTCCAGTAGCATTTAAAATCGGATGTAATCGCGAGTCCCTGCCATTACACAAGACGCGATAAATTTTAAGTTAAATTGTTTGTTGTTTTTTGTTGTTTTTTTTTAATAATAATAAGATATACACATCGCAGAAGTACGAATTAGAATGACAGCATAAGTTAAGCGCAATCAGGTAAAACAGTTAAGAAATTAAAATGACTCTAGAGCGTCAACTTTTTTGTTTTTTAAAAAATGTAACATCCGAAAAATCCAATACAGAATTTTTAGCGCGAACTATGTACAATTGTATGATGTAATTTTAAAGTCTTGGCGTTGTGGCGGGGAACTATCGTTTCCTTTCGAGAAACATAGATCATGTGCATGTACACGCAAAAGAAATAAAGATTTTCGAGAATCTAGGAGGTGGGCCGGCAATTACATAATCTGTGACGCAAATAAAAGCAGATTATGTAAGACTTTTTCGCGTTGGACGTATCATAATTATGTATGAAAAGATTGTGCAAACCTTTTTTTTTTTTTTTTTTTTATCATTTTTGGTTCTTCAACATGGAATTGCGGAAAAGAAGGGAAGCACAATCGGATATCTGTACGATCAGAGAGATGATCGACAAAAATAAATCAAGAGCTTAGGTGATAGAAGGAGAAGAAGGTGAAAGGATAAACCGAGCATTGTAGTGGGTGGGAATACTGATTGATAGAAGAGCGGAGTAGAAAGATTGTTCCATTGAAAGCGTGGAACATTCCAATATTACGGGATTCGGGTCGCTTATAAATTAGTTTTTAAAAAATATGGAGATAAATGCGATGAAGAGAACGAACCGTAGGACCCATGAACATATCGTAGAAAGATTAAAGCGTCGTATAGGAAGTCTCAAGAATTCAGGGATAAAGAGGAAAGGTTGGATAAGTAAAATCTGAGTTGGAGAATGAGAGTAAGAATTGAGCCATAGTTTGGAATCGGCAACTGTAGACTGAAGAGTAACTGGATGGGAGAATACGGTAAGAAGTCTGCCAGCGGTTTAATTAACAGACGTCTCGTTTGGTGGCTCGAGCGCAGCGATCTGTTACCAAACAATACGTTCGGTTTTCATGCTGGACGTGGTCCACCAGATTATATTAATACGTTTCTGTCGGACGTTTATCATTTATTAATAAAAAATGCTTAATTATTGCTTTCGTTGACGTATTAATTGCTATTGGTAACGTTCACTTGTCCACACTCTCTTTGACACGATGCTCTTAATTAAAAATTCCCGTCCACTTTGCTTCCCTTATTGTTACTCTCTTTTAATGCGGAACTGCAGTTCTTTCCTCTCTTTTTTACTCTTCCATAAGGTTAATCTTTCGATGGTTACCTCAAGCCTCAGTCCTACGCTCTATATTTACTTTAATGCCTTTTACCTCTGTTTCGATTTTCTTCGCTGACGATGTGCTCATCCTTCGATTGCAATATCTCGTTAAGTAACCCCCCTCTTCGGAGCTCTCTAATATTATTTAAAAATGCTCTTTCTAATATTCGTTTCTTTATTTCTCTCTCTAAACCCTCATCTGTTGTCTTTACGTCCGTTTGATCCTTCTTTGATTAGTCTTACCTTAAATGGTGGTCAAATTCCCATTTTAAATTTCGCTATTTAAGAATGTTTCTTTCCGGTCGTCTCTCATTTCACAATCACATTAATCATCTGTATTTATCCTCTCTCAAAAAGCTCAATCTGTTAAAAGCTCTTTCTCATACTAATTAGGGAGGCGATCATCCTATTCATGTTTTATAAATCCTTTATCCGCTCTAGCCTGGATTACTATTGCTTTATATTTATGGCAATTCTTCCAGGTGTCTTCTTTCAAAATTAGATCGCATGCAAAATACACGTCTTCGTCTCTGCCTTGGTGCCCTGAGAGTATATCCCATATTCATTCTCTCTTCATTTGTAGATGCTACTTGGGGTATCGCTTCTTGATTCTGCGCCTGCCTGTTTATTCCTCTCCATTTGTTTTGATCTTCCGTGATTCCTGGTCATTTTGGCGTTCAGTGTAATTAATTAGTTGACACTCATTAGCCCGATCTTTCGTTTCCAGTAGTAGCAAACTTTTGGGTACATTTTCAGCTCATAATATTGCTCTTCTCTCCTCAATCGCTAATTCCAAACTATGACTTAACTCCTATTTTTCTTAACGTTCCACAATCTCGGCTATTTGTCGCCTTCGCTTCAATCATAGTCGCCTTCCTGCATCATTTTCTCGGTTTTCATCTGATGACTGATTCTACTCCATTTTGTCCTTTTCATTCCCCTTCCACATACCTTTCTTGTGACTCTGATGTCATGTTTTATTTGAATGAGCGGTCTTCTCTGCTGAATAATCGTCTCTCTACTGTTCTCTACTAGAACTCGGTATTCCCACTCCTCCTTTTATCAGTGCTTCTTATATTCTCTGATTTATTTCTACTTTTGCGAGTAAAAGAGGAAGGAAACAGTATAGTATATAAATATTACAGGAGATTATGTTTTAACCGCCTATGCTTATATTTTGAGTAAATAAATTTTAGTTGCCTGTAATCGTAATTCCCGATATGATTAATAAGAGGATTGTTGTGGGTCAAGCAATTTTCAAAAAATTCCTTTGCCGAAGAAAGTACATAATTACGAAGATATAGCAACCTGAGGACATTATTCATTACTGGAATCCTGGTATAGCAGGATGCGTTTAATACGCACATAAACAGTGGCGGATCCACGGGAGGAAATAGCCCTCCCCCAAGAATCAATGCCTCTATGAAAAAATGGCGCTCATATGTTAAGCAAGGTTACGCATCATTAGCTCATAAAGTCTACTATCTACTTGTTCCAGAATCTTTAAAATCAGCTTGCGTACATTTCCCCCGGTAAAAGTAGGCTTTGTACAGCTATTCAGGCGTCCGCCGACATTAGAATGTCGTTCGCTTCGCGGCGTCCGTCAACATGAGAATTCGCCGCCGTGCTTAACACTGAGGAAATGACGTGTGAAATACACAAACCTACGATCTTCACAGGTCTTTACAGGTCTTTATAGGAAACACTTTTATTTACTTCTGTTAAATGCATACTCGCGTATGTGGGAAATCGGTCTCTCATTCAATGCTCTCTTATTAGTAATCAGTCGTATCTAAGTAAATACATTAAATTTTCGTAACGCTTTTTTGTGACGCTCCATTTCGTGACATTTTTCGAGTTTATGTGCCAAAGTAAATTGTGTCAATTCAAATTCGATATTTATGAGACGCAATTCAATTTCGTGACGATCCATTTCGTAACGTTTTTTGAGTTTATGTGTCAAAGTACATTGTGTTAATTCGGATTCGATATTTATGGCGCGTCATTCATTTTCATGATGCTCCTTTTCGAGTTTGTGTGCTAAAGTAAAGACATAAAAATGTCAAAAATAGTCCGCCAGAGGAAGAAGCAAATAGTCGGGGTAAGCATCAACTAACTTATTTTCTTTGATTGCAAAGTGACTAAGAATCCGGAATCCGTAAGCGATCAATTTAGATTTTATAAACTTATGTCCAAAGTGTGTTTGACCTCTTTTAAAGGTAAACTTTTTTTCACGATAACTAAATTCCAAGATCACACGCATATGTTTTTTTGGATGTCAATGGTGACAATTGAAACGTTATTACTATTCTAAATAGCTTCTCGTTTAATAATTATCTATATGAAAGGAAATTTACCGTTTTTGTTGTTTTTTTTGAGCATTATACTGAGAGTATTTTAAATTTTATTTATTCCGAATGTTATTTTTTCCGTAAGATTTAAAATCAACAATTTTTTTATTTGCAATTTTTTATGTACTTAAAATGTAAGACTCTCAAAATTAACCATTTCGATTATGAAAAACATAAATGATTTTATCCAGAAGAAGAAATTAGCGTAACACCGAGGAATTAAGTTTGTAATTGTAGTTTATGTAATGTTGGGCAGTATACAATTCAACATAGAAGATGCGCTAATTAGCACGAAGACAAACTACAACAAATGATTTTAATGAAGATACGTAATAGTATAACTAGGAATAATACGTTACAGCAAAACAATACAAAAATAAATACAATTAAAATGAAAGAAATGTTGCTGAAATTTAGTTAACAACAAATATATGTAGATTCTATCGTCATTATCATAGTGTCATATTCAGCTTCTTCTCGACGTCAGCGACTACCTACTCGTACATTCTAGCTGTACAGACATAAGCATAGTGTACGAGGCAATTGTTACATGCAACGCAAGGGTACACATCGTTTGATTTGTCGCGATACAAATGCAGTTCCCTGTGTGGGTCTGCCTACTACACATCAATTAGCGCGCATATAGTGGTATGTATGTTTGGCATTGCCTTCCACGTGATTATTAACGGTCAATTTAATTATTTATTTTTGTAATATTTGTTGTTGTCCGGGATCGAACTCAAAACTTTAGTAACGGAAGTTGAGTACTCTAGGAACTATGCTATCGCGACGACATAGGTACTATATGAATCTCTCTCTCTCTCTCTCTCTCTCTCTCTCTATATATATATATATATATATATATATATATATATATATATATATATAAATGAGTGTGAGAATGTATATATCAGTGCATCACTACTTTTTTTTCCCTTTTCGTTTTGTTTATCTAAATGCAGGAGTTATGAAGACCCAGTTTTACATATAATTTTTCCTGTGTCCTATTACTTAAGGTATATATTGAACAGCTAATATTTTCAAGATAGATATTAGTAATTTATATATTAGTTATGGATAATGATAAGTTATAGAAATTAAGCTTGTAATATTTCCTGAAATTATCTATCGTATCTACTTCTTTCGATATCAGATCCTATATGAAGAACCTGATTTCCCATTCCTACAACAATCTTGGTCATCTTAACCGTCTAATCAACTCTTAAAATCTAATGCCTCAGTCCCTGCTTCCAGTCCATTCCAATCCAAAAAGAAGAACATCATCCTTATCCGACTTAGAATCTCCCATACCGTCCTAACTCATTCTCACTTAATCCAACATCTTGATCCTTCCACTTGTCCTTTCTGTCAAAACCACCTTTTCAACATATCGCACATCTTTCCCCTTCACTTCAATCTCAAAGATCCTCTCTTAATTTTCCGCACTCAATTCCCGAAATTTTTTCTGAAGATTTGACTCATCTCGAAAATCTCCTCCTCTTTTTAAGAAACCTTAAACTTCTACACTTAATCTAATACCTCTCGTAGTCTCGGGTTGCATATGGCCCGATGAGTAGTCGAATGCGCCGTTTTTTGTTTTGTTTCTTTTTGTTTTTTTAAATAATAAATAAATAAGCTTGTAATATTTATTAAATAAATACGTACATGTGTATTTATTTTGGGAACTCGCTGACAAATCAGTCGACTTGGTGGGGACTAAGAAATCGCGCATGGTTTTAATAATAATAATAATAATAATAATAATAATAATAAAAAGTGCTAGTTAATTTTTGTTATTTGTGCGTTTAGTAAAAAGCCCGAAAGATACAAGGAATCAGACACGCGAAGAAAGTTTTTTGCTTACGGATCGGGAAAAGCGGCCTTGGACTTGACTGTAATATGTCTAACTTCTGGGGTCCTTTTTATTTATAGCCGTTAAATACGCGAATTATTTATTCGTAACTTTTGTGCTATTAAATGTTTATACTTTTTATAAAGCTTTTTTTTCTAAATTTGATGCAATGTTTATATTCACTAAATAGGCGATTACGCTTTCAACAGTTTGACTCAGAGAAGAAAAATTTGCAATATCCATTGCCACCGTATATTTCGCGTTCGCTCTGGTTGCAGAAGAAAATCTCGGTAAGATCGTTTCGGTTATTTATTTATTAACATACACTCTCATATGATATGATTTCGCCGCATTGGCCACTGCCCACACGTATCGCTTTCGTACTTCGGTGTACATCCCCGATTCCACCAAACAATACTACGTTTATCGACTTACGCTCATCGGTATCCATTGGTAAAATCGATTTCATCGATTCTCAACGAACAAGCATGCTTATTAAAAAAAAAAAAAAAAAAAAAAAAACTCTTATTTTCCTTATTAAAGAATAAATCGATTTCTTTCGGAATGTCAAGAAAACGTTTTTGTAGCAAATAGTTTACTAGCGCGAGAAATAATTAGAAAACACGAGTATATTTTATTTATTTATTTATTTAATAGTGGTATATACGACAGCATGAAGCCATTACAGTGTATACATTAGATCTATATACATTTATATATAATAAATACATAACACATAGATTATAAGCAAAATGCACTTTAGTACACACTTACACACACACGCCAATCCCATATAACACACATATGCATACACTCACTATGTAATACATAAGAACACACATATGCCATGTAACGAATTAATATAAAATTTTAACAAACGATCAATACAAAAATAAATTTATTCCTTATGTACATCAAATATCTTCTCAATAAGTACTCGTTGCAATGAACTTACACGCACGTTCATATATGCGCACACACATACACACACCAACCACATGTAACACATATACATCCATGGCACAACGCAAGCGAATTAATATAATTTATTAATATATGGAAGAGGGTGGACTGCGCACACTTTTAATTAATTCATTGAGTAGTAGTAAAATAACTCAACCATCTGCTTAAACTTATTCATGTTAGTAAAAAAACATGTCAGCCTTATTAAGAAATAATTTGTTATTTTTACCGCAGTGAAAAGGGGAGAATTCGTATATAGCTTCGTTGTTGCGTACATGCGCAATAATTGCATTTTTCTGGCCGTTAATCTGGGAACTCGGAACCCCCAACTTTTTTGAAAGTAAATTAAAATCATTTATAGTATACCGGTCAGTAAATTACGTATAAATAAAACAGCAGCAAATATTTTCCTTCTATTTTCTAGCGTGGACATTCTGAACTCCTTCAACTGTTATTTATGAAACTTTTAAAGTGCAGCCACCTTAAAAAAAGGCTTTCGAACTCTTTCAGGTAAAAGTATGTGATTTTTATTAGAAGGATTTCAAACAATATTTGCATATGCTAATTATGACTGCACATGCGAGTAATAAACAACCAATAATGTATTTAAATTCCGAAAAAGTGAACAGCGACGAATAATAAACGATAATATATGATTCGCTTTTAAAGTTATATGTCGAATATGGTCATAAAACTTTAACTTTGAATCAAGTAATATATCTAAATCTTTTACACTACTAATTTTCTTCAAAATTGTATCATTCATAAAATAATCATGTAATATAGGAGTTTTCCTTTTTTTTTTTTTTGTAAATTAAATAATATTACATTTATTAATATTAAAACTGATTCTGTTATCATAGCTCTAATGAAGCATAGATGTTAAATCATGCTGCAAATTGAACAGTCATCCATTTTTGAAATGTTATAATAAAGTTTTATATCATCCGCATAAATCGCTATTTGTGATTTATTAACCAACTTTCGCCACGTCATTTATAAACAGAAAAAAGAGTAGAGGAACCAAATCGGAGCCTTGAGGAACACCAGAGGTACATGAAAACACACGCGATTGGCTACCTATGAAATTGACAAATTGCTCTCTGTCAGCAATATCTAGTAATAATAATAATTTAAGTGCTGTTAGAGATACCCGAAGACATACGAATAATAATAATAATAATTAATAAAACTGTATCATCGGTATATACTATTTACCTAGGACATTTAAGTTGCAATTTTATTTTTTCATTCCTCGTTGAAGAATTTATTTAAAATCGATTATACATATTAAAGCCTATATTATTATGGCCTATATTATTATGGCCTATATGATTATGGCCTATATGATTACGGCTTATATTATTCCGGCATAAAGTAGAATTTTTCAGTTTCTGTCTGTGGGAAAATTATGTAAATTTAATTAAGCGTCCTAAATAATTTTTTATCGTTTTGTACAATTTTACTAAACGTTCCGAATTTTCTTCAATTTTCCGCATGAATTAACTGCAACAGTCAGTCTTTCTGAATAGCACACGGAATTCAAAACTAGAATTCTTTTTGTAGCATTTTAAAATCTTGTGCACGACGAATGCTTGATACCGAAGTAAAAATGGGTAAGTTCTCTTCTTCATTATAAACCTTTCTCACCCCGGCATATAAAATCTACCGAAGATCTCATTATAGCGAAGAAATTGCGTAAGACACTACTACGACTGGATATAATCTGGCCCTCATTTTTCGGTTTTAAGTGCGGACAGAATACAAACCCAGACGTGTAATTATTAATAATGTGCGCAGCTGCATCGTTCGAATGCCTGTTACGAGTTATATGAATTAAATGTTTACGTGTGGCGAATAAATGAAGAACATTTTGCAAAGGAAGAGAAAGAAAGAAAAGCGAAAAGATGAGCTTCACTCAGCATCGACATCTGAGAAAGTACTTAATTGAATTGTAAGAAACAACGTAATATCGAACTGGAAAGACCAACTGTTACCGCATTAAAACTGTGTCGCCACAAACGACGTTACAAAATGTCTTACAAGCAGCTTTTATTTAATCGACAAATATATTGGAAATTTAGATTAAAATTCTAAAATTAAAAGAAAAATGTAATAAAGTTGTTAAATTAACAGATAACTGCGAGCCGCGATAGTCTCTGATATTTCTAATATTAACGAGACAAATCTGTGCTCTTTAAGATGTTTAGAATTTATATTTCAAAGGCTATTCGTAATAATTTGCGAAAATAATTCAAAAACAGTTGTTAACATTTTCGTTATATCAGATTACCAGTACAGTATATCCGTTTTATTCGAAACGAACACGCAGATTTTTCAATACTGCCGAGTCAGTCTGTTGCGAGGGGATTCGCTCCGATTTCATAAATAAATAGCAGCTCTAAATTTCGAAATTTTGTTTATTTTTTCTTTTTTTTGGGGGGGGGGGCTAGATAACTGTGCCAATGGCACTTGTGTTCAACAACGTTACGTAAATATATCATTTTTTAATTAACTCTAAGAAAAAAAAAAAGTGTGTCAAGTCACGTAAAAACGTTACAAAAAAATATTACAAAACAATAACAGTGATTTGGGATCTATTCTTTTTTGACATTATTGAAGTTAAAAATTTAGTTATGTCTAACCGATAAAATTTCCTTTAATGTGTGTAAGTTCATTTCAAGCGATTTTTAGCGCCCATTGTAGTCAGTAAATCAAAGGTTACATATTTTTTCGAAGATCATTTTATCCATAAATTATTTGTACAATTTCGATTTTGTGTTAAATTTTTGTGGAATTATTTAATTTTGGTTTTTTTTTTGTATTTCCGAATCATCGAATTAGAATTTTGTAAATCCTAAAGTAGCAGCGCCGCAGGATGTGTCAGTTTATCTTCGTCTAAAGCGTTCATTACAATGCTGTTAACCGTCAGTTCTTAATCCTTTTTTACGATGCGAATTTCTTTTCAGCACACGATTTTTTTTATGCATTATGTAATGCAAATTAAATTTTTGAAAATAAATTGAAGTAAATATCGAAAACCGTCCTTCAAGAAGTTATTAATCAAACACCGATTAAATTCGGAGAGTAGAAAAAAGATAAGTAATATTTATTGTTATAATTTCATATAAATATAAAATTTATAATATGACAAAACTTTGTGTTCTCCCCTCTATTTCTCTGAACTTTTGTCGACCTCGCACGATGACACCACAGACGTGCGGAAGTCTGCGGATCTCAGGTCAAGAACAGCTACCGTACACTATTAAACCAAAGTTACAAATTTTGACTTTTTTTTTTTTTTTTTTCCATTGCGAAGTTACTTGAAGAGCACGTAGCTAATGCAAACTATTGTAGAAGGAAGTTTCAGAATCAATATTTCTCATTAATACATAACAATCGCGGCTTTACGGCGAGGTAAGAAAAAGATCAGGAGGTCCCAAAAAGTAGTAAAATAAGTATAATTACGAAAATATGAAACAAACGGAAACGGTATATCCGCAGAAAACTTTTCGAGCCTAGCCCATAATCAGCTGAAAGTGTAAATTATGTATCGTTTCTGACTGCTATTTTCGTCTATATTTATTTTAATACTTTATAATTCTAGAAAACCGGTAAATAGAGTTCTTCACAACAAATAGTCTAAAAATTTTTTTGAAGTATTCGCTGTCGACAGACGACCATTCGTATGCCCGGCGATCCCCCTACCCCTACCCCCTATATATATATATATATATATAAATGAATATATCATTCAATTTCAATTCTAAAAAAGTGAACAATATAGGATGTCTTTTTTGCAGTGACGCGAGTATTGCATTTCAAAATTTTAGAACGATTTATGAAGGAGTAGTGCAGGAAAAGTATGTCGAATATTACACCTAAAATTTACCCCGAAAATCCAAGAAATATTATTTTAACTTTGGGTGTGTTGTACAACAATGGGAAGCTCGCTATTCGGAGATAACAAACCATATTTCTTTTTTTTTGACAAGATTTTAAAATTTTACAAAAAGTTTAAAAAGACTTGACAAATAGAGTTTACTTCTTTTTTCGAAACAAGTATTAGATGTAAATTTGAAAGTTTCAGATTAACGGTTCGAGCTTTTAAATTTCCATCCTCTGAACGTCCTTAACGTCCTGCTAATTTTAATGTTCCCGTTGATGGCCTAATTCTTTTCATTGATACTATTAATCCTGCTTAGTTCATTCTTTCGTTGAATTGCGTTCTATTTCATTTTCACATTCCTAACTGTTGCCTTTAATATTAATGAATTAAAGTCTGTTCTTATAAGATCTTTTAGCCTCGCTCCAGGTCTCGACGACATACCTTGCCTGCTTCTTTAACGAATTCTTTTATTATTGTTTCCACTCCTGAGAAAAAATTTTCACTACTGCTCATTTCTTTAGCGCCCTGCATTAGACAACTATTTGAAGGTGATGACCAGAACACAATAATATAGATCCCAGTAATATATTCGATTTTTGGGCTGGATCTGGTCCTCCAGATTGTATTAGACTTTATTCAAAAATATTACTCCTTCGCTTGCTTTTCCAGCAACTTTAAGAAACAAAATGATAGCATTTAACATTACTAGCTTATTATTAATTTCATGACGAATCATTCTACCCATCTCTCCCCGCCAATTCTGCACGTTTCAAGAAACGTTTTTTGCGGCCTTCCTCAGAGTTATTCTTCGGTCTAACGCTTTTCAATATCTTTATAACAGCATTGCTTTTCTTCCTTTAAATTTTTTCTGTTTACTTTTTGCAGATGCCATTCTACTTTTTTCCACTTCTCACGTTATTGTAGTAGTAATGAAGAGCACTCGTCTCTCATTTAGATGGACTTTCTCTTTTCTTCTCAGTCTCTTACGCTGTATTTACTCTTCAACCCTATAATTCTGCTTCTATCGATATATCCTTAAATAATACGTTTCTTTTTCGTCTAAATCGGTTTTGTTATCTTGGTATCTTCCTTGATGGTCGTTTATCCCTCACGGAACGTATTAAATATTTTCCCTTTTCTTCCATCAAAAGGCTAAACTTACCGAAAACCCTGTCGCCAATTAAATGGGGTGGTAATCCCTACATTCTTATTTCTTTGTATAAGTTCATTATTCGTTTTAAATTTGACCGTTCTTCTTTTATCTATGGCTGTGCGTCCAAGCTTCGACTCATTAAATTAGATATAATCCAAAATCCTTGTCTTAGGCTGCGTCTTGGTCCGCTTAAAATTTGGTGTAGGTAAGCGTGTTGGATTTTAAAACAACTATGTACCATTTTTTATCAAAAATAATAATAATAAAATTTAATAATATAATTTTTTTTTGAACCCCACTTTGGGCACACCAGCTAAGAAAAAAAAGAGCCGTCAGTTCAGCAGTTTCTGTTTCATTTGCTCACATTTTTGTATTGCTTATGTAAGTCAAACGAACCACATGACGCTTTTCCCAACGATCAAGCCATCTCTAACTAACAGAAAATTCTGGTTCGTTCTCGATTTTACTTTTTCAATCGAAATTGGGTCACTGATGCGAGTTATTCTCCAACGTTATTGAACAAACCACATCCAAAGAGTTTCATCGACGATGTCACAAACTAGTTTTTTATTAGTGCACCGAACTACAAAATTTTTTCGGACTCTATTTTTGAACACACTTCTTCAATCAATCGTCTGTTTCATTGCCAATCGTTGATAGTGCTTTCCCCCGCGTTTATTTCATCACAGAGTTTTCTTACCGATTCCCCATTATCAAGTCTTTTTTTAACACTTTTAACCGTGTCTCAAACGAGACGAGTTTTCACTTTCTCGACTCAATCATTTTTATTTAACAAATGATACCCGTGTAAATACGAGAACGAAACTGAAAGAAAAATGTCGAGCACAGTTTGTAGCTTTCTCCGCTCTTTTTCCTAATTTTCAAAAAATTATTTCCCACGAAATACGGAGAAACGTCCAACAAAGCGATAAGTGAAGAACAGGTGCCCGCTTGTATTGATTCGTAGAAAAATGAGTTCGGTAGCAAAGTGGGATTCGCTGAAAGAGAAAGAAGGAAGAAAGAGAGAAAAAAAACTTTGTTTCTTAATCCGAGGACCGGTTGATCCGTGGCCGATTGAGAGCGATTTTACTGTAAATTAAAATACAAAAAGAAATATTTGATTGCAAACGCAAATGTTTGGATGGATCTAGTATCAAGCTCCTTGATATGGGAGAACCGTACAAAATATCGATGGAGAAGTATAAGAAATTTGATTTTCTACCTTACCAACTGGCAGAACAATGACAAATGAAATACAAAAATATCAAGAAGTCATAACGCATCCATTTTCTGAGGTTGAAAATTCACTTAAGAAATACACAGACATACTAAATAATATTCACATTGAGAAGATGTTATGTACAGATATAGTGAAGAAACTAAATAGCAAAAGAACGAACGGAAGTGACGATATTTCAAACAAAATGATTAAAGTATTTCAACTTCAGTTCATTCCAAGATCTGGAAAGATAAAATTAATAAATAAAACCGGCAAGGGCCCATCGGATATAAATGCACAAATAACTCTACTTTCAGGATTAGGAAAGATATACGAAAAAAAATTAGGTACTATTTAAACTTTGAAATCATGTAAAAGCATCTTCGACGAGCATCAATGTGTACAAAGAGAGGGAAGTTCTACAAAATCAGCTTTACTTATGACCTAATGGTCGCAAGTTCGTTATCAGTTGATTGTGGTTTCGTTCTTCATTGTTCAGCGGTGGCGGCAGTTCCGTGAGATCTTTCCTGTCTTATCTGTTATCTATTACTATCAGAATTACGGTTTACTTATATTTAACTTCGTCTCTTTAAAAATAGTATATTTTTCCTCTTTTTTTTTTTCTTTTGGCGCGTAAACTATGGACATTAACTCAACACAAGTCAATAGGATTTTCTACCCGAACGAAACAACAATTAACTAATCAGCAACGCTGTGGTAGCTGGCTTATTTATAGTCCTGATAAGCTTCCTTATTTTTCTTTTAGTTTTTTCAGTTACCTTCATCCTATTAAATGTCTTTCTTTACTGATCTGATTCTCAACATGTTGCCAGAGCTAGCTTTTCCAATGCTTCGAGTTCTCTCTTTCCTACACATCATCTGATGCTTCTAAAGGGCCAAGTGAAGTTGGTTCTGCTTCTTTTTGTTCTGCCTTAAATTATTCTTCATTTTCTCGGTTTTAATCTGCACTTACTCCAGTTTGTCCTTTTCAGCCCCCTTTCACATACTTTCTTGTGATCTTGAAATCATGTTTTATTTGAATGTTCGACCTTTTCTGCTGAACAGTCGTCCTTCTATTCTTTTCTTTTAAAACTTGATATCTCTACTCTTATATTCTCTTATTTTCTTCGATTTCTGTTATTTTTGCGCCGTCTCGTTTTCGCTTTTTCTTTTCTTTCTCGCTACATTACTGTTTCAATTCAAATGATGCAGTTACCTGAAACGATTATCACGTGTTCTTTGAATATTCCTAAGCAGCACTCTGCTCTGTATTTGAATTTGCTGAGGAACTTGGGTTTCCGGCTCCTTATAAGGTTTCTCACGTTCTGTCCTTCCCTTCCCCATTCATTATTCCTGTTATTTGTTCCTTTTTATTAACGATATATAATCGGATTAAAAAGTAATCGACTCTTTCTTCTCCTAATTGTATTTGCGTAAAAGTTTCTAGTTGGCGAGATCGAAGAATAAAAAAAATGTTCAATTTATATATGTATTAAATGAAAAAATGCGCGTAGGTAAAAGGTGTATTTATAATCTAATCGCAATTTTTTTTTTTTTACTATCTACTCGCTTGCCGTGTATGACTACCAGGGTCATTACGGTACAGCGAGCATAGGAATTATTATAGTTTACCTAAAAGGTTATTTATGTTGAGGAAAGTTAGCACTGCTTGAACCCGTTCTGGGCGATTGGACAAAAGAATGTGTAGCGGTTCGTCCTTATTTCTCCTTAATTGTTTACAATGTTTCAGGAGCCACTCGGCTGAATAATATAATTATGGGATACAGATGTGTGTCCCCCTCAACCTAGGAAGAACAGAAAATTCTTTTTTGGACATTTGGATCGGTGGCCACCAAGGTTCAATATTTGGTTTGATATTCCTTAGAAAGGTTACTTGTTGGGACCAGAATGAACTCCAATGTTCTTTCATACTTCTACGTAGGAGGGAAATTATTTCTGGAGATGGGGCATTAAATGGCATAAAGGCAGACAACGTTGCCTTGGCAACTCGGTCTACACATTCGTTTCAGAGTATTCCAACATGTGCAAGGAATCCTACTTACATCCCTTATTGGGTAAGGCGATGCGCCATAGTTCTTATTTTGCATACTAGTGGATCGGTTATGGTGAGTGACCGAATAGCTTGAAGGGAAGCCAAAGGATCTGTAATAATTATATATTGTTTGTTATCGGACTCACAGCTCTCGCATGCTTCCAATCCAAAGAGGATTCTATATAGTTCAGCTTCCAATTCGGAGCAGTAATCATGTAGCCTCACTGTTTGAACTTCACCTGAAATTAGGTAGGCACATGCTGTGGGAGTGGATACTGTCTCGACGATGTCTGCTTTCGCTCATCAATATAAACGTGTGTATCGTGTGTGTAAGTTTGTATTTTTTCAATGCCTTTCTGGCGCGCTGTATATTGGTCCGCATTAGATGTACGGTGGTTCAAGAGTGATAATGAGTATTTCCATGGTGGTTCTTTTGGGAACAGTAGGAGATCCGAATTGTATTTGATGCTTTTTTCAGCCAAGGGATTTAGGATATCAGGTATTGTGGATCATTTTGAAAGGATGGAGGAGGAGAAGTAGTGTTCCCTGAGGGAAAATGGTATTGTTCATACCCGAATAAGTGATCACGGGAAATGTAAAAGTTGAATATATAGGATAACGGAGGGATTCCTCTGAGCACACAGACATCCTTCGTGGGGGTTGTTCGATGCACCCCAATGATAGAACTGTACTTATAATGTGACAAACATTTTAAAATAGCCAAGGTTTTGTTACATTTGTGTTTGAGATTTGAAGTGTGAGGAGACCATGTCAGATGGGAGACAAATGTTAGGCCCAAGAATTTAGCTGAAGATGTAACTGAGAGAGGAAATCCATTTAGGGTAAGGGAAAAATCATAGTTTGGGTTTACTCGACGACTTTTCTGGAATTTGACACAGTAAGTTTTAGTTAAAGAGAAAGTAAGACGGTTACTTTCGGTCCATGAATGTGATCTATTTATTGTGGAATGTGGTATGGTTTTGGCGTTGGATAGGAAGTTTGATGTTAGGGATATATTGAGGTCGCGTATGAACAATCGAGCTGTTACCGGCGGCCGTATACAATCCGCCACATCATTTATGTATAGGATAAAGAGTGTTACACTTTGTGGAGAGGCTTGAGGAATACCATTTTCCATGAAGACAGGAGAGGATACGGATGAGCTAATTTTTACTTGAATGTATCTGACAGATAATTCTTTATATAGTTGCCCATATTACCCTTTATATTGGCGTTCTGCAGCTTTATAAGCATTTTAAATCGCCAAATCCGGTAGAATGCTTTCTTTATGTCAAAAAAGACCGTACAGAGCGCTTGTGATCTATTTTGGGCCTCAAGTATTTGTCTCTTTAGGCTCAGGAGATGTAAAATTGCGAATTTTGATATGCGACCTCCAATTTGTGTCGAGGAAAAGATATTTGAGAACTCTAGGAAAAAGAGCAACCGTCTATTTACCATTTTCTCCATAATTTTCGAGAGTGAGGATAATAAAGAAATAGGTCTATAATTTTGAGGAATAAAAGGTGCTTTATTAGGCTTGAGGATAGGGACGACTAAAGCTTCTTTCCAGGAAATTTGAATGGAGGATGTTGCCCAGATTTTGTTGTATTTAGCAGGATAAGGTAGGTATCTGAGTATAAAAGGATGAATGGAGTCGGCCCCAAGTGCACTGTTTTTTAGTTTTTTATCGAGCTGGTAATTCAGTTCAGACATTGAGAAAGGATCATTGTATTTTTCTTTTTGATCTGGGGGATCGCAAAAGTCAAAAACATTTTTAACAATAGAGATAAGAAATATTTGTTGCGTAAGAGATTGGAGTTTTCGTAGTTTCTCTACGTTTTAGTAATGAAAATATGTTAAATAAAATTACTATATAGATAACTATTTCTATATTACATTTTACATATATATATATATATATATATATATATATATATGCACTTTCCGAAAATTGGGAGCTTTAATTTCAAAATTTTATACGTTTCCTATTTTTTATAAATTCTAATGTTAAAAATTCGTTAAAAAAAAAATCTATATTTCCATTTCTTCTTGTAGCTTTATAAGACATTTATGTATATGCCTACATAAGTATAGCCGTTTTGGAAGTTCTAGTAAAAATCACTGCGCTTGCGACAAAATTAATTATTCTTATTAATTATTCTTTATGAATCATCCAAAAAAAAGTAAAGTAAGTCCCATATATCCTTCATAAGGTATCGTGGATTGTGAAGTTAAGCTTTCCATAATGGTACTAAGCCTAACGGTACTAATGGGAGTAGGGGCTTCAGTTCCTTTCTCTCGGCCACCTTTACTTTCCTAGATTTCTCTTATCGTTATCTTTTTTCTTTCTCTTACAACACATTTTTATAAACCCTATTTACAGTCTTATTATTTGGGCTATAAATAAATAAACTTTTTGGTGATTCAAATCATACAATTGACCGTACAGAAAGTATAGTTCTTTTAAGCTGAAACCACGATACGAAATGTTTTCTAGAGAGCGAGTATGAAGGCATTTTACTAGATTCATGAGCAAACCGAAGTAAGGGAGTGTAATGCACAACTTCGCAGAGGTGTCAAACTGCTGCAAATTCTAATTACTACAACCTACTAATTTTCGATTACATAAAATTTGATAATTCTTAACCATTTTCCATTATAAATGCCCGTACATTTCAAACAAGAACTCCGGTATACAAAAAGAGTAAAAATGCAAACTAACTAGACCAAAATGGAATATAAAATTACAACTATTACAAGTCAACAATAAAAATCATGAACTCATGCTGATTAAAATATGTAAATAGGCAAAAATTGAACAACGTGATATCACATGTGAAGCGAAAAAATTAAACACGTTTTATGTAGCGTGACTTCAGTGTGCTCCTGATACGTAATGGCACCGTGTATAAATTTTAGTTCCGCGTTTTTTGTTAGCTCGTGAGCTTACATGATGTTACAGCAATGTGTGTTTCTAGCTTTTAACTGTCATCGATTTAAAACGCTTTCTTCGCAAACGAGTTTATTATTTCTTTTAAAGGATCGTTTTGTCTAGCGTTTATTTTTGGAAATTAGTAGCACCGGTAAACTAATTGCTGAAAGACAATTCTGCAGCAAGTTTGATGTGCTTTACGGGGTTTATGTTGGGAGAGCAGTAAAACTTATAAATGCTGTCTTTTTTTTTTTAATAACTTGTATTACTTCAATTCATTACCAACAAAAAAATTTAAAAAAAAAGAAAAGAAAATATTTAAAAATTAAAAATCAAAATTTTCTGAGAATGTCAGGGGTTTTATAAGTAAATCTTTTGGGTCGAAACTGAAATTTCATCGGAAGTCAAAAGAACAAAACCCGAACTGACGCAAACATTTGATTAAAAACTGAATTTGTATTTCAAAAAAAAAACAAAAAAACAGAGACTGAAAAAATCGAGGGATAAAACACTTTCTCGCTCCTATACTTCCATATTGATGCACGTTCCTCTCTAATGATCGTCCTATCATCGATTTCTCATCAAAACGTCGCGAAATCCAAACGATGAACAAACCGCGAAGAAAGTAGTACGATAATTGAAATTCATTTTTAAATATACAATAAGGCGGTAGGAAAATTAATTATTTCGAATACATAATTTTAATTTTATTCGGTCTATTTTTAAATAAGGACAATACGGAAATTATACAAGTAGCCGTTCAGTTAGGTTTAAATCGATAGAACGGGTACGGTGCGGTACGGCTCTTGGTTATTACTTTACAGATGGTACATACCTCAGCATCGGCTAGATTTCAGTTTTGTTGAAATCTACTTCGATCGGCCATTGTGGCCGTTCTATTCACGATACGAAATTTGGCACAATGATGTTCGACTTTTTCCCTTTTCGTTGCTTGTTTCGCTTAAATAACTGGGTCAAGGTTGCCAGACGAAACCTAAATCGGATTAATGTGTTCTATTCACTTCCTATCCGTCGACAAGCGGATTTTTTAACAGCGGTACCTGTTTGACAGCGATCGACTCGCTCGACATAACAGAGATTTATTGTATTTGATGCGACACGTGTCGTGGCAACAGTGTTAATCATTGCGACGAATAACAACCCCCCCGATATTATTTTCATCCGTTGCGATTATTTTAAGGGAAAAAATTGCTTCGTGTTCGTTCGTAGTACAAAAAAAACAACAAAAAAGGAAAAATGATCATGCCCGTGTTAGTTTGTACTGCGTGTTAAACTGGGCGGCAAAATATTTAACTTGTCTATGAAAATGACTTACGGTCTCATGACCCGTAATTTTAAATACATATATATATATATGCGTCTGCTGTGGCTACAAAATATGTTCCTTTTCTCTGTCAGTCACCATATTGCCACGCGAACGATTTTACTGTTAATCTATCGTTACGTAATTGGCAATAGTGACTGATCGCGTAACAAGGCGAAATATGAACACATCTTTTAAAATTTGAATATATTCGATGTTTAAAATATTTAATTTACAAAAAAAGAATTGTATGACTTTTCGGAAGACGTGCAGAAATAAAATAAAATAAAAATAAATAAGTTATTATAATATAATTCTGGATTAAAAATTGTAAACATTTTTTCTAACTATTTGCAATTTATAATGTCTTTCAAAGCCGTTAAGCTGAAAATAGAGTTTTAATTTCTAATTTGGACGCGTGGGAACGATTTTAAAAAACATGCTCTTTGTTGAGATATGTAACGATGAAGCAGAGATCCGGTTTGAGGAAGTGTGTGGCCTTTTTTTTTGTCTTCATTTTTCTGATTGCAAAAGTACTACTTTTGAACGTATGTAAATGGATTCAAAACGAAAACATTGCTACTACCGGTTTAAATCTCAGCGAGCTGAAAGTTATTCATAAAAATGTAAAATTTTAACCGAAAACGGTTATAATGGTTGAATTAACACGAGTACTTAATTATCTGCGATCTATTTCTGTTGAAGTATTTTAATAACTTTTTTTAACTGGTTAGTTTCTTCCAATATGCAGTGTCGAGCGCGTTTTAAATGCATTTGCCGGTAGGTTGATTAATCATAAAGGTAAAAAATATTAAAAACCTGTTGGTAGGAATACCCTCCGGGTCTTAGTCGAATCACCTTCAGATATGAAGATTAGCCGTGATAAAGTTTCGTAAGATGCAAATAAGCAGCCGCGAATTGACTCTATTGGTTGAAAATCTCAAGCAGATAATTTTAATGATGACAGAACGTTGAGCTGCAAGGCTGCAGAACGGTACAAGTTGTCTGATAAAATTTTACAAATGCTCGTACGTAAGCCAATTCGGCTGGGCGCGTGAAATACCCTGTCAGTAGCAAACTGCTACCTTGCACTTCGGGTTTTACCCTTATGCTAGGGTGAAACCCCGAAATCGCCTTCCCCATTTTCCCCCTCAAGTAAATCTTGTTGTTTTCAGTTTCCTTTTGCTTTTTCCCTTAACTCTTTGTATAGCCCAGTCGCCACAAATCTTTCTATTCCACTGATCAAATCGCTTAAAGCTATATAGTGAGGAAATCAACTGCACTCCGGTTTGCTCACATATCTCCCGCTTTCACTTAAATTCCCCTTTCCATCCTCTTTTTTTTTTCTTTTATGCATATCTATAATTTTTCCCCCTCTTCTAATTTGTACCACACTATACCGCGGCGATAAGATTAAGTATCGTTGGGCTTAGTTCATTATGAAAAGCTTAACTTCACAATCCCCGACGCTCTGTCAAGGGTATGGGACTTACTTTACTTTAGCGGGACTGGTGAACTGGAAACTAAGGTGACTTTGGCAGGACAAATTTAAAATTACGCATTCCGGGGGGGAAAAAACGTAAATATTAAAAATATTAGCATAATCCCCATCGTAAAAGGATGAATTTCTTTTCTTTTTTCGAAAAATATACAAAAAATAATTAAATTGATCTAAATGAAGAATGGTTTTCGTGTTTGTTAAAGTCATCCCCCCGCACGTTTCTATTTTCGGTGGATAACACGACAAAACAGTGGCTCTTAACCAATTTTTCGAAATAGACTATATACAATATTATATTGTTCATCAACAGAGAGACTGTTGAATTAGAGAATCATATAAATAGTGAAGTGGCACAGTGCTGTTTGAAAGCCGAACCAAATTGCAGATAAATCACGATGAGAACATTCCGGTGTTTTATATAAATATGTGTGTGTGTGTGTGTGTGTAATTTAATTCAATTTTTACGCGACACCGCCGAGCGCTTGTTACTATTTCAACGGATTTTAAGGTTTAATTCGGTGATAAACGCAAAATTCAATTTCTTTCGAAAAATTTCAAGATTCAAATATGTATTGCTTTTTACGTGGTTTCTATCGGAAATAGACGACGCGTGGATAAAATGAATTGTATTCCAAAAAAAAAAAAAAAAAAAAAAAAAAAAAAAGAGAAAAACTGCGTTTAACTACATCAATGGCTTACACAAATTTACTCGCCGACAATCGGCGCAGAATTTTATTCAGATGCGGTCTTCAAATTGTAATCATTTCCCGTGTTGCAGTGTATTCACGGAATCATTAAAGAAGAATACATTCACTTGTTAATCAGTCAGTCGCAAGTTAGGCACACTGCTCATACTTACTCGGTGACCAGCTCGCATCTATATGTGATGCTATGACTGTTCACATTACCTACCGTGAGGAGGAAGTACACATCCGACATCGTATGAAAAAAGTATAAATCCTTCGGAGTTCTTACTGATTTTTTAAAATAATGACGTCGAAATATAAGGAGCATTATGACTGTTCTGCTGGCAGAAAGGAACACTAGCCCTCCTACTCTCATTAGTATCGTTGCGCTTAGTACCGTTATGAAAAGCTTAACTTCACAATCCCAAACGCCCTGCTAAAGGTATGGGACTCGCTTTAGATTAGCTTTTATATAATTAAAGAAAAGGTAATAAGGCCGGGTCTGAAAAAGTCAGGGCCCTTGCTGTTTAGACGATTCGGACAACACCTTCTTATTTGTTTTTCCCCTTTTTTGCGGGTCTCACAGGGCGCAAGTATACTCGTTGCGTGAGTGCCCAACACTCTTATTATAACTGAAAATAAAATACAATGTACGCTTATTATATAAATCGAAATAAACCTAAATTAATGTCAAAGTAAAAATAAATAAAAACACGCACGCACACACACGCATTAAAAACTATGCATGCATGAGCAGGAAAGTAACGAAAAAAGGGAAGAAAATCCAAAGAAAAAGAAAATGAAAGACGAAAAGGAAAAACAAAACAAAGAAGAAAATGTATAAACAAATAAAAGCATAATTGAACATCCGCAACGGAAAAATTCGGGACGTAGTTTGGTTTTTTATCTTTCAGCCATTTCGCTGTTTCCTTTTTCCAGACCGCAATTCTCTTTTTTCGTTCAATAAAATATGATTAGGGATCGTACACTCATTAGTTTAATTAAAACTGCTTTATTCAATTATTGGTAGATTTGCCCCTCTAGGATGAATGTAATATACATGTATTGCTTTGTAATCTTGTTAGTCGACTTCTTTGCCTGAATGGTAATTGTATATTATTGCCATTAAATTCGAGTAATCTGTAAAAGTACACATCTTGCGAGACATTTCATTGTTCCGCTTCCGCACATAATTGATATCGAATCGTCCTCCGTTTCCAGTAGGATATATGTTACATATGTAGTATTATAAGCTTAAAACACCTTTTCCGAAACGACCCGAGTCAGCGGGACGACAATTAAAAAAAAACGCGCCACAGTACAATATTGTACATCAGAAGGAATCACCATTTCGACCATTGGCAGGAAATTATTTTCCGCGTTGTTAATTAATTTTTATCGATTATTTTCCGACTCGCGTCTTCCGCGAATGCGCGATCCGGTCACAGCCGTTTGTTATATTATATTATCTTATATTATCTCTTATATTATACATACATAATAGAGAGCGGCGGCTGGTCCGGTGCGGCGTACTTTCTGATTTTCGTTCTATTAGAAGGTTACGTAATTGCCGGAGGCGGTCTGATAATACGTGACTTTTTAGACGTATACGTTCGAAATAAAGCGAAAAAAACCGAAATGTATAAATATACAGTTATGCATTTTAGACCGGAGCAACCAGTCTCCACCGCGCGGCCACCCGGCACACACAGATAACTGTGCTCGTCTGCGACGATAGGGTGCGGGGCGGTACGGACGGAGGAATGTAATCGACGGAGACGAAACTGCATAAGAGAGTTGCTCGCGTTTTGATAGATAATACGGTGCCCGGGAAAGAGACGGATAGCGAGGGAGAGATGGATAGAGAGAGAGACAGTCAGGTAGGGGTGAGGGCCTAGCTGGAAACCAGTGCTAAGGAGCGATTTTGATCGGACTCGTTCTGTTGCGTCGTCGGACGATTTTTCTGCACTAGATTATCTGCGTTTCGTTTCTCGCCGATGGCTTGGCAAGCAAATGGTACACTTTCACATAATGTTGCCGACGTCTGTACGGGCACACTAGTAGACGGAAGGTGTAGTGCGAGAAGAACGGAACGGCTCTCTAGCGCTGTATGTCAATACGTGTACAAGTATTGTTTGCCGTATTAGCGAGCGTAATGCAGAAATACCTGCGCAAACGTACAATGCAAACACACGCACAGAAATACACCTATAATAATGATGGGCTATTATGTTGCATTCGCGGCATTGCTCTTCCATCCAGCATAGCAACTAGCACACACATAAGTGCTACGTCTGCCGTTTGCCCATTAACTGCTGTTGCCAACAGTGCACAGAATGCCTCCTCTTCTCATTATTAAATATATAATTATATTTCTATAGCGACTTTCCCATTCTCTAATAAATTATACCAGCCAGCTCTCTGCTGCACACAATACAACTTTCCTTAACCGGATAAATGCAACCGCGCACCTGCCTCATTATTACCCACTGAAAATTTTCCGTGCAAGAAATTTTAACCATATCTTTTCCCTTCCTCATCCGTATACGAAAACGCGCTTCGATCGTCGTCAAGACGCTGCTAATCGTTGTCGCGTCCCCGCATATCGCCTAGCGTCCAAAAGACGTCCTTGACTTTATCGGAAGAAATTGCTTTCTTTCTTTCTTACTGCGAGATATTATTATTCGTTAGGCGAGAATTATATTCGTGTCCTCTTAAATAATCTCCCTTAAAGCTCAATGTGACATGTCGGGCTAGACGGTTGCCTTCCGAAGTACAGATGACTTCGGATGATTTTCCAAATATCGCATTTAAGTCTAATTAAAAAGCTATATCGTGCAACAACTGATCACGTAAGTAAAACCTGCAAAGGGAAAGTGAAATTCATCGATAAAGAAATATATGCAAAAAACATTCGAATTCACATTTTTCATCCGTTCGCTGCCGTTGTTCGGTCGTTTCGTAGTATAGTTAAATTTTCGGCAAAAAATTACACTTTAAAGACTTTCTTACTTTAGTTCCCTAATATGGCGGCTCCTTTCTTTCTTGCTGTTTCTGAGGTCCTTAGCTGGAAAGGGAGGTTAACAAAAAAAAAAAAATAGTTCTTCTTTTTTGTTTATCGTTCACCATCTTCGAGAATCGCCTTCACGTGAGAAATAAGTTTTATTAAAGCTGTAAAAGCTGTAAAAGCTGATTTTTATAGAATATTGAACACGCTGCCGGCCCGAAAGAAAAGCGTTACTACTTTTTAACGAAACGTACTTTCGCCAGATTTTAAATCACGCAACCCATTTAATTTCAAAGATGTCATTTTTCGCGTTTTCTGAAATACCTTTTAACTCTCCGTTTTAGCAGAGTCTGCGAGTTTAAAAAGAAGGCTTTTCATCACTCATCATTACCCGGTGGTGTGTCTGTACATCGTCTTGAAACTTCATATATGTATGTATATTTCGTTCAACGCCCCGGATTTCGGCTACGATTTACGATTTCCTAATTAATCCTATATATATACTTACAGCTTAAAATTCGAGCTTTTCCGTAAGAATTTTGATACAAAAATTTATTCGATTTTAGTCGGTGGCAGATCCATTTCCTCCTCCCCCTAAAACGAAACAAAGCCTCTATGAAAAAATTTGTTATAACATAGAAACTTAATCTATATACTATAAAAGATTTGTATAAATGTTACAACATACGGATTTTAATAATTAATGTTTAATACTATTTTCTAGTAAAACTATTAATGTGTTACGTTTTTTATTCTATTTTAAATGTAATTATCATCGATCTTTTGCAATTTTTATTTATTTTTCATTTTCATTTTGTAATTTTAATTTAAAATTGAGGAGTTCAATGAGAAATATATATTTAAACTTGCTCACGAACAAAAAGAATTCGGATCGGATGGTTAATAAAACTAAAAAAGGAAGTAAAGTGTCTATTAAGAAATATTATCTTTCTTACTATTTCTAAACTACCATATTTAAGGTATAATTTTATCATTTCGTTTTATTTTTCACCCCTGAAAGTAAAACAAAAATTAAATTAAAAATTGTAATAATTACGTAATTTTAAAACGATTTTTAAATTTCTAAAAAGGTGGTCGTTATTTGATTTTCATTATATGAAACAAGCGGTATTTCTCAAATCTACTGCCTACCGTAGAAGATTTTACGTTATTATATAACCCCCCTTCCCCCCCTAAATGTCCTTCTGGATCCGTCCCTGTATATATATATATATATATATATGTATTTAAACTTGCTCACAAACAAAGAGAATTCGAATCGGATTACTAAGAAAAATAAAAAAGAAGTAAAGTCTAATAAAAATACTAAAAGATCTTTCTTACTATTCAAATTCTCAACTATCATTTTTTAGCTAGAATTGTATAATTTTGTTTTATTAAGTTAAATTAAAAATTCTAATAATCATGTATTTTTAAAACATTTTTAAATTTCTAAAAAGGTGTCGTTATTTGATTTTCATTATATGAAACAAGCGGTATTTCTCAAATCCACTGCCTCCTTCTGCAGAAGATATTACGTAATTATATAATTTTAAAATGTCTCTCTCTCTCTCTGGATCCGCCCCGTGACTTTAATAGATTCGTGCAAAATTTTAGTTCGCATAGTCTGCTGTTTTTGAAGATTTTTCAAATTATTGTTTTTGTTTTTTTTTTCTTTCGAAAATAGTAGTGACTTTCTTTACGTTTTTAACCGATGATAATATGTATTTTCCCGAAAAATGTTTCTTAGTTGTGTATTTTTTGTAATTATTTCAGTGTTCTCTTATTGAAATATCAATTTGCAGAGTTATTAACGTATTTTTCAAAGTTGAAATTATTTTAGAAATTCTCTCAATACAAATATTTATACGAAATTGAATGTTTCGGATCTGATTAATATGATGACATCCCCCCCCCCCCTCTGAACAATTTTTAACTTGGAAGAAAAGCTTTTGCCTGCAATTTCGCGTGTGTCATATTATACACAGTAACAACTTTTAACTAATTCACAGAGCCTACTAGTCTCAAAGTTATCTCGCATTTCTGCATTTTTTGTAAGCCATTTTCAATTGTATTTCGCAGATTTTTTAAGAAGTTTCCATATCTCGGGCGTGTTGGTGAAGTCGTGATTTAAATTTTATCCAGCGTTAAACCGATCTTCAGAGAAAAAAAGAAAAGAGAAAAGATAAATTATTAATCTTTAATATGTAAATTTAGATCTAAAAGGGCTTCGCCAATAAAAGACATAAAGCAGTTAAATAATTGTGCATTTTCACTTTCATATACGCGAATAAAAAAACCTTTAAAATGTTGCGTTTTTTTTTTTTTTTTAAATTAATTACTAGGTTTTTCTTTGTTCTTTTAATTCGTAATATTTAAGGTTACCTGACACTTTTAAGAGCGGCATTAGATGGCCAGATGAGCTTTATTGTTCGGACCAAAAAAAAGAAATTATGTTTTATTTTTTTGTCGCAAGTTAAATGAAGTTGTTGGTAAGCTTCGCGATTTTCTAGGACATTTTTATTCTATTAATTTTAGTTTCTTTTTCTTTTTTGACGGGTGTCAATTGCGGACATTAACCAAGTGTAGTTGTTCATTTTGCAGCAGCTCCGATGTACTGAAGCGAAACACCGCTGCCTAACCAATGGTACGATTTAAAAAAAAAAGTGTAATATCCCGATTTGATTGACTGTAAAATCTGGCTCTTTTTGCGTTTGTTTAAGTGTTTAAATATTTCGAGATGTGTATATTTGCAAAGTGTGACCTGCATACTTAGACTGATTAGATATTAAATTGAGATTTCCTCGTTTAATTAATGCTGAGATGAAATAAATTAATTAAAATTTATTTCAACGCGTAACTTCTTACGAAAAATAACTCGGAAGTACTTGACTAGTAAAAACAGCACTAATGAACTCTAGGTACTACTCCGCTTTTTGCAGGTATACCAATGTCAGTGATTTTATTAAAATGTTCTGTGTACCGCGATTGTTGTTATTCCAGTGAAATAGTTATTTGGTAGATTTATTTTACGAAATTTTAATTATTTGACCGGTATAATTCGGAAGTATCGAGATTTTAAATGCCTTTTGAAATACCGACTAAGGTATATTTCACACCGCCTTCACACTTGCATTTTTAGTCATTTATTCCAACTATATTAGTTGCTTTATGTAATAAAACTTAGTTTTACTAATTTTAGGGGACTCATTTTTTTGTTGTTTTATTTTTCTTCAGAAAAAATATTTACTTTTAAACTTCTAATCTAATTTTTCATAGGCAGTTTTGAATTTAAGGGTCCAATTGAGAAGTAAGATTTAAATACTGGTATAACAACAATTTTATGTTTTTACAAACAGATCCTTAGGCCAATTTGTTGAAGGTCGCTTTTCATAAGTGTTGCTGCTGTGCTAGGAAAAGTAACACCGAGCTATTTAGGAAATTTTAATATAATCCGTGACGTGGCAAGATCTTGTGGGGAAAATTTATTCTCGTACTTCAAGTAGCTAAGCACCATGTGCGCATATAGAGTAACTAGAAGAATCACACTTATTTCGTTACTAAACCGTGTTATGTGATCTCTTTTTTGATGTCGTAAAGCGACGTTTTTTTTCCCTTTTTTTTTGACAAGAATTAAGTACAGGAATAATTTAAATCTTTGAATTATGATTTTCAGTTTTGTTCATCCTACATTTTTAGCGAGGGTTTAATTTAAAATCAAAGAGATACTCTAGCTTGCTAAAGAGGAAAGAAATAAAAATTCAGCGTCACGTTTAGAAAATTTGATGACAAAAATGTTATCCAAATATTATAATGTGCGCATTACAGATGTAATATAAAAATAAATAAGAGTAAATTTAAAAATTAAAAAAAGCATAAAATTCTCAGGAAACGCGGTGAGCGAGAAAATCCTATTGTCGGTCGGGGCTAGTCGATCATCGACCACCGCAAGAAGAAACGCGTACCTGCTGATATGGTCAATTTCAAACGGAAAGGAAAGATAAATGATCCGATAGAGATTTTTTAAAAAATCAGTTTGCGGTTTACAGAGTAATTGTTCATTTTTTTGGTCGTTTTTATATGTGCATCGTGAAGCAGTCACTTTGTAACGTCCCCCCTGGTGGGCTAATAGTTTCAAGAAAAGAAAAAAAACTTTTGCAAAGCGAAATAGCAAAATCGATGAGCAGATTCGTGAAATTATTAACGCCGTACGCGTATAGTGCCAAAAGTTATAACAAATTTTATAGTCAAGTCGCACCAAAGTCGTTTCCCGTGATGCCGACATTAACAGAATTATACCCTCCGGTTGCAGAGCCGGAAATTATCAACACCACGCTCCCTTTCCGAAGACAAACAGTGATCCGTACAATTTATATTATCTAATTAATCGTTCCATGTCAATATTGTAAATTTATTATTTATGTCTTTTCAGCAGCCGGTCGATAAAGAAAAATCAATGCAGCAATTTGGATAATATAAATTTTAAAAACCAATATATAAATTTTCTATTTCATCATTTTAATAATAATATTCAAATAATAACTAAATTTATCATTCTTAAATGAACGAGTTCGATAGGACCTCTAGTGTTTGGTATCCCTGAGGGCTTTTATAACCGTAAAATACACGTTACAATCGGGAGATTGTGGAAGAAAAAGATTGTGTGCGCAGGAAATTAAACAGCCCACTATTGCAATGCAATATATATTTAGTCCGAAATATTTGTATCCTATCGTCACACAAAGAAGGAGGATGCTACTTTACCACTTTTTAAGAATTTCCGAAATTAATTCAAAAATACATACTCATACTTTTCTAAAATAAAGTATCTTTGAGAAAAGAAAAAAAAAACAACGTTAAAAATATTAATCGTTGTTAAACTTCCAAAAAAGGAAAAAATGAAACTAACTCGAATAAATAGGAAATACGACTCGGAATGAAAAACTCTATTGTCTGCCATTTTTGAAATTCAATTGGTTTTACTTAAATTTACATTATATAAAAAACATTTGCAATTAAAAGCTTATCATTACGAATTGATTGATCTTGTATAATTCTAAATTAAAAATATACTCGACATGAATAAAAACATCAAATTTAACCATTACATTAGTGTAGATCAAAATTATTGTATAAAAACTTGATATAAAAGAAAACATTTCTCAACAACGTAGAGATCGGTTCTATTGGCATTATTAAATTAATTTTAGTTGAACCGTAGGCTAACCTGCAGCAATGACTGTTTTAATTTAAAAGTTTAACTGAAATGATGTGTTTATTGATTTATTATTATTAATTTTTTCCCATTACTGTTTTTGGTTTAATGTTTTTTACATTTTCTAACGCTGTTCTCATCGATTTTTGTTTATAAAGGTGAGCGATACTCGGTACGCCATTGTTATCGAATGTTGTACGCAGATTAACGATTTTATCAGTCTAAATGAAGAAGTATTCAAAATAGCTACGTCTTTAATCTTGATAATCACTCGATTAATTATGCGATTCCTCTACCGAGCAACTTAATTGATGTTAGAAGACTGGATCGCACCATATTCGGATAAAATCTTTAACTCTGAATAGAATATTTTCTTAAATAACGGATTTTTTAACAAAAAATTCATTAAACATTCCGCTGGTTGTAAATTAGCAAGAAAAAAAAAATAATAAGTCAATATTCAGTATTGCTGTGCAGATCTAGTGTTTTAGAAATCGGCGAGGTAAACAAACCCATTTCTTCTTTTATACATATCATGTAGTGAAGAACAGTCACACCGTTAACAAATATAGATTCTAAATTATAAATAATTTAAGGAAATTGAAAAATAAAATAAAAATCAAACCATATAAAAAATATTAAATAAAATCGTTAATAAGCAAACTGTAGAATAAAAGTCATTAATTAAATAAGACTATTACTTGATTTGGTGGACCCCCCCCCCTGTCCCACTAGATAATATGTAACTTAACTTTATTACGCGAAAAATATAAAAAGCGGAAAAAAAGAAACATAAAATATTTTATTACAAATAAAAAGTACATATTTTTTAATAGGTAATTAAGTGAAAACAATGAATAAATGGACCATGTTAGTTTTTTCCTGAATACAGCAGTTTTCAATTCTTTCATTTTCAATTCCCTAAGTAATTGCTTCAATAAATAAATAAATTTTTGACTTAATAATACTTATACTTAGTGTGAGCCGTAAGCTTCATCATATTTCATGATAGTAATAAACACAGAACTTTTTAATTTTAAACGATTGATGAATGTTATTCAATGTAATAAATATATATTACACGCGGTACAACCGACATATTTTGTATTCCTCAAAATGCATTTCTTTTTAAATCTTTTTTATTTCGCATCCTCTGTGTGTTTGTGCAAAATTATACGTTTCGAGCAAGATAGGTTTTGGTTACAGCAATTTAATTTTATTTTAAAAATAAGGCCTAATTAATTACTACTTTTTAGAGTTTAATCTTTTAAAAAGGGTTCTTAAGACTTTTCATGATTTTGTGACAGGTATTTACACGTCTATGATAAATATGACTTAGCACAATTAAAGTTGTTCAGTTTTCTGTTTTATTATTTATTTTTCGTAGTTTTATTATATTTCTCTTAAAATGATACATTCTTTGTTACATAATCCATTAATATCAATTTTGATTTTGTATGTTTACTTTTCCGATTTTCCGGATTTTCGAACTGAATTATTATTGAAATTCTTTTTCCGTTATAACGTCATTTATAGTAATCCAGATTGAGTATAATTTTTTCACCTCTATTATTATTAGTTAAGTGGGGATTCATGTTTTTTTTTTTTTTTTTTTTTTTTATTATTTGTAAAAATAAAATAATTTCTTTTGTAATATTGAAGTTCTATATAAAATTATATTCTTTACATCACATTACTGAAATTAATTTAGTATTTTTTAATCACATTAAAAACGATATTGTAAGTAAAATTCTCTCTATGGACCTACGGCATATACATGTTATGAAATTCGTGTTTAAAATTATTTGGAACATTTGAATTCATCAAATAATTCTGATTGCAAGTAGATTATTAATTTCTTATGTTTTTATAACCAACAGCAAATAATTATTCACTGTTCAATTAAATATTGTATTACTATTTTATTAATAACTGTCGAAATAAAACTAAATTAAATAATTTATCATATATGTAACGGGAGAAAAAAAAAATGAATTCAAAAAATACGAACTATAATACATAGTTGTAATTTAATCAAAACTTACATTCAGCGCAATAACAATACGTTATTAATTATAAAATTAGACGTAAATATATTTATTAACTGTATAAACAACAGTATGTACTCAATTAGTTTATGTCTTTTCTACTATTATTGAAAACAATAATCGAAGTGTATAAAACACAAAAACCATGAAAATAAAATGACGTAATAATTTCGTGATAACAAGGATCCAAAAAGTAACCTGTGAATCTTTTCAATAGTAAACACTCCTAATAATTGAAAATTTAAATTTGAGGTAAACAATGGAAATTAAAAGTTTATTTTAATTGTTACAAATATCGATATAAAACGTAAATATTAATTAAAATAAAATATAAACATAATAAAATAAAATAAATGTTGAGATCGAATTAAATAAATAAATAGATGCTATATATTGAATATTTCGTTGTTGATCTGAAACGAAAGCGAACTGGTTGAAAAAAGAGGATAATAAACGAACCTGAAAAGATAATGACTAACGTGGGGCGACTAAAGTTATTAAAATTCCGATTGCTTTTTAAGGATGAAGGTACATTAAGGAGGGAGCACTCTATTCAGAAGTGAACCAAAATAGCCACTCCTCCACCTTTATTATTTCAATCATACCAATAAACTTTAAAACCAGGACAGTTTAAAACATAATCTAAGTCTATTTTAGTTTCACTTAAGCAGACTATATCAATAGACCTTTCATCCACTAGGTGATCTAGTTTGAGTATTCTGTATCTAACCAAATTTGCGCTCCAGGCAATTATTTTAATACTATCAATCTGCTTATTCGTCTGTGAAGTAGTTTGAAATGGTCTCAATGATAATAATTACATTTGAGAATATGTCTCTGGCGTCCCTTAATTTCGTTCACATATTCTTAATGGTATTTATGAGTTTTTTTTTTAAACAACTGTAGCATATCTGATAGATTGTAGTTGGTATTTGGCTTATTCGTTAGGGACGTTTGTTTTGTAAGGATTTCTGCATAAGTTTTCTGATTAACATTTTATTTATTTGTGCTGAGATTTTTATTTAGATTCTGGGGCGAATTTATTTTAATTACTACAGAGAATTTAGATTTTAACGTTTTTGACTTTAGATTATTTATTATAGATTGGGTATTCTTTTGAATTTTCTAGGTATTGTCCAGAACAGTTTACACATTTTAGGATTCTGACATGTTTTCATAGGATGTGACTGCCCACACTTTAAGCAGTTCGGAGGCAAGTGGCAGTTTATGGAGAAATGCCCAAATGCTTAGCACTTAAAACACTGAATAAGCTGGTTTTTAGATTTATATTTTTCCCAAGTTACAACGCAGTGCAGAGATGGTTGACTTTTAGTATATATTACTAATATGTGTTGTTAGTGGAAACACAACTAGATATAGCAATAAACGGATATCCCTATTTTCTAAATCGTTTTTATGGAAGTGAGAGGTTTCTTCAAAATATATTTCATTTTTTAAGGATTTTTTTAATATAATTTATGTCGATATCAATAGGGAGGCCTTTGAGCGCTACTTTAATTTTTTTCATACTCTTAGAGGTGTGTGGGCGTTCGACATGGTTTCTTGGTATAAGCTTTTCCCCATCCTGAAACAAACAGGATGTCTACAGAGTATATTAAGACTAATATACTACTTATACAAACAGCAGTCAGCGGTTATTAGAGTAGATATGGATATCTCAGAGCCAACAAGAATATATAAAGGAGTGTGACAAGGCTGTCCCTTGTCGCCATATCTGTTTAACATATATGCGGAAGCGGTCTTAAAAATAGCATTAGGAGATACAAGATACGGAGTATCCATAGGAGGAAAAACACTACAAGCTATGAAGTTCGCAGACGACCAGGCCATAATGGCAGAGTCTCCTAAGGTTCTAGAGAAAATGGTGCAGAATATAAGCGCGAAAGGAAAAGAATACGGCTTAGAAATTCATTTAGAAAAAACAAAGATAATGGTGATAAGTAAAAAACCACATAAATTCCTTGTAAAAATAAATTGAGAAGAAATCCAACAAGTGAAAAGTTTTAAATATCTGGGACAGATAATAAATGAAGATCTTTATTGCGATACAGAAGTAAATGTAAAAATCAGATTAGCCAAATTAGCATGGGAAGGAAAACAAAACATACTGTGACAAAAGACGATGTTGAAGGAGCTTCGTAAACGCATAGTGAAAAGTTATGTTTGGCCGGTAGCACTCTATTGTGCGGAAACATGGACCTTGAATAAAATAAATATACAGAAACTTCAGGCTTATGAAATGTGGTGCTGGAGGAAAATGGAACGAATAAGCTGGACCGAAAAAGCCACAAATGAAGAAGTACTCAATAGAGTTCAGGAAAAAAGGTCGTTACTCAGCCAAGTAAAGAAACCGCGGTTGGCTGGATGGGGCATGTCCTACGACATGGCGGATTACTACGTGATGTGATGGAAGGAAAAGTCCAGGGGAAAAGAGGAAGAGGAAGACCGAGGAGGACGTTTATAGATATGTTAGTAAAGGACGTACAACTAAGTAAATACACAAAAATAAAAAGATTGGCGCAGGATCGGACAAGTTGGAAAGCACTTATCATGGAATGAAACCAGTTCTAGGACCGTAACAATGATGATGATGATGAGGGGTGTGTGTACAGAAGGGGTAGTTCTTACTTTTTAGAAAGCTTAGAAGTTTGTCATAATTGGCTAGGCTGCCGGTGTAGAAATGTGTATTGTTTCTATATACTCATAGTTTAATAGTATGCGGTGTTCCAAGCAAATCTTTTAAGTAGTTCATGGCTTGCATATAATTATTAATAACTCCCATGACTGTGATGGGAGGCATTTTAGACTTGGCTGAATTATTATTAATTTCGTTAATGCTACAATTTGGCTATTTTTTATTCACCCAATTTATAATAGCATTATTATTTACCTCATCACTTAAATGAACGATTAATTGATACGAGTTTTTACAGATGATTTTTCTGTTTTTCGCTTCTTTGTTTTGCTTTTGCCTTTGCAATATTGCTGATACTGAAAGTGGTTTGTTATGTTCTCGTAATTATTATAGTAGAATGTTATCATCTAATAGAGATGAACTGTTACTTTGTGAAAGATCGAGCTCGTTGACTATAGTATTTATCCATTTGTGCGTATTAGTGTGACTGATCATTTGCCTGCAGTTGTTCTACGCACCACACGAGTAAATGGAAAAGTACTGACCTTTTGTATTACTAAATATATATTTATAAAATAGCACGCATGTACCTATATGAGTCTACATGTATATGTGTGACTCTTCATCCAGGAAAGTCTAGCTATGCTGTTATCTTTAAGAAAGACCTGAGATACTAATAAACTTTCTATTTCAGTAAATAACAATATCGCAATGATTAAAAACCATTTACAAGCATTTTTATTAAAATTGATAGTTTATTTATTTTAAGTATAGTTTGAGATACAAACGAACAACAGTAGAAATCGTGTAATACAAAATGTGAATCCTTAACCAAATCATAAAAAAAATTTGCAAAATTTGTTTAATTCAAAAATTTTATGTTCTGCAAAACAAAAAAGTTTTCATTTTTCGCAAAATTAAACTGATATCTGGTAGTTTTGTTAATCAAATGAATACCTTTACATTGATGAAAATAATATGACTGTTACTTTTAACAACAATGAAATTGTGGGTGAAATATAGAAGAAAACATCGAAATGTATAATAGTGACAAAAATAATAAAAAGGAAACACAAATCAGGAAGTTAACAATACATGTGTCCCAAGCATCTCAGAAATTTTTTTCATGTTAACAAAGAAATTAACTTTTTCATGCTAATTGAAACGCTAAAATTTTTACCAACAATACAGACCTATTGGAATAATTTGTGGGTAGGTAACAAGTTTAGTACAGAATAGTGTGCAAAAGAAAATTAACTAGAAAAAAACACAGGATTCTGTTGTGTAATTAAAATACTTAATTTTTTAATGTTTTATTACAAACTTCTTTTCTAAACATGTATATTGTTCGTTTTTAAGAAATGCTACTTTTAGAACAAGATTTTTTTTTAATAAAAATTTGGACAATACAAAAAATATTTTTAATTTTGTCATAAATTTTGACTATAGTTAATGTACCTCTTTTTTTTTTGATTTTTTCACTTTTCTCTTCCACTATGTATTCAATATCAATTGTAAATATTTAATTGTAGATATCAAATTGTGTATATTAGAAATGTTTCCTTATGTTTTTTAAATAAAAAAAAAAAGTGTTATTCTTCGAAAAGATATGCATTCACATAATCGATATAAAAATATGTTTCATAATTTTAATTACATATTAAAAAAAGTGCATAAATAATGACAATACCATTGTAAAAATTATGCATTTTGTAAAAAATATATAAGAAAAACACTACTTTAAAAAATTATACAAATTTAATGATTTTAAAAATTGCCTCTATTTCAAATATAAATTACATAAGTGATTTTTTATCAAAATAAACAACTAGGGAGCATATATTAAAAAAATTATTTTCTTGGATTTGATAGGTAAAATTTTCTATTATTAAAAATTTTAATACTATTTAAATTTCTGTTGCAATTGTTCTTAAAACCTTACTTATATTTCAATAAAATTGTATATTTAATAAACTGCTGAAATGTCACAGGAGTGTCTGATAATAATAGCAGCAAATAAAATCTTGTGTTGTCAATACAATTAATAATCTATTTTCCTCTTCATGTGTGAAATCAACTACATTTTAATTTCAGAGGTTAAAAATATCATTAAATTTTTAGTCACATTTTTTTGATTACATTATTTATTGAAATCATTTATTAAATTACTGTGTAATAAATGAATTCTGTTTACAGAACATGAACAAATAAATATAAACATTATCTATTTAGAGAGGTTGTATTTCTTTAATTTTTTGAAGAAACTGGAAAGGTTATAAACAAAGTTTTTCTTCTAAAGTTAATTTATTACATAAAATTATTCTAATGTTTTTTACAACTTTTTTGATAGAAGATACAGATTTGAAACAGAAACATTTCATTTTAAAATTTGTATTGAAATATTATATTGTATTGTATTGTATCCAATAGCATGCCTTGTACTGCAACATTGACCAGAGGCACAGATGAATGGAGTTAAGATGTTATTTAGGATACTGAATAGTATCAGAAATCTGAAGAGTAGCTGGACTTTCTGTTTATTGTCTTCAAGAATTTTAGAGAGGGAACTGGACACGGGTAATTGGGACTAGAAAAAGTTGAATTCTGGGTAGTCTACCAGAATATGATGAATGGAAAAGAAAACAAAACATATGTCACAAGTAGGGGAATTTGATTTATTTAGTAAAAAGGAATGTGAGATTTTGGGTGGCCAATGTGTAGACGGCAGAATATAACTTCCACTTTACAGCTGGATCGTAATGAAGTAGTCCAAAATCCAGTATTTGAGCGGATTGAATGCAATTTGTTTGAAGTAGAAACTTCACACCAATTCTTCGACCATTTCTTTTTTAGCAGGGATTTGATTGTTATAGAGAAGTCCAATGAAGGTACTGGTATGTCTGGAATCAGGAAGTATGAAGTAGCCTCTTTTGTTGGAAAATCCACTAGCTCATTTCCCATGATGCCATAGTGTCATGGAATCCACACAAAGGTAATACAATTCGAAGCAGCAGATATAACTGAACTTATATTTTTAACAATGTTTTTTTTTTTTTTTATTTCTAAATTTAATTCTAAAAAACTATCATTAAAAGCGTCATACAAAATTGCGATATATTAAGACGAATGTCTTAGGAAATTATTTGTAACAAAAAAAAGTAGGTATAACACCACCTTCATTGAATTGATAAATGTTAGTATTGAAAATGTTCTCATACCTTAGCAATAGAAAAGAGTGTGTAAAATTTTTTAAAAATGTTTTCAAATTTAGAAATATTAATATTCACTTTTTTAAACATTAAACTATTATTTGTTTCACATTAACAGCGATATAATTTAATTCTAAATAATATTTAAGTTAGAACGGTCACAAATATGCAGTGTATAACTGGATTTTGTAATTTGTTGTGCGTTTATGATAAAGACAAAAGTGAAGAGAGGGAATTTGTGCAAATAAGAGAAATAATAGAACGCTGTTTATTTACTTATGCTAGAAATTAATAAAATGCTATTTGCAGTTTATTATTTACTACGGTAATCACTTTATTTAAAGTTTTATAAAAATTAATTTTTTTTTTTCATTCGTCCCGTATGCATTTCTGTATGCTGATAGTATCTCAACTACCTAAAACTTCATATTTTATGAAGGAGAGGGGGTAAAAAACTTAGCCATATCTTTTTTTTTCTTTTTTAAATTGGACATTTTAACACCGCCGCTTGAACAGTAAAAATGCATTCTGAAAATTTTAGCACGATCCATTTAGCGGTACAGGAACGCATATAGAACAAATATACAAACATGCATTTTATAAATATACAAGTTAATTTAACTGTTTCCTCAAAACTAATATTAAATATCTTATATAGGTAAAGAAGAAAAAATATTATTTTAATTCAATTATGTGAGTAGGATTTTAAATTGAAAATACTTTTATTTTTTTGACATTAAAATTTTACTCATTATCACAGTAAATATATTAAAAATATAATTCAAAACTTATCAGAAAATCTGTGTTTTTTAGGTTTATTAGATATTTGAGAAAGAAATAGATCTAAAATTTTAAAAAAAAACAATTATCTAGCGAAGATTTAAGTTGTTTCACATCGTACTATTTAATAGTTTAATTTGAAATAATAACTCGCTCTTTCCCCTTGTTGCCCTCTTCACTCTGACGACGAAGCCGTCTGTGATCCTGACCATATCCTCTTTGAATGTCCATCCCTCGTGAACGAACGAACTTCTTTGTACTCCAATCTGCTATCACTCAAACTCTCCTACCTACTCCTTATTGTGCTTCGTACATCTTATCGTTTCCGTCAATCTCCATTGTTCCTATCCTCAGTTCTTTTATTTTATCAATAGCTGACCGAATTTACATTTAACTGATCCTTCTTCCTCGTTTCGTTTCTGGGCGAAAATCCTTTGTTGATATGCCCAAAGGGGGGTTAAAAAAAAAAAAAACAAAAAACTATTTAATATTTATGTGCGATGAAGATTATTATGCATAACATTTTTTATCATCGAAAGGTTAGTTTAATAAAATAATATTAAAAAAAAAAACGAATATTTTATTTTCGTTATTTTAAGAAATATGCTTTATTATATTTTATAATTAATTGTCATTATCAAATTAAAAAATCAAACTGTAAAAATATAAATTTAGCCATACGTTTCGCAAAGAATTACACTAGACAATAAATTATTAGATGTCCTCTATATGTTATAAGAATTCTGCTCTAAAAATCAATTTTGCAATTAATAAAACATCTAAATTCAAGGTCATTAAACAATACATGTTTGGAGGTGCTTGGAAAAGTGATATAAAAAAATTTTAACAAAGTAAAGAACTTAAAATTTTTAATAAGTCAGAGTCGAAGTCGCTTAACCGAATGTAGCCCGAATTGAGTATAACTTTACAGGGTCAGTAATAATAGTAATCGAACGCAGTTTGACTGCAGCATATGTAAAGAAATTTTCTATTTTTCAAAACTTTTATTTGAACAAAACAACAATATAGAATTAAATTTTTCAGTTCCAATTTATGGCCATTAAACTCAAATTTTTTACTATTTTCATTTGCGGAGAGTTGTATTTTTGAGCTTAAAATATTTTGAAGGATTAAATCGAAAAAAAAAAAAAAATTTTAAATATAATATAATAAACAAATAGAAAAAAATCCACCATTATATTTCCGTCAAACAATAGTTTCAACAGAAAATTTTCCATTGTAAACTACTTCGCATTTCAATAATATGTGACATTTTTATTTTAAGCTGTATTATAAATAATGGGATTCATGTGTAATATTTTTAGAATATTTCTTTTCATAATATGATTTTTTACCGCCATAATAAAGAAATCATTAAATTGCCAACTGATAGCGTTGAAATTGCGCAGTCCAAATTTTTCCGTTCGATTACCAATGCTGTAAATTTATACTCAAAATCGGACTACATTCGGTAAAGCGTTGACAGAGTCGGAGTGGGTATTGCTATGTCGCTAGACTCCATTCGCAATGCTAAAATTGATACTTTGCAAAGCGACACGATCGTACCAATTTTTTTGCTTCTATCCATATCTGCGCCAGTAGATTGCGCTAGCAGATGTTAGCTGTATGCTTGATGTCCTAAAACTGTTAACAATTAACATTTAGCCGGTTTTGCTGTAATTGTATAAGTTTGAATTTCAATGTTCTAATATATTATAAAGTGTGTATGATGTACCCCATATTTGTATTACATAGTGTTATATTAATTGCATCCGAAAGCACAACTATGAATACTGTACGATATATTCTACTACATTACTCCCTTTCTATTGTAATCGATATAAAAGTAAAGTTTTATAGTTTAACTTTAATTTGAAAAAGTTCGGATATTACACGATATTAATCCATCGAGCGAAAGATTATATTTACAAAATAGAGTTATAAAAGCGACTAACAATGAACATTTGAGAAATTATCTTCTATATGCAGTATGTAATGGTTTTTAAATCATGGTTTCGACATCGTAGGGGTTTGAATATTAAAAAAAAAGTTGTCGATTTATAAATGCATAGTTAAAACATTACAGTTATTATTTAAATGTACCCGTAATATGGTTAGGAATTTTTTTAAGAGGCATTTTGTAATAATAATGATGAGCAGAAATAATGGTAATAAATGAAATAAAGAATTAGAGGGAAATAAAGTTCAGAAAAAATCTTACGGCAATACAACAAATTATTCAACTAACAACAACCTCAGAAAACATAATTATACTCTCGAACGTAGAAAAAATGTTGTCTATTATTTATGAACTTATTTTGTATAGTACATCGAAAAATGTAATACAAACTGAGACACAGCATTTCGGAAATAATTAAGGTGCTTTAAAAAAATTTAATGGGAAACGATCTTTACATAATGTTTACAATTATATTCAGTTGAAAGTTGTGTCTATTTAAACATTATCATTAAATACATATTCAGATATGCAAATATAAAAACAGAATTATGCAAATGTAAGTTAATGTACAATTATGATAAGGAAGACGCGTCTTTTTATAAATAAGTAAATAAAAACTCGCAAAGCATTGACGATTTTAATAAAATGTTATGTGAGTTCCGACGGCTAATCTCTGTGGAAATTGTTCACGTAAATAATTTTTTTTAAATCATTTTCTCCCGAAAATAATTATTAAATTTATGTTTACTTCGGTTGAAATTATAGTTTTGCTTTTCCCTCCAATTCACATCTTTTTTTAAACCTTCGCTTTTTTTCACATAATTATAATAAACTAGTTTTATTTTTACAATTTTTATTTTGCACGTATTTATTTTAAATAATTTTGAGTTAAAGTTAGTAGTAAGTGTATAAAAAATATTTCACGTTGTTTAAAAATAAAACAATTATTAATACTCTCTACATAATTTATTATAATATTAAGAAAATTTTTCTAATATAAAATATTATAACATTAAGAAAATTTTTCTAATATAAAATATTATAACATTAAGAAAATTTTTCTAATATAAAATATTATAACATTAAGAAAATTTTTCTAATATAAAATATTATAACATTAAGAAAATTTTTCTAATATAAAATATTATAACATTAAGAAAATTTTTCTAATATAAAATACGTAACAATTGTTTAAATATTTTAAAGTAAAAAGATAACTTCGCTGTTGGTTTTGACTTCTAGCACACGCACGTGATAACGAATAGCCTTCAATACTAGACTCGCACACATTGCCACTAGACCACTATTTCAATTAAATAATTGGGTCTAAAATATTGTAATATAGTATTATATATAAAAACAGTGTGATCGTGAAGCGTTGCAAAGTATCAATTTTAGCATTGCGAATGGAGTCTAGCTGCTATGTCGACAACAAGTTAGAAGAATAACAGGTTCCTATGATTTCTGTTATTTTTTATCTAGTAGCAGGTGATATTTAAAAACAAAATATAGTGAACCGCAGTCCGAAAATCACTAATGAATAATAATTATAATTGAATTACAATTATTGATATTATATGATACTACTACAAATTATGTTTCTTTTATATATCTGAAATATATTAATAAAATTTTTATATTGTCTAATTACAATTACTTAAATTTAAAAAAGTAATATCTAAAGTATTTATGTGTAATTGATTTTGCTCATTTTAAATACTCAAGTTAGAAACTTAAAATATTGTTTCGAAAAATGTATGGATTTTATGGTAATTTTATCGTAATGTGAAATTTCACTTTGTTTCCAATAAATTGTTAAGCCCTTTCGCTAAGTAGAATTGTTAGCTATGCACTGCTTTTATAAATCCGAGTAAAATTTAGAAAAAACAATACTTCAATATACATTTGAGATACAGTTTATATAATTAATCATAAAGAATTCATTCCCAATTCTAAACTAATTCTTAGCTATTATATTTTCATTAAATGGACACTGTTAATAATGGCTAAATTTGTTACCGGCAAAATTTTTGACAGTAAAAATTAATATTTGATAAAAATATAAAGTTTTTGACGTGACAGCGTCTTATAAATTGGTTTGCCGGGTGACACTTGAAGAAACTGCGTTACGCTCCGCTCACGTTATGCGCTCACAATGAGAGCGACTGAGAGGCACGCGTCCCTTCCACTCGGGCATGGTTAGCCCGCCTAAGAGGGAGAGAGACAGACATTTTAAAAATATGAGAAAAAAATTGGTTGCCTGTAAAGTCGGTATACGGGCGAAAGTTTTACGTGACAACGACTTTGAGTGGTAAAATAATTTTAATGTGAATATTCATTCGTATAGTAGGAAGAAGGATGAAATAATAGTAACAATTTAAAACATTTATTTATACAAAGAATTATATTTAAAACATTAATTTATACAAAGAATCTCGCACTGAATTTCATATTAACAAAATTTTACCACTCAAAGTCGTTGTCACGTAAAACTTTCGCCCGTATACCGACTTTACAGGCAACCAATTTTTTTAAATAATACATTTTACACACAAATAAATATATAAATAAGAGAATAGAGGGAGATATATAAATATACCCAACATGTTCAACCTCTGCCTTTACATTTTCCTATATGCTACTCTTTTATCCCCCCCCCCCTCTTAGGGACAAATCCTGGGTGCGCCAATAGTAATAAATTTATGTATGGTATATTGAAAGATTATCAAAGCAAACATAATAATTGTGTGTGCTTCAGTTTTCCTATGACGAATATTTTTTGAAACATTCTACGAAACTGTAATTAGGAAAGCATTTAATTTTCTTAATTATCATTTCAGCTTTACAACTAACTTTTTTGTAGGCTGTAATCGAAATATTTTTTTCCTTACTCGAATGATCATTCTGCAAAATGTTTTAAAATATAAGTAACTAACTTATATTTTATTATTTAACTAATGCTTGTTTATAATTTAAAAATTAAAATTTACTAATTCAGAGGTTTCTTGTGATTTTCTCTTATTATATTGTAGCCCATGAGTACATTGCATTAATGATGTGGTAAGATTTACAATCTAACTCCAAACATAAGAATATCTCTTGTGATTTTCTCTTATTATATTGTAGCCCACGAGTACATTGCATTAATGATGTGGTAAGATTTACAATCTAACTCCAAACATAAGAATATCCATGTTAATTTATCTCCTATATATTTAAATTTACAGAAATTGTTAATAAAATCTCATTTCCATTATATGATAGAGAAAATACTATTTTTAGAATACAACATACTTTTATTTTTTCGTGAAGTCCTAATAAAAAATGTAAAACCTTTTGATAATAAGAAGTTATTAAAAATTTGACAATTACGTTTTCCTTCAATAAAGGATAAATACGAATTTATATTTTCAATAAAGTTGTTTAGGATTTGAAAAATTTCTTCATTTTTAAACATTTTATTTAAAAACAGAAAAAACAACTTCAGAACAATAACAGCAAACAATGAAGAATACTAAATGGCGAAACTAAAATTTATAGATAAGTAAAGTTGTGAGATTTAAAATAATAGAACGAATGTTAAAAAGAACAAACATGTTAGTAATCAAAAATAACAGCTACGGTAGAAACCTGTTATTCTTCTAACTTGTTGTCGACATAGCAATACCCGCAAATTTGTGCCAAAAATCGATTTATTGTTTACATATGTTTATGAAGGGTAATATGATAAAGAATAAGATGGTAAGTATGCTAAACTTGACTGTTGATTGTAACTGATAAGATGTTGTTTAATAATATAATTTTATTTTCCAACTGAAGTTTATTGCGGTAGAAAATAAATATCTGTTATTAAGATGCCTGTTAACCGATTAGACAACATATATAGGAGTGTGGTATTAACCAAGTATTTTGTTAAAGGTTGGGGAAAGACTGAAAATTTGAAAAAGTAAGTACGAAGTTAGTTGTTGAATTAAAATAATTTTACGTTTGCAAATATTTTTTTTCTATTCATCGTTTTATTTATCATTTGTATATTATAATATTAAATGGTTAATTTTAGAAGCGTCGTATTAGTTTTATTTTTTATGTATTAACACGAAGAATATTTGATTTTCTTTTTAGTTTATACATATTAAAAGTTAAATTATTTCTGAAAGCTCGGTGATATGCTAAAATAAATTCGAATCTTATATGTAAAAAGTGTTTGAAATCCGTTTACTTTGCTTCCGAATTTTCATAATTTTAAAATTTGTAGTTAACCTTTGGAATATTTATAAATCTATCTTTCTGTGTACGGCAAATACATTTTCTATTTTATTTACGGATTATTTTAAACAGTTTCTATGCGTAATAAATAAAAATGCTCATTTTTAAACAATTTTAGTACATAATTTTGTTTTAGTTTATTTGACCTATAAATTTAATATATTTGATTTAATTTTATTTTCAAATAACTTTTTGGGTGATTAAAATTAGACCGATTGCGTATTTTTCTTATCTGTTCCATAGAATATTGTTTTTTTTTGTTTTTCTTTTTGTTCTATATAATCATAATCGATCGTTTGAATTATTCAAATTTGGTTACATATTAGCACTTAAAACGGTTTCGTATGATTCATTTAGGATAAGTATACATGTTAGATATTTTTTTATTTTTACATTAATAGTAATGTTCGTGTTATTTTAATAATTTATCGACCGATGTTTATACTTTTTTTATTTTTTTTCATTTGATATATGTGTAAAATTTAAAGATAGTGTAACTTTTTTGTCTCAGGCTTTTCGAATGGAGAAAAGTAGTTTCAAATCGAGATGTTTGTTATACTTTGGTTCCTTCTGATTATCCGGTTGTTATTGATAAGGTAACTTAAAATTACATTTTTTTGTTATTTTTAATTTTTTTCCTTTCCCTTGTAATTTTCAAAAGTAACCTATATTAAACAATATTTTAAACTTATAGGAAGTGGAAGGTACTGATTACTATTTGATAGATGGCCATTTTATATCTCCATTAGTTCATTATCTTCCGGATGTAATACCAGAAGAATGCCATAATGCGTACTTCCAGCTTGTGTTGCCGAAAAAATGGCAATCTGAAAGTTTTAAACCAGTTTGTCTTCAGTTAGCCGGCACAGGTGATCACGTAAGTACATGAATAATTAAAGCTATCAAATACATGGTGTATTTTTGATTTTGAAATGGTAATCAAAAAAACATGATAGTTCCGGAGATGGTGATCTTTGCGTAGTGAATAAGCTAAATATTTATTGATGCCATTCTAGTTGGTAAACTGTATGTATAATTGAGGCGTAGATGACGTATACAATTAAAAGTTAATTTTTTTATACTTGTAAATAATTTTCGTTGCATACAGGTCGTTTTTTTATCTTTACAATAATTATAAGCTGAAATATTTAATGAAAACCTGTTCATCGAGGAATACATTTTCATGTCTAATTCTGAAAAATTTAAATGGCCGCCTTTCTTTTTTTTATATTTATACTATGTAACCGGTTTATGCGTTACGTATTGTTGATACTATATGTTTGCTTGGCTTTATGATATATGAGAAAGAGTTTACCGATCTAACGTGGAATTTTGTTTAGGGAAATTAATTTTCTCGTTCGCTGATTATTTTTTTATATCAGATATTATTCTTATTTCGAGAAATTCACGTATTTGGTAGTAACGATTATTTTTCTGCTACTTATGGTTTTTAATTTGCAATCTATTTGGTTCTCTACGAATTCATTTTAAACGTTCTTTATTGTTTTATTGAAATTACATATGTATATCAAAATGTTAAAAACAGCTTTAAGGTTCGTTACTAAGTAGAAGTGGTAAAATTTGAAGTGTGTGGCTTTAGGTCTTTTTAAAATGTAAATCATATTTTGTATTCATCTACACATACTAATATTTCTTTGATTTTCATTTCTAGTTGAAGATGGTTTTAATTTGGAATTCAGGAAATATATAATCTTTATTAATATAATAATTCATTCCTATTGGTCATCTATCATTCACATTTTCTAAGTCAATGTGACTTAGGGTCTCTTTCGGATTAACATATTTTACCTTCGTCCTGACTAATATTCCTTTTTTTCTTTTCTCGCTTAAGATAGGTGAATTCGTTTTCTTTTTATATATATATATATATTTATATATATATTTATTACATTCGTGACGTGGATTTAATTATCGTGTTATTCTAATTAAAGGTTTGAAATATTAAAGGATGAGGTCAATGGATAAAAGGTCTTGGTTTTCATTTGACTTCATGAATCATCCTACTTACTTTTGAACTATAAGGAGCGAAAATTACCAGGTTAAAACTTTGAAAATATTAAAATTTTTAAACGGAAGTTATTGCTCTGTAAAAAGTGAGATTTGAAAAGAAAATATATCTAATTTCTAATGTTATTGGGCATTATTGCAAAAGTTATCAGAATTAAAATTTTCAGAATAGGCTATTAGAATTAAATTATTAGAAAACTAAAATAGGTAAATTTTTGAATTTTTTTTTAATAAAAAAAAAGAGGAAGTCCAACTTTAGTTATTTTCATTTTATCTCTTTATTAGTCGCTGTAAAATTGTTGACGAAATTTACGATTGTGATTAATTGAAATGCAGGAATGATAACATTTTACAATAAAAAATATTTTGCTGCTGGGATTTTACATTTTTGTAATTATTTATCTGTCAACCAGTTTTTTAATATGTTGTAAATTTAGTTAAACGTATTGTTTAGCTATGTGTTGGCTAGTGGAACGTATTCGTGTAAAAAAAAAACTCTTGTGGTGATGATAATATCCCGGCAAAAATCTTAAATAAGATTCCTCGGAAGGGGGTACTAGAGTTAACGCGCATAATTAATGCTACAATGCGGTTCGGCTATTTTCCAAATTTCTGGAAAGTAGTCAAAATCATTGCGCTATCTAAACCAGGCAAAGACTCTTCCCAAGTGAATAATATACGACCAATTAGTTTACTTAGCAATTTAAGCAAAATAGCGGAAAAAGTTATGCTACATAGGCTTCGTAATTTCGCCGATAGTAATAACATACTTCTAATAGAGCAATTTGGTTTCAGACCAGGTTATTCTACTACGCATCAAGTTGCTAGGATTACTGATCATGTGACGCACAACTTTAATATAAACAAACACACTGGATTAATTCTGACATTGCAAAAGCATTCGACATGACCCCTGGCATGACGGGCTGATTTACAAAATGTTAAAATATAATTTCCCGAAATATCTAATCAAATTGATTAGAAGTTACTTACGGAATAGAACTTTTTACGTTTCATTACAAGATGGTAAATCAATAAACTGCCGTCGCAGGAGTTCCTCAAGGTAGTGTGCTGGGGCCTTTTCTCTTTTCAGTCTACTTGTCCGATCTCCCTAAGTTGCAACACACGAGTTTAGCTTTATATGCTGATGATACTACTATATTATATTGTAGCTCGTATAGAACGTCTACTATTTATAATCGTCTACAGCTGCATAGTTTTCGGGTTTTAAAATTTTTGGAAAAATGGAAAATTGAAATTAATCCAACTAAAACAGAAGCAATACTTTTTACTCGTAGATATCCCACCCCTCCAAGGCAATTGATTATTAATGGCACCAGGATTAAATGGGCTAATCATGTTCGATATCTTGGGGTAATTCTACATAAAAGATTATCTTTTAAGTAACACTTAAAATACGCTGAAGCGAAAACAAATAGAACCATCGCAGCTTTGTACCCAATTATCAATCGGAGATCTTACTTAAACACCGCAAACAAGCTTATTATCTATAAAAGTATTATTTGACCAATATTGACTTATTCAGCTCCAGTTTGGCGCTCGATTTCAAACTCCGATTTTAATTAATTTAAATTACTACAAAATAGGCGTTGTCGGTGTATTTTAAACGTTCCCCGCTGGACTAAAATAGATAATATGCATAATTAGTTATAGAGTTGCCTTATGTAAAAGATTTTATAATTAATACAGCAAAAAAATTCTTTCATGGCTGTTCCTACCATAGCAATATGCTTATCAGGAATATAGGCGATTATAATTCCGAGCAACTAACCCGGATGTACATTTAAGCATCGTCAGATTAAACACAATTTAGTTAGTTGGTGATATCTCTAGGCTGTTAAGTAATGTTTTCAATGGTAACAATTTGTTGTAATTTTTGATTATTTTGAGTTTTTTGTTATACTCTTTTTTTTTGCCCTTTGTATTTTTTTGTATAGTGTTTATATTTTTGTTAACAATACGTAAATATTCTATTTTATCACTCTAATGTAATGCGGTTAAGTCTCTTTCGAGCTGGTACGCATTTTGTTTATAAATACTGTATTACTGTACTTAGCCAAATATACGTTCTATTCTGTTCTGTATTCGTGTAAACAATGTTTCCCACTTTAAAATATAAGATTACCAAAAAATCGTAACTGACTAGCCTGTGTGATCGATTTCGAAAGTAACTGACACTTACCGGTTTAAATCAAATTTTGAAGATTGTTTGGTTGATAAAGAATAGTGGAAAGTTTTTTTCCCTGAAAAAAATTAGTTCTTATATTGCATCATATTAATTTGTGGCAACTTTTATTTTGGATATGTATAAGAAATGATAATAGTTTTTGCATACATACCGCTTTCTATTTATATTACCGGTAAGAAGTTTTCTTTTTGTATATGATGGGTTCACTGGTGACATTCAGTGGCTAAGTAAGCTCCAGCTAAAGAAAAAAGAGTTTGACATGCCTGACGTAGAATAACCTGTTATATTATATTATGGATGAAGTGTAAATGTAAAACAAATATGAGTCAACATTAGAATCTTATAGAATTCTTAGAATAAATGAAAAAAAAAAAAAAACAAGACGATTTATCATTATGAGTTACGAAATATGGGGGAAAACAATTTCTTTAAATAAATTAAGTTGCTTGGAGGGTCAAATTTGTTTATTTTTTAGAACCGAGTCGCGCACGAAAATCGTATAAAATATGATAATTTTAAAAAGCACCGTCTTTGTTGAATCGTATTAAATTTGCAATCGCGAAATGCAATTCTATAAATCGACTTTACCGAGCGGATATGTGTTACTTAATCTGTTCGTGTATTTTGAAATTAGAAATTCTATCAAAAATGAAATAAACAAATACCCCCGATTAACAAACAAAAATAAGTGTAAATTTGGCAGTGTATTTTTAGTTTTATTCGAGTACCCTCTCTAATGTTAGTTTATGATATAGCCCGAAAATGTTTCCACAAATTGAGGTATTTATTTTAATTTATTAAAGTAAATTATTACATACTTATTTTTGTTTTTTGTTAATCAGAGGTATTTATTTATTTTATATTTAAAAGTATTAACAAACAGGTATGGATTTATCTACATTTAGAAATTATTTTTATAAATAGCTCGGTGGTGACGCATTTGCTTTTTTACTTTTGTTTCTGTTCGACGTGAGACGAGAACAAAACAATAATGATGCTATTTTACTACTTCCAGCGATTAAATATGTCAATATGATTTTTTAGTATTACTGGCGCAGAAGAACGTTTTTCGCTAAACCGTTAATTAAAGAAGGTTGTATTGGTTCGGTACTGCTGGAAAATCCGTTTTACGGGCAAAGAAAACCAAAAGACCAAGTGTAAGTATAATGTAGATTGTTTAAGTTTCGAGAATCACAGTGTAAATCAGATCTAATATGAACACTGATTTATCAAACGAGGAAATAAATATGATTCGTAAAATTTTGTACGTAAATAAATTTTGTACGTGGAATATGTCGTTTAAATTCTTGTTTGATAATTAGTAGGGTAACGCGTGTAATTTTTAAAATTATACGATTCCATTTGCGAGTGTGTAATATTTGTAATGATAAAAACCGTCCATTATATGAAGTTAAAGTTTACAAAAGTATCGTTTAAATAGCGTTATTTTTTTATCGCATAATTTTTTTACAATTTCAGGAGAAGCATATTACATAATGTATCCGATATATTTGTAATGGGCGGATGTTTATTGTTAGAGTCTTTGGTGCTTTTTCACTACTGCGAGAGAATGGGATACGGTCCACTTGGTATTACTGGAGTGTCGATGGGAGGACATGTAATGTATACATAAGCTTAAATTTTAATGATTCTTACGATGTATTTTTTTTAATTTTTACTTTAACGCTTATTATTATTATTATTATTATTATTATTATTATTATTATTATTATTATTATTGGATAAAAATGTCGCATCTCTTCTGTTTTCCTCCTGCAAGTTCATTTTTGTGCTTTATGTTTAGTCTGTGTTGTGTGGGGTTTAGTTAAATTCTGTTGAAATAAAAACACGATTTCGCACATTTCAGTTATTTCGTTTGGTCCACTTATCGTCTGGAAATTTTTAGAAAGCCTTATACATTTGTTTTAAATAGTTCATCTAATCTGTTTAATAAAGAAGTTGGACTCGTTTAATTAATTTGTGTAGAAATAAGTATTGGAGTGCCAAAAATAAATATCAAAAAAATTACGGCGTCTAAAAATAGTTTATTATCTTTTAACTATATATACTTTTTCAAAAGTTAATGTTGTTAGATCATATTTGTCGATTAAAAAAAAAACGGCATTTCACGACTGCGATTAAAACACATTTTTTATTTTTTAAAGTTTATTGTATCGATCGTTTTTTTTTTTTTTTCTTCTGTTGAATCGGTTTACCGAATTCGGTTGATAATTACAAGAGTCGCACAAAATATCTATAACTAAAATTTTTCAATCTATATATACATAAATTTTTAGTTTCGAAAGAGAAATGTTTTACATAAATGAAATATAAAAGATAAAAAAAGCATTATATTTTGATAGCGTACAAGAAAAATAAACGAAAATATAACTGAAAATAAACTAATGTGAACAAAAGGTCTATTATATAATAGTGGCTATGATTACGGTATGAACTATAAAATGAACTAAAGCAAAAATAACAGAGGTGGACCATTGAATTTACCGAGATAAACAGCAGCGAAGATCTTAAATATGTTTTAAAATACAGATGGTGTAGTAGTGACTTTTAGTTGTGCAACTAAGGCCGAGTATCCACTAGCGCTACGCGACCGCGACGAGACTGCGACGTGACGTCTCTTCGAAGTCGCGACATATACTTTTAAATAGAGAACTGTTCACCAAGGCGACCGCTCCGCGACGTCGTAGCGACTGATCGCGTCAGTCTGCAGGCGAACGCGACGACACTTGTTTTCGATCCGCACACGTAAAATGGACTTCATCATCTTTATTACTCGACATGTTCTATATTAAAAGTGATATAATAGTGGTCGCGGTAGCGTCACCGTCGCCTAGCTCTGGTGGATAGAGAAGTAAAAAAACAGACGCCGACAAGTCGCGGTTGCGTAGCGCTGGTACTAAGAATCTGCTTAAAAAAAGATAAAACGTGGTGTCGCCATTTTTTTTGATTTTAGGAAAATCGATCTCAAATGTTATGAACGGTCGATATAGATTGCACCGGGAATTCTATGAGCCTACTCTGATTTTCGAATGGTGGTTTTATTTTGAAGTATACTTTTTTTCGGATCACTTCTAAAAATAAGAGCACTCACTAGAATTTACGTACCATAAATTATTAAGTGATTACGATCAGACATTTTTCCGAAACGATTGTCATATTAAAAAAAAAAAAAAAAGATAAAAATTCATATACACGGGGAAAAAAGTAGTTAATATTATGTAAGGACGGGAACATATTTTGGACGCAAACAGTTCCATATTTTGGTAGTAGTCCCCATGAATATGGGGTTGTTGTTTACCTTTGAAATAAGTCGGCGGTGTCTTTTTATATAATATTACATACTTTTTATATGGATGCGAATTTTCATCATAGTTTTTGGATAAATATGACAAAACTATAAATTATATTGTAGAGTTTATCTACTTCAAATTTATTCATTTGAAAGCTGATTTAAAAGAAAGTTAATTGAGAAAATTCATTACGAGTTTATCTGCGAGACAGAAAATGGTATTAATGACAATTCGAATAAATTTGATTTTTCTGTAAGGAAAAATGAGATGCTGCTCATGCATTTTGTGCAACACTAAAATTTTGAAATAATAAATTTCGCTTCATTCATTGCATAGCGACTTGCGAAATATTTCTTGCTGTTTATATCGCTAACGCTAGTCATTATTTAGTATGCGCAATTTAGAGTAATTCTCTTCTATCGAGGGTAACTATTTTGCTGTTTTAAAATTTTTATAGCTTAAACAGCCGTTCCATACGACTTGCAACTAATACGAGTGGTATTGTGTTTAAAGGATAAGAATATGACTAAATGACTCGGTTCAGTTCACAGTGAGTGCTTTCGTTCATATCGATATGTTTGTTTCTTCGTTTCTAGTTCAATCGATGTATAAATTAAAATAATTTAATTTTAAATTAATTCTAATTTAAAATTACTTGAAAACGGGGTGAAGATAACATTTTGAAGCAAGACGTTTTTACGTATTTTTTAGTGTGCATTGTGTGTAAAACGATGTAAAATTACTTTGTGTGGCAAAAATCTCTGAAAAGGACCTAACGAAAAACCATATCCTTTGAAATTTTAATTTAGCCGTACTTGTAAGTAATTTTTTTTGGATTATAAATAATTTGAAATTAAATTGTTTTACCGAGTCTACCGATTGCACTAGAGTTGAACGATTTTTGTTATCATTAACTGGTGACGTTTAATTCTAGTTAATGTTTAGAGAATATGCGGTCGTTCTTAGAAAAGCCTTTGGTATTTCGGTTTAATTTAATTATTATTGTTTTGGTACGCAAGGCCGGACTGTTTTTAAAGTTACCGTATCTTGGAGTTTTTTATGCTTAAAGCGTGGAAAACGTTGTTCGGCGTTGAGATTTATTGCTTCCACATTTATATATGTATATCTGTGCGAACGTTTTTGGTTCTAAGGTACGGGGGCGATGTTATTAATTAATTCGATATTGCGAGTTGGTAATTTCTCTGGTATTACCTGGCGTTGATTATAACATGCAGTGTGTCTAACTTGTATGTTTAACGATTTGTTTCTTCCTAGAATTTATTCCCGTTTATTGCGGATTCTACTTGATATGTTTTTTTCTTTTTTTTTTTTTTTTTTAATCTAAAAAAGAAAAAAAGGATTTAGTTAATTGGGGTAATATTTATAATAATACATACTGTAATGAAAGTATCTATGCACAAACGTAGTTTGTCATATGTACGTTGTGAAAACAACACATGTCGTGTTGTTGTCCTTGTTTTTTGTCATTATTATGTTGAATAAGAAACATTTATAAACGCCTCGGTTATTTTAATTATTAGCGAATAGTTTTTTTTTTCTTCTTTATTAATTGAAGTTTTAAATTTAAATGCATCTTGTATTGTTTTTAATTTAGAATGCTTCCTTAGCAGCAACAAACTGGCCAAAACCATTGGTAATTGTTCCGTGTCTTTCTGGCAGTACTGCATCGGTAGCGTTTACTCAGGTAATATCAAGAATATGGTGAACCACTCAGTTTCAATAGTTCTAGAAACGCGGTTTTTATATATTTTGTTTAATATTGTCATTTGATTTTTTCATAATTAAAGTAGAAAATTTTCCATAGCGCGTTTACGTTTTTGTATTTTTTCGGATTAATCCATTTCGCTGCTTAGGTTAGTGATGAATAAGTTTGAAAATAACTTTTCCGCATAATTTCCGCAGGGTGCTATAAGTGGCGCGATAGATTGGAAAATGTTAAGTCAGCAGTTTCATTCGGATACTGGATATAAAAATGAAATCGCAAAGATGTTTTCTACTTATAATGACGTGAGTATTTGCGCATTTTTGTGTATGTTTATTTCTCGTCTTGCACCGCGCACGATTTAAAGATATTTTACCTAGTTATTTTTAATACAGGATGCATTTCGAGCTGGACAGCAATTTGCGAAGCGCTTGAGTGAAAATGTAAATGACGATTTGTTAATTTGGAAGCAGAGAATCGCAGAAACGGTTGGTGGCCCGGTTTTAAGTGCAGAACCCAAAATCGCCGAAAAGTCAACAGACAATATGACATCGTTTTTAAAGAACACCGTTAAGGAGGTAAATATCGAACTGGAGGAATGTTTAAAAAATGAATTTCACATCAGCGATAAAAACGAAAAATCTCAAAAAGCGTCTGCGAGTAGTAAGATTACGTCGACGGAATCGTTGTCTGCATTTCCCAGTCAGAACATTGCTACCTTCTGTGATAAAAAAGATGCTCATTCTACAGGTAATTTTGAAAAAAAATATTTTTTCCGATTTTTAGGGTTTCTATTTTTTTTTTTTGTGCGGGGAAATTAATTATAACAGTTAGCTTTAAATATGTACCGTCTTCGATGCGTATTTTTCCAGTTTAAATTTCCAGTAGTTTTATATCTTCATTTTGGTTTTTTACAAATTAGTGCGTTATTGTTGTCTGCAAAAGCACCCGCCCGATTTCGGTCTGAAAGGTATTAGGCATTTTTGATCGTTTTTTAAATATGAAGATAGCGGACTCTAACTTGTAGTGCATGTTGACTGTAGAGAGTTAACTCTGTAGGTACAGATCGACTTGCTTGGAGTTGAGTTGATGTTTAGCTTATCGGGAATCGTACGTACTGCTTGCCTTAATAACGCGGACGTTCTGCACAATACGTTCGGATTTCTTTTTTCTTCACCGAATAACACACCTACTTACAAATATATGCGCGTATACATAAAAAAAAAAAAAACAAGCATCCGATAATTACATAGAAAAATGTAAAGTTTCACTTTAAAAAAGTATTAATCCGATCTAAAATAAATGACTCTTGCGGATGATGGTAGCGGGTAAAAAGATATGTTGACAGCCTTGCTTACACTACAATAAAAGATCTCTCTTACCTCTTGACAATAAGTCAGTTATTTTCCAATCACCAGTATACTTCTTTTCGGAATTCGGAGTCAAATCATTTATATTAATTTGGTTCATTTTTTAATATTTGTCCATCTCAACAAGTTGGGGTCGAATTTTAACTTAGAGGCGATTTTAAAGAGCCAACTCTCCCTCTCGTGCAAATCGACTCTGACAACTGTAGATGTAAGTTGGCTCTGGAGTTGAAATATCACCCATCTTTACTTTTCAAACGAAACATTTTTTCTTAGATGTTTGAATTGGGTTTACAATGTAAATAACAGCACAATAAAAATTCAGTCCATGAACATATGTCAAACAATTGACGAAACCGGTCGGACGGGAAGATTTAAATACGTTTTATGTAATTTTTAAATGTTCATAAAGTTTTTTAGATGTTGTTAGTGAAATTAATTTATGTTTATTTATAAATATTAATGTTATACATATGTGTGAATATAGTGAATAAAATTCGGTTTTATCATAATTTATAATTATTAGTAACTGCAATTTTTGGATAATTAATTAATTAATTTACTTATTATTGGCAATTTTTATAATGTTGTACACGATTGCATCTTTTGTCGCATCACTCTACGAAAGCATACTGGTCATGTGAATCGAAGAGGTTACTAAGTTTTTAGCAATTCCATGCGTAAACACCGATTTTAATTGACCTCGTGGGTGAATTTTTTCTCTTTTCTTTTTATGAAAAGCAATATGAAATAACGATACATGTTGATATTATTAGTCTAGCGTTATAAAAATAATGATTTAATGAAAAATAATTGTCGATCGTTTTCATCGAAAAATAGACACACAGTTATTAACGTACATTACGATAAAATGAAATTAACGGCATTTTTTTAATTTCTAAAAAAAGAAAAAAAACAATATTAAAAATTATTTTAAGCGTACATTTTTAATGATCAGATAAAAAGGTTAAATTAAACGAATTTAGTAAACATACACGTTTTGCTGGTGGGTGCGAGATTGCGGAATTTTTCTTCGTACGGAAAAACAGATAAGATCCGTGACGTCAATAATAAATAGAATATTTTTTAATTATAATTTTACAATAAAAATACGTATATTACCGATTGCAAAGTATGTGTCGTTAACGTTTAAAAAGGCAATATTATAAAGGCGATAGTCACTCACGTGTTAAGTTCTTACTCTCGTTATAGTTTTTTCGTGTTTTATTACGTTTTAAATACTTCTTATATTAATTTTTCTTGTTTCGGTTAATTTTGAGAATATTGTGCAAAAATTTTAATTTGTGAAATAAAAGTTTTAAAATACAACTATTTGCAAGTGTACTGCAGTAAGTTTCTGTTTAGCTGAAACTCAGGCCTAATGTGCGAAATTGTTTAATACTAAAATTAGTATTAAAACATTAAAATTCTGCAGATAAAATATATTAACAATTACAATTTGGGACAGTATATAATTGTTCTAGACATCCACTGTATGACATTGACAAGCAACAAATCTCTCAAAATAATATTAAATTTACAATTCCTAACGTTTTACTTGGTAGCGCGGTAGCCTAGTGATTAAGGTGCTTGGCTATCAGATCAGAGGTGTCATAGGTTATCGAGACTTGTCTCGTTCCGGATCCGAGTCGGTTCCAGGTATATATCCAATTTGAAATTTAATTACCAGAGAAATCTGGGAAAGTAAGGGCGGATAATCCAAAAGTAGAAATGAACTAGCCCCAGTTTAGATCCACATTCGGCTTAGTACACAGTGAACCTTATATCACAATCCTCGACGCTCTGCTATAAGGGCATGGGACTTGCCTTACTTTACTTTAACGTTTTGCTTAAAATTATATTATAAATAGAAAGTTATTTATTTTGAAATACTTTATAAATTATTTATTCATTATATTCCAGCTTAAAAACAATTTTTAAAAAGTCCTCATATTTAAATAATAAATCCTTAATTATTAAGAGTTGTACTATGCTGTAAATTTAACAAATCTTTTTAAATTGAATTCTATTTGAATATAATGCCATGGATCCAGGGTGTTTTTTGATACAAGGAATGTGCGGGATTTGCTGACTAATAATTTGTAGCGGTATCTTTTACTCGTTAAGCGCGTTTTAAAATTGACTATGAACATTTTGCGGAAGAATGACCATGTTTAACTAACGTGATAAATATTTGTTGCAGATTATTTTTTTATTATTTTTATTTTACTACCAAAAATTCAAGTAGGTGATATTAAATTCTTTATACATCAAAATTTTAAATTTTTCCAAAAAAAAAAAAAATGGATGTACATAAAAGTAAGAAATGTGCGTGTGAAAAATAATTCCCAAGCTTTTTGTAGACATTTCACGGAGGATACGGAACTTTTTTAATTTTTAAGGCCCCACTTTATATTGGGCGAACATTTCATTTATTTGAGTTTTGACAAAATTCGGAACTAGTCGAGTAAATTTAAAATAATCTAGTATGTTCAGCTATGCATATTTATATGTAAAATATTTTAGCGACATTTCGATTTTTCGAAAATTTTACAAACCAGTGTGATAGAAAATGTTTTGCATTTTAGATTTAACAAACGATATGCTGGAAGTTAATGAGAGGGAAGCGTTCAATTTTATGCGAGGTATAATGGACGAATGTACCCATTTGAAAAATTACAGTATTCCGGTTGATACATCTTTGTGCATCGCTACTTGTGCGCAAGATGACGGTTATGTACCGAATAGTTCAACCGAGGACCTAAAAGAAATTTGGCCTAATGCCGAAGTACGCTATTTAACCGGTGGCCATGTATCTGCCTACCTCCGTCACATGAAGGAATTTAGGTAAGTTTAATTTACTACGGGTTTTGTATTTTATACTGCCTTTTAGTGAAATAAAGTAATCTTTCGAATGTCCTTGTCACGTATTTTTGTTATCGAACCAGTGTTGTAGCTTGTGTCTAGAGTGCACTGATAAGCGAATAATGCTTATTGAATTTAATCTAGTAAGCATCAGTGTTCAGTTATTTTCTTTCAGCTTACTATGGAGAATACTCGTACGTGTTTGATTTTAAATTTGACCACGATTTCTTGTAACTTTTATTATAAGACGTACTTCCGACTTTCTTTTATCAAATAAATTATTCTGCAATGATCATTAATCTAGCACTGCGCGTAAAGTTTGATTTTTGCGCGCCTACGTATGTGTTTGCAGTGTGATATAGGCGAATGTTGAAATGTGTTATATGAACGTTCGTTTTGGGACAGAATTTAATGCGTGGGTTGAATATCCATTTTTTTAGGGTTTTTTGGATGGATAACTTTTTTAAAAAATTTTAAATTTAAAAAATAAAACAAAATGATATTAACATGACCGCGTCCGCTTTTACTGTTGGTTCTTGACTAAGAGTTTAACGTCGTACTGCCATGTTCTACACCAACTACAATCCTTTGCTTGTTTTATACATACGTCTTCAGTGTTATGAACGAAAAATGTTATTCCACCAAACATCTTCATAACCAATTATTTCTCTGCAGAATTTTCATATGAGCGCCTCACTCATCAACAGCACTCGACCAAAACAGGCATTATGGAGAGGCTTTAATTAACCAAATTTAATCATTTTCTAACCTACATTAATTTGCTTTGTATGCTCGCATGCTTGTATGTACTTTGACGATGCACTTGCTACTGCCTAACCAATATAATAATTTGCTAACCTGTACATTGTTGGTTTGAATGTTCGCATGTTTACAGATGCTTTTCACAATACATTAACTAGTGTCTAACTAATGTAATAATTTGCTAGCCTGTACATAGTTGTTTTGTATGTTTGCATGCTTGTAGATGCTTTTTAACTTCTATGTTTTTTTACTATCTAATTTTAACGCTTTTCCGATTCTTACTAAAACCTTCATTTATGTATGTATGCTTTTAAGAATGTGCTTTAATGCAGCTGCAACTGACTACTGCTAATAACATGCTACCCAATATTGCTATGCTTCTTATGTTTGTTTGAATGAATATGTCTCTGAGAACGGCTTTGTGATATGCAATCTAATCTAAATTCGATCACATATAACCTTTGTTATCAGTGTATTTGCAAGTATATAGTTTGATGTATATTTTACCTCTGTTTGAAGTATTTGATGTGTTTATGTGATTTAAAAGGTGCATCAATGTGTATAAACAATCAAAATGATTGTGCTAGCAATGTATGCGAGGGAGATATGTTTTGAAATGTAAATTTTGCAGCAGTTTAACATCCATCCCTTCAAAATAACCACAATGCTAACCCTTATTTAGGTTTTTAATTCTTGTTCTTGCCTGCACACATCTAGTGGGATGCTATGAGAATAAGTAACTCAGTGAGACGATTGTATAAACCTTTACTGCGCTGTCTGTTCTAGCAATGTACTTCTAAGTTTATGTTTTTGCTCTGTATCTAACCAAAACTAATTAGCTTAGTAACCTGCATTCCTTTTTAATCGTTTCAATTGCAACCAAAGGTACGTTTGATAAACAACATTTATCAGAGCTGCTTTTTTGAGACGTGTTGAGTGTGCTTATTTAAACATGTGTGTTTTTAAGAAATTTTTTGGGAACATAAAGAATCAAAAAACTAACGATCACACTAACAAGTGTAGAGTTGATGCAATTTATGTCTGATGCAATATATGCATGTGTGTATAGTGTAATGGTATGCTATTATTGTTGATGATTAATGCTTGTGTGCCTGTGTGTGTGCGCGCGCGCCGCGTTATACAGTATGATAAACAAATATTAATTCATTTTTGAATAACGCTACACATAACCAGTGCATGGGCATCTATGATTTGCGGACCTCTTTGTATTTATTTCTTATTGCTGCACACTGAGTCACAACAACCCAATTGCCAATTTTTTATACAAAATTTCACCTCTTGTAATATGAGTGCGCATGTGAATGCTTGTGAACTTATTATAGTGAACAAATCCATTCTAGCTTATCAACCCTTGTATAGCTGTTACATTTCCTATAATATTGCTGATGTTATTTAGAGTGAATTTAATTATAAAAACAAATTGTTGATGTTGATAAAGCACTTGTGTTTGTTGGCTTGAATGTTTAATGGATAATGGCATAATATAAGAACTAATTTTGACTATTTCTATTATAGCTTCCTTGTAATGAGTGCAATGATGAATTTAATTACCAAGTGACGCTTACCTACTGATGGAACTCACATTCTATTCTCCACCCAAGTTTTATTACTTAGTAGACATCATTTTACGTCCAAAAATTCTATAATACATATCTTCTCAACTAAACAAACCATCACTTCAATAACTCACTTTAGCCACTGTACCATCATTTGAATGCGACCATTAAATCAAAAAGTTTTATAAATTCTTACAAAAAGTCATTCTATCATGACAAAGATGGCTTTTACCATGAATATTCAGGCTAAATGTACTCTTAAACACAAATTATAGATACACACACATTTTGGATAAAACATAAAATTTTAAAGCAAAAAGGTAATTTTACACAAAAATATTTCTATTTTGGACGTATAACAGCAATTTTACTGTAAAACACCACTTTTCTAGCTAAAATTATCCAATTTTTATTATATGCACCCACATTTTGGCCAGGAAGTACCAAAATTTTAATGAAAAATGACACATTTTGGGGAAAAGCATCAAATTTCAAATACAACATTTTAATTCGAAATAACATCACATTTATAACAACTTAATTAAGTTTACACAAGCTGTTCTAGAAATTATGCATTCACAAATTTTTTAAGTTGGAGAAATAATCACATTAAATTTATTAAGCAGTAAAAAAAAAAAGACACACAAATCACATAATAATAATACTTATTCCGATATAATCATGCAATACACATTTTCTTACCTAATATGCACGCTCTTAGTTCAACTAAAACAACATTAAACTTTTTATGGAATTCATTATAGAGTTTCAATAAGCTATTGGATCCATATTATTACTACATATTATTCTTTTATCATCTTTACCGCTTAATACTATTTTAGTTTGTTCTAGAGTGTACAAAGAGTATGTTTAATGTTATATGTTATAAAATGCTTTATAATTATCGCTTAACTTACCACACACACCAGTCATACAATTATAAGAATACGAGGGTCCTTCAATAAGTAAACAGACAAATCGCTATAAAATTTTTAATTATTAATATATTTACAATTTTTTTTTTCACTTTTCGACGTAATCCCCCTCTACACGAATGCACTTGTGCCACCGGCCTACGAGGCTTCGCATTTCCTTGGTGAAGAATTCTTTAGGTTGAGTGCGGAACTACTTTAGGACATGCTCCTTGACTTCTTCGTTGTTTTCGAGAATGTGTCCACGCAAAGAGTTCTTGAACGGCCCAAACAAATGAAAATCTGACAGAGCTATGTCAGGGCTATATGGGGAATGTGGGAGGACCTCCTATCCTATTTCCTCCAATGTAGCTTGCGTTGACAGGGCGCTGTGGGACTTGGCATTGTCCTGCTGAAGAATTACCCCTTTCGTGATGCGTCCTGGCCGTTTCCGCTTTATCGCCAGTCGAAGTTGGGTTTTGAGCACTTCTGCATACCACTCTGCGTTGACAGTACCTCTATCTTCCAGATAATGACAAAGAACCGCGCGCCTTTCATATCCTAAAGCACGGTCAAAAGTACTTTGTTTGCTGGGGGTGCGACATGAATTTTTTGGCTGCAGGTGACTCCGGATGCTTCCACACGCCATTCTTTGTTTTTTCGTTTCAGGCTTGTAATGATGGACCCATGTCTTATCACCGGTGACTATACGTTTTAAAAGGGCCTCACCTTCAATAACGAACCGATTTTTGAGCTCCTTGCAAATTCTTAGCCGATTTTCTTTGTGCACCGCGGATAACATTTTAGGAACCCATCTCGCGCAGGTTTTTTGGAAATTGAGGTAGTGGTGAATGATATTGTGGACGGTACCGGCACTCACACTGTACTAGAGTGATATATCTTCGATTGTAACCCGCCTGTCGGCTAAAATCATCTCAATGCTTTTTTATGCGAATCGGCGATGTCACTTCAACTGGGCGTCCACTACGCGGTTCCGTCGCTGTATTTTTTCGGCCATTTTTGAACTAATCAACTCACGAATAAAAACTTGCGCGATTCATACACGAACTACCCCGTATTGTTCGGTCATTCTCCGATAAATTTCGCCGGATTTAACCTCTTCTGACATCAAAAAACGAATAACACTGCGCTGTTCATAGTGTGTACTTTCTTGGAGTGGCACCGGACCACTTTGGGAATCACTGGCGAACAACCGACGATGCATAACGATAACATGACATTCGCAGTGCGTAGTCAACACTTCAACTAACAAAACGAGCTATCGTGAAAGTTGCTACCACCTTTAGTTCCCCCTCCAGAACGATTTGTCTGTTTACTTATTGAAGGACCCTCGTATATATAATTAAGTTTATTCTTGATTGTAGGTGACTGTACATTCTTACATTTTATAATTTCTCTTTTATCTGCAACACTTATTGAATTCATTTTTGGACATAATCCGACAAATTCACTGATTACAGTTCCATTCGGTCTTCAGATAATTATTTGTATTAAAATATTGTGCATTATCTTTAATATCTTTATAAAAATCAGCTGTTTTGAGCTTAAAAACAAGTGAATCAGTATATCACAGTACAGAAGGTTAATTTCCTTATACATCTTATTCATTGCATTGTAATGAAAATAAAATATTTTCAATTTGCTAGTATCTGAAATAGTCATTCCTATATAAATTGGCTTACTAAAATTCAATTGTTGTTGGATTTAAATGTACGGCAGCTAAAAATAGCCGTTCACTGAATATTGTTCTGTTCTTAAAATTACTTTTCACAACCAACATAGTAAAATTTAACTTTATTGGCGATAAGCTGTATCTTAATCCCTATGTTTGACACTTTCCATCATTTTTCCAAAAACAAAATTATTCATCAGCTTCCAATATAGTTCTTCTCAAATTCATTATTCTGGTTTAAATAAAATTAAATTCAACCATAATCGGTTAAGAGTTCTAATTGAATCTTTGTCAAATTCGAGCACTAAAACTCCATACAGAATTTAATTTATAAATTTTATAGCAAACACTTCTGAAGTTCTCGAAAATATCAGCAAGTAGAAGTAGATCCGTCTTCGGGTATATGTCGCTGTATTCACCGAGTGTTTGAATATTTAATGTATTCGATACATTCAGTGCGCGTGAGTAGTTATGTTCATTAATTTCCGGTTTCGTTAACGAATTGTAGAAATAATTCTTTTTGGGCAAACTAGTTTCTTACAATTTTTCTATGATGATACATATGAATACGGGAAACACTTTTTCTGACAAATAACGGAAGAAAATTAGGCGACGTAATGTAGCTGATTGTATTATGAAGCGAACTAACAGGCAAATAATTAGCCAGTTTCTCAAGGCTTAATGCCATGAGACAGAATGTATCAATGAATCGTATTTATATTTTTTCTGAAACTCGCTTTGAGAATAATATATATCACTCTTCGTTATTTGGTTTTACTTCGACGTCTTGCTCGTCATGTGCTAGATCCTTGATAAATAGGTGTGCATCATATTTTCTTAGATTATGTATAAATACTGGGACAAATTATGGAATCTGGTATTCCAGGTTACACTTTGCACGTTCAGCACAATAAAAGTTTCTAGACAAATGATCATGATCTACAACTTTATCATTATGCAAAGATTGTTCACAAATATGACACACTATTGATGACACATATTTCTTCAGATCTTCTGCCGCCCACTGCAAAGGAATATTTTTGTGGTAAATCTTTTTTACTTTTGTACATTCTTCACTAACCATTCACAAAATATTTTGCTGCATTAGGATTAGGATACATTTTGGGTTTCAGTGGATTATTAAGTTTTACACTCTTTGCACATCTCGATACAATATAATAGCAAAAGCTAAATTCTTCATGTTGCTCTTTAGCAATAGTACTGGACTTTTTTGAGAATTGTTCTGAATGACATTATCTTTATTATCGTTTATATTTTTGATTACTTCGTCCACATTTTTGACTTTTTTTTTGACGTTTCTAACCAAATTCTGCATTATCAATATCACTATCTTCTTTCACGATGTCAGACGATTATTCATAATACTAAACATTTCCTGATTACTGTTTAGAGGCTGTAGCAGACACTCAAAATCCAGGTATATATTACAAATGGTACAAATGGTTACTGCTTATATTACTGCAATTACAATATTTTATTCTCCTCCGTATTACAAACGCACTAGTTTTAATCGTAGAACAATGCTATATTTGAGCCAAGTATTTGTTATGGTTCTGAACATACCATAAGCGGTGGCCACATATGGACATGCGAGAATGATTTTTTGTTGTTTGACTTCTCACAAGTCGAAATAAATTCTTTACCAAGCAGTAATGTCCTTTATCACTTTGGGTTCCCAATAATAAATCAGTACGATTCAATTCCTCCTCCTTCGCGTTTTGAAGATGCTACACTGAATTTTTTTCGTCTAATCCATAGACATTCACTGATACATTGGGATTAGTAGATATGTCGTTCAATGATGCAGAAATTCCGGTCATATTTATTAAGCAATGACTGATCCATAAAATAACTACGTATGCGTTCTACGTGCGATTATATATGATTACTCAGCATGGCATATTTGAAGCATTCACATTATCAATAGCCCTTTCGATGCTATGGTTGGCAGTTCGGTCAGAACATTTCAATGGTTAAGTCGAATTCCCAAATATTCTATTTTTCGTATTGACGATCCAGATCCTAAAGCATATCCAAACTTATCAGTGAGGCTAATAATCTTTTTCTACAATTTTCCTCATACTACTTGACGGTTTGTCATCCTGGATAGGTAATTGTGCACTAGTTGGGAAGTTTAGAATTACGGACACTATTTAGTAATTATTTAACAGTTATAATTTAAAAATGTTTCTTTATTAATAAGAACAAAAAGCAGTACAAGAACTGTAAATGGTTTTTACCTATAGTATTGAATCATGTATTTAATGGTATGTAGTTTTGAAATTTTTTAATTTTCTCTTATTATTTACTGAACGCGTACTTTATTTCTTTTTAATATTCCTTTGAATAAACCGATTTGTCATGAAGTGGTTTTCTAATTCCAGTTTCTTATTAAACGGAATTATCTTTTTAATCTTAGTATTTAGCAGTCCCTCAGTGTAGCAAAAGAAATATTACTAGAAACGTATTTGACTGGTGTAAGTTAATGAAAGTTAGAGAAAGTATAAAGTATGAAAATTTCTTGTATAATGTCTGTTTTATAAAACATTATTACAAGTTATTGCGTTAATTTTCTTTAAATTACAACTTAAATTTAATTGTTTATAGTGTTTATATTGTTGTTTTAAATAAAATTTTTTAATTAAGAGGGTAGTTTTCGCTAACTGATTAGAAAGTTTAAAGGAACAATGCAAAACAACGAATTCCACTATTCATTTGTTTTCCAAATGTAATATTTTGAAGTGAGGTTGCTATTTCTAGTATAATTAGAAGACTTCGAAACTGTGTATCGTTGAAGTTATACTTATTTCCATAGTAATTTTAGATTTTAATTATTTTTTATTCTGAATGTCCATTATTTTCCTACTGTAATAATATTAATGAAATTTCGGTGTTTCGCTGCGTGTAGAAAAGCGATTATAGATGGATTTGCCAGGTATCAGCAGAAATATGGTTAAAATTGTACGTCAGAAATTTGACCGCTGAAGTTTAATACTAAGGGCTAGCTGGTTGAAATTTGATACCAGAAACCTGTTAGTTGATATCCGAGCTGTGTTTTATTTAATAAGTTTCGCTGTACATACGTGTTTATATGTTCATATATAAAAATATATGTCTATTTTAAAAGTTATCGAATATATTAGTTAGAAATTGTTTATTCTGTGACCAATTTTATGCCATATATTTAAATTTAATAAATATGTAATAGAGAAAAAATATTATTTTTCAAAAGAGAGTGTATATAAATTTTTTTTTTAAATATTTAAAAATTATCGTATTTTGCAAGTTCTCGGTTTTCGGGTAGCATGAAGAAGCTTACAATATTAAATGAGATATTTATTAGCGTGTTTACTCGAAAAGTTGTTTCAGGAATTAGTGGTTTGAATTTTGGCGAATTCTATTTTTATTATATAGTTTCTGGTCAATGGGGGGACGGGGACTTAATTGCGTTTTTTTAGATAAATCAAATATTTTTTATTTGAACCAATTTTTTATTTAAAATAAAAAAATGAAGTAAACGTTCAAGGATGAAGTAAAATTCAAAATTTTCAAATTCACGCCTATTACGATTGAATTTATTATAGTTATTTTGTAACTTTAACATATGAAAAGCCATAACAGTAGAAATATTAGAAATACTTTTAAGAATTTAGAGAACTTCAAGATTGCAGATGATTTAAAATTTTTTTTTTTTTTTTTTTATGGAAATAAGTTTTGGGTCTTGCTGAGCAAGTATGCCCGTTATGTGAGTGCCCAACCTCTTATTATCGTTTATTTGACATACAAAATTTACATGTTATCATTCTTACATCTAACTACATCTTAAAACTAAGCTATTTTGCTAAGTACGTCTTATACAAAGTTGCACACATACCTAATGCCACATTTGTGCTGATTATCACATACATCCGCGAATATGCGAGAAAGGAATAGAATCGGATGATAATATAGTTAAACAGACCCCGCCTATCCCGAGAAGGGGAACAAGCGGGACCTCTCAAGTATCGCACCATTCCATCAACCACTTCGCTACTTCCTTCTTTCAAATACCAATTTTAGTTTCGTTAATTATATGTTTGGGAATCTTACACATCAACCTGATAAGCACCGCCTCATCGGTATTATCGATTCGTAAATTGACCCCTCTAGGGTGAACATAATAAACATCATTTGGGTTCTTAGTTATCCTGTTTTTAGGTCTGGTGGGTAACTCTACGTTATTGAGTTTATATTCTAAAAGTCTATAATAATAAAACTGCATCTTAGGAGACATCTCATTATTAACCTTCCACCAGCTCGATGTCGCGTCACCTCGCTTCCAATGAGGCCGTATTATTTTCAGACATCTTTTCAGAATTTTACCTATCTTAATGATTTCCGTTTTTTTCGCCTCACCCCATATTTGTATCCCATATAATACTCTGGACATTACTATTGCATTAAAGTATAACCGTAAAGTTTCATACGAGAGTACCATCTTCAGTTTATATAATGCAGGGATAGATTGCCTTATTTTCGAATTCGTGTTTTTTATGTGATTATTCCATTTCAGCGAGTTATCAATAAGTATTCCTAGATATTTATACACTGTTACATTCTCTAGGTAAGGACATGAGCATAAGAAATCACTGTTAAATCCATATCTTTCGTGTAAGCATTCATTGTTATGTATACGAATTCGCGGGAGTTGACTCCTATCTTTTATGACATTTCGAATATGCAGTAGTTTCGATTTACTCCCGTTTATACAAAGCTTCCTATCATGCGCCCATTTACTGAGATTATCAACATCTTGCTGCAGTAACTCTTCTGCCATTTCTAAGTTTTTATGCTCAATTAATAATACGATATCGTCGGCATATACATACACCTTTGCATTTTTGACATACGAGGATAATGAGTTCGTGTAAATAAGAAATAGAATCGGGGCTAATATTGTGCCCTGTCCTACTCCACAACGATTCATCTTTTCCTTACTTGTATTACCTGCAATTTTTACTGTGCTCCTTCTGTTTTTCAAGTAATCTTTAAACCACCATAATTGTTTATTTACTATGCCCAATTTTTTTAGGTCTTTAATAAGCAGGTTGTGATCGACTAGGTCAAACGCTTTAGTCAGGTCAATAAAGACAATTAAGAACTGATTTCCCCTTGATAGTCCTATATTTATCTCATTTACGAACGCTCTTAATAACGTTAGTGTCGATCTTTTTTCTCTAAATCCATATTGGTTTTCATAAAGCAGGCCGTTTTTTTCCACATAATTTCTTAGGTGCTTCCCGATATCTAGAGGAGGCTAGATAAAGTTCATGGTAACTTTTTCGAATTTTGCAAAAGTGAGAAGAAAATTATCGGCGAATTAATAATATTACATTTACTCGGAAGTATTATTACCTTGTAACTAAGGGTATCATTTTTATGCGTTATTTTCAACAAAATTAGCGGTATCGGATAACAAGGAATATTATTTTATGCGATTAGTTAAATGATGAGAAGTACCATCAGTTTGTATGAAGACTAAATAATATTTTCCTTCAAGGAATAATTAATATAGAGGTCTGTCAGATTTTTGTATTATACAAATTATCAACAGAGAACAAATGTAATGCAGTACTTGTTTTGTAGTCTTAAAGGTCATCATATATGTATATATATATATATATATGTATATATATACACGTTCTGGTATGCCGAAAGATATCATAAGTAGATGTACTGAATATTCCACTTGTATACCTGGTGTTTGGTGAATATGACAGGTTCGGCACTATTCAAATACACCTGACACAGGCATACTGTTTCAGGTTTATTGTCCGGTTTACTGTCTGCATTTTTGTAACGACTTTAATTTTAATACATGATGGTTATGTATTTGCAGATTCTTCCTTTATTTATCCTTCAATAAGGCTTTTTCAGGTAGCTTTAACCAGGTGCATTAAACTTGTTTTTTTATTTAATTTTTTAGAGGTGCTATATGTATCCTTTTTTAAACTTAAAAGGAAATGCAATCGCCTACGAAAAGGATCTCATGTATAATCCTTTGTTTATATATGGTTGTGTTTTTCAATAACGCACTTATTATAAATTGTTGTTGGTGGCTTATATATTATACTTATACACTATTTATCGTTTCCATTTTGATTTTTAAGACTTATTTTTTTGTTTCGTTTCCTTGTTAATTTATTATCAAAATAATTTAAAAATTTTACTGTTTCATTTAAATGCACGAGTTACTATTAGTGTTTTTTTTTTTTTTCGTTCTCTTTATTAAAATTGTTAATTTTGGTTTATTTTTAACTTCTATAACTTAATTTCGTACTCTCTTCGCATTTATCTAAAAACCGTTTTAAGTGTTAAGAATTTTGCGTGTATGACGATGTCGTTTAAAAATTATAGTATTTGAATAGTTTTTCAGAATTTTATTTTTTCTAAATGTTTATAAACTATAATCGAGATAAATACATCAAATTCCATTGGGCATTTCATACGGTCTTCCCCTTTTGGATTCTTGTGTTATTGATGTCATTTAATATTTAAATGCAAATAAATCTATACCTATTTATTAATATTTATACGTATAAAAAATATTAATAAATTCTTTAATAGGAAACGAAAATAAGTATAAAATAATTTACTTTAGAAACGTTTCCTGGCATATCCCACTATCCGCTAACAGACACACGCATACATTATTTTATATTTATAATTTAATGTTTGCGTATCTATCCTATTGTTAATGTTCAGTTCCTTTATATTTTCATACATTGTGTATGATACGAAATAATATTATTATGCGTTTCTAACCAAAGTGGGAATTTTATAGTCAACATTTTCCGTGAAGTTAAAAAAATAAAATAAATCTTAATGTAAGGTAATGAATAGAGTGACGTGTTAAAGGTTTAAGAAAGGAGAATTTATTAGATGAAAATTAACGTACATAGTCAGTTTTTTCTGTTTTTTATGGGTTTTTTTTTTAAGTTTATCTAATACAATAAATTATTATATCGTGTTCGTACGCGTTTGCCGATGATTCATTTAAATATCTAAAGTATCGTTACTTTTGTGTTTGTTGATTGGAAGGATGTTATTAATTAACGTGTGCCTATTATTTTATTATTGAGGTTCGACATGATTAGCCAGGATTATAAATGGTACTATTAATAGGGGCGCCAGCTACATCATATTTAACATATTATTCGTATTCTTTTTCTTTCGGCTGCAGCATGCGTGGTGGCTCACCCCATGTCTCCCGCATTTGGAGTTATTCTTAATAGAATATGTAAAACCATCGACGCGCAGATTATACTATAACAGGTAGATTTTAGGTTAGGGAATTATTGTATTTCACAACGGGTTCGAAGAGAAGAAAATTACTGAAACTATTTTAGCAGACCTAAATTTGATACTCTCACTGCTTATTTGCCAAGTAAGTTTATGTAGGTAATTTCGTTGTTCTTGAAAGATAGGTGTTTCTATAAAACCAGTCGGATAAACTGCAAAACATTTTATTTTTGCACATGATCTTGTTTTTATAGCTGAAAATAGCACCTTCGAAACAGTAGAGGAAAATTTCAATGAACTGATTGAGCTCGATGTGCTAACCAACTTAAACTAAACCAAACGAAAACTCAAACATGTTGCTTTTACGTTTGAAATCGCGAGGCTAAATGCTAGTTACAGATTATTTTAAAAATGTTGATTATTCTAAATATTTGGGAGCAGTCATATTATAGATTGCTAACAGTCAGTTGAGAAGTAACAAAAATTAAGATATCAATAAGAAATAATCTTATCCGGATTCTGACATATGCTAAATGGAGAGCTATAAATCATCACTACAATCTGCTACTTAGCAAAATAATACGTATTCTCAGTTTGGAGATGAATTACATTTCCGGATATTAGACATAGTGTAACGGTCAAAATAGAAAGATGGAAAGTAGACAAATTATGAAAAGCTGACTGAAAGAAGGATAAACTGCAGGTGCAGCTTACTTGGAACAGTCAAAGAACTGAAAAATTCTGTCCGGTTTGCAAGACTGGAAGCCGCGAGAAATGGTACAGATGTAAATGAATCTCTTCTAACCGGCTACCAATTAGACTATATTCTGCGGCGAACCTTAAACAGAATGAGAAGTGGTATGACACGAACCGAACATAATTTAAAAAAGTGGCGAATGATAGATGACGACAAGTGCGAATGCGGACTGACACAAGATCACAAACACATATTCAAGCGTAATAATACACAGTATGTCTGAAAAATTATTGAACTAATTTAAATAAAAACACATCGTACAAGACGAGTACAGCTGCTCAAAAGCTCTAGAAAAATCATCTTGTGGGGAATCATCTTAAGCTGCACACGGTGCAAGCTTGTTGAATCGCCCGAATATCGTAAAAGTTGCCCTTCATCCTCATTTTGATTTTTGGGAACAGAAAATAATCTAGCGGGGCCAAATCGGACGAATAGGAGACGGGTGCGACGAGACAGTGATCTGATTTGCGGCGTAATCAAACATGTTGCCGTATGCGATGACGCATTGTCGTGTAACAGGGTCTAACTCCGCGAATCGCGATACTCGGACCGGATTCGACGGATTCAAAGTACCAAACGCTTCATTATCTCCAGATAGAATTTCGCATTCACAATTTGCCCGGCTAGAACGAATTTATGATAATGAGACCCTTCGAGTTGAAGAATGTGATAAGCATTGTCTTCACATTTTTGTTGCCAAACTTTCGTCGGCCTTTAAGCTTTCGGGCTTAACCATGCTGAAGATGTCGCTTGGTGTGGTTGTAGTATGTGATAGAGCTTCATCATCGAAAAAGTTTCTACGAAAGATTTATCGAGCTTAACACAGAACTTAATCGACTTCGTTTTGTTCTATATCGCGAGCTTTTGTACAAAGGATTATGAACACACAATACGTAACCACATACTACTGGAGAACTAAGAGAGATTCTGGCAGTGCTGGAATTTTCTCTATACACTCTTTAGGCTTCGTGCTACGTACTTCCTTGGTTGAACGAGAGAAGGCGCAACTTGTATCGAGTATAGAAAATTAATTCGGGAACTTCTATGTATTGCGATGTGTTGACGAAGATTAAGGTTTCCGATCTATTGGTAAAAAATGCGGACATACTCGTAATTTAAAATAGAATAATAATAATAATTTTATTGATTATTTTTACGCATTATTTTTCTACTGTCTATTTCTTAAATTTCTTTTGCGGTTTTCTGTTTAGTGTATAGTTCTCTGTAGTTTGATCTTTGTAAAAAATATTGTGTTGAAATTTATCCGTGTGAGTTTAATAATAATTTGAGTTTTAATATAAACTTCATTTTATGTAATTTATATCTTTGTACTCTATCATTGTATTTTATGTAATTTATATCTTTGTACTCTATCATTGTATATGAACACCACGTGGGGCGATATCTTTTTAGTGTTAATTTGGCAACAACAAGTTTCCTTTGAGTAATTCATTTGAATTGCGTCGTTTTCTTTATCCCCACCCCTTTCGTTGAAATGTTCCGCACAATAAACCGTTGATACATTAAAATTCGTAATCTGTAGCGATTCTTAAAACACAAGTACGACCGCCGTGAAATGAACTTTTTTGATTGCAGTGTTTAATAAGCCCTCTCATTTAATTAATCTAGATTTTTGCACATCGATCTAAAAGTGTATGCTAGATCGTAAAAGATATGTATAGCGCTCATCATTTTTTTTTTTTGATACATTCCGATTGAAAGAGCAAATTTTTCTAGCCTTAGATATTTTTAGATGACGAAAAAGAAAAATTAAAAACGAGTGTTCAAAGTAATCGATGCCCCGGTTGTTTATGGTTTTTATGATTTATATTGCGCAGCAAATGAAAAATTGTTACAGATTTCTTGTTCCGTAAAATTTATTAAAATTATCAATAAAGCTTTATTTAACCGGCGTGTTATTAAAACTAATTAACGCAATATAATAAATAAAATGCCTATTTATCAGATATGTATATATAATTTTTATGAAATTACCGACATGTTTTGAGCACAGTCCCCCGTAATCGTGGTATATCACAATTTAAATAGTTATTTTGAAATGATTAATCAATAAAGATCGAAAATTTTTATTAAAATATTAGCTATATAGTATCTTTTTGTAATATTCCGTGTGATTATGGAGCCAAATAAAATTGTCGAATATTCTAGAGATACATAAGTTTATCCCCGTTTTTCGTATAATATTACACCCCCCTCCCCTCTGTAGACTTTTGTTATCAAATTATTGTTATATTATTCATTTTTTGACCTCTTTTAAATTTCAATTTGAGAGAGTAAGTATGCCTGTATTTATTTTTTCTCTTTATTCCGGTCGTTTAAATAATGTACAAAAAATTTTTGTTAAACTTTTCGATATATTCGATTTAGTAGAAATACATTTCAGTTAATTGGTTTCCGAAACACAAGAGCGTACGGAAAATTTTCGAGGCAACTTGAAATTTTTAGCCAATAATATTTGTTACTTTCGAAATGTAAACACACCTGTTAATTAATGGAAAAAAAGAAATATTTTTTCTGAAATTTTCAAATTTTTTGTCTATGAAAACCGAAATGTATTGCCTACGTCCAATGACGTAGCCGAGGGCCTTGAGAGGAGTTTAGACTCGTCAAAAAATAAAATAAAAATTACTTTTTTCGAATTATATTATCAGTATAATGAAAATTTCACATAGTCGGTAAATAGTTCCGCCCTTGGCTATTTTTTGCCATATATATATTAAGAACGGGGGGTAGTAAGTTACAGTTATTTTGACGTTAATATGACCAAAAGACTGATGTTTCATCATCGCACAATTTTTCAGTCTGAGTATGTAACGGCGCGAATAGAATCTACTTTTTATACGATCTAGGTAAGAAAAAAAAAAAAACATAACGAGACTGCGACGTAATTTTAGTGCTATTCGGCAATTTATTGTTCGAAAGAATTGAAAGTAGCAGCGAATGTTCTTGCGGTACACACTTGGTCCAGAGCGTAGGTAAGTCATGTTGTTTACACATTCATAGCAAATCCGCTATTTTTAATAATTACCCGTCGGTTAATTGCTTTTCGCGTTTTATTAAATTTAACATCGCATATCGGAAATCTCTGAAGAATTCGAAGTTAATTCATTTCTTAAATTTTTTTATTTGGGTAGCGTTAAGTGTGCTTTAATATGTACTACTTTTATTCCTTACGAAGCGAGTTAAACGAATGAAGCGTCGTTCCCATTTTTCAAACTACCCTCTATATAAGAATTCTCCCATAATAGATTAATGAAAAAGTGATCGTGTTGGTTTTTCATTATTGATGCGAGTTAAAAAAAAAGGTTGCATAATGTGTCACACATGTCCACGAGCGAAACGTAATAACGCTGTGCAACGGAGACCTACCTTTAAAATTACCTTATTTTGTATTCATATTTATACTACTAACCTTTCCTGCAACACATAGACACACACACACACAGGACCCCGTTGGAAAAAGAATTCCGGCTACGCCACTGCTTACGTCGTTTATTAGGAAAATTTTTATTATTTCATAAAAGCAACTTGCAACTATACCGGTTGCAGCGTACGCTTTTGTCTTTTGATTTAATTTTAAATTATGAAAATATTTTAACGATCGTTGGCCAACTTGTCGAAAATTAACGTATTAAATTAACGCGTAACACGAGGTTTTATTGGAAATAATTTACCTTGAATTCGATGAAAAACCCGTATACGTGTATGATTTAAGCGTTTTCCGAGCTGCTGGTTAGAGAGACGCAGTTTACACAACTTGACGAGTTTATAAATTTTCTTTTGCACATATTGCAACTCTCCATTTGGTAATTTTAACGGCGATTCGTTTCCCGCAATTATTTCCGTGTGAACAATCTATTCTAACATAATCGTACTTTCTGCGTACTTTTCTTTATCACTGAATATTACTGTAGTTGTTTAATTGCTTTTCTAGTAATGCAGTCGGAATAAAAGGCGCTTTATGTTTTACCGCGTACAAATTTCGAACTCTTGAGAATTTTTAATTATATGCGATAATTTAGAAAAAAAAACCAAAAAAACAGGTGTCTTCTAATATATCTTGTTACGTGTAAAAGTTAGCTCCAGAAACCCGGGATTTATCATCTAATTTTCATATATGTTTCCGTTGAAAAGTTGAATTGTTTATTTGTAAAGAGTCAGTATTTATTAACCGCTAGACCGTCTTCATTATCGTTTTCTTTAATTACGAAGGTATTTAAGGCTTTTGCTATTTATTTTATTTTAATTCGTTATATTTCGACTAGTAAAGTACGTAATAGAGAGTACTGTCGATTTGCAAAAATTGGACGTTTTGCCGGCATTTGAATTGAGGTTGACGGTAAAAGTGCCAAGACACTTTTTGACACGTTAGAAGAATGGTAGTACACATTTGTAACAACGAGTTAAATTTGTAATCTATAAATTGACAATATTACAATAATATCTGTTTAAAATATCACCGAATGAGAAACTAAATATCGTGAATAAATAAATGACATAGTAAGAAAAAGGAAGCAAGAAAAACCCCACTAACCCAAAAGGCAACTAATTAGTCGGAAGTAATTTATTAGTTACTAATATGGGACAAGTTAAATGCATGAAAGCGCAACTATCCTTTTCTAATCCTCATTCCTTTTACAAACTAATACACAGCCTCTTCCTTCATCACGGTCTCGGTTTTCTGATTTTCCTGGCCTAAGACGCTTCATCATTTCCTCCATAACACGTCTTCGTTTTTACTCATAGTTGTATTCCTTCGTCTCTTTTTTGTTTTTCTATTGTTTTTTTTTCTCCACATTGTGTATTTTTCATCCCTCAGATCACGATCGTGTCTGTGATGCGGATTATATTCTTTCTGAATGTTCTCTTCCTGTGCAGGAGCGCTCCCTTCTCTACACTAAGTTCTTGTATCTTATAGCTACTCCTTTTTATGCTTCCTACATATATTTTCCTTTCCTTCACCGGATGTTGTTCCAGCCTTAGCAGAGTTCATTTCCTCTATTTCTCTATATATTAAAATTTTTGTTTGTAATTCTTAGATGATATTGCTCTTGGTTGGCGTTCCCAAAAAAAAAAAAAAAAAAAAAAAAAAAAAGAGAAATCATAACACTAAAGGACGTACAAGTTAATGGATTACTTAGAATAGTACTCAGAGTCGACCACACGGTACGCTAATTTGTGTAGTGTAAATAAATGTCAGCTATCTAGTAGGATCATAATCGCCGGTAATATGGTTATTATCGGGGCCCAGAAGTTGTGATGACAAGCCATCTCATTAATTGTGGCACAAAGTTAATATCCTAAACATGTTATCCCGAGGAGAAAATGTGCAACTAAGTCATTTTAATGTAGTTTTTTTCGTGCTTTTTTTGAAAAGTGCCACTTTTTCACCTTTTAGGTCATTCTCTACGGTGCTACCATTTCTTTTGCCGAAAATCCGAAATTTACACCAAAATTTTCGGAAATAATATAAATAAAATGAGCTTTTTGTAATTTTCTACTTTTGTTCATTCGTTGCCTTCTAGAATCAGTTTATATGGTGGGTTTTTATAGAAGTTAATTTCTTTGAAATAAACTTAAATTAGCCACGTATTTCTGAAACCAAAAATGTATGTGTGTATTTATGCATACAATCAACCGAAGTAGTTTCAATTAAATATACACCGATTGTTTTTATCTTGAAGTTCAACGGTGTTTTTCAATTTTTTTTTTCTATAATAGGGAACCGTTGACTTGAACATTTGAACATGTATAATGATTATAAATACTTTTAATAATTTAAATAATGTTTAATTTTACTTTAACGCGACAAATGAAATTTAAAATTTTTATGACATTTTTATGTAATTTTTAAAAGTTCCGAAAAATTACTATGCCATTTTTTGTATGTTTTTTTTTTTTTTTTTTATCAGCGTGTTTTAAAGGCGATTAAAAATTCTGGCCATTTGAGTATAGGATGTTTAATCGGGGGTACGCTTAGTTATATTTATGAATAATGAAGAGCTTGTTGAAACGAATCGGATTTTGAAATCGGCGCGCTTATGTTAATTTTTCATCAATTAATTAAAATTAATACCTCTAATGAACCCGGCTAAATTGCTACGCCACTATTAAATCATGTAGCTCTCTAAATGATCGGAATCGTACTGCAGATTACATTATCGTGCATATGACCAGCATTTCCAGTATATCGGAATTATGTAAATACTATTTAATAATACGAGCTGTATGATATTTTTCATTTCATCCATATTAAATAATAGCGCTTTAGTCTCAAAGTTAAGCTGTTTGCCTACCAAATCAGAGCTGTGTCATTGGTCTATTTCGAGACTTGTCTCGTTCCGGATCTAAGTCGCTCCCAGCTATATATATATGTACCTAATCTGAAATTGAATATTGCTTATACCGTAGAAATCTGGGTAAGTAAAGGCGTACAATCCAAGTAGAAAGAAACTGGCCTTAGTATTCTCTTCAGATGCATTTTAAGTACATTATGAAAAGTTCAACTTCACAATCCATGATACACCTTATTAAGGATATATGGGATTTACTTATACTAAATAAAATTCTATGCATAGTTCGTTTGTATTGCACAATTAAACGATCAAACGCGATGCGCAATTATTAATTTACTGCTTTCGTGTTAAGTTAGAAAATTCCAATTTTTAGGGCTCTGTTGTGCATTCAATACAAGAAGGCACACATTGCCGATGTTATTTCAGTTTAATGTAATTGTAAAATGTCGAAGGTACGTTTGAGACTACGTATTATAACTTTTGTCGCAGCGGATTAGGTTCAAATTTTATGCACCGCGTTGATTGCTCTGGAATGACATGCTCTATGGTTTTACAACTTGGTGGCGGGGAAATTCATTTTTCAGGACATAGAGACATAAAATAATTTTTCACTAGAAAATCATACATTTTTCTGTTGAATTTGAAACCCATTTCTTTTTTTTTTGACTTCTTGTTGTTATTGTTTTAAAAAATTAAGTACTAGGGGACCCCCCCCCCCTCCCACCACCGTAAATTACGATTTTATAATGTAGATGAAAAATTCTATGTTATTCTTGAATTGTGTTCCAAAATATTTGTTTGGTTATTGCCTACACTTCTAGCACAAGTGTTTAGTTTATGGTGAAAACGAGTGTAACTGCAAAGGAGATAACTCACTGAAGAGGGGAAAGAAGTGGCGCATTGGGTCTAAGAAAATTCCCCTGAAACAACAAGGATGGTGGAAGTAAAAAAAAAATTGTTGCACGAAACCGAGGAAATCAATAGGAGTCCGACTGTGTTGTATATAATTTTTCTAAATATTTGAACAGAGTGAATTTAGTGAAGTTGATAGATGATTTTTATATAATTGCAGGTATTTAAAATTAAAATTATGTAACGAAATTAGTAAAAGAAATTTTTTGGAAAATTGCTAATCGCTATCGGCAAAGGAAAAAAAAAGAAATATGCGCGCGAATAATTTATATTTTGTTACAGGCGTTTTGGTGATTTTTGAAAAATTTTCTAGCCAACAATTTAAAATATATCTATATAAAGAAGACGGCAGGCATTTCTTATTATTACTGTATCGAAGTAATTAGTCGAAATGTCCAACCGTAATCAAACCTGCCGATGAAATAAATTATTTCATTGCATTACAAGTAGAACGGCAAATGAAATCGGTTTTAAGTTTACAGCGAGCGGTGATGAACTGGTATTTGCTAAATTGCTACTCTGCGAGTTGCTCGAACCCGGCGATTGCGATTGACGAGAGTTGGAATTATGTGAATTGAAATAAAAATTTAGCGTACTTCGGAAACGATTAACCGGACTTCGCGGTAACGCGTATTTCAAAAATATACAAAATAACTAAAAGAACAACGTAGTAATTGTTTAATACTTTCTACATGAAAAAAACAATTACCTGAGGAGAGCTAGGAAAAATTCAACTGACTTCTGACCAAGATCGTCCGGTTGTCTGTGCGCCTATTCTTCGATCATTTTCTTACTTACAACCTCGCTACCGATCACAACCATTTCCAAAAACGACGGTATTGCCCGCTTCGCTTATACATTTATCTTCGGCCGCTGATAACAGCAGGATCTCATAGGCTTTTTCTTTTTCATCACGCATTTTATTTTTATTTATCTAAATCATCCTCCAAAATGTAATACCAATATACGCATATTTTTTTCGTCTATTTTAACTTCCAGTGAGACACGATGTATTTAATGACATGAATATTTTTTGTTATCATTATATATCAAAACTTTTCATCTAAAGTAATGATTCTCAATAGGATTTTCCCCTCTGAGGGGATCATGATAATTTTTAAGGAGAAAAATTAAAAGTGGAAACTAACGAAAAATAAAAAAAAAAAAAAACCTTCCCAAAAATCGATTTAAATATGTTCTATTAGGTGATAATTGTAACGGGAAATTTCCCTTTTTCTGCAGGAAACAACATTTAAAGGAAAATTTGATGAAACTGGAATAAAATTCTGACCGATTATCAGATAATGTTGAAAGATTCTTCCGATAATAGGCCATTTTATTTAGCCATGTTTGCACCAACGCTTAATCAACAAATTCGCTTGAAAAGGAAAATAAACTGGTTTTGCGACATTTTGCAAGAAAAATTTTGCGGTGAATGAATCACAGTCATTATTTTTAGTAGATGCATCTAATATTATCGTTACGATGCAAGAAGAAATTATCAAATTACGAAATGGTGCTCCGATTAAACCTAAGAATGGTATAGCTCTTTATGGGTTAATCATAAATTTGTAATTTCCAGTGTGCAAAGTCAGATGTGTTTTTTTTTTTCTTCTTTTCCGCCCGGTATCTAAACCATGTGGCCACTTTAAACAACACATATGAACTCTAATAAACTGAGACTAACCATTTAATAAAAAGCAAAAAAAAAAAAAAAAACAACCTTCTTATTTTAAACATATGAGATAAAAAATAAAACACGTTTGTAGAGGATGAAATCAAAAAAACAAGCAAATAAACATGCCGCCCGACTTAGCATTCATATGAATCCACTTGCTACTACCAATTTGCTGGATAACTCCGGTGAAATACGTAGATTGTGACGAAATAAGTCTTTAGACTTTGTCCAGCTATTATAAAGATCAGAGGGGGAGTACTACTGAGTACTATCCCTCCACAAAACATTCTTTATCACATTAAATTAATCGCTAAATGACCACTAAAGTTGGTCAGTTGTGATGAAATAATAATAAAAAATAAAATAAATAAAAGATCGAAAAAACAGAAAACAAAAAGGAAAAAAAAAACGTTTAATTTTAAACTACTACCATCTAAATCGCAATGTTACAACCGACTATGAACCTGAAAAAGACAGGTCTTCACAGCAAGGTAAATGGTGAATATTATAAGGAGCGAAGGAAAAAACTGCCAAGGATTAAAGTTCCGGAAAAATACATTTCCGCGTCTGCCGAATAATTTGCAACGAAATAACAAATGATTGACGCCCGCTCCGAGTAACTAATCATATCGCGATCACTGCAAATCAAATTGGACGTTTGAAAATTTTGTGAAATTCACGTATGCCCCATACGAAGACGACGGATTAATAAAAATTTCCTAATAAGTCTCTCAGGGATAGTTAACGGCACATCATGATAATACCATCGTCTTGACGGGGGATCGATGGTTGGACTGTATTACCGTATCTGTCTGGTTTTAGTAGAGTTCTTTGGTTTTTAACTAAAAACAGAAATAGGACGTTTAAACGGAGAAAAGATTTTAGACTAAAACTTTATCTGAACGTTTGAGGAAATTACTAAATTTCATCGATCCGAAGATTGAAAATTATACTACATTTTCGTTTATTCCTTGAAATTTTTTTTTGTCTTACCTTTCAAATTTCATAATTTTAAGTTGTGTGTAACGAATCACTTGAAACATATATATATATATATATATTAATTAAACGTAATTCTTAGGCTACCCCCATTCGAAAAAATTTCCCAATTTTATGTAACGTTTGTTAGGTATATTTTATAGGATTTTTGTTATTGTTATTTAAAAAATGTCACAATTTTATGTAACGAAAAATTTAACGAAACAATATCTTAATTTTATATAATGAAAGTTAAATGTTAGGATAGGATTTCTTTGATTACGTTATTTTTTGTTTTGTGTTGATGCCGGTAAGAATTACGTTGTAAATTTTGATTATTTTATACAAAGTATAGAAGAGAAAGAGACAGAAATGAAAGCAAGATGGGCCAAGGGGCTGTGCCTCTTGCTCCCTCTTGCTTACATTTCTGCCTCTTTCTCTTCTATACTTTGTATAAAATAATCAAAATTTACAACGTAATTCTTACTGGCATCAACGCTAAAAAAATAACATTTAACTTTCATTACATAAAATCAAGACATTTTTTCGTTACATATTTCGTTACATACAATTGTTGCATTTTTTAAATAACAAACACAAAAGTCCTTTAAAATATAACAAACGTTACATAAAATTGGGACATTTTTTCTAATGGGGGGTAGCCTAAGAATTACGTTGAAATTAATATATATATATATGTATATATATGGAAATTAAAGATAGTGTTTTACATTTTGCATTGAGAGTGTTTAGACATAATAGAAAAACTGAAATAGTATGTAATTAACAACATTCGACTTTGATATAAGAGATCACATCGATAATCGAACCGGGGGCAATAGGTAAAGGTTGTTGAGGATCGCTGATCTAATCGAAGGAACTACGAAAAACCTTCCTTCTCGCGCTAAATTCGTTGTAACTGAAATTTTTCACCGGCAATTTTTCAGCGAACTTAAAATTTAAGAGTTACACGCAAAAAGTTACGCATTTTTCTCGTTTCGGAATAACGAAACATTGCGAAGTATTCGAGGGTGAGTGCGGAGCGGAGACGAATAGTTGTTAGAATTTGCACGGGAAAAATTCTGTGTCGGCGTAGAGTAAAAAAATTCTACCAGAGTGAGCTCGCTCCTACGATGATTTTGTTTATTAAAATAGGAAAATAGGAGATACTCGGTGCGGCCGATAGATGGCGCTGTTCGCGAAGTTATCTCGTTCGCTGTAGGTTGAAGAACCGTTTTAGTATATGATATGGAAATGGAGAAATAACCTTGTTCCTGTTTCAGTCTCATTCAAACGCTCCGTCGTTTTATCATAACAATATTCGTTGCATTTCGCGCTAGTGAGTAAATCGTCTCGTAAAATTTTTCTCCATGTTCAGTTTTTTTCTTCTCCGCCGAGATATTACGAATTTCGTTGAAATATTCGATTAATTATATCGTTTTCCTACTCGATCTTATTTCGACCAGTGTATAGAGCCTATTCGATAATAGTAGCCTTCGATTTTGTAACGTAAATTTAACGCTGTTGGTTTTAATTTAAAAAAAAATAAAATAAAATAAATAATAGAACAATAGTGATTACGTCGCAGGAAAAATCATGAAATTGCCGGAAAAATGGTAAGTGGAAGATTTTCTTAGAGGAATTCATAATTAAATTCGACCAGGCCGGGTAATTCGGCGTTACTCAAAACGGAATCTGTAAAGGTATATCATCATCATCATCGCATTCTTCCAAATTATAATGCGGTATTGAGATTTTCATTAGGAGCTGTGTTGTTGTGCGACAACGTGAAACATTTAAAAGAAATTTTCTTTTTTCTTTATTTTTTTTTCGTAACTAAATTCGTTTTATTTTTTCGAAAAGGAGGGTTTTCAGAATTTTACGTATTTAAAAAGAAACGCCGGGGAAAAGGTATTTAATAATGCAGTTGTGTACACACATTCTTCGTAAGTTTTAGCACAGCGACAAAGTGATTTATCCGTTAGGATAAGTCGATTTTCGACTAAGCTGGGATTTGAAGAAGCCGAATTAGCTATTAATAATATGGCGCACTCGGTGATTTTGGTTATAATGATAACGATATTCATATGCTTATCTATCGCATTTGTGCAGTACGTGCGTATGGCATTATGAGACCCACGGAATGATCTATAATTACATTTTTTTATACAGGAATTTTATTTATATAAGACATAATTACTGAAAAAAAAAACATTTTTTATAACCAAGGAGCAGTCTTGGATTTGGTTAAAAAAATTCGCTGTTTCGATACAATCGGAAAAGTATCCTATTGCGGTGCAGTAACGTTCTGAAATATTATAAAATAATTAGATGATGATTATTAATAAAGTGTGATGATGATTATTAATAAAGTGTGATGATAATGATCGTTTTTGTATATTAGGAAATTTTTAATATTTTATATTTTTTTTTTCCGGTTCGAAGTTTCGAAAATTATTTCAATATTCATCAAATGTGACCAGAAATAATTAAAAATTGGGAATAAATCTTTTTTTTTTTTTTGTAATTTATTAAAAAGTTGTAAATGTACAACTTTACCGGGGCGGCACCAGCGAGCTCATCGCTGAGCGGCGTTGGCGAGAGTGTAACAAAGCGAACAGTGACCCCGCAGGCTCGTAGTGTTATAATTAAAATAATTCTGTCGGTTTGTACTGATAATCTATTGAAAAATGGACAAATCAGACGACGATATTTTAAAAATAACGTAAAACATAATTGTAAAATAGTCGAATCGGCTATTTTTTTTTTTTTTAATATATGTTTTTTTGAACTTAACTTTTGGCGGCGGCATGGAAATCCGGCCGATTAAGTTTACATCGACGTAATCTGCTTTGTTTCCTTTTTCTTCTTTTTTATTTTTCTTAATGTTTAAGTAATTAGAAATTGGTGGCATTTTTCCAATTAAATCGAAACCGCAGGATAATGTCTAACGCGTTTAATCGAGATGTTTCGGGAAATGAATTTAACGAATACTAAAATAATTTGAAGCTTCGCGACTAGTTGTTGAATATTGCGGTGTCCTCGTAAAACGGACCGGGCCCGCTACTTAAAAACCACAATCGAAGCGTAAAATTTCAAAGAATCGATCAACAACAACAGTTGGCGGGAATTCTATTTTACTTTTTCTTTTTTTTTCCAGTAGAATCATGAAGCACATTTCGCAGCTGTTAAGGACGCGATGATACTTTCGGGAAAAAGCTAGTAAATGATTTCTTCGCGGAAAGAAGAATTTAGTAAATTTAGAATAATACGCGCAAGATTGCATCATCGACATTTAGGCTGAAGGAGTGTTAAAAAAGTGATATCGAATCCTCGCGACCGTGTTAATTTTTCTCGATCTACTGTGCTATTGAACTCCGCTTTGAAAATGAACGATCGCTTCCGGAAGGTGGCTGGGAGGGGAAAAAAAGGAATTCTTAAATGGGGTCACTCTACTCGGTGTGCTGAAAAAGAATTCGGAAATCGGAATTTCGCGTTTATACACCCCCGGTGTAGCGGCTTAGCAAAAGGCGAATTTATACCGACATAATTCGTAAAAAATATTTGTAACATTATTTAAAATTTTTAATATTTTTTCAACATAAAATTTACGTAATCGTACGCGCGCTAATACAGTTCTCCCTTCTTTGTCCGTCATTCCTATATTTGTTTTTTTTTCTATTTTCTATCTCCGACCTAATTGCTATTTAATGGTTGATTCTTATATTGCTCCTAGGTATAGGATCTTTGTTATCGCGGTACAAAAAAAGAAAAACAAAAAAAAAGCGCCTTGTATAAATATTAAGACTCTTTGGGCATGCTGATGTGTGTACATCAGCGCTGTCTGATGGGGGTAGAAAAATTTTCTGTATAAAATGAAAATTATCTTTACTATTTAGCTCTAGAAAAAATTTCTTTGCGATCTGTTTTCACTTTCATATTAGCCGGGGCAATTTTGTAAGCGCGCGAGATTCGACAGTTATTTTTTAATAGTTCAGGGTCGTTTTTTTTTTTTTTTTTTTTTTTTTTTTTTTTGGTAATTTATTTTTCTCCCTTTATGCGAATAATAGATATGGTTCATTAATAAGAGAACGGGTCCGAAATTGTCGAATCTTTCTTTTTTGCATCTCCGGTTGAACGAAAGAAGGAACATCTTCCTCAAGACACACTTTTACGTCCTTGGACTAGATCTCCGAGCGTGTGCGAGCAGTCATGCTGTATGACGAATCTTAAACGAATTTGTGTGTGCAGACGGTGTCCGAGTTTGAATAGGGATCGACATGTTCAAGGGAGACCGGTAACGTGAGCCGCAACAATAGGCGGTATTCCACGAGCTACTGCTGGCGTTAGCGGTGCCATCCTCAATTTCAGCAGCGTTAAATTTTAAATTTAATCGAGTCGTTAGATAGTAATTGGGGCTTTCGGCACCGCGTGCGCCGTTATCACTGTCGAAGTTGAGGTTATCTTTCGGTCAAGGTTCTCTCAAAGTAGTTCTTTTATTATAGTTCACCTTTCTTGCCGCTCTATTTGGATTTGCCGATGAAAATTTTTCACCATATTTGTTGTACACGTTTCGGTGACCGGGTTTCTTTTCAGTTCCCACCTTTTTCCATTTCTTTTTCTTTTTGGCTTTTCTCCTCCGACTTCTTCTTCGATCAGCCGCGTTTACAGAGCGACGTGATGTTTTTACCTGTGTGTCGACTGCGGAGACCGTATTACAAAGACTTGTTCACATTGGGGTTGTCTCTATATGTAATTGTTCAGTCTGAGCAGACTAGTCGGTGCGTTTTTTTCACCGAAATCCTTTGCGAAGAAGACAACGAGCATTTCTCGACAGTGTCCGTTCGTGATATGAGTGGGATATAAATTATTCGGAAAATTTGCTTTGTCAAACATTACTGACACAACGGTGAACAGTGCTCTCCAATTGGTCGTTTCGAGCTGATAAATCTGAATGTTTTAATATACCCGATTGACAGTTTCCTTCTTTTTCTTTTTATTTATTTCTTCGTAGGTTTATTTATTGACAGTTACAATTTCAAATTTCTAAAAATACATATATATATATATATATATATATATATATATATATATATATATATATATATATATATAATTCTACAACACCGCTGGAACGAAATTTATCTTAAAAGTATGAAAGTATGAGTGAATGAATAAAAGTTTATTTAATAATGAAAATTGTAAATTGTAACACGCGCGCAGCTAAAATGACAAAAGTTTGTAGATGGTTGCTAAACTTCCCGTTTCGCCCAAAAATGAAAGAGTATAGAAAGAAATAATGATAATAATAATTGGAAAAAATTAACTTGGCAACACGGGACTGTTTCGTAAAAAAAAAAAAAAAAGTGAGAAAAGGGAAAAAATCGGTTAGAAAAACAAAAGCGATTGACAAATAGCGCAAAAGTACGCACACATGCGATAATTGCCGTTGCTTGATGGTAGCTTAGGAAAAAGATTAGTGCAAAACTTCTCGCAAAAATAATTCCATTTCCGATGTCAAATCTGATCCTTCCTTTTCAGCGCGAGCGCGTCTGGGCATTGACCGGTGTTTATATTAGTCTACTATGCAGTTCCGTGATCTGCGTGATTTTGGGCCAGTTTTGTGTTCAAATCATTTTATATTTACAAAAGAATGACCCACAATGCGCGAACTGTGACTATAACAATGAAGTGTACGAAAAAAGTGTAACAAAACGAACCATGCGCAAATAACAAAGTATGTATTGTAAGACTACAAATTAAAATTTAGCTATTATACTTTAAAATAGACATAAATAGAAATACGATAAATCATTCGGAAGAGCTGAAATAAAACGAATTATTAAATTAAAGAAAAATTGCAATTAAGAGTAAGTTAATTAATACCAAAAATAAAACAAAACATCTATATATGTAAACCATATATCTACCTCCTTACTATCCGTCACTCACTCACTCATTTAAACCCACACACGTCTGTGTATATATATATATATATATATATATATATATATATATATGCACCTCTAAAATTTGCGCAAATACCTAAACACATATTATAATAGAACACCGAGTTTCTTTATGCACAACCCACTCAAAATAAACACACAGACATACAAGCAGGTGCCATTCACACATATATACACACATATATATATATATATAGACTGCAATACACAAATCCACACATATACATGATCAAACAGAGCAAATAAATGTACAATACAAAAATTTCTTCACCAGTTATATGGTGGTTAACGCGCCAGTACTCGCTGCGTGAGATTTTCTCTCACCACGAAGGCGGGAAAGTTGAGGCCTTATATAGCTGGAAATGTTTGTGCGAATTGTAAATTTAATAATAATAATAAAGATTATCGTTGTAATAATTTCCCGATATGGATTAATTCTGTTTAGTACCTGTCTTTTTTAAAACTTATGATTATAATTTAGTTCCATTTTTTTTAGCGTTGTAGAATAATTTTCCATTATAGACGGCAGCATTTTCGTTTATGTAAAAATCAATCGCAAATGAGGCGAATTTCGTTGTCCATGGTGGAAGAGGAAGTGTCTTGAATCGTTGATAATTCGGTGGGAAGAGATTTCGATGCGTAGGATAAGATCCTTTTTACTCGAGATCCTAACAGTTTGGTTTCTGAAGGGCTCTGGATTGATCGTATAACATTGTTTGCTGCTGGAAGAGTTGGATTTGCAACGGCGCGTAGCAGCAGATTCACTGTAAGATAATCGCGTCGAAGCGATGGGTCACTCTAATTCGCAATAGAGGCTAGATATTGGGGATGTTCTGAGCGCGCTTGTATAACTAAGCGAAGAGAGGCATTACGGATGGCATCCAGTTTGGAATGGTCTGCCTTGGCTACTACGGAAAACAGGGGGGCTTCATAGTTGCATTTCGAGCTCATCTGCGAGCGGTAGATCGTCATTAATGAAGAACGGTGGGCTCCGTACGATGTGTGCGATAGTTTTTTTTTAGCAGATTTAGGTTTGTTGTACACGATTTAGTTAGTTCAGTCATATGCTTTCTCCGAGTTAATTTATTGTCGAAATGAAGTCCCAAATAACGGACACAAGATGAGGGTTGAATCGGTGAAGTGTTTAGTAAGAGACGTACGTTATTGTTGCAGGATCTTGTTCGGCAGAAATGCACTGTTTTTGTTTTTTCCGGAGAAAGCTGTTTTGGTTAAAAAAAGGTAATATGTTAAAAAATAAATTTCTATAGCCCGAAAAAAAAAATTATTTTCTATTTGTTATTTAATAAGGAATTTAGATAAAACTTAGCGTACACGTGCATTCATTTCAGTTTGTTATAAAAGTACTTGTTCGCTTGTAATTCGCTCTTCATCTAAAACATTTTACTACTTTTTTCCCGTGATTCCCTTATTTTAATGTGCATATCATACTAAATATCGATGAGCTTCCCATGTGTGTTCACTGACAAGGCTGGCGAGATTTCAGGAACACGGGAATTTCAAATTGAATAACACTTCGAATAAGCATCTCATAGATAGGTAAAATGCATTTTGCAGGGAGTAGGTGCGCCACAACCGGAGCCGAGAGTTGAAGCCAGCGGCCAGGAATTGTTGCAAAAATAATAGATTACGGAAGATTCCGTGAAAGGTGATTGTAAATGCGGGGTTCATTCAAAACCCAGCGCAGTGTAGAGACAGCTTTACCTCAATTTAATCATAGAGTGCTTCACGTCTGCCATGTGGCCCTGTAAAAAATCAATCCCGGATCTATTCTACTTTACAATCTGTTTCGCGTGTGTGTGAAAAGACGAAAAAAAATCTACAGACAAGGTGAGCTTCAGAAGACATCAACATTTAGTCGAAAACGGTGGAGTCACCTGACACATTCGCTGCAAAGCCGCGGTTATTGTATTTGCACTGCGAGTGAGCTTTAGAACTCGGTTTATTTACGTCTGTCGTTTTCACTATAGTGTCGATATTTCCTCGATCGCCTTAGAACTATATTGTAGGCATTAATGTCGTTTAACGGGCAATTCATTTCAAAGCACACCATCACCCACGTTTGACGGTTTGCCGATTACAGGTATTTTTCTAAAGAAGTTATCCTTTTAAATTTTTTTCGAATTTCACTTCTGCAGCTTCAAGTCGCGTTTCAGATTTCTGAGTATTTTCTTTTATTATATAGTGTTTTTCCTGCTCTCCTAAAACGGATGATGCCAGTTATCAACGATAAAGCTGTCTAATACCAGACCATCAGTTTAGATTTAGAGCTAAGCATAATAGAACAAGTGCATCGTGTAGAGTTACCACCGTTGAAACATCTCTCGAAAAGAAAAAGTACTGCGGCGACATTGTGTTTCTGAACATAAGCCAGCCTTTCAACAAAGTCTGGCAGGCCTTTTACAGAAAATTAAACGACATTTTCCGTATGAATTATATCAGTTGCTTCAGTCATATATGACTGAAATATATTTTTACGGTAAGTATGGAGATGATTTATCAAATATATATCAGGGAAGTGTGCTAGGGCCATTACTCTATCTCATTTACACATCAGATTTCCTATACCTCCCAATGTAGAGGTAGCACAACCTTTGCTGACGGCTCCGCGATTTTATGCTCAGACGCATGTCAAAGCGTGGAATACCATCCAAGCAGCGGTTACTGAAATTTCGTCATGGCTTATGGAAAATCAAAACCAATGAAAGTAAATCAGCGCGAGTAATCTTCACTAACGGAAAAATTGATCCGACGGAAGTCCTGAATAATGTTGCAATACTGCGAAAAACAGATGTGAAATATCTAGGTGTATACCTTGATCAACGCCTATCATGGAAGAAGAAACATATTAAAACGGACCGAATTAAATATTAAGACAGTTATACTGGCTACTAAACAGGAAGTATCTGCTGAAAATAAACGACTAGTTTATAATCAGATTTTAAAGCCAGTCCAGCGTTACGATTGCCCGTTATATGGGGGGATGTTCTAAAAAGAGTTTAAGATAGCAATCACACAACGGATAACAGGATCCTCCGGATAGTTGTAAACGCCCCGTGGTACATTACTAATTTAACGCTTCACAAAGAGACCTCGGAATAAAGTTTGTTCAAGAAGTAATAATATTCGACGATGCGAAGAAGTATGCCTACAGATTAGAAACGCACTCGAACAACATACATATTGGGTTGCTGGACAATTCACTAGAAGTTCGGCGGCTTGATAGAATCAAATCGATGGATCTAGAGTCTGAATTAAAAGTTCTAATAAAACTTCTTTTTTAGCACCTATCGCTGGGTAGGCTGCTATTCAAGCTATGTGCGCAAGATATTAAAAATAATCGCTTTGATTTTAGTTTTACGAATTTCCGTGACGATATTTGTCTAATATAATTGGATTGCGGTATTGTCTGTTTTTACTTTACCCCCTTAATCAGAGTAGTCGAGCGTGCAATATTTTAGTTTTTTTACGGTTAAAAATATTATTTAAACGGACTGGATAAATTTTAACGAACGTTCACGATATAATCATCAGGATTCGGATACTCTAAAAAAAAACTTTATACAGTAAAGCTATGCAAAAAAACTTTGCAGTAGATGGTGTATATTAAAAATATAAGATTAGTGTTTTAACATACCGAACTATCAAATTTATAGTAAAAACGCATTTAAAAATATAAATTAAAAAATTGTTACTCTTAACGATAAGGACGCTTTCTCGAAATAAGCTGTAAGACCGGGAAATATTTAGATGCGGCTTCACCATGGAAAATAGTTATAGCCGGTTTTATTTTCATTTGATAATACTCCCATCTAAAGTTTTCGCTACTATCCCGCATCATGGTGGAGCACGGCATACTTGTTTCTTGAAGTGACATCAACTGAACGATGTCATGTGGTGCTGTAAATAATCTGATATAATGGTGATAGCATGTCCGGCTCGGAGAACCTGTGACAAGGTAGTGAAAAGTTTCTTCTGTAAAACAATACTGACAATAAAAAAATACCTGTCCCCTTGTATAATGTGTCCATTACAGGGCGAAGGAAAGATAAAATAAAAAATAGGAATAAAAATAAATCGGAAAAAGTGATACTAGCGTAAATGTGAGCGTGCCTGAAGTCCCGTTGTCGGTCGGGGGTAGCCAATCATCGACCACCGCAAGATAAAGTGTGTGCCTGAGATTCAGCGGTCACAGTGCAGAAAGGAGGGTAGAAGAAAGATGTAATGATTTTTGTTAAGCAGTTGCATTTTCACTCTTGTCAAAGTGTCGTCGTTCATTTAGAAGTAATCGCTTTTCGGTAGCGTTGCTATTTAGTGAATCGTGGTCTGCGATAGTCGTGCGATAGTTTAGTTGTCTAAATCGGTTCGATATAAAACGTTTTAGTGTGAGAAGACCCGATTCTTCTTCTTCTTCTTCATTCCGCCGTCTCCATCCGAAGTTGAGCGATCATCGTGGCTATTGTTGATTTTGATTGTACGATCTCTTGTAGTTCGGCTGTGATACGTCCATACCACATATCTGCTATCCAGGACATTTTTCTTCTACCTGGTCTTCTCTTTCCTTCAATTTCACCCTCTCGTACTAACTGCAGAAGATGGTATTTTCCCGGATGCCTAGAGATATGACCAAAATATTCGAGTTTTCGGGCTTGTATAATTTTTAGCAGTTCGGTTTCTTTGGCCATTCGATTGAGAACTTCCGAGTTATGAGATTCTGAGCATCCGTCGGTATACGTACATTTCAAAGGCGGTTAATTTCTTGAAGACCCGATTAGTCGGTAATGACTTATTAACGAAGATCTCGACTAGGGCTTAAAGAATTCTGATATTTAGCCACCGTATTCTCTCGGTAACGTGAAAACCAATAGATCATGCGGATTATCGGCGACAGCAGTGATGATACGTATAATTTTATTTTAATTTGTAAATAATTTGTTTAAGATATCGTTTTTTTTTTTTTTTACGTATTTATGTTCTTCAGCGGTCGACCGGTACCTCGAAAGATTGGTGTAGATCTAATTTTTAATATAGTCCGTATAAATTTTAAATAATCTATTTTTTTAAAAAAGATGTAATAATAAAATAAAAGTATAAATTTACGTCCACGGTATTGAGGGGACACCGTGGTGCCTCCTTGAGAGGGTTTAATAAAAGAATATAACCGTTTCATTCGGCATCCCTGATGGGGGGGGGGGGATAATTCAATTTATAACAAGCATTTCAGGTGAAAGAAGTTTTTTCTTAAATTTTTAACATCCTAACCCCTCAAGCTGATGCTGTACAGCTCCACTTATGTGATGATGTTTCGTTCATTAAACATATCTCAGCTAGTTTTTTTTTTTTAAACCAAAAATTTCATAATTTTCTGGGGCAAAATTTAAGTTTCTACGGACATTTGAAAATTCCAAAATGTTACTGAAAAAAATTGTTTAATGTCGTTATCCCGCAGAATATATATAATACGCATTTTTACCTGGGTAATGTGCGTATTTTTTTTTTCTTTTTTTTTTTAGATTGTTTCGGAGAACATACAGACCATGTGTATTATAATGCATAGTAATAGTTGCTTATACAACTGTTTGACTCCTACCTTGAATTGTGGTTGTACCTCGCTGGAAATGACGGATGAGGTTAAATACCGTAGACTAACTTTTGACAGAATATTATCCTGGGACAAGCACATTACAAATTTATCTAACAAAGTGAGGCAAACGATGCCTGCATTATATAGATTAGCTCAATCAATACTGTATACTTTAACGCTATAGTCTGTCACGAATATTATAATGGAATAACAATTTGGGGGAAGAAAAAAGTACGATAATCAAAACGATTAGTAATCAACAAAAGAGATGCTTAAAGATAATAATCCCCAAAACAGATTAATTACGAAACGAAGGCGTACACACACAGACCCGTATCGAAGTATTTAATGGTTTGTGCTTTTAATAATTAATATTAACCTAGTAGTTTTACGTATGTAAGGTGTTGCAGGAGGAGTTGTTCGGGTTCGCTGCAAAGTCGAGTCTCAAAATTGATTGGTAAAACCTTCGGAAGTGAAGATACAAATAAAAGGAAGTAGGAATGGCGAGTTGCATCGATAGCGGCGAAATATTTTAACCCGTTAAATATTAAATTAGTTAATATCTACAATTTGCATTTTAATAAATTCTACACGCTGCGTACAATAGAGAGACGTACTTCAGTGCGCACAGAGTAATGCGGTTTTCAGCGGTGACCTGTGTTGTTATATACAAAGAGTGTGTCATACATCTGTTTGCGTTTGAGTCCTGCTTCCTTGCTTGTATCGGCAATATTTTTATATACACGCGTTATGTATCTTTAACAGAGTAAATTCATTATACTCTGCGTTTTATTCTATAATATATACATGTTTTGAAAATGCTATTAAAATAATTTCTTTTAATATCCAACGACCTCTTCGTCGAACTATAGAGTATGCTTCCGAGGGCATTGATGCCTAAAATACGAAACTTTACTACCAGCATTGGCAGACTTCAAACGGATTCGAAATCCCCTTGAATGAAAACACTCAAGGTAGCTGCGATAGTCACGTTTCCGTACAGTTCGAAGAAGACGTCAATCACTTAATATTCTTCCGCACGAGACCAATTATGTGATTCGCAGAATTTTCTTCTATACAACCGGGGCAGCATCTGCTTTTTTGCACTACGTTGGTTTTATTTTTTTAGATTTTAGTTTATTTTTTCGGAAAATTCACGGTAGCTCCGTTTATTTTAGTTTAATTTAAATTCGTAAATTGCGACATTTTTCTTTTTTACTACCGTCTTTTATATTGCAATACGTCTGAAAGTGATTGTGGTTTAACTGATACAAAATATTGCTGTGATCTCATGCGATTTTCACTTATAATTTGCTGTTATAGTTGCGTTCAATGTTCTCTTCAATCACGGCGTTTCCCCCGTTCTTTATTCTATTCGTGCTTTCAAGGGCTATATTCTCATGAGAAAAAATTAATTTTGCCAGTTTGATTTATGAAATTTTAAATAGCTTCAGTAAACGACTTGTTGTTTGGTGGATGGATTTTTCGCCTTTTATCTGACCCCATTATTTTACAGTATACACGCTATTTCGTTTTGTTTTTTTCCTCCATTTTTATGTATATCTAGTTCGATTCTTCAGAATTCACTCTATGCGGACATATCCTAAACTTCTAGATGGTGGTAGCCTTCTACAATTCTTCTAGAGAAGTTTCAGAAAATGAAATAAATGTCTTACAAGTGCGATAACATAAACATTACCAATTAGACGTTACAGATTTCGTTAAAAATTTTTGATATAAGTTACCAGATCTTCCCATATTATCTCCGGCGATAAAAGAACCTAGTTATTAATATTCATTTCGAGGTGCATACAACGATTTATTGATGGCTGAATAGTTAATCCGAAAGTAGCAAGGGAAACTTCACAAATTTGTTTTTAAAATCTCCTTTCCTTGCTTTTTTCTTTTTTTTCCCTTATATGTATGTAACTGTGTCCTTTGAACATCGATAGGGGGAAACCTCTGGGGCCCCAGCCGCTTGTTCTTCTATGGTACTTATAGAGGAGTGAATTTCAGTTGAATACGTCATTCTTTACAAAGAAAAAAATCTTTTTATTATTATCGAAACGTATTTCTTTATATTTCCTATAACACAAAACACACTAGCTACCAAAGCGTGGTTAAGCAGTGATGTTTTTTGTAGGTAGAACCTCTGGTTCAAATCCCACTGCTGCACATGGAAAATATAGATAAATTCCTTTTGCGTCGGGTTTAATAAAAAGAAACAAAACCAAAAACGAAACAAATCTATTAAAAACGATATGTTTGTAATATTTACATATTGAAACGGTATTATTTAATTATATCCACACCACTTCGATCTCGCAAATACCGCGGACGTAAAATTATATTATCATTATTACTTTTGACAAAATTAATAATAATTGTTCTTTAAAATATATATTATACACTTGCCTATTTAACCGACCGGCCGCTGAAAATACACAATTAATGAATTACCGAATATGTTAGAATAAAAACGGATTATTTAAATATAACACAAAAGTGCACGTATCGCTGCTGTCGGGTCTTCCGTAGTCCGTTGGATCGATGCTCCAATATCCTTCGAGCGGCCGAAATTGTAATTGATAGTCGGTAAAATCCTCTAATTTTGGGATCAGATTTTACTTCTGCTAAAGTTCCGCTATGTTTCATATTCGAGGCTTCACCTGCACGCCAACCGAATTTTCGAGCGAATCAATTCATCAATAATAAGACCGTACTACTATGGCTAACGATTTAATTTTTACTGATACTTCCATCACGATCGGGAGAAACCAAAAAAAAAAACTATTCCAAAGAAAGGTAAAACAGCGACTGACCCTCCAAACGCAGACTCAGGACCGTGTCCTTTTTTGGTTAATTTCTTTCTTTGTTCTTCCTTGACCGATCATCACAGTGTCACTTCTATCAATGTCTTTCACTCGGAGGGGCTGTCTGATAACATATTCATCTCCGATAGACAACAGGATCTCATACATACTTACACATCTTTGCGCTCACCACGTTTTCCGTAATTTTATAATATAATTAATTTATTTTGTTTATTTACAGTCTGTACAATGTAATGCACATATTCCAGTATATATATATATATATACGTCATTTTTAGGCCGACCTCCGTAACTTTTTAGCATGGAACATGCTTTAGCCGTGACCTAACTAGCGGAAAACGTCACACTAAAGTGAAACGCGAGGAACGTCACACTGATGTGGAACGCAGGGCGTTACGCCGGAGGAGGTAAATAAGAATACAGCCTTTTCTTCTAGTTGTCTTGTCAGTCGTGTTCGGACCACGCTCCGATGATGTTCGTCTATTACGGTGTTGGTTGTCGTTCATCGACGTCTATATGTAAATGCACACTATTAAATTATAATGGCTCATCTACAAAAAGAAGATATAAAACGGTGTTGTCGAATGAATGAAAGAAAGGTGATCACGTAGAAGTATTAAAAACTCGAATTTTGATGGAATGTACGAAATAAAGAAAAGGAAAACTTTTGATGAATGAAATAAAGCATTGAAATTACGTTAACCTATGGAAATGAAAAAAAAAGCATGGAAATTGTGTAAATCTCTCAAAAAAACAGTTTCAAACGAAAGTTACAATACACCTATACACTTCTACCAGGGGATATCAACGTTCATCACGAGAAACCTAAAAATCGCCGATTATTCCGGTTCATGGAAGAAACCTTTGGATTATAACTCAAAACGAATTCAGCTCTACCAACTACCTCTGGGGGACCGTGTATTTGATCTTCGTTTGCTACATCGACAAAATTGATTTTAAAAATTACATAAGTTACTTCGGCTATCAGAAATCCATTGGCCATTACTTGTAAAGATCTGTGACACAAGAATAAAACAAATTTTAAATAAAATAGTTTAAAAATTATTATTTTCTTTTGAATTCAAGACGTTCATTATCTCATCTTCAATTTTAACGTATCGTGTAGAAACAGTTGAAAGTACCAGAGATAATATGAACAGACAGCAAACGGCTAAAGCATGTTCCATGTTTTTTGGATTTTAGCCGTAGGCTCTAAACAGAGTGCATTGGTGGGTCCGGCGGTTTCCAACGGGGAGGCGCCCAGTGCTGATTTTTTTTGTCTCAGAACGTTACATATATTGTATATATATAAGACGATAAAGTATCGACAAAATGGATTGTTGTCTTAGTTAATTATGTTATTCGATGACAACGTCATGGGCGTCGAAAGCGGGAGGCAGGGGGCAGCTGCCCCCCTGGAGCCTTGAAACTTTTTAATCAACTGGCCATGATGAGTATTCATAGGCGCGTAATCATGGTCAATTTGCCAGAAACCCACGAAAATTGTGTTTTAATTAAGATTTTATTCTTGTTTAATAAATTATTAAGACTTTAAAACTTATAAATTTTATTTTCCCTATAACTCATATCCTCTTTCTATCATCTTGCCCCCCCCCTGGCGCTTCGGCTGGCGACGCCCTTGGACAACGTCATTCTTAGCCCGACCCCCATTACCTTTTTTGTTCCAAAACATTTTATATATTGTATATATATAAGAAGACAAAGTCATGACCTAAAAAGTAGTGGGAGTCGGGCTAAGAATGGCGTTGTCAATTTTTCTCGGTCTATACGAAGAACAGAAGTGATAGAGCTTGAGGTTCGGGGTGTCCCCAGGCAGAATCAAAGAGCGAAGCCCCTTGCGGGGCACGAAGGGTCGAGTTTTATATATATATACACACACACATAAATATACAGGTATATAAATATTGAAACGATACTATTTGGTTTACTATTCTCCCCAGGGATGTCATTAAGTATATTTACTTAGTCCTCAAGAATGATATCGTAGAATTTAAAGTTGATTCTGCGAAAAATAAAAATTACTTTTATTATTATTATAATTCTTCTTCTTCTTCTTCTTCTTATTATTATTATTAGTAGTAGTAGTATCCAAAGAATCACAACTATGCCGGTTAGATTTGTAATACGGCTAATGTATTTAGCAAGTACTACAAATTTTCTTCATTTTGATCATGAAGGAAGGTTTTTATACTTGAGGCGGTGTTTAATAAAATTGATTTTTGTATAAGATCTACTATATATATGGCGTCAATCCTGGGTTACTTATATTTTTAACTAAACTATTCGGTATTATACCATTATTTCCAACACCTAGTGGTATTATTTATTATTATTATTATTATTATTATTATTATTATTATTATTATTATTACTATTACTATTATTATCATTATTATTGTTGTTGTATTAAACCGACAGTTAGATTTTTAATTATATATTTAATTGTGACCTACACCGAATTTTTTTTAATAGCCGACTGCTGCAAACACCATTAATAAATATATAGAAAATACAAATATTGAACAGCGATTAACGAATAACTAAATAAAATTGAACGTATAACTGTTATCAATGGGTTTTCCGGTGACCGCTCAGTGTGTGAATTAGTGCGATAATTTCGATAGACTGCAGGGTTAGAATTTTTATATTCATATTAATCACGAAATAATGCTTTTCCCGACCATTTGCGATCGCGGACTTTAAGTAATGGAGAAATACGATAGACTTTTCGGTTCTGTCGAGCGATTCCGTTAATTCGCGCTGTAGATCAATTTCTAATTTCTTTGAAATCGAAGTCGCATACTTGACCAGCGGACAATATTAGCTTATTGGCGACCAATTTTCAACTTGACGAATCAATTAAAAATTCTCACCCGTCTTTTCTTTTTCCCTCTCCTTTCGAAATCGATCTGTTACAGATAATGATGACATACTTCTCACTTAGCTCGATGCGCGATGGTCTACTAATGGCCGACAACAAACCTTCAAACACTCTCTCAATATCCCTCTCACTACGTAGCGGTCATTTTTTGAAATAATTTATTTTTTTAAGATATTATATTATTAATTTATATTTTCATCCTGTTTATTTTTTATCTTGCACTATGATCTATAGCAATACGATACGTAGGTTTACACACACATATATATTAATTACAACGTAATTCTTAGGCTACCCCCCTACCCATTCGAAAAAATGTCCCAAAAAAATGTCTCAAAAAAATGTCCCAAAAAAATGTCTCAAAAAAATGTCCCAATTTTATGTAACGTTTGTTATATTTTATAGGATTTTTGTTATTGTTATTTAAAAAATGTCACAATTTTATGTAATGAAATATGTAACGAAAAATGTAAGGAAAAAATGTCTTAATTTTATATAATGAAAGTTAAATGTCAGAATAGGATTTATGTGGTTATGTTATTTTTTTTTTTGTGTTGATGCCAGTAAGAATTACGTTGTAAATTTTGATCATTTTATACAAAGTATAGAAGAGAAGGGGACAGAAATGAAAGCAAGAGGGTCAAGGGGCATAGCCCCTTGCGAGGTCAAAATGGCCGAGTTTATATATAAATATATATATATTAGTGACTGTGTAATTTTTAAGCCGGAAGAAATATGAAAATTCCGTAAAGATAAATTTGTTTTCGTAATAAATATCATATAACGAAATCTGTAACGTTTAATTTGTAACTTTTTTTATCATATTTATAAGACATTTATTTCATTTTGCGAAATATGATTCAATTAAAACGAAGGGCTCTTCTTTGAGATTTATAAACAGTTATTATCCGGCGTTTAGAATTTGTCTTCGTGGTCAGGTCGGAGGATCGAGTTTCACATATATATAATAATCCTTCACGCGTCGAACCTCGCCAAAAGGAAAAAATTAAAAAAAAAGAACAAGCTAAAAAAATTCACATTTTATATTTTTATTAATTTTTCATTATTAAAATACGCCAACGGTGACGAAATAGCTGACGTAATATTAGATCGTTCGGTGCGGTTGTATGTTCGAAGGAGTTGCGGATTTTTCAGCGGAGAATGGAAGGGCACGGTAATAAAGTTGCTTTAAAATTTACCAAAATGAATTTTCCTTTAAGGAGGCAGTATTTTATAGTCGCCGGCGAAATTTAATTTAGCTTTGGGAGATCGAATTTGCTTCAGTTTAATTCATAGTGGCGCTTTGAACTCGTCGAATTTTTTTCTTAAACACACCGGAGTTGCTTAGTGTACCTTTTTAATCTCTTCACCGGATCTCGTCTAAAATTTATTTCTATAAATTTCCAGCATATGCGAAATTTTAGATGGGTCGCCCGTTGCGAATTTAGGCTGCAAATTTCCTTTGTGCGCAGGTAAACGCGGTTTCCTTTAGCGCAATTTCAGTAAATTTTCACGAATTTCCTTTGTGGCTTTGTACGCTTCTGTTTGGCCTGCTCCATTGATGCCGAAGAAAGCGTTGTTCGATATTTTAATAGCACAGCCGAACGATCTCGCGCCATTTATTGCGAAAGGTAATAATACGAATTTGGCTATCATCCGATTTAGCGCCACGTCGTCTAGGAATTTGTTAAGCTCTGTAAAAGTTGAATAGGTAAAATGCTATCTGTGTAGTCCGCAGAATGCAGAGACTATTTCATTTTCATCTGAAAGGGTGAAGGTAAAATCTCCGCTGTTACGATGGTGGTGTAGTCGGATGATTTTATTTTTCCCTTAGCACCTTCTTTTCGTTAATCGATTGTTTTCTTTTATCATTCCGGTTATTTAATACGTGTTAACCTTTTCCGGTAATTAATATATACTTACAGAGCGTTTTTTTTTTTTGTAAAATTACGGCGATTTTACTGATTGTTAGAATCTCGGGGGAAATTCTACGTAATCGGTATTTTAATTAGAAGATCCTTCGCAGTTCCAGGCAGTAGTCCGTCTTTTCCGAAGGGAATTATTTCGTTAATTATTTAAATCTCGTTAATCTTATAAATTAATTTAATTATTTTTAAAATTTAGTAACAGAAGTATATTACCAAAAAAGATTACCAAAAGAGGAACTTAACTGACATATTATCTCGGAATACTAAAAGTTGCGAAATTAATTATTCCTCGGTACACATATTTTTGTAAAGATTAAATATTTTAATTGTACAATTATACCGGATTATTAATTTTCCTTAATGTTTTAACAGAAACGGTGAATAGTGTCGATAATAGTAGTTTTTGAATTTATTTGTCAGATTAAGTAGTACTTAGATTTTTCGTATAAGAAAACTTGGATGCTATTGCTACGTGCGTACAATAAATTCTACCGCGTCCGGTGAGCACGGTTTTGTGAGTTATATGCCGAATTGCACAATGCGGTGATTACTACGATTACATGCGTGATGAATGTCGGTTTAATAAAAAACAATATTTTAAAAATATGCTCAACCTCCTTTTACAATAATCGGTATACAGTTTTAAGGAGGATAAACTAATGAAAGAAGTGAAACCGTGTCCTTAACACTGACGGGTCCACAGATTGAAAACTTCTTTTTGGTAATTTAGAAGTAAAAAGCGTTTTTTTTTTGTTTTTTTTTTTTTTGATTTTTCATTTATTGAAGATAGTTTCACTTTAGAAAGTAGACAGATTTAGAAATTAAATAAACCCCTTTTTGCCACCTTTACACGTTTTAATCATTTTTGCATTTGTGCTTACAAAAGCGCATATATTGGCACGCGATGAACCTGTTCCTCTATGAATGAATGATATTAAGTCAACAGACTTATGTCTAACTCTAAATACAGCGACGAAAGTGAATAAACTCTGTTCTATTAGCTACTGAAATAATCGTTGTCTTTCTTCTTCTTCCTTAATTATTTGTAGGCTGATTTCTTTGTCCGACGCTACTGTGGCCTCTGTAATTGCAGATGTAGCCATGTTATACTAACTCCTTTTGCTCCTACCTTCGGCAATGCCATTTGTTCTCTTTGCAGGATGCGTGTATTTTGCATTTAATAATTTTGATTGTCATTGTCTTTCCATCCTTGGTATAGGATTCTTAGTCGGGTTTCATTCCTTCTGACTCCTAATTGCTACTATTTACATGTTGATGGGTAATCTCGTCCATTATTGACAAGTCCAGGGAAAAACAAGTGAAAAAAATATAATAATTGTGGTGAATTCCCATTTCGCCTAATTCCCAATTCACCTAATTCCCATTTCGCCTAAAATTAGGGTCGGGTTACTCAGGTAATAAAAAAAAGGTCAGACAAGCATACGAATGATTTTGTGTTGGCAACAGCGCGTCATCATTATCGAATTTTAAGCAGACTAAACGCATCATTTTTTTTTCTATTTGATTCCACTGTTAAGGTTTTTTTTTCTTTCCGAAATACAACAAAAAGGTTTATATGAAAATCAGAAGTGAAAAAATACCGCTAAAAATGTTTGATGTAAATATACGCGGAACGACCACTCCGATTAATATTTGCGAGTTATTTTATTGGATGTCCAGTGCTATATAAATCCCACCCGCCTTATCAGTCAGTATATAAAAGCCTTATTGATATTTAGTGTGACAAGAACATTAAGGTTCGGAGTTGCAGAAAAAATAATAAAAAAGCAAAATTATAATTAGGTGTAGTTTCGAAGTGGTCGCGTTTATGTAAGAAAAAAGGGGAATAAAAATCGAATAGAATTAACAATAATGACATGACATCGAATGATTATTACAGCGGTAATTTTATTATTGATTATTAAAATTACAATTATAAGTACATACAAAAAGTAAATGTTAAAATTAGGAAAACATAAATAAAGCTCCATTTAGTTCACCTTACCTTTTTGCCTTTTCTAGGCTTTTTATCAAAATAACTTCTTCCGGCTCAACGTAGCTCGGTACGCATTTCAAACGCCTATACTGTCAGGAAGTGCTCTATTTCCGCTTCTCGGCCACGCACAACGAAACTAGTTCGCTACCCCTGCGTAGCGGTCAGATCCTTCGATTTTTTAACCGAGAATGCGTCTTTGACAAACAATGCCGCGTTTGCCCGCTGCCGAGACCTTCCGAGAAATTGAATGATTATTACCAAAATTTTAATATTTTCAAAGGTCGTAAGAAATGCCAAATCCATCTGAATATGCGGAAAATCACCGCATACTGACAGTTCTACGCTATGAGGTCACAATTTGTTCTGGGTTGAGTGTTATGTGTATCAACGTTCTGTAGGAAACTATTCTTCTATCTTGAATATTTAAATTTTCGCTTGTGAATAAACCAAAAATTTAGAGTCAGGCTAATATAGCAATGGGTATATCATTTATAAAAAAAAATCGAGCAGGTAAATAATATATATATATCTAATATTTGTATATTGAAATATTTATTGCAAATTAGATTTTAAATGAAATGATATTCAATTAGATTTTGACAACAGAGAATAAAAAAAATTATCATCCATTAAAAAATTATTTTCGCTTAATTGCTATAAATTTTTATTTTCTACGTCAAAAGTGTATGATAAAATATTTGGTTAATTGAATAGCGTCTTTTTATATTCTCTTTCTTTTTCATTTTTGTAATGTTAAATCGTAATCTTTTGGCAATTTATTGAATGAAGCATTTTAAATAGTAAGATAGAAGGTTTTTTTTCTTTGACTTTTTTTGGATTTGCCAAAAAATCTGGCAGACTTAACAGATTATAAAAGAAAGAAGAAAAATATTATAATCTAATTCGATTGGACACTGGGGAAATAGAAGAAACAAGAGTAAGGAGGACAGTGCCCCTTTATTCCAATCTTCTGCGCTTTGGCCTCCCCACTCCTTACAGTGCCAAAGCCATTCTTGCTTTCTCCTCTCTCAATATAATTCCTTTGTTAGCTTTCTTTATCTCCTCAATTTTTAATCTTTTCCTTATATAATGTACAGTTCTCTGCGTTGGGTAAGTTATACTGTTGACGTGCCCAAAAAATTGAAAAAAAAAAAATTTTTTTTTTACTTTGTCAGAAACTCTAATAATAACATTTTTTGCGTTTTAATTATTTTTTTCATTCCCATTATTGAAATTACTTGAAAAACATCGTCATTATAATAAACGTGACTAATTTGAAGAGGATTTTTTTTAAAGTCCAACAGCAACCATTTAGGCTTCTGGAGAAGTTATTTATACCTTAAAATTCAATTTTAGAAGTATTTTTAACAAAATACGCCAAGTTTTACCGTTTCATCTTGTAGAATGGGGAAAAAAATCATGACTGTATCTTCTAAATTTTTTTTTATACCGTGCGACACATCTAAAAATGTAATAACCCCTTATTACTACCAATCTTTCGCCATTTTTTAATCAATTGTCCTTATTTTCACTGCTTTCTACAACTAAAAATCTATTGTTAAAGATTATCAAATATAACAAATATACTCGAGGGATAGATATAAGAATATTTAAAATATACATTTTTTTGATATGGTGCTTTTAAATCTATGCTCTTATTAATCCCATAAGAGCCATGAACTGACCCCATATAACAGGGACTTCACCTTGTTTATTCCTTACTTACTCTTCTTTTTCTGCTGTACACAGAGTTTAATAGTAAATCTAGAAATTTTTCTCGTCCTAATATCCAAATTTTGAAAAATCTCTTGTAATCGTATACGTTACTGTTGATTATTTATTCAAATCCGAAGCAGTATTTAATTTTTAAATTCTTTCGATTTGCAAATTCACTTTTTTTGAATTCAAGAAAAATGAAATTAGGTTCAGGAACTTTTGTTAAAAAAAAAGAAACAACTGTTTTCCTAATTTTAACATTTACTTTTTGTATGTACTTATAATTGTAATTTTAATAATCAATAATAAAATTACCGCTGTAATAATCATTCGATGTCATGTCATTATTGTTAATTCTATTCGATTTTTATTCCCCTTTTTTCTTACATAAACGCGACCACTTCGAAACTACACCTAATTATAATTTTGCTTTTTTATTATTTTTTCTGCAACTCCGAACCTTAATGTTCTTGTCACACTAAATATCAATAAGGCTTTTATATACTGACTGATAAGGCGGGTGGGATTTATATAGCACTGGACATCCAATAAAATAACTCGCAAATATTAATCGGAGTGGTCGTTCCGCGTATATTTACATCAAACATTTTTAGCGGTATTTTTTCACTTCTGATTTTCATATAAACCTTTTTGTTGTATTTCGGAAAGAAAAAAAAACCTCAACAGTGGAATCAAATAGAAAAAAAAATGATGCGTTTAGTCTGCTTAAAATTCGATAATGATGACGCGCTGTTGCCAACACGAAATCATTCGTATGCTTGTCTGACCTTTTTTTTATTACCTGAGTAACCCGACCCTAATTTTAGGCGAAATGGGAATTAGGCGAATTGGGAATTAGGCGAAATGGTACCAGACCAATAATTGTTTTGACCAACAGGTTGAAAATCTCGTGCCTTTTTTTTTTTCAGTGTGTGTTTCTGTAAACGAGGAAAACTTGTTTCTCTCTGCAACCTTAACGGACTGCAGATAAGCCGTTAGCTGTGTAAACATTCATTGTATAAAAATCTGTGAATTTTAGGCACCACACTTGTTAGCGGAGGGCTTTACAAGCTGTGCTGTTTCACGAGAAAGGTGAAACTTTTTGCTTAACCTCTTGTAAGCGGACGTCTTTGCGGTCCGTGATTCCACAACCACAATGCCAATGATGACGTTAAAAACGATATAACCCTGATTAACAGCGAGTTCCGTTTCATTTCTTTCGTCCAACTGTACCTTACGTTTCCTTTTTTTAGTTTACCCCTCGTTTCCATAGCTTTCGATTCATAACGATGACCAAAAGTACTGAATTTTCCACAGACCCATCTTACTACAGACTAATAAAATAATCGATATTCACAGGTTGTAAATATTTGTTCGCTTTATTAAATTTTTTTGGAAGGATTTCTGAACTAGGTTTCGGTTAAAGTAATAAAACTTCCCATCGGGAGTCGAGATCGAGAAAGAATCATGATTTGTATAAATTACCGAAGAAATACAATCACGCAGCTAGCGCACGATCTAATAGTGACTAAGCCGAACACGGTACAAAAGCTACCGGAGAATTTACTCGTTTTTATCTTCAACACCTGACAATTAGCCATATCCAAATTATAATAAAGCTGGAAAAAAAAAATTTCGAAAAAGATATGGTAGACTTGATTCTAACGACAGCGCTCGAAATATCTTCAGGTACAATTAATCGGAGAAAAAAAACATAAAACTATCGTATCGTATGTTAATTTTTTCAAATAAGAGATTCTGGCGGAAGCAAGTTCAAACTTTATGCTTCTCGCGCGGCAATTCTAAAATTAAAAAAGGAAAAAGTTAACTTCCGTTGGCTTTGCCGTTTTAAGGTCTTTTTTCATCATGTGCTTTTATGCCGATTTACGGTCACACATGGTCAAATAAATTACTGCGATGCAATCGTGATAGAAAAAAACGTTAATAATCAGAGAAGCAAGCACGCTATCTGACTATATTGTCCGCCGAATTACCAAAAAATTAACTTCGAGTATATTCGATGACTTTCTATGTCGTTCGGAAAAACTGACACATTATTTTCCGCATTAGTCTCTTCAATATGTACCATTTCACCCCTTCCTCAGAGTCCATGCTGACGACTAGTCTGGTTAATCAGATATGTTTGTCACTGCTCACCGTTCACGACTAATTTGATATGTGATATTGAGAATTAGAAAATGTGAAAACAATTGGTTTTTAACGGATTTGCAATGAAAATTCTTACACAGAAATGAAAATCTAATGAAAATAGAGATTTACGGAGACTGCATTAGGAGATTTTTCGCAAGTCTATCTTGATAGACTTAAACTTATTCCGAGGTGATACTTTGCAAGTCTAAGAAAAGGTGTCGATAGTTATTGAACGAATAGGCATTAGAGAAATCAAAGCTGTGATAGTCTTCTTTTCGCTTTTCTGTGTCCTCTCCTCCTTTTTGTTCCTTCCATCCGGATGATTCTGATCTAATCTGTGACACAAATCACATCTTCTTTGAATGCGCGTCTGTATCTACAGAACGCTCTTACTTCTATAATCAACTCCTGAAACTCGGTTTTCCTACTCCATACAGTGCTTCCTTTATTCTTTTACTTCCATCCCCGGCAATCATTCCTATTATAGCGTCCTTCATAGCTTCTATTTCCAGTAATATTCGATTTTAATTAGTTTCTCCTTCTCTCTCATTAACACAACATAATGCTGGGTAATGCCCTCGACTGGCGATCCTGCCCCAAAAAAAGCCGTGAAAGTGGATTGCCTTTTTGAATTCCTAATTACCGCACAGTAAGGCCAAAAAAAATGATTAATTTCGGGATGTTTTTCTTTTTTTTTTTTTATTTTCTTGGAGCTACGATTTCTACACTAAACAAAGGTTTTAGTTCATATATCCGCACTGGTAAATACCACTTCGCCCTTATTTAATTGATTTAAATTTATTCGATTATTTTTTATTTCCAGATATTGAAATTGTGTTCGAAGTGGCATTTATTTCGTATAATACAAGAAATCTCAACTATTCAGAATAAAAAGATAATAAATAGTCTTTCACGCACCAATTAAAGTGATGAGAAAAAAACGAGAATCTAAAAAATAACAAATGGAGAAGCGTTGATAATTTGCTAGTCATTAAACCACATACGGTGTATTATAAGCAAATGTATAAAATAAATAAAATAAACATGGAAATAGAAAGAGGCGGAGGCGCCGATGAAAATAATAATAGTAGTCATACTACTACTAATAATAATAATAATTTCAATTTCAATTTTCAATTTTCAATTTATTTCTATAATACCACAGATGAGCAGTGGGCTGTAAAAAAATTAACAGATGACAATAAATATATACGCATGTATGAAAAGAAATAAAATATGGAAATCTTCTCAGACGATCCTTCTTAAAACTCAAAAAAAAGTATTCCCTGAAAACAAAGTAAAGTAAAGTAAATAAGTACATACAAAAAAGAAGTGGTTTATGGAAAGGTTTTCGTAAACTAAAATAATTTGCGATAAAAATCATATGTAAAATGTAACAAGACGACGAGTACAAGTTATAAATGAAAAAAAAAAAAAAAAGTAAATAAAAACAAAAACAAAAAAATTAAATAAATATAAATGTTTATACACACATTCAACAAACGCATGTATATATATATATATGAACACACACCACACATATATATACACGTAGGGGGCAAAAATAACCGGAAATATTTTTAAAATGTATTTAATTTAATTTTCTGTACATACTACAATTAGTTTCCTCTTGAAAGTACTCTTTATTGCCGCTAATACACTTATATCTAACTATTTGTTTCATTGTTCGAAACATTTTTTAAATTCGTCTTAAGTAATGCCCTTTTAACTGCTTTAGTCGTTTCTTGTTTTTCCTCTTCGACGTCAGCAAAACGCCTTCCTTTCAGGCTCTTTTTATCCGAGGGAACAAAAAAAATCACATCGAGTCAAATACGGTGAATGTTGGTTCAGGGTTGTCACACCGTTTCTTGCCAAAAAATGGTGAATACTGAGAGTAGTGTAAGATGGGACGTCGTTATGATGAAAGACACTCGACTCCTACAAATCAGAGCGTTTCCCTCTCACACTGTTGTGCAATCTGCTTAACATTTCTAGGTAGAATGTGCTTGGTTTACAATCTGACCCGCTGGAGCAAATTCATAATGCACGACTCCTTTGACATCAAAAAAATAAAATCAACATCGTTTTCACTTCTGATTTCACCTGCCGAGCTTTTCTTGCTCGAGGAGAATTTGCAGTTTTCCAATGACTGGACTGCTGTTTCAATTCAGGGTCGTAACCGTAGCATCATGATTCATCTCTTGTAATAATTTTGGAAAAAAAGTCTGGGAACTGATCTTTAATTTCACAAGTTCCCAGGCGATGCTCTTTTTGATCTGTACTAGTCACAAGATGAATTTTGCAGAAACTCTTCTCATTTTTAAATCTTGTGATAAGCTCCACGACAACTGGGTAATCTGAATAAGTTTGTCAATAATGGTCTTACGTCGATTTTCATAAATGAATTCTTAGATTGTGGTGACATTTTCATCGGTTTGCGATGTTGAAAGACATCCATGGCGTTAGTGGACTTCAATCGATATTTCATCATTCTTAAAGTGGTCAAATCACTCGTAGACTTTGCTTTTCTTTGTAAGCTTTTTTTAAACATAACAATAGTTTCCGCAGCACTTTTTTCAAGAAGAAAACAAGATTTCATTGCCACACGCTGCTCATCATAATCGGCCATTGTAAAAAAGCAACGATTGTGCAGAACTAATTTTACGAAACAAATTCATTGAACACAAGCACAACCTTCCAGATTGATGGTACTTGGCAGACTGACTTATGAGGAGTGTAACTAGATCACTCTAGCGGTCCAATCTGTAACTAAAGTACCAACATAATAGCAACAAAATTCCAGGAATGCATATATGCAGTTATTAATACTACTTAGGCACATATATAATGCAAAATTAATAGGGATACAAAAGAAAACATGCGACGAAACAAAGAAAAACAAATAAATAAATAATAAAAAAAGTAATAATAATAATAATAATAATAATAATAATGCATATATATGTGACGAACCCGGGCGGTGGCGCCATCTCTCGGGTGTATGTGTATATTATTACTTGTTCTATGTTTAGTTTTAATTTCTTTTGCCTTGTTACGCGCCGAGTGATCGTCTAATTGCTATGTGAAGCGTGAGGATGTGCGTCTCTCATAGGCGTACCCAGACAAGTTTTTTTTGAGGAGGGGGGGGGGGGGGGGTCGATCCTTTTAAAAAAGAAACACTTGACAGAAAAAAGGATTTTACTTAGTAATTATATTTTATTAATAATCTCTTATATAATAGTTCTAAATGCGTAAGACTTCTGTTCGTTTTCATTTTGAGAATAATTTACACTAATACATAGTTAGTTGTACTGTCAGAATGCCTGGTACCAAGACATCTTTTGACCCTAAAGCGACAATACAGCAACGTAAAAATCCATTTCGGAAGGGGTTTGAACCCCCAAATCCCCCCCCCCCCCGGGTACGCCTATGGCGTCTCTGTGTTAATCGCGGGATGATGGCACTGTGTAAATGAACACACTGCTTGCGTCAGATAGAGATCTAATGCTCATGGCGAGGCAGGTAAATGATATCGGCAAATAAGAAGAATAAATGACAATGGGAAGTGTGAGTGTATAGACCTAAAAGGAGATTACGCTGAAAAATAAAAATTGTGAAAAAAATTACGTTTTTATTTATTGATAAACCCTCGTATTATTATATAGTACCACTCTTTCGGTAGATACCTAGCTTCGTAGTTGGAACTTTATTATTGAAAAAAAAAAAAAATACCAGCTGAAGTTGGGATTAACAATACATTAATAATAATACTAGTATATACAGTGGAAACCGTTTAACACAAAACTGAAGGGACCGAAATATTTCTTCGTGTTAACCGAAAAATGCAAAAAAAAAAAACGAAAATAAAAAATTAAAAACTCACCAATATTTTTAACGTCGGTAAAATGTATCAATTCGATTTTCCGCTAACATTAGCACTTGTAGGTAGTACATATATACACTTCAAATAATTACATTATAAAAAAAACATAAAAAATTATAGTTTTTTGGGAAACTTGTCGACCGAAATTAAGTAATATTGCATTCCCAGGGGGTAAATAATATTATAGTAACCATCGTTAATTTTATTTACCTGTTAAGGGATGCGACTGGAAAAGCAGGTATATTTGTCCTTCTGAGAAGCGAAATCTTTTCGTGTTAAGCGATTTTTGTTTCGTGTTGTTTCGTGATAAAAGAAAAAAAATGTATGTAATTATACGGCATTTTGTCGGGACCGTAGTGTTGTTTCGTATTAAGCGATTTTTCAGGTTAACCGGTTTCGTGTTAAACAATTTCCACTGTATTTATACAGCGTAATAGCGTTTACAAATGCGCGGTTTTGCGTGAACATGTGGTCAAAAAGAATTTAATCTATTAGTAGAAACGTAGCGATTCTACAAGTTTAAGTGAATCAAAAAAATTTGCTTAAATAAATTATATAAAAGTTGCGCAAGATGTTTAAAAATGCCCGACAAAACCAATTTCACAATGATTGAAAAAGGTGATTAAAATTTAATATTTTTAATTCAACTTAAAGTTCGCTGAATAAATTCTTAGAACGGGGTTTAATTGCGCGCGAATGTTGTTTTCCAGAAAGGGTTGACGAAGGTTTTATGCGCGATTGTGTACGTGTACATGTTTACAAAATGTAGAAGAAAAAAGTTTGAACTTTTTATAAATTTTAATTCAAATTCTGTAAAGTGTATTTTTTGCACAACGAAGCTAAATACTGAGGTGGCACCGGATCAAATACGAGGGGATCGGTGAATTGATTGAGGAAGGTTTTGTGAAGTGTTGAGAAATTTGAAAGGGCGTTGAAATAAAATTCCCAAAAAATCCGAAAAAAAATTCCGATTTGCAGACAAGCGAAACGCTGACCTCCGATCTATTCGGCGAGGAAGGAGTAATTTCTGCTTGTAATATGTATAAATCAAGATTTGTGAGTGCGATTGAGTAGTGTAATTCTAATTCTAATCTTCTAGTATCAATATTAAAACTCTTTCGGGCACATGCTGCGTTTACGTTGTTAACTGATAGAATTAACGAGTCACGATACGATACGAGTTCGAGTCAACTGACGAGTAGTCCGAATCATCGGTCAGTTAGAGCAGTGACCGACTCGAATTGCTAACGTGTTTTCTCGTTCATCGATGCAGCTCACATTTTTTAGCTCGCTAATTCTAAAAATCGCATTGTCGCGGTTCGGAATCGATCGGATACTTGAAAAAAATTGTCGGCAGTCGTTCTGAACGGTTCGTTCGCGCGTTACCCAATTTAATTTTCGTTAATATCGGCGGCGTAATTTATCGGCTTGTGGCCAGGGATTTTACATTAAAGGTACACATCGGAATGGTTAATGAGAGTTTTAGCGAGTTTTAACGGGCGGCCCGGCCTCAGCCGTTATCGTTGTTGGCTTATTTCACGGTCAGGTTAGAGCGGCGACTGTGCGATTTTCGATCGAGTTGGCCACTTAATTAATGCGCGCACAGTTCCAACGGCAGACAAACGTTGTCGTCGCATTATAATTAATCTCCTTTAAAAGTCTCCGGGCGGCGAGCAAACTTTGTCGACTCGGGACGGCAACATTTTATCATTACCGCAGCCGGACGACTGGAATTAATAATGAAGTTGGTCGCGACCAGGACCGAGCAGCGCTTTGAAAATTAATAACCAGTTACTAATTTGTATTTATTTTCTCGAGTTTCCACGCGGCCCTGGCTGCGGTTAGCGAAAAATTGTTCTTTGATTGGGCCGAATGACGATTTTATTGACGAAATAACAAAATGTCTTAACGGCTGAGGTTACTGTTTCCGTTCGCTGTTGGCAGTTCTCTGAATTTTATACCACACTTTTAAACTTTCGCCTAACTACTTCTGATTAGCTTTTCGGATAAGCCATTATTAGATGGAAAGGCTAAACTTTTCCAAAGGAAAATAAGTAAAAACAAACCTAGCAAGGTCGGATAAATAGTAAATGGGGGGACTAGTGAAGAATGCTTTTGGATACTAGTAATTTCTTCTCTTTTTTTCCCTTTTTTGATTTTTTTTTTAGCGTAAACGTCGAAAGTCGGCAATTCCTTGATTATTTTTTCAGCGCGTCCGACAAATTACCCTGAAACAGTCGTGGATGGATTAAACTGTGCTCGCCCGGTTTCTCTTCTGGAGTCAAATCGACCGTTTTCCGAATAAGAAGAGGGTTGAAACAATTTTAATAAGTGCTAAGAAGCGTCCTTTAATGAGAAACAAAACAAAAAACGTAAATATTATTGTACACGTGTAGAAACTTCGATAGTATTCGCAAGGATAGCCTATAGAGTTGAAATTATTTCGCGATCGCGGTGGCACTACAAATCCTGATTGAAACTGAGGACTAGATGGAAGTGCGTGCGAGAGAAAACGAAATTTGCGGCTTTAATAATTTATTATGCGAGACTGTTGCTTGATTTTAAAGTTCCTAGTTCGAATTCGGTACATTCTGATTAAACTCGGTCTGCCTATTGTCCGGCTAATCACTTGTCTTTCTAATCGTTTATAATCCGAGCGAGTTTATGGAGCGCTGCCGTGTTTTTGAACTCATTACGTTCGGTCGGCTCGAGTAGTAATGTTCTGCGCTGTGTGTTCGTGTCGGCTAATGATATACATGCACGTGAAAATAAACGGCGAAAAGGTCGTGAGCACGTCGCTGCCACAAAATTATTTATGATATACATTAATGCATTAACGACTCTACGTAGTAATTTTTACACGCCGACCGTAATCCGTGTAATGTTTTTCTGTCAAATGAAATATCGATATTTATGTCGAATTCCGTAACGTTCAATTCCATTTCGCTTGCCACAGGTATTCTCCACTTAATAAAAGAAGCATTTTACGGCGTTTACAATTGCTGGCTACTCGCGCTCACGGCCATACGTGCTCCAGCTAAATAGATGAATATCAATTTAGACGAGTACTGAGCGTCGATTTTCAAGCGAATGAATCCTAACGGAAAATTCGACGGTCATTGTATCACGTCTACGCGATGGTGAACGCGTGATGAATATAAGCAGCCTGGAAAATCCGACTGGCACACCGCCGTCATGATTATCGGCGCACCAGGGGATATATGCAACCTCGTTATTGGCGCAAGAATACTTAACGATATACAATAGAATTTTTCGAATCGTACCCGGAATGCGAGAGCGGTCTGTGCATAGCTGAGAAGATAAAATATTGTCGAGGAGTTAGTAATGAAACGGCTAATTAAAATATGAAGTAGTGTCTCGTGGGCATCGTCTACTGTTCGTGCTCATGCAGTATAAAGATGGATTCGCTATCTTGATAGCTAATTGCTGCTTCGTTGACCGATTTTGTACCTCTGAATCATAAGTCAGTGACGCTTAGAATTGAAATATTGTATCGCGCAACGAATATAGTGCACGCGAACGCCTCAATCAGTGATTGAAACATTCTAAAACAACCCAGAGGATTTATCGTATCTCTAAACCCGGTGAACTTTCCTCTTTGTTCTCGACGATTGTAGTGGCGCCGCTGGTGTCAGGAATCTGAGAGGGACTCGCTCGGTTCATCGTGGAACAAGAGCCATGTGCTGTAAACACGCTGTTTCCTCGACGGACTTGGAAGTCGCCTCCTGCAGACGCAAATAATAATGCTGTCAGAAACCGGATGGATAATATTCATCAAAACACAAGACGGAAAAATATACTGAAATCTGCGATGACGTTTCCCGGTACAAAACTCAGACCATAATCCAGAATGCTTTGATCAGTCAAATCACTGGTAGTGTATGCCTATTAATAGACATTATTAAAGCTTTTGATGGTATAAATTTAAATAAATTAATTGTATTCATATCCGACTTGGGCTTAGACGATAACTTATTAAATATAATAAATCACTACTTTCATAATAGATTTACTTTTATTAATATCGAATCGTGTACCCGGAAGTATCCTATTGTGGCCGGAGTGTTACAAGGATCTGTACTGGGACCGTAATTGTGGAATATAGTTTTTTCTAGACTTTATCATCTTACCTCGACCCTCTTAACTAATAACGTTTGTGGATGATATTGCAGCGGCTATAGCAGATAAGTCTAAACACTCTCTAAGTAAAAAATATATAATATATATATAGTAATATTGAAACATTTCTAAATGAATATGGACTAAAAATTAACGCATCAAAAAAAGGAAAGCAACATGCTATTTAATTCTAGAATTTGTAATAGATCATTCAACTTAACACAACATGAGTTAAATATAAATTAAGGTTTCAAATACTAAATATCCTCTTAGGTATATTAATTGATAATAACTTGAAATTTTACAATCACTTTAGTAGTATTAAAAATAAGTTAACTAAATTTTTTTTTAAACTTTAAAATAATAATAGCAAAGTTATAATAAAGGGATTATTTTATATAAGGCAGTCATTTTACCAAACCTACTATCTATATAGTAGCATAATTTACGCAGATATGATTAAACTTAAAAGATTTAAAAAAGTGTTAGCAAGTTATCAAAGAGAATACTAGAGCCATTAAAGTAATTAAATCATATAAAACGGTAAGCTATTTAGCGTCAAAAGATTTCAAAAAGTGTTAGCAAGTTATCAAAGAGAATACTAGAGCCATTAAAGTAATTAAATCATATAAAACGGTAAGTTATTTAGCGTCAGTGGTTGCAGATGGAATTATGCCACTGCAGTTCGAAATTAGTGAACACATAACTTTATTTTGCATTAAATATAATATTACTACCTGCTCGTTTAACTTCAATAATGCCTATTACGAAAACGGTAAATTTACTTATGAGAATAAAACCACCTTTAACGTAAAGCAGTTTAAAAGATTATTACATGACTATTACTTAACACGCAATATCAGACCATGTGGGATAATTTTGTAACAACAGTGTTATAATTTACACTTTTTTCCATAACATATTAAATAGAATGAACAATATAAATTACATACCAAATTTTCCTCAATTGTCACGAAAATTTTAAAGACTATCTAGACCGATTTAAAATTGCTGATTCACCTAATCGTGTTAAATGTAATTTTCTCGATACGTTTCCTCATATCTTGGCCGGATGTAATAGCACACTGATTTCCATTTTCAGTACTCAACAGAAGACTTAGTAACTAAGAATTTTCAAATAATGATTTTAGCGTTACAGAAATTAATTTCCGCAAGCAACATATACACTTGTATTAATTTACCGCAATTAATGTTAAGGATGATCTGTGACAACAAAAACTTTATTGGGTGCGTCGTTTCAACCTCACTATCATAATACATTTGCCTCATCGGACCAAAAAAAAAATAATAATAAAACTAGATAAGAAAGCGGTGTAATTAATAAAAATTACAGTAGATTAAATTATATATATATATATATATATATATATATATATATATATATATATATATATATATATATATGTTTAAAGTATATATAACATGTATGTACATAGATATAAATGTGTAAATGACTCTGCATATTGTAAAACAAGATTGAAAGGCTTTGTGTATTTAGTAGGACGAGTTCTGATTATAAATGTTTTCAAGAATTACATTGTCCGTTTTAATAAGTTTCTGTTTGCCTCGGCATTTGCTTAAAGTAATTTCATTTGGCTGTTCGTTTAATCTCCATCGTCATCTGACGGTGAAGCGTATGTTTGTTTCATGAATAGTTTAAAATTCTGTCTTTCGTGTCTGCAGTCTTTTTATTCTTTCATAAAATATCTTATTAATAAATACTGCTTCACATTTTTCCAGCTGTTTTTCACGATATTTACAAAGACCACCTCCTCTTTATCCGAACAAAGCTGCTGGAGTTCAAAATACGTCCCGGAGAAATAACCGCTAATAAATTTCAATTGAGGGAGTGTTTTTAGGCTTTCGGGGAAGGGTTTCTTCAAAGCCTTTTTGAATATTTCAAGCGTTTGAAAAAGCGGAATCGTCAGAACTGAACCGGGAATTTTAATGAAGGAAAAGAATTCTTCGGAATAACTCGAGTAATATAATAAACTTCGATGTTGCGTTGGAATGCCAGTGATCTGACTACTACCTGTGCTAGAAAAACATCGTTGTACTACAATGAGAGTTGCCTAGCCCCGGTCTCATTCGTTTATCAGAGAGAACTTCGTGTTTTGTTATTTTAATTATCACTATAAATAACGCGATCAAAATAAGATAATAACACGTAGCGAACGTAATAAAATAACAGAACGAGTAAATAAATAATGAATCTAACGGATAAAGTGAAATTTTTTTTTTTTTTTTTTTTTTTGCGAAAGCAACATCCTGTACCGTGTTTAACTGCTGTGGAGTACGAAGATGTGCAGTTTGTTTTTATAGATATCTGATTATTCCGCTAGTTCTGATAAATTGTGTTATGGATAAAATTGCATCGGGGGAATTCTCAAGAATGTTGGTGACTGTTTTGTTATTAATTGATGGGGGCCGGTGAGGTGATAATGCTGGACAGTCGCATAGTATATGAGGGGTTGATGGAGCAACATCTTGGCCACAGAAAGGACAATTCATAGGAGAGGGGGTTCTTTGCAAAATAAAATTATGCGACATGGCCGTATGGCCTGTGCGCAAGCGGCTAAGTGCACAGAAATCTCTGCGGAAAATGCTTTTTTCCGGCCACCATGGTTCGGTTGAGGGTTTAATTAACCTCGAGAAAGTCTGACACGAGGACCAATGGGTTTTCCATAAGGACGTGAGATTATTAAAGATTATGTTCGAGAGATAAGGTGGAGGTGGGCTGTTACTAGGCGAGGGGCAATATATTTCTGCTCGGGCGGATGTATCGACGCGTTCATTTCCAGGAATCCCTGCATGGCTGGGCGCCCACAGAAAGGATACGGAGCACTGTCTCTTAATAAGTTCGTATAATACCTGCTGGGTTCGAATTGCTACAGGATGTTTGGTGAGGGGATTAGAAATTGTCAATAAAGCTGCGGATGAATCAGATACCAGCAGGGCTTTCTGTGATGTAGGCTCTGTAGAAAGAAAATATTTCAAACAGAAAAATACTGCGTATATTTCAGCATCCAGTACCGAGCAATTGTCATTCAGTCGAATGCTTCGAATCACGTCGCAGACTTCAAAGGAACAGGCGGTTGGGGATGAAGTAGCCTCTGGGGTAGCCTTGGCAGCATCCGTGTAGAAAAGGAGGTGGTCGGGGTATTTTTGCATTGTTGCTGTTGTTAACTGAACGATATTCGGATGCAGGGGTTTATTATACTTCGTCAGGGAAAAGTTAACATCAATGTTTAAAGGGGCCCACGGCGGAATCATGATATTAGGAGCTAGGTTAGGGAAAGGGATTACGCTCATGTTGTGTTGCGATAGGAGAGCCAGGATTTCTGGGAGAGAGTTATTAGGGAACTCTGGGGTGTTGGGGAGGTCATTTGTGTCGATAGGAACGGCACGTTTACTAGAGAAAAGAGCGAGGGTCTCACGGTGGTAATAATAGGTTCGGAAATACTTTAGTGGGGGAGTGCCTAACAAGGCACACAAACTTACAGACGGTGAAGTTCTATGTGCGCCAAGTATCGTGCGGAGCGCCGTGTGGTGTATTGAATCAAGGGATTTAAGTAAAGAGGGACTGGCTGACGCATACGCCTGGGACCCGTAGTTTATTCTGGAAATGACTAAGGATTTGTATATGGAGAGGAGAGTTTTCGGAGGTACATTATACTTTGTGTTTGATACATATTTAAGAATAGATAGGAATTTATGACATTTAACTTTAAGATTGGATATGTGGGATCGCCAAGTTAGCTTTTGATCGAACAGTAGTCCAAGGAAAGTAGCAGTAGGGTGGAAATGAAGTGAGGAATTTTCTAGATTGAGGCGGATGCTGGAAGAGTTTTGACGTCCCCTATAGAAATCAACACAGATAGACTTAGATGGAGAAAACACAAGACCATTATTGTTACACCAGGATTGTAGTTTTGAAATAGTTTTTTGTAGGATTTTTTGAGCATTTGCTGGAAAGCTGGAAGACAGGGAAATGTTTAAGTCGTTAAAGTAGAGCCGGGCGTTTACAGGCGGAGCAATACAATCATTTATATCATTGATATAAAAAATAAACAAGGTTGCACTAAGGGCAGATCCTTGTGGTAAGCCATTCTCAGTTTGAATGGTGCTCGATATTGACGAACCAATCTTAACATGGAACGTTCTGTTTGTTAAAAAATTATTCAGATACTTGGCCATGTTTCCACTTATACCAGCTGTTGTCAGCTTGTATAAGAGGCCGTATCGCCATACTCTGTCGAACGCCTTTTCTATATCGAAAAAGACGGAGTATACATGTTGGCGTCTGTGAAATGCTGTTAATATTTGCCTTTGTAGGCTCAGCAGATGATTAACTGTAGTACGCTTCTTACGCCCTCCGGCTTGTGACGAGGATAGGAGATTATTCTGTTCAAGGAAGAAAAGGAGACGCCGATTAACCATTTTTTCCAGCGTTTTTGAGAGGACACTTATGAGGGATATAGGCCTGTAGTTTTGTGGAAAAAGAGGATCTTTATTTTGCTTCAGAATAGGAATAACAACTGCTAATTTCCATGGCTCAGGAATCGATCCGGAGAACCATATTTGGTTATAGATATGTAAGAGGAAGTTTTTCGCTGATGGAGGTAAGTGTTTTAACATATATGGATGGATGGAATCGGGCCCAGGCGCGCTGTTTGCAGTATGGTACTGGAGTTGATAGTCTAGTTCAGAAATGGTGAAATGGCAATTGTAGGAAAGTGAGGAGTCAGAGATGATAGTTATTGGTTGTTGTTCCGTGGAATATTTCTTTAAAGAGAAGGCAGACGAATATGACGATGAGGATGACTCGATTGCAAAATGATTCGCAAAAGCATTTGCGACTTCCAACGGGTCAGATAACATGGAACCATTCTGATTTATCGAAAAGGAAGGGGTCGCACGATTAATACCGTTCAGTGCCTTAATTTTGTGCCAAATATTGTGACTAGAAGTATTTATGGAGATTGAATGCATAAATTGCTGCCAAGATTCCTGTTTTTTGCGCCTAATGAGGCTCCTCGCAGCTGCACGGCGTTTTTTAAATTCGATCAAATCAGGATATAAGCCTGTTGATTTAAACTTCCTAAGGGCATGTTTACGTTGGCGTATGGCTGTTCCTATTTCGGGGCACCACCATGGGACCCGTCGGGATCTGTTTGTTGGGACAGACCTAGGAATAGATGCTAGAGCAGCATTCGTAATAGCGTCGATAAAGGAGTTGATGTTCTCTGATAAAGATTCGGATGGCTCGCTGGGAACGTTTACTTTAACTGAAAATATATCCCAATCCGCCTTGTGGAGTAGAAATTGAGTCTTAGGTGGGGGGGTTTGGGTAGGGAGCGCTTTGGACGGGCATATGAGTATAGGAAAATGGTCGCTAGAGCATAAGTCCTGTAGCACAAAAGTGCTCAGGTGAGGGAAGATGGAAGTGGAAACAAGTTGTAGGTCGATTGTTGAGAAAGTATTATGGGACAGATTGAAATGGGTGTAACCTGGGGAGGGAAGCAGTGTCAGATCGTTATCTAGGACCAGTTTATTTATGACAGAGCCATGTCTGTTTTCCAATGTTGCTCCCCACAAAGGTGAGTGGGCATTAAAATCACCGAGTAATATTAGTGGCGGGCTGACCTGTGATAGTACTGACTGAAACATATCTGCAGTGATTATATAATTCGGAGGCACATAGCAGTTACATAGAGTTATCCGGGTGGCAGATATCTGAGGAAGATGGACGACCACTGCAATCATTTGTAAGGGGGTACTAAAATTCAACTGTGTTGCTGGGACAGAGGAGTGGACCATAATGGTAACCCCTCCGTTTGCTCTAAACCCTTGATCATTGCTGAAAGTGAAAAGGGAATAGTTTTGTAGGGCTGGGTTATCTGTGGGCTTCAAATGAGTTTCCTGTAGACATACCACAGCAGGAGAGTGATCTGAAATAAGTAGCTTTAATTCAGCAAGTTGAGGGTAGAATCGTCGACAGTTCCACTGCAGGATAATGTTACGAACCATGACCACTATTAGCTTTTCAAATATGTTTAGTCTGCTGTTTGATCTGAATCCGACTGTCTAGCAAGTTTGTTGATTAGCTTAGTGAAACGTGTCTTCATTGATCGGTTTTGAAGTAAGGAGTAATTATCTGAGAGCATGTGAATAAATCCATCTATGTCTTCAGTGAAGTTGGCTACTATACTCGCCGGGTCGTGTTGTCCTTGAATCGTTTCCATTAAGGCTACGAAGTCATTGAAAGACAATGGATAGTCTTTATTGTTGATGTTGCTTTCTGCGGGCTTTAGGAGTTCAACAGTAGGCAATTTTTGTTTTTTCAGTTTTGATGGTGGAGGTTTGAAATCTACGTTTGCTCCATTGTCTCTGGTTTCTACCGCATTTGGATTTTCTCTGTTTTCTGGTTCGTTTGTCTGCATTTGTAGAGGGAAAAGAATAGCTCTTGTGCTATTTGTAAAGTCGGGCTCCGTAGTATTTTGAGAAGCATCAGGGGTTTGTGGGTGGGGTCGCTTAGTTGCTGCTGGGGTTTCTTCGGTGCTGACTGTTGTGTTATTTTCAAAGATAGAGGCTTGAGTGTTTTCCTCAGCGATGGCGGTTATGTTTTGCGGGGCTGGAGCGGCTTTAGTGTCTGTAGCGGGGGAAACACTATCTTCTACAGATGGGGCAATGGACGGCATGTTCTGCACACCCGTTTGGATAAATATTCGATGTTCACGTTCATTATGAACTATTAAGAAAGAGTCGGGTAAGGGTGGGAGATTGGCGCTATCAACATACAGCTGCCTCCTCCAGCTGATTATATGGTCAAACTCTGGATCATTGGGTTTAACACGGAGCAGATAAATTGCCGAGACTAATTTTAAATTTAATATTCCCTCAAGATAGGCTTTGACAACAGAGTTTGGGATGGTTGGAGATACGTTAGATAATATAATTTTTTGAGTAGGGTTTTTTAACCTTTGACCGGTGATTGTATTATTATTTACGGTAATAACGGCTCCGTTATGAAAGAGGTTTTCTGTGATGTTTTTCGATTTCAAAAAAATGAGGACTCGATTGTTGCTAATTTTGGAGCCTGCAATTATGTTTTTTGGACCTCCTACTAGGTTTTTAAGGGCGTTAAAATAGTCTAAAGGATTCGCATTTTCGACGTATGTAAATAATACGCCTTGGTCTTCTGTAGGAAAATCGAAATCTGTTATAGGAGGAGTAGGTTTTCGAGATTTTAGTTTGTCGGAAAAAGAGATTGAGTTGGTCACGATGTTTGTGCTTGGGGATGTTTTATTTATTGCTGTTAAGTTTATTGTAGTAGCGGTTGGAGTGTGTGAAATAGGTGTATCGAGCTTGTTTTTTAAGTTTGCAGGCTTACTTGTTTCATTTGGCGTTAAATTTGTTTTTGGAAAGGCGGAAGAGTTTTGCGGGTTAGAAATATTTAGCGGAACGATCTTACTTGTGTTTGATGAAGAAGCCGCGTTTTTATTTTTCTTGTTATCGGACGCTGCAGGTGTAACTGTCCGGCCGGTTTGTACAAGAAGAGATGCTGCTGTTGTCTTTGTAGGTAATGTCTGCGACGTTGATAAGCTCGCTTCACCGGGCATCGTTAATTGTTTCCGGGTTGGCGGGGGGGTCCGCTGCATACTGATAGCGATGCGCGGAGTTTATAATAATACGAAATCCGATAACGGTCGAGGTAAATTAAAAAGTGAAATTAATATAAATAAATACTACTTTAGAGTCAAAAATAATGGTGGCACGTATTGTTTCCTATTCATTTTTTCTTTATTTACCGCTCATCTGTCGTTATCTGCATGATCACATTTTTTTTTTGTCGAACACATCATGCTATTCTTGTTTCATCTCGAGGTGTATTTCTAAGCGACATGACTACAAGCCTATCGTCGGTATATTTACACGGATTAGTTTTATTTCGATTTCACCCATATAAACACCCCCCCTTAAAAAAAAAAAAAAAAAGTTTGAACGTGAAAAGGTGATTGTTACAGTAGTCGAAAGGTAACATATTCGTTCAAAAGGTGACGACGATGAAGAATCAAAACTCGAAAAAGAAAGGGGAAATGGAATATAAAATTGAAAACAAGCAGTAGCAGAAAGAGGGGTTTTCGAGCGAAACAAAGGCTCTGCAGTGAAAGTGAAATGGGGAGGGTTCATTGTTATCCCCGGCGAAAATAGACTTTGGCCAGATTAGAGAGAAGTGCGTTTGTTGTGTTTGATTTAGTTTCCAATTCGTACGGTTCAGCGACTGAAGCGAGTTCAGAGCTTGTAAAAATTCAGTCTGTCCGTGATAGGTGGCAATTTACAAAAAAAGGAACCAATTCGATTTCATCTTTCTACTTTTTCGTCATGTTTTTATTTTTTTTTCCTTTTTTGTTTATCTGATAAAAAGATATAAAAGGGGTAACTTTTTTTCTACAGCGGAAATCTTACAATTCAGAGGTTATATAATTGTTGTGTTTTTTTTTTTTTGTTTTTTGGACACGGCAACAAAGGGCATTAACTCATCGCAAGCAAAATTTGTATTCGTGTCCCCCAGGTTCTATCCGAACGAAACTAACTAAGCCGAGATAATTAAAGAATTAATAGAATGCAAGGTATATGAAATATCGCGATGGAACGGAGAAAATTCGCTTTTCAAAATTTCCAATAAACTACCACTAATCTTTTACTAAGAACTGTTCATCTTTTTCGAAATAGTAGGCTGTGCACTTCATCACGCGAACTGAACTAATGGTTAATAATGATATTGGTCGAAACAAACAGCGTATAAAAGGAGAATATTAAACATTTCTGAAAAAAACCCAAACAAGAAAAAAAAAAGAGTAAATAATAAAACTTTTTCAGTGAATATTGCAAAGGAAAAAAATATCCCAGTTCTGTAGACAAAAAGGGGAAAAAAAATGACAACAGTGTGTGACGTTCGGTAAGCTGAGAAGAATTTGAAAATTTCATATTATCGACGTCACTTTTATTAAATTTTATCTTGATTTGATATTAGACCGCCGAATGTATACATTTTGTTTCTTCTTTTAATGGTATGAACTAGATTTATTGTTTAAATAAATTTTTCTTTTGCGCGCTCTCAATGCATTTATTTTAGAAATTACTTTTAAAAATGAGGGAGCTGATTTTTGTTTGTGAAACTCTTTGGAAGCTTCACACGTTAATATTCCGTATGGGGATACGTATTTAATGCATCAGGATAATAATGTAAAATGCGAATGGGCAATTCCAAAAGTTGGGAAACTGAAACAAACTTTTATCACATACATATATATATATTTAAATATACATCATACATGTATAATATACATATTATATGTGTTCGTGACTATGACTTTTTTTATGCCGGAGGTAACATAAAAATTCAGTAACGAAATCTGTAACGTTTTTACGTCACGCTTATAAGGCATGTGTTTCATTTTACGAAGTAGAACGTATTAATTGGAACTGATGTTTATGTAAGAACTATTTCAGGTGGCTTTTTTTTTTTCCGAGTTCCCCATTTCGGACGTTCCCGATGGGGCAAGTTTATTGATAGATTCTGTGTACATGTTTATTTCAGTGTACTTATTATGACATAATTGCATATATCAGAGATATCATAAATTTTGTGTGTAAAGTGTGTTGGGTGTTTAAAATTTAACACAGAATTTTTATAGTAAAGTATACATAAAGTTAATGGATCATTAACAATGTTTATATGAAATTGTATTGGTGATGTGAAACTTAGTCACCAGTAACAATTTATTTAATATAAGAAAGAAATAAAAATGAAAGATAAATGAGTTACTGATCATATAAAAACAATTTTTTTTTTTTTTTTTTTTTTTTTTTTAAAGAAAGAGAAACAATACGCCTTAGTACATTAATGAATTTGAAGTTTACTCATTCGATTTCATCAGAGTTGTAAGCAAAGCGTTTTTTCATTGCCATATGAAAGAACCTAAGCAAATTATTACAATTCTTTGGGTCTATTCGAAGTTGGGTAGTAGAAGTAATTTTGAATTGTTTTCTTAGATCATCTAATGAGGAACAGTTGAATATTATGTGATGTATGTCATCAAGAACATTCTTTTTGCAATATTTACAGTTTGGATTGTTTTCTATCTTAAACAGATGGAAATATTCCCCAATGGCACCATGTCCACTCAGAATTTGTGTATTAAAAAAGGTTATAAATGGATTTTTTATCTTGAGTTTTTCTTTGATTCTTGGGAAGAAATTGTAGGTTTATCGACCAGTGCAATCCGCATCCCAGCGAGATTGCCAAATATTAATAATTTTTCTATTTATATGATGTTTGAGTATTTTGATAGTGGGCGATGTTCCCAATTCCCCAGTAGGATCATAATTTTCAAAAAACCTTAATGACTTAATTAGACTTAGATTTTTAACAATTCTGTATTCTGAGACTACTGCATTACCTATTAGAAAGAGGTCTAAAGGCATTATGTTAGAGATGACGAGGAAGGAGCGGTTCTGTACAAGGAGGCAATGTTTAATAAGTATTTCCTTTGATGCTTATTGAATTTATTAAGAATTTTATTATTTAGATAAACACAAGAGCCATAACTATATATTGCTTGGATTATTCCTTTGTACAAAGTACTCCTTTCCTTGTGACACATTCCATAGGTATTTGGTAATATTTTTTTAAGCTTGTTGTAAATTTTAACACATTTCTTATTTATTTCTTCTAAGTGAGCAGAGAAGTTCATTTCACGGTCTATTACAATTCTCACGTACTTCAATTTATTAACTATTTGTACAGGTTGACCTGAGTAAAGTTTTAGTCTACTAATTTTTTCTGAAAGACTGCGCTTGCCAAATATAATGGATTTACATTTTTCAATAGAGAAGACCCATTTCTTCCAGCTCAGACTCTAATTTTTGACAAACGTATTCAACTTTTATTAAATTAGTAAATTTTTCTAATCGAAATAAAATGGATAAATCGTCGGCATATGATATTAAAGTTGTTTCTATGTTTATGAGCTTGCACGGTTGTTCGATGCTGTTATGTATTTTCGAGTACAAGATATTCCACAGAGTTGGCCCCAGTACAGAGTCTTGTGGGACTCCACATGTTATTCTTCTTGTACATTTTGAATCGCCAATTTGCAGACAGGCATATCTGTCATCAAAGTAATTAATTATAATATTAATAAGTGAGGGATTTATTTGATTTTCTTTTAGTATATTAATTATGGCCGACCACTTGCATTTGTCAAATGCTCCTTTAATGTCCAAGGAGATGACAAGCGCAGATAGTCCCTCGGACGTTATATCCCTAACCTTTGAAAGTAGGCTATATACAGAGCCTCTTCTGCCGAGAAAGATTTCCTGAAACCATATTGGTTAGGATGTAATATTTTCTTATCTTCTATTTCCCTGAGTAAGAAAAGGTTAATTACCTTCTCATATACCTTCCCGCATGCATTGAGCAAGGAAATGGGTCTGCATGATGTTATTTTTTGTTCGTCTTTGCCAGTTTTTGGAATTAATGTTATATCTGATGTTTTCCAGGCTACAGGAAAAATTCCTCTTTCTAAACATTTATTAATTCCAACCTTAAATATATTGGGATAGTGGATATTCAAAAGCTTTACAACTTTATTAGTAATCCTGACTTTGCTGGCTGCTTTCCTATTACTGAGTGATTTGATTATGTTTGAAATAGTTTCTTGTTCCACTTTTAAACTGCCAAAGTAACCAGTTTCGATGCGTCTTAATTTATTATCTTTAATGTCAGGAAAGAAGTTAGATGGTTTTGCTGCTTGCTTTATTCGTGCTTCGTGGAGAATATGGGATATCAAAAAAAAGTTTTTTAATAGAGATTTTTAGTTTTTAATAATAATATAATAAAGGTTAGGAAAACAATTCATAAATTTTTATTTTTATATTTAACGTTTCGGGAAGCTTTGTCTTTTTCATCCCCCTTCTACATACATATATTCCTTGTGACTCTGATGTCACATTTTATTTGAATGAGCGGTATTCTTTGTTGAACAATCGTCTTTCTACTCTTTTCTACTGTAACTTAGTATTATTCTTATTCTCCTTATCTTCGGTGCTTCTTATATTCTCTCATTTCCTTTTGCTTCTGTTATTTTTGCCCTTGAATTATTTTCATCCTCTATCCTTAAATGTTTAAGAATATAACGTTTTTTCTCCTTCTTTTAATTTCTTGCACTAATGTCATCGTTGACAAACCCATTAAAAAAAAAAAGAAAAAAAAAAGAAAAAACCGTTTCGGAATTACCATCATGTTTTCCGTAACGTTAGATATAAAAATGAAAATTTTTAAACATGGTGTCTAGCCCCAGCTTTCGTTGCATAATTGATTACTTAATTCTGTTGTCATGTAGAATATCCCGCTGCTGCAATTGTAACTTGCAAAAATTTCACTTGGCTTACGTGACGAAGTGAGTGGGAAAAATGTTTATACCAATCATAGTGCAAATTAAACGGGAAGTACAAAAAACTTTTTTATATCTTTCCATATAAGAATCGGTTTTTTAATTTTTCGATGTCTTATTTTCCTCGATTTTTTCCCCCTTAATATAGAAATTGACAAATGTTTCAATATTAATCAAATAGCTAGAAGTAATTTAATTTCGGCCAAATGGACAATGAGTCTGGTCCAAAAAAAAATATTAATAAAAAAAATTAAAATGCGAACATTTGAATAGCATTTGTGGCAGGCTAAACGGTTGCTATTAAAGCCAACAGGTGGAGGAGTCCATTAATATTATTATTATTATTATTTTTTGTTTGGCTCCTTAACCAGGGACCTATACTCAGAAATATTAAGAAGAGGAAATAGTTGGTTATATTTTAATTCGATCAGATATCGTTAAGAAATAGGAAAAAATGGTAGGAATAATGTGTAGGGAAGGAAAGAGCAGGGTACAAGAAGGACCGTAGGGAGCAGTACAAGCCTTAGTAAACTGGAGTATAGAGTAGAGCATTCCCGCTAGTAAGATGAATACTTATAATAAATACATGCTAATCGTTTCAGACAACTGCATCATTTAAACGGAGAGGACGATGAACAAAGGAAGCCGATGAAACGCAAAAACGGGAGAAGGCAGTAGAGAATAAAACACAGGTGAACGATAGAGGCAATAACAGAATAGCAAAATGAGGAAAATAAATAAGGAAGACTGTTTGAAGAGATAGATAAAATTAATAATTATTAGGAAAAGAGGAAGCGTATCGAAATCTAAGATGAAAATTTTTACACAGAGGACGAAGATAAGAGGATAGGATTTTCCTTTTCCAAATATATGAAAGAGGTTTAGTTTCAGAGAAGGAAGAAGAGAAATTCTTCTTCCAAGAGAACTTCTTTTACATCGATTTTGTGTGTAGCATTGTACAAGCTTTTCTCGATTACGAAATGGTGTTGCAGCAGCCAAACCACACGGATCTCATTAAAAATTTACAAGAAGTTGTGATGAGATTAGCTTAAACGTGGAGCAAATACCCCTTTTAAAATTAAAATAACTATATGTACACTGCAAATTTTAATTTTTTTTCTTAAATATAAAAATAAATTTCATAAAAATTTCTGTTGTATAATTAGATTGATGTAAATATTTCATTGAAAGAACGTTTTCCTTAATTTTGTTATAATTATAAATAATTTATTAATTTTACAGATTAATATTAGTCATTACTGCTTATATATATTACTACAACACCGTGATTATTATTAATATTAGTATTTTAGAGTTATTATGTTTACCGCTGTAATAACATTCCGTGAATGCGAGAAAATGTAATTTAACTCGTACTGTTTTTTTTGTATATACCTGTATGTGAGTGTATAATATAAAAATAAAAAAAAAAAACAAAAAAAAACATAATAAAATAAATTTTAATTTAATTTATTTTTGAAAATTGTTTGTTTCATTTTATTGATCTTTAGATTATATTTTTGTATTTACAGGTGTTTTATTTTATTAGATTTTGATTTTGTCTATACATCCATGTCAGATTTTGTTCCATGCTTTTTATTGGTTCCTTTTACTTTTATTGCAATTATTAAACTTTTGCCTCCACTATTCGCAGTAACAACAATAGTGATCTAAAATAATTAATTCCCTTCGATTATTATTATTATTATTAATAAAGGAAGCAGCGGATTCGATAAGTTCAACTTGATAGTGCTTAGATTTCTTTGGCTGAGTTGAGAGAATAAGCGAGAAGGGATCCACTGATCTATCCGCGTTCATATTTATGGGTAAGATGGGTGGCGTGGTTTCATAGATTTGGTAGGATTAGGAGAGAAGGTTACAGAGCGACAGTTTTAAATACGTTCATCTAACCACAGAGAGTAAAAGAAGCGAATAAAAGAAAGAAAATGAATAAGATAAAAAAAAAAAAATAGGAATAAAAAATAAATAAATATTAATAATTAGACGGAAATAAAGAGTGTACAGCTGCAACTGTTGTATTAAATTGAACTAAGATCGAAATAAGCGGGAACAATCTCCCCGAGTGTTGGTAGCGGCCACGATAAAAAAACCGAGGATAACCTATATAATCCCGCGTATCGCGGGAAGTACGGAAAAGACACAACCAGAATATATACCTCGGAGAGTAATGATATAAAATATAAACAAATATGATCGTTCAATAATTTAAAGGACAAGATTAAATATTTTCCCTAAAGCATAATCACGTGGTAAAAATTGAAGAGGTCTTATTTTCCATTTATAACTGTTGCATCCTTTTTTAATGAAGTGTATAGGCACTTTTCGCAGCTACTTCAAATTCTTCAAGTTCCCTCCTTTCGTTAATTTTCCCGAAGTTGTTAATGCCCTTTCTGCAGGCTCCTTCCAATACTCGAATGCCCTACAGATCTTTTATCTTTATCTTTATTCGATCTGGTCGCGTGTTATATAATCCTATCTCTGTGATTTGTTTTTATCCAGCTCTATTTATATCGCGGTGAGTGCAATAAATACCGAAACTGAAGTCGAACAGCCCTCTTGCAACATCTATCTTCGCTGCGTTCGTTACTTATTGTGACATTTATTGTTTATGTTTATAATTTTTTCAACCCATACAGTCCTCTACTCTGTGTTATCGTAAATTTTTTGCACACCTCGCTTCACTTCCACTGTACATGTGCCCATCCTCGTCTGAGGTCAATTTACTTTCTGAGATAAATTTAATTTCTTCGTTCTCTAATCTTGCGACTTTGTCAGCAACATTTCTTCTATTAGGTGATAAGGATTTATTCTTCGTGATCCTTAGCTGAATTTGTAATGCTAATTACCTAGTGGTGTTCGAAAGTATCATCATTTTCCTTTTTTCTATGTTTAGTCAAAAATTAACACGCTCGTTTGAAAAAAATTACGATCTTATTTGCTTGTTCTAATATGAGATACTTCTTCATAATTTTATCTTCTGGTGGCAAATCCGTAAGAGCAACTTTTTCTTTCGTGATTTTTAATATTTTCTACTTCCGCTTCCTTTTCAAATTCCGTTATGCACGGTCCGCTCCTACGTCAGTCACCGAAATTCACATGTGAGAGGGTTATTCTTGGTTTTCGCGTTTCTCTGTCTCATTTCATATATTAAACTTCGTTTCTCATCTGCTCTACCGAGTGGGGTACGTCATTAGATAAATTTTACTTAACGCAATTATTTATTCGTTGTATTATTTTAATCACGAAAACGAGCTGTGTAGTTAGAGAAAAAACGACATATTCTTTTAAATTCCGACGATTCGACTGTGCTTAGTTATATTTTTATTCTATCGAGTAGAGGTCAGAGGGGAAAGAAAATCGTAGTTTTTTTTTTAAATATTTTAATAAACCTCATCGCTACCGATTAAAATTAAACTAATTTTAACCGGCGAAAAAATCTAATAGATTTTAAAACTGTACGCAGATAGAAAAGCAATGGTGCGTAAAATGAATCAAATTTTAGAAAACTTTAATTGAAATTTATCTATATATGTGGAAAAAAAGTATATTATACAAAACAGCGCGCCGAAAATGCAAATAAAAAGGATAAAGGAGAATTGAGTGAAATCTAAACCGTTGCTCCGGTTAGTGGTTCAGAAGGCTATCTAATTAATAATGGACTGAACAGGCGTATCAAAGAATTTCTTTGAAGTCCTATAAGTAAGCGTACAATATTTCAAAGATTATTAAACCGAGCACGGATGTCGTGGGTGTTATTGATTTCATTAAATCGCGAACGATTCCGTACATATATATATATATATATATATGTACATATGTTTTGTATTAACATTGCTGCTTTTAAACATTCTCCTTACTCAAAACAAACTTGCATAATCCACGACGATGTCGGTGAGAATTTGTTTAATAATAGTTGCCGAATTAATTTTAATAAAATAAAAATATTAACGCGTTATTTCGACCAATATTTTATACTGAGAATAAGCACTAGCGTCTAACGAAATTCACCACTGCAGTAGGTATATAGAGAAAAACTTAAGAATTGCTTGAAATTTATCGTCCGGTTGAGAAATAATGCGTACGTTTTTGGTGAAGCTCTTTTCACGCTGTGAAAGTCAACGATTATCGTACTTGCTGCAGGAAATTCCAAGGTCATTAGAAGTAATTAAAAATAAACATCCTACAGGTAAAACTGAACCGCTCGTCGTTTGCAAGAGGAAGCTTATGTTTAATTTACGGATCGATAGCGTAGAAAGAGTAATTAAGATCCTTTGGTGCCTGCGAAAAACGGGAAACATTAAGCTTCCAAAACCAAAAATCAATGTAAGAGTGTTCTTGTAATTTTTCGATCAAATGCAGAGATGATGTGGAGCGTAATCATTACGGACGCGGTGTCGTTTCGATGAATTCGTGTGTGTGCAGAAACTGAGAAATTCAACGACCCTTAAAATGGTACTGGTATCGAGAGTTCCTTTTAAAGAAACGGAACATGAACTCATCGTGAGAGCGCGAAAAATATGGGCCTGTTCTTGAAGAAGGAAATACTAGCAGAAGGAAAGAACTGATCCTGCAGATCTTTGTCGTAGCTTTGAAAGATATTATCGTCAGATTCTAGAAAGCTGCGGTTGAGCTTTCTTCGTCTGATCGTCTAGCTGTTTTGAGCATGTTGAAAGACGATAACATGAGTTATCAAGCAATTAGTAGCGTGTTTTTATAGATTGCGACGTAAATTCATAAAAGCGGCTACAGAATTATACGGTAGTATAAGTTAAAATTGACGGATGTCTAGATCCGAATGGAAAACCGTAATGATTCTGTAAAAAAAGTGATCGTGATACCTTTTCAATTAGGACATAACGCAAGCAAATGGGAAACAAAGTCTTCCGTGTAAATTAAAAGTTGCTGCAAATTGAGACCCATCGGTTTAATTACCTCATCGAACAGAATGGACCCGTGTTTAACATGCCTATGATTATTATCAGGTTGGGCGAGATTTTTGGCTGGCGACTTATCTCCCCCCCCCCTTCCCTGCTTACCGAGGGCGACGCCCTTGGTTACTTTTTGTTCGCTATACGAAAATCATCATGCTACACGTTAAAAACCATAGGCGAATTGCGTTGGTATCGGCGGCTTCAGTATATGCGTAGGTAAAAATAGCTCTTTGTAAAAGTATTTCTTAGTGACCAAATAAAAAGAAAGTTTTTATTTCCCAATAATACGTTCACCTACGGACAGGTAATTATGCTGATGAGTAAAGACCGCCGCACATTGAACCTAGCCTAAGCATTGGATACGTACAGGCCACGCTCACGTTTCTTGGAAGTACCGTGTATCCGCGCACAGCCCACACTCACGTTTTTATATATAAAGCACGCGAAACATAACGAATAAATTCAAATTTTTAACACAATTAAAACTGTAAACCAACGTATCCATGAAAACTGTGTCGCACAGGCGGTCCGCGTGTGTGTGCAGGCTGCGTTCAATATGCGGTATCTACTCCATTTAAATTTATGTTTTACAGAATAAAATCCGCGTAAACTTTCCGTGGACGGTGGTAAACTTAATGTTTGATACTTTTAACTTTTATTGGAATATTGAAGTTCGCAGGAATGTTTCCGTAACGAGGATATTTGAGTAGGCTGTGTGACATTTGACAATGAAAGTTATTGTAAAATAAATAAATAAATAAATAATAGAATTTTACGCTAACCTTGTGAAAAAATTATTCGGTAGCGGGCGTTTGAGTTATTTTAGAAAGAGCATAGTCGGCCCCACACACAAAGTATATCGATAAAAGCTGAAAACAAGTGACAAAAATTGACAGAGAAAGGCAATGGACGGGTTTTAAATATGGAAAATTGAGGGTCTGATTGAAAGAAGTGGTTTTTTTTTTTTTTTTGTTTTTATGGCTCGGCTTTAGTTAACTATCAAGCCATTTAGCCACCAATCATTTAATATAAGAATACTGCCAACTAATGAAAGATACATAATATTTAATTAGGAAAAAGGTTATAAACAGACAACCATGGCCGTAAATGTTCAACATCACCCACGGAGCCTGAATAAAATCTTTAGGAAGGAGAAATTGGTCAGGCTGAGTCCAAGGTACATTACCTGAACTTGCCTAACCAGAAAATTAATAAAATAGGAATTATAATCATCATACACAATAATTGTAACAAACAATCATGGCCACAAATGCTTCAGCATAGTCCACGACGTCTGCACAAAATCATAACAAAGGAAAAACTGCCCAAGTCGAGTTCAAGAAGCGTTGGGTTTCCTGAACATGACAGGGCATCAAGAATTAGGATAATGGATCACGTATCATCAAGAGTTGCATAGAATAATTAGATAATAAAATAAATAAGTGTATGTTGTTAAATTTGGATGTCGTTTAATAAAATAAATTTAAACAAAATATACAGAACCTGGTTGTTCTGGCACAGAAGACTATAAATGGTATACGGAGGAAAGAACCCAAGAGACATTAATTGTTCACAAAACGGTCTACGGTAATGTTCATATTTATTACAATTAAACAGCAAATGATTAATGCCCTCCAAGAAATTTGATGCGTGATGATCACTGCATAGTACACCGTCACCTCGGTCAGAAAAATTCAGAACTATCCGCGAATGACCCATACGCAGTTGGCAAATAGTAACCGCATATTTACGAAAGAGTCGATCGGGGATAGATTCCGGAATGGAATAAAACCAAGGGCTAGAGGAGAGCTCTGACTGAACCAAGTGGTAGTATTTGCCTTGGTTCTGACTATTAATAAACTCAATCCATTCCGCCTTACTATCAACTTTAACCTTAGAATAAAGGTCTGATGAAGGAATAAATGGTGATAACTCACCCTCCAATGCAGCAGCCTTCGCTGCGGCATCGACACCACAATGTCCAGGCACCCAGCAGAAACTTACTTGTACACTTTTGGTGAGTAGATTTGCACATTTATATTTGATTTCGTATATGAAGGGATGACATTTATAATTAAAGTCACTGTTACCCAACGTCTTAAGCGAACTTAAACTGTCGGTACATACTAAATACTTTTGCCCTGTAATACATGTGTTGAGTATAGTTCCTAATGCTTCATCGATAGCCAGCAGCTTGGCCGTGAAAACCGACGACATAGGCGGAAGCCTAAATTTTTTTAATAAACCCCCGGCAAATAGTAATGCAGCACCAACCGGCCCGTTGTACACCTGAGCTTTAGAACCATCTGTAAATATCTGGATAAAGTCACTATACTGTCTAGATACTAAATTGCCAAACCATGCATTCATTAAACCCGGAGAAAACTGTGCATCTCTCGGTTGTTTGAAAAGAGAATCATCAATGTCCAATTTCAAATAATTAATTTCATAGGGTAAATTGAAATAACAAGCTGGAACTATTGGAATAAGTGCTGGGCTATATCTGTAATATAAGGATAATCGCTTAGCCAGGACAGGCAGTTTAGAAGAAACAAACCTCCACTGCGTAGTAATTCTATTTAGATCAGCGACTAATGCGGGAAAGCGATAATTACAAAATTTCAATAAGAATCTATCAGCCAAAATATTTCTTCTAATTAATAAAGGGCAAATGTTAGTCTCTATTTGGAGACAAGAAACAGGGGAAGAAATGACATTTCCAGTAATATATATTAGACAAATGTTTTGTAAGACTTCTAGTTTTGATAAGTTGCTCTTGGAGGCAGAACCATAAAAAAATGCGCCATAATTTAATCTAGAACGAATTAAGGACTTAAAAAGTAACTCTAGTACAAACGGGTCTCCACCCCACGAATTGCTACTTATCGATTTAAAGGAATTGAGAATTTTTAATATTTTTATTTGTAGAATCTGTATATGTTTTGCCCAAGTCAGTCTAGAGTCTAAGTAAAGTCCTAAATATTTAACGTATGATTTTAGAGGAATATTTTCATTTCCTATCTGAATATATGAAACCTGGGAGGTAAAGGGTCTAGTAGAATAAATGGAAGAAGTTGATTTAGTGACCTCAATGTCAAGTCCAATGTTAGAAAGAGTTTCGGTGTAAATAGAAATCGCATTCTGATTCTCACGAAAACAATTCGTTAAATTCTTATTTTTATTATAAACTACCAGATCATCCGCATACGATAAAATGCATGAATTATCAGGAGTTGTTAAATTAAAAAGAGGAATAATATACACATTAAATAGCAAAGGACTTAAAACAGAACCTTGTGCTAAGCCTTTATATGCAATTCTCATCGTAGCCAAATTAGAAATCGGGTCTATAAAGTTTAAAACTCTTTTTGTAAATAAATTACATATAAATTCGCTTAACGGTGCGGGAACACCTATCTTAATTAACTGATCTAACAAAAGCGGCAATCGGACATTATCAAACGCTCCTCTAACATCCAAGAAGGTGGCCAATAAATAATCTTTTTTGTTAAACGATAAGTATACATCATTGGTGAAATGAGCAATACAGTCAAGCGACCCTAAGCCAGGCCTAAACCCATACATTCCATCCGGCAATATTTTCCGATTCTCAAGCCACCATAGGAGCCTGTTCTTAAGTACAATTTCTAATGATTTTCTAAGACATGATGCCAATGAAATGGGTCTGTACGAAGACGCTTGTAACTGAGGCTTGCCAGCCTTTAGTATTGGGATGACTAAAAAATTGGACCAGTGCTCGGGAATAACTCTATCGTAAATCAAATCATTTAAAATAGACACAAACGTTGACCTAGAATTATCTCCCAGATTCGATAAAACAGAATAAGATATGCCATCCATGCCAGGAGCAGTATCTCTTTTTGTTAGTAAAGGAGTAAATAGCTCGTCCACAGTGATTGGCTTAGTTAAGAAGTGCGAACTATCACCAACCGTGGAAGACCTAAGACCGCTGATTTCGTCAAAGGACGGTACGTAAGGAGGAGCGACTAACTGGGTAAACTCTTCAAACCAACTGCCATCCTTTGTGGGTGCCATGTAGCTATTTTTGTTCTTAAATCGTTTCGCTAATGCCCATATCTCACGAATCGGGGTGTGTCTGTTGAACCTACTACAGAAATTTATCCACGAATTCCTTTTAGCTGTTTTTAAAAATCTGCATGTTTCAGCTGCAATTTTCCTGTAGGAAAGGAAGGCTTCCATTGATCCTGTTAATCTAAAATTTCTTAAGGCAGCATTTCTTTTATCGATTTTTTCTTTGCACGCACTGTTCCACCAAGGGTTTGGATGTTTTTTACCTTTATATGGAGTGGCAACAGACATTGACCGATCTAAGGCTGAAATCAACGTGTTATAGAATATGTTATATTTATCTAAAGATGTATTTGCTGAGTGGACTCTACTTATACCCTGCTCCATAAGATCCCTAAATAAATTCCAGTTGCCCTCTCTGAACTTCCAATGTTTTAGATTTGAAGAGTGTAGAGTAGAAGAATTCGAGTTCGGCGATGATTTATTAATTTCTACCATAACAGGTAAATGATCACTACCTAGTGAGCAAGGCAGAACAAACCACGAACATAACAAGGAGATATCAGCTGAAACCAACGTCAAATCGACGGGATTAGCAAACTGATATGGATGACTAATTTTAGTTGGAGAACCATCATTTAAGATACACATGTTGGTCTCGTGAAGAACTTGTAACATGGCATCTCCTTTATGATCATTTCTATTGCATCCCCATAGATAATTGAGCGCGTTAAAATCTCCACCAAATATAACTGGAAAGTTATTCAATCTGTTTAATTCATTTGAAATGAGAGTAGGATCAATAACATGCACGGGAGGAGAGTAGTAAGAAATAAAATACCCGGAGAAGTTTTTTAAATGAACTAATACGCAGACCACATTAGATCTGCAGTTGTTATTTAGGTTACTAAGATTAGTTTGTATACAGTTATGCTGCAAACCATTTTTAACCAAAATGGCCACTCCTCCGTAACCATCCTCCCTGTCGTCTGTAAAACACGTATAATTATTTATACAAAATTGTCTTTGTACACTCAGCCATGTTTCAGAGAGAAGGACGACATCTACTTCATGACTCGACAGAAAAGCTTCCAGGTCGCATTTATTGGAAACTACACTTCTAGCATTCCACTGTAAAATACGAATCAAAATATGTTGAATTTAATGAGTTTTATAGTTTTGTAAACGATCGAGTCAAGATGAATAGTTTAATTAGTTTTAACTCGCGCCAGTTGGTATAATTATTTACTTAACTTGCTACAGAACACGAGACTTAATAACGAAAAGATTTATTCTGAATAAATAAAAGCATAATAATAACAATAGACCGAGAGGTAAAGAGCGTAAAAATAACAAAAAGGGAAATATAATTAGTATAAATTACATAATTATTGTAACCCTAAATTACCCTTGCTTTCGTACTATTATAGGAATATAAGATAAAATTAAACTAGGAAAAAAAAAAAAAAAATAAAAAAATAAATAAAATATATATTATCAAACAAGCATGCATAGATAACAGAACAATAAATTATCTGAACTAAGTTTTAATTTCCTTTGCATTACTCTTATTATTGTTTTTATTACTACTTTTATTATTAGGATACTGTTTCAAACTAACGTTCTTACTTACTATTTTATCCGCGTCTTTTTTGTTAATAATATTAGTATTATTTTTGAGGATAGGTGGTCCAGGTTTAGGTGTATCAATTTTCTTGACAAGGTTATTATTATTCGATTTGGAAAAATTATATGGCCCTGTAAATTTTTTATAACCCTTGCTGGGTGAATTTTTTCCTTCATCGGATGCAACAAATGACACCGTACGTTTTAATGTATATTCACGGTTGGAAGTTAATTGATTTAGGTCATAATAACCTGTTTTTTTTAAAGGCTTAGCATTAAAAGGTTTTATATTGTATTGTTCTTCACTAGTTTGCGGTAGGGGTGGGAAACAATCTTCTTCTGTAAGCAGCGAGAATCGATTTCTAGTCAGCGTGTTCGAATAAAGATGTTCTTGACGATATACAGCTGGTATTTCTAACGCCGCCTCCTGAAAGTTAAGATTATGTGTTGCCATTATCTCATTAATCCGACCTTGTCGTTTCCGCTCTGGACAGGAACTGTCCGTGGCTTTGTGTTGGTTCTTACAAAACACATACAAGAGTAGGGCTTCCGCATGATTCCTCTGCGTGTCCACTCTCACCGCACTTAAGGCATCTGGAATTACCCTTACACTGTTTCGCAAGGTGTCCATATCGTAAGCATCTATAGCACTGACGAACTCGCCGGACGAAAGGTTCGCATTCAAATCTTACACTCCATAAGTAAATATGGCTTGGTAAAGATTGTCCTTCAAAGGAAATAAGAATGGAAGGGCTCGGTATAAATTTAACTTCATCTTTATAAATGACGCGTCTATTCAACCTTTTGACGTGATTAACTTGAAAGGGATGACAGTCTATCATTTCCAGGATATCTTCCTCCGTATATTCGACATCGACGCCTTTAATTACTCCTTGACGAGCGATAAGATGCGTCGGGATGTATAACCATTAGATGAAAAAAAGGAACTAGTGACGATATTATTTGCTGTAGACGGTGACGATAAATGAATAATAACCCGATTACGGGCGACTTTTTTAATTTCGATAATATTTTTGGCCATATTATTTTTTCGTAAAATTTCGGCAACTTTTAAAGCACTAATCGAAACCCTGATTTCTTCATCGTAGTGTTTTTCGACAAATATTTTAAATCGATCGTTATTGTTACAGTTGCCGGCAGTCGGATAAAGATTAATCACTTTCTTCATCGAATGATAATTATTATTATGATTATTATTATCGGCGTTTGATGTAGTATTATTATTCGGCTCAGTATTACTTTTAGTGCTTTGATTGTTACACTCATTCTTCTTACTGCTAACACAGCTACTAGTATTATTATTATTACTACAACTATCATCGCAACTGTTATCAGCAATTTGTACATTATTCTCGTTACTTACCTCTATTATCATCGAGCAATCATCGGAAGAGATGTCTCCGACCGAGCAGGTACGAGACTGTACACTATTTATATTCTGTGCATTACCTATGTGCGCGTTGTAATCAGAAGAAGGGGGGCGGCTAATGCCGCCCTCGTCGTTATACATAGATGATAAAAATAAATGATATTAGGCGGTATACCACCTCCGCCGAAGTGTGTGTACTGTGTGGTGAGTTGTATATGTAAGTGTGTGTGTGTCAACGAGGATAAATGTAAAATGTAAGTGTGCGTAGAAGCTTCGATCGATGGCGCGAAATGGACAACCGAATGAAACAATACGAACGCGGAAACAAACCTGTACGCAAATCACTATCGACGTACAAACTGAAAGAAGTGGTTAAGATATTGAAAACGGGAAGGAAAGCGAATAGCTTTATCGGAAGGGAAAATAGAGTTGTGAGGTATTAGAATGATAAAGACAATGTTCGACAGAGGAATTGGAACGAGGATAAAAACATGTTTGTCACATCTATGAGAGGCAGTTAAAGTGTAGTACGGCATAAGATAAGAAAGATTAAAAAAAATTTATAAACCGGAGGCAGAAAAAATGGCATCTCATTCTCGTTTTAGAATCATATCGTTAAAAAGGATGAAAAGAATTTTTGAACTGTTAAAAGATGCCGTCGAGTAAAAAAAAAAGAAGAAAATTGCACTTTTTTTTTTTTTTTAAATTTTGAGCATGTCAGCTAAGGACGTTACTCAATCCAACGGTATGACAGCATTAATGAAGCTAACAAAGGAATAACCAAGGGAAACGGAAAAGAAAAGATGCTGTAAGCGCTGTAGGGCGTAGGGAGGCCAAGACGCAAAAGACCGGAATACAGTATCGCGCGTTCTGAAGAATGTACTTATACGCAATACGGAAGCGTGCAAAGGTCTATAGACAAGTATTATTAGCTAGGATATACATTTCTAATGTTGTATATTTGCTATGCTTTAGCTCGACATTATTGTCCAATTAATTTAAAAATATGTTAAGTTTCACTGGGAAAATTAACTGATTAATTTTTTTTTTTTTTTTTTTTTTATGGGTACGCCAACGAAGAGCAACAGCTCAATCAGCCAAGGAATCTAAGTAATAGCTCAAAAGGAGAATAACATATTAGATTTCAATCTGGTGCGAGATGGAATGAATGAAAGAAGCTAGAATAGGAACAACTGACAAGGAAGGAAATGGGAGAACATAGGGAAAATACTGGAAGATTGGCTAGAATCAAGGCTCATTACCATACCAAGAACAACAAATGCATATAGATGTGATGAATATAGATTAATTAGTCTAATGAGCCCCACATTCTGAAAATATTTCTGCGTGTAATTCATCGACGCATAATTAAAATATGCGAAGAAAACATGAAATGGAACCAGTTCGGTTTCCGGAACGGAATGGGTACAAGAGAAGCGTTATTTTGTATGAAAACATTAATCCAAAGACAACTGGAGTTCGGAAAATCAGTATACATTTGTTTTATAGACTATTACAAAGCTTTCGACAAAGTACGGCACACGGAACTAATAAAAACATTAAAAGATATAGGTATCTCTACCAGTTGTCGGATATTAAGATTATACAAACGCTTTATGAAAAACAACATGCAAGAATATTAATAGATGAACAATTAACAGATCAAATACCAATAAAACGAGGGGTTAGGCAAGGATGCGTATTGTCGCCGGTACTATTCAATCTGTATTCTGAGACAATTTTTGCCCAAGCTTTAGATGAACGTAGTGAAGGGATAAAAATTGCAGGCGAAAGAATTTCACTGATTCGCTTTGCTGACGATACTGCACTACTGGCGGAAAATGTAACAGACCTACAAAGACTAATAGACATAGTTGCAGTAGAAAGCAAGAAAAAAGTAGTGTCTGTGTAAATACTAAAAAAAACGACAAAATTCATGGTAGTTGCAAGACAGCCTAATCTAAATGAAAAATTATTTTTGGATAGCGAAGAAATGGAACAAACGGAAAAATATAAATATTTAGGTAGCTGGATAACACAAAGTAATGATTTTGATATGGAAGTACGTACTCGTATAGAGATGGCCAGAAACACATTTATGAAATTAAAAAACAGCCTTTGCGATATCAAGCCTAAGGATCAAGAACAAGATATTGCAATGTTACGTGTGGGGTCAGTGCTACTGTATGGAAGCGAGACATGGACCATAAAGGAAAATATGAGGAAGCGTATATCATCATTCGAAATGTGGTGCTACAGAAGAATGTGGAAAATACCGTGGACGAAAAAGTTTGAGAAAGTACTGGAACTAATGGGAACTGACTGAATATTAATGACAATAGTAAAAAGAAGGAAGATAAAATTTTTTGGACACTTCATGAGAGGTGAAAAATACAAATTACTACAGACAATAATAATGGGCATGATAGAAGGAAGAAGAAATCCGGGAAGAAGAAAGACCGCTTGGATAGATAATATAAAAAAATGGACCGGAATTAAGAGAACAGAAGTTCTAGTCAGAATAGCAAAAGATCGTAATCAATTTCAGCAGATAATTCAATCCATACGATGATGATTAAGCAATATCCGAATCGGATGGCACGAGAAGAAGAAGAAGAGTAATTGTATGGAGTAGGAAGACGAAGATTCAAAAGCCGAGAATAGAAGAGAGAACGTTCGGAAGAGAGTGAGGAACATTCGAAGAAGACGTGATTGATGTCACACAGAAAAAAGGAATCCTCTAGGTGAAGAGGGCACAGCGGAGAAGAGATGGGGGAAAAAAGAAAAAGTGACGAAGGGAGAAAGGTATGACCGAAACGAAGACGACATATAGCGGCCATCAGAGGACGACAAAGGGAAGAGAACATGTCGAACCATCTGGTCAAAGAAGGTAAGGGCTGAACGGAAGGATAAAAGGAATTCGGATTTGAGAAAAGAGAAATATCCTTCTATAATCTAAGGTGAACGTTTTTCCATATGTAATAGTCGATGAAACCAGTGTAAATCAGCTTGTATGCTGATGAATTTCTTTAGTCGTACATTAAAAGCATAAAAAAATTGTCATCATTTACGTTGGAGATTAATGTCGACCGTTGACGAGCTATAAGATTAAAAGTAAATAAAAAGCAGTCGGCAACTATTGCTGTGTTTGAAGAAGTTATACCGTTAATTAGGATGTTGATCGGAGTTACTGCACGATGGTATCAACATAATCAGAACTGGACCGTCGTTAAATAGCTCGTTGCATTGTACTCGGTACTATACTAAATAGGTAAAAACAACCAGCCGCAATTAAATTAAGCACAGAGCCCATATTGCCTTACGCAGTGTGTTAATAAACGGAGAGATGTATAAACAATATCTGGGATGCTGTGTCATTTTAGTCAGTTACGTTGAGAATAACGCAGAGTTAAGAGAGAATTAGTGGAAAACCAATGTGGTCACAACTACACTTTAGTGTAGTGCCTTCTGTACCGCCTTAAACTATCTTTGAAATCGTTATTACGATATGCTCAATTAAAATAGTCTAATTAAAAATACACACGACGGTAATTCGAAGTACTTAAAAAATGGCAAATTTTAGTTTTTCATCCAAAAAAAATTGTTTCTTATGTTCTATTTATCAGTTCTATTGTGAACAGAAAAAAAAAAAAAGAAAAACTCGAAATTATTTTAAACAGTTTAAGAAAATAGAACTAGGAATTTTGAAATTCTTGAAACTGTTTGCATTTTAGATATAAAAGACCTGTAATTTTATGTGATAAACAACGCCGTACGAAATTAAACATTTTCTTATGTGTGTGTTACCTGTTCTGTTTTTAACGTTTTTTTGTTGTTTTTTTTTTTGTTGTTTTATTTCTAAAAAGAGTTACTTCAAAGCAGACAGTAAAGCAGCAGATTCACTGCAAAATTGTTGATTCGAAAGTGATGGAGGGAGTGTTTTTTTGGGGTGGGTTTTTCGAGAAGGGTACTTTTTTTCATTTTTTATCTTTGCAAAACGCTTTACAGTGCGCGTGATAATATTTAATTCTGTAGTTTATTATATTTCAGCTCTACCTGGTTAGAATTTCTGTGTGCTCAACACAGCGCACTTCGTTTGAAGTTGTTGTGAACGCCGACGTACCTCTTTTGAAAATAATAAGTCACCACCTACGTTAATCAAAATTCCAGGCGCGCTGTTTGTCTCGCGGTTTTTTTTTTTTTTTTTTTTTTTTTTATTACGTATTTTTAGTTTTTATAATAAAAATAGTAGGAAAGAAAAATTTGTCTATTGTCAGCGAGTGAAAAGAAAAGCGAAACTACATTTCGGAAGAAGCCAAGAGTTCTTCTGTTGCAAACGTAAAAATACTGGCAGCATGTGTGTGTGCGGTTCGCAAGTTCGCAAACTCGTAAGCTCGCGAGCGGTGGGAAATAAATTCGACGACAGCGAAATAAATAAGAGCCAATTTTGAACAATGACAGAAAATGCGGCATGGTAACGTCTCTGGCGAAGATGAAGGTGCCGAAAGACGGAATATAATTATATATCTAGACGAAGAAAGTGTCTTGTTTTTTGTTCATCATGTCGAGCCGGCCGAGTGTCGATAGATTCATCGAAATTCCGCGAAGCCGCGAGACCTAATCTCGTTTGAAAGGTTCCCCAAATATTGAAGAGAATGTGTATAGGAAACAACTATAAACGCACCACGCTGACTAACCTAACCGCGCGGTGATGTAATAAACTCGAGTTTTCCTTTTTTTTTTTTTTATTATTGCTCGTGAAGTATCGTTATTGCCATCGGACACGATCAAATCGGAACAGTAGGAACTGATTGTTGCGTGATCTGCATTCGTTTGATTACGCGCCAATTAATATTAATTAATATTCTCTATCGCGATGCTAGCTGCGTCTGATTTATTTAGGACGGTGGTAATTTAATTGCTGGTAGCGATTTTGCGGTTTTTAATTTTGAAAGTTCTCCTCGTCTCCGTATTTATTTATTTACGCTTCAATTTAGGTCATCCGTCTGTACTAGCAGTATGAATTTAAACGTATAACAATGTTCCGGCAAAAATAAGCAAACATTCAAACATCCATCGTGAAGTGTAATTATGAACGATACTCGACGCCTAGCACGCGCCAACAGACGAACAGAGGCTAAGTTTAAAGGGGGGGGGGGGGATTATTTCAATAAAAGAACGTCCCCCGATGCAAAATTTTTAAAAATTTAAACAATGGGGGAATAAAGAAAAATTACAAAAACATAAATGTAACAAAAGCACAGCAATGTAAAGAAAACATAAATGTAACAAAAACACATAAATGCAACAAAAACATAAATGTAAAGAAAACATAAATGTAACAAAAACATTTGAAATGAATACTAATTTTTTCCAGAATATCTGCAATGTGTGAGGAGTATGGCGTATTGCCGGAAAACGTATATTATGTTAATATTCGTCTTTCGAACGTTGTTATTTACGTTTATAATTTTTAATTATTTCTATTAATTTCACTCGTAACTAATGAACAGCGCACATATTTACAAGCCCCGGCGTACAGTGTTGTACATAAATGAACAAAAAAAACTAAAGCTAAAAATAATTATTTAAATAAAATTTTTTTTTCGAAGCTTACGTTTTTAAAAATTAAAAACAATTTTTCCCAGACCCATTCAGATTTATAACACCCCATATAGGTTGTCTTAAAAATTAGCGATTGTAAAATTTAATAGCTATGTAAGATTTATAAAACGAAAAACGTGGAAGCAATCGATAATTGATGCATGCAAATAGTTCATGCGAGTGTGTCATTTATGATTTTTTTATACTGCACGTGAACTGCTGCGTGATTTTTCTCAGCGACAGCTGTATTCACGTTTTTCGTTTTATAAATCTTACGAGTTTTTTTATAGCTATTAAATTTTACAATCACAAATTTTCAAGACAATCTGTACGGTGTTATAAATGGGGCTAAGATCTCCATGAGATCTATATTGACTTGCTGTGGGTGCCTGACCATTCTGGAAGCTCTGGTAATGAGGCGGCTAATTTTTTGGCTCGGGTTGCTATTTCTTCATCCTACTTCTTCAGAAAGGTGTCTAATCTCTTGCCATTGTGTAAAAATTTCCATCTCAGATTTTGTCGGATGTATATACATTTCTAATAGTCACTCCTTTTATTAGTTGCCTGTTCAACCTAGTCTTCTTTCAAATCCACGGTTCCTTCTGTTTCGTTCATTTTCTCGCTTTGTTGTTGTCACACCGTTATTATGCGTTTGCGTTTTAATCATTCCTTGTTGTCTTTTTTTCGCTTTCGCTTCTCGTTAGCTTCTTCTCAATGTTGTCCTCGAAATTCGAATGATTGCGGTTGTTTGTGACGCGGATCACGTGTTTTTTGAGTGCCCAGCTCTTTCGGTAGAGCGTTCGGCTCTGTACTCCCGCTTGCTTAGACTTGGGCTTCCTGTTCCTTTTTGTGCCCCCGTTATATCCCGTCTTTTCCTTCTACACTTATTATCCCTCCCATTGTTTCTATTAACGATATCTGATGATCGTCTTATTATATATATAACTTTCCTTTTCCTCTAATTGTTTCTGGGTGAAAGTCCTTGGTTGACAAGCCCAATTTAATTCTTTTTTTTTTTTTTTAAAAAGTTATTTTTTATACTTTTAGTTTATATTAAAAATGTGAGTTTTAAGCAAAAATTTTTATTTAAATAATTATTTTCTGATTTTAAGTCTTACGCGTGTGAAATTTCGCAATCAATTTCAAACATCTCGATGAAAATATAATAAATTCGATAAAAAAAATGTGTTTCAGAGTGATATACAACTTAATATTATGGTAATTCTTATAGAACATTAATACCTATAAAAGTAGGCACCGAATTCGTAATAATAATTAAAAACTGCATTATTTAATTGTTAGCAATCCATTCGGAAAAATTCCACTCGAACAGACAGAAACGAATGCGAGTTAATAAAAACGCGGTAAAATTACGTAAGCAGAAGCACAAGCAGAAAGACCGTGTCGGTATGACAAACACATTTACTAAATGCTCATGCGTGCCGCTCATCGACAAGCTCCTACTGTTTGCGCTTGTGTCTATCGTGAAAGGAGTCTACGAGACAGTTTGTGTGTGAGAGAGAGTGAGAGAATATGTAAAAGAGAAAGAGAGGTTGAGAAAACGAGTAGCTGTGTAGGGAAGGCAGAACTGCTAACGTGAGAGAGACACTCTCGTATATGAAGATCCGCACAAAAGAGAATTCGAGAATAGGCACACTCCTTAGTTAAGCCTGTGGTGACGTCACTTTGATTAGTATCATTATTAATAAATATTTAATATATAAATATGATATTTATATATAAAATAATGCTTGCCATCCAATTCCGCGAGCTATGTTTAAAGTTTCAAGTCTATGGCTCACCAGAAAGTTATATTAAAGTCGATATTGAAAAATTCCATCCGAACGGACGGACAAACACGAAAGTGAGTTAATAAAAACGCGGTAAAAAAAAGGGGAGAACTCACCGAAGAGAAATCATAAAAGAAATCGATGGATGAAAAATATTCAGGGTAGAATCACATTTTGGAAAGTCGGAAAAACTGTCCCAGTTCGTTAGTCGAGGAAAAGTCAGGAAAATTTGTTCAAAGTTAGGGAATTAGTAGAGAATACAGAAAAATTGGGACTCGCGATTAATATATGTGGAACGACATTTATTAAAAATCATTACAAAACTCTCTGACATATATATATATATATATAAATATATATACATTTACTCTATATACGGTTAAAATCTTTTCAAATTTTTCTAGTAATGAAATGACGAAGCGAAGGATTAAAAGAATTGCGACGAACTTTTGCCCTTTAAAAAGTAAAAATTACGATTTTGTCCGCATTAGTTGCTTGTGTAATGCGAGAATTATACAATACGTGTGTACGTATTTAAATAATTATTTTGCGCTCGCCTTTCTACCGATTAATAATAATTAATAATTGTATTTTCACTCTTTGATTACCGGAAAAGAAAAAAAACAAAAACAAACACATTGCGAAATTATGTGTTTTTTTTTCTTTACAGCTATATAGTTTTCTGAGTCTGGCAAAAAGCAGAAAGCTGGAAAAAAATGCTCACTCTGATAATGACACTAGGGTATAAAAAAGGCTACAATTTTGCCTCTCACCTCACTGTAATTTCTCACTTGTAAAACGCTTTATATCCCCCTGCTGACCTGTTTGTTCTGATTATCATCGGGTCAGTCCGTTTTTCGTCTTCGACAATTCTCTTTGCACTTTTTCATTTATAATATCACTTTTTTCATTACACCCGCTAAAAACAGGGTAAGATTTTTTTTTTTTTAATAAGAAAATTACACTCCCCCTACACCGTTTATTTTCACTTGATCTCGTACTTTCTCCCGTTTTTTCTTATTTTATTTCGGCGTTCCTTTTCACTATTTCCTCTGTTCCCTTAATTATCCGAAGAGTTTGATATAAAATAAAGATTAAAAAAAAAAACAACAACAAAGAAACGTGCATATTATAGGTATATAATTTGAAAGAATATTCGTATAAAGTAGTTTGAAAAGTTTAGCCTTTAAGAGGTTTTCATGTGTAGAAACTGTAGTTTGACTTTCACAAAATAGAGATTTCGATGCGATTTATAACGAATTTTTGAGATCTACATGAATGCCGTTTCTCGTTACGGAACTGAGAGAATGTTGATTTGCGCAAGAAAGAGCTGCGCTTTTTAGGTAGCTGCACAAAAAGCTCTTTTTGGTAGATTTACTTCGTAAAAGGCTGGAGTTCGAAAATGACGTACATTTCAATGAATATTGCAATCAATCTTTGAATGATGTCGGATACAACTTTACGACAACCGTGCACTAAGAAGTATAAATGAAGGAATACGAATCTACCGAACAGTTGTCGGGGGGATGGCGCTTATTGTAAACAAAAGACAAGCGGTGAATGGATATAGTAGAGGACGCGCGATAGATAGATTAAGAGAGATGTGTATGAAGCAGGAGATTATAGCACTCCGAAATTTCCGATCTTTCCATATGGACCGTCGGGAAACTATCGAGAAAAATCCGCGGAGAAATGTAGACGCGAAGACGTGCATTAGCTTTTGCAGCAAGCCTCAAATAAATTAATAAATAAATAAATGGTTTATCGAAATAAGTATAAGGTATATAGGCAGATTCTTGCCTCGAAATCTAATAAAAATAAAACGGCATTTAAAATAAATTAACTTCTCTAAATATAAGTCGAATTATTGTGAGAAATGTGCAATAATATTCTGGAGAAGGAAACGCTCGCATGCTTATTGTATTTCGTTGTAGAGGGGTCCCTCCCCCCCCCCCATTCGTGTATTCGCTAATTTAACTGACACGCACTCATTTCACAAACATGAAATAGCGTGAGATTGTATTTGATTTTTAATATTAATTTCAGAAAGTTGTGCATAGAATTAATACACCAGTGTGTAGATGGTTGCGCGTTTAAGACGATTCAACAGAGTTTACATGCGGAAAGTATTGTAGTTTTTTTTGAATAGTTGACCATACCAGGCGGGACTTTGTAAACACTTTTAATAATAATGTAGGGGAAAAAAAATTGTTACTGGAATAACGGGTATTGCAGACTAATCTTTTCATAGGGTACTAATAATGAATCCGAAGGTAATGTGAGGGTCCCAGTTCCTTTCACCGTTTTGGAATCCGCTGCTTCCGAGCACTTCTCCCGAATATTAACGATGTCCGGGATCGAAGCGAGATGGACGTATTCACATTCGAAACGAGAATGAATTAATACCGAGCGCGTTCGGTTCGCAACTCGTGGAAGGAATATTAAATTTCCTTAAAATTACTACATTAGTAATTTAATTGCACCAATGCTACATTTTGTCAGGTAACGTAAAATTTCATTAGTAGCTTTCACTAGATACTTGCGTGTTATATAAAAAATTAAATGTCGAATAAACATTTAACGGAGTTCAAAAAGATGTGTAACAGATTTTCTTATTACCCCCCAGCGTAGAATCTATAATGACACACTGTATTATTCCTAAGCGCCGGAGGTAATTCTGTTACTAAGTAATAAAAATAGTAAAATTACTTTTTTTTTCTTTTTCTTCGGCACGGATATGCATTTCAGAATTTGCGTAATTATTTTTTGTTAACAATTTTTGCATTACCGTGATGATGGGGTAGATAAGTGGCGTCACCGATTGTTACGGAATGGCGACAAATTATAACGCCAGGTCAAAAAATGTAACGCTTGAATATAAATACCGTCGTAGTATTACTTCGAATTTCAGACGCACATTTTTTACTACTCGATTAAAGGGCTAAAATAATGGGTGCGTCTTAAATTCGAGGTACAATGTAAATTACCTCTTCCCTACCTTGTTACATTGACCAATGGGAAATGTGACGTAGTAGTAATTCCTGGGGAGGTATGACAAGCCAGTTACAACCACTCGATGTCGGTATTAATAAACCCTTTAAATATCGTATTCGTGCACAAAACAATCAGCGGTGAAACTGACTATTTACACCAATCGGCAAAATTAAACGAGCTTCAGCAGCTCCTATCGTAGAATGGTTTTCGAAAGCTTCGAAAGATTTGTCAGCGGGTATCATTGTTAAATCCTTTTTGAAATGTGCTGCTTGTCGAATGCTTCGGATGGCTCGGAAGATGATGTTCTTTGGAATCCCGGTGACGTCGGCAACGAATCCGATTCGACGTTCGACGATGATTCACCAACGTCATCAGAAAGTTACCAAAGCAGACTACTTTATTTAGAAAAAAATACTGTTTACTGTGTCAGATATTTAATGTTGAGTAAATTACGTTTGTTTTTTTGTTTTTTTTGGGGGGGGGGGGATCGCCAGTCGAGGGCATTACCCAGCATTATGTTGTGTTAATATTAAAATTGAATATTACTGGAAATAGAAGCTATGAAGGACGCTATAATTGGAATGATTGCCGGGGATGGAAGTGAAAGAATAAAGGAAGCACTGTATGGAGTAGGCAAACCGAGTTTCAGGAGTTGACTATAGAAGTGAGAGCGTTCTGTAGATACAGACGCGCATTCAAAGAAGATGTGATTTGTGTCACAGATTAGATCAGAATCATCCGGATAGAAAGAACAAAAAGGAGAAGGTCGACATAGAAAAGCGAAAAGAAGATGTCGGAAGACGACTATGATCTAGACGAAGCCTGCAAATAAGAGATAAGAAAGCGCGAGAGATGAGGGAAGTCATAGTACCAAGGATATGGAGGGGGATGGGTTTTGATATTAAGATAGTAGTATTCAGGGTTCGAGAATAAAAGAGGATAAATATCGTGCCATCGTCTACGATGGAAATTCCTGAAAAGAACGTTAAGATTGCAAGAAAAAAATTTGGATAGAAATTGACCAGTCTTATGTTATTTCTACCTTGGGTATTTTTATTTCTTCCAAATACCCTTTTTCCTTTTTTTTTTTTTTTTTTTTTTTTTTTTTTGGGCCTGTCAACCGCGGACCTTTACCCAGAAACAATTAAAATAGGAAGGAATCAACTCTATATCTTTATACGATATCAAATATTGTTAGGAGAAAGGAACAAATAACAGGAACAATCTGTGGAGAGGGAAAAGGTAGGACATAAAAGGCACAATATGGAGTAGGAAGACCAAGTCTTAGCAATCCGAATTTCCTGAATACCCCTAGTAATTACGATGCGTCTTAAATTCGATGTTTTTATTTTTTTCTAAAAATTAGGCGGGTGCCTCTTAAGTTCGAAGTAATACGGGGTAATATGTTTATAAAAAATTAAATTTCATTCGTCCGCTGTCCTCTTTAAGTGATTGGACATGAGATAATACTCTGTTGAATAACCTCATAATTAAAGAGTCCCCCCATATACTTCTCGCATCATCGTGCCTTTTTTTAACACCTATGCCATGTAATGAAATAGAAGCTTGTAAGTAATAAAAAAATCTATTTGAATTTTTTAAGATAATATATATTAATCCCCGCTGCATTTTATACATCGCCCGAAAGAGTATTTCTTTACAATTTCAAACTTTCCGAATTCCTGTTCCCCATTCCGCTGTCATGAAAGCCAAATGCTCTAGCAACTAGGATAAACATATGATGTAATTGACCCCACCAACAGGAAACTCTCTAGATCCTCTACGGTGCGCCAGTTTTTCTATTATAGAAAGATCAATTTCAACTGACTACGTCATTCTTAATAAAAAAAAAAGAGAAACAAATTTTCTCCGCTTTCTAAGGAAAATCCGAGAATTTTTTTTTTTTATTTTTTATCAAGAATGACGTAGTCAGTTGAAATTGACCTTTCTATAATAGAAGAACTGGCGCACCGGAGAGGATCTAGGGAGTTTCCTGTTGGTGAGGTCAATTACATCATACGTTTATCCTAGTTGCTAGAGCGCTTGACTTTATAATTGGGAATGTAGAAATAGGTAGTCGTAACGCTCCGATTCGAGTATGCATATGTATGTGTGTGTATTCGTAACGAATGCTAGTCAAGTAACGAACCGAATTGAAATAGAAAAAAATCTGTCACTACTTTTCTGTCACTACTTCTCTGTCACTAGGAGAGATTAACCTGGCTAAAGAGACAACTTTACAGTAGGAATATGGCAATGCGAAGAAGAAAAATGCTTAATATGCAAAACTCGAGACGCCCGTTAGTGACGAGTAAAAACAATCGCTCTTTACCAACCGGAAAGTGTTATTTTTGCAGATTTTTCTCAAAAATTGGCATTTCGGACATTTACATAGACTGACGTCGCCTTTTTCGATTGCTGATTCGAACCTTCCTTCGCCTATTTCGTTCCACTTTTTGACGCTGCTACCCATTTTCCACATGCTTCATTTCCGTTTTGTATGTGCTTTAACAGTTTATCTCTCTACTTCCTAGAGCTTTACGTTTCGTTCCACCGTTTGTCCTATCGCAACTTCTGTAGGAAGTTATATGCACTTGACAGTATTATCTGGCGAGTACGTAAAGCGACACCGCAATATTGGAAACAATGTATGGAGACATATATCCTTTTCTTCTTTTCATCGATATATGCACCAATTGTTTCCGCGGTATTAACTGCGATATTATGCACAAATGCTATTCACACTGATTGACTGGTGAAAAGTCTCCAAATGCGTTTCGTTTTCCATAGCAACAAACCGATGACAACAATCGTTTTAGTGGGAAATTTTATCGATTTGTTATTTTTGCGACAATTAAGCAGTTGTGAGCGACGCTTATTTCTTCACGTCATCGTTGAAGACGCTCAGCGATTGTGTTCCTAATGCAACCGTTTAAAAGCGTTTTTAAACGAGTGCTTGGCTTTAAGGAATTCATAAATCTGCGAAGATTTCAGGAGCAATGTGGAAAGAAATGACTCCCGAAAATTCGCCGCTGCTGAATGTACTCGACCGATACGAAATAATGACCGTTCTGAACAGTTTTTCTTTTTATCCACACGTGCATTTTCGGTAGGAACCACGTTGAAAGAATTCATCGTTAGAAATGAGGTAAGCTTATGCTTAGATCACATTTCAAGGTCGCATCTCATTAAAACTAACCTGCACATATGCGCACTGTTCAACGCAGATACATAAAGATGAAGATCCAAAAAGAATTCGCGAAAATAAATAATCTATTACGAACAAAATATACGACTATTTCGAAATAATTTACACAGTTGGATTCGTTAATAGAGTCATAATATGCGAAGTACCTACAACAATGTATTCTTCGCGCGTAGCGCAGGAGCAATAGCCGTACAAAAGAAGAAACTGGAAAGAATTAAAAAGATTGAAAATAAAAAAATATTCCAAAATCTCAGCGATACAAAAAAAAAAGAAGTAATGGAAAGTTGATAGCAGACTACATTAGTTACATACTTTTGGTTGCCCGATAGTACACTATCTTTGGAATAAGTATTTTATCTTCAGAAATATAATTGAATTTTAATAATTCTCCGGCTTGTGCCATATTCATGGTATTCTACAATAGTGTACTACTATTGTAGAATACCAGGAATATGGCACATGCCGGAGAATTATTAAAATTCAATTATATTTCTGAAAATGGAAACGTCATTACTTCAAAAAATAATGTAAAATGCGTAATTTCTTAAATGTAATCGATTATAAAATTCAAGAAAACAATAATATAGTATACACTTTAAATAATCAGGCGTAATGGAAATGATGTAACCGACAGAACGTGGTAAAGAAAGTAAATAATTAAAAAATAGATTAAAAATCCCTTGGATGGAATGTATATAGAAGAATAAATAAGGGACGGCAAATGGACTAAGAAAATTTGCAAAATTTGCGAAATAAAGTGCTATTTGTGATATAAAAAAATATACCAAAAAAACAAAACAAAAAAAAATAAATATACAAATGAAATGGTCGTATCGAATGAATTATAATAATAATAAATGATTTCTGATTATTTGTGTGAGTGGGGAAACATATCGATAGTACACTAGTTAATCAGTTGAAAACCATTTTTAAGTATGAATTTATCGAAAACGGTAACATCTTAAAAGCAAATAATAACAAATTTTTGAAAATCAAAGTGGAGTGGTCAGATGGCGGAAAATAAAAGCAAGTTTTTCCCGCAAATCCGTGTCTAGATATTTCCTCGTTTTTAAAACTTTCGATATGTCAGTTGATGAGTTGCCAAATATTATTATTATTATTATTTTTTTTAAAATATTATTTCTTTCAAAAAGATGACCGTTCCCCGAAGAATCTAATTGTAAGCAAAAAAAAAAAAGAAAAAAGAAAAAAAGAACCGAACCGGGGTATAACGCTAGAAGACGTGATAAAAATACTATAAGCCTTTTATTAAGCTATTTTTGACGATTCGAAGAAGAAAATGACGAAACAAAAGCTGATTACTCTGACTTTTTCAAAAAGAAACGGAAGAAATTGACGAGATGTTAAAAGTATTTTTATTAAACACGTTACCGCGAAAACGATTTCATAAGGAAGGGCGAGGAAGCGCTGGTAATTTCGTAGCCAGTTTAGTAATCGCTAAAAGCCGGAAGAGGACTCGAGTGGCGTTTACAAAGGCGCCGAGGTTCATTAATGTCGTAATTGCGAAGAAATGATCCTGACGGGGGATTATTTTAACCGGACTCTGGAATCTGTTTTTAAAGCGAGATTTAGAATCGAGTAGCAGCACTTTTTATCATTTTTTTCACGAGTAAGCGCGTATTTTTTCTCCTCGTCGGCAATTGAGAGCAGCGAATGAATGGAACGGATCTCTATTAAAGGAACAGTTTCCGTACTCTCGAGGCGGCGAATCCTCACTTGATATCGTCGGGTCGAGATATGGCGACATGATCAACAGCGAACATGTTCTCATCTTCTACTTCCTGCTATTAACATTATTAGCCGCCGTAATGTTTCTTTTCTATTCGCAGTTTCACACGTTCCATTTTACCACCCCTCCCCGCCGCCCGCTTTATGAATTAATCTTCTTCTCTCTTTCCAAAGCCCACTTCCATTACACTTTCCTTCTGCCATAAAGCTTCGTATTAGTTCCAGTGACCTACTATCGTTATTGCAATTTTCCGTTCTTCTTCAGGGTTTTAGTAAATATCGCTAGAGTTTATCCGCGCGCAAGTATCTCTGTGTAAATGTAAAGAATAAAAAGAAAAATATATACGTATATTGTTTAAATATTCATTTCGGTTCTATCGGAAAAAGTGAGGTCGCAGTTTCATTAAAAACTAATTTTCCTTGATTATATAATGCGTAAGGCGAGAGAGAATTTTCAGAATTTTTTTCCAATTAAAGGCGACATTAAATATGACCAAAAGGGTAGAAAAAGAAAAAATTATTTAAAAAAGGAAAATTTAGCTCAGAGCTCCGCTAGTCTGTTGCTTATAAACGGAACTTGCCCGACTCTCGAATTGTTATTTGCAGAAATGGCTAGTTTATTAAAATTGTCTCGCGATAATTAGAGTATGAAATTTTTTTGAAACACATTTTGAAATTGGAAAGAAAAAAAAAATTAACGGTATTTTTTAGCGACGGGCGAAAAAAATGGAAGATTTTCACTTTAAGATTTCTTTATTCAGTTTGTTTTTTTTCTTTTTTTTTGGAATTAACATGCAAGATAATTATTAGCCGTATTTTGATCTTCCCTATTTCAGCGGTTAATATTAACTTCCAGTTGGAAAAAAAAAAAAAGGTAGAAGGTTGACAACATTTAAGAGAAGGATGGTATATCGTCGCTGGTATTTTTAAAATTTGGTCCAGCACCGTCGGTGGGTATACTACCCGATGTATCATCATCATCGGCTGCCTCTTTGATCCACTGATCTACGCTTATGCCGCGTAAAAATGGCATTTTTCTACGATTCTGTTGTTTTCTTGTTTCTTAGTCTTTTATGTATTGGCAGAAACTGGAAGACTGTGTTACATACTGGTGAAACTGTTTGCCCTATAGTCGGTCTTCTGATGCTCAATGGAGGGATTTTGGTTTCTAGTTTAATACTAGAATTTCGTCAGATTAGGAATTTTAATGTTTATTTAACGGGGAATTTTATTAGGAATTTATAAAGCAAGCTTAAACATTTCCCGGAAAAAAAAAAAAAAGAAGATTAATAGAAATTTTTAAGACGAGATGGTTATTATTATAAATGTAATGTTTCTCGAGATCCGCATGTAATTCGAAATATTCAAAATATGACTGGAAATAGATATATCGACTGATTGCGACTGTATAATACGAGGAATATTACAGGGAAGGAGGTAAAATATGGCAAAGGTTTGATGGAAAAAATTGTAATTGTTTTTTTCTGTTTTTTTAACTACATTTCATCACTGATACAGCGGGATCAGTTCTTACGGGAAGTATATCAGACGAAATGAACGGGCATTAGAAATACAGTCGGATGTGCTGCTGATGCCGGATCTGAACCTAACTTATATTTATAACCTGAGGAAAAATTTTCCTAATCTTGGTTTACCTATTTTAATTAGCCCGAAAGGTTTTCAGTGAGAGGTGATGAACCGTTTTTTCAGAAAACTGTCCCCCCTACCAGGTTTCGGAGTAGGAACTACTACAGAAAGTGTACATCCAACACATCAAGGACTCTAAGTCTTGGCTTCGGAGCTTGAATTGATCTTGAAAGCAGGAATAACCGAATAAGTAACGCATCATATCTAGGAGGAGAGTCGGGATCCATAAAAGTTCAGAGGGTGAGATCGGGTGAACAAAAAGAGAAATCGGAGGAATTTGCGGAGTGAAGAATAGCTGGAGCGGAAAGGTGACATTTTCGATAAATTCGGGAAATTTCAAAACATTACGCCTCCTCTACGTAATAAATTCTTTTTAGAGAAACGTTTCTATTAAATTTAGCGCCCAAGGCGTGATTTTCTCTTTGTATCTTTACGGAGCTTCTTGTGGATTTGGGGTTAAATTGGCTTCTTTAATTTTATATTTCACAACATTCACCGGTTAATAGATATCCTTTTAACTAAAAGCAGCTTGTAGAGTGTATGAAATAAAAAAATAAACAAATAAACAAATAAATAAATAAAAAGAAATGGAAAGAAATAAAAATAAAACCATTACCGATGAGTTTGGTGAGTTTTTGAAAAGCTCCTATTTTTTCGCTACTTCAAAGTACATTTAAGCGGCGTGTATAATTACAGAGTTTTACGACAATCGAGAGAATCGACTAAAACAAAGTTTGCTCATAAATTCCGTTTAACAGAGAAATTCAGCGACACCAAACTCACCTTCTAAGATTAGCCGGCTACTGTTTCGAGCTTTATAAATTTGTTAATCACGCGGAATAATTTCAATAATTAGGAAAATATATCGGTTTATGAAAAAAGTAATTAGTAAGTTGAAACCACAGTTTTCCCACTCGATAAGGTATTATGGATTATGTAAGTAAGCCGTTTTTTTCTTATTTTTTTAGAGGGGAGCGGGAATACTATATTAGGCATTTAATGAATCTTAAGAGAAGTACCTGCGTACCTTTCTTCTTTCGACGACCGTATTTCCCTAGATGATTTCTTTGGTTCCAGTTCAGTTTCCGATACACATCTGGAAGTGATCCGAAACGGGACAACTGTGATCGATCTCCCGTTTCATAGCCGAGCACGTAGGAGAAGCATTATGGGCACATTAAAAACTGTGAGCCATTACACTGTTTAAATTAGATTAAATTAGATTAAATTAGATTAAATTTAGATTAAATTTAGATTAAATTTAGATTAAATTAGAATTTAACCGAAAATTAGAAGTGCGTGAAAACCGAAGAGACTAAAAAAAAACATTTATTCGCGTGAGAAAAACTAAATCTCGGGCTGCGTGTCTGCCTGCGCCGGGAAAAAATGGGCGCATCAAGCTTAAAAATAGCACGAATGCGCGGAATATTTTCCATTCGCTTCGTGTCGGTAAATGGGAATAACGTGTGAAAGAAAACGGCGCGTCGTGTTCGAAGATGTTCTTACCGTTCCGCGCGTTTGAAGAATTCTGCGCAAGCGGACGATACGGTCTGCGATACTATTTTTTCTTGGATTTTAAACGTCTGCCGGTGTCAGCAATAAAAAATTATTATTTGAAATTCCGCTTTCGTTATTACGGCTAATTTTTAAATTTTGTCCATCTTTTAGCTTCAGCTTTCGCTTTCCAGCCATTTCTCGTGGAGACGTTACACACGGTACTAAAGTATTTTATGGTTTAGCCATTGGAATATTAGAAAACTAATATTAACTTATATTAAGGATAAATTATCGAAACATAAATATTAAAGAATGTAAAATGGGGAGGAGTGCAAAACTTAATTGCATCTCTGGACCACATTCAATTTTTATATGTACTTAAATAAGACTCATGGAGAATATGGGATTAGGAAAAGAAAAAAAAAAAAGAAGCTAACTGCGCGTGATTTTATAAATTGTCAAAGTTCCTGTCGCGTAAAACGAATTAATAAAAATTATTAAATGTTTCGGAACTGCATTTAATAGTTCGTAACTGTATACATGTGAAAAGAAAAGGAAAAAACATACGGAAATGGAACGTTTTTACTCGTGCGCTTATTTATCATTTATCAATTAGACGTTTTTTGTATCGTAATTGGGTTGACAAATTGTAATGAAATTAAACATAATGATGGCAAAAAAAATCCGGCTAAATTTCTAATTTATTTTTCCAAGTCACAATTTAATCGGCCTTATTTTACAAATATTGCCTATGAGAAAAGTTATTTCGGAAATTGCCCTCATCTAATATCTAAACTAATTACTCACTCCTTGACAGGTATATATATATATATATATATATATATATATATAGTCTAAACTGATACACTCGTATGTTTTTACAGAAGGCACGTGTTTCTGAAGAAGAAAATGAAACTGCCAATTTAACGACAAAAAGTTATAAAAGTTAATACACGATTAATTGTTTCAGTTGTCACGTTCAGTTCGATTAATAAATAACTTTCATAAACGGAAAATAAAATTTGTCAACGTACTACGCAGCAGTTAAAACTTTTTTACAACCAACAAGGGCAATTACGAATCACGTTAGCATGTTACTAATAATATATTTTCCGTTTGTGAAATTTATTTATTAGCAAAAATTAATAATTCTCTTTCTTTATATATATATATTATATATGTGTGTGTGTTTGTATAAAAAAAATGTTTCAATAAAAAGAGATTGTTTTTTACTGAAAAATAAATGAGGAATAGTACCCGGAACAGATTTTTAAATTTTGCACATTTCTAAAGGACACGTTTCTGCAGTATTATTTTATTTTATGTCTTTTTTTTGTTCGTTTTTAATTGGGTAAGAATTGTAAACGGTCGAATAAAAAAAAAGGAATCGTTTTTAAAAACTCTAAGCACTTTATAATGTCCATGTTGCACAATTTTAATTTTCTCGTAAATACACACGTACATACAATATGAATATGTAGCAGAAAATGCCGGTAAGCCCGCAGTTACTCTGATAAATTTTACACATGTCCAATTTAAAATGATTATCCGACACAGCTATGTGCTCAAAACAGTGTTTTATCGCGTTTTTGCCGTTGTTTTGTTTCCGTTTCAGCCTTTTTTGTAATTATCATTAATTTTGGTCATCTGCGGGCTATTTCCCAGTCACGACTCGGTGACTGAAATCGCAAGTCGCATCTTAAGCAGCCAAATACCGCGCGCTAGATTATTCGACTCAGATAAGCGTGTAATCGGGGAAGCGCCAGATGCAGCTACTCTACTAAAGTGCCTTATTACCGATACTTTCTGTTCTTCGAACGACCACAAATGCGAACTACTATTCGGGCACTGGTAGCGAATTTAGGTGTGACGCGATAAGTGCTCCCTATAATTTATCATAATTAACACGTGTTTAATGGTCCTTTTTACGGTAATTGCGATGTAACGCGAACATCGCTTATGTAATTAAGGAACAGTTAGTGCAAGCGGACAGTTATAATAAAGTGGAAAACTGAACTGCTTTGCCGGAAGAAAAGAAATATATCGGCTTTTCTTCAACCCGGCAATATTTATTTCGCATTTTAGAATTTTGCGAATCTGCCACAATGTCCCGGTTCCCTACTTTTTTTTTTTTCTTAATTTGTCAAGCAGCGAGCGTAGTTTCTTTCATTTAACGCATCAAAACGGTTCAATTGAAATGATCCCTTTTTCCTCCGTTCGTAATTCCCCCCTTGCAATATGTTTATCGTTACTGATTTTCATTTGCGATGAATCATTTTTGCGAACATCGGTTTCTTCGCGATGAGATCTATTCCTACTATTTTTCGCTAGTAGGATCCGTTTTTAATTTTCTTTTTGCAAACAATATTTCTGTATCTTTTTCTTTCTTTTATTTATTATCAAGTTCTCACTCGTGGCCAGTAGCTTAGAATAGAAACATTCAACACACTTTTATCGGCTAATAAACTTGTCGATTCCTTACGTATATTTACACAATGTTCTCAGTAAGTAAATTGAATTCACCTTCTAAAGGGCGTCGCGGGTAGGTAATGCGGTTCATAATAATACGCTTAATGGATCTGAAGTTCCGGTTTTACCTTAACAAGATTTCTCCGGTATAACTGATATATTGAATTTCAGGTTAGATGTTCGGGATGAAACAAATCTCGAACCTACTACATCTCCGGTTTGATATGATTAAGCTAATAGGCTATTCCGCGAATTTACGTACACTATTCACAGTCTGTTTCGTTCTCACAGCCTGATCTTTACGGACGGCTGGTCTGAAAGTCCTCATGGTGTCGGTGCCTCTTTCCTACTTCCAGTTTCATCCGGTTTCAGGCTACTCGCGAAGTCATTTAAACTACCGTTCCTTTGACCGGTCTTTGTCGTGAAACTAACTACAATCTTCTGTTTTCGGTGTTTCTTTTTTTTTTTTTGCCTTTTTTCTCTTCTCTTTACGCAATTCTCGAAAAAACTTATAACAATATCTGACTCGAAAAGTGTTCCCTTAGCTATCTGCTTCCTTCTCTTTCCTACTTATATATGATACTTCGTTATTATCCAAACTCCATCTACGATTTGTAATATCTTTTCTGAATATTCGATCCAAGTCGATTTTTTGTAGGTGCCATCGGAAAAGATCCTAGTGTAAAATAACGAGTTCGATACCATTTCCCCGAAATTATTTATCTGCGCATTGGAGGAAACCGTATTCAAGAATTTAAATTGGGATAATACGGCAGGTATCAAAATAGACGGCAAATATCTACATCATCTCAGATTTGCGGATGACATAGCCATTAGTGTGAGCACAAGCGCGAAGGAACTACAGACGATGATAATAGACCTGAATTTTCATTCTAACAAAATAGGATTAAAAGTAAACCTAGACCAAAAAATAATGACAATCACCGAAAAACGAATAACAATAACAATAAATTCGGAAGAAATAGAACACAGGTGGATAGAGTTACATTTATTTAGATTAGAAAATCACGACGAATAAAAATAACATAACGAAAGCGGAAATAACGAGGAGAATATATCACTGTCGTAGATTGCGTTTGGAAAATTAAGCCCGGAATAAACAAATACCGCGATTAACTTGAAAAGGAAATTGTATAACCAATGTGTACTTCCGGTCCTGACGTACAGTTCGGAAACGCGGTCATTCACAAAAACTGGTATAAAAAGCATCAGAAAAACCCAAACTGCGCGTGAAAGGAAAATGCTAAATTTAAGGGGCAGTTGGATCGCATTCGTAAAGAACGGATGGCCAGAATAAAACAGAGTTGAGCTGGTCACGTAGCGAGAAGAAGCGATAATAGATGGTCTAAGCGTGTCTTGCAATGGTGGCCGATAGGCGAAAAAAGAAACTAAGAAAGACCAATGATGCGTTGGCACGATGATATAGTGAAGGTAGCTGGAAAGAACTGGATGATGAATACACAGAACTGAATTAGATGGAAGATGTTGGGGAGAAAGCCTTCTTCCTGGAATGGATTGACAAAGGCATATCGTGATCGTTATCGTATTTAATCCGAAGAGTGGTAAGTTTTATTTGCAGTCATGGCTCAGAGACGTGGACACTCTGTCGAGCACGCTAGTCTAAAAAATTTACAGCGAGTTTTTTTGGGTACGTTTGTTTTACTTCTCTCTCTTTCTTCAGTGGTACTGATCGATGACAAGCGGCATGACTACCTATTTGTACATTCTAGTTGTACATATTTAGGAAATTTTCATGGCGATTGCTATGTACTAGGCGAGTGTGTACACGCAATATTGCACCGAGAACTACTGATTGTAAATGTTCGACTTCTACAAATGCGGCTGCAAGTGTGTCTTGTTCGTCTGCTGTACTAACTAGCACACATAATATGGTGATATGCATGTTTGCCATTGCCTTCCATATAATTCTATTAACGGTTAATTTAATTTAATTTAATTTAATTTATGTAATAATTTTTGTCGTCGACCTCCGGCATCGAACTGAGGACATCCGTAACGGAAGCCAAGTGTTCTAGCAACTAGACTGAAAAAAAGCACAATCGTATTTGATGTTGCGCTAGCCGTCTTCGTTTCTTTCACACTCGTATTAAATGTTTTCCCCCATTTTCGACATTTGGTCTCTGGGTCGCTTAAGCGTTCCCATTAAAAAACGAAAAAAGGTATTTTATAAGGCGCGATGAAATTAACCGATTTGCATGAAAGAAAGTTGGATCCGAAAATGCAAAAACTTGAATTATTATGTAAAGGTGCCTTTGAGCTACGCAAATTTACATTTTCGGCAGTGATTGGCTCTTGCGAAGTAGCCTTTTCGAGAGGAAGAGGTCTGACTATTAGCAGAGAGGATCAAGCTTTTTCCCCCGATAAACTTTTCTGGTTCTTCGACATCTTTTCGACGACGACTGAGATTATCCTTGATTATACACTCAACCATGATCACAGGGGTTGCGATTTCGAGTGGGCCGATGGTGAATTAACTTTCACTTCATTGCTCGTTTTGTTGTTACCGTTCTTGGGGTCGTGTGCTTCGTCGTTATTATCAGTTCCACGCTTGCGCTTACGGTGGCAGTGAAGGCAACACTCGTTCATTAGTACACGAACTTATGCTTCTACAGATTTCACGCATGCGTACTTTTCAAATAGCGTTAACTTACTTTTGACGCACCACAATACATCTAGCAAAATGGACGTTTGTGAATATGAGTAAATGAATATTAATGCATTAAAAATATGTTTTAAAGAGGTTTCGAAGAAAGTAAAAGACCGAACACTGTTGGAATGCGCGTGTGGCAAAAAATCTGCAAGCAACAAATATAGAGAAGGTTTAAAATGAAAAAAGTATTCTGAAGAGTGTGGATGAGGAGTTTAATAGATTGTGGACAGGAAAATAAATCAGATAGGTTGTATATATATTGGGCGGTGCTGGTTTAACAAAAAAAATTGGAAGTTCGAAAAGGTTACAAAAGAGAGGGTAATGAAGGTAGAATAGGAAGAGTGCAGTTGAAGTTTATAAAATACTTACTGTATAGATTTGGTAAATTCAGTGGTGAGCATTTCGAATTCGGAAAAACACTTAGACAATTAAACACGAACAGTCTGTAGAGGAGGAGGAGGAGGAGGAGGAAGGAGATATCGCTTCGCTTTTCGCATAATCTGTTGGATGGTAAAATAAATTGTCTCGAATTGCTAGAGAAAATATTGATTTTCAGATGTCCGACCAACTGGCCGATTTGTTTCTACTGTTTAAGCATTTTTTTCATGGACATTTTTTTATTTTTACGTTTTTCTTTTATTTTTGTTACATTTCACGAACGTGATATTTTTTGCTTTACCCGATATTCATTGAAACGATTAACGTTTTGTTTTTCGTGCCCTCAGCGGTACTCCAACCACGAGATCTCTTCCAATTCGTGGATTTCATTTATTTATTTATTTTTTAATTACTATGAATTTGAAACTGAGATTTTAAATTAATTATTTTTATTTTCCAATAACCTAGAAAGATCTTTCTTTACCGATCGGCCGCTGAAAATACACAATTATTATACATTTGACGCAAGAATTACATAATATTAAATAAATTGGTACGTATCAGTGTTTGTCGGCGGTGGTTAACGCTGCGATGATGGGTCGAAAGAATACGATCGGGGTTGCTCTCTTCGTACTGGACGATAATATGAATTTAATTTAATTCGGTGCCGCTTAATTAGATAATTGAATAATTAATCTCCGCGTACTTTACACTTTAATACAACGATTCTGACGGGCGATCATTTACTACTTCGCGCTGCAGACGAGTTGTTTAATCAAGAAACTAAACTATTTTTCTGTTAACGGAAATCGTTTTCGTGTGCTACCTGCCTTCCATTTTCTATCCATGCGCCTTACCGTTTTATTTGTCCTTTGTTCCAGCGGGAACCAATCACCGTAATTTCTCCAATCATCGACCTTTTCACCAGTCTGACCGAGTGGGATAGTCCTTGTACCCCCGACCGACAAACAGTTTCACGGACACGCATAGTCGCAACACGTTCTTTTAGATTACTTACTCGATTTGCTATTTATTTTATTTCTTTATAAATACATGTAACGTACACATTACATCATATTAGGGACGGTCGATCAATATGACTGTGGAGGGGACATTTTATGATGGTGGGAGTAATTATCAACAGTGTAAATGATACCTGGCCCACTGGTTTTTTTCGATATATGTATTAATGAATTTAAACAGGTCTTTTGCGAATCATATTTGTAATATTGCTATCGAATGTTTGAAACTTTTCTCTTAATTGATTATTTTACGCATACTGTATTTCGGCTAAAAACAGAGTGCTTGGTAGCAAAAGGGTACAGGCTCGACGACGATGACTTATTATTTTTCGCTAAACGTATGATGGCCCAGTTGGTACATGAACCTCTATACGAAAACGGTTTTATTAATGACGTTGTAGATCGTTTCATTCGTGTCAAAATGTATATTGTGCGATATCGACGGAAATTTCGGTATACGTTTTTCGAAGAACCGATGAAACGACGTTGTTACCATGATGGATAGTAAATGTCAGATTTGGCAGCTGATGAAAAAAGATGTCTGTAGGTGGAAAAAAGGCGAGCTTTTATCACACATGGTATAAAAGCAAGTGTATTCGTTTGTCCATCCGTAGTTGCGTATAGTTCAACACGATTTTTCCGGTACTGATTTTTTAGTCTATGAATTTGTGTTAAAAAAACATCGGTGTTGAAAATTATGGCTTCCCTGAATAGTACGTGAGAATAATTTTCTTTTGTAACGGAATACGTTCTATTGTTTTCCTGCTAGACCTAAGTTTCTTTAAAAAAAGACGCAGTTCGTTTGAAAAATTTTGCCTCAATGATATGACATTTAACAGTTAACGAGCCTGGACCAGCTGAATCTGTCAAGTAGGGTCGGCGCTAAATTTCGATTGACCCATGGTGCGAACCAGGACTTAGTCGAGCACGCTGCACAATCGGAGGCGATCACGGTTGCAAGTCTGGTCGTGATAAAATGAAAGAAAGTATAAAGCAATTGTTTAAGTTCGGAGATTGTTCTTGGTGCCTAGCGTCGGTTGATACCAAAAGTGGTTTGTAATCATCGCTGAAGTGCCCATTTTAATTTGGTAGTAGCAGCTGCTGAACATCGAATAAGCCCAAAGAAACAAACTTTGAAGAGAAGTTATTGATGCAGTGTCTACGAGAGTAAAATGTTATTTAAATCACGCGTACTTTGTGGTTAACCTTTTTCTTTCCGGTATAATTCGTAAGAGATTAATTTGGATTAAATGAGAAGGGAAGAAATCTTGAATCGAGAAACGTATAGGAACGTATAGGAAGGAGTACGTAGTCGGTAGAGTGGGAAGGAAGAGGAGATGTGATAGCCTGCTGGAAATCCGACAGGATAAGAATATTATCGGGAACAAGGAAGATCTGATGGGAAGAAATGTCTGCAAGATAGCCTTGGACTCGGGATTGAACAAATTTGAATTCATTTTTTATTCTGAAAGGGAAGTTTAAATAAATAATATGATTAAATCTATTTGAATTTTTGGACTTTGTCATTTGGGTGTGCCCTATTATGATTTTTACAGAACAGTTGGTTTTAAATGACTATGTAATTTTTAAACGTTACATAATTTTTTACATAATTTTTTACATAAATTTTTCCATAATCATACATATATGTCCGGAATTGACAAGAAATGAAAATTGCAACAAACTTATTAAATTTCTTTCATGACTTCATGTCAGGAACAGCACATATCGTATAGTTTGTCTAAAAATAAAACTGTCAATTTCAGAACATTCTAACTTTCGATAGAGTAGCTTTTTTAAAAGACCCGCCTGGAGATCGACGTTAGCTTTCGGTTCTTAATGTTAACAGCAGCTTGGGAGAATATTGTTGGTGCATGAACTCATCAGCCTTCTTTACAATCAACGGCATTCACAGTATCATGACAACACATGCTGCTAGTTTTTATATCATGCATTATTTTTCGCTTTATTTATTTTTTTTTTTTTTAGGAAGTCTTTCTATACCATTAGTAACACTCTCCATCGTCCGCTTTCCACTCCTTTAACATCTAGTAACGTGAAGTAGGCTTCGATATGGACTTGGTAGTTCTTTTTCGCGTTTAAATAAAATGCTTTATCATTTGTTCTTAAATGTAACAATTATCGTCGTTCTGCATCTGGCACGAATGAACGCAAACATTTCGTGTCCGATTAAACTGGTTCTTATTAGCCGGCTACTTGGCATGACTGCGCATTTGTTGGAACAAGGTGACAGATTAATCGAGCAGTCGATAAATAATACTTTAAAATTATAACTAGCGGAAATTCATTCGTTATTCTTTCCCCTTCGGATGGCAAATTGAAATTTACCGCGTCGCCGTTGGAATTCGGCCGATAATCACTTTAAATGGGCCGCCACAAAGCGTTTCCGAAATGGTCACCGATAAAGGGATTTATTTCTTCCGGGAATTTCAGGAAAGAGTTTTCGCTAAATTAAGACCTGTTCCTTATCTGGCGAGAGGGAAGAGTTACTTGTGTTTTAGTTATCGAACAAGGTTGTGGAAGCGGCCGGGAAAGTTTGGCCGGGGTTCTGGTATTGCGGGCCACATCTGAGTTGCAGCGGTGCCTCGGATTTCTCGGTTCATTATGTTTCCTCATAGTGTGTGTCTACATTTTATTTCTCAATTTCGTAAAGTTTAGTTCAGTTCAGTTCAGTTTAGTTCAGTTTTTATACCGGGGGCGAGATGCGATAATGCCGACTCGGAACCGTCAGCTCGCAACTTACGAGACATTGTTTTTCATTCAGCCAAGCCTCACTTCTCGGAGGCGTACCGGCACCATCCGCCTATCAGCGCCATTTTATCATCGCGCGACGTCCTCGTCCAATTCGAACTCCGCTGCCCGGTGCGCGCCGTCGCTCTTTCCTTGTCTGCAATATCGCAGTACAAACAACTTCTTATTTTGCACTCTTGTTCTGGAACATTCATCGACGCCTTCCGCTGGATTCGCTGTTGCCGCTTTTGACTAGCGTCGCTATTTATGAGACTGACTTAGCTAAATGGCATGCCATTTGGAATTTAACCGGCGAGCTGATTGTACAGCTTACAAAGGCATTTTCTCATCTATTTATCAAATTGTCTCTATCCGGTTGTCTTCATCGCCCGTTTCCCAAAAAATCAGCCCCCTCCCCCCCGACCTCACGTGCCTCTTATAAATGCGCTTTAGCTTGCCACGTGCGCTCTGCCGAAGACGCGTGCCTATATATTATTTTATGCGCCATTCGAATTGTTTATACTTTGCCGGTCCGACGACCCCCTAAGTGAATTATTTCGAACGATTACTTTCTACTTCCTGTAAATAAATTAATAAATGATTGTCTCTGTATTATTATTATTATTAATTATTAAAATAAAAACTAAAAATTGGCCAGATTGTTTTCATAAGTATCTTAACTAGCTTAAATATGTAGAGCGTCGTAGTTTTACCATGTTGCCTACGTATTAGACTTACAGTGTCCGCGATTCCTTACGAAAATTTTCTTTATATGCGAAAACCGTTGCAATTCTTTTTAGTTACCAGCTTTGCTAGCCACTAATGCAGATGGTTTGTCGCGATAGCCTAGATGCTACAGCACTCGATTTCCGTTACAGAAGTCTTGAGTTCGATCCTGAGCGACGACAGAGATTACACAATTAATAAAATTAAATTAACCGCTAATAATCACGTAGAAGGCAATGGCAAACATGCATAACATGCATACCACCTATATGCGTGCTGATTGATGTGTAGTAGTCAAAAATACGCAGGAACTGCATTTGTGTATCGATAAAAATCAAACGTTTACAATATCAGTTCCAAGTTTAGTCTTTTGCTTGCACATTCACATTTCATATAACAACTGCTATGAACACGATGCCTATGTCTGTACAGCTACAATGTACAAATAGGTAGTCGCCTACGCTCAGGAATTAAATATGGCACCCCAAAGAAGAGGAATGCAGATAGTTCTGAACAGTTTTAAAATGGCTAGTTGCGCATGTCTTGGAAATTTATGTAGTTTTCTTCATCTTTTGCTCTTTATTCGGATAGGAGGCACACTCATCACTGAAGCATTCGGTACCGGAGAAAGTAACTTAGTGTCTCCTGATTTCCTTTTTTTTGGTTTCCCTTAGTGTTTTTCGATGATTATTCTTCGCTGCTGTCAACGCGCACGAAGCCCAATTACGGCAATCGCAAACTGGTTCGTACTGGTAGAATTATCTCACCTAGCCCGTAATTCCAAGTGAAAAAATAAACAGTCGTCCTTTTACTCCTCTCCATTTAAACTGGGTATTCCTAATGCTCTGTTTCTGTTATTCCTGCCCTGGAATTATTTTTATTCTTTATCCTTAAACGTTTAATTATAACGTAATTTTTTCCTTCTTCCCATTGTCCTCGTTAACAAGCCCATAAAAAGAAAAAAAATTTAACAAGTATCTACCCTCACGCAGATACATTAATACACGAATATATCATCTTATGGGCAGTTCCGCCTTTCCTTTATTCTATCACTCGATATAAGAATTATATCTAAGTTGTTTCGTTGAACCGTCATTGTAGCCTTTATATCTTATGGACAGCAACGAGTTACATAGCCTACGAGTTTATGATTTTTCCTATACAGCAAGTGATTCTTTAGAAACGGATAATACGGTATTTACATTTACATCGTTGACGACAGTTTTTACAACATTATTAACACATCATTTACATCATTTGCATCATTGGTTAAATTATTTGCACCGTTTACAACATTTTGCACATGAGAGGTACGCGTTTTTATCGAAAAGAGAGGACAATGTGTACTAAAGTAGGAGGTATAGTAAGTGTGTCGACGTATCATGAAAAGACGGCATCAATGCACGTGAAATCGCGTGATGTGAAAATGGTTGGTTCATTCTTCAGTTCGAGTCCGAATTCCGCGCGCATAAATTTCATGAATGTATGATCGTGCGATCCTCTTAAATCCAAGTTAAATTTACCACCAAGAACTTCGACTATTTTAGCGCCTTGTACGGAATCTAATCTGATTGACGCTTGTGTTGCCGAAGAAGAAGATGCGTACAGCCTGAGGAATCTTGCGGTCGACGAATACGCGTTCCATGAAACGGGCCTTGATTATCGCTTTCTCCTTTGGAAGAAAGGACTGACCATCACCAATCTTGGTTAGTATAGATGAGAAGAGGACATCACCATTTGCACGAGCGGGTAGTAATGTAGCGACTACCAGGTACGTCGCATCAGAACTTTTTACTCGATCGATTGTAAATCTGCGTGTCTGGCAAACGGGCGGTAGTTGACGGAGGTCGCCGGTAAACGTCTATACCAGCGAACGGACTCTCATGATCATGCATAATGTTTTGAAGTCGAGAATTTATCTGTCCAAAGAGAGAGCGGATCCGATCATACTGCACTTGTCGACGAAAACGATGTGAACATTTGCGAACGCTGTGCGAAACGCGTTCATTCCACTTGGAGGTTCGTCATCTTTTGCGAGTTTTCGATACAAAAGATAGCGTGTACAGTGGATCATCCGGTATATGTATAAATAATACATTTTTTTCGCGTTTCCATGGTAACAATTTATGGTAAAATTTCGTAGGACACTTCGTGTGATATTTTAAGGGACATTCTGTATGCCATTGAATGGACGGACAAATTTTTAGAATGACCCCCAGCTGTAAGACATATTCATATACAAAAAAAAAAAAAAAAAGGCCAGTATATCTCTTAAGGAAACTCCATTTTTTAACGTTATTTGAAGAGTACTCAGTCAGACCGTTGAGTTCACTTTTCAATGAACAAAACGTCATTATTCAAATGGACGTTATGCACGAACAAACAAACAAACAAATAAATAAAATAAGCTCCTTCTTTTTGAAGTTGCTAAAAAGTAGGGATTTTTCTGCTGTTCTATAAAAATCCTCCATTATTAAGAAAACGCATTTTTTATGACCATGCCGCTAATGTCTATAGGCTTTTCAACGAACGATGTTATTAACGGTAGAGTCAAAGAGAGCAAGTCTACCAATTAAAAGAATGAAGAGAAGAATAAAATTTGCGGCTTTACGGAAAAACCGGTGAAATCCGAAGGGCTGGAAAAAACATTGCATGCGAATTCTTCGACCGGTGTAAAGACTTAATAATGGATCGAGACGAATTACGAAAAAAAAAAAAAAAAAAAAAATGGAGAGAAAACGAAGAAAGAAATAGAATGCATTATCACAAAAATAAGGATACATAACATGAGTTGCTATTGTATAAGATTTTTCGCTACATGGAAGAGGAATAGATAAGTTTTAGACAATTTTAGCTGCAGCTGAGTAATTAATAGGGTTTTTTTGTGGCAATATTTCGAATTTCAGTTTATCGAATTTCGTTTACCGTCTGAAATCGGCAATCATGTATCATAGTAGTGCGTTTGGAAAAAGCCATTTGTATCGGAATAAGGTTTTCAGTAGAAAAAATCGGGACTTTCTTATTTTCAAATTTTCCTTAAAAGAGCAGTCGGTCAAATTTGACAATGGTTAGAAATGGACGCTATGAAGGAAGCTGTTAAGATGGTAAATGAAGAATGTAGCAGGAACATTGTGAATCTGCATTTTGGATTTGAGGAAAGAATCCTTTCTGAGGATACCGGTTCACGAGTGTTAAAAAAGCGATATTCTCTCGGCTCGAGATTGTTTCTGTTCGCGTCAAATTTTTATTCAGATTGCATTCATCAATGCCGTGATTTCGTTTAGCTGTTCGGTGTAGAAAGAATCAAAATTTGTTCGAAATTATGCTAAATTTGGTTAAAAGAAAAAAAAAACAAGGGGGGAAAAAAGTTTTCAAAGTGGCCTTTTTTCGGGCGATCTTTGTTTTCTTCCCCGAACCGAAATTTTTCAGCAGAAGCAGTGTCAAGACTGACTTCATAAAGTTACCGATCGAAAAAAACATTTCATCTGACATCTGGATTTAACGCGGTATCGTATTTTTCTATTTTCAGAAACGTCCGTTCCACGTACGATTCGAGATTCGCGTCGTCGCGATTTGCGGCCGAATCACATAGGACTCAGAAAAGTATTCGCGCATTCGATCACTAAGAGACACCGAGTCTCGGACATTCGCAGAATGATGTTATGCTCCGAATGGATTTGTTTCGTCACTGTGCCGGTAATAATAGCTTCGGTGATAATTGTAAGACATCGGGTGATCGTTTGCAGACGAAAAAAGCCGGTCAACGCATAATGCGGCTTGCGCTAAGAAGAACGAGCATAACGAAAAATACTAGTATTGTTCTGCACGTTATTGGTCGATGGTTAATGATTGTGGTGGCAGTTGCGATGAACGGACCGCCGAGTTCCATATCAGAGGTCTACGCTCGAGCTAGTAACCAATGCTCTACCGACGCACTTACCCGGTGCACCTGTGAACTGGACGAATCCGTACTGAAGAAGGCGAACGCCAACGAGGACATCGTTTTTCCGGAACCGGCTATTCACGAGGTCATATGCAGAAATACCGAATTCACCGCTGTTCCTCAACAGCTACCTGCGACACTGATAAAATTGTAAGTATGACGAACTATTTTCCTTATTTCTTTTTTCCAACTCCTTTTACGCGGACGGTTGTATCTATAATATGTTTTTGTAAGGGGAACTGAAAAAATCCCCGAAGCTTTCCGTAAATGTAAAAAGCGCTTATCTCGAAATTGGTTATGTTGCCGTACCCGTCTGAACGATACATATCTGAAAGGAAACTTTCTTTTGTTCGGATCTTCTTAATGCTTGTTACTGGCCGGGAGATGTAACAATTGAATAGCCATATGATTTTTCGGTTCCGCTTTAAATTCGCTAGTGTTCAATAAACTTGCACGGATAATTTTTCATCCTTAACCGAAAGGCTACAGCGGCGATACAACCTATTACAGATGAAACCTAAATTCTAGTAAGGCCGCTGAACATAGGCCGGTCGGGTGTAGACGGATGCCTGATCTTACAATTTATTTTAATTTACTTTTATTTCTGTCGTTAAGCATCGGTTCGGGCAGACAATACTAGCCAGGGGTTGATTTGCCGATACATTCATCAGTGTGTCTTTGGCTCTGAGAAGAATTTACTGCGTTCGAAAGTGACGAAAAATACTCGTAGTAAAAATGAAACCGGTAGCAACGTCTAAACGGGAATGATTGTAGCACAAACCTTTTAAATTATGTCCGTATTTCGAATAATGTAGTATAGTGTTGCAGTCAGTCGTCAGTGAGATTACGATTATGCTGGACTATGTTGTGAGGGGCAACCTTTATCATCCCAGGTTTATTGTTTCCGTGCTAAAAGCTTCTATAAATCGTCTTGGGAAAATCGGGGTTTCACAACATATCGGACGGTAAGCACTTTTAAAAGCACAAAGTAAAACCTTTAAAAGTACAACATATCGAACGAGAAATCAAGGCTGTAAAGTACAACATAGTAGGCGGTAATGGCATTTAAGCAACATGCGGCAGGACACATTAAAGTCTTTTAGAAACGCAACATATCGACAATAAAGACTTTTAATCGTGCAATTTGTACGGAAACAATAATAATAATAAGGTGGATATTCTTTCGAATTACTACATTGTCGATCAATTGCATTTCCCTCCTAAATTAGCAAATTGTACCACCGCTGCTTGGTACAGACATACGTACTCTTAACCGCAAAAATCTGCCGCAGCACCCACCAGTTTGCGTAGAATACTATGAAATGGAAAAAGTTTCGATTCTTATCCCCGAAGCCAGAGGAGACTGTTTTAGCTATGTACGGGGGATGGGGCCCGGCATTAAAGGAGAACAGAACGAGAGACACGATGTTTGTAAGGCAGTGTGAACAAGCGATTTCGCGTTAGCGCGCTAGTTTGATTTATGCGACAAATTTCACCGAGTATGGCATTAGTTAGGCAGGCGGAAATTTGTTACGTTCGTGTTTCGATGCGTATTTTATTTCGACCGCTATGCTGAATATAACGCGACTTAAACGTTTCGCTGCTTTTTACTTGAGCAACACGTTTTGTTCGTTATTCACCGCGAATTTTGGTCAGCTCCTCAAAATGTAGCAGTAGGTCGAGTAGGAAGCTCTAGCACGCAGTGGAAACATCGCTGGGACAAAAAGAAAAAACATCGAGTTTGTCGTCACTGCAGTTGTTAAAGGGGGGGAATCGGGAAAAAAAATAAAACAAAAAAAACTCGTAGTATAATTCAAGTTTATGCGGCGGTCTTTAACATATCCGGTTCACAGGTGGTTAAAAACCGTATTATCATTAGAGAATTGTCGTGAACACTTGTGTATCGCACATGATAAGTATGCATAAAAACAGTCGAGCAAAAGATGGTGCGGGGAAGCCTTTTACGAAACTAGGATGATTCTTCTTATGCTAAAACATAAATGCGGTAAATACTAGTGACCGGTAAGCTCGTTAGTTTTTCGGATACGGATCCGGAACTAAAATTGAAGGAACCAGAACATCATATGGATCATCCGGTGTTTATGTGGACTCGTTTGCACTGACTGTCCACTCATATACCAGTGTTGGATTAGATTACGTCATAGCAGTTGCGTAGGTTTTGTTATTATTATTTTCATTTCTTTTATTAGGAGGCTCGTCAACTAGGCAAACGGTAGGAAGAAGAGTCAATTAATTAGAACTTAATTCGATCGAAAATAGCTGAAATAACTGAGAGGGAAACAAAGGCCATAGGAAGCACATTTATTTATTGACGATTTGTTGCTAGTCAATGTGCTTAGTTCTGTTTGCGTTAAATCAATTACACCGAAATATTCTTTTTATCGCTATTGCTTCAGAAGATGTGTTTTTGTTTTGTGCCTTTTTTCCCCCTAATATTCGATGGAGGAACTTAAATCAGCGTAATCTTCTATATCAAATAAAAATGAAAGAAAATAAAATGAAACTAAGCTATAATTTATGTATTTTAAAATTATAAGACTTAATCTTTTGTTACCTTTTTAAAATCGATTAGGTGGAAATCAACTACACGTATTAATACAAGTATCTAATAAATAACAAATATAATAAGTGCTATTGCACAAACAATTTAATTGTTAATTTAATGGTTACAAAAAAGATATAGGCTAAATAAAAACTCGTTTTTTATGTCAAATTTCCGCGAGGAAAAAATATTCGGAAAAAATAAGAAGAATTGCGTAGAATTTGATGTTCTGTTTGAAATCAATATTTTAGTTTCCATAGCGGGGAATCGTGTGAACCTGGATCTTGTCATCTCTGGTTGTCGGAGTCGCTGATACGTATTCGAAGAATGTAGTGGGCTCAGTAAGGAGTAGGGAAGCCAAGTCCAAGTAGATTGGAATAAAGGATTGCGCGTTCCGAGGAAGTTCCATTAGAATAGAACGTGATTTGCATGACAGGTCAATCAAAAAGGTATTGAATATGGAATTTAAAACTACCCAAAACATTACCCTTAAAAATTCTCAACTGGCCATCTGGTAACCCATTAACGCGAAAAATATTTCGCATAGCATAAAAACGTTAGTCAAAAACAGCAACGGTGTATGTTTTCGTAAGTGGCTCTATTGAACCTAAAAATACATCCAGCTACTGTGGCGCAGTTAATTAGGTAGTGGTGTGTGTTTCGTTCGGGTGGAACCGTGTTCGAATCTCAGCCTGTCGCGCACACAAACTTCTAAAAATTCCACTCTCGCTGGATTAATGTTCGTAGTCGATAAACATACACACGTCTTAAATATGTACATAAAGGAAGCTTTAAAAAATAAATTTATACGCGGGACTTGGGTTGAAGCCCTTTCTCCGGATTTACCGACTGCTCCCCCCCCGGCCTAAAGCGTAAGGGTTTGGGTGAAATTTGGATCCCCTGAGAGGAAATTGGATTCGAATTTAATTATATACAAGTAAATTTAAAAAATAGGTTACTTTATAGCTCTGGAGCAAGATTAAAGGTTATGAGCCCTTTTCCGGGGGACATGGTGTTCGGATTATCGGGACTGTAGGAAAACGGTACGATGAAACCGGGGAAACTTGGGTGAATTTTGAGCTCTGAAACAAGAATTGGAGTTACTTTTTGCGTCTTGAGTAAAGTACTTGGGTGAATTTTCGGTCTGTAGACACGGTTTCGGGGTTTGGATTAGCGGAACCGTGGAGAAGCGGGCCGGGGGAATCGTGGGAAACTTGAGTGAATTTTGAGCTTTGGAACAAGAATTGGGGCTACTTTTTGCTCTCCGATAAAATACTTGGGTTAGTTTTCGGCCTGCGGACACAGTTTTGGGCTTGTGTGGGGTCACAGACATACCAGCTTGCCCATTTATACACTACCGGTGAATTTAATTTTTTTACATTTTAGTGTCCTTCGTTACAAGTGCTCTTACAACTGATACGTTTAAGCTTTAATAATTTCATTTCTTTTAGTTAATCGCGACCTCAAATAAGTATGCTTCCCTTGAAGTTTGTTAAAATTATATATTTTGCCCGGACAACATAAACCTCTTTCTCTTTCTCTCTCTCCGTGTTATATAAAACAGTCATAAAGGGTGATTCAGATCATAACTTGAATTTTTGTTTTTGAATCACTGCGGATAAGCCTTTTAATCTGAACGACCTAGTATCGAGTCCGTTCTCTGCTTTATTATTTATATTACCTGTATAAATGACTACATTATGCCAGTTGATGGTGTTACTGCTTGAACAGAATTGACTATCTAGAAATTTACATAATAACAACTGACGATAATCTTAATGTGCAGCCGGTACTATAACTGTTTAGCGAGAAATTCTTCGCAGGAGCTGGTCGAGGCGGCGCAGCTGACAATTGTAAAGTTGCCAAATAGATTCAGTTAGAACAAATAAGTAGAAAAAGTTCGGGAGTAACTTAAGTCTCTCTGAATCTCGTATCTACAATGTACGGATCGTTTTCAAATGCGGAACAGTTCAAAGTTTAAATCAGTGTTAAATAAAAAAAAAAAAAAAAAAAAAAATCTTGCACACAATATTTAGCCTAAAATGAGGGACATTACGAAACACACAGATCTTTTTCCAAACTGCTTGTATCGGTTCTGTTTTATTTTTCAGTGTTGTTTTGCTTGTAACTACCATTCAGTAGACAAATTGTTAATTGACAATTATTATTATTTTTTATTTAAGGTTTTCTAATCAATGTATTCATCCTGCTGTTCTTTTTTATTCTTGGCTATCTTATTTTGCTTCTTTACACGATACCATTCGGTATTTTCCTTGTGTAGGCTCCGTTTTGATCGCACATTACTCATTTCGTTACACTATCGTGTTGCACTTGTAAATTCCCCATTTCTACATTCTCGTAATGATAATCAGAAATGTATCTCTGGCTATTATATTCTTTTTGAATGTCACGTTCATAGTCTTCCGAATGTCCTCTCAGTTTCTTAATTTCAATATTCCCACAAAATGCTGCTTTTCTTCTCTCGTTTCCAACACTCTTTCACATTGTTCCGGCTCTTATTTCCTTTGTTATTTTTCTCTGCTCGAATCAAAAATTTCAATAAATTATTTTATATAATACTCACATACTCTTTGTAATCGAGGTGAACAAAACAAAAATAAGAAAAAATATACGCAATACCTTGTGAGGTAAAAATTGAAAGCTTTGTCAATATGTTCTGAATGGTGCCGAAACAATATTAATCTTTTTTAAATAAATTTTTGTGCAAAAATTGAACTGTGTAGAAATAAGACCTTCTCTTCCGTGTTACCTTAGCAAAATTTTGGAAGAAAATACAATACTCAACGAATGAAAAGAGAATCAAACGATACATCTTATAGTTAAGTCTGTTTTTGGTAGCTTCGTAATATGCAACCGCTGCGCCGCTCGTTTTGAAGTTCTAGAGATTAGTAAAACCAAAGTTTATAACGAAGCGTTCTTGAAAAGGTAAGAGAAGGTTCGTAATGAATTTGAATGACTTTGAAGGGTGAGTGTTGACCGTCTTCATTAGTGCAGCCGGCGGTTACATTTGGGAAGAATGTGAGTGCGGTTTCGGTTCAACTATTAAGCACCTTCGTCAGCGGATAAGTGTATTTTTGTTTTACCGGAAGGTGCTTGATTGTAGACGGTTCCATCTGTCCATAAAAGAATCGTCAACTTGCTGCTTCGATGAGAAACTAAAGGGAGGCCTGTGTTCGTTTCCCGGCACAAGAGATCAACGGCTATCTTTTTAGCTGATGGTATCGGACATTGTAAACAAAGATGAAATATTGATCCGATGATTAATTCATCAACGCGGCCGAGGAATCCAGCTTTTGCCCGAGAACGGACCTTGTTGTCTTCGGCAAATAGGCCGTTGGAAGGAAATCAGCAGCCCGGTCCGGATAAATTTTCGGACGCTAGAGAATTCTTGATTGAACAGGTGAAATTTCCGAAATGCGCGCTGCTGCCCACTGTCCGGTTCCGTTTAATGGCAGTTTGTGCCGTTGAAAATGGCGAGCTGGGAAAAAAGTTTACTACGAGTTAAAATTCAATAGGAAGTTAAATTATTTTTTTTTCCACCAGACAATGCTGAACGCAACAAATAGGATTTGCCGCGTAGTTGCGCAGAAGTTTAGCGAACACGATTTATCTGCGAATGTGAAACGGAAGAAGGTGAATAGGATGGGCGCGACCGGGAGATAGATTGGCGTAGGAGCAAGACAAATTAAACAACTATCGAAGGAAAGTTAAATGTGTCTATTGTCCTCGACAAAGCGGCACTTGTAAAGTTCAATAAAAGTTCAATAAGCAGCGGGCCAGCGTTACTGCCGGAACTTTTATGAATAGTTTTAGCCGTGCTCTGCGTGTCTTTTTCATTTAATATTATTCGCTCCGGTTATTTACATGGAACGCGGCGGCGTCTACTTCTTGCTCTTCTGCCTGACCGAACTTGAACAACTTTCGTAAAAAGCTGCGAGCTCGCTACTTACCGCATTCCGTTTTAATAATTTATCTCGCCGTTTTTCGTCCTACATTCCGCCCGACATGATAATTTATTTCCTCCGTTCCGCGAATTATTACTTCCGACAACCGGTTCCGCACCCGTCTGCTCGTCCCCTAATAATCAGACTACTTACCGGCAGTGCAGAAATATTACAGCGCATCCGTTTCTCTGTTTTTCTTTCATTCTGATCGGTTTCCGAGAAATGTCTGCAGCGATAAATTTGCTCGTAATCGTTATTTTCTTCAATTCTTTTTTTCTTTTTTCTCTTTTTTATCTGTCGCTATCTATCGACTAACAATGGCGGCAATTGGCGAAATCTTCCGCTTTTGTATGCTTGTATTTTTGCAAAAAAAGATAACCCGGATAGGCCGTTAGCTGAAAAGTTACGGAATGGCGTAGGAATTTTCTACCGATTGACTATGTAAGTAAAAAACCGAGAAAAAAATCGAGCTATTTTTATGTCTTGTATTGGTAGCGCGATGGCCTAGTGATTCAGCCGCCTTGGCTACCAAACTGGAGGTGTCATAGGTTATCGAGACTTGTCTCGTTCTGGATCCAAGTCGCTCCCAGATATTTATCCTTTATACCAGAGAAATCTGTGAAAGTAAAGGCGGATTCCAAATTTTCCTTAGATCCATTAGGCTTAGAGTACCATTATGAAAAGATTAACTTCATAATCTCCAACGCCATTTCTAGGGTATGTTAAGTTACTTTACTTAAAAATGCGAGAGCTATAAACTTACAGTGCAATAATGTACGAGACCTCTATTATGATGCAGCAATATACACACACACATTACCCCTCAACCCTAGTTTTCACTAATTCTCGTAGAGGGGTCGATTTTAATTTTTTAACTTTCGCTACAATTTCCGTTTCATAACACCTTAAATAAAAAAAGGTAATGTCTAATTGTTACAACACTTTTTCATATTAACACATCCCCCCCCCCCCCGAGTATAACATAAATAAGAATGAGCCTTACTTAGGTATAAATTGCGAAATTAAATATATTTTAAGAATCTGAAGAGAATATTAGGAACCGGGTCTTTTCTCGGGGATGATTCGGCTTTACTTTCCGAGATTTCACCTAATTACAACATAAGCATTAATGTGTACGCTGATACGGTTTTCACTTTCCGGTTTCCAGGGTGCAATGTATTCGCGGGCGCGGGGTCGGGGGGGGGGGGGGGGTAAATTGATAAATTTAGTCTCTGTTTGGTGGTGGCATTTTAAAACGAGAGTGACGCAGTTGTACTTGGTTTTTATTCCCGAGTGCCATTTTATATGATTTATGTTTTTTCCTGTTTCTGTTGCGTTATTTGATTTGAATTTTCTTTATTCCGGTTTCCGAGCTCTATTATGACACTATTTACGCTAACTTTTTAATTCCGGCGCCGCAGTCGTCCGAGACAAATTGAAACATGAAATTTTATATTTTTAAGTTTTTTACGAAAAAAATTTTCCCCTTTTTACGATATTTTTAACATAAAAAAAAAAAAAACAAAAAAAAAACGAATAATAATAATAGTAACATTTTTGAAACGCGAAATTTCGAAAAATAAATAAAATAAAAATAAGATACAATGGTTGCTGCCGAGTAACGGACTAAATTACACACAGGCTGACAGCGTCATTTATCAGCCGAAAAACATTTTACGACAATATTTCATTACCCATAAAGGCCTTCTGAGCTCATATCATTAAAACCCCACTGCCGTGCGGCAATTTGACAATAAGTACGTACGCAGATTATTTCGGGATTTTTAAGCAATTTAAAAAAAAAAAAACACGAAAAACATTCCAACACAAAAATTTTTATTCCGAATTACAACACTGTACATAATATTATGAGTGTACATAACTGAACATTTTTTTAAAAAAAATATATGCACTATTATATACGTCAGTCTGATCATTAAATCTTCGATTGGGTTCGAGTTGAAAAACAATTGCGTCACTGGGACGAGAACTTTTAGGTGGTCTTTAGCTGCGGAAATAGGTTGAAATCATAGAACACCCGGACCTCCGCACAATACCGGATGATGAGTGTGATTGTTAATTTTTTTCTTCGCTGCGTACTTATCGAACGATTTTGCTGCATGATGATTAAATTATTCTTCGACTGAAGCTTTTCGTTCGCTATGCATTCGCGTGAAATCCACATTTTCATAGGTAAAGTGTACGTTTGTCGCCGCTCCGTCCTGATTCTTTTGCTGTCGTACTTTCTTCCTGAAGGGCGAACAGAGCAGCGATTTCCATGTTCTGTTTCATTGGTCACAGCGGAATTTCATCAATTCTATCATCTAAGACGTGAAAGCCGTTTTCTGTAAAAGCTTTTAAAAACTTTTTTCCCTCGTTGTAGATTTTCACGCGCTTGCAACTACAGTAATTGTGTACGCCGAGTCCAAGTGGAACATACTTTTTACATGTTCAAACTATGAAATTTTGAGCATAGGTGGGGCGGCACACTACGAAGTCGTTAATATACGTCACCGGGACGATTTAGCGGAACTGTATTGGCAGATTTTTCACTAATCGCAGATGGTTTTGATCCGGAGTAGTAGCAAAGCAGGGTTAGTCTTCGCTATTTTCGGTACACTTGTTGCAGAGTCTAATTGAAAAAGAGGCAGAATTATTATCTTCCCTATTTATTTTCGTATGCCGAGCTGTATTAGAGTTCAATTTTTTTCCTCTAAATTTTTAATTATCTCTGACCCTTTGAGTCAGGCCGTATCCCCTTCCCGATCTTACGTGTAACACTTTATTGTTCTCCGTATAGGTTCACTCATTCACAATCTTTCCTATCTCCGTTCAATCAATACTGATTTGCTGTGGGGGTACCTCTCGGGCAAATTTGGTAATGAAGCGGCTGATATTCTTTGGTACTCGGGCTGCTGCCGCTTCCTCTCGTCTTTTTAAAAAAAAAAAAAATCCATTAACCTCCTGTCGATATGTGAAAGCTACCATATCAGATCACGGTCTATCGGAGATATTTACTTTTCCTCCTTTTCTAATAATTATTCATTTCATCTGTCAGTTAAATTACTCTCTTCCTGCATATTCATGGTTTCTTTTGCATCCCTATCTTCTTCGATATTCTGATGTTGTTTCCACATTGTTCGTATGCGCTTTAGCCATTCTTTGCTGCCATTATCTAAATTTCGTTTTTCCTTGATTTCTTCTCCACACTGTCCTCTCCATCATCCGGATGATGCAGTTATTTGCGACGCCGATCATGTGTTCTTCCACAGTGTTTATCTTTCTCTGTGGAGCGTTCTGCCTTGTATTCTTATTTGCTGAAGCTTGGACTTCCTACTGTTTATTGTGCTTCCTATATCCTGTGTCCTTCCCCACTAATTATCCCTGCTATTTGTTCCTTTTTAAATAGAATTTCTGATCGAATTAAAATATAACCGACTTTTTTCCTTACCTTTTGTTTCTGGGCAAAAGTCCTTAGTTGATGAGCCCTCCCCAAAAAAAAATAGAGTTAAATTTTAAACAATCAATTTTTGCAACATTTCGTTCAATAGCAGTGACATCATCAACAACAAACATCTCGTCGAACTAGTTAATATTACTAAACACACCTTGCGCAGGTTATTTTTGTCTGTCGATGGTCAAACACTCATGCGAGTTCGTATCAATTTAATTATTATACACGATAAATAAAACCGATTATTCGCTTGGTATAATTAAAGTTTTCGCCTAGCTTCATTAATTATAATAATTCCCCTCCCCCCTTTTATTTTTTGAAGTATTTATCGCTTTTACTAAAAACGTTCGTGTGTGCGAAATTCGTACAATTTGCGTGAAAAAATCCGTTTAGAGAAACGTCGTTTAATGGAATACCGTGTAAACCGCCCATATCGTATCAGTTTAAAATGTCGTTCTTTTTTTTTTTCGAATTTTTTCACTAAAGAAAAAGGGTAAAAAAAAAAAGAAAAAGGAAGAAAAAAGAACGTCTAAAATCCGTTATGTTGTTCGAACTAGAAAGACAGTGCGGAATCAGTGCACATCAGAAGACCGTAAACATACACACATATACTGTGACGTCTCGCGCTGACATTAAACGCGTCTGTCGCATTACCGAAACGGCGAACTAGGCGAGAAATAAAGAAACGATAAATGTAAGAAAATGAACTGTAGTTGTAGTCGCAATTTTTGGAACACACACATTGACTGGCGCAGAAAATAAATCATTCACTCAGTTTCCTAATAGTAGCTGCTAGAGTCCATGGTGCGGAGTCGTTCACGGAAAAGCCAACGGAACACATCGGCGTAAGAAAGCCGGTCGTTGTTAGAGGCCAGATGAGTTTCATTCATCGTAAGCAAGCATCGAGTCAACGAACTTATTTTCGCCTAGTAAATCTACCGTCCTCCAACCGGGGCAAACCTGCCCATACGAACCTATCATCCGTCTCTTATCTACACAGCGACGAGGCTTAATTATCCGCACATCCCTGCTAGGCCGTTTCCTGTTGCCCATTCCGTTTCGCGCGCTTTCCTGATAATTGATGGTAAAGGCTCTGCGGTAATAGTGAGCTTCTGTTGAATTGTCGCCAAAATTCTCGCTCGCTTATTATTACATACAAATTATGAGCGCATTAAACGTCTCTCTCCCGCCGAATTTACACGAATTTCGCCAGACGGAAGTTTTTCTTCTTCCTTCTGAACGTGTTTTATGCTGCTTCACTGGCGTACCGGCCAGTCGTTAGCGGTTGTTTTTATGTTTGCCCGCTAAGTGTAACAAGTAGTTCGTTAGCAGCGCCCATAACACGGACTTCTTTTTAGATATTTTCCTGGCTGTTCCTGATTTCAGTCTGAAACATTCTCCTAGACTTTTCCTTTCCCAGATGCTAAAAGGTTCTCTACACTTTTCTATTTTTCTATTTCTACGATTGCCAATGCGGGACTGTCGCAGTAGGATTTCGACGCTGACGACCTGTTTTGGCGCCTGCAACAACACCCTTTCACCATCGTATCAGTAAAAAAATAAAGCATAAGACTAGCCTGTGTTGGTGAGCAGCCGGGGCTGAAACTCGGAAATCTAAAAAAATGTATCTTGGCAGCAAATTCACTTCCGTTTTTTTTTCCGGTAATTAATTAATTAATTAATGCAAAAAGAATAAAAAGAAATAAATTTTTATTTTGGCGGTTACTTTTTTAAATATACTCACTGAGAAGATAATGTGTCGTCTAGCCAGCTACCGTAGTTGGTTAGGCAGTGCTGTTTCGTTCGGGTAGAACTGGATTCGATTTTTCACTCGCGTTGGGTTAATGTCCGCAGTTGACGCGCCTAGAAAAATAAAAAACAACAAAAAACACGGATAATGTGTAACACCGCGCAACATCATGTAGATGAATTTTCCAACTTCTTTTTAGGCTCCATTTTCGCTTTTCCTTTTTGCTTTCGGTTCTTTACAAGCTTTATTTTTCCTGTCTAGGTCATTGTGTTTTTTTCTACACTAAATCAAACTTACTCAAACAATACCATTAAGTGTCTAATTAATTTTACTTTTATTTTATTTATTTTTTAATTAGTTTAAATTGTTATTTTTATTTCGATGTGTATATTTTAAACGTACTTGTGGAAAAAATTTTAACGCCACTCCATCATCTTCCAAATGATGAATTTTCTATTTTTCCAATTCGTTACATTCTCCTTTTTTTACCGTCATCTCTATCGGTTTCTACACACTCTTCCCTTTAAAACTATCGTTCGTTAAATTAGCTTTGGGACCTATATTTAGTTCCCTTTTTTTTAAAATCTTATATCGGTTTTTACCTTTCTAGAAAGCAGTTTCTTATTTGCAGCCGGCAGAATTTCGAAGATTTCCAGTCATTTCAATCTCCAGGAGTGCAAATATTCCAAATGTTATTTTTCTTCTCGATCTTTTATTTGTAACAATACGGGTTTTTGTAACTGTTTCCGGATTTTTCTTCTTTTTTTTTTTTCCGTTGTTCATTCAGCTACGGTGGCGTAGTTGTTTTTTTTTTTTTTTTTTTTTGAATACGAATGGTATATTCAAAAAAAAAAAAAAAAAAGATGCGCGCATGAAGAGGTGTGCTTAAATCAGGAGTAAGTGTGCGTGTGTTTTTCTACGTATAACTTAATATAACTTAAAAATATTACGTGCAATGATTAAATAACTACCTCATACTCTCACGGTTCTATATTTATTAATACGTTATTTCTGATTTGTTTCTTAAAAAAAAAAAAAAGTGTGTGTGTAGCTGAAACAAATCAGAACGTATTAGTAAACATAGAACCGTGAGAGTATGTGGTAGTTCCCTGCATGGAGTATTTAAGCTAAGATAGTTAAGCGATGCAAAACATGCTCCCTCTACCCACCAAGTGTGTCTGTTTATAGATGAGTTTTTCTAGGTATAATTTAATAAATATTATACGCAATGATTGAACATTGATATTTAAAAACTAGCGAATCTTGATAGGTATCATTATTAAATGTTTCCGGATTATACACGATATCTTTCGATTCTACCTAATACTGCGTATTCACCAACTTTTTTCTTTACACGCCTATTTTCCGTTTCTGCATTAATTAGCATTCCCTTCTCCCGGGGGGAGGGGGGGGGGTATTTCCTTCATGTTTAACGTTTTCATTTTTAAATGTTATTTATACATACTTTCTATCTAGTATCGTTTTTCTTTTTTCTTTTCCAAAAACATATTTTTTCATATAATTTCAGAATTGTATAGAAAATAACTTATTTAAACATTTTTTAAAAGTTAGATATATTCAAACTCGGCCAAAGGGAGGGCAACCTTCGCTCCCGTTGCGGCGTTAAAATAATTTATTTCAGCCGGTTTGCTCAGTCTCTTAGGGTACGCTTAATTGGCTCATCTTTCCACCTTTGCTTTGTCATCCTTCTCGTTTTGGTTTCGGATCTTTTCGAAATTGTATATTAATTACGAACACTCTAAGTGCTTAATTTCGAGGCACATGACGCTGAACTACGTATTAAAGGCAGCGTCGCTCGCATTTTTCCACCAAAGTCCTGCTAGAGTAAAAAGTTTCAAAACTATCACCGGTAACCATTACAATAAATTTAAATGTCTCCCTCCCCTCCATTGAATATAGTATAATGTGTGTCGTTAAAATGTCTCCGAGTTATTTTTATATATTTCGTGTTCGGTATATATTACAAATCGGAATATTTTTGTGAAGGTATATCTCCTACTTTATATTTAAATTATAAGTGCCCATTTTCTGTTATTATTTTCAAAATATTATATATAAAAAAGTCACTTTTATCACAAAAAATATATTTAAAATATTAAAAATTAAAAATTGCAATTTTTAATATTTTAAATATATTTTCTGCGATAAAAGTGACTTTTTTATATATAATATTTTGAAGGTATATCCTAATTAAATGTTTTTTTTTTTTTTTTAATATACTTTACTCAATGTAAAATCTTGTCCATCACGAAGAGAAACGTTACGAAATGTTATAATTTTCACTTACTCTTACAGCTAGGTGTAACTCCAAATTATAGTAATCAGTTTTTCCGATCGACTAATGCTTATGCTGCCGCTGGGTAACTGAGCATGAAAAAAAAAGTAAATAAAAAAAATAAAATAAAATAAAATAATAGTCTCGTCAATTATGGTCTTAGGACCGGTGTGATGTAAAAAAAAAAAAAAAAAAAAAAAAAAAAGTGCAAATAATTTATATTTACATTATGGTAAACGTTTTATTATTCGATTTATCATTAATAGTTTAATCTCATGTTTCCGCTAAAACAGAACACGTAGTGTTATTTACACTTTACGCACCATACAGAAGACATATGTTGGTACGAGGTACCTTTTTTTTTTTTTTCTGACCACGTTGACTATGAACCCCATTAACCCGGTGTAAGAAGAATTATTCGAACCAGGTCCTACCAGAACGAAATATAAAAAGCACCAATGCCTAAATTACGTTATGCTAGTTGGTTTAATTCTTTTTATTTTTGAGTTGTAAATAATATTGTCCATTTTCTGTTATTACTTTATTAAAAATATTATAAAAAAACGTGTACTACATAAATTATATTTTTTAACTTAAGCAATCTGCATGAAGTGATGGATAGTGGAAGTTTGAAAAATACGAAATTCGACGCTTTTTAGGAGGGTTCTTTGTAACGATCGGAATTTATTTATTTCATCGGAATGCGCAGTTCCTCGGATTTAGTGTAATTTCGGTGATTCGGGTGATCAAGGACCCGAGCTCTATTCAGTCAGGACTGCTTAGGATTACTTTTTTGGAACTTTAAAAAGTTTAGAATTTAGTTATATCTCGGAGTTGAAATTATTTGTTAAGAAATTCTATTTAAATTATTACGAAATCGCTTAAAACAATTTTCATAACAAAAAAAAAAAAATTTTAAAACCGCGTATTCTTAAATTTTCTTTTCAATAATTTTTTTTTTTTTTTTTTTTTTCGATTTAACCTATGAAATAATTTTTGTAGAATTTTTCAGTTATTCAGTAAGTTTTATAAGAGATCTGCGCGATAATTAAACCTTTATATCGGACTAACTAGTCTCGGGTAACAAAATGACGATTTTATCTTGTTCAATCACCTTTCTGTCCTTATGACCCTTCAGAGCTCAATAATACCTGCGATGCGAATCACGTCTTGTTCGAATGCCTCTTTATTTCCTCCGAACGTGTTACCCTGTAAGTGTTCTGCGCCTTGGCCTCCTCACTCCTTATAGTGCCCACGCCATTCTTGTATTCCCCTCCCTCAATATAGTTCCTTTGTTAGACTTCTTTATTTCCTCAATTTTTAATCTTTTCCCCTTATATTAAAATTCTCTGCGTTGGGTAAGTTCCACTGTTGACGTGCCCACAAAAAACACAAACCAAAAATAGACGCGTCCATTTAGAATGTACAAATGTTCTGAACGGGAAGAAAGAAGCCGTTAAGAAAAATACCTCCATTTTCAATAAATGGTGATGGATGAATTCAGAAAATTCGCAATAAGTTTCGAGATCATGAACTTCTGAATGTATTGCAACACAAATGTGTGAACGTTCATATAAAAGACTGAAAAAAATCTGCGACGCGTATATGGGAATCTGAGAATATTTTTTTTTCTTTTACGGGAAGGTTATATAAGAGATATTGTATACTTCTTGGCCTTCTCTCATTTACGATAATTATATTTCGATATAATATTGAAAAAGAGGTTTTTTTGTTTACAAATATTCGGGGGTAATATTTAGCCATCATCGAGCAGGAGGGAAGTAATAAGATTTCGGGCCCATATTCGAAACCGGCGTGCTCGCCTGAAGAAAGCTGTTGAAAATTCGTGCGCTCATAATTAATTAGACACGCTCGTGTAGATTACTATTTAAAAGCAAACGTAAGTTAACGGTTTCAATCTATTCCTACCTGTCGTCGTTCCACTGTTGTTTCCTTAATTAGGCTTAGAATCAATCATTCTTTACTCCCCTCTTCACGCTTCTGAGCCTTCTTGTACTGATAATTCAAATCATATCCTCTTTTCGAATGTTCTGCACGCTCTAACGAACGCTCCTTTCTTTACACCCAACTTCTAGTTTTGGGTCTTTCTACTCCCCTTAATGCTACCTATATTCTTTCCTTCCCATTGCCTTCAGTTATTCCATTGCCACACTGTCCTTTGTCTTTTCCATTTCTGACCGCTTGGCTATTTAGTTATAACTCTTAATTTTTCATGTTGTTGGGTCGAGGCCGCTGTCGCGCCCAGGGTAGGAAAAAAGAAACGGATAAAAAATTTGAATGTTGAATTTTAACTGAAAAAAACCGGTGAAACTGGTTAAATTACTAATTTTCTTATCGTGTTTATAAAAATTTATAGTCACCCGCGACCAATTTATTATCACATTTTACTTTAATGTACTACTAGAAGGCGTCGTCTTTTTAATCAATTTTACCGATTTAAGAAATTACCACGAAAGGGAAAAAAACACTTGAAATATTGAGCCAATTAAATAGCCGAGTAGGGCGTATGTCAAATTGTAACCATAATTTTATTGAACCTATCAATATTACACCGATAATCATAAAGTTTAACGTAACGCCATCAACGCGTTTACAATTAAATATAATGACCTTATGAAGTTTTAGGGTTTATTTTGGTATATATTTCTCGAAATAAAGTGTATACGTGATCTTAATAAGTTCGTTTCGGTATAAGCCCGATATTTTCTTCTTTTTTTTTTTTGTTTGTTTTTAATCGAAGTTAAATATGTATGGGGTAACTACTAAGCTGTGAACAATGTATAGAATAAGTGGTTATTACTAAATAATTCGAGAATGGCGATTTGGTCGCTGCTTCAAAAACTGACTGCGCATTAATTATTAATTATTTTTATTTTTTTTTCAATACGTATAGAAATCGAAAGGTTTTTTTTTTCTTTTTTTCTTTTTTCCATATTGGTTTTCCAGTGGTAATTTGCGTGGCTATCTATTTATAAATTTTCTAGTCAATTTCAGTGGGGTGGTACGTTGTTTTCAAATGCCTTTTGAAACGATACTTTGCACCATCTATCTGCCAAACAACTATATACTTATATATATATATATATACATATATATATATATATATATATATATATATATATATATATAACTCGGCCATTTTGGCCTCGCAAGGGGCTATGCCCCTTGACCCCTTCTCTTCTATACTTTGTATAAAATGATTAAAATTTACAACGTAATTCTTACTGGCATCAACACACACAAAAAATAACATAACCACAAAAATCCTATTCTAACATTTAACTTCCGTTATATAAAATTAAGACATTTTTTCGTTACATTTTTCGTTACATATTTCATTACATAAAATTGTGACATTTTTTAAATAACAATAACAAAAATCCTACAAAGTATAACAAACGTTACATAAAATTGGGACATTTTTCTGGGACATTTTTTTGGGACATTTTTCTGGGACATTTAGTGTTACATAAAATTGGGACATTTAGCGTTACATAAAATTGGGACATTTAGCGTTACATAAAATTGGGACATTTAGCGTTACATAAAATTGGGACATTTTTTCGAATGGGGGGGGGGGTAGCCTGAGAATTATGTTGTAATTAATATATACATGTATACTCGACCATTTTGGTCTCGCAAGGGACTGTGCCCCTTGACGACCCCTCTTCCTTACATTTCTGTCTCTTTCTCTTCTATACTTCTTATAAAATTATCAAAATTTACAACGTAATTCTAAATCGGTCCATATGTGAATATAATAACATAATTACAATAATACTATAAAACATAACAAACGTTACATAAAATTGGGACATTTTTTGGGACATTTTTTTGATACATTTTTCGTTACATAAAATTGCGACATTTTTTCTAATGTGGGGTAGCCTAAGAATTACGTTGTAATTAATGTATATATATATACATTCCCCGAATATTTTTGTAAATGTCTGGAAATGTAAAATTAATAACCGCGAACGAGACTGGTCATAAATGAGACATTTTTCGTTGTAAATTGAAAAAAGCGTGATTCAAAAGAAAATAATTAAGTTTTGTTAAAAATTCGAAAGAGAAATTAAAATTTACGATTTATATTTTTGTTAGACTCGAAAGAAATCGTTCGCTCTGCCATGAACGGACGACCTTATCAGGGGATCTTCCCTTAGAGGTTGGAGACGGTATTTCATTAAAATCACCGAGCAATTAGTTTAATCTGAGGTTAATTTTTAAAGAATTTTCGGCATAAAGTTTTTATTGAAAATAGCAAAAATTACGTTAATCGAAAATAGCGCCGCAAAAATACCGCTAGTCGACGATCAAAAACATTTCAAATAAATCGTTTTAGCCGAATGGAAATATAATAATTTTAAGCGGTATTTAATTTTAATTTAAAGATGATAAAATATAAATTGAGTATCCCAGCCCCTGGAATTATTTTTTTTTTTAGATTTTTCACTAAAAGTGTTAATTAACTTTTATTATCATTATTTTTTGACTATTATTATTATTATTATTATTATTATTATTATTATTATTATTATATTATTCGTTGTCAATTGATTAATTTTATAGGAAAAATAAACTAAAATATTAAATATCTAAAATTAGCAAGCGCTGTGTGTGAAGATGCTGAATAAGCGAAACTTTAAGGAGATAAACTAAAAGAGCGTTAGTTTAAAGAAGAAATTGAACTTACTAGTTAATCATTTTTTCGGGAAAATGTCGAAAAAACATGTCTTACGTATTAGAATGTTTTTTTTTATTTTTTTTTTTTTTTGAAAGTAAATTCAAAACTTTGTTATATTTCTGATACGAATTTACCGCCTACATATATAGTTATAGAAATGGTAGTTTGTAGATTCGTTCACTGAATTAAGTTCGTTAACTAGGAGAGCTCAATTGTAACGAAAAATACACGACACCAAAGAGCCTGAAAAGAAAGCGTAACATGAAATATTATCGCAATCTATCGAGTTGAGAAGGGAAAATATCGCAAAGAAGTTCTATAGTACAATTCCATTTCCACTAAGCGACTTTGAGCAGCACGTCATTTGAGCCAAGACAGGACTTTCAGATATTCCTATGTATCGATAGAACTGTGAAATAGCCAGACTAGAGACAAGTGTGAGTTCCTCTGGCAAGAAGTGAAATCATTGACTGGCACGCCCATTGTCAGCATTAACTGTTTGCTCGGTTGCGCGAAAAGTTTACAAGAGATTAAATGAACAGATACAAAGGCCTTCCTTTTCGAAACTACAATTCTTTTTCCCTCTTATTTTCTTTCCGTTTATTTATTTATTTCTATTGTATAACTTCCGTTTTGTAAACATTTATTCAAGTAAAGATCATATTTTCGCAGTCATTTTCCGAAACTGCCTTTGATCATACGGGGACGATCGAATATCGTTTCTTAAGAAAAATTGCGAAAATATACATACATATATTGCAGTTTATTACTTTTATTCACAAACAAAAAAAAAAAAAAAAAATGATATCGTTTATAAAAAATACGTTTTTTTTGGAAAAATACTGAAACAATAAAACGAAAAAAAAAGGGACAAAAAGAAACTTTTTTCCTTTCTTTCAACTTTCATAATTTTGTAATTTCTTGCCGTGTCTCTAGCCTAAGTTGCTGTGTACGACACGTAAAATAAATAAATAAATAAATAAATAAAATAAGAAAACTGTTTACATTAGGTTTCCACGAAAGAAAGAAAAAAATTTGGAATCCGTTAAAAATGCAGTATTTCAAATAATATTTTGAATTTGTAGCTTCGTTATTGAAATATTTCATTTTAGCGCACTCTCCCAAGGATTTTCAGCCGTGTGTGTGTGTGTGTGTGTGTGTGTGTGTGTGTTCATTATTGCTATTATAATTGCTGTTTATAGATTATTAGATTGTCTTAGGAAAAGTTTTAAAACGTTTTCGGGAAGTGCATCATTTTTCGATTCATTTTTATTTGTACTCCGGTTTATGGCGTTTATACAAACGGTATTCGTTTTCTGAGATTGATTTTCTGATTGAATTTTTCGTTTTTTCTTCTCCCGATATTGGAATTTAGAGAGAGAGAGAGAGAGAGAGAGAGAGCTGTGCTCCTCTAGCAGTTCTCGGACCCGGGGAGTTAGGAGTCATGATTGCCATGAAATATGTTTACCTTGATGTGTATGTTACTCGCGCACTGATGACGTAACTTCGACCGATTCTGCGGCGGTGTTACCGTACTCGTTGATTTCGGTATAGGTAGTTGGCCAAATTAAGGTCATCTTTCACAATGCATAATGAACTAGTAACGAATGAAATTATTATTATGTCACCATCTCCTCCGTTCGGCCTTTTTTTGTCCTACCTCTAACCGAATCCGATTATTATTATTGCATCATAATAATGGTAAAGTACTCATCTGTTCTTATACGACTGACATGCTAGTTGTCAACACGTCCGATTACGTGAACTTGCCTCTGCTTTATTTCACGCTTCCTACATGGTGCGTGATAGAAAATAGCGCCCCGGGTATTATTCGGTAATTAATAATGATAACGATAAAAGTAATATAAACGACCGAGTTCACCTTTAGATTTCGATTTAAATTTCTTCGAAATTTCTGGAGAAATAGGCGGTCCTCCACCTTTATGACGTATTCGATCCAATACGCTCGCAATAATGCTTAATTAATTTCGTCGCGGACTTGTTTAACGGACAGTAATGTATCTCTGTTGGCTTAAACGTGTATAGATGTGAATATTTCTCAGAAGTTTAGTATCGCTTAAAAAACGTGTAATGCATATTCATTAGAGTCGATTATTATTCTTTATTTTTATTATGTTTTCAAATACATATTTATTTATCGTCTTTGACGAGGGCCTAAAAAATTCGAAATGTACGCGTTATATCAACGCATCGTCGTTGTAGCGTGAAATATTTGAAACAATACCGCCTTTTGTTGTAAATTCAAATTACAGGTAGGTTAATGAACAGATAAATGACGAAAGATAAATTTAGCGCATTTGCAATCTGAAATTTTATTATCTCGGTGCCCTATACATAACAAAATCCTCCAACTGCGGAGGAATTTGTAAATCTCCAATTTGATTTTCGTATAATAGTGAAATTTGACCCCCCCCCCATAAAGAAGACGACGTAGAACAGGGGTAAAGGTCAAATGTCGGAATGGAGCGTTGCGTAAGTTTAAAAAAATCTACGTTTTCTTCGAGACATATATTTTTTCGTCGGATAAAAGTCGCTATCAAGTGTGCTTATTAAATTCATCGCGACAGTTTGTCTTTACTCTAGGACAGTTCATTTAACCGCAAGCGTTCACCCGATGATGATAGATACTGCGCAGAACTGATGATTCTCCGTGTACGTGGCGGCTAAGAAGGTTGCCTTCGGAATTTCCTTTTTTTATGTGTCCTTTTTTCGAAATGAACGTGCAAAAATTTAAAGGCACTTATGAAGTTATAAACCTTGTTCAGCTAATCAGCCCTTCCGTTTCTTCACATTACTCTGCCCTGCCTTTTATTCGGCTCGCTGGAAGATTCGTTATTTTCGCATGCTAGAGGGAAAACCTTAAATTAAACAACAATAATATTAACAATGATAAAATAGTAATTTCAGTGTCACGATAATAATACTTAATAATCATAAAATAATACTTAATAATCATAAAATAATACTTAAAATCATAAAATAATACTTAATAATCATAAAATAATACTTAAAATCATAAAATAATACTTAATAATCATAAAATAATACTTAATAATCATAAAATAATACTTAATAATCATAAAATAATACTTAATAATCATAAAATAATATTAATAAGAATAATCACAAATCAAATCAAATCACAATTTATTATTATTATTACATATTTTCATCTATGCGCAAATTTGCGCGAGCGATGACATACTAAAATATAATAAATCTATAACAACGGGGAAAAAAAAGAAAGTACACGAACATCTATGACAAATAAATGTAAAAAAGAATCTGACAACTTAAACAATAAGTACAAATCAAAATAAATTACACTTCTATATAATTTTTACATGAAAAATTCGAGTTTCTTTATGGAACATTTATGTAATCTGCAACAATTTATTATATATATATATATATATAATATAATTTAATTAACCATAAATAAATAAAAATAAATAAAGCCGGTAATAGGGTAAAATACTGGGTTAATAATAATAATAATAATAATAATAATGATGTTAAAAGTAACAGACGCTGCAGTATTACTGGTAGTCACATCAATTTTAATGGTAATAATAATATTATGAATAACGATAATAATAATGGTAAATCGAATAATAAAAACGTTCCACACTTTTAAATAATAATCGGTGTAATGATTTTTCAATGGAAATTTTGAACTATAATGAAATCAAATTACGGTGGGCTAAAATTTATCGTTCAGTCGTAACGTAGTCGAATAAAGTCAAAACGGATAATGAATTACCCCGGTGCTTATTTCGTGCAATACCAATTTAAATCGTTAAAACCAATACATGTTTTATTAGGCGCCCGCAACGAAGTCGGGAATGAACATGAGAATGTTGACGTAGTATTAGTAACATCGAGCCGGTAAACGAAGTTAATAATGGCAAGAGCATTATATTATTGCCTTCGTTTTGTATAGATCTCGACGTTAGAGATAAAAGCGCTGAATTTTCAGCAGAGCTCATCTGCTGCATTGCCCTATTAAACGCTTGAACCTCTTAAAATAAGATCGAATCAAACCGGCAGGCCAAAAACTAACACAAAATTTATGTGTGTCATTGTAAAAGCGATTCTAAATGTGCAATAATATGTGCCGGCTTTCATGCTACTGGAGTGTGAAAGAACAAAAAAAAGAAATCCCAACTTGTGCCAGCTGTAGCGGAGGAGAACACACTACAAATTGAAAGCGATGTCGTTACCTCGATGTTTTAATTTGTAAAACAAAACGGGTAATAGCGGTTGACAGAAGCAAAACTACAAAAATTCAATATAAATGTACAACAAAACGCACGAATGCGAATGTATATGTACAATGCGATACATAAACAGCTAATTAGCATCGCGACTATAACTGCTGAAATGCAATGTCGGTAACGCAGGAATAAAACGATAATAAATGTTGTCAAGTGAACTCTACTTGGAATACAAATGATCTAATAATAACCGAAAAAGATGAACTGGTGGATTCGATACTGCTCTCATTGCAGAGATTCATCGAATCCTTTATACGAAAGCTATGCAGCGATTCAATTCTAGGAGTAGCTGATCTGATGAATGAAAATTTTAGCCTGTTGATTTATAAGTTCCGATCGTACAGAGTTTTCCTTATACAAGCGATGTCACGAAATTTTGCGTTTTTGAAAAATAACATCGATTTAAATTCTGATATCATGTTCCGGTTCGTCTGATAATAATTAGCGACAGAAAATTATATAAAAAAAAAAGTTACTCGTACCGGCCTAATGAACAATAAAACGAATAATTTCCGTATCTATTTTGTAGATCGTTAGATAACTTTAATTTAATTATAAGGAGTTATCTTGACATAATCACTGGAAATTTTGTAAAATTATCGCTCTGCTAAGCATTTGGCAAATTGATCACTGTTTCCGGTTGCAATACGAAATATCACAAATGAGGGGCGAAATATAGAATATAAAGAATCATTCAGTATCGTAAGTATAAACGAACAAGATTTATCAACATAATTAAGAGTCAATATAATAGTTACATTAAAAATATGTATTAATTACGTTAAAAATGTATTAGTTACATTAAAAATTTGTTAATTACATTAGAAATTTATCGCCGCATAAAAATCATTATGGGAAGCTGTAAAAGGTTTGAATGAGCAGAATGTTATCCGATACCTGAAATAAGAAATTTAGGAGGAACGTTTTGGGTTAGAATTGACGGAAATGTTTACCGAACACAATTTGCTTAAATGCTACCAGTTCAGACGTAGTGTTGAACTCGGCACGTGATCTGAGAATTTCACTTAGGTCACAATTACGGATAAAAAGCAGTTGAATGAAAGAGAAATTACATAGCGCTGTAACCAATATGATGAACTATCGCGAAAAGCTACCTTGCGTCTGACTGTATATCTGTAAGGCCGTCGCGAGACTACATCAACCGAAGGTAATCACGTTTTTAAACCGGGAAAATCAACCGGGATTTAGCAGCTGCTTTTTATCGCGCAGTCTCATCAAAAATCGTTGAAAAGTTAATAAACGATCGTGACAATTAATAGAGACATAAACCACTTAATTGTACGAAATTTCCATTTCAGAAATAAGCACGGAGAAGTTTTACGCCAAATTTGAATGTGCGCTGGAAGATAAAACGTATTATCCGACAGACATGAGGGTTAATACAACCTATTACTTCCGAGTGAACGAACGAAAAGTTGAAGTTTATCTTGGCGTATGAATCATTATTCCAAGAATGTTGTACAATAAGAGCCGCTGTTCTTTACAGAAGTCGTTGATCCATTCCTCAAATTTCTTACATTAATGAGCAATACAGCTGCATTATTCGCTGACGATATGTGGAAACTCCGTAATTAGAGGCTCCACATTGCAGCATCGCATAACGATAACAATGGACGGAATATCAAATGAAGCCATATCGTTGTCAGGGGTTTCCACGTTGCGCGAAACATACACAAGTATTTTATCCAATATTGTTAAATAGCAGAAGCTGTAATTTGTGATTTTATGTCGGATGATAGGCTTAGGTGAAAATCAGATATGGAGCGCGAGGAATTAACTCGGTCTACACAAAATAAGAGACTGCAGTGATAGAACGGATTTGCACGTGTTGTACCGAATCTTCGAGTAGTCCGAGCGTACTGATATAAGCTACTACGCGCTATCTCTAATGTCGTACACAAAATGATACTTTACATTCGAGCCTGCAGCCGTAAAGTGAGTACGGAACTTGAAAACACAAAGAAAAAAAAAAGAGGTGATTGCCGCAGCTCGCGAAAATAACGTCCGGAGGCTGATTGAAGCTGTTCGATTTGATTGTATGAAGGATCTACTTTTTATGTAATCCTACGTCGTTATAAGTTTACGTAAGATACACATACGGGGTGTTGCATATGTGTTTGTATAACTCCGGTAAAAATCGCAGCCGAATTTGAGCGTGAGGATATGATAGTGTGTTTGATGTTTAACTCTCTTTTCACCTTATTCGGTGTACTATTTTCGCTTTGGTGCGGAACATCTAGCTGAGTTAGAAAGGCGGGAGTAGGCAGCAGTCACGCATTAGATTTTCAAAAATATTTAGAAATCGGTAACGTGAAAGTAGCTAAAACTGGAAAAACCAGAAGAAATGAGAAAGCACTGGAGAAGTAGCGAAACGAGAAGGTTAGGGAAAAATGAAATCAGAGCGGTAGAACGAATAAGTAAAAGCAGAGTAGAAAGAATAGCGCCTGGAACCGGGAAAGTTTGAATGATTGGCGAGGGAGAAACAATTGCTAGAAGAAGGCTAAGCTACCGACTATTACTGATGTGGAGCGAGCGAGTCTACCATATTAAATATCGTAATGACTGGGCATTTGAAGAAGGTAACGCGTTCGAAAAAATACATAATATTCCAGACGAGAATGGAAATAATATTTGACTCTTCGATAACCTAAGGAAGTGATAGCAATAGAAGAATTTTTAAATATGTCCTTATCGAACGGCGCATAGTAGTATTATAGCAGAGGATTTGCGAAGGCAGGTGAAAAAAGGTAGGCCAATGTTCGAATAAAGGCCTTTCGATTCGTTATTAGCGAAGGAATAAAAAGGGATATTATTAATCGGCTAAATTTGAAAAATAACGATCGTGAAGGAAGAACACGAGATGGAAATTTAAAATACGTAATGCACAAAACCAAATATGTAAATCAGGATAATGGATAAGGTCAAAGTAGTTGAAATATAAGGAGAGAAAACATTAAACGAAAAGAGAGGTAAAATCGGATAGCCGGGAATGGAAAGAAGGAAATTTCGAAGACTAGAAGGTTCGCGAAAAAAGAAATTTCTAATTAAAATCGAAAGAGAGATATGTAAAATAGCGAGCCGGGTATTATGCCAGCTTTTAAATAGCGAAATTTGGTAATTTGGTAGGCGCCACCTACATTCGAACACACAGATGCGCAGGTAGCAGCCCACATCATAGCAATATCCTGTGCTCGATATTGTTAGATGCATTGAAATTGATATGGTAAACGATCGATTTATCGACTTATCGATATGCAAGTGCAGTCCGAAGTATCCTCCCTATATTTCCAAATACGTATGACACATTGTATACATCCGCGTTACCTTCAAAAATATTATTGTCGATTTTTTGAATTTTACGTCAGTTGCGTTCGTTTTCCAACTCATCACCGCGATCTGATACTGCAATCGTTCTAGCCGTTTTCGGCAACGTAGACAGCAAACCATTATTTGTAGACTGCGCATAGGCCACACTATCCTAACACACTTTCACCTCTTTCGAAATCTTCCTCCACCAATATGTGTCATACTCAAATAACAGTTAATCCTCACCGAATGTCCTTTGTACGTTCACCATAGAATCATAAGTAATTTACCAATGCTCTCCATTTTTCAAGATGATCCCATGTCACTAAACCAACTTCTTCACTTCCTTTCCGCATCACTAACCTCGTAAATAATATTTAAGCCTATATCCTCACCGTGTCTCTGGCCTAAGCGGCAGTAAATGGCACGAAAAAAAAAAAAAAAAAAAAAAATTACATATAATATACTCTACGCTGGTAATTTTTTACCAGATCTACGAATTTCCTTCTGGTTAATTGTGAATTGTTTATTTTGTAAAATATACAATATAGTGCCGAGACAGTATTGCTTATAATCGTGTTTAACGATTTCTAATTTTATTCGCTATAATAACTTTTTTGTCGACCTTTTGCCATTTTTTAAGCGATATAATTATAAGAAAAAAATAAGAAAAAAAATTCGAAATTGTGCTTAACTTTTTTTCCAACGTTTAAGAATCTTCACACCGAACCCAAAACAAACCGGACCGCACGCGATTACCGATTGTCGATAAAATGTAGCAATAATTTCTCCTTTGCAATTTTCGTACACGATGGAAATTCAAAATTCTCGAAAAAGAAATGGAACGGAAATTTCGCTGAAAAGGGGGGGGCGCTATCGCAAGGAGCGATTTTCACGCCTTCTCCGACAACATTTTTCAGCGATTAAAAGAAGGCACTCTTTAATTTCTGCAGCCATTATATACGCCCTTCTTAAGCAGTAGTATGTAATTAGCGTCTTTCCGCAAAGGTGTGATGACCTCGCACTAAACCGAATATTGCCGGATTTAGCCGAATAATTTCGCAATGTAAACATGTGCATCGCTGACGACGCAGATAGAATCCCAGACGGCTACGAAAAACGTATAAAAACGAAAACGGTAGGTGGCCTAAATGTAGAAAGTTATTTATGAATTCGAGAATCATTGCCTCGACGACACACATTGTTTCTTTTTAGCAAAATGTCGCCTTCCTCTTACGGGGAACCCGCAGATTGCCATCGAAAATTACGATTATTCAGAGATGCCAGATATGACTGTTTCCGTTTCAAGCGGAAGAATTGCGACTTCGAGAATTATTCCATTATCGGTCGAACGTTTTAGTAGCGCAATTGCCACCGGCAGAGCCAACAGATTTTGGGGCTAAAAATTCGCGTGTAAAGAATTTTATGGAAAATCCGGGTAATATAATTCGATATGCGATGAATCATAATTTAAAAAATTTATCGTTTGTTGACCGAAAAAAAGAAAAAAAAAAATCGTTCAATTTTATTCGTTGCTATATACTTTTCTGAACATAATAACGAATTATAGAATTTATTATTGCGAAACTATAAAGCGTTCACGGAATGCCCCCTACTATAATAAACGTATACGACGATACTGCTCGTTCGGACACATTGCTGTTTGTATCGCTGTGTGTGTATTTAATTTAAAAATATTCAACACCTAGTCAATCTGTAAATGACGTTCGCTCTAAACACCGCGTTTTGCAGTACTTTTTTTTATTTAAAACGTTCCTGACCGACCCGCGACCGTCGCATCAGATTTCCTGTCCGAAACGTCGAATAATTTTTGGAACGCATCTACATAAATTATTACTCTACCTCCGCTAGGAAAGTTTTAACTTTTTTATAGTTAATTTTTGATTTTTTTTCTATCTTTTTTCCGCGGTAACGAGGGAATTTTTAATAAAAGTAAGATTAACACTGCAAAACTTATGCGTCTAAAGTTTTTCTTATACGCGTATAGCCAAAAAAAAATCGGTAGAAAAAAATCAAAAAATTCACAAATTTTCTTGAAACGTAAGTGCCAGATTTATTAGAAAACGTTATTAACTTTTTCCGCGTCATAAGTAAATAATAAATGGTCAAATACAAACAACTGATTATATGATACCCAAATTTAAATTTGAGAAGGTAAGAATTTTTGAATTTTTGAATTTTTAAATTTTTAAATTTTAAAATTTTAAAATTTAATTTCAGCAACGCGCGTTTGTTTTTTTTTTTTTTTTTTTGAATTCCTTTGATATTTTTAAAATTTTAACGTCCATTTGTATTGTAAATAATATTCCGGCCATTTCGTTTTTCATCAGCACTGTGGTTACTTTATTTAGCGGATTTTTCTTCCCTTTTTTTTTTTTTTTATCCGTAAATTTTAATTCATTTTTATAAATTTTAAATTTAGTTTCCGTTACAGTTTTGATTCAAATACGGTCTTTAATTCAATTGATTTGTATATTTTAACACACGTACCATCGTTTATTTATTTATTTATTTATTTATTTTTTTATTATTATTATTATTTTATGGGGACGTCAGCGCACACAGGACATTCACCCAACACAAAAGATTAGAACAGAAAGACATATGGAGCAACAGGTTATATTGAGAAACGATTAGAGACGGAAGAAATGAAGGCGGCTAGCTAACAAGGGAACAGCAGAAGGAGATGGAAAAGCGAGAATGTGGACGGCACTGTAAGGAGTAAGAAAGCCAAGATTAAGCGAATTGGAATAAAAGATCGCGCGTTCTGAGGAAATAAAGGAACATTCTCGAATAGAATGTGGTTTGCGTCACAGGTGACATTTAAGGTTACTGGATGAAAGGGACACAAAGGAGATTGAAAAACCTCGGTGTGTTTTTTATTGCTTTGCTCAATCGGCAGATATTGTTTGAAAACCTTTTATTTTTCTTTTTTTTCCCTCTTTTTTCGTATGTTTATTTTTGGACATTCTAGATATAAATTTTTCGTAATAATAATTTTAACAATTATTAAACAGTAGAAATTGTTTATACTACGCGAAGCGGTGTAATATATCCGTCACGAGTAAATGATAATTTTAAAATGTTATCCAGCCAGATGCTGTTAGATGACATATCGCATGTGAACGAAACGAAATATTTTTTGGTAAGTCAAAGAAACTAAATAAACTGCAAATGAAATTCTTGTGAAGTCATTAGCAAATCCTTGTAAGGGAGAAGAAACTAAACGTGAAATAACTATAAAAGAAAACGTAATAAGCATACGAGGAATGTGCTTATTTGTAAAGATACAGCATAAGGAAAGAAAATTGAACTGGAGAAAGAAATAAGAATACGAGCCGAGGATAAAGAGACAAATATATTATATAATTGAGATGTTAAAATATCTAATGGAGGAAGAAAAAGTATAAGGGAAAGGAAAAGAAAAATAAAGGAACGGCTTCGGGAAGAAGGAAATGTAAAATAAAGGAAATTCAGTCTCGTAAACGCATCAGCCGTCTAGAATACCTGCGTGCGTCGGGCTACTCTTTTAGTTCGGTGATTCATTTTCTCGCGTTTATTAATTCCTACGCTGTACAAAGTTAGCTCCTCGAGTTTTACTGCTGCTACTGCTTAGGAGTTGGATAAAATTTTAAAAACATTTAAAATTTTTCTCCTTCCGAATTGAATACAATTCCATCAAGAGCCGTCGAAGTATGGTGCTTGGTAAATTTTAGATATATATTTCTGTTAAAATCGTTTTTAAGAATCATAGAACACTATCATCTGCGGTGGTGAAGGGAATGTTCCCTTCTCGAGGTGCGAGGGATCAAATTTTTCTGTTACGTTAAATTTTCAGAAATCGGGAATTTCAACATAGTTTTATCGGATATCGTCGAAGAGTGGAATGCGAAGCTATTCGACGAAATTTAAATACTTCAATCGGAAGCGGATGAAAGAGAGGCGGCGAAAGTGCATTGAAAAAAGTTGCCGTGTTCGTAATCGATTTTTCGGCGGCAAACTTTTAATTAGCGTTGTAAAAATCGCAGTCGGAACGGGAAAATAAAAATCAATTATTCGAAAGTGCTCTGCTCTGTCATCGTCTGGCTGATGAGTGCGATCGTTTAACGACCGAGCGACTTCTAATAATTGGCCGTTTTTCTCGATCGTCTGATAAGTTTTTACGACTTTTCCAGCTGATCAGCCATAAAATGGAGGAGCGTCAACCTCCTTTTAACGTCTTTGTAACATATACAGTCAACGTACTAGAGGACACTTGTAACGGGTTTAACCGCTTGTCTAACGAGACCGTTCTCGTCTAAACTTTATTTCGCGGAGCCGGCTGCACCACCGATTTCTGTCTTTATTTCCGCTTGCTTTCGATATAACGGTCCGGCCTTTGCCTCCTGTCCGAGCACGACTTTGAAACGCGACGATTATTCAACCTGAGTCCCCCGGATTTCCTTTCGCGGAAGCAAATGGAAAAGCGCGCATAAATTCACAACGAACGGGTTAAATTGATTCGGAAAATCGAAATTTTCCAAAAATTACTATTGACAAATATGTACACTATTTTGAACCACCCGTTAAGAAAGCACGAAATCGAAAATCTGCGAAGATCGAAACGGTTTGACAGGTTACTGTCGCGATAGCAAACACTGCATTTTTATAATTTATCAGTATCTTGTACCATGAACGCTCTCGATTGCACTACGGAAACATATTATTACGACAGAAGGCACGATTTAAAGGGAATACCTGGACTACGGGACGAATCGTTCAAAAATATTTTCCGAAAAAATTCAACATTCCAACTATGCCGCATCCTGCTTACAGTCCAGACCAAGAAATCCGTATTTGAAACTTCTTTTAATACTGAATAAAGAATTGCGAGGACAAAGATTCGAATATTCTGTCAAATACGCTGACTACATCTTCCGCTTTACGGGGATGGCTCAAAATCTACTGGTCATGTTGGATCAGCCTTTTTTGTTCCCCCTACCACCCGTCGCTTCCGGCTTCCGAAATCCTGCTCTATATTTTCAGCCGAATCTTTCGCTATCTTCAAGTGTCTCGAGTTCCTCTCCTCCGCTCCGCCTCTTTCGAAATACCTCATCCTTACTGATTCATCGAGTGTTCTAATGTCCCTCTACAACTTTTACACAGACAATGCAATTGTACAACTCACATCCTTCTCCTTCACGGTCTCCTTATTCGATCCCAAATTTCTATATCTTTCATGTGAATCCCCAGCCATATTGGTTTCCCTTGTAACGAGACCATCGACCGAGCTGCTAAGGAGGCATCCCTGCTTCCATTCATATTCTCGTACTTTTCTTTTACCGGCGATATGAAATCCTTCTTGAAATTTCTTATAATTAAATCCTGGGAACGAGTATGGAGTTCTAGTCATCAAAACAACCTTTTTCTTGTTAAACCTGATTCTCTATCTCAGATTCCCCTTCCATTCCGTTCGAGGAAGAAAAATATTATTCTTACCAGACTCAGGATTTCCTACTCCCGCCTGACCAATTCGTATCTCCTACAACGCACCAATTTCTCTCTTTGCCTCTATTGCCAAAGAACACAGCTTTCCATTCCCCATCTACTAACATCTTGTCATTCCGTTATAGCACTTAAAGCCCAGTATGGCCTCACCACAACTTCTAGCTGATTCTCCCTGTCATATCCGCAGTGCGTTTTAATTCCTTCATTCCCTTAACCTTCTAAGTTCAATTTAGTATCTCTTCCGTTGTCCGGGCGCATATGGCCCGTTTGAGCAGCCGGCGCCTGTACCTTGCAATGTAATAATAATAATAATAATAATAATAATGATGATGAATAATCGCGACATACGGTGCTACTACACCATCACCAAACTTGAATCAATACCATTAAATAGACCTCAGTTTCTAAAGATATTCATGGAAAAATACCCAGAATATAAAAATATATCGGAAAAACGATTAGCGGACCAGAAAAGATTTATAATAAATAGTAACCGATTAACAACCCTCGAAAAGAAATAAAACAAAGTGTAGCACAGTTATCGTTATGTTTTATTTGTTTATTTACTAGATCGGTGCATACACAAAATTTGACGTCTACTATATATATATATATATATTGTAAGTAAAGCAAGTCCCATACCCTTGACAGGACGTCGGGGATTGTGAAGTTTCACATTGTACTAAGCCTAATGGATCTAAAGAGAATACTGGGACCAGTTCCTTCTCTCGGCCGCCTTTACTTTCCCAGATTTCTCTGATATAACCAATATTCAATTTCAGATTAGGTAAATACCTGGGAGCGACTTGGATCAGGAACGAGACAAGTCTCGAACTCGTGACCTCTGATTTGGTAGCCAAGCATCTTAATTACTAGGCTACCGCGTTGCCATATATATATATATAGTACGCGTTACAAATACAATTAACCTTGCAATAATATTTATCGTTATGTTATTCCCACGTATTCCATGAGAAACATAATATCCTATAAATTCCCAACCTTAGCATTGCAGTGAAGCGTGGTGAACAGATCGACAGAATTATACGAAAACGTTTAATATTTAGGGGAATTATTTTAATTTCGAAACGAATTAAATGTGTGCTGCGACTTTAATAAAAGCTACTCAACAGGAATATAACAAATGAAAAAAATGAGAAAGTGCTGATCAAAAAAAAGTTTCAGCGAACTAAAGATTCAGTTTAAAAGCAATTTTTTAATTTTTTCATCAAAACAATAATTTCGTTAAAAAAATAATTTAAGAATAGCAAATAAGATAAAGCTAGGATGGAACTTGGATGCAAAAAAGTTTAGCGAAAAACGTTTTTAATTTTTTTTAATTTTTAATTTTTTGTACCCCCTGGCGCGGGGGGGGGTACGAACAGTACGATATCAAAATCGCTATTTTGCTAATCATCACTTTGAACCAACAAAGGGGAGTTCTATATTGATTTAAGCAAAATAATGCGAGATATATTTTTTGTTAAGGGTGTTTGACGAAATTTAATTTTTATTAACTGGGAGGTACTTAAAAATCCGGGTTTGATTGCGAAGCGAGGTGAGAGAAATTTTAATGAAATAATAGATAAAAATAAGCGATAAAGTTAAAGCGGTTTTGTTATTTTGTTTATAAATATGGTATATTCTCGTTAATGAAAAATATGTCGAGAAATTAGTAGATTATTGCTATAACTTGCGAAGTTATGGGCAACGTGTGTAATTTTTTATGTGCCGCGTATGTTTATGTAAAATTTAGACGAGGGCTATTAATAAAATATGGAGCTTTAACAGCTATTAACCGAAATGAAATAAAGTTTTCTATCGCGGAAGAATGTAGGCCAGAAAATTCATTTCGGCGTGCGAGAGAATGTTTAGGCTATTAAATTCTTCTTACGATGCATATAGCTAAATTGTTACCATTCTGTTCCTTTAATTTTAACCATTAGTTGCGGATATTGCGCCAATTTAAATGCAGTTCATATATTAATAAGTTCGTTTTTATCGTTATTTTACTCTGTAATGAACAAAACATTTTCGGTGTTCGCGTCGTAATTGGAACTTAAGGTAGAATTTAAAAAAAAAAAAAGGATGTATTACAATATTGACGAAATTTTAGCATAAAATATCTCAGCGGGTTTATATTATGGTTTTCCTCAATACACTGTTGTTCTCTCTTATCATTTACTTGTTTTTTTTTGTTTTTTTTTCATTGTGATGGATAAATAAATTAAAACTTCCGTGCAAGTGTATTTTTAAATTATGATAAATAAAAAAAAAATATATATATATATAAATTTACTAAATATTGCAAAAAGAACAAAAAACCTAAATTTTATTTTATAAATATTTTTGCATGTACTATTATCTTTTTCTTTCTTTTTAGTCGTATCGCTCGATTGCGAGCGTCGTGACTACCTATCTGTACATTCTAGTTATGCAGAATAGGCAGCGCTCATGGCAATTATTATATGCAACGCAGGTGTACACACACAAGACTACATTCGGAACTGATTAGTAATCGTTTGATTTATATCGTTTTACAAAAGTGCAGTCCCGTGTGTGTCTGCTGTGTACTGACCTAGCGCGCATATGATGTTGTACGTGGTGGTTCGCCATTGCCTTCCACGTGATTATTAGCGATTATTTATTTTAATTCTTGTAATAAAAGTTCTGTCGTCGCCCGGGATCGAAACCGTGACCTCCGTAACGGAAGTCAAGCGCTCTAGCAACTAGGCTATCGCGACGGCAGTACTATTATAATGTTGAAGATAATATGCGCTGTATAAGAAAAAATAATAATAATTAAAAAAAAAAAAAAAAAAAATATATATATATGTTATATATACATAAGTTTAAATGTAGCTTGAAGACTTAGTTGTAGGAAGTTACATTATACTCTGGTTTTTGATTTAAGTATATTATTTGTTGATTTTTTTTCTTTTTGTTAATTCAAGTTTCAGTTTTATTTATATTTAAATATATTCATCCCACCTTTTATTGGATTGGGGGGAAAAAAAAGTATATAAAACGGGAGCGCATGCGTAATGTTTTTCGGAAAATAAGTGATTTTCCCGGAAACACTGATGTTGAGTATCTTGTTTTTTACTTATTAGTTCGTCGTCGAGTACGATTTTTCCATTTCATTTATTATAATTTACGTATTAACATTAAAATCATTTCCGGTATACCTTTAAGCGAATCTACACAATGTTTTTTTTTAGGAAAATAAGATTAAATCAAAAATAAACTCGCGGCCAAAATCAAAGCTGAAGTCGAATGTTATTTTTGTTGTTACTAGCTGAGAACTTGTCAAAACTTGACGCAGTTGTTAAAAAAAAAAAAAAAAAAAGTAATTCGTCGCTTTTTGTTTTATATATCATTTATAGAGACAGAGCTGTTAACTGCGGAGGTTACTACAGCTAGAATGATTCAGTTCCCTTGAAAATGATTTTGTTACTTAGGAAAAAGAAGAACAGATTTCAAATATTTAAGAAATAAATGGATAATGAAAGAGGACGTGATTGAATATGGTAAAGAGGCATCATTATTATCTCTTTAGTTTTATCATCATACGAAAACTCAATGGAAACGGGAAGAGAGAATTACCATCCAGCACCGTAGCAAGATCTTCCACAAAACACCTAACAGGAAGAAAAAGAAAGAACCAACGTCCGGAAATTAATAAAAGAAATAAATTTATCGTTGACTACATAAATTATAAATATGGAAAAACGGCACTTTTACTTATTACTTAAATTTTAGAATCGCACAAAGTACTTTCCTAAGAAGCCCCCCCCCCCCCCCCCTTCCGGTGGCCTCCTGATGACATAAGCAAGAAAGAATATTCAATACTTAATCGTCTCTGGACGGGACATACTGCTGTATCACGTGGCTATATTTATACCGACAGCTCCCCACTAACGAGCTGTCCGGTACGCAGACGAACCAGCTGTGATACATCTGATTTATAACTGCAAGAAGCTCACACAGCACGGGAGAAAGTATAATATGTGGGTCTCCCTGTACACGAGTTTCCTCCATTACCGCTGCCACTATATATTCAAAATTTTGTTGTATACGAAGGTTAAAACCGGCTTGTTACATACCACAGTTCTCTCTATGTTTTGTAATAGCTTGAGCAGTTACAGGCAGAATATACAGATCTAATGAAATACAAAAAAAAAGTAAAAAGAAATAAAAAATGCGAATGCTTCCGTAGAAATTTCTATTACAATTTCTATAAAAAATTTCAATTACATATTTCGTATATATTCCATAATTGTTTTTCATAACGTTGTTTCATGTAATAGGAGTTGTCACTAATATGTATGGCGAGCGCTGTACGTCTGCGTACAGTTTTTATCGGCCATACTCGAGTTGCGCACCGTTGCTTACCTGGGCTGACGGTTAAAAAAAGGTCCAGCAATCTCCGCACTCGAATTACGCACCAGACGTTTGCAGGTATAAAATATAAAAGTAAAACGAACGAAAACGGCACACTCGGACCATGATATTTGTTGGACACACTGGTTCCAAAACTGATGATGGCGCTTTATTGTACTACATTTTTAATGTTCGATAACTTTCAAAATTTTTACGTATCGTAGTTTTGAATAATGAAAAATACTACACCTATTTATGTATTTAAAATATTTCCGGTGTTTATTAAAAAATATTTCAGAATACGCCAGGTTAATTTTAAAAATATACATATACTAATTGTTTAAACTTCCAGCTTCATTTTTCGTTTACGAAACAAATAATATTATACTTTTGGTAAATAACTGTGATACATATTTATGTTCTCATTTGTTTTTTAATCGTTAAAAATTCATTCTGGCTTTTTACCAGTTAGCTCAATTTTCGGTAATTTTAGCATACTCCTAATTGTCTACATTTGTGATATCTTATCTTTCCAGTTTCAAAATAATTATATTTTTGATCAAACGTGTATTTTACCTCTTGACACAGCGACAGATAAAATTTTTCTTTATTTAAATAAAATATATTTCGCTTTCATATATATATATATATATATATATGTACTACATATTAATGTTAATTCCGTGTTACCATTAGTGTTAAGCAATTATCAGTGTTGACAGTTTTATTACAGATATTATATGAATATTTCCGGAACAGTAGGATTTCTGTAAAATAAAAATTCTGAAACACATCATTTTTTACGATTAGAAATGGAACAGTTAAAAACATTGCCGAATTACTGCTATGTACCATGGTAAGCCGGATAATTTTTGATGTTTTTTTATGAGGGAAAATGATGACGGTTACACATTTAAATGTAAAGAGTTATGTTTTCAAAAATAGTATTAAAATGCTCTTTCAGAAAATGCATAACGTTCGATCAGCTCCCCTCTAATCCCTGCGCGCTAAAAAACGAGCAAAAATTTAAGAATGTATAATATGACGAATTTAAAATTATCACCTAAAAATCACTTCAAAATGTCTATATAATATTCCTGAAATGTAAAATATGCAACAAACCACAAACTTTGCATCGCATCATAATAAACATTTCCAATAACCATTTCATTTGAACCCCATTTGGGTCTAAAAACAGCAAAACGAATATATTTATAAATAGGGGTACTTTGGAAAGAAAAATATAACGATATTTTAGCTTCAAATTTAAATTACCGAAGGGTGCTGGAAACTTATAAGTTCAAAAAAAAATCTTTTTTTCCCGGACGTATTGTGTATTGATGGAAAACACCACACGGAAGTAACGAAACCATACTTCCGTTTCCCGAAAGAACTTTCAGAATTTGCGGCGAGTTTAAAAAAAAAATTTAAAAAAACAAAAAGATTTCCTTAACGACAAAATAAAATTGTGTAAATAATACGCAGTCATTATGTCGATAAATGAACAGATAAATAAAATAACCCCATCAGATTTTTTATTAATATATCTTATCTAACAAAATGTATTAATATCAAATGTGCGCAGAAATGTCTACTATTGTAAAGTAGAAACCATTTAATTTACAATAAGCTACAAATTAAAAAAAAGTCATCGACGAAGGAATACTATCTTATTATTATTATTTATTTATTTATTGGTTTATTTAAGGTCCCTCTATAACAATTAGGTTTTTAGCGACCACTATATACATATCTATAAGTTTTACAAAAATCAGAATTTGTTAATTATACATTGATAAACGAATGTATTTTAAAGTCTTGAGGCAATTTTCTGTGCTTCCAAGTGTGTCGCTAACAGATTCCGGGATGTTGATCTAGTTGTCCTCAGCGGACGACATTCTATTAAAATGTGACGTACTATACATCAAGGTTTTGATCACAGTATGGGCATTTTTTTGTGGCTCCTCTTTAGTTATATGATGGATGTGCGATGCTCTGATGTGGCTAGTTCTAAGTCTATTATACATATTGGTCTGATCGATTAGTTTGGAATCATTGGTCTTGGTGAGTGTATATCTTGTTTTACCGAATGGAGCTGATGGCTTTTCACCTTTTGTTCCAATGGTTTTTCACAGTTTCGTCGATACTTTTTTTTGCTTCATGCAGTGGACTGGTAAAATTACTTCTTGGGGTTTAGGCATGATTGTAGCCTTTTTGGCTAAGGTATCGGCTCTTTCATTGCCTGGGATCTCTTGGTGTGCCGGTATCCATAGTAGCATAAGGCTCATTCCTTGAGTTTGAAGATCACATTGATTAAATTGTTAAATCCAACTAACATTTAAAGAAATAAGATAATACTAACAGACTATTTATTTCCATAATTATTGTCATTATAAGTTTTACCATTAAATTGTTTTAAATGGGATTTTATTTTAATTGTAAATTTTTGTGTGTTGTCATTTAAAATTGAAGTGGAATACTGTATATATATATATATATTGTTTGATAGTACATTAAGTGACAAAATTACGATTTTAAACAATCCGGTAGCACATTCATAGTAAAACTGGCTCTGTATTCGAAAATGACTAGAATCGTTTGCCCCCGATACAAGTACAGTCAAAATTCGCACATGTTTACATAGTCATCTCGAGCACGTGGTGGTGTGTACGTTTGCCATTGACGTCCAACCTGCTCTCTATGAAGGATTATTTTGTTTCCAATAATTTTTTATTCTTTGCCGCTGGTTTTCGAATTTTTTGCAGTGCGGCAGGTCGCTCGTTCTGGTAAGCACTGCGGCGACCTTTACATTTTGATTACATAAAAAAACTTATTATCATTAGCCCTTGTTAATACTATTAATTACGTAACGATGATAAGATATTTTTCTGGTACTAATTGCCCTTGTATCTTTGCTAGAACACGTAAAATGCTTTAAAAAAAATTGCTAATTAATAAGTAATAAAAATACATCGGCGTGTTTCGGAGACAAAACAGCTCGCCATGTGTATATCAGCTTGAATAATTGTATTTCGACTACTCCGAAATACGTCAGCGCATTTGTATTACTTGTTAATTAACAATTTTTTCTGTATTGGTGTACTACGTGTTTTATCGAATACTAAAAAATAAAATTTATAGTCCGTTCAACGAAAATGTGCCGAGATGGAAAAAGTCGATATAATCGATATTTATTATCCACTAACGGTGGCCCCCACCGTTAGTGGATAATAAATATCGATTATATCGACTTTTTCCATCTCGGCACATTTTCGTTGAACGGACTATAATATCATTACTGAAAAATTCGATGGAAAAATTAATTTTGTTCTCGTATTAAAAATTATAAACGCTCTTGGCTGTACGTGTCAAATTCGATTTCATCTTTTATTTATTTTTTCTTTTGGGGTTAAGCTGTTATAATGTACTTTTATTAATATTGTGATATTTGTTTTAAACCACCTTACCGCACACACCGCGTGTTTTCGAATAAAAAATCAACGTTGATTTGACTATCTCCTGATCGATAATTCCATTTACGTAAAAACATTAATATACCAAAAAAAAAAAAAAAGAAACAGAAAAAAGTACGATACTAGATGCAGCTAAATGTAAAAACCGGAAATTCATGCAGTTCTAAAAACATTCGGTCGGGTACATTTGAGCACTTCAGTAATTAATTATTTTTTGTAATTATTTTATACGAGCTCTTCTAGAATTTAAATGTAATTTTGTAGCGGAATATTTTTTATTAATTAATTAACGAATTAAGCGTTCAATCAGACTCTGTTAACTGAGGTGATATATTCTGCATTAACGTAATATAGAATTTTAATGCTTATTTTAACGATTCCATTGCGAGATTAAACGCATTTTATTAGCGGCATAACTTGAATAAAAATAGGGTGTTTTTTTACTTTTTGTTAATGTAATTTTCTCTTTTTCTTTTTTTTTTTTTTGTAAATTTGAATTTGAACAAAATTAGAAAAATATGATATAAATAGTAAAGTCGAATTTATCGCTATTACAGGAATCATTAAGGATATATATTTATACTTTGTATTAATGCCCCCCGGCTTTGGTATTTTTTGAAGATTCGAAAGATCGATCGAAATGATAAGATATAAGAGGCACACAGTACGGAGTGACAGGTTGATAGAGCGGCTGCCGAAGAAAATGTGATCAGGATCACAGACGGCTTCGTTGTTAGGATAGGCAAGATAGCTAGAGGAAAGTGCCCAAAAAGAAAAGGAAAACGTTAGGAAGGAAGGAGAGTGCGATTAAGACGCAAATAAATAGTAGCGACGATAGCGGGACGAGGGGAAATCGTAAAACTGACGGGCCGGATAGGAAGATTTGGTTGAACATGGATAGAAAGGAGAGTTGGTTGGAAAGTGAAGAGACGTAGATATCTGATCGGAATCTAGCATGAAATTTTTTATATATGTAGTTGAAGGAAAATTCGAAATGAGAGTTTCAGAGGAAGCTAGAAGACGCAGTAATCTGAGCCAGGGAACCTGCCATTTCATTATCTTTTATCGTGATACGGTTAGGGACCCAGAGCGAATTGATGTGGAAAGCAGTAGGGCCAGATAGCATACAAGTTGAACTTCTGAAAATGTTTTGGGACCTACAGCAATCGAAAAGATGGCTAACTTTTTCAATTCAATTTACAGTAGCCGGAAAATGCCCAAAGAGTGGTTGCAGTCCAGGTTCATTGCCCTACCAAAAGCCTCAAGTACGTCTAGGTGACCATAGACTGATAAGTTTTATGAGTCACGTTTTAAAAGTATTCTTGCGCATAATTCATCGACAAATATCAAAAGATACCACGGACTAAAAACATAAAAGATGCGGAGGTGTTACAATTGATGAAAACGGATCCGGTACTAATGGACATAATTAAAAAACGTAAAACTAATTTCTTTGGACATTTCACGAGAGGACCAACATATCACCTTCTGCACACAATTGTGATAAGGGAAAAAGGGACGAGGGAGAAGAAGGATTTCTCGGCTCCAAAATATTACGAAATGTACTGCAGTTACAGAAGTAGGAAAATTGTTCCGGATTGCAAGAAATCGAGGACTGGTTTCGTCAAATGGTTGAATCTATGAAAGGTGGTTAAGCTATACCCGAATCGGGTTGCACGAAGAAGAAGAAGAAGAAGAAGAACGAAGTGAGAGAAAGGTGTAAATGAGAATACGAAGGGTAAAAAAATCGAGGGAGGGAGAGGGGAAATGTGAGAAAATAGCTTTAAGAGTGGAGTCGGGCATAACCAAATACTTTTTTCCAATAGCTTTTTGTTTTTTTATTATATTATATAAATTATCTCCTTTTCAAATTTCAAGTAATTCTTAAAATTACAAGACCTTAATAAATAAATAAAAAAAAAAATGATTAAAAAGTATAAATTCTTGTAGATGGAGACCGTTTGACCAATGGTTTATCCGTATCTCCTCTACATTACAAGATATCTAAAAAGAAAAAGCTATCGACTTAGATTATAGCATCATCTTTTCTTTTTCGTTAATACGGTAGTTATATTATATTTTATGGTCTTAATTGCATTATTTTTATTCTTGAACCAGTTGTAGTTTTCTCCGATGTTATTTTCAGTTCTCCTTATGTGCTCGAATTTCGAACAATATCGATAAGTATGATCCGGTGAATCTGTTTCGATATTGCATTCTCTGCATTTATCATCATTTGTTATGCCCATTTTTTTTAGATATTCAGCGAAATTACCATGTCCCGACAAAAATTGGGTTAGAAAGAAATCTGGGTTGAGTAGTTTGTTCTTCAATCTATCCTCGATTTTGGTTAATAATCCATACGTTCGTCTCCCTGTTAATTCTTGCTCATAAGTGTTTTGCTATTCCTCCAGGTATTTCGACTTAACTTCTTTTATTTTCTGTATTACCATTGTCCTATCACTATGGTTGTTTTTGGTTATCTTTATCTCGTTAATCATTTCCAACTGTAAATCCCCTGGCATAATTCCGAAGATGTATAGGAAACCGTTCTATATGCAGATGTTATATTTAAGATGATTTTCCTTTGTTCCATTTTAATTTTTTTATCGAAATGTTAGAAAATAAATCAAGAATTCCGTTATAGATCTGAATAGCGCTGAGTAAAGAATTTTCCTATCCACAAATTTTAAACTAAAGCTTCTGTTATATAGACCTATACTAGTTGTGTGTAATGTATTTTAATTTTATCCATGATGTAGCCAACATGTTCGCTGAAATTGAGATTTTCATCTATGTGTATACCCAAATATTTCATTTCCTTGCTAAATTTAAGAGGCTTATTATTCAACTTTAATTACTTTTAATTTCATGTTTTCTGGTTATTAATATTGAATTAGTTTTTTCCGGATTTAAATGTAGACCAAGATTAGTGAATTCGTTGTTAATGTTGTTAATTTTCTGATTTATTTGAGGAATGTTCTTTATATTATTTATTCCTGAAATCAATAAAATGTCATCCGCATAACTTATAAAATTTATATTATCGTAATGTCCGGTGTTATTATGTACGTTCGCCATTGCAATATTGAAAAGAGTGGGTGCCAGAATTGATCCTTGTGGAACACCTGCAGTGAGTGTCCTACGATAAATTATTTCATTATCCTTATTCTGGAAAATAATTGCTCTATTTTTTAAAAAGTTTTTTATTATTTCAATTAGGTTTGAATCAAATTTATTCAGTTGTAGACGATAGCTTAATGTTTAATTAAAAATGAACGAATTTTATAGTTAAGTACTTTGTGGTAAATTTTTTACATTACATATAAGCTAGAAGATTGAAAGCGAAAAAAATGATGCAGATTAAATATCGCAAAATAAACTAAAAAAAAAAAAAAAAAAAAAGAAGGAAAATGCCTGTTTAAAAAAGAAAAATATTCCACGGAGTGTTGATAATTTTAAAGCAGCTTGCCTGCCCCTCTAAAATGGACAAGCGGCACACTCGTCTATAGTGATTGTTATTAAGGGTAGTTTTGGCTAGATTTCTCTCCGCTGCAAGGATGATTTATTGCCAGGCTTACGGCGTGAAGGTGTTCAGATTACAAAAAACAACCGTTGTATTGAAATACTTCTCCAAGTGCTGTTATATCTAAGCGTCAGTCTATGTCCTTGACTTTCTCAATTTCTTACTAGTTTGTTATATATATATATATATATATATTTATTTATGATTTAAATATATACATGTTGTCCCTGGAGAATTATTAAAATTATTAAACGACACTGAATACCTTTGTCAGCATCATCATGCAGTTCTACTCTTTTCGATTATATATGTTGTAGTCTACCGTTTCGGACGAAAGTTTTCCAAGTTGGAAAAATATGAAATATGTCCCCTTGAGTAGCAAATGTCCGATGTCCTCCTTTTGTGTGTTTAAAAGTTGACAAATGGTGTTTTCTCAAACGCGTAATACACGTTTTATTATAATATATATTCCGTAATAGTTCTAACACACTATTACGGCGATGTTATGCTCGGAAACGCTTTTCGCATTTTGATGACATCCTAAATTTTTGACACCATCTTTCATTAAAAAAAAAATCCGTTATTTAAAAAAAAAAAAAACCAAAGAAAATAAACTGTACGAATGAATTTATTAATCGGGAACAGGTTTTACTGGAGAAATCGCGGCCTATTAAAAATAAATATCGCCTCGTCCGATCTTACGAAATAAAAAAGCCGCATCTTTATCCGAAGTAAAGGCATGCAATTTGCGAAATTGCATTTGACTTTCCCGAAATTTCTGTTTTGAGCTAACTCTGCTGAATGTTGCGAATTTATTCTGTGAAGCTTAATTTACAAAATTGGTCATTGTCGGTCGCTTTCACATTTGAAAAGGTTGTATATGCGGACTAGACTCTTGGCACTGCAGGGAATACACTATATGCAGAAGGAAGAATTCATCAGTAATGGCGCATACCCTGTGCATTTATATATATATGTATAATGCAGTTAATTGTTTGTCAGTAGCTGTACGGATTCATTAAAGACTACGGTATTAGGGCACTATTTTGAAGAAGTTTGATAGATCGAAGTTACTTCTAATGGCTCGTCACTTTTTTGTTATTGATATTCTTTAAAGTTATTTTCGGTGTTTATGTCAGTATTATTTTTTTGGAAGCTGATCACATAGCGTAAGCTGGGACCAAAAAAAAAATATCAAAAAAAAAAAAAAAAAGAAAAAAACCCGTTAAATTAAATTACTATTTTAATTTAGGCATCGTCTCACGTTTAAAGAGTTCCTTTTTTTAGCCTACTGAAGAAGTTTTTTGACATTTTTCTCGATGGAAATTTACTATACGGGCGTTTAGTTGAAAAACTAAATTTCGACATAAAAAAAATACATACAGCGATCGTCGATTGTAGTTATTCTAAATTGGACAAGAAATGGGGGTGTTTTTTTTATAGCAGCGACTAGAAATTCGGAAATCTCACCTAGAAGTTGGGGAATTCGCGTTTTGAAAATTGCAACTCAGTTCGCAGTTTAAATTTTTCGCAAAACTCAACAAGGACGATCGTCAAACCTGTTGTGAAAATTTTCTCGAACAGTCAACTCGAGATACGTATTCATATAAATTCGGAGAATGGCGACAGACTGGGACTCCGATTTTGATACTATCGTGAGAATTACATGGTAAACTTTAAAAGAAGTAGAGATATCATTTTTAAGATAAAAATTTATGTTGTTTGAGTGCGAGGGACTCTGTTCTCTTAATCATTAGTATGGGGACTGTGAGATAAAAACGTTTCGTACATGCGTTATAGACAGATTTGCAGAGGAATTCGTATAAATATTCATTCGACATTAAGGCAAAAACTTTCATAATTTCTCGGGGTTTACCGGAGAAGACTTGAGGGGTTCTGAACAAACATCAGTGCACCGCCGTCTGGATTAACGAATAATTAAAACGAGAAGCATCATGACGTCAGCAGCAGCGTTTGCACCGGAGAATAATGTATAACTAGAAATATATGTTAGGTTCGGAATGAATGTTTTTCGCGGCATTTAATTTTTACATAAAATGAAAATGTCACAATACTGAATATAGTTTTAGGCAATGCGAGAGATTTCTCCGGTTATGTGTATTATGCGCGATCAAAACTGAAAGTTTTTCTCGTTCAAATTAAAAATATAATTTTATGTATTTCTCTTTTTTCTTTTCCATGACACACAGATAATGTACAAGAATTTCTTTTTTATACAATACTAGTTGACCCGGCGAACTTCGTACCGCCCTAGAAAGTAAATGTTGTGTTAACTTATTGGCTGAATTATATTAAGTTTTTTTTTTTTTGAGATAAAATTAATACTCAAAAAATGAATTAAGTTCAATAAATGTACAAAAATCAAAATGAAAAGAGTATTTTAATTATATTAAAATGAATGTAATTCACGTGGCAGCGAGGCATTATTCGCCTTAATAACAAAGAAGATCTTATAACCCAATAATAAGATGGTTCACAAACGACAAAAATATTCAATTATACACGATAGTTCGGAAATGGTTTGGTACTATCAGAATTGAATCGTAAATTATAATTAAACTTCTATCTATGAAAATTTACAATTTTAAGCTGAACGATGATACCCTGGACGGCAAGAAGCCGTCTAGAATATAAAATATGGAATTTAGAACGGCCTGAAAAATCACCGATAAAAAATTCACAAGTCAACACCAGATTACCCCCTTTAAAAGCGAAATTCAAAATATAAAACAAAACACAGAAGCCCTTTCATAAAATCCGAAAATTACGGTAAAAAAATTGTGTGAACTCCCGTTTTGGGTCAAAAACAGCAAAAAAAAAAATGGAAATTATCTTCATAAATTTTGTTTTAAATTCCTTATTCCGCTATTCGGAGAGGAAAAAAATCCAACAAATCGAAGATCATAGAAATCGGTTCAGCCCCGTTCTTCAGTTATAAATGGTGTAACACACCCAACTTTAAAAAAAAGGAAAAAAATCATCGAAATTTTTTTATTTTATTTTTTATTCCGCTATTCGTTGCGAAGACAAATCCAACAAACGAAAGATCATGAAAATCGGTCCAGCCGTTCTTGAGTTATCAGTGAAAATTCTGCTCATTTCCTTTTAACAGAATGGTAGGCGCTGTTTCTGCAGTCGTCGCCATAAATATGATTAATGTTTCATAATTAAAAACTATAAACTTTGCTTTATAGTGATGGAGAAAGTCATTGAACTTTCGGATAATTGTTTACGGACGCTAAGCGCTGTGTTCTATATAGGTTTCGTGCTAGATGGATCTAACTGCTTTTTAAACATCCCGTGTTTCTTCTTCCTTAATTATTTATAGCCAGATTCCTTTGTCCGTTTGTACTGTGGGCTCTGTAATTGCAGATGTGACCATGGTATGGGACAGCTAACTCCTTTTGCTCTTACCTTCGTCATTTCTTTTCTTTTCAGGATACATACGTTTGGCATTTTTCGACGTTGATTGTTATTGTTTCTCCATCTTTGGTATAGCATTCTTTATCAGATTCCATTCCTTGTTACTCCTAATTGCTGCTATGTACACATGTTGATGGGTAATCGTCCGTTGCTGACAAGCCCAGGGAAAAACCCAAACAAGAAAAAAAAAAAAAAAAAAAAGAGTTATAAGTGGTGTAACTAAGATGACTTTCTTTTATATATATATATATATATATATATGGATTTAGCAATTGATGAAATGTTTACTCGCTTTATATACACTCGTCAGCTTTGATCGCATCAACACACACGCGATACATTGTAAGTTTTTTTAATTTAATCATTTCTACCTTTTTTTTTTTTTTGTAAAAATTCGTTTTTTTTTAAATTTTTAATATACGATTTTAAATTTAAGTCCATTTTTTTTTTTATTCCAAACTAGAGAATAATCTTGAAAAATGTTCGATTTTGTAGCAGGTCATTTACTAAAATCTGTCTATTGGTTATTCGACGTCATTGTTGTCTATCAATTTTGCCATTAGAAGTGACTTTAATCTCAGTATTATTAGATGATTGTCAGTTAAATATTTTACAATTTCGGAGCAAATAGCTGTGTAGTTCCCAGTTTGAAGGAAACTTTAAAAGAATAGCTTGAATTTTAGCCGCGGCAAAGAAGACATGGGCCAATATTATATTTACCGGGTTCAAAGTTGCGTACATCATTACGGCATTATTAGAACTGAAATAAACTACTTATTCTGGCGCATTTTTGTTCTACTGCGAATGTTTCATCATCTGCTGAACAAAGTTATTCAACTTTCTTGAGGGTAAAGTAGGCATAACACTTCTTGGCTCCTATTGCAATCGATCTGCACCGGACAGAATAAGTAAAGTAAAGTAAGTCCCGCATATCCTTGATAAGATGAATTATGAACTTAAGCTAGTCATAATGTACTTAAGGTTCTAATGGATCTAAAGAGAACACTGGACCCAGTTTCTTTCTCTCGGTCGTCTTTACTTTCCACCAGATAATTCTCTGGGGTATAACCAAGATTTAATTTCAGATTGGATATATACCACTGGGACGGCGACTTGGATCTGGAACGAGATAAATATCGACAATGACACCTCTGGTTTGGTAGCTAAGCGCTTTAACTACTGGGGTACCGCGCTTTAGGATATAACTTGGGGGAGTGGCCACCGTGAGCAGGGAAGAAATATAGGCCTTGTTCAGAGTGTGTATTATCGAATTTGGCATTTGATTGCTTTTACAATGAGGAACACAGATAGAAAAAACTTTGGCAGTAATCGGAATGATGTTAATGTAACCATTAAAAAACCGTCGAAAATTAAATTATTGTAGCTATTATTATTATTAGTTTTTTTTAATTTTTAAGATTTTTTACACTTGGTACTTCGGTTTACTTGAAGTGTGTACCTAGTAATATGTATATTGCGAAGGATTTTTAAAAGGATTTTTATTTGAAAAGAGAGACGGCTATTACATGGCACATAATTCGGCACCTATTTACACGAAGCAGCCGAATTAGTATCCTTTTCCGGTGCGACTTAAATGTTGGCCAAGTTTGAATTGCTAATGTAAGCGTGTCGCCGAATCAGCCACCATCTGAATAGTAAGGAGAATGATTACAGCTGTAAATGGGCTTTTCGTTTAGGGTTGATCAAAATTTATCTCATCGGGGGAAAATGCAAACCAACGAGCGGATTAGTGATCGGAAAAAAATGACGGTTCAGTTTATTGTCTCTTCGGGTGTGTCGCAGCAACAGCAGATCTATACGTACGGGTATAAAGAGTGTATTTTGAGTCGCGTTTGCACTTGTATAAATGATAATTTATATTTTATCCGAGTTTAGCGTAGATTTACTGCATGCATAGGAGGAGGAAAAGAGATAGCGAGCGAGGGAAAGTTCACGTAGTTAGGTATTATCGGGAAATTTGTTGTATTCTTTTAAACGGTTTAAAGGCAGTGGCGGTTTCTTTGAAAGATGAACGGAAATCGTTGCTAGCAAGTTGCAGAGGTATTTCCCGGCAAGCGAATGAGGAGCGCGCGCTGTGAGGTAGGAGGGGGGGGGGGGGGATTTTTGAAATACGATCGGCTATCGGTTCGAGCTTTAAACGATGATAGAGTCCCAAGCGTGTCATGAGCTAAAATTTTTCCATTTAACATTCACAGTTGTAAAGAAAGTTTTCCGAGAGATTTTCCTCCAGTTTATCTCGTTCTCGAATACATACTCGTCTATCTATATGTATATGCAAGCCGCCGCTTTGGAAAAGCCTCGCGCTGAATCGACACTTTTCCCAATTCATCGCAACTGTTGTTACACACCGTCTCCCCCCCCTACCTACCGGTTTTTATTTCATTTATTATCCTGCTCTAGCAGCTGTTAACGGCTTCCGTTTTCGGGATCGATATCTCGTTGCCCGATGTGGTCTAGAAAAATATACATTTCTCCTCGAACTTCCTATCGTTCGCATTGCTTAACAAATTTTCCGGCTAAGAAATTATTCAACAGCGGACGCGGATGAATTCTTTTGCGTTCGTCAAATTTAAGGATGATGATACGGCGACAGATGATATAACTTTTTGTCAGAATCGAAACATTCCGATTTTAAACGACGCCGCAACTTTTTGTTTTAGCCCTTCAAAAAGCGCGCAACAATTTTTTGAGATTAACTGAATCTTCGAATTAATGAAGCGAACACCAGCGAGGTGTTCCTTAGTTTTACTTGGGAGGAGGATCGAATTTTGTCTTTTTAATATTTCGTTATTTTTTAGTTTTTAAAATTAACAAAATTAATAAGCCTTTTACTTCGATGCAGATAGTAGAATTTTTTAAATCACGCGCGAAATCTATATTACTTTATTTTGATTTTATTTTGATTTATGGCGCAGATGCAACGGTATGCGACTATATTGTTCATGTAAATTGGCTAAATACGAGAAAGTTGAATCAAGGGAAATATACGAGATATTGCTCGTTACGGTTTTACATTAGACCCCGTGTAAGTAGAAGGTTACAAAGTCTTGATTCTGGCTGATGTTGTTAATTGTCGAATAATTTAACGCAAACGTTCATTCACAAGCGAATTCTCGCTCGAGTATCATAAGCCCGCCGGCAAATATTCTCCGTGATGAAAACTATAGCGGAGGCTATTATACTTTTAGAAAAAAACTAAGTCTAATACGGCGAAAAATTGATCTATTCGGTATAAATCCGGTTGATCGTTCTTAGAAATACCGATAAAGAGATACGTCTTTAAATGAACGGGTCACGTAATCTTGACGAGTTCCGAAGTGGATTTTTTGACACGAATTAAAAAGCGGCAGTTTCGTTCAACGTGTATAATCAACCGTTTTTAGACGAACAGGCGGGCCGGATCGTTTTTTCGCGTATTCACCGGCGCGATTATCGCTTATCTTTATAGCGACGGCATCTTTTTCACAGGTAACAATCTATTCCAGTGTTATTCATTCGATGTGAAAGACAGAGAAGATATTGAGACTTCTTGATTTGTCTTTTGGACAGTGTTAACAAATATAGTCTTTTTTTTTTCTTTTTTTTCTTTTTTTCTTTTTTTTTTTTTTTTTTTCGGCGGAATCGGACGAAGTGTACAGACTAATACCAGCGAGTAAAATAACTGCAGAACTGAGGAAGGTAAGTGGCTTGTAACTAATAAGACGATACTTTACACCTGATAGAGGTACGACTTATATGCGCGAGAGGTGAAAAAGTAAAGTTTTCAGTTGGATTTAGGGTTGACAAAAAACTTAATGCTTATCATCGTAGTCGTGGCGACAGCCCAGTTGCTAGATCACACTCGAATTCCGTCGCAGAAGTCTCGAGTGTTCGATCCTAGGCGACAATAAGGAATTACTACAAAAATGAAATTAAGTAGTCGCTAACAGAATCATATACGGAAGGCAATGGCAAATATATACATACCATCTCGTATGTGCGCTAGTTGATCTGTAGGAAGGCACACACTCGGCACTGCATTTGTATAACGATAAAAATCAAACATTTACAATCAGTTCGAAGTGTAGCGCCTTGCGTCTAAACTCGCGTTTTGAATATAACAATTGTCGTGAAAACCTGGCTACAGGTATTGCTGCAGCGATAATCAGTGATAACAAAAAACGATTTAGTAGTAGGTCCGGTTATCAATAAGAAACCAATGCAGCTACATCAGCTGTTAATTTTTTTTTAATTTAAAAATTTTTGAAATCATTACATTTCACCTATGAACCAGAGGAGAATTCAGCTGGGGAACATCTTCTACGTATTGATAGTCAAAATTTTAATAGACAGCCTTTAATAATTAGGTGGAGTAGTCACGATTTTGTTTGCTCGTTAAAGTTTTTGAGACGTTCCACATTGTTGTAGAAAATATAATTTTTCCGGATATAGACACATTTTCTGAAATTTACGAAGCAGATCGATGTTACATTCTCCAAAAAACACAGCTTCAATGTTGATCTAGTCCCCGAATTGGTGTAATTCTTCCGCAGTTGTGATATTCAGCTTGAAGCAAGGGTTACAATTTCGATAGAGTCGATAGAAACTAGTGTAAATTTATGATTTTACAGGTCGAAATTAATTAATGAACTCGTCCGAAAGTATTAGCTAGACGGGTAAAATAATTTAATCTGCGTCGAAAAGGAATACAAACGAAATAAAAGCAGTTTAGTATCGCTCACATTGACGTTCGTTACTGCTGAAACGGAATTTGTTAAAAGTCAGTGGATCTCATAAATTTATATTGCTAACCGATATAAGAGAGCATATTTCAGTGTGCCTTATGAAATTGCCCGGAACAACCAGTAGATCGCAATATCATGGTGACATTTGAATGAAAACAAGTTCAGTCAAGCGTGATATTTCATGCGCTGAGGATTCCGTATGTCGAGTTAACGATAACTATAATTTACATTTACATAATGCTAAATTCAAAACAACGAAATCTGCATTTTCGCGCCTCAAAAAGGGAGAAACAGGTAATTTTTTGTGGTTTTTCGAAAATATCGTTCAGAAAATGAAATACGGGTTTCCCGATAAGCGATCTACCAGTCGAGATATATCATATGGCCGGAAAAAAGAAATCCAAAATTTCGAGGCTTTCGGCGGCCCGGGGGGCGTAATTTTAAAGTTGGAAAACCGGATGTTCAAAACTAGAGAAATATACGGAGATGCGCATATTTTTAACTGCGTTCAAAATTTTTAGCTATAATACTCGTAGAACTAAGGGGGGGGGGACACATCATTATTCGCGCTTTTTTAAATTTTTCGTCAACTTTGAAAGTTTCGTTAAGGAAGTGAAATACGGTTTTGTTCCCGTCAAGAAAATGAAATATATACGGTTTCGTTTTCGTTAAGGAAATGATATACGGTTTAGTTCCCGTCAAGGAAATGATATACGGTTTAGTTCCCGTCAAAAAACCGATCTTTCCAATAATATATCACATGCCCGGGAAAAAAAAGTATTTTTTTCCAAAATCCGAGCTTTCGGCGTCTAATTTTAAAGCTGGAAACCCGGATGTTCCGAAATAGGTGGAAGCGTATATTTTTAACATAGGCTTGAATATAAAGTTGTAAGCTTACCTATATTTTTCATATAAAGCGGTGCTTTATGCATATGTTTGAGATACGTTTGGGTTTTCCCAACTTTTTTACTTGGGCTATTATTTATGTGAACTTCCTTCTTTTTTTTTTTTTTTTTGCTGTTTTCGGCTCCAAACGGGGGAGGTTTCAATAATTTTTTATCTGTAAATTTTTGATTTTATGAAAGGATGTCTGCATATTGTTTTATATTTTGAATTTCACTTTTAAAAGGTGGTGATGAGTTATGAATTTTTTAAGGGTGAATTTAGAGGTCCTTTTCAAGTTCCATATTATGTATTCGTGACAGTTTTTTCTGCCCATGATACTTGGTCAGCTTGAAGTTGTAGATTATCTTAATGAAAATTTTAATTGTAATTTATGATCCAATTTTGAAGTTTATAATTCAGACTGTTCGAGAGTTATTGATTTTTATTTAATATTTTTGTCGCTTCTAAAGCGTTTTATTAGGATTTCGTACTTTATATGTGTGCACGGAATCTTAAAAACAATTTCAATTTCTAATCGATTATTTTCGACCAAGCGGCGGACGTATCTTTTGACGAGTGAAAAAACCATTCCCGAATTTTATCATGTTTCGCTGTAATTCTTTTAACCCTAAAGTGGATTGCACTCATTTCTGTAAAGATTTTTCATTGAACATTTACATTTTCTTCGAAGAAAGTCGCGTGCTCGGCTGATTTAAAAGAATTTACAAATTTCATCGGATTGGTTGAATTGAATAAGAATGCTATGAAGTGAAGTTCAATAAATGTAATCCATCATGTATACTACATACATACATAATAATGGCAAGTCATTTTTTCGCCGGGGGTAATATGAAAAATCAAAAGTCGTTATGAAAACATATACATATACATATGCATATACATATAAATGTATGTGTATATGATTATGTTATTTTTACGCCAGATAATAAGAAATCCTTTACGCGCGCTTTTCTAAGATGCTCGTATTTATTTTGTTTCATTAAGAATGACATAGTCAGCTGGAATACCCCCCTCTATGATGGTCTCTTATAATTTTTATAGATGAGTCGGATTTATTTATTTATTTATTTTTTAATTGGGTTCGTCAAAATGAGCATTGATCCAAAAGCTGGAGAAAAGAGAAGAAAGAGAATCAGATTTTTATAACGTGTGAGATAGTCAACAAATTGACATCATAGAATAATGGATATAAAAACGTTACATGACGGTACAAAAATGGCATAGTCATTGATATATATGTAAAGAATACTAATTTGCATTAAAATAAGCATTCTTGAGAGAAATAATATTCTTGTCCAACTAAGAATTTGGAACTAAGCTCTGAATATTAATTATAAATTAGTTAAATAATCTTTCACTTTTACAACAAATCTAGTTCGCCGCACGGTTAAAGAAGTGTCGGCTTAAATGTAGCAGACGGTCAATCTTCAAATTTTAGATTAAAATCATCAGATGTGTTCGGCAAATAAGATATTTAGTAAAGACTGCAGAAAAAGTGAACTCTCGTTTTGGAAGTAAGGTCGCTGAAATCCAGCAACGGCTAGAAAGGGAAAAACACCATAATCAAGAAAGGATTTTTACAAATTTGACCCGTGTACCATCGAGGATGGATAAAGGAAGTTCTAAATATACATTAAATTTGTGCCGGCAAACTAATTGTGGTCCAGGTGACTCAGGTAAGTTTCGCAATTGAAAAGAATGTTTGCTGGCCATCGAACATTATAAATAATTAAAGCATTTCATTTTTAACTACCGTCTAGCTTTGTAACGGTTAAAAAAACCTTTCAATCATCTATTACATCGTATGTCGCGCTATGTACGTATCATTACATTGTTTCTGATTTTTACATTCGGTGACCTTGTCGTTCGCTCCGCTGGTTATTGAAAATCGCCTTCAGCTTTATCGTTGGAAAGTTAATTAACAGGATAGTATCGTTACTATTATTATTTTTATTATTATTATTATTGCTATTATTTTTATTATTATTATTATTATTATTGTTACGATTAAAAGAGCTCTGTACCATTATACGATTACATTGTATGCAGCACCTAGAATTTAAGGTCAAATATAGGACTCGATGATGTGCATAGATAGTTAATGTCATAAAGAAATTTACATGTTATTCTACGAACTAGTTGTCCTGGTAGTATTGTTGGTCGTGGTTCAATATTCGATTGTTGAACTAAATATGTGTATTCGATCACACATGTCCGGTTAGCCGACACTCTCCTTTATTCTTTTACTTCTTTCATTCTACACGGCAATTTTTCTCAAGCTCGTTTTTCATAATATTCAAAGTCGGTGAGATTTGCGGCTTTCTTAGATTCTTTAACAATTTCGGTCATTTTAGTGAAAGGAGACCAAAGTAAACTAGGGAAAACTCCTATTAATTTATTTTAAATAGAGTTGTCATTTTTTTAAATCAGTTTACTCATTCTCTCCGCACAAAATTTGGCTCAAGCTTTCGTTACCTGGCTAGTTGAATTAAACTGATATATCGCTTAAATTAGATATACCGAAATGATATCTTTACAGCTTCCGGTAACGTTGCGTTATTATAAAGATAACTTAAAAGTTTTAACGCTTTTCTAAGTATTTTAGTGTATGAAACAGATGCGGGGTACATAATCAGAATAATTGTTCTAATACTTTCTTTTGTAATTTCTGACCAATAACTTGAGTGAAGTGTTAAAAAAAAAAAGAAAAGAACGAGGTCTATAAATAATTTATTCGTACAAATATTATATCATATCACATTTTTTTTATTTTTTAAAGGTCGAATATTTCTGTTAATTGTTTTTTTTGCCTTTCTGACAATCTAAAATAAACGATTGTGTAACATTCGTCGTTGTCAAAAAAAAACATATATTTATATATATATATTTCTTTTTTGTAGCTCTTTATCGCGGAACTAGCCAAGAAAGTTTTTCTCATGTCGAGGAAAGTGAAATTTGTAATGGAATATAAAGAAAACGTAAGCTATTTGGCAAATGACGCATTAAATAAATAAACAAACGTTTTTTTTAGAAAACTATAAAGCTGAAATAGATAAAAATATAAGAATCACGTGCTGGACAGGAATGTAAAGATAATCATGGAATAACAAGAGTAAAAGAATGACAAATCAGCTAGGAAGTTGTAGACAGAAAAGAGATTATACGAAGAAAGAAAAATGTTACACAGCATATTCAACAGATGTTTTTAGTTTAAAAATACATAGAATAACTGCGAGAGACCCTAGGAACATATTCATAATAACATATATATATATGTGAGTATAAGGCGTTGCTGTTAAAAATATACTTTGTATTCTAGTTGAGAGATTCGCCATTATTTTTAACAAAAATCTCTTCATTATTTTTAATAACTTTCGGTGATTTTAATATCGAGCTGGTTTTTTTGAATAGTTTATTTGTTAAATATAAAGTTAAATGCAACATTGTCAACACTGTATATATATATATCAGTGGCGGATCCATGGGGGGGATTCTCCCCAAAGAACCAAAGCCTCTATGAAAAAATTTTGTTATAACAGAGAAACTTACTTTATGCTATAAAATATTTGTATGAATTTTACCTACGGATTTTAATAATTAATATTTAATACTATTTTCTGGTAAAATTATTAATGCTCCTTTTTTATTCTATTTTAAATGTAATTATCATCGATCTTTTGCCATTTTTATTTATTTTTAATTTTTATTTTGTAATTTTAATTTAAAATAGAGTTCAATGAGAAATATATATATTTAAACTTGCTCCTGAACAAAGAGAGTTCGGATCATCGGATTACTAATAAAAATAAAAAAGAAGTAAAGTCTAATAATAATACTGTCTTTCTTACTATTTCTAAACTACCATTTTTTAGCTAGAGTTGTATAATTTCGTTTTATTTTTTGCTCCTAAAAGTAAAACAAAAATTAAATTAAAAATTGTAATAATTATGTATTTTTAAAACATTTCTAAATTCCTATAAAGGTCGCTCTATTTGATTTTCTTTATGAAACAAGGGGTATTTCTCAAATTTACTGTCTACCGTAGAATATTTTACGTAATTATACAGTTTCCCCCTCCAAATGTTCTTCTGGATCCGTCCCTGTATATATATGGATATATTTAAAAAAGTAATTGATTCATAATATTATGCCGAACATAAATAATTGTTCGGCATAATATTGTGAATCGATTCCTTTTTTAAATATACTAGTGTTCGCCCATTGGTTGAAATTCAACCATAATTATTATTAAAAATTTGAGGAAAACGTATATGAATTCGCATATTTCCGTAATTTTTTTCTATTCTTATATACATTCGTTCATTGTATAATTGGGAGCATACATTTTTATATTTACTTACAACACAAAACAGTTCAGTACCATTATAATTGAATAAAAAGTAAATACAATAAAATAACAGCAAATCACAATTTAAAAACCCTCATTTATTGATATTAAATGATTTAAAGTTTTAGTACACTGTAAAAAGGCCGATAATGATGATTATTAAGAAAAATTAAAATATTTTAATAAGAACGGAATTAATGGCTATAACGATTTCATTTTTCATTTTTTGTATTAATTTTTTATTTACATAACAAAAAAAAAAAAAAAAAAAAAACTGTTTGCAAAAAAGAATCCTCTCTTTTTCCGAAATGCAAAATTTTACCAATAAGAACAGATTTAAGCGCGTTAAAATTGTCTCTCGATTAATAACACGTAGTTCTAGTGTTTTAAATATTTTTTGTTTTTTTATAAAAAATTATTCCAAGTCCTTTTGAATGGTATTTAAGATGAACGAGAAATGTTAATTTTTACAGATGGTGCTAAAAATTGCGGTCCTGTACAAGCGACACTTTTAATTTATTATAATAATTTTACTTACTGTAAACTGCTAAATAATAGCTAAATAAATAAATAAATAAATAACTAAATAAGTAAATAAATAAGTAAATAAATAAATAACTAAATAAATAAATAAGTAAATAAATAAATAAATAAATGATTGTCCAAATGTTGCAGTTACCAACTAATATAATTATGTTGGAAAATGAATTTTCATTCACAATTGCACATGTGTGTAACATTAATTATTTGTAAACAAACACAAATTAAATTCACTAACAACTTTTAAAAACTTTATGAACATTTAAAAATTATATAAAACACATTTTAATCTTCTTGTCCGTTTATCTTATCAGACATATGATAATTATATCAGTTAGTAGCTGCACATTTGGATAGTCGTTTATTTATTTAATTACTTTTAACTTAATTCTTCCTTTTATCAGACTTTATTCCTTGTACTCCATATTCATAACGGAGTCGATCGTTGTTCATTCGCCATCTCTTTCATTTCTTCGATAAATCGGATCTGAACATTCCCTGTAGTATCTGATTTTGGAAGTATCTTAAATTTCTTTTCTTACTTTAATTTTTTCGTTAAATATAGATGGAGCTTTCTTGAGGAATCCTATTTATTATTGGCTGGCTTTTCCATGGGATCGACACTAAGGTAAAAAGAGAAATTAGAGTTTTATTTATATTTATGTGAAAATCCTTTGCAATAAAAAGATAATAACCGTATATATATATATACATATATATATATTGTAACGGTTCTAGTCGTTAACTTGGTCCTCAGGGATGCCAACCACGAGGTTTTAAGCTCGTGGATTTGATTTGTTTAGATTTTATTTAAGTTTATCAGAGAATGTTTTTTTTTTTCTTTTTATGATTATGAACGGAAAACTATTTAATTGAAATTACTGAAAAATATATTAAGCAAACTCACACCTATCTTTCAGGACCGGTCGACCGCTAAAAACAATAGTTAATTCGAAAATAGCGCAATTACAAAATACACAACAATATGTATAAAGAGAATATAAATGATACGTATCACTGTTGTCGGTGATCCGGGATCTGTTGGTGGCGATTCGGCGGTCGGTTGGATTGCAGAAATCGGAATCGGTCTAGGAAGATTTTTGGACATGCGATATTTCGGCTTTATTGCATTATTCTGGGCAATATGGAACACTTTCGTTAAGGACCAGTTGCAAATCAAAATCAAACTTTACCGAACAGCAAGAATCACGTCACTTCGATATTTACCGGTAACTTGAACGAATGTCGTACGTAGTAAAAAGACAGCAACAAGTTTTCCACGAGAAAAACGGAATTCTTTTCTATGAAAAAACATAAAAACCGGAGCCTCCTCTACAGGTAAAACGGAACTTGACTCACTGCAAACAGCCACTGACTGATTGAAGGTAAAACTGCCACTGACTGACTGAAGGTAAAACTGCCACTGCCTTTCTCGCTAAAATCTTCATCTCGATTTTCCAAAATTTCGACCGCCTACTCGACCGTGACCGCTGGACTTGGCCGAATCAGGTAGATCCTTTTTGTTTCCTGCGGGATGCTGATTGGCTGGTCCCACCGACAACAGTTCCAGGCACGCGCACACTCGCACTCGCACTACACATTCCAAATTATTTTTATTTTTATTTATTTATTTATTTTTTTATTATGTTTTTATTTTATTTTCTAGAATTTTATTAGTCCCATGTAATGGACACATTACAATATATATATATATATATATATATATATATATATATATATATATATATATATGTTTACAAATCGTCCTCAGTTTTATACATAGTTTCAAAGTGGTAGATAGATTGCGAACAAAAAACCAAGTTGGTATGTAAAATAAAACTTCGAAAGTTGGCATAAAAAGTTTTGTGCCACCGTATACGCAAATAAGATGTGTAGACCATCGATTTAGAAGCTGCTATAATGCGCTACCGTTATTATTTGTAATGGACATTTTCCACTTTTTTCTGAAAGAAAGTTTAGCCAACCGTAAAATAAATTATGGCTTTTTTTTTTTTTTTTTTATCGTAAATAATGAAATTCTGTAAACCGTTTAGATTTTGAAAAAAAAAGGAGTAAGCGCTGTGGGCCATAAAGAGAGTGAAGATTAAAACAAAAAAAAAAAACACAAATTTTGGGTTCAAAAATATGACACGGGTTCCCAACTCTGTTATAAGTGTTGGCAATTTCGCATTTTTTTTTTTTTTTTTTTCGTTTAAATCTTCATCAGCTAGTATATTTACCGTTCGTGTCAAGTAGCAACTTCGAATAAATAAAACTACGAGTAAACGAATTTAATGAAATAATCATTAAATTGTAAGTTCAACAGAGTTCCTGTAAATAGAATTCTCGCAAAATTACGATGAGACTATAAATGAAGTTGTACCAGTTAACGATCATTTCCTCTACACTACATAATCGAACATTTTGAATTCTTTAATTAAACATGCATCATCTGCTCGTGAACTACTACTGAAGTGACTGTAGTACACATCAAATATTTCAGACGTTTAGTAAGAGTGTTTGTGTAATCTGATGATATTGACATTTCCAACATTACATCAATCTCATCTCATGCTAAAAGCAGTGAGAGGGCGCGAAGATAGCGAGAGCAAAAGAAGAAGCTCCAAAAATTAGGCTGGTTGAAAATTGAGGAAAATTACACCATTTTTTTTTCTTCTCCGTTAGTAAACTCATTATAACTATTAGTACGCTAATTAAAAAGTAATAGAAGATCGCAGAATCATAATTCGGCCGAATGTTGCGGCTACGAAAAGGAATTAAGAGCAAGAATGATCGAATAGAGGAGACAAAACATATATATATATATATGAAAGATGATACAGACAATACGGAGTAGAAATCTGCAATAACTGCGAATATGAAAATGGTACTCGGAGAAAACACGAACTACTTAACTAAATGGGAAAAGGAGAAATTAAGGAAAGATGATAGTGTGAATAGAAAGCGTTAAAATGTAAGTGAATGATGGAGGAAGAAATGAAAGAAACTTCATTTTAGGTTGAAGGAAAAGATGGAAGGATCGTGATGGAAATAGTGTAAAAATATCCGAACCTAAAATCTCAAATAAAATCTTTCTGACACAAGGATAGAAGACTCGGAATTTTCTTAAAATAGATCAGTGAACGAAAACCTAAGTTAATGCATCAGCTATTTCGTGTTACTTTCAATGCTCCCAAGGGACAGATCAACATAAACATAGCAGGGGAAAGAACGATTATGAACATCTCTGGAATGAGTGAGGAAAAGATGAACAAATAGTTTTTTACATTCATCGAGTAAAATTAGATAATTTGGAAAAGATGATCAGAAGAAATAGTGAAAATAATTGAGAACGTCGGACAACCATCAGTTGACAAAAATAGAATAGATATAGGAAGACAAAAAAAAACACGATGCGGAAAAATTAGTGTTACCGGAGGAATAATGTCCGTTGAACCGCTGCGGCGATAACTATTTTTTTACGATTATTTTATGTTTCCTCACTATCCTGATTATTCATTACGATATGTACCATCTTTCTATTCCACTTCCTTTTTTCTTTTTTGAATTATACAACTCGAATGTGAAATGGTCATTAAATAACTTTTAATCATGTTGAACTGCGTTTTCTGTATGCAGAGCACGAACCCTCGGGTATAATTAATTAATCATCTCCGAAGGTATTTTAATGGTTCAGAGTTGATCGCTCTCTCTTATTCGAACTGTGGATACCATTCAAGCGAATATCGTCGAAAAATGTGTTGGGATAATTATTAAGAATAACATGAGCTGGTTAAGTTTTGTGGGTGACAGATGAAATATAGGCATCTCTCTACGATGGCGTGCTATATGGCTCGTAAATGTGTCAATGGAATGTTGCTTTGTTTATACGCGATATCGCGTTTATGATAAACGTCTTCTGTTCCGCTGCCAAACGTCGTTGTCTTAATAAAATAATGCGGTGCAATAACGAATTGCAACAATTAGCTCCGATCGTGATCGTGTCTCTGCGCAGCATTGCGACTTTAAACTGCCGCCGGGGCGCATTTACACATCTTTCATGTCTCAGGTATATACACACACACATGTATATATGCATATAATATATATATATATATATGTATATTTATATATACACGCATATTACTTTCTGATATATAGTTGGATTATTTTAAAACTGATAAAAAAATATTTTATCACGGCTGTTCAAATAAATATTGGGAATTATTGAAAACGAGTGTAAAATCAATTTTTTCAAACTTCGTTCCCGAAATAAGTATCATTCTTATTCAGGTTATTTATTTTATTATTATCACCTCGTCTTGAGATGGAATATTTTTTGACGTCAAGAATGAACTAAAAACAAAAGCCCGCTCTTCTAATATGCCAAATTGCTGCTAGCGTTTTCTGCTTTTTTTTTTGACTACGAAGACGGTGATGATTTATTAATCTTTTTATTTTTTCCGATGCTCCGTTTAGTGCATTGTGAATTTACGATCCTCGACGACTAATCAAGCAGTAGTGGAGGCAACTCAGCCGAGGGGGGTTCTAATATTTCAGTTTCCCCTCGTTTAATTTTTTATTCCGGTAGATTCCGCAAGATAATTGACCGCTCAATCTCGTAATATTTTTCATTGCTCTTTTAGGAGAATGTCTATATGGTGATGGCTGCCCCATTTTCTTTAGGTTCGACATTCAATTTTCTTCCTGTAACATTAATCTTTCCCTGATGTTTTTAATTCTTCCTCTTCCGCTAATTTAGTACACGTTTCAATTCTTATTGCATTTTTCTCAATCTCTTTCTCTTGATCTCACATCTGTATATATATATATATATTCTCAATCCGAAAGATACAACCTTCTTTCCTTGATTTCTTTCACCACTCATTCATCATTTATCCCTAAGCAGAAATGGTTCATTCCTTTCTAGCATTGCTATCAGACCATAATTTCGTTAGCCTTAAAATCACCATCTTCAGCGTTATTGATCTAACATTTTCTTTTCCTAACTTAAGCTTGAAGTGTTCTTGGCGAACCGTTGACGGTATCTTTCGTAGTGACCGCGTCTCTATTGTCCTATCGAATTTTCCTCATCACCATCAACAACCCTTTCAGTTGAATCTCTAAAAAAATTAATTGATTCAACTTCCGTTTCTTCCTCCACTCAGCATCGTTTAATTTCAATTCTTTCCTTAATGCTAACTCTGAATATAAAGATGTCTTACTCAATTAATACACTCTGCATTATTTTCATCCTTTCCTCCTCGGACCAGCTCAAGTAGTAGGCTCATTTATTCTTCTTTCCTGTGGTGAAACGTCGACTGCTCAGCGGTGTGCATCTACCTTTAGAAAACTTTCCGCGCTAACCCATCATATTTCTTTTAGCTCACAAAGAGACTCTTATTAAAAAGCAAAATTTATTCTGGAAAATGTCAAAAAACAGTCTTATTATTAATTAGTCTTTAATCCGTTTTAAACTAGTGTTTACGCTGCTTTCTCCAAGGCAATGTTTTTAAAAAAAAAAAAAAAACTCTTTTCTCTACGTTAGATTTATTTCAGAATGCGGTTCTTATGCCTTGGCGCGTTTTTTGAAATCTACCCTTATTCACGCGATCCCCGCAGAATGCTACCTGTTTGCAATTCTCAGTTAGCTTATCGATAATCCTTGTCATAAAAAGGTTTTCCTAGCTCATTTTGTTTTATAATAAGATTATGGTGTTTTTTTTCTTAAACACAAGGTTGTCGTTTGTCTTATTAAATTTTCCTCCCTTTGTTATTTCCTTCAAAAAACAACCTCTTTCATCATTCATTCTCCGCCGTTCCTCTCGTCTTTTTCCTCATTAATCTCGGTGAAGTTAATCACGTAATTGCTTCGTTCTTTGCTAGTAACGTTCTTATTTATACCGGTGGGTCTAATCTCGATAAGTGGGGGTGACATCCTTTTACGTTTCAGCTTTTAATCACCCTGACTAATTTAACTTTGTTCCATCTACTATGCAGAGGTATAGCCTATATATTACGGATCATCGAGTTTATTTCCTCTCTTCCTAAATTGCAAATCATTCCTTTCGATATCTGATTGTGAAGGTGCTCTTGATTATACACTGCCTTTGTACAACCATCCTGATCCCCTAAACACTCAATCCTTAATTTCTGCCCTCTTACGCCGTCATGCATTTCACATAGACTTCCTTCCGGTACTTAATGTCACGCTAGTATTGCGGGGAACGAGATTATTTTGCTCGATCGGCCATTATTTCTGGCTGCCCAATCGGTCTGGTTCCTTCTCACGAATTACTTAATACCGCTAGAAAGATCCACCTCGCTATCTAGAAATCATTTTTTAAGGAAATCCTTTTTTTCTAGTCCTTACTCATATTATTTAACCTGATCCGCCATGGTTTCTGAGTTCCTCCACTTACGTCGTTCAGTTATTTCCCCTCTTTACATCGTCATCATGTTGACCATGACATTCTGCTTAAAGATCATACTTTTCTCTTTTAAATGCTCCTTCTTATAGTCATTTGAAAGATCGACATTCTTCTATTTTATTCATCGCTAATCATTCCAGTTATTTCTAAGTTCCTGTCTTTTATATTTCATCACAACGCGATTGAATCGTTCTTATCAATTTTTCTCCGCTTTGGTATTGTGCTACTCTGTTACATCTAGCCACTTTCGTTCTGTTATTATCTTCAGTATTCCGCTTCTGCAGTTAATATAGAACTTTTTTTCTCTAGGCCTCGCTTTTGCAGTGATAGCTATCATATTGGTTAGGCACTTTTGCTTTGATAGTTCGCAATAGATTGTGGGTTGTGCATTGTGTTCGCCTTTCGGGTAAATGATGAAGTGTACGTCGTAGTTCATTATTTAAACCGGGCTCTATATTTTGTAGATCGCCTAGGCAATGAGATACACGCGCTACCGTGGATAATTACAACATCGACCTTTTCTTTCTGATCTCTTATTTTTTCTTTCCCTTGTAATCGTTTCTTTCTGTCCTATTTAAAAAGCGGCATCTTCTCGTTCGATTTATATTTTCTCGAATTTCTCTTATATTCCTCTGTTAACACAGCAATTCTCTCATCCTCTCAAGATATTTTCCTCATGATAATGGGGAAGCTTCCGACGCGGACCGGTCCAAAAATAAATTTAAAAAAAGAATACCTTCACTTTACTTACTGAAGTACAGTTTTAGTCTTAAGTTAGAAATTTAATAGATAATCTTCAGTAGTTTTGGTTAATTATACAGATAAGATCTGAAAGATCGTATCAAATTTATTATTTTAGAAATCAAACCAACTTGTTTCGGAAAACGTTATCGCCGCCTTTGAAATGGACCGGCCGATTTTTCTTTTAAAATTTAAACGATATAATATACGCTTCTGATTTGCTTTTTAGAATGAATCCAACCGGACTAACTAAACGAAGATGGAGTCGGTGACGGAAATTGAAATTTCAAGGTTACCAAAAAAAAAAAAAAAAGAAAAAAAAAAGGCGCTTTGTCAAGAAGAAAAAGTGGAATGAAAGAATGAATACGGACAAGAGAGAAAACAAGGCTACAGAGTTAAATAAATGAAAGAATATCGGCTGGCGGAAATTAAAGCTAAAAGAGGAACTGAAAATTACGCAAATGACGTAATTTTTGGATAACTTTTTTTTGTTTTTGAACACTTTAACTCGGACGATGCAAGCGTAGATGTTCATTAACGTTTGAGATGATTTTTACGGAACGGATTTTTAAATTACTTGTCTAAAGCCTTTCAACTTATTGCTATCTTGCTATTCGAAATTTCAGACGTTCTTACCAAGAAATTTCTCACTTGCTCCTAATTTCTATTTACTATTTAATATTCTTGCCAGGTTTGAAGTAAAATTATATTTATAAATACTGTTAAAAAAAAAAATAAAACCCGAAAAAATTAAAGAGGGGTAAAATTGACAGGAGAAGTGCTAATTTTGAATGGCTAATTTATAATTTTGGGTTTAATACACAAAACTGTAGTACTCCTCGAAGTGCCGTAGAATTTAGTCTTTTGAATTTTATCGCCCGTTCGAACGTGAAGTTTAACGTTTAGCCAGTAAGAAGTGTCTTTCTTCTATTCATTTCACCGATTTCGCGTCATTCGGTCGATTTGCTTGCTTATTACTAAATTGTGCTTTATAAGTATGAAAGAATGTAATTGAACGTATGCGTAAGGAATTTTGGCAAGCACATTATATGAGCATATATGGCGAAACGTTGGTGGATTACAAAAATGGTTTAAACCATCTTCGTAATTCATTTTCGCTATTTGAAGATTTATTTATTTTATTTATTTACTTTTTTTATTTCTCGAACGTTGAATCGGTTTAATATCAAATATTATCGTAGACTGCTTACAGTTCCGTTTGACTGTTCTTGCACTGCAATCGCGATTATATACGAACAAACAGTTTCATTGTTATTATTATCCTTTAGCTCGCATCTGTCCAAGACTATAAGCAGTTTCAGGTCAAACGCTAGGTCAAAAAAAGAATAAACTATATAAAAAGCGATTTCGAATCTGCTACAGGAGCAGTGTTGTTGGTGAAAAATAACTGGCCATACTTTTTAAAATAGAAATCTAAGATACTGTGCTTCCAAAATTATTTTTATTCCGCATTAGCATTTTAGGATGTACAGAAAAAGAAAATACGATTAATAAAAATTGATAAATGTACACATATATATATATATATATATATATATATATATATATATATATGTATGTATGCATAATATATAAGAACGCGATATTAAAATTATAATGAGTTGATTCGACTGCGACACGTTTAGAAATATGCAAATCGAAATTTTGATTTTTGACATATAATTAATAATTATGGTGTGGCGCGCGCAGGTAAAAAGGAAATTTAATAATGAAAATAGCTTTCCTTGCCCTTTTTTATTTTATTTTCCTTCTGGCGCCATTTTGTGCCTCACTCGCTCGTCACCTGTGTTCTACATCTTCACGTGAAATTTCTTCACACCGGTTCCCAACGTGCCAACGACATTGCATATTACCGAGTCATCTCATTTAGGCATGACGGTAATAATTTTTTTTTTTACTGAGATCTGGTTCAGAGTGTAAACACAGGAAAATTTGAAAATACGAAAAAAGTAAAGTTAGCAGATTTTCACTGAAAAAGAACAACGCTAACACGTAAATACGCGCTCTCACCCGTTAAGATACGTTTTTATAACTAAGAAACAGAAAATAAGTGACAGTGCCTAAGCTGAGGGGTATCGTCGTCTAATTACAAATGGAACAATTGGGAGGTAGTGCTTGAGAATATTGACAACTACTTATTAATATATGATTGTGTAATTTAAAAAAACGTGAAACCGATAATGGTGCTTAAGAATCTCGAACTTAATTAGCTCGAAGTTTTTCGGAATCGATCTGGACTCAATGCTATTGTAGAATCGAATCTCGCAACATCAGAGAAATCATCTGGGGCAGGTAGGGTAGGCTACGTGTTTTAATTATTAGGACTAGTGCGTTGTAAACCTTGATACTCCGTTATCGGTCTCCCGCTTTAAATGATCCTCCAAATGTCGATATGAAGCAGATTTGGCATGCTTATCCGGCTGAACACTATTCCAACTTTTCAAAAAGATAAACAACTACGGATAAATTTTTAATCGTAAGTAATACAAAGCCACTATAAGAATTTTGGCGATGCCAACTTAAGATTAATCATGCGTCTGGTCTTATTTTCAGTTGTTACATTTTCATAAAGGTAATGATTTGTAATGGATTCCGAGAGGAAATCTGATAAATCACATCACGAATCAGGTGACACTAAACAGAGCATTCAAAGTTTACTCGTTGTTACAAACTTTTCTAATAACGACGGCCTGTGATGAATTGAATCATTTTACAGACCGGAACGTTCTTCTATTTCTTCCGGTTTTTGTACCGGATAAAGGGAAAATCGTAAACGAATGTGAATATCACCTTTATCGGTCCGGTTCGTATGATTTTCTGGTTAGCACAAGTAAGTAGAACTGCTTCTGAAATTGAAACATACTTAGGAAATTTTACCGAAGAAATTTAGTTGAATTCTAGAATTTCTGGAAATTTACATTTCGATTACTTTTTCGGACCATTTAATCTATTGTTATTACTGCCGTAACAGATGAAGAATATTGTAAAATTCTCTCTCGATTAATGATAACGGCTGAAGCTACCGCTGAAGAACGGTGGAATTTTTGAATTTTGTCGGCAAAAAAATCTTTATGAAAGTGGGGTGTATAAAAAAAAAAGCATAAAAAAAAGGTGGGGGGAAACCTTCTACTACCATAATTGCGATTGGGACACGATACTGCTTTCTTTTTCTGTTTTTTCTCTGTCCCGTTTTTGTATAATTTGTCCATCATTGGTTACTACTTTTTCCTGTATAAGCTTTCAAGATTTTAAATTTTCTAAATACCATATTTGGTTTTATTTTCAATAATCGATTAGTGAAAGTTTTTTTTGTATGTACGTCGTGCATAGTATTGTAAAACTGGGATTTGGTTCTTTTACAGTTTCATGCGAGTAGCAGACTATATGAACAGTTTAATTAGTAAAATTAAAAATTCGTAAACCGACACTCCTTTCATAAACACGTATCATTAGATATAGTACTAATAACAAAATATATACCGAATCTCTGTGAGGACCCTTTTTATTTTTACCAGAGAACTCAATCAAGGCCTGTTTTTGCAGCGAAAAAAGGGGAAAGGGGTTTTCTTCGATTGCTCATTGCGGCGTTTTAGTTTTATTGATAATTAATCCTTCCAAAAATCTAGGACTGAATAGGGTTTATTTATTAGAATTTTTTTTTTTTTTTTTGCAGTACAATATGATGACACTGCATGATGTGTGAAAAAGAACTGGACTAAAAATATCTGTTTTGGAATTATTGTTGTTTCGAATTTAGTATTATGTAAATGAAAATTATGGTTATCTTTAACTTAACATACGGAATCCTCAGCGCATGAAACTTTATTTTACTATCTACAAGCTTACTTACAACAATGCGGAGCGTTTTCATTTTAAATTTATGTAAATTAAAAGCCCATATATTTTGGACAATTCGTCAACCTTGCTTCTGAAAATTATAATTAATTCTTAAATAATACACTCTTAAGTACATCGTTTTATTCGGAAATAATGATACTATCAATGCCGGTGAAGTATAAATAATGGTAAAAGTTGGTCGTAAATAAAATTTGAAGTAAAAATACAATTAGTTAAACAACGTTCAACATAGCTAATGAAAAAAACAATGAATTATGCCGACTCGCCTATTTATTTCTTATTACTTACTTTTCTAATATGTTCGTACTAATTTTTGCCGCGTTTGCGTTTGAATGTACGTTACCCCCGACTTTCGGAAAAAGTCAATTTCACATTCTTCAATTTTATAGAAAGAAAAAAAAAAAAAAAAAAAAAGACGCGATTTTCATCACAAAATTTTGCCTCTTAGGACAGTGCTTCAAACGTCACAACGTTGAGTCCGGTGCAAGTTGATTTATTTCGCGAAAAAGTGAACAATCAAGAATTGACGCATCCGAGTCAAGTTGCCTTTTTGTTTCCTTCTTTTAAACAATCTCTACACGTGGCTGTAAATAAAACAGTCACCGAGGGAAAGAGCGAATAATAACGAGAGGAGGAATGAATTAACAGACCATTCGCTAGAATAATGGAAACTCAATTCAATTAGCCAGGAGCGATTACTTATGCGCCGAGTTCCTTTTCAACAAGCCGGAGTAATTACTTTACGGACAAAGCGCTGCGCAGTTCTCGAACCGATCTAGTCTCGTTCTTTTTGAATCGGTATAATTACTTTCCGACAAACTGTACGACTCCAACCCCCGCCGGGGCGGGACACTTCCGAATCAGTCTGGAAAGTAAAATCAAGAAGTGACCAATCATACTTGTAAAATTTGCGCAACTTTATTGCCTCCGAGCACGGAAGAGTATAAGAGAGTTGGCCTTTTTTCTTTTCTTTTTCCTTTGTTAGTTCCTTCGCGTGTTTAAAGAAAATCGTTCGTGCTGAGCATTTTCTCGCGACAGATTAATATAAATATGCATCTCGATAAGAGGAAATTTCCCTAGCGCGTAAATATCATCGATGAAAACAGTATTGGCACGTGTGTTTTACTGATGTCTTTTACGTTCGCGACAACGGTGACACCGTGTTCAAAGGCTGGCAGCGTTTACTAGCGCTACCGGCGTACACCGCTCGGAGAATTTCCCGACAGCAGCCTTTGTTCGCAACACGATGGACACTTATCGCGACGAAAGACAAATAAATTTCGAGATGACGCCGGCCTCCTTTAATGGATTAAACCCTAGCCTATAAGATGATGAGATGATACACGGTATCTCTCGCCTGCTACAGATTGCGGCTACGAAATAAAGTCTCTCCGAAGATGTATCCTGTCGACAGCGGAAGGCGGACGATATTGTCGTCGGGGGCGATTCTTTTTTCTGGCAGTAGATTAGCGGGGACGGAGACTGCGAGTGTGGCCGTATCGTGGAAAGAATGTTTGATAAAGGAGAAACGATTTCGGAAAACGACTTTACCGGTTACTTTTATATTCGCGAGGTTCGAATCAGCGTCGTTAAGTGAAAAAACGGAATTTGCACGCTGGAACAGTTTCGCATGATAGTGACAGAAGGACGCGCCGAAGAAGAACTGTTCCGTTTCGTGTTCTCGATTGCAGAGTCGAGGCTCGGAATAATGAAAAATGATGCCGCAACGATATCTGTTCGTCGTTCTTGCTGGCTGCTCAACGAATGAGTAATGGTCTTTCGGCCGTTCGTCTGCAGGAACTGTTCCATTGTGAAGAAGGAACAGGAAAAAACTGCGTTCCAATCTTCTCTCCTTTCATCATCGTCATCATCGTCATCATCATCAGCATCGTCATCCTCGTCGTCATCATCATCATCATCATCCGCTTCTTCTTCTTCTTCTTCTTCTTCCTCGGGTGCTACTTCTTGTTCACACTTTTCGCCACACAATGTCAACTTGATCAAGTCAACCAGATATCGAAAGATTTATTGCCCCGATACTTTCCAACTAACAGCGAGCTCCTTTCGCTTTTTCAGCTCTCTCGGAATATGATGATCAATCGACACAACTTTGTTGTTCCGCCGAATAGCAACCCCGCGATGTGATACAAATACGAGACCAGTCGTCAGCATGTCCGCTCTGGTTCGTCAGAGTAGTTGGCGCGCGTCTCAGATATCATCATCTTTCGTTCGGCTAATAAAATTTACTCCGCCGCCGAGAGAGCAACGCGCAGCTTCAGATATTATATTACCGGGTATTATTATCGGGGATATAAGTTCGGCGCGGAATTGTTCGAATAGGGGTTTTATTTTTTTTTTTTTTTTTTTTTTTTTTTGTTTTCTTTATTCTCCTCGGCAAGCCCTCTAGGCATAAATTCTCAGCATTTCGCTCTGAGCGACGCTGAAAATCGTTTAAAAATCGTTTCTAAACGAATTATGCGTCGAATTATTAAATTTGGATAGACGGATAATCTACTTGAAAGTGATTACTTCACCTGATTAAAACGGGTTTTTGCTTGCGAAATAGAAATTCGGAAAGCTTTTTTGACCTACATACATATATGGCCGCGGCACTGGCTGAAATATTTTGTGTCAGTTGACACTTACAGTAAATAACTAAACGCGTGCAGCGGTGATCTAGATGTTACATGTCAGCGTAGTTTATCATAGGCACGCAAAAGTTAATTGAACCGGTTACTTTGGAAAAAGTTTTTATTAGCCACCGATTTTATGGATCTTTTTTTTTTTTTTATTTTTTATTTTTTTATGTATAAAACTTTATGAAACATCTATATGACCATACTTCTAAAAACCAGCAAGAAATATGTACATTCTCATAAAGTGTTTGTAATAGTACACGAGCTGATGTATGTATAAATTATGTTTGTTTTCCAAAAGTAAAATAGTGAATTTTACTAATCGAAGTAGTTCATGGGTTATGAAAAATTGCGAGAGAACTCTAGCCCTTATATTATATTTGATATTTCTTTTATATATTGTTTTTTTTTTTTTTTTATTCGGACATTAACCCATATTATATAATTTGTCGAAGATTTATAATCACACAATTTTACTTACGGCGTACAGACAGAACTTTCCTGTCATCCATCGGTCATTAACGTTTTTAAATAAAAACCATACGCAATATTAAGTAAATTTTTAAATTTCACAAGTCGCACGAAATCCACGAATGATCCAAAAACAAGAAATTGCAGGACAACTAGTTAATTATAGATAAAGCATTGAAAATGGCGAGGGAGTGAAAAAACCTATAACATTATTCCCCGTCGAAGATTATCGGAAACACTCTCGGTTCTAGCTGAAAGTTAAACGGAAATGAAGAATCGTACGATGGGGGAAAGATTTTTATATAGTTTTAGGAAATATTCGCTGTCCCGTCCATTAATAAATCATCGGTACTACTACATATTGGAAAATCTGCTTTTTTGTTATTAATAAACTCGACCAGTCGCGAATGTGAACGGTTCATTCCCATTTACTTCAGCGGTTAAGTGCGTTTGCTCATCTTGTGCATTAAACGGTTAATCCCCCCCCCCCCCTGATTTTTGGAATTTGTCTTGGACGAACGGGATTGCGATCGACCTATTTGGGTTCCACTTTACAATCTTTTTTTTTTAAAACGAGTATGATCTCATTACTTACTAAAATATCGACACTTTTACCAGAAGGGATCCTCAAAGTATAAATGAAAAAAAATTGAAGAAATTTTACCACCCGTGTAAAATTTAAAATATTTTCATCTCTCTCGAAGCGTTTCTCCCATTTGTCACAATGGCTTTTCTCCATCGTCCAGTGTCCATTTTTGCAGGCACCGAGCGAACAACTCCGCCTTGTTAATGTGGCGTGCCGTTCCCCGGTGTTTTCTTCTCAACTGTTTACGCGTTACTGTCGACGCTCTCTTCGGTACGGATGTGTTAATCTTGGCCAGAGCCATGCTAAATCAGGAGGATCAGTCTTATTTTCGGCTAGCCACTGTGCCGACTCGAGATGCGTGACGCGCATTAACCATTTTTCTACTCGTGAGCGGCGTTTTCCAAAGGAATTCTTTGCGCGCAAACATTTCGCACCACATGGCACGCTACAATAACTGATTCATGACACCTACATATTAGTAATGAACCGGCTTTTCTCCAAACAACAACATTTTCCTCTCGATCTTTCCACCCTTTGTTGTTTTTTTTGTTTCGACCAATTTATTGACGTAACCCATGGCGAGGATTATATATATTTTCGCTTTACCCGTACACCCATATTTTTTGTCAAGAAAGGAGATGGATCATTTTCGGTATTCGCGGGCAATTTTTCAGAAATTGCCGTTCGATTCCGCTTTCGCTTTTCGCTTAGCAGTGTTAGCAGATCCTTGCCATCTCCAAATACTCCGCGTTAAACAGTTTCTAAACATATCGTTTCTCGAAATGTTAGACGTCTATCTGAACGTCCCGGAAAGCGAATAATTTACTTGTCCTCGCGTCATCTTCGATGGATTTTCTGCCGTCGGCGCATTCTCGATACCGAAAGTGGGCAGTATTTAACTAATTCACCGTGTAATCCCATTAGATTTTTTTTTTTTTTAATTTCTCAAACCTTGGTTAGACCCCGGGCCGTGTATAATATCTAGACTATTACGGCTCGAGAGTCTCCGGTTACAGGAATGCCCCTAATCCACTGTCCCTGACGAACTGGAAGATTGCACTTTGGTTCGCTTCTGAGTTTGAGAGAACATGGCTGAGGTTATCAAATCCGTGTCTCGTTCTGGAGGATTGGAATGTAGGGCAATTTATGAGAATGTGCTCAACCGCCGGTGGCTCTTGTGCGTGACAGAAAGGGAACGTGGTTGAAGGGTGAGCGCCTTCCAACAGGTAGTCGTGGGATAGTCGCGTGTGGGCCAGGCGTAAACGGTTGAGCGCGCGATAATAAACTCGTAAGGTCCCCTGGGGGGCCACCATGGCTCTACGGATTTCTTAGATGTGTTCTTGTTTCCTCTGTTCCATTAGTTGTCCTTTTACTGCTTCTGATATTTGAGGGGGCCCAAGTATGCTTTGCGGACTGGGAGCTATAATGGTTGAGTGAGCTGTTGTGTTCACCTTTTTATTTCCTGGGATTCCCGCGTGACTTGGGACCCACAACACTATTAGATATTGAAACATTCGCTAAACGTGTTTCCTAGTTTCAGATGGAATTTAATGTTTGCGCTTCTTTTTTTTCTTTTTTGATGTTTTGCTCGAAAACAAAAACTCGAGAAAAACTATGCCGACTTCGTCAGATTGAACTGCGAATAAAACGTGTACGAAACACACTACTTGTTTGACAGCTAACTCGGAAGAAGATATCCCGAATTAAATGTTGCTAGAAGAACGTGTTTTCGAAAATACACCCCATCTTCAGCTGGAAAAGAAAAAGTATTCGTTGATAAACGATTGCGAATACGTCAAAATCGAAGCATATCCGATATTTATTTATTTACGTAGGTGTCATAGTCAATTGCTGAGCGTTGAGGCGACTACCTTACATTTTAGCTGGCAATTGTTTATGTGCAGTACGAATGTGTACACTGGCAAGACTACATTCGGAACTGATTAGTAATCGTTTGATTTATATCGACATATATAAATGCAGTCCTCCCGTTATCTGTCTACTGCTGTGTGCTAACTAGCACGCACATATGATAGTGATATGCATGTTTGTCATTGACTTCCATATGATTCTATTAATGGTTAATTTCATTTAATTTTTCGTACTAATTTCTGTCTCGTCGTCCGCGATCGAACCTGAGACTTCGATAGCAGAAGCCAAGCGCTCTAGCAACTAGACTATATATGTATTTAAAAACAAAGGATTAAATTTAACAAAATACGCATCATCAATATGTCAATTACGCGACGACAGGTATAAAATATATTTTTCGATTAAATAATTTAAAATTTTACAATCACTTTAATAACATGAAATTAGGGAAAGTAGATTTATTTATTTAAGCTTGAATTACAAAAAAAAACGGGAATTTATAATTGTTCGCAAATCCATAATGATACCGAACATAATTCACAGTGGTAGTTTTTATATTGAAATGTTAAAAGTGCTTTACAACATTAATAATAAGATTATTTCGCGAAGAATCATGGCTATTTAATAATGATACAAGGAAACAACGAACAGCCACACGTGACATCAATATTACTAATAATTACACTTCTATAGCCCTAGAAATAAGTAAATATGTTGACTTATTCTTAATTAAAAACAACATCGATATAAGTATATAAATTTAATCATGCCCCCCAGATATATCAATGAAAAAAAAGTTACATATATGAAATTTAAATCAATTTAAAATTATACCTAACTGGTATTATGTAGAACAACATCATAGTATGTTGGTTTAACACGTACACAACTATTTTATGAATAATTTAAGCGACAGTTTAGTAATAACCAATTTTTAAAATCTTCTAATGTACACATTTATTACCGGTCGCGGTATTTCTAAAGTCGATTTAAGGAGATCTGCTAAAAATAGAAAATTTTATTACACGCGTCTTTGCTCCGTATTTTGCTGGCTACACACGGTGGTATTGTTTTAGATTGCGCGGTGCGGAAGAATTAATTTAAATTTAAGGTAGTCAATGAAAGCTATCGAAGAAATAAATAATTGAAGTATAATAATTTAAAGTAAAGTAAATTAATTTCATTTCATTTACGTCACTTTATATCGTTATTTATTATTACTATTATTAATTTAACTACATTTGTTATTATATAGCTCGAATTAATTTATAACGCAATAAAAAACAGAGACATTTATTAAAAAATGCGACACGCATGTTTTGGAGCGGTTATTGTATTCATAAACTACCAGCTCGAAAATGGAATAGTTGCTCCGAAATATATATCGTTTTTTTAAAAAAAATAAATATCTGTTTTATTTGGTTATAAATCAATTTTAATTATTATAAAGATTATAAAGATTATAAAGATTTTAAAGATTATAAAGATTATCGAAAGTGGAACGGTGTGCAAATAGAATCTATGTAGCGGCATTAAATTTGATTGCCACTTTGAATTGCATCGTGTAATTATTTAAAACAAAAAAACTGGGGGAGGGGTTAATCTGTTTTCCAACGCGCTAACGTTTAACCGGGTTCTTGTAAAAAGAATAAGGGGAAACATTAAATCAAACTGGGCGATTAAGCTGCGTAAAGATGAACTCGGCTAAACGAGACGGCAAACTTCCGTGACATTTTCCCTTTGAAGCAACCGGCTTAATTAAAAAGGTCGCGTACATTTCATTTATGTCATCTCGTTCTTTTTGTGCTTTTTTAGCAATATCGACAGCTGCTCCCGTTTCCACCAACTGCTGATCCCATCTTTCCTAGTTGAGCGCGATATCATTAATAACATCTAGAGAGAGCCGAGAGCTTCGCTATTTTCCTGCGATGTCTCATGAAAAATTTATCCCTAAAACTCGATGATTTTCACGCTCGGCGTAATTTCCTGTCGATTAATCTTCGAACGATGGCAGACACCATTCTAACTGGCTTAGATGAAAACGCCGAACTAATTTGACGACCTTTAAAATACTAAGCAGGCCGGCTTTCATTATTTATTATATCATTTTGCTACTTTTAACGTGCTTTGCAATTATTATTATAATTCGCTGTTTGCTTCACCTCCTCTAGGCTCAATTGAGAATCGATAGCGGCTTTTGGTACATGCTCGGTAACGACGCCCGCGACAATATATTCTAGAGCAATAACCTTTAACTTTTTCTGTTTTTTCGTTTAGTTATCGCAATTGTTAATAAAATCTATAAAGTAAACAAGTCCAAATAAGTCTAGGGCGTAGATTAAGGTTCGCAAATGTAAGGATCTAATGGATCTGACGAGAATATTAGGGCAGCATTTCTTTCCGAAATTTCTCTAGTTCTGAATTTCAGATGAAATATATGCCTGAGAGCGATTTGAATTTGAAACGAGACAAATCTTGAATTCATACCTTCCGGAGTTGGACAGTCAAGTACAACTTAACTACTAGGCTACCGTGCTGTCACAATTGATAGTATTTTTTTTTCTCCCATTAACGTTCAGTGGAATCGGACCTTAAATCGACATTCAGTATGTTCTGAACAACAATTACGACGATTTTTCTTGCCATGTTACGAATGTTTCGTTACCAAACCGGCTCTAGGGCGGGAACGTCTACTTCTTCTTCTTGTGTCACCACCCAATTCGGGTAATCACCTTGCACGGATTGGACTATCTGACGTAATAAGTTCAAATCGTCTGCTTCCTTAATTCCGGTTCACTTTTTTGATATTACGTCTTTCTTCTTCCTCGAGGAAACGTAATGTTTTGCAAATTTGCAATTCAGCATTGTAACGCTTACAGCACGCGTTTTTTTTTGTTTAAAAAGTAACTGAACATATCGCTTCGCAGGCGCGCTAAAAGTCATCGTAATGATCAATACGTTTTCGGTTTAATTGATTATTTGTTAACGTTTTACGTATATATATATATATATATATATATATATAGACCTATATAGATAAAAAAAAAATTATTATTTTTTAAATATTCAACAATAGTGTGAGCGCGTCATACTTACTTAAAAAAATCATTTTATATTAAATCAATATAAAGACTTTTATTTGCTTTGTCCATTAATCGTATAATTGTTCGAGAAAATTTTTACCAATATATTTTTACTGCTGCGAAGATTAATTTATATTATAAAATTTAAAAACCGAATTTAAAATAAAGATATACGATACCTGCGAGAAATTTTGACGCGCGTACATGAATTATTCTATCTGAATCATTACGGAGAATTTAAAAAAAAAAATTGAGGACATGATTCAGCGTACGTGAAAGTATTATCTTCTAAAACAGTTTCTAGAACAATAATATGCATGCCATTTCCGCGCAAAGAAAAAAGAAAAAATGCGAAGAAAAGAAAAGAAAAAAAATCGTTTTGGCTTTTCTCTCCTTTGTATATCTTTCTCTTCATATCTTGTTTCGATTACGAAGGTTGATGAATCAAGTAAGAACGGTGGTTTTTGATTTAGCTGATCGAAATAACTTCATATGGTATTGTAGCCAAATCATTTTTTAAGATTTTTCAGCACTTGGCGAAAAGACCGAGTTACATGCACTATATATATATATATATATATATATACATGCATTTGGTACCGATGCGTCTCCGAATCCTACATCATTATGTAGAAACGGCCTCCGGGGAATCGGAGGCGAAAATGTTTCCTACGAATCGTTTTTTGCCAAATTTTACTCGGAAGCAAAAATGTGTACACATACAAAGATGCACTTGGGTTCAAAGAAATTCCACCAGACTTCTCTGCTGTAGAATAATTATTTCCCCTCTATTTAAAAGTCCTTAATTGTTGTAATACATGAACAGCTCGCTTCTGCCTCATTTTATTGGCAACAACGTCAGAGGTACTGACAACACGAATTCATATATGATGCGTATAATTTCATCAGCTGTTTTTCAGAATGATGTTCGCTTAACTGACATACAGGGTGCGGCAGCATAACTTCCTTTTTTAAAATGCGCCACTTTTTTTCTACTAAATTTTGTTAAAGAGAAATAATAACAGAAAATCGAAATAAAACTGCAAGGCAAGAAGCATACATATTGCCCCAATGGGGGATCTAGAGTATCCGTTATTTTGATTTTCTGTTATTTCTTTAACAAAATTTAGTAGAAAAAAAGTGGTGCATTTTAAAAAAGAAAGTTATGCTGCAGCATCCGGTATAAGTAATATTCAGAGTCAAAAAGGCTTCAAATATATGTGTATCGATTGCATGCAGATATGGGTGTCGCCAGCGGGGGGCGGGGGGCAGGTGAGCCCCCCTGGAACCTTGAAACTTTTTAATCAACTGGCCATGACGTGTATTCATAGGCGCGTAATCATGAACAATTTGCCAGAAACCTACGAAAATTATGTTTTAATTAAGATTTTATTCTTGTTTAATAAAATATTAAGCCTTTACAACTTATAAATTTTATTTTTCCTATAACTCATATCCTCTTTCTATCATCTTGCCCCCCACCCACCTGGCGACTAGCAACTCATCTTGCCCCTCCCTGGCCCATCGGCTTTGGCGACGCCCTTGCATGCAGATATATATGTACTTTCTTATTTAGCTTATCTTCCCCTTATGTTTGTAGATGTAATGTACTTAAATAGTATTACGATAAAAAACGTTATTTAAAAATTACGCTAAAATTAATTAAATTATTATTAACGAAGTAAGTGAAATAAAGCATCAGTTATATCAAATCCTTTTGAAATACACCTTAATATACTATTGAAAAAAATGGGTGACGTTCCTATAAAAATTGAAAGTATAATTATTATTCAAAATGTAAAAAAGTGTAATATAATGTAATTTTAAAATAGTATATATATTAAAATGCCCATAAAATTGGAAATGTAATATATATATATATATATATATATATATATATAAAGTAAGTAAAAGTACTTTTACTTTTAATGTAAACAATTTACAGGCTTTTGTACTGAATGTATATAAATGATTTTATTTTTAATAAATTAATCGACTCTTTTAAAACTGTGATTACTTTAAATGAATGCTAAACATTCATTCTTTTTGGGCATTATTTTTTTCTTTATCTGTTTTTTAAAATATTGTTTCGTAACCGTTTTTTATGTTTCATATATATATATATATAAACTCGGCCATTTTGGCTGTGCCCCTTGACTCTTCTTGTTCAACCTGCGCAGTAATAGAAAGTGTATTTTCATTATGTTTTCGAAAACGGAAATCGCCACCGAACGCAAACGTGAATTGCGGAAATGAAAATGGGACGAGGAATCGTGCAATAGCGAAGAATTTTCCACATTTATAATAATAATACGTCTTTTGGTTAACGACAGATATAGAAAAGTTTGAAGCGTTAAAACATAACAAACGTTACATAAAATTAGGACATTTTTTGTAATGGAAGCCGGGATAATAATTACGTTGTAATTAATATATGTATATACTATGGAATAGAAAGCAGAACACGCTTAATACCATGTACAAAGAGATGAACATTTAATAAACATATGATCAGCATCGCAAACATGCGCTCTTCGTTCGAGAAGAGAACGACAATATGGAGAGGAAAGCAACGAAAACAAGAGGAAGATGGCTCAAGAACGAAGACGAGAATAATGGAGATAACAACAGAACGACGAAGTAGAGGAAACAAAGAAAACCACGGACTGGCAGGAACACTAGGCTGAACAGACTGTGTTACTCCTAATTGCTGCTACACATGTTGATGGGTAATCGTCCGTTGCTGACAAGCCCAGGGAAAAACCCAAACAAGAAAAAAAAAACCAAAAAAAACAGACACATACAATGCATGACAAGAAAGCTTCCTTTTTTGAATACAACCGCATTAATTGTTTTTATGTTGAATTATTTTCTCGACTTAAAAAAATTGATCGTAAGGCAAAAATAGGTATTATTAAAAATGATCATCTACGACGACGTATGGCTACAGTCAAATTTTAATCAATTTACACGATCAAAAATAAAAATTATACAATTTATTTGGGTTCGCCAACTGTGGACATTAATGAAACACAATATATTCTAGATTTTTCAATAGTGGGTTCGAAATCAGCTGAAATAAAACTTGCATAAATGACAACTCGTCTAAAATGTTGATTGCGCGGTAACTTTAGAATTTATACTGGATTGTAACAAATTCAGTGGTCAACGGTTGTACTTGTGAGGGGCTACGAGTCTAGCAATGCATCGTCGTGTTTTCGTATGCACTATGTATAAATTAAAAAGGAAAAAGAAAAGAAGTATAGCGTGTTATAACAATTAATTAATTTTTAAATTACAAAACAACAAATGCTTTTCATATTTCCTGCTAGATTTTTTTTTTTTTTTTTATACATATATAATATATATATGTACTTATGAACGGACGTTAGGAATAATATGTTGATTACAATGAGAAAGGATTCGGTAAATTAGGATAGTGTGGAAGCGCGAACCAGAAACGGGTGAATTATGATTTCGTTAGTTGCGATTGATTTTCTCGCATTAACCCAAATTGCTATATTTGGTGTTTCGTCTTGACAACGTGTCGACGATATTCGTGTCCCGGCGGCATACGTTTGTCTATATTTGTTAAACTCCGGCCTCATGTGTGACACACACTGATGCGCAGCAAAAATCACGAAAATTGCTTCAAGTGCAATAAGCGGCGCGTCGTGCACTCACGTCGTTCCGAGGATGTGGATTAGGGACGGAGAGACCGAATGAGAAAGTAACCGTTGAGCGCGTCTGTGGAGACAAAAACGGCTAACAGATCATGACCTAAATAGGTATCGAGCGATTTGCATAAATTTCCATATTCTGAAAAGAAATACTCATACGGCAGTCAGATAGATAGTTTTTCAATAAACGATATACAATGGCCGCTCTGTAACCGCCGCACAGAGGAGGACACGAGTAAACACATATGGTCAGGCCGTTGCCAGTTCATCAGGTTGCTGAACATCGAAGACGAGACGGATGTCGTTGATTAATTTTTTTTTGATTTGTCGATGATATTTTCTCCTCTGTGAATTCCCGACTGGCGTTCAAAAAACCGAAAGCTTACTCGGTTCAGATTTTGACTTGAGCGTTCGTCGCATCAACGCCGCAGCCTGTCTCTTAGATATGACGGCATGGCGAAAATAAACGGCACTATTGTTTCGAAGCTGGTTTTGAAATTTCAGCGATTTTGGCATCGTATCAGAGACAGATTTCGGGCGGGCTGGAAATAGACCGCGTCCCCTAAGAACACGATGTTCACTGAAACTTAACGCGTTTAACATGCAACGCGACCGAATGTAGATTTCCGGTTAAAATGTATACGAATTCCCTGTTCATCCTTCGAAATCGAACGGCTATTCGTTTTCTTCTCCCTCCCTTTCTGCAACCAGCGCGCTTTTCATTTATTCACCAAAGACTTGTACTTTAATTAGGACAATGAAAAGGACGCAGTTTGTCTTTTCCTCTTTCTTGATCTTCGTTTCGCTCGCAAAATGCAATAATCTTCCGTCGGTTTTTAAGCATTTCGTAGCACCCTTCCGAATTTTCCGATACAACGCGCCACATTTCATCATCATCGAGAATAAAATTAATTAGCATATAGTACGCGATAATTTAGAATGGGTCCTCGTTCACGCGCTTGTTTGTTTTTTAATTCCGTCGTACCCCTAGTATACGTCGATTAATTTTACAACGTTTAAAGTTCGTTCCTTTTTTCCTCCACTTTGAGATAGTTCATTGCGAGATCACTGTTGAAGTTTCGAAATCTGGAAACTTTACTGCGGCCAATGTCCTATCGTAAGTCTGAAAGCGAAAATGTCCTGCGATCTGTCTATTCGTTACTTTTTACATATGCAACTGCGAGGCTCATTATTCAAATGGTTCCACAGTGTGGTGGTTTTGCAGATCACTGAACGTTGATTTTATTCGCGATAGTGTAAGCGTCGTCGACCAATCGGGACTATTAAATTTGCACCGATGTAACGGCAGTTGTCAGATTTATCACAGTCAATCGTTCGTTGATTTTCCCGTAACTATATGGTTATTAATCGGAAAATGTTCTTGAACATTGTAAAATTTACAAAATTTGATTTTTTTAAACATGAAATCTCTGGAAGTCAAATAGAGATAAACACTTATTGTTATCAAATTTGAGTAAGCTGTCGCTTATAACGATTCGGCATTTTGTTTAGGAATGGTTTTTAAAAGAATTTTTACAGATATTTTTTTTTAAGAAGAAGAAAGGACATTTTAACGCGTTGTTTTATTAAAAATTAGTTTTTTACCCGACTTATATTATGCTGATAATATTTTAAGTGTCAATCTCGTTTGATATACTATTAAAAACTTTTCCAGATAAACAGCCTTTTTTTAACGATGATTTAACATCGATACTCAACGGTGTTCTCATATTATGGTATCATCACTGAAATCCGTCTAAATAATCAAAAGTTATGTGTGAACAAGCATGAAAAAAAAAAAAGGAAAAAAAGCATACAATGGAACATAATTTTCCGTAATTTTTTCCGATAATAACATATTTCAGGAAAAAATATACCTTAAAGAAGGCGGGTTTATGATTTTGTAATAATACTTATCAGAGTCGGAGCTAAATTAAAATTGCAACTAAGAGTTACTTTAAATATTTTCTGACATTTTCAATACTTGACTAGCGCTACCGGCATGTGCTATCCAATTACCGTCCGTTTTCTTACCTTTGGAAATACTTTGTATTGCGAAATATCGCCGCCTCAGCTGCACACAAAACTTTTCTCTATAGTTGGATCCACTTGAACCATTTTTTTTTTCAAGTGATCTACTAGCAGAACTACTGAGCGCCCTGCGAAGATCTGGCATCACGTCTTGACAAAGGCCAATACCCCGAGCCCTAATATCCTTATTCTCCCTTGCACTGCTTTCTAAATAAATATCGACCTACCGTTGAAACAAAATCCAGACACAATAAGAATACAGTGGAGGCGTCAGGTAGGGAAATTAACAAATATTCTGATCACTTAATTTAGTACACTGATGAGCAAAGTAAGGACCATTGCCGGCAGCCTGCGTATTTTTCGAAAAGAAGCATCTAAAATGTGTACCTGGTTTTATTTGGAAAGTATCATTAAATTTGTGGGTTTTTAAGATTCGATCAGGCAGCAGCACATTCTGTTCGTTCTTAAATATCCGTAAATTTGTACTATTTTATTTTAAATTATTCGTTTTTGTAATCAAAATTATATAGGTAAATTTTTCATATGTCATATATTTCTTAAAATAGTTTACATAAAAAATCATTTTTTCTTCGAAAAATTCTCTTTAATCATAATATTGTTTCACACTAATATCCAATAATACACTTAAAAACCTAAGTTTGCAAAAAATAGCCCGTTTTTTCTTTCTTAATTATAATATTTATAATTTTCAAAAATTCAATACCTCTTTATTTCACTACAAAAGAACCCCACAAATTTAATCATACTCTCCGAATGAAACGGCTCCTCGTCTGGTGAATTTTAGACTATTGTCGCATTCGAAGGACACTTCGCACGAAGTCAGACTTAACGATGTATGTTCCTGTGTATGTTGCCTCGTACCACATTGTCATGACTCACACTAAAGCCAATAATTTTCTCCTAGTTAATCTTTAAGCATGATTAATTAAGGCCAAAAATACGACGACTTGCTATTACTAAATTTATACTATTACTTATATCGACTGTATCAAATGGGCAGTCACGTGTCACTGCTCAACTGGACACATCGGAGTATCTGGTAATGAGAATAAGAGGGTCAACAGAGCAGCAGCACGGTCCGCCTTATTCTTCGCGAATGTCAGAGGACGCGAAGCCTCCGCCGTCAATGATATATGCATTCTTAAAGTCGCATGGAAACCTGAATGGGCAGCTACTACGACATTCTTAAAAATTCATTAAGCACATAGTATTGAACCGTATTGGTCATCGGTAGCAATATCCCGTTACGACATTCCCAGCCGGTTGCGAATCATCGTCATCTCCCATAAACATATGATCGACAAAACGTCGCCTCCAGCTATGTGTCCTTTATACGGCCACACTAGTGTACTGACACGTACTCCTTCACTACTTGAAGAGTTTGTTACGAAAACAAACATAGAGGAGATCCTCTGAAATAATGCTGCAGCATCTATCACTAGGGTTACTACCTTCGTTAGAAAACGAGCGGTTTAACCCACAGCACATTTAAATTACCCCCGTGTATGTACTATAATGACCATGTAGTAGTTATACGTAGCACATACGAGGAAAAAAAACAGAATATTTGGCTTATAGAAAATTTTTTTTTTCTTAAATTTGCAATTTAAATAAATTGGACCTTGCCCCGAGACAGTAATTGAGGTATAGATGCCATTTAAAAATGTAATCGTAATTTTAAAAGGTGTATCATCACCCTGGTTTATCGAGTAATTATTAAAATGGTTTTTAGTACATTAGTTAAAAACATTTTGCAGCAAATTTCGATGTGTCCGTATTTTTTCTTAAAAATCGATTTTATTCCGCGATTTTCAGTGTAAACATTTTTAAGTGACAGTAGCCCAACGTAAAATGTTTTTCTGCCGTCTCTGCAGACTTCTTTAGCGACGGAATTTTATCATTTTTCATTCAATAATTCTACCGTGTGCTGATGCGAATAAGATTATTGCATACGTGCGTATAAAATGTCGACAGGTAGAAAAGGATTTAAGCGGATCTATATCATTCCTATTTACTCCGTAAATGGCTCTGACTGGGATTTTTCTGTTTAATCGGGATAAGTGACTCGGACAAAAAAAAAAAAAAAAAAAGACCACGATCGAATTTAAAGCTTTTTGCCTGCTAAATTATGTAGAAAACGGAAAATGTTGTACTTTTGTAATTTTTAACCGACGTACTTCATGGGGTTTGTTGCCGAAATCGGAGATAAGAGGAAAATCAGAGAAAAGGATGAGAATGTAATCGGCGAGAAAGATACGGGAGGCTGAGAATGAGAAAGAGGTTGGAGCGTGGGGATTTATAAAACGAAGGGAAATATAAAATAAACGAAAAAATACCTCGATGTCATCTGAACAAATTTTCGCGAAATGGGTGGTCGCGCACTAGGAGTTTTTCACGTTTTTCCGGCGAAAATTATATTGCGTAGGTGAAAGCGGGTCGCTCTGGTGCATAGTCGAATGGTTTTTGAAGGCGAATTTGGTACCTGGCCGAGAGGTTTTAGCGTATTATCGCCAAGAGCGGCTGCTCGATTATAAATTCAGCTGCCTTTTGCGAGACTTTAACCTGTATCGCCGTATATTTTATCCCGCGCCAACATGCTCCTTGATAAAACGCTGCTCGGTTCTCTCGCCGATTAACTTTTAAAAAGCCCGAGTCCGACATTTTACCCCGTTTAACACGGTTTGTTTGTCGTTGTGCTTTGTTTTTTTCTTTTTCTTTCCTGATTACGTCAACAATTCTGCCGTTGTCAGAGGGGAGTGACTTAATGTTCTTAATTAGTTTCACGTTAAACTCGTTGAACATTCTGTGATTACTCTGGAACAACTTTCTTCGAACAATCTGCGCGAATTTTGAAACTGGGGCTGGAGCTGTTTTTTAAATTTCTTTTTAAGGGCGATGACTAATCCGAAATTTTGATACCGGCCTACAGACACGTTGCGCAACAATGAAATTATTAAGACTACACTAAATTCATAGAACGAGTTAACTTAGCCGTCGGCTGCTAGAAAATAGATTAAGTGCCCCACATTTCATACGGAATCATTACGTTTGCTCGAGTCAGACTTAATCGATCGAGTCGATTAAAATTTTAACTAAAATTCCGATTCACCACACCGAATCTCTCATGTATTCACGGTCCGACGAAGCATCGATTAAACCAAAGTCGATGTCAATATCAAGAAATTATTAATCCAATTTATAATTTATTTGCGCGACAGTATAAACATCCTTAATGAAAAATTATTATAAATTGAGTATAACTTTTTAAGTACCAAACATACAAATGTCGATCTCGTAAAGTAATAAAAATATCTAAACTACTCGCTATATTTAATCAATTTTAGAACTACCGCGATTCATTCAGAAATCGTGAAATTTCCTTTCTTTTCTTCTTTTTTTAAACTTCTTAATGGCTTGCTCTAAAAAGTACGCGCGGTTTTCACCGGCTGTACGAATTCACCTGCCGGTTTAATGGTTTCTGCTCTTCCTTAACTGTCTAATAAATAATTGTTACGAATAATTATGAAAAATTTAAAAACGTACATAAAGAAAAACATAGCATAAAGAAAACATAGCATAAAGAAAAACATAGGTCCTTCTCTAAATTATGTCGAGTTTTTTAAACTTCCCTCCTTTTGCTTAATCCTTTATGCGGAGTCCTCTGCTATTCTGCGTATCCTTCTTTTTACCTTACCTGTCTCTCGCAATATCCTTAACCTGTTGGATGCTCGAAGCGTGCTGCGGACTATCGCATCTCCTCTCCCTCCTCACTCAACCGACTACGTTATTCTTCTTGTTCGCTCCTTGATTCATGATCTTTTCCTTTCCCACTTGATCCAAACGGACTTCTTTTGGATCTCTGGTCATGGCAGAATTGAGGGTAATGAGTTTAACTCATTCGCTTGGTTATCTTCCTCTTCCGGTAGGTTTCTTCCAATTTTCTCTTCTTCCAATATTACCATTCTGTTTGTAGCTGCTCTTTCCAAACTATGGTTTGACTCTTGCGTCTCCTCATTCTCCAACCCGGATACCTGTTTTTTTTGTCTATTCAGCCTTCCCTTCCTCGCTTTCCCGGGTTTCTTGACTTTCCTTCCATGCGTCGCTCCAACCTCTCTGTGACTTCGGGCTTCCTCGCTTTTCCGTTACTCTTTTGCGCCGTCTCCTTATTGTCCATTGCATCCCTCCGATATCCAATTTTTTTGTGATCCCGATCACATAATGTTCTGGTGTTTGTTTCTTGTAACCGATCAAGCTTCTTTCTACTCCTCCCTTTTACAAATTGGTATTCCCATTCCATACAGCGCTTTGTTCATTCTCTCCCTTCCTTCTCCTTCTGTTTTTCAAGCTCTTGATTCTTTTTTGTCGGCTATCTCTGATCGTGTAAAGATCTGAGTCTCTTAAGTATGTTTTTCGTTTGTTCTTGGGCCAATGTCCTTGTAGACGAACCCCAAAAAAAAACAAAAAAAAAAATAAATCACATAGCACACGTAATACAGAACTTTAGTCTGTGAAAGCGGGGCACGAAATTAACAATAACACTTGCTAATCGTTTGCTCGATACTTCACGCTAACTCCTCCTTGCTGTATATTCTTAAATACACGCGCATTTCGCACTGATTAAATAATTTCGATTGCAGCAAAAAAAGGAGTCCTAATTCGGAAAAAATTACCACGATAAAAGAAGAATGGCGAAAATGATGAACTTTTTTCGCAATGAAATTCAATCCGTAAAAATTGTTTTCCAAAGAAGAAAACAAAAAACGCAGACACGCAATCGCGATATTTTAAAGAGAATGACAGTCGATTTGGTTTTATTTATATTTTTTCATATCTTGGCCCAAGAGGGAAATTTTCAAAAGCTAAGTTGTCTGATAAAGATTGGTATTTTTTGTCGCGTGTCTCGGAATTTCAGAAAAATAATGGAGAAAATTTTAGTAAATAGGTATCGCCTACGTTACATACTTCACGAATCTGCCAGAGGGTCAGAATGTCGTGCTAAACAGTGTACATTCAACCAAACGATGACTACTAATGCTTCGAAGCTGAAAGAAAAACTGGTAATTGCGCGAGTATCTCGTAGAGATAGCTAGCATTAAATGAAAATTACGAGATCAGAAATACTGTCGTCCGCGTCCGAACGGGAAAATCCGTTCGAATTAAAATGAGAATAAATGAAGCAGAAATAGCCGCCGAGTTCGTTCTATGTACATGTATAGCCGATGATAAAAAAGGAGGACCTATTTAAAAAACAGGCTGAATTAAAAGGCGAGAGCAGAAATGGATTTTTCGGAGCAAAGGGTAATAATAAGTTTTTCCTATAAAAGCGGAGTAAGAACGAGGCTTTGGAGGGAACAGAATTGAAAGAAAATTGGAATAATAAATCACGATAATGCGAATCTGATGTAACACAAAAGAACAATACCTACACACACACACACACACATACACACACACACACACACACACATACATATATACATTATAAGAAAGAGAAAAAAAGGGCCCTAAAAAAGAAGGTTCGATATAGTATATTTTTTGAATAGAGGAGCATTTCATTAATAAAGCGGAAAAAAGTATTTGGGCTGGGAGTGGGGGATGTAGAAGTTTTTTCTTGTGGCTAAATCGTTTCTGGAACGATGTTCCAATTCCAGCGGTGGTTCAATTTATGTCGGCCGGGATTTAAAAATAAATGACGAAAGTTATTTTATGTATATTACGTTATTATTTATCGTCGCCGATTTTCAGAAGATTGAATCTTCCAAGTTGAAAACGGGACTGAAGAAGTAGCCTTTAATATTACTAAATGATCGCCAACGATTGGTACTGAAAGAGCCTCGAAACGTTGTTTTAAAAGCGGGCGAAGACGCGCCAATATTATATTATCGCGTCTTAAAATTAAGTGCAAAAATTAAATCCTATGAAAGAACTTGTCTTTTTGATTTTTTCTTTTCGTTTTTTTCATTAACATAGAAGCGTTTCGCTAAAGTATAGCGGACACATTTTCATTCGATACGTGTCGCGCGTGTGTGTATGGACACGTTATTAAACGCATTGCAAAAAATGGTATTAATTTGAAAGCCGCTCTAAATCAGCCTCCCACATTATTCGAAATTTATCGGTCCCAAAGCGCGTCGAAAATTAAATTATCTCGTCCCCCCCCCGCATGCTGAGCACGGTAACATCCGCTATGTCGGCATATTAATCGGGCAAGGGATTAGCGGCGCGCGAAATTAATTTTGAATATTACAGCGATTGATGTGCCAGAGGATACATATACACGATTATCGTGTAACTGTGAACGGAAATAGAATTTCGAAATGCGCAACAGAGACAACTTTGTTAAGTGATTTAAAATTTACGAGGAAATAAAAAGTCAACGGGAGGGATCGTTCCGTTTAAAGTTGGGAAAATGCTTTCTTTTTTTTTGAAAAATAAAAGATCCTTCGATAAATTACGAATGTCTAATTTTTCCGAATTCGGAACTGCTCCTAACTGCGGCAGAGCTGCTATCGCGAATCACGAATTAGCAGAGTTGGTCTCTCGTTGGTAAGCGAATAAGGATTGGCCAGCAAAATATCGGATAGTAGGTTGATGATGAAAAAGGCCGTGCGACCGTGGAAACCGTCAAAGTTCACGTAATCTTAGCCCGAGTAAAAATACTGGGGAAACCAAAACGTAATTCAAACATACCTATAAAGACACCGCTTCATACGAAAACTATAGCCACAAGCTTACAATTTTATATTCAGACTTTCGGGGCGCCGAAAGCTCGCATGTGATGTTATACCGGCGTGGAAGGCTCGCTATTTGACGAGAACGATAAGTCATTTCCTTAATGAAACTTTCAAAGTTGACAAAAAGTTTAAAAAAACGCAAAAAGTGACGTGTCCCTCCTGACATCCTTAGCGCCGCGAGTACTATAGCTAAAAATTTTGAACACGGTTAAAAATATGCGCATCGATTTGTATTTCCTTAGTTTAGAACATCCGGGTTTCTTCCAGCTTTAAAATTAGAACCTCGGAGCGCGGAAAGTTCGAAAATGTTGAAAAAAATATTTCGTTTTTCGGGCAACATCGTTGGAAAGATCGCTCTATTTGACGGGAACGATAAGTCATTTCCATAATGTGAAACTTCTGAAGTTGACGAAAAGTTCAAAAAAAGCGCGATAGATGTGACGACGCGAATATCATAAAACATTTTGAACAACGTTAAAAATATGTACATCTTCGTATACATTTCTCTAGTTTGTGTAGCATCCGGTTTCCAACGTCAAAATTAGACCCTCGGGCGAGGAAAACTTGAAATTTTTGAAAAAAATTTTTTCTTTTCTCGGGCATGTGATATATCGTTGGAAAGATCTCGCGCTATTTGTCGAGAACAAAACCGTATTTCATTCTCTTAACGAAATTTTCGAGATGATGATAATAATTTCAAAAAATCGCAAACTTTGCAGCGAGAAAAATCAAAAATTTCTTTGTTTTGAATTTAGTATTATAGGTAAATATAAATATTATGGTTATCTTTAACTTAACATAAAGTGTAACCCTGACCCCATAAAACATCATGCTTGACTGCATTTGTTTTTTCCTTTTCTTTGAATGAAAGATTTACGTATGTTTGAAATAAAAAGCCTGATGATAACATTTGAAAAGGATCATAATGTCAGCTCAAAAAAGTCAAATATATTGCTGAGAAATATGTCAATGGGTTTCAAACAAAATTCAAATGATATGTGATGCAGATGTCAAATGGTAAGGAAAAACATTTTTTTTTTTTTTCGTTTGAAACGAAAAAGCATTTGCTGAAAGCGTTATTATTGAAAATACTTTTTGTTTACTAAATTCTGTTCCCTTACTCTTCGGTGTTTCGCATGAGAAATAAGCAATAAAGTTTACAGAAAGCGTCGACGGATTTTCAAAAACAAGTTAGCAATTTTATATTTTAAAAGCCGCCACCGCTGAAATTTCAATTTTCTCCCCTTACACCGGAAATTCGCAATTCTCGAACTTTTGGAATAATAATAATAATAATAATTTTGAAAGCTCTTGAAGAGTAAGCCTATTAATATTTAAGCCTGAGTTTTACTTTCGAAGATCGGTTTAATCAATTCCTAATCAAGTTTTGTTCGAAAATGACGGGAAACCCTTTATTTATTGATTTGACGCCCTTTTGAATAAATTGTTTTCTCGGAATAATGAGATAAGTCCGCTGCTTTCTTTTAACTTTGGAAAATGTGAAAGGCCTCTTTACAACTTCTACTAATATTTCTATTTTTATTATTTTTTATAATTTAATAATTTTCTTGAAATTAAGCTAAATTTAAAAATTACATAAAATGTAGTAATTTATTACATATACAAATATAACAAATAAATTTAAGAATAAAATGAAGGCTTACTTAGAAACGTTTTCGGGTATCATCAGTTAAGAACACAACTCACTATGTGTGATCAGAAAAAAAAGTTTTAAATTACACTGAGGTCAATTAGGAAATAAAACGGTTTATATAGTATATTCCGGAAAGCTTTAATTAGAATTATAAGTTCGACTTTTGAGGAACAATCGTTATTTATAAAAATCGAAAAGTTTTCTTGGATTTCGATTTTATTGTAAAGGCAAACGATCTATTAGCCATGCAAGTATGTTCATTTAAAAATTAACCTAGAGTAAAACGATTTAAATTAAATATTTTTGATCGCGAATGTTGTTTAATAATGTTATATCCTTACACTGTTGATGGGTTGAATTTTCGATGCCCCTTATCCTTTAAAAGAGGTTGATGAGCCACAAAAAATGAAGACTGTGAAATTGCGATGCATTGGAAAAACTTAGAAAGATCTTACTGATAAATTCTCATATTTCTTATCTGTAATGATACGTATTTTTAATAACAGTTGATTTGATATTCCATCGTCTATTACCGGTCCTCTTATTCGTAGGTATGTCGCGCTAGTTTGTAGATTGCGTATGGGCCATTCCCGTGTGGCGTTGAATTTCGCGCATTTCTCTGCGTGCAACGGTAATCACATTAGGTCTACCCGCCTTATTTAATGACAATAATCACTTGGCTGTTCAGCTGCGATAAATACGAACACAATAGAAAAAAGTTTTATGTAGGATTAATTTTATGCGGATTTTTCCCTCCATAATATAGTGTTCATTATTTACTCTGTTCTGGCCATACTGCAATTTTTACTATGGTCTGCTTTATAATTAATAACAACATTTTGATTTAATTTCTGAAGTATCATGAATGGCTAAATGGATGGCAGTTGAGGCCATAAAAAAAAAAAAAAAGTATTAAAAAAACCGTACACTTAAGGAAGACACAAAACTCCCCGCAGTTCCGAGATATTCTCCTGTAATACAGTATGTCGTAATGTGTACTGAAAGACAACCGTTTTGTCTGTAAAAATTTTGAGCTATTAAAAAACAAACAAAATAAAACACACAAAAAAAACAGCATAAATCAAAAAATGAAAAATAGTTGCGTTTTTTCATTCATCTCAATTCACTGGATTTGTTCGACAGCTTTTTTAAAAATCACCGACAGATGTACATTCGACATTGGCACATAATTACACATTAAATGACACAAATTTACAAATGACCGTGACCCCTATCTGTATTTAAATAAAATTTTCAGTTTATAAAATAAGAAATCCGTCAACAAGCTTAAGCTTGACGGGTCTAAATTTAAGATTGTAATTTTATAAGAAATCTAAAAAAAAAAAATAATTAATTAAACACGTGATGCGTGGGTGGTAGAGAAGGATTATTTTAAAAGATTACTCGGAGCACGTGTGTGGCTCTAGAGATTCGTGCATTATGCTTCCTATAAATTTAATCTTGTCAAAAAATTAGTTCCAGGTTAAAATTTAGTGAGAACATTAATGGTTAAATTTTTAGAAAAAAATCGGTTCGAAGTATATCTCCTTTATATGGTGCGAGATAAGGTAAACATGTATCCGTCCCATGGAAATTTGCTCCAGTACCTGAAATATTATCTTAAGTATTAATCTTCACGCTACAAACCGATGCATCATGTTCAGGAAGTCTTCAGTCTCTAAAGCAAAGCGCAAGAGCATGGCCGCGAAAGCCTTTCTATATTTTTTATCGATCGGTGATTGGTACACTTTATCATAAGTGAAATTTAGGCCAGTTACAAAAATCGGAGCCTGTGCGGTAACCCGCTCCCGTGGTAGATCAAACTTCTGCTGTGATTTAGTCTGGTGGAAATAATGCACGCGCGAAGCTCACCGTCTCAGAACTCCTTTCATTGCCTCAGATATTCCTCCAGTGACAGGTGATCAAGGATAAACGAACGATTGGCGTAGAAATACCTTAGATGTATAAATTCAATAAAGATTTTCGTAAAATGGCATTTGGCTGGTAGGATAATCGGACACTTCCGACCGAATTGTACACGTTCGTTCTGGAATCTAGATTTAGATCGTACTAGCCCATTATCATCGCTAAATGGAGCATGACTCTGTAAGCATCTTCGCTTGCCTGGGCTCTCAGCACTGCGCAATCCATAAACTTCAGTTGTGAACTCCGCCTGTTGAATAATGATCCGAATTAATGCATAATTTGCAGAGATCATATCTTCTGCGCCAACCTTAATAGGCTTAGGATAATCTCCGTATTCGATATGACGCACTAACTGCTGCGAAAACCCGCAACAACTTGTAATAGGACGAGTTCGACTATATTAACGCAACCTCTCTTTCGCAACTTTGCATGTCTATTGCAGCGAAAAAGCGCACTGCATTTGGCAGATCGTCGGGCAAACCGCCCTATTGGTTTGGCTATTTCCGCGTTAGCCACGGTGGCTATTAATCCAATAGGAATTGCTCTTGAAAGCTTGCACTAACACGCCCCGCGTCAATATATCAACAGGGTTGTCCACCACCACCGTTTTGATGTATAGCCACCAATCGATTTCCATCATGGAAGTAATGAACTCCGCACAATTGCGAACAAATACTTTATACTTCGAGTGCCGTCTTCTCAGTTAAGCTAATATCATACTGTATAGTCGCAAAACGCAACAGCCTTAGCGATGTCTTACTTGAGTATGTTTGAGGTGCGCAACATATGAGCTTGTCCAACAGCACCCAGTGCTGGCGAATTGTTATTTGCTTAAGCGGTATCACTTTAACTTCTGTCATACTGGTTTATACGCACATAAACAACTGCCCATAAGGCCGATGTCACACAAAACCGACCAGGTCAATATCAGTTTTCTCGTTCCCTTAAAATAACATCTCTGAATAGTAGTCTGGCAGTAGCTGCAAATTAGCATAATAATCACGAAATTTGGCCACTACCTCGTTGGAGATGGGCGCGTCTCGGCCAGCTTCACCGTAAGCGATAAGTAATCCTCTATTGGTCGCCTATGAATAGAAACTGAGCCGAGTTTGAAAGAAATTTCCAAAGTAAAAACTTTATTTCCTTTTCTTTTTTACCAATTTTTTCTATATTTTCTTTTGTATTTTGTTTTATGATAGCACTAAAAATGTTTGTATTTCTGTATTGGTGTTGTCATCGTAAATCTTTGTTCGAGTCTGCTTCTGCAGATTTATTCTGACTTGTCAAATTAACCCTGAATTTCATGCATATAAGAACTTTATTGGCAAGTTTTATTTCTAGAAGTCTACTTATGCGTTCAAAGAACTTTAGTTGTTTTTTTTCCGACTGCCGTCACGAAGTTGAACGTCTCCTCCGCGATTTTCCGGAAATGGCGATCCCGTCTCTTCTGTTAATTTTCGGTCCAGAATTTTCTTTATGTTTTTACGTCCTTCCTTCGATATATTTTCCACGTTGCTATGCGTGCTTATGCTTGTTCGTTACGTGCAGTCTTGAAGTCGAACCATTCACGAAATGTGCAACTTTTGGCCCATTTCATGTCTAGTTCGCAAAATGTGCAGAATTTTAAATAGTTCACGAATGGTTTTCGATCATTTCGTGAATTGTTCGGCATTTTTACTACGAGAAAAACATATTTTTAAGATTATCTTGTTTACGAAATGCGCGTAATGGTTTTTGTTCATTTCATGTACTGTACGCAGTTCATGGAACTTGTAATTTCGTTGTCACAAAATCTAATTGTAAAACATTGCCATTACAGTAATACCGATAATATTTTTATTTAGCGTCAATTGCGATTCCCCCCCCCCCCACTTTTTATTTTTTTGGTGTTTTAATGTTCATTTCTCGTTTTTTAACTTTTTTTTAAATTTACGCCTAAAAATCCCGTTCGGTCTGCGTATCGTCGACGAAAAGAAATATTGCAGCAGGGTTTTACCTCTCGACACGTCGGTTTAATTGGGTCAAAAATATCTTCATTGTTGAACGGGATTTTGCGTAGGCGAAGACGGTTATTTTTTATACACCGAGAGCGCAAATAATTCAAACCTCTGTAGCAGTTATTTTAATTTTAACTTTGCCATTATTTTTCAAAAGAACAGCTTAAACTAATACTTCAGGGACCAGTCAATATATCCCTTAATCGCAATTGGCACCTAGCTCCGATTCACAAAGTAAATTTGCCATTATGCGTGGGTGTGTATTTCATGTCACCTATTCGATGTAGTCGTACGCTTATTTTTGATGAATTTTCGACAGTTGTATTTTATATTGTCCTGTAAGGGGAATCTTCGATTTCAAAGAATCGTTCAGGGTTTTCTTGATATTGTATGTTTATTATATAATTTGCAAAATTCTCCTATTGTTTACTCATTTAATTTTAGACTATCGTCGGTGTCGAAAGATAATCTTAAATGTGACTATTCAGGTTCTTTAAATTTGACTGCGGGCTTTGTTTTATATTCTGAATTTCGACTTCAGTTGTATACGTAATTATTTCAAAAATCGAAAAATTCAGTAAAATTCGAATATGTGGAATATTCCTCCTCTCAATAAATTACTTTTTATAAACATATAATCGAATGTAGGTATGCAAGTATATAGGTAGCCTAGTGATTAAGGTGCTCGGCTAATAAATCAAAGGTCACGAGTTCGAGACTTATCTTGTTCCGGATCCAAGTCGCTCCTAAGTTTACACAGCCTAAAATAATTGGGTACCAGTAAAATCTGGAAAAGAAAAAATGACCGAAAGAAAGGAAACTGGTCTCAGTATTCTTCTTTTAGATCCATTAGGCTTTGTACATTGTGAACCTTAACTTTACAATCCCCGAGGGTATGGGACCTACTTTTATATATTGATGTAAATCGATTTGTAGTTGATGTAAATCGATTTGTAGTTGATGTAAATCGATTTGTAGTTGATGTCAATCGATTTGTGTTACATTTACGAAGAAAAATAAATAAAAAAAAACAACTATCTTGCGGGCGCCAGTGGCAAAGTAACGGCTTGCCACTACCGGAAAACTCTGCCGAGCAGAGCTCTAGGCTTTTAACGAGGTAAAAGAAACACACGTAAAAAAAAACTCGCGAAATCCGTCGTTCGAAGGCGGTGGGGTCTCCCCGGTGGAGATGTCACGAGCCCACCACGTGTCCAAATGAAATCTTTTATAAAAAAAAAACGTATGTATTCAAAAAAATCGTAATGAATGATTGAGAAAAAAAAAGAAATGTCGTATAGACTAGTAAAATTACACCAAAAAAACAAAATTTCGATCAAAATTATGATGAATGCACGCGGAAAACTAATACTGACTAGCGTAAAACAGATACACGCAACGGCGTGATCTCACGACGACATTAAACGAACAAACATTAGCGACTATCTCGCGTGAACAACTAATTAATACTCTATGTCGATTTATAGTGCCAGATGTACGAACGAAGATCTCGGTACACGATGGGCTATTCCAACCGACATAGTCGAATCGCTGAAAATTACCCGGTACCTTATCAATTAATTCGAACGCCGCAGAATTTTCTAGAATATTTCTATATTATATTTATCTTAAAGCGGCCACTACCCTGTCTTTCCGGGATTTTTATAAATTATCTTGCGACTCTCGTAGCTACACGCTCCGTACTTATACGTTTCGACGGTAAACACGACCGCGATTTCCCCCGCGAAACCAGTTCGCTCCCGCAACACAGCCGACACAACGGCTGCTGTTTTCCGGATAACCAGGCTCCTCGGTCGAAATTCTGCTGCCCGAGAAAAACCCGAAATATAAATGATATTAAAATCGAAATAATAATTTCTACCTCGGACAGCATTATCAGAAAGCGTATAAAACGTAATTAAAACCGCTACAGCTGCCGAATCCGTCTCAAAATATATATATATATATATATATATATATATATATATATATATATGTATCACTATATATTGTCATGATCCTACTATAATGTACCGTAAAGAAAATTCTGGTTTTGCTTTTGGAATTCTGGCTTTACTACGGTGTGGGAAATGAAAAAAGTGAATGAAATTTTATATTGTTATCTTATTACTTTTAGATCCGTACGCAGCATAGTCTTTTGTATGTATTTCTCTGGTAAAATTCGAACTGGGTAACGCAACGTAGTTCATATTGAATGGTTCGAACGGTTGGGAAGTCGGAATCTTATTTTGATGCCGCACCAATACTATCGAGATATATAAGGTAAATAAACAAAGGTTAGACATGGAGATGCTGTCCGACGACTATAAGTGACGTAATTTTGCAAAATTATGCATATGATAAGAATGAATGTGAGAGTGTGCGCGATGATGTGTCGATGCGACTGATCGGGCAGTACCAGCGGCTGATCTACTAGCCGAGTTTGAGGGACATTTTCGATTCGTCGACGTTTAAATCGAGTTTAGTTCCACGCGCTTACCGTTGATAAAGCGATTGCGTAGTCAGCCGGCTCGTATCAATACTCAGATTAAATTTATTGCTTGACGTCACAATAACTAATACGAGTGGAAGAATTTTTGTAAATATTTACTTTTTTTCGTTTGTCGTGAGTCGTCGCTTATTCGTGTTTTATGTTCTGATCATATGCTCTTAGTTTTGAATTTCTTCTAGTGACCGAGAAATTAAGCGTTGCCGAATTGTGAGAATATATATGTACATTTTATTTGATTAACAGTTGAATTTATTTGTTTCAATTAGGCGAGCCTCTAGGCGAGGCTGATAATTTGGGAGGATTCAGCGGTCCGAGCCGCCGCGAAATAGCCGTTACTTTAGCATTCGTGGTTTCTCGTCATGGCGACAACGGTATACCGTCCTTCCTGACATAAAGTCGTGATACTGGAAGAGAGTGGGAGAAGCCGCCTTCACGAGATCTCAAGATTGAGAGCATGATACTATTTAAACATGAATGTTTGTTTGTTTGCTCCGTATACATTCCTATACCGCTGGACGTATCATGCTAAAATTTTCAAGGTGTATTTGCAACGTCCCAGAAAAGGTTTTAAGGTATGGCTACCCCCTCTCCTTCACGAAATATGAGGTTTTAACTAGTTGAGATGCGACCTGCGGTACAGAAATCCATACGGAACAAACAAACCAACGTTTACAAATACAAAAAATTAATTTTTATAAAATTTTAAATAAAATGCTTACCGCGGTAAATATAAATTAAACGAAAAAATCTTAAATAAAAGGATTACTATGGTAAATAATAAATTTTAGATAACATTTTATTAATTTCTGGTGAAAGTAAATACACCGCGTTCTGCTAGACTTTTTGTGTAACTGAAATCATTAAACCTCCATCACCGGATTCAAAAACATACAAGTCGCCTAGCTGCTGTACTCATTTTGGAGAGTTATAAAAAAGTTCTGTTTTCTATTATTGTTTACAAAGAAATAAAAAATCCTGTAATAAAATTAATAATATTTGCTACCACCGGGGGGAACGTTATTAACGCTCAACATTGAGAGATTCTTACTCAACTACTTCAGCTCGCTGTTGCGTTAATAAATTAATTTTAATAAAATGCTCGAGACGGAGAGGCTGAAAGGTATGAATGAAGATGTTTTCTTAAATGTATAATTATCGGAGATCACCGTGTGGATTATTCGGCCTCTTTAAAATGATGGCTGTGTATTCTAGTTGAGCGAAACTTTTTGTTATAGCACGACAGACGGGTTACAGAAAGATCGATAGTCTTCAGCTAAACGTGAAACGTGTAGAGGATTTTTTGTCGGACGGTGATAAACATATTTCCGAAAGAGTGAAAGAATCTTTACATAAATATATATATATATATAATTTATTTATTTAAAGTCGCTCGGCAGCTAAGGCAATTTGCGACGCTGAAAAGTTATTTATTTATTTATTTAGATTTTTACTCTACTTAGTCTAGTTACAGTACGGTACATAGTTTTATAAAACTAAGTGTAGCATTGTACGTTTAAGAAATTTGATTATGCTATTGAGGTTCTTGATGTCCAAAAAAGCGTTGAGGTCCGTGGCAGTTGGTTGGTTGGCGGTGAACTTGGAGCAGCATAGTAGCAGATGTTGTATGGTAATTCTTTCACCAAGGCATGTTTCACAAATTGGTGGCTCTTTCCTCTCGAGAATGAACTTATGCGTCAACTGTGTATGACCCAGGTATAGCCTGATAATAGCTGATGTGAGCGGTTTATTCTTTTTTGTTGCTTTGAATATTTTGTCCGTCCAGTCGCTATTGTTCAGTTTTATCGTGGTCAGGGTGTTTGCTGCTGTGACGCGTAAGTTTTCCAGCCACTGGCCGAGAATTTTGTTTTTTCTGTCGGCTGGTGTATCATCTTCTGTAATATGTGCAGCACTTTTAGTTACATCTTATGCGTATAGATTAATAAATGTAACGAATATAAACGAGAAGTTATATCTTATAAATATAGATTAATAAATAAAAAGAACAAAAAAGATATCAAAATAAACAATAGAAAGAGAAAAAAGAAAGAAAGGAAAAGAAAGGAAAGGGAAGGAAAGGAAAGGGAAGGAAAGGAAAAGAAAGGAGGTAAACTATATAAAAGGAAAAAGTCGGGTGAACTTTAAAAATTTGAAGATGTTTCCGCAGGCCTTTTCATTGTTCGCCAGAATTTCGGAAAGACCTGCATCCTCCTTGAAGCAGGCGGCTCTCTCTTGCCGAAATTTGCGGCACCAGGTGAGGAGATGTTCCACCGTAATCGACACTCCACAAGTTTCACATGTCGGTTGCGGTAGTTTTTGAAACAGGTGGCTATGTGTGTGAAGGCAGTGGCCTATGCGCAGGCGAGCTAGTGTTGTTTCCTTATGTCGGTCCTGTCTGTATGCGGTGCTCCATCGCCGAAGATTTCCCTTGACTTTGAACAGTTTCTGGGAGCGACAGTTTTGTTCCCATTCGTGGAGTATACATGTTTTTTTAATTTGGACTTCAGGTGTTGGCTGTTTTTCTTATTCTGGCCTCTAAATTTTGTTAATTGTTGTATGCTGGCGGATAAAATAATTTTTTTTTTTGTGAATAACCAAGTACAGATTTAAAAGTACATAAATACACGGGCGAAGCCATGGATATCAGCTAGTATATATATATATATATATATATTGTGACGGATTCGGCCGCCATGACTTTGATATTTTTCACGCTGTACCGAATTAAAAAATGATAATGATTACTTCTTTTCCAAATTCCTCATTTCTCTGCGTTTTGACAGTTTCTCAGGCCTCTGATTTCTATTTCTCTGGTTTCTCGGGCAGCGTGCAAACTGAGCATTTTCCGACCATAATGCTAGATCGACAAATTTCGTGGGAATTGCCAATGTGCACGGCGCCAATTTGGCGATCCGTGCATATGTGTGTGTTTATTATATGAGGGTGGTTCGTCCGATGTTTGTCCGATCTGGCGTTGTGTGCGTCGGAGATGCGATTCGAGCTACGTCGAGGCGTGAGAAGTTTTTCTTAGAACCCGAAAAAACCGACGCAGGGTACCCGCCGTTCCACCGATTTTGAGAATGTTCTAGAAAAATCGGTGGCGTATTCATTTATATATATATATATATATTTTTTTTATTATTAGGCAAGATGGCCGTTCAAAAAGATCGTGGTCGAATTCTCTGTGAATTCGGGCCGATCAGTTCTCGCTTGCTGCTCGTCGCAGGCAGATCTCGACTGCTTTGGCCCGTGGGCACTTTTGTTTTTCTTTTCATTGCTACGCGCCGTTAAGGCAATTTTTTACTATAATTTGAGTCTTCGCTTCCTCGTGGTCGCGATTAGATCTCAACTGCTTTGGCCCGTGGGCACGTTCGTTTTTTTGTATTTTTCACAGCTACGCGCCCTTCGAGGCAAAGTTTATATATTTTCTTTTTTTCCACTGCTTTGGCCGCTTGAGGCAAATAGTACCGATTCGAATATTCGTTGACGTTTTTCTTTGGTGGTCAGTTTATATATGTTTTTTTTAAATCAAATATAATTCGATTTACTCGTCTTACGAAGAATTTTTGTTATTTAGTTGCAAGGACACGTTTTCGTGACATCTCCGCCGCGGAGACCTTTCATTTTTCGTTAAAAACTTAGGAAGGCCTAAAGCTCTTCCCGAACGAGCTAACGGTTACGTTACACCCAGAAGAAACGTTGGCGCTCGGAACTTTTATTTTCGTTTATTTTTTTTACATTTTCTTTTAATATCATCGAAGAAAGTGGTCAGTCACAAATGTCACCTAAGAACAGGGACTAGTGAAGAGAGTTAATTCTTATCAATATATATATATATATACATATATATATATATATATATATATATATATATATATATATATATATATTATATATGTATGTATATATGTTTACTTAAATATATATATATATATATATTATATGTATGTATATATGTTTACTTAAATATTAATATCATGCAACACGTTTGCACTTGAACGTATGTTGCTCTTTTTATTTATTTATTTGTGGTTTGTCAGCGATAATTTTAGGAACATTGGCGCAGAAAAGTTTTTCTTTTTTTGAATTTAAGAAAATTAAAAAATAATAATAATTTAATTATTTTTCGCAAAAACTATTAATCGATTGGGCGCAGGGTATATATTGATTAAAAAGTACGGAACAATTGGGTATTAAAATTTCAGTTCGGAGGTTATTGGTATTTACAGCGGTCTTAGTAAACGTTGATTACTTATTACTATATATTTTTTTGATCCGGTCTATTTGTGGTAAGTGGTGATTTATTAATTGTTCTATTTTTTTAAATTTTTATAATTTAAAAATGCCATCGCATATATATATATCGGTGGCGAATGTTCGGGTAATTCCTGCTATGCGGCGAAGTACCAAAGTAAATTTGGCACACAGAAAGAAATCTGCCATTACTTCTCTGGCTGTAGAAATTAACTTGGCTGAAGAGACGACTTTTAGCTTGCTACTGAGAATCTGAGGATGCGAAGAAGAATGCTTAATGTGCAAAACGCTAATCTGTCAGAGTCCGGTGATGGCTAAATTCTGATTTGGTGATTTTTTGTTCTTTTGTATTTCAGATGCTGCGAGTACTTCTCTGATACTTTCGATTTGATTCGATTTGAATTGTGTAAGGTTAGAAAAATGTCTGCGTATTTTCGTGTTATTGACAAAAAAGTTGTTTTTAATTTTTTCCGTTCATTTTCGGAAGAGCTGCGAGTGATATTGCTGACATTTTTAGTTATGATGTGTATTAATTTCTGATCACTGAGTTTACTTTACCCTACCCGGTTATTATTAAGTTACATAGCAAAATAAAAGCCGACGGTGACAAATGTGACCCCCCCCCACCCACCGACTTAGTTGGCTTCGGAATTTCAGTATTTCGGTATTTAGCCATATCGTCATTTCAATATTTCGACATTTTAATGTGTTCGAAGAAGATGCGGTTTACAATTTGAGACGGCAATTATCGTCGTGTACAGTTTTATCGTGTGTTCTAGTGATGCGTATCTTTTACGACTTTTAGGATTTGTTAAACGTCATAAATCGTCCTGTCGCACTGGCAGTAAACAAATTTGCCACGTGTCGAAAAAAATTACTAATTTTCGAAATAGCCCATTCGGGATTAATAAAACGGGAAGAAATCATTGCGGTTGCAGGTTCGAACGGCAATTCGGTTTTATTGTTGCTCGTCGGAAACATGTAGGTCGCATTTTAGCGAAAAATGTCGTCGTTTTATTGGCGGATTATATTTTAATAAACTCCTTACCCGGAAGAAATATTATACGCATAAATGCATGCCGAATCGAACAGCGAGCACCGCCGGGGTATTATGTTGCTCTAGCAGCGGTGAGGGCTGTGTTGGCGGGTGCGAGGAAGCGCGGGCATGGCGCTACGCATTAACAAGCCCGAAACTTCAGTCGATTACATTGTAATAACATGACGAGGTTGCCAGCAGCCGTGAACAGAATGCGAATTTTTTGAAATTTTAATGTAAAGTCGAAGAGCAACTTTTCACGAAGGAAATAGTAGAAAGAAAAAAAAAGGAAAAATCAACTTCCCCTTTTTCAAGAAAATTATTTTTTACGCTTTTTCAAGCCTTTTCCGGCTTCTTGTTTTTCTTCGACTCTGCCACCGTCCCTTTTTATCCTTCTCTCTGCTTTTCTCTCGCATTTATTCGCCGGTTGCTTGATTGTTTACAACGGAATTTTTTCCTTTTAAATAGTTTCCAGCATTTTTTGTTAGCGTCATCATCTTCGCATCTTTTTCCGAGATGCTATCTGTCAGTTTCATTTTCACGATTGCTGGAGGTCCGGAAAAATATATAATTTTCGCCGTATCCGGATTAGCCGCATTTGTCTTTTAACCAAGTTTTTGAATATTAACGCCGTTGTCTCTGACGGCAATAAAAAGTAATTTTAATTGTTTTCTTCAATTTATTATTATTTTTCGCTTTTTAATTTGCTTTTTCGTTTTTTAATTTGCTTTTTCGTTTTTTAATTTGCTTTTTCGTTTTTTAATTTACTTTTTCGTTTTTTAATTTGCTTTTTCGTTTTTCTGCAGTTTTTATTTTCCGCGATTTTCTTCCCTTTTTAATCATAAATTATCAGCGTAATTATTCACCCGCTTTGAGACTTCCGTGTAATATATCCGAGAGTGTATGTTAAGATTTCACGTAACTGGGCCTATTTTTTATCAACTTCAAAAATATCGTTTTTTATCGTTTTTTTTGTTTTTTTTTTAAATTTTTGTTACCGATTTTTTCATTCGAAAGGGTTCTAATTAGTAGTGGGACCCCAGTAGATTGCGGAGCATGAACATTCGGTATTAATTTTTAAAAAAGTCGGTCTCTTCAGAAAAATTTTTAATAATATAACACAAACGTCATTAACCCTTAAAATATTATCAGTTTTCCATATGGAAATGTAAGTTGGAAAAAAGAGAAAAATTTAATATAATCTCTTCGATGAAAATATTAAAACATTATTAATGTTCTACACGCGGATAAATACATCTAGTTTCAAATAAAGAAAATGATTTTGAAATCCATAAAGGTCCGTTTGACGGAAATATTACGAACATTATTGCGCATTGACCAGCGACCCCAATGGTACTCTTTGTTTGTTAGAAATTTTACCAGTCAGCTGTGGTCCCCTATGAGTACATTGATAAATATTGGTGAGTACCGATTCGGTTGCCATTGAATTAAAAAAGAGAGGAGTCTCCTGAGAGATACATTTTCTTTGCTTAATATCTATCTATCGAATCGTTTCACCCCATGTAGGGGTATCGTGACCATGATCTGTCACCCGGTTGATCAGACTGCGCCAACAATTCCGATCTCTCTTGCGATGTGTACACAATCCTGAAAGGTACGACCAGCAGCTATGCACACCGCGTCCAACCATCTAGTCGGCGCACGACCTCGACTCCTTTTTCCGTTCACCTTTTCTTGGATGAGCAACGTTTCCAAATTGTCCGCTCTGAACACATGACCAAAATAGTATCCTGCAGAGCACCACCGATGATAGCCTCTTCGGGTTACCAATCTCATTTAGTACAGAGACATTGGTTCTGCCAGCTGTCCGTGGTACACGCAGCATACGCCTCCAGCACCACATTTCAAGTGCGTCTATACGTTTTTTTGTCTGCGCTGGTCATCGACCAAATCTCCGCACTATGCAATAACACTGAGAAGACGAGGGAGTTCACTAGCCGAATCTTTACACCTTTACTAACAGCGGAGTCGGCCCATATCCTTTTTAAACGGCTTCTGCGTGTAATCTATGTTCTGTGGCGAATCTCACTTTTAAATTCGCCGCTGTTTTTCACTATAGAGTCTAAATATGTAAAGCGGCGTACTACTTCAATACCCTCAATTTCACGTATTGTTGGACAGTTATTCTCTGAACAGTTATTGATCATTATTTTGTTTTTGGCTTTGTTAACTTGGAGGCCATATTCTGCACTGATTTTTACCAGTCGATCCAGAATATATGACATTTCCTCTCGGTTTTTTGCTACTAACGTAGTGTCATCCGCATATCGGAGATTAGAGATGTACATCCGGTCGAGATACCTCCATCCCAGTTAACTGTATACCGTTTGTTCTATCGATTTGCAGTATTCTGCGCATTATGAATTCATCATATAAGTTAAAAAGTAGCGGTGAAAGGGTACAGCCCTGGCGTACACCCCGCGCGGGGTAAAACTTTTTCGAGTAAATCCTATTATTTATCTGGACTTTTGCTGAAGTTTTTTCGTATAGCTGCTTAATCAGCCGCACTAAATGTGCTGTAATATTACCAGACAAAATTAGCCAAAAACAGCTCATCAACAACGGGAATTTAATCATTAAACTACTTTATCCGGCATTACACTGCTCCGAAAATAGTATCATTTTAGGTTGTTCTATGCGTATTATCAGCTAAGAATATTTGCATTAAAAATGACGGAATAAAGTATATTTGTTAAAAAACGGTCCCGACTTTATAGTGTTTACTCTCCAAAAAAGTTGAATAAAAATGCACTGGAAATGTAAAAAACAACTCATCGATCAAAAAAATAATATATTTCAGAGTAATGTATACACCTTAAGGAGATATTGTGTCAATTGTTAAGAAACATTAAAATACTTATTAGAGTCGACACCAAATTAAAATTACGAATACAACAATAATTAGAAATCATATGAAAGGAGTACAACAACGCAATTATTCTAGTTCTTTATAAGCCAAGTACTGAAAACGTCGAAAATATTTAATGTAGTTTTTAATTATCGTTGTAATTTTAATTTGGTGTCGACTTTAATAAATATTAATGTTTCTTAACAATCGACACAATATCTCCTTAAGGTGTGTATATTACTCTGAAATATATTATTACATTTTCAGTGTATTTCTATTAGATTTATACTCTTGTTTTAAAATAATTTTTATTTTTGTTATCTTCGAATTTTTCAGACAAAGTTTGTCTTATAAAACGCATTTATATCGAATTCGGAAAACTGATTTCTAATAGAGCGATTATTTTTTGGGGAATGTTTTGAACTCTAGCTGGCATGTATATTTAGGCCGTCTTACAGAAAGTAACAGATTAAACTCGTGTATAACCGGTATTAAACTCGTGTATAACCGGTATTAAACTCGTGTATAACCGGTATTAAACTCGTGTATAACCGGTAAAGGATTTTTTTTTATTTCTCAGCAGCAGCGGTATAGGGAAAGAACAAGTGCATACGGTTTTCGATAAAAAACCTCAGCTGACTCTAGAACGTATAACCTATTACAATGGCTAACTAAAATCCGCATGTTCTTTGGTTTTTTTTCTGAGACACGCGGGACTTGGAAATGCGTTAAAATTGAATACGCTAGATATTAAGGAGGCCCGAGGATGGTAAAGCCAAGAGGAAAGAAAACAGAAGATATATGAAAGCTGCAATAGATCGGAATAAAGAGAATGCCGAAAAGAATGGAAAAAAAAACAGATGCTCGAACCAGAAAAATAATTGTGACCGGTTGGGTATCAAACGGAGTTAGGGAATGAAAAGCGACTGGAAAGGGACTAGCTCCATAGGGAAATTATACTTGCAGCGATGAAGAAAAATAGAAAGCTTTTGACTTGTATTTCACAAAAAAATGGTCGAGGGCAGTGATAAACTTATCGAAAAAAAAAAAAAAAAGAAGAAAGGAAAAAAAATGTCGAACAAAAGGAAAAATAAATAACGAAAGAATCGTAATTTTAAATTCGATTTTAATAGATACAAAATGTCCTAAAAATACTCTAGAGAATACCGTTATCATATAAAATAGACGTTTTTCCGTTAGAATTTGTTCGCGAGTAACCTGACTTCTCCAACCCGCAGTATACAAAGTTGTTTCCTAATTAAAGTTTTTCGACTATCATGACATTTTAGGATTCAGATAAACAAAAATACGTCGTAAAATCGAGTAACTTTTGTTTGTTTTACATTCCGTCTGAATTTACTGACACTCATAATGAAAGTTGTGAACCACAATGATAATATATTGCGAATTTTACATATCTGGTTAAACTGGAGATATAAACATATGTGAAGCAGTTAAAAAATAAAAAAAAAAAGAAATAAAATATTTCCTTTTAAGAGCCCATACATTAGAAGATTACGGGATACAAAACAGAAATGAAGATTTATCATTATATTAAAAACAATCTATAAGTCAACAACTCGGTGGTGGTTGAGGAGGGGATATCAATCCGTAGGTAATGAATCAGGTCCGAAATGCGGCATAATCTGTTGAGCAAACTTTACATAATAACCACGAGAGATAGACAGATAGATAGATAGATAGGTAGAGAAAGTAATATTCCAATTTGTTTATATAATTTAAAATCCTATTTATATGATTAATAGCGGTGTAATTAAATTTAAAATAAAAAACGAATGGACTATTACCGAAATAGCGAGAGCTGAATCAAAGAAAATGCGGAATGAGATTTCTTCGAAAAAAAAAAAAAAATTATTTTATTTCGTTTAGAAAGCAGTGTTTCATATTTAGAACAGTTGTCTCTTCCATTCACATCTTTCTGATTTCTAAATGCCCACACTTTACTGCAGATTAATCGAAGATAAATGCTGAACACACTTAATAATCCCAGTTTCACAGGTGTCGCGTATCAGATTAATGTGGTTATGCTTCGGCGTTGTGTGTTTATACGATTTATTGGCTATCTCCCCTCCTTTTCCTACTCATGTTACTGATCCCATTATTCTCCAAAGTCGCTTCTTAATTTCTAATTTATTTGCATCCTGTTCTGTTGTAACTGATCTAGTATGGATTTCTGGTCATTGCGGAATTCCTGGCAACGAGTTAGTTGACTCGTTGGCACGTTCGGCGGCGACCAATGGTCTATTCACTAGTAGATTTTCTGCTCAAAATCGTTCCCATCACGATTTCTGGACCGAATTCTATCCTTCATTCTTTACCAATCTTCGATCTTTTTACCTTTCTGTTCAACCCTTCCCTTCCTCTCTTCCTTGATTTAATCTTTTTACCTTAGCCGTTCGATTATTTTCTTTATAGTTCGCCTGCGGTTCAGTCATAGTTTTGCTTCCGGCTTCTCTTTTCCATTTTTCTATTGTTCAATCTCCTTTGCGTCCTTATGACCCTACAGAGCTCAATTATACCTGTGATGCGAATCACTTTTTGTTCGAATGTCCCTTTATTTCCTCCGAACGTTCTACTCTGTATTCTAGTCTTTTGCGCCTTGGCCTTCATACTCCTTATAGTGCCAACTCCATTCTTGCACTCCCCTCTCTCAATATAGTTCCTTTGTTGGCCTTCTTTATCTCCTCAATTTCTAATATTTACCTAATATAATGTACAATTCCTTGCGTTGGGTAAGTTCCACTGTTGACGTGCCCAAAAAAAAAAAAAGCATAATTTTCTAAACTTTTTTGTATTTTCGTCCCCTTCGAAAAAAAAAAAAAAATGACTCGTTCCTGTCGTAATAAAGATTAACTGTTAGTGTTTTGGGATCTAAAAAAAACAAACAAAGGATTTAAATTCGAATCATAAAGGTCTCTTTATTTTAAATGATTTGATCAATCCAGTTAAATTTTGGTGACAGCATCATCTTCTTCTTCTTGGTGGCATACTCTTCAAAGAGCGTTGACGATCACATATGTCAGCATCAAAAAAACAGCATTATATGATTTAATTAATTATATTGTTTAGTTATTTATTATTTTTTTAATTTGCATACATTAAAATTCGCACTGAGAAAATTTTCTTATTATTTTGCATTCATCTGAAATGATTTTTCTTGCTCTGCTGGTTGATTTGAAGGAACTTTGTTCAGTGTGAAGAAATAGTGTCATCCGTATCTCAACAATAAGCGTTTCCAACGCGTAATTTATATTGAAATAGTGCGATTCCGATGTAACACGAAATTCCTTTATGAAACCTAGTAGCAACACTCCAAGTAGAAATTATAAATTGTTCGTGAGAAATTAGTTTTGAAAATCACTGGAAAATATAATAAGAATCAATCGTGGGTAAGAAATGAGCTAGATATTAATATGTGTCCGGAATTTGCGATAGAACACGACATTACGACAATTTTTTCGTTTTTTTTCTTATTATTATTGCGTGACATCTGTAATTAGCTTTAAATGTAGGTGAATATTATAAACTGTATAATAAAATAACCAACTTCAATAACAAACAAATATAATAAGGGGGTAAAAATAATTTATAACAATAAATTAATTAAATACCCCTTGTTTAGGGACATTTTCGCGTATAGCCCGTCATCAGCTAAAATTTAATCAAAACTCAAAACACACTGGAAAGAATATAAGGAATACATGTGTATATATATATATATATATATATATATAGTAAATGCATAGGAGGAATAAACATAGAAGGTATAAAAATCGATAGTTTTGATTAAGTTTTAGCTGATGATGGGTTATGCTCGAAAAAGGTTACTAAATAAGGGGTATTTATTTAATTTATCGTTATAAATTATTTTTACCCTTATATTTGTTATTGAAGTTGGTTTTTATTATATGTAATTAGCTTTTTATCGGACGTTCTAACATACACTGATGATGGACCATACACATATCCGTTATTTGAATTTAAATTCGATATTATAAAGTGAGTTTTTTAGTGGAGGAGGAAAAAGATGACGGAAAAAGAGTTGGACATGAGTGTAAAGTATAAGATGAAGAGACATGGCAGCAGAATAAGCGCAAAAGTTCCTCCTAAAAGTTTCTTTCGGTATCATCAACAGGTAGAGCAGAAGTTTGATGAGAGAGTCATGACCGAGTTCTAAAACGAGATAGGAGTTAGTCGGGTGCGGGATGATATGTTGAGACGCGTAGGAATAGCGTTTTTCTCTCTTGAAGAAGATGGATGAAAAAGGTCGTGCCTGTTCCGATAGGAAGTAGATGATCGAGCAACTTAAAGACTGCTGCTTTTTCGGGATAGACTGGGGGGTTTTTATTTGCCGCACCCGTACGCCTATTTCAAAAACGGATTCTAAATTAAAAGTTTGCTCATCATCGTCCGACATCGTAATTAATAAAAAAACAGAAGTTATTTACATATCATTTACGTAAAATTTCTGAGAAATTGCTCGCAGATTTGTAATACGACGCGTGCGGCATTCAATTAAGAAGTGACCGGGTTAAAAGTTTCACTGTCTAAAACGTCCGCTTGACCGTTATTTCCGGAGATTTTATAAAAAAAAACAAAATTGAAAAAGAATGGAAAAATAGAAATGACGTGGCTCGGTCGCAAATTCGGAATCTAGCAGGGAAGCGAAGTCGCGCGGATAGGGCCGTGCTGATTCGACGGATTTGAGTTACTCGCTATTACGGCGTATTAATGTGGGTCGGAATCGTAATTTGACACTTTGAGTAACGAAAATTTCAGCTCCATTCGTCGGGCGCGTATTGCTGCAGTTATTCCAGCGCGCGTCCGCTGGAAGAACACTACTAGTTTATATAGGCGGTCTGGAGTTTGTACGTGCGAGTTTAATTAAACGGTGCTGCTTTGTTCTCGGGGAAGCAGATGGAAAAGTTTTAACAAGGAGAGTGTAGGTCGACCTTGCGAATTTTTATTAGTATTTCCGAAAGTTGCTCGTAGCAGATGTTGTCTTCTCTCGCGAAAAGTATCATCGTGCCTCTCCGTCATAGGCCTGCGGCATTGGATCTCGGCAAGCGCGGTTCGTTCATTACGAAGAAAAAGAACCATTCGACAATGACAAAAACTCGCTGAAAGCTTCGCAAAGTTTTCCGAGGTGCGGACCCCGCTTCCGTTATCGCGCTGCCTCCTGCTCGCTCTGTTCTGGTACCACGTAATTTGACCGACAGATTTTCTCTCCAGTTTCCGTTTAGTTCGCTATTTTTCGTCGCAACATTTCTACGGTTCCGTAATTTTCGATGTTTCCGAGCGGGAACGGTAGCATTGAGAAGAAATTCGACGATGTATTCGGAACCGTTATTTCAAGGTCGGATTCGTAAACTCCGCTCTGGTTTAAAAAAAAAAAAAATTTGGCGTCAGTTCTAAAAATTTTATACCCGCCGCGGATGAGACAGGTTCGCTGGATTGCTTAAATATCTGCGGATTGGCGTAGTTCTGATGCAACTGAAGCCAGCGGCGACGGGGAACTGAGCACGATGTGGCGTTAAGTTTTAATAATTCCGGCTGTTATTCCGTTAAACTTGATTTTTCCTTAACGTTAACGGTACAAGAAAATTCTCCGTATACGAAGAATTTTAGCTGGGCTATGAACGGGGTTTCTTTAAATTATCCGAGAGATTTTCGCACACTCTTCCCCCGTTATTTTTGGTTTTTTAATTTTATTTTTCAAGTGTTATCTGTAACTTACATTTATGTAAGTGTTGAATTAAAAAATGTTTGCACTTTCTTCTACTACCACACTGTATAATGTCTGCTTGAAGTTTATTAATCTGGTAACACGATGATCGCTTACAACGTAAAAGTTTCGGCAGTAATTTTCTTCATCTTTTTTTTTTTTTTTTTTTTTTTTTTTTTGGCTTTGACCCAACTACTTGAATGAATTATGCTAAGAAATTAGAGATTCTGAGACAAGGTGGAAGAACAAATGAAGTAAGGAAATTATTGATGGAGATAGGGAGGAAAGGATAAAGGACTGTAAGGAGCCGGAAGGCCAAGAGCTAAGATTTTCGAATAGAAAAGGTTTACGTTCGTTAATAAGAGCCGAGCATTTGAAGAAAACACGGTTTGCGAAGCATTCAAAAAGAGAATCAGAGTTGATAGTAAGTAAAAGAAGGATAAGGAAAAACGGCAGAAGCGGATGATTAATTCTTAATCTGATTAAGGAGATAATAGTAGAACGATGATTAAAAGGTATGAAAAGAAGCCAAGGTTGAGGACTGGGTGCCGGCTGCATGAGAAGACAGTGTGGAGCGGGGTTAAAAAATAAGGCAGGGTATCTGTCTAAACGAAATCTGGAATGATTGATTGGGGGAAGGAGGACTAAGTTTGAAGCTGGAAAATGGCGCTGGACAAATCGAGGACGGCCGACCGAGCTAGAAAATCTGACACGTCACACTGTCTTCAATGCGAGTTAAATTTTTATTAATTTTGAGCAGTATTTTCGAATTAAAAGTGTAGCTAGGATGACTCTACTATAAAGAAGGGCCGAAAAATTCGATTTTTCATCCTGGGGGAACTTAAGGAGTGTGAAAATTTAGAGACATAAATCTTCCTTAAATAAAGTCATGTTTTCGATATATTGGAATGTAAGAGAAAATTAACCTTTACCTGTGAACTTGCGAAATTTGAGCAATCGAAAGTCATTTAACGACACTACATATTGCCTTTTTTTTTTTTTTTTTCATTGGAACATTTATTTTCTTTCTTTTTTTTTTTTTTTTTTTTTTTCGTTTTTTAATTGTTTATTATTTAGAACTCTATCCGGGCCATCTCTATCGGAACATGTTGAATACTTTGTACGTCAACTATTAAATTGACCAGTATAGAGTGCTCTAGAGGCGTTAGCCTGTATAATTACACAGCCGCCCGATATGTTTGGCAGCTATGATTTTTTTCCAACTTTTTAATTATTCTGAAAAATCTCCGGTTTTTATTATCCCATCTAAGAGTTCGCTAGTACATACAAATTCCGGTTCTCACTAGATTCGCATGCGCACGCAGCTACAATGCGGTTTCTTGTATTATTCAAATGATAGAATAATTTATTTTATCGGACTTTCCCATTACCCGCGAAATATGTCGGAGTATTTACTTTTTCTATTATTCGCTAGTTATATTTTTCATTTTTACTTTGGAACTGGCCGTTCAGGAAAATGGGTTACTTGTTTTGCCTGTGTGGGTGTCTCACGTTATTTAAACTTTGTTGTATTTCCCCCTGCCCGGTACTCTGTGCTGTATCGGTTAGCATTCATTTCTATTTATTTATGTTTTTGTCTCCATATTACGTCCGTGTTCATATGCGGTGACTTTATTTCTCGAGAAACGGTAGTGTATATAGTATTGCAAGGGGCAGGGTATAAGAATTATCTCATGTTTGCCTTTAGAGAGTCGTTAACGGAATTAAAAAGATGTTTCTGTTCAATTTACGGGTTCGTTTAATATGTCCGATGTGTTAATTCGATTTTACATAATGAACCTTATTCCTTCTCAGAGTCCCATATTTTGTTAAAAATATTGCTGGTCACAACATCCTCTCCAAAAGAATGCATGTCAGACTTTGGTCAGATGTATATCCTCGATCCTTTTCGAATCCTAACACTCATTTTACTATTCAGCCTAGACTCCTGTTCTTGGTTATATTATTTTCTTACCCTTAAACGTTTTTTCATTATTGCTATCTGCCGTCTGCGGTTCAATCAAACTTTGCTTCCATCCTCACGGTATCGTTTTGCTCTTTCCCGTCCCCTTATTGTGCACTCTGGCGACTGTACTTTCGTTTGCGATCTTGATCACGTGCTGTTTGAATGTTCCAATCTTTCCTCCGAACGTAATATTTTATACGCTCAGCTATTAAAGCTGAATATATCTTAACTTTGCCGTCTTCAAAGGTGGTTCCTATTCTTGTCCCTTTTCTTTTATCGATCTCAGACCGGATTGAAATTCTTATCTCTAATATATCCAGTTGTCCTGGGTAGCTGCTCTCGGTTGGCTGAACCTCTCTCCAAAAAAAGAAAAAAAAACAGTAAACTTGAGGGTTTACGCAGAGGAGTGTAGATTCCGGTTTAATTACCGATAAAGTTTTGTCTGTTTTTCTAATTTGACCTAAAGAGATCTGATAATTATTGTAGATTTTGTCGGTACGCTTAAATGCGCGCGGGCAATAATGCTAATTTAACGAATGGTTTCTGTTCTCTTACTAGGCTGTGCAGCTTTGGCCGAATCGTTGTTAGTCAATGTAGATGCACATCATCGGAGACTTTTTTTTCGCGAAGGGAATTTCGTAGTATTTACGAGCTTGTGATGTGTTTTTGGTAAAAAGTAATGATACAAAATGTGATGAGACGATCTGCCAAACGGATCATTAAGAAATCGGCAATAACCTGATCAAAGAAACAATCAATACAATTAAACTTGTCTGATTGAAGTGAAATTTTTAATGAGAATGCTTATTAAGTGTTGTTTTTATTTAAATAGAAATTTTCCTGATTTTCGCCGATTTCGGAATAATCTTGCACTATGTACGGAATGCGCCTCCTTCCGTAATAATATATATCGTTACTTGAAATGTTTTTTTTTTGTTTCTATTATATGCACAGGGATGCCACCGCGGTTTCTTACCGCGGATGTTTTTAACGATTACCATTATTATTATTATTATTATTATTATTATTATTATTATTATTATTATTATTATTATTATTATTATTATTATTATTATTGATTTGTTAAAGAAATTGTTTTCATTTAGAAAAAATTGTATTAAAAATTGTTCCACAGTAAGGGGGCTTAACTATTTATGGGTAGACTTGAAGGATCGCTTGTTTAAAGGTGACGTGTGAATGTGAAATCACCTGAAGACACATCTTTGGTAATGTACACTGGTCTATTAGATGGCCAAGTAATTCTTTTTTGAGGATTTAAAGCGGAATCTGCTGAACCGGTTTTACGTATTTCGGGATTATTCAGTTTTTGCAAGTTTGAGGAACTGACGAGAGCGCGTACTAAAGTGTAATTTATTTTTGGCCATTATTAGAATTTTTTTCTTATTACGTTTATCATTATTTTTTTATCGGAACTCTTCCTAATCGAATTTTCTGTTACGTCTTATTTGAAAATTTTCTGATAGTATATATAACATGCGTGATCATTGACTTTTGAATTTTCGGTAGCATTTTTAATTTAAATTCTTTAATGGTCGCGTCCATATTTCTATGGCTGATGAAACGGTTAATCTGATGAACGTTCCTTTTGTGGCTTCACGTGGTGACCATTTCGCGAGCAGGTTCTGTGCATTAATTAATTGTTTCCGTTTATCGTTGTTGTTCCGGGGGCTGAAGGCAACATACATATATATATATATCAGTTTGACGGTTTTTTCCCTGTACATTCCGGTACATTTTATAATTATTATTTTCCAATGTTGCTGTTCAATGCCATATTTTTTGGTGAATTGTTACGATCTTATAGCTAATATCGCGCAATCGGTTATTGCGTGATCAATAATTTCGATTTGAGTGCGATATTTCTTACGCTTGTCATCTAGTGTTCTATGTCTCTGTCGCAGATTTTTATTATTCCGTTTCGAGCGGTCATCATGAAGCCGATTTAAATTAAAATTATACGCCATATTTTAGTCAGAAATGTTGTGGATACTTTATCAATATCACAATATCTTCTCTGTCCGGAGTCGCTGTGATATCCATGCGATTGCTTTTCCTCGTAGCAGTTATTTCTCCTGATTTGGTGTTATTGTTAGGGTGTTTTTTATATTCAACGATGGGGGTATATTGGTATTGGCAACTTGAATTGCAGTACCGAATATATTTTATATACATATATATGTTAATACAGAATTTTTATATTCCGGGTGACATGCATTGCCTATATTTGTTATGCCGGGTCTACACCCATTTTTCTAGTCTCAATAAAATTTAAATTAGGAGATTTCAAAATATATTAAAATGTTCTCAGAGAACTATTGCAATAAAAATGATTAAAGCTTATATAACTACTAGCAGCTACATGGAAAGTACTGTCATTACAGGTATTAAACCCCATTAACTTACGAAATATAGAAACATATTAACATATTTTTTAAGAAATAATAATATACATTTAAATCATGAATTCCATAACGTACAATATCAGCAACCTTACTTCATACACGAACAAAAATCGTTAACACTTAAACAGTTTAAACACTTATATATTAGATAAATATTATAATAATAAATTTCAGGCGCAGTGGGACCAATATAATAACGGTATAGCTAAAAAACAACCGTAGACGATAGACTACGTAATATAGTATTTACGCCAAATTTTTTTTAATCTACAATTTATTATTGGACACACAGTCTATTTAAAGATTATTTACATAAACACAAAATTGCACACTCAAATAACACTATGTAACGTGTAATTCTTTCCTGATAATATTAAGCATATCCTTTTCGGCTGTTAGTAATACAGATTTTAGCAATATTAGTCAATTAGTTAGTTACAGCTATTTAAAATACTCAGTGGTTTTACAATAGCCGAAATAAATCACCGTAAAATACATCTATAACTATATTAAATTTATGCATACTAATTATTATTATTAACACTGTAAAATAGTCTGTCAGGGAATCATAAACTTAAATGGACGGCCTTAGGACAGACCTTTTATTTATATAAATTCTCGAAATATATTTACCCCATCGTATTACGAATTGGGTTACAAAACAAAAAAAAAAAATGTAATTTTCTCCATAGCCGCATTTCAGCGTCGTATTCTATGTCTGATCATTAATGTTATTATTATTGACATTATTTAGGTCTGTGTATTTGACCATCTGGTTATACCAAATGAGTATGTTATCTTAAGATTGCGAATGCCACGGAATCTGGTTTTTAAGTTTTTAGTTATTATTATAATTCTTATTCTTACTATTATTATTATTATTATTATGAAGTAAATGCAAATGAAAAAAGAATAAAAAAAGAAAATAAAATGTGATACGTCTGCTATCCGGTTTTATTCGTTATGGGGCAAAAGTACAAAAATTTTAAACAAGCGTATATTAAAAATTATTACAAAAAAATTCGAAATAAAAAACTTGAAAAATGTATATTAACATTAAGCGGCCGCATAATATTTGATTTGATTTGCAATACACTTGTTAATTTGCACTCATTATACTTATTCACCCTAAAAATCCAATGGGATGATATTCTCCAAATTGTTTTGCATATATTTCTTCCTCCGTCTAAAAAATCATTCGAAAGTTATTCGCAGAAAAGCATCTTCATTTTAGGTATATTTATATAATAATTTTTGCTTGATCGTTATTAACGATCAGATTTCAACCGGTAACAGAAGTGATACGAAATATTATTATTATGCAGCCGCTTAATGTTAATATTAATTTTTCAAGTAATATTATTTCGAATTTTTTTTCTAATAATTTTTAATACACGCTTATTTATACTTTTTCCCCCTATAACGAATAAAGTGAGACAACAGACGCATCTCACATTTTTGTTTTCTTCTTTTATTCTTTTTTAACAAATCAAATCATTTATTACTTCGAACAGATAATACAAAAAAAAAAAATAATAATAATAATAATAATAATAATAATAATAATAGGAAACATAATGGAAACTCATAAGCTGAACGATTTGCGGAATATAAATATACACGGGCTAAACTATGTTTTCATCGAAATTAGTAATATAAAATTTTCAGTTTTTCACTTGCATTTACTTCATACTGACCAGCGCGTTAATTAGTTTAGTCATTCGTTCGTGAATAGTTTAATAGTGCTCGCTAGCGGTTGATTTTTCAAAAATTTCCTTTGTTCGCCGTTTATTTTTATATTAATTTCTTTTTTTTTTTTTTGGTTTTCTCTCTTTGAAACGGTTTACTGCGTTTGCGTTGAAAGTTTTCCTTTAATCGTTCGATATCTTTTTGGTACCGGGAAACGCCATTGTGTCGGTGCGACGACATTTCTATATCGGTATTTGAGAGCTTTCCCAGAATTTTCTGTGACCTCCCGGGTCGCGTGAAATCTTTTCACTTCTTCGCAACAATAGCACGAATATACACACATATGCGCGCACGGTCACTTTGGAAATTTTCCGATTTCCTTCTAGGTCGGTCGGAGGATTACAATGAGGAAATATCGAAAGTGAAAACCGTATTGCCGTCAACGACATCGTTTAAAGTTCGATGTACTTTCGATGATTGTTGCTTATTTTCCGTAAAATCGCGTCTCTGCTCAATTATGCATCACATCGCGGTATTGTTTAACATCGTGCCCAGACCGACAAACGAGCTCTCCGAAATTACAGCCAGTTTGTGCCCTTGCTAGAAGAAGGGGGGCTCCGGTCGCTCCTATTTGTGCTTGAAATTCCGAGAGATACTGCATGCGACAGACGATCGGTTCACATTTCACGATACTAAAGTGTAGTGCTCGTACGATTAGCATTCAAGTTTTTACGCGGTCGTGGACAATTTTTCGTTCCTCTTCGGGGCTCGTCGTCGTCAACTGCTGTAATTTTAATCCGGCCTCATGATAAAATTCTCGCTAGTCAGATTCGAACCCAGCTCTGCTCCTCGAATGCAACTTCAGTTTTCAACTTTTCGAGCCTGCTAAAAAGCGAAAACACATATCTGACAGAAAGAGAGAGCTATCGACAGTCACTGTTCCGAATTAAGTACGATGCTCGCGCGCGAGTATATTCATATAAAAAGTTTCGCAAGTTTTCCCTTCACCATTCTGTTTGTTGGAATATAAAAATACAGTAAATTGTAACAAAATCCAAGTATAACATTAAATTTGTTTGTTATAGTTGCATGTTGTTGTGATCCACACACACACACACACACACACACACACACACACATATATATATGTATATGTACATAATAATATTTAATAAGGGTAGCTCAACTGGTAACTTACACCGGACCGCTAATATGCTCTGGTTATCGATGGTAAAAGGTATATAGCCGGCGTTTGCGTTAAAGACGGTGCTAACTATCTGTCCGTCAAGAGATATTTATCTAGGCGGTGCGAAGGTACTATACAAATCTGTTCTTATCAACGCAGTTAATTCTGTCTCTGGTCGTCGTTTTATTATTACCGCTGCCGCATCACATATTTATGTCTTGGTTGATTACACATCAATGGAAGGAACGATAATGTATATATTTCTTTTAAAATTATGCTGCGTAAATTAATCTAAGAGCACCTGATCGGATTACGAATCAGAATCAATTACGAGAGGAAATCAGTTCATTTAAAATAGTATCGCATCAAATACGAATCAATTACAAACAATCTTAAGGAGGATGCACGAACGTCGAGTTTTCCAGCAGAGGTGAGACGGAATAACACCTGGCACACGAGAACAAACGGTCGCAACAAAAGGAAAATCATAGAGCACTCCTGAGGACAATTTTCATTATGTACGATAATCAATTGTCCTATTTTGCGTTGTGTGTGTGTGTGTGTGTGTGTGTGTGGTGTGACTAGTATGCGAATGTGCGTGTCTGTGTAGCGTTGTCTAGAGAGCCCTCATCCAATTTAGTCGGTGAAAGTTTTAGAACAATAATTCGAAATTGAATATATCGATATATGTTATAAAAATCGTGAATTTATTTCCGTCGATGTCCAGTAAACACCGCAAATAGAAATAAAGTAACAAAACAAAAGCACTAGTGTAGTTTCAAAATATTAAGTTGTGTTTTGCGTCTTCCCGATAAAAGGTTGGTAGGCGAAACATTAAACAGTTTAACATTAAAAAAAAAAAAAAACAAAAAAAAAAAACATATTTTTACTTATTTTTTTACGGACCCCTAATAAAAATTCCAGCGCCCACTAAACCAAACACTATAGTCGCTTCCATTTTAGAATTACTCGTTTAACGGAATTTTTTTCATAATACCGTCTGGCGTTATCGATTGTTTCTGGTGGTCCTTGGGGACTATGATTGGCGAATTTCATCAAAATCGTTTCAGACCGGTTTTCTACAATAAGAATAATTTTACGTACGATAACTAAACGGATATTTAGCTCTACTAAGGAATCTATTTAAATTATAAAAATTTATTAAAATATCGATTAGCATAGTGGTGTGTCGGTGTTTTACTATATTTTCGTTATTTAAATATAAATTCCTAAGAGACGAAATATTTTATATTTCGTTCGGGAATATTCACGCAGGTATGGAGAAAATTATATACATAAGGTATATTTATTGAGATGGCTGAGCAAAATTTTCACACGGCTCCAAAATGTTATATACTCAATAATATGGTTTTGTTTTTAAATTAAAGGGGAATCGTTTATTGAAAAATAAAAAGCTACCAATTTAATATAAATATTAATCACAAAGCCGGTTTCTGATAAAAATTACTATTAAAATGAACGCATTAAAATGTGTATGTATGTATTAAAAAAAAAAAAAAAACAGAAAAGTAAATAAATAAGTTAAAGAATGAGAGTTTAGTCGGATTTAAAATTTCCAGGCACGTCGCGATTGTCGGAGCAACGGCAAATGTGTATTTCATATCACGTTATATTTGAGCTCTTGCAGTGGCTGGGAAGCGGCTTTCGCTGCAGATATCTTTACGTTGACCTTCAAATAAGAAACTTTACCAACAAACTTGTCCTCAGCAGCAAACTTTCAGGCAAAGCCGAACAGAATTTAGCTGCACGCTGTTCCATCTCGGTTCAGTTCACAGGCAAACAAATTGTCTAATGTGCCGAATATTTCGACCTTTTGCCATTTGGCGCAACCATTCAGCCACCTGTCTTCGATATACATTCGAAATGCAACCTTAGTAGAATTTTTAATTATATTTCGGTAAATTTAAGCGAATTTTTTGGGGAAAAAAAACAAAAAAACAAATTACATACATGTATATGTGTGTCATATCGAGGATTAGTTTAAACTCCACATCCAGCTATCTTCTTTCTTTTTTGTAAACTGTTGTTTTCTGTTTTTTTTTTGTTTTTTTTTTGGCTTCAATTATGAATTTTCTATTAATCAAGTGTTAATTTCTTAATTGTTAAAGTTACATTCCAGACTTTTGTATGACCTGTTTCTCTAGCGGCAGATTTATAAGACTTTCTTGTTTCGGAAACTGTGATAATATACCAAAGTGTGATAGCTGAAGATTATTTATCGGCAGTTTTCGTTTTAAAAAATTTCGACTTTGTCAATTCTCTTGCAATATAATATATGTAGTTTATTTCACTTTTTAACTGATAAACATACTCATCTGTAACTGTCATATAAGCAGTTTTATGATACCTGTTCTTCACTCATCTCTCTGTTATTGATACGAAACGATTGGTTGTGCGTCGCTAAAAAATTGCAGTCTGTACGACTCCTTCTAGACTGGGTGGAGGTAAAAAAAGAGCGCGTTTACTTCGTACGTTTAATTACACTATAACAAGTAGCAAATTGGAAAATCGCGATGAAATATCTATACGATGCTGATTTTTAAGCCAGTTAAAGGCGTTATTGTAGATTTACGATGATTTTTGATAAAATATTTCAGCTCCCTGAACCAGTCTATTTAACATACATTACTGATAACGTTATTCTAGCATTAGGAGTAATTAAAATATAATCGAAGTGGTAATAACGCTATGCCGAGAGTAAATTATTGCTATTTTTTTAGAAAATGCCGTGACTACTTTATTAATACTGTATATAGATTAAAGAAGAGCTATAATTTAGGAATCTAAAGGGTATATCTACACGTTGTGTCTATCGAGTTATATTCACACACTCACACACACACATATATATATATACATATATATATATATATATATATAAACTCGGCCATTTTGGCCTCGCAAGGCTTGCTTTTATTTATGTCTCTTTCTCTTCTATACTTTGTATAAAATGATCAAAATTTGTTAATTCTTACTGGCATCAACACAAAAAGGAAAACAAAACATAATCACAAAAATCCTATCCTAACATTTAACTTGTGACATTTTTTAAATAACAATAACAAAAATCCTATAAAATATAACAAACGTTATATAAAATTGGAACATTTTTTTGGGGCATTTAGCGTTACATAAAATTGGGACATTTTTGGGGGGTAGCCTAAGAATTACGTTGTAATTAATATATATATATATACATATGCATATATATATACAGTAACTGTTACCCGCGGCTTGACTTCGCCCGCTATTATTTATTGTACATTTTCTTTGATTACGGCCGTCATATTTTAATTTACTCTTCAGTATCCGTCAATCTCATACTGTATATTTATTTACGCAGTGAACTTTACCTACTTATCTATTGGCTTCATGGGGCTCGAAGTGTAAATGATTATTATTAGTTTTTTGTTTTTAATTAAAATTTTCATATATACGAAATAACGTTAATTCGTGTTAATAATAAACACCATATTCCTTTTGGCTGGTAGTAGGGTTTTGCTAAAAATTGGTTGCACCCATCCTCTGTTCTTTAAATATTGAAGTTTCAGAAAAATACTTGTAAACTTTTGGTACGCGATATAAAAAATCTTCGTGTAAAATTGTAAAATGATGAACCTTCTTTTACGAAGGTATTACCTTTTTATGTACTTCCTGTAAAATAGTTTGTAACCTCTTTTCACTATTTAAAAGTCGAATTTTCAATAAACCTTTCTTGTTTGATATTTTCGGTATAATGTCGTCGAGATAGCCTAGACGAAAAATTAAATGAAATACTCACTAATAGAATCATATTGAAGGCAATGGCAAACCACTAAATATACCATTATATACGCGCTAGTTAGTGCACAGCAGACAGACAACGGAACTGCACTTGTAGCGCGATAAATCAAACGATTACTAATCAGTCTGAATCTAGTCTTGACGTGTTGTGTACACATTTTTACTGCATATAAACAATTACCATGAGCGTTACCTATACTGTACAACTAGAATGTACAAATAGGTAGCTACGACGCTCGGAATCTAGCGACACGACTGAGAAAAGATTTTCGGTGGTTATAGGTAATGTTGACGTGGAATTACAATTATCTGGTGTAAATTGTGTCGGCTGCATTGTGATAATTATTTTATGCTAAGAACACGATGAAGCCCCTTTCCCGTCTAAAAATTTAAAGAATTAAAAAAAAAAAAATTCACACTTTTAATAGACTATATGAAGCGTCTTGATGGAAGGCTATAAATCGGTAAACCCGTTTGTACCGAAGATATCATGTTTTATGTAGTTTTTAGAAAACAGCTTTTAACCGCTTTTTACCCTTTAGGGTTAACATTTTCAAAAGAGTTTTTTTATTTGGTATCTTCGCTGTATACTTTATATACGCATATGAAATTTCGCGTTGTAGTCATTACACTCTTAAGATTTAAGGGATTTAAAAAAAATAATTTATACGGGATCTTTACAAAAAATTACAGTTTGGTAAACCTATTGATACTGAAAAAATGGCACTTTATGTTTTTTTTTTTTTTTGGAAAACAGTTTTTAACCCCTTTTCACACATTAAATTAGAATTTTCAAAAAAGTTTTCTTATTTGACAACTTCAGTAACGGGTATATTGAATTTCAATTATCTGGTTTAAATGGTTTCGGCTGTAGCGTGATTATTAGATTTTTAAGAAGCGATCTCCTGACTTTTGCCTCTTTCTTCATTTCACAAAATTGTTAGGCTACTTATATACGATTTTTAAATCGATTGCGAATTAGTCACGCCCTGTAATCCCCCCCCCCCCCATAATTATGTATTCGAGAGAACATCTCCTTTCCATCTATGTTCTCGTTTTATTCTGGTTCTTCCGATCCCTCCGTTGAACATTTTGAAAAAAATTATTTACCGCCTGTAAAGTTATATTGATTTAATGATTTATAATCATTATCGAACTAATAAAGAACACTTTGTTTTTTATTTGCGCCTCGGAAATTTCTAAAAAGTTATTTGGAGTTTATATTTATATTCGCCATAGTAACCATTTTATTTTAATTTCTCATTTAATTTATATTTACCGTGATAATCGTTTTATTCGATTTTTTTATTTTTCCTACTTTATAGACGAAAATTCTCATAGGTCGGTTAAGTTACATCAAAAAATTACAAACTGTGCGTCAAAACCTAAAACATTGCTCAGGTCTACCTACCAGTGAAAATTTGAATAAAATGAGATCGGTAGTTATCGAGATTAGAGCACAGAGACAGGCCCGTAAAACGACTTCATTGTTTATGCTTAATAAATCCTTTGCTTCTCACCGGCTTCAGACGCATTAAAAAAAAAAAACCCCGTTAAATTCTTTCATTTTTTCTTCCTTTTTATATTCAATTGAAATCATGCTCTCAACAAAGAATAGCTGATTGATACCGCCCGTTCGTACGTTTTTGTTCCATTGATAATCACACTCATGGCAATATTCTCTTTATTAAATTTTAATTCCTAAAATATTTTAATGAACTATCTCTTTTCATAGAACATTACTACTGCATAGTTACCGAATTGCGATTTCAAAGAAATTAAAAAAATTAAAGAATCAATTATAATGTAAACATTTTTGCGTAATTAATATTTGTGATTGTGTAGTAATTCAGTTACTATGTCTGTTATAAACTTCACCTTCTGTGCCGAAACAATACTAGTTAATGAAGCCCATTTCTGAAAATCATATTGCTCTCGTTACTGCAATCATTCGTTTTTTATTTCTCACTTGCCATTTTCCTCACGGGGCACGCACAGCCATCATTTTCATTATAGTTTATACATTTACCATAGTGATTATTTCATTCAAATTTTTCTGTTTAATTTATATTCATTGTAGTAATAATTTTATTTAAATTGTTTATATTTACCATAATGTTCAGTCCATCCACCGGTGAAAACCGGAATAAAATCGGTTTGAGATTATCGCGCATAGGCAAACATATACATATTTTCGACTTTCATTTATATACATACGCACATATATATATATATATATATAAACTCGGCCATTTTGGCCTCGCAAGGGGCTGTGCCCTTTGACCCCTCTTGCTTTTATTTATGTCTCTTTCTCTTCTATACTTTGTATAAAATGATCAAAATTTACAACGTAATTCTTACTGGCATCAACACAAAAAGGAAAACAAAACATAATCACAAAAATCCTATCCTAACATTTAACTTTCATTACATAAAATTAAGATATTGTTTCATTACATTTTTCGTTACATATTTCGTTACATAAAATTGTGACATTTTTTAAATAACAATAACAAAAATCCTATAAAATATAACAAACGTTACATAAAATTGGGACATTTTTTCGAATGGGGGGTAGTCTAAGAATTACGTTGTAATTAATATATATATATATATACACACACATATATATATATATATACCGATTTTACTTCGGTTTTCACCAGTAGACAGACACCTGTGGAAGACTACAGTGTATTTTATGAGGGTTTTTATCAATAAAGTGAGGAAAATGGAAAGGTAAAATGCTTTCGGTAAAATCAAAAAGTAAGAATTTGAATGAAATTCATACTATGGTAAATATAAATATTTTAAATAATGAAAGAAAAATTAAACATTGAAGGTTAATGAAGAAATACTGGAGAAAGTGAAAGAAGAAATGGTGATATGCGTTATTTCACATGGTCCATAGCTGGCCAAAATCGATATAGTAATAATAATGAATTCTTATTATCTTCTGCGGCTCGAAATTATCATGTTAATGGTGTGTATACGTTTATTGCGCTTTCCTTAAATCATAGCATTCTCCGGTGACATTAATAATACAATTATTATTTTTTTTTATTGCGAAACAATATAGAAAGTTCCATAATGGACACACAGAGAAACTGCAGCATAATAAATGGTAATTCAGCCTGCAGAGATGTTTTTAAGTCGTTTTTAAAAAATAACCAGTCGGCACATAGAGCAATGCAGATCAATTCCAGAGTGCCCAAGTTTGAAACAAAACCATTTTGATACAGTCACGTTCTACTGGCTTCTTCTTTCGCTGAAAAGACAAAAAAAAAAAAAAACAAAAAAAAAAAAACGCTTAAAAAGTTCTGCCCGATAAGAGAAATACGAAATCGGAAGTCGCTGTAATGTACCGCTCTACGTTGTTCTGACTGTAGTCGTATCCGAGACTATTCTGGCGACAGGTCTCGAGCAATACCATCGATGCGACGCTTGTGTGTATCGGCTCATAATCTTTTGTTTCCAAATACTCATAATTCAAATTTCGACTGTGGCCCGATAAAAAATTTACGATTTTTAGGCGCCGTTACTCGACTACTTTTGTGTCTAAGTGAAATCAAAAATTTCCCCAAAGCCGTAATGTTTGTATACGTCTGTTTTTTCGTTTAAAAAAACAAAAGAAATAAAAAGAAAACAACAAAAAACGCATTCTCATTTACTAGCGTCCATAAGCGGGGTCAATCGGCGGTTTAAAAAATCATTTTCGTTTTTTAGCGTTGGTCAATCTGTCGCTAAGTGCTTTTCTGCTCTTTTAGCACGGGCAGTCTCATTGCCCTAGCCTGTGACGCTGCGAGTTGGAATGTATTCAGCAAAAAGGGTTAGTAATTTTCTGAGAGAAGATTCTTCTAATTTTGTTGCAAATGTGGGAAAATAAACGAGACAAATTCTGAAAAAAATGTCAGCGAGACAAATTAAAAAATTGAGCGCTGCGATAAAAAATGCTCCCAGTTCGTATCATTTTCAGTTGGGTTTTCAGTGACCATTAGTCGTGATTTCTCCGACATTCTGCGTGAAAGCGCTCTGATTAGTAGAATAATAGCGATTTTTAGCCTTTCTTTTTAAGTATTATATGTTTCCATCGATATTTTAATTTACATTTATTTCTTTGGACCATTCCCTACGCGCATAGAAATGCATCGATGTTATTATTCCTTGTTTCAACGTTTTTCCGGTTGACCCGATTTTGTTCTTAATTTTGAAAATTATACATCTCAGTAAAATACTATAGTGAGAACCCTTAACATTCGTGTAAAGTGAAAAATTCTAAATATTTCTATATGGCTCAATGAAATTTCTATCGGAAATCTAAAAAAGACATATAGCGTTAAATTAACTCCTGAATTTGTAATAATACGAGTTCAGTCAATGTCTCTTCGGGTTTTTCCTTAACAGCAAGAGTAGAAGAAAGCCGATAGATGGATATAAAATACCCGTTGGAAGAATTTTAATGCACGCAATTTTCATAATTGTGTGTCATATCGTAAAAGAAGAAATTAACGATGTTATGGATATTTCCCATAATATTCGGAGCAAAGATTTGTTATGGAGTGAGTCAAGAAAGTTAACGGTTTAAATTCTGGACAGGTTTTCTTTCGGTGACAATTTTACGGCTGCTAATTAAATAAGCTGTTTAAATTACAGAAGAAGTCAAGCTCAAAATACTCGCGCCAAAAATGCTCCTCGACTCGGTCACCTATGGGAAAGTCAAAAAATTATGCTGATCCGGATAGTAAAAGATGTTTAAAATTCCAACCACCATTGATTGTAGCAGCAACACTGTTTATTTTAATTTTACAACACTAAAAATTTCAAATGTTAAAATTATAATATCGAATAAAACACTCCGGATAATATAACTACGTAGGGCGATGTGTAACAAAAGTGACGAACGAGCCCTAGAATGGACTAATTTTAACAAAGTTATTAAGAAATTCGGATGAAAAAAAGTTAAATTGCATGTAACAAAGTTGACAACGGAAATAACAAATTAAAAATGGTCACAAACAACAACAAAAAACGGACTGACAATAACACAGGTAAAAACGCGATCGCAAACGACTGACGAGCGGCCATTTTGGTCCCTTTTTTTGTGTTGCGTAGCGGTAAATAAAAATTACTGTGACCAGGTCTAAAATAAACAAAACTGAAAAACGTGCCTTTGCTGGCAAATACTATTAAAAGCGAAATCGTTAAGCGAGAATAGAGCTATATAAAAAATAACACAAACTAATTAAAATAAACATTTTTTAAAACGATCCAAATCTATCATTAACAAATACCGTGTACTTACGAATCTTGAAAACTAATCCGGCTAAAGAAAAGTTCGTATTCGAGCGTTATTTTTGCGCACACACACACACACACACACACACACACACACACACACACATATATATATATATATAAACTCGGCCACTTTGGCTTCATAAGGGACTCTGCACCTTGACCCCTCTTGCTTACATTTCTATTTCTTTCTCTTCTATACTTTTTATAAAATGATTAAAATTTACGTCATTTATACCGGCATCGACACACAAAAAAAAAAACATAATCACAAAAATCCTATTCTAACTTTTAACTTTCGTTACATGAAATTGGGACATTTTTTCTAATCGGACCGGCCTAAGAATTAGATTGTAATTAATATATATATATATATATATATATATATATATATATATATATATATATAAAAGTAAAGTAAGTCCCATACTCTTGATATCGGGGATTGTGAAGTTGAGCTTTCCATAATGGTACTAAGCCTAACGGCACAATGAAAGTAGGGGGCCAGCTCCTTTCTCTCGGCCGCCTTTACTTTCCCAGATTTCTCTGGTACCCAATTCAATTTCAGATTAGGTATAAACTTGAGAGCGATTTGGTTCCGGGACGAGACAAGTCTAGAGTCCGTGACCTCTGATTTAGTGGCCGAGCATCTTAACCACTACGCCACCATGCTGCCTATATATATATATATATATATATAGGTAATAATGTAATATTTCGTCAATTAATTTCGAGTAATTCATATTAATCGGTTAAATTCGTTATTCTCGGTCCTTATATAATCTACGTATGTGGAAAAATAGACAAATATTGGTAACGAACTATTATGTTCTTATTTGCGATATTTCTGGAGGGGCATCACTTGTTGCGGCGGCCTATAGTTTAAAAAAAGGTTGGCCTACCTTCAACAGATAACTATCATTTTGGGGAAAAGGTTTATACTTACGTGTTGAACATCATTTTCTTAATCATAAATTGCCATTGGTATAAAAAAATTGTGGAAAACGGTAATACTGACCCTGGTAAAACGACTTTCTTAATCGGGTTTAATTTTAGAGCTACTATAAAAAAATACTAGATGGGGTGTAAAATTAATTATGCTTATACACAGAGTATCAACTAACACCAGAAATACCGCGAAGCCTCTGAACATTGCCAAACCCCTTCTTGGGGGGAAGATAAAAAAAAAAACCTAACAATATTAATGAAAAACATACTGATTAATTTATTGCGAAAAAGAAACTTACAGATTGGACATTAAACTTTTAATCGAGTGGATTACTGGCTGTTAAACAATTTACACGATTCAACAAAATAGCTTATAAATTGCAAAATTTGAACGTTTCATGTTCCCTTCTTCCGTTCCGCTTTTACTTTAATTTTCAAGTTCTTTTTTATTCTTTTGCTTTTTATTTAATACGTACCGTATAAATACTGTAAAAAATTTGCTGTCGGGTTTGCGTGACCATGTAGTGGCTTGATTATTTACTTAAAAAAAAAAGAAAACATTATAAAACTTCTTCCGTTGTGTTTAATACACTTGTACTTCTGAGCCGATGTTAAATTGTGGGACTAAAAAAACCTTGTTCCGTTTAATATTAAATATCCGAATATGTAAAAGTTTCGACAATTTTCATTCTGTACTGCGCATGTTTGTAAATCGAAGGAAATGTAATCATTAACGACAGGGACACAACGAAAAAGGTGTACAGATTGATTTAAACTTTCTTAACGTTTATTTCGTTTAATTTTCAAATCCGGATATGAAATTATATAAAGAAATATTAACTTTCTGGATTGCGAATATAAAAGTTAACGACGGAGACACCCCATAAAACGATTGCGCGTAGAAATTTGAACTTTATTGTATATTTTGTTAAAAATTTAATTATGATAAAAAACAACGAAAAAACAATTCTCTGTTTTACCTTTTTTTTTTTGTCCGTAAATTTTATACTTTTCCGTAACAAAAACTAATAACTGATGTAATGCGTGGTAATTTTTTTTTAACTTCAAATGAAGTCGTTTACTTATTTTAGGATGGTTTTATGATTGTTTCACGTTGGACTTTCGAACATTCTCCCGGTGTTTTCTTCTAGCTTTCCGAGGTTTTTATTTGTATAATTTGTGTTCGGTAATTTTAAAGAGTTTATCGTGACAAATTTTAGGTTATTTCAGCAGCGGTGACCAAAAAAGTGAAAATACGCGTTTCGGTATAACGAGAATTTTGAAATATTTGCCATTGCTTACTCTGGCGGCCTGGTGATACTTTTTTGAGGCCTACAGACACCTATTAGACCAGCTCATCTACATTATCACACATGTTGAAATTAGTTGATTGTATCTCAAATGACGTAAAACATCTTTTCGAGCTAGAAAAAGGTTTGCGGGAAAAACGAAAAAAAAAAAAAAAACCTCGCTCAACAAAGAATAAAAACCGTTTAAAAGAAGAGAAACAAAAACATGCAACGCTATATAATTTAATTTTTATTTTTTTTTTAAATTGAAACTAGTGTCTCTATGAACTATTCAGCAATTTTGACGTAGGAAAGTTTATCACTAGATCAGTTGGATATACGGAAGAATAACTCTCCATTAAATGCAGCGTCAGTCCTCGTAAAGGAGACTACAATATTCTGGAATTATTAGTTGAAGCACTCTATCTCGAGATATTTAGGTACTTTTATCGTAGATGACCAGATAACAATTAAAACTGCTCTGCCCGAGATCTATTAAAACGATTTGGCTATAAACTGGCCACTACAGTGAAAATCATTTGTGACATATGATATTCCAACGCCTTATCTAAGAAGCATTTGAAATAATGTTTCCAATGAGGAGCATTTCGAAATATTCCCGAAATTTATATGGTTTTTTTTTTCGATCAGGCAACGTCACATTTTCTTTGTTTTTAGACGACTTTTTAATTTAAAGTCATCTGAGAAAGAAATCGTGCTAAAAGTTAAAATTAGTGGTAGTTCCATTCAAATTTATTAAAATGCGTACTGATTTATTTCACTATCCAAAAAAAATTCGGGAATATTTCGAAATCAAATGGCTCCCCTCATTGGAACCAATTTAAACTATTGCCCCCCCCCATCTATATAGTCAGAAGCTGCGCGGTAAAAATAGATGCTTCCGACGGTAATTCGAACTTTACAGGTGTTACATTAGGGACATAGAAGGTAGAATATACCGTCGAAACTTCGCTCCGTCACTGGGTATAGGAATGACATTTGCATAGTGCGACGTAAGAAAATTAAGGTGGAACATGTTTACATTAATAGACGAGGAGGAGTGAGCTTTCTTAAAATGTTTTAAAAATAATCTATATCTGTGTTTAATTTAGTACCGATTAATAATAATGTTTTATAGGAAAGTAGCTTGTTCACCAGCTGGAAAGAATGTACGTGAGTTACTCAGACATAATGTTTAGTTACAAAACATCATTCATCACTATCGCAGTGGTGCACATCTGTCTCGCCAATAACTGCCCAAGTTATGACGCATGATGGGGCTACGGATCTAATCGGGTTCGAGTTATGACACGGCGAGTTGCAGAATGTAAACAAACAGGAACAATTTTAAATTTATACCAGCTGGCTGCCCATTCATCAATCTGCTTCTAAATGTAAATTTGACAATAAACAAATGAAATGGTAGAAAATGAATAAAGACCTAAAAGAAAAAGACAACTAAATAATGCTTACAATCAACATTGTACAGCATAATCAGCTGAAACCGATTCTTTCGTATTTCTTCGCAGAAAACTGCCATTTGTAGACAACTCTCCCCTCATAGTGGTAATCCGTCGATCGATAGTCTTTATGTAGAAATCTGTACGAGTTGCGTGTGCATATTCGTGCGAATGATGGTCCCCGTTTATGGAAATATTTAATTGGACACGGGAAAATAGTCCTGTCCGCCACTTGTTATAACTGCTGTATCGGTACGCCAGTTGCTGATCCGACAATTAGTCGTTAAATTAAAATCTCGCACCAGCCGAGTTTTTTCAAAGTTCAAAATAAAATATAAAAAAAACCCTCTTTTTGATGCCGTTTTCTCGCTGTACTGACCTAGAATTCGAGAATAACGTAGTAGCGATATCGGATTTTGCTGGAAAATTATGGAGCGAAGAATTTTCTCGTCGGAGCAGAGACGAAGTGTTTGAAGTATAACGAAAACTGAGAGTAGGTGTTCTCGTTCATATTTCGTTGAACGTTGTTTGCAAGCTTTGGCCGTTTCACTGGAACAACATCGACAATGCTGCGAATTTTATTTCTTACGTTTAACATTGTCAATAAATTTGCACTACCCACGATTTTTCATGCCCCCACACACTGAATTCCAGCAGGTTTTATTTTTAAAGTTCTCCGATCGTTTTCCTACCGATTTTGTCTTCCTGTAGCTTTTCTTTTTAATTTCATTTCCTTTACTTTAAATTTTCCTACAGAACGCTTCATCGTATATTTGTGTATTTGTTGTTTTTCCCCCCCTTGTATGCTCTTATCCGGGCCTTCTTTGTTGTATTCGGTACGCTTATGGCTTCATTAATTTCCTTTTTTTTTTTTTTAATTTAAATATAAAAACTATAATCATGGAAATTGATTTTAGAAAGGAAAGGTGCATTGTAGAGTCGGGGAAAAGACAATTAAAAATGTCAGCCTTTTTCTTACATTCTTGAATATTCTTTCAAGGAGTCTCGTACATATTGCTATCTAGGTTTTTTTTTTTTTTTTTTTTAGTGCGGTTAGGATGAAATTTATCGAGAATAAACTGATTGACCGCAGATAAGAAAACTAATATACTTGCTTCATTAACCCCTTGGGAGTTAAGGGTGGGGGGCACATTTTCTATTAAATAATAACTGGAAGAAGGAATATTACAGCTTACGGAATCGCGACGAATCGTTAATAGCGGAAGAAAACTTTGGGACTGATCAGTTGGTTTTCGTATGGATTAGAAGAATGTCGTTCGACAAGACCTGTCTCAGTTGACAATATCTACGGTTAAATGCAAATATACGGATTGCTATGACACTCTTACGCTGGGACCAATGAGGAAATCCCGGAGGAACGTTTTAGAGTGTGTTATTTTGAATCCTGTTATGTTTCCGTGTTACGGAAGTTGATGAAAACCAATAAATAAAATCTAGGAATTATGACATAAAGCGTCGTACAATTTTATAAATTGTTGCGGAAACCGTAAATGAGAAAATTATATAGTCAATTGAGTACGAAAGGCTATCATCTGAGATCTATCGCAATGAAGAGGGCGCGTTTTTTATTAGGGAAAAAGTTTCGAAAGATAGAAAAACAGGAAGAAGAAAATGAGGAAGAGGAAATAGGCAAACGTTTAATGAGGAAACGGTAACCCAGGAATGAGTTTCGAATAAAAAGATAAGGGATATTGGGTTCGGCGTAAATAGCGTGGATATGAGTAGATTTTCAAAGAGACAGAGACAGAGGCGATCGAGCTTATAAAGCGCAGACCTGGGGAAAAGTTACCATAAATATATAATAATTCGGGACAATACGGATGCAGTGTTTTGATACAATGGATAAGTTAACTGCTTTCCACAGGCTGTAATCAGTAGGCTGATTTGGAAACAATATTGCAAGTAAGGTTGTAGGGTTTCATTTTTAACGTTTCGAATTATTACGTTTAACTGTTTGGATTTGTTATTTAGTAATGTTTTATAAGCGGGATTTCTCGTTATATGGCACTTTTTGCGAATTTTTCTTTTTTCCCCGTACTAAATTTAAAACGTACCTTGGTAGATTAGATATTGTTGCTGGAGACATAGTAGGAGAGGAAGATTTCCAAGCCATAGTTGTTTGGATGGTTTCAGTTAGGTATTGAACTGCTATGTCTATGTCTCGTTCATTTTTTAAAGGAATGTTTAAATTCAGCATTTTATCCACTCGTTCTCGAAAGTTATCCCAATCCTGATAAGTATATAACTGGTGCGCGCTTATGGAATTATGGAATGAAATAGAACTATCCGAAAAAAAAACAAAAAACGCTTAAATCGCGAAAGAAGTTAGCAAGAACGATCTGACAACATTATTCAAAGAGAGGTTACTTAATCAAAAAAGCAGCGAAGAATAAAGACAGCATAAGGGGGCATTTATGGGGGCGAGATGAAAGGATGAATATTGAATAAAGCCTTTTTTGATGTTATTAATGAGTTTTAGGGTTGAGAGATTGTCAAAGAGATATCGCGATGAGAGGAATAGGTAGAGCGGCGCAAATTGAGCTAATGTTCCTTAGCTACAAAAAAATAAAATAAAATAATAAAATATCCTTAGCTATTAGAAGGGAAAGTTTTTTTTTTTTTTTTTTTTTTCTGGTCCGGCGAGGAATCATTTGGCCACTGATTAAGAGAGGAATTTAAGAGAGGCGTTTTTAGTTGAATTATGAATGAGTCCCCTCAGATTTGTTAGCTGGTACTTCTTTCGTGTACTTTTTTTTTTTTTGTGTGTACATTAGTGCCTTATTAAGAAACAATTTTAATAATGTAGGTGTTAAACGGAATTTTAACTTTTTTTCTTATTTTTGTGGTTGGTTTTATAGAGTACACACGAAACAAAATCATTCTCCGTAATTGTATAAATAATTCGGTGAGGGTTGTCGTCAAGGTAAATGCGTGCAGAGTTTAAAAGTTTAACCGACGTCAACTTGATAAAAGTGAATTTGATTTAAACCGCTTAATCTGATTTTGCGCGAGATTAAAACCCGAAAACGATAAAATAACTCGCTCAGTTTTTCGCTAAAGTGCTTTAAACAAATTTTCAATTTTGATAGAAATCCGATAAATGAGCTGCTGCCATTATTGTCGTCAAACTGTGCTTCTTCGTTAAAAGACACATAAAATTCTACCTTGAAAAAGGGTTCTGAAAAGGTCGCTAATTTTAGTAGTTTTTAACGCTATTAAACGACTAGAGAGAAAGTTATTAGTACTATTTTTTTTTTTTTTTTTTTGTTTATTGCGAAGAATTACAAAATATTCATTTGGCGCGGATTTAGTTCGTAAAATTACCACCTTCTAGTTGGTCATTTTCTAGTCACTCTCCTATATCCTTCGGTCCTTAACCGAATTTTCCTGATTCGAGTGAAATTTTTTCAATATAATTTTCATCGAGTAACGCTACAATAATACGAATGTTACCGAAATCGTGACGTATTTTATTTATTCGGCGGACAATAAAATCTCGAATGGGTTTTCTAGTAATTTTTAAATTACGTATTATGTAAAGTTTTCGCTGAGTAATTTACCGGTTAGAAGCCCGCAGGCAATCGACATTATTATTAGTAGCAAAAGAACCATTCAGGCAGTGAGAAGTAACTATCAACGAGGGAAACTGCGGTTTGATTGACAATAAATCAAATAACATTAATAAAAGCATATTTCGGTTTTGCGTAAATGAAATAAGCGCAGAAAAAGAAAAATATGTTAATTTACAAAGTAAACGATAAAACCGCTGTCGAGTCACATAATAACCGTTTGGCTCGAACAACCAAAGAGGGGAGGTCGCCGTTGAGGGTTCCACAATATTTTGAATATTTTCTTGATTATTCGTAAAGAAAAACGTTAGTCGTGTAAGCGGTAAACGAGACGATCAAATGATATTTTCGTAGTACTGTCACACGGGCAAGTCTTTTTGGAATACATGCAGCATTGGTACATGATATACCGAATACTGATGGTCATGTGATGTTTGCTTTGCCAGTGTTGTACCGCTTATCCTGATAATGATGATATCAAGAATTAAAGAATAAATTACGAATTTCAAGGTCATTCTATAAGAAAGAGTCGTTTGTTTTAATTGAAAATTTGTCTTTTTCTCACTTTTTTTTTCGCCTTTTTTTCGGCGGGTTACTTGAAGAGCAATGCTAAATAATGGAACAAAAGGGAAAAAATAGAAAGGTAGTCTCAAATATTCCCACGACGATTGATGCGCTAACAACAGCCCTGGTTATTAAAATTATACATGTTAGATTAAATCGTTAACTTCTTCGTTTTTGTCATTTTCATTTGTATAGCAAAGAGGCCTTTCATCCGATTAACTGGGTCCGAACAAGTTCACTACAACTCGGAGTAGTAAACAGAACACCTTATGCGGCCTTTCGTTCACAGAATGGTATCGTATAGGCCTTATTTCGAACCGTTTTTAATAACGTTTTATTTCGGCCTCGATTGTTTCTTTCAACGAGCTTAAGTTAGAAAGTATTCCAAGTGACCGATATCAGCTTTTGAACAATTCCATTAAATCGTACTTCTCTGTATGTCCCCCCCCCCTCATTGTGCGCAAATTTTGGGCTAAACTATTCACTTAAATGGCAAAGTGGCGCCGCCAATGAGGCATATAGGGTTTTAAGTGTTCGCAGAATTTGGTTCTATGGTTATCGTAATAAGACAATTTTAGCAAAAATAGACCTACTGACATTGAAATTAAATGTATATTATAGAGCGTTTGTGCGTATATATGGGTTTTTTGAGTAGGTGTGTATGACTGTAAGTTTTAATGTAGATTCGATTGCAAGTTTTGATGGGGATACATGTCGGCGGCATATTATAATATTTACCACTGTAAGCTGGTTCGGTGCCATATTGTTTTCATCTGCCAGTGTGAGATTATGCAAGTTCGTTACTGTTAGATTAATAAATTAAACATACCGTTGTTTACCTTTTCTAAGTGCTAGGCTATAATTTTGGTCGAAAAGCTGTTGCTTGTACTTTGTTGTAATAAATAAATAAATAAATAATTTTAAAAGTGGGTAAATAAGGAACCTAATACGCATATAATAGACAACCTATTATAACGCATCCGAAAAATAAGACAATGCGGAAATGGAAGAATTAAACATGGTCACATAAAAAGCAAACAGAATTCTTTCTTAAATACTCAATTAGCATATATTTATATGCATTAAAAAAAAAAAAAAAAAAAAAAAAGGTAAAACAAATTACAGGCACTACTAGCTCGGAGACAAAAAAAAGTAGCTTATAAATAATGGTTAAAAATTTAATTAAACAGACAATGAATTAATTTTCCCCTTCCGTCAGTTATCACCTTAAAAATATGTTACGTAAATATTGTTTATTTTATTATTACATATTCAGTTTTGGAAAATATTATTTTAATGATTTATTATATCGATCTTACTGGGTGCATTTACTCGACTAGGATTTTTTTGAAAGCTATACAGTTTAATGGGGCTTATGAGCGTTAACTTTTATTAAAAAAAATAAACTTAACGCAAAAAACCCACAATATATACACAACTAGAAGGCGCAAGAGAGTTTAATACTAAAACGAATTATCGAATTTGGTAGAATAATAGCGTTTAAGTGAAGCGGTAATATTAAGCCGTTATCGGAAATGGCGATAGAACGACGAATACGCGAACGGAGCATTTTTTTCCGATTAACCGCCGTTTGCGTTGAAAAAGTCCGTCATATATTACGCGGTGAAGAGAGCATTTTCTTCTTTTTTTCATTTGATACAAATGATGTGTCCAGCAAATTCGCGTCTATTTCGTCGCTCATAAATTTATTTACAAGTGCTTTACAATTTAGAGGCGATGTGTGCGATGTGTGCGATGTGTGTGTGTGTGTATGCTTGCGTGTGTAAGGGCACTTTTAGAATTCGCCTTCTACGCTGCTATATCGGAATGAATTTAAGCCTTTTACGAATTATCCACTTTAAAAGCGAAAATTAGGAAACTATTGGCGCCCATTTTCAACAACACCAGCGCCGGTCCTGCTCCAAATTATAAATGATGTTCCGTAACGTGGTCGGCATTTGTATGTTTCTGACAGAGAGTGTGTCCCCTTTAACTTAGGTCCGTCCGTTGAGGCCAGTAAAATTCTGAGCATTGAAAATTCTATGAAAAACTGTTAGATAACGTGAAAAAATAAGTGAGAATATTTCCAGAAAACACATACAAACGTACATACACATATATTATGCGCATATATGCGTGAACACACACACCCACACATATATGTATATATGTATCTGTATAGTAGATATGTACGTAGGCACTTGCATATGTATATATAGCTATCTACACTTACATAGTAGAAAGGCAGATAGACGGAACACAACGAGGTCATTGTATATCGGTATGACCGCTTTCCTAGAGTGATTTATTCGCTTGTACCCTATCTATTTCATAGTCTGGCGTCTTGTTTTTGAACTAAACTTTCTAGCTTTATTATTTTCTAAATAAATAGTAACAATAAATAGTACACAACTTAGAAATCAAAAAAAAAAAAAAAAAAAAAAACGTAGCAAGAAACAGATCTAAAATATAGAGCAAACATTTTGAATTATTAATTTTAGAAATGAATAAAAAAGTTTTCATAATGCAGTTTTATTGTATGGTACCTATTTCATGATCATTATGTGTACCTGCGCAGGTCTTATAGGCCTATCTGACATGATTCTAAAATTGTAGGTAACATGTATTTTTTTGTTCCGTTTTTTACGACTGTTGATCAAAATTTATTAAAAGAGAATTCATTTTTTTTTATATATATATATTTTTTTTTTAGTGGTTCGGTTTTCATCATTTGGCAGTTTAATTTTTGTTCAAATTTTGGTATTACTTGAATAGCGAATTTAATATGACGTGGCTGTATATACAAAAAACAAAAAAATTACTTCTTCTTCCTTAAAAGTTAACGGGACTCAGAATAACAGTGTTTTCAAAATCTTTGTTTCAAGAAAGGATATGCTTTCAATTGAGATTGATTAAGTATTTAAGCAATTTTTCAAATGTCTCTTATTGCAATTTAAAAACGTAAAGAACGGTTCCGTCTTGGATGAAAAATAATTTGAACTGCTCAGATTTCCGCTATTTAGAGCTTTGATTCAAATCTAAAAATCAATATACATATACATGCATTATGTACATATATATATATATATATATATATATATAATCAGTTGCGGATCCAAAAGAACCAAAGCCCCTATGAAAAAAATTGTTATAACAGAGAAACGTAATTTAGGCTATAATATATTTGTATGAATTTTACCTACGGATTTTAATAATTAATATTTAATACTATTTTCTAGTAAAACTATTAATGTTCTTTTTTTATTCTATTGCAAACACAATTGTCGTCGATCTTTTGCCATTTTTATTTATTTTTAATTTTTATGTTGTAATTTTAATTTAAAACAGAGTTCAATGAGAAATGTATATATTTAAACTTGCTCACGAACAAAGCATTCGGATCGGATTACTAGCAAAAATAAAAAAGAAGTAAAGTCTAATAAAAATACTCTTACTATTTCTAAACTACCATATTTAAGGTGCAATCTTATAATTTCGTTTTATTTTTCACTTCTAAAAGTAAAACAAAAGTTAAATTAAAAATTGTAATAATTATGTATTTTTAAAACACTTTTAAATTTCTATAAAGGTCGCTATTTAATTTTCTTTACGAAACAAGGGGTATTTTTCAAATCCACTGCCAACTGTAGAAGATTTTACGTAATTATATAATCGCCCTGTATATGCATGTGTATATAAGCTCAATACGGTGGGGGTAGCCATCGGGACTTTCGTGGGATCCCGGATGACAATATTTTATAACTCTTATAGAAAAGTCAGCATCAACTATGTCATTCCTGGCAATGTAAAAAAGTTCAATTTTTTTCACAGTAACCAAAAATATTTTCAAAAATGATAAATTTAATTTACAGCTTGTGCAGAAATTTCTATTGCAATTTTTGTGACACAAAAACGTAACAAAATTCCTTATTACTCTATCAGTGAAAGAATGGCACGGTCATTAATGCCAATACATATATAGATACATAAATATATATATATTTATACATATATATATATATATATATATATATATATATTGATACGGATTTCGTTATTTTAGATCTTTTCGGAATTTTAGAAATAATATTCGGAAATATTAAACGGAATTATGAAGTTTTATTAGTTTTAACGAAATTAAGTGCAACATGCTTATCATGGCCGATATCGAGTCAGTAAATCTGAGCGAGTCTCGAAAAGCAATTTTTCTGATACCGTAATGACGGTGTATTGTTAGTGGGCCCCGGTTCCATGCAAATAGGACAGCAAACCACGATGGGGCCCAAGCGTAGGTGTATGTCAGTACGGAATAGAGTCCCACTGTCGATAAAGAGTGCATTGATGATAAGGATTTCGTTCCAGGCACAAGCATAATGCACTCAATACGAGCAATCGACACGTTTTAGTTCCAGCAGAAGTAGCAGTGTAACATGTAAATTTTAATCGAGCTTTTAAAGTTGTTTATTGCCGAATATTTTGTGTGTTTTCTATGTGGAATTTTGAAATTGTAGTATTAATAGAAATTATTCCGGTAATTTTAAAATTATTTACTCAAAAAGAAGAGTTGGTCTAGTCGGAGTTTATTATTGTTATTAAGAAAGAAAGAAAAAATAAATGTGTCGACACTGTCACCAGAAATTGAGGCTTAATTTTTCCGAGGGGTCAAGTGGGTATAGGACTTTACGAATCTCTCAGTAGAAAGGATTGTCCCTTTCACCCCGAAAAAAACATCCAAATTAACGAAAGTAAATCGGTAAACGTTCAATTCGCAAGTACAAAAGCCACTACCGCAACTGTCAGGATAAATAACATGGAGTTGCCTACGAGGATAACAGTCAAGCACTTAGCATTTCACCTAGACAGTCGCCTCACATGGAAGCAGCACATATGTACATGCAAAGAAAAGAGAATTAAATATTTGTACTGAAAAAAATCTATTGGCTCATAGGAAGAAATAGCGCGTTGAATATAGATAACAAACGTTTAATATTCACAAGTACCTACGGAGTAGACTACACAGAATGAAATCCTTAGGCTCGTAACCAAGGCGCTACAGTATGCAATAAACTTGACGTTGCATCAAGATTTAGGTGTAGAGTATGTGCCAGATGTTATAAAGCTCGTGCCCACAGACCAGTAGGAAGACTGGAAAGTCATCAGAACAAACTTACTGCTGAACTACTAGATACTGTTAGCGATACGAAGCTGTTAAAGCGTAAGAAACCTCATGACTTTGTCTAAGACTATCAGGTAGGTAGCATTAGGTACTTCTCCCCTCATGTTCAATACCCTTCCGCCCCCAACCCACATTTAAATATATTGCTAAATGATTTAGATGGCCAGTCTGCAAAACTATAATATAAATAAGGTAAAAAAAAAGTGTTTGATTTCTATCACGCAATTGACACCTAAATAGATATATATTTTTTCTTTCTCTCTCTCCTAGTTTGCTGAATATTAATTATAAAAAATAAGCGTTTAATGACTGTGCGTAACTTTGAATTATTCGAATGATGTTTGTTTAAGCATCATTTTACTTACATCGGTAATTCGGAAGAGAGCGAGGAGCACTTTTAAAGAAGTTTAAATCCATCCCGCCAAAATAAAAAATTGAAGCAAATTTCGAAGTAACAACTAGTCGTGTTAAAATATCGTAATGAAATTTTTTTAAATGTTAAAAAAAAGTGAAATTTGAAAATGATCAAAATGGCTTTCAGCGCTCTGGATGCGGAAATTTTGATTCCTCAAACAAATTTGTCGGCGCACCACGGTGGCTATTTCTGTTATTGCTCGTCTCTCGGCTTTACAATGACGACCATTTGATATCACGTCTCGATATTAGTCTCACTTTGAGCAAGTTCCGCTGATTTTAAAATATTGATCATGTTTTTATTGAACCTATATCGCGTGCAGCATATTAAATAGTACATCGTTCTCATGCTCTCGATCAATAACAATGAAGTTAACGCTAAGTGACGGACGCCTGTTCGAAATCGAGTTCGCGATTGAAGTATTTTAACTTTAATTTTTATTCTTGTCGTTCCTAACCTCTTCCGCCATTCCCATTATGGGCTTCGCTTATTGAATTTATTTTAATTTCTCTTTCGTCATTTCGAAAATTAAATTCCTAAACGGAAAAGAGAAAATCGAATTGGAAAAAGGCTTACACATTACATAGTCTATACTGCTGTCTGACTGCTTACGCGATACAAATCAGTCGCACTGTCCCATCGATACTTGTAACCTGTACCCTATGTGATCGAAGCATTGCTTGTTATCGCAAAGGTTGTTAAATTTAAATAATGATTGTGCCGGCTATAACATGAGAGGATGGTACGTACCCTTCCTTTTAATGAAATTTCATTGTGCTGCTCCCCTGGTGTACAATCTTAGACTGAGCTGCATCCATTTGTGCGGCAGAAGAAACGTGTAGTTTCATTTAGTTATGCAAAGTGCCCCTTTCCTTTTGGCTATGCTGAAGCGATAGAACTGCTACATAGTGTACATTGAATCGCTGACACGAATCTGAATTAAAATCCGTTTTTAATGCCAGTTGTAAAAAATCATCTATTACGATGGCATATTCTTCATTCTGTAACTATGTTTTAAACGTTACAGTTTGCGCAGTGAAAATTTTTTTAAAAGATAATTTTATTTTTGCGAATTGCATACAGGAGTAATTTAGTGGAATAGATGGCTTCCACTTTGACTTTCTGTTTAAAGAAACTTTTTTTATCTATACACTAGTCAAGATAAAGATTGATGCGAGAAAAAAAACAACAAAAAGATAAATGAAAGCCAAAATAAAAAAAAAATTGGTTTAATCTAAGGGTCATCATTATCGAATCGTCTCCCCCCCCATTCAGCGGTATCGTGACCATGGTTACCCGGGTGATCAGGCTGCGCCAACGATTCCGATCCCTTGCGATGTGTACACAATCCTGAAAGGTACGGCCAGCAGCATTGCACACTGCGCCCGACCATCCAGTCGGCGCACGACCTCGCCTTCTTCTTCCGTTGACCTTTCCTTGGATCAACAGCGTTTCCGAATTGTCCGCTCTGATCACATGGCCAAAATACCGCAGTATCCTGCAGAGCACTACAGATGATAGCCTCTTCGGGTTACCAATCTCATTTAGTATGGAGACATTGGTTCTCCTAGCTGTCCATGGGACACGCAGTATACAGCTTCCAACACCACACATTTCGAGTACGTCTATATGTTTTTTATCTGCGCTAGGGTTTTGTTTAATTTTTACTTTAACGATATTTTAAAATAGCCTTTTCATCATTTTGTATTATTTTCATTATTTGTATTATAATATGAGAAAAAATTGTACACATCTTTGTGCCTCTGAAGGGGTTCCGCCTCTTGACCCCGCTCCCTCACTTTTATACTTCGTATAGAACGAGAAGAATTGACGATGTCAAGCAATCCATTTTGTCGGTACATCGTCTTCTTATATAAGAATGAGGCTGTGCCATTTCCTAGTAATCCATGTACATGTCACGTGTTTCATGACAAATTTTCATGAAAGTTTTTCAACAATCCATTTTATCGATACTCTTTGTGTTTTTATACAATATATGTAACGTTCTGGGACAACAAGAGTGATCGGGATCGGGCTAAGAATGACGTTGTCATCAATATATGTGTAATTAGGTTCTCGAAAATGTGTCCCAACAATTTTCGTGAAATTCTCACGAATTAGGCACTGTTCGAGGTTTAAATAAATCGGTTGGTCACTCATCTTCACGAAAATTCTGTAAAATGAACAACTATGAAAGGAAGCCGATCCCCGCCCAGTAATCGTGTCTTTTTAGGATTTAATAAAGAGCTAGCAAAACATTTATTTACACTACAGTAAAAAATGATATTTACCACGGTAATTTTAAAGAAAAAAAATGTACATTTTCAGAACTGTTGGAAGCAAACTATAGTATTTTGATGAAATTCACGAATTAACGGTTTTTTGGGTCTAGGTGATTTATTGGTCGAATTTTTCCCAAGTATAATAGATAGATTTAAAAATAATCAATATACGCCAAATCTTTTTAATGTTCAATTTATAACAGGGCACGGTTTATTTATTTAAGATATCTGATTCTGACAACTGTGGAATATGTAATTTTAGAGATGATGTTTTTCATATACTGCAAGGTTGAAATAATAATAATAATAATAATAGGCACTGTAATTATGATATAAAACAACTTGTACAAAATTATTTTAATGAATTTAACAAATTTGCAACTGAAAAAATAAAATTCCGGAAAAATAATGTACATTTATATTAAGTAAGTATTAAAAATATAGTAGAGTAAAAAAAAGCTGTAAAATAGTAATTAATATAATACCAAATACTTAATTAGATGGGTTATATTAATACCGTTACTATAATAAATTAATATTTTTGGTAAATAAATGTGCTCTACCCGAAGTTTTAGGAAAAGGGAAAAAAAACCCATTGACATGAATTCATTCAAGGTATATATATATATATATATATATATATATATATACTTTTATTTATTTATTTATTTATTTATTTAAAGGTATATACGTTGCAGTTTTTTATTGAATTTATATAATGGACCTTTTTTATTTTTGAGCTATATTGTTGTATAATATGAATCTTTAAATTTTATTTTTATAATTAACATCTTCAACGTGTTTGCATATTAAAAACACCTCACAGTACGATTTTTTCTGCACAAAATTCACTCGCTCCACCTTATTAAGACGAAAAACAGTCTTAGCTGACGCGTTATTTTATTACGGTAGGTAGTTTTGGAAGGTTTGAAATGTGGTTTCGATTTTCATTATTTTTTTGTAGTCTCGTTATGACATCAACGAAGGAATACGCTAAAGCGTAATATTATTTTTTAAGATCACTTATAAAATTAAAAAAGATCCTCCTGAAATTTCGATTTTGCGCCGCCTTCTAACATTCCCTTTAACTGAAAAAAGATCGAACGCTTTCAGTGGTAGAAAAATTGGAAGTGAGCGATGGACCGAGTGGAGAAATGAAAAAATTGATTTTAAGATATTTTAGAACAATAGTATAGAAAACATAATTGTCCGAAGAAAAAATCAAAGAAACGGTCAGGATGAAACGCAGACTTGGTGAAAGTTTTAATGTAGGAATCGTCAATAAATAAATGTACTACACGGCATGACGAAAAAGAATAAAAATGATGTAACACATATCACACATTGTCGTTGCGGTGTATGGAGGACTGGAAGAGCACGATGAATGGAATTGGTAAAAGCAAAAGTATCAGAAGTATAATTGAAGAAAATTTCGTTATGAAATAGAAAATTAGTAGCATTCATCCATGTACATAGTTGACTTTTTTTTGTTTAAAAAAATGTTTAATCATACACATAATTTTAACAGAATGTTTAGATAGAATATTAGCTTGAAATGATCAAATGTTCGAACGAATGACTAAACGTGATTTATTTAAACGAATGAGGACATGCAAAAATCGTTATTTAAAGTATTCAAATTGTGGCGATTTATTAAATGTAAAATATTTACGTTAGTCGATAAATGTAAATAAAGTTTTCGGCACGATTACATAGTGTCTGGAATGTGCCCTGATGGACTCACGAATCATCGATTCATGCGAAGTTAGATAATCGCTATATGTTAAAAAAAGATGGCGTCCGTTCGATGGTACTCTGTGAATTCGTTGCATCGTGCATTTGGACGTGTTGCAATAACACATGTGTACAAAACGTTCGAATGGAGCGCGAGCGAATAAGTGTTTGCAAGTTAATCTTGTGTGAAAAATTTGTCGCTGTAATGATATCACATTTGGTTCGCATGATACGGAACATTTATTAACCGATGGGTTTATTTGCTTTTGTCCGTTCGCTGAGGGGTCATGTGCTCTGTCCATACTATGGTTTTATAACGTTTTCAAAACCGGCAGTTGGATAGTAATATGTTATTTTATCGCAAGAAATCAGAAGAAAAAATAATATTAATAACTACAAAAAAACAATTAAAAAAAGAATTAAAAAAACGCTTTATACTAGTTTTAGAATTAGTCTGGCAGTGGAATTATTTTATTCTATCCAATTGAGCCAGCGAATTAAATATGAAATTCGTTACACCGTTTTAATAATACAATCTACATAGTCACGTAAGATAGATAACATTAAAATAAATATTAACAATTATTATCTTCACCTGCTCGAGATGATTTATGCACGTTGTAATCACGAAAAAAAAAACAAAACCGCACAGCTATTTCAATCTCATATCAAAGTGTGTAATTTGGCAAATTGTGACGAATGAGGAAAATGGAATAATAATAACTCCCTGTCCGATTCTTTTAATTTGAGATTTTGTATTTACACAATAAAGTACGTGTATAGAAGCGGTGAAATAAATAGAGACTAAACAATAGTAGCAAAATAAGAAAAAAAAAAAACAGTAATCAAATAAAACTGTTAACGTCGAAATGTTGAAATCGTTGCCTCCTCGTGATTATCTGCGATTCGCATCTGGAGTTGGTACTAGGTTTACAATTCACCAGTATATGTATTAGGCTATTAAACAGACGGGAATTCCTATTCGGAGTCAAGAATTAGGTCCACAGAAAATGCCTGAAAAGAGGTCCTGTCGTATGTCCTTCAAATACTAGAAACTCAAAAAAATTTAAGGCGTGTTTTGCAAAATCAAAATAAGAGACAATTGGGGCGACTAGAAATGAAAGAATGTGACGTATTAGGTACATAGTTTAAATTGTAATTCTGCGAAAATGTAAATTCGAAAAAAATTTGGAATTGTATATACGAAAAAAGATTCAAAAAATTCGAAAACCAAATTTAAAAAGAGATACGTCCCAAACAGAGATCGTTAAAAAACGAAAAAAGTTTATACACGACTGATTAATGTATATAGCGGAGTTACAAATGTGATCTTGAGAATAGAAATTTTAAACTTGACTGAAATTTGTCGCAACCTGTACTAACGAAATACTTGCTTTCGCCTGTTCGATAAGAATAATATAAATATGTAAAATGATAAGCGGATGGAAAAAATGGCAGAAGTACGGCCATTAATAAATTTCCCCGTTAAAGAGTAACGTTCGCAAACTGTTCAAGTATGTTGCGTTTTAAAAAAGTTTCCTTATATTGCCTATTAATAAGGGAGGCATAACGAATTGTTTCGAAAAGAGAAAATAAGCGATGTTGTAATGAAAAAAGCATTTGGATAATTTTCCAGTCAGGGGAATGTCGTTGAGTGGTGTAGGGAAAAATTTAGTGCAGGATTTAGAAAGAAAATTTTTCAACTTTTCAAATTTCCCGACAGCAAGCAGCATTTTAGTTTCAAACTGGATGAAAACTGATTTGTGTGTGTGTGTGTGTGTGTTTATGCGGCGACGTAGTAAGTTTTATTTTTCTTTTTTGTTATTACGCTTCGTAAATAATAAAAATTATTATTTTTTTTTTTTTTTTATATTATTTTTTTTTTATTAATTACAACTGGTCTCCATACACCATCAAGCAATTTTACTGGAATGCAAATTAACGCGTAAGGGGCCACCACTATCAGGGTTCCTCAGGAACATCTATTCAAGTTCTAAACAAAGTCAAAGACTCTAGAGCGCTTCAGCCGTCGAATTTCTTGACTATTGTCAAGCAGGTTGATAGCTAGTGGGTTGGGATGTGTTTCTAATCGACTAGTATACCGCTGTGCGGCAAGTTTTATTTCTTCCTTTACGTAAGGTATGTTGACGTCCCTATGGAGTGTGTCCGTGGAGACATACCAAGGAGGTGACACAATGAGTCTAATAGCCTTATTTTGGAAACGTTGTATTTTATTAATGTGTGTATTTTTAGCACAGCCCCATAAAGTTAGACCGTATGTCCATACTGGTTTCAATATTATTTTATATATTAATACTTTGTTATCGATCGACAAGCTGGAATGCTTACCAAGAAGCCAGTAGAGTTTTCTTAGCTTTATATCCAAGCACTTTCTTTTTTGTGAGACATGCTTATTCCACCTTAATTTACTATCCAAGTGCAACCCAAGGTATTTCACCTCATTCCTAACTGGGATTGTTTCGCCGTTAGTTTTGGTTGGCGGGCAGACTACCTTTCGTAGAGCGAATGTAACCTGTGTACACTTTTTCTCGTTAACTTTAATTCGCCATCGATCTAACCACCTTTCAGTTTTTGCTAACGCCAGCTGCAATTTATTTGTTACTGTTCCAGCATTTTTGTTTGCCGCTATAAGCGCAGTATCGTCTGCAAATGTAGCAATAGCTACGCCCTCGCTGTCAGGAAAGTCTGCAGTGTACATTTGGTAAAGCACTGGACCCAGTACACTGCCTTGAGGCACACCAGCGGATATAGGATAGATGTTTGATAGTTCATTCTGGAATTTAATTTGATATGTTCGATCATCAAGGAAAGTCTTTAGAAGAAGATAAAAAGGATGAGGAAGATTTTTCTTAATTTTATATAACAGACCACGATGCCAAACCTTATCAAAGGCCTAAATAATAAAAATAAAACAAAAAAGTGCCGGACGCTGTTTTAGTTAATCGGCGCGTTAAAAAAAACGATGGATTTACTAAAATTGTGGAATAAGATTCGGAATCAAAAAATTAATAATGTTTCATTCTCGCGCTAATTTTTTTTAATG